>BSDF01000016.1:4182689-6752689 GCA_027925045.1 Hypotaenidia okinawae
CCAAAATCTTCTCTCTGTGACCATGCTGCTTTCCCAGATGCTGCCCCAAAGAAGGGGACCAATGGGTTGCTCTGGCTCTGCCCTGGCTTGATCAGCAGAGCAGTGAACACCTGCACCACGAATTGCCCCAGTCCCCAGGGTTTGAGGATTCAGACCCAGTCATTCCTGGTGCTCACCTTGGGGCTGCTCCTGAAGGCTTTGTGTGGTTCTTGCTCTGCTTTGCTCATCACACTGCTCTGCCCCAGAGCAGCACTGATCTGCCTGGTTTGGAGGCTTGGCAGCCAGAACAAGCACAGCACACAGACTGACTATTTTCCAGCAAGGCTGCTTTCAGAGAACATTGCTGACCACATTCATTCAGTGCAATCAGGCTCATCATCTCAATTTCCAAAGCCCAACTGAGCATTTAAGTAATAATAAGTGTTCCATCTTCCTAAATATGTTGGTTAAGGCTCTGTTGGGGCTCTGCTTGGTGCAGCTCAGACCAGGAATGAATAACAGAGGAGTCTGCACTCTTGCATCATGCCTCTGACACAGCCTGAAGCAAACAAAGCCAGTGGTAGTGCTGAGTATGAGGACTCACCTTGGGGCCTGGCTCCCCCTGCTCCCCTTGGGGTCCTCTCCTCCCAGGGCTGCCCTGCCAGTAGGACACAAAGCTGCTGTTATAAATAGCATAATCTTTATCATAACTTGACCAGGAGCCAGGGGACAGAAGTTGGTGCACAGTGAAAGATGTTTCCCACCCCAGAAAGCTTGAAGCAAAAGAAGATGAGAAGAAATTTAATCAAGTCATCCTAATTGTGGAGTACCAATACTTAAAGGGGTCCTACAGGAACGTGGGAGAGGGACTGTTCACCAGGGAGTGCAGTGGTAGGACAAGGGGCAATGGCTTCAAGCTGACAGAGGGCAGGGTTAGGTTAGACATTAGGAAGAAATTCTTTACTCTGAGGGTGGTGAGGCCCTGGCACAGGGTTCCCAGAGAAGCTGTGGAAGCCCCATCCCTGGCAGGGTTCAAGGCCAGGTTGGATGGGGCTTTGGGCAAACTGGGCTAGTGAAGGTGTCCCTGCCCATGGCAAGGGGGTTGGAACTAGATGATCATTGAGGTTCCTTCCAACCCAAAGCATTCTGTGATTCTATGATCCAGCAAATGTGGAAAAGGGGAGAAGAGAGGACAGCATAGCCCCTCTGTGACCAGCAGTGGGTACACTGCCCTCACCAACAGCAGGAAGAGATGAAATTTCAGCCTCCTTCCTCCAACTCCCCCAGCAAATCCATGCCAACACAACATATAAACATGGGGAATATACTTGAGAAGAAAAAGAAGAGGAGCTCACATCTACAACCCTTTGCAAATATGCTAGTTTTTATAATATCATCCTGGGAGAACAGACACAGGCTGAGATCAGGGGCAGCAACCAGCTCTGGGGAGACCTGGCTTAGCTCTGCATCTGCATAACTGCTGGATGGAGAGCAGAAACCAGTCTCGTGGCATGAACCAGTACTGTGTGAACTTCTGACATCTTAATCTGAAAGTTTCCATTCTTGACTTAAAAAAACCCACAATGGATTTGGATTAAGAAACACAGGCAGGGAGCTTTGGGAAAGGCGCTTTCAGAAGCCATCTGGACCTGGTCAGAAACACTCATTAAGGCCAGCAATCAACCCAAGGTGGGACAGAGTTTTGCTAACCAGAGTTTTAAATATAGCAACGTGTGCTCCTGTAACTGCAGAAAATTACCAAGGGCTTCTTGGTGTGAGGACAAGGTTATGTGCCAGGGCTGTATTTGCTCTAATGCTCAGAAGACTCTTGCTCTTTAAAGAGTCGTACTGCAGGGATGTTGAAACCACAGGGCAATGCAAGCTGGTAATTATGCACTTAGGATATTGAAGCAAACTGTGATAGTGGAGTGTGGCTGTGTAATTAAACTTCCACTGGAATGAGCACATAATTACCCTGCAACGAGGCACTCTTCCTTGCAAAGCGTGGGTCTGAATTCACAGTTCACTCACAGTGACGTGGGAGGTGAGATGAAGCCTTTTCATTTACCCAACGAGTCCAGAGGGGTTTTTAGTGGTATTTTCAAGGAGAAAAGCACCTGGACTGGTTGAACTGGGGTGCTCTGGACAGTTGCCTGGTTTCAGCTGCCTCATGCAAATAAAATGTTTCTCCCTAAACTTGCAAAAGGTAAAATTTTTGATAGCTGCTTCCTAGTGTTTAACTGGAACAACTCCTCCTGCAGTTTAAGCCCATGGGGATTCCTCTGCACCCATAATGGAGAGGGCAAAATTTTGCATCTGCCCTTTATCCCTGACCATGTTACAGACTTAGTGACTGTTACTGCTTCTAACGCTGCCCCCTTGCCCTGATTCCTTTGGGGTTTTCATGTAGGTTACATTCACTCTAAAGAGATAGAAATGTGTGGTTTGGTCTTGGTTTGGTTTGGTTTTGTCATTTACAAAGAGTTTCAGAGCCATGATACCTCTGCAGGCACCAAGGGTTACCATCCTACTCTCCAGAGTAGATTAAGGTGGAACAGGAGCTGCTCAGCCTGTTCCTAGCCACAGCTGCTGCACTGCCATCTCCCTGTCTCTCCCTGTCTCCCTGTTCCACCAGCATCTGGAACCTCAAGAACACCTCTCAGCCCTGCACTGGCACGAGGAGGACATCAAAGCTCCCTGAGACAGGATGAGAGGAAACGGCCTCAAGTTGCACCACTGAAATTGGATATTGGGAAAAAAACCTCACTAAAAAGGTTGTCAATCATTGGACCAGGCTGCCCAGGGAAGCAGTTGAGTGACCGTCCCTGGTGGCATTTAGAAGATGTGTAGATGTGGCACTTAGGGACACGGTTTAGTGGTGGACTTGGCAGTGCTGGGTTAATGGTTGGACTGGATGATCTTAAGGGTCTGTCCTGGTTTCAGTCAGGACAGAGTTAACTCCATTTGTAGCAGCTGATGGCATGCTGTGTTTGGGAGTTACAATGAAAGCAGTGCTGAGAACACCCTGATGTTCTTAGTTGCAGTCAGACAGTCAAGGACTTTCTCAGCTTCTTCCTATTTCTCTATTCATGAGAAAGGAGGGGCGAAGCCAGGACAGGTGACCCAGATGGGCCACAGAGAGTATTCCATGCCAATGACGTCCTGCCCAGGAGAACGGGGGGCTGAGGGGAGGAAGAAGAGGGGCGGTGGCGGGACGCGTGCTGCTTGGGGGGACGGTCGGGTTCCAGGACAGCTCTGGGTGGTACCTGAGTTGTGTGGGTCGGGGAGAAACTGCATTGGGGATCAAGAGTTTCATATTCTTTTGCTCTAAAGTCCTGTTAGCATTGGGATATTTGATCTTTCTGTTCTCTCAGTAAACTCTCCTTATCCCAACCCACGGGCCTCTTAGTTTCTTGGGTTTGGAGTTATTTCCCCTTCCTTTTCCCTTCCCTTGTTTCCCCCTTTTTCCCTCTTCCCCTGCTCTTTTACTTTAAGGAGCAGGCAGCTGCGTGGATCTCAGCCCACAGCCTGGGGGAAACCACGACAGGGTCCTTTCCAACCCACAACCTTGTGGAGCCCCAGGAGCACTATCCTCATGCCTGGCGTGCCCAAACCACACGAAGCAGAACCCAAACATGCAATATACTGATTCCAAGGCACACATGGAAGGGTGAACTTACAGGGGGCCCTGGAGGTCCTGGCAAGCCTGGGCGGCCAGAAGTACAAGAGCAGGCAGGAGCCAAGGTAGGGCAGGTCTCCTCATCCCTCTGAAACAGAAGCAAACCAAAGTGGCATGAGCAGCTGCCTAACACAAGTGGGATGGTTCACAGGTAACATTTTTGGTTTCAAAATTCAGCTGTAGAAAAGCAGAAATTTTCTCTACTCTACTGAGAGAGATTTTTTGTGTGTGTGAACAACTCAGTGCCTTATTTTTCTGTCAAACAAAAAGTTTAGACAAAGAAATATCAACCAGCCCTGCCTGAAATTTGCATAACACATACTGGAAGATAATTTCCTCTTCACTAGGAACAGCCCACTAAAGCAACTTTCTGTGTTGAGAGGAAAACTTGAAAGGAGGAGCAGGGGGATGTTGTGGCTCAGGGCTGAGGTGGCAGCAAAGCTGTAGGACTATCAGGGCTGCTGTTTAGATGAGTTTGTGACAGGAGGGATATACACTGCACTGGGATTTGGAGTTTTCTTTCCTTCTGAAGCAAACACATTTTTTTTTTTCACTTCACCAAGAAACACAGATATTATTCTCAAGAGAAGGTGTGTGGGGGAAAAGTTTCTCTCTTGAGTGTGTCAAAATCATTTGCAGTGCCACCTGAGTGCCAAGGACTTGCTCCATCATCCCCAGCATCATGTCAATTAGTAGAGTGGTCCCTCTTGTCTTACCAGTGCAGGGAGATCACAGCATCTGTCTTCCTCTGCCCCTACGCTGCTGCACGTGATCTGCAAAGACTGCAGCTGGAACTGTGGAAGAACAAAGAGTTTCACAAGCAAGTGGCATTGGCCACACAGTCCATTGATACTGAACATCATGATGTTCAAGGGCTAAAAATAACCTTCAGTGATGACTTGATGGGATTCCTCCTCGGGGTTGCAACTACAATTGAGCCAAAAGAAGTTGTAACATGAGAAGTACTCCTGATCACTGAGTGTTTTACAAGCCTTCAGGACTCAGTGTTTTACTAAGCAAGTCAACAAGGAGTTTCACATCCCCAAAAGCCTGGTGTCCAATTTACTCACAGTCCTGCAATAGCAGGCAGGTTCTCAAGTAATTGGGCTTCAGCATCACTATGATGTGAAAGGAAACTTTACTTTGATCCTCTTTAGGTGAGTGGAGAGAAGAGGAAATGTGGCATCAGCATTTCCCAGGACAGATGAGATCCCCTCCCAAGAACACCCAACCTGTCTGTCTCACCACTCTTTCACAACTGACACATCTTCCCATTCCAATTAACAGAGGAGCACACACAGCACAAAGCCAGGCCAGTATAACAAGGCAGAGACTTTTTTCTTCTTTCCTTGACACCATTTCTCATCTTTTTTTTCCCCTTCCACTCCATGCATTGAACAATGAGCAAGGTGTACAGCCATGGGACTGTGACAGGCAGCATACAGATAGGCATTAGCCTCGTAGATCAAGTGGCATTTAAAGATATCTTAAATTAAATAAGGTTCCATGATAACCAGTAATGAGACACTCTGTCTTCTCAAGGGCAGCAGGGCTGCAGAAGACGTGAAGCTTTGCTGGGCTTGATAAGCAATGAGAATAGGGACAGCACAGAGCTGCTCATTACTTACTGGATGTGTCTAGCTGAGCTGTTAGCAGGGAGAGTTTGGGAGGAGTAAGGAAAGCAGTGATTCCTGCCTTGTTGGCCACAGCTTTGGGATCAAATTGCCACCGAATTTATTTAGGACATGAGCCAATACTGCTTGATACCTCTGTCCCCTGGTTTCTTATCCAGCTGTCTCCATGTCATAGTTTCAGCTGGGAAAGAGTTAAATTTTCTTCCTAGCAGCTGGTATAGTGCTGCAGTTTGGGTTTAGGATGAGAATAAGGTTGATAACACACTGATATCTGAGTTGTCACCAGGCAGCCAAGGACTTTTCAGCTTCTCACATGGGCCTGCCAGAGAAGGTGGGGAATGCACAAGAAGCTGGAAGGGGACACAGCTGACCCCAACTGACCAAAGGGACATTCCATATCATAAGACATCGTGCTCCATATATAACTGGGGGTGGGCTGGGAGGTGCATGGCTCAAGAACTACCTGAGCATCGGTTTCATGTGGTGCTGTGCATCACTTGTTTCGTGTATTCTTTTGAACTTGTTCTTATTCTCTTCCTTTTCCATCCTATTAAACTGTCTTTATCTCAACCCACAAGTTTTACTTTTTTCTCTTCAATTCCCTCCCCCATCACACTTTGGGGACAGGGGTGGGGAGGGCAGTGCAGGGGAGTGAGCGACTCGCTGTGTAGTTTGGGTAGCTGCCTCCAGGATTAAACCATGGCACCCCTTATCTTACAGGCAGCTCCAACATCCACTTTTCCCCTGGTGCATCCCAGACTTCATTTACTCTCTGTACAGCTGGGAAGGTGTATGGGATGAACTGTTTTTACTGCACTGCTTTGAGGCAAAGGAAGCTGTGAATCAAGGGACGTGCTCTTTTCCCCTGGACTCCTAGCTCTAAATGCAGAGCCAAGGAATAAAAGCTTCACATAAGTCGTGAATTATTTTCTACAGCCCCACCAGCAGATTGTGAGTGATGAACCTGCCTCTTACTCTGCTCATATTTTGCACTCCTGTTTTGTGGAGTGAGCACTGCAACAGACAGCCAGGTGATGGCACAGATGGGTGGTTTGCCCTTAGGACTGTGCACTGGGCTGTCGTGGGGTATGACACCAAATCCACACTTCCCTTTGTCCTTTCCTCTTGTGGGGAGCAGCTCTCTGCAGTCCTGTGTGATGCAGTAAGGACATACCCACAGGACTGGTTAAGTAGAAACAAAGAGCATCAATACTGAGGATTATTTTCCTATCATTTGCATGCAGACAGGCAAGCCCCAACATGCTTCAGGCTGAGGCATATCCAGCCCTCTTGCCTTCAGCTACCCAGTATCACTCAGGGGCCGATGTGCACAACGTTCCCTTGCAGAAGCAATTCCCAGCATCTTAGTGCAGGATCCGTGCTCCTCCATTCCCCAGGTGATGCAGCCAGCTGAAGGCACCTCTGGGTCATGCTCACGCTGCTGCCTTGGATCACAGACCGCAGACAGAGGTAGGAGGTGAGAGGCAGAAACACTGTGCTAGGAAAGCTCATTAAAATCACAGAGATCAGCAGGATCAGGACACGCATCACAGCAGCGTTTGGAGGCATTCCGGGCAAGGATGATGTGAGGTGGCACTCCTCTCCATCTGCCCATCTCAGCTCCAAATTTAAGCTTTCTCACTCATAGAATCCCAGAATCGCAGGGGTTGGCAGGGCCCTGGAGAGCTCCTGGGGTCCAACCCCCTGCCAAAGCAGCTCCCCAGCTCAGATTGCACAGGGCGGCGTCCAGACGGGGCTGGAATCTCTCCAGGGATGGAGACTCCACACCCCCTGGGCAGCCTGGCCCAGGGCTCCCTCACCCTCACTGGGCAAAAGTTCTTCCCCAGCTTGCTCTGCAACTGCCTCTGCTCTCACTTGCAGCCATTGCCCCTTGTCCTGTCCCCACAGACACTGACAAGGGGCTGCCCATGTCCCCCTGCATCCCATCCTTCAGCTAGTGATAAACATTCATCAGGTCCCCCCTTAGTCTTCTTCTCTCCAGGCTGAACAGCCCCAGCTCCCTCAGCCTTTCCTCATAGGGGCAGCATACACCACGGGGGACTCACCGATGCAGACCCACTCCTGGGTCCTCTGGTCCTGGTCACTTTTCCCAGCATGATGAAGCCAGCAGTGGAGATGCTGCCCACAGTGTTGATAGGTTTCTCTGCTATTTTCTTACAGTCCAGATAGAGTTTGATCTTGAAGTGGCTCACAGCTACATGCACCTGGGTGGCAGGGGGAAAGAGGCATGTTGGAGCTCAGTGATGAGATGGGGGAGTCTTTTAAAGACAATAATGCCTTCTGCCCAACTCCCAGGCTGCTGCTGTCACTAGTGCTGTGATTTTAATGAGCAAACAGATCAAGGGGGCTTAGGAGTCAGTTTCAGTATACACTGTGTCTACTGTGCCACGCTGCACTTTTCCCTGATCCCCTCACCTTTCCTTGGGTGAAGCCCTTCTGAAGTTTTAGTAGTAAAAAAATTCCATTTTCAGAACTGGCTGAATAATGAAACTGCCTACTGATACCAATAGAAAGTGTTCTGTTGGAATACTTTGGACATGGATGTCCAAAAAATGCTGTTATGACTGAAAAGTGGCCTTGTCACAAGGCTGGATTTGTATTTTTCCAGCACTAAAGGGCCACTAAAATCCCAAGTTAAAAATAAAAACAAAATAAAGTTTGATTTTTCAATTCTTCCTGATTATTAAGTCCTAAAACCCCCTCAAGCTTTGGAGCTTCTGGAGGGAGAAAGGAAAGAAATCAATATGTGGAAATCGCATTTTTACCATGGGATGAACCTTAATTCTTTACAATCAAGCCCCTCAGCATATCAAAGGGGTTTGCCAGTTCCCTAGTGATCTGGATGCAAAGCACTTGTATAATCACTCCTCGCTTGGAACAAAATGCATTAATGGCATAATACTCTCTGACTGGAGGCAGATCGTGAGCCACATTTCTCCCTCTCTTGATAAGGACCTTATGAAAGCTCCCATAGAAGATCTTCTTCACTTCCTGCTGGTCAAAGGAGACTTCCTGTAAATCAGCCTTGTAGTCATGATTGAAATAGGTCAAGGATTTCTTACTGGCTACAAGGAAAACAGGACAAACAACAGCTTAGAGTTAAAAGATAAATTGTCCCACCCACTGGACAATAGTAAACAAATAGGCTTGAACATGGTGAAAGACTTCATAGGTTAGAATGAAATCACAGAATCACAAGGTTGGAAAAGACCTTTAAAGATCATCAAGTCCAACCAATCCCATCCTAAGCTAAACCATATCCCTGAGCACCTCATCTCCCCTTTTTATAAACACACCCAGGGAAGGTGACTCAGCCCCTCCCTGGGCAGCCTGTGCCAGGCCCTGACAACTCTTTCAGTAGAGAATTTTTTCCTACTATCTAATCTGACCCTGCCCTGGCACAGCTTGAGCCCATTGCCCCTTGTCCCATCTCCTGTCCCCTGGCTGAAGAGACCATCGCCCACCTCTCTACACCCTGCCTTCAGGTAGTTGTAGGTGGTGAGAAGGTCTCCCCTCAGCCTCCTCTTCTCCAGGCTAAAATGTATGAGAAGTATTTAGAAATACTTCTGCAGTGAAAAAGAGTATGTAAAAATAAAGAATATGTTGCAAGAAGAATAAAAGTGAAAATATGTCTTTTAATTGCACTAAGAGCTCCTTAAAATGCAAGGTTGGCAGCAACTATAAACCTTCCAAAAATGCTGCTGTCTAACAAGAACATTGGAACATGAAAACTTTCCAAGTGAATACCAAAGAGTGTTCTGCTGCTTGCAGGAACGTTGTATGCAAATACCTGAATTGAACATATTCAACAAGAAACCTTACGGTCGAGGTTAATGCCAAGGAGGGGCTGGAAGTCCTCGTCTGTTATTTGCCACACAGCAAAGGGCTCCTTGGGGGTCTCGGGCAGGAGGCGCAGGAGGATGCTGATGGTGTGCTCGGGGGGATTGCAAAGAGGTGGATGTCACTGGAATGAGACAAGCAGGGCAAGCGTCAGTGGCTTAAAGCAGTGAGAGCTAGCAGGCAACACCCTATGGACAGGGCTCATCCATTGTGTCACTCTGGCAGGGTGGTCTGGAAAAGCTTCATCCAGGGGAGTTGAACGTGATACGTCGTGAGGGAGCCTGGTCCTTATTTTGTGCATCCCTCTCAGGCTGGTGAAGCCTGTGCTGAGTGATGAGCCCTCAAGGACCTTCCCTGTGCTGTGGTGGAGACCCGGGAGGAGCAGTCAGTGTCAGTCCATCACTGCCAGAGCTGCCTGGGCAATGCCAAGACATAGCAAGTGCAGGCTTAATGCTTTTCAAAAGAGAGCCCAGCATTAGCTTAATAAAACATCCACGCCAGCCTCCAAAACACCCTCCTCTTCAAGAAGTGGGAAGGACCATCACTCACCATGGGGCAAATCTTTAAATCTTGGCAGAAATCAGTGTTAAGTGCCTTCCAGGGACAAGCATAAAGCCCAAAAATCCACACACCCCCCCACCCCAATCCAGTTCCCACATCCCAGGTGCAATATTCGGGCTCTGGAGCTCATGATCACGCAGCGATGCCCGTCAGCAGCTGCTGGCACAACCCATCTCCCTCTGCAGCAGCTGCCAAACCCATCAGCACCCACTGGGCAGGAGCAGCAGCGAGAGGATCCGAGGCAATGAGGAAGGTCAAATTGGTTATGCCTGAAATACATCGGTAATCTGAAACAGGACACATTTGCATGGGCATATACACAACTCATCAAGCATCTTTTCAGGACTGATTCATAAGTAATGCCAGGTTCTTATCTCTCTCTCTGTGTTTCTGAAGGAGTAATGTCCTTGGAAAGGCACGGTACCAGCTGAACAAGAGGATTCGCCCATCGTTTCCCAAGTATTTAGACCAAAGCTTTCTGTGAATTTTCCCCACTCTGTTTACTGCAAGAAGCTTTGCTTCTTTAACTAAGATTAAACTGAGACAGTTCCTCAGTAATTAGGTTTTAAATAAAGTAGCATTGAACATCAGGGGTTGGATCATTCCGGATTTATAATTGTAAAAAATGAATGAGGTCACAGGAGCTGCCTGGCCAGCGTGGGACCCTGCAGAGAAGCCTCACATGCAATGAAACAGGGTCAAGTCAGTGGTTATTCCCTGTCATCAAAAAAGACCAAGCTGCAGAGAGCATATTTTCTAAAGCAAAGATCTGTCTCCAAACCAGAGATGCTGGGAGAAGGGATTGAAGATGAAGATGTGACCTCAAACTGCCATCACTGAAGCCTACGTGGCTGTGGACACAATGCCTGAAGAATTACACAGCATCCACACGTGGCATGATCCTTATGTCCATCACAGCCATTAACACTGCTGGAAAAAGTGGGTTTGTACAAAGTAGAAACCTCACTGGGAAAATGTTTGGCTGTACAAAACCCTGTAATGAATATCTCTGTTGTGTCCCCTTAACTCCTGTGTGACATGTTCCATACTCATCTCAAGAAAACTCGGGGCTTAGTTTTTTTAGTATGTTAAGGAAAAATCCTCTGGCACTCTTTCCAGTCTACCTATGGTGTGATTTAGCTCATCATCTTTATCATTTCATTCTGAAGCTGCCAGCGGGGCTGCATCCTTCATCCACAAATCAGTGACCTTCTGTTTGCTGTGAGCACAGCTCCTGTCTATGCATGAGACCAGTGGTGAGCACGATGCTGGCCATGGCTCTGGCCATGGCTCCACTCCCACCTGGTCCTCTGGGTGAGCTGCGTGTCTCTGAACAAGGTGAAGGTTCGGGACCCGCTGAAGACGAATGGCTCCATGGCTACGCCTTTAATGGAGGCATATTCCTTCTCCACTAAGCCAAAAGCTTCCATCATATCAAACCCTGGAACAGACAAAAAAACCCAGAAAAATTAGTGGTTAGAAGAGAGCACAAAGAAAAATAACTATGATGGCAGAGTGGGTAGAATTAGCCTCTAGCTAGCATGGAGAAGGGAACAGGAGAAAAACACCATAGCAACACGGACATCAAGGCTGTGCAAACCTGGAGTGTGCACAAGTGGCAGCCAAGGAAAGTAGTTTGTGTCTCTATTCTCTGCACACCTTTGCTGTAAACAACTCTAGGAGAAGAGGAGAGTGAAGGTGGAGGCTCTCACAATTGTGCTTTCAAATCTCCAGGATGAAAAACAAATGAGAGAGGAGTTACTCCAACAATTTCTCCTCAGCTAGATGCAAAAATACTATCTTCAAAAGACATGGAATCAGTCTGGTAATTGCTAGCATGGAGAGAGTTATTTCTGCTCTGAAATGCTTTATATGTAAGAGCCAGAAAAATTAGGAAAGAACTTTAAAATCTGGGCATTTCTGTTTCTTTATTTTATCATGAGACACCCGGGGGTGATCTGCCTTATGCAGCCTACAGAGATTCTCCCCTGACATCTTTGACCAGCTCCCAGGCTTGTGCAGTTCCATCACCCCCCTCCCAGCTCATCATTAAAGCTCCAATTCATTTTCTTATTTCAGTTTTCTAGTTTTCTATTCAGCAAGACAAGATCTTGGCAACTGGGATTCTTTTTTCTTCTTTTCTTCTTTTTTTTTTGGGGGGGGTTATCTGAGTCTGCAGCAGGCTGGGATGAAGCAGATAGCTCGTTCTTTAGCAAATGGAAAGGCTACAACTTCATTATGACACAGTTCTTTCAGCCTGGACTCCCTCAGCCCTTCACCATTTGCAGCTTTCTGCAGATTCTTGGCTTGAGTTATTTTGCCTGGGGGTTGGTCCAGGGTGCTGGTTTTTTAATTTCCCATGTTCCAAACGTACTAGGGAGTTTGCCAAAAGAAATTACCTACTTGAGAGCCATTTATCTCTGGATAAAGGCACTGGAACTGCCTTTAAAACATGCAGGAAATATTGTAAAGATTGAAAATAAAGTTTAAATCACAACTATATATGTGTTGTAATATGCTCATGTTACTATCGTATGGTTATGCTGCCCTGGTTTCAGCAAGGTGATAAGGAGATGGGCTGCTCCTGCCACCTCTGTTGAGGAGGAGAAGGAAAAGCCAACAATTGTTACAGCTTTATGGTCTGATTGCTGTGACTTCTGCATCCACAGACAGGGCAACAATGCTGAGAGCCTCCCAGTCAGGGATGCACGTCCCCATGAGCTGCGAGGGGCAGGGGTAGGAGCTGAGCAGAGATAAACACCTCAGCCATGGAGTAACAGCAGAGCTGAGAACTGAATCCAGCTTCTCAGTCTTACCCAATATCACAGAGCTCTCTGGGAAGGAGGGGATACCGCTTCATGTGCAAGACTAACCATAGAAACATAGAATGTCCTGAGTTGGAAGGGACCCATAAGGACCATTGAGTCTATCTCCTGGCTCCACACAGGGTCAGCCAAGTCAGAGCATGGGACTGAGCACATCGTCCAGATGCTTCTTGACCTCAGCCAAGCTCAGGGCTGTGACCACTTCCCTGGGGAGCCTGTTCCAATGCCTGACCATCCCCTCAGTAAAGAACCTCTTCCTAACATCCAACCTAAATGTTTTCTAAGTAGCAAATACATGCAGCAGCCCCAACAGCATGACTTGAGGTTATGGCACACACAGGAGAAAAGGGAACTTGTTCCCTGAGCAAAGTCCATAGAGCCTGACATACCTCCTCTGGAGGATGTGAAGGTGGTCTCAGTGACAGGCTAAGAGTTTTTCTTAAGGAGCCTATATGAGTTAGGAATTGAAATCCTCTTGAAATTCAGCAGCCATTTGAAGCCCAGCTTCCTTGAGGCCAGCAAAAATCCCAACATTAACCACTAACCACTGAGAGCACGAGCTGGTGGAACAGCAGGGGCAATACCAATGAGTGCACAACTCTTCTACCCAATAAAGAATATTTTCCTATTTCAGTTCTCAGACTTCTCCCCTTTCCCTCAGAACAGGGAAAGAGTTTCCCTCCTGCTCAGCTGCATCCTTCTCAGAAGAGCAGAGCATGTAGTGTTCTCACATTCACAGCCCAGCACCAATGGGGCTTGATGTTCTACTGTACCTCGGATGGAGCCTTCAGCAGAGCTGATGGTGGGGCAGGCTGTGGAAGGAAAACAAAAGAGAAAAAATATCAAAGGAGGGGAAAAAAGACAGTAGGGAATTGTGGAAGCAAAAAGAACACAGCTCCTCCAGGCAGAGCAATAGAAAAACACAGCAAGCCTTAGAATATTCTAGAGCTTACTTCAGAGCCTGGCCTTTAACCTTGTTTATATATATATGGAGAGAGAATTCATGTTTATGCAAACATAAAGGTCATTCCTTGGCTTGCCCATCACAAAAATGAAAATACTGTTTCATCATCAAACATCCTCATGATAATTTTCTTTTGACTAACTCACCTGGCACCTCATAATATGAAATACAAGGGTGCATCATGTTCTGCAAGTTTCTCCTTAAAAACAGACATCAAAACAAACCACTAATACATTTTTTGAACCACTAGTATTTTTTTGAACATATTTTTGTTTGCAAAATTTGAATATATTTTTATTGGCAGCTATTTTCAGTTGCCAAATAAAAAGATCTGCAGTTCCAGATTTTGAACCTGCAACTCAAATTGCACACAGCAAAACTCCCTGCATCTCAACGTGAACCTTTGGCTTCTGAGCCCTTGAGAGAAACAAGTTTTGACAAAGTTTAGCAGCTTGCCTTTCAGAAATTCCCTTGATGTATCCTCCCAGGTGCCACAGGACAGAAAGCAGAAGCAGAGGGGAGAAGGTGGGGACGTGAGGCTGGAACATGAGCCACCAGGTTACGAGCACTCCCCGCTTAAAAGGCTCAGGTAAGGGGGTGTTTAGAAACCAGCCCACGAATGCTACTTTCAATTATCTGCTGCCATGTAAATCCCAGGCCAGAGATGCCAGATGGAGCTGGGACAAAGGGAATGCTTGACATAAAATGAGAACCATGCCTGAGAATCAAGGACACTTGACATGATGGGCTGTTTCATAAATGCTTTTCTAGGTCATCAATATAATAGAATCTAGCAGGTCATTATACTAAGGCTTCGTTAGAGCCTTGCTATTGCCATTCTTGCATCAATGTCATTTCATTCCCCATCAGAAAAGCTGGGATTCCAGTTGTCCATACCTAACCTTTATAAAAGCTGCAAAAATCTTCAAGGGGGTGACTTACCCTCCCAAGGCATCTGAGATTCCCAAGTCTGTAGGAGTTTCAATGCCATTCTTCAGGAGCAAGACATACATCAAAGAAATGGCACCTAACCCTATGGCTTTGATGGTCATGGGACTGCTGAAGCCAGGAGTTAAAACACAAAGACTTACAAGCTGTCATGACCTCCATTATTCAAGCTGATCCACAGTTTTACACATACATACCGTAACTCTTGTAGAATTTGGCATGAAACTACTGAAGGAGCTATGGAAATCAGGTAACAAATCAGTTACTGGAACTTGAGCCTCAAAAACACCTCTTTGAGCTTGACCAGCCCCTGGTTGTGGAGCAATGTCCTGCAACCTGGATGATCTGACTTTTGCCTACAGGCTATATGTCACTCTTTCCCTTCTCATTCCAGAAACCAAGCAGCTTTCTGAATGCAAAGCATTGCTCAGAATTGAAGCATGATGAAGCAAATAAAGTAAAATAAAATAATATAGAATGAAATGGAATAAATCCCTCCAAAGTCATATAAGCAAGCTATAAACTTGCCCATTCACCAGACATCCAGCATTCTTGCTTGGGAGTCAGGGGGCCCTTCCTGACCCTTGCCCAGACCCTACTGGCCCTCTTGCTGACATACCTGGCAATCCTCACCTCCTTCCTAGGCTGAAGGTACTCGCTCACAGCTCTGTGATCTGGCAATGCTCTGCTTAGACAAAGCATTATCAGAGTCAGGGAAGGATCCCTGACAGTATGACAGTGGCACTATGAACTTCTGCTTTGAAGATTTTTTCCTAGACTTTCCAGCCTAGGATTCCTGCTGGTTTGTTGTTCTCTTTGTTTTCTGTTTTTCTCCCAAAGTCCCAGCCAAGTGCAGTTATTCACTGTATAATAAATAGTCACTCCTGCAATGTTAGACCATTTCTCTCAGTGATTTGGTCACACATCAATATTTGTGTCTTCTACTGCACCTCCAACAATTTTCTCAGCTTTATTATATATCACCTCCACTTCTTAAACAAAGCTACTTCATATAACATACCAAATGTAATATTTTCCCTATTGTCTTTTCAGCTAGCATAGCCAAGCAGCTTTATTAAATTCTAGAAGGTGCCTCATCACCCTTATGGGAGGATTTTTTTCTACTTGAAAGTTCACAGAACTTTTCCACTGTGGTCTGAACACACTGTAGATTTCCTCAATAAGACACTTGCAAACTCAGCCTGAAATGTTCTTTGTTGAGTACAGACTAAGCTTTTTTTCATCTAATCTGCCTTATTCTTACTTTGCAGCTTCTCTCAATACATTTCAAAATTGAAGCTTTGTTTAGAACCATTCCAAACAGATAGGAAAAGGCCCTACTGCCACAATATCTGCGTTGTAATATTTGCTTCTTAATAATGTTTTATAGTCCTGTTAATTCAACATTTTTCCTTAATCCATTTCATAGTTTGCTTTATATCAGCTATGAGAACATATGCTTATTAAATTTAATAAGGGACTTTACAGGGAAGTTTAATTTAAAACATGTCATCATTGCCTTTGCTCTGTTTTGGGCAAGTTGTGCAAAAATCCTCTGAAAATCCTATCAATCAGCCTCTTTACTAAGGGAGCCTGATTTTGACAAGTTCTGTGACTTCTGGCTGTCCTTGGACAGCCCCCAGAGGCATCCTTCAGGAAATGACATACCCACTCCTGCCTGCCCTGCAGAGCCCACACCGTGCTATTTGTTACTGACACCCCCCTTCCCACAAACCCCACCCAACCCAAGCTAAAAACTAAAGTCAAGATGTTATAGGATGTGATTTACCCTCTGTTTTAGATGGAACAAATCCTCGTATTGAAGGGAATTTAGACAACACAGGAGCTGAAAGACAAAACAGTGGCCATATGAGCTGTTATTCAGGACCATGATCCCTGGCTCGAGACCCGGGTGGTCACCAACCCTTCCTGGTCATCCCAGAATTGGAAATAACACACAGAATCCCAGGATCCCAGGGGTTGGCAGGGCCCTGGAGAGCTCCTGGGGTCCAACCCCCTGCCAAAGCAGCTCCCCAGCTCAGATTGCACAGGGCGGCGTCCAGACGGGGATGGAATCTCTCCAGACATGGAGACTCCACACCCCCTGGGCAGCCTGGCCCAGGGCTCCCTCACCCTCACTGGGCAAAAGTTCTTCCCCAGCTTGCTCTGCAACTGCCTCTGCTCTCACTTGCAGCCACTGCCCCTTGTCCTGTCCCCACAGACACTGACAAGGGGCTGCCCATGTCCCCCTGCATCCCATCCTTCAGCTAGTGATAAACATTCATCAGGTCCCCCCTTAGTCTTCTTCTCTCCAGGCTGAACAGCCCCAGCTCCCTCAGCCTTTCCTACAGGGGAGATGCTCCAGGCCCTTCAGCATCTCCAGAGCCTCCTCTGGACTCTCTCCAGGAGATCCCTGTCTGTTTTATCCCAGGGAGCCCAGCACAGGACACAACACTCCAGGTGGGGCCTGAGCAGGGCAGAGCAGAGGGGAAAGGAGGAAGACAAGTTGGGGCAGAATTTTCCCTTTTTGATGCTAGTTGTCTATGCTGCTGAGCAAAATCCTGGCCTCAGCCACAGCCCAGTGCAAACATGGACATTAGTGTCCCAGTGGAGGTTGCCTCAGGACTGATGGGTAGGTTGAGAGGAGCACACAGATGCTGGCTGCTACACTTACCTGTCCGTCCCGTTGTGGTTGTGCTCTCGCTCTCTCCCGTGTAGTGGATGGCAGACAGGATCACCTTGTAGGCTCGATCAGGCAGCAGTGACTGTAATGTCACGCTGCTGCTTTTGCCAGAAGCCATGATCTATAGTGGGGGGAAAAAAAGCCCCATATTTGTGCAGGCTTCCCGTTATCACTCTTATTCATACCCCAGATTTACACAGAGGGTTTCTAGTGGTGAGTCCTGGGACAGTGGGGCTCAGGGCAGCGTCCCTGCACTGTTCAGGAAGCAAGCAGAGGAAGCCTGGTTATGCATTGCCATCAGACCAGCCATGTCCAAGAGAAGAGCACTTTCCCAGTGTAAAGTCCCCAGTATTCCCCATGCAAATGGGTTAGAAGTGCCTTATAACCTGGTAACCAGTCTGGGTTTGAGTAGAAAACCTGGGATTTCAAAGGTTAACATCCCAAAGTCAGAGGAGCAATAGGTTTATCCTCAACCCTTCTGGCTCTGAGGATTTCCCACCAGAGATCAGGGAGGGAAGAAAGCTGTCACCTGCAAAGGAGCTGGAGACTTACTGTTTGCTGAGCACCTGGATCAGCAACGGGGCTGTAGGTGATCTTGTAGTGCTGTACGCGGCCATCGGGGGGGTCCAGTGGACCTGGAGGCTGGTGGGGGTCTCGGAGTCAATGAAGAGGTTGGTGGGTGGGCTCCGAGAATCTGCAGGGGGGATTAAAGGCAAAGTGTGTGAAAGGCAGGAAATAATGTTTATAGACAGGGCTGGCAGCACTTGCTTCCAAGCCCATCTCCGAATACTTCAGCGCTCTGCTGTGCTGCTAACCAGTGCTTGGAGCAGAAGCAGTCACCTCAGGCATGAGAGAAAACAGGTTCTGGAGGGAGGAGGAATGCCCAAGTACAATGCAATACAACTCAAGCAATTTGAAGCCTAGGGCATAGTAAAATATCTCAGGAGGAGGGAAGAATCCTGGAAGCACAAAGAGAAGAGATCCTTCATATGAATCACAGACAAACATTAAAAGATGCTCTTGAGAAGACCCAGACTGCAACTGAATTTCATCACAGAACTGGTGACACACTGGACAAACACCTTGATATACCCAGCTTTTCCTCTCTGCCTTAGACTCATTCTAACAAAGCCCTGGAGCAGCCAGCACACAACAGTTTTGTCTGGCACTTCTCACACCAACACCCACAGCGTGGAGAAGCGGATGACGTACAGTGTCTGAGCTACTCTCCCCTTTCTGGCTCTGCACTGTGATGTATGGATGGATCCCAAACAGGTGATGGACTGAGCTGTGGTCAGCCAGAAAAAGGTTTGCCAGAGACCAAAGCTGAGAAATTTTTAATTATGTAAATGCATTTCTTTCCCTGGAGTCCCACTGCACAGCAAACCAGACCCAGTAACAGAGGCTGTTAGGCTGGAGCCATTTCTCTGACCAAGGGCTGAGTCAGTAAGAGAAAGGCAGAGGGGGCTAAATCCATCCACTGTACAAAGAAGGGGCTTGAGAGCATGAGGTCCTCTGCTCTTAGAACTTGCTCTCAACCAGCATCTTGCTCTGCATAAATACATGTGTCTGGCCTTGAACCCGTGCTGGTGTGAAGGCACAGAAGTCTCAGGCAGAGAGAAGGTGGCATTTTATTCAGGAAAGACTAAAAAATTATGGGTGACAGACAAGGACACACACCCGGGCTCTGAGATTTCTGTTCTGCAGTTTTACCTGTGTGGCTCTTCTGCCCACCCAGCAAAGTCAAGGGTGACCTTAGAGCACAGGTTGGATGAAGATCATTTGCACCTTCATCGATCCTCCTTCCCTCTTCTGCATAAAATGAGCTTACTTTTACTGAAGCTGAACCAAGATTGCTAGCAGCTGAATCAGGCTGGAGGCTGGTGCTGTGCATCACCGCAAGGTAAAGCAGAGAAGAAAACAAGTGTGGGAGGTAAAGTCACTTCAACGGCACTATTATTAGTGCTGCACTATACATCTGCATCTTTGCTGCCTGCACTGGCTATTTCCTTCAGCTGAGGTAAGTAGAGACTATTTAAGTGAACAAAAAGGAAAGTTAGGGGAAGTCTTCTGAGTTGGGTTTATTCTGGAAAGGCCCCAGGCCCAGCAGAATTTGATGGCATGGATCTGACAGCCAGGGGAAAGGTCACCTCCCGAAGCTGCCTAGGAGGAAAGAAGCATCCCTGACACAGAGGACACCATCTGTGCCTTCAATTACCTCTTGAACCTTTGCCCCTTCACAGGAGGAGTCCCAGGCTGCTTGCTCTCAGGTCTAAGCAGAATCACAGGCACATTTTCAAATAAGAATAAGCTCCTGGAATCCATTCCACCAAAATATTCATTGGCAATGATGATATAGGTCATGTATTTTCCCTCGTTGCTATAGGTTGAAGCTTCCTCCCCACATTTCAATCCCTTTTATTTGCAATGTGTGCTCTGGTAGGAAGAGCTCTGTGAGGAGCTGGATAAAGAACTTGAAGACATTTATCAGTCCCAAGGTGCCAGAAATGCAATTGGGATATGGTAGCTTAACATATAACCACCCATTCCTCTGCTGTGCCTGGGACACAATCCAGCTTCACTCTGAGCTAAGCTGGGCAAGGATGGAGAACAATACCTCCATCCATGTATGGTGTCATCACCTCTTTATGGTGACAGCATAACTCAGCTGGCAGCTTGAATAACTTGTTATGCTGCTGAAATTCAGTTACATATACAATATATATACCAAGTCATGCCACAGCCCTTTTGCTATGGGAAGATCCCCTGTGTCACCACAGACTGCTAACACGTCCTCTGATGCTTATTCAGCCTCAATCCTGAAGCGCTGTGGCACAGTGAGACCCCAATATTCTTGTCCTTCAGAACAAACAGGAGATTTATTTTCTTGAAGCTCCTTTTCCTCAGCCTGGATGAAAGAACTTCCTCTCAGGACAAGAGAGAGGTCCCTGCCTGCTTCTCAGCAGGATCAAAACCCACCCTTTCCAGCATCTTCCAAGCATCACTGCTCAGCATCTTCTGCACACCCACTAGCTTGTGTGATAAATTTATATATATTTGACGTACCACTGAGGTTGTTTATTAATATGACAGGTGATCACTGTGTGGAGCCTTTGGTCAAGGATAAGGACTTTGTTGCGCTTGACAGCTTATAGGAACATACTGAAAGGAGAGCTCTTAACCCAAATGAGACTTCAGTCTAAATATAAGAGAGACAAGAAACATCAGAACCATGGATAAGCACACAGCAACCGTTTTGTTATCCATGGGAAATACACTGTGGTTTTGTCCTGTTCTCCTCTCAGTAAGTCTGCAGAGAAAGGTTTCCTTAGCTGGGTTACTGAGAAATATCCTAAACTTTTCCCTTTTTTTTTCTCCAGTCAAGACAAAGAATCAAAAACCTTCCACTTGCTCCATGCATTTTGCAACAACTGAAGCTCTCCATTTGGCAGCAGGCTTTTGCTTGGGCTTCAGGCTCACATGAAAGTAAAGCAACAGCAGAGAATATTTAATTACATCATTACAACTTAAACACTAAGTGCTGAGCTAGATAAGAAGGGACCTGCACCATATTACTGCCTCCAACTTGTGTCCCTTTGCCAGATAAAGCTATTTAGCCATATTAAGTTGAATTCATAAACCCTTTGAGGATAAATCTCAAACCACAGCTTTGAAACAAATTTTCTACCTGCCAGGAAGAAGAGAAGCCCTGTCCCAAACCTGCTACATGACACATCCCAGTGATGAACGGTTTTGGGTGTGGTTTGTATGAGAGGATGATGTTTCTGATGACCTGTTGTCTTGGAGGGACTGGTGCCTGCAGGGTCCCCTGGCCTCAAAATAAGCGTTTCATGTGTGGTGAGGGGGAAAATGAATAAAATGAACTTGGTGTTCTCACCTCACTCACAGGGGAGGAATGTGGTTCCACTTCACAAAACCAACATGCAAAGGGCATCACTCTGACCTGGCTTTTTTTTTTTTCCCCTCATCCTTCAAAGAAGAAAGTGTTCTGTGTTGGATGGGGGAGAAGCTTGTGTTACCAGTGCTTCCTGCTGAGCTTCACTTCAGCTGTTGCCCTTGAACTTCAGCATTTCTTGCAAATCCTACCAAGACATTTTAAAAAGAAACTTCACGACTTGACCTACTCCTATATAAGGGGGATGCTGCCAAGAGAGGAAAAGAGAAAAGCAGTGATGAAAGGAACATGGTTTCTCAGCCTCCTCCGATGTTCACTTTTGGGTTCGTTTCAGCACAGCCTGAACACTGCTGCTCACAGGTTGCAACCCAAAGTCCACCACCCTGAGGAGACCTTGGTATAGCCTGCATTGCTGTTTCAGCCCCTATATTTTAATTTTATGATGAAAATTAGGGTGAAGATGGCTCATAAAAATCCAACCAAGGGCTTGGGCCAGGCACTGAAAACCCAGTTTGGCTGCCCAGCTGCACACCAGACTTCTTTGAGCCTTTTCCTTTATTCATGCAGCACAGCAAAGGCTGATATCCCTAAGGCATCCTTGTTTCTGAACAAGGACAGCAGCTGACAAGCAGAAGTCAGATTGCCTTCCATGTCCCATCGGGGTGCCAGTGCCAGCAGGAACTGGCTTGTTCAGATCAGCCTGGAAGGGCACCCTCACACACCGTTTCTGGTGGGCTGAGGGACCTCCTCTCACGTTTTGTAAATTCATGGTTTAAAACGTAGCCATTGATTTTCTGAACCCTCTGAGCAGCTATAATTGTCCCTTTATCATTATATACCTGCAGGGTGCTTTCATTTATCATTGTTTCTTGCCAGCATGCAGCTCCTGGGTACTTGCCCAAGGTGGCTTTCTATAAACAAATGTTATTATTATTCATTATTAATAAAACCCAAGCTTTTTATTCCAAGATTGCCATTTACTCTGAGCTTCATCAGCTCAACAGCAGCCTAAAGGAGCTTATTCTTCAAAGGAGGTTGAGAGCTGAGAGATGGAGGAGGACTGAATGAATTGTATTCCATTCACTGCCAACAAAGCCATTATACAGGCAATATTAATTAAGAGACCTCTGGGAGTGCCACTTTTTAACCTCATATCCTGTCTGGACAGAGCAAGATTTAGATAATGCTTCCAGGCAGCATCTGCCTGCAGGATCCTCTCTCAGTTTTGTGTGTGCCCTATGATGGAGCACAGCTCAGCGATGACGTAGCTGAAGAAATCCTCACCCTCTGTAACAGACCATGTTTTACTCACAGGAACCAGTCGTTAGGCAGCACGGTGACATGCTCAGCTGAACACGCTGCAGAAAGCCAGCTCATTTGCACTGATACACACTACAGAAACCAGGGGGAGGCTGGGGATGGGGGGATAGGGGGAGGGGGAGCGAGCAATGCATCCTACATGAAACACATTGCATGGATGTTGGATATTGATAAGATGCACCAGTCTGCTTGTGTTTGCCCCACCCCTATTTTTTCTCAGGACAAATTCAGAACACCAGAAGACAGAAAGCTAAATATCTCTGGCCACTTTCAGTCATTCAGGTTTGGGTTTTCAGAGCTGGAGATGACCAGATCTGAGCTGCTAGGATGTGATGGGTTCTGAGGCATCCTGTGCCCTGGTTATTACCCCTGCAAGTGCCACAAAGATGCTCAGAGGGCTGGAGCACCTCTGCTACAAAGAGAGGCTGAGGGAACTGGGCTTGTTCAGCTTGGAGAAGAGAAGGTTGTGGGGGGACCTCATTGCAGCCTGCCAGTCCCTGAAGGGAGCAGAGGAACAGGAGGGGAATGGGCTTGTTCAAGGGCAGAGCCTGGCAGGACAAGGGGGCTGGAGTGAAGCTGGAGGAGGGAAGGGTTAAATTGGATCTTAGGGGGAAGTTCTTTGCAGAGAGAGTGGTGAGGGGCTGGAAGGGGCTGCCCAGAGAGGGGGTGGGTGCCCCGTGTCTGGGGGTGTTGAAGGCCAGGTTAGCTGGGGCCCTGGGCAACCTTGTGTAGCTCCAGGCCTGGAGGTTGGTGTCCCTGCCTGTGGCAGGGGGTTGGAGCTCTGTGATCCTTGGGGTCCCTCCCAACCCAGCCCAGTCTATGATTCTATGATACACCATGGATACTGAACACTGATGACTTACTGGTCCTGTGCTGAACAGACACCGTGTCACTCCGAGCACCATCTTTGTAATAGGCCCAGATGGATATTTTATAGTCAGTGTTCTTCTGCAAGCCTGGCAGGACAGCAGTCGCCACATTTCCAGTGATGGAGAGCTGCAGCGGGGGAAGAAATGAGTCAGTCAAGTTCCCAGGCAACCCCCAAGCTGGTTCATGCCATCCAAGTGTCTGCCTCACAGACTGCATGTAGGCACAAATGAGTTAGCACTGGGCTTTGGGGAGAAGGTCTACTGTTGTGGGTTGCACACATCTAAGCAAAGGCAAAATTCCAGCCCTGATTAATGCAGTGTAGATATGTACATATCGCTGCCCAGTTACACACAGCAGCTACTCAGCCTGCCTGGAGCATGAAACCCCCTTGCTCACTTTCCAACGTGTTGGGGACAGAAGCCCCAATACACACCCCTGTTCCAGCCCAAATGGGAAATACCTTATGAGGGACTTGTGTATTTAACCCACTTCGACTGCTCTTTGCACTCTCATTGAAAATAGGGCCTTGAGATAGATGGAAGAGGTCACCTGGTCCACCCCTGCCCCTTCCTGCACCAGCTCTGTCTCTGCTCATTCTCTTCTTAGTGCTCCTCAGCTGGACCTCATCCTTCTTGAAGAGCAGTATCCTCAAAGCAGCCAGTGCTTACTAGCACTGAGGAAAGCAGAAGTTGCTTTGCCTGCCTCAGAGGTGATACCTCTAGCTATAAATACTTGAGTATTATCTTTGTCTTTTCCACAACAACTTGACATTGTGGAGTGGTCATTCTCTGCAACCCCAGATCTTTTTCAACTGAATTGCTTCTTAGCTATTTGTTCTACATCCTGTATACCTGTAGTTAATTATTCCTGCCTAAGCTTAATACTTTCTGCTTGTCCCTATTGAATTTCATCCTTGAGATTTTCCAGAACACTTCTGCAATCTTCCCAGAGCCTGTAGGACTTTGACCCCCACCATCCCTCCCACTTCCAGCACTCAAGGTGACAGCTCCATTGAACAGAGCCAGACCCAGGATAGACCCTGTCTTATTCTACAGGCTCCCTTGTCTGGGTACTGAAATGTTTCATTTCTTGAGTACATTAGCCTAAACAATTTGGCATCTCCCTATACCACTCTTGCAGGTGGGTTCAGAGCCATCAAGCAGGCACAAAGCCAACCCTGCCCTCCCCAGAGCTGTGCATGGGTCCGTACCTCCTGAGGCATCTCTCCCCTGACTGTGCTCCATTTGATCTGATAGACAACCACATCGGAGGCAGCGACAGCTTCCCACTGCAGGCGGAGGCTGTTCCCAGAGAGCTCGGTAACCTTCAGCGCACGTGGTGGGGGGACCTTTACTGAGGGATGCAGAAGGAAAACCAGCTGAAGCGCCAGCACTGACAGCGCCTCCTCAGAGCCAAGGGGTGAAGCAGATGTTTGGGGAGCAAAACGTCGACCAGGCAGATGTCTGCAACCAGCCTGTCTTCCACTTCTTCAGACCCACATGACAACAGCCACCAGGACAGAGAGGGGTAAATGATTTTTAAAACCCTAATTAAGAGGGATTATCTAATTTGTGGAAAGGACACAGACCACATTGGTATTGTAAAAAGGAGAAGGCTAGGAGGGCTCTCAAGGACACAGAGATTAGTAATACAACAAGCTTTTTCTTCATTTGTTCCTTTGCTTAATCCCTTCTACCTCATTTTAAACATGAAGCAGTCGGGACACTTCCCACATGCAAAGAACAGTGGTCACCTGTAGTTTGCCTGTTGGGACCAGCCTTCCAAACATCCCAGGTCAGAGACACACAAGCCAGTTTTGTCACCTGTTACTGGGACCAAAAGCATTCCCTTTCCCTACTTACAGGTGGTAACATTGCCAGTAATCGGAAAGGAGTCCCCTTCATCATACGTAGATCGGACACTGATGAAGTATTGGGTGAGGGAAGACAAAGGTCTCAGGACAGTGGATGTTGCAGTACCAGGAACCTCTACCTGCAGCAGAGGAGTTGTATGAGTATTTGGAGAGGAGCACGGGGACAGTTGCAGAGGGGTTAGCACGTAGGTGGCAACTGCATCGAGAATGTGCATTGAGTTAAAATGCTGCCAGGAGATGAGCCCTCCCTGAACCATGCAGCTGAAGGAGAACAAGACGGTATCTGACCTCTCAAGTTCCTTTTACTTCCACCAACCCCCTGAGGACTCACCTCCCCAGTGTTGCTCCCTCTGCTAGAAACATAGGTGATGCGGTGAGCTCTCACTGATGGAGATGCAGCCTCCCAGCTGACCCGAACGGATGCGTGGCTGAGCTCGGAGAAGCTCAGGTATCTGGGAGGACTCAAGGCCACTGCAACAAGAGTTAGTGACAGCACAGAGAGGTTTCACAGGTTGCATAATGGAAATGCCATTGGTTGGCTCCTGATGCTCTTAGATGACCCCACCTTGACCTAAGAGACTCATTCACCATACAGGAAAATTCTCTCTTCGTGTCACGACCACACTAGTCCCTGGGATGCCATGAAAGGCTCCCTGGGCTGTCACGAAAGGCTCCCTGGGCTTTAGGTGAGAAACAAACAAATCATTCCCTTTTTTACCCCAAACAACAAAGACCTCTGGGAACAGCTCTTGCAGGAGCTCTCTTTTCCAGGGGAAAATCACTCCTTTTTCACAGCTCACCACGTAATTAGACATCCCCTCAGGGACCAATATTCACTTAAGATCAGGCTGGGAAGAGGCAGTGTGTTTACAAGCCGCATGCACAGTATGGGAAGCACCTCATTTAACACGTCTCTCCTGCCTTAAGTGCTTAATAATGGCTCAGTAAGCAGCCGCGGCACTTACGGGTGGTTTCCTGGATGCTGGCGGGATCACTCGCCTCTTCCCCGTACATCGCATACACTGCTACAGAGTACTCCGTGCTGGGAGACAGCCCATCCAGCAGCACCTCAGGCTGGGCCACCTTCACCTGCCAACAGAGAGATGTTTTGGGGTACCCTTCACCAACCAATGCCCTCAGCAGAGCACAACCTTACAGAGACACAGGTCTAGGTCCCTTTGGTTACCTTGAAGGGACTTCTTCAAATTGGGACTTAAGGGTGGATGCTCCTTGTCCTAAGGGATACCAAGCCCCTTAGGGGTGCACATCACCTTCTCTTATCCTGGTCTGCAGAGGTGTAAGTCTCTTAGACAAAGATGCTGCTGTTGTTCTGGGTTGGATCAGGGGCTGTGTGAGACACGATGCCCCCCACTTTGCCCAGAACTCGTGCAAACCTCTTGCAGAAGAGCTGCCTGCTCCAAGCAAAGCCATAGCAGCCGGGCTGCTGCCACCTGCTGCTAACACAGCACAGCCACAGCTCTCTCAGGGACTGCTCGCTGCAGAGCTGCACCCCGGGGGCTGACCAGGAGTCTGCACAGGGTGGAGCGTGTTTTTATGAAAGGCTGAGAACGTTTTAAGGCTGGTTTTGCTGACATCCCAGAGCCTTTGAGCATTGCACTCCTGCAGCACCTCAGTCAGGTAGCTGCAAGGATGCTCTAATACGGTAAAATACAATTTTAAACGTTGGGCTCTTCAAACATTTTAAATCTCAAAAAAAAAAACCCCACAATTATGTGCTGAAAGCAGAGTATGAGCATCCATTGCTCTATTGTGAAAATTATCCTGAGATTGTTTCTATTGCTGTGCATCCAGGGGGGAAATCTGAGTCAAGGAGGAAATACGTGTTTCCCTCACTCTTGTCTTTTTTTGGGGTTTGTTTTTTTTTTTAAAATTCCTATCCTCAGCCTACAGGTACTCCAGAGAACTCATTAAAATGCACAGCCTACAAAGGGATTCCAGATGTGTTTTGGGATTTCCCATTCATGGAATGCTGTTTTAGTCGTATGATGTGTCATAGATCTGGTTTCAGAAGTCAGCAAAAACTGCCCTAACAAATTGTCAATTAACACTGTATGATAAACAAAGCAAAGACACTTACCCTCAGTCTCAAAGACACAACAACTACACCTGAGGCTGCAGAGAATTCAGTCCCTGGGTTCCAGGGCCCCATGAGGGAGTCAGTTCCCTCCCTGTATCTTAATTTCCCACATGAAACCCTCACAGTTATAAATCACTTTGAGATAAAACATTTAAAAAAAAGTCTTTCCTGAAAGATATTGCTGACAATAATGCTGACATTTCTTTTTTCTTTTGAAAAGCAAACCCCAACAAACCCACATTACCAATTCACACAGGTTAGAGCTGGAACTAAACTCAGCCCAGACAGAGAAAAAACAATATTGCCATTCTCCTTGTGAGCTCTACCTCTGTTGTATAGTCCTCTGCTCCATCTGGGGCCGCAGAGCAGAGCACCAGGTACTGTGTGGCTCCCTGGGCTGCCTTCCAGCTCAGCCTGATGCTGTTGTGGCTCAGCTCTGAGACACGCAGGGAGCGAGGGGAAGACAAAGGCACTGGAAGGAAAAACAAGGCAGAAAGGTATCTTCAGCATGTATAGTCTGCAACAGCTCATACCCCAAAGGAGACCTGGTTTTGCAACAGCTGGTAGACATCTACCCCACATCCAACCCAGTGGAGCTGCCACTTTTATAGAGAGTAAGTTTAATTAATTTGGAGCCCAGGGATAAAAAAGTGGCAAGGGGTTGCAAGATAGTTCTAGCACAGTGTGTTACTGCCATGTTGGGGGAGCTTGACACAGTGGTCTCCTTTGCAGAATGATGTAGGTGGAAAGGGGCCCTTGAAGGACCTGGGGGCTTTGGTTGATGCTTGCTTGAACATGAGCCAGCAGCGTGCCTGGGTGGCCAAGAAGGCCAATGGCATCCTGGCCTGTGTCAGGTGATCACCCCCCTGTGCTCAGCTCTGGTGAGGCCACACCTTCAGTACTGTGTTCAGTTTTGGGCCCCTCATTACAAGAAGGACATCAAGGCCCTGGAGCGTGTCCAGAAAAGGGCAACAAGGCTGGTGAAGGGTCTGGAACGCAGGTCCAGTGGCAGGACAAGAAGCAAGTTGCACCAAGGGAGGGTCAGGCCAGAAATTAGGAGAAATTTCTTCTCAGAAGGAGTGGTTGGGCATTGGAACGGGCTGCCCAGGGAGGTGGTGGAGTCACCATCCCTCTGGGTGTTCAAGGGAAGGTTGGATGAGGTACTTAGGGACATGATTTAGTGAGTATATTAATATAGGTGGTAGGGGTATGGTTGGACTAGATGAACTTGGAGGTCTTTTCCAACCTTAATGATTCTGTGAGTCTGTCTCTGGTATAACCTGCTGCCCAAAGCAGGGCCAAATCAGAGCAGATTGCTCAGGGTCTTGTGTGGCACGTTCTGAACATCTCCATGGATGGGGGTGACTGTAGACAGACTGAACTTGAAGTAGGGGGAAAAATACAGTGCCAGGCTCCAGTCAGAGATAATCACAAAGAAAGAACTTGGTTCACCTGTCACAACCATGCATCAGCATAATTCTCTCTACTCACGACCTACATGTGGAGGTGACACCTCTCAGCTCATCCCCAACAACTGTGTCGTAAATAGGGAACACCGACACCAGATACTCCGTGTGTGAGGTCAAATTGGAGAGCTGCAGAGAGGACACTGCTCCATCTAAAACCACCTGAAAGCACAAAGGAGGGCTGTCAAGTTGAGAGGTCCTAGGCTCTCTTTAGCTGAACTGGCCTCCCCTAGCAAGTGTGGCTTCTTTGTGACAGATCTGGGACCAGAAACGTGAAGTCTAGTTGCTGTCTGGATTTGGTGCCAGCTAGCACCTCCCCAAAATAGAGAGGTAAGAGGCAGTAAGCATTCCTGTCCTCTAAGGCTGGGATCTGTGCAAACACCAAACACCAGACTCTAAGCACACTCTCACTGAAATCAGTGGAAATCCATCAACAAGTTGGATTTGCTTTTCTAAGCCAAATCTGCTCTAGACAAGCTTCCTTGGACAGGTCTCTGCACATGTGTGTGTCCTCTGAGAGTCAGAACAGATGCTTTAGGGAGGGGCTAATGCTGAGTAAGAGAAAAACCAGCATCAACATGACCTGCAGTACTTCCAGCAAGACAATATTTGTCTGATGTCCTCTCCTACCTTGTCACCCTATCACTGATCACATTTTCACTCAGCACGCATTCAATTTCATCTCTGGCTTGAGCTGATGGCCCACAAACACTGCACCTCTACCTTCATCTCTTTGTCTACTCAAGTCTACTTAAATTCCCAGCCACCATCTGGAAGATACCAGCCTCAGGTGTCCAGAGAAAGGTCTCTCACCTCTTTGGGGATACCACCCTTAGATGGATAATACACAATCCGGTATTTCTTTGGTGGTCTCACAGGAGGACTCCAGGTCAAGTGCATGCTCTTAGAGGTCACAGCTGATATTTTAAGGTCAGTTGGCCTCAGCTGGGGACCCGTGTTCACAGGAATATCTTTAAAGGTGCTGCCTAGGAATTAACAACACTGTTATTGTCTCATATTCAGACTTTTCTCACGCCAAAAGTACTTTCTAACCCATAAACACAAGTGACATTTTTCAAACCAAGTTACAGTCTCCTTCCCTATAGAAACCATTCCAAACTGCTCTACAATAAATATTTTAAAAAGGGCCATACAGATAACATAAATATTCCATAGGGAACAGGCTGTGTGTTTTGCTGGTTGCTGGGAATACTTTTTTCCACACAAGTCTGAATTTTTGGCTGTCACCAAAAGATGACCCAGCCTTCCTCAGTCATGAAAATTAGTCAGACTGAAAAAGCAGAAGTTATCTTGGCTTCTTTTTCAAGCAGTTCATCTGTCTTTAGCCTAATCTGTACCTTTGAAAATTGTCTAATTACAGCAAACAAGTAGAAGTTAATATTTATTATTTATATGAATCTCCAGAGCATTAAAATAAAATAATGCTTGAAAGTTAAGACTTTTCCATTCTCCTCAGGCCAATTCTAGAGCAGAGAGATATGGAAATATGTACATATTTCTCCTGAGGATCTAAGCTAACATCTGGATTGGATTTTCACCATCTTGTTCATCATACAAGCATCTCTCCAATAAAGGAAAGAAAGAGACTGGTTTAAACTTGAAAATACCTTGGAGATCCATCTTTTAAAGTGAAGTCTGGGGGGAAAGAAAAGTGTTAGGTGTTTTATCATCTCCTCTTCCTACTCCTACACTTCCTCTGTACACTTTCTCTAATATATTCTTAAATTGGCCACTTTGTTTTTTCAGCCTCTTCTTGGTTGTGAGAAACTCAGAAAAGGAGATGGTTACAACACGCTTATCACACCATATAGTAATGCAAGAGGGAAAAGAAGTCCCCTATTCCCTAGAATTCTAGAAGTCCCCTAGAAGGGAGCAGTAGCTACTGTCTTTAGGCAATTACATCCACCAAGAGTTATCCAAACTTTTGCTAAGAATGGCTATTGCCTGTGTTGGCTCACAGGTCAAAAGCAGGTATCTGAACCAAGAGCATCAGAATGGAAACATCTACGGGTAACATCTCTCATCAACTGGTTAAGAGACAGCAGGGAGTCCACAGTGGAGTGGGAGAACTGCATCCAGAGGGTGTTGAAGAAGACAGTGATCACAAGAGCAGCTGACCGACAGATTGATGTGGCAAGGACCATTGTCAGGCAGCAAGAGGGCTCAGCAAGGAGATCAGCACTGGAGGAGAAGACTTAAGTGGTGCTGACATCGTGGCAGAGCTCAAGGAGGCAAAGTTATGAGAAAGGGTCAATCCTGATGGCAAGGAAGGTGCATGGGGAGCAGAAGGAAGCTCAGGCCTCACTGAGGAGGTTTCACTTCACCTGCATTATCCTTGTTGCTCTTCTCTTTGATCCTGGTGCACAGGACCTGGGTGAGCCTGCCAACCAGGGAGCTCAACAGTGGGAAATCCAGCACATTGTACACTGTGAGCTCCAAGGGCTCTGAGGCCACCTGCTTCAGCTCTGCCTCATCCGCGTTCTTCACTCCTGCAACCAGAGAACAAGACTGAGAAAAGTCCCCAGAGAAGAGCAGCTTCTGCTTCCTGCTTCTCTATTATTTGTTCAGAGGCAGGATGGGTCAGCCATCATCCTGCCTTCCAATAAAAGCCTCCCAGTCATTCCAGTGTGTGTGTATGTGTGTGTATCTGAGAATGGCCCTGGTTTTCCTACAAACACAGCCTCAGGCCACCTTGGGAAGGGCTTTCAACTCTGTGGGCTTAAAAGGTCTTTTGTGGTCTGGAGACAGTTCAGTGAATCCTCCTCCTGTCTTCCTGCCTCCTCACTACTTGCAGGCTTTGCTACCAGGAAGGCAGGTCTTTTTTTCACCCTAAGAAGCAGTCGGAATGAAGAGGGGAAAGAGTGAATGAATAAAGAGTTTTATATTTAGGAGGTGTGAGCCCTCCCCAGGAGAGTCTGTTCATCAGAACATCACACTGCATTTCGAGAGAGCCAGGGATGAACAAAAAGCAGACCATTTATTTAGTGAACTTCATCATCACAGAGTATCCTCCATCCTTACTCACCTGCTCCCCATCCTCACTAACCCTCTGCATACCAAGTTTCACAGCAAACACTTTATTTGGCTGCCCAGTGCTAGGCTCATTGTTGCCCAAGGAGTACCATCACCGGATGGGGATCACACCTGGTTTCTCAGGTCCAAGACTGTTAACCTTAGCAGCTTTGCTAGCCTCCTTCCCCCTTGCCCTTGCAATGAGAACCAAGGCATTATTGAGATTAATACTCAGATCCCAATCTCTCAGACCAAGCAACATGACCTTCCTCTAACTAGAGAGGAAAGGCAAAGACTCCAGCCAGGAACAGATCCCCAAGTGATTTCAGGGACACAGATGTTGGCCTGTTGTCCTGCACACCATACAGCTCAGCAGCTCCATGCAGTCCATGAAAGGAATCACAGTGCTAGCCAATTAACTACATGACTCTGTGCAATAAAACCTTGCTTGTGTGCTCCCAACATAAATCAGCAATTAAGGTTTGGGGGATTGTGATTTTAGGAGACTTTTCAATGTAACTTCATTGCTCATGTATTAGTCTCTAGCAGACTCGTGTAGTCATCAAGGACAGAGCTGCTCAAGACCATTTTGTGTCTCATTAGTGCTGCTGGATAGCAAAGAGCAGGTATTAGTCAGAGAAATGGATAGCTGTGAGAGGCAGTAATTATAAAGGTCTCCTGCCCTCCCCAACACGATCTTCTCTTGCTTACTTCCACAGCTGAGAGTATTGTCCTCGTGGCTCAGGTCTCTAAGGCTCACAAAGGTTTTTAGATGGGAGGTGTGAAGTCTCATGTGAATTAATGGGTTTTTTTTTCCTAAACATACAAAACAGGCTTTGAAGACACTGCCTGTGCTGAATAAATGAGATAACTTTCACAATGTAATGAGGGCTTACCCACTACCTCATGGCAGTTTTACAGCCTCCTTATGCTTCCATCAAAGTGGAGGGAACATAACCTTCAATTTGAAGATTGACAGTACGTTGGCTTTGTCCTACAGCTTATTGATGTCTTACCAATGGCAAATATCTCTATGCCCAGGTTTTTCAAGGTCTGAGCAGCCAGGTTGGCATCATCCTGGGATTTTCCATCAGTCAGGAGTATTACCAATTTCTCAGCTTCCAGTCGGGCACCAGCATCTGGTTTCAGACTCTGCTCCAGGACATGGGTCAGTGCCAGTCCTGGGGAGGAACAAGGATGGATGGTTTGCTACAGCCTCACAGACAACACCCCCCACACCCCTTTGCTTTACTCTTTCCTCTGCCTCCAGTGGCCTTGGTCCCTCCAGAGGATGTCATCCCATGGGAATGGCTTCCCCCACTGCAGCTGCACAGATCATTTGGCAGAGACCTGCAAGAAGGAGTTACCTGTAAAGGTGTTGCCGCCCTTGTACCGCAAATTCCTCACAGCCTCCAACACTTGGTCCCTCGTAGAGTAGGTGTTCAGATCCCACTCTGTGCGGGGATCGCTGCTGTACTGGGACAGCCCTGGGGAAGGGAAGATCAGCATCATGCAAGGCAAGGTAGCCAAGGTAAGCTACAAGAGGAGATCCGCTTTGGGGAGGCAGTGTCAGGCTTGTCATGGGGGGATAACACAAATGAAAGGAGTAGGGGTGAGTGGATTTGATTTCTAGCTCCACTTCTCTGCATGGCCCTTGTCATGCAGGCAGCCACCTGAAGCTTCAGACCCCACTGGGCACAGCGGTACCTATCCCTGTGGTGATGCTCTGAAGTATTTCTTAAGTTCTCAGTGTTAACAAGGGTCAAACTGGTGACCTGGAAGGAGCAGGGAGGATTTACACTGCCCTACCTCCCATACAGCCTGGCCAGCATTAGCGTGGCTCGGAGCAGGGAGCAGCACCTCTCTTGGCTGCACTCACAGCCACCCCGGCGACGCATTCCCAGCGCATCTGTCCATGTGGTGCTGGGGAGGCTGAGCACCTCCTCAGAGGTGGGCAGCAAGCTCCAAATGTGTCTCAGCATCCATGCCTGACCCAGTGCTGCCCAGAAGACTAGGCACTTCTGTTCGCTGTGCAGCTGCTCCTTGCAGCTGCTAGCAGCCAAGGCTGGCTGCTGGATGGGAAAAGCTCTCAAGAACAACATGACCCCACCACCCTGAAGGAATAACAGCTTCTCGGAGTAGAAGCACAGGAACAGAGACTGAGGTCCCTTCAAGTGTGGACTTCCTAAGGTCAGGAAACAGGAAAGTGTCCTACCTATTCTTATCTTGTCTGGGGCAATGCTGAACGGAGAAATCAGATTGCTCAGAAACTCCTTAATCAGCTTGAAACTGCTGCGTCCGATGCTCCAGGATCCATCCACAAGCAGGATGATATCTGTCCTTGCAGATGTGTCACACTGAAACTGGGACCCTGGAGGGTATAAAGTTTGATAGTGAGAGAAGCAACTGTAAAGGAGGAAAAACTGCTTCAGTTTTAAGATAAAAAGAAAACCTGCAGTGTAGGGCCTTGTCTGGATGGTGGTTTGGACCATGTGCCAGCCCGATGCATTCCAGCATCTTAAGAATACCCAGAGGTTAAGGATGACCCACCTTAGTATTGGGGCCCACAGTTGCATTGCTGCACAGAATGGGTTAAAGCTGTCAGGAAGCGTGTGCATAACACAAACGTTGCTCCCTGCCAGCTGTCAGCTCCATTACATCTCAGCCCCAGCCCAGTGCTTCCTTTTTCTCCAGCCTAACTCTCCGAGCGTCGCAGGTGATGGCTTCATTCCATTCCATCACAAGATCACCTGTCTGCTATAATTATTTTGTGGCTTTACATTAAATCCCATTTCTTTGTAAAAACCTGCTGATACTCAAGCCCTGCCTTTCTCCCCACCCCAGACCTGCAGCTTAACAGAGGATAAGATGAGGCATGTTGCTGATTTAATGCACCTTCCCCAAATATTTTTCAGATGGGGGATTTTTCCATCTTTGAGGGAGGGAAATAGATGAACCCATCAGGATTCAGTGGGCTGCAAAGAGGTTACTCTTCTATCTCTTTTCACGGATGTGGATTCTTACTGGTCTCAAGGGACCAAATGAGGATGGTCTGATCAATCCCAATTCCCACCACTTCAACAGTGCTGGGAGCCATCTGCCCTGACAGAGTCTAAAATATATTTGTCTCAAAGACAAATCTGAAAGATAATCATGGATCATTTATCTGAGAAACATGAAGAACGAGTCCAGGAGGTGGAATAGGCTGGGTAACAAACATCACTGACGTGTTCCTCTCATTCTGAAGGCTTGCAAATGACCGTGGCTAGGAATCTGTTGATGAACACAAACTCTTACATGGATCTGTCAGAAGCACCAGGACTTGGCAACATGGAGAGAGAGAACAGTGGCAAATCAATAAAACCATCTAGAAGCAATTTTTGGTGTAGCTCCAGTTTGCCTTAAAACACGTGATGCTCTGCAGAACTCCAGACTTCCCAGGGCTGCCTGGCAGTTCCCCAAAGTATGACCTAGCAATTAGAAGTGCTATCAGCAGTATTTATACTCTCAAAAATCCTGGTGACAGAGGAATGGGGTGGAAAGCTTGTATTCAACAAGCTTTATGGGAAAACAGCAGGGAAGGAGGAGCAAGACATGTTTGGAAGCCCTCTCACCTCTCCTCAGTGAGTCCTTGGTGGGTTTTTCTTTCCCTAGAGGCTCTTGCTCTGCGTTCACAGGGGTGCGCTGGGGGGATCTTGGGGTTGTTGGCATTGCTTCTGTCACGCTGGCTTCCACACTGGGCTGGTTCCTTGTGGTTTCTCCTGAGCCTTTTGGATGAGTCACCTTCTGCCTCTTCTTTTCAGCTCTGTCCTTTGCTGTGCTCCAAAGAGAACAGAAAACATTGTCCCTAGCTGTCTTATCCCCAGGCAACCTGCTGCATCATCACCTGATTTCAGCCACATCTGACAGAGGTGTAGGGGCCTCAGAGAAGATAAAAATCTTACAGCCTTTTGCAAATAAGTAGTTAGACAGAGGAGATCATCTTCATTCATGCCTCTCTGAGGGAGCCACAAGTGGGCTCATGAGTTAATAATAGTAACATCAGTTATGGATCCCATCCAAAGTTTGTCCTTCCCATTATCCTTGATCAGGGAAATATGTGAATACTTATAAAATATAAAGCAGGGAAAACATACACCATGGCACCTGGTACCCTGTGTACCACAGCAATCTGTGACTCAGAAACACCCCATGTCAATGCCAGTCAGTTCATATAATGGTCCCGATGGATCCTTCTTCCATCAAGATGTATAAATGCTTCTTTTGAGCCCATGCAAACCTTGTGGTTAGCCACATGAGATTACATGCAGCCCTCAGCCACAGGGGAGTCCTTACACCTTCTTGTAGACCATCTGCAGCCTCAGAAGTCAGGCATCATTAGCCCCGGGGCTTTGGGAGCAGCTTGTTCTCAAAGGATCCACCCTCAGATGAAAGACTTGAGTGTACCTGCTTAATGTGAATACCTGCCAGCTCCAGGAACAGCTGGATGTGCTTTGTCTGGCTGGACAGTTTAGCAGGCATGAGGGGCAAATAATTTTAAGCAAATATTTATCATGTTCTTGTTGTTCAGGGATGCACGATGAGCCTGGGCTAGCACATCTGGGCTAGCACATCTGGGCTAGCACATCTCCCCAAATAAATACCCCTGATGAAGTAGGGGGTCACAGGGGTAGTTGGAGTGGTTTTAGGGACAGCTGTACACCCACCTGACTGTGTCAAGACAGCGTTCAGGGGTGGAGGGGTGGCCTCTGCCCCTTGACTGGGCTCAGCTGCTGAGTTCCCCAAAGAGGTGAGATTCCTTCCTGATGCAGCTCCTGAGTTTCTTCTGTTGTTTCTAGTCTGGGATGCATTTTTTAGCTCCTCTACTGTAGAAAGACCAAAACCAGGGAGAGAGAGTCAGTCTAGGCAGGTCTGTGAGTCACAGCCCATCTTTCATCTCCTGGGACTAGACCAACCCCTTTTTCTAACCTTCCAACCAAAATAGTAGCAGACTCTGTGGTTGGAGCACAGTCTACAGCACATACTCTGGAGGATGAGCTCTTAGGAGCCACATCTCCAAGAGCCTCAGGAGCTCCCTGAATGGTAAAATCTAGCACACTCTACTTACTCACAAATTTCCTCTTGGCAAACAAGGCTTCCTGGGAGCCGTTGAGCACATAGACCTGCAGCGTGTATTCCTTGGTAGGGCTCAAACCCCCCACTGTGGCTTTGGGAGTCTTGGTTTTCAGCATGACTTCTTGCTCTGAGTCCCCTGGGGTGGGATGAAACCACAGTTCAAAGAGTGTTAGAGCTTAAATTTAAGCTGACAGTAGCAAAAGTGCTGCTGAAATGCAGGGAATGTCTGCCTAGAGACTTCAGTCAAGTCTTATTTCTCTTTTAGTTTTGTGGAGCTCTGATTTTTACTCTTTTTCCCAATCCAGAACGCTTGCATTTTTGAAAAATATCCCTGATGCATGCCCAAAATGGAAAGCCAGTTCCCACCCAGCATTATGTAACTCTCACCTGCTTCTCAAGGAGCTGCTGAGTGAAAAGCTGGTCTTAGGAGGATAAAGACTGGGCAGTAAATACTGCCCATTAAAACATCCAACCAGTTGATGTGCTTGAGGTCAATACATAACAAAGTGAGGAAGCAGCTCAGTGTTTTAGGTCTTCACAGACACTTGGGACTCTCATCCCAGCTGCTCTCACAGTGCTGTCTCTGCAAGCCCTACCTCTCCCAAAAGCAGATGCTCTCTGCAGGCAGGCAGCTCATTTCTGGGGCCAGCACAGCCTCCAGACCCCTCCAGCCATGTTCCATGACTGTGGGACCTGTCCTGGGGCTGTGATGCCTCAGCCAGCCAGGAACTGGGGCATTCCTGCACCAGTATGGCATTGAGCAAGGAGTGAGGCAGCTCTGAAAAGCAGCAGCAATGCTGCACCACTGGGTCTGTGCTACAGAAAACAAAGGGAAAGGGGCAAACCAGCTCCCTAAAATCCTCTGATTAAGAGAAGCCTACAAGCTTTAAATTATGGAGGTGGATGTAATTCTGATGGTGCCATTCCAGTGCTCATGCCTAGGGCTGGAGATGGAGCTCCCCAGCCTAAGCAGAGGGAAAGCCTCAGGCATGTGCCTGGAGCACTGGCAGGGATTCCCTGCATTCCCGAGATGCTCATCGCTCTCCACTGAGCTCAAGGAGGACCAGGGTAGGGAAGGAATGAGAAACCTTCTGCTCCAGCTTGGGAAACAGGTGGGGGCTGAGCTAAAAGGGCATGGGTGATCAAAAGAGGTCTGCTGCAAGAACCCCTGCCTGGCAGCTCCCTTCTCTGACTCACTGAGAGAGTGGCAGCAACTGAAAACCAGATGCCAGCCAAGACTACAGCTGCCTCCAGCCCAACCATTGCTCCTGGCAGAGGGATGTCAGGTCCTTCCACTGCCACAAGGTTCAGTGCCTGGAGCCAGGGAGAACTGGAACTCAGCTGGGGCAGGGAGTCAGGGGGCTCAGCACATGGGGCCAAGGGCTTCCCATCCCATGTCCCTGCAGGTGGGGGACAGCCAGCAGCTCCCATGGAGATCCAAACAATTCCTCATCTCTTTTCTCACACGGTCCCCAAGAGGAATATTACGTGGATAAGGCTTTCCTTAGGAAAAATAGGGATGAATTTCATTTCCCTCTTGTGAATGGGCGATAGAGCAACTGTGCCTGCCTTGACAGGGCACTACAGGCTGCTCTCTTGTTGGCCAGAAAGGCTTCTTGTCCTTACTGCATGTACAGCCCAGAGAAGAGTTTGGATCTAGGTAATCAACACTTGAAACCAGCACATCAGTGGGTACTTCCCTCTGCCTCATCCTATCACCTTAAGGTCTAAATGATGCTCTTGCATCATGGAGCTCCACCTTATGACTGGTGGGCAACAGACCTCGAGGTCTGTTGCCCACCAGTCATAAGGTGGAGCTCCATCCCTCACTCCTACACAAAACTCTGCCAGGTCTGACGTCCAGTGCATCAGCACATACCTGCCATGGGTTTTACCCGAATTTTGTAGCCACTGATGTTCCCTTCAGTCTCTTTCCATTTCATCTGGAGCCTCTCTTCTGAAAGGACAGTGAGCTTCAGCCGCCCTGACCCTGGGGAAGGAGAGACGTGTCCGTGCTACTATGGATGCGAGTCCTCTCTCTGCACATGCACCCACAAACCACCACACACACTGCCTCCTCTGTTGCTGTGGTTTCCCCCCGGCTGTGGGCCGAGATCCACGCAGCTGCCTGCTCCTTAAAGTAAAAGAGCAGGGGAAGAGGGAAAAAGGGGGAAACAAGGGAAGGGAAAAGGAAGGGGAAATAACTCCAAACCCAAGAAACTAAGAGGCCCGTGGGTTGGGATAAGGAGAGTTTCCTAAGAGAACAGAAAGATCAAATATCCCAATGCTAACAGGACTTTAGAGCAAAAGAATCTGAAACTCTTGATCCCCAATGCAGTTTCTCCCCGACCCACACAACTCAGGTACCACCCAGAGCTGTCCCGGAACCCGACCGTCCCCCCAAGCAGCACGCGTCCCGCCACCGCCCCTCTTCTTCCTCCCCTCAGCCCCCCCGTTCTCCTGGGCAGGACGTCATTGGCATGGAATACTCTCTTTGGCCCATCTGGGTCACCTGTCCTGGCTTCGCCCCTCCTTTCTCCTGAATAGAGAAATAGGAAGAAGCTGAGAAAGTCCTTGACTGTCTGACTGCAACTAAGAACATCAGGGTGTTCTCAGCACTGCTTTCATTGTAACTCCCAAACACAGCATGCCATCCGCTGCTACAAATGAAGTTAACTCTATCCTGACTGAAACCAGGACATCTATGGACAAGGGAACAGCTGCAGCGCAAAGGAAACCTTCACCATCCCATGCAAGTCCCCAGCACCCCCCGATGCTGCAGGGCAACTCCTGCAGCCTGCCTGGGCCTCAGCCAGGGACGCTACTGCGAGTCACTGTGCATCTGCAGCCTGCACCCTACAGAGAGGAGTTATCTCAATATACAACTAGGAAAACAGCCTGCCATTGCAGTGAGGGCTTCCTCTGCACCCCTCACAGCTTTGGGGATGCTCCTGGAATCTCCCATGCATTCTGTTTTGTTTCAGCAAGTGTGTTTATTGCAAAAATCTGAAATGGGAGTGCAGGAAACCTATGGAAGGGCTCAGTGAGGCTCTTCAGGAGGCTGGAGCTGCTGAGAAATAGAGACAATTCCCCAGGTGATGGATCCCATACTTCTGTAGAAAGATAATTTCAGAGGCAGCTCCAAGGACCAGCTGGGTTTAGAAAGGGGAAAAAAAATTAATAAAAGAAAAAGAAGTAAAAAAAGATATAAAACCTGATAAAGTGTAAATAACAGTTCCTGGCAGGACCATAACTCATGGGCACCAGCTTGTATCAGTTTGCTGCAGGGAGCAGCAAACTAAATGACAAATCCTGAGGAAAAAAATCATATCAGACAAGGAAGCAAAAAGAAGAAAGGGCATACTCTCTTATCATCTCTGGGTTTCACAGTTAGCTTTTCAACCCCAGCTAGATGTCTGAGCTCATGTGTCACTCTTTGAATCAACAAATCCTGGGTAAATCATAGCTGTGCTGTCATAGGAATGTCACCATGTGAGCCTTTTTCACTTGACTGGATACAGGATGGCAATTCAGCAGATTTACCTCCCCTCCTCCCTGACACTTTACTGCAGATGCCTTTCCAGTGGGCTGCCCTAATTTGCAACGGGTGAGCGTGCCCCTTGCCTGCACAACATAAGCATCTTGCTCTCAAATGCCCACCCTCAGTTGTTACCCATCTCTTTCCCTTCAACGTTACTCATAAAAAACCCCACTTTGGGTGACCTGGAGCATCCTGTTCAGTGCTGGCAAACTGTGTGTGTTGGACTCTTCAAACCCTGCTCCAGTCATCCAGACATCTCCTGACATCCTTGCCATGAAGTCACAGCCCAGGAAAGCAGTGAGAGCTGGAAGCGAGGACTTGCTTGTCTCAACCCAACATCTGTGCCTTAACCTTTCCTTCCAGAGACTTCCTGCAGGCTGTCCAACAAGCAGATAACTATTTTGGGGAAACAAAGCTCAGATTCACATCTCACCCCAGGCAAATCTGAAGGGGAAGAAGGAAAACATGAGAAAGAGGGGTGAGGGGCAAAATCAAATGCCAGAATCATGTCTAAGAGAAATGGTAAAAGATTGTGAAACAATGAAGAGAATTCATAGTTAGATTAAACATGGAGCTGTCTTCTTTTGGCCAAGTGTGGTCCAGCTCCTCAGCCATCACTCTAGGAGCCCAGAAGCTAAAAAGGCAAGAATGTCCCCAGACAGATGAGAAAGGACAGCATCCTCTAAAGCGCCATTATGTGTGGGATGCAAATGAAGCCCCGTGCCATGAAAGCTCCACTGTTTCCCTGCCCTGTGTAGGATGTGCACTATTTGATGCTGTAACCTTGCTCTCTGCCTGATTGGGAGTTAAGCCCAGGCTTAACTGCAGAGGCTGCTCTGGATTATAGTCAGGATGGAGACATGTCTGTCCAAGCTCTGAAATGCTACCACCTCTTTAGAAACCTTTGTACCAACCCCTTGCACAGACAGATCAAACAGCATATAAAGGTTGATCTTCAACATCAAAAAACCACCTGGTGAGGTGCTATAGGTATTTTCTCATCATTTATGGTACTGTGGGAGCACTATATGTTACAAGAGGAATGCACCTCGTGCTTTCTTATCCAGATGTTGCACCACATGTCACCAGAGACGCCCAAAGCAATAGTTCAGAGGACAGGATGGATGCAATGACTAACAGAAGCAACGCTGCTTTTTTCTTCCTATTCCTCAAAGTTCCATTTGCATTTCACATAAACACCCTGCATTGCTTATACAGGCTGACATGCATCCCTAGTGCAAGGGAGTGGGATGCTGAACTGCTGCCAGTGATGAGGCCAGGCTTGGCAGGGTGGGGAGGGATGGAGATACTCTCCCCAAATGGCCTCCTTGCTCTCCAAGTGAGGGACTGGGCTGTTTGGAACTTCACCAACAGACACCAGTGCACTGCAGTTCCCTGTAATTGGGGATGCTGCCTGTAATTGGGAATGCCCTTCACATGTGGTGCCACTGCCAACAGGAGGGGCTCAGACAAGGGGTGGGATAACACCCCTGACATCCAGCCAATAGGGAATTGCCCCAGGCCAGGGCAGGGGGCTCCTTACCTTGGCCCGCTCGGCCCCAGACATGGCTCACCACAGGCAGGCAGGCAAAAAAGAAACACGTGTGGATCAGCATGGTGAGCAGGACCTGTGAGGAGGCAGACATCAGGAAGAAGAGTTAACAGGTACATTTCACCACGACAGTACTGGTTTTCTGCAGTCCTCAGCTGAGGGGCCACGAGCTGAGATCTACAGCTCTGTGCATCACTGGCCACACTGAAAGGAGAAGCACATATAATTTCCCTGCAATTCTTATATATTATTTATATTCTTGGTCTCCCCAGTATGGCTGCTCAGTGCCTTGGAGCAGTACTAAACTGTGTTTATGAACCTGATGGGGAGCAGACTTTGACTCCTCACAGCCTGCTTAGTGCTGGAGGTGGGCACTGCCCTCTTGGTAGGACAATCTCAACAGGGCTACAACACATGCTGGGCTCTGCTCTGGTCATGCAAATGAGCAACATTGGCCAAAGCACTGGACAGATATAGATTCCAGAACAACTTCTGGTTTCAGTCCTGCAGAAGTAATTGTTTCTGAATATCATGACCAAAATCAATATGAGTATACAAACACACAGCATCTTTCTCACCTCCCTGTGGCACACATGCATCACAAAGGAAGAAGCATTTAAAGAAGCACGTTTTGGGAGACAAGCTCCTCACACCACAGGCTGAATGACCCTGCAGTCTCTGTGATAAAGCAATTATGCAGCAGGAGGGATACCATGGACCTGGCTGAGTTTATGCATCACTAGTTTAGAAACAAGGGGTTTATTGCTGATTTCCCAGCACAGTTCCTGAGAAGTTACACTCATGACTCGTTGGGATAGTCTTGTTTTAGCTTGTTCACCTGAACAGCATGAAAACAGATGCATTTATGGGCTCAGTGATGGCAGAGGATCAGACTGACTGTCACCTCTGCAGCACTGACCCAGCTGGCTGGCTGGCTGGCTGAGGACCTCGAGCACGGCTGAGAACCTCCAGCACCTTCAGTTATCTTTACTGGTCTGGATTTCAGTTTTATTCAGTTTGGGTCAGAAATATCAGGTCAGCTTAAAACCACCCTGATGGAAACCGTGCCTCCCCCTCACCTCAGTCTGGAAATACCAGGTTTAACATAGGTGCTGTTGGCCTTTTGCAACGCATCGTTGGCATCTGTCATTTTTGTGCTGCACATTTCAGCCTTATTGCTTTTGGCAGAACCAGACCATACACAAGTTTCCTCCACTGCTGTCTGCAGTGACATTTCACTTCTATTCATTTTGATGGACAGGTATTTAGAGGCTCCTGGCAAATGCCTATTTCCCTTCAAATACATCAGCTTTTTAGTAATTCCAAGGAAAAATAAATATGCATGTGAGTGACCCAGCCATGATCTCCAGGGGTTTAAATCAGCTCTAAATTGCTGTAAGAATGAATGGGAAAATATACAAGTTATAACAGGGTTATAACCACCCTACTCACTCTGTGATATGTTTGTTTTTTTCTGATTGAAGATCAGGTTATACAGAACAACTGCAGTGTAACTGAAGCCCTTCACCATAGGAAAAACTTGTGCTTCTTTTCCAGCTCATAAAATGAAGTCATTGCTTATAAAAAAAAAACCCAGCAAACATTTTACAGGTGAGCTTCAGGAATCTTACTGTCACCTCAAGAAATGCAAAGCTGCAGAGATCCACGTGCCAAACAAGAAGAAACCTGCACCTTTGCTAAACTCCCCAAATCAGAGGTTTACTTGTGCCATTGTGCAATGCCACCACATCGCTCTGGATTTCCTTGCACCTTCCCTGAGGCTCTGCTGGCAAACAGGATGCTGAACTCTGGGAAAAGCACTGGATTATGTATGATTGCTTCGTGTTAGCCAGGGTGATACGGGATCCAGAGTCCAGTGGACTCATGGACTTCTCCAGCCTGCACTGATCCAGGCGAACCGCAGGGTCTGATTCAGCCAGGAGCTTCCACCTGGAGGTGTCAGTAAGGATGAGCTCAGTATTAAACCAGCCTGGATCCAGTTAGTCCCCAGGGTGTGGATCTTTACTATGACTAAAGCAAGGAGTGGGGAACTTCATCTCTTACTGCTAGCTCAGTGGCAAACCCATCACTATTTTGCCCCTTCCCCAACTTTCATTTCCCTACCTGTAAAGCAGGAATAACAAGTGCACTTCTTGAAATGATGGAAGATACCTGGCTAGAAGACCTATCTCTTCCCCACCTTGCAGAGCTCCCTCTCCACAGGTCACCTGCTGGTCCCCAAGCTCCCTCCCTGGGCTCTATGGTCACTTCCCACCCATTTCTGCTCTCACTGGTGCCACCATCCATCCATCCATCCATCCATCCATCCATCCATCCATCCAGGCTGAGCTGGAGGGGACAACAGTGACACCAGCCTGCTGGTGGGCAGGCAGCCTCTGGCACACAGATCCCTCCCTCCTGTTACTCACCCAGGGAAGGAATTTGGAGACAGCAACACATGGAGCATGTGGTGAGTATTTCCAGGGTCTGGAAAATGGGTGTGGGGGACACACACCACTTCCCACTTGTCCCAGCTGTGTGCTCAGAGGGGATTTGGAAGCTTAGACAGTCAGAGATCCCCTTATTTGTACAGAGAATTTTAATAGTCACTTTAATTAAATTAAATGAAAAAAAAATCTATGCAAAAAAAAAATAATTAAAGGAATCCCTTTAACTCAGAACAACTGAAAGTGGGGAATCTGTGAATTATTTCCACCCTCCACAGTTTGGAGACATTTCCCCACCCCAGAGAGCATCACCGAGGCAATGTCACCCCATGGCCCATTCGCTGCTGGACACACAAGCAGTGCAGGGACAGCCCTGCAGAAGAGACCAGCGACTCACCCAAGGCAGCCAGCAGCAGGGAGTGAGTGTGCCCCACAGCCCCTGGGTGCTTTGCTAGTTAAAGGACCCAAGACAGACTGGAGGGAAAAAAAACACCACAATTAAAAAAAAATAAATCATATTCATCAAACTTTTTCTGTTCTTCCCTGGAAACCTCCTGTATTTCAGTTCCCCTGGTGAACAAAAGTGTCAATTATCCCAGTACCAGTCTCAAAAAAAGTAAGGCACAAGTTTCACTTCTAGGCTGAGCCCTTGCAACTCCCCACAGGCTTCATATCAGCTTGGTGCAGACCCACACACCTCCAGGTGAGAAAAACCCATGCAGATCACAGTCACTGCTAACAGACCCTTCCAAGCACCATCCTCCCTGGCAACAGTTTTATGCCATTAATCACAAAATAAGGTGATTATTTTTTGATTATTAATATTATTATATTAATAAAGGGAAAAAAAACCCCCACATAACCCAGCAAACCAACTAACAAAGTGCATTTCTCACAGCCATCACTCCAAAAGAATTGCTAAATCATTCCTGGCAATGTTTTGACCTGACCTGCAGTGACTGAGAGTCTTGGAGCTACTTCACCCACAGCAGATGAGACCTTCCACCCCAGGCAGCATCGGCAGCACCGCCCCGTGCCCAGCTGCACCAGCTCCAAGTTTCCCAGAGACCCCCTGAAGATCTTCCCCATGGAAGACCCCTGCTCCACTAGTGCCCACACATGCCCCCAACCGACACAGACCTCCGTGGAGCAGCGTGGTTTTCCCTGGAGTCAGCCGGGAGGCGCGATGAATCCAGCTACATTCTTCAACAGTGGGAGAAGCAACCCCTGCGCCTCGCCTGCTCCTCGGCACGGTTAGAGATTTCAATTCCCAGGCGTCAGGAGGGGTAAAGGAAGGGGAGGGAGAGCAGGGGGAGAAGGACAGCGATTCCCCCCACCTCCCTCTCTCCACGCAGCAGAGAGCACCGCTTGGCCCCCTCCACGCAGCTAAATAAAGCGTGCGTGAGAAGCACCGGAGCGCTTCAAGGAAAGCCAGCAGAGAGCTTTCAGGGGGCTTGCTAACGAAATGCCAAACGTCCAGGAAGCTGCACAGGGATTTCCTAGAGCACAGCAACAAGTTGTGGCTCCCGCCCACTGTCAGACTCCCAGGGATGAAGTCAGGCCGGCCCCACTCACGGCCCTTACAAGAATTTTCAGAGCCCAGCGTTTGTACTGGAGGCAACTCACACTGCGTTTGCTTAAGGAAATCAGGCACATCTGTAAGTCTTGCAAGGCCAGAGGCTGAATCATGAACTGGAGCTCGACGGCGCTGTGGACTATCCCAGCTGTGGGATACAGCCCTGACCTCCACCGGCATGTGGTCCCCAGCCCCGGCAGCGCCTGGGAGAGTCGCTCAGCTCCACACCAGGGCTTTTTTGGAAGGATTTTGTCCCCGTTGCCAGGAATGGAAGAACTGACAGGGCATTTCTCATAAATGGAGTGCAGATCTTCAGCTGCAACCTCTAGGGACTGTCAGCCTCAGTCTCCCATTGGAACAGAGCACGCTGTGGGGAACTCACACTTGTCATTCTTCAGGAAACACAAGCACCTCTGAAAGCATCAAGTCAGAGAGAAGAAAGGCAGTTTTCAAATATATCTGCTCAACAAATAAAGATTTGGTACTTCATTGCCATTTTACTTTATAATCTAGTACGTATTAGAAAGCATCAATTTACACAAGCCAAAAGATAACACCAAAAGGAAACACTGTTAAACCAAACGTGGAGCATTTGGCAGCCTGGGGAGCGAGGGTTGTCACCACCCTACGTGTGAATAACACAAGTTACCTCTCCTGTAATTCCTGCTGGATTTTAGTAATTGCTCAGATTTGCTGCAGTTTAAAACTAGGAGGAGGTGAGAAAGAAAAGAGCAGAGATTTGCTGCACTTCACTTTCCAGGAAGGTCAAACCCAGAGCTAAAATTATCCTCTGTTTATGTCAGTAAAATCTGGAGCTTCTTCCAACACTTATGTTCAGGTTGTTGCTTCCTGGCCTACCTTTCTCACGGTGCCTGTGCGATGCTGTGGTCTCCTAGCTTTGTTTTATTAACTTTATTTCAAGGCCAACACTGTGGATTAAGCCTGGCAGCCATCACAGATGCCCTCACTGAACAGCAACAGAAAGAGGAACTCAAAGAGCAGCAAGGCAGATGGATGCTGCTTTGTGCACTCAGTGGCTAGAAATCACAAGTGTGAGTGTATTGACAAATGGCTTTGAAGACTGTCTGGTTTCACTTAGGGGTTGGAAGGACCCCAGAGTGGGTTATCAATGCAAACATCTTGCTTGGACCACGTTCCAGGAATGCTGAGCTCCAAGAAGTCCCATTACCTCTGCTGGGGGAGAACACATCCCTTCATACCAAGGAAAAAAAGGCAGCCAGCAGTAATGCAATACCTAATATACAGCTGACACCAGACTTTCCAGGAAGGTCAGCTCCCACTTTAACACAATTCATAATGGGAGGGGTTTGTTGTTTGTTTTTTTTTTTAAAGACTTGGCTGATGGGCAAGAGAGCTGCACTGAGGGACCTGCCCCATGCAGGAGTGCTGGAAATCATCCTGCTGTATGCACAGCATTGCAGGCCAATCATGAGCTGGATACTCTGTGAACTGGAAAGAAAGAAACCTCCCCAGTTGCTTGTTATTACCTGTTTTTCTATATTTAGCTCTCTTTCAGCACAGTCTGTATATGAACGTTCTGCATTACCTGCAAATGAAGTCATGCTGGGATCAGCAGAGCCCGAGGGGTTGGGTTTTGGTGGCTTTCAGTCCTTTCTGTCACCTCCCAGCATCAAACTCCGACTATGAAGGAAGGTTTAAGTTGGGTATCAGGGAGAAGTTCTTTCCAGAGAGAGTGGTGAGGGGCTGGAAGGGGCTGCCCAGAGAGGGGGTGGGTGCCCTGTCCCTGGGGGTGTTGAAGGCCAGGTTGGCTGGGGCCCTGGGCACCCTTGTGTAGCTCCAGGCCTGGAGGTTGGTGTCCCTGCCTGTGGCAGGGGGTTGGAGCTCTGTGACCCTTGGGGTCCCTCCCATCCCAGACCAGGCTGGGATTCTATGACACATTTCTTTTCGGGCAGACACTGCTTATGGTCTCCCCTTCCCCCAGGTCGGTGTGGGACCTCTCCTTGGCTCCATGCCAGGGTGAAGCCGGTTAATGAATTTAATCATTACCGGGGTGTGGAGGCACAGAGAACACAGCCATGGAAGTCTCACCTTTTCAAGAAACGCAGCTGGGAAGAACAACCAGCCCTGGCTGCGAGTGCGGCGAAGCCAAGAGAGTAGCAGGAGCCCCAGACTTTCCTTACAGGGAAGCACACATCACCCTGCTCCTTTCCTTATTTTCTTGACAGGGGTGGCAGCACGGCTTATCAGGCCATCTGGAGAGCACGCTGTGTTCTTAGTAGGCTGCACAGACAACTCCAGGGAGCTCAGACTAACTGACTCGCTTGGTATCAAGCCTCTTGCTGCTCACCAGCTTGTGCCACCTGCCTTGGGGCTCGGCTGGACGAGTGGCTGGTTCTAAGGCTGGTTTCAGGACGGGCTGAACTCTCCCACCAACACAAAACAGGAGTGGCAAGAGTTGAGACCCTCTTTAAATCAGGTGGAGCCAAGTATTTCAACACCATCAAAATCCAAGCCTCGTCCATTAGAACATTTTTATTTGAAAATATATTAAACCCCCTGGCTAACATTTCAGAGTGAAAGGTCAAGCTTGGTCCCTCCCCACAGTCCATCCTGGCTTGGCTGAGTGTCCTGCCTTCCCAAACAGCAGTGGGATGAGAGTCCTTTGCTCATTCAACAGCTTCCATGACTTCCATCACAAGAGTTCGTGGTCCTGTCATGATGAGGCTGCTGATGGTCTGATAGTCCAGATGCAAAACGTACATACCATTCACTGAGAAAACAAACTGGCACACCTGTAAGGAGAGGAGGGCAAGGTACCTTCAGTCAGTGTCTTCATGGCAGCTTCTGCCCATGACAGACTAGAGCCAGAGGCTGTGATGCAGATAGCTTGCTACAACCCCAAAGCGTTACCACTCCATAAGCTACACCAATAACCACTGTGCTACAGTCACTGTGTCATACAAAAAAGGGACCAAAGGGATTTAGACTGTGATGTAACAGGAAAAAAAACCCAAAACAATCATAGAATCATAGAGTGTTCACTCCACAGATGGAAAGGAGGCACAACATTAACATCTAGCAAGTTGGTAGCAAATGAGATTAGGTAAGGAGAAATTAACTGGGCTCTTGAATAAATGAAACAAATTCATCCATCCCCTTCCAATCCTGCCTGAAGCAAAGAAGGACTCACACTCTGCCTCTGAATCATCCCATTATTTCAATTATCCATGGGACTTCAGGCTTCTATCAGCGGGTAGAAATTACTCCCTCACTTCTGGGGTTTTTATGGGGAACTCTGAAATTCAGCATTTCTCTCATTCACACCTAAAACTCTACACACAAACCCCAGACCTGCCTGGCTCTGTAATGAGTTTCAAGACATCAGTTCATTTCACCTCAGCTGGAAATACAGGCAGTTGCTTGATGAATCAAACCAAGGCATCAGTCTGAGGCGATTAAGCATTCACGTACACGGCAAATAGTCCCACACAGAACTACATTGTTAATGGCTGAGAAACACAAGGAGTGTGTTACGTCTCAGGAGCTGTGACAGCAGGTGATTGAAGGTAAAGCTTTGCTCTTTCCCTGCTTCACTGGAGTTCTGTTCAGTTACTGGACCTGAACTGGGAATTCTCTGCTTTGTTTTTAGCAGCTCCAACAGTTTTGACAGCTCCAAAGTCTGCCCCAGGGACAGCTTAGTTTTGACAGGGTTTTTTTCAGCGTTAGGTGTCCACAGCCCTTGTGCTGTCCTGGCAAAAGGCAAATCTGCCACCACACAGCCACACAGCAGGGCCCTTTGCCTGCACTGAGCATCCTTCCTTCCACCTCTCACAGCACTGCCAGAGCTCTACGTGCTGACTCCACCAGTTGGATCTCTGCTGCAGGAGGTGGGATTATCCCAAATAATGTTGAATAATATGCTCAACCTAAAGAGCTCAAACAGGATATCAGCCCTGCCTCCTGATAAGTCACCAAGAGTAAGAAGTACCTTCATCCCTGCAGCAGCAGCAGGTCCTCCTGGGTCCACTGCCTGGATGTGGCAAGGTCTTCCTCCTCGGACCACAAACCCCCAGCCCACCGCGTCCCCCACAATCTACAGGCAGAACAAAAGAGGGTTAGAAGCCATGGAACGGGCTGGATAAAGGAGATGCAAGAGTTCCTAGTGAGATGGAAAGCTCTGCTCATGATCCTATTCTGTCTTGGGGGGTGGATAAAGGGCAGTTCACCAAGTCAGACACAGAACCATAGCTTCATCGCTCTCTGCAAAGCTGGTTTCTGATCAGTGCTCCCTGCCAGCAAGTGCAGAGGAGTGAAGCACAGGCAGCATGTGGTTGAAGTGCAAGGCATGCACCAAGAGAACATCTCCAGAGCACGCACAGGGTGCCTTTCCCTTGGCACAGGAGAGCATTTCCAGGGGCGAAGTAGCCACTCTCAAGTTTTCCCACTCTGATCTCAGCCTGACAGGGCAGTTTGCTGTGATACTGCGGCCATCTGATGTGACTAAAAGGGAAAAGGAATTCCCCAAGGACTTTGCACACTACCCATATAAATAAATAACAGCAACTGCACTGCTAAGCAGAAGGAAATGAGCCATGAAAGACCCAGGCTGGCAGAGTTGAAGGGCAGGGCAAGAGCATTTAGGAGAGCGAACAGCATGTCCTCATCCATGCCACACTAATCACCAGCTTTAGTTTTCTTGCTCCTTCCCACCAATTTCTACAGCACAGCTAATTTGGGAATCTGATCCACAGCTCCTCTGTAAGCTCACCTGTCTCAAACCAGTAGAGCAAGATAGCCCTCATGCTTCCTAAACTGGCCACTGTGAGATTCCTCCTTAAAAAGGTGGGCATAAAAGGACTAGGAGGTTTTACACAAAAATAAACAAACACGATAGGACACAGAGACATTAGCACCCAGACACGTTCACACCCAGCACCCACCAGCTCTGCCTTCACCAGTCCTACAGCTTTAGAAATAATTAAAAGTGCAAAAGCCCCAAACTCAGGTTGTCTGCAGCATCCCAGAGATTTTGCAGCATGCTTGTTTTGTCACAACAGCCCATCATAAGAAAGGCAAGAGTGGCCCTCAGATGCTTGCTGTTCCGTGCTGCTCCATCAGGTGCTGATGGTTCATATCAACATATCTGACCCTCAGCAAATACCTGAAAGACTCATAAGGCCAAGCGTAAAGGTGACACCTGCGTGGCAGAGGATGAGTGTCAAAGCCTTACCAAGACTTGACCAGTTCAATAGTTTGTATGGAGCTGGATGAAACACAAATGGGAGTTTTTCTGTCCAGGAAACATTCTCTTTCCTGATCTACCCCTTTAATATACATTAAATTAAAGCAGAGGCTGTGCAGGTTTTCACCCACAAGAATATCTGCAGACACTGACCCACTGAGGCTCAGCAGGGAAAAGCTGTGATGATGTGACATGCAATCACAGTGCCAACACAGGGAGGTCAGAGCAGCAGACAGAAAGCTATCACAGAGCTGTCAGAGGGCTTGATGCTGTTGGATTAGCAATGCCTTTCGCCATGGTCACTTACAGTGAGCGTTTTCTTGACGTAGGGGGCCCCAGGGGACAGGAGCTCTTCATTGGTGATGGGTCTCTTTAACACTAGAGCAGAGAGTGACAGATCCTATCAGAATCAAGGGTTTCACACAGGACAGTGCATAACAAAGCAGCCTGGGGATTACCAGGGGCTGGAGAACAGATGTTAGAACCAACCCCAGCTACCCCATGAGGAATCTTGGACTTTATCTCAATGTTTTCCAAAACATACACACAACTTTCCAAATGAGACTCAGGGCTGAGGCAGACCCTCTCCTTGTGCAAGTCACTAAGCTGACAGTGGAGAGCTTGAACCTGAGGCTTGAGCAAGCCTGTGCCCCGAAAAGATGCATCCCATGTAAGGACAGGCAGTGCAGGAGCCCAGACCTGATTTGGGGTTGCACTCAGCCACAGGAGGAAACACCAACGTGGGAGCAGCACTGAAGTAGGGGTTGTTGTTTCCAGCGAGGGACGTGATGCTGCTTCTTCGAACTGCTGAGACAATTTTGATCTCCTTGTTGGTCTGGACTGAAAGAGGCAGAAGTCATTACCCAAGGAAGGGACAAACAAGTTTAAAGTAACTTCCCCCACCAGTCTGACCCTCATCTGGCTGGTAAGCATGCACTGAAGATGGCATTTGAGCTTAGAAAGAATAAAACCAGCTTCAAAGAAAGAACAAGAGCTAAGATGATGCTAAGTGGAGTTATTTTCCTGGGATGGGGAGCTGTGATAGAGACTGCCACAGCATCACGACATCCACCACGCACTGGTGGGATGGGTGCTCGTTTCATGGGATGTCTAGAGGAATGCCCTACACACTGCTGGTGCAACATCCTCAGCTCTGGGATACTCTGGTAACATAATCCTTGCTTTCACACCCCTCCACAAACACACCCAGAGTTACCAGAGAGAAAGCTGGTGTTGCCTGCATCTGGGTTGAGCTTGCGAAGACAGAAGGGGCTGTCTGGGCTCTCTGACAGGGCACGAGAAGAGTTCTCGTTGAGTAACTCTGTGAGACGACGCCTCCGTCGAAAGTTGATCCAGAACTGGTAGAGGATGTCACTGTCAAAGAAGTGATGCCTATTGGAGACTAGGAGAGAACAGGGGAGGAGGGAGAGGCTGAGGGGGTGCAGAAAAACATGTAGTAAATATACTGAGGGATCCAGATGAATGGCTTTTAATTGCAGTTTTTCCTGACAGTTTGAGAACTCTGCAGGGAAGGAGGAACAGCAGGGCCACTTCCCCAAGAGATGCCATTTCCCAGGGGTGTACCATCAAGTCACAGACCTCTACCTCCCCTGTCCCAAGACACTCAGAGGACTCCCTGCTTTCTCAATCAGAAGTTTTTAACTCCTGCAGATGTTTATGATCTCCAGCCAAGTGGAGCTGAACATTACATCCTCACAACCCCAGGGGTGGATCCCAGTCCTGTAGCGGGGGGGGGGGGGGGCTTTGAAGAACTGAAGAGCAACAGCTCAGATTTCAACTCAAAGCCTTTGTGGGAAGTAGAAGATTGCTCCAATTTCAAAGGTCACCAGCTCCAAACATAGAACTAAAAGGCCCCATTGCCATCTCCAAGTGGGCACTTGACCAGCACTTGTTGCATGACATGAATGGGGATTTGTTTGTAGTGCAGCCTTGACAACTACACTCATAGAATCACAGAATCCCAGGGGTTGGAAGGGACCTCAAGAGCTCCTGGGGTCCAACCCCCTGCCAAAGCAGCTCCCCAGCTCAGATTGCACAGGGCGGTGTCCAGACAGGGCTGGAATCTCTCCAGAGATGGAGACTCCACACCCCCCTGGGCAGCCTGGCCCAGGGCTCCCTCACCCTCACTGGGCAAAAGTTCTTCCCCAGCTTGCTCTGCAACTGCCTCTGCTCTCACTTGCAGCCATTGCCCCTTGTCCTGTCCCCACAGACACTGACAAGGGGCTGCCCATGTCCCCCTGCATCCCACCCTTCAGCTAGTGATAAGCATTCATACAGTCCCCCCTTAGTCTCCCTTTCATCTCCTGCTTTCCGCCCCGGCTCCAGCCGCCCCTCTCGCTCACCATGCTGAATGATCCCGTGTTCCAGCAGTGCCCGTCCCAGCTCCACCGCTTCCTTCCGGTTCTCCGCTTCTCCCTCCTGAACAAGCCAGTCGATCATCTCGCAGCCCAGGAAAGCCCTCTGGTACTTCACCGAGTTCTCCTCTCTCACCCTCAGGATTGACTCTTCCACACTTACCAGCCTGGCACAGAGGTGGGACAAGCCCCCCGCGATGCAGTACAGCCCTGCCGTCCCCCGCAGGAGCTGCAGCCAGCCGAAGCAGGGCCAAGAGAAGCAGGCAAAGCGTTACAACCCATAAACGCAGCTGCCAGCGGGAAAGGAAGGGGAGAGGCAGAGCTGCGGCCAGGCAGCCGCCCGAATCTTCATCACAGCAGAGGAAGCTGCCTCAGCAGCATCAATTCAGCGGCCACCTCAGCTAAAGGCTGCCGGGGGAAGCATTGCATGCAACAAGAGGCAGATAGTCCGAAGGGGTGGAGAAGGTTGGTTTCAGTGAGCAGATGGAGTTGGCAGCCGAGGTGAGAGCTAAAATCCGTCGTCTCCACGAGAGGGTGCAGCGGGCTCAGCCGTGAGCTGCGCTGGATGCTCTCCGCGTCCCACGGCCCCGGCTGAGCACTGTGTGGAAGGTGGTGCACGCCTGCCAGAGGGGCAGGGGACACCCGAAATCCCCACCTGCCTGGCTGAAGGACATGTCCCGCAGGGCCACTTGGTGACTCTGACGGGCAGGGTTAGAGGATGGAGAAGATGTGAAGAGGCTGTCAAAGGAGACTTGTCCAGAGGGTGGGCTGTGGTTGAACCCAGGCTCACTAAAGGACATAAGCACTTGGAGGTGGAAGGAGCTTTTGTTACCACCTGAGAGTTAGCTTTTCTGGTACAAATTTGCAAATAGGCCTGGATCCCTGAACCTCACTTAACCCATGAGGGCCCTGACATCCTGTCCCCTGCTGATTTTGATGGGACATAGATCCTAATAGTTCTGGTGAAAGCGGCTCACCCAGGGAGGCTGGGGGTTGGACGACTGGGAACTACCACTGGACATACGCATCCCAGGAGCACCCAAACTACAGACTGAACCCTAGGGCTTCCCTGTACCAGAGCTCCTGAAAGAGTATGACTCCTGTCCCAGCCCCGAAGAGCTCAGTTGTCCTATGCAGCCTAGGAAACAGCATCCCCCAAACTAGAGCCCAGAGAAGGAAGAGAAAAGCAGCTGGAGCTGTGGCTCCAAGTCTTAGAGCATCAGCAGCAGGCGCAGCCAGCGCTCCCAAGGCCCCTTGCCAAGAGCTGTTTTGCAGGGGAAGGACTCACGTACTTCTCGTAAAGACTCTGCCCTCTCACAAACACCTTCACGTCTTTGCTGAGGGGGAACGTCCCGTCGTCCTTGCGGAAGCGGTACAGCAGCTTGGCGTCCTTGTAGTCCGAGTGCTCGTCACAGACTGGAAGGAGTTCAGAGCAGAGGGACCTGTCAGCCTGCCAGGGACAGGCAGAGCTGCAGAGCACCGTCTCTGCAGGGTGTAGTCACCTCCAGGTTAGAAGCTATAAGGGTTTGCATGTGACGTCCTTCTCTGTGCCCCTCATACCATGCAGCAACCAGCACCTGAGCCTTTGGTCCCCAGGTTAGGTGTTTATGAACATCTGCAGCCCGTGCTGGTGGGAGAGGTCGGTCCCCCTGAACAGACCTTGGGAGAGTCTGAGTTTGAGTCTAAACTTTGATTCACACGCTGAAATGTTCATTAGGACAAATTGGGAAGAGTTTTGGTTTGGTTTTTCTTTCTATTTGCTTTTGGGTTTTGTTTTCTTTTGGGGCTTTAGGGGTTCTTTTGGTGGGGTTTTTTGTTTTTTGGTTTTTTTTTTTTTTAAATGTTGATGTTTTGGTTTAGATTTAAAGAAAACAAACTCAATTGTCTCCATTTTTTTAGGAAGCTGGTGCCACGTGTAAGCAGACTTGGAAGACAGGAGAAAACCCCCCTCCCACTGCATCCAAAACCCCACTAAATCACCTCTGTCCCTGTCAAAATTGAATTGTAAATTAAAACAGAATGACACCAACTCTTCCACATTATTTTGTGCCAACTCTGCTCAATCATTTGCATGGTAAACTGACATCAGGAGAATTGTTTTCTTCAAAGTTAGGTGCATACAACTGAAATAATCCAGCTGATAGGAAAAGCCTCAGTTTATCTTGGGGATGAGCACACAGTTGGTAAACTCAGGGCTATTGAGTACACACAACATTTAGTGGGTAAATATTTGGGATTCAGGACTGAAATGAACTTGCCTGCAACAGATCCCTAGGCTACAGGTCAAAAAAAACCCAAAACAAGGCTTCCCACACTCTCCCTCCCACTCAAAAAGAAAAAAAAGAAATAAAAAAAAAAATCACAGTCCAGCTCTCAAATCAACCAGCGACCTTTTAACCGCTCCTCAGGCCCTCCTCTCTGCACAGGAAGGGGAAACTTAAACCAGAGAGGGAAAAAAGAAGAAAAAAGTAAAGAATATGCCTGGGAGACAAATAAAATTAGTCCAAGGGGAAGAAATCCACCAAGGTTCCCTCACTGAAGGAATGAAATCCACTGGAGTGAAATTCAAAAGACAAGAAACTTCTTACAAATAATTTACAGCTTGTTTCTTCTGCTGAGCAGAGCAGAGAGCTCTGTTCCCTTCTGGGGAGCAGCAGAATGCTCAAAGCCATCAGAGTGCCTGGAGTTCATCACTTCTCCCAACCAGTTGCCGTGGTGTGAAACTGGGACACTAAAGCCCACGACTCATTGAGCAACACAGGTCAAGAAGGTTGTTGAAAGCTCCAAGGAGCAACAGCTGAGATGTCTCCACACTCAGGACCTGAACACCAAACCTTACAGGACTGTGCCCATAGGAACCTAAAGCATTTTTGCTATTTGAAGGCCAATCTCAACGTGTTCCCAGCACGCAACAGAATATCAGCTCCAACCACACCAGACCATTAAGAGGCAGCACAGACTATAATCCTCATGAGATAATGATCATCTTCTGGATCCCAGTGGAGAAGGTGGTAAACAGTTTAGACAGCCAATTGCAAGGCACTTAGCAGAGTGCTGTGGTTAACAGGCAGCCTTGTTTCCACAGGGCTAACGAAAATTAATGGCCATAAGGTGAGTTGGAAAGGCAACTTCTGTGTCCTGCCAGGAATTTATCACAGAAGCAGGAGGGACAGGTCCACAATGAGCAATCAAAACAGCCACGGTACCCAGCACTGCATGGGTTTAATTAACTAATGGATTTGTTTGAAAACATTGGCTGGAGAGATGGAAAAATAATCAGTTTTAAGTGTTAATGGTTAACTGAGAACTCACTGCTTCAGCTTTGTGCTTCTGTGATAAAGCACAGCAGCAGAGTTTATTTTTATTCAAGGCAGCTTAATGTAAAGGGCATTAACCTCAGCAAGCAGCAGAGTGTTTGCACTGCCGTGGTCAGAGGCAGCTATTTCTGGACCTTGGGGAAGAGAGGGCTGGGTTTGGGTATGGCTGTCACCAGCTCCTCTGCCTCCTCAGCTGCATCCACCACCTAACTCCAGGCTACTGGACTTCATATCTCAAGGACTTGGAAGCCAGAGAGCTCAGCTATGAGTCAGCAGCTCAGCCACAGCCCATCCTGCCAAGGGCCCACTGTTACATTGGCACCAAAGGCTGGGCCTTGGGGATTGCTCTACAGCTCAGGGATAAACACAGACCACAGCACATACCCTGAGATAATCCAAAACTGCTGAAAGTTCCAAATAATCTTTTTAAAAGAACAACCTGAATAACAAGAGCTGGGCTTGAGCTGCTCTCCTGCTTTCTTTCCCCCTCTTTTAACAGGTTCTCCAGACAAACCTTGGAAATGGCATCAGACTCTTAATTCCCAAGGGAGGCATTCCTACAGGATTGCGTGAGTCCAAGGATTACAGGCAGCAGGTGACTTTTTGCTCCACCTACTTGTCCCATCCCACCATGGCTGGGGAAACTGAGGAACGCCGGGCTCTTACTGTAAAAAATGAACTTCCCTGCAGATGTGAAGTGTGTTTTATAATTCAGCTTCTACTTCTGCATGACACAGACATGAGCTAGACCTGCTTCTGTAAAAATATCCACCACCAGCTGCTGGTGCAATTGCTGTAGGGCAATACAGGTCAGGCGTTACTGAACTTGCTCTCAAGTAAGAGCTGCTCCAGATGCAGTTTTTTAGCAGTGCACTGCACAAGTCCCTTTTCTGTGGGGCAAGGAACCAGCCCAAAACAATGGAGCTTCACACAGCTCCAACCCTGTACAGCTTCATGCCTGCCCATCATCTCCCAGCTTCTCCAGGACCCCTCACTCATATGAGGGTTGCGAGCAGGGACCTGACCATGCTTCCACATCCTGATGTGGAACTGTTGGAGAGGAGTCAAAGGAGCCATGAAGATGATTAGACAGCTGGAGCAGCTCCCCTCTGGAGAGAGGCTGAGGGAGCTGGGCTGGGTCAGCCTGGAGAAGAGAAGGCTGTGGGGGGACCTCATTGCAGCCTGCCAGTCCCTGAAGGGAGCAGAGGAACAGGAGGGGAATCAGGTTGTTCAAGGGCAGAGCCTGGCAGGACAAGGGGGCTGGAGTGAAGCTGGAGGAGGGAAGGGTTAAATTGGATCTTAGGGGGAAGTTCTTTGCAGAGAGAGTGGTGAGGGGCTGGAAGGGGCTGCCCAGAGAGGGGGTGGGTGCCCCTGTGTCTGGGGGTGTTGAAGGCCAGGTTGGCTGGGGCCCTGGGCACCCTGGTGTAGCTCCAGGCCTGGAGGTTGGTGTCCCTGCCTGTGGCAGGGGGTTGGAGCTCTGTGACCCTTGGGGTCCCTTCCAATCCATGATTCTATGATTCTATGATCTCCCCTCACTGGGCTGATGGACACACGTGGTGACCAGATACACAGCCACGTCCCCAGGGAGACTCGGCAGGGAGCAGAGAAACCCACACACCGTGATGGATGATGTAATGGTCCATCAGCTTCTGCATGAGGCGGATGCCCGTCTCTCGGTCTGGTGCTTCTTTGTGGTCAATCAGCCAGTCTGTGAGCTCCTTGGCCACAAAACAGTTGGGGTATGTTCGGAGGTGGTAACGTCTGTCTTTAATGAGCTTCCCATCGTGCAGGCGAAGCCTAGAGAGAAAGACAGCCATTGAGCATAGCTGGTGTTAGAGCAATTTGAGTCTAATAGCCCAGCATCTGCCCAACCAGGAGAAACCACTGATGATGTGGGACTTCTGGAAAGCACCCAGTAGCTTGTAAATTCAACCAACTCTCTTGGCTTTCCAAGGCTGCATCAATCAATCGTAAAGAGCCTCCCTTTATCATCCCGTTTCCTCCTTCTATCATGATGCAGGTGACAGAATTGCCTGATATAATTGACTTATCCCTGAACTCCACACAGCTTTTTGGTTCTAAACCAGCCTCTTAAAAACACACAGCAGCCTCCTGAAGCTCATGCAGAAACACAGGGGAAAAAAATAGAAGGTACATCTATTTGTCATCTTGGTGTGACTGTGTGTCTAATCCTTCCCTACAGCCTTGGGAGCAGGAATGAAGCTGCCCCCAGGACAAGATCTTAGAGCTTGGGGTGGGAGCTGTAATGGGAGCACTCGGTCTTCTCCATGGGTCTCAGATGGGTGCCAGGGGTACCCAGCAAACTACTCACTGAAACACAGCAAAAATGGACAGCAGTCTCAACATTTCCTGATTCAAACTGGGAGGGACTGGGACAGAGTTTGTCTCAACAACAAGTGTCCAGCCCTGAAAACCCTGATGTTACGAGTCTGTGACTGATGGGAAGTTATATATACGAGTGAAGATTACTCAGGTGAGCTTGGCTTTGACTTTTGAAAGGACCCTAACAACTGAGCAGGCCACGAGGCACAGAGATCTAATGTGTTCAGGCCAAAGCCAACCTGGCTTGGCAGGAGATCTGTCCAGGAGCCAAACTTTTGCCCTGTAGTCAAGACTTCTCAAAATCCTAACCCTGGGAAATGCCTGGTGCACACAGCAGACTCAGAGGAGAAATGTTTAATTAAGATCTTCTCTGTAACTCAAGGATGTTTCTGTTTTCAAATTATTCATTTCAATCACAGCTTTGCCCCAGGCCAGTATATTTTACAAATGTGTTAATCACCACAGCATTGCTTTATGTAATGCCTCAACTTCTTCCAAAGAACTTCTGTGTACACCTCATCACATTGCACAACAGTTTCAGGCACCATACAAGAAACATTCAACATCTTCTAAAAAAATCTATCAAATAATGGATTATACCATGTTGTAAGATCTACAAATACTGGGAGCTCAAAAGCCTTAAGATAAAACCTTTTGTTGTATGAAGAATTAGTAACTGATTCTTGTAATTAATGCCCAAGCTACTATGAACCAAGACATTTCTTAACAGACATTTTCAGACCTTCCTGGATACTAAAGCACTAAAGCAAAGATTCATGCAGAGCCAGCTCTGGGTCTTGCCTTTGACTCCCTCAAATGCTGCAATCTACGCTCAGTATTTGACTCTCTTTCCCTGAAAGTCTCATTCTCACACTGAATTTTACCCAAAGAGAAGAGTCCACCTGCCTGCCTGAAGAGTCAGACAGCTGCCTGCTACTTTGGAAACTGTTAGCTTTTTCCTTCCTTCATTTCATGGTCAAAATGCAATCAGCCACGGGCAGCAGACCTGCAAACAAAGAGCATCCCCTCCCTGCCATCCCCACAGCTACGTGACAAGCAGTCCTCACTTTATATCCTTTCATTCCTCAGCAACCAGCAAGTGGGATGCCACTTTCGAGGCATGTTTGGCAGAGATAAGAAGTGTTTAACCAAGAGTGCTCTCTTGCTATCAAGAGTCTGCAGGAGCCTGTAAAGACTATAAATACACACAGACACACACGTATCTTTACACACAGAGTACCATGTTGAGCATAATCACGCAACGGCTGAACAGAAACTGTTTGGCAGAATAATATTTCCCCTCTAGGTCTTTATTTTTTTTCTTTTAATCAGGTCTCAGAATGCTGGAGAAAGTGCACACATCTTGTGTAGAGGAGGGGGAAGAAAAGAAAAAACCCCATTTTCAGCAAATTATACTACTAAAACCTATGGGTTTTTTAAAAAAATACATTTATGCTGGAACTACTGTGTTGGGAACAATTGTCAGGACAGGAATTAATGGCATTTTAAGTGCTTCTGGATTGGCAGTGTCATGAACCTTCTTGTTTTTTTAAAGTTTGTGAAGAGTTTGTCCTCTAGCTGCAGACCCAGGGCAGCAGAAGATGCACAAGCTCCAGCGTCCTTGGGATCTTTTCAGTTTCCTTTTGTTTACTGTTTCCCATCAAGGAAGAGGAGGCCAGTTCTTTCCTTCAGACACAGAAGGACGTAGCACCAACTGCGCCTTCAGAGGGCTCAGCTGACACCCTCTATAAACCAGGCAGCACAGGGTGTTGCACAATCAAGGATGAGGGGTTTATAATTGTGTTTCCAAGCAAAAAAACCCCAACATTTAAATAATTAAAGGAAGATGTGTAATGTGATATTATGAGTTCTCTAGATGCCAAGACCTACCCCATGTACATATTGCTTCTTGAAAACGGGGTGTGGGGAGGGGGAAGGACAATAACACAAGGATGCTTGCTGGGACTCGTGACACCCTCCTCACTTGGCAGCTGGTACGCTGCTTTCACATGCAATTTGCCCTGGGTTGGCTGCCTTGGGTAACCAAATCGTGTCTTTGTCAAGGTCATTACAAAGACATCATTATTCATCCTGTGCAACCTTGTTGAAAGGCAGAGCCACAGGGTGGAAATAACAAGGGGGAGGGGGGAAATACCTAAAACAAACATCTAGGGAATCCAGAGTTTAAGTCACTTACAAACACAACTTCCCTGCTCCTCTGGCAGGCCAGCAGCTTCCCAGCACATTATGGATGTCCACTGCTGGAGGGGAACCCAAGGAGCTCCCCTCTCCATCACTTCTGCGCGTTCACAGTTCACGTGATTTTAGAACAGTCTGAATTAGAGGCATTTGCTGAAGAAAAGGGATTTCTTGTATTGGAAAAGGTGTGTCACTGCTGCACTGCCAGAGCAATCCCCAAAGCGATGGCTATTCTGCACCAAGGAGTCACACGTGCCTGCGTGGAGGGGGGTGACGTCCCCCTAGGTCACTCTCCATCACCTCCTCCCCACATAAACCTTGAGCATCTCAAATGCCAAGGTAGATCTGTCAAGGATACTCACTCCCACTCCCATTCCAACAGGGGTTAAGTACAAATGGACAGCCCTGGAAAGATCCCTCACCCAAAGGGTCCTTTCTGTTCCTGTCATTACAAACTGCTCCCTGCTCGCCCCCCCAAAAAAAACCCAACCTGACAAACCAAACACCCAAAGTACTCAGCAAAAGGCAGCGACAGACACAGCAACATATCTCAACTGCTGGGGAGGCTCACTGGGGCAAAATGACTGCTGCAAGGGGGCTCAGCCAAACCCTGCTTGCTGCACCCCCAGTCTGCCAAAGCATCAGTATGTTATGGGGGAGAGGGAGAGCTCTGCACGCCTGCAGCAGCCTAGCTGAAGGAGTACAGAGGTGGCTTCTTTTCCTGCTTGTGTTTAAATGTAGGTGTAGGAAAAGGGGGCTTCAATCTCAGAAAGAAATCAGAGCAGGCACAAGTCTCTTTCTCAGTCCTGCCTTTCACCACTGCTGAAAATGCATTAATGAGCTTTTTAAGATAATTGTGATCGTGAAGTCTGGTCTTTTGAATGAGGAAGCCCAGAGACATCCACCTGGTGATCACCACATAGAATCCCAGAATCCCAAGGGTTGGAAGGGCCCTGGAGAGCTCCTGGGGTCCAACCCCCTGCCAAAGCAGCTCCCCAGCTCAGATTGCACAGGGCGGCGTCCAGACGGGGATGGAATCTCTCCAGACATGGAGACTCCACACCCCCTTGGGCAGCCTGGCCCAGGGCTCCCTCACCCTCACTGGGCAAAAGTTCTTCCCCAGCTTGCTCTGCAACTTCCTCTGCTCTCACTTGCAGCCACTGCCCCTTGTCCTGTCCCCACAGACACTGACAAGGGGCTGCCCATGTCCCCCTGCATCCCATCCTTCAGCTAGTGATAAACATTCATCAGGTCCCCCCTTAGTCTTCTTCTCTCCAGGCTGAACAGCCCCAGCTCCCTCAGCCTTTCCTCACAGGGGAGATGCTCCATGCCCTTCAGCATCTCCAGAGCCTCCTCTGGACTCTCTCCAGGAGATCCCTGTCTTTTTTATCCCAGGGAGCCCAGAACTGGACACAACACTCCAGGTGTCCCCAGGAAGACACCCCCACTTCAAGAGATCCAGGTTCAGCACACCCACCAAACCTCCTCTTGGACACAGGATCTTTGGCCAGGAACACAAATTTTGGCACGCTCATCTACACACCTCTAAGTGAGCATTTCCTGAGCATTAAAGTCTGAGCCCTTTATTTAACAGCACCTCAGTTTGATAGTCCCAATAAAACACTGAGCAGCGTTGGAAAGTTTGGACAGCAGCTGAAATCACAGTTTTATCTTTGATGGGGGAAAACCTTCCTTCTCCTCTCCCTTTTTATGTCCAAGACACAAATTCATCAACTATATTTTACGTTTAAGAGTGATTACTGCAGCTCAACAGAGTTATTGGGGAACAGCTGGCTCACTCGACCATGAGGAATAACCAGAAGAGGCAGCACAGGAGGGCTTGTCTCAACCTGAGAGCCTCAGATTACAGTGGGGTGTGATTTCAAAGCACAGTGCCTGTTGCAGGATATCTCTGTGCAGATAAGCCATTTGTTGCAATTAGAAATGACTAATTGGGGCCTCATTTACACAATGCCACCCAGCAACACCCAGCAGCCAGTAAAACCAGGGTGGGTTTTTCTTCATGCAAATTTATGTGTCTGAAATAAAAAAAGACCAACAGTGGGAGATGTGAGGAAGGAGCCTGAGACAGCCACCCTCTGAACCCACCATGAAAATATCACTGAAAATTATTTGTTTTCATCTTTTTGATGGGGAGAAACCCAAGATCCAGAACTCCTGTTCCCCTTCCATCCTTGTGGGAGCAAAGGGACCCTGGCAGACAGACAGCCCAAAGGACAGCATCCACTTTCCCCATGATTCCTTCAGGATCTGTTCTGTTCCCAGCCATCCCCATGAAGCATTCCCTCATCCCCTCAGCGTTCCCTCACCCCCTCGCTTCTGCAGCTATTTCTGGCTGGGAAACGCATCTTGACACTGAACAGACTCATCCCTCTGGCCAAACCAAACTCAGGGATTTGTAAACTTGCTGGGAAGCCAAGGAACTGTAAAGATGGAGCAAAGGTTTGTTTGATTAAATACAATAGCAGAGAGGCTGGGCAGGGAGCAGGGAGAAGCAAATGTTTGAGATTTTACGTAGATAAAACAGCATTATTTGCTGAGTGAGGTTTACAGAGTCAGGACAGACTGTGATGCTCCTTCACATGCTTCTTTATTCCTTACCTGGGGGAGAGCAGGGGAGGACAATATGGACATTGAGCTCTGCCCCACCTGCTGTTGCCTGAGACACCCGCTTACCTCTCTGCCTCAGTTTCCCCATTGCTACCTAAGGAACATCCAGGTCCCAGGAAGATTCACACCACTCACTCCTTACCTGCCAGGCTGTAAGGTACAAGGCAGACTCAACCAATGTGCTGTACTCTGCATCTCTCCATTCTCCTTTCAGCCAGACAAGTCACAGGGGAAGCAGGAGCCTGGTTGCAGGTTGGTGTCCCCCTCTTCACCGTCCTCCCCGAGTTTTACAGCCTGTACAGGCCAGCAGCTCCTTTCTGCACTGGGAACAGGCTCCTGCCCAGACCAAAGGAGGAGGATGTGACTGCTCTGGGCCAAGCCACCAGCAACAGGACCCCCTCTCCATCCATGTGAGCCCTGGGTACTCTGGACTCTGCCTTTGGCATTTAGACCCATCACCCACAAAACACAGCTGAAGAAGAGAGCAGCTGTGCTGGATTAAATCCAGCTGCTCTTCTCCATGCAACAAAGAGCTTAAGCCTTTCAAGAGCAGGTCAGGGGCATGAAGCAGTCAAGGCTGCCCAAAGGCAGGCTGGATCTGCTCCCTGTGCCATGGTGTTTGCAAAACAGCACGTGCTTTCCAGCATTGCAGGTTTAGTGTATGCCAGGCTCTGAGGTGAGAGCTCTCACCTCTTCTCTCCACTCACACACACTTCCTACTCCCCCTGTCGCCCCTTCCAGCAGAGAGAACCTGCTGGTTCACCCAGGTTCACCCCAGGGTGCCAAACTGAACAGGAGTCAAGCAGACCCATGTCTGCAAACTGCTGTGATGGGCTTGGTCTGAAAACACTCGGATTTGGGGAGCTGCCTAACCAGGAAACTCCAGGGGAGCTGTACAAGGGAGGGAGAGGGAAAGATGGGTGCCCCCAAAGTACATATATTTTGGGGTTCCTATTCACCTTCATGCCGGTGACACTAATGGAAAGATATTCCCTCCCTGCAGAAACTTGGGCTCCCTCAGGCTTTTAGTGCCCTTTCTAAAGGCTCAGGGTACATTCACACTCACAGTAAGGAGTGAAGTTTCCAGTCAAATACTGAAAGGAAAAAATGAGTTGGTATTATTTGCTTTCAAGAGAGTGTAATGTTTGTACTGTGCCTTTACCTTGCTGGTATGAACTAGCTAGAGCTCTGCTCACAGATTTACTGTATCCCCTTTTCCTCTGTACAGGCACAATCACTAAGTGGTCCAGGATCGGATACGGTCCTGTCCCATGAAATGCATGAGGAAGCCACATCACCCCCCTTGCACACACACTGATCTGTTCTGATCATTTTATTTTCTCTCTGAATACCTGACCCCCTCCTTTGGCCCAGGCTACAGAACACCTTTTAATCCTCAGGGACTCCAAAAGAGTAGAGCACTGGAAATATAAATAATAAGCCAGCTCTGCCCTGGGGATGGAACAAGTCATGGCTTTACATCTTCTACCCTGAGTTACTGCAGTGAGGCAAGTCACTCAGCTCAGCTGCTGCTGCTTTTCCCTGCAAGAAAGTTAAAAACTCATGTCCAGAGCCCTTCTAACAACCTAGACTGCAAACACTGCAAAGGCAGAAAGGTTGATGCAGTCCCCACCCCCAACAGCAGCTCTCCCAGTCACTACCTGAGGAAGAGATTCAGTTTCTGGAGCAAGGACCATAATATCCCTGAAAGAACAGATTGGAAACGTGGGTAACCATCACTGCAGACTTAAAATCCAGCCGCTTTGGGCATTGGCTGTGTTTTCAAGAGGGGGCTCTTACCTTCAGTTGGAGGTCATCAGTCCTTGTGGTAGAAAAAATAAAGCTCAGGCTTAGAAATAATAAAGCTCAGGCTTACAAATAATAAAGCTCAGGCTAACGTGACCAGGGGCAGGTAATGTCGTGCCACAGAGCTACTTTCAGGAGCCTGATGCAAGCACCCTGGGGCTCTGGGGTCTTCACATTATTCCTATTCCATATATTTCCTAGTTTCCACCCACATTTCAAAACAAACCAGAACTGCTCCAGATACAAACAAGGAATCTCTGCTCAAGAGCAAGAAGAGGCTACAGTCACAGTTGCATGCTTAGAGAAAGGGAGGGGAGGGGGACCTGACCCCAGGTATACAGGGAACACATTCCAGCCATGCAGGTTTTCTTGGATAGGAGAGTATATTTCTGTCTTCATAAGAAAAAAAACCCCACTAACAAACCACAAAATAAACCAAACCAAAACAAAGACTCAGAAGTTGCTCAAGAACTGGGACTATGAGCCTGCAGAAGTTCCCAGAAGTGGCTTTCAGGAGAGGGTTAGACCCTACATACTGCTGTGCAGAACAATTCGTGTGCCTGGCACCCACGGGATGACCTCCCAAACCACCCCACAGCCCACATGCCCTGAGGCAGTGCTGTCCCCACCCAGCCAGGGACCAGGGACCGGCGAGAGGCTGCTCAGTGTCACCACATCAGGCTCTGGGTTTAGGGCAGGATGCAAAGGGCTTAAAAACCCTCCTGTAAACCTGTTGCCATCTAAGCCCACCTGCCCACGCCCTGGCATCTGGAAGTGGGGGGCAAGAGATGCCTGGAGAGGAGCAGCAGGACAAGTGACATGAGAGGAGACCTGGTTCACCCCTGGTTTGGTGGGTGAGGGAAGGATCAGCAGATAACCAGGGAGGGGGAGACACTAGCACCCAGGGTGGGGAGGGGAGTGTGTGCTCAAGGATAAAGCTCTGAGCCCCTGCTAGCGCTGTGCAAGCCCAGAGCCCCGGGAGCTGACCCCCATCACCTCTTACCTCAGCTGCTCTCCAGCAATCATCACCTCTGCCCTGTAGTGCTGCTCCGTGGCTTTCTTCTTCAGGCTATGGCTCAGGCTCTCCATGGGGGCCGGAGATGCTCGAGGGGGCCCGCACACCCCGCGGGATGCGGGTCGCAGAGATGCTGGTCCCCAGCCCGGCTGGCTGGGTGCAGGTAGGCAGCGTGAAGCCGCTGGCTCCGGCTCCCCGCCTCCCCGTCCCTGGCTGCAGGCTCAGGAGGAGGAAGAGGAGGAGGAGGAGGAGCCTGCTGCGAGCCGGTCCCGGCGTGGCTGGTTTCTCGGCCGCCCGTCCCCAGCGGAGAGCCGGGGAGGTCTGGGACGGTGTCCCTCCCGCTTGCCGGGTCATCCACGCACGGCAGGAAGATGGACGGAGCGCTGCTTGCTGCTTCCTTCGGCTGTGAGTCTCCTGCGAAGGCTTCAGGCTGTGCCACCCCCCCCGCAAGCCATGGGGCTTCCCCCCAACTTCTTCCCCAGGAGCTTCCTCCTCCTCTCCCCAGAGCGGGATGCACCCAGCGCCACGGCCAAAGCTTGTTAGAAGTGGGCTCAGAGCAGCTTGAGCCCTTCCTCACTGTAGCAGCCACCAAGGAGGTTGGATGGAGCAGCACAGGCTGCAATTAGCAAGAGCTGGCACTGATGAGCTGGGGTCTTGGCCTGTTCCAAGCTGTTACTAGCTACAGCCTCTAAAGCTACCTCCAGGCACCAACACCTGCCTCAGCTCCCACCAGTTCCATTATCTGAGATATTTTCCACAGGCTGGAGCTAACCTGAAAGTGATGGTGTTCAGCAGAGAAACAGGGATGGGGAGATGGTTAATCACATTAATTACGCACGTGTAATTATATTTCCACTATTTAAAGCAGGAGTGAAAAGTACTGGCTGGCATAAAGGACCAAACCTGAGAAGTGTGAAAGAGGGAGGAATCCCACCAGAAAAAAACATGGAGAAGATGAGGGTGAGGGAAGGGAAGGAAATTTTATCAGCTGAGGAGATTCTGCTTCAGTTTGAAGCCTAATAAAGCAGCACAGAACTAAATGCTGTCTTTAATTAGATCATCTTCAGCAGCAATTTATCAGCCAGCAGCTAGTTAGCCAATATCCCCATCAGCACAAGAAGAGCCTTCCAGGCTTACACTCCCCCTGCGCTGTAATACCCTAAATCAAACAGGGGTTAGTGTTTCAAGCAGTGCAGCACACACCAGCCAGGCCCAAGGTCTAAAATCAAAGGGAGACCTGTGTGCCTCCTGCGCCGGAGGGGCAGCGAGCTGGCACGTGGGACCACGCAGTCCTGGCACTCCCAAATGAGCTCAGTGTCCTAAAAGCACCTCTGACTGCCTGTGGTTGTAGGATGGCACGCAGAGGGGGACCAGCTTTTACTGCCTGCCATCCTGGCTAAACTGGCTCTGGGCTGTCTGTGCCTCCAGCATCTTCTTTACCTTTCCTGACCTCTCTCTCACAAGCAAATCATTGGAACACTTTCCTTTTGTCACCCAGTCCTGAGAAATGAGATTTTTGATGGTGATAATTGGGCACCTGGGTTCCTAAGAGGTGGATGCCGAAACATTTCAGAGGGGAAAACAGATGTCTTTGAAGCTCTTGGTGCAGAGCCCAGGCTGGGGTGCAGAGCCCAGTAACAGCCACCCGTTAATATGGTCACTGACAAATAACTGCTAATCATCACCAAATCAGGAGGGAATTTTCATACCACACCAGGAGGAGACCCAGCTTTTGTGCCTGCTGTTCTTCATGAGGGCTGAGGACCTGTCATGCAGCTCGTTCCTCAGGGTGCAGTTTGCAGAATCACTTTGCCAAGGGCTGCAGGGTCTGGCAGCCACCTTCTCCCTTTGTGGATGGCTGGGAACTTGGTTAACTTCATCTGATGCCCTCTGGGTTTTCTGCCCTATAAGACCCCTTTTGGGCTTTCACTGATTTGCACAGGTTGTTCCACTGTGTGTCCTTCCTGATGATCAGGATGCAAGGCACAGGCTTTCCCAAAGAGGGTACCACTGCCCACCTGGATGGGCCAGGCCCCTGACACCACGAGGGATGTCAGAACTCCTGTGCAAGCATACAGGGTGTGCATTGTCCATCCCCAGATAGCTGGGTAACAAAGCTCAGTCTGAGCAGAGGAGGAGAAGGTGGGAGGAGATGCTTCTGCACGTGCACAGATGGGGGCAGAGCAAAAAGGAACAGGTGACAGCAGGTAAAGGCAAAGGTAAAGACGCTGGTCGTCCTCTGGCCAACATCCCCTCTGGCTCTCTGCTGAGGAAGGCACAGTGGGGCTGATCAAACCTCTGTCTCAGTGCTCCAGTCCAAGTCAAACAGCCACTGCAGGCTGGCTGTGTGGAGACCAGCAGGAACGGGCTGCACCAACAAGGCTTCTTCTATGCAGGCTCTCCTGGAGCTCACTCCTCCTGCGTCCTGCTGATCGTGCTGTGCCACGAATGCAGGAAAACAGGCTCCCCTTGTACTCACAGGCAGGCTTACCTGCAGCTCTCAGGCTGTCTCCTGGAGTCCTCTGCGTCATAACTGATGTTGGTGTGTCTGCTCCAGCCTCAGCAAAAGCACCTTAAGGTGCTCCAGGGGCAGGCAGGGCTTGTCCCCTGCCCACCACTGCAGCACCTTCCACTTACAACGTGAACACACACCGAGGGGAGAGCCCCCACAACCCTGCCCACCCCATCACCACACAGTCAGCCAGCTCCTGCACCATGCCCGCACACAGCAGGGCACTGGGAGCTCCCCAGAGCTGAAGCCTGGCTCTCATCCATCACTGCCCTGGCCATCCAACCTGCAGAGCCACCCCAGACTCTGTCCTTTCTCCTGGCCTGGAGGCAGCTGCTCTCCTGCACCCACTGCCTGCACAGGGCTGCTTGTCATGACAGAAACAACTGCACAGAGCTAAAAGCAGAATGGCCTTAATGCAGCCTCATTACCAGCATGATGGGGGTGAGAGGATGTGCCTGATGCCCTGGCTGGTCCCACAACCACATCCTCTCACTCAGGAGGTTCACAGAGCAGCCAGAGGAATGGTCTCAGAGCCATTAAAACCAGCCTGGAGTGTGTTGCACCACAGAGACTCCTTCATTTCTGTGTTGGAAGCTGATAATAAGACTGGACAGCAGCGTTCTTAGGGCTCAATAACTCTGGGAAGATTTATTACCTTCTAGTGGCAGAAAATGAGCAGGTTATTCAGTAATTTCTCATTAGGCAGTAATAAATCCAAGCTGGAGCTCTCGTGTCATTTAGTGTCCTTCATTTTGTTAGAGCAATATATATTCCTTCTTCCCACAGGGAAGGAGGACTGCTCACCCCAAGCAATCAAATGTAAGGCAGGATAACCTGGCTAGCTTCAAAAAAGCAAACAGGGGGCTGTTTGATTACCTTACATTTTTAAACAATTACAGCTCAGTTGTGGTTCTCCACAACTACAAAGAGAAGTTCAGCTTGTAAAAAAACCCAACAACCCTAAACCCCAGGCAAATGAAATCCTCCCAACAACTGCATTGCTTCAGGACCTGCAGCAGTAATGAAAACACCAAAGGCACCTTCACAACGAGCTACTGAGAGCTTTCATTGGAAAAGAACACCTGAGGAACCACGACAACAACGAGAAAATAAACACTCTTATGCAACAAGGCAAGGAACCTGCGTCATCTCCACTTCCCCATTCCTCAACAGCTTTTAGAAGAAACATTAAAAACTTTCAGCAGCACTTAACTCTCAGCTCCTGTACCTGTGCTGGGTGTGAGCCTTTGAACCAGGCCAGGTGAGTGGAATTCCCACGGTCCAGCCTAAGGGTGAGGCCCTTCAACGTGATTTATTTTTTAAGATCAAAGCCAGGAGCTGCAGACCACTCTGATGGGGACACAAAGACTTTGCTGTCCCTACTCTGGGGGCATGAGCTGCACCTCTGCTGTTCCAGCTCCATGAAAGCCTCCCAGGGAGGAGCAAACAGGAGAGCTGCGCTCTTAACTCTTTACCCCTCTACTCTGCCCTGGTCCTGGAGTACTGCATCCAGCCCTGGGGTAAAACAGACAGGGATCTCCTGGAGAGAGTCCAGAGGAGGCTCTGGAGATGCTGAAGGGCCTGGAGCATCTCCCCTGTGAGGAAAGGCTGAGGGAGCTGGGGCTGTTCAGTCTTGAGAGAAGAAGACTAAGGGGGGACCTGATGAATGCAGGGGGACATGGGCAGCCCCTTGTCAGTGTCTGTGGGGACAGGACAAGAGAAGAGCCCCTCAAGCTTCAGAGGCAGGGGAGCAATGGGAACGTGCTAGCTGCTTTATAATGAGCCTTCACTGAACACAGTGAGACGGCCCCTGGCAGGGTGAGGAATCCTTCCACCATCCCTTACAGGGAACCGTTAGCTGTTGCTGTGCCACGCCTGTATTGGGAGTGATGGAGAGGTCAGCCCCATCCCAGCTCCACACTGCCCACCTGCTGCTTCCTCAGCGTAAAGAAAAGTGCTGTTACACAGGGTTAACCTAACAGCCTGGAACCTGGTGTTTGTTACAGCCTGAGCTGTAAACCAGCCTTGTCAGAGACAAGGGAAAGCCAGAACCACTGGTTGGGGGAGAGGAATTCATGTCGTGTAGGCTTAACACAACGTGAAAGTCAAAGGCAGGAGACGGGATGGGGCTGCGGAGAAGCAGCTACACTGGAGGAACACATTGCCAACCCTGGAGCCAGCTGCTCAAGCCTTTTTTAAGCCCGGTTCGTTCCGCAGCCAAGCCCAGCAACACAATCCCCTCTAGAGGAAGGAAGGAGAAGTGAGGCTCTCCTCCAGCAGCACTCTGGCCACAAGCTCCCCGAGCAGCATCTTCGGTGGGAGCTGGTCCAGTGCCCCAGTCCTTCATCACAACCAGTGCAAGAGAGGGGCTGCACTGGGACTGAGCCAGAGGAGTTTCAGCCCAAGGAATGCACCCCTCAGGGCTGAGCCTAAGACAGGCAAATAGACAACAGCCCAAGGAAGGTTTACCAGCCCCAAGCTAGTGCCACACATCAGCTACTCACAGTGTGTTTCTCACTGGCACCGTTATTCAGACATAATTCATGGGAACACCCCAGCTCCAGTTCTCTTGTCACACCTCCTGTTCCAGTGGATGCAGTGACCAAGCCTGGTTGAGCCATTTCACCTCCAATGCCTTGCAGGTTCTAGCAGGAAATTGATGGATCATGATGGAAGGGAGGTGGGTGAGCCTCTGGACCACACCACTGGCAGAGAGCCCAGCATGTGTGTGACCTTTACAGATGAAACACAGCCCTTCCTGTCCTCTGCAAGGGTGGTTAAGGGAGGTGGAGACATCCAAGTCTGTTCTGCAGAGGATTAATTTAACTAGCTGGTATATCACTAGCAGCCTAGGCTCCACCAGAAGTAGTTATTCCACTTCTTTGATAGGCTTTGTACTCCAGCCCAAGTTCTGGGACCAGCTTAGAGACACACCTCTGTGTGGGCAAGAAGAGACTTGTGAGTCATTTTAGATTTAGACTCTCACTATTCCTCCCTTTACTGCACCAACACTGGGGAGCCTGGACTGAAAGTTAAGCCCTGCCTAGGTAGGCTAAATTTCCAGTTCCCAGTGGGTTGCACTGATGCACAGCCCAAGAGTGACAGCCAAGGGGTGGAACAATAGGAAATTTGTGAACACTGAGTTAAAATAACACTTTGCTCTTCAGCTGTAACACACATCTAGGCATTTACACCACACAGAAAGGTCTCTGTACAGAAGAAAAGTCCTAGGCTGAGCTTGCTCATGACAGCCTTTTATATAATCCAGCCCATCAATCTACACAGGTTAACCATCCATGCCCATGGAGTAGGAATAAAAGAGAAGTATATAACTGCATTTTGCCCTAGGTAGTCAAACCCTGTTAGAATTGCTGATACCACACAGCAGCACTTCATTCAGAAGTGTGTGTGTGGGGAAAAACCCTTCACAAAGGCACTCTCCAGCCTTTCTGTGTTTCCTGGCAAAAACTGATTGATCTATTGTAAAATTCAACAGCCTCAGCAACGCTGAGCAGCCTCTCAGAGGGAGCATGCTTTGGCAGAGCTTCAAGGGAGAGACAACACACACTGCAAAGAGCTGATAGCACTGGATTTCCCTGCTTGAGCAGCGATCCCAGTGAGGTCCAACACGACTGTGCTCTTGGCAGTCTTTGCAACCAGCCCCACTGGAGAAAGGCAGTCTCTCCCACTTTCCCCTCAGTGACTGTGAGTACCACAGGCTTCTCCTAGGAGGTCTTTTCACCATTTATGTAGTCTCTTCCATTTTTACCTTGCCAGTGAGGGAGCATTGGTGAGATTCTGTTTGGCTGAGCATTAGTTGAGGATAGGAAAACATCAAGCTCACCTCACCTAAAGCAAAGGGCAGGGACTTGCTGAGGAGAGGCAGCTAATCTTCCTCTGCCTGGGGTATGGTTGAGATGCAGCATCCTGCTGACAGAGCACAAACAGCTGGAGCCAAGACTGACAGCCAACGTGTCTTGGCCTCCTTACAAATTAGTGACTTAACAGATGATGAGTGATTGAGCTACACGTACCTCAGTTTGGGGTTTTACAGCTTCCCAACAGGACAACCCAGCTCCCTTGTTTCACTTTCCTCACAGCACTTTGTTTTCACCCCTCCTGCAAACCTTTCCCAAACCAGCTGGGAAGTGAAGAGCCCACACCCCATCCTGAGACCTGTTTTGTCCTGGGGTACCTGTGTGCTGGTCCAAGCCTGTGCAGTTCAGAGAAGGTAATGGTGCTCAGCCAGCGCTGTGGGGAGCTGCAAGCTGCTGTGGCACACAGAGCACCTGCCAAAGAACCTGCTGGAGTAGGCAGAGGGCACTAGAAGGGAAGCCAGGCACATCCCCACTGCGTGCTCAGACACCTGAGTTCCTTAAAGCCACTGAGCTGTGAACCCCAGGAAATCCAGGTAGTCATCTTCAGAGCCTGTGTCTGCTAGGAGAGCACACCTAAACTGTGTGTAGTGGTAACGGAGTGTAACTTGCTCACGATACTGGGATCAGAGCAGAGATGAGAGCTCTTAAGGGACAGAGAAACACTTAACTCAGCAGAAGGGAGCTGGACACCATGGCTGCAGCAGCAAGCTGGTGTCCTTCAAGCTGACAGCTTTGTATTTTCTGAGCCACAGGCTGCTCTTTTTGATCAGCTCTGGTGATTGCTCTCGGCTCAGCAGTCAGAAAACACCTCCTTACTTCCCATGGGATTTTGTTCCAGGTGACAGGTGACTGGTGTTCATGTGATGACAGAACAGAGACAAAATCCTCCCTCCAGAAGCAGCATATCCTGTTTACTTGAACTAATCCCTGCATGCAGAGCGGCCCTTAATGCAGGATGTTATCAGGGGAATAACACCACTGCCACTACCCAACCAAACATCCACGTGTTTTGTGTAGAACAATCGATGGAGTTACTTCTCCAAGTGGGGTAGGATCCAGTCCTGCCAACCCACACTGGACTACATGGTATTTTGAATTTACATAAGGCTCAGCACAGTCAGGAACCATCTGGAACAGTCCCAGGGCTGCTTGACTAAAGAAGGAAATGATCTGGATGTGAAGATCTGTGGATGGAGGATTTGTCAGAGGGATCTTGCTTCTTGGAAAACTGCTTTAAAAGTTACCTCTGCTCCTGCCTAAGTGTCTCTGTAGACAAGCTAAGAAAAGCTCAGAGTACACACATCTACTTACAGCTACTATAATTTCATTTTATAGTTACCTTTAAATAAAGAAGACAACCAGTGTTGTCTTAAAACTGTTCCTAATTCAAACAGATCTTAAACTAGCATTCAGACTATGAAACTTGAGCGAAACAGAGATGAAACACATGGGTTTGGCTCTGTTGTCAACACTGGCTGCTTCCTTGCTCCCTGCACTCAGTGAAGAATACGCACACCACCAGCACATCACAACATTCATGCTGTTAGCATCAGCTGCTCACCTCCAACAAGACAATTCCATACTTACATTGTGACAATACTTGCTTAATTACAAAGCAACTTAATTTGAATTCCCTCTGTGATGCTAACCACACTGAGGCAGCCACACCAGCTGTACCAGCGCCCGTGGGTTTGAAATCTACTGAGGTCTCCTGAAAAAGGGCTGAACACCATCCGGCTCCACGTCTCTTTGCTTTATTGTAATGCTCTTTAAAAGATGACACTGCAGTTCAAGTCCAGTACCACTCTACAGAACAATGAATAGTGTCCACTGAAATGGCCATTCCTGTGAACATCACAAAAAGCACATCAGGAAAATGAAAAGATACAGTACTCCATACTGAGCGAGATGCTGCTGGCGTGGAAATGGAAGAGGGCTCTACAACTAGATGTCAGTAAGCCATTACAGTCAAACTCCTAACAACAGACATCAAAATGTTTCTTGATTTCTGTTTGAATCACTGATTGCTCATGCCTTTCTTACCAGGGTTACTGCAATTCAGTATTGCCAAAGGAAGGTGAGAACTGAAATACCTCGGTAGGCTGCTATTCCCCAGGAGGCCTGCTGTATTGATACATGAATCCTGGATTAAACAACAAAGGTTTTACCTACACTTGATAAGTTATTGCACAGATCACTACACTGATAAGTACATTACAAACCCATGGAATGCTATACAGCCTGGCCTGGAAAATAAAAGCAGCAGCATGATCTATCCTTGAGGTCTCGACTATGAGAGAGCACTGGTCTAGCACTTCAAGTGTTCTATTAACAGGTTTCAAAGACATAAATAAAACATTTTAAAAATAACTCCTAACTCCTGGGCTTGGGTTCCTAGTTCAGGAACATTTTCCAAGGCTTTCACTCTTTTTCAAGTGGCACTTAGTTTGAACACCTGGAAGTTTTTCTGATTTCAGACTACCTGTAGGTATCCAGTCACTCTGTATTTTCCAAAGTTGAAGCCATGCAAAGGAATAAACCAGTTTGAAACACCAGGAAATTTCAACCAAGTATTGCAATGTCCACTTGCTGCAGTGCTCGTTTCACCTCCTGTGCTTCCAGTGCTCACAGTCAGGCAAGAAGAACTGGGGACAGAAGGGAGATACTAAAAAAAGTCTAACTCATAGATGTTCTTTCTAGACATGCAATTTAACTGTATTGCAGAAACTTCCCAGCCATCTACTCTTAAAAAAAAACCCCAAAAAACACCCAAAAAAACCCCAGTAAAATTGAATAAAACAAAGACTGTAAAAGAAAATGCCCTCATTTCATCCTCTCCTCTGGAAGACACGGTAAAACACTGAGATTCAGACAAATCATAAGATATCATTTTGCCTGTCAAAGACCAGCTGGGATATTAGTTCTGTGGCTGCAGTTACACCTTCTGCCCACACACTGTTGTTTTTAGTATCTTCCATTAACACCTTTCTGGGAGTTGGAGCATTTTGTTGTCTCTCTAGAGCACTGCAAAAAGGGAGACAGCAACCCTTCTGTCACTGTCTCCTCCACTGGAAGAAAAATTGTTACCCAGAGCTTCAGCTTGAGTAGGGTTCTGGTTGTTTAATTTAGAACACAAAAGGTCTTGAGAGATACAAAAATAAAGCCAGAAGAACAAATGAATGGCTCAGGCCGATGGGAGCTGCAAGTGATATATAAATAAAGCAATTTTCTCCTCTGCAAAGCACACAGCTGAGGAGAACACAGGCATACACATCACAATTCAGTTGATTGAATGGGCTGAAATAAAGCTCATCCCGCTACAAGCTATTTCAGGAGGTTTATGAAAGAGAAACTGTAATAGATTTGTACACAGGAAGCTGAATCAGCTTCACATCACTCCAGAGAGACAGTCAGACAGTGCGACCCAGTGGGTGCAGTCCGCTGTCACTGCAACACTTCACCAAGACCAACCGCTGAGTCAAGGACTGGGCAGCACCACATCACACACGTCACACAGCAGCCTGTGTTACACAGCACATGCACTGCAGCTCCGTGCTGGGCAGCAGACACCTGACAGGTAGGCAACAGAGGGGTATGCATCCAAATACAACGTTACACTTAACATGCAATTAAGCGATGACAAAGGTGTGTTTGGAACTGGAGAAAAAGTGAAACAACCCCCTTGTTTTACAGTCAGGCTGTAGACTTCTGCCAATGGCAGCACAAGCAGCATTGGGACCTGAGATATCTCTGGTGCCTTTGGCACTTCCAAAGGGTCAGCGTGGCAGCAGGACGCCTCGGGTGCCTGGCGTGGCTCAGCCAAGAGGAGTGCTTGGGGGGTGAGCAGCACCGGGTCCTGCTGCACGAGCTTCAGAGCCATCAGGAGAAGCAAGGGGAAAAAAAGAAATCCCAACTCTTGCAGGACAGGGAAGAGAAAACTAGAAAAATATTTTGTTCACAGTCTGAAAGATCCTACAAATAGAAATACAGAATCAGGCTATAAATAGAGCTACTTCTACTGAGACATAAGCCTTTAAAACCTGCTACTTTTGAGGGAATTAATGATTTTCCTTCCTTTTAAACCTCTTGATATTACTATAACCCCCAAACCTCTAGAAGAGGAAATTAAGTATTATTTAAAGTAGCTTTGATGGCTTAAGTTGATTGTTTGCTTGACCAAACTCCCTAATTTTAAAAAGAAAAGGCTTTTTAGGTATGTATTCAGGTTTACAGGGTCCACAGTAAAGAACTCCATGCTGGTGATAAAGCAGAGTACACAACATCATCATGATCTGAAGTCTTCACTGAGCTGATTGTTTTTGGGTTGAGTGCACACTTACAACCTACCCCCAAAAATAAAGTGGGATACATAGTACACCTCTGTCCTTAAAGTCATGATTTTTCTTAGCATGGTTTATGTCATGCAAAGCAATCTGTTGGGTCAAAACTGAGACATAACTGAATCTTCTATTCCATTCTTAATGCTGACAAGGAGTTTCTAAAGTTTCCAAAATAGTTTTGTTAACAAGATCCAGGAAGAAAATGTAGAAAAACCCATGGTAGAAACAGAGATACAGTTTGACATATTAAAGATTAATTTGGAAAACATCTGCTTAATTTAAATTTTACTATTAAATCCAGACATCTACTCATCTAGAAAGGGGCTTGCTGCCAGCCTTCCTTCTCAATGTTCTCATCTTTTCCATCCATTTTTTTTCTTACTGGAGTCTTTTTTTATAAATCTGTCTCACTGCCAAGTTGCTGAACAGATGTCCACAAGGACAGCAGCAGAGAGACTTCAATTTTATCAGAATACATAAAAGAGATGGGTAGAAGAAAGCCAGAGAAAAAACAGACTGTGTAAAATGCTCAAACTGGGGAAAGGGAGTAGGTAAGGAAGGGGAACACCACAGCTTGGCATTTTATCTGTGCTGGAGAGCTGCTCTGTGCAAACTCTTAACCCACTGAGCAAGAAGGGCAAGTTGAACCGTTCTGGGTATCCCATGATAGCTCAGGTCAAAACTAGGAGTTCACTGAAGTAATCATCTAGCTCTAGATTCCTTATTAATTCTAAGGGGAGAAAATATGTTTTTAAAGACTAAAAAATAAAATCTCATAAAGTTTAAAACAAAGCTCCAATAAAAAGTGCCTTAAAGACCATCTCAAATTGCCAGACTTAACATGGTCAGAGCAACCCATAAGGCATCTGAACTGGATCTATTCAACTACAGTTTGCTTATTGAATGGCTACCTTTTCAAGACACACCCTCTCCTTTGTTTGCATTAAACACCTCGGCTCATCACGAATTCTATGAGGACTGGATGAATACCTATTAACTTACACATGCAAGGTTGTGCCATGAAAGTGTGCTTGCACTGGGTTTTTGCCTTTGAACCTTCATGGTGCTAAAGTCACTGTACCCAGCTTCAACAGAGCAAGGAGAATATACTTGTATCACTATCCTTAAAAAAGGGAGAGCCACCTTTACACAAGAAGAGATTCAGATGCTACTTCTTCTGTTTGTTTGTTCCCCTCCCACCCCCCTCCCCTCCCAAACCAGGACAGAAGAAAGGAGAATGAATGGGAAGCACAAAAGTAACAGATCAGTAAGGTCAATCAAGATATTCCAGTTGTGTGTAAAACCTTCTCCCCTCAATCAGCCAGCATAGACTCCCTTTCCTAGCTGTGCAAAACAGGGTTAACAGAGTTCTACCAGTTCTGGTTATCCCACCCATCATCAGCTGAAGATGCCTTTTTTGTTGCCTTAGGAGGTTTTTTGGTCTTGCTCTCCCCTCCTGTGTTTTCCCAGTTGGTCTCCCAATTTTCCCAGCTGTCGCTGTTACTGTTCTTGTTGTTGGAGACTGTTCCTGAGCCCCACACGTCCCAGCTATCGGAGCTCTTCTTCTCTGTGGAATTGTCCACATAGGTCCAGCTCTCACTGCTTGGAGATTTATGAGCTTTTGGTGGATCTGAGTTGCCAAAGGTCTCCCAGAAGCTTTGATCTACAGCATTGTTCTGGTAGCCCTCCCCTCCACTGTTCTGGTAGCTGTCTCCCTCAGCTGGTCTTCTACAGGGTGAAAAAAAGGAAGGTAGAAATAAATTAGTTATGACAACATAACAATAAAAATAAATGACCACAAGCAAGGACAATTAACCAAAGGGCAAAAGTGTTCTAAACAAAAACTGAAGATGAAGGCAAAAGAATTAAATATATTGCTCCTAATGATGTAAGATTGTACTCACAGATGAGCCTTAAGTACTGGTGGGCTCAGGGAACATGCATGTGGAATAAATTTAAACCCCAGGTGCTGTGCACTATTTTGTTCTGTTAAGGACTCTCAAACAAATGGACAGAAGAAACTACTCCTGTCATTATTTACAGGACTACCAGCAAAGACAGAATAATTTCTTCCCATTTCTAAATCATCTGCTACTACTATACTGCAGAGGGCATACAGGAGATAAAATAAGGTATTTAGAGAGACACACAGAAAACAGTAACAAAAAAATACCTGTCTGAATTATCATCTGGTTTGCCTGAAAAAAAGTGGTGACGTCCCGCCATCCCTTACTTCCAACTCCCTGGACCTAGAGGGAAAGAGAGGCACCTCATTCATCTGGACTGAACCAACACCTCTTCCAAGTCCAACAACAGCAAAAGCCACAACACATTCCTCCACTTCTTCAGATAAAGAGAACATATTTAACCAAAAAGTTTAATTCACAACTTGGTTGGTGTTTTTGATGAGCAGTTATATGGCTGATGTACAGAACACACGTTTGACAGCATCATGCTGCTGGAACATGGGAAAAGTAGGCTGAGATCAGCTTTTTCACACTTCAGTCAGTACCAGCTTTTGGATTCTCTCCTAAACTTCTGTGACAAAAATGCTGGAATTACTCCTTATATTAAATTGAAGTTAATGACAGCACAGATGTTTTGATGTTACAGTTCATGTAACCAATATCCATATCCCTACCGTTCTGCAAATCTACTTTCACCCCATTTCAATAGCATTATTTCACTGTAAGGCAGGCCAAAAGTTGAATTCTAGAGTAAACATGACTGCTAGGAGAATCCTTTGGGTTATTAGAATGGACTGGCATTGGATTAGAAACACAAATTCTGAATTACACCCACAGAAGTCTTTATTCTAAGTCACAGATACAGAGGATGAATCCTAGGATTCAGGCTCTAAACAGAACAGGTAACATCACTTCTATTTCAATATTCCCAACATTTAAGGCACTTAGCTGGTACATGATAGAGATTTCAGTGCTGAATTCCACAGTGCCAGAAAGACAGACCCTCCCACATAACACCACCCAAGTTATCAAAACAGGTATTAGATTGTGCAGGGCTTTCACAGCAGTTGTAGAGAGCACTTACCATTACCAAGCAATGACAGCAAAAAAGGACAAAGAAAAAAGGTACAGAACATTATTAAGTTTAACTGTACAACTGTAATGCAAGCTGTCTCCATATTCTCTAGCAGACTCTTTCATTTTAAGCTTGGGATACTGAGGGCATGATGTAGAGTCAGAAGGCAGCCAGTGAAACTATTATGAGGACTGCATCCCACCTGTATAACCTTTTAACACCCCAACATACTGAAAATGACACTTCCAAAATTTCCATATTCAGTACAAGCAGAGCCTAAAGGTGTGTCATGGTTCTGTTTCACTGCAAACTCTTTCATGAGAATATGGAGACTGGCTTACTGTTTGGCCTGCTTAAAGGCAGGCAAGGCCACTTCATACCTTGCTGGCCAACTGTGAAACCCCCACGGTGACCTCCTCAAATATTTTCCCCTCTTTCACCTATGTAAATCAAAGTATTGGTGATTAATCGTAAACCAAATTATTGAAAGCTTAAGACAAGCTTACTTGTGTTTAATAGTTAAAACAAAAAAGTGTTAACAACAACAACAACAACTCCAATCCAACCCCAAAACAACCTAGTGAATCAAAATATACCTATGTCAAAGCTAACAGTTAAGAAAATGACATATAAAGTTCTTTGCTTTTTAATGGGTGGCGTGAGCCCAGTCCTCTGAAGTTTCTGGGACTATTTTACTGATACACAGACAGTTAGAAGACATCATGACATTAATACCAAACAAAAACACCAATACAAAAAACATTTCACATGATATTTTATAAAGATACTGTACTATATAAAAGGACTTGGCTTGGAAAGATTAAAAACCCAATCAGATCAATTTTACTCTCTACCATTTAATATTTAAGTAAGCATGTATAAAAGGGCTTTGAACTTTGGTCAACCAAAATAAAATTGGTGCCTTTTGCCAGTTACTAAATAGCAGCTGTTCCAAAGCAAGTGGCATTATATAGCCATGTATGTGCCAGGCAGTGATCTCTCAATACTTACTTCAGAAGGTGACACGTATTTAGAACGGCACAACGTCCTAAGGGAAGCAGACTTGACTTTTTAATACTGAGAATGCAACACTCCTCATTAAATCATTCTACAAAATAAAAACCAGCTCAAGGAAGTGCAACCTAAAAATAACCCTGAAATTAACGTATCTAAGCACTCTGAAATAATTCTAGGGAATAAGAAACCAATTAGAGCCTTCTTCTGTGATCTGAAATGCTATGGAAAGCATGTGGAATTAATAAAAGTAATGAAAAAGAAATTATTTTGTAATGGGATGAAACCATTCTTTTCAAATTGAAAATTACTCTAGATCCCAAAGTGGTGGCACTGCTTCTCTTACAAGAGCAAAGTCAGTCTGCTTTATCAAAACCAATGTATTTAGGGAAAAGGTACACAGTGGGTAAGTAGAGCACCACATTCTCAGAAAAAGACTACTTCAAAATTTTGTAGGTGATCCAAAATTCTAGCAGCACAGAACAAATGCATACCAAATGGGAGAGATGCAAGTGTACATTTTTGGTCTTAAGCATTTGAAACAGGTAGGCAACATTTGACACTAAGGAGAACTTTTGACCAAAATTTGTAGTATCAATGATCACTGGTCACTTACAAGGACTGCCTGGAGTTTTTTATATGCCCACTAATGACTGTATTTACTCAGGTCAGCACGTGTGCTTTCATCCAAATGCTGCTGGAAGTGCCATTACCCACATGGTTTTGGTCACCAGCAATTGTAGGGGGGAAGATGAAAACCTACTTCAAAGTACTTCCCTAGAAACAACACAGCAGCTAGAACAGCTGATCAAAATGTTGCTTTGTGTGTACATGCAGGCAAAACTTTGTATTAACTACCAGAATTTTCTGAACAAACACCAAATAAAGATTGCAAAACCATGTTACTTCTAGTCATAAATTGTCCCAACTCACCTTAAACACATATTTTGCCCCAAATTCTACTGCCCCTAAAGAGGCAGCAGGTGAAGTACAGTGGCTCAAAGATGTTTAGCTGAATTGAAGTAGTGCTGGCAGGCAGATGGGTGAACTCTACACTCAAAAGATATTACCATTTTTTTCCTTTAATAACAGGATTTTAGATCCATTTAGGGTGCATTTTGATCTTGTCCCATCTTACATTATTAAAGGCATGGAATTTATAAAACAGTATCTAACAGGGAAGAATGTAAGAAATCTTTGTGGACATGGCAGAGAATGGTGGAAAGAAATCCTCATTAACCTTTCTCTGCTATCATAATAGCTGTTAGTTATTGATGTTTTCCCTTTCTTAGTGTACTAGTGTATGAAAAAAAACCCACAGAAGGATGCACTAACAGGGCAGTTGCAGCACAACACCACAATCACTCCCTAAGTCAGGATAACTGTGTTCTGCAAGTAATGTACTAGTTACCTTTTCCTGTGCAGGTTTGAGAACATTTTCATTTAATGTCTGACCTAACTCTGATGCCTATTTAAAAGCAAAACAAAAACAAAGTCAGTTATATTTTCTTTTTAAAAAAGCCACAAATTAAGCCACAGCCACACTTTCTGCAGGCTCATTTCTCAGCAGTATCTCCAAAAAACACACATGAAGCCTTAAGCTTTGATTCACAGAAGCAGAATGAGCTGAAAGCACACACAGCACAGTGCTGCAGGAAACATTAAAAGAAAATAAATTAAAACCAGACGCAGGTGGCAATAGGTTGTTGGAGATGCTCAGCACCCAAGCAAAGTCTGACCTTGCACTGGAAGCAGAAGCAATGGTTCATCCAGGAACAGCCTAGATGATGGGCCCCTTGCTAATGTCTGCAGCTGAATATTTGGAAGAACTGACCTTATCCACCCTTATTTTTCCCTACTAATGGAATTACTTGTAGAATTAGATCTTTTGGGTCAGTTTTTCAGCAATTCTTCTGCCTTACAGTGCTGTTATTCTCATCTATGAACAACAGCCAAAGCTTTGACAGAAGATTTGGGGGTTTTTTGGTTTTTTTTTTTTTTTTTTTACAGCTCCCAGTCTGCAAGGACAGAAACACCCAAAACCTTCAGAAATCTATTGCAATCCAGACCAAGAGGCGTAAGGGTGTTGTATTTCAGAGGCATCTTACAAAAATGTAAGCCCACAGTGTAAGTTATAAGACTGCAGCTGGGTTTGCAAATGTTCCATCTCAAATAACTCCTTTCCCTGCCACTGTAATAATCCTTTGATTGATTTAAACTTCTCTGAAGAACAGTCATATTATACTGATTACCTTCTGAGTTAGACCAATTAATCCAAAAGGGCAAATGTGCTTGCCAGACAAACATTATTCCTAATCATTAGCAGAAACTAATGAAGTTTCATTTCCCTGGGTTTTATATCTTATCACTAACAGTGGCTAGAGTGTGAACCTTCATTCATGCTTTTCCTGGGCATCAAGATTGAGCATCTTTCCTCCACAGACTCCCAGGTGCCTAAGAAGCCTTTCCTTAGCCACAGCACCACCAGGATCTCCCCTCTACCCAACCACCATTATCTCCAATACTTCTACACCTTACCAGTTAAAAAGTTATTTGAGAAGGCAAATCCAAAAGATTTCCACCTAGTAAGAAATTTGTGTGTAAATCACACAAGGCTCATTTCCACTGCAAGTGAGGCTAGAAAGTGTTTAAAAAAACCAAGAAAGGGCATTTTTCATCTTTAGCAAATCCTCCAGAGGCTATTAAACCTGGCACCTTGTTTATGTTAAAGTGTGTAATACACTAACAATTCAGGTGTGCTAAGTAAAATTGCTACAATTGGGAAGAATTATTTTATTATCCCATTTACTCAACCATATAATTTCTTTAATACAGAAAGGGAATCTATGGGTACAGTTGTGTTTCCATCTGACTTTCTTCTTTCATCTAGAATTGCACCAATGTGCAGAAGAACTTTTTCACAGTAAGGGTGAGGGAGCCCTGGGACAGGCTACCCAGGAGAGTCGTGGAGTCTCCTTCTCTGGAGATATTCCAGACCCATCCGGACACCAACCTGTGTGACCTGTCCTAGGGAATCTGCTTTGGCAGGGGGTTGGACCTGATGAGATCTGGAGGGCCCTTCAACCCCTATGATTCTGTGATCCTAACCACCACTACAAACACTACATAACTGGGCAGTTATTCAAGAGTATGCCTTCAAACAAGGGCAGTTCCCAGCATACTGCATTCCTGGATCAGGCATGCAAACTGAAATCCTGAAGTCATCTGTGTTTATGAAGAGCATGGACACATACAGCATGTTTTCTGAGGTGCAGAGCTTGGATATCTCCATCCAATTCAACCTATTTTAAATAGGTTTGAAGAAACATTCCCATATGAAACACACAACATTATTCTCAACAGATTTGACTTAAGGCAAAAAAAAAAAAAAGACATTTCAAGAGCAAATGCACATATTCAGCACGAACAGTGACAAGGAGTCCATGCACAAGGAGATATTTGAGGGCTTTACCGGCTCTGGCTGCTGCTTGTAGCCCCAAAACTTTACCCAGACAGCAAAAGAGAAAGAGCAAGGAAGGTAGAAGCAGCTTTTAGCAAAAAATTGGCATTATTTTTTCAGGCAAGTTAAGTGGCATGAACCTTTCTGACCTTTAACATCTACTGATAAGACAAACAGTGAACGTATCTGGTCACTGGACACCAAATTCTCTTTTAAACAATATATTGCATCAGCAAGAGGTTAGATCTGTTGCACAGAGCAAAGAGCAAGCGTTTCAAAAACTAAATTTAAGCTCCAGTAGCACAGCTTAAGACTCTAGAGCACCAAGCTGCTGTGGTTCTTGCCAGTAGATGTGATGAGCTTTTACACTCTAATGTTGTATTTACATTTGCTAATAATACTACAGGAAAAACAGTTTTCTAAAAGGGAAACTGCCAAGGGAGCAAAAGAGGAAGACTTGTAGAACACAAATGTTTAAATCAGTCAAGCAGCAAATACTTCAAAGCTTTTTAGTATCAGATTTGGGTGCTTTGACTAGACATTTTTGTTGCCAAATTTGCACAGGTCTGGTTTGCTATTTAGGCTATTAACATCCCTCTGCACACATCTGGCTGAACACCAACACCTGCAGTTTTGCACTTGTTTTGAGGAATAGCATCCTGTCTGTGTCAGAAAGCATGCCAGGCTAACACAAACCATACCAGAAGAATTAGTCCAAAATACAACTCCCTGTATCATTTATTAATATATCTATGTCCTCCCTCAGAATTTTGGCACATTAAGAATCCTTTCTTTTACACATTTTTACATCTGCATTTAAAACTTTTCCAGGTAAGCAGATCTTGCTTATGTCAGAGCTCTGTGTAATTCAGGTCTGACTGTTTTAAGCCTAGTTTGAATGAGGAAATGCTTTTGTACTTGCTACTTTTTAAAATCCACACAAGCAAGTTGATTTCATAATAATATCAAGCAGCTGTAGCATCTCACTGGCCTTTCACAATGCAAAGATAGCTTGCATTATAATATATCACAGCACCAAGAAACCTACTTCAAGATAGACCATATTTAAGGTTCATAAAAATAAATCAAAGGTATTTTAAGATTGCAAGCAAAGCAGTGCATTTCATTCTACTGCCCCTCCAACTGCAGAGTATCACTGTTTATTTCTGGCTTAATTTGATCAGTGCAATTCCAATGGAAATAAAGAGCTAGAACCTAAAAATTACTGTGCACTTAGAAACAAACACACCCTGGTCTGTAGATGATCAAGTCTAAATCAATTGGTGCAGGCAAACACATGACATTTAGAGCCAACTGCAGCCAGTAAGAAAGAGCTAAATGTATAATCACCTTTTGACTTGCTTGAGATCCAAATCTGGTAGCCTGTGAAAAGAAACACATACACTCCAGTTTACTAGGAATAAACCCTTTGATTTTTAAATACACACGTTTAGAAATGCTGTATGATCCTTTCCAAGATGAAGGGACCTTTGCCAGAATTTCACAGAGAACACAGAATATCCATATCATCACCTCTGGCGTCCCAGCTCAGTCTGAGGAATCATCAGCCTTTCTCAACTTGTAAGAGGGAGAAGAGAGGGTCTTCAACATAGATTAGATCTTGGTGAGCCAGAGCAGAGAAGTATCAGTATTTGTGTCTCTCATAATGCCACCCAAAGTAAAAGATAACTGTTATGGTCATAAACTGTTTAAAATTCAGGGATAATTGTTACACTCATAAAAATTTGGAAGAAAATGAAGCAAAACTGGAAAAGTTGTTTCACAAAAAAAACCCCAAACATTTAATCTCTTTCCACCATCATTTATATAAAATGTAGTATTTTATTTCCTCTGGTTTTAGTCTAGTTAAATAACTGCCACCTAAGTGTGTGAATTTGCAAAACATGCAGAACACAAAGACCACACCTCAGTTTTTCCCAAAGCATCCCCCTGGGCACAACCTCTGCCCAACAAGCTTTCTATTTAATCTGACAAAAACGCTGCAGTTATAAGTTAAAGAAAGGAAAAAATATAAAACCATCAGCAGTTTGTAACTGGGTATTAAATTCCTGCCATAGAATGCAATTTGGCCTTACTTGGTATAGACCAAAACTTCAGTTCTATAATGGAAAGTGCAGTTGAGTTCTTCCTTGATGCTAATGTCCAGTGAACAAATTTACAAAAAAATCCATCCAGAAACATCAGAAATATTTAAGGCAGAGCTCTGCACTTCATATCCATCTATTTTATATAAGCCATAGGCAAAGATACACAAAGAGCAGAATTTAGTTTGTCTTGGGAATACTTTTAAAGACACATTGCTATTAGAACACTTGAAAGAATCTCTGGGTTCACAAGAATTATATTTTGTTTACTTACACCCTCTTTAGCTGCTGAGGCAATTTTGCTTGCTCCAGTTGTGAAACTGCTCCACCCCTTTAAAGAAAGTGAGAATGTTATAAACTACATGTGAATAATAATAGTGAATAACCAAGTGTTGAGTATTATATGTTAAATTAAGTAAAAATCTTCTCCAGTACAGTTTGTCCTGTAGTCATAAGAGCTACTCAGTAACAAGAGCAAAAATTATAGTCTTTCACTTAACTGTAATATAGTGATGAACTTATTTGTGCCAAAACAGCTGCACTTTGAACAAACCCAAGTGCTTTAGATGTTATTCTACTAAAAATGGGTATATGGGCCAATAATTCCTTCCCACCAAGAAAAATAAGAGAACAAAGACACTAAAGCCTTAGCAAGCTGAGACTGACTCTTTAACAAGCACTGGATGGGAGAAAAATGAATTAATAAAAATGAACACCTAAAATGTATGCCTGGAGAAAAAAGAATCAATGCTCAAAAACCATGAGGCAGCACTTCACAAAATGCCCATTCAGCAATTCTCCTTTTCATAATAAAGCTTCAGCCTGCTGCTTTCCTGCAAATTTTGTACTTAGAAACAAAAGCAGCAAAGCTTTATTTTGCCTCACTGGTTCATAGAAGAACTGAAAACCATTGGACATTTCTCAAAAGGCTTTTCTGTAATGACTCAGAAAAGGTTTCTTCTAGTTACTGATTAGCAGATACTTATTAAGAAACCAGCTAAAAGAAAGAGGAGCCAGAGCGTGATTCTAATGATTTTTTTAACAAATTTGTTAAAAATCATTTACTAACAAGGACTGGACTCATTAATCCAGAATCTGCCCAGTAAAATAAGTGGAAAAAAACCCCATACTTGAATGGATAAAAACCAGAAACAAACTTTAACATGTCTCTCATTCTCCTTGTATATAATAATTAATGAAGAAACAGATAAAAGGCATTTTTTCTTTACAGATCATCACCACCACCTAATTTTAAGCTGTCTTACAGAATGTTCTAAACAGAACACTATGAATGCAGGGTTAGTATCCATGTCTACAACTGCCTTTTATCAATTTGATTTCCATCAAAGTGTAGATGTTTTGTTTGAAGCATGGATGCTTTGGTAACATGTTACCTGTTGGGTAGATTTTCATACAAAGGCCATAAATAGTAGAATCTTTTTTCTATTTAATTTGACTACCACATGCTTATGTTAAGGGAATGTATTTTGAAAGTAGCAGCAAAAAATATTTGTTGCCTATCCTTCTGAAGTCTCTTCTTTAATTGCCCTTTCTGTCCTATGCAGAAATGCTGAAAGATAATTATGTCACTAATTGCACAAAAGGCAGCGATGAGTCTCATAGTTTTTATGGTAAGCAGACTCTCAAGGGACTCAAGAAAACCTATGCTGCAGTCACATCTGTTCTTTAGAGAATGAGTTGGATAGTGGAGTTGGCATAAATTCTACAGAAAATGCTCCTTTTGATATATAGTGGCAGGAAATAATGTATATACATAGACCTGGCATGTGTGGGGAAACACAATCATACACAGTTAAAGGAAAAACAGTTTCCTCACTGAGATGAATATGCAAATATTCAGTGTTGCTATAAGCAGCACTGCAGTATGTATCTGTGGTCACAAGAGGGCATTTTAATTCTAAGTTTCAGTGAGATCATGTAGTCAACAGTTGACAGCAACTTGGACAACACAGGGTCGCCTCTCCTTTGCTGTCTTGGCACATCTGCCATACATTATAGATGTGGTTTCTAATCTGAACTCTCTGGCCTACAACCTTGACATACCTATCAAATATTCAGCTGACCTACAGTAAGCACCCTGAGGGATCACCTGGAATATTGTTCAAAGGCTCAGGCATTACCTTTTTCTATTATGTTTTACTGAAATTATTTTATTTTATAAAAAAGGCACCTGGTGTGGATATTTAGATCAATGAAGCTCTACAGAAGACTTCTAGTCATTAACCCTGGCAGAAAACCTTGCTGTACTCCAAAGTGACTCCAAATCCCAAATGTCATTCAGCACTGTTACTTTACAGCCTATCAAAGCATGAACATGTCCCTGACTGCCTCCAACTTTATTCCCATTTTCCTTCAACAATGCATCTTTCACTCTCTCCTTTAATCATGACAACTGTTCAACCATATGTTGTTATCTCTTCACACCCTGTCACAAGTATTTCAAATGTTTTCATCGCTGCTCAGGGCTTCTGGCACCCATGTAAACACACACTTCAGTTGTTTTCCACTGAACATACCTAATGTAGTTAATCTATTTAGAGCATTACCAGCCTAACTGCTATTCCCAACAGGTAATCATTTTTTTCCCCTCTAAATCCTGTTGAGTATTAGTTCTTAATCCATTGCTATATACTTATTTCCTTATTTCTGTGTGCTGATGCCAGACATAATTCCTAAGTTTTGGTCTCTCCCTTTGTTTTGCCTTTTAAAGTCTACCAGTCTCTTCTTCACTCTGAGAATACAACCAGTACTTTACATCTCAGTACTTTACATCTCTCTACCTGCAGTCTTCAGGTTTTTTTCTTTGATTACACTTTTCCATAACAGTGGATAAAATAGAAGAAAATAGTAATTTAGGCAACTGAAAGCTTCAAGCAATTCCTTACCGAGTACAGTGAAGACATGGCATTATTTAAGAAGTCATCCTCTTTTTTGGGAGGGTTTACTGTGTTTCCAAACCCCACATAGCGATTCTCTTGGCCTCTACCATAAGAAAATGAATAAATAGTATCTGTATTAGGATGCCTTCATTAAAACCATTAAACAAAGATTTAAAAGCATGCAAACATGACAATTGTTTAGCAGGCTTTGAAATACACCTGGAAAAAAAGTCCTAATGCACCTAGGACCCGAAATACATAACCACTCACGTCATAAAGCTGTAACACCAACAAGGATCCACTGGGGAATCCTTGCAAATTAAAGCATCCCTTTATGCAAACTAACGTGGTCTTGACAATTCTCCAGGTTTAACAGACCACTGGATTTACTCAGACTTCTGATAAAGTGATAAGTGAAAATGGGAAAAGGAAAGAAAGAAGAAAGCAGTCTTAGCTTTATAAATACCCCTGTTTAACTTGAATCACTAGGACATACTATATACACACTAAAAGTTCTCTAGCTTGGAGCCCACCACAGTAACATTTCAAGTTACAAGCTCTTTCTTCAATGCAATTTAAATATTTTTGTTATACAAATGCATTAAGAGACACTTTGCTTCATCCTGCCCTTTAACATACATTGTCAATATATTTTAATATATGATGTACAAGATGTAACTGTTAACTAGTGAATCAGGATCACAGTTGTGTGGCTGTAGTGCAATAATACCAAGCCTTTGTGATGCTAGAGAGCCAGGCACTCAAAATAAACATTACATTACCCTTGGTAGGAGTTGACATCATCATTTAACCAGTCTTCAAAAGCCTTGTCAGAAGAAGCAGTTGCAGTCTGAGCTTGTCCAGCAGTACTACTGAAATGAAAGATTTAAGAATCAAACTGTTTAAAGCAAAAATCAGCGGCTCAGCGGTGCAGCCTGACATGTATCACAACAAATCATCATAATGTAGGTGTAAAATTGATTATTTCTTTCATCTATCAAGTAGGGAACTCTAATGCAACCACTAAAAGCCACTGAAGTATTGAATGAACAAAGCAACAGTTGATCCAGACACAAACAATCATACTCAGACTACAGCTAGCCCCTGCACTTGCTGGATGGTGGCCAGGCATGAAGCGCTTGCTTACTTGATTTACAACAGCTTTTTGTAAATCAAGTCAACTTGATTCTTTCACACAAAGAATAACAAACACTACATATAAAAACAGAGAAACAAAACTGCTGTGGTCCAGCTTCAATGCTCCCATTAGCAATGAGCACCAGAAGGAAAAAGTCTCTGCTCTGGCATGCAGTCACAAACTGGAACAGCCCTGCAGTTAAAGTAAGGCTGTGACACTGTGTGCAGCTGACACGACTAGTTCAGCAAAGGAAATCCTTGTTCAGACAGCACCATCAACAGAATAAAACCAGTGGACACTCAAACATCAGGCTTTAATCCTGCTGTTGCTCTATCAACATTTGACAACAAGAACACGTACCGGTGAGTGGAAGAGAGAGACATTTTAGGCTGGGGTGGCGTCCAGTTCCTGGCAGGAGAAGTTTCAATGGACCACTCCTTGCCTTCAGCTACTGTAGCTACCTAGAAGAGGCAGGAAAATAATCAGAATGCTAGGTCAAAGTCTTCATACAAGTTACGTACTGGTCACATACAAGGTGGACAAGTAATTTCTCCAATTTACTACCAGCTAAATAGATCAATTCATTTATTTTCACAAGACACCAACTATTTTCCTGAATTTCAGGCTAGTAATGTTGAATTGAACTCTGGATTTATTTCAGGGAACTGATTTTAGGCAACTTCAAACAGGCAAATTTGGTTTGAAGAGGAAAGGTTAATAAAGAGATGTAAACACTAATCATAGAATAATGAAGGAGCAGGAAGAGGTGGATTTCTACTTTAGCATAGGGTGACCAAAACACCTATGCAGAATTTAAGTGCTCTCCCTGCCTCCTTCAAAGGACCTGAACTTGATCTCTTCACCCCAAATGGCTCCTATCCAAGTCATAACTTCAGCAAGTTAAAATAAAATTTCCAAAGGCCTTGCCACAGAAACTCTACAGTTCCCTGTTTCACATACTAAAAGGCTTAGAGGGCAGAATTTATGAATTCTTTGCTTTCCCCAAGATACTCCATTTTAGCCATCCATCTCCAATGCCTAGTAACTTCTCAAGATGCAAAGAGACAAAAGAGACATAATGCTTCAAAGCTGCAGAGATATCCCAGTGAGCACAGAATGTACCTTCTTATCACTTCCATGGTAGGGTCAGCATAAGAGTACAGCATCCTTGTACATCTCTCAGCTCATAAGTTGTTTGTCATTTCATTTTTGGAAACTCAGTGCAATGATAATCCCATTACAATAACTAATTTATTTTTTTATTGGCCTGTCAGTAATTCAGCAAATTAACTTACCATTTTCTCACTACATACACAAAAGATTTCAAGAATTACTTTGGATAAAACTCTACTGTTGATAAACAGTCTACTGTGGATTGGAACAGCTCCACTAACTAGTTGCAACAAACTGCAGCAATGAACACCTGAGCCACCTCAGCAAAGAGCAGGAAAAAAGGTTCCTGAAGAAAATCTTTCAGGAGTCAGGAAGAACTACTCTAAGACCTTATCCTTTTCAAGAACCACTGTTGAGGTTCAAAAGGTTGCTTCACTTCAAAAATAAGTGCTTGAAAAGTACTTGATAAATTCAGAATGAAAACATACACACAACTGAACTTACCTGGTCTCTAAAAAGAGCCGCAGCTTTACTGTTGTACTTCTCTTGCATTGACCAGCAGGGATCATAGTCATCTTGAGACTCCAAAAACTCTCGAAATTTGCTGTTACCTCCAGCCTTCATTTTCTCCAGCTCAATATCCTTCCATTTGTCCATGGTTACAGAACGTACAAAACTAAAAGGTAAGGTTTTTAAAACAAATTTAATTTATGCAATCAGGGGGGAAAAAAAGAAGAAAAAAAAAAAAGAGTTTATTACAACCTGTACCTCAAAAGTTGGGACTATAAACTTGTTAGAGACCACCCTCCAAGTATAGAAAGACAGATCAATCATCATAAAAGATGGTCAAATCCTCACCAAAATAAGCTGAAATAATGCCATTTATTGGCACTTAAAGGAGCAAGTCAGCAGAAGGCAAGTGGCAGAAAAAGTGACTTTCTTCAAGTCCAGAAATTAATCAAACCCACTACATAAAAGAAACTTTTCCCATACTTCCTTACTCTGCAGTTTTCTTTTCCTGTCTATTTTCACAGTTACACTTAAGTACCCTGTGAGGACCTCTCCTGTCCCACTCCATGTTTCTGCTCATAATGCCCATCAGGTACTGACAGCTCAACTATCAACTAAAGAAATACCCTTCATCATAGCCTCATTTCAATAATAGCATTTTTTCTTTCACATAACATATGGAATAGTTCCAATCTCTCATTTCCGATGCAATTTATACTCGTTCATGAGCTTCAAATCATCCCTTGGAAAGCAAAGCAAAACTGCCAGCAAAACACTGGAATTGAGACATTCTATACCCTTCTGAAACCACATTCTGTGCAGAGCCATAATGCATCCCAAGGTAACCCAACTCGGTCCATCGTCTGCTTGAAAGGCTGACCTGAGGTGAACTCCCAAGCCTCGGTGTTTTCCTGAGCATTCAAGACAGATCCAAATTCCATAGGTCACACTCACCCACTGGGGGTTAAATGCACCACATTCAAAACAGACCTGTGAGAGAAAAACAATTACCTCTACCAGACATCATTTGTCCACCTGAGTTTTTTACAGTACAGCTCACTAAAAAGTCAAATCATTAAAATGTTACATGCAGAAAATCATTTCATAAGGGAGTTTTTAGTCTTTGGAAAAATCTTCCCTGAAAGTATAAGCTTCCTTCAAATACTTATGCATGTTGCATGGAAAAAAAGCCTCACCTCATTAACTTGCCTTACTTTGATTATAAAAATTACTGTACCAACTACCAAAAACCAGTGAGGAAATACAGATGAGCAAATTGAAATTAATGAGCAAAGAATTTAACTTGATTTCATTTCCAGATTGTCTTGAAGGAGAAGAAAAGGAACCAAACCAAGTTCTTGAGGTTTCCTTGGCAAAAGAAAGGTGAAACACTGGAAGTTTGGAACATTCAGTCATTACAGTTTGGCAGTAAATGATAGCAGAAGTTTTTCTTAAAAAAATAGTTTCATTGTTCATCCAGTGCAACAACTTGAACTCTTATGATTGGAATCACCATTCAAGGTTTAAGGCACTGATACAAATAAAACTGAACCTGCCCATGGGTTATGACATTTAAGGTAGTGTATAATCAAGCTACTTGAAATAGAACATTTAAATGAAGCTGTGCCCAAGATGTCACTTGTTCAAAAGACTCCAGGGACTACAGCATTATTAGAATCCTGAAAGATTTGTGACAAATATGCACATACATGTTATTCATGTATTACAGTACATACATAAAAGTTACTGGAACCAACACAAGTGTGAGATATTCTGTATGTTATCATTAGCTAGCAACACTACTACTATCAAGATGACAGCTGTAGGAAACTGCAACATCCAACTGGAATAGGTTAAAAGAAAAAAAAAATTCTACAAAGTTAATCTAAAGAAGGTTATAATTATCTCACATTGTTCTCATCTTGTGCTCTGACTTCCTTGAGAACTTTCCTTGTCCTTGGACTTGCCATGATTCTACAAAGGGAGAAAAACAAAAACCTAAGTCATATTCAAGGATTTGATACTGGTAAGACTTTCAGTACCTTAAAAACCTATCTCTAAGAAAAACAGCTTGCAGCCTGAACCACCGAATCACAATCAATTGCAGGGGAAAACCAAACCCCATTAACCCCAGAACCTTACTTTTCCATTTGCTTTATATGTTTGGGGGGATTTAGTCATCGTAATTCATTCACTGGAAAGGTGTAACTCAGCCATCGTGGAAAAGGGGGCGGAGGGTGATAAACATGGAAACTCCTCCATAGCATGTGTTACATCAAAACAGACTCTTTCTTCATGCTGCTTCCAGACCCATCTGCTACCCTTTCTGAAAGCACTTTATAATCATGCATGATCGCATGGGATTACATGTGTACAGCTAAACACTCCCAAGTAAGAACCAGCAGAAACTCTTAAGAGGGCTGAACACATTGCTAAAAGAGCACATCAAAAATTTTCCAGAAGTATTGAGTTTGCTTATTAGTTGAATTCTATGAAAACAAGACAATTATTGGGACTTTTTACACAAAACAGAATTCTAATTCTAACATTCATATATGGCTGGCAGACCACAGCATTTTACTCTGATTTCTGTGAAGCATGAAATGCAGGAGCAGGGAGCATTGGCAAGCTGCAGATAAAATTCACATGAAGAAAAAAAAAAAAAAAAAAAAAAAAAAAGAGTGACTCACAGTGCATAGCCTGGAAAAACTGAAAGTGCACGAAACACTCGTGATTAAAAGAAACAGTCTTGGGTGCAGCATAAGAATGTAAATTAGATAGGAAATTTGTGTTTCTAAATAATCCAATAGGATGATATTTAAATTAATTTTAAGTAACTAACACTCCTTCACCCCTTTTTTCTACTTCAGAAAATGAACTTCTAAGATGTAATAAAAAACAGAGAAGTGACCAGGCTGACTGGAGACCACATCAGCTACTAAATGTCAAGCTTCTTGGTCAGCCAAGATAATAAGCAAAAAACAGTGTATCAATATTTTAATCAAAGACTGGTCTGAGAGGCAGAAACCTCTTACACAATCTCTGATGCTCGCTCAATATGCTACCTGACTGAACAGTTATAAATCCTTCAACTATCAATAGGGTTAACAGTCACAGAAGTAATTTCAAATGGAAACGTGCAACTTTCAGAATAGGGAAACAAAAGTGTGGAGAGTGACCCTTTGTATAATGAATAGTTTTCCCAAAAGCATTCCAATAACAACCTTACATTTTACCTACTGATGTGCATATGAAGACAGAAATAGCACTACACACAAAACATGTTTACTCATATCCTAAACAGAGACAATAAACACATTTACATGAATCAAAGTCCACGTCTTCAATTCTATTACCTGTCACTGGTAAGATAAGGGCAAATCCTTCCTCTATGGTACAAAAATTATGGAATTAACTTAGTAGTAATAGCCAGACAGATAACTACTCGTACTTTGTGCTCTCCTCTTTGCCAGTTTTGTTATATGCACTTTGCACACCAACTCCCCTTCCTCAGGGCTCTATTTTCCCAGCAACTTCTTGTACATTATCGACAAGCTACAAGGCTGGCTTTGGCTGGCTGCTCGTTCCCCTTACCACTATCCTTCCTCTACCATTTTCTCTTCCTTTTTCCCAGGTTTTCACTCCGAATAACAAACAGAGGCAAACTATAGCAAAGGCCTTCCAGTCTCATTGGCAAACAATCATTGCTGGAGCTGAACAGGACAGTCTTTTCCCACTCCAATTCTCCATGAGCCAGGAATTTTCTCTGGAGCAGAAAGAGACATCCTACAGCAGCCAATGTCCACACCATACCAGCATTCACAGACAGGACGACTTTCAGATCTCCAACTCCAAGCCGACAGAGGAAGCAAGTGCTTTTTGGATCTGCTGACTCCTTTTTTTAATAAAAACTTTTAAAAAAATAGACTTTGGCCAATTGCAATCTGAGCACACGCCCATTCCAGAAGCACCAAGTTCTCTGACCAAAACACCATGTGCGTCTGGTAGGAAGGTAGAGCTTCATCCACACCACATCATCCAAGAAAAGTAGGTGGTAACTAAGACCACCAGCTTCTCACTTTTTCTCCATTAAATCATTTGGACATGAAAGAAAGGGGGCAAAGAAAAAAGACTCATGCTCTCAGCTCTCTAATAGATCCCTTTAGAGATGTTTTAATCTATTTTCAACTCTGTTTGCCCACAAGTTGTAAGTGATCAAATTATGGTTTCCCACACAAAAGCTGAGCCCTTGTAGCTGACTGGGCACACACGCATTATGCGGTGGAAGTTTCAGGAGTAAATACTTAAGTAACGACTGTGTAGACACCTTAAAACAACATGCATTTCTTCAGTGTGCTGTAAATGGCCATGAGCAGCAAGGAAAATGTTTAGTTTAGGAGTGTTTTCAGTGGAGAATATAAATATTTTGGACTACGTGTTCCAAGGTGGAAACAGACAGCTTCAGATAGACCAATCTTGCACTCTTTAATTCCTGAGCAATCTATTCCTAGAGCAAAAACTAAACATGCACCATGACAGTTTCCATGTTAGGAATCCTTAGGCAGTAGCAGTACTAGGCACTGTTAAGTGGAAATCAGCTACACTAGGACTTTGTTCCTGTGATGCAGCAGCAAATTCACAGAGCAAACCTGTAAAGAGCCTTGCCATTTAGTATACGAAAATTAAGCATGTGACGTGGTCTGCATGGTGATGTGGTCTGCATGACTCACGGTCTGCAGGCTCCCTGTGGGTCTCACCAGGGCTGAGAGGCCACAGGGGCCTTGCCAGCTGAATAAACGCTCTGAACCAAGCGTTGCCTCCCACCCCCGTGAAGCTAGCAAGGCTCAGGTACAAATGCTACGTCACAGGCTGTTGCATACTGTGAAAGTCGTGCAGGTTTGCTCGCTCAGAGCCACAGTCACCTTACCCAGAGCTTCACAGGGGATGCGAGGAGGGCAATTTCTTCACGCACACCTGCGATACCGGGGTCTGAGCAAGTCCTGGAGGCCTCCCTCAGAACATGTCGGGATCCCAAGCAAGTACACCGGCCTCTCCTTTCTAGAAAAAGCATATAGATAAAATAGCGGGGGAGGGAAAGGCCTTCGCGAGAAGAAGTTCAGGCCTCCTCTCTGCCACGCCAGCCAGGCACCGGCACCTTCTCCCAAGGGCCGTCCTGCGTGACAGGCCGGCAGAGCCGGGCCCCGGCGCCGAGACAGACTTGCCTGTCCCGCCGAGTAGGAGCTAACGGCGGGGAAGGGAATCGCACCACCCCGGGAGAGATGAAGGAACCGGGTAACGCACCGACGATCCTGACGCGGCACCACCGGTCCCGCCCGGCGCCTCACGGCGCAGCCGCTGCCGCTGCCACGACCGGCAACGTTGCAAGGCCGCGATGCATTGTGGGTGGCCGGGTTAACCCGCTGAGGCCCGGCCCGGGCGGGGCGGAGCGGGGCTGCGCGGCGGGGCGGGGATTCGGCCGAGGTACTCGGGCTCCCGTGAGAGGGAGCTAATGGTGCTGCGGGAAGAAGCGGCGGGACATTGAATAAAGCGTTTACAGTGAACATCTGTGTGCGCTCCACTCGCTTTAGCTCCAGATTGGGGTAAAACCACCCCAGCGCTCAGCGGTTTAGCGTGGAGTTGAATTCCACAGAATTACAGAATCGCCTGAGCTACAAGAGATCATGGAGTCCAACCACAGCCTAACCTGGCCCAGCCCACCTCCAGACCGTGTCCCCGAGCACTTGATCCACACGCCTTTTAAATCCCTCCAGGGATGGTGACTCCACCACCCCCTGGGCAGCCTGTCCCAATGCCTGACAGCCCTTTCAGTACAGAAATTCTTCCTGATCTCCAACCTACATCTCCCCTGGGGCAATTTCAAGCCATTCCCTCTCCTCCTGTGGCTTGTCACCAGAGAGAAGAGAGAGAAGACTGACCCAAACATCTCTACAACCACCTTCCGGTAGTTGCAAAGAGCCATGAGGTCTCCCCTCAGCCTCCTTTTCTCAAGACTAAAAAGCCCCGGCTCCCTCAGCCGCTCCTCACAGGACTTGTGCTCCAGACCCTTCCCCAGCTTCATCGCCCTCATGGGTTTGGGCTTTTTTTCTAGTCACTTATTTTCTGTGAGCTGGAGTTGAGGCCACATGTTGCTCTTAGGCCAGGATAGCAGGTTGGGGTTCTGAAGGTTCACTTCACGTGGTAGCGGAGGACAGTTTCCATCCATTGCTTTCCAGCTACTTCCTAAAAGTGGGGTGTATGGGACATAAAAAAGGACCTGGATCTGTTCCATGGTGGTTGGAGACCTGGGCCAGGAGAGAACATGTATGCTTTCCCTGATTTCATTTTAATCATCAGTGGCAGACGCAGAGCAGTGCTTTAACATTTACACAGGAATCCCACAGAGGCGATGCGCTGCTCATTTTCAGTGCAACTCCTAGCCTGGCCTTCATATTTAATAAGTAGGCTATTATCTTACTATCAGTGCAGGGGAGATTAACAGGAGCCATTTTCATTACCATTAGTGGTAGCTACGTACACAACCCTCTTGCATCAAGATGATGGGTCCTTAAATGTCCCTGTGTCTGAAGGACAGAGGGAGGGGTACAAAATAAAAAGCAAACTCCGTTGAAATAATTTGCTTTTCCAGTTAAGGAGAAAATGGTCTCTTCTTATAATCATCATTATTTTCTGGTAAACATGAACTAATGGGCTAATTGGCATTAAGGCATGTATGTTATTCCGTTAGGGGAAAACAATCAGAGTTGTTTCCTTGCTTAGACCTCATCAACAGAAACACTCGCTTAATTGTAGCTGTGGGATCTTTCTTAATGGAGTTTATGTGTGAAGAAGGGAAGACAAGCTGGATTTTCACATCCCTACCAGTTGTAAGAACACGCTGAACTGTTGTAAAGGGTTTCTTGTTCCTGAAAAATTACTGAGGATATTCCCCTACTCTTCGAAAATTAGAGTCTTTTCTCTGATTTCAGTGCATGAAAACAGAACAACCTTATTCCTCAATTTCGAAAGAGGAGGTGGATTTTAATTTGGAAAGATTCCCTTAGGCAATAACATACTCTGGTTAAGAAAAACACACTTGAAACAAGAAAGGTTTTATGTTAAGGTTAAGCAGTATCAATAGCATAAGTATCTGTGGTGGAAATACTAAAACTGCAAAACCTCAGGCGCGTGTCACGAAGCCCAGACTGCTGCCAGCGGTGTCCCAGCTGCCTGGCTGGTAGAAGCTTGGCAGCACCCAGCACGTCCCTTCGAGCCTGCAGAGAGGTCTGATTCAGTGGCACCGAGACATAACCCACCGCCCCCGGAGGGCCACGGGCTCGCTACGGCATTCTGACTTCAGGGCAGCGTTAGCCTGGTCCCGGCGATGGAGGACTTTTACAGTAGCGCGTCGTGAGAGGCTGGTCGAGCCCCAACAGCTCCCCGGGGCTTCGGGCGGCCTCACCACGGCACGGGCGAAACCCAGCCGCGGCCTGGGAACCCAGAGCTACTACGAAGCATTTACGTAAGCTCAGTGCCGAGCCCAAGCACACAAACAGCCGCCACCAGCGAACCGGAGGGGAAACACCGCCAACGTGACCGACTCACCACCCCGGAGCCAGGGGCCGGGTCCCGCTCCCGCCCTGTTCCTCATTACCGGGAGGCCCCCTCGGCCGGCTGTGAGCATGCTCACCGCCCAGCGCGGAGCACACCGGCACTTGTAGTCGTTGCGCGGCCGTGGCTGCTCAGTGACTCGACGCTTGCGCAGATCCCGCCCGACTTTGGAAAGTCGCTGCTTCAGGTTGCGCTCGGACCGGCTGCCATCTTGGCCGAGGGACGGAGGAGCTGCTGCGCCGCCGTGCCCGGTGAGGGGAGCGGGGGTCCGCGCCGCGGACAGGGCGGAAGGAGGAGCCGGAGGTAGTGGTGGGGAAGGGAGCCGACGGGACGCGGCACGACGGCCCAGCCGCTCTCCTCGGCTCTGGGCGGCCGTGGTGCGGAGGCAGGGGGGCGCGGGGGACCCCGCAGGGCGTAGGCCTGGCTTCGTGAGGGGCTTATCGCCCCCATAGAAGGGCCCCGCTGAGGGAAGCCCTCCCCGGGCCGTGGCGGGGGCAGCTCTTGGGCCGGCGGCCGAGCTGGGGCGGCAGCGTCACTCTTTCCTCGGGGAACGGGGCGGCGGTCCTGGGACCCCGGCGCTCCCCTCTAAGGACTACCTCGCACCGCCGTCCCTTCTCCAGCATCACCGGCCTGCGCTGCGGAGTCCTGCCTCCGCTCCGGCAGGTGGGGGCACCTGCCCAGCCCCCGGCCTGCCCGGCCCTCGCCTGGGGTGCCCGTTTACCCCCAGCTCTGCATCGCTAGTTCCAGTTGTCCCCAGCAGTATTTACATCCCGTCCCGGTCGGACCCTGCCATCCTTTCCAGGCTGCTTGTCGCTGAGATCAGCCTCTAAACCTTCGCCCTCTTAGGGCCTTGGGGATTCGCTCCCGTCAGAGGCTTTGCTTTCCAGCAGCCGTTCCGTAGCACAGCCCTTTGTATTTAGCCCTCTCTGAGGAGCGCGGCCCCGCTCTCCGGGGGTCTCCTCCCAGGTCGGGCGGCAGCTGCAGCCGCTTTGGGAGGGTTCGCTGCCTTTGTCTCGTTAGAGTCCAGCCGTGCCTCCAAGTTATGTTTCCCAGCGATAAAGCATGACTGGAGCCGGAGGTTTATACAGAACTGTGTTCCCTCTTGTAAACAGCAGAATGGCAACTCTGGTACCACCGCTCTATTTTGGAAACACGCGCAAGTGCTAGCTGTTAACCCTGCCGGTTCCAGATAGGGTGTTTGTGACCTTGTGTGGCAGTAGCGTTCAGATAAAAGCAGAAGAGGGTGTCTGAGGATGCCTTTATCTAACTGGCTCCAATATCCAAGAATTCAGCTTCTTTTAATAGCTGCAATTTGTGGTGTAGCGTTTGGGATATCTGTTGTCATTTGTGCGGCATCCTTTACCCTTGAATCTTTGGAAAATATCCCCAGCAAAACTTAATCTTTATAGCTCAGTTAGAAATTGAAGAAATCAGAAGCCAGGATATTTTAGGCCTTTTCCCAATACATTATTGCTTTTTTTTCCAGGAGTTTCTAATTATTTGATCTCTGCTATTCTGCCACTCATCTTTTTCAAAGAGAAAAGGAGAGAAAACTGCACTGGTATTTGTAAGAAGGTAGTCCATGTTGGGAGAATGATAGTAGATCTCTGTAATGCTTGCTTGTGTTTACCTGAAAAAAAAGACATAGGTGTTTAGGAATGAAGTATAAACTGTGAGCTGCCTTTGGTTCCAAATATTTTAGTGCTATTAAAAAAAATCTTGTTTGAAAGAACAATTTAAATTATTTTCTCTCACAGCCAAAGTCCAAACCAGTTTGAATTTAGTTACAAAGAGCAATGTAACTGCTACAGCTCTTTAAATCAGAACTTGGTGTAGTGTGAATTCTTAGTTGGTTTTGGTTGATGGTTTTAATCACTGCACTGAATGTAAGCCCTCCAAGTGATCACTGGAATAATAGGTGGTATTCTGATCCAAGCTGAGTTTTCTTGTCTTTAAAACAAAGAACTGATAGGTACAGGTGAAAGGTGGTGCTGCAGTGGAAAATAACTGAGACTTCTAAGTGCTAACTTTGAAAGCTTCTTACAGATTAGGCAGTTATTTTGGGTCGTAAGAGATTGAGAGAAGATTATTTATATGAATTTATTAGTTAAGCAGCATCACCTCATTTTCTTCCTTTACTTTTCTTTCCCTTCTTAAAGTTCTGTTTCTTTCATGCTGAAGATACAGACCTGAAATAAAAAGTTGTCTTGTTTATTTTTCCTAAGTTTTAAAATTGTTTGGGGAACTTACTAGATAATAATAACCTAATAGATAGACAGGTAGTAAAGTAGCATAATTTTTTTTTCTTGTACAGTTTAAATTAATAATTCTTTCTAAGAAAGCTTGCCTTAGGACTGTTTGAAAAATGTTTCTTCAGAGATTTACAAAATAAATTAATTTTCTTCAAGTTTACAGCATATGCAATAGATAAGTTACTTCCCAACAGCATTATCAGTATCAGTTGATGACAGAATGTAAACAAACATCTTTTGTATATTTAAGCTGTTTAACCAAAGTGGTAAATACATTCAGCCATAGTGAAGAGCCTTTCATGTTGCAGTAAAACCGATTTGCCTTTCTCCTTAAAAGCAATGAGAAGAGTCTGTAGGATTAGAGCAGAGGAAGAACCTCTAGTAAATGGTGATAATGAAGCTTTTGGGAGGGCTGTCCCTGATGCTGTTTATTTTTAAGCCTTTCTCTTTGGCTGTACAGTTATGTTCATGTAGTGTTCTAATTTTTGTTAGGCTGCTGTACTTACGTGTAATTGAGAGAACTACGTTGTCCTCTTACACCTAAGGAAAGCCAGGATATGTGCATAACCTAGAGGAGAGTATTTGCTTCAGTTGCTTACTATAACCATACTTTGCTCAACTACAGAAGGCTTTGAAGTGTGTGCTTGCCTCAGAAGAGGAAGTAGACAAGCTGTGATTATAGTCCAGCTTGGGAGTATTCTGTTTTTCTAGATATTTACTTTATACTGTCTCATAAATTGAGTATTTTTCAAGGTTTTAGGCAATCCTTCTTGAGCTTGGTTTGACTGTTACCTGAGCTAATGCTGTATCCACATTTTGGAGAGGGAAAGGTAGTCTTTCTTCTTCATCCTCTCATGTAAAGAATAAAGTGTTAAGGACTTGAGCATTTTCTCTAAGTGATTTGCATTCAGGTTTTACTGTGGTAGAGTTGCTGCAGCTGAAGATTGATATTTTTAAGAATTGCAAATCACACATAATAGAAACAAAAGTATCATAACAAACTGGGAAAGAGCATTTTAAAGAAACCAAGGCCCGCTGCATGTGACCAGCTCTTAAGTTATGCCTGGAATTTCTACTTTTACTATACTGGGGCATAGAACAAACTCCCTGGTAAAACAAGGGCAGACTTTTTTCCCCCTCTGAGGAGCCACGATACCAGATCTTGTTATGCTGGTTATTCAAATATTTTTTAAAAACTTGGCAGTATGTTAATATGCTGTTCTTTCTTTAAAAAAGTTTTATTACAGTCCTTCCATTTAGAAACTGATGATGCCTGCCTTCCACCCACCTGCCTGAGCTATTCTAAACTGTGCTGGTAGGAGAGGCCTATTGTTTCAGTCATGATCAGACCTACTTACCTGTTTGCAATTAGATCATTGGATTTTGAAGTTCAGAGCTTAGACTCAAGTAGTATTGTTGTTGAGCAAGAAAAGGCCTGTTCTCTTTGGGTGAATTGTTAAAACTTTATTGTGTGGAACCCTGTCTCTAACAAAAAAAGTCAATGTTAGGGGACTGGCCTTTTACTTGAGAAGTGCAGATCTTGAGTTTTGGATGGAGGCCTGTGACTAGCGGTGTTCCCCAGGGCTCGGTGTTGGGTCCAGTCCTGTTTAACATCTTCATTGACGACCTTGATGAGGGAATAGCCTCGACCCTCAGCAAGTACGCCGATGACACAAAGCTGGGAGGAGTGGCTGACACGCAGGAACACTGCGCTGCCATCCAGAGAGACCTGGACAGGCTGGAGAGCTGGGCAGTAAGAAACCAGATGAGGTTCAACAAAAGCAAGTGTAAAGTCTTGCACCTGGGAAGGAACAACCGTTTCTATCAGTACAGGCTGGGGGATGACCTGCTGGAGAAGAGCTCAGTGGAGAAGGACCTGGGGGTCCTGGTGGATGACAGGTTGGCCATGAGCCAGCAGTGTGCCTCGGTGGCTAAGAGAGCCAATGGGATCCTGGGGTGCATCCGGAGGAGTGTAGCCAGCAGGTCAAGGGAGGTGATCCTCCCGCTCTACTCTGCCCTGGTCAGGCCCCACCTGGAGTATTGTGTCCAGTTCTGGGCTCCCTGGTATAAAAAGGACAGGGATCTCCTGGAGAGAGTCCAGAGAAGGGCTACGAAGATGATAAAGGGCCTGGAGCATCTCCCCTATGAGGAAAGGCTGAGAAGATTGGGACTGTTCAGCCTTGAGAAGAGAAGACTAAGGGGGGACCTAATTAATGTTTACAATTATCTTAAGCAAGGGATGCAGGGGGAATCAGCCAGCCCCTTTTCAGTGGTCTGTGGAGACAGGACAAGGGGCAATGGCTGCAAGTTGGAGCATAGGAAGTTCCGCACCAACATGCGGAGAAACTTTTCCCAGTGAGGGTGACAGAGCACTGGAATAGGCTGCCCAGGGGGGTGGTGGAGTCTCCTTCTCTGGAGATATTCAAGACCCGTCTGGATGCCTATCTCAGTGAAATGTCCTAGGGAGCCTGCTTCGGCAGGGGGGTTGGACCCGATGATCTCTCGAGGTCCCTTCCAACCCCTACAATTCTATGATTCTATGATTCTATGCAGAAGCTGTGCGTTAATATCAGTGTCTATAAACACAAGAAGAGCGTGTTAATATCAGTGTCTATAAAATCTTTGTTCTCTGTTTTCTGTACAGGTCTAGCTTTTTTTAACAGTAGCCTATGGACATACTTTTTCTCTCTCAGTATTAGCTAGGTATCTGGTATTCTTAGTTCAATATATAGGGGAAAAATCAGTTAGGGTTGAAAGTGATCTTGAATAGAAAAAGACATAGTAAATACAGGTCTGTAATCTGGTTCTGATTCATTAATTCAACAAATGGGTAGTCATTTGTTGTGAAATAGCCATCAAGAATATAAAATTTGTAATTAGAAGCATGTTCATTTATTTAAATAAAATGGGCTCTTTGATTCCTTCAGTTTCACATGATTGTGTTGGAGCTTTTACTTGCACAAATCCTTCCTAAGTGGTTATTGCCCTTTTTAGCTCTGTCTTGTCCAGTACAGTGAGAAAAGCTAAGGAAGACACTCAGAAAGTTGAGGAGTATGTGCTGAGACATAGAAGAGTGGATTGTGTTCATTTTTAACACGCTTTTGGTCAGTATCCATCCCTCCTGCCTGCTCCTATCCCTAGTGCTAGCTGTTTTTTAGTTATATATTACTGATCATTACTTTTGCCTGAAATAATGGTCAGATACACAACTGTGTATTTCTTTGCTACTCACTTCATAAACATTTTAATGTTTTCCCTACTCCTGTAAATAAATAATTTCAGAAACTACATTCAGAAATGTGGTGATTAATGTATAAAAGTGTTCACAAGGTGATAATGTGTTTGGTCTAATCTTTAAGCAGGCTTGCCAACATCTGTGAAAGAGGCAAGCTGCATGTGTTCACTAGATGTTACTCAGCACCCTTCCTACCCAAGTTAAGGCTTCCCAGGGTGATCCTGCTTCTGGGTGATGGTGTTTGTGAAGGTCATGTCACTCTGTAAAGGAAATGAAGAAAAAAGGAAATAGGAAGCTTAGAGGATACAGGGTAGCAGTGTGATACTGACTTGGGTTTTGTGTAAGGATAGCAACACTGCATCTGTTCTTGAGGGTATACACTTCTTCCAATGACTGTGTTGTCATCAGTGCTGTAGTCTTAATATAATGGTAACAGGAAAGAGGAGGGAAATGCTGACCATTTAGGAAGACACTGACCACCTCACTTTACACTAAGAATGTTTCTCTAGCTATTCAAACCACATAGCTGTGACCTGTGTATTTGGAAGTATTTTACATTGTGTCATTTAGTAAATACTGGCCCTGTGTAACATTCCTAAGTCCATCTAAGAGTGTTAATCTCTTAGACATAAAGAGGAGAACTTCTTATCAGTGGGGGCACTTCTGTGGATAATGAGCATGCTCCCTTTCTGGCCTGTCAAATTGAGATTACCAGTAAAACATTAGAATATCTCTTTTTGTCTTTTTGCTGCATTTTAAAATGAGCAGTTTCCAGGGCAATGCAACGTTTGTTAAACATTTGTCTGAACCGAATGTAGTTCAGGTCAATGAATAAGCTGTCACAAGGAAATAGTGTTCTCGTTGTTCTTGTGCACCCATTGAATCAATGTATTTAACCCCATTATCAAATCTAGTTTGGGCAAATGGATTTGCTCTGTGTGGAAACTTGTTGACATCGCTGGTAGTTTATTTTGGTGTTCTCAATGGTTTAAAGGTTTTAAACATAGTCCTGTGAGGTGTGGCATACTGTTACTTTTTTTCCTTTCCTTTCCACCTCTCTTCTGCCCCTTAGGACTTCTAAGATTTTTATGGTGTTAGTGAACAGTTTGAGGTATTCAAGGAAAAGATAACATTTAAGACTTGAGAAAAATCTTGCTTTCACCTGGGATGTGAATGTCTGAACAGAATAATACTGTACTGTTGATCTTAGAGGTAAAAATGCTTTCAGACTAAGGTGTGTTTTCTTTGAAGCTGTGAACTTCCCAGTGAACTGTATGTTTGACTAGCAAAAAGAAATTCACAGCTAAGTGTGGAGGATGTGGGAGTTGAGAGGGGAGGGACTTTGTAGACAGTAATAATAGGGATGGGATCTGTTATGAGAGAATGCTTGTGCCACAGCTGAGGTTGTTTTTTTGCTTTTTGAAATTCACTTCCTATTTTTAAAATAGTAAACTTTGTACTTTGTATTTTGTACTTCTGCCTTCACGCTTTGTAATCTAATGCAGTAATGTGGTTCTGCACTGCAAACTAAATCAAGTGTGAATAAAATTGAGAAGCAAAATTGACAGAAATCCTTGTGTGTTTTAGACCCAGGGTTTCCATCTGGAAGAATGCTTTGCTGATTAGGAAGGTGATTAGATAGCATTATAACCCTGGGAGCCTACACTGTTACTCCAGTATGTGAGTGTATTTCCGGTTTCCCACATAATGTATGGACAGGTAAGCCACGCAGGCATGTATGTATGGTGTAATAGGAATGTTCATGCTGAATTACACTCCTTGTGTTGAATACTTTGCCAGGATATGCAAAGTATGCCTATTTTATTAAAAGAAAAAATGTTTGCAGTTTTCAGGAGTCCTGGGCATTTCCCCTCCCAAAGATTCACTGAATTTAAACAGACCAGCGAGTTGAGATTTAGCACTAGAACTGGCAGAGAGGTTGGGCAGGACTGTGACTGGGAGGAAGGTGAGGCTGCTCTGTCAGCAGTATCTAGCTGCCAGAGCACTACCATCTGCAACCCCTGATAGCTGCAGCAGCTGTATTGCTGTCACTCTGGTTCATTGTCAAATTTTAGTTCAGGAGATGGTTCTAAGCTTCTCCACAGGCATGTGGGCATTAACTTGTATCCCTGCAGAATGGTGATTCCACTGAAACTGAAGGATACAATTAATATTTGTTGTTAACCAACAATCCTGTTCTTTTTAAACATGGAATTGTCATTTCTTCATACAGAAGATACAGAACATAAAGACTGAAACTTTCATTCAAGGATTTTATTTATTCCTACAGTTGGAAGTCTGGCTGTACTTTCACATTGCCATCTGGTCACTCGCTAAAGTAGTAGTTGATTGACTTCTGTTGCAGTTAGGAAACATGAGGATGATTCCTTTAGAATTTAAGACTTCACTTACGGGTTTTAGGTCTTAAAAAGACTTTCAGACACCTCAGTATTTACTTAAATAATGTATTTCTTCCTCCCTCCCCCCAATTCTCATTTCCATTAGGTCTTTTGGATTTCTGAACTTTAGGTTGTAAAAATGCAACCTTTGTGTCTGGCTGGCATTGAATTTAGTGCACAGGAGTATTACTTCATTTTGATGTAAATACTAGATTTCCAGTTCTAGTTTTTTTGATGGTTTGTAATGTTCAAGAGTATTCAGAGAAGCAGCTTATTTTCTTTGTGGGGCAACATACATATATTCATACCTTGGTAACTTGTTAGCTGTAAAGATTTCGGTGTGTTTGCTATAGTAGTTCTTACAGCTGAGTCAAAGTTAGTCAAGAGGAACTGTTTGTTATACCATCTAATTTGCTAAAGCGAGTACAAGCAATGAGTGACAAAGAACTTTCTTTTTCAAAAGATTTCAAATAATCAGTGAATTTCAGGTTTGTGATTGTCACTGGTAGTGGAGAATGATTCATCATTTCTTTGATGAGCCTTGCCAGATTGAATTGCAGATCTGTGCAGCCTGTTTTGATTTGGTTTATTGCTCAAGTACCTACAGTGACATTCTGTTCAGCAAGATAGTTTTTGTCAGGTGATAGAATTTGTCAGTGTCTTTCTATGGATACTTCCATGGTGCTTTTTATCCATGTTCTTAAGAGCAAAGAAACAGAGGTGTATCTGGGTTTCTCTTTGTTATACCCCCAAAGGGAGGTACTTTATACACATGGGAATCTTTATCAGTGTTGTTAAATACTCTTAAAGCCAGGTGTGTTGTGTGCTGTACAGTTCTGTACAGACCGTTCTGTAGAATCATCTTTAAAGTAGATAATGTAGATTAATGTTCATACCAGCTTTATGCTTTTGAAAAATGTATCTACTGGATTTGAGTCTTCCAGGTGACAGGGTTTTGGTTCTGGGTTTATAGACTGCTAGTAAATAGCAGCCTTTCAAAGGCTACTTGTAAAAACATTCTTTAAAACAACTGTAATAGTGGCTGAAGTTGTCATTCTTAGTAATTGATGCAGGTAATAGTGTAATGGTCAAGCTTTCTGGGTTCTTTTTCCATTCTCCCAGAGTTAGAAAGTTTCTGTTGGTTTGTTTGCATAAGGGTGTCTGGGAACCATTGGTGATGAAACGCAGCGCTGTGAATGCAATGGGGAAATACGATGAAGCAAGCACTGAGATGTAAATAAGAAGAAAAAAACTAATGGCTGGAGATTATGAAATCCTCTGTAGATGCTGCCTTCTGTGTTAGAAATGCCAATGATCCTAAGGAAGGACTCCCAGTAGACTTACTAGTGAAGGAAGCAGCAATTTATGATATGGTCTTGCAAGAGCGGGTGACCTAGTGAAGTAGGCACACCTGTGGTCAGAGTTTTCAGCATTTTATACCCTATTCCCATCCAAAATCCCTCCCTTGTTTACCTATGAATTAGGTACTTGCTAGGTTTGCAGGCTCAACCCAGAACCTTCTTCACAACAGCACATAGTATAATACACACTGTGTGTCTGGCAGGTTCCTACTTCCCCTTGGTGAAGAAAAGAATATTCATGAGCTTACCGAGCAAAGTGCAGTATCATTCTAAGTTACTGTTGTTTATCTTATATAGACTTTAACTATATTAACATACGTAGTCCCTTTATTAATGTATCTTATTGATACTTGTCCTTTATCTTCCTTCTACCATAAGATTTAGCTTTAGGCTTCAGTGATTTAAGACCACTTAAGTCTTTGGGAAATGATTCTTGATGAGGTAATTTGAGTCTTTTGTTCCTAAAGTCAGTATAGAAAAATATTATACTTATTCTACAGTTTGCAAAAGCAACATTCCTCAGCATTTTCTACATCTGTTAGTAAATAAATATATAACTGCTTCTAAAGTGACTTACTTAAAAGCTGCGAGGTGGATGGTGAAACATAAATTTAAGAGTTTATAATATAGAGATTGTTTCTTATTGATGTTCAAAGGGAATGCCTTTGAAACACATTTCGAAGTAGCAGTAATACAAACCCATTAGTTTTCTTCTGATGCCAAATCACAAAATAACCAGTGAAGAAATTACTTAAAACTGAAGTGGTTCTCAAACATCTCTACTAATATCAGCCTTTTATCTCTCTTCCCATGAGCATCAAATTCTGCAGTTTCCAGAATGTGCTCATGAAGGTTAATGATTCTGCCTTTCTAATTGGAAAATAACATCAAGCTCTAATCTGAATTGTGATGCTATGTGTGTATTTCTATAATAATAAGGAAGCTAAATGTATGTACTGGGAACTGTGAAAGGAGTGAAAATTATTGGATATGTTAAAACCATAAGCCTGAAGTGGTAGAACAGCACATTGATGTGAACATATCAGCTTGATATGCAGCAGTATTAAGCCTCCATGATCTGGTTACCTGTATATATCACTGGGATTTTTGGAAGTGCCATTTTTGTTTGTTTTTAATAACATGTGAAATTCCATTCTTTCCCACTGAGGTTTGGATAACTTTATATAGATACATAGGAGAAACTTTTAGAAACTGTTAGAGGATCATCATCCTTTAAGTGATGCTTCAGCCCAGATTTGTCAAACATGGGACATTTTTAATGCAAAATAGAGTAATTAGTTTGATTTGAAGTACTGCAGAGATTGGGACAGAGGCTTTATAGACATGTGGGAGAGATACAGAGCAACATATGGATAACTGTTAAGATTTGCTCTGGAAAGTTACCACCCTATGTTTTAAAGGTAAAGGAAATTTTTAAATGTATGAACAGTTGGACACTTGCCAATTGCAGAGTAAAATTTCTTTTTGAATAAACAGCATCAACCATGAGATTCAGTGACTTCCCCATCTTTGATGTTATGTAAATAATGAAGAGATACCACAGGTTCCAAGGCAGTGATCTGTGAATGTTTCATGAAGATTCTTACTAAAGCAAAAGAAAATTAAAATAAGCCTGCAAAACAGTGTGCTTCTGAGGTGTAGGGTAGCATCCTCTCTGTTAGGACAGCTGAACTTGGTCTTCTTTTTTGCATGTTTTACCTAAGTCATTAATTGAAGCAAGCTAGCACTGGTATGTACAGCCTTGGACGTTTTGTAGAAGACTGTCTCAAGCTATATTGATTTGTGCTTTGTTCTTTGTAATAGAGAACAGCAATAAGGTAAATTGAAGTAATTTTAGGAGGAAAAAATCGCTAGTATAGGCTTATGCATTGAATTGTGATGTAGGACATGGGGAGCTGAGTTGCTTTTGCATGAAACTAAACTGCAAGCTGCAGGCCAGCTGGTGTTGGGGCTGTGGGACCCAACGAGAGCTGCTCCAAGAGAGAGCTCCAGAAATGTATATGATGTCAGTATTTGGCCTACAGACCTGTCTTACTTCCTTGTTGCACTTCTGTTACATTGAACTGCTTGCTGATGTGGCCACAGCAAATCTCAGATTAAGGAAAGGACAGTGAGAGTTCAAAGACTCATCACTGGAAAACAGCTGCTGCCATTCTAAGAGATGCCATAATAAAAATGAGGCAGGTCAACTACAGTATTTCTGAAAGGTGTATGCAAAGAGTTTTTAGAGAGATTAGAGTACAGGAGGTGAAAAATCGGTCTGTAGGAAAATAGGAATCTGTTTGGCAAGTATTTCCTTGGTGAAGCTTAGAAACCATAAGACAATGCAGTAAGCTAAAACAAACTGAAAGGGAATAAGCCTGTTTTATTTAAAAACTTTTAGAATGGATTTATTTGTGTGTGTGTATAGTATGAACAAATGTAGAAAGATAGGAAGCTGTTAAGTCTTCAAGAAAAAAAGGAAGCAAACAAAACACCCCATGGATTGATAGAAAGGGAAGCAGTTATACGGGTGTTTATTAATAAAAGCTGCAGGGAAACACACATCCTACGGTGTTAAAGGAACAGCTATTACGTTTGCTAAACCCAGAATTATTTTTGGAAAACAGTGGGATAGAGAACAATTCAGAAGGAGTTAGCTTAGAAGCTCATCTCAGTCTTTCAATGAGACACATGAAATGAATGTAGAAACACATACCAGAAAAAATATTGCACTTATGAGATTTAAGTCATGTAACAGAATAATTCTTGTCCTATAAAATGGGCCTTTTTTTGGGCATCCATTTAGATTTCCACTCTGGATTTAATAAAGCAGTTTGATTGATGTTTGTCTGAAGTCCAGAAAGAAGTAAATTATCTTTACTGAGGGAATCTCTTGTGAAATGAAAGCTGGCTTGTAATTGAACTTGATTGGAAGGTGCCTGCTTAGGGTAGCAGAGGCATTGTCTTTGGAGTTCACCTCTTTCACTTTATTCACTCTGTCTCTGCATACTGTTGCAAAAACATGAGTAAAATTCCTAAGCAAGGCATCTTAGTTAATTTCATATTTTTACTTTAACATGTTTTGTTTCTCTTGACATTTTGTAGTAGCAGTATGGCAAGGATATAGAAAAGGCCTGAAATGTTGAGAATGTAAGGCATTAATGCATGTATGTGTTAGGGAAATAGCGTATGCATTTGTGTAAAACCACACAGCCACTCACTGTTACTGTATCTGGAAACTTGGGTATCTATTGAGATACCTTGATTACAACTGGTATCTTGCTACTAGTTAGGTCACTGTACTGAACATTTTTATGAGACAATGAGCAGCTTGGTCTAACTTTGAAGCTGGCCCTGGTTTGGGAGGGTGTTGAATAGAATGACCTCCAGAAGTCACTTCCAGTTAGATTATTGTGTGGTTCTATAAAAAAAAAAAGTGTGAAAGTAAGAAAGTAATTCATAGAAGTGTTCTCATTTTAAGGTACTCTTCTTTCCTCATGCTCTTTCAGTTACACATTTTAATTTATTCAGATCACTTTTAGATAGATTTTTTTTTTAAAACGCACAGCTTAGGAGAGAACAAGAATATACCTAGGAATGGTCTGAGAAATAAGAGATAAATGTTGCCTGACAGTTGTTTAGAAATATGTTCAGAAAAAAGTCTGAGACTAAAACCAAACAAATTTTTCTCATGCTGTGAAACTTTTCCTAAGTCTTTGCACCACAACGTAACAGGCAAAATTTTGGTTTTTATGGCATATTTTTTATCTTTTTCAAATTTTGATGATATATGTGAAATAACATCTAATCCTTGAATATATTTGTTTTAAATACAGGAATGCGGTTTTTTCTAACTATTTTTACTAGCATTTCAGGAAAACTGTAAAAACTGCAAAAAGATGGATAAACAGGAGGTGATTTGAACTATCTTTTTGAGAAAGTAATGAGTTACTAGATTACAAGAAAGTTTCTTAAATGGGAAAAAACAGCTTACAGCTTTGACAGTATATTTGCTCTAGGTGATCACATTAAGATTATTTCATTGCCCTAATTAAAATCAATTTAATAACATGAATAAGTAGCTTATAGCTTGTGGATTTATATGACCATCTCTTCTGCTACTGTGTCATGTATCTGAAGGAGTCAGAAGCAGAGGTCTCAAGATAAATTCTTTCCTTCCCCTTCCCGTAGCAACAGGCAGGAGGAGACTCTGGGTGCAATTTTTCAGATGTCTTTTTTGTGTGTTCATGGCAAGATCTAAGCCAACCTGTTGTGAAGACCAATGTGGATATTTGACTGAGATGCTCAGGGCTGGGATTGTGCTTTGTAGGAGCCTCTTAGCCTCAGAGCCAGCTGAAGTAGAAACGTGGCTATAGGGCAAAATGAGATTTTATAGGACAGATAGAAAAAAATTATTGCTGCTTTTGGTAACTTTTTTTGTAACTGTCATGGATGACTTCTCTTCCGTGTGCCTTTGTGCTCAAAATTGTCCTTTTGGCATAAAATGTGAGTGATGTTGAGAAATGTCATCTCTGACCTACAAAACGCGTGTATTCCTACAGTTAAGTACAGTTGGATTCAGGTAAACCATAACCAAGGCTGGATGCTATAGAATACTGTGTTTATGAGACAGCTGCAAATCAAAGAAAGCAATCTATAATTTTGGATACCTGGACAACATTGTTAGTGCACAGTGTAACAGTGACTGCTTGTAACTCTCTGGCCACACTGTTGTCTTTTTCCCTTGAGAAAATTCTCTTCCAAGGTTACTACTAGAAAACGTTGTTTATATTTGCTGTGTATGTTTCTTTTTACAAACCTGGAAATACACCAATGTTGGTTTTTAAAGCAAAATATATAAAAGGAGTTTTGCCCACTAGGACTCTGTCAATATGCATCTGATGATTACATTGCTTCAGTTTTTGAAACTGTACTTCCTTCCACTCTGAGGATGTCCCTGAAATTACAGCACAGATTACTTTTTTAAGCTGTATTTCCACAAAGCTGCATTTTAAGACATGGTTCACAGTGCAAAGAAGTAGAAGAATTAAGAGGGAAAACTGTAATTAATTTCTACAAGATGTGAGAGTTCTTATTCCTCAAACTTGATGCCTTTTGTTAGAGATCTATAGTAACAGTCTAACAGTCCTAATAGCATGAATTGTGTAAGGTCAGGGGAACTCCGGTATTCAGAGGTGCTAGAAGGGTATTTCCTTATCAAAGAGGAATATTGCTCATTCTGAGAAATTGGTTCCCTGTATAGTCAGTCACCCCCAGTTCTGGAACTTTAACCTCTTAAGGGCATAAACTCTGACCATAATACTGCCAGCTCACAGGTTTCAGAGTTTAATTTACATGTTGAAAGCTAGACTTCCTTTAAAGCATTCTAAAAGAAAAGTGATGCAGCTGAAATGTGATGGTCACAGTAGACCAGTGATGGGTGAAGGATGGGTGGCTGCCAGGTGCCCGCCAGGCTGTTTCCACTCTCCCTCCTCTGGAGGAGGGAGGAGATGATAAGACTGAAAAAGCTCATTAGGCAAGAATGTGGATGGAGATCACTTACCAGTTACCATCATGTGCAAAGCAGATCTGACTTGGGAAAGGTTAATTTATTGCCAATTAAAAAGAGTAGGTTTGTAATAAATAAAACTAAACCCACCTTTCTCCCACTCCCCCTTTTTTCTAAGCTCAACCTCACTTATCCATTTGCAGCTCATAACATTCTGTATCTGTCCTCCAGAGTGGGTTCTGTCCCTCGGGATGTGGTCCTTCACAAACCTCTGCAATGTGCATCCTTCCTGTGGGCTGCAGTTCTTCAAGAATTGCTCCAGCGTGGCTCCCTTTCCATGGGGCGCAGTCCTTCAGGAACACACTCCTCCAGAGTGGGGTCCTCAGTGGGCTGCAGGTGGATATCTGCTGTAGCACAGAAGAACAGCTTGCATTACTATGGTCTTTTCCTTGGGCTGCAGGAAAATCTCTGCTTTGTGGCCTGAAACACCTCCTCTTCCTCCTTCACTGACCTTGGTGCTTGCAGAATGGTTTATCTCGCGTTTTCCACTCCTCTCTCACAGCAGCTGTACAGTGCTGTTTACCTTTTCCTAAATATGTTATCCCAGAGAACGCTGCCAGCATTGATGACTGGCTCAGCTCTGACCAGCAGTGGGTCTGGTTTAGAGCTGGCTCTGTCCAACATGTGCACAATCCCATGTCTCTTCTAACAGTAGCCACCCCTGCAGCCTACCCACTACCAAAACCTTGCTACATAAATCCAGTACTACTGTGGAGACAGGTTTGGGGCTAATTTTGATTGTCTTTGATAAGGAAAAAGGTTCTGTGTTCACACCTTTAGGGGGATTTGTTACTCCATCGAGAAAAGCCAGCCAACAGTGATTTTAAAATCCTGACCTATAGGGTAAGCTTCCAGAAGATGGGGGGTAGGAAAATAGCTTTGCCCATCACGAAATGGATGAAAGTTCAGAGATCCTTATAGTGAACTTTGTGAGTGTGCTGTCAGCCTGTGATAACACCTGGGTACTTGCACCGATAAAAGGAATGGGCTTGAATATGCGTTCTGTTGAATGCAAAGCAATTAGCTTTGGTACTCGCAGAGCAAGGTCACTGCCAACCTTCCAGTCCACAGGTTGTGACATTGTTCTGGTTGTGTGCTACCGCTGAAGAATTTTCCTGAAACCTCATCTCAGAAGTAGGCCAGGCTGGATGGGGCTTTGGGCACCCTGGGCTAGTGGAGAGTGTCCCTGCCCGTGGCAGGGGGTGAGAGTGGGTGGCTTTTTGGTTCCTTCTAACCCAAACCATTCTGTGATTCTATGATAAGTATTAAGATAAAATGTAGTTCTGAGTCAATGCAGTGTGGTGTTGAAACCATATTATTACAAATGATTTTTTGAAAAAGAGCATTAGAGGCCAAAATTAACTTTGAAAAGCAGTGGTTTGTAAAATGCAGAAGTTAATCCAGTTACTACCAGCAGTTAAAAATTTATTTGGCAGTGTAACTACCATGAACTTAGTTTCACTGTCTGCTCCTCTGCCTGCCTTATTCTGGTTTAATTCCTCTACTGTTGGTTAACATGCACACTGAGTTTAATATATGTTGTTTTCCAAAAGTGGTATTTAAGAACCAGACATTTAAAGTACTGCTCTAAGATTACAGCAGTGAACCAGTTTTAGCTTAGTGGTTTGCATATATGAATTGTTGTCCTCTTTGAAATGGATTGTACCATGAGAAGGAAATGGCTGAAATAAAAATAGTCTCTCTTTGTTTTCACAAATGGTTTTAATTATCTCGTGCAGCTCCGCAGTGGCTTTTCTTGCCAGTCTTTTGGAATCCAGCAAAAGGCATATGATTTCTATGTACACTTCTGTCCCTTTTTTTTTTCCACTCTTTGAGGATTTCGTAAAAGTTAGCAAAAGTTAACATCCTTTTAGTTAGGAAGGAAATTCATTGGCAAGTCATCTGAGTTGGTGGCAAAGCCTGTTTTGTCCCTTTGTCCTGCCTGCCACAGCTGTAGTCTTAGAGCAGCTTGTGGTTGGGGAATTACTGATGTAGTACTGAAAGGGGAAAAACTGCCAGTTTTTTTTTCTCCTAATTTTATATATTGCAGTACTGTTTCTTTACATGTCTTTTTTCAATTCTTCAATATGAAATATGGATGTAGAAAACCCCACAATTTCTGCTGAGGTGTGGTTCATATGAGCAGGCTTCTTGGTGCACAGAAATGCAAATCAATGAATTCTCTGTAATCTTGATGTAAGTCTTTGGTTTAGGAGGTTTGAAGACCGTTTAATTTGGATTGCATGGAGTGTTGTTGGAAGCATTTTTCTCTGCAGGTTGAAGTTGATGGACCAGTTTTTCTAATCTGTGCAGTTTCCATAAGGAACACTGGTGATCCCAGGGACTGAAGTAAAAGCTACAGCGTAAATGTCACGGAGCGTCTGGCCATGTTTCCAGAGTTATTCTGTCTGGTTTAGGTAATCTCTTTGTTCTGATGGTCAGGTTAAATGTTTTTCAGCTTACTCAACTTAGAAACTTTGGATTCACAAGTTTCTCATGCTCAGTTCTCTTCTGAAAGATAGATGTTTAGCAAAAACAAGGAACTGGCGGGGAAGATTAGTGTTGTATAAATAATTGTGCTAGTGTTTTTAGAAAGCTGTTTAAGGCTGTTAGTCTGTAGTTCTTTAGTCTTTGCTACTGTCATTTTAAAACTGTTTGGCACTGAATAGAGCTATCTTTTAATCCTTTTGTAGGATATCAATACAGTGTCAGGCTAATTACAATTCATGTTGCCTATGAGGTTATGGGAAATTAGTATGACACAGTTCAGTCTGAGATTATACAGGAAGAATGTAGTATTTACTTCTAAAGTCTCAAGTAATTTTACCCACTCACACCCATTTTCTCATAGGTATATTTAGTCTTTCTCACATGGGCACTTTCAAGCACCAGGATGGTTTTGTGTTTTGAGGTGGTGGGTGGAACTATTAGTATCTGTCCACTGCTTATCATGCATTAGGTTCCTTTGTGTGACGACAAGCTGCTTTATACACAGATATTGTATACTCTTAGGAGTCAGGAGTTGTTTTACACTGGTCCTTTGCCTTAGAATCTGGCTTGCTTCAGCCTCTATAAATTTTAAGTGAATGTTAATGCTAGTTGTTTTTTCCTTACTTAGACTATCTATATCTTTATAGCTACACAGTGTTTTTCTGTTGGGCTGACAGAAAAAGGAATGATATGTGTGATGTGCTGCAACCATGCTGGCTTAAAGAGACATCTCTTTAAAGCACAAGCATTTTTGGTGGCCAGTCATGAGTATCGTATTCATACCAGAGTGAAGACATCCTGGTCTTAAAACAAACACTCTCAGTATTGCTGCAAGAAATGTCTTTGTTATCAGTAAAAGCCATTAACTTCTCTGATTTATACATGCATGATTTATAGAATGGTTTGGATCATTAAGTTCCCACCCCCTGCCATGGGCAGGGACATCTCTTCCCAGCCCAAAGCCCCATCCACCTGGCCTTGAACCCTGCCAGGGATCCAGGTGCAGCCACAGCTTCTCTGGGTGGCCTGGACCAGGGCCTCCCCACCCTCCCAGGGAGGGAGTTCTTCCTTACATCTTCCTTATTTCTTATTAGCTAGCAAGTCCGTAGTAGGGAGAGGACAGAAGTTGGGCAGCTCTTCTACATTTGGTGTCTTATATATCTTGCTTTTCCTTCATTACAGCCTCTGAAGGTCATGTCACTTGGGTTGCTTCCTAAACTGATTAAATTGTATTTCCCACAAATAGATTTTTAGTATATTGAATTGACTCCAGTGCTGTCTTTGAGTTTGCATCTCACTCATTCTTATCCAAACAGCTGCCTGTGTTAGCTTTGTAAATAGTTAAACTGAGCATATATACAGTAAAAAAGTAGTGTCAATAGTGCTAACTGGCATAACTGCACTGGCTCTAATCTGGTGACTACAGTGAGTGATAGCAGACAACAGCAGCTGAGCCACTCTAGCTGGAGTCTGTTTTAGAACCCTTCATGTACTGTATTTCAGAAAACAATATAGGTATCTGGATTTTAAATTTCAACAGATGTATTATGGCCAAGACTACTTTGATTTTACTGTGTTTTCAGTGAACAGGTGTTGTGCTGCTCACATGCAGTAATGGCCAAGGGAGCTATGCTACATTCTGCTGTTAAAACCCTCTTCATTTCCATTCCTTATATAAATATCCCTTGATACAAACCTCATAATTGCTTCCCTTTCCAACCTGTACTCAACACTCTTATCTGTGTCTATTCTCTTTTTTTGGGTTGATTACTCAGCAGTTTCTTTATGTGTTACTTGTTTGAGCAAAACCAACTATGTCCTTAAAACTTAGGAAAAAAAGATGTAAAACAATAAAACCAGCTTTGTCAAACCACTTTTTAAAGATGACTTTAAAGTAACTGCAAATTTGTTAAACGATTAAGTTGCCAAACTAGATATCTCTGTTTAGGCTTACTAAGTAATTATATCTTATCATTTAAGAGGAAAGAACTTTTCCACAATATGCATGCCTTCAATTAGAAAGAGGATATGGTGTTTTGGGGAAAGGAGAGGAAGCATTTGTATTTAATTTCTTGCACACAGAGAAGTGCAGTATTTATGTAAAAAGGTGACTTTGAACTTTTGCTGAAATATCTAGTCTAATCTCTTAATTGTCTGTAACACACCTGTTGATAAAAAAACCCTGTTGTAAAGGGGACCTGTTACATTTCACATGCAGTGTTTTTATACAGAACTGTATATTTTACACTTTTCCCAAAAGTACATCTTCCTGTGTTACACAGTGAGATTTTTCAAAACCATTGTTAAGATTACCAGGTATGTTAATGATTTTTTTTCATTATACAATTTCTTTTCTACTGTATTGTTGAAACAGCAAATAGCACTTTGAATTGGTACACCAGTGAAGAGCAGTTTAGCCTGTTCTGAAAATTAATTACTCAACATAAGGCTTACAGCAGCCAACAATGTCCAATTATTTCAGTATTTTTTAAATTATAAAGGGCATGTGCCAACATATTTTCAAAGCTACGCATGTATGATCGAGTCACAGGATTTCATTCTGACCTAGTTGAGTCTTCATTCAAATCAAAATGAAGCTAAATCAAATTCTTGGGCAGAGTCAGTTCTTTAACGGATGAATCCCATCACTGAAGAGTCACCATAAGTTAAATTGGTCTGTCACTGCACAAATCTCCCAGGCCTTTGATAGCATTTTTCTTCATATCCCCTGATGTTATGGGATAAGAAGCTCCTTCCCACTTCCCTTATTTCTTCCCTTACTTTGCTTTAACTGAGAAGCACTCAAAGCCACTTCTTTCCCCACTCCTTCTCTTGATTTCTTAGAAGAAAAATAAATGAAGATTGTTCCTTTCTGCTTTCCTTTTTCTGAAAGAGTTTGTAGCATCTCACCTGCACTCCTTCAGAATTTCTTGTTTCTTCCACACCACTCACAGAAAAAAATCAGGCCACAAAGGTTTCAGTCTTGGATTAAAGTGCCACTGAAGAAGATGCAGTTTGGCCTAACAGCATCAGGTCGTGTCATAGGGGAGGCTTCTGAGAAAGTACTCTGGTGTGGAATTCAAAGTACTGTATCCCAAAAGGATGTGAGGACAGAGTTTCCTACTGTGAGGCAGATTTATTTTAAGCAATGTTTGTTCAAACCTGCCTGAGTACAAATAATGGCGTATGCAATTATGAAGTTGAGCATAATTTATGTCATAATCTATATGTTATAAAAACAAACCTACCTGTGAGTAGCTGTGCAGCCACCAAAGAAACTCAGGCAAGCATCTGAGTGGTTTATTTTTAATTACAAGAAGATGTTCTGTATTATTCTGTTTTATCATTTTTATATGCCACATAATTTGTCTTATAAATTTCTAAGAAAATGCTGCTTGTATGAACATGCTTTGAGTGTTTGTTACATAGCTGCCCCACTCTGTGTCACAGCTTTCAGACCTTTCAAGTAATGTTCCTAGATTTCAGATCCTGACAGGTTTCTTGGAAGAAGGTAGCAGCATCTGAGGGGAAAAAATGGCAGTGTGAGTTTACTATCATTTAAAGCAAAACAAATCTCTAAATAGTAATGATGATGTGTGTAATTTTTTACTGCAGAAAAAACCCTTGATTATGTATTTTCAGTTGTTTGGAATGAATTTCAACTTGTGGAATTACTTTGCTGCATTACACTAAATTTATAAAGCAGACATACACCTAGTTTATAATAATTTTTCAGATTATAATTTTGTTCATAAAGTGATTATTTATAACAGTTTGAAAGTAATCATACTCCTTTCCACTGCAAGAGGTTGAAAGGTGTAGTGTGGTTAAGATGCTTGCTGGCCTGTTCACTCCCAGGTGCCAACAGAACAGCTTGCCTGAAATAAGGACATTTGTTTTTCACAGATCCCTAATAGTGTTTCTATTGTAATAAAACAAAATGGAAACATTTTAATGATATTAATATTAATAATGATTGAAGGTTGTATGTTACCTTACTTTGTGTTAAAATTTATAAGTAGCCCTAGGCTGACTTTGAGTTGGAATCATACTTAGTGTTACCATTAAAAATAGCTGTTAATGCAGTAGCTTCTTACCAAGCAGATTTAATTGGTCTATTTGCTGTATAAACAAAGAGCAATTAAATGCTAAAAATTAAGTTTAGGTATAGAAATCAACTGGATGTGTGTGACTTTGGCCAGCGCATCCAGGGAGGTAATTGTGCCCCTGTTCTTTGCATTGGTGAGGCTGCCCCTCACCATCAGAAGGCCATGGAGGTCCTGGAGCGAGTCCAAAGAAGGGCAACCAGGCTAGGGAAGGGGCTGGAGAGCAAATCTTACGAGGAGCAGCTGAGGGAGCTGGGGGTGTTTGACCTGGAGAAGAGGAGGCTGAGGAGACACCTTATCACTGCCTCCAATTGCCTGACAGGAGGAGGGTGTAGAGAGATGGGGTTGGTCTCTTCACCCAAGTGACAGGTGATAGGATGAAGGGAATGGGCTCAACTGCGCCAGGGCAGGGTCAGATCTCTCTTCTCATTTTCCTATGTGTTGCACTACAAACTTTCTTAATTGCTGATCCGTTTCAGCAAAAAATTGATGGAGATGGAGGTATCAAAATTGATTAGATTTCTGAGAGTAATGGAAAATCTGCATACAGCATATACATACGTGGTGGGGAAGAGACTTAATTTAGTGCCCAGCTGAGAGAAAAGCTGCAGTGTGAATTTAGTGATTTATTTCTCACTGGATGCCTGGCTTGGAACCAGCCACACTGCTTGTGGAGTCTCTCAGCTGGCACTGAAGGGGGGAGCAGAAGGCACACTGGGGTCAAGGTGTTTGAAAACACAGAAGGAGAACTAGGTCTGTTGAAGTGTGGGGCCCAGGTAGATTGCTGCTTGCTGCTGCTTCCTCTGGTACTCTCCATTTTCCTGGTTAAATGATAGAGTTGGCTTTAAGTGGAGAGCGTCTGGATTTTAGCAAATGTGTAATAAAATAAGATGCGTCAGTTTTATTGCCAAAAAATAGAGATTTTATGGTAACTGAGAGACCTAAACAATGTGTAATATATTTTTGGGGTGTTTTTTTTCAGAAATACTGGGAATCAATCGATTCCTGGAATTGTTCTTGAGCTGGTTAGTGAGAACTATGTCTCACTACATACCTACATGCACATGTACATATGCTAACTCAACAAATGTTCACAGGACAGTCATGTCAGATGTGATTAAGCTGCTAGAACTTACTATATTTTTATTTTCAATGAAAATGATCAAATATTAATAAAATAGTGTATTTTGCAAGCTTAGAAATGAAAGTTAGCTTTAACATGTGCTTTTCAGTGAATATTACATGCATATGTGCCTGCTGTATGACCAGTTGAAAATTATCAACTAATTGTGTTAGTATTATGTGCAGTGTTATTTTTCCAGGTGGAAAATAGCTGCAACTCTGTAAATGCAAACTCTTTTAGGCTATCCAGTATGTCTGTATTGGTCTGGACACTATTCAACCCGTTCTTAAAGCATAACGGATACCTAGTGAGTTTGGTAGAACTAATCAGAGGATCAGAATTAAGAGTTGTCCTCTACATCTTCTAAATTTAGACTACTTCTGAACTGCTTCAATTAAAAGCATTTTTACTCTAGTAGGATTTCCATTTGTGTGATTCACATTTGGAATCTAGTAATTAGTTGTACCAATAACATCTCTATATACTATTTAAGGAAGTCATTAGTACTTTTTTTGGTGGTGGTGTATTCTCCAGTAGTTAACGCTAACATCAGCTAGTAGGATGCCAGAACTTACTATTTTACCATTTTTGAAATAACTGTGGAATTTTCTGTTCTGAAAGACTTGATAATTGATGTTATTCAAAGAACAGACGGAATGCCTGCTTGCTTTGGTGCTGGGAGGATCAAGCTAGGAGGGGTGTGAGGATTAGTGTGCAGTGAGAAGGCAGGTTGGGCTGTCAGTGAAGGATGTCAGACCCTCTGTCAGAAGGGTGGTGTTCCCTCTTTCAGTGAAGTACTTTGTAGATTTACAGACCCTGTGTGTAGACTTGATCTGACCAGGTGAAGGTGAGAGATACAGAAGCAGCTTTCCTAAACCGGAATTTCACTTTCTAATTTAACCATTGTCAGTCTCTTTCCAATATTTCTGCATTGTGGTTTTCTTTTTTTTTAACCAAGTACTACTTGACATGGGAAGATAAACTTCTTATAAAGGACTTGCCACATCAAAATAGGCAGATATTTGCACACAGAGGAGGTACAGCAAACTTTATGATTGTTTGCGATTGTGAGATGATGACATCATTCGCTCTCAATTAATTGAAGGCAAATCGAAGGGACAGAATCAAAAGACCGCTTTTGCCTATGACCTGAATGTTTACAGATCATGTAATGATAGAGACAAAGCCCTTTGTAAACAGTTTTCTGTACTTTGGGGAAATGGAGAGGAACTAGAAAGAAAACAAGGGTGGTGGCTTTGCAGTGTAATGTAGCTGCATGTCCAAACGCAGATGACTTGTTTCGTTTCTCAGGATTCAAATGCTTAATGTTGTTTCTTCACCCAGATTGAAGATCCAGTCCCTGTTATGGCTGGCAGTGGGTCCAAATCGGGACCATCCAGTGGGTTTTCCATGAAATCACAGCTTCAAATTACTGGTAAGCCTTTTGAAAGGATTTATCATTTCTGGTTAGAAATGTAAAAGTTTTTTCTATGATGAAAGGGAAGTTACTAGTATGTTGCATTTCAGGAAGTTTTGAGTAGTGCAAAACCCAAGAGAAATCACACAATAAAATCCATGGTGTTATGGCATCATTATTTGGCAGAAATGTAGCTATTTTATTCAGGATTTTATCTAAAATGCACTGGAATTATATATTTTTGTGTAAAAAAGGAAGGAATAATTATTTTTGAATCCTGTTAAATTGTACAGAACAGTACTCTTTGAAATGTAATAATGTAATATAATGCTGCTTTCAGTTATGCTTGACATAATTCCAAACCTAATGCTTTTTCCCAACAATCTCTTTCCATCTCAAGTGAAATGAATCTGAACTGCTGTTCATTAAATTTGACTTATTGCTTCTCCCTTGATACATGTTTTTGTGGCCACCATTGTAAAGGAACTTTAATAAAAAGTGCTGGTGAGATTATTACTGTAATTGAGAACCTGTAGATTGCATAGGCATGGATTTATGTGACATGCTTTGCTTTTTGTAGTGCCCCACCACCAAAGCAGCTGTTAAGAAAACTTGGTAATTAAGTTTTCACTTCTGCTTTCTACAAATTTTGCTGAAGCATAAAAAGCTGAAGCCTGGGAATGGAAGATGTGTGGATTTTTGCAGGTCTATGTTAAGCATCAAGGGTAAAATTTGCACCCTTTACTATGGAAGATCTACGGGTATATGCAGAAGTTTCACAAAGGTGATACTGTGGGGAGGAAAAAATTGTCAAAAATAGATGAGAAAGCTTTAGACTAGGAAGGAAGTTGTATCTGAGTAAGTTCTACTGGCTCTAGATGTCACATTGACGTCACAAGCTTGTTTTTCTCAGCAGGCCACGAGACTGTGAGAAATCTTGTCCCTATAGGTTGAGATTGGAGAGAAAACTTGAAGAGGTTTGGAAAGAGTTACAATCCTCCACATAGCTATGGAGAGCAACAGAGCTGGGGACTGAAGTGGTGACTGCTGTCTGAGCTTACTCTGTTAAAGGCCTGTGACTCACATGAGGAAAGTGAAGTGGAAAATACATCTCATTGTTTAGAATTGAGGCTGTTGAGGTGTTTGAACAGTTCTTAATTTCTGTAGAAGTTCAGCCACAGTCTGCAAGCAAGCAGTTTCCTGTGCAAGCAGGCCTTCCATTTTTTGTAGGTGTTTCTGCAAATAGCACCTGCCTTATCCTCATGCCCTGCTCTGCTGTCTTCATTAGTTTTAAATGAACTGTCAGGTTGTCTGGGTAAGAAAGAACCTTGAAAGTTAGGTACAAGACTGATTTGTGCTGCCTCAGAGTCTTGATGCTTTTGAGATAGCTGGTTGTGTTGAGGCCTGAGATGCTGTAGTATAAAGGTATTGGAGACATAAGGGGAAGGGAAGGCAAGGCAAGCTGTTTGTGCAACTTAATGCCAGCTAACTGAAGTTAATTTCTGAAAGGTGTTTATAATGTGCAGAGAAAGGGTTTCCTTTGGGGCCAGTTCAGAGCAGTTTATACTAAGCTACTTCTCTAAATCTCTAAAGGAGCATAGACTATAAAGGGAATCTAGGTAGATTAGCCATATGGGCTTGAATTAGTCATCTTTTTTTAAAGATGTAATGCAGCTGAGGTGGGTGACGACAACACAGGGGGACCAAGTTGTTATTTGTTAGAACGGTGGAGTTCATGGCCAATTGGAAGTGATAATATAGCGTAGTGTTGCCAAGGAATCAAAGAACACCTCTAATCCAAGAATCAAATGTCAAGGTAGACTTGTGAGCACACATCTATCTTCTGCAAAACAGAGGCTTTGAACTTTTTTAATAAGCAAGTGTAATAAACTCCAGGAGTCCTCTTGGCTGGTGATAGACAGGAGGATGCTGTAGAGGGTATTTTCTACTTTAAACACTTAAGTGCTTTCATGCTGTGTGGGAAATGCTGTGAAATACTGCTTTTGCAAACTGAAAAGGGTTAAAGGGCACTTGCTAACAAAATGCTTGCAAAGGGGGGCTTATGCTTGTTAAAGGGGGCTTACTAACAGGGTGATTTGAAGTGCCATAGTGGTTATATCAGAAGATGACCTAGCACAACTCTGTCTCACTTGAACAACTCCTTGTTAGCTTTGAGTGATTAATGTTCTGGAGGTAATTTATGGCAGGCCCAGGACTGATACGAAGGAAACATCCCAGTTACAATGGTGCCACCTGGAACAATCACAACTCCACGTGTGCCAGGGGGAGGAGGTGAAAAGTTCAACCTGAGGAAGACTTGGAGCCTTCATCACTGAGACCCCCTGATGAACACCACCATGAGGCAGTGGGCAGGCAGTTGGGAGGAGTTTATGGAAATGGCTCCTTGGGGCTAATTTTAATATGAAGAGGGACAGGTTATGAATATGTATAGGTGTATGAGGTAATTAATGATATGGTATAAAAATGCTACAGACTCTGACCAAAGGTGTGCCTGCTTTGTTAGGTCACCTGCTCTTGCAAGAACGTAGAATAAATTACTGCTTCACTAACGTGTCCACCTCAAGTCCTTTCTTAGGACCTCTGGCTTTTCTAACAATGCAGATTATTACCAATTACAGTGTCTGATGTTATAGAAGTACTGTTGCATCTTTTTGGTGTTTGTGTGAGCTACAGCATTGTATAAAATGAATGCAAGAGCACTTTTGTTCACTGAACTTTTTTTATTTCCTTGAGCATTATTTGCAGACATTGATGCCCTGATACTTGAGTACTGAATCACACAACTGAAAACTATTATTTGCACTTGAAATCTTGATGAGTAAATTATTCTTTTTCTCTCAACAGTTATTTCAGCAAAGCTAAAAGAAAAAAATAAATGGTTTGGACCTAGCCCTTACGTGGAAGTCTCAGTAGATGGACAATCAAAGAAGACAGAAAAATGCAACAACACAAATAGTCCAAAGTGGAAACAGCATCTTACAGTGTAGGTTTGGGTTTGTTTTTCAATTTATTTGAGCTAAATGAATGCAATTGACAGTAATTAAGGGTTGTGGGGTTTATTTTAAGCAAGGTATTCAGTTTTAGATGATAGGAAGGTACTGGTGTAATTTTTTGAGCAAATATACTACAGTTTGGAATATATATTTGTAAACTATTGCATTATGTCCTATGGCAAGGACCCAGTGCTTCTGAAGAAATATATTCCGAGTTAATGTATGTGGTATATCAAACAAGCTTTAATTCTGTGAGTAGTAAGGAAAATAAGATAACTTGGTGTTGAAGCAGATGGTCCCATGTACATTTTTGTTGTGACATTCAAGATTACAGTGTTTCAGAAATACCATTGCTGAAAAATACAGCTGCTGTCTCTGTACTGCTTTGTCCCGTATCGAGTCGTGGCACAGGTGATTAGCTCTGTCCTGTGCACATTTAAACTCAGTCACAAGTATAAAATTCCTGATTAGTTTGTGCCTTCCAAGTACAGGACTAGCATTAGATTCAAGATGAACACAGCTGTGTGGTGTTTCCTTGGTCAAGTATTTGTGTTGTGAGATGATGGGAAGTACAAAGCACAGAAAAAATGATCTGCAGTTTCTGTAGAACTTAGTTTTCTCTTAAGAATATATCCCATGGAACACTGGGATGAAGGTCAGTCTTGTGCTTGCAGATTTGCCTTTGGTTAAAATTGAAATTGTTCTTGAGACACCTTGAACATTCCTGCCTGATGAAAACCTTTTGTATTATGAAGTTTTAGTTATTGCTATTTACCTTACTTTGCACTGCAAAGAAGTATTTTAAGGAAATAATCTTGTGTTTTACATGCATATCAATGTGTGTCAGAACAGAAGTTTCTTTTAGCTTTTAAAGCCCTCCTTTGTTCCTTTCCTTTTTGTTTTAATTGAAAAGTTTGTGGCTTGCACTGTGCAAGCTGACACAATAATACCTGGGCTGTTTTTGTTCAGTAAATGCTGAACAGACACCCAGAGCGTGTCAACTTCTTTGGAGATTGCAGTAATGCTACATGGAGCTTAATGGAGTAAGTTAATTGGGTTTTTAGGAAATATTTTGACACATCTGCTTAAATTCAGATTCAGTATAAAATTGAACAGTGTAATGGCTTCTGCAGATGAGTGTGGTCCATAGGTTTGTCTTCTAGGAGGGGATCTGTTAGATCAACCTGCGTGTTCTGAAGGGGTTGTCTCACTGTGAATGTCTGAACTTGTCAACCATAGACAAGTGAAATTATCCACTGAGAAAATAAACAGTCATTTATAATACCTGTTTCTCACAATTAAAATAATTTAAAAATATATAGATGTTAGAATATTATTTGTAAAAAGAGTGAATGTTTTACCTCTAAGCCCAACTTTCTAGGGAAAAGAAAGTTTTGAGAGTCCGTTCTTAATTGTTATATCTATTTTGTGATGCTCATCTTTCTGCTGTTGTCAGAATGCTTTTAAGGAAAAAGAAAAGTCTAGTCTCTTAGGTTTTTCTTCCTAAAAACAAAGGGAGACTTTGTTCTCCAAGATTTTTGTGATCGCATACACTATGTCAACTGTCATCACCTTGCTGCAGAATGTGTGGTGAGATTTAGCAGTTTTGAAATGAGCATGGTTGGGTTCAGCTTTGGAGCTAGAAGGAGGAAGGCTAAGTAACTGCCATGTCAGAAAATAGCTCCGTAGGGATGTGTTTCCTCTCCAGTGAGGGGCTTTACCAGTCCATAACTGCTGGCATTGATCTGGGAGCAGGGAGGGTCTTACTGCAAAATTAGTCCTTGATCAAAAGCTTTCAGGCTTAAGACGTGACTCTGCTGATGGCTTTTCTAGGAGCAGAGATGTACCTTCTCTATCACAGGTAAACAAATTCAAACTGTGTTTGGCAGGTGCTACAGTATTTTGGTTTCATCACCTCACCAGCCCACAAGATCTCTGAGGGAACTTTGTTTAGTTTGTGATCTGCAAAGGGGTTTCATTGCCACTGTTTGTTCTGTGCCCGCTCTCTGGAAGGCATCTTTCCATCATGCTTTGAATGAAGCTCAGATTTTTATGTCTCTAAATCAAGTAAAAATTTATGAAAAGCCCCAGGGAAGTGAAAGAAGAAATAAACAGCCAAATTCTTCTTTGAATTACTTGATTTGGAGTGAGGAGACACTTGTGATAATTGGATCCATAAAGGACTCTCCTGGTAACAAACCTGGAACCGATTCTTCAAGGGCATAATCAAGTTAGCACAGTGTAGAAGTAACACATTCTACTTTGGGAAATGGTGAGGGGAGGTTCTGAATTGGTAAGCCATAGAAGATGTAGTGTGTTCTACTGAAGTAGTGAAGACAGAAGTATGCTAGCAAAATGCTAAATAAGTTTGTATATATTCCTAGTTTTGGTCATAATACAGTGCAAGTATGTGCTACCTTATTAGGGGAACAGTAATCTAAAAACACTTGAAATAATTTTTATTATTTCCAAATACTTCTCCTTTTATGGGATGTCCTAAAGTTTTCTGATAACCTCTTCAGAAAGTAAGTTTGCAGATTCCCTGTGTGAAAAATTCTTACATCCAGGTATGCAAATGTTGAACACTCATGAAATATGAACCTGCAAGAATCAGTCTTTTGTTCTTACCTTGGTTGCACTGGGGTGCTAATTGTAAGCTGGTAGATTTTCTGTAGATACTTACTTTAAAATAGTAATAATAAAAAAATATACCCAGACTGTGAACAGACTTGTCACAGTCTTGATTGTGACATGTAAAAGTGACTAGATGCTAGAGTGTGGTAATTAGAAATGCTTTGATGTTACCACCATTATTTCTTTGGTTTTAAATAATTTGAAGTGACAGTTGAAGTCGATTGCTTGGTTCACCCGCTTTCCCCTGCCAACCAGTGCCCTTACACACTGCTCAACTTTCTCTTTTCAGAATTGTCACTCCTGTAAGTAAATTAAACTTCCGAGTCTGGAGCCATCAAACATTAAAATCTGACGTCCTTCTGGGAAGTGCTGCTCTGGATATTCATGAGACTTTGAAATCAAATAGTATGAAACGTAAGTATGAGTTTAACAATACCTTGGAATGCCTCAGGATTTGTCAGGATTTGTCTGGTAATGAGTGCTGTCTGCAACTCTCTAGATGGCTCTTAAGAACTCCTTTTGATGCTACAGATTGCAGTTATAGCTTCCTTCTACTTTTTTCAGTGTAATCTTTCTTGTTACACACAGTCTGCTACAGTGCCATTGAAAACATGGTATTTTTCACTTCCCTAGTATGTGCAAGAGTGAAAGCCTAATTAAAGAAAAGAGGGTTTTCTTTCATCTACCTTCAGAATGAAAACCCTGATGTGTTCCTGGTGCTGGACCAGGAAATGGGTAAAGTTATTTTTGTTCAGAATAGCGTTACAGGGATATGGTGTAGTATTTCACAGTTCTTGGAACCAGTCAGCCTTTAGGCAGTATGTGCATCCTGTGAAGCTTGCAAGAGACATACAGATTTCTACACACCTGATTTACAATTTATATCACTAAAACGTAGATCTTTATGCTGTGGTGCTTATCTTTTGGCCTTTACATGCTTCTGGACTTCAAGATGTGGACATTGTAAATCATGGATTTGTTTCAAATTATTTCATGGAGAATGTTTGTTTATAGTTCTATTTCACTGCAAAGCAGTTATTTACCCTGAAAATACCTTTGGTCTGGGGATGTGATGCAAACTCTTCACATTCTAAGGGTGAATTTTGATGTCATTAGATAAATGTAAAATATTTTAATCAGAAGATAGAATTGATATCTGCTCTGTATGAAGAAAAGGGTGACTTACACTTCCTATACTATAGGTTTTTGAGGACAGACGTACTAATTGCTTTAGAAGTGTGGGCAGACGTGTGGCTCAATCTCTGCTGTAATGATAATCCTTCCTTTAGGCAGCAACAAGCTTATGCTACAGTTTTCCCCTTTTTGTAGAAATAATAATTTTTACTGACATCTGGAAATGGTAAGTTTTACCACACAAAACATAAAAATCCAGAGAAACAGAGCTGTAGTTCTGGGGTTTGTTTTGTTGGTTTGTTGGGTTTGTGGTGTTTTCTCCTTAATCACCATGATCTCTGATTGGCTTCTTAATTTAAATGCGCTGGTTTTGGTCATGTGGGAAGATAAATTCCTGTTCTTTTCTGTCCTTTTTCAGTTGAGCAGGTGGTGGTGACGTTACATCTTGTTGGTGACAGAGAACCAACAGAAGTGGTAGGAGATCTGTCTGTCTGTCTAGATGGGATGCAGGTAGATCCTGAGCTCCTAACCAACGGCGATGCCTCAAGTACAAGAAGTAAGTAGCTTTCGATTCACATCCTCTACACACATCTGATATATGAAGCCTTTTCTTTTGGAAGCTTTGACACAAGGTTTTAATAATTGTAGGATCAGTGGTTTCTATAACTTACTGTTTGTAGAGGCCAGAACTCATGGGCATTTTTATTTTGAGGTGGAGTTACAGTCATATATAGGCAGGTTTCTGGCTGTTTGTAATGAAAAGAAGATCAGCACCATTATTTCCTGAACTTTGCGAACTTATATCTAGTGATCCCAAATCTTTTAATGAAAGCCTCTAACTTCCCTGGATGCTTAGTAGCATCATAGGCAGAAAAGGATAGGAAATAAGTTAGTTTGATGTAGTATAAAAATAATAATTCTGCTCACTAGGAACTTACACAGGTTTTTATAATTTTTTCTTAAAATCTCATTTAAATACATGTAATATGTAAAATACGTAATTGCACTAAAAGAAAAATAAGGAAGCTTAATTCCATTGCTGCAGGACAGGCAGTGGAAGACTTTTGAGGGTATTGTAGATAAGAGGTTATTTCTCCTGAAGGCAACATTGGAGAGACTACCTGCTGTAGCAACTAAGCTGGACACTTAATTGGCAATTTTTTAGGCTTCTGGGCTTTTTTCTTTTAAAGGATTAGAGGAAGTTGCTTTGAGATTCCATCTAAGCATCACGATAACATTGAATTAACACACTAGCTTTGTAACCGTTATTTCTTAAAGCTTTTAGTCCATCTTTCTTTGCATCTTGTTTAAAAGGGTCAATCACATGGTCTGATGGTGTGGGATTTTTTCTGTAAATAGTGCTGGCATTGTGTGGCACTTGAAGAGCAGGGCTGATGTGTGTTGGTAGAAGTACCTGGTGAATATAACAAATTGTCCTCTTATGCAGTACTTGGTTTTCAACTGTAGTTTCTTCCATTTCCTAAAATTCACCTGCTGATAAAGGAGTTGTGGGTAGTGGACCTGAGTGCTATGTACAGTTTGACACTGCAAGCCCCAGGTTCAGCAGGGGGTTCCCAGGTAATCAAGGGACTGGACCACGTGAGGAAAGTGTTCGATCTTAAAGTAGTCTAATACATTCTTACTGTGCAGGCTAAAGGTACTTACAGGCAAATAACTTCAAAAGGTACTTCTGTGCACAGCCCAGTAGCAGCACATTGTTATAGCCCTTACATGACTACATCCTTGCCCATTGGCTTAGATCTCTGCATAGTTCCCATCAGAATCGATATCTGATTTCTTTGTTAATGGCATTTGTTTAATTCTATGGAAATAACTACTTGTGCTGTCTATGTGGATGAGTTCTGTGCTGCATATTCAAGTTTTGCAAATGCTGACACAAAAGGCAAATATTTCCAAGCTGGCTGAATAAGCAGTTGCTGAACAACTGCAAATCTAGGCTGAGCTACTATAAATCTGTTTTGAGTGTTGGCATGCTTCGTACCTGCTTTAGCTTTATGCTAAATAATTTACAGAGAAAGGGAAGGATGCAGGCTAGAGACCCCCAGAAAACAAAGTCCTGAGGTTGCTTGCTAGCCAACCAGAGAGAAGATTTTAGAGAAGTTCCTTCCCTTCCTGTTCTGCCTGTCATCATTGAAAAGGGAGAGGATATGAACAGCCAGCTCCACTTGAACGCTGCTTGATACTGCAATTAAGGCAGAAGACAATGTTACTGAACTGTGTGCTTGGGAATATTCAGTCTTAAATTATATCCTGTTATATCTTCTGTAACATGAAAATATTACAGTGGCAGCACTTAAAAAAATCTTCACACACTCATACAGACATGCAAATTGGGTTCTTTGGAAATAAGGCAATAGATAAGCAGCACATAGTGTTTCACCTTCACATATAAAAGAAATGTGAGCGTTAAAGACTGCTTTTCTTGGAAGTGATTCAGGTGTTGCTTATGCTAATGGTGTTTGTTGTTGTCTTTCTGGTATTTAAGGTCCTACACAGAATGATAGCTCCAAAGTAAAGAATGACACACGGTAAGCATTTTTCCCTCTTTTTTTTTTTTTCTTGTTACTGCCTTTTAGCATTTGCAGTTCTGAAAGGGGAATTGTTCTGTTTATAAAGATGAGAGTTGAAAACTTTGAGTACAGTCTGCAACAATATCTGTTAAGATCTTAGCATGTCCTAAACAAAAATACAGTACCCTTGTACATTCACGTTTTAAATTGTTTTCCATGAGAGTCCCATCTTCCAGCTTCAGTGTGCCTCCATGCCTGACTGGTCTTTTAGGTTTTTCCCTTCGTGTTCCTCATTCTTCTCCCAATGATTGAACAAAGTAAAATAAATTTAAAAAAATAAACCCCACTGGTGAGTAAATGGCACTGGATATTTTATATATATATATATATATATATATATATATTTGCTTTATAGCTTGGAGGTATCAGAATTCTATTTAGCTTTGTTAAGAAGATACCAAAAGCTGTCTAACAGTTGTGTGTTTTAAGGTTGGTATCGGATTATGTAACCTCCTGCTTGGTAGGATAAAACTGTGACCAGACGTGTTTGTGGATTAACGTGGAATGAGCACCACGCCACTTTAATTAGTTCCCAGTACTACAAGGATTTTAAGGATCTGTACAATGTGCAGCATTCTTGGATGTCATCTGGAGTAGCTACCTTAAATTTTTCTTCTTTTTTTTTTTTTTAATAAATGTGTAACTCTTTATCCATGTCATCTAGAGTCTTCCCATGAAAGGTTTTTTTGTTGTTCTTTTTCATGCTCAGAAAAATGTTTCCATCCTTGGGTATTCAGAATGCCTGGGTGTGTGTAAGAGTAACAATAGGTGACTTGGCTTTAGTGCCAACCAGTGGGGTGACTGGTTTTCATTAAAGGCTCATTTTGAGGATGATGTAAATGACCTGGAATATGTCTTGCAGTGGTTATTGTTATATATAACATAGTTTTGATATGCAATGTTATGCCTTAAGCCAACTGGTGAAATACATAAAGATAAAAGGTTATACTTCAATGTTCAGGCAGCAGCAGTTTCCTTTCTGGGACTGAGGAAATCCTAGTCTACATCTCTTGCAAACTTGAGATCACTACATGCCAAACTTCAGATTCTAAAACGCTTTTATAGCTATTTACTTGGGGGTTGGTGTGATATGATATGAATTGTGCACACCACACCTAGTATAAGGCAAGTGTGTTTGAGGTCAAATGTACATGATTGTACTTGATCCTCTAGAACTTATTTACTTAGGCTTACCTACTGGCTTTTATTTTGTGTACATTTAAAGCAATGTTATTCTAGAGCTACTGGGCTGAAACTGTAAGTTATGGTTTTATTGCTGATGGCCTGTTTACTTCATCTGTCAATCCACCAGAATTTTAATTGGCAATCTATTTGTTTTGCTGAACATATTCTGAAAATAAAATGCTTTAGAAGTAACACTCTACCTGTAAACCTGCTTCAGGAGCTACAAATATGTAAGAATAATGCTCTGCTAGGTATAACTGCATAGTACAGAATTGCTGAGTAGTGCTACTTAGTCTTTTAATTCTTGTAAAGTTCAGAAACTCATTCATAGCTGTTGGTCAAAATTTTAATGCTTAGTCCTAAATTCTCTACTCCTTTCCAGAACTGAGTTTAGGGGGATAAGTGGTGTATGCATAAAGAAGTCTTATAAAAATTTGAAGCATTCTGTGTGCTCTGAGCAAAGGCACCCAGGCCAGCCTTGGGTCTCAGCTTCCCATCGTGTTAGAGAAAAGTGGAATTTGTGGACAGAAATAGCTGAGCAGATCTTGGGCCTAAAGGCAGGTATACTGGGTTGGGAAATGAGGGGAGATTTCAGGGTATTTCACAATCCTTCTGTCAGCTGAGGTTTCATATTACTCAGGAGAGTAACTCTTACTGTGCTTATACAGATGAGTAGGGTTTTATAATTACTGTTACAATGTAAGAATCTCACCTCCTCGTAACTATTACATCCTAGTGACTTTTTAAGTGTGATGCCATCCATACACTATTTAGTTCTCCATTGTTTTTTCTTGCAAAAGGACTAACTCAAATGGCCTTGAAAGCTGTGAAGATGGTGCTTCCAATGAAAACAAGACTGTTAATGGCAGCGATTCTCCATTACTCACAAATGGAAACTGCAAACCTTCTAGACCTCCCAGGCCTTCTAGACCACCTCCACCCACTCCCCGCAGGCCCACTTCAGTAACTGGTATGTATTCTAGGGCCTGGGCTTCATTTCAAAGCTGCACACTCTTTGAATTAATATTTTTAATTACTTTTTTTCCATGGTAAATTCGTTGGCAGATAAGTTGTGGATAGCTTGCATTTGGTACGTGATATTTAATCATTGTTTCTACTAGAAAGTTCTTGCTTCAGTGCCTGCTAAGCACTGATTGCAGTGATACAGCTGCAGATAGTGGAGATGGGACTGAAAGACCACAGCAGAATGCTGGTGCTGCACCAAGAGATCTGCTGAGTTTTGAGGCTTGAGCTGAAATCTTCCAAAGGACTCACAGAGCTGTCTCAAGTTAACGCTGTGTTTTGAAATACTAGTTAGCTGTTTCTACAATTCTAGTTAGATTCTGTGAAATAGTAGCACTTAGCATTCCTTATTTTGCACTGAAATAGATCTGAAAAGTTTTTAGAGTAACTTCTTTATCCTCATAAGCTGCAGTCTGCTTCAGTAGGCCTGCTGTTGCAATTGATAAAGATGGAGACTGGCTGGGAAATTGTGGTACAGTAATTACTTGAAAACATTAATTCACTGTAGGTCAGTAATAAAGCCTGGCTTGTCTACAGCTCTTGACCCCACCTGCAAAATGTCATTCACTGAAACAGAAAACATTTAAAGAATATATGTATTCCCCTCCCATTCTGTGATTATTTCCTTGCAATCTGAAATACCTTCTTGAAAATTTTATATTCCAGATAATGGTAAATGCAAGAAGGTGTTTTTTGTTTGACTGTTAATTATACAAAGTAGACAGTTTGCTTTACGATTTATTCTATCAGAAACATCAAAATTGTGCTGTTGGCAGTTCTTGCTCAACAGTTGTACAAAGTGAGACAAAATTGCTTTTTAGTTTTTGTGTAAAATGTAGCTGTATGCAAACCCTTTGAAATGCCACTTCTTGCATGTTCACTCTGTGATTTACAACTTTTAAAATTAATTGGTGATAAATATCAGTTAAAAGGCTGCTTTTTTCTTCTGTTTTTGATATCTCTGACATCATAGCAAGTGTAAATGGTCCTTCATCCACATCCACAGAAGATGATGGGGCCAGTGCAGGATCACTGGCCGGTACAGCTGCAAATACATCTTCAGAACAGAGCCCTGAAGGGGCAACAGCTGCAACAACAGCTCCTGCAACTGCTGTGCTCACCACACCTCCAGTATCAAGACAGATCCAGCCAGTAAATCCTCCACCTCAGGCACTGACTACAGTCAGTCAAGGTCCTCTCCCACCTGGGTAATGATTTTTTCTTTTTGTGCTGGGTTTACTTGATTTTACTTACAGTAGGTGAAATGTTTGTAAAAATGTAACAAAGCAAAGCTGTTATTGCAGTGCATGATCTGCAGGTCCTGGGAGTAGCATGGGCACACTGTTGTGCTTCAGGCACGTGTGGAATTTTCTAGATGGTTGGTCTGTTGCCCCAAAGCTTTCATTTAGAGTCTATTTAAAAATAAAAAAGTTTCTGGACTCGGAGTGAGGGAAAGGAACAGCTTCCCAGTGTGACTGGTGTAACTGGTGAACTATTTATCTGACTTAATTTTTAGGTAGTTGAACCAAAAGGTAGGAAAGGTCTGAATTAGCTCACTTACAGGATAATTGTGAAAACTAAAAGCAATCTTGAAAAAGCTGGTTGTTGCTCTACCATTTTGATTTCAATAGAAATGGCAAATAAGCATACTTTCCCCTGCAGTGTTACATCTGGTGCAAATACAGGGTAAGTCATACCAGACACTGCTTATGCAGAAAATGTCACCAGTGCCCTTATAAGCTCTGCATATAAATCAAAGCACTATTACTCTAAAAAGGGATTGTGGTCCACAGACAATTCTGTTCAACAGGTTATTGATATACTTGATATTGAATACAAAACTTTGCTTCACTGTTTGCAAAAATTGTTTGTATAGGCATTCATTTTATCTTCAGTTATCCCAGAAAGTGTGGGTGGTGGGGAACATTCTTTGAGGTTAACATTCCAGTCAACTTTCTAGTTGACATGGAATTACTGTTAATATGAGAATCGTATCACTGTGTGTTGTGTAGTGGTTTGGTGCATCTCGTGAACCAAGTTTTAGTTCCAAGCATTTCATTTAGAAATGAGCATTGCATGAAAATAAACATTTCTCATCTTTATGCTGTAGATGAATGGTTGGAGTAGTTTGATATGGAGAAAGATAAAAATACTGGTTTATTTTCAGTTGGGAGCAAAGAGTAGACCAGCATGGCCGAGTATACTACGTAGATCACGTTGAAAAAAGAACCACGTGGGATCGGCCAGAACCTCTTCCTCCAAGGTGAGTCAGGATAAGTCATATGATTGTCCTTCTTGAAGTGAGGGGCCCAAAACTGAACACAGTACTTGAGGTGCAGCCTCACAACGGTCACTGCCCTAATCCTGCTGGCCACACCACTGCTGACACAAGCCAGGATGCCGTTGGCCGCCTTAGCCACATGGGCACACGGCAGCTCATGTTCAGCCCTCGACCCGCATCTCTAGGTCCTTTTCTGCCCAGCAGCTTTCCAGCCACTTTGCCCCAAGCCTGTAGCATTACATACTCAATTAATTTTGATCTCAGAAGATCGACAAGTGTATTACTTATACTTAGAATGGTAGGGTTTTTCACTAAGTTATGTAAATGGTACTGATTTCAAAAGAACTGAAAATAATAAAACAAACAAAACCAGAATTCAAAACCAGAAATTAAAACCAAAGCAAACCCCAATGCCCACACCTTTTCTGCCAAGCTAGAGTGTGAGGAAATCTTGTATTGTAAAACCCAAATTGTCAGTGTCTTTTTGGGGAAAAAACAGCAGCCTCTGCTCTTACAGGTTGAGTAGAATAAATGCAGTATGGCAGTACTGACAGTGGTTTGTGTAGCTCGTAAACTAATTAAAAAAACCCTGAAAATACAGTCAACTGAACAAGTCTGACTTGGTGTAGTATGCAACAAATTAAACACGATTCTCTTCAAACAGTTTTAGCTCTTACACAATTTAAGTGGATGCCAAAGGAGGGGGGAAAAAGTCTTCTGATGAATCCCTGCTTTATATCCACTTCCAACATAGTGCCTGAAAGTGCTTCTGAGCCCTTGAAATTGCATGCTATTGAGAACTGTTGCTTGTGATTTTTTTTTAAAAGCTGGGAGCGACGCGTTGACAACATGGGAAGAATTTACTATGTTGACCACTTCACTAGAACAACCACGTGGCAGAGACCCACGTTAGAGTCTGTCCGAAATTACGAGCAGTGGCAGCTTCAGCGCAGTCAGCTCCAAGGAGCTATGCAGCAATTCAACCAGAGATTTATATATGGGGTAAGGAAGGCACTCATGACTCTAAAGGTTGAGTAAGAGAGGGATATCGTTCAAGTTTTCAACCCATTAATGTCTCTTGCTTATTGAAAGTATAAATGTGGGTGACTTCCAGCTGTGCTATGGTTTATTCATTATGATAGGTATCTTTGTGTTTGGCATGGCAGGTAACTTGTTCCTGTCCTTGTAATGACTACAGGCAGCACATGCACTGTAATGGGTTTTATGTGTCAGCTGAACATAGGTGGAGTTCTTTGATAAACTTTATGTTCAATGCTGGTAAAAACCATCGATACAAAACAAACTACAGCTTAGTAATAATCTGGTTTATTTCTATTGTGTCTTATATTGGCTTGGCCAAAGACATGGAGGCTAAGCAAGCTCACAGGACATTTATTTCTGCTTTGGGTAAAGTGAAATCTGCACAGTGAATGTTATGAAAGCAAATTGAAAATAATCCTTGCAGAATTTTAAATCCATTGCTTACCCCTGCTGAACATTAGCCATTAGATAACTCCAACTCATGCTGTCAGTTTATTGAGAATGGTGTAGCTTCTAAATTTGCTCTATGTGTAGAGAATAAAAATGGTCCTTGGGAATGGTGGCAGGGAAAACTGTCCTGAATGCAGGACTGAAGTGGTTTGCTTTCTGATTGTTTTGGGTGCTACTGTACTAATTTTCCCTCTGTGTAGGCAGGGACACTAAACAAAGAATAATTTTCTTGGCACTGTAGTTAATTAAGCACGCCAAGGCCTGTAGAATAGATCTTTTCTGTGGAGAAAAATAAATTGTTGGCATCTCTGTTTATATGTAACGTTAACAAAAATGCATTTGCTTCAATAATTCATGTTGGCTATGGTAGAACATCTGGAAAGCAAATGCCTAGTCATTAATGCACCATTTGTTTCGGTGACTTGCAGAACCAGGACTTCTCATCCACACAGAACAAAGAGTTTGATCCTCTTGGTCCTCTGCCACATGGATGGGGTAAGACTGACTTGAAAGTGTTTTGTAATGCAGTGTAATTAAACATTAAAGTGTATTTCTGCCAAATTATTTTGTTAGCTGTTCTGGGCTATTTTTTAAGAAAAGAAAATCTGAATTTAAAATATTTTAAAATTAAATCTAATCAAATGTGGTGTTAAAATGGAGTCCTGACAAGGATGTGGCATTTCAAAATAGATTAGAAACTATGAAGTATTCTGGCTTACTCTCCCTATAACCATCATAATAGCTTCTTTCACAGTCATTCTTTTTTTACCACTTTTTATTAGGCAGCATTTCCCCCCATCATACCATTCCTGCCAAATCAAATTCTAAATTACCTCTAAATCAGACTGCCAAAGTCTCTCTCCAGGCCAATTCTTGGAGAGTTTTTTTGGTTTCATTTTTTTATATATAATGGGAACTAACCACTTCTTGATTTGCCCCTGTCCCCAGAATAAATATAGGTTTGTACTTTACCAGGTTAACAATTTACTATTAATATAATTGGGGGAGGGGGAGGGAGGGAGCACTATGTACACAAAAACAAGTGTAAAATCAATTTCTGGCATGAGTATCAGATAAAAGAACTCAAGTTTCATGATACCTAGGCAAAGTTCTCTGAATTGTATAATTTTAAAGCAAGTAATAACTCAGTTCAGTTAGATCAGGAGTTGTTTGCTTCTCAAAAATAACTACTTGGATTTATAGTTCTGGTGTTGATGCAGTTTCATGACATAAAATCGTTGCTCCCCACACTTGTGCTTTGTTGCATTACACACAGAACGTTTCAGAGAAGGTTCCTTAGGTTGGCATTGCCCAGGTAAAACAAAGCAGTTTCTGCACTGTGTTCAGTACTGCCATCAGTGTAACTCTGATACACAAGCATTTACATCCAGACTTCTCTTGTAAATTGAAGCTTTTTACCTGTAGCAGTCAGATTTTGGCCTGGTTTTAGAATTGGTATTATAGACTCTCTTTTGCAATACTAAATAAAAATTGCATAAAGAGCAGTAGAGTGGTACAGAAGACCAAACCAGGGCATTTATCATAAGCTTTGTTCAATCATGGGCATATGCTAAATTATCTGAGAGAAAACTTAACTTCATCAATACTTTAACCCATATAAATCCATATCAAATTCTAACTTGCAAAAATACTGCAAAACCTTTCTAAAAAGTGCAAACAGTTGGGTTAAGTCAGTGAAGGTAAATCTCCTGTGAGGAGCTGCTTCCTCCACGTAAATGTTCCTATTCTTATGATGCCCAGAGTCTCTTGGGGTCAGGATTGTTGGTATGAGCAGTGCAGGTAGAGATTGCTGTCCTCCTCAGGGTACGAATCGAGATCTAAAGAACTTGCCTATGAATACCACTGAGTGCAAACTTCTCTGAGGACAGGTGATTGTGCAGTTTCATATGACTATTAGCAGTCATTAGTGCTAGGGCAGGTTACTGTTTATCAATAGCCTATTGAGGTGTAATGACAATGAAAACATGTACAGAGGAACCTGAAGACTGTAGAGGTTGTGGCTTAATATTATTAATTTATTTTATGCAGTCTCAGCAGTATATGAAGTAGGTATTGAATTTTTTTTCCTTTTGCATCTTTTCAGAAAAGAGAACTGATGGCAATGGCAGAGTGTATTTTGTCAATCACAACACACGAATCACTCAGTGGGAGGATCCCAGGAGTCAGGGGTAAGAAATCAGGGCTGCTTTCATGGAAAGCAGGAATGAAAATGTAACGAAGTAGTGAGCCTGAGAGCTAGGAAATGCTGCTGCAGCAGAGACATGGACTGCTCCTCCTTTTGTAAACTAGGCTCACATGTCTAAATATTTGTGTCATTGGGGGAGGGAGGGATTTCTGTCACACAGTGATAGTGCAGAGGAATGTCAACAAGAATTTGATTATTTCCTAGACAGTCAATAGCTAATACAGAAGGAAGACTGAAAACCAGCAGCTCCTCTACTCACAGCTTTTAAAAAAGACAGAAAGAGAACTCAAGGCACTACTGGAAGTAATGGAATACTGGGTTTTTTTCAGGCTCTGTTCACTATGACTACTTGAGGCAGGGAATGTAGGCAAGAAATTGAGGGTGTGAAGGGTGTTCAATAGCAACTCTTCCTGTTTGAGCTGAAAATTTCCATTTGAAGCAACTTGATCTGTCCTCTGTAGAGAGAAAAAGAAGTGTAATATCCTAGGATGTGTGGAGGGGTAATAACTGTAGCCAGAGGTGACACCTTTTCACGTCTGCGGCAGCTGACTGTGCAGAGAACACTATTACTCTTAATACAACCCAACAAGTAAATAAACTGGCTTCACAGTTAGAAATATGGTCCTACAATGTAATTCTATGAAAAGAAGTCACTCTCAGAGCACTTTGGAGTGATACTATTCAGGCCTTCCAAATACATAAAGATCTATTTTTGTTTATACCAAAATTGAGTTGGAAGTCAGAATTTGCTTTTTCTTATGCCTTTGTCATTCTGAAACCTTAAATTTTTAGCTACTGTGATTATGCATGAGGTACCAACAGATACCTATTAAATTATGTCAGTCATCGAGTAAAAAACGTAATAGAAGGTAAAATTCTGTTCCTTAAGTAGAGGAAACATCAATAACCTTGGCTTACATTTTTCCCTTAAGTTTCTATTTGCTGCTATTCCAGGTAGTGCAACCAAATGAGCTACTTTTTAATGAAATAGTAGTTTTGAGAGCTGACATGAAGATTTAAGAGGGGAAAAAAAAAAAAGGCAGAATAAATGTGGAATCGAGAGCTTCTCAAACTGTAGGTTTTTTAGATCTGCCAAAGTCTTTACTGTTTTCAGGTATTGATCAATTGTCCTAATGCATTAAGCTGATCAGTTACCATGTATTTTTTTGTACCCATAGTCAATTAAATGAGAAACCCTTACCAGAGGGCTGGGAAATGCGATTTACTGTGGATGGGATTCCGTATTTTGTGGATCACAATAGAAGAACCACCACATACATAGATCCCCGCACGGGCAAGTCTGCTCTGTAAGTATTTTTGACATAGAGACTTTTCAAAAGGGAAGTTGAGCACACATAATTTTTAAAAATTACTGTATTTTTTTCCCCTCTTTGTATTTTCTTAAGCAGGAAATCTTACATGTAATGATGGTTCTGAATTTTCTGGGGGGTTGTGAATGCTTCAGAATCCTTCTTGCCAAGTAGTATGTAAGATTTGAGCATAATGGGTGAGCTTCATCAGTGCTGTTGATGACCAGATACTTTTCTTACAGTTATCAGCCTTTCTTACTGGGGTAGAAACCCATGCTGACTTACAGTATTGATCTTAGTGTTTTCCAATGTCTTGTGAGAGTGTAGTCTTTGAAGCGGGATCTGGACACACATCCACCTCCCTGTAGATAGCAACATTGGAAGCAATTTGTCTTGGAGTAAATTTCAATTAAAATATGTTGATTAGTGAAATTCAACTGTACTTCTTTAAAAACTATACTCAATCCTTTCTTTCTTTGATTTTTAGGGACCACAGTATAGATAAAAACAGAATTTAACTCCCAACTGAAATTAACTGAATGTCACCCCAATCTTATTGTCAGAATCTTTTTTGTGGTTAATAATCAGATAGTGGTTAAAAAGGACTGTGCATGTCCTTGACAATTTATAAAGGAAGGTTATTTTTATTTTTTTTTAGCTTTAAAAACTGGAAAATTACACTCCAAAATAAAAAAGGGAATAAGAATCTTCCAACTAGATACCCAACTAAACCACACAACTCTCTAACTACTGCATTTATTGAATTTTATTTATGCTACCCACAAAATAATTAGAAATTAATGGGTTTTTTTTCTCCTGTTGGTTGCAGATCCAATGGTCCCCACATTGCTTACGTGCGGGACTTCAAGGCAAAGGTCCATTACTTCCGATTTTGGTGTCAGGTACAGATTCATTTCTTGGGAATATTTGTTTGCATTTGGGGGTTTTGCTTATGTCCTTTAAATGAACTGCATGCCTTGCAAGTTAAGCTAATCAAACTAAGCTGATCAAAATAGTAAATAGAGAACTTGTATAAACTCATGTAAACTTGAAAGTTAGGCAAGCTATGGCTTTAAAACTTCTTAGAATAAGGGAAAACATCAATTTAGCTACTTTTTTTTTCCCCCAAAGTGGTGAGTTTCAGAACAGTGTTTTCTTTCTGCTGTTAATAAGGGAATATATGGAGATGCAGTGGTTTTTATACTTAATACAAGATTAATAACTATTAATACCAATTAATAACTACTTCTGGAAGAAAATGCAGGGCATTTGCCACAGCATGACTAAACATTAATTAATACTGTGTTACACATGAACATGCTGTGGCATAATACCAAATTCCAGTGTGTCTTGTCTCAGTCCTCTAGACATTACTTATATCAAAAGATTAAGTGACTCAGTGTTTAGGAAAAGTTGTTAGGTTTAAATGTTCCAGTCTTCAAGAGTCAAATGAATATTGTCCTTTGAAAAATAGCAGAGACACTAATTTTTCACTCTGAATTTTGTGCATCTGGCCTCCAGCCAGGGTCAAACCACCACAATAACCTAATTTTTCTGTTATTAAATACTGGGGTAGAAACCCATGCTGACTTACAGTATTGATCTTAGTGTTTTCCAATGTCTTGTGAGAGTGTAGTCTTCGAAGCGGGATCTGGACACACATCCACCTCCCTGTAGATAGCAACATTGGAAGCAATTTGTCTTGGAGTAAATTTCAATTAAAATATGTTGATTAGTGAAATTCAACTGTACTTCTTTAAAACAATATATGTAACAAATAACAGTCCAAGCTTGGGATCAGAAATTTTAAGTGGTTGTATGCTTCACCTCTGACAAATTTCATTTCAGCAACTGGTGATGCCACAGCACATAAAGATTACAGTGAGCAGAAAAACGTTATTTGAGGACTCATTCCAACAGGTATTGTATTAAAGCATTCTGGTTGTGGACATGAACAGTTGAGCTGATTAAATTTTATTGTCACGTGTCATTCTTGATCCATTGACACCTTGCTAATGTTATTTGAAGTGAGGCTAACAAAAAATACTAGCTTATTAGAATACATTCATACTTACATATTAAAAAATCATGCTCAAATGTGAAGTTCAGGCTGTAAAGATTATTTCATCTAACAATGTAATTTTTAAATTATTTTTAATCTTTGCTCCTTTTAAAAAAAAAAACAACCCTAAGTTAATGTTGAGGGGAGTGCTGTGGCAGAGCAGCTTCCCATTCTCAGGATGTTTTCATGCTGTGCTTACACTAGTTGGCACATTTTTCCTAACAGTGTGTTATATAAGCATGGGCTACATAAAAACAACATACATTAAGTTGATCTAAGTCTGGGCAGTTTGGGTCTTTAAAAGAGTAATGAAATAGTTCAAAGAATTCATTCTATTTAGATTATTAGTAGCAAAATTCCTGTTAATGTCTGTAGACCTGAACCACAGTTAAAATTTGTGCCCACACAAAATTTTGGAATTTACTTTCACTTTTTTGAGTGTTCATTGTGGAAAGAAGTCACTCCCATTTCTTGTTAAATTGAAGTGTAAAGAAGCTCTTTGTCAGTCTGATAAAGTACCTAGAAATTGCATTGAACGTGCATGGAAAAGTTCCTCCTGGCACATACCTTTTTTTGGCCACCTCTGTATTTTTGTAACTTTGAAGTAACTTAAGAAAATACAGACCTTATCTAAGAAGAGAGGAACTTTTAGCTTGATCTGTCCCTAGCTGGTTTATTTTTACATTCCTGTATGTCTTAGGGCTTTGTTTCCTGTAGGACTTACCATAGATGTGTCAGGCCAGGAAATTTGAACTCATAGAATAGTATGTTTTGAGATAAATCTATTATTAAACAAGGATTAATGCTTTCTTGTTCAAATTACTGTAAAGTGGCTTAACAGAAGCAACAAATAGTGCATTTGGCTTGTCTTTTATTTTACAACAGTGATGCCTTTAAATAAAAGGGCTTAGAATGGGACAAGATAAAACCTGTAACTGAAAGTTAGCTCCAGCCTTATTTCTGAAAGAGCCCTTGGTCCTTTTGCAGTAACCACAGAGGTAATAAAATTATACTGTCCTGGAAAGAAAATTGTACTGTCCTGGAAAGAATCAAGAGACAGATGATGTAATTATGTTTACATAATTACACAAACTTGTGTTTCCTTAGGGAAACAGAATTGCAACGACTGGAGTTAATTTTTAGACTTCATCCATCATTTGCAGACATCTGTTGGGGTTATAAATTTTTTGTGATGATACTACAGATATCTAGGAGAGATTTTAAAATGCAAATCTTGACCCAAATTGCAAGCAGAAACTTAAGGATCTTGGACACACACAAGTGTTCCATGAAATTTCTCTAGGTAAACCCTTGGCACGTGTCCAGATCAGCATAATTACACATTTCATCATTGTGTTAAACCCAGCATTAGTAAAGTTTCCTTATCATCTATGACCCTTCCTAACTTTTTATAACCCAAACAATCCAGCTAGGTTTTTGTTATTCCCTTCAGGAGATTAAGCTGTAAAATGGAAAAAAATATTTTTTTCTAATTTTTTTTTGAGTCCTTGATCATGTCTCTTCATTACTATTAACTGGGATACTATTAACTGGGGTACGATTCAGTATGCTCACTTTGGGCCCCATTATTTACCAGCTGGATTTCTGTAGTGTTTCTAGACAGGCTTCTGGCCTAAGTATCCTTGGTCTTTAATTTCAGAATTACCATTTCTTTTCCACTTACATCTTTTACTTTTTAATCTATGGAACTAGGTTTGCACTAAGACTTCAACTTCCATGAACATTCCATAAGAGGGTATTTCATGCACTCACAGCTTGGTTTATGGTCTGAATTATTAAATGCTATATTGCTTGATAGCAAATAGTAATAAGTCTAGGCAGTGCTTACAGCTGTTTTCTTACAAAGAATTGATTGTTTTTCTTTCACCTAAGATAATGAGCTTCAGCCCTCAGGATCTACGGAGACGTTTATGGGTTATTTTCCCTGGTGAAGAAGGCTTAGATTATGGAGGTGTTGCAAGGTAAATTGAAATGAAAATGCAAATAATATCTTCTTCTGCAAGTTGCTGGTGTGAAGACTTCCTCAAAGTAGTTACTTATGCCACAGTGCTTTCAAAATACTTGTTAAATTTGTTCCTTATCTTTCCTCAGAATAGCTGAGGAAGACAGTTCCTTAAGATGTATGCATGTCTTAAAACTGTATGAAATTGCTTTCAGTTCACAGTAGGAATTACTTTAATCATCTCAGTGATTAAACAGACACTCAGTTTACTGAACTACAGGAAACCTTTGGCACAACCATTAATATCCAAGAAGAAATTTACTGAAAAAGTGAATATAAATCTACTTTCAAGTCAGGAGTCTTCACTGGCATGTAACAGAGAAGTGCATGTATTAACATCAGCATTCCCTAAACCCCTGAAGTTTCAGCCAATGTTAGACTTTTAATCTGCTCATTTAGCTAAGGATGTTGTTTTATCCAAACCACTGACAGTTGTATATCATTGTAGCTTGGCATATTAATTCATTATTTGTGTTAGTGTCAATTTGGTTTCAGTTTGTTCTAGCATACTTTCAGGTATTGTAATCAGATTGACTTCCTATGTGCCACCAAGTTCCTAAATCAACATGAATTAGCTACAGTAATTTCTAAATTAATTTGTTTTGAAATGTGTTTTTTATTGTTTGTGTGATTTCAGGGAGTGGTTCTTTCTATTGTCACATGAAGTTTTGAACCCAATGTATTGCCTGTTTGAATATGCAGGGAAAGATAACTACTGCTTACAGATAAACCCAGCCTCCTATATTAATCCAGACCACCTGAAATACTTCCAATTTATTGGAAGATTCATTGCCATGGTAAGTTGAAAAATAGAGGTTTTCTCACATAATTGCCCTATAAATAAATATTGTACCATCAGATGGATAATTAATTTTTTTTAGATAAAACTATTATCAGGCACTTGGATATAACTACTATTGGTATAGGTCAATTCAGCAGATTGGCAGTCATGACATTTTAAGTTGTTTTAATTCTTTGGCTTTTAATTTAATTCATTACAGAATGTTGTCATTTCAACATTATTCAGTAATTCATTTTACTGAACGTTACCCTGGAATGGTCTGGGTTGGAAGGGACCTCAGAGACACCCCCTGCCCAGTGCCACCCCCTCCACTATTCATTTCAACAGTATTCAATCATCCTTTGCATTATTTTCTCTGTTTTCATGTTCTTCAGGCTTTGTTCCACGGGAAATTCATTGACACTGGTTTCTCTCTGCCATTCTATAAACGTATCCTAAACAAGCCAGTGGGACTGAAGGATTTAGAATCTGTTGACCCAGAGTTTTACAACTCTCTCATCTGGGTAAAGTGAGTTTGACTTCATTTTGTTATTGCATTAACCATACAGTGTTTTGCTTTTCTCTTCTGCCAGGAGCTAAGTGTACCTTTATTACTAAAAACCCCACTGGGAAGTCTATCAGTTGCAAAGCACTACTGGAATCTTTACTGTAATTCTGACTAAATTGTAACAAGTTGCACATACAGTAATGCTTACCTTACCAACAGCATTAATCTGTTAATATTTTCTGGAAAGCCTGGTGTAAAAGGGTGGTATTTTACACTGCTGGACAGAGTTGTGTCTGCATTTGTGTGTGTGGCATCTTCTCATGCTTCAAAGCCATGAGTTATCTTTGTAACACCCAGTAATCATTAAGTCTTTCAGTGCTGCTGGAGTGTGCTGGTTTTATTCTATGTCTGGTTCTTTTGGTGGTATGTAATTTATAATGGTCTAAAAGAGAGTGCAAGGGTTGTGGGTGTCAATATTAGGCTGCTTGTCTATAGCAATAAATGGGGCCTTGTCCTAGACATCACAGGCTACCTTTTCCCATCAATTTAATTCAGAATATCTGGTGTTGTAAGATACCACCCTGTGGATTGTTGGTGTAAAATTTCCAAGACTATTCTTGGGTACTAGCAGTCCCTAGTGAAAGACTTTTGTCAAAGACAGAAGCCTACATCTCTAGCAAGGAACCAGAAAACTCAGACCTTACTAGCAACACCAACTCTTACATCTCACTCTACATGCAGGTGTCAAATGACTAAACAGTGCTGACTACATGTGCTTTTATTAACCTGCACTCAATGTTTGCTTTTTCTTTTTCTCTTTTTGTGGGTTTTTTTCCCCCTTTTATTTAACCATAGAAGAAAGTGATAGAGCAGCTGAAAGCTGCAACAAGGACTTTTCTGAAGGCTGTATTGAGAGCAAGTAGGACCCAAATATTAGTAGCAATTTTTGTACTGATAAAGAAATCTTGGTTGGAGTCCATCAAAGGCCTTGCCTCTTTCAAAAAGCATTTGAGGAGATGAAAATTCTAGAGAAAAACCTTCAGACTTCTTAGGGGTGCACTTTACCTTCTAAGTACAGAGTCCCAATTTTCATGTTTAGTATAGTTGAGCCTGTTTGTCTGTAGTGCTGATGAATCCTGGAATCAGAACAGGTTGGAAGAGACCTCAAAGTCCCCTCAGTGCCACCCCTGCCATGGGCAGGGACACCCTCCACTAGCCCAGTTGCCCAGAACCCCATCCAACCTGGCCTTGAACCCTGCCAGGAAGTGGATGAAGGAAAATTCATCTAGGAAAAATCCTCTAGGAAAATTACTGCGAATTTGTAGCAGAAATAAGTCATGCCTGTCAGGGTGGATATAATTTTATTCCTTACTAAGCAAGTAAATGTTACAACTTCCCAGGAAGCTTCCAGTAGTTTTCAATTTCTCAGCCCTTCTCCTGTCAGATGGCTGTTTTCCTTGTTCTCTGAGTTCTGAAGGGGACCTCTAGAGGTCCTCTGCTCAAACTGAGCTACAGCAGGTACCTCATTTTCAATGGAAAGGATGATTTTTATTTCATCATCCATCTAAAGTCTTCTCTCCTCACCTGAGTATTCATGCAGTAGCAAGGATTTTGAAAAGACCAAGCTCAAAAGCACTGCTGCATCAGAGTGATAGATTAAACTATGTGTTATGGTTCAGGACAAATGTCTTGATTTTCCACTTTGGGGGGGACAGGAATGGTCAGCAGAACCTCTGCATAGGCAGGTGATTCTTCACTTTTACAGAAGCACACATCAACATCTAAATTCCTCTGTTGTACCTGTTCTTCTATATGCTGATAAGAGAATTGAGTCTATTTGAGCAACGTTTGGCTACAGATTCTTCCTATGTTGAAATTTCTAAAACTTTCCTCTTGAGTCCAAAGCATTTGTACCCTGTTAACTTAGGAGCTTGGGACATTTTAGTATATACTTCCAAGAGAATCCCATAAATATACTGGAGCTGAAGGTAATGCACTAAGCATGCCAAGTCAGTTTTAGTCACTTCTTATCTGCTGTGATCTGACAAAGCAACACAATCCTTACCTTGCACCTTTGCTGTTTCTAACAGGTAATTAAATATGCAAAAAAGGCATTCCTTGAAAAGCTTCTGTATTCCATAGATCAGCCAGTAGCTTGCCAACCTTCTGACTGGTAAATTTAAGGGTACCTCTGATCACAAATTTCTGATTGGCTCTACAATTCATGTATGCACGTTGGTAAAATGAGTCAGTACCTCTTAGACAACAGTAATTCTTGTGTTAGGAACATTTCTTTATCTTGATTACTTAGCTCCAAGCCTTTTTTTTCTTAAGGTTCTTCACACCTATTTCCTCTAACAAGTAACAAGGCCTTGGCAGCTATTTAAAATTATATTGTTTCCTTTCAGAGAGAATGATATTGAAGAATGTGGCCTGGAAATGTTTTTCTCAGTTGATAAAGAAATTCTAGGTGAAATCAAAAGCCATGATTTGAAGCCAAATGGTAGCAACATTCTGGTCACAGAAGAAAACAAAGAGGAATACATTAGGTAAGAATAAAATGAAGATTTTAAAATACTCTTTATTTTCTTTCTTTAGCAAGAGAAGATTGTCAAACTGTGTAATCTGAAGCACTGTTGAAATTCTGTCTCTGAGTAATTGCTGATGTAGGCAACAAGTGGTAATTGTTTGGGTATTGTATTTGAAAGGATATTGAGAGAAATCAGTTTTTTAAATCCATGCTTCCTTAAAGATTGCAGCTAGGCATGGTCTGCTTTTTCCTTAGGTGTATTTAGGTTTTGCAGAACATGATGCCAACACAGTATTTCATTAAATTGTTGTGTGTGTTTGTTATCAGAATTGTGCTGCTTCATAGCCTGCTGATCTTCTACCCAGCCATTTATGTATGTTTTGGGTTGGTTTAAACTTAAAAATGGTTTGGGATAGTTTTGTGATGGTGGTTGTTTTTTAAAGATACTTGGGATCATGAGTAGTTTTATCTGAACTGGGCTTGTAGTATAGTTAGGCTTTGGCACTTGTAACAGCACAGTGCTATGAGTGATGTCTTAAGTTGTATTGTCACAAATGAAGGGTTTCTGCAGCACTGGAATGTTTTAAAGCAATATGTTAAGAGGGAAGGAGCCTAAGAGCAATTAAAGAATAAGAATGTTAACAGTGACCTGCTTTGTCCTGAAATACCCCTTCTTCCTCACTGTGCAGCAGTACACATGCTCTGCTTTAAGGTGTGATCTTCAGCATACAAGCTTGGAGGATGTACTTGGACTAAAGAAAAAAAAAATCACAGGTTGCAGGCACAAAATAAACTGAATCCCAGTAGAATTTTCCTCTCTTATGGTGTATTCTGTGAAGACTTGCTTTCAGGGGAAGGGGTGAGGGACAAAGGGAGTGGATTTTGTACTCATCACATGAGTCATCTGAAATCATTTCAGTGATTCACAGAAAAGGTATTTGCAGAAGAAAAATACTGGCATTTTGCAGGTTTGCAAAGTGTTCATTTTGGGGGTGAAAATAAGGGGGAGGATCTGCAGAAAATCATTCTCTTCTAGCTTCTAGGAACCCAGGGAGAGCCTGGATTCTGGTTTGACTCATATTTTTCTCTCCTCGGAGTCCTGCTTTAATTCCCTAAAATTTCTAGGATTGAAAACTGGGAATGGCCATCTCTCCTTTAGACTCCACTTCTCCTGACAGGTTAGGCTTGAATTCAGCATTTCTGTTTCACCTGGGTTCAGGTACTTCAGGTCTCCTGCCTGCTTTTCACCCTTTTATTAACAGTGAGTGGAGATTCTGCCACAGAGCAAAGCTTCATCAGTAACAAATACGGAACATCCCATAGTCATTTCTGGGTAAGCCAGCAGTCCTGCTCCCCTTCAGCAGTACAACTTGACCTAGTTTTTACATTGTCATGGATGACGACTGAGATTTCTGGGGAGTGAGCCCTGCATTTTTTCTTTCTTCAAATACCAAGGACTGCTGTGCTGTCATGAATATAACCAGTGAATAGATGCTGCCTCCTCTTGGAGTCTAAAATACAGAATGGTTGAAAACATAGATGTTTAAGGAAAAACAAAATCCTTTGCACAGAGAACAGGTTTGCTAATAAAATGAAGTGCTCTATCCCCAAAACTTTGCAGACTTTCCTTTTTTCTCTTTTTTAAATTTATTTTATTTAAACTTAGTGTACATTTCATCTCAAAACAGGCTAACAAAGATGTGGACTTGGGTTAGCACAGGCCATTTACATTATCTTTCTGTATCTTCTTTTACAGGCTAGTAGCAGAATGGAGACTTTCCCGTGGTGTTGAGGAGCAGACGCAGGCTTTCTTTGAAGGCTTCAATGAAATTCTGCCACAGCAGTATTTGCAGTATTTTGATGCTAAGGAACTGGAGGTAAAGGCTTTTTTGGGTGATGCCACAGATGGAATATGCTGTGGGTGATGGCATATTGACTGGACCAGGTTCTAGATGGCTATGGGCTCTCAAAAATGACACTTTCTGAAGCATCTGTTAAATTTAGCATTCCATTTTATTAGAGATGCTTTCTATTTTGTGGCCTCCAAATACACTTCACAAGCAGTTGAAGTTTATAAAGTTTAAAGTTTATGAATTTGATAAAGCTTAAAATTAAAAAACAAGTATAAAAAGTTTTAAAACAAGTATATTGTTGTTGTAGATGCTTCTGAGCATGGGCACAGCTCATGTTCTGTTCTGCTGTGTGGGGAGTCAGAAGGAAAGTCATAACGTGTCCTCACATGTTTCATTTCCCTTTTTCTCCTCTAAAGGTGCTTCTGTGTGGAATGCAAGAGATTGATCTGAATGACTGGCAGAGACACACCATCTACAGGCACTATACCAGGACCAACAGACAGATTGTGTGGTTCTGGCAGGTTTGTAGGCTTGCTTCTCTTCTCAGAATGACAGGAGGACAGAAGGTACAGAGCTTAGTAAACAATACTACAGCTTAGTAAACAATACTCAGAATTATTGAACCGATTCATAGTGTGGAAATGTAAGTTGTTGCTGCTAATCCAGCTATCCATAAAGCCATGTAATTTGTTAACCTGTGGATGATGATGTGAAAAACCTGAGTGTCAAATCTGTACCTAAATGTTTATTTCAATTGTTTTTCAGTTTGTGAAAGAAATAGATAATGAGAAGAGAATGAGACTCTTGCAGTTTGTTACTGGAACATGCAGGCTACCAGTGGGAGGATTTGCTGACCTCATGGGTATGCTTTAATAATCCTTCTGATGCATTAGATAACTTGGTTCTTTTAAAAAATTACCATGTTCATGGCCATTTCTAGTGAATTTACGTTGGATGCTATTTTATAAGTCCTGGATATAGTTAAAACTATGATGGGAGAAGAGATGGAGGGAATGTTTACACCTGTGGCATTGAGTTTCAAAATCACCTCAAATTTATGCATGTCACCACAGGCATACTTTGATCTAGACAGACTTAGACAGTGAAAGACAGGTGTCTTCTCTGTGTAACTGTCTTGTGTTGAAGCCTTTCATCCTTCAGTTGTGACACACTGCCTACTGATACAGAGGTAACTAGACCTGTGCCTTGCTGGCTTGAATTTGTTACAGGGAGCAACGGACCCCAGAAATTTTGTATTGAAAAAGTTGGAAAGGAAAACTGGCTACCTAGAAGTCATACCTGGTGAGTATCAGGATGCTACTATTGTTCTGGTTTTGCTAACAAGAAGCTACTTGGAGGTTTTAGTAAAAGTGCAGTACACTGAAATGCTTGAGACTGTGAAAGCAAACACCAAGTTACAACAATAAGGTTTGTGGTTCAATAACAGCTGAAGTTCTGAAAAACTTTTGGAGTGGAGCAGTTTCCATTATAAATTCCATGGATTTGTGTATTACTGAAAACTTGAAGTAATAAACAGGGCTGTCCAAAGAGGTTGGGACTGATTTTTTTTTTTTTGTTACCACTACAATCCATCACAATAGTAGCCACATTCACACTCTCTCTTCCCTAGAGAGAAAGTAGCTTCTACCCAGTTCCTCAGGTGTGTAAGTGGTTAGTAAAAACACACCAACTGAAAAATTTCAAATGTGAATGACTCCTGTAGTTAACCAACTAGGAAAAGTTAGGGAAACTTCTTACCAAGTACTGTGTATTTCTAGGAAATGAGCACTGATCAAGCACTTCAACTCTTCACTTTCTGTCTCAGAAATACATAACTTTATGTAGCTAATTAGCTTTTCACAGGCTATAAACCAGAGTATCTGTCTACACAACCAAACATTTAATTACCCATTTTCAGCATGGATTTTCTGGTGATGGTTTAATTATTTTTTCAGTACTAAACTTTCCCCTTTATTTCCAGTTTCAATCGCTTGGACCTTCCACCCTATAAGAATTATGAGCAGTTGAAGGAGAAGCTGCTGTTTGCAATTGAAGAAACAGAAGGATTTGGGCAAGAATAGCTAAAATTTGCACCTTGAAGAATGTGAACTCAACATGATATATGTTCTTCACTTCTGCTTGTTGCACAGTTCATTGTAAAGTAGACTTGACTTGGATTTATTTAACAATACTAATGTGTAAGTAAATGGATGTTATCCTGAGATTTATCCACGTTAACTCTGGATTTCTATTGAGCACTTTCAGAAATCAAATGAGCAATCAGATATGGCTACAAATGATTTATGACCTAAGTAGAGGTTTAATGCAGCTTTGGGCTCTGCTTTGTTTTACCATTCATGGATTAGAATGTGTCCTTAATGACTGACAAGATTTTTAACAATAGTTTTGTCTTTCCTTTTTAGTAGCATTTTTTGCTACTGATGCACTGGGAAGTCCATTGGTAGCTGCGATGCTGCAGCATCGTCCTAAGCCTCTTCTCAGCAGTGTTAGCAGAGCCAGCTTGTAACCATCCTCTGTGTATCGTGGGCATATTCATTGCTTAAGCTCTTTTTTCTAACTCAAGTGTGGCCAGACTGTTTTTTTCCCCCTGCCTGGAGTCTGCTCACATGCCAGCTGGACTCAAGCTGCTGTTAAGGGGACATCAAACTGTGGCACAAATCCAGGGCATCGCTTTGCTTTGGTTTTTTTCCCCAATCCTGCTAATTTCAGCAAAGTGGAGACCCGCCCAAAGTTGTTGGAATGTTTCTGTGTGCCCTCAGAATAATTCTGGGTTTTTCTGTGTAACACATTGAACTTTTAAATCAAATAAACACTGTGGTACTTCACTTGTTTTGCAAAAGACAAGACCACCTGGGATTGCACTGATTCCATTCCGATTCCTGTATGCAGACTGATGTTTCTTGTCAAAAGTGTTAATGGACATTATTCCTCAGTGTTATTCTTACATGTTGCAGTCAGTTTGCTCTGAAGAATTTACTGGGCTCTCAGGAAGAGGTACAAAACAACTGGATTCAGGAAATGGTAATACTGCCATTTTTGCCAATGAACTGATACGTGATACTGGCTTAAGGCCACAAGGATTAGAAAGTTCAGACACAGATTACAGATAAATCTATTTTATTTTTTTTTTAGAGGTGGAGCATCAATAAGTAGTTCTATACAGATTGAAACTAAAGTTTTTGGGGGAGATTTCTAAGCTAATGCACACTAAGCTGCTTATAGCTAGTAAGTTTGTAGTGAGTTCCAGTTGGATTAATAGTGTCTTTTATTTCCTTTAGATTCTGTTATTACTCAATTCTCTTCTGGTTTACAACAATGTTTTGAATTTTACTGCTCCTTTAGACTGAATGCACTTTTTGGGTATGGTCAGCTCTTTCCCTGTCTGAAGGGAGGAAAGCAAGCTTCAATGAGATGAGCTGTTAGCCACAGAAAGAGACATGACACTAGAAGTAGCGTGTAGCACATATTAAAGCATAACTGCAGCTCAGAGTATTGGGACAGGAGAGGTTTTTAGGAGGCCTCTAGATATCCGAGCTGCAACAAGCCTAGGAAGAACCAAAACACTATAGTTTCTAACTGACTTCAAGAGTTTTTCAGGTCATACAAAGTGATACGTGCTTATTTGGATGGCAGAATGATTAGACTTATTCACTGGTGTGAATAGCTCTTGTGTCATGCCCATTCTAAGGAAAGCATGGAAAAGTTTCTGATGATACAGAAATGACCCTCTCCAGCTTCACTGATGGTGAGAACTAACCTGACTTTGTGGTTTTACTAGAAAGAAAATCTGCCAACTTCAATGCATTTGGATATATTACAGCTTATGAGGAGGGGGGAAAAAGCCTTATAAATATTTTCTGTTTATATTAATTCTTACAATGAAATGTAGTTATCTAACATATTTACAAGAGACATTAAATTAAGCAAGATAATGCAAGATTAAGCTATGAAAAATAGTCTGTGTTCTGCATAATGCTTTATGATTCATGTAGGGGAACCTAGAAATATTGTTAATGTATAAATATCACCCAAAAGGCTTTCAGCCCTATATTTTTAAAATAAATAGTTATAATTGAAATAGCCTTAGCCCTAGTTCTATAGGGTATGGCTGTTTAATATTTTTATGGTTGAAATGTTTAGTTCAGGAAAAAGGTAAATGCTTGTATATATTTTTGCAGTCTGGAATTCCACTTATTCCATTTTTCTTTCTTTAATTTAAATGGCATGTTTATATGTCTTTTCTGCTGTATTAGGATGGGGGAAAGGGGGCTGGATATCCCTAGCACCAGATACGATTTTAAAATACTGCAAATAAAGAATTCATCGGGGGGAGGGAAGGGGAAGTAATATCTGAAACATTGGGTTTGCCCAGAATATGTATTTAAAAGAAAGTTAAAACAACTTTACTGTGTTAAACTGGCACTATTTCTGAAGTCAGAGGTTAAGATTACTTAGGTGTTTTGCTTTGTAAGCACTGTGAATGGCAACAAATCAGTTTTTTACAGCATGCTCTGTAGAAATAAAAATTGAGTTAATATAAGCCACTGGTGCACTTTTCTGTTCTTTATGGGGATCTGGTTAAAATAGCATGTGAATGAGCCCACAGCATCTGGTATCCCAGAGAATAGATTACTGTGAGTTGGGTTTATAAGTCATATTTTCAGCAGCGATTAATGAATTTGTTTCCCACTATTTCAAATGATTTAGCAGCCTGAGCTGTGTAAATTCACAGTATGTCACAAGTCTGCATTCATATGCAACTGCCAATTGACCCCAATTTTCAAGTATTAAGATGACTTTTATTTGCAGTTTTGCCTTATGAGAAATGAGGAAATTAAATGCTGAGCCGCTGATCTAAGAATTAACAAAGCCTTATTGTTGGTAGCTCAGGAAATGTTAATATACTAATGAAATGCACAGTAAATTTGTCATGTCTTCATCTGATCAAGTATGGAAATCGTTTGTTTAATCCAGTTGCTTGTGCTTTTAAAAAAGAAAAAGCTTTTCTTTTTTACTCTGAGAAAAGTAAAACAACAAAAAAAAAGTGTTTATTTGCATTTTTATTACATGCTGCACTGGATTTGTACTCTCACCTCTCTCTGTTCTATTGGTATCTCCAGCCCCCTTTTTATGGTGTCTTTTCATTTTCATTGTGTATATGTGCTCTAGTGAACTCCTGTATAAACTGGGATCAGCAGCACTGGATTGTAAAATACTGTACTGAAATTCATTGTTGAAATTTCCTTGCATTGTAATTTCAAATACTCAGGTAACTGTAACAGTATCTCAGTAAGTCAATTACTTTTATAAAACTACTTAAAGAGCTCGTAGTCTTGTTGTTATTCCTTCTGTGTTACAGAGCATCTGTGAAGTGACTTGTCTGTCAGCTGTTTTGGGGGTGTGGGGTTAGGCTGGCTCAACTTGACCTTCTAGCCAAGTTCTTGAGGTGTGTTTCTTTCCTGAGACCTCTTCTGCATTGGAAGTTCATGATGTTCCAGACATAGCTGCCTTTGGGACTGGTTAGAAACTGCAGGTGAAACAATTCCTGGATTTTCAGCGCTCAAGGTCCAGGGGATGCTGCCCCAAGGAGACAGGTTGCTGGTCTGTCTGCAGTGGTTCTCAGTGGGAGATGGTCTGGAGAAGGTGTCTACAAGAGTCACAGCTTTAATGTTATCTTGTCCCACTGTTGCAGTGGTAACAAAGCTGAGGGATGACTGCGAGTTTGGGTTTTCTGTTTTGGGCTGCCCAGGGGGGTGTGGAGTCTCCATCTCTGGAGAGATTCCAGCCCCGTCTGGACACCACCCTGTGTGCCCTGTCCTAGGGACCCTGCTTTGGCAGGGGGTTGGACCCCATGGGCTCTGGAGGTCCCTTCCAACCCCTACGATTCTGTGACAGGGAGGAGTATAAAGCTTGCTCAGAGACTGACCAGCTTTGTAGTTGCCCTGATCCCCCTCTTTGAAGAAGTGGTATTGACATTCTTCCTCTTATCAGGAACCTCTCCTGACCACGGTGACCTTTCAAAGGTAATTTGATCGGCTTTTTAAAAGCTCCCTCAGCACTGGTGGGTATGTCCCATCAGGCCTCGTTTATGTCCACTCTGTTCAAGTGTTCCCTAAACAGATCTTTCTCAAGCTTTGACACTGGGTGGGTCAGTACAGCTCTTGGACTACAGTAACGTGGGTAGTATTGAGCAAATGCAGCCTTGAGGATTTTCATATTTCCATCGTATTTTACATATCTGGTTTATAAAAAAGGCAAAACCCCAAAACACAACCCCAATGTCACAATGCAATCCATGATAAACATACTACCCAGCTGCTCCATCTCATTAGTTCCCTGCTCTCTTTGCTGCCGAAGCTGCACTGGTCCCAGCTGGGGTTATTTTGTACTTGGCAAGAATGGGATCACTCATTTGTTTAAACCAAGCCTTGCTTGGTTCAGGTTTAGGTCTCCGCTGGTGCTGTGTGCTGCTTACCTGCATTGCTGGGACCAGGAGCTAACTGAGTCAGTGGGAAAATGACTTTCTGCAGCCAAGGTTTAAGCCTTAATCCTGGGCTGGTAAAGGGGGTTAGGCTCTAAGTTAATGGAAAAACCCACTACAGGAGGTGAGGGCTGTGTGCCAGGACCCTGTGGCACGATTCGTTCCCAGTGCCTAGACCCAGTGGCTCATGTCAAAGTCGACTGGCCTCGTTCCCCAGCACCTTGCCGAAATGGAGGCACTCTGTAGTCAGACACCTACGCTTGTGTCCTGCTGGTCAGCTGGAGCCCTTGGCTAGAAGAGGAGCATAGGCCTCAGCCCCTCTGGATTTCAGTAATCCTATCCTAGGTTCAGCCCTCTGGGAGATCTGCCTTCAGCTCTGGGAAGCCAGCAATGTTTGTACCAGTGTCTGGAGCTGGATTCCCTCTCCTCTTGGCTCTGGAGATGGGAAGCATTGCCTTCTCTGGGGCCCTGCCTAGGGTAAGCCAGCAGTGCTTGTACCGATTGGAAGCCTATCAGAGGATGAACTGTGTCTCCCAGGCCATCCTGTGCTTGCCGTAACGGTTTTTCATCTTGGTGGCTTGGAAAAGCATCTTGATCTGAGGTTGGGGGTGGGTTAGTGAGTCAGCTTGTCCTCACACCCTGTGCTCGAGGTATTCATGCTCTAGCACTAGCAGTTGTGCTTTAACAGCTGGGATTCTCAGCCTGCCCCCGCCGCGCCCGGCTGCAGCCTTGACCGGACCGATCGCCCGTTTGCTGCCGGACCGGTGCGCGTCAAGCGCGGCTTTCCGCAGTACGGGAGCGCCGACCCGCCGGCTCCCGGCTGCGCCCTCCCCGCTTCCTACACGCGGGGCAGAAGCACTGTGACCCCGCGACACGCCGTCCCGGGGCCGCTCCTGCAGCGGTACGCGACGCCTGGCAGTCGGCGGGCAGGGCGCGGGGCCCTGTCTCCGTGGTCCCCGGCCGCGGCCGCTCGGCCCCGCCTCCCGCAGCGCCAGGGTCTGACTGACGTCCCGGCCGCGCCCCGAGGCCGTGGGAACGCCGCGGCGAGAAACGCTTCCGGGATACGGCCTCCTCCCGCCCCCGCCGCGGATTGGCGGAGCGGGCCGCGCGTGCGCGTGGTGCCGTGACTGGGCGGAGAGGCGGCCGATCGAGATGGTGGGTGAGGCCGCGGCGGGCGCTGCCCGGGCCGGAGGGATTGGGGCCTCGGCCCTGCCGCGGAGCCGGGCACCGGGCGGCGTGGCCCTTCTGGCGCTGCCCCGCGGCCGGGCGGGTCCGCGCGGCTCCCCGTGCCGCTTCTCTCGCCCGGCCCGCGGGGGCTCCGGTGCGGGGAACGCCCGTGTTCGCGGTGCCGCCCGCCCTGCAGCAGGCGCGGGGGAGGCGGAGAGGAGCGGCCCTGGGACCTCCTGGGCTGCGGGGGCTGCCCCGCCGGGGCGGGTGTCCGATGTCCTGCACCGGGTGAAAGCGGGACCCGGTTTGCGGGCGGTGGTTTGATCTCTCCGGTTCCTTCTGACCCCGCGGCGTGGCGGGGTCTGGGTTCTGTGCCTCGTGTTAGGTGGGCGCTTCGCTGGGAGCTTCCCGGGAGATGATCCGAGGGCTGGAGCCCGTCTGCTGTGGAGCAGCCAGGAGAAGAGAAAGCAGTTTCTGGGGAGTCCCTGGCACAGGGTGGCCAGAGAAGCTGGGGCTGCCCCTGGATCCCTGGCAGGGTTCAAGGCCAGGTTGGATGGGGCTTGAGTATCCTGGGCTGGTGGTGGTGTCCCTGCCCATGGCAGGGGGGCTCTGAGGTCCCCTCCCACCCAAACTGTTCTGTGATTCTACGATCTTGCACTTGGCCAGTGTCTCTCACAGGCCAGTGGCTGGGTCAGGCAGCTCAGGAAGCTCCTGCCTTATGACAGAGGGGTTTCATTGTGACAGCCAAGCCCAGCCCACCTGGCACCGTGGGCCATGGACCTCTACCAAAATCACTGCAGTGGAGAGCATGTCATTCCTGTAAACCTTCGATTAACTCTGCCAAGCACTGAAATATGCCATGTGATGGCAGGCTAAAGATGGTGTTCAGGGGATAATTTTTGTATTTCTTCTGGCTCCCAGCTTAAGAATTCCTAAACGGGGAAGTAATCAGGGGGGAAAAGCCTGGTTTGAGACAACTGGCTATTTAGTATTCTGAGGAACCTGGAATGTACTGATTTCATTGCAGTTGTGCTGGAGGCGCTTTCCTGTCCAGGTGTGTTGCTGGCTGGTGCATCTGCACCAAATCAGGGGTGAAGAGATGTGGGAAAATTTGAAGAAATAAATACTGACCTAAGTAGCAGGTGGAAAATTGAAATGGTCTAATAAGACATATTTTTAGGTAAGCCTGGAAGTTAAAGCTTTACAGATAAAAGCAGGAAGATAGAAGACTGGCCAAACAGCAAGTGTTATAAGATTGGTGATGGGGAAATCTATTTTCCTTTTTCAGACTGTATCTCTCCTTCCCCAAATACTATCTCTTGGAGTTCTGTATGGATGCTTCTTTGCTACCAGATAGGTTTGTTAAGGTCCAGTGAAGGAAAGTATTCAATGAAATAGGACTTAAACACTGCTGGGGAGAAGTCAGGAAATTATTTCAGACTTAACAACATGCTACTGTATTTCTCTCAGCATTTGACACCCTGTAGTTTGTCCTTTGTTTCACTTTCCTTGTCTTCCATTTGAAATAGCCCAGCATTCAGAAAGAGATAATCAAGAGCTTTGTTGGAAAGACTGAATTTTTCGTTGCTGGACAAGACTGAAAAGCTCTGCTTCATGGAGACACCCTGAGGTGGTACCACCTCTTACCAGCCACAGTTCGTGGTGCTGTGAGCAACTCGGCGCTCTGCAGGGAGTTTGCTCATGGTTCTGAGGTTGAGGCCATGGTGTTTTGTTAGGACAAGCCCTGTTGCCAGGAAACGAGGCTTAAACATGGCTTATTTACTGCAGGATGGAAGTGGAGAGAGAGTTATTGATAATGCTTAAGACATAGCTGTCTTGGCCAAATCCCTGTGCAGGTCTCACCGTTCCTGGGTTTAGGAGATTCCCATCTTTCCTCCTAGAGCACTTCTGTGTGACTCATCGTGCAGGGTCTTAAAGACCTGTTTCCATTAATAGGAATTAAAAAAATGATAAACATTCACCCATCTGTGGCAAACACCTCAGATGCTGAGGGTTTATGACCCTGGTAGAGGAGTTGTATTTAAATTTGGACTGGTGTAATAATGGAAGTTGCCAGAAGGGTTTGAGAGATCTACTGAAGTCAGTGCTGGTTTTTACAGAGAAGCTAAAGGGACTCAGCCTTCAGTTTTCATTTTCACTTGGTGGGGTTTTTAAGTCAGTTTCACTTGGTTGTAAATTAGTTGGTGATTATAATCTTGTAGCCATCCTGGCATGAATCATAAAGAATCATTTACTCATTGTTTTTCTCCTCGATTTTCTTACTTGTGATCACTCTTAGTATTCATTTGATAAAAGGAAAGGTAATCTTGCACCCAGAACAGATCTTTTTGTACTTTTTAAATAAATGCCACCTCTATTTTTATACATGATTTTTTGTTTGATGTCTAAATTACAGTGGTCTGACTAAGCACTCTTCCAGCTGCAAGCGTGCAGGGAGGAGCTGATGCAGGAGGGCTGGGGAGGAGGGGAGTTCCAAGATTATTCTTACCAATGAGCAAAGAGTAAAAACAAATGGGAAAACAACTGAAAAATCGTGCAAAAAAAGGGACTACTAAAGTACACTTTGCTGTGTAGAACAGTGAATCATCTTTGCCCAGCTTTGTCTTCAGGCTGTTATGACAAAGGTTTGGGGGAAGGTAAATATCAGCTGTAATCTTGTGTTGGTTTGTGCTTTCTCTGTGTGCAGGCTGAGGTGGAAGAAACACTGAAGCGGATTCAGAGCCAGAAGGGAGTGCAGGGAATCATCGTTGTCAATTCTGAAGGTACTGTGTGTGTCAGGCTTCGTTTTCTGAGCCACATCTGATTCTGAACATGCACTTGAAGGACCACTGACTGTACTGCTGGCTTTGGGTCTGTCTGATCCAGGTTTTACTGTAGCCAGAGCAGGTGGACAGTAGTTGGGCCACAAGAGAACACTGGATTCCCATTTCTTCAAGCTTACTTTATTATTTTAGGTAACAAATCAAACAAATTGCAGAAGTTTAGAAATACTTGAGTTAGGGCAGTGTTTGAGACTGTGTCCTGTCAGAGCCTTTATCAGTAGCACTAAAAGCTCTCCTGACATCTGAAATCTTGCTGCTGTGCATGTCAGGGTGCTGCTGTCCTGGCAGACTTGAGTAGCTCAGCTTGAACTCATGGCTTCACTGGACTCACAAGCTTGTTGCTTCTTTTTGGAGCCATGGAAGGGTCCAATAGAGCAGACTTGTTCAGAGCATGCTAAATACACTGTGAGCAGCCCAGCTGCTTAAAGTTGCATCATTGTCAATTTAAATGGAGGATTTCCTAGATATAATCCTTGGAAAAGATGACAGGTAGTAGCTGTATATGAATATATTGAAGATCAGATCATTGTGTACTTGTATGCAGTTTGTATTCCTGCTCGTTGCTTTTTCATGCTATTGAATAATGGGTTGTGCTCTCCAGGCAGAAGCTGCACTTGAATACACCTGCAATGGCTTTTCTGCCCTGCCAGTATTTGGTACTTGGGTGCTGTGTTGTCTGACACCTGTGCTGAATTTTGGCTGGGGAGGTGGGGTGGGAAAATGTCTAGTAGGTGCAGAAGTGTAACAGAGCGAAAGCTATTCCCAGGTCAGAAGGAAAAATATCAAAACATTGGTATTTCCTCTCTCCTCCTAGATGCTTATTTTTGTTTCTATTCATAAATCTCATAAATAAATAAATGAAAAGGCAATTGTAAAATACTGATGCTGATACAATCATAGAATCATAGCATGGTCTGGGTTGGAAGGGACCCCAAGGATCACAGAGCTCCAACCCCCTGCCACAGGCAGGGACACCAACCTCCAGGCCTGGAGCTACACAAGGGTGCCCAGGGCCCCAGCCAACCTGGCCTTCAACACCCCCAGGGACGGGGCACCCACCCCCTCTCTGGGCAGCCCCTTCCAGCCCCTCACCACTCTCTCTGCAAAGAACTTCCCCCTGATATCTCATCTAAACCTAAATAGAGGTCAGTAAGTCTCGCTTACACCCCTGGTTCCAGATCTTAGCCTTTCCACATCTTATTTCTGTTTGTGTTCTTCTGTGAAGCCTTTAAAAACACCCCTACTGCCCGGTGTAGCCACGACACCTGCCCAGGCTGAACAGCCACCCCAGCCAGTCCTGATGATGCCCAGTGCGGTGTTAGCTCTGGAGTTTGGATACTGACCCCTTGCTGCCCCTGTTCCTGCAGGTATTCCTATCAAAAGTACGATGGACAACTCCACAACCATCCAGTACGCGGGGCTCATGCACAGCTTCATCATGAAGGCCAGGAGCACCGTGCGGGACATCGATCCCCAGAACGACCTCACCTTCCTGCGCATCCGCTCCAAGAAAAACGAAATCATGGTTGCACCAGGTAAAAGTGGTGGGGTGAAAGCAGCCATTGGGGATCCAGCAGAACTCTCTTCTCCTGAGACTGGCACTGTCAGCCTCAGAGAAGACTTCTGCCAGCTGCTTTTATTTCTACTGTGTAAGCTCTTCTTTTCCAAGAAGCTGGTTTACTTTCTTCAGAGTTGAAGGCTGCTGCCCTTGACCTAAGCTTGCTCTTTCATGTTTGAATGTGAGAAAGCACTTTTCCTAATTCCATATTGATCAAAGTACAAAGTGTTAAATAGCATTTGAGAGGGTGTTGCACCCTCCTGTGCTTTGTGCTTTTCAGTGGGAAACCACAAGGATTGGAAAGGAGTATGTTTTGAAAGGAATTCCAGGTCAGCACTGTAGACTAAGTGATAAAGCAAAACAGCCTAATAGAATCATAGAATAGCCTGGGTTGGAAGGGACCTTTACAGGCCATCTAGTCCAACCCCCCTGCAATGAGTAGGGATGTCTTCAACTGGATCAAGTTGATCAGAGCCCTGTCTAACCTGACTCTGAATGTTTCCAGGGATGAGGCAACAACCAGCTCTCTAGGCACCCGGTTTCTAGTTTGCTCAAAGTACTTCCTTCCAGAAGGAAAAACAAGCACAGCTGAAGGTACTGTTACCCCACACCTTCCACGAGGCAAGCAGTGTAGATGTAGAAGGCCACAGTTTTGGTCCTGTCTCCTGGAACAGCCCTTCAGTGCTCCTCTGGGACCCTCCACACTTACCTCTTCTGAATATTTACACACAATAGATTTACTAGTTCAGAGAAAAGTGATAGAGCATATTGTAGCTGCAGTTGTGAGTTGCAGGATACAGTAGCAGACACCACCCTTTCAGGAAGCACCCTCAGTATTTCATGAAATTAGAAACTGGGAAGCAGCAAGGTGAGTACAGTTCACTAAGTGGCAAGAACTCAGCTCTGTTTCTTTGTACTGCAAGACGTGTTGTGAGGTTTGTGCTGAGGCAGCCTCTGGTTTCCACAGGAAGATGGAGAGAGAAGAATAAGCCATGCCCCAGAAAAAGTGCAGCTCTGGCTGCTGCAGCCCAGCAGTCTGCATGTGAGATAAGGGAATCGCTGCCTTGTGCCACTTACCCTGAGTCCATCGCTGCGTGTGCCAGTCGCTGTTATTTCCCAGGCACAAACTGAGTTAAATTCAGGTGCCTTGGGAGCATGCAGCCTCTAAAGCTGAGGCTTTTTCCCATTAAGACTCAAAACTAAGTAATCTGACTTGCCAGGCCTGTTTAGCACATTAGGAATGAAAGCCAGGGCTCTGCAGGAGCCGCAGTGTGCAGTCAGTGAGACAGGAAAAAATGCTGAAATTTACTGTTGTTGTGATCAAATACCATCAATTAAAGAATGTTTTATTTTTTCCTCTCCAGATAAAGACTACTTCCTGATTGTCATCCAGAATCCAACTGAATGATTACACTCACTTGGTCTGTTGTTGTTCTTTTTTTTTTTTCTCCCTTTGCCCAATTGTTTTTTTTTAATTTAATGGTAAAGAATAAAGCCTTAGTGTTACCTTTGCTGTGCCACTTCAATAGCATCTGGAAAAACAACAGCAGGTGGTTTTGTTGTTTACATACAGAAAAAGTGGCTTGCTTTTTTTTGTATCACCAGTTGTTTTGAGAAGTTGGTGAATTAGAATCAGGCAGTAAAAGATGCAACGGATTCTTTTAATAGTCAAGAAAATAATATAATTAAATTCTAATAATGTTCTAAAAAAGATTATTCCTTGTATGTTCCCTTGCTTCTGTCACGACTACTTGAGATGCTTTTACACTATTACTTTTGAAAGACTGTAAATATGAAACTTGCTTATCCTCTGGTTCTGTCTTACTCTGTTGGTTTTACAAGTTACTTTGAAAAAGTCTGGTCGTATCAAATTAAAAAGTGTCATCACTGATTGGTTTTGGTGGATGTCTTTTCCTTCTGAAGATTTGAATTATTCCTACAATTGATTGAGTTTTTCTTCAGATAATAGAACCTGCCTAGGACTGTTTTTACTGTTGCTTTCTCTAAAGAATGATTTAGTCTGAGTGCATGCACAGTGTGTGTTTCAGCATTATCCCACCACTTTTTATTTCTGACAGGAGGGTTGTGGCTGAGTAAGGATCAAGTCCATCAAGGCTGCCCATTGGAGAGCTCATACTACCACAGTTCTGTAGACAATTTGATCTGGTATCTTCCCTTAGTGATTTCTTTTTTTATTGATGGCCATTAAGAACAGAAAAAGGTCACCTGGTTCCTCCAAAACAATGAAGGAGTTATTTTTGTAGCCTTGAAAGAGCCTCGTAATGGCATGCAGAGCTTGAGAAGTTGTGCAGAATGTCTGCATTGAAGATGTTTGCCATGTGTGGTGACAGACACAACTATGCCTTGTGCTAAAGAGTCTTAGTGATGCCTGGGACTTCACAGTCCAGATTCACAGCTGATGCATGTTGTCTTGCACTGCGTTCTGCATACTCAGGTAGCTCACTGCGGCTGACTGCTACAGCAGGGAACGGTGCTCGGAGAGCACGGTGCCTTCCCCATCTCAGTTGTTCCACAGAGAAGAGAAGCTTGCAGGTAGGGTAGCTGCTGCTTGTGTTTCAGCCTCCTCACTGATAGAAGTGTTTTACCTGCCTGGAAAGTAATTTCCCCAGGGTGCACCTGAGCAGAGGCCCAGGCTACAGGTACAACTGCAGAACCTCAACTGAGCAACTGCAGCTGTTCAGGGGATGCTGTTCTGTGTGCAGTGAGGCCCCTCTGTTAGCAGCAGTGTATAACCTGTGTTTAGCCCTGCTCTTTCAAAGTCACAAGCAGTAGTAGGAACATGTGATACTGTCCAGTTCTACACCAAGGAACAGATGAAGAGTTTATGGGTGACCTCAGGTTGGGGGCTATTCTGAGCTGTTGGCTGCAGCGTGGTTCTGGAGGTACCCTCTATGGTCAGTAGTTTTCTGTGCATTTTCAGACTTGGGCATTAATTTATAAACTGTCCCAGTTTTAGGTAGAGTTTCTGACCATGAAGGTCAGAGGTGTTCTTTGGGATCTGTAAAGTGGTCAGTCCTGGAGTGTCCAAGGTGAGAGGGTCTTTTACAGTATTTTAGGTATCCCAGTTGTCATCATGACTCAGTGTTGGTTGTTCACACACAGTTTCTCCCATCAGCATGTGTCCAACCACACTAAATTGGTGTAGCCCTGGGATGACATTTTTGTGCCCAGAGGTGACTGATGTTAACAGAAAACTGGTCTCCTAGTCACAGAAAACTGCCAGGTAACTTGCACAGCATTAATTTACTGGCCCTTTCAGTATTGAATCTTGGCTTAAGACATGGCTCAAGCCAATGAATAGGGTCTGAAATCCTGCTCTGTGTTTGGAGCTGTTCCTGATACACAGCAGCTTATATAATGCCTGTGATCTGTCACAGCTGAACTGTTTGCTGTCTCTAAACAACTGTTTCCTTGGGAGTAGTGACCTGCTTATGTACTTTGGCTTTCCCTAGTAAGTGGCAGTGTCATTCTTTTGACCAGTGAAGAGTATCTTTAGTGGCCTGCGTTCTCCTGGATACTCCCTTAAGGATAGCTGTCCTCCCAGTGGTTTTTTGCTGTATCTAACTGTGGGACAGAGAGTGTTGAGGTGGGTGTTTTAAACAAGCTGTAATAAATAGCCCTACTGCAAATCAAAGATCATTTCTACACGGTGTCAAGACCATGAACTTGCTGCAGAATCCCTGAGTTCCTGCTGTATGCTGGTTGATTGGGGTCTTGGAGGGGGTTGGTGTGGGATTTTTCTGTTTGTTGGTCTTTCAAGGTCTGTTAGCAGTGTGACTTGAAGTCTACTCAGAAATTTGAATAAAGGGGCCTTGAAGAAGCTGGTTTGGAGTCTGGAGGAGCTTGTCAAATCCATCTGGGCAGGGCCTTGCTTATGCCATCCTAGTGCTACCTTCACAGCGGCATTCAAAGTTAATGCTGTTTTTTAAAACAAAGGGGTGTATGAAGCTGAAGAACAACAATTTCTGTTTAGATTTCTACTGTGGAGAAAGTGTCCTATTTGGATCAGGCACCTCTGAGAGCCACAGATCTGACCAGAAGTAATTCCTCTGTATGGAAGTTCTGGTAGGATTTCACTTTTCCTAAGTCATCTTGAAGAGGGTCAAGGAAGAGATGGGATAAAGTTCTGCTGCTTGTCCTGTGTTTGCTGAGTCATTTGTAGTGAACAATTATCATCAAATTGAGGAAGAATAGAAAAATAAACCTTATGGTTCTAGTCCTTTTTTCTAGTAAGAGAGCTTGGGTAACCTTTGCAGCCTGTGCCTTAGAGCTGCTTTGTGTTGTGGTTGGATAGGGGCCTGATTTGCTGTCTTAGAGAAATCAGTTTTGATGGTTCCTTCTCTTGAAGGCAGAGGAAGCATCTGCTGCTGAGATGTTGCAAACAAACCCTTACACATGAACAAGCTAATGAAAGGAAGTTGGAGGTACAGCTCTGGGCTGCGAACAGCAGCACTTGAGGCCCAAGGACGTGCTCTCTTGTGCTGAGTCTGCCCCAAGATAAGGCTCTGGCAGAGGAATGGAGGTGGTAACATGTTAGTACTGCCAAAGCTGGGCTTGTAGGAACTCATCTTCTGTGGATCTTAGAGCAGCACTTTAAAGCTGCTCCAGCTTGTGTGTGCTCCAGTGCCCTCCCAAGCAACTCTTGGTCTGTTTGTGATGGCTCAGCTCTGATTGTGTGGCTCTCCACTTATGGTATGTTTATGTTTGATCCTAACACTTTTATGTTATGTATAGCTACCTCTGTAGGGCATGAAAGTCTGGCACAGATAGACCAATGTAGGCTGGTCATACACTTGCAGAGCTAGAGCAGCCCCTTGAACCAGTATAATCTGTGGGGAAAGCTGGGGCAGCTGAGCATTCAGGGCAGCAAACTCTGACCAAAGCTGCCACGTCAGCAGAGCCTTGAGCATCAACAGGATGGCTGCTGACAAAAACACACTTCCTTGACCAGCATGACAGGATTCCTCCGGGGAGACTTCCCTCTGCCAGCCTGGCTTCACAAGCATCCGGGGTGTTCAGTGTCAGTGGTGTTTGCCCTGTAGGAATGCTGTCGTGCCCAGAGCTTGTTGATCCTGGGTCGTGTCAGGACAGCTTGCTCTTGCTGGGTTAATACAGCTGCTTCCTTCCATCTTCTTTAAACCGGAGTGATCCGAGGTGGCTTGGATCTGAAGTCCACCTCCTTAAATAAGGAGTGTGGCCAATCGCATCAGTGTGAACAGGAAAAGGAGGAATTAGTGTGCCAGATTTTTCAGGAAAGCTGAAGGAAGAAGTGTGTGCATCTTACTCTGCTGTATTAGAAGTAAAATTTCTTGATCCCTGTCCTGGGTTTTGTGAGTGCTTTGAGCCTGTGTCTTCTCTCCCACTTGGGCTGTATGAACAATCTTCTGTGGATTTATGGCCCCAGCCCCACAGTGAGCTCTGCATGCATTAAACTGGAGATGGAATCAGTAATTTAGGAACAAGTTCCTCATGCCTCTCATCAAAAGGGGGTAATGCTTTATAACAACAGTGATAACGAAATCCTCTGCCTGAGGATGCAGTGTGTAACGCTGACCAGCTTGCCATGTCAAGTTCAACATTACTGCTTTCCCTCATGTGTTCTCTGATTGAAAGGACCAAGATTGGAAAGAAATGGCTCTACCTGGATCTTAATTATAGAAGCGAATCTGAAAAGTTTACACTTCCTTACGAGTATGTACTTGATTAACTGCAGCTACTGCTTGCTCAAGGAAAATCCACAATGTTAGCCACAGAAGCAGCTGTTTCCCTTTGGGATCCACTCTACAAGGAGAAAAGAATTTGTTCCATTTAAATCCATTCTTCTTTTCATTGGTGACACTTGAGCTGGTTTTTGCTAGATGCATCTTTCATGTTGTGTTTTTTTTTTTTTTTTAAAAAAAAGGTTCACTTAACCCTTCAACATTTTGTGTTCACTTGTGTGACATGCTCTCTGTAAACGATGGAAAATCACTGTGGCTGAAGGCAGCTTTTGTTGCTGCGTACACTGAGGAGGAATATTAAACGTGGATCTTGGTGGAACACTGACATGCTGTTTGCAGTTGTTTTTTGATGAGTTTACAGCAGCTCCAGAAATAGCCTGCCCTATTTGTAGTCGTGCTGCAGTCTTTAAAGTACCCAGCATGGACGTGGCTCTGGATGCGGCAGAGAAAACAACAGACTCGATAGTCGAGAAGAGACAGAGGCAGCCGTGGGAGTTGCATGCCCCTGATTCTCTCGGCGGGATGAGGTTTTGTGCAGGTCTGTTGGCTGTACGAGCTCCGGATCCACCCGTGGTCGCACCGTCTCAGCTGGTGTCCCCTTGGGATGCTTCCCCTCACAGCAGCGTTCCCCAGCGGGCGCCGGCGGTACCGGTACCGCCCGGAGGGGTTTGAGCCGAGATCTGGAGAAGCGGCCGCTGGCGTCCCGGCCCCCCTGTCCCTAGAGGCGCCTCTGACCCTGCCAGCCCCAGCGTCCTCTTGCGGCCCTTAGGCCAGGCGGGCACCGGTCGCTCTCCTCCGAGGCCGGGGTCAGCCTCGGCCTAGGCCGCGCCTCGGGGGTCACCGCCGCGCTCTGTCACGGCTCTGCTTATCGACCGTCCCGAGGACGGCGAGCCCCGGCTCGTACTCACAGCGGTACGAGCCGCTGTAGGAGCTCCGTGACGACTGAGGCGAAAAGAGCCTGATCGAGGGGAAGCCGCCCGCGTCAGCGCTGACCAGCAGCGTTTGGCTGCCGGGCCAGGGGGCAGCGAGCCGCGACCCGAGCCGCAGCCGCCCCTCCCTTTCCCTTCCCGTCCCGGTCCCGCCCGCCCGGCGGCGCCGAGGGGGCGGGGCGCCGAGCCGAGCCCGCCCCTGCCGGGCGTGCCGCGGTGACGTCACCGGCCCGCTCCGCCGCAGCCCCAGCGAAGGCCGCGCCGCCAGACGGAGCCGCCCGCCGGCACCCGCGCCCCGGCCCGGAGGCACTCCCCGCAGCCCTCCGGTCGCCATGCCCTCGGACCGGCCCTTTAAGCAGCGCCGCACCTTCGGTGAGCCGCGCGGGGCTGGGGTGGGTCGGGCCCCCCGCGCCTTCCCTGCCGCGCCGACCTCCGGGGCAAGCGCCCCCCCCCCCCCCCCGTTCCCCGCCGCGGGGCGGCCGGAGGCTCGGCCGCAGTCGGGCCCCGCTGCGCGAAGCCGGGCCGGGGGCTGGGCGCGGGGTGGCGGGAGGAGGGAGCGGCGGTGCCGCAGCCACCGCGCGGTGATGTCATCCCGACCGGCGGCGCGGCGAGGAGCCGACCCCCCGCACCGGGGGCAGCGCTGGGGCTGGAGGACGGGTCGCGCCCAGCCGGGCCGGGAGGCGTCGTGCGGGGGCTCCCCGGGGCGTCTCCCCGGCACGCGTGCGAGCGCTCCGTAGTATTCACACACGGACACTGATTGTCCCGGCCCCGGTTGTCAGTCCTCCGTAGCGGAGGAGCTCGGTAAGCCGGCCGGGAGGGCAGCCGCAGTGCTGGGGCACAGGCACCCCGTGTGCGGTGCGGTCGCCGTCCCATGTCGCGTCCTGCGCAGCCATCTGAGGGGCTGTGCTGAGGTGACGCCTGGTCGGGGGCTCGACAGCTGCAGGGCGAGGGTGACCGCTTGGAGTGAATGCTCCTTCTCGCTCTCCTCCTGGGGCCCGTCTTAGTTTTGACTCTCCGAGCGCGATGACCTCTTCAGAAGTGACCTTCCGTGCTCCCTGTCTCAGCGTTAGGGTGGCTGTGGTTCCCAGAAGGGGATACACCCTCTCTTAATTGTTCCTGAGACCCAGCAGAGTTACGGCTCACATCATGGCTGTCCCTTTGTTAGATGTGCGCGGTAGGAAAACTCGGGTGGCAGGGCTACCACAGGAGGTACGGGGGTTGATTGCCAGGCCTGAGAGCAAAATGAGAGCATCAACTGCTGCTTCTCTTGCCTGCAGCCAGCTGACTTGGGGAAAGGCCGTGTTTCTGGCAGGTGACATCCCGAGGGGGCTGTCGGCCGAGCTTTGCTGCTTGAATAGTGCTGAAATTGGTGTATTCGTGCCAGGCAAGGCCTCGGGTTTTTTTCCACACACTGTCCAAACACAGGTGAGGGTGTGTTTCCTATGTGAGTTTCAAAACTGGAGCTTTTTGGTGCCCATCCAACCCCCCTCTGCTCTCTTGGAAACTGTAAATATTTGGTAATTTATTGGCACAGCCCTTTAGGCCTTGAAAGCTTACCCAGCTTTCTCCTCCCACAGCCACGAGCCAAGTGAACGTGCACAAACAAGAATAAAATGAAGCCTGGGTGCCCTGGGAGACTTGCTTGGGACCTTGCTGTTTTCTTCTCAGCCACATAGTAAAAGCAGGGAAGTCCTAAATCAAACCCTTAGTAACTACCTACTGTTGAACTGGTGAGAATGAGCTCTTTGAGGTCAGGAGGTGCCTGGATTGCCTGTACAGATTGCTGAGACTTTGCATGAGCCAGAAGAAAAACAAGATCTGACGCTCGGAGTGCTTGAAAGGAGACAGGATTAAAATAGCCCGGGAGGGAGAGAGGGGGAGAAGAGAAGGGGAGAGGGAGTGTGGTGGCAGCACCTGTAAGTGCTCCTTGTTTCTGTGTACTTTCCGCTGCCCTTTTGCTCTCTCAGCTGACTGGTCTTCGGTGCTGGGCCAGGAGGAGGGGAAGGAGGAGGAGGCCTGGCAGCCCACACAGTTGCTTTGGGTCAGGGCTGGAATTGCTCAGTCAGAGAAAGTAAATACAACTTGTTTTCGTCTTGAATCATTACACAACGGGAGCAGGAAGCCATTGTTTGTAATGCAGTTGGAGAGAGTTGATGGAAAACATCGCTGGTGAAACTGTACTCTCGGAATGGCTTAATTTTTAAGGCTTCAAAACTTCATAGAAGTGGAACAGTTCCAAAAACCAGAAAAAAAGCAGAGTCAGGACTGTGACTGTTTACAAAAAGCTCCCAGGCTCTAAGTTCAGAGCAAGTGCCTTGCTTAGGTCTTGGTCTGCCGTCCCTTGCTGAGGATTCTGCTTTCCTCAGTGCATGTTTTCTTGTATTTTTGAGATTTGTTTTTCCATCAATTTATTCTACTTACTCATCTGCTTTCTCTTGCATCTATCCTGAATAAAATTTCTGGATTTCTATTCTTTATCACCAAGGACTTGGAAAAAGAACTGGCTGGGAAACTCCAAGTGTTTGAGCCACGGTGTGTTGAGGGCACTGAGCGCTGACTGCTCCTGTGATGAGGTGTGCCATTAGTGGTGAGAGGGTGATGCTCTGTGACTGGTCCAGCAAAGCATCTTTGGTCTGGGTGTATGGGAGTAAAATCTGACATAAGGCTCAGCTTTCACGTGCTGGACCTGGCCGTGGGTGATGAGGTGTCTCCTCTGTGGTTGCATCCACTCTGGGTGTCCAAAACAATTCTCAGAACAAAGCTGTGGCCTGTGTCAAAGGAACAGCATGTCCTGGCTGTAGCAAGAGCGTGCGGCAGCCTGACGACGCTGTTGTACGTGAGCCCTTCGGAGCGTTGCGCAGCTCGCACGCCCCGCTGTTCTTGAAGTGGTTGTTTTGAATTGGCTGCTCACAGCTGTTGCAAAGCTGCCAACAGGCTTCAAGCTTTGTTTGCAGCGCAGCCCGTGCCGTTACAGACATGGACCTTGCACCTAGACCCAGTGGCTCATGTCAAAGTCGACTGGCCTCGTTCCCCAGCACCTTGCCGAAATGGAGGCACTCTGTAGTCAGACACCTACGCTTGTGTCCTGCTGGTCAGCTGGAGCCCTTGGCTAGAAGAGGAGCATAGGCCTCAGCCCCTCTGGATTTCAGTAATCCCATCCTAGGTTCAGCCCTCTGGGAGATCTGCCTTCAGCTCTGGGAAGCCAGCAATGTTTGTACCAGTGTCTGGAGCTGGATTCCCTCTCCTCTTGGCTCTGGAGATGGGAAGCATTGCCTTCTCTGGGGCCCTGCCTAGGGTAAGCCAGCAGTGCTTGTACCGATTGGAAGCCTATCAGAGGATGAATTGTGTCTCCCAGGCCATCCTGTGCTTGCCATAACGGTTTTTCATCTTGGTGGCTTGGTGGCTGAAGTTGGGGGTGGGTTAGTGAGTCAGCTTGTCCTCACACCCTGTGCTCGAGGTATTCATGCTCTAGCACTAGCAGTTGTGCTTTAACAGCTGGGATTCCTTGAAATGAGGCTGATGAAAGTTGATGCTTAGCTGCATCTACATCGTATCTAGTTGTGTTAATTGCTGAGGACATTCTGTGACATGATTTGATGTGGGGCACGTTATCAGCATTGATGAAAATATGGGTACCAGAAGGACTGGACAAACATCCAGAATAAATGCCAGCTCGATATGTAGACCACAAATACTGATTTTTTTTTTTTTAAATTATTATTATTATAATTGTTATTCTTCTATCTAATAAAAGATCCTGATTGGCAGCCTGGAATAATAAAATCTCTATGTCCTTTGCTCATTACTTAATACTTTTTTTGCTATGAAAACTTCAGATACCCCCTTGAGCCAGGAGGGTAGGGAAGGGCCAGTCAACGAGCTGTAGGACTGGTAGACTCTTGCTGCCTGTGTTGTTGAGTAGCCACAAGATGCACACAAGTCATCTCCCCTGGCTTCTGTGTTCCATCCTTGGTCAGTTCCAGTGGCGTCCTGGTCAGGAGAGTCACCTGGGAGGTCTTCTGATGTGTCACCCCGCTTGTGTGATGTTCTGCATTGCCCTGCAGTGTGTAAACACTTCCAATTCTGTGGGCATGCAGTTGTTTGGCGCCTTTTGTCTCCAAAAGGCCAGTTTGGAAGTGGGCTAGGAGAGAAGATGGAGTGAATTCAAGACTCGTGTCTGGCACGTGTCCCCAGAGAGGCCCTGCAAACCCCTGCATGTCCAGGCATGTTTGCACACAAATAGCAATGACCCTGGCTGTGCAAAGTCTCTTTGGGCACACACCTGTGTGGTGTTTGCATTAAAACACAGCTCTGTCAGGAATGCTGGTTCTTTGTTTGAGCAGTTTGAAGTGGCTGAAGTCTTCTGAGGTATTTGAGCGTGTTCCTGCTGTTTTGGAGGCTTAAAATTGTGAAGGTGGTCAAGAGAGAAGGAAAGGTCAAACAAAAGCTAGAGGGAAGCCTCATAGAGGACAGTCTTATCTGGAGGGAACTTGCTGTTCATTTTCCAAGCGTAGTGAAACCGGGATTAAACAGTGAGCAATAAAAACCCCAGTTCCTTACCTGGACTCTGAGGTAAATCCTCTGTATGCCACCTTAATGTGGCACAGAAGGTATTGCCCATTCACCTCCCATGCTCAGGTGAGGTGGTACTGTGCAGCTAGAGAACAAGTGTCTCGATGTGAATTTAGATTTCACAGTTGTTGTGCTGCTCTGCTTGGTCACGAGCTGAGGCCTTATCATGGATTTGCCAGATATAAATACTCATTCCTGGAGCCAGGCTCAAACTCACGCTCAGTTAAACTTTGAAACTGCTAGGAAAAAAAAAAAAGGTGATTCTTGTTTGTCTTTTAAAATCTATTTTCATGCTCTTTTCTGGAGCCAAGGTTTGGAACTTATGCAGATGGACAAGACTGCTGAGATCCTTCTGCAGTCACGGGGCTCCGGGATCTGGGCATTAAAAAATCCTTCCAGCCATCACACGTCTTGTAGTGAGGCTATAGCAGAGCAGTGGGTCATCATGCAGATGTAGCAGCAGTTGCTCCGTGTTTGTGTTGGTAACACCTGCCTGTGGCAGTGGAGCATCAGGGTCCCCCTGCACCAGGTTGCGGAGTGACTCTTTCTCTCAGACAGTGGGTTCAAACCAGTGTGAAGGTCTGGAGTCATTCCTCCTGTCCCAAGTGCCCCACCTTTGCAGGCTGAAGGAGTCAAGTACGACCAACAACCAGAATCACTGTCGGGTTTCTGCAGCATGACTGTCCTGTGCAACCTGGAACCACAACCCTCTGCTAGTAGTGAGGACAGCTTTTCCAGGGCACCTCTGGCCTCGCGAGCTCTGCCCTCCTTTCCTCCTCTTGCTCTTCCTGTGGTGTTGCTGGCCTGAGAACAAGATCTCCAGTGCTGGGCAAGGATGGGTGAGGTCAGCTGTTGTGTGAGTCACGACACATACACAGAGGTGTATTTCCTGATGGTTAGAGGTGTCTGGCCTTAGGGTGGTGTGATTATTACAAGAATACTTATTGATGATCATCTGGAATGACCTGCATAACTTGTCTGTGTCTTCAGCAGCTGCCAGCACATCCCAGACATACCCTGATCCCAAACCAGCCAATTCCTCCTCTCCTTGGAGGATGTCTCATGGAGAGAGGACCGCATCCTGTTCTTCCAACCCTCTGCCCTGGCACTGACTGCAGCAGCTTCCTGAAGAAGCATGTTCATTTCTGCATCTACTTAGATCTGAGATAGATCCTCCCCCTGAGGGTGGCTGGTAGGGTTGTTTTGTGGATGGCAGTGAGAAAGCCACAGGGCTGGCAGCCTGCTGCAAGCGGCAGAGACGTCTGCATGCTCCCTTTGGGCCATGGGCAGCTGCACCTGGAGCCCTGGGATATGGGACCTGAGGGATGGGCAGCAGCTCATGGCTGAATTTCTACTCTATGTTTTGCTTTCCACACGTGCAGCTCTTACTCAGCTCAGGAGCTGGTGACCCTCATCAGTAGAACACTGATGATGATTCCAGGCAATGTTTTGTCTTAATGGTGTTTTCTTAACAGCATTCCTTCTGGCTAGAAGAAGCAGGACTGGTCATGAAGTCAATCTGCTGCCCCAGGGCAGCACCAGTGCCTGACCTGTGTTTGTTGAGCATCTCCTGAAAAATGATCTCACTTACGCACCTGCACTGCCAGAGGACTTGCCTGTGTGTTCTACCCTCTGTATCTTTTGTCTGACTAAGCTCTTCTGCATCCAAGGCTGTCCTTTTGTCCTGTGTCTGCACAGCACCCAGCACAGTAGAGACTCATCTCCCATAGCCTGAGGTCCCTGGGCACTGCTGCTAAAAAGGGTTCAAGCTCAGAAAAATCTGTTCTCCGTAAGCGTCGCAACAATCTCCTACTGCGTCGCCATGGGATGTGTTGTGTGCCCACATCCTTGGGAGAACAGCTTGGGGAGAGCCTCAGTCAAGGAAACAGCTGAAATTCTGGTGTTTGGGGCAATTTGCAAGCTCTGCTGTTGGTGCTTCACAGTTGAAACAGCAGTTGGAAGAGCAACAGGCATATGCAATGCTATAAAAATACTCCTGGGTTCCAGGAAGCCCCAGCAGTGAAATTCTGCTAGAGACAACCAGGCCAAAGTGCATGGTTAGTATCCTGCTGCCATCTTCAGCTCTCACCTCCTGGCACTGGTGAGGAGCAGCGTGGCATCTCTCATGGTGGGGTGAGGTGCCCACACCCAGGACGGGCAGCTCTGGGAGCTGTTCTTTGCTCAGTTCCTGCAGAGCAGAAGCTGGCTGCAGCACCTTCATCCCCTCTTGCTCAGAGTCCCTGAGCTGCTGGACTCTGATGTGGTGTTTTGCTGCTCCTTGCAGCAAGGGGTGACTAGAGGAAAAAATATGTACTGTGTGGACAGGGTGGTGTAAACAGTCCTGGCTCACTCCACGTACAGGCAAGGGATTAAATGTAGCCTCGTGCTACTGGAAAGAGCTGCAGGAGAAGAGCAAGGCTGTGACAATCAGAGCTGTGGTGTGTGAGATGAGAGGGTACAGACACTGCTAGTGAAAGGCTGGAGGGAGTGTACCTATGTGGATGGCCAGCTGTGGTGTGAGCCTGGGGGCTGGGCTGGTGGCTCCTTTGGTGTCCTTCTGAAGTGCCCTTGAACAGTGTTCTCCTTATTCCCATGACGTAGGCTTGACTACACATACATTAAAAGTGGTATTTATAGCCACTCCGTGCTGTGTGATGTTGAAGATGCTTTCATGAGACACAGGATCAGCCTGTAGGTCCCACTGCAGGCTGAGGAGGGTGTGAGTGACCATCACCTATTTCTTGAGGGAGATCTCTGGCACCTAAACTATCGTGGATACAGATATTACCCTTGTGCTGGGCTTGATGCTGGGTAGCTTCTCCTGATTCCCAAGCCTGCTCAGTTGGGTCTCCCAGGCCAGGATGGGACTGAGTGTGCTGACAGAGGGTGATAGTGAATGGGGTGACATTGGACTGTCAGCCAGTCGCTGGTGGGGTTCCCCAGGGCTCCATTTCAGGGCCAGCTCTTTTTAACGTTTTCATAAATGACCCAGACACAGGACTAGAAAGTGTCTTAAGTAAATACACAGATGACACCAATATGGAGGAGCTGTTGACTCCACTAAGGGTGGAGAAGCCTTACAGATAGACCAGGGCAGATCAGAGAGCTGGGCAATCACCAACACCATGAAGTTTCTCAAGAGCAAGTGCAGGATTCTGCCCCTGGGAAGGGGCAACCCTGGCTGCAAGTCCAGCCTGGGGGATCAGATGCTGGAGGCCAGCTGTGCTGAGAGGGATTTGGGGGTCTTGGTTGACAGCAAGTTACCTATGAGCCAGCAGCATGCCCAGGCAGCCAGGAGGGCCAACTGCATCCCAGGGTGCATCCAGCATGGTATGGCTACCTGGTCCAGGGAGGGGATTGTCCTGGTCTGCACTGTGCTGGGGTCGCCTCACCTTGAGTGCTGGGGGCAGTTTTGGGTGCCACAGGACAAGAGGGACACAAAACCATTGGAGAGTGTCCAGAGGAGGGCACCGAGGATGGGGAAGGATCTGGAGGGACAAGCTTATGAGGAAGGACTGAAGTCCCTGGGTTTGTTCAGCCTGGAGAAGAGGAGGCTGAGGGGAGACCTCATGGGGTCTGTGGCTTCCTGCCAAGGGGGAGCGAAAGGGCAGGTGCTGATCTCTCCTCAGTCTGAGGCAGCTGCAGCCCTTGCAGAGCACAGGACAGGAGCCTCAGGGTGGGATCCTGAGACACTGACGTGTAGCTGGATTCTGTGTGTGGCACCTTTTGGGGGAGATGGGCAGGGGCCACCTCTGGCTCCTCTCTCGAAGCAATGCTGGTGATGGCTGCCAGCCTTGTGCTGGAGCTGGGGAAGCTTCCAGGGAGCAAGAAAAGGTATGTGGTGTGCCACTGCCCTTTGACACATGCAGCCTGGACTGGTTGGTGGCTCTGAGGTTTTGACATCACTACCCCTTATACTGTGCAAAGCCTGCAGACCAGCCTTTGGCCAATTGCTTCTCAGACCCCTCTCATCATTGCTTACATTGTTGGGGCTTACTGAGCAGGCAGCTCTGTGACCTGGAGGGAGATGCACCGTGTCTTGGAAGTTCAGCCAGGTGGCCATCTGATACAGAGGGAGATGCAGGATATGGTGGATACTGAAACTGGAGAAACTAGCCAGCCATGAAGACACATAACTTTCTGCAAGCTCTGTTAATACCCAACCCTGAGTTGACTGCAGTCAAGCTCCCTGGAGTCCTTACACTGATAAGTTTAGACCACTCATGCTGTGGACCTCTAGCCTTTCAGGTGGTCTGTCCTGCTGAAGCTTGTACACAGTGACCTTGTGGGAGCAGGGCTCTGCAAAAGGGGGTTCAAACATTTGCTGCTCAAGTCAGGTGCTTGTGTGCTGGGTGCTTCTTGTCACTGTGGTGTCCTTCAGCACTCCTGCAGTGCTGATTCCTGCGTAACTCTTTGCTGATTGGGACCTTAAGGGAAAGTTGTATCACAAGGGCAGCTCTGGATGCCCTGGTGCACTGGATAAGGTGAAAAGGAAACAGGAGAAGCTGCATTTTCAGTCATAAACTCCAAAATAAATATGCCTGAATTTTCCATTGAATCCAGATAATCTTGTTCTGCCTTGCTAGCACATGATGTCCTACAGAACAGAGGTCTAGTAATACCCTGCAAGGCTAGTGTCCTCTCAGAGGAGACAGAAATGATGATCAAAAGCTTCTGTGATCCTGTGATTCCGTAGTCTTGTGGCCTCTAAAGAAACTCCAGTGTCTTCCCAAAGTAGGATCTAGCCAAATTCAACGTATAAGCAAGAAGGTGTGAGTGGTTAGATGCTCAGAGTGTGTGGGGAGAAAACACACTCAAACACGTGCATTTACCCAGCCCTACATCATCCTGGGGCTTTGTGAAGCAGGCAAGGGCAGTTGGGCATGAAGTAGGGAGGTGTGTGGTAGGATGATGCCATGACAGACCCTGCAATACCCCAATCTTACGTTCCTAGGCAGTCTTGAGTCGCTCTGGCTTATTTACTGTGATGAAACTGCTTCCCCATGGCACTTCCGATGGGCTGTTGGAGGCTGGGAAGGAATTCCCAGAGTGATGGTGATGAAGGGAGGAGTGTAGGTCTGTAGTGTCCCAGGAAGAGCACACACAGAGCCATAGCTGGCCTGGGATGGCCTCTTCCCCTCCTTTCTGCTGCTTGGAACTGTGGAAAGTGGAGGGGGCATTGACATACTGTAAGCTTGAAGATGTACACACTTTTCTGTGCTGCCGTTGTGTGTGTTAGTAAACATGAACTCTGGAGGAAAATGGGTTACAAAGTGCAAGAGCAGCTGCAGAAAAAATGTTGTAGTATGTGGGTCATCTCCTTGCTTAAGTTTAAATTCCCATTTCTGTGACAGGTTTAGGAATACTTTCTGTCAGGCTGTTGTAGCTACTATGATAGTGCAGGAGTCCTCCTTAGACCGAGGCACTGTGCCAGGTAGTGCTTGGAAGTGTACAGAAGGCAGAAGGAAATGGCTAAAGCCCAGCCCCAGTTGGAGAATCATCTCCTCTGGGGAAGCAGCCAGGAGACACAAAGAGCCTGAACTTCCAGAGCTGAGATGCTGAAGCTGTGCTGCTGCCTGGCACTGATGGTCATTGAGCTGCATTTGCTCAAGGTAGATCCAATAATGCCATTTTGTGATCCTTATGCTCTCATTTAAGTCATGTGCTTTCCATGTGTGTTGACCAGTTTCACAGAGCAGGGTGGCATGTCCCTGCCTTGGGTCTGATTGGGGCAGCAGGAAGCCATGAAGAGTTGATCAGTGAAGCAGACACACAGCTGCCCACCTCACTGCTGTTAAGCGTTCAGAAATGGTCCAGTGAACAGAATTGGTTTCTTTTGCAGTGTCCCTCTCTGCCAGTTTGTGGCTTGCAGGGTAGTTACCTCATCCCTCCTGCCTGAACTAGCACAGCCAGATGGTTCTAATTTCATGTCTTTGCTTCTTTCTTTCCAGCGGATCGTTGTAAGGAAGTACAGCAGATCCGAGAGCAGCATCCAAACAAAATCCCGGTAAGTTACCATTCTGACATTCCAAATTAGACAAGATCCCCTTTGTGTGAGCCTTATGCAGGATGGGCTCTTCAGAGGGCACGTAGGTGTGGAGTTCTCACCAAGGTGCCTCGCAGTCCTCCCTCATAAGGGAGCTGCCTGCAACACAGTGTGGCCCATCCTGGTGGACCTTGAGATGAGTCCTGCAGCCTGGGGAATTCATCCAATATTCCCATCTCACTGGTGATACCGCAGCATCCCAACCAGAGTGTCTGATTTGGCTTTGGTGTAGACAGGCTGCAGGAGTGACATCGCTGCTGCTGCTAGAGGCTGGTGTGTCTGCAAAATGATTAAGGGTCAATGTTCCTAGAGGTTCACCTGATCCTTGTGGCTCTACAGAGCCATCTTCTGGGGATCCTGATCTCTGCAGGCTGCTCCAGCCATCCACTGTTCAAAGGCATTTGCAATCCTACATATATTTTTGGAAAATACCTGGGTAATGGATTTATGGGAACTCCTTGCCTTCTAGTGAAAAATAATGTCCAGGCTCACTTGGAGAGGCCAACGAAGTGATTAGTGTATGAGTGTTTTTCTGTGGAGAAAACAGCTAGGTACGACAGAGCCGTGAGAGTCAGAGTGTCACTGTAATGGGAGCATACTGAGCTTTCTGAATAATATTATTACTTCTTTGAACTGCCTGCTACCTTATTTCTTCGAATAAATTGTACCTTTCCAAGCTGGTTTAGACCAGCAAGTGTAGATGTCAGCAGACACTCCACAATGGAAGTTCATTGATGGCAGTAGCAGGAAAACGGAACAGCAATCATTTGTTAGCTGTTTCAGAATGCAGGTGAGCCAAGAGCTTTCCCAGGCAAGACCTCCGAGGGCAGGTTGGGCTCTAGCTAAACCCTTCCACTAATGCCTACTGTTCCTCAGCCAGCCAGAGCAATTGATGCTTTAGTTCACTTGGATGCTCACCACTGTCTGGTTCAGGCAGACTGATGACTCTTCACTGAGGCGTCAGCAGCCAACCTGATGGTCACTGTTCATGTCCTTACTTTGGTCTGTGTTTTCCTGTGAGGATGAAGCAAAGTGGGACCTTACCTCAGCCTCTCCACTTGTGCTAGTTTAATTTGTTTTTCACCTTGAGGCCAGTGCTTGGGCACTCTGAACTGTGGCTAACCCTACTGTTGACTTTCTCCCCAGGTTATCATCGAACGCTATAAAGGGGAGAAACAGCTGCCAGTGCTGGACAAGACCAAGTTCCTTGTTCCAGACCATGTCAACATGAGTGAATTGGTCAAAATAATACGGTGAGTGGGGTGGCCCCAACAAGCATGCTGTGAACCTATCCTCACCCACAGACCCTCAGCACAGAGTTGTGGGCTGAGAAAAGAGGCAGAGGCAGCTGCTGAGGATGAGGAGGCGACATGGTCACCCCATCCACATCCTTGTGCTGTGGTACAGACTGCCAGGGGAAAGAGCACGCAGTCAAGGGGGAACAGGTTCTTAACATCTGGTGAAGGACTGTGACCTCCCTCATAGGGACACTCTGTGGACTTGATGAAGGGGACTCCAGTCACCTTCTTTTATCCTTCAGCTCTGGTTGAAGAGGCCCCTCTGCTTTGCCTTTCCAAGCAGTGCTTGGAAAAACGGGTGTTACCGATTCCCAACTTAGGAGGCCTTGGAGCCCAAAGCAGCATGGCTGGGTTCACAGACACCAAGTCCTGAGCATGTGGAAGGAGGTCCTAGTTCTGCAGGCATGACCCCAAGTGAACAAGGATACTGGGGGGAGGCAGAATTTGGTATCTTGATGCCTACCATAGGGGCTTGATGCAGGCCTTCCTGCCCTTTCCTCACAGGCGTCGCTTGCAGCTGAATCCTACCCAGGCTTTCTTCCTGCTGGTGAACCAGCACAGCATGGTGAGTGTGTCTACCCCCATCTCGGAGATCTACGAGCAGGAGAAGGATGAGGATGGCTTCCTCTACATGGTCTATGCTTCCCAGGAGACCTTTGGCTTCTGAGGCCTGCCAAGAGGTGGCATGTGGAGACAAATGAACTATAGCATACAGGCTCCCTGTCTTGTAAGACAGCACAGATAGAGGCTCACAGAAGGGGAGCTATGCTGACTCCCTTCCTCTCCCTCTCTCCTTCCTCCCTCCCTCTGCTTCCCATCACCATGACCAGAGAGGCTCCCAGAGTGTGTTGGACTCACGCAACCCTTCTACCTTTGTGTCATTAAGTCCTACTCTCTCCACACACACACCCATGTACCCACAAATGTAGACGCCCACACACACGGGGCCTCAGCTTCCTATGTCATCCCCTTTGTGTAACCCTCAACTGCTCTTGCTGTGCTCTTTGCGTTTGTAGCCTACTGACAAGGCAGTTCAGCTGGTGATGGAGAGGACAGGATGCTGCTGCCTCCCCTTTCCGCACAGGGAGAGACGCTTCTCCTCTGAGACATTAAGAAAGGGCAGGAGGACTGCTAAAGCAGCAAACAAATGTTCCCGTTCTCCTAAGTTTTAAATGATTTTGATTATGCCCAGATCAGATTCTTGGTGCTACTGAGTAGATGTAGGCATATCTATAGGACTGTGGATAATGTATATCCTTTACATTTTATTGGGTTGTGAGGGTTTGTTTTTTTGGGGGGGATTGGAATGGGTAGAGGGAGTGATCTTTTCCTGTATCCTGTAGGTAAGTAAGTCAGGCTTCATTGCACTTTAAAGCATACTAGGTGTAAGAGTGGAATTTATTTTTATTTTATACAAGTTTGCCATACATAGTACTGCTCCTCTTTTCAGAGTTGGATGTAGATTGTCTGGGTTTTTTAAATAAAATTGATTTCCCTTCTGTCTCCCCGTTGCATGCGATGTTACAGTCTCAGTGTGGCAGTTTGCTCAAGGAATGTACTGTTTTATATTTGCTATGTTCCCATTCCTGTTTCTCATGTATTATACCGAAGGAAATGTATATGCTAAAATCCCACCCAGTTGAATCTATACAAAGGTATAAATAAATATAAATATATATAAATATATAAAAAATAAAGTTCAGGTTGTGTCTTGTAGGAATGTTCTGTTCCGTCCGCCACAAGTACCAAGTAGCAATGATGTGAGTTCCCCAAGTGTACTGGTGCATTCTCTGCCTGCCCATGCTTTGGAGATGGTCACTTCTCTGCCTAGCCCAAATTTGTGGGGGAGGTGGGCAAGATGGCTCATGAGGCTGCAGCAGCCTCTGAGACAGGTCTTGTCTGTTAATCTCGCCAAGCAGTGATGAAGCCCTCTCTCTTCAGCCTTTGGAGGTTGTCTTTGCAGTTGAAATACTTCTCTAGGTGCGGGTCGTGCAGAGAATCTTGCCAGGGAACAGGAGAGAACTCTGGTTGGCACAGCCAGGAGAGAAGGACTTTTGCAGCCTGGGAGGGAGAGGGGCTGGCTGTGGAAGTTTGGGGGGGACAAGGGTGTAAACTGAGTTTGCTGCCTGGTGCAGCTGGGCAGACGCTCTACACCTCTCCTGCCACACACAGCTCCTCAGGAGAGCATCCACATAGCTCCCACGGCAGGCCCTCACTTCCAATGCGAGCGTCTGGGGCTCCCCACAGAGAAGCTCGAGGTGCACTCTTCTGCGCCATGCTCCTGTGTGGGCAGAGGGCTTTAGATGCACTGGAGGGACAGACTGCCTGGAGAAGTGCGAGCCTGTGGAGGGGAGGCCATCCTCAGCGAGACAGCTGCCCATTCTTCCTTGTCCTGTCGGTGATACTGTGACAGGCCTTCCACAATTTAGTTCAGGGCTCAAAATAGGCACACGCTGACAGATCTTCCTGACGCTCCCAGGCACCTTGGCACCTTCCTGCCCCATCTTAGACTGGGAGTTGGTGCGGTCTTATTCCAAAGCTCCTTTCCCTCTTCTGCTGCTCCCACCCCCTGCCCTTAGCAGGAGCCTTGGCACAGCCTCCTTGTACCCACTCAAGCGCACAGTTTTGGCCTCTGCACTGTACCTGCCCCAGCTCTGCACAGACCACGTCCAGGCGACATGGGACAGAGCGCCCCCCAACCGGAGACGTCACAGTCTGTCTCTGGTGCAGTGACAGCCCGTATTTGTGCAGAGCTTCTGGGGGAGCTCGGTCTGAGAAGGGGCCCTGGACAAATGATCTCAAGGCGAAGGCCGAGCTTTTCCTTCACACACGGTGAATACCAGGCTTCCTAGAACTGCACCCTCCCTCCAGTAGCCCCCTGGCAAGGCTTGCTAAACGTGGCCCAAATGCTGGCTGCTTCCCGCCTCCCTCATTGCGGTGCCCCGTGACACTGGGTCTCAGTGTGACACACGCTGTAGGAGGGAAGAACGTCGGGCAGATTATGGCCGGGAAAAGGCCCCGACCCAGCGTGGCCTGGCTTGAATGAAGCTGGGCCCAAGCAAGCACTGGGGAATGAACTCTTTATTGCAGACACCAGGGTGTAAGCTCTGAGTTTGCGGCCTGTGGCGTATTGAAGAGCACGGACTCCGACTGTGGTGGATCGAAGAGAACTTTAATAACCACTGAGCAAAATTTTATACCCTCTCGATGGCTGACGCAGCAGCCTCGAGTCAGGTTTCAGGGCTTTTCATGAATACTAGAACTACAACATTGCTACACAAAAGGTTGTCCCGGCTTGGGGGGGCTCCTCCTGACAAAGCACACGCTGCCACCTCCCTGCTAATCGATGCACGGATGTACATCTCCACACGCCCCTCTTTCTTGCTTTTTCAGCTTCTTTCTCCTTTCCAGGGCCACTTTTCCATTTCCCAGAGCTGCCTGCCTGGGGGAGCTGCGCAGGGTCTCTACACATCTCTTGGCACACAGCTCCCCAGGAGAGCGTCCACAATCCTCCCAGGCAAGGCCCTCGCTTCCGACCCGGGCGTCTGGAAGTCCCCACAGAGAGGTCTGAAGCGCAGTCCTCTGCGCTGTGCTCCTGTGTGGGCAGAGGGCTTTGGATACGGGGGAGGGACGGGCCGCCTGGAGAAGTCCGGGCCCGTGGAGGGGAGGCCATCCTCAGCGAGACAGCTGCCCCTTCGGCCTCGCTGTGCAGGCGGTTTTGGAACTGGCCTTTGACGCTTCAGTTCAGGAGTCAGCACAGGCAGCTTGGCACCTTCTTGCCCCATCTCAGCATGGGACTTGGTGCGGTCTTTGTCCCAAGCTCCTTTCTCTCTCCTGCTTCCCTTGGATTTCAAGGAGCTGCTTGTCTGCTTTGCTGGAGTTGGGCAACGTGGTTTTTGAGCCTGCTGCAGCCGCAGTAACGGGCAAGAAGTGTCTGTCACTTTGGAGGCATCCTTAAATGTGGTCAGGCGTGTCTGAAGCCTTTCCTGAAAGGAGACAGGAGGCTGCAGCTCGCTGTTGCCCGCAGAAGCACTCACGGCCATGCGTGCTGAGGCATCGCACGGGCCCAGGCCAGCGCTCTGCTTCAGCCTGGCCTAAGAGGGCCTAAGAGAAGGGCTTCCCAGAGCACCTCACGTGCCTGCACACCACCTTCCTGCCCATGCCCAACCTGTGCTAGCTCAGCTCCCAGAGGGGTAGTCCTTTCGCTGCCACAGTGCCCAGGCCACCATGACAGCCCTCCCCTCCTCTGCACTGACGGCCTCCCCCAGATGCAGCCAGTCAAGCCCAGGCCTTCGGCACCGTGCTGCTGACGCGTATCTGCCACCACTCGGCTTCGCCTACCTTTTCTCGCCGGGCCACTGCCTCTATGTCCAGCCTGAGCCTGGTCAGATAGTTTCTGTACTCGTTGTACTCCTTCAGAGTGCAAACCACCTATGGAGAGGTGAGGGGAGAAATCACCCAAGCGCTGTCAAGCCAGCTACGCAGACTGCCTTCCCCAAAGCAGCCCCGACCAAAGCAGCGGGAGGGGAGCTGCTCCTCTGCATACGCTGCCTCTGGCTCAGAGAACCCTCCTCGGAGGGAACTCTTTTTACCAGCCCAGTGACACCCAAGCCTACTCTGTCGTCGCTGGTGATGAAGCCCTCTCTCTTCAGCCTTTGGAGGTTGTCTTTGTGGTTGAAATACTTCTTTAGGTGTGGGTCGTGCAGGCTGTTGTACTCTGTGCTCAACTGGCGACAGCAGGGATCTCCCAGGTTAAAATAGCCGGATGGCTGGTGAAGCTGCAAGAGGGATGTTCCTGAGTATGAAGGGGGCAGGCAGAGCAGTGGCAGCCAACACACTTCCGAGCTCATCACGCACATGGGAGGGCATTTCCAAACCTCCCAGGTCTAGACTAATTCCCGGCGTATGTCCCACCCGGGGGAAGGATCAGCACCCCGGAGACTCTCCAGCAGAGAAGAAACCTCTGCCCACAGCCGCTACGTGGTGGCCATGGACTGTTGCTGTAGGAATGCAAGGAGCTGTGTACTGCAGGACTGTGGGGGTTGTGCCCAGTGCTGCCCCTGTAAGGAGCTCAGCTGAAATGCTGCCTACAGCCCCCTCTTTCCCCCTGGCACTTTGCTCTGCCTGCAAAATGGGATTGCGCTCCCGAGAGGTGCCAGGCTGTCCTCGGGGAAAGGTGAAGGGTTTTTTAGGTGGAAGAGCAACACTTTTACTTCATGCAGCTCTGCCCAGCCTGGAGCGCTGCTATGGGCGAGGCCTCCTTTCTCTTGGCACTGCAGAGCCAAGAGGCTCCCTCAACTCCCCAGCCCTGTGCGGTGGAGGGGCTGCAGCTCCCAGTGCACAGCAGGTGGCCACAAGGACATCTCTGAATGACGGGGACCCCCGAAGAGAAGAGAGCTTCTCTGCCCCTTTCTACTGCCCTTACCGATTTCCCCAGCTTTCCCCTAGTGAAGACGTGCTCGGAGTGAGGTGCCACCGGGACCTTGACCCCGAGTGGGAGGCCCAGCAGCCATTCTCCCAGGTGCTCGCTTCCGGGCCTGACCTAGGAAGACAGAGACACTCAGATCCCAGCTCAATAGCCAGTGGTAAGAAACGGCAGGTGCCGTGGTCCCAGAGCTGGGCCCTCTCCATCAGCCCGCTGCTTACCTCTCTCCTTTTTTCCATTGTGCTCCTCAGTGCCTTTTGGGCGCCAACAGTGAGGCAGTACTCTACGGTTCCTTCCAAGAGCTGTGCAGGAGCTGCGACACTGCGCTCACTCCTCTTGCTCCAGAGGTACCGATCTGAGGTCCCAGGCACAGCCAGCAGCTAGAGAGCAGCCCCACACTGTTGCATCGTCACGTCGCCTCATTGTTACATCACCACGTTCCCCTGGCTACCTACTGTTGCATCACTGCACCGGCCAAACGCCCAGCTGCTGCCCACTGGTCCACGTGGGGGGCCCGCCTGGAGGACCCCAGGTCTATGGCCCACCCATTCATTCTTGCTGACCTGGCTTTGAGAGTTCATCTGCACAGGCCCCATCCCACCTCAACTCCTGTGCGCGCGCCTCTGTGAAGTGAAGCAGGCATCCTTGCCAAGCGGGAAGAAATGCAAGGACTCTGGTTCACTGGCTGGGTAGTCGTAGTAGTAGTAGTAGTAGTAAATCACTTTTCTTTCTTTTACTCTGTGCTGAGTCTGTCTTGCCCTTTGCACTAATTGGAAAGTCATCCCTCTGTCCTTATCTCGGGTCCTAAGCCTCCCAACATATCTTTTCTCCCCTGTTGGGCTGAGAAGAGGGAGTGAGCGAGCGGCTTGGTGGGCATTCGGCCTCTAGCCAGGGCCAAACCACCACACCTGCACAGACGATCTCAAGGCGAAGGCCGAGCTTTTCCTTCACACACGGTGAATACCAGGCTTCCTAGAACTGCACCCTCCCTCCAGTAGCCCCCTGGCAAGGCTTGCTAAACGTGGCCCAAATGCTGGCTGCTTCCCGCCTCCCTCATTGCGGTGCCCCGTGACACTGGGTCTCAGTGTGACACACGCTGTAGGAGGGAAGAACGTCGGGCAGATTATGGCCGGGAAAAGGCCCCGACCCAGCGTGGCCTGGCTTGAATGAAGCTGGGCCCAAGCAAGCACTGGGGAATGAACTCTTTATTGCAGACACCAGGGTGTAAGCTCTGAGTTTGCGGCCTGTGGCGTATTGAAGAGCACGGACTCCGACTGTGGTGGATCGAAGAGAACTTTAATAACCACTGAGCAAAATTTTATACCCTCTCGATGGCTGACGCAGCAGCCTCGAGTCAGGTTTCAGGGCTTTTCATGAATACTAGAACTACAACATTGCTACACAAAAGGTTGTCCCGGCTTGGGGGGGCTCCTCCTGACAAAGCACACGCTGCCACCTCCCTGCTAATCGATGCACGGATGTACATCTCCACACGCCCCTCTTTCTTGCTTTTTCAGCTTCTTTCTCCTTTCCAGGGCCACTTTTCCATTTCCCAGAGCTGCCTGCCTGGGGGAGCTGCGCAGGGTCTCTACACATCTCTTGGCACACAGCTCCCCAGGAGAGCGTCCACAATCCTCCCAGGCAAGGCCCTCGCTTCCGACCCGGGCGTCTGGAAGTCCCCACAGAGAGGTCTGAAGCGCAGTCCTCTGCGCTGTGCTCCTGTGTGGGCAGAGGGCTTTGGATACGGGGGAGGGACGGGCCGCCTGGAGAAGTCCGGGCCCGTGGAGGGGAGGCCATCCTCAGCGAGACAGCTGCCCCTTCGGCCTCGCTGTGCAGGCGGTTTTGGAACTGGCCTTTGACGCTTCAGTTCAGGAGTCAGCACAGGCAGCTTGGCACCTTCTTGCCCCATCTCAGCATGGGACTTGGTGCGGTCTTTGTCCCAAGCTCCTTTCTCTCTCCTGCTTCCCTTGGATTTCAAGGAGCTGCTTGTCTGCTTTGCTGGAGTTGGGCAACGTGGTTTTTGAGCCTGCTGCAGCCGCAGTAACGGGCAAGAAGTGTCTGTCACTTTGGAGGCATCCTTAAATGTGGTCAGGCGTGTCTGAAGCCTTTCCTGAAAGGAGACAGGAGGCTGCAGCTCGCTGTTGCCCGCAGAAGCACTCACGGCCATGCGTGCTGAGGCATCGCACGGGCCCAGGCCAGCGCTCTGCTTCAGCCTGGCCTAAGAGGGCCTAAGAGAAGGGCTTCCCAGAGCACCTCACGTGCCTGCACACCACCTTCCTGCCCATGCCCAACCTGTGCTAGCTCAGCTCCCAGAGGGGTAGTCCTTTCGCTGCCACAGTGCCCAGGCCACCATGACAGCCCTCCCCTCCTCTGCACTGACGGCCTCCCCGAGATGCAGCCAGTCAAGCCCAGGCCTTCGGCACCGTGCTGCTGACGCGTATCTGCCACCACTCGGCTTCGCCTACCTTTTCTCGCCGGGCCACTGCCTCTATGTCCAGCCTGAGCCTGGTCAGATAGTTTCTGTACTCGTTGTACTCCTTCAGAGTGCAAACCACCTATGGAGAGGTGAGGGGAGAAATCACCCAAGCGCTGTCAAGCCAGCTACGCAGACTGCCTTCCCCAAAGCAGCCCCGACCAAAGCAGCGGGAGGGGAGCTGCTCCTCTGCATACGCTGCCTCTGGCTCAGAGAACCCTCCTCGGAGGGAACTCTTTTTACCAGCCCAGTGACACCCAAGCCTACTCTGTCGTCGCTGGTGATGAAGCCCTCTCTCTTCAGCCTTTGGAGGTTGTCTTTGTGGTTGAAATACTTCTTTAGGTGTGGGTCGTGCAGGCTGTTGTACTCTGTGCTCAACTGGCGACAGCAGGGATCTCCCAGGTTAAAATAGCCGGATGGCTGGTGAAGCTGCAAGAGGGATGGATGTTCCTGAGTATGAAGGGGGCAGGCAGAGCAGTGGCAGCCAACACACTTCCGAGCTCATCACGCACATGGGAGGGCATTTCCAAACCTCCCAGGTCTAGACTAATTCCCGGCGTATGTCCCACCCGGGGGAAGGATCAGCACCCCGGAGACTCTCCAGCAGAGAAGAAACCTCTGCCCACAGCCGCTACGTGGTGGCCATGGACTGTTGCTGTAGGAATGCAAGGAGCTGTGTACTGCAGGACTGTGGGGGTTGTGCCCAGTGCTGCCCCTGTAAGGAGCTCAGCTGAAATGCTGCCTACAGCCCCCTCTTTCCCCCTGGCACTTTGCTCTGCCTGCAAAATGGGATTGCGCTCCCCAGAGGCGCCAGGCTGTCCTCGGGGAAAGGTGAAGGGTTTTTTAGGTGGAAGAGCAACACTTTTACTTCATGCAGCTCTGCCCAGCCTGGAGCGCTGCTATGGGCGAGGCCTCCTTTCTCTTGGCACTGCAGAGCCAAGAGGCTCCCTCAACTCCCCAGCCCTGTGCGGTGGAGGGGCTGCAGCTCCCAGTGCACAGCAGGTGGCCACAAGGACATCTCTGAATGACGGGGACCCCCGAAGAGAAGAGAGCTTCTCTGCCCCTTTCTACTGCCCTTACCGATTTCCCCAGCTTTCCCCTAGTGAAGACGTGCTCGGAGTGAGGTGCCACCGGGACCTTGACCCCGAGTGGGAGGCCCAGCAGCCATTCTCCCAGGTGCTCGCTTCCGGGCCTGACCTAGGAAGACAGAGACACTCAGATCCCAGCTCAATAGCCAGTGGTAAGAAACGGCAGGTGCCGTGGTCCCAGAGCTGGGCCCTCTCCATCAGCCCGCTGCTTACCTCTCTCCTTTTTTCCATTGTGCTCCTCAGTGCCTTTTGGGCGCCAACAGTGAGGCAGTACTCTACGGTTCCTTCCAAGAGCTGTGCAGGAGCTGCGACACTGCGCTCACTCCTCTTGCTCCAGAGGTACCGATCTGAGGTCCCAGGCACAGCCAGCAGCTAGAGAGCAGCCCCACACTGTTGCATCGTCACGTCGCCTCATTGTTACATCACCACGTTCCCCTGGCTACCTACTGTTGCATCACTGCACCGGCCAAACGCCCAGCTGCTGCCCACTGGTCCACGTGGGGGGCCCGCCTGGAGGACCCCAGGTCTATGGCCCACCCATTCATTCTTGCTGACCTGGCTTTGAGAGTTCATCTGCACAGGCCCCATCCCACCTCAACTCCTGTGCGCGCGCCTCTGTGAAGTGAAGCAGGCATCCTTGCCAAGCGGGAAGAAATGCAAGGACTCTGGTTCACTGGCTGGGTAGTCGTAGTAGTAGTAGTAGTAGTAAATCACTTTTCTTTCTTTTACTCTGTGCTGAGTCTGTCTTGCCCTTTGCACTAATTGGAAAGTCATCCCTCTGTCCTTATCTCGGGTCCTAAGCCTCCCAACATATCTTTTCTCCCCTGTTGGGCTGAGAAGAGGGAGTGAGCGAGCGGCTTGGTGGGCATTCGGCCTCTAGCCAGGGCCAAACCACCACACCTGCACAGACGATCTCAAGGCGAAGGCCGAGCTTTTCCTTCACACACGGTGAATACCAGGCTTCCTAGAACTGCACCCTCCCTCCAGTAGCCCCCTGGCAAGGCTTGCTAAACGTGGCCCAAATGCTGGCTGCTTCCCGCCTCCCTCATTGCGGTGCCCCGTGACACTGGGTCTCAGTGTGACACACGCTGTAGGAGGGAAGAACGTCGGGCAGATTATGGCCGGGAAAAGGCCCCGACCCAGCGTGGCCTGGCTTGAATGAAGCTGGGCCCAAGCAAGCACTGGGGAATGAACTCTTTATTGCAGACACCAGGGTGTAAGCTCTGAGTTTGCGGCCTGTGGCGTATTGAAGAGCACGGACTCCGACTGTGGTGGATCGAAGAGAACTTTAATAACCACTGAGCAAAATTTTATACCCTCTCGATGGCTGACGCAGCAGCCTCGAGTCAGGTTTCAGGGCTTTTCATGAATACTAGAACTACAACATTCCTACACAAAAGGTTGTCCCGGCTTGGGGGGGCTCCTCCTGACAAAGCACACGCTGCCACCTCCCTGCTAATCGATGCACGGATGTACATCTCCACACGCCCCTCTTTCTTGCTTTTTCAGCTTCTTTCTCCTTTCCAGGGCCACTTTTCCATTTCCCAGAGCTGCCTGCCTGGGGGAGCTGCGCAGGGTCTCTACACATCTCTTGGCACACAGCTCCCCAGGAGAGCGTCCACAATCCTCCCAGGCAAGGCCCTCGCTTCCGACCCGGGCGTCTGGAAGTCCCCACAGAGAGGTCTGAAGCGCAGTCCTCTGCGCTGTGCTCCTGTGTGGGCAGAGGGCTTTGGATACGGGGGAGGGACGGGCCGCCTGGAGAAGTCCGGGCCCGTGGAGGGGAGGCCATCCTCAGCGAGACAGCTGCCCCTTCGGCCTCGCTGTGCAGGCGGTTTTGGAACTGGCCTTTGACGCTTCAGTTCAGGAGTCAGCACAGGCAGCTTGGCACCTTCTTGCCCCATCTCAGCATGGGACTTGGTGCGGTCTTTGTCCCAAGCTCCTTTCTCTCTCCTGCTTCCCTTGGATTTCAAGGAGCTGCTTGTCTGCTTTGCTGGAGTTGGGCAACGTGGTTTTTGAGCCTGCTGCAGCCGCAGTAACGGGCAAGAAGTGTCTGTCACTTTGGAGGCATCCTTAAATGTGGTCAGGCGTGTCTGAAGCCTTTCCTGAAAGGAGACAGGAGGCTGCAGCTCGCTGTTGCCCGCAGAAGCACTCACGGCCATGCGTGCTGAGGCATCGCACGGGCCCAGGCCAGCGCTCTGCTTCAGCCTGGCCTAAGAGGGCCTAAGAGAAGGGCTTCCCAGAGCACCTCACGTGCCTGCACACCACCTTCCTGCCCATGCCCAACCTGTGCTAGCTCAGCTCCCAGAGGGGTAGTCCTTTCGCTGCCACAGTGCCCAGGCCACCATGACAGCCCTCCCCTCCTCTGCACTGACGGCCTCCCCGAGATGCAGCCAGTCAAGCCCAGGCCTTCGGCACCGTGCTGCTGACGCGTATCTGCCACCACTCGGCTTCGCCTACCTTTTCTCGCCGGGCCACTGCCTCTATGTCCAGCCTGAGCCTGGTCAGATAGTTTCTGTACTCGTTGTACTCCTTCAGAGTGCAAACCACCTATGGAGAGGTGAGGGGAGAAATCACCCAAGCGCTGTCAAGCCAGCTACGCAGACTGCCTTCCCCAAAGCAGCCCCGACCAAAGCAGCGGGAGGGGAGCTGCTCCTCTGCATACGCTGCCTCTGGCTCAGAGAACCCTCCTCGGAGGGAACTCTTTTTACCAGCCCAGTGACACCCAAGCCTACTCTGTCGTCGCTGGTGATGAAGCCCTCTCTCTTCAGCCTTTGGAGGTTGTCTTTGTGGTTGAAATACTTCTTTAGGTGTGGGTCGTGCAGGCTGTTGTACTCTGTGCTCAACTGGCGACAGCAGGGATCTCCCAGGTTAAAATAGCCGGATGGCTGGTGAAGCTGCAAGAGGGATGGATGTTCCTGAGTATGAAGGGGGCAGGCAGAGCAGTGGCAGCCAACACACTTCCGAGCTCATCACGCACATGGGAGGGCATTTCCAAACCTCCCAGGTCTAGACTAATTCCCGGCGTATGTCCCACCCGGGGGAAGGATCAGCACCCCGGAGACTCTCCAGCAGAGAAGAAACCTCTGCCCACAGCCGCTACGTGGTGGCCATGGACTGTTGCTGTAGGAATGCAAGGAGCTGTGTACTGCAGGACTGTGGGGGTTGTGCCCAGTGCTGCCCCTGTAAGGAGCTCAGCTGAAATGCTGCCTACAGCCCCCTCTTTCCCCCTGGCACTTTGCTCTGCCTGCAAAATGGGATTGCGCTCCCCAGAGGCGCCAGGCTGTCCTCGGGGAAAGGTGAAGGGTTTTTTAGGTGGAAGAGCAACACTTTTACTTCATGCAGCTCTGCCCAGCCTGGAGCGCTGCTATGGGCGAGGCCTCCTTTCTCTTGGCACTGCAGAGCCAAGAGGCTCCCTCAACTCCCCAGCCCTGTGCGGTGGAGGGGCTGCAGCTCCCAGTGCACAGCAGGTGGCCACAAGGACATCTCTGAATGACGGGGACCCCCGAAGAGAAGAGAGCTTCTCTGCCCCTTTCTACTGCCCTTACCGATTTCCCCAGCTTTCCCCTAGTGAAGACGTGCTCGGAGTGAGGTGCCACCGGGACCTTGACCCCGAGTGGGAGGCCCAGCAGCCATTCTCCCAGGTGCTCGCTTCCGGGCCTGACCTAGGAAGACAGAGACACTCAGATCCCAGCTCAATAGCCAGTGGTAAGAAACGGCAGGTGCCGTGGTCCCAGAGCTGGGCCCTCTCCATCAGCCCGCTGCTTACCTCTCTCCTTTTTTCCATTGTGCTCCTCAGTGCCTTTTGGGCGCCAACAGTGAGGCAGTACTCTACGGTTCCTTCCAAGAGCTGTGCAGGAGCTGCGACACTGCGCTCACTCCTCTTGCTCCAGAGGTACCGATCTGAGGTCCCAGGCACAGCCAGCAGCTAGAGAGCAGCCCCACACTGTTGCATCGTCACGTCGCCTCATTGTTACATCACCACGTTCCCCTGGCTACCTACTGTTGCATCACTGCACCGGCCAAACGCCCAGCTGCTGCCCACTGGTCCACGTGGGGGGCCCGCCTGGAGGACCCCAGGTCTATGGCCCACCCATTCATTCTTGCTGACCTGGCTTTGAGAGTTCATCTGCACAGGCCCCATCCCACCTCAACTCCTGTGCGCGCGCCTCTGTGAAGTGAAGCAGGCATCCTTGCCAAGCGGGAAGAAATGCAAGGACTCTGGTTCACTGGCTGGGTAGTCGTAGTAGTAGTAGTAGTAGTAAATCACTTTTCTTTCTTTTACTCTGTGCTGAGTCTGTCTTGCCCTTTGCACTAATTGGAAAGTCATCCCTCTGTCCTTATCTCGGGTCCTAAGCCTCCCAACATATCTTTTCTCCCCTGTTGGGCTGAGAAGAGGGAGTGAGCGAGCGGCTTGGTGGGCATTCGGCCTCTAGCCAGGGCCAAACCACCACACCTGCACAGACGATCTCAAGGCGAAGGCCGAGCTTTTCCTTCACACACGGTGAATACCAGGCTTCCTAGAACTGCACCCTCCCTCCAGTAGCCCCCTGGCAAGGCTTGCTAAACGTGGCCCAAATGCTGGCTGCTTCCCGCCTCCCTCATTGCGGTGCCCCGTGACACTGGGTCTCAGTGTGACACACGCTGTAGGAGGGAAGAACGTCGGGCAGATTATGGCCGGGAAAAGGCCCCGACCCAGCGTGGCCTGGCTTGAATGAAGCTGGGCCCAAGCAAGCACTGGGGAATGAACTCTTTATTGCAGACACCAGGGTGTAAGCTCTGAGTTTGCGGCCTGTGGCGTATTGAAGAGCACGGACTCCGACTGTGGTGGATCGAAGAGAACTTTAATAACCACTGAGCAAAATTTTATACCCTCTCGATGGCTGACGCAGCAGCCTCGAGTCAGGTTTCAGGGCTTTTCATGAATACTAGAACTACAACATTCCTACACAAAAGGTTGTCCCGGCTTGGGGGGGCTCCTCCTGACAAAGCACACGCTGCCACCTCCCTGCTAATCGATGCACGGATGTACATCTCCACACGCCCCTCTTTCTTGCTTTTTCAGCTTCTTTCTCCTTTCCAGGGCCACTTTTCCATTTCCCAGAGCTGCCTGCCTGGGGGAGCTGCGCAGGGTCTCTACACATCTCTTGGCACACAGCTCCCCAGGAGAGCGTCCACAATCCTCCCAGGCAAGGCCCTCGCTTCCGACCCGGGCGTCTGGAAGTCCCCACAGAGAGGTCTGAAGCGCAGTCCTCTGCGCTGTGCTCCTGTGTGGGCAGAGGGCTTTGGATACGGGGGAGGGACGGGCCGCCTGGAGAAGTCCGGGCCCGTGGAGGGGAGGCCATCCTCAGCGAGACAGCTGCCCCTTCGGCCTCGCTGTGCAGGCGGTTTTGGAACTGGCCTTTGACGCTTCAGTTCAGGAGTCAGCACAGGCAGCTTGGCACCTTCTTGCCCCATCTCAGCATGGGACTTGGTGCGGTCTTTGTCCCAAGCTCCTTTCTCTCTCCTGCTTCCCTTGGATTTCAAGGAGCTGCTTGTCTGCTTTGCTGGAGTTGGGCAACGTGGTTTTTGAGCCTGCTGCAGCCGCAGTAACGGGCAAGAAGTGTCTGTCACTTTGGAGGCATCCTTAAATGTGGTCAGGCGTGTCTGAAGCCTTTCCTGAAAGGAGACAGGAGGCTGCAGCTCGCTGTTGCCCGCAGAAGCACTCACGGCCATGCGTGCTGAGGCATCGCACGGGCCCAGGCCAGCGCTCTGCTTCAGCCTGGCCTAAGAGGGCCTAAGAGAAGGGCTTCCCAGAGCACCTCACGTGCCTGCACACCACCTTCCTGCCCATGCCCAACCTGTGCTAGCTCAGCTCCCAGAGGGGTAGTCCTTTCGCTGCCACAGTGCCCAGGCCACCATGACAGCCCTCCCCTCCTCTGCACTGACGGCCTCCCCGAGATGCAGCCAGTCAAGCCCAGGCCTTCGGCACCGTGCTGCTGACGCGTATCTGCCACCACTCGGCTTCGCCTACCTTTTCTCGCCGGGCCACTGCCTCTATGTCCAGCCTGAGCCTGGTCAGATAGTTTCTGTACTCGTTGTACTCCTTCAGAGTGCAAACCACCTATGGAGAGGTGAGGGGAGAAATCACCCAAGCGCTGTCAAGCCAGCTACGCAGACTGCCTTCCCCAAAGCAGCCCCGACCAAAGCAGCGGGAGGGGAGCTGCTCCTCTGCATACGCTGCCTCTGGCTCAGAGAACCCTCCTCGGAGGGAACTCTTTTTACCAGCCCAGTGACACCCAAGCCTACTCTGTCGTCGCTGGTGATGAAGCCCTCTCTCTTCAGCCTTTGGAGGTTGTCTTTGTGGTTGAAATACTTCTTTAGGTGTGGGTCGTGCAGGCTGTTGTACTCTGTGCTCAACTGGCGACAGCAGGGATCTCCCAGGTTAAAATAGCCGGATGGCTGGTGAAGCTGCAAGAGGGATGGATGTTCCTGAGTATGAAGGGGGCAGGCAGAGCAGTGGCAGCCAACACACTTCCGAGCTCATCACGCACATGGGAGGGCATTTCCAAACCTCCCAGGTCTAGACTAATTCCCGGCGTATGTCCCACCCGGGGGAAGGATCAGCACCCCGGAGACTCTCCAGCAGAGAAGAAACCTCTGCCCACAGCCGCTACGTGGTGGCCATGGACTGTTGCTGTAGGAATGCAAGGAGCTGTGTACTGCAGCACTGTGAGGGTTGTGCCCAGTGCTGCCCCTGTAAGGAGCTCAGCTGAAATGCTGCCTACAGCCCCCTCTTTCCCCCTGGCACTTTGCTCTGCCTGCAAAATGGGATTGCGCTCCCCAGAGGCGCCAGGCTGTCCTCGGGGAAAGGTGAAGGGTTTTTTAGGTGGAAGAGCAACACTTTTACTTCATGCAGCTCTGCCCAGCCTGGAGCGCTGCTATGGGCGAGGCCTCCTTTCTCTTGGCACTGCAGAGCCAAGAGGCTCCCTCAACTCCCCAGCCCTGTGCGGTGGAGGGGCTGCAGCTCCCAGTGCACAGCAGGTGGCCACAAGGACATCTCTGAATGACGGGGACCCCCGAAGAGAAGAGAGCTTCTCTGCCCCTTTCTACTGCCCTTACCGATTTCCCCAGCTTTCCCCTAGTGAAGACGTGCTCGGAGTGAGGTGCCACCGGGACCTTGACCCCGAGTGGGAGGCCCAGCAGCCATTCTCCCAGGTGCTCGCTTCCGGGCCTGACCTAGGAAGACAGAGACACTCAGATCCCAGCTCAATAGCCAGTGGTAAGAAACGGCAGGTGCCGTGGTCCCAGAGCTGGGCCCTCTCCATCAGCCCGCTGCTTACCTCTCTCCTTTTTTCCATTGTGCTCCTCAGTGCCTTTTGGGCGCCAACAGTGAGGCAGTACTCTACGGTTCCTTCCAAGAGCTGTGCAGGAGCTGCGACACTGCGCTCACTCCTCTTGCTCCAGAGGTACCGATCTGAGGTCCCAGGCACAGCCAGCAGCTAGAGAGCAGCCCCACACTGTTGCATCGTCACGTCGCCTCATTGTTACATCACCACGTTCCCCTGGCTACCTACTGTTGCATCACTGCACCGGCCAAACGCCCAGCTGCTGCCCACTGGTCCACGTGGGGGGCCCGCCTGGAGGACCCCAGGTCTATGGCCCACCCATTCATTCTTGCTGACCTGGCTTTGAGAGTTCATCTGCACAGGCCCCATCCCACCTCAACTCCTGTGCGCGCGCCTCTGTGAAGTGAAGCAGGCATCCTTGCCAAGCGGGAAGAAATGCAAGGACTCTGGTTCACTGGCTGGGTAGTCGTAGTAGTAGTAGTAGTAGTAAATCACTTTTCTTTCTTTTACTCTGTGCTGAGTCTGTCTTGCCCTTTGCACTAATTGGAAAGTCATCCCTCTGTCCTTATCTCGGGTCCTAAGCCTCCCAACATATCTTTTCTCCCCTGTTGGGCTGAGAAGAGGGAGTGAGCGAGCGGCTTGGTGGGCATTCGGCCTCTAGCCAGGGCCAAACCACCACACCTGCACAGACGATCTCAAGGCGAAGGCCGAGCTTTTCCTTCACACACGGTGAATACCAGGCTTCCTAGAACTGCACCCTCCCTCCAGTAGCCCCCTGGCAAGGCTTGCTAAACGTGGCCCAAATGCTGGCTGCTTCCCGCCTCCCTCATTGCGGTGCCCCGTGACACTGGGTCTCAGTGTGACACACGCTGTAGGAGGGAAGAACGTCGGGCAGATTATGGCCGGGAAAAGGCCCCGACCCAGCGTGGCCTGGCTTGAATGAAGCTGGGCCCAAGCAAGCACTGGGGAATGAACTCTTTATTGCAGACACCAGGGTGTAAGCTCTGAGTTTGCGGCCTGTGGCGTATTGAAGAGCACGGACTCCGACTGTGGTGGATCGAAGAGAACTTTAATAACCACTGAGCAAAATTTTATACCCTCTCGATGGCTGACGCAGCAGCCTCGAGTCAGGTTTCAGGGCTTTTCATGAATACTAGAACTACAACATTCCTACACAAAAGGTTGTCCCGGCTTGGGGGGGCTCCTCCTGACAAAGCACACGCTGCCACCTCCCTGCTAATCGATGCACGGATGTACATCTCCACACGCCCCTCTTTCTTGCTTTTTCAGCTTCTTTCTCCTTTCCAGGGCCACTTTTCCATTTCCCAGAGCTGCCTGCCTGGGGGAGCTGCGCAGGGTCTCTACACATCTCTTGGCACACAGCTCCCCAGGAGAGCGTCCACAATCCTCCCAGGCAAGGCCCTCGCTTCCGACCCGGGCGTCTGGAAGTCCCCACAGAGAGGTCTGAAGCGCAGTCCTCTGCGCTGTGCTCCTGTGTGGGCAGAGGGCTTTGGATACGGGGGAGGGACGGGCCGCCTGGAGAAGTCCGGGCCCGTGGAGGGGAGGCCATCCTCAGCGAGACAGCTGCCCCTTCGGCCTCGCTGTGCAGGCGGTTTTGGAACTGGCCTTTGACGCTTCAGTTCAGGAGTCAGCACAGGCAGCTTGGCACCTTCTTGCCCCATCTCAGCATGGGACTTGGTGCGGTCTTTGTCCCAAGCTCCTTTCTCTCTCCTGCTTCCCTTGGATTTCAAGGAGCTGCTTGTCTGCTTTGCTGGAGTTGGGCAACGTGGTTTTTGAGCCTGCTGCAGCCGCAGTAACGGGCAAGAAGTGTCTGTCACTTTGGAGGCATCCTTAAATGTGGTCAGGCGTGTCTGAAGCCTTTCCTGAAAGGAGACAGGAGGCTGCAGCTCGCTGTTGCCCGCAGAAGCACTCACGGCCATGCGTGCTGAGGCATCGCACGGGCCCAGGCCAGCGCTCTGCTTCAGCCTGGCCTAAGAGGGCCTAAGAGAAGGGCTTCCCAGAGCACCTCACGTGCCTGCACACCACCTTCCTGCCCATGCCCAACCTGTGCTAGCTCAGCTCCCAGAGGGGTAGTCCTTTCGCTGCCACAGTGCCCAGGCCACCATGACAGCCCTCCCCTCCTCTGCACTGACGGCCTCCCCCAGATGCAGCCAGTCAAGCCCAGGCCTTCGGCACCGTGCTGCTGACGCGTATCTGCCACCACTCGGCTTCGCCTACCTTTTCTCGCCGGGCCACTGCCTCTATGTCCAGCCTGAGCCTGGTCAGATAGTTTCTGTACTCGTTGTACTCCTTCAGAGTGCAAACCACCTATGGAGAGGTGAGGGGAGAAATCACCCAAGCGCTGTCAAGCCAGCTACGCAGACTGCCTTCCCCAAAGCAGCCCCGACCAAAGCAGCGGGAGGGGAGCTGCTCCTCTGCATACGCTGCCTCTGGCTCAGAGAACCCTCCTCGGAGGGAACTCTTTTTACCAGCCCAGTGACACCCAAGCCTACTCTGTCGTCGCTGGTGATGAAGCCCTCTCTCTTCAGCCTTTGGAGGTTGTCTTTGTGGTTGAAATACTTCTTTAGGTGTGGGTCGTGCAGGCTGTTGTACTCTGTGCTCAACTGGCGACAGCAGGGATCTCCCAGGTTAAAATAGCCGGATGGCTGGTGAAGCTGCAAGAGGGATGGATGTTCCTGAGTATGAAGGGGGCAGGCAGAGCAGTGGCAGCCAACACACTTCCGAGCTCATCACGCACATGGGAGGGCATTTCCAAACCTCCCAGGTCTAGACTAATTCCCGGCGTATGTCCCACCCGGGGGAAGGATCAGCACCCCGGAGACTCTCCAGCAGAGAAGAAACCTCTGCCCACAGCCGCTACGTGGTGGCCATGGACTGTTGCTGTAGGAATGCAAGGAGCTGTGTACTGCAGGACTGTGGGGGTTGTGCCCAGTGCTGCCCCTGTAAGGAGCTCAGCTGAAATGCTGCCTACAGCCCCCTCTTTCCCCCTGGCACTTTGCTCTGCCTGCAAAATGGGATTGCGCTCCCCAGAGGCGCCAGGCTGTCCTCGGGGAAAGGTGAAGGGTTTTTTAGGTGGAAGAGCAACACTTTTACTTCATGCAGCTCTGCCCAGCCTGGAGCGCTGCTATGGGCGAGGCCTCCTTTCTCTTGGCACTGCAGAGCCAAGAGGCTCCCTCAACTCCCCAGCCCTGTGCGGTGGAGGGGCTGCAGCTCCCAGTGCACAGCAGGTGGCCACAAGGACATCTCTGAATGACGGGGACCCCCGAAGAGAAGAGAGCTTCTCTGCCCCTTTCTACTGCCCTTACCGATTTCCCCAGCTTTCCCCTAGTGAAGACGTGCTCGGAGTGAGGTGCCACCGGGACCTTGACCCCGAGTGGGAGGCCCAGCAGCCATTCTCCCAGGTGCTCGCTTCCGGGCCTGACCTAGGAAGACAGAGACACTCAGATCCCAGCTCAATAGCCAGTGGTAAGAAACGGCAGGTGCCGTGGTCCCAGAGCTGGGCCCTCTCCATCAGCCCGCTGCTTACCTCTCTCCTTTTTTCCATTGTGCTCCTCAGTGCCTTTTGGGCGCCAACAGTGAGGCAGTACTCTACGGTTCCTTCCAAGAGCTGTGCAGGAGCTGCGACACTGCGCTCACTCCTCTTGCTCCAGAGGTACCGATCTGAGGTCCCAGGCACAGCCAGCAGCTAGAGAGCAGCCCCACACTGTTGCATCGTCACGTCGCCTCATTGTTACATCACCACGTTCCCCTGGCTACCTACTGTTGCATCACTGCACCGGCCAAACGCCCAGCTGCTGCCCACTGGTCCACGTGGGGGGCCCGCCTGGAGGACCCCAGGTCTATGGCCCACCCATTCATTCTTGCTGACCTGGCTTTGAGAGTTCATCTGCACAGGCCCCATCCCACCTCAACTCCTGTGCGCGCGCCTCTGTGAAGTGAAGCAGGCATCCTTGCCAAGCGGGAAGAAATGCAAGGACTCTGGTTCACTGGCTGGGTAGTCGTAGTAGTAGTAGTAGTAGTAAATCACTTTTCTTTCTTTTACTCTGTGCTGAGTCTGTCTTGCCCTTTGCACTAATTGGAAAGTCATCCCTCTGTCCTTATCTCGGGTCCTAAGCCTCCCAACATATCTTTTCTCCCCTGTTGGGCTGAGAAGAGGGAGCGAGCGAGCGGCTTGGTGGGCATTCGGCCTCTAGCCAGGGCCAAACCACCACACCTGCACAGACGATCTCAAGGCGAAGGCCGAGCTTTTCCTTCACACACGGTGAATACCAGGCTTCCTAGAACTGCACCCTCCCTCCAGTAGCCCCCTGGCAAGGCTTGCTAAACGTGGCCCAAATGCTGGCTGCTTCCCGCCTCCCTCATTGCGGTGCCCCGTGACACTGGGTCTCAGTGTGACACACGCTGTAGGAGGGAAGAACGTCGGGCAGATTATGGCCGGGAAAAGGCCCCGACCCAGCGTGGCCTGGCTTGAATGAAGCTGGGCCCAAGCAAGCACTGGGGAATGAACTCTTTATTGCAGACACCAGGGTGTAAGCTCTGAGTTTGCGGCCTGTGGCGTATTGAAGAGCACGGACTCCGACTGTGGTGGATCGAAGAGAACTTTAATAACCACTGAGCAAAATTTTATACCCTCTCGATGGCTGACGCAGCAGCCTCGAGTCAGGTTTCAGGGCTTTTCATGAATACTAGAACTACAACATTCCTACACAAAAGGTTGTCCCGGCTTGGGGGGGCTCCTCCTGACAAAGCACACGCTGCCACCTCCCTGCTAATCGATGCACGGATGTACATCTCCACACGCCCCTCTTTCTTGCTTTTTCAGCTTCTTTCTCCTTTCCAGGGCCACTTTTCCATTTCCCAGAGCTGCCTGCCTGGGGGAGCTGCGCAGGGTCTCTACACATCTCTTGGCACACAGCTCCCCAGGAGAGCGTCCACAATCCTCCCAGGCAAGGCCCTCGCTTCCGACCCGGGCGTCTGGAAGTCCCCACAGAGAGGTCTGAAGCGCAGTCCTCTGCGCTGTGCTCCTGTGTGGGCAGAGGGCTTTGGATACGGGGGAGGGACGGGCCGCCTGGAGAAGTCCGGGCCCGTGGAGGGGAGGCCATCCTCAGCGAGACAGCTGCCCCTTCGGCCTCGCTGTGCAGGCGGTTTTGGAACTGGCCTTTGACGCTTCAGTTCAGGAGTCAGCACAGGCAGCTTGGCACCTTCTTGCCCCATCTCAGCATGGGACTTGGTGCGGTCTTTGTCCCAAGCTCCTTTCTCTCTCCTGCTTCCCTTGGATTTCAAGGAGCTGCTTGTCTGCTTTGCTGGAGTTGGGCAACGTGGTTTTTGAGCCTGCTGCAGCCGCAGTAACGGGCAAGAAGTGTCTGTCACTTTGGAGGCATCCTTAAATGTGGTCAGGCGTGTCTGAAGCCTTTCCTGAAAGGAGACAGGAGGCTGCAGCTCGCTGTTGCCCGCAGAAGCACTCACGGCCATGCGTGCTGAGGCATCGCACGGGCCCAGGCCAGCGCTCTGCTTCAGCCTGGCCTAAGAGGGCCTAAGAGAAGGGCTTCCCAGAGCACCTCACGTGCCTGCACACCACCTTCCTGCCCATGCCCAACCTGTGCTAGCTCAGCTCCCAGAGGGGTAGTCCTTTCGCTGCCACAGTGCCCAGGCCACCATGACAGCCCTCCCCTCCTCTGCACTGACGGCCTCCCCCAGATGCAGCCAGTCAAGCCCAGGCCTTCGGCACCGTGCTGCTGACGCGTATCTGCCACCACTCGGCTTCGCCTACCTTTTCTCGCCGGGCCACTGCCTCTATGTCCAGCCTGAGCCTGGTCAGATAGTTTCTGTACTCGTTGTACTCCTTCAGAGTGCAAACCACCTATGGAGAGGTGAGGGGAGAAATCACCCAAGCGCTGTCAAGCCAGCTACGCAGACTGCCTTCCCCAAAGCAGCCCCGACCAAAGCAGCGGGAGGGGAGCTGCTCCTCTGCATACGCTGCCTCTGGCTCAGAGAACCCTCCTCGGAGGGAACTCTTTTTACCAGCCCAGTGACACCCAAGCCTACTCTGTCGTCGCTGGTGATGAAGCCCTCTCTCTTCAGCCTTTGGAGGTTGTCTTTGTGGTTGAAATACTTCTTTAGGTGTGGGTCGTGCAGGCTGTTGTACTCTGTGCTCAACTGGCGACAGCAGGGATCTCCCAGGTTAAAATAGCCGGATGGCTGGTGAAGCTGCAAGAGGGATGGATGTTCCTGAGTATGAAGGGGGCAGGCAGAGCAGTGGCAGCCAACACACTTCCGAGCTCATCACGCACATGGGAGGGCATTTCCAAACCTCCCAGGTCTAGACTAATTCCCGGCGTATGTCCCACCCGGGGGAAGGATCAGCACCCCGGAGACTCTCCAGCAGAGAAGAAACCTCTGCCCACAGCCGCTACGTGGTGGCCATGGACTGTTGCTGTAGGAATGCAAGGAGCTGTGTACTGCAGGACTGTGGGGGTTGTGCCCAGTGCTGCCCCTGTAAGGAGCTCAGCTGAAATGCTGCCTACAGCCCCCTCTTTCCCCCTGGCACTTTGCTCTGCCTGCAAAATGGGATTGCGCTCCCCAGAGGCGCCAGGCTGTCCTCGGGGAAAGGTGAAGGGTTTTTTAGGTGGAAGAGCAACACTTTTACTTCATGCAGCTCTGCCCAGCCTGGAGCGCTGCTATGGGCGAGGCCTCCTTTCTCTTGGCACTGCAGAGCCAAGAGGCTCCCTCAACTCCCCAGCCCTGTGCGGTGGAGGGGCTGCAGCTCCCAGTGCACAGCAGGTGGCCACAAGGACATCTCTGAATGACGGGGACCCCCGAAGAGAAGAGAGCTTCTCTGCCCCTTTCTACTGCCCTTACCGATTTCCCCAGCTTTCCCCTAGTGAAGACGTGCTCGGAGTGAGGTGCCACCGGGACCTTGACCCCGAGTGGGAGGCCCAGCAGCCATTCTCCCAGGTGCTCGCTTCCGGGCCTGACCTAGGAAGACAGAGACACTCAGATCCCAGCTCAATAGCCAGTGGTAAGAAACGGCAGGTGCCGTGGTCCCAGAGCTGGGCCCTCTCCATCAGCCCGCTGCTTACCTCTCTCCTTTTTTCCATTGTGCTCCTCAGTGCCTTTTGGGCGCCAACAGTGAGGCAGTACTCTACGGTTCCTTCCAAGAGCTGTGCAGGAGCTGCGACACTGCGCTCACTCCTCTTGCTCCAGAGGTACCGATCTGAGGTCCCAGGCACAGCCAGCAGCTAGAGAGCAGCCCCACACTGTTGCATCGTCACGTCGCCTCATTGTTACATCACCACGTTCCCCTGGCTACCTACTGTTGCATCACTGCACCGGCCAAACGCCCAGCTGCTGCCCACTGGTCCACGTGGGGGGCCCGCCTGGAGGACCCCAGGTCTATGGCCCACCCATTCATTCTTGCTGACCTGGCTTTGAGAGTTCATCTGCACAGGCCCCATCCCACCTCAACTCCTGTGCGCGCGCCTCTGTGAAGTGAAGCAGGCATCCTTGCCAAGCGGGAAGAAATGCAAGGACTCTGGTTCACTGGCTGGGTAGTCGTAGTAGTAGTAGTAGTAGTAAATCACTTTTCTTTCTTTTACTCTGTGCTGAGTCTGTCTTGCCCTTTGCACTAATTGGAAAGTCATCCCTCTGTCCTTATCTCGGGTCCTAAGCCTCCCAACATATCTTTTCTCCCCTGTTGGGCTGAGAAGAGGGAGTGAGCGAGCGGCTTGGTGGGCATTCGGCCTCTAGCCAGGGCCAAACCACCACACCTGCACAGACGATCTCAAGGCGAAGGCCGAGCTTTTCCTTCACACACGGTGAATACCAGGCTTCCTAGAACTGCACCCTCCCTCCAGTAGCCCCCTGGCAAGGCTTGCTAAACGTGGCCCAAATGCTGGCTGCTTCCCGCCTCCCTCATTGCGGTGCCCCGTGACACTGGGTCTCAGTGTGACACACGCTGTAGGAGGGAAGAACGTCGGGCAGATTATGGCCGGGAAAAGGCCCCGACCCAGCGTGGCCTGGCTTGAATGAAGCTGGGCCCAAGCAAGCACTGGGGAATGAACTCTTTATTGCAGACACCAGGGTGTAAGCTCTGAGTTTGCGGCCTGTGGCGTATTGAAGAGCACGGACTCCGACTGTGGTGGATCGAAGAGAACTTTAATAACCACTGAGCAAAATTTTATACCCTCTCGATGGCTGACGCAGCAGCCTCGAGTCAGGTTTCAGGGCTTTTCATGAATACTAGAACTACAACATTCCTACACAAAAGGTTGTCCCGGCTTGGGGGGGCTCCTCCTGACAAAGCACACGCTGCCACCTCCCTGCTAATCGATGCACGGATGTACATCTCCACACGCCCCTCTTTCTTGCTTTTTCAGCTTCTTTCTCCTTTCCAGGGCCACTTTTCCATTTCCCAGAGCTGCCTGCCTGGGGGAGCTGCGCAGGGTCTCTACACATCTCTTGGCACACAGCTCCCCAGGAGAGCGTCCACAATCCTCCCAGGCAAGGCCCTCGCTTCCGACCCGGGCGTCTGGAAGTCCCCACAGAGAGGTCTGAAGCGCAGTCCTCTGCGCTGTGCTCCTGTGTGGGCAGAGGGCTTTGGATACGGGGGAGGGACGGGCCGCCTGGAGAAGTCCGGGCCCGTGGAGGGGAGGCCATCCTCAGCGAGACAGCTGCCCCTTCGGCCTCGCTGTGCAGGCGGTTTTGGAACTGGCCTTTGACGCTTCAGTTCAGGAGTCAGCACAGGCAGCTTGGCACCTTCTTGCCCCATCTCAGCATGGGACTTGGTGCGGTCTTTGTCCCAAGCTCCTTTCTCTCTCCTGCTTCCCTTGGATTTCAAGGAGCTGCTTGTCTGCTTTGCTGGAGTTGGGCAACGTGGTTTTTGAGCCTGCTGCAGCCGCAGTAACGGGCAAGAAGTGTCTGTCACTTTGGAGGCATCCTTAAATGTGGTCAGGCGTGTCTGAAGCCTTTCCTGAAAGGAGACAGGAGGCTGCAGCTCGCTGTTGCCCGCAGAAGCACTCACGGCCATGCGTGCTGAGGCATCGCACGGGCCCAGGCCAGCGCTCTGCTTCAGCCTGGCCTAAGAGGGCCTAAGAGAAGGGCTTCCCAGAGCACCTCACGTGCCTGCACACCACCTTCCTGCCCATGCCCAACCTGTGCTAGCTCAGCTCCCAGAGGGGTAGTCCTTTCGCTGCCACAGTGCCCAGGCCACCATGACAGCCCTCCCCTCCTCTGCACTGACGGCCTCCCCGAGATGCAGCCAGTCAAGCCCAGGCCTTCGGCACCGTGCTGCTGACGCGTATCTGCCACCACTCGGCTTCGCCTACCTTTTCTCGCCGGGCCACTGCCTCTATGTCCAGCCTGAGCCTGGTCAGATAGTTTCTGTACTCGTTGTACTCCTTCAGAGTGCAAACCACCTATGGAGAGGTGAGGGGAGAAATCACCCAAGCGCTGTCAAGCCAGCTACGCAGACTGCCTTCCCCAAAGCAGCCCCGACCAAAGCAGCGGGAGGGGAGCTGCTCCTCTGCATACGCTGCCTCTGGCTCAGAGAACCCTCCTCGGAGGGAACTCTTTTTACCAGCCCAGTGACACCCAAGCCTACTCTGTCGTCGCTGGTGATGAAGCCCTCTCTCTTCAGCCTTTGGAGGTTGTCTTTGTGGTTGAAATACTTCTTTAGGTGTGGGTCGTGCAGGCTGTTGTACTCTGTGCTCAACTGGCGACAGCAGGGATCTCCCAGGTTAAAATAGCCGGATGGCTGGTGAAGCTGCAAGAGGGATGGATGTTCCTGAGTATGAAGGGGGCAGGCAGAGCAGTGGCAGCCAACACACTTCCGAGCTCATCACGCACATGGGAGGGCATTTCCAAACCTCCCAGGTCTAGACTAATTCCCGGCGTATGTCCCACCCGGGGGAAGGATCAGCACCCCGGAGACTCTCCAGCAGAGAAGAAACCTCTGCCCACAGCCGCTACGTGGTGGCCATGGACTGTTGCTGTAGGAATGCAAGGAGCTGTGTACTGCAGCACTGTGAGGGTTGTGCCCAGTGCTGCCCCTGTAAGGAGCTCAGCTGAAATGCTGCCTACAGCCCCCTCTTTCCCCCTGGCACTTTGCTCTGCCTGCAAAATGGGATTGCGCTCCCCAGAGGCGCCAGGCTGTCCTCGGGGAAAGGTGAAGGGTTTTTTAGGTGGAAGAGCAACACTTTTACTTCATGCAGCTCTGCCCAGCCTGGAGCGCTGCTATGGGCGAGGCCTCCTTTCTCTTGGCACTGCAGAGCCAAGAGGCTCCCTCAACTCCCCAGCCCTGTGCGGTGGAGGGGCTGCAGCTCCCAGTGCACAGCAGGTGGCCACAAGGACATCTCTGAATGACGGGGACCCCCGAAGAGAAGAGAGCTTCTCTGCCCCTTTCTACTGCCCTTACCGATTTCCCCAGCTTTCCCCTAGTGAAGACGTGCTCGGAGTGAGGTGCCACCGGGACCTTGACCCCGAGTGGGAGGCCCAGCAGCCATTCTCCCAGGTGCTCGCTTCCGGGCCTGACCTAGGAAGACAGAGACACTCAGATCCCAGCTCAATAGCCAGTGGTAAGAAACGGCAGGTGCCGTGGTCCCAGAGCTGGGCCCTCTCCATCAGCCCGCTGCTTACCTCTCTCCTTTTTTCCATTGTGCTCCTCAGTGCCTTTTGGGCGCCAACAGTGAGGCAGTACTCTACGGTTCCTTCCAAGAGCTGTGCAGGAGCTGCGACACTGCGCTCACTCCTCTTGCTCCAGAGGTACCGATCTGAGGTCCCAGGCACAGCCAGCAGCTAGAGAGCAGCCCCACACTGTTGCATCGTCACGTCGCCTCATTGTTACATCACCACGTTCCCCTGGCTACCTACTGTTGCATCACTGCACCGGCCAAACGCCCAGCTGCTGCCCACTGGTCCACGTGGGGGGCCCGCCTGGAGGACCCCAGGTCTATGGCCCACCCATTCATTCTTGCTGACCTGGCTTTGAGAGTTCATCTGCACAGGCCCCATCCCACCTCAACTCCTGTGCGCGCGCCTCTGTGAAGTGAAGCAGGCATCCTTGCCAAGCGGGAAGAAATGCAAGGACTCTGGTTCACTGGCTGGGTAGTCGTAGTAGTAGTAGTAGTAGTAAATCACTTTTCTTTCTTTTACTCTGTGCTGAGTCTGTCTTGCCCTTTGCACTAATTGGAAAGTCATCCCTCTGTCCTTATCTCGGGTCCTAAGCCTCCCAACATATCTTTTCTCCCCTGTTGGGCTGAGAAGAGGGAGTGAGCGAGCGGCTTGGTGGGCATTCGGCCTCTAGCCAGGGCCAAACCACCACACCTGCACAGACGATCTCAAGGCGAAGGCCGAGCTTTTCCTTCACACACGGTGAATACCAGGCTTCCTAGAACTGCACCCTCCCTCCAGTAGCCCCCTGGCAAGGCTTGCTAAACGTGGCCCAAATGCTGGCTGCTTCCCGCCTCCCTCATTGCGGTGCCCCGTGACACTGGGTCTCAGTGTGACACACGCTGTAGGAGGGAAGAACGTCGGGCAGATTATGGCCGGGAAAAGGCCCCGACCCAGCGTGGCCTGGCTTGAATGAAGCTGGGCCCAAGCAAGCACTGGGGAATGAACTCTTTATTGCAGACACCAGGGTGTAAGCTCTGAGTTTGCGGCCTGTGGCGTATTGAAGAGCACGGACTCCGACTGTGGTGGATCGAAGAGAACTTTAATAACCACTGAGCAAAATTTTATACCCTCTCGATGGCTGACGCAGCAGCCTCGAGTCAGGTTTCAGGGCTTTTCATGAATACTAGAACTACAACATTCCTACACAAAAGGTTGTCCCGGCTTGGGGGGGCTCCTCCTGACAAAGCACACGCTGCCACCTCCCTGCTAATCGATGCACGGATGTACATCTCCACACGCCCCTCTTTCTTGCTTTTTCAGCTTCTTTCTCCTTTCCAGGGCCACTTTTCCATTTCCCAGAGCTGCCTGCCTGGGGGAGCTGCGCAGGGTCTCTACACATCTCTTGGCACACAGCTCCCCAGGAGAGCGTCCACAATCCTCCCAGGCAAGGCCCTCGCTTCCGACCCGGGCGTCTGGAAGTCCCCACAGAGAGGTCTGAAGCGCAGTCCTCTGCGCTGTGCTCCTGTGTGGGCAGAGGGCTTTGGATACGGGGGAGGGACGGGCCGCCTGGAGAAGTCCGGGCCCGTGGAGGGGAGGCCATCCTCAGCGAGACAGCTGCCCCTTCGGCCTCGCTGTGCAGGCGGTTTTGGAACTGGCCTTTGACGCTTCAGTTCAGGAGTCAGCACAGGCAGCTTGGCACCTTCTTGCCCCATCTCAGCATGGGACTTGGTGCGGTCTTTGTCCCAAGCTCCTTTCTCTCTCCTGCTTCCCTTGGATTTCAAGGAGCTGCTTGTCTGCTTTGCTGGAGTTGGGCAACGTGGTTTTTGAGCCTGCTGCAGCCGCAGTAACGGGCAAGAAGTGTCTGTCACTTTGGAGGCATCCTTAAATGTGGTCAGGCGTGTCTGAAGCCTTTCCTGAAAGGAGACAGGAGGCTGCAGCTCGCTGTTGCCCGCAGAAGCACTCACGGCCATGCGTGCTGAGGCATCGCACGGGCCCAGGCCAGCGCTCTGCTTCAGCCTGGCCTAAGAGGGCCTAAGAGAAGGGCTTCCCAGAGCACCTCACGTGCCTGCACACCACCTTCCTGCCCATGCCCAACCTGTGCTAGCTCAGCTCCCAGAGGGGTAGTCCTTTCGCTGCCACAGTGCCCAGGCCACCATGACAGCCCTCCCCTCCTCTGCACTGACGGCCTCCCCCAGATGCAGCCAGTCAAGCCCAGGCCTTCGGCACCGTGCTGCTGACGCGTATCTGCCACCACTCGGCTTCGCCTACCTTTTCTCGCCGGGCCACTGCCTCTATGTCCAGCCTGAGCCTGGTCAGATAGTTTCTGTACTCGTTGTACTCCTTCAGAGTGCAAACCACCTATGGAGAGGTGAGGGGAGAAATCACCCAAGCGCTGTCAAGCCAGCTACGCAGACTGCCTTCCCCAAAGCAGCCCCGACCAAAGCAGCGGGAGGGGAGCTGCTCCTCTGCATACGCTGCCTCTGGCTCAGAGAACCCTCCTCGGAGGGAACTCTTTTTACCAGCCCAGTGACACCCAAGCCTACTCTGTCGTCGCTGGTGATGAAGCCCTCTCTCTTCAGCCTTTGGAGGTTGTCTTTGTGGTTGAAATACTTCTTTAGGTGTGGGTCGTGCAGGCTGTTGTACTCTGTGCTCAACTGGCGACAGCAGGGATCTCCCAGGTTAAAATAGCCGGATGGCTGGTGAAGCTGCAAGAGGGATGGATGTTCCTGAGTATGAAGGGGGCAGGCAGAGCAGTGGCAGCCAACACACTTCCGAGCTCATCACGCACATGGGAGGGCATTTCCAAACCTCCCAGGTCTAGACTAATTCCCGGCGTATGTCCCACCCGGGGGAAGGATCAGCACCCCGGAGACTCTCCAGCAGAGAAGAAACCTCTGCCCACAGCCGCTACGTGGTGGCCATGGACTGTTGCTGTAGGAATGCAAGGAGCTGTGTACTGCAGCACTGTGAGGGTTGTGCCCAGTGCTGCCCCTGTAAGGAGCTCAGCTGAAATGCTGCCTACAGCCCCCTCTTTCCCCCTGGCACTTTGCTCTGCCTGCAAAATGGGATTGCGCTCCCCAGAGGCGCCAGGCTGTCCTCGGGGAAAGGTGAAGGGTTTTTTAGGTGGAAGAGCAACACTTTTACTTCATGCAGCTCTGCCCAGCCTGGAGCGCTGCTATGGGCGAGGCCTCCTTTCTCTTGGCACTGCAGAGCCAAGAGGCTCCCTCAACTCCCCAGCCCTGTGCGGTGGAGGGGCTGCAGCTCCCAGTGCACAGCAGGTGGCCACAAGGACATCTCTGAATGACGGGGACCCCCGAAGAGAAGAGAGCTTCTCTGCCCCTTTCTACTGCCCTTACCGATTTCCCCAGCTTTCCCCTAGTGAAGACGTGCTCGGAGTGAGGTGCCACCGGGACCTTGACCCCGAGTGGGAGGCCCAGCAGCCATTCTCCCAGGTGCTCGCTTCCGGGCCTGACCTAGGAAGACAGAGACACTCAGATCCCAGCTCAATAGCCAGTGGTAAGAAACGGCAGGTGCCGTGGTCCCAGAGCTGGGCCCTCTCCATCAGCCCGCTGCTTACCTCTCTCCTTTTTTCCATTGTGCTCCTCAGTGCCTTTTGGGCGCCAACAGTGAGGCAGTACTCTGCGGTTCCTTCCAAGAGCTGTGCAGGAGCTGCGACACTGCGCTCACTCCTCTTGCTCCAGAGGTACCGATCTGAGGTCCCAGGCACAGCCAGCAGCTAGAGAGCAGCCCCACACTGTTGCATCGTCACGTCGCCTCATTGTTACATCACCACGTTCCCCTGGCTACCTACTGTTGCATCACTGCACCGGCCAAACGCCCAGCTGCTGCCCACTGGTCCACGTGGGGGGCCCGCCTGGAGGACCCCAGGTCTATGGCCCACCCATTCATTCTTGCTGACCTGGCTTTGAGAGTTCATCTGCACAGGCCCCATCCCACCTCAACTCCTGTGCGCGCGCCTCTGTGAAGTGAAGCAGGCATCCTTGCCAAGCGGGAAGAAATGCAAGGACTCTGGTTCACTGGCTGGGTAGTCGTAGTAGTAGTAGTAGTAGTAAATCACTTTTCTTTCTTTTACTCTGTGCTGAGTCTGTCTTGCCCTTTGCACTAATTGGAAAGTCATCCCTCTGTCCTTATCTCGGGTCCTAAGCCTCCCAACATATCTTTTCTCCCCTGTTGGGCTGAGAAGAGGGAGTGAGCGAGCGGCTTGGTGGGCATTCGGCCTCTAGCCAGGGCCAAACCACCACACCTGCACAGACGATCTCAAGGCGAAGGCCGAGCTTTTCCTTCACACACGGTGAATACCAGGCTTCCTAGAACTGCACCCTCCCTCCAGTAGCCCCCTGGCAAGGCTTGCTAAACGTGGCCCAAATGCTGGCTGCTTCTCGCCTCCCTCATTGCGGTGCCCCGTGACACTGGGTCTCAGTGTGACACACGCTGTAGGAGGGAAGAACGTCGGGCAGATTATGGCCGGGAAAAGGCCCCGACCCAGCGTGGCCTGGCTTGAATGAAGCTGGGCCCAAGCAAGCACTGGGGAATGAACTCTTTATTGCAGACACCAGGGTGTAAGCTCTGAGTTTGCGGCCTGTGGCGTATTGAAGAGCACGGACTCCGACTGTGGTGGATCGAAGAGAACTTTAATAACCACTGAGCAAAATTTTATACCCTCTCGATGGCTGACGCAGCAGCCTCGAGTCAGGTTTCAGGGCTTTTCATGAATACTAGAACTACAACATTCCTACACAAAAGGTTGTCCCGGCTTGGGGGGGCTCCTCCTGACAAAGCACACGCTGCCACCTCCCTGCTAATCGATGCACGGATGTACATCTCCACACGCCCCTCTTTCTTGCTTTTTCAGCTTCTTTCTCCTTTCCAGGGCCACTTTTCCATTTCCCAGAGCTGCCTGCCTGGGGGAGCTGCGCAGGGTCTCTACACATCTCTTGGCACACAGCTCCCCAGGAGAGCGTCCACAATCCTCCCAGGCAAGGCCCTCGCTTCCGACCCGGGCGTCTGGAAGTCCCCACAGAGAGGTCTGAAGCGCAGTCCTCTGCGCTGTGCTCCTGTGTGGGCAGAGGGCTTTGGATACGGGGGAGGGACGGGCCGCCTGGAGAAGTCCGGGCCCGTGGAGGGGAGGCCATCCTCAGCGAGACAGCTGCCCCTTCGGCCTCGCTGTGCAGGCGGTTTTGGAACTGGCCTTTGACGCTTCAGTTCAGGAGTCAGCACAGGCAGCTTGGCACCTTCTTGCCCCATCTCAGCATGGGACTTGGTGCGGTCTTTGTCCCAAGCTCCTTTCTCTCTCCTGCTTCCCTTGGATTTCAAGGAGCTGCTTGTCTGCTTTGCTGGAGTTGGGCAACGTGGTTTTTGAGCCTGCTGCAGCCGCAGTAACGGGCAAGAAGTGTCTGTCACTTTGGAGGCATCCTTAAATGTGGTCAGGCGTGTCTGAAGCCTTTCCTGAAAGGAGACAGGAGGCTGCAGCTCGCTGTTGCCCGCAGAAGCACTCACGGCCATGCGTGCTGAGGCATCGCACGGGCCCAGGCCAGCGCTCTGCTTCAGCCTGGCCTAAGAGGGCCTAAGAGAAGGGCTTCCCAGAGCACCTCACGTGCCTGCACACCACCTTCCTGCCCATGCCCAACCTGTGCTAGCTCAGCTCCCAGAGGGGTAGTCCTTTCGCTGCCACAGTGCCCAGGCCACCATGACAGCCCTCCCCTCCTCTGCACTGACGGCCTCCCCCAGATGCAGCCAGTCAAGCCCAGGCCTTCGGCACCGTGCTGCTGACGCGTATCTGCCACCACTCGGCTTCGCCTACCTTTTCTCGCCGGGCCACTGCCTCTATGTCCAGCCTGAGCCTGGTCAGATAGTTTCTGTACTCGTTGTACTCCTTCAGAGTGCAAACCACCTATGGAGAGGTGAGGGGAGAAATCACCCAAGCGCTGTCAAGCCAGCTACGCAGACTGCCTTCCCCAAAGCAGCCCCGACCAAAGCAGCGGGAGGGGAGCTGCTCCTCTGCATACGCTGCCTCTGGCTCAGAGAACCCTCCTCGGAGGGAACTCTTTTTACCAGCCCAGTGACACCCAAGCCTACTCTGTCGTCGCTGGTGATGAAGCCCTCTCTCTTCAGCCTTTGGAGGTTGTCTTTGTGGTTGAAATACTTCTTTAGGTGTGGGTCGTGCAGGCTGTTGTACTCTGTGCTCAACTGGCGACAGCAGGGATCTCCCAGGTTAAAATAGCCGGATGGCTGGTGAAGCTGCAAGAGGGATGGATGTTCCTGAGTATGAAGGGGGCAGGCAGAGCAGTGGCAGCCAACACACTTCCGAGCTCATCACGCACATGGGAGGGCATTTCCAAACCTCCCAGGTCTAGACTAATTCCCGGCGTATGTCCCACCCGGGGGAAGGATCAGCACCCCGGAGACTCTCCAGCAGAGAAGAAACCTCTGCCCACAGCCGCTACGTGGTGGCCATGGACTGTTGCTGTAGGAATGCAAGGAGCTGTGTACTGCAGCACTGTGAGGGTTGTGCCCAGTGCTGCCCCTGTAAGGAGCTCAGCTGAAATGCTGCCTACAGCCCCCTCTTTCCCCCTGGCACTTTGCTCTGCCTGCAAAATGGGATTGCGCTCCCCAGAGGCGCCAGGCTGTCCTCGGGGAAAGGTGAAGGGTTTTTTAGGTGGAAGAGCAACACTTTTACTTCATGCAGCTCTGCCCAGCCTGGAGCGCTGCTATGGGCGAGGCCTCCTTTCTCTTGGCACTGCAGAGCCAAGAGGCTCCCTCAACTCCCCAGCCCTGTGCGGTGGAGGGGCTGCAGCTCCCAGTGCACAGCAGGTGGCCACAAGGACATCTCTGAATGACGGGGACCCCCGAAGAGAAGAGAGCTTCTCTGCCCCTTTCTACTGCCCTTACCGATTTCCCCAGCTTTCCCCTAGTGAAGACGTGCTCGGAGTGAGGTGCCACCGGGACCTTGACCCCGAGTGGGAGGCCCAGCAGCCATTCTCCCAGGTGCTCGCTTCCGGGCCTGACCTAGGAAGACAGAGACACTCAGATCCCAGCTCAATAGCCAGTGGTAAGAAACGGCAGGTGCCGTGGTCCCAGAGCTGGGCCCTCTCCATCAGCCCGCTGCTTACCTCTCTCCTTTTTTCCATTGTGCTCCTCAGTGCCTTTTGGGCGCCAACAGTGAGGCAGTACTCTACGGTTCCTTCCAAGAGCTGTGCAGGAGCTGCGACACTGCGCTCACTCCTCTTGCTCCAGAGGTACCGATCTGAGGTCCCAGGCACAGCCAGCAGCTAGAGAGCAGCCCCACACTGTTGCATCGTCACGTCGCCTCATTGTTACATCACCACGTTCCCCTGGCTACCTACTGTTGCATCACTGCACCGGCCAAACGCCCAGCTGCTGCCCACTGGTCCACGTGGGGGGCCCGCCTGGAGGACCCCAGGTCTATGGCCCACCCATTCATTCTTGCTGACCTGGCTTTGAGAGTTCATCTGCACAGGCCCCATCCCACCTCAACTCCTGTGCGCGCGCCTCTGTGAAGTGAAGCAGGCATCCTTGCCAAGCGGGAAGAAATGCAAGGACTCTGGTTCACTGGCTGGGTAGTCGTAGTAGTAGTAGTAGTAGTAAATCACTTTTCTTTCTTTTACTCTGTGCTGAGTCTGTCTTGCCCTTTGCACTAATTGGAAAGTCATCCCTCTGTCCTTATCTCGGGTCCTAAGCCTCCCAACATATCTTTTCTCCCCTGTTGGGCTGAGAAGAGGGAGTGAGCGAGCGGCTTGGTGGGCATTCGGCCTCTAGCCAGGGCCAAACCACCACACCTGCACAGACGATCTCAAGGCGAAGGCCGAGCTTTTCCTTCACACACGGTGAATACCAGGCTTCCTAGAACTGCACCCTCCCTCCAGTAGCCCCCTGGCAAGGCTTGCTAAACGTGGCCCAAATGCTGGCTGCTTCCCGCCTCCCTCATTGCGGTGCCCCGTGACACTGGGTCTCAGTGTGACACACGCTGTAGGAGGGAAGAACGTCGGGCAGATTATGGCCGGGAAAAGGCCCCGACCCAGCGTGGCCTGGCTTGAATGAAGCTGGGCCCAAGCAAGCACTGGGGAATGAACTCTTTATTGCAGACACCAGGGTGTAAGCTCTGAGTTTGCGGCCTGTGGCGTATTGAAGAGCACGGACTCCGACTGTGGTGGATCGAAGAGAACTTTAATAACCACTGAGCAAAATTTTATACCCTCTCGATGGCTGACGCAGCAGCCTCGAGTCAGGTTTCAGGGCTTTTCATGAATACTAGAACTACAACATTCCTACACAAAAGGTTGTCCCGGCTTGGGGGGGCTCCTCCTGACAAAGCACACGCTGCCACCTCCCTGCTAATCGATGCACGGATGTACATCTCCACACGCCCCTCTTTCTTGCTTTTTCAGCTTCTTTCTCCTTTCCAGGGCCACTTTTCCATTTCCCAGAGCTGCCTGCCTGGGGGAGCTGCGCAGGGTCTCTACACATCTCTTGGCACACAGCTCCCCAGGAGAGCGTCCACAATCCTCCCAGGCAAGGCCCTCGCTTCCGACCCGGGCGTCTGGAAGTCCCCACAGAGAGGTCTGAAGCGCAGTCCTCTGCGCTGTGCTCCTGTGTGGGCAGAGGGCTTTGGATACGGGGGAGGGACGGGCCGCCTGGAGAAGTCCGGGCCCGTGGAGGGGAGGCCATCCTCAGCGAGACAGCTGCCCCTTCGGCCTCGCTGTGCAGGCGGTTTTGGAACTGGCCTTTGACGCTTCAGTTCAGGAGTCAGCACAGGCAGCTTGGCACCTTCTTGCCCCATCTCAGCATGGGACTTGGTGCGGTCTTTGTCCCAAGCTCCTTTCTCTCTCCTGCTTCCCTTGGATTTCAAGGAGCTGCTTGTCTGCTTTGCTGGAGTTGGGCAACGTGGTTTTTGAGCCTGCTGCAGCCGCAGTAACGGGCAAGAAGTGTCTGTCACTTTGGAGGCATCCTTAAATGTGGTCAGGCGTGTCTGAAGCCTTTCCTGAAAGGAGACAGGAGGCTGCAGCTCGCTGTTGCCCGCAGAAGCACTCACGGCCATGCGTGCTGAGGCATCGCACGGGCCCAGGCCAGCGCTCTGCTTCAGCCTGGCCTAAGAGGGCCTAAGAGAAGGGCTTCCCAGAGCACCTCACGTGCCTGCACACCACCTTCCTGCCCATGCCCAACCTGTGCTAGCTCAGCTCCCAGAGGGGTAGTCCTTTCGCTGCCACAGTGCCCAGGCCACCATGACAGCCCTCCCCTCCTCTGCACTGACGGCCTCCCCGAGATGCAGCCAGTCAAGCCCAGGCCTTCGGCACCGTGCTGCTGACGCGTATCTGCCACCACTCGGCTTCGCCTACCTTTTCTCGCCGGGCCACTGCCTCTATGTCCAGCCTGAGCCTGGTCAGATAGTTTCTGTACTCGTTGTACTCCTTCAGAGTGCAAACCACCTATGGAGAGGTGAGGGGAGAAATCACCCAAGCGCTGTCAAGCCAGCTACGCAGACTGCCTTCCCCAAAGCAGCCCCGACCAAAGCAGCGGGAGGGGAGCTGCTCCTCTGCATACGCTGCCTCTGGCTCAGAGAACCCTCCTCGGAGGGAACTCTTTTTACCAGCCCAGTGACACCCAAGCCTACTCTGTCGTCGCTGGTGATGAAGCCCTCTCTCTTCAGCCTTTGGAGGTTGTCTTTGTGGTTGAAATACTTCTTTAGGTGTGGGTCGTGCAGGCTGTTGTACTCTGTGCTCAACTGGCGACAGCAGGGATCTCCCAGGTTAAAGTAGCCGGATGGCTGGTGAAGCTGCAAGAGGGATGGATGTTCCTGAGTATGAAGGGGGCAGGCAGAGCAGTGGCAGCCAACACACTTCCGAGCTCATCACGCACATGGGAGGGCATTTCCAAACCTCCCAGGTCTAGACTAATTCCCGGCGTATGTCCCACCCGGGGGAAGGATCAGCACCCCGGAGACTCTCCAGCAGAGAAGAAACCTCTGCCCACAGCCGCTACGTGGTGGCCATGGACTGTTGCTGTAGGAATGCAAGGAGCTGTGTACTGCAGCACTGTGAGGGTTGTGCCCAGTGCTGCCCCTGTAAGGAGCTCAGCTGAAATGCTGCCTACAGCCCCCTCTTTCCCCCTGGCACTTTGCTCTGCCTGCAAAATGGGATTGCGCTCCCCAGAGGCGCCAGGCTGTCCTCGGGGAAAGGTGAAGGGTTTTTTAGGTGGAAGAGCAACACTTTTACTTCATGCAGCTCTGCCCAGCCTGGAGCGCTGCTATGGGCGAGGCCTCCTTTCTCTTGGCACTGCAGAGCCAAGAGGCTCCCTCAACTCCCCAGCCCTGTGCGGTGGAGGGGCTGCAGCTCCCAGTGCACAGCAGGTGGCCACAAGGACATCTCTGAATGACGGGGACCCCCGAAGAGAAGAGAGCTTCTCTGCCCCTTTCTACTGCCCTTACCGATTTCCCCAGCTTTCCCCTAGTGAAGACGTGCTCGGAGTGAGGTGCCACCGGGACCTTGACCCCGAGTGGGAGGCCCAGCAGCCATTCTCCCAGGTGCTCGCTTCCGGGCCTGACCTAGGAAGACAGAGACACTCAGATCCCAGCTCAATAGCCAGTGGTAAGAAACGGCAGGTGCCGTGGTCCCAGAGCTGGGCCCTCTCCATCAGCCCGCTGCTTACCTCTCTCCTTTTTTCCATTGTGCTCCTCAGTGCCTTTTGGGCGCCAACAGTGAGGCAGTACTCTACGGTTCCTTCCAAGAGCTGTGCAGGAGCTGCGACACTGCGCTCACTCCTCTTGCTCCAGAGGTATCGATCTGAGGTCCCAGGCACAGCCAGCAGCTAGAGAGCAGCCCCACACTGTTGCATCGTCACGTCGCCTCATTGTTACATCACCACGTTCCCCTGGCTACCTACTGTTGCATCACTGCACCGGCCAAACGCCCAGCTGCTGCCCACTGGTCCACGTGGGGGGCCCGCCTGGAGGACCCCAGGTCTATGGCCCACCCATTCATTCTTGCTGACCTGGCTTTGAGAGTTCATCTGCACAGGCCCCATCCCACCTCAACTCCTGTGCGCGCGCCTCTGTGAAGTGAAGCAGGCATCCTTGCCAAGCGGGAAGAAATGCAAGGACTCTGGTTCACTGGCTGGGTAGTCGTAGTAGTAGTAGTAGTAGTAGTAAATCACTTTTCTTTCTTTTACTCTGTGCTGAGTCTGTCTTGCCCTTTGCACTAATTGGAAAGTCATCCCTCTGTCCTTATCTCGGGTCCTAAGCCTCCCAACATATCTTTTCTCCCCTGTTGGGCTGAGAAGAGGGAGCGAGCGAGCGGCTTGGTGGGCATTCGGCCTCTAGCCAGGGCCAAACCACCACACCTGCACAGACGATCTCAAGGCGAAGGCCGAGCTTTTCCTTCACACACGGTGAATACCAGGCTTCCTAGAACTGCACCCTCCCTCCAGTAGCCCCCTGGCAAGGCTTGCTAAACGTGGCCCAAATGCTGGCTGCTTCCCGCCTCCCTCATTGCGGTGCCCCGTGACACTGGGTCTCAGTGTGACACACGCTGTAGGAGGGAAGAACGTCGGGCAGATTATGGCCGGGAAAAGGCCCCGACCCAGCGTGGCCTGGCTTGAATGAAGCTGGGCCCAAGCAAGCACTGGGGAATGAACTCTTTATTGCAGACACCAGGGTGTAAGCTCTGAGTTTGCGGCCTGTGGCGTATTGAAGAGCACGGACTCCGACTGTGGTGGATCGAAGAGAACTTTAATAACCACTGAGCAAAATTTTATACCCTCTCGATGGCTGACGCAGCAGCCTCGAGTCAGGTTTCAGGGCTTTTCATGAATACTAGAACTACAACATTCCTACACAAAAGGTTGTCCCGGCTTGGGGGGGCTCCTCCTGACAAAGCACACGCTGCCACCTCCCTGCTAATCGATGCACGGATGTACATCTCCACACGCCCCTCTTTCTTGCTTTTTCAGCTTCTTTCTCCTTTCCAGGGCCACTTTTCCATTTCCCAGAGCTGCCTGCCTGGGGGAGCTGCGCAGGGTCTCTACACATCTCTTGGCACACAGCTCCCCAGGAGAGCGTCCACAATCCTCCCAGGCAAGGCCCTCGCTTCCGACCCGGGCGTCTGGAAGTCCCCACAGAGAGGTCTGAAGCGCAGTCCTCTGCGCTGTGCTCCTGTGTGGGCAGAGGGCTTTGGATACGGGGGAGGGACGGGCCGCCTGGAGAAGTCCGGGCCCGTGGAGGGGAGGCCATCCTCAGCGAGACAGCTGCCCCTTCGGCCTCGCTGTGCAGGCGGTTTTGGAACTGGCCTTTGACGCTTCAGTTCAGGAGTCAGCACAGGCAGCTTGGCACCTTCTTGCCCCATCTCAGCATGGGACTTGGTGCGGTCTTTGTCCCAAGCTCCTTTCTCTCTCCTGCTTCCCTTGGATTTCAAGGAGCTGCTTGTCTGCTTTGCTGGAGTTGGGCAACGTGGTTTTTGAGCCTGCTGCAGCCGCAGTAACGGGCAAGAAGTGTCTGTCACTTTGGAGGCATCCTTAAATGTGGTCAGGCGTGTCTGAAGCCTTTCCTGAAAGGAGACAGGAGGCTGCAGCTCGCTGTTGCCCGCAGAAGCACTCACGGCCATGCGTGCTGAGGCATCGCACGGGCCCAGGCCAGCGCTCTGCTTCAGCCTGGCCTAAGAGGGCCTAAGAGAAGGGCTTCCCAGAGCACCTCACGTGCCTGCACACCACCTTCCTGCCCATGCCCAACCTGTGCTAGCTCAGCTCCCAGAGGGGTAGTCCTTTCGCTGCCACAGTGCCCAGGCCACCATGACAGCCCTCCCCTCCTCTGCACTGACGGCCTCCCCGAGATGCAGCCAGTCAAGCCCAGGCCTTCGGCACCGTGCTGCTGACGCGTATCTGCCACCACTCGGCTTCGCCTACCTTTTCTCGCCGGGCCACTGCCTCTATGTCCAGCCTGAGCCTGGTCAGGCATCCTTGCCAAGCGGGAAAAAATGTGGAGGACCTGCACACCAAATGTGCTGGGCTGTGGCTTGGCTTTACCCTTTTTCCTTTTCCTTTTTGCCCAAGCCTTCTTTGCCTAACTGCCTTCCTGAGTGATATTTCTGAAGTGGGTGTCTCCGGGACAGAGGAAGAAGGGAAGGTCTTTGCTTGTTTGTAGTGTCGAGAAGGTGGCCACAAGGATGTCCCTAAGTACCAGTGTTGTACAGGTGTTGGTTGATGACATGACCAATGAGATGGCCCAGGGGATACAGAGGATTTGGAGAGGATCATCTGCCTTTGTTAACTTTGTAGTCTGAGGTTATTCCTTGTTTCACACTGTGCACCGTGTTTCTGCTTGCATTGCAGTCATGTTTGCTTTAACATCAATATGCAATATGCAGTGTCATCTATGTGTATCTTTAAATAGTTCATACTATTTCATTTTATAAAGACTAATCAAACAGACAGGGAATGTGGACCTTGAGATGGATTAACCTATTCTATTACTTCTATTAAAGCTATTTTTGCATTTTCTATTCCAACCTGTACAGTGTGAATGTTCTGCTCAATAGGTTTGCTTTCCATAAATAACCAGGGTTTACCTTTCAAACTAGTGACGAACTCTTCTCAGGTTCCACCTTCTTTAGTGGAAATCCATAACTCTTATGCCCATCCTTGTAGCACTGAGAACTGAATAGGACAGAAATTCAGGGGAGCTGATATCTGGTAGAAGATTGGTTTCTAGGGCACTGTCAGCAGTCAGGCGTATTTGCCACTGCTGCAATAGCTCTGAGTGTTGCTATCATGGAATGGATCCATATCTTCAATGTTCCATCACAGGCTTTTAAGAAAGGCTGTCATCTCAAAAGCTAGGTTTCCAAATCACTATTAACAGGAAAAAGCTACAGACACAAATAGCAAATATAATTATACCTTGGCTGCACTCTAATTCTAAGTAGGATATTGAATTTTCATGCAAGATCAGTGGTTTCACAGCCAATCCTCTGGCTCTAGGTCAATTCCCAGCCGCAAGTGAATTGGTCTCTTCAGTGATGGAAGTTCCCTTAGTGGTAGGAGGGCTTCCTTGTTCCAATTCCAGGTTGGTTGCAGCTTTTAGTTGGGAGTGGTGGATTCATGTAAACTTTTCCTCCACCTTTACCTCTGAGAAACGTTAGCAATAACAAAAACTCCCCCTTCCTTCGATGAGAGAAGTTATGCTTTCTTTTGTGTACTTTTACTCAAACGTTTATTCCCTGGTGTGGTGGCTGACCCTGGCTGGAGGCCAGATGCCCACGAAAGCTGCTCTATCACTTCCCTTCTCAGCTGGACAGGGGAGAGAAGATACAATGAAAGATCCTACCCCAAATCCCATATAAAAATAGTAAGTACATGTGAAAGTACAGGCTGTCTACCGAAATGAAGGAGAGAACTAGAGGGTGCAAAGACCTTGTGTGTCTCTATGGTAGCAAAGAACAGGGTGCCGGACACCTAACTCCAGTTCAGTGTGCCTTTTTTATAGAAATGTGATGTCGCTGACTGGTGTTCTTACACTTCCATAATGCCTTTTCACCTGTCTTCACTATACATATGTACTTCAAGTTCCAAACATTTGGGGAGATCCTCTAATTAGCATGTGCATTATTCACAAAGGGGTGCAGATTTTAGTATTAAAATGAGCACAGGTGAGTCGAGGCTGCAGTATTTCTTGATGCTCTTCCAAGGCTCCATATCTTTTATACACATTTACAATACAGAAATAATACTTTGAAGGGCCCTATTGTTCTAAATCCTTGGTCCCTTGAGAAATACACTATCCTCATTACTGTTGTTTCAGAGCATACTGTTAAGGATACCTGAGCTGGCATGTGCTCTGTACGGCCTTAACCCTCATTTTCCTGCACCAGCCCCACCTTTCCTTTTCTCTGGCTCAGCATGAGGAAGCTACATATATAGCTAGCCTCCTGCACCTGGAGCTTCTACACACAGGCGGAGGCAGCCTTGGCAAGGAGCGGGGCTCTCCAGGAAACCTCTTTCCCCGTCGTTAGAGGGCCGTAGGGAAAGGACCCGGACCTCCTCTATCTGCTCCGGTGCTGGGCCGCCAGCAGCCCCTCCGCTCTCCGTCCCGCCTGCAGCCAGAGGCGGGTGCGTGGCAGAACCCCACGACGGGCGACGCCCCGGGGCTGCCGGTGCCCGGCTCTGAGCCCCTCCCGCCGGGGCAGCCAGCGCAACCGCGGCGCTACCGCCAGGCAGACGGCGGGCTGCCGGAGGAAGAGGCGGGGTGGCGGCGGCTGCCGCCTTCCGCTGCCGGCCTCCCCGCGCAGCCGCAGCCCGCGCCGCTGGGCCGGAGCGCTGGCCGGAGCCCCGCCGCGCTGCCATGGCGCCGAGGCGGCGCCGGGGCCTGGCTGCAGCGGGCCCTCTGCTGCCGCTGCTCTGCGCCCTGCTCCGCGCCGCCGCCGACACCAGCACCGGCCGGGTAGGTCTGGGAGCGGGAGGGGCGGGCTGTGACCTGGCGGAGGGGAGCGGGGCTGTGCGGCTCGGGGGGCTGCGAGCCCGGTGGTGCCACAACTGGGACGAGGGGCGCTGGGGGCCGGGAAGCCCGGGGGCGGGTTGTGCGCTCTGTTGGCCCGGGGGCGGGCTGGAAAGCCGGGAGGGCAGCGCCTCCTCTGCTCCTCCGCACACGGCTCCCGCCTTGTCGCTGTATCTGGGCGCTGCTGCCCGCCGGAGCCTTCCTGCATCTCCTGTAGGCCTTCGTCGTGCCGCTCTCGGTTGTTGGTTGCTGGACCGGGCCGGGCTCGGCACAGGTGTGCGGCCACAGTCGCTGGCAGCTCCTCTGCCCGTGCCTGGGCGGGTTGGGAACCGGCAGGCGAAGCTAGCCGTGCTTCTTCTGTGTGTATCAGTCTCCCCGGTGGAGCTTCTCTTGATGCGGGCATCTTGTGTCCCTTTCCCTTGCTCCCTGCCCCCTCTGAGTCGGGTCGGGAGGAAAAGGGGGTACACGGGGGTAACCCGTGGCTTGGTTAGTGTGCTGTGCTCTGGCTGCTCAAGGACAGCTGGGTTTTTTGTCAGACTGAAGGTTGCAGCACGCTGTGTATGTCGGGCCAAGGCGGTGATAGCAAATGTCCAGCCTCCAGGCAGTTTTGCAGCTTTGCTTTGTCTTTTGCCATTGGTGATGTCTGTGTTGAATAGTACCATGTGTCCAGGTACTTGTTGAACTTGACCATGCCTGGCCCTGATACTGACATACCCTTCATTCTCCTGCTTTGGAAGTGAGGGCTTCCTCTGTTTCAAGTGATTCTGGTGTCTTCTTGTTGCTAACAATGTGAATCTTTCTCCCTCTGGTGCTCATCCTGACTTGACCCCCTTTTCTGCCGCTCTTATGGGAAGGCCCCTCTTCTCTCCCACCCCTGCTCCGAGTAATCCTGCTGCCTGTGTGAGAGCAGCACATGCAGAGGATTTATCACTGCACGTGTGCTGAGGACTGCGACCTGTGGGTCAGATGGATTGTCCTCATGGCTGCAAAAAGCTTACGGGATGTACACTGATCACATAGTAATCCTGGTTTTGAATCAGAGGATTGGGGTGTTGGCCAGAAGGAAGCAGCACTGGGGTGTATGCAGGAAAGGTTACAGTGAAAAGTTTATTCAAACAGGTGTTCAGGTTTTATTGGCATTTGCACATAATGAGGAATATTCCTTTCTCTCATGGTACTAAAGTGGGGAGGTGGGAGGAGAGGGGAGGAAAAAACCATCCTGAATTAATGGGTGGTTTTGAAAGTGCTGTCCCTAGCATTTTGACAAGTTTGACACATGGTTTTATCTCAGGCTGCATTTTGCGGGGGAGGTGGGGAAAAGGGATAAAGCTCCTTGAGGGAACTTGGCTTTTTTTCCTGTTCTGACAATTTGCTAGATATCTGCTATTAGTAGAGGAAAAGTCCATATAACGAGAGACCCTGCAAACTTTGTGTGTTTTTTATGTTATGGTTTTTTTGGTTTGGTGTTTTTTTTGTGGTGCTGAGTGTTAAAGGAATGCTCCTGTGCTCAGGGCAAGTGTAAAGGTGAACCTTTCTGGGAATTGCCTGAGCCTGTTAAACTGCTTGCTTGGAGTGATGGTCCAGAGACAGCAGTAGGTGGCTTACAGTGGGTTATTTGGAGCATGTTGCTGTGGGGACTGAGAAATCTCACAAAGGGAAGGTGACAGGGTTGTACAGGTCTCTGGAATGACGACAGAGCTTCTTGGGCTTTTCTGGTGTTCCTAAGACGTAAGTCTGTCCCGGTTACTCAGTTGAGATGATGGCAGTTTTTAATTGACAGATCTGCATTGTCCTGTCAGGACAGGCTTATTAAGCTGGATGTCCAGCCTTTCCCAGGGATCAGATAATATTACCAAACCTAACCAAAAAAAAAAAAAGTGATGGTTGAATTTTTGGGGGCTAGCTTGTCACTTTTTCTTATGAGGAAATGTTCTGATCTGTGAAGTTGAAAACTTAACTGTGGCATCTTACCATCTGTTTCTTTCTTTTTCAGGGTTGGTTAAAAACTTACGGCTACTTACTTCCATCTGACAGCCAAATGTCTGCCTTGCAGTCAGGAAAAGCTGTGCAGTCCGCAGTTGCCACTATGCAACAGTTTTATGGGATCCCAGTAACAGGAGTTTTGGACCAGACAACTATTGAGTAAGATCAACGTAGGCTAATTTTGTCTTTCCCTTTCTTAATGTGTTGTCATTTTACCTGGGTAATTATTCCAGCCACAAGAAGCCCTCGAAAGTGGTAGATTTGACTGACTCAGGCAGAGAAGTCTTGATTGTGAATATGTACCCACAATGAAAACGTGGACAACTCCACCTGTTCTTTTTACCAACAGTTCTGTTTGCAAGTGTGAGGAAAGCTCTTGTTAAATGTTCTTTGTACATAGATCACCATTGCTGATGCACAGGCAAAGCATAAATCCTGTGAGTTTCTGAAAGCTGAGAACTTCAAGGGTTTCATTTATTCCCATCTCTTGTCTGGATGTGGGTGAAAATCTGGCCACAGAAATGGCTTCTGATATATTTCTTAATTACTTGTATCTGTGGGTCTCCATAGATGCTCTTTGTGGAGACCTGTAGTTCCCATATGAAGCGAGTTCTAGTCTGGTGATGACAGTCATATGATAGACTACTTAGCCATTGATAGTTGCCATTGGTTGGACATTGGGTGTTCTCTGTTGCATGTTGACCACGTGTTACTTGTTTGGATTGGTGTCTTTGTTAGCACAGAACCAGTGGTCTAAACCACCTGGGCTGGAGGGACTTTGTTCTTTGAAGGTGGTTGCCTTTAGTCTGCTCTTCAATGTATACTGTGAAGTGTGGTGCTGCTGACTAGCTCCCTGTTGTCTGATTGCCTCGATGCCATGTATTGGCTGAATCTGTCTGGGCTAGGGGAGTATCTTTTGACTACAGCAGAACATAGATAAGGTCTTATTTATGCTTTCTGGGGGAAAGAAGCAGCTCATGGTCAAAAAAGAAACCCCACCACCAAAAAAAAAAATCCAACCAAAAATCACAAGTAATCAAGCTTGCTTAGTCTCTGCCTTAGAGCTTTCCCTGGACCTTTTCTCAGTGCGTTAGCAGATGCTTTTAGAGTATGCTCTGCCTAGTTCTTTCCTGTTACAGCACTCTGCTGGTAAGAGGGCACAAAATAACCAGAGTTTGAAGAACGAAGGGGGTTGGTTGCATGCCTTCCAGACTGCAAGAAGGAGAAACAGAAGAAATGACTGAATTAGGCAGAAGGGGGTCATCCTGGACTGGGAATGCCTCTTCAGTGAATGTAACATTCCCTCCTTTAGCTCACAGAAGTCCTTCCTTTAGTAAAGCCTTTGACATCATTTCCAACATCATTCTTCTGGAGAACTGGGCCTGTCATGGCTTGAATGGCATATGCTTTGCTGGGTAAAACCCAGCTGGATGCCCGGGTGCAAAGAATTGTAGTGGATAGAATTAAGTCCTGTTGGTGTCTGGCCACAAGTGGTGTTACCCAGGGCTCTGCACTGCGGTGAGTTCTCTTTAATATCTTCACCATTGATCTGGATGAGGGGGTCAAGTGGTCCCTCAGTAAGTTTGCAGATGACACCAAGTTATGTGGGAGTGTTGATCTGTTCGAGGGTAGGAAGGCTCTACAGAGGAATTTGGACAATCTGGCTAGATGGACTGAGGTGAGCTGTCTGAGGTTTAGCAAGGCTCAGTGCCTTGTCCTTGTGCTGGGTCCTGCTGGGTCCTGCACTTAGGTCACAACAACCCCAGGCAGCGGGACAGGGGCAAAGTGGCTGGAGAGCTGCCTAGGGGAAAAGGACCTGAGGTTGCTAGTTGACAGCTGGCTGAACATGAGCCAGCAGTGTGCCCAGGTGGCCAAGAAGGCCAACAGCATCCCAGCTTGTCTCAGCAGTGGTGTGGCCAGCAGGACCAGGGCAGTGATCGTTCCCTGTCCTGGGCACTGGTGGGGCTGCAGCTCAAGTACTGGGTTCAGGTTTGGGCCCCTCACTCCAAGAAGGACATTGAGGTGCTGGAGCGTGTCCAGAGAAGGGCAACGGAGTGGATAAAGGTCTGGAGTGGCTGAAGGAACTGGGGGAGAGTGGGGTTCAGTGTGGGAAAGAGGAGGCTGAGGGGAGACCTGATCACTCTCTGCAACTCCCTGGAAGGGGGTGTAGTGAGGTGGGGGTCGGTCTCTTAAGTAAGAAGTTGTAGGATAAGAGGAAACAGCCTCAGGTTGTGCCGGGGATGTCTACATTGGGTGTTGGGAACAATTTCTTCCCCAAGAGGCTTGTCAAGTGTTGGACCAGGCTGCTCAGGGAGGTGGTGGAGTCACCATCCCTGGAGGGGTTTGAAAGAAGACATAAAGATGTGGTGCTTAGGGACATGGTGTAGTGGTGGCCTTGGCTAGCAGCTGGACTTGATCTTCAAGGGCTTTTGGAACCCAAATGATTCTGTAAGTCTATGAACACCCAAGGGCTGATGGGTGAAAAACCTAGCTGGATCCCTCTTCTGAAACTCGAGTCTCCAAAGGCTTCAAACCTGCAAACAGCTATGGGTTTACTCTGCAGTCATGTTTGGTGCCACTAGGTCCATATGTTGTATGGCAGCATGGAGCAGGAGTACATACCTAGAAATACATGAAAGGAAAAAGAGGCATTTTGAGTTGGAAGGAGCGTGTCTAGGCCTTGCTGGGCTGTCGTTTCTTCAGACCTGGTTGTGGAAGCTGAGCAGCAGAGCAGGCAAAGCAGGCTGACTCAGAGCTCCTTGTTACTCAGGCGTTTGCTAGGCTGTTATTACTGTGTCTGTGTTGGGCATTTCAAGATGGCAATTAGGAATTTCTCTGTCATCTCTGCCAGTGTCATAAGGTCTGTCCTTTTAAAGTACCTTTAGAATCCATCAGAGTGCAGCTGTTATTTTCTGTGGTTTCTTTGTTAGGCAAAAAGTTCTGCATTATGCTTATTATGGAAAGTTTTTCATCTCCTTCCCCATGTGCCTCCAAATCCTGACCTTGCTCTTTCCTCCAAGAGTGGTACCCAAGTGTGTGAAAGCTGCCAGACAGGTCTGTGGGATAGGGGAAGGAACATTGCTCTTGGTGTTGCTTACAGGTACCTGAAAGGCAGGTGGGACAGGGACCTGTTCAGCAGAGGTGGGAGGTTGGGGATATGTAGTTTCTTGTAATAGGAGTGGGGGGAATACATTGCAACTAGAGGCTTGAATTGTAGTTTTGCTCAGGCAGGGATGTGGTCCTGGGAGCATGATGGGAGAGAATGCACGCTGGTGGTGGCTGCTGTGATTGTTGCAGTCAGTCTCATAGCCCCTGGGGCAGCCAAGAAATAGGCTTAGCTGTGTTGGAAGTGTCTCATGTGTCTCATGCTTTGTCGTGAGCCTGTTGTGGAGGCCCCTTACCTTGGGGTCCATGATGTAGCTGTTTAAAGGTACCACTCCTACCGGCTCAATAGCAGGCAATTGGGAGTGAGAGCTTGTTCTGTTTAGAGAATCTTGTGGAGGGTGTGGATCCTGAACTGGGAACAGCAGCTGTACCTGGACGAGAGCAGGATGCCACTGCTTTTGAAAGTACCTGTTTTCCACACACCAGACAGCTGGAGGAGTGCAGCAGTCTGTCCATAAACAGTGCCGAGTATAAATGTTGATGATCTGGTGTTCTTGGTGCCCCCATTAAGAAAAACGGGTGGGGAGAGAAATCAACCATAATTATCTGAATCCTACTTCAAGTAATTGTCTTTTTTTTCTGATGGGATGTGTTTTGTAAAAAGTCCCTGGAATACAGAATGGGTTATCTGCAGTGCTCAGCAGAGAATGGCTGTGAAAAGCCTCAGCTGAAGATGGGCAATGGCACAAGCTAGTGTTGTGATGATTTTGCTGTGCATCTGCCCTGCTGAAAAAGAGATGCCTGGATTTGTACTCAAGAAAAGATTGGATGAGATACCTGGGGACATGGTTTAATAAGTAATATAGGTGATAGGGGATGGTTCGACTAGATGATCTTGGAGGTCTTTTCCAACCTTAATGTTTCTGTGTGATTCTGTCCCACATGATTAGACTAGGCCTGAGAAGGAAGGTGAGTCAGAGAACTGGTCCAGGTAAACATTCTCAGCTTGACATTACACAGGCTGCTGACAGCTTGGGTACTGCGTTGCTCTAACCAGGTAGCTGGGCTTTTTTACTAGGTCTGTTTCCCAGAGTGTGTTGCTGAGCTCTGGAGCAAACTGGCAGAACACGGGGGTCCAGACTGGCCTAAGTGTTAATAGGGTTGAAAGAGGAGTTAGGCAGCCTGTTTGTAGCTTAAGTCTATCAGCAGCTTTGCAAATGCTGATGCCTTGGGAGCTCTGACTCAAGAAGTCATTAAAGCCCAGGGTGCTTAGAATCATAGACTCATAAAATCATAGAATGATTTTGGCTGGAAAAGACCTTAAGATAGAGTCCAACCATCTATCCAGCCCTATTAGGTCCAACACTAGACCATGTCACTAAACATGGTATAGCAGCTTGAATCTGGAACAGCTCCACACCCTGCCTTGTGTCTGTGCACTGCGATGGAGCTGGCACAGGGGTGAGCAGTTTGTCTGTCTTTGAGGGAATTAAGTTTTGGCCTGGTCTTTGTGCAGCTCAGATTGGCTTTGATAGCACAAGACTAAGCTGTGGAGTGCTGATTTCCTGCAGCCTACTCAGTGTAGGACAGGTGCTGTTCATACATGGAGCAGAGGTTGAGGTGTGAGGGACTTGGCAATGTATTGCTAGTGTGTCAGCATTCCTAGCACTGCCCTGGGTAGTCCTGAGGACTTGTCCTACACAGCCACATTGGTCTGGTAGCACTGCTGTTTTCACTGTGGTGATGACAGAGCCCTGGGACAGGCTGCCCAGAGAGATTGTGGAGTCCCCTTCTCTGGAGACATTCAAAACCCACCTGCATGTGTTCCTGTGTGACCTAATCTAGGTGATCCTGCTCTGGTGGGGGGTTGGACTAGATGATCTTTCGAGATCCCTTCCAACCCTTCTGTGATTTTTGTCTTCTAGATAATGCTGGTAAAGATAAAACAAAAGGTCATTTTCTGACTCAGCAGGGCCTGATGATGTTGATGCTCAGAGTACTGGAGTTCTCCTGAAGCTCAAGAGGTGAAAGCCTAATTCCTGCTATGGTTTATGTAAGGTTATGCTGAAAACTCAGCACCATATCACATAACTGGAAAACTTAATTTAAAATACTGAGGAAACATCTAGGAGAACACAGCTACAGAAAGCCTGACATCTCTCTAGCAAAGTGGTAGAAACAAAACCCACAGAATATTGAGGTTGAACTAATGGGGCTTTTCTAAAAGCAAATCTTGGATGTACTGCTTTTCTTTGAAGGTGGCAGCAGTTGTGTGGGCAAGACAGATCTGATTTCCACAGGCTGCTCTGACTTCTGAAAGACATACCATACTGAGAAATGGAAGGTAATCTAAGTGGGGAAGATCTGTGCTAGCTTTGCATCCACAGCTTGGGTTCTTGTCAGGTACAGTACAATATGTATAAAAACCTTATTTTCTGTGTTCTTGCTGGGAGGGTGTACTGACAGATGACTGCACTGAAATTTGGAAGCACCCAGAGTTTTTTGCATATAGGAAGGTCAGCTGCTTGGCTGCCTGAGCTGGGAGCGGGTGTGTGTGCTGTGAAAGAATGGTTTTTGTGAGGTTGTACAGAGCAAAGTGTTTGTCTGGCCTTTATTTAAAAGGTTTCCTGGAAAGAAGTCTTGTAAACTATCCACTGGTGATGGGAAGACACTCCTGAAGGTGTGGGGTGTGTATTTTTGATAAAATGTATGTTGCTCAGGCTCAAGCATGTGAGCAGTGTGGACTACTTGCCATCTGCGGGCTGCACTTGGAGGAGCATTTGGGTTTGGAGGCCAAAAGTTGTCCCCCAGGTGGCAAAGGATGTTGGGGAAGCCCTGCTGAGGAGAAGGGAGAGAATTTGGTATGGGTGCAAGAAATAGCCCAGGATTGGCTGCAGTGCTCTTCTCATATGTGACCTGGCAGCAGCGTATTTGTGCATGTCATGTCCTGCAGAGTTTTCTGAAGGCATGTGTCACGGTGGACACTGGCCTTTGCCATCAGACTCAGTGGATCAGATGCCTGAAGAGTGCTGATGGTGATGTCCTCAGCAGTCCAAGCAGGAGACTGAGAGCAGTGCCAGTGTGCTGGTGAGGCTGTGGCCAGAGCCTGCTTGTGTTATTCCTGGGCTCTGGTCTCCTGTCCTGGGCTGAATTTCAAAGCCACAAAAAACATGGCTGGGATGGAAAGTTGCTCTGTTAGGACTTTTGGAGACCAGTACTTCTCCTCTGTTTTCTGTCCTGTCTCCTTTGTCCCCTCCTGCTGCATGCAGTGATGGGTGGATTCAGTCCTCCATAAGCCACTTCGGACTTAGCTGGAGCATGCCCACACCAGCAAGCTGGATAATATTCTGAGGAATGGTCTGTTTCTCCATGTTAGAGAATCATTTAGGTATGGGGACCTCTTGAGATCATCTGCTTGAACCCCTGCCTCAAACAGGGATAGCTAGAGCAGGTTGCCAAGGGCCATGTCCGCTTGGGTTTTGAATACCTCCAAGGCTGGAGACTACCACTCCTCTGGACAACCCGTGCCAGTGATTGACCACCCTCTCTAGCTGGTGCAAGAAATAAGCAAAAGATTGCAGGTAAGGGAGAAGACCTGACTTCTCTGATGTGGCATGGATCCCCATGCACAGGACAGCATCCTTTGTTCTTCTGACCTTAGAGGCCAGAGTTTCCCTCATCATGAGTGACAGCAAGAGTCAAGGATTATGGGGAGAAGAACCTAACAAAGTTTGGTGGCTGTGGCACACAGGTTGAAGTGATCTGTCCTGGTCATCATAGGTGAAAACCTTAGTTGTTATCTGGGAGAGTTGTGTTTGTGCTTGTTCAAACTCACACACATGAGTTATGAATTGGAGGGTTTGGGTTTTTTTTTACTGGCACAGGAGCACTTCAACAGATGGAGAGTGGATGGAGTGGGTGATAGGGTAGCTTGATCCCAGTGTGAGCACACATGGAATTTTGATCTGGGCTGCTTTTGTGGCATTATCATCATTAAGTTCTTGTCAAACATAAGGGCTGCATGATCTGGGATCTGTGTTTCCAAAAGAAAAATGAGTTCTTTCATGTACTGATGTGTGTGGATTGCTAGCAGAGGTGGGCTGTACAGCTCTCTGCAAAGAGGGTAGACCCAGGAGAGGGAAGACTGAGCCCTTCTTGGTGGTGACATTGAGGTCTTCCAGTCATCCCCTGAGTTCTTTTGAATCTCTTTTCCAAGCTCTTTGTTAGCTTCCTTTTACTTTCCCTTATAGGTGGATGAAGAAGCCTCGATGTGGAGTTCCAGATCATCCCCACCTACGCCGTAGTCGGAGGAAAAAGCGGTATGCACTGACTGGACAAAAGTGGAGGCAGAAGCATATAACCTACAGGTATAGCCCCCTCCCTGCCCCTCTTTGTTAGGGGGGAAAATGCTCTATACTTGTTTGGCAGTAAAATTTTGTAATTACTTTTACTAACTGGATTTTTTTTATGGACTTTAATGCCTAGTTGAGGGTTTCATTCTTGGAACAGGGTGGAGGGGAATACTTTCAGAGCACTGGGCTGAACATAGGTTATGCTCAGTTAGAAAATAACTGATCTGTAAAGACTCCTGAATCTCACCCATCATCAGATGTGTACTTCTGGCAGGAAAATCCTAGTAAGCCCTGTTCAGTTCCCTTAGAAATGAAAGGCTGTAGCCTTTAGATCATGTGTCATCTTTAACAAACCTTTAAGGAACATCATTGTCTAAAGACATGATGCTTTCTCCTTCTGCTGATCTGTGACATTTTACTGAGTGTTTATTTTTGTGGAGATTTTATTATCCTCATGTAGGAGAACCCTTGATTTTGTCAGGCACAGGTCTGCTGAGTCAATGTACTAAAGTGAGTGTCAAATGAATCACAGAACCCCAGTCTGGTTTGGATTGGCTGAGATGTCAGAACCTCTCCGGTTATCCCAGCCATGGGCAGGGACACCTCCCACTAGCCCAGGTTGCCCAAAGCCCCATCCAGCCTGGCCTTGAACACTGCCGGGGATCCAGGGGCAGCCCCAGCTTCTCTGGGCACCCTAGGCCAGAGCCTCCCCCTCCCTGGGAAGGATTTCTGCCTCCCAGCTCCTTTCCAGCTGCCCTCCTGCAGCTGAAGGCCATTCCCCTTGGTCTGTCCCTCCATGCCCCTCTCCAGCTTTTCCCTGAGGGTTCTTGTTTGAGTCATTTAGGCACTGAGCTATTGAAAGACAATTGCTGAATGATGCCAATGGAAATCTGTGACAATGCCACTTTGAAATAAAATTAAACACCCCTGTAGTCAGAAGTATTTTTGGAGGGTGAAAGGAGATTGCAGAGGAGTGAGAACTAGGAATGTGGACGCTAAGGAGAAGGTATGGGTGAGCAAGGCTAAGGCAGAAAAAAAGGCTGTGGTCAAGAGGTATAAATACGAGTGACCAGCATGGAGAGGGTACCAGAATGTAAAGGAAGAGAGGGGATAGTGTGAAAGGAAGGAGAATGGGACTAGGACACTGAGAAAGGAGGAGGATGATTCTTCAAGTAATAGTGAGGGACTGCAGAGGCTGGGAGGAGGGACTACTTCAAAGCATCCACTGATAATCCTTCCTTTAACTCAGATTGTAAAGGGACACCTTAACCTCTGAGAGGCCGATTCTGCTTCTGACCTTTTATGGGCCTTAGGGAAAACTGGTTGATGACTGTATGAATAAATCATAGAATCATAGAATTAGAATCATAGAATTGTAGGGGTTGGAAGGGACCTCGAGAGATCATCGGGTCCAACCCCCTGCCAAAGCAGGCTCCCTAGGACATTTCACTGAGATAGGCATCCAGACGGGTCTTGAATATCTCCAGAGAAGGAGACTCCACCACCTCCCTGGGCAGCCTATTCCAGTGCTCTGTCACCCTCACTGTGAAAAAGTTTCTCCGCATGTTGGTGCGGAACTTCCTATGCTCCAACTTGCAGCCATTGCCCCTTGTCCTGTCTCCACAGACGACTGAAAAGGGGCTGGCTGATTCCCCTGCATCCCTTGCTTAAGATAATTGTAAACATTAATTAGGTCCCCCTTAGTCTTCTCTTCTCAAGGCTGAACAGTCCCAATCTTCTCAGCCTTTCCTCATAGGGGAGATGCTCCAGGCCCTTTATCATCTTCGTAGCCCTTCTCTGGACTCTCTCCAGGAGATCCCTGTCCTTTTTATACCAGGGAGCCCAGAACTGGACACAATACTCCAGGTGGGGCCTGACCAGGGCAGAGTAGAGCGGGAGGATCACCTCCCTTGACCTGCTGGCTACACTCCTCCGGATGCACCCCAGGATCCCATTGGCTCTCTTAGCCACCGAGGCACACTGCTGGCTCATGGCCAACCTGTCATCCACCAGGACCCCCAGGTCCTTCTCCACTGAGCTCTTCTCCAGCAGGTCATCCCCCAGCCTGTACTGATAGAAACGGTTGTTCCTTCCCAGGTGCAAGACTTTACACTTGCTTTTGTTAAACCTCATCTGGTTTCTCCCTGCCCAGCTCTCCAGCCTGTCCAGGTCTCGCTGGATGGCAGCGCAGTGTTCCTGCGTGTCAGCCACTCCTCCCAGCTTTGTGTCATCGGCGTACTTGCTGAGGGTCGATGCTATTCCCTCATCAAGGTCGTCAATGAAGATGTTAAACAGGACTGGACCCAACACCGAGCCCTGGGGAACACCGCTAGTCACAGGCCTCCAGTCAGATTCCACTCCATGAATCACGACCCTCTGGGCTCGGTCCGACAGCCAATTCTCAACCCACCTCACTGTCCACTCATCAATCCCATGCTTTCTCAGCTTTGCTATCAGGATGTCATGGGAGACAGTATCAAAAGCCTTGCTGAAGTCAAGGTAGATGACATCTACTGCTCTCCCTCCATCTACCCAGCCGGTGATGAGATCGTAGAAGGCTATGAGATTGGTGGAGCACGATTTCCCCTTGGTGAATCCATGCTGACTACTCCTCATGACCTTCTTCTCTTCCAATTGCTTGGAGATGGCATCCAGAGCAAGCTGTTCCATTACCTTTCTGGGGACAGAGGTGAGGCTGACTGGCCTATAAACCATCTCTGAAGCATATGCACAGCCACAGGGACTGGCTGTCAGATGGCTTCACTTCTGCCATTGTCAAACTAGTAGTTGTTATTGAACTAACAGTTGTAGTGTGCCATTCAAGCAACAGGTTATGCTGGTTTACCACATTGTGTTACAGTGACTTTCATCTGTCAATCATTATATTAAATTGAGCCAATTTCATTGAAGACTGAAAGTTGTTCCCATGACACAGATACTTCATATTTCCCAACCCAAATTTAATAGGTCTTGAGTATATTATATGCACACACAAACCCCACACTAGAAACAGCACTTTTTAAACTGAAGTTTACAACTATGGGAAACTTATGTACAATTAAATGTTGGTTTGTTGTTTTCAACACACACATGCATACCCCACACACCACCCCCAATAAACTCTGTATCATCAGCTGTCATGACTGGGTTGCACAAAACTGGCAGCCCCTATGAGCTCTTAAGTACTTGTAGTAGTCCTAAGACTTAAGCTGCTTCTATCAGGTTGTATAGTTTACTGAAAGGTTTAGCACAATCATCTCAGACAAAATCTTTAAGTAGCTCACATTTTTAGCTAGCTTACAATCCTGGTGGAGGCAGGTAAGTAAAGGTGGTCAGGTTTTTAGGAAGCAATGCCAGATCAACCCAGGTACTGGGAAGATTCTTGTTGATAAATACAGACTTCAGATCAAGGCTGTAGTTCTGATGGCAGCTTTATTTGTAAAAGTTTGCATGGGCAGGGTAGTATCTGCAAAAAATAGTGACCCCTTGGAAATGGTAATTGTGTAGATGTGGCTATGTATTGGGATTATAATAAGTCTCAAATATATTCTGCAAATTTGAACAACCCTTCTTTCTCATCCACACAGTGTGCACAACTATACCCCCAAGGTTGGAGAGACTGATACGAGGAGAGCTATTCGTCAGGCATTTGACGTTTGGCAGCGAGTGACACCACTTACCTTTGAAGAGGTTCCTTACCATGAAATTAAAAATGATAGAAAGGAGGCAGATATTATGATATTTTTTGCTTCTGGTTTCCATGGAGACAGTTCTCCGTTTGATGGAGAAGGTGGATTTCTAGCTCACGCTTACTTTCCTGGACCAGGAATAGGAGGAGATACTCACTTTGATTCAGATGAGCCGTGGACCCTGGGAAATTCTAATCATGATGGTAAGAGAGCAGGTCTTTTCTTCAAAACAAGATGTTGAATGTGGACATTCTGATGGGATTTTAAGTAGAAAGCACCTGGTTAGTGGAGTTTTTGCCTCCCATGCAGTGGTTCAAATGTTTTCTAAAACATGTATTCTATCTTAAATGGGTAAATCATTTAATTAGTGAGTTTGTGACTCTGCATGCCTCTGTGCTCACACATGTGGATGTTGAGGAATGAACTTGTGTCATCTGGCTTTTTACATCTCAAGTTTTGGACTGTTGTTTTTACAGAAACCTTTAGGGAGGGAAAAGATGAACAGGAGAGTGTTGAAACGTAAGCTCCACATCTCATGGAATACTTAGCAACGGTAGTTAAAGTTAGCTGTAATGGTGAATAGAAAGTGGAGAGAGTAAAGACATTTGAATGACAGATGGTTTTGATCCATATTTGTTTTCCCACAGTCTGAGTATGGTCATAATCTTCCCAGCAGAGGTTTGGTCTGGCTGATTTGTTGAGGATTACTGATTAGGACAACTGTGTTTGTGATATTAAGCAATGAAGAGTTTCTGTGTCTTTCTAGCTTTATCTTACTCTGATAAGTGCTTTCTGATCTATTTTCAAACCATTGATTTAGGATACTAATGACTTGTAAAAGGTTTGAGTTAAAAAACCCAGGATTTTACAGTGGCCTCAAATTATCACTCCAGTTTCCACATTCTTAGTGATTTGGGAAGGGCAATGTGATTAGGGATTCAAAATCACACTTTGAAATATAAGGATGTTTATTTGGATTGTAAATATGGCTTGATTTGTTTTGTTGTGGCTGGATGCCTGAGGACATGTGCAGAGGGAATGTCTTCCATTAGACCAGACAGTGTAGTTTGAAAAAGAAAAAAAACTTGGAGTCATGCAAGCCACCTTCTGGCCTGACCTAAAAGTGACAGCTTCTCTCAGAATGGAATGAAGATTGAGAAAATCCCTCAAGAGTTTTGAATCTGCACCTATCAGACCCTCTTTGAAAAGAAACAGAGCTGGCAAGTTCAGTGTGGGAAAGCTAACTTGCAGGAAAGCAGAAGTTGTATGGCACTTGGCTTCTCAGGGAAAGACAAGGAATGTTTCCTGGCATGGTTGAATTCCTGGGTTAGGTGTAGGCAGAGAAAGAGAGAGGTTACAGCCCATGGGATGTGGAGGGGGGATAGGTAGTGTGGAGGGTGTGGGAGGTTATGGTGTGGCAGGGAAGCACAGTCTTGCTGTCTTGAAACGTTATGAATTTTTATTCCCAGGGTTGTGGAGGGTCGTTTGCAGGTTTCCCTTGAGGATCAGGATTGACAGTCAGAGTGGGTGATGACCTTGAGAGCCACTTTAGCTGTGGTTAGGTGTGTTTGTGCTTTGTCAGCAGTGTGTGTGAGTTCAGTCTAGTAGTTACTTGATCTCAGCTGTGGGGTGTGAGGGTGGCTTGTGTGCTAGATATCACTTCCCAGGTAAGCCCATGTGTAAGATTTCTCCTGGCAAGCTTAGCAAGGCTGTGAGGCAGCTTAAAGACTGCCAGGGCTGGCTGGCTCTGGGGAAAATGTCCCACTGGTAGGATGTTCTAACAGATTATCACCCTTTGGAGGTTTTTTATATATTTTTAAGATGGTGTTTCAAAGTGATGCTCACAACGAGTAGAGAGTTGTTTGGGGTGTTGTTTGTTGTAGTAAAAGTTATGCAGTATCCACATGGCTCGTTCAGAAGAGTGATGTGTTTCTCTGGTGTGCTGAGTGCCTGTTGTGTTCTGGAGGTGTGTGCAGTTGGTGTCTGGGGGGAGGCTGTGCACTCAGAGTGTGGAAACTGATAGAGCTGGGATTTCCATTCTATGGGATAAATGTAAGTTCTGTATTTTTCAAATAGACTGTGCAGCACAGTCTCTCTTAAAAGTCACCAGATAAGATGTTGATAATGGTGGGGTTATACTTGTTCCCTCCACCTAGGGAAATGCTGATGATAAAAAGGGCATTCCAGGTGTTGAGGATGACAGGGGTATGCCTGTAGTCAGAGCATGAGTGGTGAATAGGTATGAGTGGTGAATGTGAGGAGTTAGGCTTTGCCAGTGTTCTCAGCCTTGGTATGTGGATGTGAAAGTGCCCTGTCTCCTCACTGGATGATCCAGAGGGTTTTCCTTTCTCTGTCACTATTGTCATTGGAGCTGCTAACTCCAGGCTCTCACCTGTGATATGTTCTACATGAAATGCTGTCAGCAGGTCTTAGAGTTTCTTCTTGGTCAGATGCTTCCTGCACTGTGATCAGCTTTCTGCCTGGTTTCATTTGAAATCAGGTGTTCCTGAGGACAATTTTTTTATTTTTAACAGAAGTATTTCTTCAAACATGGTGTTGCTTGTCCCTATGATATGTATTTGGGGGCAATAGGGTTGTTCAGTCTGGAACTGAAGAAGTCTCTCAGTGAAAGAATAAACCAGTAGATCAGTAGCAGAGTTCCCATTTATTTAGATGCAAAAAAAGGAACTGTTCTGGCCAGTCAGCATCCATTCATTCATAACAGATCTTAAAATAGCCATGAAGTAACCTGCAAAACATCATCATAACTTTACATTCCTGAAAGAATTAGAACAATCTGTCTCAAAGCTCTCTTAGCCTTCCAGCAATTGTAAAGGGAAATCTCTGGTCAACAGAGCAGGATGCTGAAACTGGCACTGTAGGTCCTCAGAGTATTTGGCTGATCTATTCCGTTTGTATAGCCTTGTTACAAACCAATATGAAGCTTGGCTTTTGGTCTACATTTCTCTTACTGTGTTGTGGCATCTGAAGAGTTTCAGTAAGTCCCATGCTTGGATGCAGCTGTCGCCCTATAGAAGTCTTTTGGAGTCTTCACTCCAAAAGTAGTGTGAGTTATGTGGATAAAAGTGAAACATTCTACATGAAATATCACCCAGTCAGGAAAAAATCACTCTTGATTTGAACAGATCTTCCTATGAAGACAGTCATCTCTGATTTGTACCTGGAGACCATGCTGATGAAAGTTTCTATCCTGTAAAGATACCTTGTGGGGATCCACCAGGGTTCATTAGCAATTTTACCACTCCAGCTAGTGGTGAGTTAGGTGGGGTTTTTATACTCGTTATCACTTTGCATTATCATTATTAAACTGATTTTGCCCCTTGTGGACAGCATGACCATTGCCATATCCCTTAAAATTATTAGCTTAATCGTAATAGCTATGATGCTGTTGGTTGTCTTTCTGAGACTGGTAATAGGGGCACATGCACCAATGTTTCTAGTGTCCTGTGCTGTGAAGATCTCAGGTAGACTTTCAAAGTGAATGCAAAGTGTCCTTTCCCCCTGGATGTTAGTTACAGTTCCACTTGTGCATCCCATTCCTTTAGCTGAGTAATACTGCACTTATAAGCCAGGGATCATGTATTCTCTTGATTGTACTGCCTTCCCTGGCATTCCCATAAGCTGTGGAAGATTAATTTAGATATTATTATGATGAGGATGTGCAGAACTGTATAGGAAGTTGAAGTCCTGCAGCCCTTGTTAACTGGGATTGTAGCACACAGAATTAATTGAAGTTTTCAGATGAGACGTGGCAAATATCGTCATCATGACAACAAATGTGTCCTCATAGATCCTGGGGGCTCTTCCAGAAACTTCTTTGGAAAGCTTCTTGTTCAGAGCTTCTGGAAAAAAAGCCAACCAAAGAAAGTGCCAGCATTTACCAGACACTGCCAGAGCCAGTATGAGAGATGAGACCTCATGGGTCACTTTAAGTGCCAAAGCAGTACAGGAGCTTCTGCAGAAGAGCTGGAGGAAGGGAGCCTGAACTACCTTCTGGGAAGGCTTCTGTTAGCCACAGAGGAGAGGAACTGGACATGTTTTTCTCTGTGATTCCACTAGAACTAGCACTGTTTCAGTGGGCAGATGTCCACTGCCTGGATGACAGAGCAAGCACTCCTGAAGCCACCATCTGCACACAGCATATGTTCAGGAACCTGAGCAGGTTTTTCAGGACAGACAAATACTGTCTTAAGCTAACTGATAGGAATGTTCAGCAAGGATCTCAAGGATAAAGTTTTGATTAGGGTAGCTAATTTTGGAGAAGAGTCTTAGTGATAGCCAGTGAGCATGGAAGACTGTTAGACCTGTTGATAGGGAGCACACATGGCTTTGAGCTGACATTTAATCTGCTGGTCAGCGTGTTCAAAGTGGTGACTTCTCTGGAGATGTATTGTTTTCTACCCCAGTAGTATTAATATCACAAATTTTCTTGATTCTCTTGGCATTTGTATCCCCATTCCTAAATATGGGATCCCCTCTTCTCATCTTTACAGTGGGATTTGGTAGCACAAACATAGGCATTTAACCAGGCTGTGAGAGCACAGCCTAGGCTGTTCTTGTTAATAAATCAACTGAGCCAAATTGGTTTGAGCTTGGATCTGAATGTTTGGGCACTCCATTTATTCCTGCTATGAGTACAAAGTTCTTAAAATTGATCAGATACCTACAGACTTTCTGCTGCAGCAGTGCCTGTACTTGGACTCAGTCCTATTTAGATCCCTGATCCATGGCTTTGTCATAGAATGGTTTCAGTTGGAAAAGACCTTCAAGATCAAGTCCAACCATCTACCCAGACCTACTGGGTCCAACACTAGACCATGTCACCAAGTACAACATCTCTTCTTTTAAACCCCTCCAGGGATGGTGACTCAACCACCTTGCTGGGCAGCCTGTGTCAAATTCTGACAGCCCTTTCAGTGAAGAAATTGTTCCTAATATCCAGTCTAAACTTCCCCTGAATTTCATCCGTTTTCCCATTCCAATACCTCTTGGAAGCCACGTAGTTAATTAAGCCATATGAGAACTGATACATCTACAATGAAACCAAGTTACTGAAAATACCAGAAATCAGTAAGAAAGGAACCAGATTTTGGTTATAGTGGGTTTTAAAATGAATTCATGACTCCTGCTACTTCCTCTTCCCTCTCATTTGAGGCAACTTCAGAAGATGTAGTTGGAAGCAGAAAGAAGCCACACTTTCAGACTTCCAGCCAAAAGGGTGCCCTTCTCATTTTTCATCTCATGTTTATTATTTTATCCCATCAAAGGGAAAAAAAAGTCCAATAGCTCTGTTAGAAGAAAAGCAATGTGTAGGAGTAACCAAGGAGAAGAGGCCTCAAGAAAGGAGAAATCTCATTGTTCATTCCTTATCAACAGAAAGCCATGGCCACAATAAATGGAGCTGGGTTCACAGAATGATTAATTTCTCTCTGAAACTCTGCATCACCCCTGCATGTGATGAGGGGAAGGCAGGGATGAAAAGTTTGTCTCTCAGGCTGCTTCTCTGTTTCTTTTCTTTAGGGTCTTGTTATCCATTTGATCCATCTTAAGTGTCTCACGGAGGATGTCCCGTGCTTCTGGTGCTCGGTGCCTTTGCTGTCACACCTGAGTACTGGAATCTGTTGGGGCTTGCATTGAATACCCTAGAAGCTGTTAGAGTATGGAAGCTTCTTCTCTAACAGTCACAGTACTGAGCAATGCCATTACACTTTATGGACTATGTCTAGCTGGTTTTAAATACAAGAATGTACCAAGCTTCTGTAAGCGATTCACCAGGTGAATCAGATAAATGGATGTTAGACAGACTTATTACAGTGGTACTACAGAGAAATACTAGTAACCCCTAGTATTAAAGCAGTATGTGTAAGAAGGTTTGGCTTTTTTATCCTGGTCAGGAAGTTACTATCAAAGACTTCCAGGTTTTTCCAGTCACTTTGGAAACTTGCCGACTAAATGCCCTTTATCCTATCTTCTTGTTGTTGTTGTTTTATTACAATTGTGATATTTGAGGTGGAGGGAGTGGACTCAGAGGAATGAAGAGTATCCAGGTTTGCTTTATATTTCTGGGGGGGTTTCCTGTTGGTATTCACTTTCTTAGTTTGAGTTTCTACTACCTACTTGCAACCCATTTACTGACTTGTACAGGTAGAGTGCATGCTTGCTGAAAAAGAAAATACTGCTTCCCTTAAACCCTGTACCTTCAGCCAGCATACTGCCAGAACTTGGCAATCTATCCTCAATGGATTCCTGTTTCCTCTGCATTTTGCCTTGCTTTGTCTCATTTCTTTCTTATTTGATCACTTTTTTCATGTTTATTTTCCATGAAGTGCTGGGGCCAGCAAAGACAATCTATGAAGTATCAGTATATAATGAGCAACTTGACAAAGAGTGTGTGTACTCACAACACAGAATATCTTTGTGCTGCTTGGCTGTTAAATACATTTTTAATTTTCTTTCTCTGATTTCTCAGGTACAGAACATCTCCACATCTAAAGAGTTTGGTTCTAACAAATGGCATTTTGAATCCATCATTATTTTTCAGGCTTCTGACACTATTGTTGAAAAGGAGCATCAGTATTTTTCAGAGCACAAATCAGAGCTGCTTTGAAGCTACTCTCATGTCCTGTAATGCAGAAGACCTGTTATCTGACTGACTTTTGGTCAGTTGGAAGTCAAGTGGGGCATAAATTGTATTAAAACCTCAATTTATTCTATCAGGCCTTTACATGATGCTTCACCTGATCCTGCTGTAGGTCAGTACTTCTGTTCATTGAAGAACAGTTCAGCATTTAGCCTCTAGAACATACCTACTTAACACTGGTTTCATCCTGTAACTGCTTACAGAGGCTCGTTCACTTAACCCAGAGTTCTCTAAAATCATCTGTTAAGCCAAATTTGAGCAAGTGCCTATGCATGTGGTTTCAGGGCAGCCAGCCACAGTAAAAAGAAATTAAATCAGGTGGCTTAAATCAGCAACAGTTTGAGATTATACCCCTGCTATGGCAACCCAAACATAAACAGGCCAGAAACAGAGAACTTGCAAATCAGTTTTTTCACGAGTGAAGTGAGAAAGCTCACCAGCACCCATGGAGAACTTCTGTCTTCAGATTATTCTTCTTCACTGCTGGACAGCATCTCTGTAAGTAGTGCTTTTCTCTTTATGGTATATGGCTGTCATTACACAAACACAGAAGTAGCATTATAGTAGTGCTGTGCTAGTGTGGTCTGGATTTTAAAGCTTGGCAGTATTGACAGTGCTACTTACTGTTTACATCTGAAACTCAGTAATAAGGATCAGCTGCAAATTCCACTGTGAAAACAAAGTGCTTGTAAACACACTGTTCACTTATTCTGATGTTCACAGTGTTCTGTAAAGAAAATGAATATCCAGTGCTTTTGTGAGTAATTATTTAAAACACAGAGTAGGAATACAGCTGTGCAAGTGTTTGGAATTCTACTGATTTCTGTATAAGCAAAGTAAAATATTGTACTTTTTTCCACAGAGAATGAGGTATGCTGAGATTCACAGGAAGGAGCCAGTAAGGATCAAAATGATGTGTCATTCCCTTAAAAAGGAAGAAAAATACCAACTGTAAAAAGACAGGTCATGAGAATCAAGGTGAGCCAAAAAGTCTCTTTGCCACCTTCCTTTGTAGAGTGGAGACAGATGATGTGAAGTGAGCCATAATGCAGCACTATCTAATAAACTTACTGCATTCTTCTGGATGAAGGGAGAGAAAGACAGTAGCAGGCATTCAGGAAGCAAAAAAAAAAGAAAAATAGATGAATTTTTGAAGAGTTTGCAGGTCATTGTCTTCAGAGGTGGATTGCAATGTCAGCAGTGAAATGGCACCCGATACTCCAGACTTTTGCCATTGTGACGAAGTGGCAAAGCTGGGAGTTGTTTAAACTACATTTTGATTTGTTTCCTTTCCTGTTCCTGGAGAAGAGCACAAGATTTGGTGGCAGTTGAACCCATATTGCCTTCTTTATCCAAATCCATCAGGAATACTGGTTTGAGGGGGAATGATTTTTATGTCCCAGTTCTCTTAGTTCTCAGTCTTACTCAGTGTTTACAGCCCCATCAGGAACTTTCAGTGTCAGGGGAGGACAAAGACAGTAAATCTCCTGTCCTTAGGTAGAAAACACTGTCCTTGCTGTGAAGAGCTGCTCTCATAGCTTCCAGAACAGCGTGTTCTCTGTTGCCAGCCCTCAGGAGTTTCAACCTGGCTGGCAAAAAGAATCCCAAGTAACACAAACTGGTTTGTTTGGCTTGTATTCACACTGCCTGTGCCAGGGCCTGTTTGGAACACACTGGATCAGCCTTTGAAGTGTTTCAGAATCCATTGGGCTTTTTGTTTGAGCCATTGAGTTGTTTTATAGTCACCTCTGGTTGTTCCACGGTCCAGGGTCAAGTGCTGCATTCTCTTAGTAGGCACTGCTGTATTTAAATACTTTTAAAAAATAAAACTACAAGCCTAACTTCTGTTCAAGCCTGATGGGATGAATGTCATCTACATTTTCCATGGTTTATGAGTGTTTTTCTTTACCATCTGTTCTGCCAAATTAGGCAGTGATACTCTAAGCAAATAGGAGTTTTCATTTTCGGATTGATGATTCTGTGCCATTGAATTGCAACCTACACTTGTGAAAGATAGAGGAGAGCTTTTCAGGAGAACACTCTTCTTCCATTGATGGCAGGCTGCTGAGTCAGCTGAAGCAGTCATGACTTCCCCACACTCTGGCTGTCAACTCTTGCTTTATACTTTTTCCTGAGAATTTCTACAGGGGCTTATCTTCATAGTGCCATTGGTGTCATGTCAGATAAATCACTGCTTCCAACATGTTGGTTAGATGAGGTGCTGAAGGACATGGTTTAGTGGTGGTTGGCAGGTTAGGGTGATGGTTGGACTTGATGATCTAAAGAGTCCCTTCCAACCAAGACAATTCTGTGATTCTATGATTAATCGGGCCCACAGCACAGCTAGCAAACCTAGTTTGCACACTGCCTTTTGGGGACAATCTGGTAAACTACCTGTCTTTCATGGTAATTGGTCACATCATGTGGTTCTTTGTCCTTTTGTAGCCATTTGATCTTAGAGAGATTGGTTTGTGAATGTGGCTGTCGTGCAATTTCTGTTGAGACTGGATATCTCTTCTTTCTCCCATGAAGCTGTTAAAGACACTTAAGAGTCTTCACAAAGTCCTTAAGATGCATCATAATAATTTCTACACTTATAATGATAATATTTTATGAACAAAATGAAACCTGTATTTCTTTTTGACATGTGTTCTCTTCCTTCCTAGGTAGCAAAGCAGTTTTCCACATCTCATTTGAGGCAAACAAATGGAAGAGCAGTATCACCGCTTCTTCAGGGTCTTCAGAAGATTGAAAAGCATTTCATGAGCAGAGCATGTTGTGGAGGTGAATGGAGGACTACAGACAGATCTTATGTTCTTCTGTTTGGTTCATACCTACCAGGTCTGAAGATGCAAGAACCAAGGCATAGCTTAGAGTAGCCCTAAAGCTTCTTTAAGTTGTGCTTGGAAAACTATTCTTTCTCCATGGCTATTGGAGTAGAAAGGATCATCTTAGTGTACTTAAAGCATGTTTAGTTCACACCATCTTCTCTGTAATTACCCTAGGCATGCTCTTGTCACAAGCAATTATCTGACTTCAGTATCATTCTTACTTTAATAAAATTTCAAAATATACCTTTCATATGTCTTTTTAATTATGTCTGAGTAAACTGCAGTATGTAGACATGTCAGCATGGTGAGGCAGTGCATAAAGGATAAAACTTAATATTACAAACTTCAGAGATTCACAGTTGCTTTTCTGTTATTAATCAGATATATAATATTACATCTGTTGTCTTAAAAGCTCTGTCCTGAATTTATACTCCATTGTGCTAGAGTCTACCTGCACTCATCACTTACCATGCTCAGAGGTAAATACTGATCGTAGTATCACAACATTGCCAGAGTAGTAACCCTGTCACCTATTGCTTTAAATTGACAGTCATTTAAATAAGTAGTTTAGCTAACCTACAGCAATTGGATACCTTACTATGCAGTGGGTTACCTAACCAAATAAAGAAAAGGCTTTGTTATGGATTTTCATAATTAAAGTGAATGAAACTGTACAGGAAGATGTGTGGCAGCAGATTCACAGATAAACCCTTCTCAAGATGTCTGTTACTTCATTTAACAGCCCTTTTTCCAGCTGCAGGTGAAAACCAAAGCAGCATGAGGATAGAGTATATGACTAGAAGGAAGATCATACATAAATCTGTTTATATGTGACTAGTGTTCCCCTCTGTTGCTGCAATAAAACCATGTGTTTCCTATCTCTACAGGGAAAAGCAGTATATTGCAAAGAGTTTGAGTGCTAACCAAAGAGCTTGTATTGATGTGTGATGTTTATCTTAAATAAGTTACCTGAACTGGGAATATATCAACTAACAGGAGGTTTATTCTGGACACAAATTTAGATCACTTCAGAAAATTCAACTAAAAAGTATGTTTCAAGCTGTGCCTGTTCTGCCTGCTGTGTGTTGGGGGGAGTACTGAGCTGATAATGGGAGATGAGCAGCATTTGGGCCTGGTTTGGCATCATGATAGTGGGTGATGCTTTTATATTGAGTATATACAAGGTGTGTCCTCAATGATAACTCCCACTGGCAATCAGTCACCTTGTTTAGGTAAGGAAAGCATATCAGTGACTTTAGAGCTAAAGTAACTGTGTGTTTTGGTGGTTTGATGTAGCAGGTCAAGCTATTCTGCTCAATGAACCAACTTCCAAAACTACCTCAAGTTTACAGGGTCATCTTCCCTCTGGTGCTTACTGGTGGACTTTTGGATGCCTCCTGAATATTGGGAATGAGAAAGCTCAGGTGGGTCTCTGATCAGACCTGTTTATTTTGTACAGATGGTGCAAATGAGCAAAAATTGTTGGGTTTCTCTTGGGCTCTTTCCCTGCAAATACAAAGCAAGGGTTAATTGGTTCGTTCTTCACCCTTCTGTCTTACCCAGGTGGCTGGTGTGCACCAAACACAACTTGTTACTTGGTATTGGGGAAGGGGCTTGTACAGGAAATTAAGGAGCTTTATCTGATTGCCTAACCTCATTTCTGTATGAGTAGCAAAGAATCAAGCTAGGCTCTTAGTTCTTCCTTCTGAATCTTACCTCAAGAAGATGGATGTTATTATTATTACAAGTGCTGAGTGGAGAGTTTGCAAACAGCAGCTGAAGAGCAGTGGGTAGCAGTACACAAAGAGCCATCACAGCTCAATCTAAGGGCTGTGGGAGGAGATCAGTACTCTGTTGCTATATTCTTTTCAGAGTAAATCCTAGCCCACCCTTTGAGAAGAAAATTAGCAGTGTGTTCTCTTCCATGCTATGAAGCTCCCTGCCATTTATAAAAATACAGAGAACATTTTGCTTAACAGCATTATTGATACAAACTGACCCCCTGAGAAATGTAATGATGAATCCAGTGCTGGGGTTTCAAGCACTCTGCTTATGAAATGGACTTAAACTTTTTTGCCTCCTTCCATGAAAATTGCATGTTGTCCACTTGCTCTCTGAGAATTACTTGGCTGTTCTCAGACTTTGGATGCTCTTACAGAATATAGCAGGGTGGAGAAGGCAGTTGGTGTGGGCATGCTGGAAGGAAAGGAGTGATGGATGTGTCTGGGAGGAGGCTAGAATAAAAAGAAAGGTGAGGGGATGAAGCAGTGGTGAGAAGTGTTTTGTCAGGCAGGGAATGCAAGGAAAGGGACTGGTGTCTGCTCATGCCACTCTTCTGCTTTTCAGCAAAAGCTTTGAGATGAGAAGCAACCATTTGTTGAGAAGCAAGAGAAGCTTCTTATCTTACTTTATGTGTAAGTCACATCATTTCCAAGAAATTCTCTTCAGCTCCACTTCATCTGCTTCAGCCACTTCTTCCCAGCTCATCACTGCTCCAGTTTGAGTGGCCTCTTGGCAATGTATCCTCCCTTAGGAGGACAGCTTTTCCACTCCAGTGTTGACCTGTCTTCTGGGGCTGTGCTGGTACTGGGAAGGTTCCTTTCTATTGAGTCCCTTGCCTCTAGATGCAAGGAAGCAGATGTCCCAAGCTAAAATTTTCCATGTGCTGTGGTGTCCTCACACACACCTGTCAGTCAAACTGGTGTTTTAACACTGGGCAGTAGCAGCTGGTTTCCACACTTGTCTGTATTTCTGGGTACAGATACATCATAAGGGTGACTAGGAATAGGTGTGTTTCTGTTCAATAGTGGGACTGATGGGCCTGGCCACTGTGGCTGTTGACATGCTTCCTCAGGTATGAGCCATCATTGGTCTGGGCTTGCTGATCATCAGGATTGTTCCTAGTTTTCTCACTGGTGATCAAGGAACCAGCAAAGACAGGTGATCTGCTGGACTTGATAGTTAAATGGGAGAACTGGAGGGTAGTGTGAAGATCAGTAGCATCTCTGGCTGCAGTAACCATGAGATGTTGGAGTTCAGGGTATGCGTCAGAGGGGGGATACTCATATCAGTGCTGTTTAATGTCTTCATGAATGGCATCAGTGATGCTCCAAAGTGCTCTTTCAGCAAGTTCTAAGATACAAAATTTGGAAGAGTGATTAATATACTAAATAGTGATGCTGTCATTGCGAGACACCTCAAGAAGCTGCAGAAATGGGCTAACAGGAACCTCATGAAGTTGAACAAAGCACAACCTGGGCTTTCTTCATAGCCAACAGACTGGAAGGCAGCTTTGCAGAGAAGCACCTGAGGGTCCTAGTTAACACCAAGATGAATGTGAGTCAGCAATGTGGCCCTGCAGCACAGGTGGCCCACAGCATTCAGGGCTGTATTGGGGACCGGACTGCCAGCAGGTCAAGGGAGATTATCCTACCTTTCTACTCAGCCCACCTGCAACGCTCTGTACAGGGCTTTTCAATTCAAAACCTGACTGGACTCAGTCCTGAACAACCTGGTTTACTTAACCTTGCTTGAGCTGGTCCAACCCCAGACTAGATAATCTCCAGAGCTGCCATCCAACCTCAACCATTCAGTGAGTCTGTGTGATTTAGTTTTCCACCTGTAAAGTGGGCTGGATTTTGCTTTGGGAGGAAACAACTGATTCAAGGTTATTTAAATTAAGATTGTGCCTGATCTTCTGTTCCTGATAAAGTTTTAGCACATAGAGGCAAGTAACTGCTACAGATTTATGTGTAGATTTACAAAGAGACAAGTTCTAGACATGCTGTCAGTACAAAGACTCTTGATACTTCATCGAGGAAGAAAATGCCACCTACCTGGTGGGGGAAAATGTTTCCAAGCACTTGGCACAGGCACAGCCCATGAGCCCCTGGTAAAAGTCAGTATGGAGCTGACATCCATGTCACTCTGATGTGAGAAGACTCAGGAAAGTCAGTTCTGTACTGAGTGCCTTTCACCATGGACTTCACATGTGAGTAATTGTGGTAGCAATGAAAGTTATGCCTGCATGAGCATTTAAGTGCTACAGGAGAGTGAGCCCTTTTAACTTTCAACAGGATTTGGCATCTCTGAATTCCTTTTTTAAAACTGGGTGCATCTTCTCAGCTGAAGTGGTTTTGAAAACCTCTGAATAGTGACCAGTCCTCCAGATTTTACCATGAAACTACTTAATGCATTTTATATTATGGTGTTGGACATTTTATGGATGTGTTCTGCACACAGATCTTTCAGCAACAGATGAGAGGATTAAGTGCTCACTTGAATTTTTTGCATCCATAAATGGTGACATTTTCAATATGTACATGGCTAAACTTAACCCCTGTATGGTTTTGGACATTGGTGTCTGAAGAAATGTATTTGAAATGCATTTGTGTATTTGAACATGCCTTGCATATTTGTGTAGTTACACCCCCCAACTCAAATGTTTAGACTGTTTAACTCTTGGTGTGGTATTGATGACCAGTTGAGCATTGTTTGTTACTGACTTTAAGTATCTTAAGCTGCTGTGAGGACTTGCAGAACCCTCAACCTATGTTGTCACATTTTTCATGGGTAATGGTGAAGCAATAAGTACTTAAAAAGTGGAGGTAGTTCTACACGAGTCACTGTTGCAACTCCTGTCCCAAGGAGGGCTCAGCCTTGTACACAGAACTCTAAGACAGGTGCAGTTTAGAGATGTGGGGAACAGAGAGGAGCTGTTTGGAGATGCTGTAAAGCAGCCACTAAGCTGCTGCTGCCAACTCTTTTCTCCCATGTCTGACTGCAAGTGCTCTTGGTTTGTGCCTTGCCAAGAGAAGCCCGATGCAGGCAGAATTGAGGGCTCAGGCATTTTATTGTCATGGGGAGACTCTTACATCTGTCCTTGGCTGTGTCTTCATCCCTCACGTAGCATTGCCTGTGTCACCTCCCATGTCAAGGTGCCCTCACGGAGTAGGACATCCAGGGACCACACTAGATCAAGGAGATGAGGATCCCAGATCCATAGGACTGAAGAGGAGTGTATGATGCCTGTAACATAGAGTTGAAGGTACCCCTACTTCGCACAGCTTCTGGACCGGACAGGGCTCCTCAGCCCTTTCTCTTCCAGTCAGGAGCATGTTCCTTCTTTCCTCCTTCCTTCTTCTCCCTCCTGCCATGGGATCCAACCCATCCTTTCCCTCTGTGGCTCTGCCTCCTGCAGGATGGTGCTACCTGTGCTCACCTCCTCCTGCAGACATGGCAGTCCAACAAAGTAAAGCATGTTGAGGAGCCTGTGCTAGAGGAGATGGGGTTCTTCTCCCAGGTACTACATGTGCTGTGGTGGGTGTTAGCCCCAGTCTTGTCTTTCCTTCTGCCTTGCCAGTTGCTGTACAGATCTCCTTAGGATTTGGAGGTGCAGGTCAGATCAGAGCACAGCACTGGAGGCCTGAAAGGGGGACATAGCTCCCTTCCTACTGTGTACCCTTGTTGATTAGCAGACTGTCAGTGCTCTCGCCTCCTGTCAGCACTCAGATAAGGAGACAGTGGTATCAGAGCAGCCTATGTTGTTGGCCATTTTCTGTCAGCTCTCTGCAGTCAGTATCCCTTCACTCCAGGCAGCTGCCTGTGTTACCTGGTCTGTGCAAAGTATTTGCTTCTTGCTTTATGAGTAAGTGGGGCTTGGGGTTGTGTCAGGCTGTGGCAGTGTTCTAACCTGGCTGTGCCTTCCTTCCACAGGGAATGATCTCTTTCTGGTTGCAGTCCATGAGCTGGGACATGCGCTGGGTCTGGAACACTCCAATGATCCCAGTGCTATCATGGCTCCTTTCTACCAGTACATGGAAACACACAACTTCAAACTGCCCCAGGATGACCTCCAAGGAATCCAGAAAATCTATGGTGAGCAACACTGTCCACTCATCTGTTTACCCTGAACTCAAATCTAGTGAGTATTTTACAGCCATGGGCAGGTAGCTCCCAAAATGTTTGTTGCTGATGGGCTGGATTTCCTGCCATCTCTGCATGGGGAACCATTGGCAGCTCTTGATCGACAGCCAGATACCAGAGGACTGTCCCAGTGGCAATTTGTCTGCACAAGTCAGGATAATCAAACCTCTGTCATCTCACTGCTGCTCCATCCCTCACTATGTCCCCCATATCAAGGAGCACTAGAAAGAGAAACAGGCAATGGCTGTACCTGAGGTTTGTCCATTAGGAGCAGCCAGTGCAAATAGAGGGGAAGAATGTGAAGACCCTGGAACATCAAGGAAAGGTAAAAAGTGTGCACTCTTTTTCTCCATATATATAGAAGGTAGGGAAAATAGTTTGGATCTGCTTAGGTAGCACCTTCTTTTAATCTCCAGCTGAACATTGTCGTACAAAGATACAGGCTCAACAAAAAGAGAGAGAAAAGGAGGCAGAGAAATGGGAGAAAACCAAGGGTCTGGAGATGGTGTGGTACTGTGTTGATGGGATCATGGATACCAGGGTGTGAGGACAGGGACTTTCAGAGCATTATTGGCTGAAGGAGACTTTGGGAGCAGAAGGAAACACAGGTTTTAGGAGCCACACTCAAGGTGGGGGCTGAGCTAGAAGATGCTAATGGATACGGTCTGGGGCAGCCCATGGAAAATAGGTTTTGTCCAACATCCCTGATTTCATTCTTGGAGGAAAGTAAAAGTTTGGCAGAGAGGCTACTTAATAAATGCAGCATAGAACAACTGTGCTGTGTAGCTCTGCAATATTTGCAGCTACTTGATATCTGGAGTCAAATATTAGCTCCCAGTGTGGGTAGAGCAGAAATTATATGAATTAGAAAAAAAAAACCACTTTAAGGTGCTTGTCAGTGGGAAAGTTTGTGTTTCAAAGGGGCTGCTGCTGGGATCAGTGACAGTCCTTACACTAGTCAACGTTTGCATCAGTGACCTGCCAGGGAATTTAAATTGATGCTAATCAAATCTCTGCCAAGACCTATAAGATACTAAAGCAGTCCAGACAGACTTGAGAGGCCTGAACTGTATGCCAGTTGTTTGATCCTTTTTTTGATCCCAAATGTTGATGTGTAAAGAAAAGGAATCTCTTTCTGGGCTGGTTTCTCTGACTCTTGTCTGGGCAATGGGAAGAACCAGGCACTTGTAGAGAGCAGTTCATCCTTGTTGTAATGCAGATATCCAAGTAAGGTCTGACCTTTAAAATAAGATGGCTTGAAGTACCCCCAAGGGGAAGTGGCTCTTCTCTTTAGTGTAGCTGAAGTTTTCTCTTTATTGTTCATTACTAGCATGAAGTTGCATGGTCCTGTGGTGTGATTTGGAACTGTTCCCCCTCCACCCATGAAGGCAGCAGCACGCTGTGACTTGGCACATGTGCATTTTGGGCTCCTGCTGCTGTCACACTGCCTGTGCTCACCCAGAGCACGCACCAGTGCATGTCCTAACTATGAGGGCCACATCCAGCCTGGGCACACAGATGCTCCTGTCATCTGTGCTGGAGGACATGGTCTAGAGGTGGACCAGGCAGGGTTAGGACTCGATGATCTTAAAGGTCTCTTCCAACCCAAGTTATTCTCTGATTCTCTGAATCCTGCATGTTTTAACGTAGTATATATTCAGCTACTCAAGATAACAGAATCTGGATGGTTTTGAAATAGAGTGCTGGGGGAGGAAGTATTACACTTTCATTCAATACTGTGCCTAAGTTTTCATTTTTGAAAGCTGCTAAAATGTGCTTATGCTGTTTCTATTTTGAACTGTTGGTTTGGTTCCTGTGAACTTGGACTAATCAGAGAGAGAAAAAAACAACTTTGATTTATTGCTGGTAGTGAAAGTACAATCAAGGAAAAAATTACTGGTTTCTCTGTTTTCAGCTACCTTTTTGGAAAGGGAGCAGATAAGGAACTGACAGCTGTGCTTCCTCACCTTGTGGTTCAAGCCACTGTCAGCTGTGGCTGAGCTGGGGGCCAGCACTGCCCCAGCACAGCCTGGGCTGGGACCCAGTACCCAGGTCTGAGCTGAAATAGAGCTCCTGCTGGAGATACTGGGTGGTGCTGGTCAGGGCTGTTAAAACCTCTTAGTGTCCAAAGGGCCCTGGCAGTGTGAGAGCACTGCAGAGCACCCTGCACCCAGCGATGGCAGAGCAGAGCGCTCGGCACTGTCCTGCCTGTGGCTGGGCAGCACCACCACTACACTGCCACTTACTTTTCACTTACCTAGTGACATTAAAGTCCAGCCACCTACGATGTGAAGATTCTCTGATTGCAACAGAATAGGCTTAACATTTTAACTTGACTTGAAAAAACCAGTGTGGATGAACTACTACCTGGTGCAGGTAGCAACTGGGAGTGAGTTTGTTGACTCTCGTGGATCATGCAAGGCTCCTCTCTGAGGCATCTGAACTGGAATGGGTTGGGGATGGTGTTGGTGTTTGCTAGTCCAGTGGGGGTAAGGAGGAGCAGCTTCTGTAGTAGGAGCTTTGATTCCCCAGGTAGAGGTGTTGGCCCTTAACACAGGAGTTATTGTCCAAAAACTGAAGCAAAACTGGGGTTTACCCTTATGGTTCCCAAAGGAAAGATGGAAAACGCAGGTTATGTTTCTCCCTGGAACTGGAGATACGAGAACAGATCCTTTCATCTGAGCTTCTTACAGCTGGGAAGGGACTGTTGGAATATCCTTCATGTAGCTTTAGCAGCAACCTTCAACTAACGTGTTTTATTTCCACAGTGCCAATCTGCTTTGTTGTGCCTTGGGAAAGCCACGAGCTCATCTACCAGAGCACCTGTCCAAAAATCAAAACCTTCTGCTTTCTTGCTGCTTAGACATTCTCTGCAGTGCAACAGCATGTGGTGGATAAATATAATTTAGGAACCTACTATGCAAAACAGGTCATAGAGCCAGAGCCAGTCCCTTGCCTGTAGCATCCTTTCTAAAAGATAAATTAAATTAAAACTTGCAATTTTTCATTCTACTGCAGTTGCTAGAACGAAGAACTGAGGCTCTACTAAGGCTTTAGTCCATTTCGTCTCCTTTTGAGACCAATGCCTTTAAAATGTATTTTTATGTTGTATCTGTCTTTATGCCTAATTCTGTAGTGGTCTGTTGAATTACTAAGCTATGTTCTGCTGGATTTAGTTCAATCCTCACCTGAAGAGAGGTGATGGGAACTCTTTTGTGCTTCGTGCTGCTTAGTAGAAGGTCAGTGTTTAAAATGGTTTTTCAGCTCCTGGGTTAGTGATGCCAGGAGCTCCCTGTGTGACAGAGTGGACTGTAGGAAAAGGATTTGCATCTTCTGATAGGTGCTTCTTGTAACATTTCCTTGACAGAATGAGGGAAATATGACTGTTCTTTACATGTCTTCTTCAGACGTAGGTACTTATGCGCTCACGTCACAGTGACATGCCCAGGAAGGCAACTGGAAGTAATACCATTATGTAGGTCCCCTGGATATCCTGGTGAGTGCTGGTTTTGCTGGTGTTGCAGTCAGGGCTGCGTGCGGATGGAGAGAGGAGACATAGTCAGCCGTGTACTGTCACACAGCCTGAACTGATCATCCATCGGGGCTGTTTCTGCTGCCCTTCATGTCCTGCTCAAAGTACCTGCTCGAGGTGGTGGAGTCTCCTTCTCTGGAGATATTCCAGACCCATCTGGATGCCTATCTGAGTGAAATGTCCTAGGGAGCCTGCTTTGGCAGGGGGTTGGACCCGATGACCTCTCGAGGTCCCTTCCAACCCCTACAATTCTATGATTCTATGATTCTACCCTTTTGCAGTAGGCTGTGAAGCAGCCTCTCATGTTAGGAGTGATCCTATGCCTGGAGAGCAGAGGGGTTGACATGACGTGTAGGAAAAACTCACGTCCATATGGAAGCTTGGAGCTGATAAACCAGGTCATTACCCTCAAGGTCTTTTCAAAGTCTAAGGTCACAAAGGAATGATCTCCTAATCACTCAAAAGTAGATCAAATCATTAAGGCTGGAGACAACCTCAAACATATGGGTCCTCCCAAATCTCACTGAGGACGTGTCAACCTCACACCTCTTTTCTGCAGCTCAAGAGACAGGCTCCTAGTCAGTGTACATGCTGCATCCCATGAGGGCTGGCTGAGGTCTAGGGTGGTCATGAAACCATGCCAGCTCCTAGCCAAGGAACTGCACAACACCAGCTCTGATATCCAGGAACAGAGGATCAGCAGGGCACCCTGTCCATAATCAAACAGCACCTTCTGCTAGCCTCATTACTCGTGCAACAAGCACACATTTCACAAGCTCACCTGTTGCAAATGGAAGCCCACAGAGCAATCCCAGGTCCTTGTAACCAACATGTATGTGTGAGCTGGTTTGTGCTGAAACAGCAGAAAGACCTGATGCAAAATGTTCCAGGTGGTGACACTGCATTGTGAGTGCAAGCTTTGCTGTTGTGCAGGACCTGGACGTGTTACACATAGGACTGTTTTCTGGTAATGTCCTCTTGTGGGAAGAGAATGAAGTAACATCCAAGACCTTATCTATGGAAGCCACGAGATCTGTTATTTCTGGATCCATGCCCCATAGTGCACGGTGCTTTTAGGAGGGATAGGGAAGGAAAATGCATGGCAGTAAGACAGTTGGAGGCACATGCCATGGTGCCACATCTCTGGCATGTTGTACTGTTACCAGACTCCCCCTCTATGTCACATCCCTTCATTTGCACCTTTCCTCCTCTCCAGAGATTCTCTTGGGTCCAGCAAGCAATACCAGGCTCCACTCTGGCTCCATTCCCATTCCTCCAAAAACCAGGCAGGGTGTAACTGCCTGATCCTGGTGCTCTCCTCGGTGTCCACCTGACCCCTGGAGGACTTTGCCTCCACAAGAGGTTTCACCTATGCCCACGTCAGTCCCGGAGCTGTGGACATTGGGTGTGAGAAGAGGGAGCTGATCATGCTGATCAGCTGCTTCCTGATGAAGGGGCAGTTGAGTTGAGAGACCACCTCTCTTGGGAGGTTTCTCAGCTGATGGAGAAACACTGCTTGATGTCATTGCTGGGCATGAAACACTTCTCTCATCATACAGATCTTTCTGAGTATGAAAAATAGTTCTGTATTGCAGTGGAGTAGATGTCAGGCTTCCTAAAGGGAAACTGGGCTGCCAGCATCACAGCTGGAGCATCTTGCAGAGCCCCAAATTCTCATCTGTCTAAGCCTGGGAAATTTGGACCCAGTTTTCTTGCATCCAAAGCTGGCAACCCAACTGCAAGGTGAATTGCCTCACTGCAGAACCCAGGAGAACATTCCCTTTGGCTTAAAGCAAGGATTTCGGCCATGGATGCTTGTCTTCCAGGTTAATGTTCCATCACCTGGGTGGCAGTTGGTCATTCAGAGTTGAATGTCTATGTGAGAAGGGTTCAAGCCACCCAGTGATGCCCATGAGGGCTTTGACTGCCCAACTGTTGGGTAGGCTGTGGGTTCTGGGCCTTGTTCTGCAGGCTAGTGCACCATGGCAAGGATACCCAAACCAACCGAAACAGCGAATTCACTTTGCTGCTGAAGTCTAACCCCAGGAGTGCAGAGTACTCTATGGACAGGTTTAGCAAGGGAAATGAGTCCTTCCTGAGCTCCAGGCTCTTGTGGATCGACCCTCTCTTGTCCCTAAGATAGCTTGTTGGCAGCTAACTTGTTTAATATGAAGTGGAACCTCTCTCTACCAGCCTGGGGTCTGCAGAGCAGGCACGTAAGCTTCCCTCACTCTGCCTAGTTCACCTGGATCATACCTTTTGACATGAAACTGAGGAGCCTTTCCTGTGTACCTGGACAGCTGGTTCAGCCCTGCAGAAACATGCAGGCAGCTGAGCTTTTTGTGGCCAAAAAAACCCTGTATGTTGTTCCAAAGCATAACACCAGCCTGTAATCTGGAGGAGAGTCTTTCTTGGAGTCAATACTAAGCACATACAGGCAGGCTTTTGTTTGCATGTGGATCGTTGTCTCCCATGATCAGAAACAAAGGGCATCCTCTGGACCAGCAGGCTGGGAGCAGGCTGTGATGGATGCTGAGCCAGGCAAGATGCTGAGCCTCCAGGCAGGTGTTGTGCTGTTGAGGGAACACTCTGTCAATAGCCAGGAGGACAGTACCATTATATTTTGTCCTCAACTATCGACACAGTGGCTCCTAAATGCCTCCTCTCTCTGTGTTATCTTCACAGGTCACCTTGGTATTCAGATGGTCTGCGACAGAGGAAGCATGAAGGGAGGAGGCTAAGTGCCAGTGGCGGAAGTCACACACTGAAGGTGATCTCTGTGACCCAAAAGCTTTCTGACATCCTTTGCCTTGGTTGTGATAGAGAGGAAGAAATTCTTCCTCACACAGTGGCTGTAAAGCCCCAGCAAGTTGCTTCCCTCCAGAACATAGAATTTCCAGCTCCAGGAGGTTTCTTACCTGCTTCTCATGTGGAAGTGGCTGCAGGTTCAGCCCTGAGGGTGGGTTTGGCTCCAGCGCTGGGATCAGGCACAGTATTTAGGTGACCCAGGCCCAATTGCAGGCCCATGCAATAGCCTCACTTAATTTTTCTCTCAATGAGATTTGCTCTATCTGAATCTCTGAAGCTGTGATTAGTAAGCAATACTGCCTGGTTGGTTGTATCAGTGGTGGGTGTAGCCAGTTCCTGTAATAAATACCAAGGTGCCAGCATCTCTTAGGTAACTCTTTGTTCACACAGTCATCTCTGCTGCTGCTGAGCTTCTGCTTTCTATCCCTCTAACTGTAGACCAAATTCTGCCTGCCTGGCACTGGGACCCAAGGGTTTTCATGCTCTGTGTGTGCTCCTCTGCCCTTTGCTTGTGTGTAACTGTAGGATTGCCTTCTGCCTTTAGCTGTCAGTCCACCCTCACCTCAGCAGCAAAGTGAAGGCAGCAATTAAAACTAAAAATGCAATCTGTATAACTGCAAGAGGAGACAGGACTTCTATTAGGATATATTAGAAGGCCCAAAACACATGGAAACAAGAAGAGAAGTGAAAGGAAAAATCCATGGCTGGCAGGGAAAGACAGTAAGAGGAATATTTTGCGTAATACGACAAAGTCTGCATGCAAACATGTTGCAGTGCCACCTGAAAAATGGGGGGGGGCCTGGTCAGGACCTCCTTCAGACCAATATGCCAGTGCTAGTTTGCCAGCAGGGAGTTCCTACAGTGGCCCAGCTTTGGTTGTTGATCTTGTGATCTCTTCCCACTGCTCTAGGAATTGTTTCAGCTTATGCAAATCTCTGGTTCACCTGAATCATTGCTGATTTGCACCATCCTGACCACAGTGTGTTCAGCTGCTTCTGCCTTGGGAGGTTATCACACTCTCTTTCAGTGGCATTTTAGGGCTAGTTACCACCTTTACACCAGATCCTGGGTTGCAGGTGCCATTTTAACTTTCCTCTTCTCTACAGAAGAGTGTGACAGACAAGTTGAATGTGAGCTGAACATGACTGCTGTCCTGCAGCAGGGGCAGGGCAGGCTGTAACCTCATATACAAGTAGTCCTCGCTGAAGGAAGAGCAAATCTTTAATAACTCCAATCATGAATGAGATTTCAGCATTCCATTTCAATTTCAGCATATGACCACAATACTATAGTCCCCATTCTGCACCTTGCTATCAGATTCTCTCTATGTGGCCCATCAGACATGTTAATTGACATTTTCTTCAGATATTACTCCTGGCTCACCCTTTTTTCCTTTAAAAAGGGGGTGGTGGGGAAATCAATGTCATATCCTCACCCTACTGCTAATGGTCATCTCTATAAAACTCTGTTCTTGCTATTTTTCTCTTCTCAAAGTGTGGAGGTTTTGGCTTCTTGTTTCTGGAAATCCAGAACCGCTGATGATTTGAGTATCTCTGTCCCTTTGCTGTGTCTGAGAAGCAGAACTGCCCCGGCTTGGCAATGGCTCTTTCACACTCTGTGTCCTTCCAGCAAGCACTTTGAAGTACAAAACACACAGTGACTTCTTGGGTCCCTCCCAGACAGTTCCCTCTGACAGCAGGGGTGTCTCTGCATTGCAGTTCCAGACACATCTCACCGGGCTTAAAGGCAGCAGCGCTCCTTGGAGTCCGCCATACAGTCATGGTGGGAGTTTGCTTTTAGCTGCCTCGGGCAACACGGGGAGCTCTCCTGTGCTGGAACTGGTGGTGGTCTGTAGCAGTTAAACTGACAATGAAAGAGGCTTTTCTGACCTATATGTGGCCACAGAAATGAGTGATTTGGTCAGTGCAAGGTGGCGTTAGCCTCTTGCAAAGGGGAAGGAACAGATGGCTGCTCACCTTTTGTGGTTCTGTAGCAGCGTGCTATGGTCCCATTGAGCAAGATGATCCTTGTATCAGTCTCTTGGACAAGGAATCCTGCCATGTAGGACAGGCATTGGGCGGACATCCACGCTACGCCGTGTGGGTGGCAGGACAAGCATTTAAATAATCACTGCTATGTAATGAGAGACCTGCTGCTGCTTGTTTCCTTGCTTAGGTCCCAGACAAGACTTACCTGGCCTCAATGCGAGCATCTCCTGTCTCCACCAAGCACGTAAATTGCTACTTTTCAAACTTCGTTTATTCAGGTACTTTACCTGGCACCAAGTGCCATTTCTGGCAGCCGAAACGCGTTACTAGTTTCACGCTCCTTTCATTCACCAGAGCTGGAGTGTAACACTGTGCTTCCACAGCCCCTCTGAACAAGCCTGGCTTGCTTTCTGTAAGATCTGAGTAGGACCTCTTTTCCCATTCCCACCCCTTCCTCTGCAGCATATCCCACTGTACCAACTCAGTCCTACCTGCGGGAGCTTCCCAGCCAGGACCAGAGTGCCAGCTGGTGTGCTGCTTGTGGGAAGAGATGCCCGTGTGCTGCACCCACAAGCAGTTGCCGGTGGCTGTATGAGCAGACCCTGTGTATGGCTGCTACCAGGAATGAAAGTAGCACATCTGTAGATACAGCAGGATTTAGGGATGGTGTTTAGTAACTGGAGTGCTGAGGACTTGACATGCACCCTGTATGCATTTCGGGCAAGGGGGTGGTTATTGTGGATTAACTCTAGCTGTGCCCTGTGGTGCCTGTTTGCAGTATCCTGGAGGTGCTCCAGAAGTGCATTTGCACGTTTAGCTTTGTCCAGAAAGAAGGCATTTCATGAACTTCAATGGGAATCAAAACACAGAAATTACATCTCTTCGAAAGCAGCCTCCTGATCTGGGCTGAAACACTAGTCTAGAGACACCTGGCTAACAAAGGGGGTCCAGCCCTGTTGCTCCTGTGAAAGGCAAAGCCTGGTGACCTTTGCTGCATGCCACATGGGGAACATTCACAGATCACTAGCAATATCTCAGTTTAGGATTTTTATTTAAAAGAACTTTATGGTCTGCTAAGATACAGGGCACTGAACAGCTAAGGATGGAAGGGAGTGAGAAATACATAGTACCAGGATAATATTTTTATCCATGTTGTGTAGACAGCTTTCTGAGAATAATTATCAGCAGAGAATCCTCTCTAAAGCATTTCTGTGAGCAATATTTGACATCTTTTATTACAGTTCTGGAATAAAAGTAAATAAAAGTAGTTGCTGATAAAGATTGCTTATGACACAAAATATATTACGAGAACTAGTCACACTGAAGAAATATAATGATCCATTTGAAAAGCTTAGACAAGAGCTGTAAGAGTAAGTCTCAGCATTGCAGCAACACCCAGAACTGGTCTGTTTATCTCGTTAAGGAGAATTTAAAAAGTGTCCATATCAATATCTGTAAATGATTAACTATTGAGCCACTAGAAATAAAAAGAATACTCTAAAGCTGCACAAACTCAGCCAATAGGCAAAACACGGACTTTTAGCAGTGGCAGGGCTTAGTCACTGGGTTAATTTCTTGTGCATTAGAGAGGATTTTCTATGGTTTGAAGACTGGAAGATGTGCTGTACCTGCACCAGAAATACTCAGCTCATCACAATGACTCATGGGTGGAGGTTTCTGGCCTGGTACTGCAGGAAGTTGGACTCTATTACCTAAGGTGGTACTTCCTGAACAGAATATCACACAGTTCTTACTGTTACAACCTTAATAACAATTAAATATGATGGCTTTCTCTAATGACTTCTCTGTCTCTAGCTGGAGCAATTTTCACCACCCCAACTACCCATCCAGGGAAGTTAGGCCCTCATTCATTATAGGAACCCTTGGAAAACCTAACATTTAAGAGCTAACTCAGGCACCTAACCATCATTTCACTAGCATAGTTAGAAGTATTTATTTGCAAAAGACTTCTTCTAATCCCACATCTAAATCCTTACACATAAATTCCTTCTGTGGGCAGAGCAACCACCCACCAGGGGGTAACAGTTTCAGGCCGTGGGGACGGGCCTTGTCCGGGTCAGTAACACCGGCTGGTGTGCAGTGCGGTGGCAGGGCTGCTGAACCCCAAAAACACTGAGACTGATACAGCAACTGTAAAAGCCAGCCCCATTCTGCCACTGCTGGAGGTTCAGCCTGCAATCTGTCTACCTTGCCCCTTTCTAAAGTGCTGTTCAGAAAGGGATAGAAACAATAATCTTTGCAAATAAATAATCAATTCCCATTTGATTACAGCAGATATGAGACTTGCAAATAAACTCCTGCTGGCAGTGGCCACCAGCTTATTGCCACACTGACTCCTGGCCTTGTCTGGGAAGAATCAGGAAATCTGTGACTCTCTTAGTTAGAGTTGGTGCAGATTTTATCACTAATAGTTAATGAAATTGCTCTATGGCAGAGTTGGTTTAAAAGCAGGCCTCTGCTCTAAGTCTAGGTCACTTCTATTTTTATATCATTTACCTTCCTCTAGACTTGTCAGATCTCAGAGCTGAGCTGGGTGAGGATTGAAGGGGAGAGCTGTGCTTGGGTGGGGGGGCATCATTTTAATGTGAGCATGGCCCTCTGTCATGGCTGTTCATCAGAGTTCCCAGGGTGTTCTGAAAGCAAAGACTGGTGACTAAACTGTAATAACATAATAGCTTTCTAATTTTGAGATCCTCCTGCAGTTCCCCTTAGATTGTAGTGCTGATTTTCACACCCTTTTTCCTGGTTTCACTTTGGGTTTGGGGGTTTTGCTTTTGGTTTTCTTATGGTGCACTAAACATTTCTATTCAAGGGTTATTACCTTTCATTTCAGTTGGGAACGTGATTGATGTGGCTCCTCCTTCCTTTTAGCTCCAGCCTCCTTGGGAAGATCTACAAAAACATACTGGCTCTTCTTCAGTTCTTATCGCTCATCTGTTTTGGGACATCTTTCACCCGTGGATGCATCTCGTTCTGCTCCCCATTTCTAGGGAATGAGCTCTGCATAAGGAGTATGTAAATTCCTCGCAATCCAGCCTGTTGCCTTTTTAAACCTACGAGGGAAGCACAGAAGATCCAAACCTGTCCACTTCACTAAATGTTTTTCTTTTCACTTCTAGGTCCTCCTGTTGAGCCCCTGGAGCCAACCAGGCCTTTACCGACTCTTCCTGTTCGCAGAATCCACTCCACTTCGGAAAGAAAACACGAGAGACAGCCAAGACCTCCTAGTCCTCCTCTGGGTGACAGGCCGTCTCTTCCTGGCACGAAACCGAACATCTGTGATGGCAACTTTAATACCGTGGCTCTCTTTAGAGGAGAAATGTTTGTTTTCAAGGTACTAAGAACTCTGCTTACCTGGGAGTCAGTCTTTAGTTTTACTGTCGGAAAAGTTTACGAGAAGTATAAGGTAGGGAGGTTTGCAGTGTCTGTGAAAATAGCTCTGTTCCTCTGAGGCTGATGAGTGAGCACTGTTAGCAGGAAATGTAAGCAGTTTGGCTCTGCAGTATTTGGAAACAGTACTGATGGGATTCATGAAATGCCCAGGCAGTCTGTGCAAGAAAATGGGAACTAGATGCACTGGCAGAGAATTCAGACACCATCACACTCAGAGGGGAGCCACTTGTAAAGCCAGAAAGCAATAGCAGTACCTAAGCAGGATCCTCCAGAGATGGCATGCATTGAACCCTGGGCTTCAGGGAGCACTCAGCCTACCTGAAGCTCTTGGGGACTTTGAGTCAACCTCCCTTATAAGCTACAGCCAAGGAGGAAGGAGAGGCCCGTTAATAACCTACATTAGAGTGCCTTGAATATGGAAATCCATGGTACTATTCCCCAAACACCCGTAGCTTTCATTCTACCCAATGGATGTGAATGTGGAGAGGGATATATTGAAGGTCATCAAATGAACAAACCACATCAGTTGCAGAAAATGCCTGAATAGAAAATAACTGAATGTTGGGACAGTATCTGAGAGAAGTCTCTGTTCTGCTCTTATTCATCCCTGAGCATCTACTACAGCTTTAGTTAGTGATCTCATATCTAAAGGGATATTTAATAACTCCTTTGTGCCTTTGAACGCTGTGTGCTTCACACAGTCCCCAGGTAATGGTAAGGCTGTATGGCTCTCCTGGGGTCTGACAGGTGGGCACGAGTTGTACCAGGATGACACCCCAGTGTCAAGACATGCAGAGAGCTCTCCCACAAGTGAGTTCATAAAGCTTATAACTGTGGACTTGCTTCCCCCTGCTCCTTTTTCCCCTCCTTATTTCCCCCCATTTTCACAGCACCAGCAATCAAATTCCTGCCTTTTTGGCTGTCAAAGCACAAAGTGCTTCCCTCACTGGAAACACTGCTGGGCTGGGTTGGAGCTGCCATCTGAACCAGGCTGTCTGTTCAGTGGTTCTGAGCATGTCCTGGTTTCAGTCAGGATAGAGTTAACTCCATTTGTAGCAGCTGATGGCATGCTGTGTTTGGGAGTTAAAATGAAAGCAGTGCTGAGAACACCCTGATGTTGCAGTCAGACAGTCAAGGACTTTCTCAGCTTCTTCCTATTTCTCTATTCATGAGAAAGGAGGGGCAAAGCCAGGACAGGTGACCCAGATGGGCCAAAGAGAGTATTCCATGCCAATGACGTCCTGCCCAGGAGAACGGGGGGCTGAGGGGAGGAAGAAGAGGGGCGGTGGCGGGACGCGTGCTGCTTGGGGGGACGGTCGGGTTCCGGGACAGCTCTGGGTGGTACCTGAGTTGTGTGGGTCGGGGAGAAACTGCATTGGGGATCAAGAGTTTCATCTTCTTTTGCTCTAAAGTCCTGTTAGCATTGGGATATTTGATCTTTCTGTTCTCTTAGGAAACTCTCCTTATCCCAACCCATGGGCCTCTTAGTTTCTTGGGTTTGGAGTTATTTCCCCTTCCTTTTCCCTTCCCTTGTTTCCCCCTTTTTCCCTCTTCCCCTGCTCTTTTACTTTAAGGAGCAGGCAGCTGCGTGGATCTCGGCCCACAGCTGGGGGGAAACCACGACAGAGCACTATGCAGAGTTTAGCAGTGCTCGATGCTGGACACCCAGTCTGATTTGACTGCAGGGTAAAAGTACAGGCTCTGAGGGTGCTTCTGGTTTTCTCAGGATCGCTGGTTCTGGCGTCTGCGCAACAACCGAGTGCAGGAGGGATACCCCATGCAGATTGAGCAGTTCTGGAAAGGCCTCCCCGCCAAGATCGACGCAGCCTATGAGCGATCCGATGGGAAATTCGTCTTCTTCAAAGGTACCCTTCATGGCAGCCCAAGCCTGGCACATCTGCCCACATCACACTCCTACTCCTGGTGAAGGGGCATGCAGCATTCACGTCCTTTCCAGTGGGACACTTTGAAGCAGCCACCAGGCTTTATATTATAGTGTCCTAGTTTCAGCTAGGATAGAGTTAATTTCTCTCTAGCAGCTGTTTGGGAGTTAGGGTGGGAGCAGTGCTGATAACACACTGATGGTTTAGTTGTTGCCAAGCAATCAAGGACTTTTCAGTTGTTCATATTTCCCCACTAATGAGAAGGGAGGGGACACAGCTGGGACAGCTGTCCCCAAATGGCCAGAGAGGGTATTGCATGCCAATTACATCATGCCCAGCATAAAGGGGGCTGGGGTGGGGGAAAGCACACAGATCCAGGACACACAGTTTTGGGGACAGTCCTGTTTTGGGAGTGCTCTGAGCTGTATAGCCTGAGCTGTGCGGTTCGGTGAGAAACTGCATCATGTATCACCAGTTTCATATATTTTGCTATAAAGCCCTGTTGTTATTATTATTAGATCTATCTCTCTGCTATCCCAGTAAACTATCCTTATCCCAACCAGTGAGGCTTTGCTTTCTTGGGTTTTCTTCTCCCTCCCTTTCCCCCTCCCTCAATTCACCCCTCCACCCCCCACTCCCTCTTAAAGAACAAGCAGCTGCGTGGTGCCCAGCTCTCAGCTGGGGCAAAACCACGACATCCAGTTTGCTGTGCCTTGCCAGGACAATTATAAAGAGACAAAGTGACCAACCTTCTGCTGAGGCCCACATTGAGGTCCTTGCACTGTGCCTCAACAGGGTGTTGTAACTTGAGAGTGAGTTGTAAGCCAGGAGCAGTGGCTGGAAGCACCGGGATGTCCCCATATAAAAGCACAGTACCTTCAGTCCCTCAGCTCAATAAACTGTATTAAAACTTGAGAAAGGCAACAGAAAGGATCAAAAAGTGTGTATTGGCCTCCTGCAAGGAAACCCTCAGCCTGAATGAGGGGTGACAGGACATGAGAGGAGCCTTTGAAATCATGACTGGCCTAGAGGAGGTAAATGGGAAAGGGTTGTTTAATATCTCTCCCAAAACAAAGGAGCAGCAGATGAAGTCAGGAAGTTTCAAGTTCACAGAGAAGAGGCAGAGCAGCTTTGTCACATAACACAGTTAAGCCTGGATGTCCTCAACATGAAACTCAGTTCATTGTGGCTATTTTACATTTGTATCGATTCAACTGCTAATTAGGAACATCTTTCTGTTGTTTGTGTCCCAAATAATCTCTAGGAGATAAATACTGGGTTTTTAAAGAAGTGACAGCAGAGCCAGGCTACCCACACAGTCTGGTGGAGCTGGGGAACTGCCTGCCCCGGGAAGGCATTGACACGGCGCTGCGGTGGGAGCCAGTGGGCAAAACCTACTTCTTCAAAGGGGACAGGTACTGGAGGTACAACGAGGACAAGAGAGCAACCGACCCAGGATACCCAAAGCCCATCACCGTGTGGAGAGGAATCCCTCAGGCTCCTCAGGGAGCTTTTATCAGCAAAGAAGGCTGTACGTATCTGCAGTCATCACACCTGTTCGACTGGCGATAGCTCGTCTGTCTGGGCAGTTGGGTTGTTGGGTGTGGGGTGTTTGTAATATTTCCTGAAATAGGAATCAAGTCTCAGAAATCCTGGGGTCACAGTGGCACCTGCAGATACCAGCAGGCTGAGATCCTTCCCAACCCTCTTCTACACCCAGGTACCTCCTCAGCTGCTAAACCACGTTGCTACAATGCCAGTCCTGGGGAATGGAAAGGGGACTTTTCCTGCTTTTGGTGCCACAAGTTTCCCAACCCGAGTTTTCCTGGGCATGATGATGCCTTAACTCATTTTTTCTTCCCAGTTTCTTACCTGTAGATATCTCAGACACTATTACAGGCTCCACCCTGCCTGCTGTACTATGAAGTCAACCATGCTCCGAGTAGGGGTTGGATCTCCAGAGGCTCCTCCCAATACATTCCTTCCTCTGATTTGAAGATTTCTTCCTCTCCTCCAGCTGGGGAATGAAGTGAAAGAAGGGGCTTGTGCTGTTGAGGCCATATTTATATTTGGGGCTGTGGTGGAGACAAGAGCTGTAGGGCTGGGCTGGAGGACTGCGGTGAGAGCCAGCCAAGCAGGAGGACAGATGCAGGAGAGCCAGTGCTTTCACCACTGTTCTCTTCCTTTTTTTAATCTCTAATCACTTGAGAGTGATTAGAAAAGGAGTTCATCTGGGGAGATGAGGGGTACTTTAGACAGTACATAGTGTAAGCCATCAGCCTTTTCTTAGCTCCTTAACAAAGGCCACATCTGGGTTCTGTGGCAGCATCTGCTCCCTCTGGCTGGGTGAACAGAAACCTTAAGTGTTCCTCCAAGCACTATCTTACCCAGGCCACACTGGCATTCTGCAGACTATGTTAATTGCATGGGAATGATGAGCACATATTTACAGAGTGAAAAAACCTCACTGCAGAACACTTGCCTGTTGTTTTACATTCACAGCTTGCCTTGGCCAGAGGGAACAGGGCTCTGTGGGCAATGCTGCACCCACAAGACAAGGTTATTGCTTCTCCTTTAAATCCTAGCCCCAAACCCACCTTTGCTTTTCAGTGGCTTCAGGATGCCCTGAGTGAATGGGATCTGTTGGCCCAGGCAGCTGCCACCTCCATCCTGTCAGGCACTGCACATCCTCACAGAGTTGCTCAGGTTGGAAATGGGGTGGTGAGAAATATTCTCTGTTTTGTCTCCTAGTTTATACCTACTTCTACAAAGGGAAGGAGTATTGGAAGTTCGACAACCAGAGGCTGAGTGTGGAGCCAGGCTACCCCAGGTCAATCCTCAAAGACTGGATGGGCTGTAACCAGAAGGATGTTGAACGAAGCAAGGACAGACGCCTCCCCCACGACGATGTGGATATTATGGTGACAATAAATGATGTGCCTAGCACTGTAAATGCAATTGCAGTGGTGATCCCTTGCATTTTGTCTCTGTGTATCCTTGTCTTGGTATACACGATCTTCCAGTTTAAAAACAAAGAGGTGCAGCAAAACGTTGTGTATTACAAAAGACCTGTCCAGGAATGGGTATGACACAGCCTGCTGCACACTTCAGCTCATTGCTCTGATGAGGACTATGGACAAAAAAACACATAAAAAGGAAAAAAAAAATGCATTCAAAAGCCTACCAAACAAAACTACTTCAGTGACCTACAAGTTTTCAACAGCCTGGGACTGAAAGAAGCAGGAAAACTAGAAAAAAAAAATTACAGGCAGCCTTTCAGAGTGGAGCCTCTTTCCTTACTGCCTCAGTCACACGTCGGTCTTGGTGTGCCATCTTCCACAGGCTCACCCTGCTAACATCAGCGTCTTCAAGACAGGTTTCAGCTGACCTAGGAAACTTCCTTCAGTTCCCTGCACCACTGCTCCCTGTTAAACCCAGCATTCTCCAGTGTAGCTAAACCACCTCTGAACAGAACCATTTTTTTAATAGCTGTCTCATAAATGAATTAAGATCATGAAATCTATGAACAGGAACAATTAATTCAGTATCATAAGCAGAAGACATTCTGATGCTGAACCATTCTAAAAGATCTTCTTAGTTTATTACAAAGCCCAGGGAATTACCTGGATACAATTTTCCAATACCTGCTGGTCAGATGTTTTGTACATTCATAACTAATCAACGCTGCCACTCAGCACCGTGCATGAGGAACCACTGAGCACTCAGAGAGGTAAATGAGTGCAGAGCAGAAGCTCAAGAAGCACCAACCAGACACCCTAATGTTACCTGGCAACATCAAGCCCCAGATTGGGACAATCTGAAGACAAAGTAATTGGATCTAAAAACAAAAAACAAGCCACCAAACAGTCATGGGAATACATGCTTTTGTTTTGGGAGCCATTCCTGAAAGAAAGAGTTAAATGTCATATGATGTTGTTTTGAGCTCCCATCAGCAAGAACCAATGAACCAATGGGTACCAATATACTGAGAAATGTGTATAGATGTAGACTGCACTCTGCCCCTGTTAAGATGCTGGGAAAAGGTGATTTGTTGTTCTGTGGCATGTGTAACTAGATTGTGGAATTTGTATGTTGGGTTTCAGGAGAATGGAAATGTTTGTTTGGAGTGAGATCGTCATTATATTTTGCTGAAATAGACAAGGTACAGTAAGAATCAGGCCTGTTTATAAAACTCAAACCAATCCCTGTAGATGTTACAAACATTGTATGCCTTTGAAATTTGTTGTTTGGTTTTTGCTCACTTCTTCCCAGGCAAATATTTGGCAAGGACCAAAGGAAGCAGGAATCAGTAGAATGAGTTCATCACTAGCCACATTTGAGAGAGGCATCAAAATCTGGTAAAGGCTAGAGAAATACCTGAACTTTTGGCTAGTAACTTTTCACAGGTCTCTTCCTATAACAGTAGCTTTTGCTTATCCCTCTTCCAGTTGGGAATGGCTTAGGATCTTGTGTCCTAACCACCCACACAGTCCATTTTGTTGTTGATGCTGATATTTCTATTCTGTTAAGAGTGGAAGAAGAGGTTCTTGCAGTGCAATGTACAAAGTGCCATTCATGTAAGCACACCAACTGTTTTGCACGCTCAATATAAGGACTAGGTGATTAGTGTAAGCCCTCTGCCTATAATGGAATTCTACTCAGTGCAATGGAAGTGCAATGCACAGAATGTCCAGTTAGCATAGGAAAAGGACAGCTTTATAACGTCAGCTGTGAAAAAAGAAATCCATGGATGACAAACATGCTAAATCTAATCCTTACTACAAGGATGAGGAGCTAGTTAGCATTCTGAATTTCCAACTAGTGCTCAAATATTGCTCTGGTGAAGCAGGATAGACAAATAGGTACTTCTAGTGAAGCCCACGAGGACTGCGTAACGTGGTCTCCAACTGTATTTTGTCCTTCATAATTGATTTCCATAGCCAAGCTGTTTCTTGTGTTTAGACATTTAAAAAGTATTACAGACATATAACAAATAAGTGAGAAGCTAGTAGATGCAAAACTTCGAAGTTTAGTGAAAAAAAAAAAGAAGTGATAATGTCTCATGATGGGTGAAGGAGTGCAAAGGACCAAATGAAACCGGAGCTACCGATTAGACACCCCCGACACATGCTACTCCGTACGTTGCTGTGTGTACTATATATGTGGTAGAATGCACACTATTGAATGCCACAGCCACATGGCACATTGAACTCATCTGTACGCTGCCATCTCTTTGGGACTGTGACAGCCCAAACCTTTGAGCAACTTCCAACAGCCATCATTAAAAAAAAAAAGAAAAAAAATTAACCTAGAGAAATGTCTCGTTTTGTTTGTATTTGATTGTCCTCCCACAGAAAGGTAGATTTCTGGTCTGTTCAAAACCCTCTGCTGAGTAACAAGCTGTACAGGTAGCAGGATGCTGGGGGCTGTAACAAACAGCATCTTGCCTTGCGGGGCCAGGCACCCCGCTGCAGTAAGGGAAGCCACCTGCCTCCTTTTGCCAGAATTCAGCCTTCCTCAGAGGATTTCTGCTTCAGAGAACCAGAGGAACAGTTCGGTAGCCGCCTTTTCTAACTGCTTCCCAACTGCCTCCTGTCAGAGATGTAATGTGTTTGGAGCTTTCCAGGGACTTGAGGCATTTGTGTAGGTGTAATGGGGCTGTGTTACAGCACTCTGGAGTTGCACATTCTGGCAGTGTGGAGACTGGGACAGGTAGGTGAGCAGCTGACCCACTTATCCCTGAGTACAGTCCCATTCCCACCACACTTGTCTCCCTTCTGTTAAGATTAGTGCCTGGGCTGCAGTCCTGGGATGCCCTGGATGTGGCACAAACATTGGTGAGTGGCTCAATATTCCCACAGCTGAGCTCTTTGTTCTGTGTGCTGCAGAAACTGAGCAGAGTCCTGACTCCATCTGCCTCTCATCGGCACGACTAAAGCTTCTCTGTGGACAGGTGGACACGTTCCAGTTCCTGTCCAAAAATGCAGCACCAGGACATGTTGCCACCACAGGGAGCAGGGAACAGCCGTGCTTATTCAACTCTAATCTCCTAAGTGAGAGGCTCTTCTGGGTGTGCTCCTGGCACCATATGCACACAGCCGGCAGCACGGGCCATCTGTACAGCCAGAGGGGAGTCCTGGCACACACCAACCTTGAGCGCAGCAGTTGCTTCCCGTCCGTGAGCAGCCCACTACATCCAACACACTGCCCACCACACAGCACACTGCCCACCACATACTTTTTTTTCACTATTTCAGATAATTTCATCACCAATAAAGTACATTCATTTCTCTGGGTGAGTTAGGGATAGAGTCACTGTAACTTGTGCTTGGTCATTAAACCCCAAGGGGATCCCCCATCTCACACCCCAAGGACTCTGGTTTTTAAAAACCTCTGGTGAAGGATCCTGACAAAGTTTTCTGGACATTAAAACACACAGTTTGTACTCTCTCACAATATCCGTGTTTCTACCAATTCCATTCTTTATTATAGTTTGCTTTCCTTGTACACAGGTCCATCTTAGTCCGAATTCCCCCAGCCCCTTGTTTAGAATGGGTATCACGTTTACCACCTTCCAGTTCCCAAACTTCAGTGCCACTTTTGTACGAGGTCACACACCAGCCATCAGTGCCCTGTTCTGTCTCTAATCCTCTTGACTCCCTAGAGCTGTACCAGTACCTTCCCTATTTAAGAATCTGGATTATACAGAGACCAGATTCCTGCTCAAGTGATTTTTAACCCAGCTCAAGATCTCCCATATATAGCCCAGGATTCCTGTCTATTGTAATGAGAAAAAAAACTATTTACAGGAGTCACAGAGGAGAACTTCAGCCTTATTTCACACTTGACAAATACATGCTAACATTGATAGCAATGGTCAGACTCTTTGCTGTTTATACCTAAAACCAGAGAGTCCAGCGAGGTGGCCAAAGGAAAGCAGCTTCTCACCCTAAATATGCTGAGAACACCTGGGGTCCGTGCAGAGAAAGGCAGTGTGCTACCTCAGAGGGGCTGTAAACACCAGAAGCTGTTAGCTGTAGGAAAAAGGAGCTATGAGCTGTTACAGGCTCCCCGGGGGCAGGACAGCCCCAGCTCAGGTACCGTTCTAGGCAGAGCACATGGCAGGACTGCTATGAGTGGAGAAGATCCTACGACAATCCTTATTTAGGGAAGCAATCCTTAAACAACCAAAACTCATAAAACCTTCCCTGAACATCCCAACAGTAAAATGAAAATGGAAGTTTACTTGGTTTTCTACAAAGCCTGAAGCACCGAGGCCAAAAAAGAGCTCTGCCCACACTGCCTTCAGGGCCCAAAGGAAAGCAATGTGGCTGTGAGGAAGCAAGTGAGAGGCTTCCTCACACCCTTAGGATGGGAAGCGGGGGAGGCACTCCCGTGCCTTCAGTACACCTTGAACAGGCAAGCAGAAACAAAACCCAAATGGGAGATCAGTGAGCAACAGCTGGGTAGAAGCGAATGACTCTCTGCTACCTGGAAGCACTATCTACAGCTCCTTTTCATCGTGACACCCTGATAGAGACAGGGATCTTAGCAAGCTCCCAAATCTGTAACATCTGACTGACTGGAGTAACTGCTTAGAACCGTGTTACTTTTGTCTCCAAGATAACTAGAGGTGAGGTGGCTTAAACATTTTTGATGTGCTGTCTCCTATGAGTTTCCCAGTGTAGGTGGCCAACACCTGTTAAACAGATTTAAGCCCACTGGCAACAGCACACTTCCCTGGGCTCTCTCTTGCAGGTGCCTCAGCAGCAGCACACGTGCCACCAGGCACCTGCGGCCAGCAGATCAGTTACGAAGCATCGCTGCTGTTAGAGACCCCTGGATTGACTGTGGGAGACTCATTTTAATCTGAGCTGATCACTTCAGAGTCACCAGCCCTGAGGGAACAGCAGCGAGTCAGGACAAGACAGCAGGTGATGACCTCAAATTTTTATGTGTCAAGTAAACTCCCGTGTCTTTGGTGCTGAACGTACAAGGGTCTCTTAAGTCTATCTACAGCAGAACCACCACTTCAGGAGTGTGGAAAGAGAGGGCAGTGCCATGTTATATGCTGAAACAGGCTGATGGGAAGCAGCAGAGTGATGCATTATTTAAGGCAAAATAATCTCTAATGATTCATATCCAAGATATACACAAGTAAATATCGTGGGCTAACTTGAGGGTCTCAGTCAACATCACAAAATGAGAAAGAACAGCTGAAGAACTGGAAGAAGTCAGCAAAGGGACAGAAAGCATTCCTTATTTGTAACTTAGGTGTTATTTGTCAGGTTTGGTAATAATACTTAGTTACAAAACACTACAAAAAGTTGGGTTTGTAGCTTCTTCCTTGGGCTAGGGCTGCAGAAATGCCATCAGAAGGTCTAGATGTCTGTAATCCGAAGCGCAGCTTGACACTTTGCTCCTCAGGAGCGTTCTGGAAAGTAGGAACCAACACTTCTCATGTCAAGCTAAAAAGACAAAACAGAAAGGAGATTTAGCAGAAGAGCACCAGAAGGCATTTCTAACACCCATTCAGTCAGTTCTCAGCCTCCAGTTACAAAAGGCCCAGTAGGAATTTCCTTTCCTAGACTTTATGGATCTACGACAAGGGAAGCAGCCCTAGCCACTGCTAACAGCCAGCCCTAAGATCAGAGCTCAAAGCAATTTTAAATACGGCTCTGTCATGCTCAGAGACATCAAGCCTTTATCCAGGAACTGTGAAGGGGCAGGAAAGAACTCTTCTGAAGGTTTTTCATTCAAGGAATTCCTTATTCTCTCCTTGTGCCATGAACCATTCCCACGTGCTCATATGGTGAGAATTCAGCCACCAAGTTGCAGTGGCCTATATAGCTCAAGAACCCACCTCTGGCACCACAAAAATGATCCTAAGAGCTGTAATCAGATGAAAGCCTCCATGAAGTTCATGCAGGACATTCATCTATACATATGACTAAATCTTTTTAAAACATTTGCATGCATTAATGAATGGGGAAGGTCCTGTATCACTACCACTCCAGGCAGTAAACAAGAAAACCTGTCTCTTGTTAAAGGTAACTTGGACAAAGCCTTTGGCAAAAAGGCTTAAGAAAAATTTAAGGCAGCAGCATGCAAGCTCCAAAGTCTTCTTGGCTCCAGAAATGGTTGCAGCTGGCATTTGAAATAATAATCATATGGGTTACAACAATCAAAACCCAAGATGTCAAGCAAAAGCACTGGCATTTTAACTTTTAAAACAAGATTTGTGAGAAAAAAAAACCACCCCAAAACATTTATGTCATACTTAAGCACTGAAATAATAATAAAAAAACATATCTGCAAGTTGAAATGTATACTATTTCTCACAAAAAGTACTATAATTGCTACAAACCTCCTCACACTTTCCATGCAGGACTAAGCAGGCTCATTAGCAAAAGGAAACAAACCCTGCTGCAATGAGGTGAGTGCTTTCAGTAACCCAACAGAAGGAAGTAAAAAATAAGTAAAAGAGTAAAATAGTGTAGGAATAATAATAATTAAAAAATATGATTGTGAAAACAGCTGGTTTTATAGTGAACTCTTGCTTGTTTTATCATGACTACAGACAGACCTGGATCCTTCTTACCTGTCGATCAAAGAGTCTCTCATGTTGGTAGCAATGGTACTTGGCTGAGCTTCATTCAGCTTGAAGATGCTCTCAATGACAGAGAGCTCGGTGCTGGTCGTGTCCAGCCCACAGAAGGCACACCAGTCGTTCACAACCATCCCTGCTGCAATGACCTCGCTGCCGCGATTCACCGTCCCGGCCTAGGAAAAACACAGCTGCAAGAGTTAGCAGGGCACGAGCCTTATTACAAGGTTACACATCCTTATTACAAGCCTTTAGTGGAGGGCCTCTGCTCACATTCCTGAAAAGATCAGAGCTTCTCCCATCAACAAAGCGATAAAGATTCCAGGTAAAAGGGTTAATGGACAGCCTTGAATCTCCGGAGAGAAAACTGTGTGAAACGAATTCTAACAAGTGAATTCAGAGAAATAAAATCTACCAAGTAGGAACCACAAGGCACAGCACTCATGTAATTCAGATTCCATTGAGCAGGCACAGGATTTTATTCATTTTATTAAATACTACCTTTGGTCCCAAACCACAAACTCACATTCTGTACGGATCAATCAGCACAACTGGCATAATCCCAGGAACTCACTGTTTCACAAGCAAGCTAAAGGTGCCAAGCAGCTTATTCAGACTCAGAAAAGACAAGGAAAATATCTCAGAAGAGTTGCCCCATTCAAGCACCTCCCACTTGGAACAGCTCTGTGGACAGAAAGAACCCCATCTAGGAGGCCATGAGATGTAGAAACACAACTGTGCTGGAAGGAGGAGGTGAAAGACAACAAAACCCCACAAAGGCCTTACCACGAGTGGGACCTGAAGTAACGACGACAGCTCATCCTGATCATCAATTGAAGTTTTGGGGTGCACAATTCCTCCTTGGTTACTAAACACACAGTAACTCCCTACCAGCACCTGATCTGCTACCGTTTGTCTGAAAACCTCAACCTTCAGTACGTCTGCCAAGATCTCCTCTGTCTCCTGCAGAGAGAAAGAAAATAAAGACCTCAGCAAAATGGGACTGTAGAATTTGAAGCCAAGCTGTTCCTGCACACAGCCATCAGCTGGGACCCTCACTTTTCACAACCCACTGTGACTATTATAAAACTCTTACTCAGCCTTTATGCCCCAGATGTTTCCAGTTACCTGTGCACACTGAGCTGTGCCACTACACCCAAACACCACACTGTGCCTTTACTCTGCTCCCCTCCTCAATGCCTGTTCTCGGGGCGTTCCCTGGGAACCAGTCTTCTTTTGTCCTACACCACTGGGACAAAACTGTCTGATCCTTCTATGTAAATCCAAGAACTTATTTCCTCTCCAGGTTTTTACTGTGAATTATTTTCATTTCTCCTCTCTGGCTATCTTGCTTTACTTTTCATGCTTACTTGAAACATAATATGCTACAAATTCCATTCCCTTCTCCCCACCACTGTTCCCCTTTGCATTCCTAACACACAGTCCCATCTCTTCACGACCTTTTGCACAAGCTGAAAGCAAACACTTTGCTACCTGTAGCTACATCACACCCCCACACACCTCTCTCCCACGCCATTAAGTAATCAATCATTACGAAGCAGCAACTTTGTCTGTATGAACCTTCCATTTGTCATTCACCCCTCTGCAAACAGGCACACCACCACACCCATCGCCTCTTCCAACTCTTTAGAAATCTCAGCTAGCTTAGCAGTAGCTTGTTATCTAATGCTGTAACCCTGAACTCTTCTCCTTGCTGTCTTTATTATACACAGGCACACCCTTCCTTCATGCAACTGTACACACGCAATGTGATCTGCACCCAAGGATACATTTCTGTATCCTGCTACCTCCCTTCGGCAGAGGGCACTCACTGCAGCACACTGAACACCGTGGTACATGCTACACTCAGGGCAGGGCCACATCCACAAATAAAGCATAAGAAAAGATGCAACCTCATCAAAAGTCCAAAATCCAATTCTGAGACTTCTCGCTTGAGAAGAAAGGGAACACAAAATCACAGCCTGGCTTGGGTTGGAAGGGATCTCAAAGATCATCCAGTTCCAACCCCCCTGCCATGGGCAGGGACATCCCCCACCAGCCCAGGGTGCCCAGAGCCCCATCCAACCTGGCCTTGGACCCTGCCAGGGAGGGGGCAGCCACCACCTGTGTCAGGGCCTCACCCCCTTCAGAGTAAAGAATTTCTTCCTAACATCTAATCTAAATCAGCCCTCATTCAGCTTGAGGCCATCGCCCCTTGTCCTGTCCCTGCGCATCCTGAGGGGTGACTAGCCCCTTTCCTACTTTCCTGTAGGACTCCTGTAAGTATTGGTACGCCATAATAAAGTCTCTCCAGAAGCAGCCTTCTCTTCTCCAGACTGAACCAGCCCAGCTCTCCCAGCCTGTCTGACTTCACAGGAGGTGCTCCAGCCCCCTGATCGTCTCCTTGGCCTCCTGTGGACTTGCTCCAACAGCTCCATGTTTTTCCTGTACTGGGGACCCCAGAGCTGGAGGCAGCACTGCAGGGGGGTCTCATGAAAGCAGAGGGACAGCATCCTCTCCCTTGACCTGCTGGTCATGCTGGTCTTGATGCAGCCCAGGACACGCTTGGCTTCCTGAACATGAGGCAGCATAGCAGCCTCCTGCATGACACTACCTCAAGCTGTTAGCGGGGGTTTTGCGATCCCCACGTGACACGGGGTAACCCCTCAACAACCACAAACCCGAACCACAGCTTGCCAACCATTTCACATGCATCCACTAGGAACTGAGAAGCATGACAGAGCCATATATACCCTGTCGAGATCCGGATGGACAAGAGCTACATAGTCATTGCAGGTAGTGACATTGCCCAGCGCCGAGAGGCGCTCCTCTACTCGCTGAATCCGTACAGAGTCTGGCAGGCTATTGCGGATGTGCTGAAGCTCCTGGTCTGTCGTACTGCTTGGGACCAACAGTCCATGCCTGTTTCCTAAAATGACAATGGTAAAGAAAAAGGAAGAGAGGAGTAAAAAAAAGCAGGTTTCCAAAATGGTTCCTTGGTGCTCCCTGCTTTCCTGATGGCTACGGTGGCTTGAATTGCCCTCGCCCTATCCACTCCTCCCAAGCCCAGACCTCAGCCCAAGAGAAGCTATTTTACCATCTAAAAATAACACAGCAGCCCTGGTAAGGGAAAACCAGGACAAAGGGTGAAACTATGAACAGAAGTGGGTGAATGGCACCGTCTTTAATCACTTCTCTTTTTCAACAGAACTTAAGGAAGCCCAAGGGTGTCAATGAAACGCTTTGACATGGAATTTCCCCTGTACATCCAACTACTACACCAGAGGCTGTGTGTCAGTACTACTGTACTGCGGCAAGCAGTAAGACAGGGTGGGCAAAGACCTTCTTTTCACAGGAATGCAACTCCAGCGAGAAGTTCTTGTGACTGAACAGGGTCTCACTACCCAGAGACAGGAAAGTCTTTCTTCCTTTTGACTTTCACATTTGTTAATGCCTCCCCCACACCCCCCAGCGCTGGAACTAACTCATTAACTTTAGGAATAACAAAACTCCTCCCAGATTACCAGAAAGCAGGTTTAAGTGTGCCCAAGGCCCATCTCCAAGCCCTGCGAGGCAAACACTCCCCACTCCCCTACAGCTCCCTGTTAATGGGCGAGTTTGAGCTTGTCCATTTTCACTCCTCTGCGCTCGCTCGAAGCGCTAAAGCAAAGCCTGGGGGACGGGGGGTGCTGCCCGCTGGACTCTGCCCCACGGTTAAACCGACAGCGCGGCCCAGCGCGCACCAAGCTCGGGCCGAGCCGCTCTCCTGCTTCCACCGGAGCCCTCCCGGGCTCTCCTCGCCCCAGGGCCGCCCCGCCACCTACCCACACACATCCTGCCGATGATGCGGCAGCCGGCGATGGAGGCGTGCACCACCGGGATGGTCCCGAAGAGCTCCCCCTCGAAGACGCTGTAAGGAGAAAGCGCCGTCAGGGAGCGGCCGCGGGGCTCGCCGAGAGCCGGGCCGCTCCGCCGGGCCTGGCGGCTCCCTCACCTGTAGAAGTTCTCGGAGCCGCCGATGGCCACGAGGCAGTAGGCGTTGGTGAGCTTGGCGAAGCAGCCCAGCTCGTTGTTGTTCTCGAAGCTGGCGCGGACAGCCATGGCCGGGCCGGGCCGGGCGATGCGGCGGGGACCGGGAGCGGAGCTGGGAAGCGGGGCCGGGCGGGCGGCAGTTACCGCACCCTCTACCGGATGCACGCGGCGACGCCGCTTCCGATTCTGGCTGCCGAGGCGGCGCGGGGCAGAGCGGTCCCGGTGGGGACGGCGCCGCCGCCCGGCCCGGAGGTGCGTTCGCCCGGCCCGGAGGGGCGGCGCTGGACGGCCGCGGGGGCGGTGCCAGAGCAGCACGTGCCCGGCGGCACAGGGCGCCCGGCTCCTCCCCGTCACCGCGCGCCCGTCACTGCCGGGTCCCGTGCGCCCTCACCGGCCACCGGTACCGGAAGGTGCCGCCCGCGCCCGGGGGGGCCGCTGCTGTCCCGTGCCCGGACGCGGCACCGCCGCCTGCGGCAGGCTCCGGCCGCGCCCGAGGTGTCCGCGCCGGCACCCCCCGCCCGTCTCTCCGGCAGCACCCGATGTGCCACGGGGGACCCGGACGCCACCGGAGCGCCTCAGGGTGTCGCTCAATGCCGGGGCCACCCGTGTCCAGGCATGGCCCGTGTTCCCTGCCAGTGGCGTGCAGACACCAGCCGTGGGGTCCCTCCAGTGTGCTGATTCCCAGGCTCGTGGAAGGGGCCCTGGAGAGCTCCTGGGGTCCAACCCCCTGCCAAAGCAGCTCCCCAGCTCAGATTGCACAGGGCGGCGTCCAGACGGGGCTGGAATCTCTCCAGAGATGGAGACTCCACACCCCCCTGGGCAGCCTGGCCCAGGGCTCCCTCACCCTCACTGGGCAAAAGTTCCTCCCCAGATCGGTGCCGAACTCCCTGTGCTCCAACTTGAGGCCATCGCTCTATCCACATGCAGTTACCACCCATGTGGTGATCCCACCCATGTGTAGACACCATCCACGTGGTGATGACACTCACGTGGTGATCCCACCCGTGTGCAGACCCCGCTTACCTACCTGTGGCAGCCATGTGCAGATGCCAACCATGTACCCAGCCACACCACCTGTATCCTCCCAGCATGGCACAGCGGGGCCCTGGCACTCACCTCCCCCTGAGATACCCAAACACAGCTCTTCCCAGCAGAACAGCTCCTTTATTTTAAGGTTACCCTGCCTTGGAACGTTTCCTTTTCAGTACATGGATACAGGGAGAGGAATCCATCAGTACAAGGAGAACCTGGGTTCACTTCAGTGGCTAAGCAGTCTCTAGCCACAGCAATGCTTTTGCTGTAAGTTTTGTGGGGAATGCTTCTTTCCCAAATGGGTAAAAAGAATGTACAAGTGTGGATCATGTCTATGTAATTTTCTCTCTCCTGCCATAATCTTGTAATTGAAAACTTGAACTGTGCTCATTAATCTCATCTAAATCAGTCACCTGCATGTATTAGAAATAGCACACACAGATTTTAATAGGAACAAAACTAATTTGCCACCCGTATTGTGATTTCAAGCCCCAGAGATGATGATTGGTGGGGAAAAACAACCACTTGAAAATTAGACCAAAGGACACCTCGAGGCCCAGGTCAGAGTTCGAACCGACTGTGTATATGTTTAGATTTTAACTTGTTGTACTTGGTGATCAGATCCAGCTTGCTGTGCCCAAGAGTCAGTCTTTTCTCAGCCCCATATGTGCTGCTCTTCTCCATGAGCATGTCCTCAGGGAGTTTATCATAGCAAGGGACTACAGGCTTTTTATCTCTCTTTAACTGGCTGTATGGGGATAGCATGTCCAATTTTCCTTGTCCAAAGATCTGTCTTTTTTCCATCCCATGAGAAGTGTCATCATTTTCTGCTGTCGGTTCCCTGGAGGTAGCAGCAGGTCCTTTCTGCTTCATGCTTGTCCCGTTGCTACTGGCACCCTCAGAAAGGGACTGCAGTGCCTGCTCCTGCATTAGTGGGGAGCAGTGGCTGCTGTTAGCCTGATCGTCCTCTTGACAACTGGGTTGGTTTGAGCTCGGGGCAGGGGAAGGCTCTGGCTGTAAGAACGTCCTCGCTGTCAGGAGATTTGATTTGTGATACAAGGCTGGGGTGGATTTATTTGGAGGACTGTTCAGTGAGTCCGGTGGTTCTCCTGGCTGCTTAGGGCCAGTGGGCTTTGGTGATGTGTCTTCCTTCCCCTTCTTATTACCAGGATCCGAGCTTGAATCTTGCTTCTCCTGGTTTTTCAGAAAGGGAGACATTTTTATGCTTCTGATGCTTATGTTGGAAAGACTGCTGGAGGGGCTTGAAGTTTCAGCATCATAGGCCTGTATCGGTTTTAAAAAGCAGTTGGCAACTTGGCAGGTATTCTGAGAAGAGGGGCACGCTTCAGGATCCGGCACACAGAAGCTGGTCACTGCTCTGGACTCTGCATACAGGTACCGGAATTCCTTGTCAAACTCTGCAACAATTTGGCCACGGAAGTGGGTCACCAGGCTGGTGTGGACTTGGCTGCAAAGCCAGGTGAAACTGAAAAAATAATAAAAAAACCCCAAACCTATATGTTACTTTAGTTCACAGAGTGCCAGGTTACCCAGCATTGATTTTAATATGCAAGTGATGGTTTGATACCCAATCTATGTCATTAAAGCTGTCCCTGGAGTCTGCAAGTCTGAGATTACTTGTAGGAATTCATGTACTCATTACGTAATTAGGAAAGAACAACCCTAAAATGGCCATTTAATTTCAGCTCAGTGATGTAATGAACTGCATGAAAATATAAACAATGAATGAGAAATATCAGCCAGCTTTCCCTAGCCCTGTGAAGGATGTAGAGCAGCAATTGGTCCCTCCCCACCTACAAAGCACAGCAGCACGTTTCAGGCACTTTCCTCTCCAGCTTCCTCTTGCCAGAGCTCTCTGCCTGTAAGCAAGGAACCATCGTGCCCTATTCCCCACCCCATCTGTGTGCTGGAGAGTACCAGCTAGCTGAGGGCAGGCTAGTCAGTCCGTGCAAGGGGGTTCTGTGGTGCTCATAGTTTGTATCAAGCAGGCGGTGGCAAGGAGACTTCCAACTGCCTGGAGATGGTGTGGCTACGGGATGGTGAGATGGGAAGCACGGGCCACCGAAGGGCCCCTTCTGCCCAACTTATATCACAGACTTTCTAGCTTGGTGCTGGGCTAGCATAGTGTGCTGCGTACCTTCCACAGAGGGCAAGGAGACTGTTTGGGGGATGTCAAGGCACGCCTGCTCTCCTGCTCTCGTCCCTTGCCTTGGCAGGAGCTACATTCTCACAGCCTTACACTGCAATGTGGACTTGAAGGAGCTGCTTAAGGCAGCCAGGAGAGTGAGGAATGCAGATCTTGGGCACTCTCTTGAGGAGCAGAGGTCTCCAGAGCCCCACAGGAGTACCTCAGGACAGGAAGACTCCTGATGTTTTCTGTAAGTATTGCTGTGAGAACTCTAGACTCTTTCTATCTTTTCCTTGCCATCCAGTTAAGAGATGCATGGTGTTGGAAGTTCACGAGTCCTTTGCATCCCAAGCCCAGTCCCCCTCTTGCAGCACAATGTGTGGGGATCTTTTCAGGGAGCTTATGTTCCACCTTAAAACGAATTACATTTTGCCCCAGCTAGGTGAAAACTTTCACTAATTGGCACTCTGCATATTTTCCATATTTGTTTAACCCCACCTCTTGTTTGTGCCAACACTGTAACTTAATTAGCTCTCCCCTCACACATCTACAAATAGGAACCACATTTCTCCTCCCAATCTTCATTTTCCTAGATTAAAAAGGGAAGCTCCTCTTACAGAGTAGGCTTCCCAGACTCCTGGTCATCCCAGTCATCAGCTGCTTCTTTGATTCTTGCTATAGTCAAACCAGATTAGCAGGCTAATTTTGTTAAATAAATCAGAACCTTCACAGATGAAAGTATCGGTTTGGGGCTGCGTTATCAGCTGCTAAAGCAAGACACTGACTTTGACAAGGGCAGGATGAAATCACAGAAACTACAGCAATTGTAATGGGAGATTCCAATTATTCTCAAGCAAATGTCATTTCAGGACAAGATACTGGCACTGTGTTTTGGGACCTCACCAATGTTTACTTCATGAGATAGCTATTTGGGAATTTTTAGTAGGAAAAGCAGCTCTTGGCTTGTTCCTGAGCAGTATGCAGTTGTTATGCGTCCTAATGTTGTTTTGAAGAAGGTAGTATACTTACACACAGCATACACACCTGCTGAAGAGCAATAGAAAATGAAAAGTTCAATACTCTTCTGCTTAATATCAAAACAGGTAAATTAAGTCAGAATGAAGAATTGGTAAAAGAGTAAAAAATTGTTGCAGGTGGCATGAAGAGTATTTAGAAATACCATACTGGGGGTTCAAAGCAAAGTCATACAGCTTCACACAGAGACCAAGAAACCAACAAACAAAACCTCCCCAAGCCCCCACAAGCCAGAAAATAGCTGGGAAAGCTAAAGGACAGAAGAGAAGCTACTGAGACCAGCAAAATCCATCTTTAAAAGAGGTTGGCTCACACATTGAAAAAGGCATAAGAAATAATATTCAGGGCTAGCACATGGTCTGCGTGTAAGAGGAGTGCTCTGATAATTCCTCTGCATCAGTGTTTATTGTACAGGAGCTTGGGATGATCCCTGCCCTTTATACAGAACATAAGGGAGGATCAGTCTCATCCTCATATCTCTGTAGAAGAGATTAGAAAGCGTATCAACAGAGTAACAAATTGGCAGGACCAGGTAACATCAACCCAGAGGAATAGAAGGATGAAATAGCTCAGCTGCTAACCAGGATGTGTTATCTCTCACTTGAAAGTACCTTTGTTATCACAAGAGTGGAAGGCTGCTAATGTGATACAATTTTTTGTAATGTCCCAGACGATTAAGTCTGATAACCACACAGCACAAATTAGTAGAGACTCTTCTAAAGAACACAATTAATGGCCTTATAGGTAAATATGATACAATAGGAAAAGCAGCTTCTGTAAAGAAAAGATCTCTCTCACGAAGCTGTGAGAGTTCTTTGAAGGAATTCAGGAGTGCAGACAGGGGAGAGTGTGTGTATTGACAGTGTCAAAGGCGTCTGTCCCAGGGGCACTGCCTGGCTCCCACAGGCACTTGTGTCCATGTGCTTACAGCTATTACCTGTCTCCACAGGATGCTGGGTCTGCACTGCACAGTGCTTAGCCATACCCCAACGCAGGAACTACGCCACTCACACATACACATGTGTCTGTTGGAACCTCTCAAACCACAAATGCAGTCAGAGGGCTGAGCACACTCTCCATTGGAGAGGCAAGCTTGCATCCCTCACACAACGTGCATAGTTCCATGAACTGCAAGAGGACCATCATCAGCGGAAGGGATGACACCTGCCATCCCTCTTCACCCAGCCTGGCACTGCTACTGCTTGCAGACCTGGAATAAGGCTGTGCAAGTGGGCATGTTTGCCCTCCTCATTCTGGCTAGGAAGTCTCATGTCTCAGCCTCAATTGATTGAGCAGGAGCATCACAACAGCTCTACGACAGCTCTACCCACCAAGGCCTCTGGCCTCACCTTAGCAGGATGTAAACAACAGATCTTGCTTAGGTTTTCCTTCCCTCCCTGAATGAAATGATTACTGCCTCCTGTCCTCTGAGACAAGTACTGCCTCCTTCCAGAAATGCATGGGACACATACACCCATCCCTCTCCTCTCATCCCCAGGAATGGCCCTTTCCCCTGTAAAAGGAGCAGCCTCAGATCCAGCAGTACACTTCCATGATCTTATGAGAGTCCTTGCCACTGATGCCTCTTACAGCTCCTTCCCTGGCCCAGGCATCACTGTGTCCCAGCTTCCCATGTGGATGAAATCATGACAGGACCTGTAAGAAATCCTCCAAGCTCCCTGGGTGGCACAGCCCTCCTCCTTAAAATACTACAGGTTTCTGTGATAGAACAATGTGGCCTTGCCAGCTATGGCTATTCCCATCACTATAGACTGATGAAGGTCTTTTCCTCCATGAATGGCGTGGAGGAAGTAGCCAGGGAGCGATCAATCTGGCACTCTTCTGGTACAAAAATGAAGCATTGAATTGTTAACAGGTTACAGATTCAATACAGACAGCACAATGCACAGGGCAAGCTGTGGAACTCCTTGCTGCAGGCCATGGTGAAATGTTGTAGCATCACGTGAGTTTCTAAAAGTGAGGGGATTCTCAACAAACCACTGCAGGAAGGGATCCCATTCCAAAATCTCAGTCACCCTGGGGTACAAACTGCAGGAGTCTGGGAAAGGATGGCTGTAGGACAGGATCCCTTCTCTGCCTTGCTTTTTCAGACACTCCTGGACCAGGAAGGCTGCAGGAACACGTGCAGCTCAGCCTTTGGCCAGGAGGTGGAGTTGGAACTTCATCTCCCAGGAGGTGGGCATCACCTGCCAGTCCTGCCATCCTCTGCCCTGCGGCTCTGGCTTGGGTCGAGGTTGAGTGGCAAGAGCACCCTGCGGTAATAAACCCGAAATCTCAGTCCCAGCAGTGATTTTGAGAACAGGATGAGTTTTCCCCACATCCCTCTGTAAAACTAACATGGTCTCAGGACACATCGGCTGCACTTGTATGAGTGACTCACAGCTCTTCACACAGCTTCTCTGCTTCAGCTCCTTCCAACTGATGAGGTACCAGTTTGCCACAGAAGGCTTTTTGCTTCTTTCAGTAATTCTTTTACTCATTTTCAATGCTTTTCTGTCCCTTTGGCTGTCAAACACATTCTTTTTGTGTGCCAGTACGAGCTCCTGTGGATCATTTCTGCACATGGCTAAATGGAGATGGGACATAACGCTCATTACCAGACCTTTGACTTCAAGTGACATTTTCTTTGATAGGGTGACAATAATCTGACTTTATTGCAGTAAGCTGTTTAATCTTGCTTCTGATGCACTTGAAATAATTTCCACTCCACTTTTTCATCTTCCTTTTAATTAAAAACGGTGCAATGAATTCAGTTAATTTGGGCACTCCATCTCAGTTATCTCTCATGTCTTATTCACCCTTGCAGCACCATGCCTTGTCTCTTTCTTCTGGATTTATTCTTTATTTATACACCTCAGGACTTCCTCCTCTTTGCTTTGTGTTCTCTGCGAGGCTATTTATACTTTATCTTCTGGCAATGCTCACTTTATGGCTCTACACATCAGCCTGGGGTTTCCTTGCTGATACACTATGCTTTCCATTCCTTAAGCACTCACTTTTGCTTAAGTATAAACCTTTTCCTGAGGTGACTGTTCATCAAGTTAGATCTGGAGCTCACTCTTAAAAGCTCTTTCCCCTTGCTTGGGACGTGGATGTGAGCACCTTTCTTTTAAAGAAATTCCAAGCCTCCTTCAGCTTCAAATCCATTGCCAAACACTTATGTACTTAGCTTTTTCTCCCTGTGTACTGAAGCCAAGTGTAGAGCTTTGTTAATCCTCTCAACTTTCTCCTCTCATTTTTCAGTTTCAATTGTCATGTCAGCTTCAACCCAATCAAGCTTGAGTTTCTCTATAATAGAGTGAACAATGAGCTCCATCCTCTCCATGCCAGTGGCAAGACACAGACCCATACTTTGTCCATCTTCCATTTTGAGCTGAGAAATTTCGTCTTCTCTAAGGGAACTCAGACACATAACTCCCTTTCAGGCTGACAATACCACCTCTTTACTCCTGACCTGGCAAACGTTTACTCTAACTTTCCTGTTCAAGATCCTAAACAGGAATCCTAAGAGGACGCAGAGACACTAGATGCAGAGACACTAGATATCTGGATTCACTGTCAAGGTAGAAACATGTATTGAAACTTTAGAGGGATCTAACATCTTGTCTCTGGTGCTATCCAGTACCTTCACGAGCAGCCTAAATGATGGCAGAGTGTACCCCCACTGAATTCCCAAATCATAACCAATGGAGAGGGACTGCACAGATAGGAGTTTGAGAAACAGTCTGAAAAAAAATGCATGCAGTTCAACAGGAAGATATTCCAAGACAATTCATTCCAGGCAGTCACCATCAGGTGCACAAACACAGGCTGGACAATGTGCAGGCAGCAGCTCTGGGGGTTAGAGTATGTCTTAAGGAGGACATGCATCTGTAGTGTCACAGTGCTGGGGGGAAAGAGCAAACACCCTCAGGGTGTATGAACTACATGGTGGCCTACAAGGCATGCATAATCATCTCATTCGACTTGAATCCTCTGAAGAACAGATGTTGAGTCTGGAAAAGAGCCAACTAGCTGATGGTCAGTGGGGTAACTGTAGTCAGGTTGTACAAACCAAGCTGTATGGAAGGTACTAAATTGGGCCAGCACCCATAGGAGACAGACAGCACGCTGATGTGAGTCCTCTACAGTTCAGTACTCAGGCAGGATGATGGCAAAGGATGATGAGTGAGTTGCTCAGTGGAATGAAGGATAATAGAGATATTTGGATCCAAGTTATGGAGCACTACAGAGAAGACACTGGTCAATGTCTGTATAGGTCCTGTTAACATAAGAAGATGAGTCTCAGGGGTAAAATACAAGCACCTAAGTAGGAAGCTAGAAAAGATGAGGATCGTATTGGTAGCCTTATAAATGTTCCCCTTTACCTGCAGAGAATGGGACAGAAAAGACCGTTTCAGGACATGGTTAGGAAAATGATGTTAGGGAAAGGATGGTAGAATCATCAGGAAATGGAAAACTGTAGGAACAAAGTGACTCTTTAAAGAATGCTGGATTCCATCTTAACCTCAATGAAGCCTGGCTGCTGCACAAGATAATGCAGAAGATACAGGGAGGCTTTAAACTAGAATCTGGAGCAAAGCTGTGATGTGTGGAAAGCCACGCGGTTTGAGATGACACACTTTACCTTCAGAATAAAAGCAAGAAAACTGTATTCTGATATAAGAACAGGATAGAAATCAATGACACTTAAGAAACTAGGATCAATGAAGACCATCTGAACAAATTTAACTGTGTTTAGAAAAGCACATGCTGAAGAACGACTGGGTCAGGTACAAATGATTACATGGATACATAAATTTTATGAGCTCAAGAAACAGAGATGTCGTGAAATACCTGAGCCAAAATAATGACTCTGACACAGGAGGCATCTCTGATACTTACTGGATAGAAGAAGATCAAGGAACAGTATAACTGCAAGGGTAATTGTACAGAAAGGACAAATGGAGGATAAGTTGCTGGGGCACGTTACATTTAAAAAATAAAAGAAGTTCTGTAAGTAAATGGTACATCAACAAATTAAATATATTCCCATTGGATTAAAATTCTACTCCCAAATAGGAAAAACATAGAATTAGGGCTGTACTGTGAACTTTCTGAGCAGAGTGCTGATGCTAAATATGCTATGCCAAGGAAGTGTGGAGAGACTAAAAGCAGAGGAATAAAGGGAAATCTGGTTATAGCCATGTTGAACAGGGGCCATTACTAGAAGAGTTGCAGAAACTGCACTTTAGACACTATAAATGACTGCTTTTTTGGAGAAGCTAACCAGAAAACCAACAAAAGGAGAAATAACATTGCCAGTTCAGAAACTTTCTTTGGAAAGGACACTCAGCAAAAAAATAACCATGACGCACCCGTATCAAATATTCTTTCAGGACCAAAATAATCCACAACAGTAATACTTAACTTGAAAGAGAAAGTAAGGAATGCTATTAAAAAGAAATTTAAAAGAGTACCCAAAAAGGTTAAATGCTTGAGGCAGCATGAAGATTGTTTAAAGATGCTATATTAGAGTCTCAGAGAAAAAGTACCTTTCAAAATAAAGACATTTCAAAACATCCAAAAAGTTACCATAGTTAAAAGGCATATTAAAGGAAAATATTTAAGTAAACAGCCTTCAAATATTGGAAGTCAGCAATTTTCCAATTATTAACCAGTGAATAACCTATCATTTAAAACTGAGCATAGTCGGAGAGGAATGGAAAGTAGTGAATGTAAACCTTTTAAAGAGCTCCTGGAAAACTACAAACCAGCCAGTCTTATTTCCATACTGAACAAACTGGTAGAAGCAAATAGAGAGCAAAATGATTAGATGCATAAATAACTATAATCATAATGCTGAAGACTCAGCATATTTTTGTGGAAGGAAGCCATGCCTCCAAAGCCTCTCACAGTTCTTTGAAGGAAGCAGCAAGCACACAGATGCACAGGATCTGCTTGATGTTGGGTACTTAAATTTTCAAAGAGATTTTGTCATGGTCATTCAGCAAGGACTCTTAGAAAAATTAGGTGATCATGGAGTACAAAGGAAGGGGTTTCTGTGGAGTAACAGTTGATTAAAGATGGAATACAAACACTAACAATAGTTTTTGTTAACCCACTAGAATCCCGTAAGTTTTGTGTTGGGATCACTGCTGTTCAACATATTCAGAAGTCTTGGAAAATGGTTGCAACAGTCCATGTCAGAGCTCATGGCAAGATTACTGTGGGTGAGAAAAGAAAATGGGATATTCAGATGCTACAAGAGGATCTTACGGCACCGGGTGAGTGTCAAAATGACAGACAAAATTCACTGTAAATAAACTGAAACTATTACAAAACCCCTGAAGGTCTCTGTATACTGATGGGTTCCCAGATATTAGGAAAGAGGTCTGGGTTCCCATGGACAGGTAAAAAAATGACCAAGTGTTTATCGCTAGGCAAAAAGGCCAACAGCAGCTTAGGAACTGCCAGGACAGGGACAGAGAAAAAGAGAGAAGCCAGCATTAAACTGCTGTGATAAAGTCTAGTGGGTGGGGATATTTTGACCACTTCATGGAGTTCTGCTCAGTTCCTCTCACAAAAGATAGACATTATGATTAAAGGTCTGGAAGTTCTCCTGACTGAACAGCCAAGGATACTTCAGCTGGAGGAGAGATGATTCACATGAGGGATTTTCACTGAGGAGGGTAAAGTCACAGATGCAGTCAAGAAAGTAAATAGGAAGCAGTGATTTACTGTGCCCAGGTTATGGGGATTTGGGGACATCAAATATAATTATCTAGCAGTAGGTCTAATATAAATACACTGGATCACTTCTTCACACAAAACATAAATTAAGAGTTTGTAACCCATTGCCAGAGGGTATCGTGAAGGCCAGTCATGGTGGGAAAAGTCTCCTATGGCAAATTGAGGATAAAGAAGCACATATAACATATAACCCCAGCATTATGAAACCTCAGGTCCATGCACACAAGAGTGTTGAAACACAAAACCTGCCACTGGGTAAGAACATTCTTACCCTCTGTCCTGTATCAACCCAAGGTGCCCCTGGATCCACCCTGGATCTTTGGCTTCACTCAGTAGCTACTCTCACCCTTTGAATCTAGCTTTCCCATCTAAAGGGGAAGTAATGTAAATATCTACTGGCTGCAGTATACCCAGTAGCAGAATTCCTGATTTTCTCCTGTGGAAGTGTTTCTGGCACAGCAGTGTTCAAGAAGACCTGGTGGAAGAAGAATAACGTATTGCCAGGGCACCAAATTCAGAGAGATATCAGAACAATCTGTCCTGGGGAGATAGACTGTTTCTGAAGGGTAATATGATGTGCAACGGTGTGAAAAGACTTTGGGAAAGATCTGTAGATGGAAAATTCAGCCTACTATTAAAAAATTCGTATAAGAACAGTACTCTTGAACAGTGATGGTGATCAGACAATGTTAACTGAGATGACAGAGGCTGCAAAATTAGCACAGGCACAAGTAGTAGGAGATTTCACCCATTCATATATTCACTAGGTTAATGCTTCTCTGGGAGGAGCTGTGGAGAAAAACTTTCTGGAAGCAGTAAATGATTACTTGCCAGAATTAGCTAGTCTAAATTGTTTGACCCACAAGAAAAGATGCTATTCTGGATGTGGTTTGGAATGTTCCAGAGGTGAAGAGGAAAAGCCCATTTGCAGTAATGCTTACAACACAATTTTAACTCTGTAGTGGGAAAGAACAATCTAAATAAATGCAGAACATGGGTATTCAATTTCAAAACAAGTAGCTATGTAAAAATACAGCAATTAGACAAAATAGAACTGAAAAGGAGCAGTCCAAAAGCCCTGAGGTAACAGCTTGTAGGTTGTTCAGAAGCACTGCACTGGCAGTTAAGAAATTGGTGGGCCCATTTGAGACCTATAGGTCAAAAGGAGCGTTCGGTGATGGCAAGACCATAGCAGAGAACCTCAATGAAATTTTTTGCATCCATTGCTGATGCTGGTGACACTGAGATGTGTTTCACCCGTGTGGACCAGAGCCACGGCAAAGACTGGTCTACAGGGAGGTGAGGCCAACATAACACTGGAGCTGACCTCCACTCTGGCAGAGTGTACTGTGAGTAACAAGATTACTGATGGCATGGAGAAGTACAGCCTCTTCAAAAAAGGTCAACAGGGCTAGTGTGAAGGCAAGCCCTGCCTCACCGACTGTGGGAGTTTGGTGAGGGAGCCAGTGAGTAAATGGATAAAGGGGGTGGTCAACTCCGTGGTTTTGGGTTTTCAATCTATGCCAAGGCTCTGCACTGGAGTCTTTTAAGAAACTAAGGTGCCATGGGCATGGAGGAAAGGTCTTGTTATGTATTGAGAGCAGGTGAAAGCATAGGATGCAAACGGTAGGCCTTAATGGTCCTTTTTTAGCATGGGTAAGAGTCAGCAGCGAGGCCCCAGAGACTGGTGCTGGGAGTGGTTTCATCCTGTGGGTCACCTCAGGTGCGGAGGGGTGCAGTGAAATCCCCAGGTCTGCAGAGGATGCTCAGTTCCCTCAGGTGATTGGATACCTCACAGAAAATGAGGAAATTCAGAAGGACCTTGGAGAACTGAGCAATTGGGGCAAATATGTGGCAGGTGAACTTTAGTGTAGGAAAACATGCTGTACCCACAGGGAAGAATGATCTGTATCAGGCCTGTAGGATGCTGAACCTGGAACAGTTCAGGAAGGTGCTCAGAGTCATTGTCAGCAATCCTCTGAAATCATCACCTCAGTGTGCAATGGTAGCTAAAAAATACCAATGAAGGTTGGCTGTTGTCAACAAGGGTGATAACAACAGAGCAGAGGACTTCATTTTGCCCCTCTGTAACACCTTGGTGCAGCCATATCTTGAGGACTGCATGCAGTTCTGGTCTTTGGATCTCAAGAAGGACACAGTGAGATCGGAGAAGGTGCAAAGAAAGGTAACTGAAATGACTGAGGGTGCAGCAGCTGCTGCTAAGACAGACTGAAAAGGCCAAGGTCTTCACTTCGGGTAAGAAAAGGGTCAGCAATGACTTAGCTGAATGTAGGACAGCCATTCCTGCATGGAATTATTTGGAGATTGGTTTAGAACAGACAATGAGGGAGGGAAAATTCATGGATGATACAGAACAGGTACTGCAGGGGATAAGTAGTGATGGACACAATGACTGCACATGCTGTGGGAGGACAAGGGGGGCAGTATCAGGTATCAGTTTGGGCTGCTCTCCTCGAATAGCATCACCTAGACACAGTATCTGGTCTAGGTGGAACATTTACTGGTGGAACATTTTCTACATTTTTAAGAAATGAAGCTTTACTCATAGACAGATGTGTACAGGGAGTGCCAACGTTGGAGGACAAGCAGATAATGTTCTCTGAAAGTTAAACAGCAAGGTAAGAGCAAAAGGATGGAGTAGAAGAAGATAAAGCACCAAAATGAAACCTGACATTTATAAGGGGAAAACCAAGAAGAAAAACTACATCATGGACACACACACACACACACACACAGAGCTACATTATTCAGTATGTTGGTACCTGGTGATTTTCTGTGTCACCAGCCTTTGTCACCGTAGTCACTAATTTTTCTTACCTGTATGTACCAGCAAGAACTTGGTCACAATCAATCAGGATAAACTTCTCCAGATTCTGGCCTACAAATTTCTTGCCTGCTTTGCTGTAGTACGTGTCTCCACTCAGACATCTTAGGCGCATATTCTGAAACCAAAGCAAGTAGGGTTGGTGAGGGGACAGGGATTGAACTAAACTGAAACGGTCCCTTATGTATCATTGATGGACTCCCTCAAGCAGGAGCGTGGCTCCCTGAGCTTGAATGCAGCCAGGCATTAAGGACTTCACAGCTTCTGCATACCAATGTCATGCTGTCTGCTTCTGTGAGAGGAAAATACCAGCAAATAATAACAAGCTGCACTTAGGTAAAAATGCTGGTTTGGAAAACAGACTGGAGAATTCTATGAGCCTATGGATCCTTTCTGAAGTATGTAAGACTATAGAATTTATTTCAGATTAATATATAATATTCAACTAACTGGACTAGTTGAAGGCTCTGCATCTAACCTAAATTTTGACCCGTAAAACGTAGCCAGTTTCTAATCAATCCAATGTGCTGTTCTGATTTTATACAGTGACACACTTCTTAAAACTGAACTATCACCCAATAAGAAAGATTTACAGAAAGGTATGTCTCCATTTTAAGAACTGTCTTTTTTTCAGTGTGTTTAGAAATGATATTAAAACTTTCAGCTGCTGTACTCAGGTGAAACAGGCCTGATCCTCATCGGTTTTAGAGACTGTGAGGAACTCCTCTGATACAATTCTGCCCTGTAAAACTGACTGCCCAGTATGAAAAGGGAAATAAAGCTCTCAGTATCTGTAAGGTGCCTTTTTGGGAATGTGAGGGCTCTGCCTGGGGAAAGCAGAAGAGGACAACAGTCACTAGAAACAGTTACTGGCCTGGTCTGTATGATACAGTGCCAAACAAAACATCTTCTGTGTAAATAGACATCCCTAAGGCTGCACCTACACTGGCCTGCCGGATCATCCCTTCCTGCCCCTCAGGCCAGCTCCCCCACCACCTCTAATGGCTTTAGCACACTGGGAGCTATCATGAGCTGTCACCACCAGTGTTTGGCCAGGCAGATCCCTTTGTGGGCAGCTCATCCCTGCCCAGCATCAACCCCCCCAAGAGACAAAGGCCCACGGCGGCTGGCACAGGCTGCACACGCTGCTGGGGCCGTTTTGCCTCTTGGTGCTGCCCAGGGCTGTTGGTTCTCCAGGAGGAGGTGGCAGCCTCCTCTCCACCATGCAGCATATTTCAGTCCAGCCAGACACAGCAGTCTGTTACAGTCAGTGCTGCAGACAAAACCCAGGCATGAGCCCTTGTGATTTGCCAACAGAGTGGCTGGGTACAGATCCCTCTCCCAGCTGTTCCCGGCATCGCTGCACTCCCCTCTCCCCATCCTCCCCTCCTAGGCAGGTTAGTCATGTGTGGGCTCCCCAGGCCACAGTCGGGGACCAGCTCGCCCAGTCTCTGGTCTCACATGGGGTACATGGTGCAGAAGTTGTGCCTTGAGGGTGAGAAGCAGGAGGCAATCACCCTGTGGCAGGTGACGCCATTCCAGATGGCTCTCCTCTTCCGTCAGAGTCCCCGTGGGCAGGAGGTGGGCTTCATGGAAACAACTCCTGGGGAGCTCATCGCAGCAGGGTGGGAAAGGCTTGGCCTCACAGCAGGCTGAGGAAGTCTCTCTGCCTTCAATGCTTTGTAACAGCAGCAAATCTTCTCCAAACCAGGGTCCAGCTGGCCCAACAGTCTTTCTCTTACAGTGGACAATGACAGGTGGGAAGAGGAGGAAGAAGGCAATCATTTATGATGCTGCTCCCTAATATTGCTGATGACTGGTTTCTGCTCAGGGGATTTTTTGTGGTTTGTCTTAGTGGAAACCCCTCTGGACCTTCTCCAAGGACTTGTCCAGTCTTCTCTGAAGTTCACAGAAACTTTTAGCAGGGACAGAGCTGAGTCTTCTCAGTCTTTGTATTGTGGCTTTCATTTCCTGCCTTCTTGTGTCCCAGAACATGTACTCATCCGTTACCTATGAGAAGGGAGAAACTTTTCCCCTATAAGGATAAATATACTTTGGAGCAAGATACCCAGAGAGGCTGTGCAGCCTCCATCCACGCGTGGACATTATCAAGACTAGACCAGATAAGGTCTAGTCTTTCAAGACTGACCTCATGGGTGACCCTGCTTTGAGCAGGAGTTTGGACTTGATGACTTCCTGAGGTTCCTGCCATGTTGCATTAACCTGTGATACTCTGAAATGCCACCACAAGTTGCTGATACAGAGCAAGACACGCTGGATGCCTGGGGAGGTGCCCACCTAGTTTGGTTGCAAGTCAACCCAAGGATTTTTTTTTTCTTCCACTGCTGAGGTTTTAATAAATCTAGTTCTTGCTGGGAGAAGCTTCTTCTCCTCCTTCCTGGGAAGTTAAAACCTCTTCAAGTAAGGGATATCCTATAGATTTTTTTTTTCACAGTATTTCTTCACTCCCTTTATCCTTTCCAAGGTGGGTGAGTTTCTGATATCTGGCTCATTTTTTCCATCCTCTTGGCAATCCAGGCCTTGAATTGTCCAAATGAGATGAGAATCCCACAGTCTTGCTGGCAACCCAGACTACCAGGTGTCACTGGCCCTCAGTTTAGACAGTAATTTTAAAATCAGCAGACAGACACTTGAAAAAATCCAGCAGTGAAGTCTTCTGCTGGGACCACTGGCTATGCTTGCTGCACCACAGCGGGATTCGCTGATGTTCAGCACCAGGGTTTGACACCAGCAGACTCACACAATGCTCTTAGAAGTAAAATGCTGGAGGGGCAGTTGCCCCAAATTCCCCATGAAACCCCAAATTGCCACCAATTATCCCAAATGGAGATTTAACATCACATCCTGTTGCAAGTCAGAGCCAGGAATAAAATATGTACACTCATTCCACTTGGATGTGAATATCAAGCACGTATGTTAATGGATTGCTTGAGAGGCATCAGCGTAAGAGTCACATTGAGGCCAGCCCATTAGTCACCAAAGAGGGGAGACAAGTGTTAATTAGCCAGTCAAGCACAAGACATGACATCAAGTTCAACGTCCATCTCCATGGATGTAAAGCTATTCTAATTTTAATTAAAACCAATGGCCAGGCTCTTGGATAAGAAGCAAATAACAAATTATGGAGAGAGGGAATTCATCTGGATTCACCAGGTGACTTCAGTGACGCAGTTATTTATGAACACAAACATGCTCCAGCATGAAGCAGTTTCCCTAACAGCTGCCATCTCCAGAGGCAGGGTGAAATGGGTCTGTCTTGTGAGAGGCACAACAGGGCAGAGCATCACCAACACAGGGGAAGAAGGAACCTTCTCTAAGTTTTGTGTAGGTGAGTTAAAAATGAGGGGAAATTAAGACATTTGTAACTGCATCTATTTTGAATGCTATAAAGCATTATTTTTGCCTTTTCCTTTAGCCTCTTTTTTAGTTAAGCATGGTTTTGAGGTAACTGGGTAACTTCCAAGTGTTCCCCATGAAGATGAAGGGAAAACCTATGAAATGGGTTTCAGAGAATCAGTCCTCCAAGGAATCCTGTGTGCTCAGAGAAGGAGCACAGCCAGGACTGCTGGCCTTGCAGCACTGACAAATTACAACAAACCCCCTCCAATTTCCATCGACTGGTGGTAGCTGGAGAGGCAATATGGGGAGCAGCAAGATACTGGAGTGCATTTCTGAGTCTGCATGTTCATCTCGCTGACATTTATCATAAGCAGTGCGTGACTGAAAACTTACTGAGAAGTTGTCCTGAGTAAGAGCCATTTTATTGCACATTTCCACAAAATGCTTCAAGTACTCTTCATCCAGGATCAGGTAGACAGGGACATGCCGTCTGCTTGAGGCCTCCAGCAGGTCACACAGTATCTCCATGTCTGTAAACAAGTCCATCACAACTGCTATCACCTAGTCAGGAGAAAAGAGGGGGTGAGGGAGAGGGGAAAAAAAAAAGACACTTGAAATCTCATGTGCAATAAGTTGTGCTTTAAACTGTGAATTAAGTATTCAGTCCTCCTGAGTTCCTGAGTGTCTGTGTCCACATGAGTGGAGATGGCTTCTGGTCCTCTGTGTTTAACACCCCTTACTCCACCATGGCAGAACTACGGACATTCCCCATCCAGCTATCTCCCATCTCATCTGCCATTCACAGAAATGGCTGACAGGGTAATGCAGATGCACAAACCCTGAGTGTCACTGATGCAACAACCATGTGCTGCCTTCAGCAACGGTGCCAGAAACACAGCACCTGAGTGGAAGAGCTGAGCCTGAGCAAGAGCATTACTCAGTCGGTAAGAGTGGCTCCACAGATGTCTAGCATCATATAAAGCAGCATCATTCTTTTTCAAGAGGGATACACTGCCAGGTAAGGGAGAAGGTATCTTGGTCAAGTATGTACATGCCTTTGTTCCAAGATCATGTCTTAGGGGCAACCAGACCAAATTGTGGCATAACATGTGTGGGAAGGATCCCTTCCCTTTCCCTGCTGGCAGCGCTCCTGCTAACACAGCCCAGCATGTAAATGTTACGAAACCTAACAGCAGGAAGGAGGAATAACACTAGCATTATTAAAAATAACACCTCAAGAAAATCCATCTCAGTAAACTGAAGATTTGCAATATAAGGTCTCCAAAGGAGAGATTTTACAAAGGAAAATAATTTTAAAGGGAACAGCTAGTTCTTTTAAAAGATGAGATCGAAGAAGGCCGTGGCAACCCATCCCACTGAGGGGACTGGATAGGAGGCAGCAGACCATCTTGGCTACATGAATTTTCAAAAAACTGGAAGGAAAATGCACAAAATGGAAGGTAGGTCATGCAAGTACCTACTACAAGTGAGTTGTCCCAGAACTAGAAAATTCAAAGTACAGCATGACCTGCAACCAGAACAACAGAACAAGGGAAATAGCCATACATAAATTAAGATGCGACTGGAGAAGCTGTTCCATCGCTCCTCACGGAGTGAGGCTGCCAGCAGACAGCATCAAGGTGGCTGTTACTTGGATCAGGAAGGGATTGCCATCCCCATTAGTGACAGAAATCGAGAGGACATCTTGGAGAAGGAAGGAACAGGCACAAGAGCACTTTGCTGAGCTGGATGATTTGTCAGGCCTGACGTACTTCACCTGAGGGTGCTTGCAAAGCAACCTGGTGACTTAAACCTTGATCCATTAACACTTAACACTGAGAACTTATATCAAAGGCAACACCCTGAAAAAGGTAAAGTGGTGAAGGATTTACCAACGGGCCAGCATCATCTGAAAAGCTAAAAAAATAATGGAACTGCTGAGCAAGTACTTGAGTAACAGCCTTAACCATGCCTTAGCAGTAAATAATGTAACTGGTAAGCTGTGTTCATAACTGACTGAGTGTATGCACCTGGTAAAGGGTGCCCAAATAAAGATGACCCAAAAAACAACAAGGTTTGGACTAAACCTCCAAGAGCCTACTGTCTCCTGCTACTCAGTGTTTGTGCAGTGCACTATACTTGCACGCCAAATGCGTGACAGAATGTGTTCTGCTGCTCATCACGTGCTCTGTGAGGAGGTGGGAATCCTGCTTTCAAACACCTCCTCTGCAAGTATTATGGCATGGCCATGAATACAGTTCTCCATAGTCCTGCTCGCCCTATGGAGCAGGCCATACAGGGTGAGCTTTCCTTTACCACTTCTGCCCAGCTACTCCTGTTCAAACAAAGGTTTAAATGAAGTGGACAGCAAGGAGTTTGGCGTTTACATGTGCAGTGGTTTGAGCTTTAAAATAAGAACAGGCTGAATCATGCTCACAGGTCTGATCTAGAACACCTTTAGAAAAGGGTAGAGGAGCTCCTGTCCTTGGATGTGGGGACAGGTCCTGTGCTCTAGACTGGCATGCTGGCCCCAGATCACCCATGATCTGCCCAGTAGTTCTTCTGCTCTGTTTTCATTAATAAACTGCCTCTCTCCAGGTTCATACTCATGGCTGAGTGGAGGCAGCTGCCATGGGCAGAGCTGGGCCCCACTGCTTTCCCCACTATCTCTGGCTCAGCGCAGAGGGTCTCTCCGTGGTGTGCACAGGCAGAGCCAGGTTGGCTCCTCCCAGTCACACTCTGCCCGAACACATCACGGACAGACCCTTTGCACCACAGCCATGGCAGAGGAGGGCAGCAATGCTGAAAGATTGCTCCCTGCTCTTGTGGGGATTTCTCTCTTTTGCAGATGGACAAGATTTCTCAGCTCTATCTGATTTGTCTCCAAAGTCCATCTCTGTGATGATGCGTTAGACACTGTCATTGGTTCTCAACATCTTGCAGAAGACCCCAGGAACAGCCCACAGCATCAGGGTTTGGGGAAGAAACTTCCTGGAGGCTGCTATCCCAAGCCTCCATGTAGGACACAAGGCACCTGCCTCATCAAGAGCTAAAAAGTCATTCCTACTCTTCAGGACAAAACCGCATCTCCACCCTCTCAGCCTGGCCCTGGGAGACACAGGCTTCAGAGCCCTGACTCCAGAGGGCACATCTTTTGTAGCCCTCATCAGTGTCTTCCCAGAAGCTGTATGAGGCTCTGGCAAACTCTTCTGCCATCCTGAAATGCACATATCTGGCAGGACAGAGAGTCAGCCCTAGAAGAACTCTGAAAGCAGTGAGAAGCATCTTTAGCTTCTCAAACTGGTGTTGCTGCTGGACTATCAGCATCAAGTACCACTGAGACCACAGAAAAAAGCAGGACTTCACCACGTCTTTCCATGCTGGCTTTCAGCCACAGACCAAGGGTAATTTAGCCAAATGACTTTGATGGGCCACCCATCCTCTAATGATGAAGCACCAAGAAAAAAACTATAGTACAAACCTTGTGCAAGGCCTCAGGCAAGTCCCTCTCAGCCACACTTGCCTCACAATATTCCAGCTCTTCTCAAGCTTACATGAGACAGGCTTAGCCCTGGAGACTATCTAAACTAGCCTTGGGAAGTCAGTATGATGGAATCAAGAGAGACCAATGCTCTTTTGTCCCCAGACCCTACATGCTTAGAGGCACTGCTTGTACCTGGTGTGCACAGAAGGTCCATACCATCTTGGTTTCTCTACCATTGCTCACAGGCTTTGACAGAGTTCAGGGTTATCACTTGCCCCAGAATGGCACTGTGTTGCTGCAGTGCACTTTGTGAGAGGGATGGGACTGAGCAGGCAGTAGCACAGCTACACATGGCAGCATGAGGCACAGTCACCCATGGCACCCAGTGCTCTGGGCTGGATGCAGCTGGCTGCCAGGCAGACCTGCACCTCCTCCCAGCATCACGGCAGGGCTCTGGCCCCAGCGCAGGAGCAAGAGCCCCAGGCAGCAGGACGCCAGTTTGTGCAAGCTGGGTGGAGCCCTGTGTGATAGTCAGACTCATGTTTTCCAAAGTGGGTCTTCCCTTGGCATCAGCAGCTGGAACAGGCTATGGCTCTATTCACAGCCTCCTCGCATGAGATCCCTTCACAGGAGGGATTTGGGTAGGGTTGCTGCTGATGGTGCTGGCAGGTACCCACAGCGATGTCAGGTGAGAAGGCTGGCAGCCCCCTGGGAGCTGCAGCTTGCAGCAAGGAGCATTGCAGAGGGCAGAGGGGAAGTTTGGCTTCTCCACCATGCAAGGCTTTGGCAGGGCCGGTGCCCATGGTGGGGCTGCTCATTCTTAGTGTGGGTGCCACCGGACAACTATAAGGACTGCTCAGATTTGGTAAACAAAGCAGGCAGCTCATATAACATCAGCTCAACCTGAAAGCCAAGACATTATGGGGGAAGAAGACCCTGGAACTCTTTGCCTTGAAGCCTCCTAAGAACGTGTTGTCACAAAAGCAAGATCTAAAGCCTCAAAGATAATTTCCAACAGCTCTATAACACAGTGGAGGTTACGTACCTCAGTACCATCTCCATTTCAGGCTCCCAACAACTTGCGTTTCACCTTTAAAGCCCTTGGGCATGTCAGTCAATCTGGCCTTACAAACATAAGCAACAGATGTCCAGTGCCTCCAGCCCCTCAGTTTCAGTGGCGGGAGCTGAAAGGCTGGGGCTGGCTGAGAGCATCCCTGTCCTTTACCACACTGATCACGGCCTCCAAGTACATGGCACAGCCTTGGCAGGTCAGTACATTGCTGCCCCACAGGCTCTAGAAAATTCACACCTTGCCATTGTAGGGTTAAATCATGATGTTTCTAAATCCACTTCTGGAAACTCACAATTCAGCACTTACTGCAGTCATCACTTTGGGAATTATAGCACTCACCAGCACCCCACTGGGGTTTGCCATCTGTCTGGTTCCTAACCAGCACGGCTGGTTTTACTGGTATTTGCCAATAGCAGTGTGGTTTTGGTCATTACCGTAGCGCTGCCATTTGAAGCGATGCATTGCTTCTCTGAGGGACCATCAGGGACCCTTCCACCATCACACATAAACACAGACACCCAGCCAGCATCGGAATTGTATGAGAGGGACGAAAGAATAAGCATGGACAGTTCAAAACAGACTGGAGCTCATCCAATGAAAGTAAAACTGCAATAGTATTATCAAATGAAGGCTAAGGTGTGGCTGCGCCGCATCTCCTTATGTCTGTGAAGAGAAAAGCTCAAATCTGGAAATACATCTTCAAAGCCAGCTGGTTAAATGCAGCAAAGTAGAAAGACAAACCACACCAGCAGAAGGCACCAGTAAAGCAAATGTCCTTTTTGCTGATTTGTCAGTACAAATACGCTGTTGCAAAAGACGTCAGCTGATGTTGTTGTGTATGACTGTACAGGAGAAAACAGCAAACAACATTTCCAGGCACACGCCTCCCTGTCTATGGGATCCAGAAGAAGCACTTAGGGGTCTCCACACCTTTCCCACATCCCACCAGCACAGTATGCCCCTTCTCTGTTAGCTGTAAGCACTCCGATGAGAAACACTCTAAAGCAGAGATATATAACAGGAGCTGAAAGTCGAGTGAAGAGAATACTTGAACTGCAGAAACAGCAGCTGAAAAGCAGAAACAGAAGCGGTTCTTCACCTACTTGCTGCTGGAATTTCAAGCTAAAGATGTTTTTACCTTTTGTCGCTCTTTTGTCATTAAGACATACAAGTTACATCCTTTTGGAAGGTCTGATGAGCAAAATGACTCAGTAACTGCTTAAAGACATGTAATTGGGGTTGTGAATGAGCTGGAACTGCTGTCAATCATAAAGTTAATCATGGGAAGCACTGGTCCGAGCTGGTAACTTGGAAGCCAGTAAAACACTAGTAATAACCCAGTAAGATGGTTGAAAACACGTTCTCACGTTTCATGCAGCAGTCAAAAGCCCTCTGTGAAAATCCCCAGCTCGAACATAAAGGGCTGAAGATTGTCAGTGCTTTTCCAAGCCAAGCAAAAAACGTAGAGAGCTCAAAACGCACCTCAAGTACAGTAAAGCACCTACTGACCGGGCAACCTGCCTGCAGCAACAGAGGAGTTCCTGTGAACTGAGAAAGCAGCGAGATGTTTTTCATGTGGTTTAAAAGATCATAATATCGTCAGAGATCCGGGACACGTGCTAAGTGACAAGGGGACATGTCTCAGCAGTCATTTGCTTTGTGCGTTCTGCCATGACTACATCTTGATCCCTGCTGCTGAGAAGGATGCAGTAAAGTGCCACGGGACTTTGCAGATCATTTAAGATATCATAAATCAGCTGTCTGCAAGGACAAACAAACCTTCTTTTTTTCCCTCACTTACTTCCTGGACAAAACTTCCTGTATTTGCCTATGAAGGTGGAACACAAGTTCAGGCATTGAGCAATGGCAGCTTACACCGAGCAGTAGCTGCTTACACAGTGAAGTGGTCTTCTGCACAGAAGGAAAAGGGATCCACATTTACCTCCCATCACACTGGAATTTCAGTGGTGATGTTATGATGCTGCACAGCAACCTGAGCTGCTGCATGGCCCCAGCTTCATCTGCTGGGGACACCAGCAGTTTGTTTGCTCCACGCTGCGGATAGGGATAGAAGGGAATGTTTCAGCTCAGCCCCACTGGAAACACATTGTGTTCTTGACAGAGATGAAGTCCAGGCTTAAAAATCCTTCATCCCCCACTTTCTGCACTAGGAAGTACTGAATTTAAAGAGTGACTGTAAAGTTAAACAAGGAACTCCTGGAGTGATAAGAGAAACTGCTGACTGGTTAAAAGTGAACCTTGCACTAAAAGCTTACTCAATATCACCACGCTATCGAAATGAAATGCTACAGAATAAAATCAACTTGGAACAGATGAAGAGAACCATAAAGAGGTCAAAGATAAAAGCTGAAAATGTGTCCAAGGTACTGTTGTCCGAGCTGCTGCTTCAGGACACAGTGCGGTGGCAAAGTAAAGAGGAACAAGAAGGAGCATAATTTAGTGAGTAAACTCTTGTAGAATTGGGATTGTCACCCCAGTTTTATTACATCTGAGGGCTGACAATCTCTGCTGAGCAGAAACTGTGTCATGGGGTGAAACAGGCTGATCTTACTTGCCCTCAGAGAGGCACAGACATCAAGTCTAGAAGATATGACGATGTATCCTAACCTACTTCAAACCACAGGCAGGGATTTCTCAGTCCCACAGGTTTACTCAGCTCCTACGTTATCCCACGGCGACTCACCAGCGGCATCCTCTTGTCGGGAAAAGCCCTGGCTGTTCAGACTCCCTGGCAGAAGGGCTGGGCAGGGCACGCTCACGGGCTGAGGACAGCTCTGCATGAACACCACACACCCTGCCACTCACCCGCTCCAGGGTCTGGGACTGCTCTGCGTACCCACAGACAGACAGAATGCCTTGGAGGGCCCTGCCTGTATGACATGAAATCCTGGGGGAAAGAAATTACAGGAAAGGAAAGGAGCAGGAACAGTTACAGATGTGCTAGGGAGAAAGCCATCACATCGTGCCCGACATCTAGAGAGCAGCAAGAGCTTGTGGTGTGCAGCCACGGGACCAGCAACCAGGACTCAGGTGCTGTGGCACAAGACCCCACTGGAGGGATGCAGCTCTATACATACCGTCCGTGCCCGGCTGATCAGAGACCGGAGCAAATCCTTAATGCTGTTGGATTTGTTTCTCTGGAAAATCACAGTGGCTTGAGTCTGCCCAGACACGGTGAGGAACGGTGTCCCTGGCCACCCCAGCTCCAGCTCTGGAGGGTGTACGTCAGACATGAGCGGAAAGTAGGTGCCAGACGTTAGTTCAGAGTTGAGAGAGGACCTGTCTCCAGCTTCTGCATCCCCAAGGTCAGCTTCCTTGTCTTTCATTACACTAGGATCTGGAAAGCTTTGGTTTCTCTGATGGCTCATATATTCCATGTCCAGGGCGGAAAGAAAAGGCAGCTCTCGTTCCTCAGTGATGGCATTCAGGTAGCCACGTTCCCCCTGCTCAAGAAAGGCATCTATAGCAAGCCTGGCTGTTTCACTGTGCTGGAGCACTAGTGGGGTGGGCTCCCTCCACCACGACTTCTTCAGCTGCTCTAAGCGACTCTTCAGGGGCCCAGACGCTCCTTGCTGGCCCCCATAGCTGCGGTGGAACGGGGGTCTCACCTCCACTGCTAGGTAGTTGAACATGACTGCAGTGGTTGATGCTCAGAAGTGCCTCTCCAGCTGGATTAGTCCTCTGTCCCACTCCAGGTCTTTGCTGGCCCGCTTGCACTCCTGAGCTCCTCCCAACAGGTTTCCTCAGGACTCAACAGGAGCTTCGCTCCTTGCTTGGGAGTTAATCACCAGGTACAGCCTCCCACTCTGGGGAGGAGCTGGCTTTCCCCAGCTGGCTGGCTTGGCTTCCTCAGACACACACCTGATATTCGGTGCTTAGAGTATTCCTTTTGCCAGGGGAGGACAAGCAGCTCTGGGAGCTGCTCCTTCCCTTTCCTTGTAACTGATTCATGTACTGCCCTCCCCTTCCCTACTGCAAGGTCCCCACCCTTGGCCAAGCAGGCTCTAACCTGTTTTGTCCCTCACTGTGCTCACAGTGGAAATGCAGATGCCAAAACTTGTTCCTGCTTGAAATTTGTTCCAAATCAAACATGCTCCTTGGTGTCAGTTATAATGAAATACAAATATCCCAAATCAGACTCGGCCAAGGAGCTGGTTCATCCCTGAGCCCTAGCTAATGCTGCTCCTTAGCATTTCTTGGGAGCCCAGGCTCTGCCAGGCTGGCCCTCAGCAGAGAACCCAAAGCACCATCTTTTCAATAGCACAGGGTCATGGTGTTTATATGAAGCACAGCAGGAACCTCTGCACACAGCTCATGTCCTTACAGCCTACAAGAGCATTAGCCTGTGAGGCCTTCCAGCATCCCCCTGGAAATCCTTTAAGGACAGGACATTCAAACTTAGGAGTCTGGTGCTATGTGAATGATGAGACTGTCCACATGCTGTGTATTTTGGGATTCGTTAACTTAAGCTTCTCCAAAGCATCATGGAACTATTTTTGGAGAAACAAAACAGGTTGACATTAATATGTGATTTAAAATGCTGTGTTAGGAACTCACCACCCAGGACACAGCATAGTACACGAAAGCTTTTGCACAGGAGGTGCACAGGAGTCCCCAGACTGCAACACAGTCCTCCCCCACCCCATCCAGCTCACCCTGAAGCTACTTAAACTCCAGAGGGGCTAACCAGAGAATGAAGAACTGGATGGAAAGTCGATCTAATCAGCTAGTCTTTTATCTACAAGTTACAAAACCCCTGTAGATTAAATATGTCCAGGCTAAATTAAGTCATCCAAAAGCTAAACAGCTGCTCTCTACTATCAAGCTACAATCAGTGGAGAGAGACAGCCATGCCCAAGTGTGAACCGGCACATTCAGACCCCCAAGGCAGCTGGGATGAATCCAGTCCCCAGAGGACTATCCCTCTCCATAGGCTACAGCTGGAGCAGGAAGATTAGTTTAGCACCATCTAGTCTTTAGATACTGAAGTCAGAACAAATTCTTACCAAGACTTTGCAGGCTCCAAGAACAGAAGACAGTTTGTTTAATCTCAGAATTGAAGTTGCCTGCCAGAGCTGTGCTGCAAGGTGCAGGGGTAGCAGCCATGGACAACTGATAGGGAAAAAATGTAATAAAGCTGCAGAGGTGATAGAGGTGTAAATCAGTATTAGTCGGGTGTAAATCAGTATTAGAGCAGCTTAAAGAGTAACAGTAACTTAAAATGTGAGGTGAACAGCCAAAGGCAATCTGAGGAAGTTTGGGAAAAAAACAAAGGGAAGAGGCTATAACATAAAGGGCCTTTTTCTGGAGCTCCTCTGCCAGGGCAGTAACATCCCCTTGGCGATAACGCCAAAGGGTGACATCACCCTCCTGTTGGCCTTCCTGAAGTGCCAAGAGTGTGAATTTTGAAAAAAGTCACCAAATGCCTGTTTTCTGCCAGATAAACAACTGCTGCTGATCCTGTGCAGTGAAGGGGTTTCCACTGTCTCCAGCTGGTGTTTGGCAGTGATCTGCTCTCCTTCCAGTGCTTCTCGTGGACCTCAGCACATGAAAGCGTGCACGATGTGAACATCTCCAGTGAGCAGCTCAGGCTGGGCTTCTTCAGTGTCTGTGGGGAGCGGCAGGAGCTGCTGGGGAGTCAGGGACCTCACCCTGCAGCAGCCAACTGGAAATGGTGAAATGTGCCGTGAAAGCACTTCTCTCCCTTCACTGAACAGGAAGAGGGCTCAGGCTGCCAAAGGCAGTGACAGAGGTTTAACATGAGGACAGCTAAAGCTAGAGGTTAGTCCCTGCCTTTGTCTGGCAAAGAGGTAAATTGCTACTCCACAGACTGGCCAGCGTAGGATGTGGGAATCACATCAGCCAATTTTGCCAGCTAAAACCAAGAATCCTACCTGGAAGTGTTGTCTACACACCTTCTGCAATCAAGAGAAGGACAAGGGGGCAATTCCCTCTGGCTAGATACACACTCCAAGTCCCACTTTCAAGTCAGTGTCCCTAAGGCAGCTCTACTCTGGCTGATACCTGAGCTCAGTCAGGACCCAAGCACGAGGCAATACTTCACTCTTATGTCCCACTACACGTTCTTGGAGCTCACCAAACACACTTTGCCTGGGCTTTCCACAGAACGTACCTACTGCTTCCTCTTCAAGCACAAACAGGAAGGAGCTGGCCTGCTTGTTTCCTGAGTTCTTGGAGAGCACTGACCCAGGAACAGGAGAAGCCAGATTTACTACCCCCCTTCAGACTGAAATCCACATCTTCCACTGCAAAACATCATGGTGCTCAAAGGTCTACAGGCATTTCTGGAAGGCATCTGCATAGTGCACATTCCCCTGTGCAGAATTCCCAGATGTAAACAGCAAGTGCAGCTAGATGAGAGAAGTCCAAATTCCAGTCACTGCACTGAGATCCGTGCCAGCACTGAGCTCACAGGGCAGTGCAAGGCCTCCCAGGTTTCTGTCTGACATTCCTGACAGTGCTGGAATCGTTCTTCTCAGCAGAGCAGCAGCACACAAATACCATGGTTTATCCTTTCCATTCATATGTCAAGACTTCCAAGTCAGGGAAGAGAGAGCCTTGTGCCCACTCAGCAGAAGGAGGGCGCTGGGCCCCAGTTGCCAGCTACAGACCAAATGATGGTGGGGAGGGTAGGCAGCACCTCCTCTGCTGGCTCCCTGCTCAGCAGTTCTTTCCAGTTGCCTCTCTGAGGTCCCTACCACCCATGTGCCATGTGGATGGCCCAACACGTGGCCATGGAGTCTCTGGTGGCCCTTCACCATCCAGCCCTGGACTGCTCAGGTTGCCAATTCACAGCCATCATAAGAAGGACCACAGTGTGCCTCTTCCCAAAGCTGCTGCCCTGTACTGAGCATGTGAAAGAGCACTTTGGGACACCTCTTCCTACTCTCCTTCTGAAGGAACACACAGAGTTGAGCATTGTAACATCAGTGGGTCTAGTTACCAGCAGGAAGAGGGCATGAAGGGAAGGATGTGGGACAATGAGCAAATCCTTACAAAATGCCTGGCTTTAACAGGATGTGGAGCAGCCCAGGAGGCTGGCTGGTGGGATGAGGAATGAAGGAGCCCAGCTCACTCTCTTAGTCAGTGATGTAATCGTTAATGAAGGCTTTGCATGTGCAAAACTCCTTGCTTCCTAAATAAGCATGAAGGCACTCTTACCTCCTGCTCTAAGCATGCCAACACCAGCAAGATCCAGCTCAGCAGTATGTTGTTGGGTCCTCTTACATGAACATGCTTGCTCAAGGCATAAAAACAGCACAGGAGATGTCTACTCTAGTTGTTTACACTAGTCAGCCCCAGGTCTCTCAGGCAGATCTATCACCACTTGACCTATGCTCCCTGGCTGCTCCCAGAACATCACATCTGGAGCAGGCACTGAAACATACCAGCAGAAGGTGGAAGTACGATCGTGTGAGCTCCTGCTCAGCATTGTCAGTGGAAGGATGAGGCCCAAACATCTCCTGTGTCCCACAAATGAGCAGAACAGGCTGTAGAGCAGGTTGAATGACTGTAAGCAAAACAAGTACTCCCTCAACATGTTCAGCAACTTCATGAAGAACACATGAAGGATGCACAGGACAGCCCTAAACACCTGAAGAAGGGGCAGCAGTAAAAAAAGCTCACTGGAGGGGTCTGGGGAGGATCATGAGGCTATTGATATGCAACTGCCCCACCATAGTGCAGGAGGCCAGGGGGTGATGCTCCCTTGCAGGGAGAGAAGAGAGGCAGATACTTCACAAGCACAGCTAACTGCTAGCTAAGCAGCAGAGCATACCACTCAGTAATGTTGAGCCTTGGGGACTTTTATATGTCCTCGGCAACTTTCCCAGGCTCCTGTGTAAGCTCCTGCTCTCTCCTTGACTTCTCAGACCTTCAGGAAAAGACAGGCAGTGCTGAGGGCCAGGCTGTGCAGACACAAGATGCCCAAAAGATGGAGATATTGCTCCCTAAGGCATGCTGCAGAGCAGTAGAAGTACCATCACCCAGCCTGCTGGAAGAGGTGTTAATCTAGCCTTAGGACACCAAGGGCCAGTCAAACCTGATGCAGCAGGAGCAGGGCACAGGTTTATTGCAGCCTCTTCTAGAGAAGAGGAGCCTTGCTGATCAGCGTTTGTTGTACAAGAAAATAGAGACCAAAGTGGGGCAAATGTGAATTGGGGATGGGGAGGACAGAGGGAGGGTGTCTATTGGGGGATTAGCTGCCACCTGCATCACCCAAAAACCACATGTACCAGGCTAACATCTGCATGGCAGCCTGAGAAGCTGGAGGACATTACAAACTGATGTCAGCTGTATTCATGGCACAACTCTGTCACCAGAAGAGTTAGAAACACACTCAGTAATTCTTAGGTATTAAGAGAAATATTTATGACTCCCAACACTGGTATTTCCATCTTCTTGGACACACAGAATCCAGTTCTGGAGCTCAAGGCGGGCAACGAATTGTTCAGCTTACCTCTAGAGGGGATCAGAAAGCTTCTCCAGATGCTCAAGTGGTACTTCAGCACATCTCTGGGATGCAGATCACCTTCACCACATGCTCAGGATTAAACTAGTCCCACAGAAATGCTGCAAGTAGCCCACACCAGGTTTATGTTGATTTGAATTTCTGAAGGAAGGCTTCCTCCGCAGGGTTTTGGAAGCAGGATGGGTCATAGGGTATGGTAAGGCTCCTACTGGTCCTCAAAGTGGTCTCATGCGGTGCCATACATCACAGGGACCATGCTTACAAAACCAACCATCCCTCCTAGATGCTGCTTACCCTCCCACACAGGTTTGCTATCCTCCATCTACTTCTACATTCATCTAATACAAACCTCTGGTGGAAAAATCTGCTCTTACTCGGTCTCTGGTTTCTGCTCACCTCATGTGCCAAGCCAAAGGCGGGCTGAGACATGTCAGTGGTTAAGGCCAACTGCTATGTCAGGAGCAGCAGTTCTGACCTGAGGGCTTGGTGTGGCAGCAGCATGACTAAAAACTTCACTTTGTAGAAAGTGAAGATAGAGTCAGAAAGCTTGCAATCTGCTGGCCCCACTGCTGGGGATGCTGGGTGGCTTTCTGGGCTGTCAGTGCACACATCACCAGGTCATGTTGAGCTTCTTGTCCCGCAAAACCCCCAAGTCCTTCTCCTCAGGGCTGCTCTCCATCCATTCTCCAAGCTTGTCATTGTGCTGGGGATTGCCCTGACCCAGGTGCAGGACCTTGCACTTGGCCTTGTTGAACTTCATGTGATTTGCACAGTCCCACCTCTCCAGCCTGCCCAGGTCCCTCTGGATGGCATCCCTCCAGCATGTTGACCCACCACACAGCTTGGTGTCCTTGGCAAACTTGCTGAGGGTGCCCTCAATGCCACTGTCCATGTCACTGACAAAGATGTCAAACAGTGCTGGCCCCAGTGCCAACCCCTGAGGAACACCATTTATTAGGAGAAAAGCATTAGATATAACTACCAAAAGGTGATGTAAACACAGGAGCTGAGACGATGCAGAAAAGCATTAACATCTGCCCTGGGCCAGGCTGCCCAGGGGGTGTGGAGTCTCCTTCTCTGGAGATACTCCAGACCCGTCTGGACACCTCCCTGTGCGCCCTGTCCTAGGGACCCTGCTTTGGCAGGGGGTTGGACTCAATGAGCTCTTGAGGTCCCTTCCAACCCCTGTGATTCTGTAACTACCTAAAACACAGAAGAGGCTCCACAGGGTGTCAGATGATGCCCCTCCCTCTCCAAAAGGTCACAGAACATTAGTCTGAAGCAAGAGACTTCTGAAGTGAAACCCTGTGGGCAAAACACACCCCTATACTCCCACTGCTGCCAAACAGCAGAGAAGAGAGGGGAGACATTGAACGTTCCCTTCTTCACTGCTCACAGGAACAAGCAAGCTGGTAGCTAGCTGATATGAGGAGTGTTTCCTAGAGGTTCACATCTCTTGATTTTAAGACACCTGGGAAAGTTGGGGGAACAAAGTCCTTTGGAATACCCAGCGATGGGGTCCATAGGCAAAACACCTTCAACCTGCAAAACCTCCACAATGGGAGAAGATGGGCTTTCACAACATGTGGTTGAAGGACCCTGTGAACTGCTCCCCATCGCTGCTGGGATGCTTGCCAGGTGCAGCCCCTGGGAATGTGTGCTCTCTCAAGAACTTCAAACCCTGCATCCAGGTAACTAACAGCTGGGAAGCAGTGTCTTCTCCTCACAGAATCACTAGGTTGGAAAAGACCTTTGAGATCATTGAGTCCAACCAGATCATCATGTCCCATGTAGCCTGCAGCGTACCTCCCCTCTCTAACAGATGACCCTTTCAATGCACAGTTAGTTTCTGCCTTCTTCTCTTAGCAGGCCCCACACACTTCAGTCCAAAACACACCCAGAGTGCTGGCTCAGCTCTGGAACAGCGTGGTGGTTGAAGGCATTTTATGCAATAAGCAGAGCACCATGATTATAAGTCTTTATTCTCAAATTATTAAAAAGTGAAAAAGCAGATGCCAAGGACCACAATCTGGCACCAAGGTTTCTGGAGCCTCCTGCCCATACACAGAGCCAAGTGTCCAGTTGTGACCACATGTTCAGAGCACAAAGGGCATTGTCATCTCCAGGCCCATAAATCCCACCACTTTGCTGGCTGCACCACATCAGCACCAGACACCACGTGCTCTCTGTGCAGCTCCAGGAGAGGTGGTGGTGTGCTCCCAGTCGTGTTCCCATGGCATGGATAACCTGAGTCCAGGTTTAAATGGCATAGCAGGAAAGGGGTTAAAGTTTAAATGACTGTTTTGTATATGAATTAATGTATGTAGCTTTGAGCCAAAATATCTACCATTAATTTTTCCACTTATTTCAGGAGCAGTAAGATACACAAAGTAAAGTTTATTTTGGTACTTGGTATACTTCACTCTCATTAAAAATAAATTAATCAGCAAATTCCTACACAGCTCAGCCTTCTTTTATGTAAATACAAGCCAGCTGTAATGAATTACAAGGTGTTATTATCTCACACACACTGTATAATACTTCACACATAAGAGGTTTCTCTGCTTAGCTCAGCTTTCAACAAAAGCATCTTAAATAAACTGCAAGCAAGTTGTTTGGTCTGTAATGTTTTCACAGAGAAGGGATACACCTCACACATAGAGGGTTTCTTTACATGACTCATTTTATAACAAGTTAAACTGAGGAAGTTCGCCTTGGAAAAAAATAACAAAATGCCTTTTTTATACACAGAAGGCTCCCTGAGAGAAGATTAAAAAAAAAAAGAAAAAAAAAAAGGAAGAAAAAAAAAAAAAAGAGGCAAGCCAGTGTTTGGGAGCCTATGTTCTGCATCCCACTGCTCTTTACATGGAGAAGGGATGTCAAATATTCCCCAAACCCTACAATATGAAGAGAGCAACTTCAGAAGGAAGAGCAGGCACAGCCAGGCACAGCCACACTTTCAGCAGATTAAGGATTCACAAGTTAAGGATTATCACTGTTGGCTTCTGTTTAATAGTTGTGTTAGGAGGGAGGCTGGGGGTTACAGGGCTCCCTTACCAAACGCACCCAGGGCACAGAGAACACGCACACATCAGTTTTACCCAGACTGACATTTATTATTGACTAGGATTTTAGACAGGAAAGAAATGGAAACTGTTTAGCCTGGTGAAACATCATCCACCTATGCAGTACCTCAGCCTCTGCTGATTCCATCAGTGGAGCTCTTGCTCCCCTAATTACTATGTTGGCATAATTTGCCTGCACAGCCAAATAAAGTTCTCACTGGGGTCGATGGGTCTTGTTAAAAAGCCCCAGACCACTGCTTTAGGGGATGGAGGGCAGCACAGTCCCATCCCATTAAGGGCCATAGACAGAAACCATGATGTTCTGTTCATAAAGGAATTCTCAGGACACAGCTCTAAAAAGAATCTGGAACTAGCAGCAAGGTAGACTGAAACATCAAGTGCTCCGAGGCAGCTCTGAGTGACAGCCCAGCCACACTTTGGCCTTTATTCTCACTAAAATGGCTAGAGTCATAGAGGATTATGGGGACCGTGCCTCCTCCTATCCTTGTGCAACAGAGCAGAGATCCTGAAAAGGATTTTCACAGAAAACCCTTCAGAATCTGTTAGAGCAATTCTTTACTAAAGCAAACCCAGACCGTTCCATCTCGCTGTCAGGCTTTTAAAATACATGGACATCTAAGATGCACAGATCTGATCTGCATTCAGAACCGTACAGTTGGCAGAGGAACACCGCTGTGTTTCTACGTGGCAGCTCTCCAAGAGGTGCTAAGGACAGAAACGTCTTCTTGAGCTAACATTGAGTCATGGCAGAATACCTGGTTTCCTAAGGAGGGAAGGTCTTTCCATGTGTCGGCACAGATCACTCAGCACCATAAAAAGGACAGAGGTTCTCAAACCAACTAGTATTTATTTGCAGGGGCAATATTTAGACGTGTATGGCTGTCCAATTTGCTACTGAGTCACCACCACGGACAGAATATCTAATTAAGCATTTTGTTTTCAACAGCAGATTTTCCTTCCTGACCTCAGCCCAGTCCCATCTCAGGCATGCTTCCCAAGCTGATCTGACAAGCTGATAGACACGTCGGGCGCCGCCAACCTCAGAGTCCTTCGTCATTGTAAACAGGGGAAAGGGGCTTGAGGATGCTGCGGGCATCGCTCTCCACCAGCGGCCTCCAGCTCACCTCCCCTGTCAGCAGCAGGTCCTCCCCGCTCAGCGCGTCCAGGTGCTGCACCTGCAAGGACAGAACAGCACAAGGAGTCCTGTCACCCGTTCAGGTTCCTGGAGAGCTACACAAACACGCTGCCTTCAGAGAGCAAGCAGAACGGGGCTATTTTGGCATACCTTGCCATCCGTGTGAAGCAGACCTAAAAAGCTCATTTACAACTTTAAAGCCTCATGGGAAGGGTAGGAGGTGTCTGCAGAGCCACTGAAGTTAACTGCACAAGGTCTTCTACAAACACCTTAGCTAATGCTTCCTCTGAAAGGTTGGCAGCAGGACAAAGAAGAGCCATGCAAAGCTACCATGAGTCATTTTATCTTCCCAGCACTTAACTCAGATGACACGCTGCTAGTGCCATCACCTCCATGGAGTGCTCTCATGAAAGTGGTTTCACATAGGCCAAGGGTTTTCACTACAGAAAAACACCCTGACCAGCAGGCAACAGTTGGTGTAATAGAACATTTGTAATATAAGAGCACATGAGCTGGAGAAGATGAACATGGAATGAACACTAATTTTCAATACAAGAAATACTTGGGACCACATGGAATTTTGAAGTTGCAATGTAACCCTCTTGTCACACAATGTAGGGTTAACTTGCTGTCGCAGAACACTGAACATGGAAAGGCTTGGCTGGACTCCTGTAGAGCCAGGAATTGGACTCAATGATCCTTATGGGTCCCTTCCAACTCTGGGTATTCTATGATTCTAAGAAAAAAGTCCATCAAGGGTCAAAGACAAAAAAATAAAGACAAAACCACTGGCTCTAGCTCATGAAGTCTGTGAAGCCAGACTGCTAGGAGAGTTGACCAGGGAAATAGTACACGTGCTTGCCCTGTTACTATATTTTTCTCTGGCATTCAGTAATAGCCACTGTTGAAGACAGGATCAGCAAGAAATTGTGGGAAAGACCTCATACATAACACTTATTGGAAACAAAAGATAATTAGCCAAGGAATTTCTCAACAGAGTAAAGAATACACCAAATGCCACAGAAGGTCAGACTGAAGAGCCACCTCAGCACAATATCCTCTTCCTGACAGTCATCAGCAGCAGATTCCCCAGGAGGGGTTAAGCACAAGGCGTGCATACAGCATTCTTTGCCTTGCTTATTTCCCCTCCCTCTCAAAATCTGTTCATTTGTGGATTCTGTGGTTGTTGTGGATTTAACAGCCCACTTCTGACATGTTTTGTCATGGCCCTCATAGCACAGGTCCAGAAAAAGATGAGCAGAATTGCTTCCAATATTCTGTTAATTTCTCTGCAGCCATTTTTCATCAAACTCCAATGAATATCAACCAGATTTCATATTTTTTACCTTTTTGTCCTTACACATTATCAGTGAATATAAAAATCACTTCTATTTATGAGAACTGAGCTACATAGTGCACAAGCAACAGAAGTAACTGTTTAATATTCCAAGCAAGACAATGAAGTCAGCTTGTGCTACGAGCTGTGAATTACCTGTTTGCGCACATACTCCACGAGTAGCTCCAGGTGCCGAGGGTCCTCACAGTTCCTGTTGAAAAGGTTTCTCCAAAGAGCTGCTGCCAGAACATGATCATCAGACAAGATTCCCTAAAGGAAGCACAGGGAGGGAGGTAAAACTGCACGTGGAAAGGGTCTGAACACAAGGCAACTGCGTTACTCGCAGTACCAGTAACACTGGCTGCCCCCAAGCCCACAGTTGTACCTATGGAAAGGTGTCACCATCAATCTTTCCCAGAATGGGAAAACAACCCTGGCCTTAAATTAATTTACAGAGCAGCCTCTAACAAATATTCTGGCAAGTTAATTCAGAAAAAAAAAAGGGTCAGGGTATTCCTAATGTAGGAGCTGATAACTGGACTTCTGTGTCGTGAAGTCTCTACCACAAAAATTTTGGGCTTAGAGAGAAGACAACACCTCCTCACAGGATTGTGTGAAGCCCATGACACATGGAAAATAAAAACTAAAGGATATCTAATACAGTGTTGCAGAGATGCAGTCATTTTGCCTTGCTTTTCTATTTTTCATTGTAAATAAGAGAAATCATCATCAAAAGCTATCAATATTTCTACAGTTAAATCTAATCCTAAACTTGGCTTATACAAGAATTATATTCATGAGCACTTTTTGTCTAAATTCTCTCCCACTTCTACTGTCTTTTTAGATGTGTGATGTTATAGTATCATAATTCCTGTCAAATTTTATCTTTAACTAGACATTTCCAAAAGGTGTTAGCAAAAAGAGAAGAGGGAAGGAAAACAGAGTCAGACACAGCCTGGTTATACGTAAAACTAAAGACTCCAATGGATAACACCATCCACAACCCCATGACAGGGCTTACAAGATGCTAATAATGCTAATCACTGCCCAAAAGTAAATAAATCACCATGTGAATAAGAGCATCTGAAGAGCAACACTCACCAGAGCAAAAAAAAAAAATAACTACTAGAAGAGATGATGGAATTGTATTGTTTTCTTGAAGGTCCTGCAGACACTTGGGCCCAGCAGTGCTTTCACCTCCTGTATTATAAGGTACTTTCTATAAGTACCCTACAGACTCCCTATAAAGACTCTCTGTGCTTTCCAAATACAGAGGAGTACAGCAGGATTCAGAGGGAGGAAATGATTTACTGATGGTCAAGCAGGGACGGTGAAGCAGTGCAAAGAACATCATCCCTCCTCCCACGTCCCATGGTTACACTGATATGCTGTGTGCCTGCCTTTGTCTTAAACACCCCTCGATTCAAGGCTTAGGATGATTGCAATAACTAAGAAACCTGCTTCCATGCCATCACATTTCTCCAGAGATGCTTCACCCACCTGGTGTATTCTAGAGTATTCTGTGTTCAGAAACTAGCTGGTGTATTTGTTATACCACATTCTTTACAAACATCCCTCTTACCTCATCGTATCCAAAGAGAGCTGCGTAGAAATTTTCTACCATACTTCTCAAATCTTGCTTTAGAGCAACAGAACTGATCTGAAAAACAAACCAGAAAAGCACAGTGATGAGAAATGTTATTGGGTTCCCTCTGAGCAGCCAAAGAAGCAGCAGTGCCGTGGCCACATCGGTTCGGATGCGGCTGGGAGTGATGCTGTCAGGGCAGTCAGGCATTCCAGAAGAAGATTAATCTTGTTAATTCTGTACACAGTGAAATGCAGTGTTACTCAGAATATCCAAATGGCAGAACAGGCCTCAGCCAACAGCTGATGGCAGCTAAATGAGCAGAGGAAAAAAAGCACAGCTGGGGAAAGTGCAGGCAAGGCCATCCTTTCAGTGGCAGCACAGGCTAAGATAACGGAGACTCCTTCGTGCTGCAACCACTGAGCAGCTTTCTCAGGCCTTGAGTCACTTACACAGGTCTTTTACATACTCAGAGGTTTTTCAGCTTTTTTCCTAAAGCCCAGACTCCAGAGCTGGACATGCTATTACAGCCCAAGTACTGTCGTGCTAAAGACGGGGGCACCGTCCCTACCGCTGCTACTGACTTAGCTGTCAGTATTGGCTTTGTCAGTCAGCAATCACATGAATTTTGTTTTCATAGCGTCTCACTAGAAGCTCAGTCTTACTAGTTTTAGACTATGACTAAATTTCTTTCAGTCTGTGAGCCAGCTACTTCCCCTTATGCTGTAAGTGTGACTCAGTCCAAGTTCCACACCAGCTGTTAACTGAACAGTTGCTGGTTTAGATGAAGCCATCCATTGGCTTGTGGAACTGACCCCACGTGAGCTCAAGAGGGAATCAAAAGAGCCCTCAACATGAGAAGGACATGGACCTCTTGGAGCAGATCCAGAGGAGGCCATGAGGATGATCCAAGGGCAGGAGCACCTCTCCTATGAAGACAGGCTGAGCGAGTTGGGCTCATTCAGCCTGGAGAAGAGAAGGCTCCAAGGAGACCTCCAAGCCCCTTCCAGTCCCTGAAAGGACCTACAGGAAAGCTGAGTGGGGCTGTTTGTAAGGGCATGGAGCAATAGGATGAGGTGTAATGTTTTAAACTAGAGCAGGGTAGGTTTAGATCAGACATTAGGAAGAAGTTCTTCACTCTGAGGGTGGCGAGACACTGGCACAGGTTGCCCAGAAAGGTGGTGGAGGCCTCATTCCTGGAGCCATTCAAGGTCAGCTCTGAGTGACCTCACCTAGTGAAGATGTCCCTGCTCACTGCAGGGGGTTGGACTAGGTGATCTTTCAAGGTCCCTTCCAACCAAATGTAGTCTGTGTATGAGATCAACTGCTAGGTCCGGAGTGACGGCTGAAACAGCTTGAAGGCATCCCCCTCATACAAACAGGCTCTTCCTTTTGCCTGTGCTTTTTACTTCTGTCAACAAAAGGATCTAACAAACAGCCCCTCTCCTGAGGGCTAAGCTACACTTCAGTTGGTAAAGCTGCTTCTTTGTGTTGACTCTCATGAGAGAGCCAAGCAATACTTTCACAACTAAGTATAAACAACCATAGGATCATCAAAAGGTTTGGGCTGGACGGGACCTTAAAAGATCATCAAGTTCTCACCCCCTGCCGTTGACAGGGACACCTCTCACCTGGCCAGGCTGCTCAAGGCCCCATCCAACCAGGCCTTGAACACCTCCAGGGAGGGGGCATTCACCACTTCCCTGAGCAACCTGTTCCAGTGCCTCACCATCCTCATAGTGAAGAATTTCTTCCTAATATCCAATCTAAATCTACCTCCTTCCAATTTAAAACCATTACCCCTTGTCCTATCACTCCTGTAGGCCCCTTCAGGGACTGGAAGGCTGCTGTAAGGTCTCCCTACAGACTTCTCTTCTCCAGGCTGAACAAGCCCAACTCCCTCAGCCTGTCTTCAAAGGAGAGGTGCTCCAGCCCTCTGATCATCTTCATGTCCTCCTCCAGACCTGTTCCAACAGTTCCATGTCCTTCTTATGCTGGGAACTCCAGAACTGGACACAGGACTCCAGGAGGGGTCTCATGAGAGTGGAGTAGAGGGGGAGAATCACCTCCCTCAACCTGCTGGCCATGCTTCTTTTGATGCAGCCCAGGATACGATTGGCCTTCCAGGCTGCAAGTGTGTATAAACAACGAGAAGTACCTTCATACCTGCATACTAACTGCATCTTGGAGACAGGTTTTATGAAAAATAAATGCAAACAGCATAGAGGGTGGGACATCAGCTCTGCTATGGAACCAGGATGGTGGCAGTGCTCATTCCACAGCAGAACTGATGTCCTACCCTCTAGGAACAAGCACTGCATCCCATACACAGATTGTCACAAGGTTGAAGAATAGCTGTGAAGACTTGTGTATCTAAGACCTTAATGCTTATGACAGTGGGAACCACATGTCCTGAACACTTTCTCAGTGTACTTAAGAGTGCATATCTTAGGAGTTACCCAACAGCTCTTCTATCTACACATTATTTTTTTCCATGCCAGCAAATCTCCAGGTCAAATATCCTTCCATTAAACCAGTATCTTTTTTCATCTGTTGATTTTTATGGAAATGCATACAGTGCAAACACAAGGAAAACTCCTTTTATGTCAGTTACTCATATTTTTCCATTAATATAAACTATTAAAATTCAGGCAGATATTTTATAGGCTATCAAGATTTGGAGACTGGTTATTACTGAGTGTTTAAAAAAAGAACTAAACGTAAGAAATCAGAGGGTTAAATGATGACTGCAACTTCTGTAATGACTTAATTAAATTTTTATTGAGTACATAAACTATGATGTCATTTCTACCCAACCATGCTCAAATTTTCTATGCATGTCAGAGATCGTGGTTTTTCTCAATAGAAGGTACTTCTAAATAAGCTGCACTTCTACAGCTCTAATAAGGGGGAGCAGGTCTCATGTAACACACTCAATAAATTATCCTTCCATTTTAAACAAACAAATTCCATGAGTTATTATATATTTGCCACGCACTTTTTATGACATAATAAAAATGTTACCTCAAGGATTACTTAACACATACTACAAATGTTACAGCAGGCAACTGCAAGGGGCAAAGAAAACAAATAGTCCCATTACAGAGACAAGTCCTGGACTATACATCCCTGGGGAAGCGGCTTTCTATACTGCAAACAAAGAGCAGCAGCTTTATGTTAGCAAGAAATAGATCGATGAAGGAGATAACCAAGTTAAACAAACACAGCAATAAATACATCTTAAAAGACAAACAGTTTTAAATAGAAAACATGACTTTGGGGATGGAGCAGTATCTTAGACACTAAAACTGTATTTAAAAGAATATTGCAGTTTCTGAAGAATAAAACCAGCATTTGCTAAGTACAAACATTGTAGGGAAAAAATCCTGCTTTATAAAACAAGAAAAATGAGTAAATCCAAATCAGCATTTGTTGGAAATACTTCCTCTTTCTAAGCTTGGACATGTTCTTACCACTGGCAAGTTTCATGATCTGGTTGGTCATGATTCTGCTGACGCTTTCACAGTTTGTTATTAAGAAGAAAAACTGCTCAAGTAGTAAGGCCAAGTGAGTGACTGCTAATAATAATAATAATAATAATAAAAAAATCAGGAACATCTGGAGCCCTTCTAGGGACTCAGTCCCTTTGCCTTCTTCAGAAGGACCCATGGTGGAGCTGTCACCAGAATAAATTCATGTACCACTGTCTAAATGGACACACAGAACTAACTCTGTTCTAAACAAGGAAGACATTTTTGGCACATCTCTCACATTTAAAAGCCCTTTAAGAAAAGGAAATGTACAGCTAGTACGTCTTCCTATTACATCACAACTTCTCCCTGAAAGATGCCATGATCCCATATTCTGCCTGCAAGACGACTACGGGATACGACTACTGCACTGTCATTATTATACTGCAGAAAGAAAGCTCATTTTCAGCTTCAACAAGTTCAAAATGCATCATTTAACAGCCAACATGTGAAGCTTACTGCTGTATCCGTAAGTTATCCACTCTCTGTTAAGGCTTTGTACTCTACCAGCATTTCTAGGGAAGCTCGAGCACAGAGCTGTATTGCAGATGCTGGGCATGGATGGGAATACCTTGTGTGTGGGCACAGTTTTTTAAGTGAAAGCTGCTAGAGGGTTAGTCCATATGAATGTCTTCAGTTGGACCAAAAGCATTCTTCTGTAACAAATCTCCTCCCCATCCCCACTCAGTACACTTCAGTTGCACTGCAGAGAAGGCTCAGTGCACACGCTGCACTCCGATGTGCTGCTCCTGCTAAGAGGCATTCAGCTCACAGGACGAACCTGGAACCAGGGCAAGGTCAAGATCCTTCCCTACACCAGGAAGCAGGGCCGCTGGATTATCAACTGTTCCACTCCACAAACATGCTCCTGTCAGACCACACTAAATGCCAGTGTGGACATAACTGTGATGTCCACAGGCTACGCTATTTGAAAGCACTTTAACAGGAGTTTCTTTCTGTTCTGGCTTTTGCCAGCATGTGTTGCACCCTTAAGCTACTTTAACACGTTAATCCATCTATAGACTATAAAGCCAGAGGGACACCTCTAACTGCACCTTGTACAAGCTCTAGTCATTGAATTTCACACAGCAATTCCCCTCTTTAGGCCATAAGTTATGGTTGAACTAGATTTTTTTTTTATTAAGAGATTTCAGCCAGCAGAAATGATTAGATCATAGAACCTGACCCTCTGCATATCACAGACCATTACATTTCACTGAGTCCCCTCTGTACTAAGCTCAGTAAGTTGTGTTTGGCTAAAGCGTATCCCCCTCGCAGCTGAACATGTGTATCTCATTTCATATTTGAATTCTCTGGCTTAAGTTTCCAACCCCTCATTTTCATTATACCATTCCTGCTAGGAAAAGAAGCCTGCAACCTATCTGCTCCTGTACGCAGCAGATGTGTCAGTACAGCCATCTTCTCAAATTAAAGTTAGGCTCTTTAAGGTAATGTTTACACTAGGTGCACTAATATACTACATCATCAGCACACTCCTGGAGTGGGCAGAGTTGTAATAGCAAAGTGGTGTTTTATGCTGATATAGTAAAAATTAATCCATCTCTTGTGCAAAGCAAGTTACACGGGTGTGAGAAGACTTTTGTTGTTATGACTTGGGTTTACTCTGGGGACTTCTGTTAGCCAAAAACGTCAGGGGACTCCTAGGGACACTTCTGGTTACAGGAGCATTCACTATCTGTGGAAGTCCCTGAAGGAGAAACAGGGCAAATCTTTCATGATAAAAAAAAAATGTCAGTCTTCAAACACTTGGGCTTTTTTTACTCTCAAATTGCATTTGGAAAAAATAGCTTACACAATAGAGTTTAGTTATAAATAATATATACACATATCATTACATATGGGCTTTGGAAGTGTCTGCCGCCCTTTTAATAAAGGCACAGGATGTGAAATGGGAAAACCTGCACACAGCCCTTTTATTTCCTTCCACAACCTATTACTGGTAGGACAGTCATTTTGAAAATGACCAAGACTAGAGCTAGGATCAAAAAGACTAAATTAATAAAACAGATTTAAAATATCTCTATAGCAAAGGGCCATAAAGGCCAGTTCCTTCAGGCAACCTCACATAGTTGTGAAATGACAAGGATATAGCAGAAATTATTTTTCCAATCATCTTTTTTTGAATCTTTTATAAACCTGTCTGTTACTCTGTCTGCAAACGGACTGGCTTGTAATTAGGTGCAGCTCTGAGTCCCCATGTACTTTATATATTAACTTTTCCTGATAAATTCTCTAATTTTCTAGTTAAAAGTAATTTTGTAATGCTCCTCAGTAGATAATTAACTTCAGAGAACAGTCTTTAAAGCCTCCTTCAATGTTCAGTGACAACCTACTTCAATATTGCATTAGCCTAGACAAAAAATAAGATTGTATCAGAACCAGTTCCTGCCACAATGGTCAATCCATAAAACCAACATGTTAAAGGAAGAAGACTTTTGCACGCTCTGCCTCCTTCACAACAATTGCATAGTCATCAGTAACAGTCCTTGGAGTATATCTGTTTCAAGAAGACATAGAAAACCAAGTTATATGACATTATCTACATGTCTCAGCAAAACCAGATGGTCACCCCTAGCTGTCTAGTATCAAGAAAATGAGGCTATGTTTCTATCTTGCAGTCTGTTAATTTGGAAATTCTGCCATGGTAACAGCTAAAGATGCAGAGTAGATCACAGTACGATCCTAATGCTATTAAATATATGCAGGCTTATTCCAAATTCCTTTTTGCCTGTAGTACATGGCTGGCAGAGCTCACTGACAACCTCTCAAGAGAAAGATCAGGAGAAAGAGGTCAGATCCCTGTGCTCTCCTTTAGCTGTGCTGATTCTCTGCAAGGGCAAGCAGCTGGAGAGGATTTCTCCTGTAATGCCTCTTAAAAAAACTAGTTGCTAAAAGCCTACAACTGGTCATGAACATGTTTCTGAACACACCAGGATCAAGAATTCAGCCTGATAATCTCAAAAGGAAGCCACACAACCAAGTCTAAAAGATGCACCTGGAGAAGGCAGTAATAAAGGTAAACAAATGTAGGTAGATATTCACCATGAGCACTTACAGAGAGCTGTAAAACTCAGTCTCTTTACTGATCTAAACCTCTGAAAGAACCACATGCACTGGATCGGACCAGTCCCATCAGGGTCCATCTACCCACATGGTATCTTCCCTTCAACACTCACCAGATACACTGAGAAAAGTAAAGACTACAAGCTGATCTATGCTTCCTCCAAGTATTTTGCCAACTGATCTGAGCTCAGGGCAATTCTCAACCCTTGATCTTTGTTTATATTGTATCTTTAAAAATGTTTCTCTGTCAAGCAGCTTGTCCTGTAAACTTTCTGAGTCCACACCATGCTTCAGCAAGAAATACCCGGATCTACTGTCCATGATGAGAACCCTCAGCTCCTGTTTGTTTCTTCTGAAACTGGATCCTGCTAGTTTCAGTGTGGTGGCTCTGTTCACTGGATGAGACAGTGAATAGACATTGCTCCATCACCTTCTCACAGCACTCAGAAATCTGTGAGTCCATCATATTCATAGAATCACAGACTGGTTTGGGTTGGAAGGCACCCCAAGGATCATAGAGTTCCTACCCCCTGCCACAGACAGGGCCACCAACCTCCAGACCTGGGTTTACACATTCATATTCATTGGGATATGACCTGCCCATAGAAAAAGACTTGAGATAACTTAATAAAAGAGCAACAAAATCCCCTGGGATCATAAAGTACTAAACTAAATGAAACATATCAGATAACATTAAGGCTGTTGAGTCATGAAAGGTGGCTTCCATTCTGAAAAGCATTCCAGCAGAACCAGGTAAGTAGGAAATAGTAGAAAATACAATGATAAAAGAAAATAATAATCACAGGTAATTGTGACCTGTAATATTCAGTGCTGATAAAGGTACCAATAGTAGGTGATAAAAATAAACGAAAAATTTCTACAACTATGTGCACCCACTCAGCAGCTACAATTCCAGAAATGGATCTTGAAGAGACTTGGTGGAGAAATCTCAAAAAAAATTCAGTTCAACAATTCAATAGTGAAGAAAATGACAACTAACTGTTAGGAATCATTACAAAAGAAATATAGAACAGAAGCAAAATGCTGTTCTGCCATAAATCCCTAGCGTGCCCACATATAAAATGCTGCACATATTTATTGCCTTTTCATCTTGGAACAGATCTAAAAGAAACAAAACACACAAATACCAAAGTTATTAGACATATGAGGAAGCACTGGTTGTGTTCAGGAAGAAATGAGGAAGAAGATAACAGATAAAATCATGAGCGATATTGAGCAGGTAAACAAGGAATTAGTGTTCACTGTTTCTCATAGAAAGGATATATAAAAGAATCTGATTAAATGACCAAATAATACTTTTATTTTTAAAGTACTTTCTCACACAACACAATGAAGTGGCAGAAGTCATTGCCATGGGACACTGAAGAGCTAAAAATACTGCAGAGACATGGAGGATTTCTGTTAGTAGATACTAAACACGATGGTCCTCATCAACCCTCATGTTACTCCACTTAATGCCAAGAGAACAGACCAGAAGAAATACTGATACACAGTCCTGCTGCTTACACATTTCCCCAACTGTCTCTGGTCATTGTGACAAATAGTACAACTGGATCTCCCCCCAACATCTGAAGAATGACTTCTGAGTATGTTCAGCTTAATTCATTTTTTGCTGCTCTGCAGTTCCTGACTGTTGTCTCTTCCACCTGTGTTCTCCTACCTTCCTACCCTGACCTGCAGCTAGACAGCCACTGCTGCTTAGATGATCCTGGATACCAGCTCTCATGTCCCTTTGCTGACTTGATAGGAATTTCACCTGCAGTATCCTAGTGAAATTTAAAAAAAAATGCTACCTTTACCATAGCTTTTGTTTATTTCATGGGAAGAGGCTGCATTTACTGTAGAACTAAGAGCAAGAATGATCCTGCTCATACCAAACAGATCACCCTCCCCGAGGGGAAAAAAATAATAATAACCCTCCCCAACATTCTTTCTCCAAGAATTTGGGACCCAAACAAGTTTCTAGGAGAGAGGAAGAACAAGTCATAGAATCACAGAATCGTAAGGGTCATGGAAAGGGCCCTGGAGAGCTCCTGGGGTCCAACCCCCTGCCAAAGCAGCTCCCCAGCTCAGATTGCACAGGGCGGCGTCCAGACGGGGCTGGAATCTCTCCAGAGATGGAGACTCCACACCCCCTGGGCAGCCTGGCCCAGGGCTCCCTCACCCTCACTGGGCAAAAGTTCTTCCCCAGCTTGCTCTGCAACTTCCTCTGCTCTCACTTGCAGCCATTGCCCCTTGTCCTGTCCCCACAGACACTGACAAGGGGCTGCCCATGTCCCCCTGCATCCCATCCTTCAGCTAGTGATAAACATTCATCAGGTCCCCCCTTAGTCTTCTTTTCTCAGGACTGAACATCCATCTCCTCTTCTAAAAACTCTCCATAAAAATGTAAGTTTATTTCATTTCAAAACTTAGTGAAAATTGCTAGAGTCCACACAATTAGTAAGCAATTAACAAGCCTAATCCTTGCTGCTAACACCTTGTCTTGCTGCAACCTTTATCCAGTGAGGGAAGCCAGGAAAAGATACTGTAAATACTCACTATCTTGCTTTCAAACTCTTTTTTGCAGTGCCTAGCAGACTGGCTTATTTGTGTTTGCTCCATCAGGCTTCCCACTATTTCTGAGCACAGCCCTGTCATACGTGACCTGTTTGACACTCTCCCATCGGTTCCACATCGGGGTAAAATTCTCATTTGAAGCCACATTGCTTTCACCTTCTACCAATATTCTGCACCTTCTGGTTTCAATCATAAGCTGAGAAAAACCCGATTTCCCCAAGCACTCCTCCTCCCCAGGGCTTCAAACACACGCATGCCACAGAACAGTTAACAGTTAAATATTTTCTTGCCAATATTTTAAGAGTGCAGAAGGTTCCAAATTGCTGGTAAAATAAACAATGCCAGACTGTGAAAACTCCTGCCTGCCATATACTCTGATGTTAACAAGAGTTTCTTTATTACTGCAACCTTTCAGAAGCGAACAAAAATTATTTCTCTACCCTAGTTCTGCCCTCAAGTAAAAGGCAAAGGAGGAAAGCAAACCATGAAAAAGCTGCACGCTAAGATACTGTGAGTTTTCCATCTTGCTTCTGTGTTTCATTCAGACTTGATGCTGCTGTGAATAAATAAACTTCCCAAAGTTCCTAAAAGCATGGGCAAGAATTCTAAGAGGCCAAAATTTTCCTTACACGCTGCTTCCTGAATAACATGGATTCAACCTACACATGGGCCATCTTCCCTCTTGCAGGTACATAACAAACCAGGAAATGTCTAAGGGCAAATTTAGGATGGTCTGTGAGACATTATTTTCAAGCTCCTCAGTACTTAGCTCTGTCCTCTGAGGCTTCAGTCATGGATTTCCACCCTTCACAGGGTCTCAGTTGTTTCCTTGCTTGTAAAGAAAACCACCGGCAATTTTAGCATGAACAAGACAAATGACTATACAAGTTCAGGTAACACCCCCTAAAAATCACATTCACATGGCTGCCAGCCTTCTGTTACCTACCAAATCCATTTGGGGTTAGGGAATCCATGGCCAAGCCATCTGAGAAACAATTCAGACCAGTGTTGCTTATTCTGCATGTACCACGACTGTACTGACCCCATCTTCCAACCACAATACCCATACCACTAGCTGAAGCTCCCTTTTTTGTGTGCATTCTTGTGCCCATGAGGCCATGTGACTAACCTGAGCACGAACATGTGCTAGCAACAAATAGAGACCTTTATGATCAGATACACTGGTATTTTGGTCACATCTTTTAACCTTTTGCATTATTTCCTGCCCTTTGAATATGGAATCAACCACATGAAAGTTCTTAGAGATGTGTAATGGTAACTACCTAGTTACTATCAACAGAGATACAGCAAGTGCTGACCAGAAGCAGGAGAGAGACACGGCAACGGAGATTCCCAAACCAGAATGGAAAACAGAAAAACACATCCATTTGCCTAAATGTGTATGGAAATACCAGAAGTCGTTGTTGATACTAAAGGAGCACAAGAAATCAAAGAAGCAAGCATGAGAGCGAGCACTGGAATTATCTAATGTCTTGTATTTGCCCTTCTGGAGCCACAGAATCACAGAATGGCTGGAAGGGACCTTTGAAGGTCATCTATTCCACCCCAGCCCCCCGACAGGAAGGTCATCTAGTCCAACCTCCTGATCGTTATAATTTATTCTATTGTGGGAGTTGTTAGCAAACGCAGTCAAAACTAAGGGCTTCCATTTTTATAAACGGATAAAATGGTCCAGAGAAGAAGTCAGAGAATGAAGTAACACGAACCCCAAGTCCTAACAAAAACACAAACATCTGCAGCCCCAGCCAGGCTAGGAGGCACTGTAGTACTTGCATGAAGACTTTATGTCTGCAGCAGAATTTAAGACAGGCCTTTGAAGGAGTTTGTCAAGTGGCACAGAACTGCTTGCAGGAGAAGCTGATCCAGGCTGCCAGCACAGGCAGAATCCTGCCTGTGCCCCAGGACATAAGACACTGTTGAAGCAAAAAAACCTCACCAGTGGAGACAGTCAGGAGAGGTAATACCATAGTGAGCAACCAGCCAGAGAGATGATCCTTGCAGCAGTTCTCAGAAGGTATATGAGCAATGGCTAGGTCAGAGACCAAAAGAGATGAGGCCCAAGGATAGTAGAGAAGGAAAGGACTGACCATGGCAAATATGGGATTTAGGATGGGAAATCAAGTGTTCAGCTAAAGAAATAAAGGAATTTGAGAAGAAAGGAAAGATCTAGAGCTGAGAGAAGAAAACTCATGAAGATGCTTCAACAACACATGGGTGGGTTTGAAGCAAGAAGACAAGGGAACAGATCCTGAGCCTCCCTGTGGGCCTCTGCCAACAGGAGGCTCCTGGATGGGTGTGTTGGATCAAGACAGCAAACGACCACTGAATCAGGGAAGCAGCATGCCAGGGATGGAAAGCAGGCACAACTGGCACTGATGGCTGTGCAAGGATTAGTTAAACATGAAGGAATGTAAAGGAAGGGAGAGAGAAAAAGGTCCTGCAAGGAAGCAAAGGGAATTAACAAGAGAGGGAAGAAAAGGTAGAGAGATAAACTAGTATCTCTAAAAGGTAAGAATGAGGAAGGGAGATGTATGTGTCACATTGACAGAGGGGGAGTGTGAAAACAGGGGCTTACCCTGCAAAGGGAATCAGATACAAGCTCCAGGGAATGCAGGCACTAGGATAACACAGAAATGACCAAAGACAAGGGGTATGATGAATTAAGACCTTGAGTCTTAAAAACCACAAATAAATGTAAGAATTTGGCATACCTGAAGCCAGTAACACAGTCTGTGTACCACAGAGCAGAGCAACCAGCGGGGAAGTGAACTTTTCACTGCGCCTGACAAAAAGCAAGGAAGGCAACCCAGAGAACAGGACTGTGCTCTTCTTGAAGGACAGGAGGACTGAGAGAGAACAAGCCTACTGCCACAGTTGTACAGGTATAAGCGTGCCGGAATGCTTTGGCTGGCACAGAGAACATTGCACACTGCACCTTTCTCTTCTGAAAACAATCGCTGCAGTTGCTCTTGGAAACAAAGGAATATGACAAAGTTCCTAATCCTTCCCCAAAATACATTGGGGAACCCAAGTAAGAACAGACCTCACTTGTGCCACCTGTGTCCTGTGAAGACAGGCCCAGAATCTGTACAAAACACAGCACTTCAACCACTCCCTGGCACAGCCTGACTTGGCTTTTGGAAGCAGGAAGCATACAGAAACCCAACCAACCACCACCCAGTACCTGCCCTGAGGAGGAAGGAGCAGCCAGAGACACTGCAGGAATGGCAGAGGCAGCTGGTGAGCTGGGCGAGCCAACAGCAGCTGCACGCTGCTTTCGGCCCCGCCGCACCCATGGGTGCTGTGAGCGTGCCAGAGACACGGGAAGGAGCTGTGCAAGGGAAGGGAGCAGGCTGTCTCACACACCCCTGCGCCGTATCAGACCTTAACTGACATTGTCTTTGAGGACAGGCAGGCACCAAAAACCTAAGGAAAAGTTAAGAATATATTCGTGCAGAGGAAGCAGAAGGTAACAGTGACATTCTAACCACAGTGAAAAGCACAAGCAACATGATTTAAATGTCTTGGGATCAACACAGAACCCCTCAATAAGTGAATTACTCTGAGTTAGAAGAGACATTGGTTTTGGTATTTTCCTGTATCTATGAAGGAGTGTAAAAGTGCATTCATATTTTCACTGCAGCTGCTTAGAGCTGTTAAAACAAAACAACAAGCACAACATGAGATACTCTGCTCCCAAGAGCCTCAAAAGGCTTAGGCCAGCTGACCTAAACAGAGGAATTCTGAGCAAACTCCAAAAGGACAGGAAGCTGGTAAGGTAAATGTTCAATGTAGGTATAGCAACATGTTGCTGAACCCCACACTGACCACAAGCACATCACAAACTGGATTGTGAGCGATGCACAAAGTGCTGGCAGGAGCTGCTCCTTGTCCTGCTGCGCCCAGAGATCACAGCAGGTTCTCAAAGGGTCATTTTCCTGTTTCCACCATCATTCCTCCTCTGTCAAAATAAAAACTCCGCAGTTGTAGAGGGCAGTAGTTTAATTGCTCAACATTTGAATTTTGGCAACTAGGCTATGTTCTGGAGAGCCTGAGGAACACGGAGCAGCACTTAACACCTACAGGCACCAACCGGTAAAATCATTTTGGCATGGGAGTCCCAGGGGCACAGAATGCGGGGACTAATGAGAAAGGTATTTCTTGAGAAGGTGCTATAAGGCAGCTTCCAGTGTACTTCTTGCAGGCACCAGAGAGGCACTAAACAGAGCAAGGACACTACCTTACGGTAACAGGATCCAACACATCTGGGAAATTTAAATTGATTTTTTTATGCCAGACTCTACAGAGCAGTGGGGCAGGCCAGCTGAAAAGAACCCAAGCATATATTATACCTTGATTTCAACCCCAGGTATCCTTGGCATGCCCCAAACATGTCTATATTTCAGCCAGCCAGGTGTGTTAGTTCCACGGGGGCTGGTTCAAGAACAAGTACATTAAAAACAAGATTAGAGCAAGACGCTTACTTCAAAACTCAATGACCTGGTAAACCCAAGTTTGCATCTCCATACACACTGTTTGTTCCATCATCATCATGACATTTTCAAGGTAACATGCCATGAATGTGCTTTTTCCTGCCTATTTAAGTTAACGTTTCCAGGATCAAATTAACTAAATTGACTCCTTGACAATTACATTTATGAAATTACAAAACACTGGCAACTTGCTGTGAACTTTCAAGCTCTTTGAGAGAGGATCAAGGGTTGATGATCTATTTCTTTTGTGATGTTCCTGAAACCCTAAGCTCAGTTAAAACATATCATACAACACCTGGGATCTTATTAAATTCAAAAGCACAAAACCCCCACAGAGCAATTTTGTATTTCACTACTCTAGCAAGGTTTTTCTGGGGTTGGTTTTCTGTGGGTTTTGGGGTGGGGTTTGTTTGTTTAAAAAAGGAACACTAGAAACTGGTAAGATGATGTATTTTTTGATTTTTTAAGTAGTCATTAAAAACCTCCTAACACTTTTCTCCTTAAAATGTCCTAGTAAAGTTATGTATTTCAAAATATACACAGACCATCTGAAATTAAAACTTCTCTTTAGTCGTACAGGTTTTTAAAAACCTTTTTCTACTGTACTAAACACTATCCTCTCTACCTCATATCCCAATCCATCTTCCATTTCTTCAAGCAGAATCACTACCTCCTCCACAATACTTTGTTCCCACTCAACTCCCCCTCTGCCGCAGGGCCACAACACTGCACACACTTTGCTCCTGGCCCAGCTCTGCCCTGTTGCCTCCCATGATTAATGCAGATTCTGTTCCGTGCATCCCAAACCGACGCTGACTTCCCAGCAGAGTTTGGACAAGCCTGAAAAGGACCCCCTGAGTATTCAAACACCGTAGCCTCCCACTGTACATTAACCAACTGCAATAGTGCAATTCATACAGAGATCAAGTTCTATTTAAAATTCTACTGATTTTACACCCTGCCCTCCTCTCCTAAAGCCATTCTAGAGCCTCTCACTCAGACCATGATTGCTGAGTCCTTAGGTAGAACTGGCAGACTTCGTGTTCTCCATAGTAAGAATAACTTAAACTGAATTGCATCAAGGTTAGGAAGTCCTGTAGCTACTGTAAGGTAAAATAATCTGAATTCTTCTAATTGTGAAAAGAGTATCAAGACAGAAAAAGGGGTCCAAGTTCACAGGGCTAAATTCTGCTCTCAGTTACACTGACATGAACCATGTCATTGATTCTGATGGTGTTACTTCAGATGTACACCAAGGTAACCAAGAGTAAATTATGGGTCACTGCATATAAACACCTCTAGCTGAAAGTATAACAAAGGCTGTATTGTGCAACGTGCAGCAGAGCTAATAAACCAATTCAAAAGACACCTAGATGTGTTCCTGGGAAAAAAATAAGGGCAGGGGTCTAAGCAGTCTGGTGGGAAAACAGGAAAGTGAGATTAAGATAAATTAAACCAGGTTTGGCACACTGAGCTTGACAGCCCCTCCCATTCTTATCTCCTGCAGCTTTTAGAACACATATTGTTATACAATTATCTTGTGCTAAAAAACTATTTGCCTCAGAAGCAGAATGCCATTGCAACACACAAGACAGTGTACAGGGGTTTAAAGATCCATCAGGCTTTATTCAAAGACAGCATGCCACTGGCACTGAGAAGTGTCAGAATGCGGTTCTTGGAGGAGGAAGGGGCAGTGGGGGAGGGATGGTGGGTTTTCTTGGTGTTTGGTTTTTGGTTTGGGGTTGCTTATTTTTATTTCTTTCCTTTCCCCAGAGGTCTTTTTCTTCCAACCTTGTATCTATTGTCTGATTATTAGCTGAAATCCTGTTCCAGACAACCCCAGCCTCCTGATCAATTCCGTGGTTTCATCTAAGGATATTAAAACAACTGATTTTATACACACACACAGAGTTAGTAAAGCACAATGCCCAGGTCAGTAAGGCTAACGTTCAGGTTGCTAAACCTCTGTTAGGAAGACAAACAGCACCAATCTCTAGTAGTGCCTGGATTCCCCTTCCAACTGCCAGGTCGCACAGTATGGATCTCTTCACTGCAAGCCACAAGGTGGAGATCTCTGGCAAAGAAGGGTCCAGAGGAAGTCTTTTCCCCAGCCTAATGTTACTATTAACACTTTGAGCCATTGCATCAAGCCAATTTTTCTGTTTGTTTTTAAAGTTTGATAGAAATGTCACTAGTGGAAAAATTAAGTAAAGAGCACTGGTTAGCCACAGAACTGGACACACCTGGCTGCAAACCCACCAAAAGAAACTTGACTTCATTAGTACTAGGGACAGCAGAGTAAAATTTATATCTGAAATATGCCTGCACCAGTAGAATTTGCTGAGGCCACAGGCTCTCCCTGTGTTTTTACAGCTGTGTCAAGTTTTGGTTTCTGACTCTTGCCGACATTCAGGAGTGCTGAAGGAGCTCAGGCTAACAGGTCCCAAAACTTTGTAGCTGAGATTTAGATCTCAGCAATTTTAACAACCAGGTTTTGAAATAATACAAACTCCATTTGGAGTTGGAGCTGATGTAAATTAGCAGTTAAAATGCCTCACATTCTACCACTTTCAGCTCCAATGAACTTACAGATTTAAGAACAGATGGCATATTTTAAGAAACAATCAGTGTCAGCTCAGGAATATAGTATCCATTTTCTGCATCAGGCTGGAATTGTTAGATATGAATACAAGTTGAAGAACTGCAGCTTTGCCTATCAACAGCTTAAGCTAATTGCATCCAACCAGCAATTCCACACAGGTGCCCTGTCACTTATACCTCAATACAAGAATGTACCAATCGGAGGTAAATACTGACCTTTGATACCCTCCCTGCATGAGAGAAAAAGCAAGGGATGGAATTTCCTAGCCCCCCTGGAGCTATGCAGATGACAGTACCCTAGAAGTGTTCAGTAGTTTCTTTTCATTTAAATTCTGAGAAAGGCTCAGATTCAGAAATTTGAAAGCATCAACACTGATGTCATCTATTTATTTACAATTCCTGAGATACATATATGTATATTTATCTTCTTTTGGAGGCACAATATGTACTGATTGCATGATTAAAATAATGAAAAATAAATAGCTGTTACACATACTCCTCCATCAGCTCACAAAGCCTTTGTCATTACCTCACCTTCATTTTTAAAGAATCAGTAGTGATAAATACATCAAGATTAATAAGTAGAACCTAACACCTGGGGTAGCTGCCCTTTACTTACCACGTAAAACTCCTTGCAATTGCTCAAGCTGAGATGAGAGGAAGAGTTCAATCAGGGTACATCTGTGTGAAGGGCAGGAAGGTGAGTGAAGAAGGGTGAACAAGCATGGAAGAAACAGCAACTGCCCGTGCAGGCACGTGGGTGAAGTGGGATATTGAGCTAGGTCACTAGTATCGAGGAAGAAGAAGGAGCAAGGGAACAGCTAACACCTTCAAACATCAATGTATACATTGTTTTCATCTAACATACACTAAATACTACCAGAAGAGACTAAAAAGTTCATTCATTGTGAAAAATAGAACGATTGAAAAATTAGGAATAATTAAAAGATGAAAGACTGTGCAAATCCTATGCACTGACTATCACTGTGGGGAAGAGAACAGTCCTAATTTCCAAGTTTAGAATCTAGGAGAGTTCACGATGCTTTCTTACACACCCTTAGTACATAGTCCACGTTCTCTCACAAGGAGTCTCCTTAAAAAAAATCAATGAGCCTCTGTGCAGCTAAACTACATTAAATATACACATAGATGTAACTGTTTTTGAGATCAAGCCTTCAGGTGTGTACATACTTCGTTTAAGCATCAGCTATTGCCACATAAAAGCTACATTAACACTAGGCTACAGTCAGGAGCCTATTACAGAAACCCTGTTACTGCAGCCCGAGCACGCTCGTTATCACGCTGGGTGAGCATTAGTACCAACAAAGATTGCAAAATTGAAATTCCAGGATGAACTGAAGAGATGCCTAACCTGCCAAGGCAGAAAATGGATGGCATCCAAACTACACAAGATCTCCCTACAGTTGCATCATGCAGCAGCCATACCATTATAACATGCATGTATTAACATTTGAGACACCAGGTTGGATAGAACCAGGACAGTGGTAGGGGGGTTGGTTTGGTTGGGGAAGGGGTGGGGGGGGGAGCCGTTTTACACTTTGGGGAGCAATGGAGTAGTTTAGTTTGCAGAAATGGAAACCCTGTGCTTTGCTTCACAGCAAACTGGCTGTAAGCACTCTCTTTCTCCCCCTTAAAGGTTACAGAAAACACCCCTCTGTAGAGGTCTAACTTACACTGTGTCTCACTTTGGAGTTCTGTGTGCTTGCAAGGGTAGCAAACAGCTGAGCTTTGCTTCTCTTTGCTGCTTGCTGGTGCTTCAAGTCATGAAAGGAAAGCTACATCATTGCATTTGAGGTTAGTTCATACATGGCAAAATGAGAGCCAAGAGGAACAGAGAGATAAGTCTTCTGTTCCAAAGCAGCGTTGTTATTTTGATGGAATCAAAAGGATCCCTGAAGAGCTTCTTGGGGGGCTTTGGGAGATAGGGCGTTTGCCTGGGGAGCTGAGTTGGGCTTTTGTTTTCTTTTCAAGAGCAGCACCTGGAATGAAGACCTGAGCTGTCTTCAGTTCCTACAGAAAGCAGAATCAACCACTGACATGACACAGAAGGCATCAGACAAGGACAAAAGCACATAGGGTATATCCTTCAATCATTCTCCTTGGTACTACCATCTAATTTGCCTAGGCTGGCTCACATGGCCTTACGGCATCACACCAGGAAGGTGGAAGTTCCCATACTGGAAATTATGTAAGCCCATTAATGTAGCAAGAAATTCCAAGAAATTCCTCTTTTGAAATTCCAAATTCAAAAGAGGATGACTGAAGCTGTAACACAGGAAGCCATGAATTTCCCAGCAACTAGGAAAAAGAGGCCATTGCTGATGGAATAACTCACGTTGCACCAGTATTAACTCTTTCTAAAACCACATTAAAAAAAAAAAATCAGAGAAAATTCTTGAATTACTACTGTGAATGCACACCAAGTCCTAACTTACTGATTAATTCCCTTGCTTGTCACCAACAGAAATCCCCTCACAGCCTCTCCCTTCATTATATGGCTGACAAGTAAGGCTTGACAATATGCTGCTATCGCTGTAAGAAACCTGCTGCTTCTCTAACAGTTTAATTAATGTTAATCACTAGCAAACCTCTATTGAACCATTCTTTTTTTCTTTCACAGCACAGGAGATACTCCCCAGCCCTCTTCTCCCACTAGAAGTGCCCTAAACATAGGCATCACCAACCATATCAAGTCTCCTGTCACCACTGTGATACTGGGGGTGATGAAAACCATCTTCTAGCTCCACTGCTGCTTCACTGCCATCTCTGAAGACTAACACAAGGCTGCAGAAATGCACTTACAGACTTCAAAGCCAGAAATGACCATTGCAACTAACTAGCTTAACATTTCTCAGAATAGGCCAAAGAGATCCAACCTCGTTCTTCCTTCAAACATGGAAGTGAACTATTCCTGGAATTACCTCTCCATTTGCTGGACCAATGGGCAGAGGCCAACTTTATGGGGTGAAACAAGGCCAAGTGCTGGGTTCTGCACATTGGTCACACCAATCCCAGGCAGCGCTACAGGCTGGGGGCAGTGGCTGGAGAGCTGCCTGGAGGAGAAGGACCTGTGGGTGTCAGTGGGCAGCCAGCTGGACACAAGCCGGCAGTGTGCCCGGGTGGCCAAGGCGGCCAACGGCATCCTGGCCTGTATCAGGAATGCTGTTACCAGTTGGAGTAGGGAAGTTATTGTCCCGTTATACTCAGCTCTGGTGAGGCTGCACCTTGAGTACTGTGTCCAGTTTTGGGCCACTGAGATGCTGGAGTGTGTCCAGAGAAGGGCGACTAAGCTGGTGAAGTCTGGAGCACAGGTCCTGTGAGGAGCGGCTGAGGGAGCCGGGGCTTTGTTATTTTGATGCTATTAAAAGCATGATGATATTAAAAGGCTGCTGAGGGGAGACCTTACCACTCTCTACAACTACCTGCAAGGAGGGTGTAGAGAGGTGGTGGTCAATCTCTTCTCTCATGTAACAATAGGATGAGAGGAAACGGTTTCAAATTGCAGCAGGGGAGATTTAGGTTAGATATCAGGAAGAATTTCTATACTGACATGGTAGCCAAGTACTGGACCAGGCTGTCCAGGGAGGTGGTGGAGTCACCATCCCTGGAGGTATTTAAAAGGCATGTAGATGTAGTGCTTGAGGACATGGTCTAGAGGTGGACTAGGCAAGGTTAGGCTATGGTTGGACTCAATGATCTTGAAGGTCTCTTCCAACCCAAGTGATTCTATGATTCTGCTTAAAATGTTTCTTTTGTTATAAAGGCCAGGAATATTAATTTTGGATTCTTAAACTCATGACTAGTTGAAGTCATGTACAGAAACTTAACATAAAAACCCTTGTCCTTTACATTTCCTTTAACTCACCATCTCAGATACAGAGAAAGCTCAAAGCTTTAACTGAATTACTAAAGTTGTGGTTATACATTTGCCACCAGTTACGTTTCTCCCTACCTCAGTTGCTTATTCCTATCCACAAACGCCCAGTCTGTTACAGCAATCCCATAGCAAACCATGTGCAAAATTTACAACTTTCAAACAAATCAGTATCTTTCTGCAGGCCATGGAGGAACATGATCAACCACCAGACAATACAGCTGTGGGAATGAACGGTCAGGAGGAAAGGCTGCATACACCAGCTTGAGCTAAGAAAGAAAAGCAGCTACAGTGGGATTCTCAGGTATTCTTTTAAAATATGCAAGTTACAAAACCACTGAAAGGTGTAAAATGAGGTTATAACACCAAAGACGACTTACCCCCATCACCTTAGCACGCTGTTCAACATCCTCCCACATGCAGTGAACTATGTAGCGACACATGTATTTTCCTGTGCGACCCTCCTGCTTCATTCGGACCAGACACATCCTGCAAGAACATAAACACCACATTTATAGCTTCTGGCTTTTCATAGAATCACAGAATCTCCTGAGATGGAAGGGACCCATAAGGATCATCAAATGAGTCCAACCCCCGGCTCCACACAGGCCCAGCCAAGTCAGAGTGTGGGACTGAGGGCATCGTCCAGACACTTCTTGCCCTCAGCCCAGCTCAGTGCTGTGACCCCTTCCCTGGGGAGCCTGTGCCAGTGCCTGACCAACCTCTCAGCACAGAACCTCTTCCTAACATCCAACCTAAACGTCCCCTGGCATAACTTCATGCCATTCCCTGGAGTTTTACCCCTGGTCCCCAAAGAGAGGAGACTTGAGCCTGCCCCTTTGCTCCCCCTTATCAGGAAGCCACAGACCCCCATGAGGTCTCCTTTCAGCCTCCTTTTCTCCAGGCTGAAAAAAACCCAGGGACTTCAGCCTCTCCTTTTCACATTTCTTCAAATGTAAGGAATAAATTAAATTATTTCAGGTCATTTAAGATTTTCCTTACAGTATGTGTTTTGGTGATCAGGAAAAAAAAAACCACATATGAATATGTATTTATTTATTTAAGAACTATCACAAACTATTCTGTACTCAGGAGCTGTACCTGCTGGATTTTGGCCAGTGCAGCTATGGAGGAGTGACAGTGGGCTTTATTCTGCCTGACAGTACTGTAAGCTATTTAAACTGTACTGCAAACTAAATTCCTCAGCCTGAAGAACATATCACCCTTTGGACCAGGAGCACATGTCTTGTCTAATCCTAGGCTACAAACCAGCTGTAGCTCTGCTTGGTGTGCTAAAGGGCTGTAAGAGTCTGAACTAGCCAAGCTGTGAAAGCTTAAGCAAGTTACAGACCTCACCCAAATTCACATTGGCAAAGTCCTAAATTATTTCAGCTACAGGGCTCTTTGAATACATGTCCAACCACTTGGCAAAACCCCTGCACGCAGGTCATGCTAGATCTCCTCACACATCTGTAAGCACATTGTGGGATCTTAATGAGAATACCAGGTTCCACTGGTTTACTTTTTTGTAAGCACTAAAGCTGCCTGAGCTTCACTGCTGCTGTTGTGTCTAAAAAATAAACCACTGGAACACAAATTTTCCGTTGCCTCTTTTACAACAGCTGTAAACAGCCTGAACTGAAATACAGGCTGACCCCTCACTAACCTAACCCAGCAGTGCCACCTTCTCTACACCACTGATCAGCTCTGCTCCTGTGTTATGAGTCACAAACACCTGCCCAGGGTTGACCATGGGGTGATTCCTGTCTCAGGATTCCCAATGTACGTATTGTGGCAGGGACAACTTGGTATTGCTGTCCCAGCAGACACGTGTAATCAAGATGGTATCAAGAAATGCATCATAATGAATCATCATCTTGCTCACAGAAAGATGACAAAGCTTTCTGCTGTAACAGTGGTCCAGAACTCAGAGAACAGCTCTCCACTTACCAGTCCTTCCACAAAACAAATGCACAGAGAACTTAAAGCTATTGTGTTCTAACTTCCACCAGTTTCAAAATCCATGTTCCTCTTCTGTATTTGCATAACTGAGCTTTATCAGTAAGTTAATTCAATTTACTGGATCCCAAGTTTTTTTTTACACACTCTTAACATGTCAAAGAAAAAATAAGATTGAGTTTAAAAGACAAACTTTGGGCTAAGAAAAAACATTTTTATACTTTTCTTGCTGAATACACAAGCTCAGAGGGGAAAAAAAGGGGAAAAAAAAGTGGCTTGGCAAGAAAACCTGCACCTGAGTGTAACTCCTGATATCCAGTCTCTCTTCAGTGGTGGGGAAGCAGAGGAGAGAGCAGTGCACAGACCAACAGCTAACAATTGGTCACTGATGAGCAGGACTGGAGTGGTGTTCAGAGTAAAACCTGCTACCCATGAAGCCTAAAAGGTGACTCTGTGTTTGGATGCATAGCGCTGTCACAGAGCTGTTCTCCAGCACCACGAGTGAGATCATGGAATTTTGCAGTTTATTTGAGAATTTGGTAGTTTGTTACTACACCTGCTGTCTGAGGTTTGAAAGAGGCAGACTCTTTAAAGACCATAAACTGCCTAAACCAGATCAACGCGGCGTGAAGCGTTTTATCGTTTCACTACAGAATCTGTTCTGTAATTTAGTCAAATACTGGCTCATCTTCATCAAACCCTGAAAGCAAAGTTATTCCAGACTATCTTTGGAAAGCTAGCTGCCTGACAGTGCTTGGGTTGGATAATTTATGCTGTATTTCAGTTAAGCAGAGAGATCATGTTAGAAGAAAACTATATGAAAGGAGGACTGAAAAGGAACAGGAGCATCTGTAACTTGTCCCAGCTTAGATGAGCTGTAGCAGTTTCCCAGGAAAAGCCTCAGCTGCAACTGCTTCTGTCAGCGTTCCTTTGGTGCCACCAGACCAGCTCAAACACCAGAAGTAGTTATTGACTTTCGTGAGGTGGCTCAATGCCACATAAACACGGTGTGATGGTGCATTGTCCTTCTAAGAGCAAAACCCACTCAGAGCTCCCCACTAGCCCCTGCACCTGGCCACTCATTCCCACTTCCTCGGCTTCCCAGGGCAATGTTATACTTGTCTAGAGAAATTACTCTGGCTTAGCAACACAAGAATCAACAGCAGGTTTGGAAGGCTGTTTCTATTTAACCCAATCACAAATGGCCAGCATCTTGAGGGACAGGAGATGGAAGCTCCTGAGTCAGCTTTGATGTTAGGTCTATGTTGTGACATACACTTGTGCAAACAGCACAGAAACACAGTTGACTAGAATGTGATGGGCAATGACAGCAGTGAGAAAAGAGGCAAGGTTTACAAAAAGAATTCTCATCTTCTCCAGCTCCAGAAGACATTCTGGAATTCTAAAGAAGAGGGAAGAAGTCAGTACACCTGAAAGTGAACTAGATTGCACTGCGAGGGGGAACAGGAACCCTTTAACAGATGGTGATCAGAATCTACATGGTCAGGTCACTGGCCACCAGCTCAGGAAGGTTTCTCGCCTCTGAGGCCAAAGGTCCAGACAGACAAACACACAGAGGTACTGGAGCTTTCAGACAGGGGTAGGATTGTCCTTGACCTTACCAGAGTTAGCAAAATCAATAATGTTCCACTCCCACTTGACTGGTTCAAACTGATTAAAGAAAGAGAATCACGAAGAAATAGCAATTAACCTGACAGCAAAAGCAAGATTAAGTTGTGACAGGATCCTGGTCACTGAGCTAATCACCAGCAAAGCCTGCAACTCTTCCTAGTGACCCAGGGAGTGAGCAGGTCTATCACAGGCTTTTCTGTATCCTGGAATATCAACAGACGATTTCTCAGTGGTGGTTCAGAACGACAGCGTTCCTTCCCTCAAACTGCCAGAGACATGGAGGAGCCAGGCACAGAAAACATGGAAAAATTAACTCTCAGTGCTAAACTACACAGGCAAATTTTCTTTGCTGTCATACAGAGTGGAGATTTGGTTCCCTCCTGCTCATATGCTGCTGACAACCCCTCCACTGTAGCTTAAATGCAAGAGTGCCTGATTTTCCCTCATGCTTCAAAGGGCGATTCTCTGCCTTAGCCAGTGTAGCTTTGGCCTTACAATTTTTCTGTCTACCCCATACTAGTTTCATCACTGCCTTGTTTTCATTTATGCCTGTTATTAAAGAAGATTATGTACCTTGAATTTGATGCTGTGTATCACAGGGTAAATGTTCCTGCCAATGTGAAGTCAAGGTGATGTGACAAACAGCGTGTTCTTTGCAGATTCATTCTGCCCCTCTCTGTTTCTCCCCAGGTACTCACAGTTTGCATGTGAACATTTATTGCAGTAGTTTTCCAAATACTGCTATGAAGAATTAGCTGATCAATTACTTTTTTTAAGCCTTTTTTCCATGGGGAAGAGTAAGAAATAAACAAAATGAAATCTCAAGGGTCTTCCTTACTTGATTCCGCTGATTTAACTAATTACAATTTCAATGGTTCTGCTAATTTATTCATTCTTCAGTGAAATGAGCTGCCCCATCTTTCAGTATCTTGAAGAGACAGGAAATTAAAAGGAGGGAAGGGGGGAAAAAAAGGAGGCAAGGAAGGAAGGGGCCTATGCTTAAGTGCAGCTATTTCAGTACAAGCTTCCTGTCAGCCTTTGGATAGCTGAATGTAAGCCTATGGACTCCAGTTTCCTGAAAGATATGGCACTTAAAAATGACTGTACTCCCTTGTGCATCCCTCTGACCTTAACATGTATGTAACACTAGATGAAAACCTGATTTTTTTGGCTACTATTTTCACAAATTTAAAAAGGAAAAACCCAGAATGTTTAAGGCATTAAATATTTTTACTTGCAGCCAAGCTGGCATTCACCAACCTACAGGTACCTTTCAGAGGCACAAGAATAAATGCCAGCGCTGTAATTTGTTAAATACTTCTGACAAGCAGCACTTCAATCACCATAAATTCTCCCAATTTAAACCACTTCTACATAAATTTAAACTTTGCCTAAAATACCCAAGTAACATTTTTCCACATGGGCTGATCGAGGCTTTAAGAAAACTCATGGCAAAGCTCATTCCTCCACTGAAGAATCTGGAGATGTAAAACATGTTAGCTTCCCTATGGGACTTTCTGTTCTTTAGTAGAAAATTGCTAAAATTCAGTGTTTAAGAAACTGAATATAACCACTATTATCAATAACCACAGCACCTACTCTTCTCACATAAGATACATAAGTCTATTTCCTGAAAACAGTTGCATTACTGTTTTACTTTTCACTTACCAGACATGAAGCTGGGCTACTAGAAACCATGAATTCAAAGTATCAGGCATTTGGCACCCTTGATGGGAGGGGAAAAAAACACAACATAAAACCAAAACTAAATGTTAATACGAATTTCATCACTTTTTGCACATAACAGAAATTCACTACAGCAAAATAGGTTTCAGTAATTCAATTTCTGGCCCTAAACAGTACATATGTATCAGAAGCAAATGTCATTTACTGTCACACTTGTGCTGAAACTCTAGAACACACAGCCACAGGACGCTGTAGGTTCTGAAAGATGTCATATGCTTAAAATTTACACTCCTCCCTTAACATGTGCTGGTGGCTTGTCAAGGACAGGGTACTGTGCCAGCTTGGTCTTTGCTCTGACTCTGCTGTTCTGATTTACTACACAGCTGTACAACCCCCAGCACTCTGAGCATATCTTGCCTCTTAGACACTCTACATCAGGATTAAAGCTGCCAACCAACCATAGACACAATTTCTGTTTCCAGGTTTAGCTCTACTTTGACAGCCACTGGATTTTCCCAGGGATGGTTTGTCCATATGCATGGGCAGTTTGGACACGAGGCTGCAGGTTTAAGCTACGTGGCACAGATACCATGTTCCTCTTCCTCATGCTTGAAAAGCATGGACCTGTGGGTTATGTGCACATTCAGCCCTTTGGTTCCTGTCCATCTTAAACCTTCCTTCTAGGAAGTCACCTCTATCTCTGTTTCCAGTTTTTAAGAGGAGAACCCAATGAGAAGGATCTGACACTGTCACCTTGGGCTACCCAGCACTCAGTCTTGTCTTCTGGATGGTTTAAACAGAGCTGTAAGAAGGCCAGACAATATTCAGAAACGGACTCTCCAGTCAGATGTGCCCCGAGGACATTATCTACCTTATCTTTTCTGTGCTGAATATATTCCTTCTTGACTCCTGTAATTCTTGGCTCTCAGGTATTACCAAGGAGATTAACCTGGATCACGAAGCTGTACTTTCCACAGGCTCTTTCTTTTTATATGTCATCTATGGTCAGGCAAACACCAGAAGAACCAAGCAAATCAGCACTATTCCTCCCTCCTCAGAGCGATGACTCCATCAGCACCTAGGAGGTGCCAAGCTCCAGCATCAGTGCTCAAACATCCCCTATGGCACCTCTAAGACAGTGTAAAGACACCAACAGTCTATGTTTGGAGATCAAACACAAGTTTCCCTCACCCTTCTCCCCTTTTGGCTCATTCCTATTAGAAATGGTTTGTATGCCTAGAAATAACTAATTTGACCTAAAAGCATGCCAAGCCACCTCTAACCAGGGCAAGAGTACACAATGCTTGCATTAATCAAACCATTTCATTAAATGCAGGTTCCTCAGGCAAGATTCAGAGTAAAACGGTTCACCAGACAGAGGTTTCTGACGCAGAAGTTACTGTGTATCAGCCTCCCACCACAGAAATCACTCTGGAGTGGAAAGCAATACAGAAAGTTTTTAAAGACCTATTCACTACCCAGGAGGGAAGAATTTTTTCTCTAACTTTCCAAGTATTGCACTTCTATTTTTATCATTCATTTTTAAACTTCTATATTAGGAGTGTCTACATCATAAATTTAAAGGAGAGATGGCTCCTTTAAAGGAGACTCAGAAATCAGCTTTTTAAAAAGAGAAAAAGATCCATCCTATAGTTAAACAGAAAATGATTCCCTTCAGAATACAGTTAGAGAAAAAATGTCTTAGAGTAAAGCTACCTATGAAAGTACTGTGATTATTATCAGCTAGGGAATAAGTCTGTTCCACCCACAGAATACATCCTGCTCACATGACTGTATACAGAGACATGAATACTCAGGACCATGAGGACATACCTCTTTGTCCAGTCATAGTCTGCATTTAAAATTCATCAGGTAAAGGATGCAAAACTTGAACATGGACTTTCTTTCCTGACAGATCATCTTTGCCACTACCACAATTTTAGGAAAAATGTATGGGGTAACATGCCCACATCCTGCAAAACAAACAGGTGCATGAAGTCAGCGTTCCCCTGAGAATGAGATAGCAGTAAGTGCCTAAGAGGCACTTGTTGGGCTAAGGGACACAGAAGAATTGAGAATCCCAAGTCCTAGAGATAATCTCCAGACCTTTCAACCTGTTTGGTAGCCCCACTAGGAGCCACCTGAAAGGCTGTTTTGACATGGTCAGCTCTTTACTATCACAGCTCCATGACAGTGGAGCAATTAACAGTAGTAACAGTTTGAGGTGAATTCAAGGTTACCCTACATTCGGTGTTCATCAAATTTCAGCTCAGCACTCAGTATCCTCTACTTGATCCTGAAAGCACTTTTCACCTTTGAAGTATAAGATGCAGCACAAGACACTCTCCTCACAGGTGGCTACCTCCTTCATTGTGTTAGAACTGCCCACGCTCTGCAAGCTCTATGCACAGAAAGCCTGGCACCAGCCGTCTCCTGATTCCCTCCACTACTTCCCTGGCTCTGCTTTAAACAAGAAACAGCTGAAGTCCTAAACCAGTTCCACTTTCCATAGAAGCAACACAGTACAGACATTTGGGATGTATGCTCTAAAGCAGAGCTCCCAAAGTTCTGTCCATGGATAATCGCAAAACAAAGCGGCAAACAACAGAACAGCAGGCCTAATAAACCTAACTGCAGTAGGGCACAAGAGTCTCAATTAAAACCCCTCCTCTATACGGCCTCAAGACTGGCATATCCACAGTGCCTATTCTGGGAACTGCTGCTGTAAGGAATACAGAGAAAAGCGGTTCACAGGGCTCAACTGCCTAACAAAGTCTCAGAAATGTCAGTAGGCATCAGCAGAAACACACTGAGATAGCAAAAAAGTCTGTAAGACATGAGAGGCTGTAATTTTCCTAACCCTCAGCACCACACTATCAGGTCTTTAGGCCACCTCTTGTCAGAGCATTACCTGACAAAACCCACATCCCAATTGACGTTCAATAAAGGCCACATTGCAGCTGTTACTCATACCAAACACGATCACATCACAAAAGCATGACCAGAAACCCTGAAGAAGGCTCCATGAAGAACTGGTTCTGCTCACACAGGGTTAATGAGCCCACAAATGGTTTTACACATGCCTGGATGTACGATTTCCAAGGCCAGCGCAGTAGCTTAACACCTCTCACAACCAGCACAGAAAAAGCTAATAAGCTCTCCTGAGACCAGACCTGACTGTGCAGCTCACTCGGGTACCTCCACTCTGTGCATCTACAGCCAGAAGTGCTGGGGGGCAGCAAAGCATAAAAATACCACTAGATCTACACACCCAGTCATCTTAGGCTCAGGCAGACCTGAGCTGGGTCCCACGCAGCACCGTTACTGCTCTTAGGGTTCCTAAGCAATGCGATTCATCACGTGGGTGTGCAGCACCCACACCAGCATCGTCTCAGGCACGCCTGTGCTCACTGCATCACCATGAGAAGGTTAAGAGTTACCTGCTTCCTGTTCTTACTAGTCCCCTAGGCTGCTTTTTGGGAGTGAGCTGCAGTCCCAGCTTTAGCAATGCCCGTCTTTGTTTGCAAAAGGAGCAATTCAGAACGGAAAAAACAGCTCCTGACTGACCTAGTTTGATGAAAACACCATGACTTGAACTGAAAGTTGGGTATCTTGCTTCACGCCATGTTCCTCTCTATCACATACTCCTCACCACCTACTTTATGCCACAGCTGCTGTCAGCCAAATCCTCTCACATGCCACTGACTTGCTGACACAGCAAAACAATCAGTCAGTAAAAAACCTGGGTCATTTTCTTTCAGTGACCTAACAGTTCACAAGAGGACATGTAACCTTCCAGTCCAGAAGATAAGCAGAGGGAATGGAGAAATGAGCTGGGTCACTACTCTGACCCAGCCACCTGTGGAATTGGCAAAACCAATTTGAAAGGTTCCTGCCCACCCCACGGAGTCCGTGTTGTAGGGGAACTACTTTCTCCGCATGGATCACATGCCTTTTCAATGTTAGAGCTAATCCCCCAAGCAACTGCAGCTGTAAGTAGGCAGAAGTAACAGAAACTTCTTATGTCTGGTTTTATACAGCACCAATGAGTTCTGGGGAACCACCACCACAGGCTCTTGTACCTCCAGCGGGTGCAGCACACACTCAAACTCAGCAAAACAAACCACCTTGCTCCTTACAGCACGACAGTCTCGAGTCAATGCAAACACTGCATTTATTGCAGAGCAAAAAGACACAAGGAGCAACAAGAACATTGGGAAGAAAACAGTGAAGCTGGAAGGAAAGGCTGCCTGCTGTTCTGGTGTGTTTACAGTGAGGGGCAGCTCTGGGAATTTTCACTTTAAAACAGTGAGGCATCATCAAGAACACAACTCAAGTCTGCACCAAGTCTGACAATCTGTACCAGTATCTCTTCCACTGCCACGTTCTGAAACTCCTTTAAATGTTAATCTAGGGCAAGATTTCTGTATCTCTGCTCAGAGATAGTAAAACACCAGTAAAAACCAGTAAAGCCACTGTTTGAGAGGCATACAGGACAAACAGAAGAGAACTTATCTGAGAAAGCCCGAGAGGGCACACTGCAGGGAGAGGGGTGTGCAGAGGAAAAATGAGGTTCTAATTTTTTGATTGCTAATGATGAATCCTACTGCTCACAGAGTTCTTTCATTCCTGCAACTGCTGAAACCACATCACAGGTTTGGAAAACACACTGAAAACCACTGGAAAAATCTTGCAACAGCAACACCACGTACTGAACCACCCGCAATAAGCGCCGCGCTAGATGAACACACAAAGATGTCCCTTCAGCTGATCTCTCCAGAGGCAGCAGCAGCAGCCCCAATCTGTGCTGGTGCATTGTGAAGCCCTAAGAAAGCATTTGGTAGCTCAGGAATTTAATTCAGGTGACAGGCCAGATCCAGGCAATGGGTTTTACTACCAGCTAAATCACACTGACATAGGAAATACTTCATTTAGGAATAAAATATTACCCAATCTTATGTAAGTCTCAAAAAACACCTTCCCCATTCATCAACCAGATTAGATAGTCATAAAAACAGCTAAAAAGCTATGTGCAATGTGGAAAAGCCATCACAATCCAAGCCAGTATTATTCCTATATACTTAAAGGAGGGACTAGCATCTCCGTTCTAGTCGTGCTCTCTACCAAGAGATGTGTCCTGGTTTAATACTGTCATGGTAAAACCTAGTAAGTCTCCAAGTTCCAGTCAAACCTGCCCCAGCCACAGGGGAGACACAGGCAGGACCCTGAGATCTAACTGAGCTTCTATCATAGAAAAAGCTGTGCATCAGCAGAAAGGAGCAGTTGTCATAAGGCCCAGTTATAAAGGGTCATGGGGCAGGGTAGGAAACTGAAGACCATTTGATCACAGTAAAAAAGGGGATGCTTGGGTTCTTAATTTATCCCACCCCTGGTAATAAGAAAGGCCAGACCCTTCAAAGTCCATGATACTCTGGGCTTTACTGATCCCACCCTTGTTCTTGTTCTCTGTTGCAGAGGACAAAATTTAACAGTCCCATACTCCAGGGTCTGCCCTCAAACTCCTGCCACTTCAGAGCTTAAGGGAATGCTGCAGTGCAGCTTCAAGCTGACCACACACCGTTACAGCCTGACAAGTCTTTTTGCTATCATCTTTACTGGTATATATATCTAAAGAATTTATTCAGAAGTTCTCTCACCAGGGCAGCAGTCTGAAAACCATCAAGTCCTTTACTTACTGTTAAAAAACTCCTCATAGTCAGTTTTCTCCACACAGCACGTGTACATGCGCAGAGCTGCTACCTTAATTTTCTACAGAAAAAGAAGAGACAACACTTCATCACAAGAGCCAGTGAACACTCCTGATTTCATTAGACACATACACTGTCATTTTCTGAAAAGACTTCTTTTGAGAACCACAATCATTTGAGATCTACAGGAACACACATCTCCCAGGAATGACACAAGTATAATTAATCTTACCTTGAGGTAAAAAAACGTATTAAGTGGCTTCTTGAATACCCTTCCAAATCTGGTTTAATATCAGACTGTCATTACAGAAAAATAATGAAATGGCTATCATTACAGGGACTCCCCAGATCCCAATTCACAACTCCTAGTTTCCTCCAATATCTTTAATTGATATATTATACTACTCAAAGTGTTTTGTATAATTAACATTTTAAATATTAAAGAAGTAACATGCCCTAAAAAATCTCTTTTTTTTCCTACAAGAATGAAAATTGGCTAACTAAACTTCACAAATGAGAAAGGTATCCCAAATGAGAAGTGACATGAGGTACAATCAGGTGCACTGGACCTACTTTGTTCTTGGCCTGCTACTGCACCAGAAACACCTTCAGTGCATCACCTGTCCCAGGCCCATGGGCTGAAGCTTCAGAGAGTACAATCACTAATAGTAAAGCTCTTAAAGGGAGGAGCAGTCAGCCATTCCTGTTTATTAACATGAAGGGGAGAAGGAGGAAAAAAATTGGAAACTCCAGACCTCTCTCTCCTACCTAAAGCAGGAAGCTGCACTGGGTTTGGGCTGGTTTATTTTGTTCTTTTTGGGGATAAAGGGGGGTGTGTGTAGGGGGGGTGTTGAGGTATTTTTAAAAGTATTATTATTTTTAGTGGCACACATCTCAGTGTTCACTATACTACAGAAATGAGCAGTATGCCTGGCAAATGGCACTTCAAATTACCAAGTAAGTATTTGTGTCTCCTCCAACCAAAGGAGAAACAAGGAAGTTGCAACTACTGTGGAAACACAGGCACCATTATTTTTCTTACTCAGCAATCTCAGGTTTCTGTCAAAAATGAAGCACACATCTAAACTTCTTGCAGTAAAATAATTTACACTGCTTATTGGAGTCCTGAAGGTTTCCCTTTAGAGGAAACATAGGTTGCCTGGGAGTAGAGTCTCCCCAGAAAAAGTCATTGCCCCAGACTTGGCACTACTAGACATTAAAAGCACACTGTAAGGAGCAGTCCCTGTAATCCAGCCCTTAGATAAGGCAGGTAACACAGGAGAAACTGGTGTGATTTAATTGTGGAAGTTTCAAGGTGTAGAAGAGGTGTGGGGGAAGGGAGAAGAAAATGGAAAAAAGCACAGGAATAGCAAGAAAGTTCCCTAGGATCTCAGAGAGAGCACTGGCAGGGCCAAAAATGAACTCAGGTCTCTCAGGCCCTAACCACAAAATAACTCTCCAAACCTGAGTTCCCTGGCCAAAAGCAGGCAGTAAAGAGTAGCAATTAAGGAGAACTCTGAGTCAACACTTAGACCTAGCAAGAACCTTTATTATAACAATATGTACACAAGCACATGGGAGAGAAACTACTCTCTCATGAGGTTTAGTATCAGCTGATTAAAAGCAATCAATTCTAACCAAGATGCCTAACCCTTGTAAGAGCCAGTTAGCTTTATAGCTTCTCTCTGAGAAGTGAGATGCAAACAGCAATGGTTTCAGGTTAGTCTCAGGGGGTCCACTCCACCTTGCAGATACTCAAAGTGCCTGGATTTTAATTCCTGCACAGTTGGGCTCAGCTCCCCCCTTCAGGTTGCCTTTTCTTCTTGCTCCTTTATACTGCATCCTAGTTCAGAGCAAAGAAATGATGATGAACTGCATCTGTTCTTCCTCCTGCACAAGGAACCAGAGGTGTCTCATACAGAGCTGCTCTCATACGGGCAATGGTAACAACTGCTTCATGACAGGACTGGTAAAAGAAACCCAAAGGAGAGGATCTGTTTGTGACTCTGCCCTGGTCAGCTACTACTGAACAGCAACTCAAACAGCAACCACAACAGATCTCAGCACTGTCCATTTGGGAGACCCTTCTGCTGTGGAAATACAGACTGCTGGAAGAGTTCAAAGGAAGGCAACAAAAATCAAAAGAAAGGCAACAAAAAAATCAGAAACAAGTTAGACTAAGTCTTCTCAGTCCACAGAAATACTAAAATATTATGGCACTTCTGAGTCTATAATCACCAGTGGAAGGGAGAATGTGAACAGAACACTCCAAGGAAGGAATAATCACCATTTTTTAAAAATATAAAATTAAAAGGCACCAACTGAAACCAGCTGTACTTCTTCCCCACTCAAGCTGTGGAACTCCCCAATACTGAATGCCATAGATGCTATAAACCTAGAAGAGCTCAAAGTGCAACTGCACAAATTGGGGGAGAAAAATCCACCTATAGTTATTACAGAGAAATGCCTGGTTTCATGCAGCAAGTCTTGGAACAGACAGCTGTTGGAGGCTGGAGGAGCACAAGAGACAAGCTGACTTTTCCTGTAATTAAGTGTTTCTGAACAACTGCAATTGGGCACAACTAAAGACAAGATGATGGTCTGCATGGGTGTCTGACTTAGCTAGTAAGGCTGTTACTGTGTTCTTTGGTGCAGAAATGAAGTGAAAAATAAAGTACCTGAGGAAATTCAAGAAAGCTTAAGATTCTACAAACCAAATAACCAAATATAAGATTCCTACTTATGTCAGTGATGGCAACGCTTACATCAAGGGAGGTTTGAGCTATGGATTCTTATTCTTCACATCACAAAACAGGTATAATTGGAACTTTTCCATCAAGTGCTGGTGCTATCATAAGTGTGTGTGTGGGGGAGGTTTGTTTGCTTCTTAGAAGTCTGAAATTATCAAACAACCAAAACAATTATTAAACAAATGCTTTACCCATCTGCTATACTTCAGTGGTCCTGTGAAACCCATTGCTTCTATTATCCTTGTGAAAGCACCCACTTTCTCTTCAGATGGCTGCAAAGAATCTTTTGCAGAAAGATGCTGTAAAATTGAAATATCACACGTTTCAGGCTTGGGAATTAAACTTCACAAATCATTTTAATTAGAAAAGCAACAAGTTTAATAGAGAATTTTAGGGAGTTTGTTTACTTTGCTCAACAAAACAAATACATATTTAGGTCTCTGTAAAATGTTCCACTGTTCTTCCTATGTGACACTGTTCTGTTTATTAATGCACACACTGCATAACTGTTTTGATAAAAGCATCCCATAGCAAGCACAGACTCAAATAGTTTGTACAGAAACCTGCTTCTCAAAATACATCTCCCCTTCTTGAATTCCATATCCTATCCAGATGTGTGTCTTTACTTTGGTTTAAATCTTTCCTAGATAAAATGAACAAACAAATCACAGAAAGAGAGTAAATAAACCTAACCTTTCAGCTTCCCTCCCACTCTCACAGGCATATCATGTTCTAGAGTAATTATATATCTTAGAAAACAATAAGCTCCATCTTAAAACTAATGAAGCTACATGAACCCACAGCTCTTACTGAGAAGCTTCCCCAGATTGTTGATTCCTCTTACAGTTAAGCTAAGTGGTATTTGCAGAAAATCTCTATCAGGAATGTTTGTAGTTCTCAATGCCTTGCAGTATTTGCAAACATAAAGGTAAATCTTCTCTTCTAGATTAACTACACACCTCAAACACCACTGCACTGATAAGAAAACTTTGTGGCATTCTGCCTCTAAGCATCCTGGCAGCAGCAACTGCTATTCATGCCCCAGCAACTAATTTCTAATTAATTAAATATGCAGTATAAACATTTAGTTATCAATAAATTACACTATTTTAAACCCATGTAACCACAATCAAATGCATGTGAATCTCCTACGTACACTTGAGGAATAGAGCTGAGAGCTGTATGCACCATCTGAGAAATTATAAATTCCTTTAAATTGCTGAAATTTTACCTTAAATGCTTCTTCCTAAGAAAAATTTTCTTGGTAGGGAAGCAATGTAGCAACATACATGGCCAGAACATTTTGGTTTTAAATCCAACCTTGCCATTTCATGGGATATTCCCAATTTCCCCAAACAACTGTTTCCTATTCCACTTTCAGTATCTTTTATAGGCCAATCTCACATATATGCCTGTCAATGATCTTTCCTTAGTTTAGAAGGGTCCTAAAATAGCCTCTTCTCATACTGGGGGCTCTGCACATGTTTGGTCATTCTGGCTGTATGCTCCACAGCTTTCCTAGCAGCAGTACAGTATTTTTTGGAAGTGGTATGAATGATAAATACAGACACATATTCTGCACAAGTTTCTGTAGTCATTAAAAAATAACTGTAATGGTGACAAAACCTGTAGCTCTGAGACATAATCCATTGTGAATCCACACAGAAAGTTTAACATTAGAGACAAAATGCTTTGACCTTGTGTAGCATCCATAGCTGGCTATTAATGCCTTGAACCCCATCAATACCCTGTATTCAGGTAAATAGAAAGAAACATGCTCAGTGTCATTTTAGTATCTATCAGCTCCTAGGTAAGGCAGCAGTCCAGGACCTCCTTTAATACCCTGATCCTTGCATTGAATGCTGACCATTAAACCTGTTCACCAAGCCCAGAGCAAAACCATCTGCAAAGGCGTTTTCCCACCCTCTGCTACATGTGATGGACCATATGGATGTGAATATTTAAATCAATTCTTAGTACTTTCTCTTCAACATCATCCCATCTAATACTCTTCTCCTCTACACTAAAAACAACATCTAAATTACCTCATGGGATATCTCCATAAACCCCTCTCCAGCCAGGCAATGATAGGGTACGCTCAACGCATGCAGAACTTGCATCCCAGTAACCACCACTGTGCCAAACTCACTAAACCAACTCTCACCTCCTCCACAGGAATTAAAATCATACTAAACCCTAGAGAATCTCAGCAGATTAACTTTACTATGTGCCTTTTATCTGCAAGAGCACTATGAAGACTCCCTCAGTCTGGATTTTTCATTACACAGACAAGTTAAGTTAAAAACCAAAACTATCTCAATTCATCTGTTGGCTCATCACCAAAAAAAAAAAAAAAAAAAGAGAGACTGGAAAAGAGTCTTTTTCTAAAAAATGCCATGATTTCTTGCTTCATTCTTCTGCAAATCCACCTGGAGTAGCTCAGGAGCTGGGAAAGGCAATTTAAGTGCTTGATTCAGCCTATGGACAGAGGCATGCAGTTCATCCTGCCAATGCTAGGACTGCAGCCAAATGCACATAAACCATCCTTACATATAAAATCACATCTAGAAAACATAGAAAAAAAAAACTTTAGAAGTGTTTTATAATTAATTCAAACCAATCTCATCAAGACACTGAAAGGGACATAAGCCACCTCATGCTGACTTTCCTGATCAATATCTGAAATTCAACACCAAAACAAACAATCCCCCTACTTTTGATACCAAACATAAAACTGGAAGAGTTAGTTCCAGTTAGTGAACATAGTTAGTTCACCACTAATTCTAAAGCACTTTCCCACCAGGATTGCAGAGTCAAGTTCACATTTCAAAGATATGTAAATACTTCTCTCTTCAAAATAATGAGGTTACAGTCCCCAAACCTACCTCAAACCTTACCTATGCTGTTGTAAAACACTGCCTCTCTGTTCATAAATCCCACATGGCTTCTTACACCAACGTGATTCTAACCAGGAAGATTCCTGATTTATCTTTCAACCTTTGTACCCCTCACCTAGCCCTTTCCAATACATCAGCAGCAAGTCTCTAACCCCTGCCTGAAGATCTTCATGCCACTCCTGGCTTGCTAGATCTATCACACTGTCACCCACTGCTCTCCCAGATCTGTTCTGCAAATGATGCTTATGCAGGTCTAAGAGCAGCATAGGATTCTATCCAGAATCCAGAGCCTGGATTCTATTCTTAGTTTTGGCTGAATTTTGTAAGCCATTTTGTATGCTTTCAATCTCTTTGTCTGTAAAATGTTTGGTATACCTTGTGAGCTGAAAACCACTGAAAAATTAATTAAAAAATGGAAAACCTCTGGTCTAGAGCTAGATGCAAATTGCAGGGAGGGGATCTTTCCTTCCTCACATCTCCTTGTTTTCCTTCATTTTGTCTACCCATGTCAAAATAACCAATTAAAAATACTTCTTAGTATTTACCTCTAACTCTATATCAGCAAGATACACGGTTAGGTGGACAGCAAACTGGGACTGTTGCTTTTATGCAAGTTTTACTCATCAATCCCTTTCTTTTTCCTTCTGTCCTGTCATTTCTCATGCATATATTTTGTTTTGCTATTTTCTTCACACTGCATTAACAAGAGCAGGTTCAGTATATTTGTTAGTTGAGAGATGCCAACTCTCTTGGATTAAGTGCTAAACTAAACTTACAAAGGTGACTCATACTCCAGAAAACTTCTATCCCAAGGCAAAGGAGAATAAATATAAGAGCAGCAGAGACAACAAATTAACAAAACAGTACAGATTAACAGTAAAAAACATATTACACAATAATTAGTTGTTATTAGTAGTTTTCAGTGTTTAGCAGATAGCAAAACTGTTGGTACACATTACTTCCAAGCTAAAGACAAAGGAAACATCTTCTCACTTATGTATGGGCAACTTCTGGGCTTCCCTGTTTAAAGGTCAGAAAGGAGTATCTGTCCCCCCTCCCCCAAATAACTACACTCCTTTAATTTAGTTTTCCTCACTGGAAAGATGTCTCAGGCTTATCACTAGAACCTTCACTCCAGATAACCCAACTGTACCTGGACCTTCCTATCCAAGAACTTGTTTCTGGAGGGCACAGAGAACACTTCAATTACTGCTCACACTACAGTAAAACATTTATATAAAAGTTGAATCATCTCCTCCCTGTCTTGCAAAGTGCTTTTTTACCTCTATCTGTAAAATCCCTAGTACAATGTGGCCTCTCAACAATAAAAACATCAAACTCTTCTAACCTTATTTGTATTGTGAAACCATCTGTTTTGGTGCATAATGGCTCCACTGGCTTGAATCAATCCACCACAGGACTCTGACAGTTGGAACTGGCCAACCTTGTGCCTCTGGCAAAAAATGAGAAAAGAAAACAAAACAATGAAGACACCATTGACTAGCAAACACTTTACACCAGTTACCCTTAGCATGCTTCCAAGTTGAGTCCAATCCTGAAAAATCTCACATTACCAAAAGCACAAATTTATTATCTTAACTGTTACACAGAAAATAGTTGTCCACACCACACAATTCCCAGTGTTCTGTGAACATACTGATGGAACAGACTGGCAGAACACTCCACTTCCAGAAACCACAGGCTATCTGCTTCAATGCTCTCACACACTGCTTCTAATTATCTGGTTTGGCTCTTAATAAAGAACAATTCTTTTTCTTGGCTTTGCAGAGAAACAGAGTTTATCCTATTTTTAGCTCTATCTTTATAGCCCATTCAATTGTCTTTGTGGCCAGGACTTTGGCAAAACTAATTACAGGGTAAAAGTGATGACTAAAGGCACTATAACTTCACAGCACACAACCTGTATTACAGAGCTACTGCACAATGAAGAAAACTATCAAGTAGGAGAGAATGGAATCACACTCACCTTGGAGCCACACACTAAAGAGAACACCTATCACAGCCTCCCAGATTAGCAGTAACATTTTTATGAAAAAATACAGACAAAATAAACATGCTGGTTTGCTCAGGTGTCATCCCCAGAAGTTTACTGCATCTCCTGGCTGCTCAAAGCCCAGCTTTATCAATTGATTTCACAACTGCTCATTTCCCTCTCCCAACACTATATGCTACTTGATAGGCACTGGTACTTTGATAGTGCAGCTGTGTCACAAAAGCACAGGCAGTTTTCCCAGGACTGGAAGGTCTTATCTGAGAAAAGACACACAAGCCAAAGAGCTCACAGGTAGGTTTCTAACTCCCTAAGTCACAGCTCTGTGATACAAGTTGTAATATACAGGAGGACAAAGAGGAGGCCTGATCTTGTTTCACTGTATACAAGATACACCAAGAGTTGCACTTAATTCTGGTCAGATAGTCTGCATCTACTCCCATTTTCTACACATTTTCCACCTCTTTATTATTATCTGCCATTACACAACATCTTAGTAAAAAATTTACTATGGACACAATGTGACACTACACATGCTGTTGCAGAACTGGAAGCAAAACTGCAAGGCAGCACCTTGCACTGAAGCAACACTACTTCATATTGTGCTATGCTAAGGAAACACACCATCAGTACCAGAAAGTTCAAGGCTACTGTACAGTGGAGATGTTCTATAACAAATTACATCAAAATTACATGCAGTTGTGACTAGTTTGTAGTAGTTGATTTGGAAAAATGACACCTATGTTTGGACTTCTGCATTTAATCTACTCAGCAACACATCATTTGGATCTATTAGAAGACTACACGGCTGGAACAAAGACAACTTTGTGACAGGGAGTGGAAGCCCACCCTTGCAGAAGCAGGAAGCTGCAATGCTGCCTTGGTATTTCAGCAACATACACCAAAGACACCACTTTTGGAGACTTCTTTGTTTCAAAACTGTGGCTTTTCCCTGCTACTTTAAACTTAGCCCTTTTTTTTTTTTTTTTTACACACTTCAACATATTCTGATAGCCTACCTGGAAAATATCAGAGAGCAGTCGTCTGCACTGGCCTTGGACTGCAGTTGTCTGTAATAATCCACTGCATGCTGCTATCCATTGAGTTACTCCAGCCTGACAGCTCTGAAACAGAGAGAATAGCAAAGAACAACGCTAATACTTAGGAACAGTTTAATGTCCTCTTGCTTCCACCAGTTTTTATTCATTTATACCACAATCCTCAGATTAAACTCCCAGCTTGCACTTGACACAAGTATAAATTTTGATTTTAAAAAAAAAAACCCCTTGCTTTCCGGTAGAAGAGTGCAATCCAAATGTGATGGCAGAAACAGATCAGTCAGAGGAAATGGTGGGCTGTCTACATCATCAAACTACACCACAAGTTGTATATCTATTCAATAAATCCAAATGCTTAGGAAGCATTCTTCAATCGACTGAGTGATCTCTAAAAAGCCCTCGTCCAACTCTCAGCTTTTATGCATTGTCTTGCTTTATTCAGACACAGAGAAGAGTTTTAGTAGCTCAAAAGCACGTATTGGCCCAATAAATTTGGGGGAAGATCATTATTTTCTGTAATGGAAATGTCAGGTGATGGGGGAGAGAAGCAAGGTTTTCTTTGCCTGTACTTTCTGTGCACCTTTCATTTCCTGCAATATATAAGTTAACGTATTTTCCTCCCTCATAGTTCTTCCACATTAATACTGGAAATAATGTATGTATTATTAGGATAGACATGCTTTTTTCTAATAAAAATAGCTTCATTTTCAATTGACCACAAAGATGATTAACAAACTGAGGCATCCATCACATAGGAGCGGTTTAGCTTTGAGAAAAGAAGACAGCAGGGGAATCTCACCCATTTGTGTCACCATCTAATGGGATGGGCAGTCAAATTCTTCTTAGTGGTACCCAGTACCAACTCGAGTTCCTGTTCCCCATCCCCTGTACCTGCACAGCCACTGTCTCCTCAGGCTGCCACTCATCAACTCCTCACAGAGCTGCACTTTTAATCCATTAAGAGAATTGATTTGGGTTTTTACAAACTGCGAGGGGAGAGATGCACTGCCCTAACAAAAGTGATTAGCCTTCATTACTACTACACCTTCCCACTTCCACCAAGTAGTGACACTACTCAGTTTCTGCCCTTTCTCTGTAACATCACTACCCAGCAAGTAAAATGATGAAATGACACATTTCTATCCAAAAAGACACTTCAGCTGAGTACCACAAAATACTTCTTCAGGCATTCCAGTGCTCTGACATAAACGGTTGCTTAAGCTAAAAAGAAAATTCACCATTTTTTATAAATAATTACTATAGGAGTCCAAGGCATCTGGCAGAATTTTGAGGCTTTTTCTGTGTAATAGAGGAGAAATACCCAGATTTGTAGTATGTCTTAAGAGCTTGAGCATACTTGGGTTCACAGCTGCTGAAAAGCTGTTCTGCAACAAAACTGGACAGAGGCATAAAAAAACATTCAATAAGCACACATACACTTAAAAGGTGAAATTTGATTAAAAAAATGAAGAGAAGGACAACAGCAGAAATTGGCAGAGCACCGCAAAAGGAACACGATGAGCTAAGGAACCTTCCCTAAACCAGCATCACTGTTTGCCGAACACGACCTTCCTTTCAAACAGTACTTTTACTTCTCCACTTGACTGAAATGTACCAAGCACGAACTGAACAGGATCACTGAGGAACAGTCAGCAGGCAGACCAAGCACCTCCTGCAGCTGGTTGCCTTGTCAAGATACAGATGAGAGAATATCGCTATGGTCTTCTCAATTCTCCTGTAGGAAGGCCTTAGGCAGCAGACCAACTATTTAGCAAGATCTCTTCTTAGATAAAGAAAGCTTTATCATAATGGTAGCATTAGCTAGTAAAGCTGAAATGTTCAGACAATAATCGGGCCTGTATCATATGATGCAAGCTGTTGAGAAGGCTTGAAGACAGACGAAATTCTTCCTTTCTTATTTCAGTACAAAGAACAGACATTGAAAGTCTGAAGGCTTACTTTCATACAATAAAGTTAACTATTGATTTCTAATGCAAAAGCAGGTGCTGGTAAATGCCAAGGACCAGCAAAGCTTGTGCTGAAGCATGCCACTGCTGTCAGAAGTCCTCTGCCTCTCAACTGCGCACTCCCACCGCTTACTCCAGTGCAGGTGCTTTCCTGGTTGCAAAGCAAGGTACTTCAGATCACAAAAATGGCAAATGATTACATCTCCTCCTGTACAAAGAAAAATGTTTCAGGCCAAACTGAAAACCTGGCTCAGCTTACTTTGCCATATGGATGCCAGAAGCAGCTGGGAGGGGAAGAGTTGCCCAGAGACAGGTAAGCCTAGGAGACAAGTCCTTCACCTTCTGCAAGTGGGTGCAGGTAGCAGACCACACCGTTGTGGGTACAGCTCCCCAGACGCCTGAACCCATCTGGTCAAACACTGCTTCTTTACCCTGCACCCCTCCCACCTGGCTTCCTTCTCCCTTTTGCCTAGTGGCTGCTACTTTAACATATTAAAACTGCAGGAAACTGTTGCCATGGTTCTGCTGCTCCAGCATTTGGAACATCAGGGTCAAGAAAAACGCTGGAGGAGACAATGGCAGGCAACAGTGCAATGCCACAAGCAAGGAGAAAGGGTAAGAATGAACGGGAGGAGGAAGCAAGCACTGAGCGTCCACATTTCACCTGCTCTCAGGTGGGTTCACACTCAGCTGCTTCCAGCTTGAGAGGGAAGGACGGGCTGCACCAGGCTTGTAAAAACCACATGGAGCCATCAGTTCTAAGAACTTTGTGGATTCATTTCATAAGCATTGCCCTCTACCTAAAGGCCTTCCATCCTCTGAGCAGTCCATGCCCGCGCAGCAGTACTGGCCATCTCTGTACGTGTGGGGTGACAGTCCCAGACCCGTTCCTATACCACAGGGGAGGCAGCGGGACCCTGCGGCGAGGCTTTAGGGCCAGCCGAAAGAACAGAAAGTATTCAAGGGCACAAGAAAGGTACAGCAAGATTTGTAACCCACACTCATCCATCGGAGTCCAGCCTCTTCCACTTCATATAGCAACGGGGATAGTTATTATTTTACCCTTGCTATCAAACACCGAAGCAGCACGGGGCTGTGACAGCGAGGGTGTCTCGGGCCCCAGCCCTGTCCTTCCTCACAAACACAAACGCTCGACCCGCTCCTTCCCCAGAGGCCTCTGTCGGCGGAGGGGGCCGCGGGGAGGCGGGCAAAGCCGCTGGGCGCCGTAGCCCGCCGCGGACACCCCCGGCCTCACAGCGGACACCACACAGACCCCTCCGTCTCCACGGCGGCCACGCCGCAGAGGAGCCGCGCACGGGGCGCTCCGGTGCAGGACAGCACAGGCACCACTGCGGCGGCGCTGGGGCGACCCAGGAGGGACGCGACCGGCCGCACACGCCGCTCCTCTCCCTCGACGTGGCGCGGCGCGGCGCCGCCCCGGGGCGAAGGCGACCCCGACCGCTGCCGCCACTCACCACGGCCCGCCCCAGCGCCGCCATGAGTCCTCGGCGCCGCTTCCGCCGGCGAGACCAGCCCAGCGCAGCCCCTTCCGCCGAGCCGAACACACATGCGTGGGTCTCCAGGGGGCGGAGCCCATGCTGGCAGGGGGCGGAGCCCATGCTGGCAGGGGGCGGAGCCCATGCTGGCAGGGGCGGAGCCCATGCTGGCAGGGGGCGGAGCCCATGCTGGCAGGGGGCGGGCGGCTTGCGGCTGTGCGGATGGGAGGAGGAGGCGTTGGGGTTCCGTCCCGTCCCATGCTCTGTGCCTGGTTTGGGGTTTGCTTCGGAACGGGGAGAGGTGGCAGATCCGTGCCTGGCCTCCCTGCCAGCCTCAGGGGGGATGCTGGCGGTGCTTTCGCTCTGCTGCCTGACAGCCCGGAGCAGCCTCAAGGCAGCGGTAGTTTCCTCTGGCTGAGGTGGATCTGGCCGCTCTGGCTGCCCTTGAGCAGGTGCTGGCACCTGTACAAGCTCGGGGTAATCCCAGCGGTAGCGCCAGGAGAAGGAGGCTGAGCCCCTCAGACCTTGAAGCCGGGAGCTTGCTGCCGGGAGCCATCCCCCTGCTCCCCGGCATGCATTCCCTGCTCCGTGCTTGTGCTGGCAGACAGCTTTCGTGAGGCCGCAGGGTGAGCCTGAGCAGCAGCCCGGCGGGTTGAAATGAGCTGGCTTGTGTAGCCGGGTTAGCCTGGATCGCATCCGCGTCACCTCACAAATGTTCATGCCGTACACGGGAGGCTGGTGCAGATGTGAGCAGGAGCAGCTGGGGAAGAGAGCGAGCCTGGCTTAAAGGGCTGGGGGAACTATAACACTCTACTCCTCTCTTTCCCAACGTATTTACTGGGGTATCAGCTTCTCAAGAGGGCAGTAGCAGCTGCTTTAACGGCCCTGAAACTCCACAGTAGTCCTTTGAAATCTTTCATGTGTTGTTAAATGTCAGGCCCAAGGGGGCCAAGTGGAATCCCCTGCTTGGACTTTGCACAGATCCCTGTGTTTGCCCTCCGCCTTCCGAGGTATTCTGACTCACCACAGCCATCTCCTGGAATAGGTTTCACTGTATCTGACAATGTGTTTAGTGAAGGAGTCGTTCTGAAACGGGGCTGTATGTTGAAGGAGTCAGGGAAACACAGACCTGTGTCAGGGATACACTACATTGCATTTCCTTCTTGTGCCTGCGGTTCACTCTAGGGAGTCCTCTGTGTATTAGACTCAAAGCAATATTTAATAACGTTCTTAACAGCAATATTTTGGTGAGAAGGTGATAGAGGAGAATGATTACACTTCTCTGATGACTCCTCTTTGCCTTTAGTTAAGAGTCATTAAAACTGATGAAGCTCTAGAACCCCGCTGGGTGCAGTCATACAGAGAAAGACTTCTGTCAGCAGAGGAGTCCCGCAGTGGTGTGCAGCTGCCTGCCCACCACAGCAGACACTTTCTAACTTGGAGCTGTGTGTCTGACAAATATACTGAGTACACCAGTTCCTGACACTGCTCAGGTTTGTCATAGCCTTACCTGATGATGCACAGGAGGATTTTGACACCTTTCAGCTGGAGAAAATTACCACCTCACCTCTCTGCTGTCACTGTTCCATCATTCCCCATGTAGCACTTAGCCCTGTGCGTGTCAAACAGAGGACAGCTACCTCACACACAGAGCGCAGCACATCAGGCTGCCTCCGAAGGAGATGTGAAGACAGAAGGGTTGGAGGTGGATAGGAATTTCAACTCTGCGGGGGTTTCTCAGTCAGAGCACTGGCAATTTACTTCCCTTTATGTACACAGTCCTTGCTGTCCTCAAGCTCTTACCATTCAGCTCCATTTAGTGAGCAGCTCCATGACTGCGTGAGTCTCATCCCAGTCATAACAAACCTTCCGTGTGGAGCTGCTCTTGGAAGAGCATTTTAACCAGCCAGAGACAGGGCAGCAAAGTTCCCATCTAGGTGCTGGTGTTCTTTGTCCACAGCCATTAACAGCAGCAGAGAAACTGACTTTTGTGAGTGTGCCACAGTGTGCCAGGGGCATGGACGATGGCATTAGGTACACTGGCAACCAAGTGACTGAACAGGAAAGAAGAATTGGGAAGGATATGATGATTTTTAATTTATATAATGAATTCTAAAATATGCTTCATATTATAATAATTTATTAATAAGATTATATTTAATGGCACTCCTACTTTGGCCTCCATCCTGTCTTCTCTCTTCTTTGCAGGCCTGGCAGCTGACTTCAAGTTTGTCACTCCAAGTGACTGGAGGGAGCAGCTGTTAGAAGGGGGAGATAAGGGGCCACAAGTCACAGGCTGAGAGTAAGTAGTCTGGAGGTGTTTAAGTGAAGGAGAAATTTAAAGTAAGGAGGGACAGAGAAACTTCCTTCCCTGAATGTGCTGAAGCACACTGGAGAACAGATCTTACTGTTGTTTTTATCCAGTCTCAGGAAGAGTGGGAGAGAGGATGTGTATTTTGCCCAACAATTCTGTGTTGGCCTCAGAATGCCACTTTGTCAAAGCTGGGTATTTATCTACCCCAGAACTTCAGTTTTGAGAAACTGTCATTTCTACATGAAGAAGCATCATCAAAACGTTTCAGACCAGCTGTGATGCTTAGATGATTTGGTGGGTTTAAAATGTTTTCCCTCACTTGGGCATTCTAGGCTACAGACTTTGACTCTGGGTTGTTATATTATTCCTTGGTTGGCATAATTAATTATAATTAATTACTGACACAAATCCTGTAGGTATGTAGCTAAAAAAATCATCTAGACCATCCTCCACTTCCAGGACAAATTGTACTTAGACCTCTCAGGTGCACATTTCTCTGACCTGCACCTAAAAATTTCAGTAAGGGGATTCCCAGTTTCCATATGAAGCTCGTTCTGATCTATCCCTGTGAAAATTCTCATGCTTAACATAAAGATGCCTAGCATGAGTCCCATTCTTCTTCGTTTGATGTTGAGTTTATCATTATCACATCACTTAGTTTTACACCCTGTTCATGGATATACACCTATTTCCTCATTAAAAAAAGAAAAAAAAGACTAAAGTTTCAGTGTTTGGGTTTTTTTAAGTAGCTGCATTTTTCCCAGTCACATGAAGAATCAAAATGAACTTGGTAAGTTAGCCCAACACTTGCTGGGGAGAGCTCCCTCCTCCTAAAAAACAAACATACTTTAGACTAGGGCAAAAATACAGATCCTTCAACTTCAGTCCTTCCTTTGCCCAGTCTAGAATTTCTCTCTAAGTGCAGATTTAAAATTATATTCATTTTCCTTCTTAGCCACCTGCTCCTGCTTCTGCAGAAGGAAAGTCAAAGGATATCTCATGATCATACAGGGAAATAAGATCTCTCCATGTTACCTGTGACAAGCAAGGCTGGGGCATTCCGGGTAACAAGAGGGCAAATAGTCCGTGTGGGTATTCCAGGATGCTCTGGAGATCACGATAAAGAGAAATCCAATTGCAAAAAACTCAGTTCAGGTCCAGCAGGTCTTATTAACTCTGGTCCAGCGCCAACACTGCAAGACTGCCAGCTGGCCCCTGCAGCTATTTGAGTGTCTTTGCGGCTTTCCCGGTGCTCCAGGTTCTGAAAGAGCCTTGTATGTACCCATGGAGCTGGGTCAGGTCTGGCACCACGTCCTGTCTAATGCACCTTTTTAGGATTTGAAGCATAGATCAGTGATAACAGGCCCTTGGAGCCTTGGTATATGTGGATTGACTTCTTCCAGAGCTTACTTGGATGCCTCTGCACTGCTCTTACCAGAACTCTGAGTTCCAGAAATGCAGTGAGGGGCCACCTGACCGCATGGGGAAACCCAAGTTCCGCTGGATTTCTGGCTGTTTGCTGAAGGAAAATGGCATTTCTAAGGTTGAACTGGTAGTTTATAATGAATTTTTCATACTGTGCATTTGCAAATGTTTTCTGCTTTGCATACAGGGTACACCTGGACACATTGAGAACCAAGTCCGGATATAGGATGACATTACAAGCTGAAGAAAGGCTTTTAATGGAAGCTAATTGTATTTTAGCAACCTAAAGATGCTTAGACCTCTCCATAAAACTGAATACTCAGGGCTGTCAGTGTCCATAATTTGCTACTGCAGTTTCCTGGGATAAACGCTATGTAAAAATATGAAAACAAGACAATTTCTCAATAAAAGTCCAATGCTGGGAAAGCATCATGGACCCTGAAAGGTCTGGCAAGTACAGAGATCACTTTCCTGATCTGGAATTCCTTGGCTAGTGGAAGTAATCCTTGCTCTGGTCCCCAGGACGGAGTTACTCCTCTTCTGCACCCATGCTGCAGGAGGAAGAGCATATAGGAGGCATACCAGGCTCCTCAGTGCTGCACCTCACAGAGTTTGGTGAAGCCCAGCAAGTCAAACCTGAAATCCAAGTCTGAAATGTTTGGTGGAAATACAAATAGGACCCAATTACTTTCTCTGAGCTCCTATATCTGTGTGGCTGCTGCTGTTGAATATGATACACTCCTATTTGTTCACTTTAGCTCACCCATGGTACTTGCTGTTTGCTGGGGTGAGCCCAGGGCGTTTGCCTCCCCACCTGTCAAACATGGGATGTCTTTGGTACCCAGCCACTGCAGGGTCTCAGCCACTTGAGGAGACCGCTCCAGGAATGAGACGTCCCAGGATGTAAACCATCTCTGCTTCATGAGCTTCTCTCCCCATCTGTGTGCTTTCTGAAGAAGAAAGCCTTTGCTGGTTGGAGAGGTTTTCCACTTGCGCCTCCTTCGGCTTTCCATTACCACTGTGGGGTTACATGGGGTGCAGTGCTATACACTGTACTGTACTATATGCAGAGGTGTTCAGACTTAATTTATTCCCTTCTCCTGGATAAAGATTATTGCAGCTGTGTGTTTTGGAAAACTATCAATGAAGGGAGTTCAGCTCATACAACACACTTTCAATAGGGTACTGTACTCTATATTTCCAGGTTCTGTTTTAATTACACTTGCATATTACCTTGGAGGAAGCTGAAATCTGGAAAATGTTTTCTCATATACCATGTCTTAAACCTTCCTGACCTGTTTTATACCAAGCACATTTATGTTTGTGATGAAAACCATATAATATGGGGCAAGCTTTGGCTATCCAGGATAATCTATCAGGGGCATGCTGTCAGTCCCTCTGAGCAAAGACTGAGCAATTTGCACGAAGAAATGTCCCCATCACGCCTGACCCCACCGCCTCCTGGCAGGCATTCCCTCTGCCCTCCCCTCATGTGGATCCCAACAGAGCCTCAGGACTTGGCCATGTGCTGCGAACAGGGCAGACAGTGGCCCTTTCCCATGGCCGTGAGAGACTTCTGCTGCTCTAGGGAATCCCAGAGGGGCTGAGCAACAGGATGGCTCATGCAGCGTCCATGTGTTGCCCATATTCCGACAGCAAGCAAAAGAGGCAGCTGTGTTTAGAGGGGCCATGGACAGCAGAGTGCTCCCACAACTCCTCCAGGGCTGGTGTGCAGGATGCTCCGTGTGCCTCTCACTGGGCAAGAGAAGCCAGCACTGCCACTGAGCATCCCTATCCTCTGCACTGGAGACTGCTGAAAGAAAACAGCCCCATGTCCAGAACTAAAAACCTTCTCAAGAGAGCTGGCACTGTGCAGGGAGAGCAGGGCATTGCTGAGAAGGTTTGCATGCTATGTACTCTCTGGCCAGGAATGAGCAAGTCCAAGCAGGTTACAGAGGTGCCCAAGGGACTTGCAGCAAGAGGTGCAAAAACATCTGAGTGGTAGGAAAGCATGTGTTGAGAGCAGGGCTGAAAGCAGAACAAAATCTCTATGAAGCAAGCATCTGCCCCAGAGCAGCTTTCTAATAACCTTTAAATTGGGAGTTAGACCCCTACACCTCTGTGATTCTCTGATTCTGTGAAATCCGTGCCAAAGACAGCACATCTTGATCTTCACATCCTTGGGGTGTCTGGAGAATGTCCTGGGAGAAAGGGGTTTAGCAAATACATGTGAGAAGCAGGGGCTCTATCAGTCCTCTACCCCATTCTTGACTGCCAGCATTTCACCATTCAAGAAGTACAGATTTCTGTCAACATCTTTCTTCTACTTCTTGGAGAGCTCGCTCATCCTGGAGGCACAAGAAGGCGGTGAGCAGGAGGAACAGGTCTGATCCTGAGTCTAGCTCGTGAGGTGCTTGTCTCAATGTTTCACCCTAAAAAGCAAAATAACTTTTACTTCATAATGTGTAACAAGAATTATATAAATCTCATCAAGCAGGAACGTTTTAGTGGGACTGAACTGCTTTTCAACTCAGCTGTAAACAGGGATGTTCAACTCTGAGGCAAGAACCTATGAAACAGAATGTTCATTAGAAAGCAGGGATTATGGGCTGGCAGTGTTGGTTATCATGGAAGGCTGAGTTTGAACTCCTTATGTGATGCTGTAGCTGAGAGGGGAAGCTGAACCCTGGACTATAATGAAGATAAAAATCAAGTAAAAGTACAGTTGGTGGCATTGATGAGACTGTTACTGCCACACTGAATGAGTTCTGGTGTTCTCAGTACAAAAATGCACTGGTCTGGGCTGAGATAGGTTTCATTTTCTCCACAGTAGCTGATATGGGACTAAGTTTTGGATTTGAGATGTAGGAAGTTTTGATAATACAGAGGTGTTTTCCTTACTGCTGAGCAGGGCTTACACAGAGCCAAGGCTTTTTCTCCCAGTGAGTAGGCTAAGGGTGCACAAGGAGTTGTGGGGCACACAGCCAACCCACAGAGATCAGGGATATTCCATACCAGGTCACATCATGCTCCATATGTAACTGGGAGCTATCTGGGATGGAGGATCACGTCTCAGGAACTAGCTGAGCATCAGCTTTGGGTGGTGAGAAATTGTGCTGTGTATCCCTTGTTCTGCATATTCTGCTATTATTATTATTAATTGTAATAATTATTAATTGTAATAATACTTTTTTAATGGTAACAATAATTTTTAATTGCTATTATTATCCTCATCCTTTTCTGTCACATTAAAGTGTCCTTATATCTCATCCCACAGATTTTACTTTTTTACCTCATTCCCAGTTCTCTCCCTCATCCCCCTGGGGCACGAGGAGTGAGCAAACAGCTGTGGGGTTGTTTTAGCTGCTGGCGAGTTAAACCACAACAAAAAAGGCATCTGGGAGTGTAAAGAAAAAGAAAAACCCCAAAAAACCTAGAAGAAGAAAAAAATCTGGTAAGGAAGGTGCAAAGCACAAGCATAACCAGGGTGATCTACCTCTTCCATAGAAAATAAAAAAATTCATCACAGTCTGCACAGGCAGAACAGTGCCCATGGGAGTTGGTTTTTTCATGTAGCAGACAAAGAAGCCAATTCACTGATTCAAAGTGGAAACTGGACAGTAGGTAGAAATAGCTGCTTATTAAAAAATGAAGTGCTAATATTCACAGAATTAGCTCAGAGCTGAATGTGGTGAGCTTTTTAAAACTTTCAGTCTTTAAATCACTCTTGGATCTCTCTTTCCAAATACATAATACCCAGCTATTATGTAGTGTCATTTAATTCCACAGAACTTTAAAAATAGCCTTCCTTTAAAAAAAAAAAAGAAAAAGAAAAAAAAGAAAAATTGGTGGGAAAAGAGAGACCACATCAGAAACCATGCTTCTGCAGCAGGACAGTGGCCAGTGCCCTCTAAGTCCTACCCCAGTGGATTAAGCCCAGGTCCCATGTTATTACCTCTCTGCAAGTTTTGGGCTTCATATAGACCAGAAGAATGTTTTTTTCAAGTCAGCCCATGGATCCATCTAACCCATCCCTTGTAGGCAACAGCAGATCCCTAAAAAGAAAAATAAGGATAGGACAAATGTGCAGTAAGGTTTTCCTGGCACAGCTTCTCTTCTTCCAGCTACCAGCAGCTCAGTAAGTCCGAGGGACTCAGGTTCAGCAGCTTTTCATGGATTTCTCTTCCATGAACTTACTCAGTTCTGTTAAACTTACTGTAGACTTTTAGCATCCAAACCAGGGTGTGGTCAGGAGTTCTGCAGTTGCAATATGCTATAGGAATCCAGATCTTTCTGCTTGTTTCAAACCTGTCCTGAACCAGTTTCATTTGGTACATTTTGGTTCTTTTTTTTGGGGAGAAAGCTTGCTCCTAGTTCACATTCTTAGCCCTCATCACTTTTCCTTCTTGCCCAACTCAGCTCACATGGAAGGGAATCCAATGATTCCTCCAGCAGAAGTGGTTTCCTACTTGGAGTTGTTCTTCCCCTTCTCCAGCTCTGCTGTACCATGGGGGCTTCAAGAGCCGTGTAACACCCTGGAGTAGCCACAGATCATTTTCTCTCTTGTTCTCTCTTTCTTTTCCAGCCATTCCCAAAGTGCCATTTGCTGCCTTGGTTGGTGTAAAAACCGAGCTGACATTTCAGGGACTCGGAGGTAATGTTTTTACCTAGGGTAAGCAGGGCTCATCAGGCTAAATGATCTTAATTGTTCTTCCTGCCCTTATTGCATATGAATTAAACTACCATCTTTCAATCACATTATAAGATTTAGTCAGTATCAACAGTCCCATAATTTGCTTATAATTGCCAGGTAAGCACAGTGACCCTTTATAGCACTGAATTAAATTCCTTTTCTCCTGAGTCTCCCAAACCTCTGGAATTTCCCCAGAATTCCAAGATTTATTAAAAATCAGTAGGCTTATTGGTGCAGGTTAAATGTTTTAAAACTCTGACAACGCCAACACATGCTCCTCATCACTTTCTTATCTTACTGGCATGGGGAATATTTCATTACGGTTGCAAATGAATTATTTCTTATGGCTTTTTCTCTTACCAAAAACATTATAAGGTTTTGGGAGACAGATAGCTCCACTGTGTTTGCATTTTGAGATAAAGAGCAGGTTTTTTTTTTTCTTAGAACTCCAAAGACTCAATCTGTTTCTGAAGTTTCTATGCCTCAGGAAGGTTGCAGATTCCATTTTCTGGAACTTACTGATCAAATAGTATTCACAGGACATTATTGCATAGGAAAAAAAATTGAAGCGATCAATAAACTTGTCCCATTTCTGTAACATTTCTGTATACACCTGAGACTTGTCTTCCATCACCAACCCACCCCAAGTGGGTTTAGATTCCAGTATAGATGCTGTGAAGTCAAGATATGTGGACTGTAGGCACTAGATGTTTGAACATCTCAGCCTTGATTGAGCCTGGGCACCAGTCGGTAACTCGGGGGTCTGTAAAAATACTGACATGTGTCATCACTGGTCTCAGTGACACCTTGGAAATGCATTCATCTGCCAGAGTAGCTGCCTGGATGAGTGCCCAGAGCCCGAGTATCAGCCATGCTGCTGCCATCCACTCAAGTCCTTTCTCTCCTCTCTCCCTCCTCACACTCAGTATTTCTTGCCTGTAGTTCTCATCCCGCAGCTGTCCTCACAATGCCCTGAAACATCAGGCTGTCTGAAACACAGTTGTTTACCTGTGAGAGGAACCAGGCGAATGCGGAAGCGTTTCATACAAGTCCTGCCTGTGTGTGACTGATGTCAGCCATCTATCGCCCATTCCCCAGAGGGTGCACTCCCTGGGGCAGATGTCTACCTCAGCCCTCCTCTGCAGGACGTCCAGCTTCATACTGGAGGGTGCAGGCAGGATGGTGACTTCCCCAAGGAGCAGCCAGAAAGCAGCAGTGCAGAAGGGCAGGCAAGTGAAAGGAGAAGAACTACTAACACCAAGGCCTCAGAAAAAGTTGGGGTTTTTTTCCTGCTAGGCATGTAAATATGTCTGTTCCCACCAGCAGCACTGCCACCCATTCCATCTCTCGTTCCATTTGGGTAGACATTCACTCTACAGTTGTTCCTGCATTCAACCCAGCTTATTATTTAATCTTTCACCCTGTCTTCAGTCCCTGCTGTCCTCCACACCTATGTCTGCCTCCCCCAAGAGCTACTTCTCTCCAAAACCCTTGACAGAATCACAGAACCAAAGGGTGATCAGGGTTGGCAGGGACCTCTGGAGATCATCCAGTCCAACCTGCTGCCAGAGCAGGGTCCCCTCGAGCAGGCTGCACAGGGCAGTGCCCAGGATCACGGGGTTTGAATGTCTCCAGAGATGGAGACTCCCCAACCTCTATGGGCAGCCTGGCCCAGAGCTCTGCCACCCTCCCAGGAAAGAAGTTCCTCCTCAGGGTTAGGTGGAACTTCCTCTGCTCCAGTTTGTGCCCATGGCCTCTTGTCCTGTCCCCAGGCACCACTGAACACAGACTGACCCCATCCTCCTGACCCCACCCCTCAAGGATTTATCAGCATTGATAAGATCCCCCCTCAGTCTTCTTTTGTCTGAGCTAATCAGCCCCAAATCCCTCAGCCTCTCTGCATCAGAGAGATGTTCTAATCCCCTCAGCATCTCTATAGCCTTTTTTTTTGTACCTTCTCCAGTAGCTCCCCATCCTTCTTTATCCAGGGAGCCCAGCACTGCACTCTTCCACCAGGCCACATTCCCTCAAGCTTTTCTTCAGAACAGCTCCTCCTGTGACATGCACTGCCTTGGATCCTCTCTAGCTGGGCTCTGATAATCTGATCACTCACCCTATGAGTCAACAACTTCTTTGCCATCTAAAGTTAATGACTCTTACTGCCCCTTGGCAGAAAAGAACGCTCCCATGAAGGATACAGCCCTTTCTTGGAGCCCATGGAGCACCCAAGTTGTGTTTCTCTCCCAACATTTCTGGAGAAAGAGTAATATTCTGAAGCCACCAGCAAATGTCTGGTTTTATCAAGAAAAGGCTCGTTTCTGACTTTACACCACGACAAATGGCACCCTGTGAAACCCAGGCAGACAGTACCTGCCCAGGCAGGAGCAATACCTTCACTGCAATGGCCTTTATCTGGCAGGGTAACGGGCAGCCTCTGCTCCACCTGGATTGCTGGATGGCAAAGTCTGGCACGAGGTGTTACAGCAAAGACACTCTTGGAGAACAACCAGTGAAAAGAGCCTTTTCTGTCCCCTAGCAGAGGGTCAGCCAATTAATCACTAATAACAGAGTCGTTTTTTCTTGACAGCTGTGCCCTTCAAAATGACATCAGGGAAAACGGAATCCATTTGAATGACTTCAGCTGGCCACATCACTGCAGAAAGTTGAGACTAACTCTGAAAAAAAACAACCCCAAACCCCAGCAAAATAGGGCCATCAGTGAACCCAGCCTGACAGAATAAACAGGCCATTCTGAGCACGCAGCAGAGCCCGGTCACTGTGCTGTATTTACTGGGGTTTTTTTTAAAAAAAAAGGTTAATATTTCCCTGTTTATTAAAGTTGTTGCAAAGCAATGAAATCTCATGCTATTTTATTTTTTTAAATACAATTTTACTACCCAAGAGCAACAATAAATTGGTAAAATAACCCACAAGTGACCAGGACTGGGGAGTAAAAAACCAAAAAAAAAAAAAATTACAAAAAAAAATTAAAAATAAAAAAATTTGTTTGCTTTGTACATTCTTATTAGTCTTGGCTAAGATGTTATAAAAGCAGTATCTTTTAACACCTTTTATTATACAAGGGTCAAGGGGTTTTTATGTTTCTTAAAGAAAGCTTCAAATAGCCCACATAGCGGGTTACTGCATCTTTCATATGGCTGCTGTATAAACAAGCCCGTTTTACACAGGAAATGACATAACTGTGTAAAAGTGTACATGGAGTTTAGGCACATATTCAAACACTAATGGGAATGCATTGTTTTAAATGGCATACTTTTATGTTTACCCATTGAGCTTAGTACCCATATTTTAGCCAAATACAACAAAAATTATCCACACATACCTGTCTTATAGTGTACTGTTTATTTGAAATTTGGACCTTCACAAAGACTCTCAGGGGACAGATAATGACCCTAAAAAGTAAATACAAGTGAGGCATTCTCAGCGAGAGAGTGAAACCTGCCATCATAAAGGTGGAAAGCTGAACTTTTAACCTGGATTGCTTTACAGCTCAGGTTTCTGTGCATTTCTACCAGCCAGTTGCTAACACCAATTCACCCATGGGAAGAAAGCCATAACAATAATTTAGGGTGTCTATCTTTGCACGTTATATAAAGGCCAGACAAAAAAAAAATAGGCACAAACTCCTGCAATTTCAAGGTCCTCCATTCCTTTCTGCTTTCTTTGCCATGCATCAGCCCCAGGCTATACCCAAACCTGTTTTCATTAGGGTTGAGGGAAACCTGCCTGGGCTGTGATTTTGTGACGGTCAGTGATAATGAACAGCTCAGCAATGGCCACCATTCATGTGTCTTGGGAAGTTTTGATACACAGAATCATTATTAAGGTCAGAAAAGACCTTCAAGATCATCTAGTCCAATCCTCCCCATACCATGTCCCTCAGTACCTCATCCAGCCTTTCCTTGAACACCCTGAGGGATGGTGACTCTACCACCTCCCTGGGCAGCCTGTTCCAATGACCAATCACTCCTTCTGAGAAGCCAGGTAACTGAAGCTGCAGATTGCCATGTAAAGTCATGACTAGATTTGCAATGGTTTGTGAGTAGAAGTTGAACAGATATGTGGAATTCAGGGGAGGGGGGAAATGACAGCTTGCTGTGACAGCATCTTTTTGTTGCTCTGGAAGTGAGTTAACAGAAACTGCTTTGCGAAGAGGAATGACAGAAGTTGCTCCCTTCACTCCTGAAGCTGAAGCACTGCTGATTTAAGTGATCATAACCAGTGGGTAAGTATCTCAGAATTAATTACAGAGATAGAAGTCTGTGCCAGGTGATCCCAACAGCCCAAACAATACACCAATAAAGCACCTTCACCTAGTACATTTACACCATCCTGAAAATAGTAGACCACTCCAGAATAAAAGAGCATTGAACTGGAGTTCCCAGAAATATCAAACAATTCCAGTGACATAAATGCAGATCACATCACAGCACTGGCTTATAACCAGCATTACAAACCAAGGATATTCAATTTGAGGGTTAAAAGTGAAAACACTACCCCAGCCCTGCAATCCCCTATGCCCTGGGTTATAAACTCCACACTTTGAGCTGGACCAAACTTGTGCAGTGCCAGGACTGTCCCTTCTGAACGTCACCACAGTTGAGCTAAGGAAAGTGAACATTACCTCCTAACGCTCCGGAGCACTTGGGCTGAAATTTCTGCTGTTTAGGCCAAACCCAATACCTGGCAGTTCTGATGTGGTACCAATCCATTATAATTCTGGCATTTTAGTGTTGTTTCAGATTTGTTGAAACTGATATTAAAGACCTACTAGTGTTTTCTTCTTTTCCCTTCAAGGTATAACTATTGCCTAGCAGAATTTGGGGTTTTGCACCATTACCAAAGGGTGTTTTTTAAGTCTTTAGTATGTCAGCATTTCTGTTAATTTTTCATACTATTTGCTTCAGGATAATTGCAAACTCTTAGGTTTTTCTATTTAATTATTTTTTCTATTTAGATGCTGACACACACTCAGTTTAAGTACCATTATCCTGAACCTTTATTTTGCTTTATTCACACATTGAGAAATCCATACAAAGGCAGGAAACAAGAACCTCAGAGAGATACTATGGGGTTTTAAAAACATTTTCTTGTGACCAGCCCCATCAGGATCCTCAGGCTGATCAACAGCTCTGCACTGTGAAAGGTATGGCAATTTTCCTCCTCAGATTTCCAACCTATCATACACTGGGTGTAGCACCAATGCTGTCTTCCTCCAAAGCTGCCTCAGCATCTCACAAATCCAGCTGGAACTGGAGCAAACTGCCCTTTGTGGGAAGTTGCAATCCCAGGAGTGAACTCAGCTGTTCAGACAACTGAAATTTGCTTCATGTGAATTTAATTTGCTGTTTTCAGCTGATCATCCCAAGCCATTGAGGAATGAGCCTGTGTGGTTAGTAGATGACATGGCACAACTGTGTCATCCTGCGTGAGAACAGAGGTTCACTGGGAATGTGCACACAGGCGTAGGCGTGGGGAGCAGCGCCCGCACACAAGAGAGAAAGGAAAAGCCTTTCTCATGGTCATCTAGCCAACCTCTCCAGAAGGCAGCTGTGGTCAGTGCTGGAGAAAGGAACCTGAAAAGCTGCAAGCTGTCACTTAGAAAACAGCAGGAGCAAGAAAAGAGCTGCTTGAACAGGCGGGGCAAAAGAAGCCTGAGATGCCCTCTGGGCTGGGGACTTGGCAGGAGAATGTTTTCTCTCCCACTGCAGCAATGGTAAAGTGTATCTAAGTAAGTCTGTAGTAAAGCTTAGAGTTAAAAACTCCTTGTTGTTTTGAAGGTCGCATGAGACTGCGTGGTGCTAAGCAGTTAGCGCGGGGGACAGTTAAATGTTGGTCCTGGCTTAAGGCTCCATCAAGACAAGGAAGAGCAGGACCTGGGAAGTGCACACAGAGGAGACAGAGGAGCCCTGGGGACAGCCCCGATCCACAAAATTGATCTGTAAGATGCCAGAATTTCATATGCACTTGTTACAAAGCAGCTTCAAGTGCTCTCATCCTTACATGCCTGTTGACCTGCTAGTCAGTGATGCACCAGCAAGACCCACCTTGTTTTGTGCTACTGCACGGCCTGCACCAAGCAGTATTGATTCCTGCAGGGAGAAACAGCAGCACCAACTTATCACGAAGAGATCACATGTATGAAAGCTCCCTGCAGCGCTTGCTCCCTATCACCGTGCTGTAGGTCATGGCACAGGGCAGAGCTGCCTGCACAGGGGCATGTCTGTCTGCCAGTACGGCCATGTGTCCACGTACATTAAGCTGGTTCACAGCCCAGATGCCCCAACCACACTGGAGGAAGGACATAGCCTCACGTTCAGCTCCCTGCAGAGGAGAGTTCAGGTCTAGGAAATTATGGGTCTTGATGGTTTAAACTGTGATGAAACTGTATCAAACCTTAGCATTTCTATTTCATACTGCTGATAAGCTACTTCAGTCATTTCTGATGGTTCTTCTGGCCTTTCTGATCCATCTGCAGTTGAACATACAGTGCCCAGTTTTGTAGGTGGAAACACTCACAGAGCAATCCCACGATAAATTTATAATCCACATCTAGAATAAAGGAGATAAGCAAACACACAGCCCTTGGTGGAATAAAAAGGTGACCAGTGCTCTTTTGCACTCATCTGCACAGCTCCTTTTCTGCCCAGATACATCAGATGATAGTGTCATTCTGCGCCAGATCAAACCGTGCCGCACTTTCAGATCTTTCTTCCAATGTTTCCACAGTTTCCCTCTGTGGTAGCCGAGTTAGAGGCAAGCAAAATACATGGACATGTTTTGCATACCACTGGTATTCCACTGCACTGAAAAGTCCCTTTCACTTGTATTTATTGTACAAAAACATTAAAACAATTTCGTAATAGCATTATAATTACACGGAGTTGGACACCTAGACACAGCGTAGCACTGTGTCAATAATTTATTACATCTTATGCCCCAACTGAACGCTTTTACTATGAGCATTTGAGAACAACTTGGACCTTATACAGAGTAATATATCTTGCTACACAATAATGGAAAGGTGGATACTTAAGAAAGATATGTAGCTTGGAGGAAAGCATATATGGAAGCAAATACCTCCTGCATCACCTACCTCCACGTAAAACTTAAAACTAAATCAACATATTATATTTAATGACTCCTCCTTTATATATGCAAAGTTTCAAAGCTAATCAGAAAGAAATCATATTACAATGTAACTATTTACACCAAGATGGAAGCACACCAGAACACAAGCTTTTCTTCTGACATCCAGACTCTTTTCTTACATTTCTTAATGGACAAAGCACACGGGACTCAGACATGAACTCAGTCTCAACAATATCGTTCAAAAGGATCAAACAGGTCATACCCACAGCTCACTGATACCATCTTTGTCCACTGCCTTGAAGCTAAAACCAGGTGATCTAGAGATGCGGAGGTATAATCTTCTCTGTCATGAGCTTCAGTCATGAGCGCCAGTCTCATGTCGCCGACACAAGGCCTTGTATCAGGCTGCATTACAGCATCCAAATGCTGCTGAAACATGCCTATGGTGGAGAGACATACAAGCACTGGATTTATCACTACATCCTTGTAAACACACTTATCCTAGAGGTAAGAAATCTAGTTATCCTTGTCCAAGGAGAGGTTATGTTCAATGTTTCATATCACCTTTTGTAACATATTCACGTGAGCAACTGTTCTGCTACCTACAACCACATGACTCCACCACCATGTCCTCGTACTGCTTGTAGACCACGTTGTTTGCAGAGTCAATGAAAAGAATGCTAATAGGACTCAGCCTGGTTGGGACACAGCAAGTCGGGGGAGTTGATTCTGGGTCCATCGAGTTCATTAATGTTTGGATAACAGCATGATTGGTGGGCTCCAGATGGGATCGAAGGGGGAATTCACACAGCCCTTCACAGTGATATGCTTCATACTCTAGAGGGGCTATTATCCAGTCATCCCAGCCCATATCCTTAAAATTTACATGGAGGGCTTTTCTGCTACACCTTGCCTTCGGATTCTTAGTGGGCCTCTTCCCTTGCCGTGTTGCTAGAGGAGCTCTTCTCTTCCGCCTTTGATTGAACAAGTACTCATAAACAGTTTTGTCATCTTGGCCCGATCTAGCTTTGATTTCATTGAAGAATAAGTCCCTTTTTTTGGTCCTCCCAAATACCAAGAAGAGAGCCTTCTCATTGACCTGTCTTCCCGTTCTATTAAATCCCACACTCCTGAGATCAACAGCTTTCCCCCTGTCAAAAGTTTCCAGTTCAAAGCACAAGTTAACCAAATTTTTAAAGTTCCTGAAAAGTTTCCAGATGTCAAACACTTCCCACTTCGGTGTATCTGTGATACTGACAGTACGAGAGTCCAGGAGTGTTGCTGCTTGTCTGTTTGTAGAGCAACTAAATAATTTCACTTGGGAAGTTTTTCCAGAAGAATGAGACTTCCATGTATCAGAAGGCTTTTTCCTCAATATTCGAAGCTCTGCTCCCAGCAAGCCATCTTTTTCTAATGCACTGATGTCAAATATATATTTTTGTTTCCTTATAGTTGGCGCTCGCTCGTCTAAAAAAAGCACACACAGTTTTAAATATACATGAAGCACAGATCAGTACCAGTTATTCAATCCTTAATGGTTTTGCTGAAATTTGCCTAGAAGGCAAGAGCAAATTTTGTCGAAGGCATCAGTTCTCTGCAAGGACCCAGAAGAACTCAGTGACTCAAGAGGGAAATGAGTTTCTGAGTTTGCCTTGCAGAAATCTCATTTGTCTCACCAGTGGGCATTTTCCAGCTTCAAAGTAGCAATTAGCCAATTGAAAAATAGTCCTTTCTCAGGACCGAGCACTCACAGGGCCCATTCACCACTTATATCCTACTTAAATTACCGAAACAGAGCTTCAGTCGTGACCAGGCCTCATGCTGGCTCCAAACATGAGCAAATTTACCCTCGGACGATACAATAGTGAATTAGTACTTTAAAACCAACATCCCCCAGGAACTGCCAGACACAAGGATAATTGCCTTATTAACCTAACTCCACATGATTCACAACTTTTTCAAATTAGGCAGAAAAACATTCCTCCCTTGAACCTGATGTTGTGCTCACTTGATTAAGCTCCTGAGCAGCACTAACAAGGAATATAGCCAAGCCAACGTTTTAGCGACATTACGTTAGCAGTGCCTTCCAGTGGTGAGCTGAGAGCCTGAATGCAGCACTTGTAGGCAGCGTATCATCCCTTCCCAGAAGCTGAGCTATTCATAATTAAACGGCAAACAAATCCAGTCCTGGGCAAGTCTTCCATCACCATTACCTGTAGCCTGTGTTGCTTCCTTAAGTGCACGACAAGACTAATGTCACAGGAAGCAACATGGGACTCTCCAGCCAGGTTGGTAAGGTGAACATAATTCTTTGGGAACCTGGCTGTTTCTTGTGTGAAAGCAGACATTAGTCCAAATTTCCAAAGTAGTTTAGAGCCAGAATGTTGAATGGTGAGTTCTGGAGTCCCAGAAGTTATTTACTCCTGTTAGTCTGTGCTTAGCTGGGGGCTTCTGTGGGTAGAAGGTTGGTTGTACCTGAATGTATGAGCTGTGGGCTAGTACAGGTACACCCACCCTATGCTATAATGACTCCTCGGTCTACAGTGCAGTTCCTCACTGTTCTACCTTGAACAAATCAGCCTGACCCTTTGATACTGAAACTTGTGGGTTTTTTCCACAGAATAGCCCCATTCTTAGCACGCCACGTATTTTCAGACATGCTTTACAACAAAATCTGATGTTAGCTATTTCCAGGAGCTAGGTATGGAAATAAAGTATGACAAAAATCTAAAGGTTTCTAACCAGCAAAGCATGCAAGGACTGATTTTCAACAATACGTATCCAAAATATTTTCTACATGTTTTGTTTGGCTGCCACACAACCATCTTGTTCTGCCTCTAAATGAATTTTCCAAGATAAGGCAAGTGGAGAAAATCTGCAGCAAAGTTGTACAATTTCATTTGGATTACAAAAAGCTATTTGACTTGAACAAAGTATGAGTATTTTCTAATACTGCCCACATGTATAAACACACTCAGACATCTCGCTCTGTCCACACACACACACACACACACACACACACATACACACGAGCTCCTTTCTTACCTTGTCCTTTGTCTATAAAGCTGGTTATTGTATTGGCAAGTCCAGCCTCCAGTTTTACACTTCCATTAACGCCTTTTTTTTCTGCATCTGAGAGAGTCCTGTACAAAGACAGCATGTATTCGTGTGGCGTTATAGGGGGATGTCTGAAAGTTTCCTTAGTTTCCCTCTGGGTTACAGGCTCTTTAGTCTTTTTGGTTTTGAAAGAATCAGTGTCAGCACTGCTCGTGCCAGTTTTTTTCAAAGCCACCTTGCTGCTAAGATTTTGAACCTTTGGAGTCACTGTCCTTACTCCAGAAGGTCTGCTGGGGAGATGTCCTACCTTGCCCTCCGTGGCTGCTGTTCTTGAGAGAACCTTCTTTGATTCATCGTTCTTGGCCAGCAGAGCTCCAGCCTGAACAGCACTGCTTTTAGTCCTAGCCTTTGAGGTCCCAGTACTATATCCATGGCTTGCAGTCCTCAGTGTACCTGCCCGTGCTGAGGGATTCCTTTCTTTTCCTTCTCCTTTTAAAAAAACTAGTTTAGATCCTGGATTACCCTGGCCTGCTTCGGAATTACTCAGCGCTCCAGGAACTAGATCCAGAGACAGCCAAGTCAAATGCCAAAGCAGTAAAGTGAGAAAATGCAGGATTTTCATCCTCTGGTCTTCCTCTGAATGCCACTAAAGAAAAAATCAGAAAAGGTTCCTCCAGTTTGGCAGAAGAAAACATGAAAGAAATCAAAAACCAAAGTCAGCAAAAACGGTTTTCGTTTGAGATTAAAACATTTCAAATCTCGTTGTTCAATGCTTGTATCCAGTCCCATAGTGGAAATGCTCATGTACTCAGATACGATCTCCCCTGACTTCAGTTAGCAGCTATAAAGAACTTGTTCTTGAAAAGAGAAAGTTTACCACCTCGTTTTCTTCTGTAAAACTGACTGAAAACTTGAAGGAGTCCTGTTTAAATCCAAGGGGTTTTTTTTCCAAGAAGGAAGAATGGCGTAATGCTGCCTCTGTGTTAAAAGGTTTTTTTAAAGTTTTGAATCCTTTCCAGTGAAAATATTTCACACACAGAGACCTGCAGGTGCTCAGAAATCTTTTACAAACCTGAACTCAGGAATTGGAAACGGAATTCCAACAAACCTATTTAATTACTCTCTGATGTCATGCTGTCTAAACTAATTTAACTGCGATATATTTCTTTAAAAAAATCTTCTTTACCCTTTTCATTAGCATGAGTCATACTCTGCTTCATGTGAAACAGCTCCACAGGCTCAAAACTCCAGAGGATGCCTTTTCAAGTGGCAATACGACCTCTACCTTAGCCTGCGATGAACTTCTCATTTAAACAGGGACAAGCTGCAAGATCAACAACTGAGACCTGTCATACAGTCCCCTGGACGCATACATTAAAATATCTAAATAAAATTCGGTTAGCTCTTTCTTTTTTCTTCTTTTTTTTCTTTTTTTTTTCCTTTTTTTTTCCTTTTTTTTCCAGAGACCTCTTACCAGAGCCGTCCCTTTACCCTCCGGTGACTGAAGGGCTGAGCTGGTAACACAGGCACTGAACAGGGGTGAAATTTAATTTCTCCCAAGCACAACCCGACCATGCCCACACTCAGTGTATTTTGGCGGTATTTATTGCTGTGCTTAACCCAACCCTCCCCAAACCCCCAAATAAATGCACGTCAGCCGGGCTGGAGAAGCCTCTTGCTGCGGGTGGGGATGCCCGGTGGGGTGGGTGCTGCTCAGTGCAGGGCAGCAGTGCACCCTGCAGGCAGCCAGCCTCCTCCTCCGGCCGCAGGCACCCCCAAAACCCGCTTCTCCTCCGCGGGCTGCTCTGCTCCAGCCTTTGCTTTCAAATTCGATGCAAAATTTTCAAGAGCTGCCTAGCCCACAGCCAGGAGAAGGTGCCTAGCCCTCAGCCAGGAGGAGGGGTGGTGGGGGGTGGTGGTGGGGCAGTTGGACTAGATGATCTTGGAGGTCTTTTCCAACCTGAGTGATTCTGAGAGAGGTTGAAGGCAGCACTCACACATCAAGGCTCTCAGGCTTCCTTTGGCTGTGTGGAAGGGGGAGCGAGCGGGTCTTTTGTAAGCTGCAAAAAAAAAAAATGAGTGTTGTTATTCTAAATGAGCTTCGGGAAATGAGGCACTGGGATGGATTCAACAGGGATTAATGGGACCCTTCTCTCCTCTTGCTAAGTCCTGTCCTCTTCTCCCAGTTGTTTTGATTTGAGGCAAGAAGAAAGGGAAAAGATACAGCACTTCATGGCCTGGTTTCTGTGGGCTGTAGCATTTCCCACCTGGCCAAGTACCAGAAGCTCCAAACTACTCTCATGAGTAACAGCCTGCAGCCCTTTCACATGAGGAGCTGTGCACACTTCCCGTTGTTTTGATGGAGGAAGCGAAGGATAGAAGAGTTTGGTGATTTCATGGGTGCCATAAATCAGGTAGATCCAAAACCCCACCCTCCTGATTATGACCTTCCTCTGATGTCAGTTGTAGTTTTGATATTCCACAGCAAATTAAAGCAGCTTTTCATTGAGTTGCCTCTAATGAAACCATTCCCCAGCAGTCACTCCACGCTGGCCCCGTGGCTCTCCCAACCATGCCATCCTTTTACCCTTCCCACACTGCCCACCTTCCCACTGGGCAGGAGGCTGGGTGCTGTGTCTGGATCTCTACAAGGGGAAATGGCACAAAGGGTCAGATCAGATGTCAGGAAAGCATTTTCATTAGAAGAGTTGTCAGGGCCTGGAACAGGCTGCCCAGGGAGGGGGTTGAGTCACCAACCCTGGATGTGTTTAAAAAAGGGTAGATGAAGTACTTAGAGATATGGTTTAGCACAGGACAGGAATGGTTGGACTCGATCTTAAAGGTCTTTTCCAACCTGGTGATTCTGTGATTCTGTGCTATGGGGATATGGATTAGCTTGCCAGCAGGCCACAAACCCAGCTATCTGTTGAATTCCCACTTTTCACAGCACTTGTAAGAATTTAGCATCATTAAATCTCTCTATTGTGGAGTTACCAACTCAAGTGGTATCTTCAAACTGTAGGTGGAAAACCTCACTCCAGGGCAGGCTTCAGATCAGATACAGGACACAATGGAAGAGCTGTTCAAGGCCTATTCCTTCTCACCACTGACCAAGTTTATGTGTACGACTGATTGGTTTGGTTCATATAGCCTGCTTGTCCTCCTTGGCCCATTCTCTTCACACAACGTGCACAGGGATTTGAAGAAGGAGGACTACCCAGGTTCCTGGTCCTTGGAATAGCATTGCCTCCTGTTCTCTAGATCTTGATGTTATGTTTACATGAGCTGTGCCACCTTCTCAAGCAGGCAATTTCAGTGAGTCTCTCTGGACATCCAGAGTGGGCTAGAGAAAGGAATCACTCTGGGCAGCAAAAGGAACATTTCACAATATTGAAAAAGCTGCCATTCCTCGAGGATAAAAGGCCCTACCCAGGTCAACATACCTGCACATTCCATGTGGCAGTGAGGCAACCACTGCAGCCACAGTGCATGGCCCTGTCCAGATATGAGCCATCCCAAGGGATCTTGACAGGCTGGAAAGGTGGGCCTGGGTGAACCTGATGAGGTTCAACACTGCAAAGTGTCAGGTCTTGCACTTGGGCTGGAGGAATCCCAGACATAGATACAGACTGGGAGAAGAGCTCCTGGAGAGCAGCCCTGAGGAGAAGGACCTGGGTGTCATGGTGGATGAGAAACTCCCCAGGAGCCAGCAGTGGCTCTTGCAGCTCAGAAGGGTGATGGGATCCTGGGCTCCATCAGCAGAGGGGTGGCAGCAGGGACAAGGAGGGGATTGTCCCTCTCTGCTCTGCCCTTGTGAGGCCCCAGCTGGAGTCCTGGAGATCTGGAGCCCCCAATGCAAGAAAGATGTGGAACTGTTGGAGAGGGTTCAGAGGAGCCATGAAGATGATCAGAGGGCTGGAGAACCTCCCCTGTGAAGAGAGGCTGAGGGAGCTGGGTGCACTCTAAAATATACTGGATACAATGGGTGGCCCCAAACATGGCTCCAAATCCACTGAATTGGTGATGCCAGGAGCCAGAATCTGTTCACTGATGCAAACTTGCAGCTTAAGCTGCACATGGAAATCTTTATTCTAGTCATCTATCAGGAATTTCCTCATCCTTTCCCAGGTGGACTAATTTCCAGAAAGGACTTAGAGGCTTGAGTTGAATAAATGCCATCTATTAAGACATTTGCTGTCACATTCCTTTTGCTTATTAAAACTAATTAACATTATATTTCTGTGAGAAGTTATATCTCTGCACATTTTGGGGACTGATTTTTAAAAATATGAAAAGATCATTTTAGAAAGGAACTTAACAGCTCTGTGCTTTTTGAGGAGAATTATAGAAAACTCAGAGATGCTGTAATTCAAAATTGCTCGTGAAATCATGGAATCACGGGATGTGTTAGGTTGGGAGGGACCTTTAAAAGCCATCTAGTCCAACCCCCTGCAGTAAGAAGGACACCTTCACTAATCCAGCTCACTCAGAGCTTGGGCCATAGATAAACAAAGATAATAACATTGCTACTAATGTGGGGAATTGTGGCATGATTTTAAAGGCTATGCTACAGCATCATGATGATAAATAAAAACCTGGAAATCCAAAGAAAGAATTGAGTCATTGGTCATCAGGAGACTTGACCGTGCCTCTGAAGAGTAGTGAGCCATAGATGAGACAAGTCTAGAAGAAAGCACAGGGGTACTGTCCACTCTATGTCCTGTCTCAAGAACACTAGTACTAAGATGTACCTGTCTGCTGCAATGGTGCATATGTAATGGGTCCCAAAAGGAAATGACATTTGTGGATGTCACTTGGAATCAGTGGAAAGCCAGTTGTCTTGGTATCTGAGTAGTCTCAAAACACTGAAGATCCAGAACACGAAAGGAGGTCAGGAGACCTTACATAAGTTCACCTGAAACACTAGAGGCCAGAATGAAACTGTGCTGCTGGGAACCAAGCCTCACAATGACAGCCCAGCTGAGGTTGCAGCATTTTGCTAACGAGGCTGGAGAACTCATTTCCACTCTGGATCCAAGGACTTTGCTCTGGTGAGAACCCCCTGCAGTGCTGCATCCAGCTCTGGAGCCCTCAACACAAGGAGGATGTGGACCTCTTGGAGCAGGTCCAGAGGAGGCCATGAGGATGATCCGAGGCCTGGAGCACCTCTCCTGCAAAGACAGACTGAGAGAGTCGGGCTTATTCAGCCTGGAGAAGAGAAGGCTCAGGGGAGACCTTATAGTGGCCTTCCGGTACCTGAAAGGACCTACATGAAAGCTGGAGAGGGGCTGTTTGTAAGGGCATGTAGCAACAGGACAAGGGGTAATGGTTTTAAACTAGAGCAGGGTAGGTTTAGATCAGACATTAGGAAGAAGTTCTTCACTCTGAGGGTGGCGAGACACTGGCACAGGTTGCCCAGAGAGGTGGTGGAGGCCTCATTCCTGGAGCCATTCAAGGTCAGCTCTGAGTGACCTCATCTAGTGAAGATGTCCCTGCTCACTGCAGGGTGTTGGACTAGATGGTCTCTAAAGGTCCCTTCACACCTACCTCATCCTGTGATTCTATGACTCAGAGCTGTCCCCCACATTTCACAGCCCAGGCAGGGCAGGCCAGGAGGGGTGTCAGAGCGGGCTGGAGCTACCAGCTGCTTGTAGTGACTCTGACAGCGAGTTCCCTTGGACACCAAGTCCAACACAGTGCTTAGACACAAACAACAGCTCTATGCTCTTACAGAGTAGCACTTTTAGTCCAGGAAGGTATGAGAAGTTGAGACAGCACAATGTGCTCCACTCACTGAGCAGCAGGGCTGCGTACAGGAGGGCATCACATTTTTACCTTGAACTTGTCTTGCTGCACTTTCGATTTTTGTCTCATTTGACAAGGAATTTATAGCCTTAAATTAACCTCTCTTCATCGTCTGATCAATAAGCTAGAGATGCTTCCACCACGTTGTATAAAGCAGGTTTCCAGCGCTCATTCTCTAAACGCTTTTTGGCAAGCACAGCCTCACAAGTGCCACCCCAGCTGTGAATACTTCAGGGTTTGCCCAATGCCTAATGATGCTTCAGCTATGATAAAACACATGGAGCCGAATCTGACTCAATTATATTTAGGCTTCCACTGCATCGAAGACTATCTAGGCAGCCTTAACAGTCAAGAGAGAAAAATAAGACACAAACTAGAGCTGTAGGCAGTAGCACTTGGGAGCCGTGAGCTTCACCACCCTGCACCATTTGCTCAATGCCAACCAGCTCCTCCGTGCGAGTGCCGGTGTCTTCCCCGCGCACTGCCGTGAATGCTGTGGCACCTGGGGCTCCCTGTGCCACAACCAGACCGGCTTTTGCTGGGAACAAAAACCCCAGGAGAGCTCTCGGCTTAGCGGCGCCTTCATCTCGCAGGCACCCGTCCTCCTGGCCAGGTGAGAGGAGGGTGTTCGGTGATCTGCATTCAGAGCACTTGGCAGAACCACAGGCCATTCCCGAGTTCCTCCTCACGCCAGCAGACACCCTGCTGCAATGGGAGAGCGCCCGGCACGGCTGCCGGCGGGCAGGGTACGACCGACACCCACCCTGGAGCAAACCGCTGCCGGGGCGGCCTCTCCCCCGCTGTGGCACAGGCGCAGCGTGAAGGGATCGCTGCCACAGAGCGGGATCGAGCGAACCCGGCTCTCCCACCCCGCGGCCCGGCTAACGGTCGCACCCTGAGGGTAGAGTGAACAGCTTCGCCCGTCCCGATCACGCCAGGCCGCGGCCCGGGGCCGCCCGAGTGCGGTCCGCCCGGACACGCCGCGGTGTAGCCCCGCCGCGGGGCCCATCAGGCGGCGGGTGGGGGACGCGGCGGGGCGGAGCCGCGCTGGTGGCGGGACCGACTGGCGGGCAGGTCATGGCGACGGGAAGTGGGGACGCGGCTCGGATCCAGGCCTCCCTGCGGCGCCGGCTGCAGAGCTCGCAGGAGGCGCAGCACCGGCAAGCGGTGCTGGTGCGAAAGCTGCAGGCGAAGGTAAGGAGCGGGAGGCGTCTGCCTGGCGAGGGGCTGCCCGGGAACGGGCCGCGGTGACGGGGCCAGGGTGCACCGCGCCGACAAGGGACTCGGCGGCGGCTATTGGGGGACGGCGGGGAGGTGGCGAACCCGCGGCCCCACCGGGAGCTGCTGAGGACGGGACGGCGCCGAGCCCGAAGCTCAGCGGAGGCCCCGAGGGCCGCCCTGCTCTCGCTGGCTCTTTCCGCACTGCAATGAAGCTGCCTGGCCTTTGTTTGGCTGGGGGAGCAGGCGGCTGTCCCAGAGGGAGGAGTCGAGTCGGCAGGGGTGGTTCTAGGCCGCCCCGGCCTGGCAGCGAGGGGGTGCTGGCCCCGGCCGGAGGGCCGGGCAGTGTCCGGGGCCAGCTGATAGGTAGTCCTGCTTTTCTTGCCCGTGCTGGTTCTCTGCAGCTGACCAGGCATCCATCCGCTTTCCGCAGGGGCTGAGCAGAGGGGTTGTGCTCCGAACTCCATGTCTTGCTACAGGGGGAAACGCAGTTTGGAAAACTCATTTCTCTAACTTCTCCAGAACCTGCTGGTCTTGGAGCCCCTTGGAAGTACTGGTGTGGGGAACATGGTGGCCATAGGCCAGGCACGGCTGCCCAAGTCTCTCTCATTCTGTTTGCCATCTCTGGTTTAGGATCAGAGGACAGTACTATGTGTAGAAGAAACCCTGTCTATTTCTTTACTCTTAGATAAAGTGAAGCTTCCCTATGTTGTAAGGACTTCTTGTTGACTGGATGGGTAGCACTGTGGAATGTGCTGGGCTTGGGCTGGAAAGACTTAGGGGGAAGCTAATGCAGGAGGAGCTGAGTCTGGTCCAAGCTGCATTCGCTCATCTTCATTCTGTGTATCCCTCCAGGTACTGCAGTACCGGACTTGGTGTCAAGAGTTGGAGAAGCAAGTGCAAGCAGAAGGGGTGAGTGTGCAGGTTGCTGACTGAAGAGAGTGTACATAGCATTTGCTGCCGCAGACAAAAAGCTCCCCAAAGCCACGACAGAGGGGAAGGAGATTTTGCTAAGTGAGGGTTTAGAGAAATGCTGTAAGTTTGCCTGTCAGTCTTCTGTCCAGCTGGCATTCTTTGAGCAGCCAGTAGTCCCAGAAATGCCAGTCCAGAAAACCCTATGAAGGATTTAAATTTTGTTAAAGAGTTTATTGCTGGGATAACATTTGTCCTAGGTCTCAGGAAAGGGCTCTGCTGCCTCTGACATTATATGTCTGCCTCTGAAAAAGACTTGGTTGAAACTCAGCATTTTGGAAGGCAAGAATCCTGGCGTTCCATGTACAGAGCTGGCTCCATGCTTGTCTTTCTGCTTCACAGCCCAAGTAAGCCTAGAAGGTGAAGGGTAGGAGAGTGTTCCCAGGCTTCAAGTCTAAGTGAGCACTGGCAGTCACAAGCTAAGGATGGCTAGCTGTGAGAAAGCAACAGTGGGAGACTGAGGAGAGCTGCTTACCTGGAGTAACGCCCTTCCTCTCCCGAGTTGTGACACTGTTGTGCATGGAAGAAGCCATGAGCTCCTGAGAGACCAAACAAATGGAGGGGCAAGTGATAGGTGCTAACAACAGTAAAGGGTATGCCAGAATTTGAATAATCATTTCCTTTCCTCTTAAGGGATCCCTTCCAGGCCGGTGGGAAGCCACAGAAGACCACAGCCTGGAGAAAGTGCTACTTCAGTTGGAAGAGGAGCAACAGAGGTACAAGGAAAAAAATCCCTCATGCTTTGTATTCTGGATGCTTGTGGAAGTGAGGGAAAACCTATCAGTGCTACTTAGTCTCGCCAGGGGCAGCGGTTGGGCAAGCTGCTTTGAAAGGAGGAAGGTCCACAATCTTTCTGCACTGCAGTAATAGTGTTGTGTGCTGAACGGCTCTGTTTTGAGTGGGGGTTATTCTGTGTAACCTCCAAAGGTCCCTTTTCAGCATAAATTATTCTGTGGCTCAGTAGGTGACTTCACTGCTGTCTCTCCTTTTCCAAGGTGTGAGAGTCTGGCAGAAGTGAACACTCTCCTGAGGGAGCACCTTGATAAAGCAAATGAGGTTAATTCAGCCCTCAAAGAAGATCTTGGAAAGCTGACAACAGATTGGATGAGAGCCCGTGAGGAGCTGGAAATGAAAGAGAACGAATGGCGTGATGAACGTGAGGTAAGGGTGGGCTATGGGAATGTGGGGTGCGGTGCCAGAGCAGCATGGCAATGCATTTTATTTCTGGCATAGGGGACTTGCTGTATGAAAGTTGTGGCTTTACTGTGAAGGTGGTGAGGCCCTGGCACGGGTTGCCCAGAGAAGCTGTGGAAGCCCCATCCCTGGAAGTGTTTAAGGCCACATTCGGTGGGGTTTTGGGCAACCTGGGCTAGTGAAGGTGTCCCTGCCCATGGCAGGGGTTTGGAACTAGATGATTTTTGAGGTCCCTTCCAACCCAAACCGGTCTGTGATTCTATGATTCTGTGATTCTGTGAACTTGCACAGTGACAGCCGAAGCTGAATCAGCATTTCTTTTTGTCTCTGCCTGTTTAGCTTTATGAAAACTACTTGAGGGGTGAACGTAACCGCCTGCTCAGCCTGTGGCGCCAGGTGGTAACCTTCCGCCGTCATTTCCTGGAAATGAAGACTGCCACTGACCGGTGAGTAGAAGTTAAAGCCAGTCTCTGTGCAAGGAAACCATAGCTTCCCTTCACACCTGCTTTTTGAGCCTCTATGTTATGTGAGTTGCAGCTAAAGATAGGATTTCCCCTTTGGCAGTCTGAAGCGATGCCGGTGAAGGTGCTTTAGGCTCTTTTCAGAATCCTTTTTGTTTGATGCTGGCTTTCAGATAAAACTGAGGGGCTCGGGCTTTAAGCAGTGCAGAGGCCCTGAACAGACAAACTTGACTCTGGTGGTGTTTTGCCATATGAACACAGATACAGGCACGTGTGGACACATTGGAAGAGCCTCACCAAAGCTATCCATGCAGCACATGGAGTGGTCCCTTTTATAGAGTGATTCATGTCTGCCTTAAATCTGACTGGGGTTCTTTTCCACCTGCTCCTGATGGAAAGATCATTCATGAACATTTTTGTGTTTTTTCTTGTCATTGCCAGCTTACATTTGTGCTGGTCAGTTTGCATCCACTTAGGCCTGTACCAGTGCTGTTGAGAGAAAGAATGGCTGCCCTATCCTGTTACTGCATTTAGCCAGTGTATTTTGCTTAGCTTGATACCACTTCTTATAATTGTTTTCTGGGTTTTGGGCTCTCTGAGGTTCCTCTCAGAGTTGCCCTCTGTACAGGCAGAAATAGTGTTAGCTGTAATAGCATTCTTCTGCTGTCAGTCGCTGAGGGGAGCTGCTCTGAGCCAGCCTGATGCACAGCAGAGCATCAGGTCGTGGTGTACAGAGGGTGTTTCTGAGACAGGGAAACACCAGAGAAGCAGAGAGATCCACCAGGAGCCAGCAGCTCTTGCAGGATCGCTGATGCTGCCTGGGCATTGCCACCCCTACATCTACAAAAGGCAGCTCTAGGGAGCACAAGCCACCAGGAGCACCATGACCTGAGTGGTCAAACAGGACATGGCACGGTAGTTCGTGTGGCAGTTGGCACTAGGGGGTGTGCAGCAGGGCACCTTTGTGGAGCAGGGGCATCCCACTGACCGAGTGGCACCGTTTTGTGACAGGTCAAAAGCACCCATCCTACCTACCCCTCAAGGTAGCTCTAGCCACAGCTGGCTGTTCTATACATTTCTTCTGATATCTGAAAATAAAACAGACTCATTTCTTAACTTACTTTGCTCAGTTGTCTAGATACATCCTGATCCCAAAGTGTCAGATGAGTGACCCATCCCCAGCAAAGATGTCATCTTTCCTGCTGGCTTTTACTGTTGCACAATTCTGTGCTTCAAATGTGAGTCAGCTGATAAAGATGGTGTGAACGTTCCTTCTTTCTTTATTCTCCTCCAGTGATCTGTCAGAGCTGAAGGCTGAGCAAATGAGGCTTTTTGGATCTATACTTGTAAGCTGCTCCCACCTAAACTCTGGCACACAGCTCTGGGAGTCTGTCACTCTGGGTAGGCCTCTCCTAAAGGGTCAGGCACAGCAACCAGCAGACCAGGAAAGAAGCCAGAAGACTTTGGAAGTCATGTGCTTAGAAGTCAAAGTGGACCTGGAGAAGAAGGAACTTCAGGAGAGGTAAATGTATTCTAAACTTTGCTATTACTAACATTACCTTTCATGGCTGCTGCTTGGGTTCATAGATGGGCTGTGTTCATGTGGCAGAGACACCTGTTCTGCACAGCCTTGTTTCTGTCCCTAGTCAAACTATTGCCTTTAGCAGAATGGATAGAAAAAAACCATCAGACTGACAGAAGCTTTTCTGAGTAAGATGAGACTGGGAAAGAGATTGCATATTACTGTGTTTTTACTGTTAACTGGTTCTTTTTGAGAAATTGAGACCAGCAGAAAGTAAGCTCTGACTCTTGTACAGCCCTTTTGCTACCCAGGGCTGTGCTAAGGGAGCTGGGAGGAATTTTCCCAGGACCATCATAATCATTGTGGCACCTCTGCACTGATGTTTCCTTGCAAGACTGAATGCAGGAGGCCTGTGGGGCAAGAAGTGCTGTTCTGCAACATAAAGCATTATTAATCTGTAGAGAGGAACACAGCTTTTGCTGTATTTGCTGGGTTGAACTTTCTCTGCTATGCTTCTGGGAGCTGCTTAGCTCTTTAACAGGTGATGGAGTGCAATGCTTTTGGAATGGCACATGGACCTTCTCTTCTCAGGGTGATGGAGCTCTCAGCCTTGCTTGCACAGTCTCAGAAACAAAACGAGGAGAAGGAGAAGACCATGAAAACACTTAACGACACTCTGGAGGTTCTAGTATGTTTTTCCTTTATCTGGGAGATGGCACAGTGTTTGCTCTCCAGCCTTAGCACAGAGAAGTGTGGCTTCCTCCAGAGAAGGAGTGGTAAAGACACTGAGTGTATGGGAACATCTGGCACATTGCCACAATATTCCTTGTGTGTTTGGCAGTGGCTTTGCAGACAGTTCAGGAGTCTTCTGTGGGGGGTTGTACCAATGCTCTGCTGCTTGTGACTTAAAGATGCTAAGGCTCAGAGTTCCTTGTAACTGACAGCTTCTTAGCTGTTGGTCTTCTTAGTTTTAGCAAAGAAGAAACTGGATAGATAGGGGACAGAATATCCTGGAATCACTAGGGCTGAGGCTTATCAGTGTGCCAGTGCTGCTGCTGGGTGTGCTGCAGAGGCACACAGCTCTTCCCTTACCCACCCTTTCCTTATTTTGTTCTCAGGAAGCGAGTCGCTTAGGGAAAGAATATGAAGCTTCATTGACTAAAAGTGCCAATGAGGAGAATCTTTCCCTCCAAAAGCTGATAAAAGATATAACTGCGGTGAGTAGACACTTGGGACCACATCCCTCTAAATTTCATTGAAAATTACTTGAGAAAGGCAACAGGCCAGCCCACGGGATAGATTTAGATCTTATACACAGTCTATTTTAACTGCTATAGGATGTTTTATTTTTATACCATTTTTCTGATGTAAAAACCTGTTATAACTTCTGAGTTGGCTGTTCTGTGACACTTCAGCTGTGATGCTAGAAGTTTCAGTCCTGCTAAGGTCTGTCTTGTCCTGAGTTGGCTACTTGACATTTGTATTCTGGGGTTTCTTGGAAGCTTCCCTCATGCTCCCTGAGCAATGAGTCTCTTCTTCAGGTTTTCGTAAAAGGTCACTGACTCGGTTTATGCACTTACCAGCTCTGCTCCATCCCTCTACTTTCACTTACCATTGTTATCTCCCCTGGTCTAACTGTTTGGGGGTAACTTCAATACAGCCCTAAACTTTTCTCTATGGAGGGGAGGTTGAAATCATCAGATCTTTTACACCACAAAGTAAGTTCTTTCCCCTTACGTAAGCAATTTTATCCTCTTCTGCTACTGCTTGGAGCAATTATAAAATTAGCTTTTTATTGCCATTTTCCAGTATTCATTAGCTTCCTTCTTCCCTGGGCAGCATTAATGCTTCCTTTCATTGCTATTTCCAGTGTTGATCTGGTGCTAGTGTTGATCTGCTTGGCTCAAGGAGACCAAAATCACTCCTAAGTACTTCAAGAAGCTGAACATTGAGGCAGCCTCCAGCCACTTCACACCTCTTTCTTCTTGTTTATAGTAGCTGTAATTAGAAATCCCTGGAGTACTTTTGGCCACAGGGACAAGACTTCTTTGTTGACTGAAGAAAGGAGACATCTGAGTTTTTAACGACTCCAGGGTGAAGTGGGGAAAAAGGGAAAATAGGTAAAGAAAGCCAAGTAGAATGACATAAAAGTAACAGCTTGATGTGGGCTTTCAGGTGGTGTTAGATGACAGTGACAGCATGGTCAGCGTTATCTGCACTGACAGCTCCCAGCACACTGAGTCCAGCAACATCCTCTCCTGTCTGAGCTCCGTTGATGCAGAGCATACCTTTGTGTTGGTTCAAGAAGCACTGGCAAGGAGGCGAAGAGCAGCACAGGTGAGGATTTCTGCCTGTCTTCTCTGCTGGCCACAGGCTTAGCTATTAATGCTTCACTGAGCTTGAAACCTTTCCATTTACTCAGCCAGTTTATCCAGTTTCTTTCTAGCCTTCCCAATCTTGGTACCATATTACCTTGCCAGTTGCACCAGCTTGGTTGTGCTGCTTTTCTCTCCTTGATCTCAACCCTCTCATCACAGTTTTTGCCTTCAGGTGAGCTGTCTCTCTGCTGCTTCTCCCAGGAATCTGGGGACATCTTCTCTGCTCCTTATTGCTTGTTTGTTCTCTTTCCCACCTGTTCCTTGCAGGCCCTAAGAGAAGAGCTTTCTGCCAGGCAAGACTCCATCAGTTTCCTGCAGCAACAGCACAGTCAGCAGGAAGAGAAGTGCAGGAAGCTGCAGCAAAGGCTCGAGCAACTGGAGGAGGAATGCAAGACATCCAGCAGCCACCAGCAGCACCTCCAGTCTCTGGTAGAAGCACTCAGCAGGTGAGTGTTTCCTCCTCCTGTGTTGTAGAGGCAATCTGCTTCCAGTTCTGGGAGTTCAGAGGTGTTATGGGCAAAGAACTTGACTGCCCCACCACATGTGGACCCGATGTGGTGGGGTTGGACCCGATGATCTCTCGAGGTCCCTTCCAACCCCTACAATTCTATGATTCTATGTGTGCCTCTAGCACACTAGCATCCTCCTGTCACTGCTTTTCATGCTCTACTGGGAAGTCTAAGGCTGTCTTAGAGAGTCAGAGTGATGTTGGGATACAAGACTCTTCCCCCCGCAACATGCTGCTTCTCTGAATTCTGTTCTTTGTGTGCCTCTTCCTAGCCACTGCTTCTCACTGAGTGAAGGCAAAAGCCCGTTTTCCTTTCTCTTTCCCTCTGAAGTTATCTTGTAAGGGGAAGAGCAAGCTCTTCCTTACTGTGCTCCTCACAACTCCTTGCTGGAATGATGAAAATGGGATCTGTGACTTCAGGCCTCTTCATTCTGAGCCTTGTTTCTGCAGTGACTGTGCAAATCTTGAGAAAACCAGGGAAGAGCTACAGCAGCAGCTTGAAGTAACGGAGCAGGAAGCCTCGTGTCTTCGTCAAAGTAACACGGAACTGCAGCTGAAGGAAGATTCAGCCCAGGGGGAGAAGTTGGAGCAACAGCAGATGGTGGAGAGGGCACGTCATGACCAGGAGCTCCTGTGAGCATTAAAGCTTTCTTTGGGTGGGTGTGGGCATTGCTGGACTTCAGGAGGCCCACTGTAAATGAGTGAGTTTTGCATGCTCATCGTTTGTTGCACAGAAGGGTGAAGGGAGCATGTGGGCAGAGTTGGATGCCTACTGCCATATGGCACAGCTGCCTCCTTAGGAGCCTTTAAAAAATCATTTCAAACCAGACCAGAGTAGTTGATGACAGGCATAGGATGAAACAAGAGAGGTTCAGACAAGTTTTAAGGACAGTGAAAAATTGAACCATGCAGCAGAACAGGTTGCTCAGAGAGATTGTGCAAAATCCATCCCTGAAAGACCCAGATGGATGGAGCCTTCAGCAACCTGGACTGATCCCATAGCTGATCTCAATTACTTTGAGCTGAAGATTGGGCTAGAGGCTTCCTGGGACACCACCACCCTCAATCATCCTGTGACCTTATGTCTATTGGACTGGAAATTGATACACATCTCCTCCCCAGATAGACTGCAGGCGCTTTCATCATTGCACTGCTGAAGGCAAGAGTAATTGTAGGAGTGTTAATTTGAACTTAAAAAGTCTGTCTTGCAAGGCTTTCCAGAGTTCTTCCTTGGTATCCAATGTATCAAAAAGGAGAGAGACCTAAGAGGCAGGAAGCTGTTGAGAGCACCTGAACCTTTTTGGAAACATCCTATGATTTCTGGAAGCTTGTTTTACTTTGACAATGAGAAATGCTTCACCTGCCTCCATGGGAAGGTTTCATGCAGGTGTAGTCAGGAAAATCCAGAATTCTTTAGGTGTAAATAGAAAGCTATTGGAAACCATTCAGACTGCCTTATCTGGGACTTAGTATGTATTCTTGGTTTTGGAAAAGAGAACGTTTTTACATTAACAACTTGTTTGTCTTTCTCCCCTTCCTTCCACTCATCATTCCTTGTTTCCAGACATTCACTTCCCTGCCAGGCCATGTAGCTGAATTAGCAGGGTCTCCACCTTGGGTAAAAGACGACAGGAAACATTAAGATGACAGATATCACAGCCTATGTGGAGAGGCCACAGACCACTACAAGAGCAGAGGAATATCATTTGTACCAGTGGTTGGGTTTTGGTTTACCTTTTCCAGTGGTGGTGTTCTGAACAAGCAGGGAAAGATGCCGCAGTCAGACACAGCTCCGGTACGATTCAGGGGGTTGATTTTCCTCAGTTCTGAAGATCTCTGCCCTTGAAGCTGTAGTCAGAGTCATTTTCAAACTCCTCTTTCTTTACCCTTGGGACATTGCCCGTGGTCTGGGCAATTGTTTGTGTCCAAATCCATATTTAGAGTTCTGAGGATCTGGAAGGAGAGGCGAGAAGACCTTAAAAACTTGTCTTTCTGCTTCTCTTAGGCTGAAGGACTTGGCTGCACTTGAAGGAAAACATGCCTTGTTACAGAGTGAGCTGGTAGTCGCGAGGGAGACACTGGAGCAATCCCACCTTCAGAAGGATCTGCTGAAGCGTGAGAAGCAGGAGCTTACAGTGGCATTGGGAAAGGTATGGTCACCTTATTCCTAAGCAGCATTTGTGGGAGAGGGAGGACTGCCACAGGTGCCGTTTCTGGCAGCAGAAGACAGGAACAGTGGGGTTCTCCTTGGAAAATGGGGATCAGACCACAGAGGCTCTTTGTGGTAGTTAGTCTTATTGGGAATACTGAACTGGGAGGGACACAAAAGGGGATGTGGAGTTGCCCCTTGAAGTCAGGGATTTTCCCATCTGTATTTCTACATTCTCTTTTGTCTCCTCAGGCAGAGCAGGCAGTCGCAGAGCTGACGGGGGCTCAGAACAAGCGGAGCACTGAGGTAGCTGATCTCCGGGCTGCGACAGCCAACATGAGTGCTATCAATGAAGCTCTCGCCTTGGATAAAGTGCAGCTGAACAAACTTGTGCTGCAGGTGAGTAGTGTTGCTGAAGATCTTGCCAGTCATTTGTCCCCAGCTGGGGCTTCTCAGACTTGTTGCCTTCTAGCAGAATGGCTGACTGAATATGGAAATGTTGCTTCTTTTTCTGTCCAAGCCAAACCTTCTGCATGGTAAATCTTCCTGTGTTTTATTTCCTTTGTCTGTGATTGTAGTTGGAGCAAGAGAAAGATGTTCTGTCAGATAAAGTGGATGAGATGGAGAGAGCAAGGATCTCTGACGAGGAGAAGCTCTGCTTGTGTGAAAGAAGAAATGAAGAGCTCTCTGCAGAGAAAGCCCACCTGGAGCAGCTGCTGGAGAAGGCAGAGGAGCAACAGGAGGGGCTGCAGGTAGAGTTGAAAATACTGGCAGAGGAGAAGGCAGAAACCCAAGAGAAACTCAGTCAGGTGAGACAAAAGAACTGGTGCTTCTGTGTGGGCATTTGGCTGCTTGGCTTGGTGAAGCCATATCTGTTGGATTCTGCAGTGTTTTTGCCAAGGAGACACTTGTAATGCTGGAGGTCAGAAGGCTTTGTTCGCTTTTCTTTAGAAATGTGTTGTCCTGCAATACTCCAAGTTGTCCTCTTTTTCTACAGATTCTTTTAATCTGCCTTTCTGTGTTGCCTCTTTTTTGGCTTTTGTGAGTTGCCAGGGGATGATTGTTCTGTCTGTAAATCTGAGTGTGGCTGCTGCTCTCGATGTGGCCAGAGAAGCGAACGGTGTAGCTCATCTCAGTGTAGGCCTCTGTCTGAGGCAAAAATCTGGGCTGTGTGTTTCTGTTTCTGCTTTTTGTTGCTTGCAAGTTTCAGCACTTCATTTGCTTGAATCTCAAGCAGAACAAAGCTGCAAGTCAGTGTCTACTGCCTTGTACTGCTAGGAATGGGAATGACATCTTGAAATTAAGGAAACTGTATTTTAAGATGTACATGTAACCTTGTGGCTGGAGAGCTGCCTGGCAGAAAAGGACCTGTGAGTTTTGGTTGAAAACTGGCTGAACATGAGCCAGCAGTGTGCCCAGGTGGCCAAGAAGGCCAACAGCATCCTGGCTTGAATCAGCAGTGGTGTGGCCAGCAGGACCAGGGCAGTGGTTGTCCCCTGTCCTGGGCGCTGGTGAGGCTGCAGCTCAAGTACTGTGTTCAGGTTTGAGCCCCTCACTCCAAGAAGGACACTGAGGTGCTGGAGTGTCTAGAGAAAGGCAACAGAGTGGGGAAGGGTTTAGAGCACAAGTCTGATGGGGAGTGGCTGAGGAAACCAAAGGGGTTTAGTCTGGGGAAGAGGAGGCTGAGGAGAGACCTGATCGCTCTCTGCAGCTCCCTGGAAAAAGGGTGTATTGAGGTGGGGGTTGGTCTCTTCTCCCAGTAATGAGCGATTAGAGGAAATGGCCTCTAGTTGTGCCAGGACAGGTTCACATTGGGTATGAGGAACAGTGTCAAGCACCTGACCAGGCTGCCCAGGGAAGTGGTGGAGTAACCATCCCTGGAGGGGTTCAGAAGATGTAAATCGGCTGCTCAGGGACAGAGTTTAGTGGTGGCCTTGGTAGTGCTGTGTTAATGGTTGTTAATGGTTAGACTTGATGGTCCTAAAGGGCTTTTCCAGTGTAAAGGATTGTGTAAGTCTATGAACTGTTTGAACCTCTTTAGGCTTTGAGGAAAAAGGTGAGAAATAGGTGATCATACAAGACTCTTCACTCTTATTTTGGTTAAAAACCTTGGGAGGATCATGTCACTGGTAGCAACTGGAGAGTGTGTCATCATTTAAATGTCACTTTCATAATGTATGATCTTGGGTATTATGGGATAACTTTGAGAGGAGAACTGTTTGTTTCTGATGGTCTGTTCTCTGTTACGTAATTTTGGAGTACAAGGTATGATTGACAACTACCCACCAGAGGTGTTACACTGAAGAAAGAAATAATCATGGTTAATTTTTAAGCTGCGTACTAGACATCTTCTGTGTGTAAGACAGACAGTGTTGTGGACATGGATTGCTGTGCCAATAGAATCTACCATCTCTTGGGCCACATGAACCAGACTTCCATAATCACTACATGATGCTGCTCATCACAAGGGCCCTTTCCCTGCCAAGCATCCCTTCATTGCATCCAACTGCTTTACACCCTGAAGTATTTTTTTTTTCCTGAAGGAGAAACCATGTGTATGTTCACTTTTTTCAGCAAGGAGAGTTGCTTTTGCTCAACCTTTCCTGAATGTTCCCAGCACTGGAACAGATTCTGCTGCGTTTTAGTTTGCATAGTGGTGGCTCTGGAAAAGTGGCAGTATTTTTGCATGAAACCCTGTAGCCTGGGGTATGTACCTTAGTCCAGAAGGAGCTCTCTGCTCCCAGGCAGCCCAGCAGGGCCTTACACATCACTCTCAAGTTAACAGTGCCAGCGCCTTTCAGCCACCCAGGGTATTGGTGTGGTACACAGCAGATCCTCTGACATTTCATCCCCAAGTAGAGGAGCTCTTTCTCCTCGAGCTGATTCAGAGGGGGCAGTGGCTCTTGCACAGAACTGCAGAGAAAGGTCTCTAACTGTATTTTGTCTGGCTTCCAGGCCTACCGCCAGCAAGAGTCATCCTGCAGTGGTCTGGAGCAGTTGCGGCAGGAGTCCTCTCGCCAAGGGCACGCGCTGGCCAAGGTGTCCAAAGAGAAGGAATTGTTGGTGCATGAGAAGGCTGCCCTGGAGGTGCGACTGGCAGCCATGGAGCGGGACAGACAAGGCCTTTCAGAGCAGCTGGCAGAGGCCAGGTAAAGGCAGGGAGGAGAGCCCAGGCAGGACATGATTTCATGTCTCTAATTGTCAAGGTGGTATTCATGACACAGGGATTTATTGCATCCTGTGTGCTTTTCAGATGTTCTCACCTTCTGTGGACAGCAAATGAAAGAATCTCAAGCAAAATGAAAAAACATATACCATGATTTAAATGTTATTTTTCTGATGACTAAAGCCAGCGAAGCTCTCCTGAGCCTTGACCTCATGTTTATGCCCCCTTGTGCATTTCTGTGTGAAGTCCAAAGCAGTCCAGGTTGGCTCTGCACTGAGTAATGTTTAAGTCATGCAGATGGTTCCTGAATCCTGAAGCTTCTCTCTGATTCTTGTTTCTTGTTATGTGCATTTGAACACAGATACTTCTTTATCAAGTAGTTTGACAGGGCATCTTTAGACCTCAAGGCTATTGCATATGGACGTTGTGAGTAGCACACTGCCATTTAGGGCTAAGCTAGAGGCTCGTGCTGAAAATCTTGAGTGCCTTCTGCTTCTGAGCTCGATCTTGTTACCTAGGGTGCAGGACCTAGAGTTGGTTACACCAGCAGTAGAGTGTAACTTGCTCTTCTGAATTCTGTCCAGTCTTCAGGGTACTTGCCCATCACTGATGTCTGTGTCCTGTGCTCCTGACCACATGCTGTTTAGAGACAGAGGTCATGGAGAAGTTGTACAGGGAAGGAACAAGATTCTGTCTTTCTGCTCTGTCAGGTTTCTGAGATCAAATGTGACAGGGAGCTAAAGGAGGGAAGGTTTAGATTAGATATTAGGCTAAGTTTTTTACAGAGAGAGTGGTGAGGGGCTGGAATGGGCTGACCAGAGAGGTGGTGGATGTCCCATCCCTGGGGGTGTTGAAGGCCAGGTTGGATGGGGCCCTGGGCACCCTTGTGTAGCTCCAGGCCTGGAGGTTGGTGTCCCTGCCTGTGGCAGAGGGGTTGGAGCTCTGTGACCCTTGGGATCCCTTCCAACCCAGACCAGTCTGGGATTCTATGTTCTGTTGTTTTAAAAAAAAAAAAAAGGTATTGAGGTGCTTGCTCTCTAAGGTGTTTTTTAGAAGACTCCTGAACTTGCAGAGCTGTACAAATGATGTATGAGACATTGTCTGTCTGTCAGGCTTCTTGACTTTTGCACTGTACCACTCCAGAGAATATTGTTTGCAAGGCTCATAAGTAGTCCTTTGATTCATTCTGTTTCTTGAGAGTTTCTGCTTCTTCTGAGCTCCAGCTTCTCTCCTCTGATCCAGCTGAATTATATTTGTTCAGCTTTTTTTTTTTTTCATTTTTTTCAGGGGACAGTATTTTTCTTTAAAAGTGATAAATTAGGCAATACAACCTTTGGCAATAGATAATGAAAAATCAGCAACTACTCTTGCCAGATGTTCTCAAGAGCTTTTTGTTGTCACAGTTTTGGACTCTCCACTTTTCTGTTTTGGAGACTGGCTTCTATTTGTTTGTAAAATGGAGCATATTTACTTTGGACTGTCAGATATAGGTACAATCAGAAACATGTGGTTGTTCTTCTTGAAGCTACATCCTCCATTGTCTGTCAAAGTAGTGAATTCCTTCTGTTGTGGGTTTTATTGTTGTTCCACTCTGGTGCCCCTTTACCCTGAAGGCTGTTCCCTGATTCCATTCCCTGTACAAGCAAGGCTACCACCACCTGTGGTGTAGGAAATAGGTAGACAGGACACCATGTTAGACCACTACAGCTCCTTCCCACAGGCTGAACAGACTGTACCTGTCTTTCACAGAGTTCTAGTTAAGGGAAAATCCACTTCTGATGTTATTATGAACGCTGCTGCTGGCATGGGATTTTATGGGCTGGTGTGGTGCATTGCTTTAGTCCTTTTTACAAACAGGGGTCTGGAAAATTCCCTACCTGTAGCTATGCTGCAAACAGCATTAAAACCTCACAAGTCAGCCAGGGAAATACTCTGCTTCTGTCTCCTTGCAGAGTGCCTTGGAAGTGCAGGTGAGAGAAGGGCTGTGAGCAGGGGCTTTGGCTCACTGGCACAGCTACCTCTGTGTCAGAGATCACACACCAGCGATGCAAGATGTGGCTGTAGAGATCTAATTTGGCTGGGCTTCCTGGTTTTGTTAAGTCATCTCTAAAGCCTGGGCATTCCCCTGGGGCAGGGTGGGGGGCTGCATTGCTATTTTAAATGGTAGGAGTATGGGGTTTTATGTGCAAGTTTCCATGCAGCCAGTTTTGTTCTCATGGGGAGGGATCTTGAACTGCTTCTTACTGGAGTAAGGCCCCGTGGGTGCCAGGAGCAAGCAAGTCATTTCTCTCTGTATTTGGGACTTGCAGGTCAGCAAAGGAGTCCCTGGAATCCAGCCTGTTTGAGGCTGAGCAGCGCTTGTCTCAGCTGGAGATCTCTCGGAGTCAGCTTGAAATCCAGCTTCATGCAGTCACGCAGGCCAAGGAGGTGATACAAGGTGAGGGCCCTGTGTGCTTTTTTCTGGGCATCCCCCTGCCTTGGGAAGATGGTATAAAACCAACTGTCTGTCTGCAGTGCTTCTGAGCAGTGGAGGAGCTGGAGACAGGTCCCTCCTGCACTGAAAGTCTTGAGGTTGGTAAAGTCAGAACCACTGTTTGTGTGGGCACTAAATCTTGACACTTGTCTTGGGTGCAGGAGAAGTGAAGTGCCTTCAGTGTGAGCTGGAAGCAGAGAGATCTCTAAGGAGGCAGGAGCAGGAGAACATGGCACAACAGCTCTTGCGGACAGAAGAACAGTATGAGACGACTCTCAGCCTTCGGCAAACTGACTGTGAAGCAGAAGTAAACAAGCTTCTGCAAGACCTGGTAGGAAACAGTATACTCCAGAATTCTTCAAGCAGGCTTTGGAGGCTGGCTTCAGAAGGAAAATAACCCATGTGTGTGAAATGGCAGCAGTCATCTGTCATACACCACACGCTGTAGCCAGGCAGCAGAGCCCGTTAGCTCATATGTGAAGCTGCATGAAACCCTGAGGGCTCTGCTGGGGCAGTAGATGCAGCCACAAATTCATGGTGGGCATACGATGAGTTGAACAGGAGGTTGGGTGGTCCCCACCCAAGGGATGGCAGCCAAGGGGGTAGGATCTTCCCAGACTCCCATCTACCATGAAGGAGACTCCCAGCATTCCTGCCAACTGCAGTCATGGGAACTTTGTTCCTTCCTTTCTGTCCTCTTGTGGTTGGTGCAGGTGTTGTCTTTGGGCTTGAAGTGTATGGAATAGGCCCCTTGTTTGCTGGGGCTTGAGTTCATGGTGTGTCTTGTGACTAGAGCATCAAGATACTGGCCTCTTTCTCACCCTGTGATCCATCAGCACCTCTTCACTGATTAAAGGGGACGTGAGCTTTGAAAATAGACTCTGAGAATAGAGAGAAATCCTGAGGAGAGAGATGCTAGGGAACAGGTAGCCACCAGACAGGGGAAGTTGATGTCTCCTTTTCCTAATGGTTGGACGTAAAGATCTTTTCTATGATTGTCCCACGTGCTGACCCTCCTTTTAAGTTGATAGAACATAGTTTATGGGGGGGCACAAAGCCACTACCTATGTACTGTTGGTGGGGGGTGTTGTGGGATGAATGAAGCTTCAAAGTTTTTTTAAGGAACTGGGCTGAGACTCCATTGTGAAATCTTTTTCCTCCCATCACCAGGCAAGGGAGAGGGAAGGGCACCATTCAGAGCTGCAGGAGATACTGGAGCAATGGGAAAAGGAGAAGGCAGAGACAGAAAGGGAGCATGAGAAGCAGCTGTTTGATATGAAGCAGGAAGTTGCTACTATGCAAACTCAACAAGAAGAGGAACGAGTCAGAGTTGAAAACGCCAAGCAAGAGGTAAAGACTGTGAAAGGAGAGTTTGTGGTTTTTCACAAGGTTTGAGTTGTGGGAGATGGCTGGGTATCAGGCTGTGGAGCTTGCCATCCCTGTTTTCTACATTGCATTTGGTGAAGTGGAAGGTGAGCAGGACTATCTTTGGGACTAGGAATGAGACCTCTTGTAGGAAGCCACATTGCTTTTCATTTTCAATTTTTGTGCTGCTGTTGTGTTTTTTAAGACTTACCTCAGAGTATCTTCACAGTTCTCTTTAGGGTCTTCTTTTAATGTTTGCTGATACATGTTTATAGCCTTAACTCCTTTAAAGCCCAAACTGAGTTTGTAGGGCTTTTGTTTTGGGGAGGAGTGGCAGGATTGTTGACAAAAGGAAAAAAAAATTAACAACTCTGTAGAAATATTTCTGAGCAGTAAAACAGGGGTGTCTTGTGGGCTGTGTGTAGGTCACTTGCTGCTAAGCTAGTTTTTGCTCAGATCTCCCATGCCAAAGCAACAGTCAGTCACTGAGAATCCTCCTTGTGTCCTACCCAAAGTCCTTTTTATGCAACATGCCTAGGGACAGCAGTACCCCCAGATGTGTCTGCAGGTATTGAAATGACAGGGCAGCATTCAGAGATGACAGTGTGCTCCTGTAATGTCAGTACTTTAACATACTGAATACCTTCAAACTGCAGTAATTTTCACTAAACCCCACCTAGAATACATGAGTCTTCTGAAACAGCTGCTGGCTTCAGCCCTCTGGCAGCCTTGCATTTTCTGTACTGCCAACCAGCTGCAGAAGTTGCTATGGAAAGACAGGCAGGGCACAGCAGAAGATGAGGGGTACCCTGCCATGTAAAGGGGGGATGGGTCTGATGTGTCACTGAGGGTGTCCTCCTGCTGAGTCCCAAAGATGACAAAGCCCCCTTGCTTCCCAAACTCCTGCTCAGAGAGGAGCCTAGGTGCAGCTAGGTCCAGTCTTAGTCCCAGACTTGGTCAATGGTTTATGTCTAAAGGATTATATACCTATATAACCACATACTGGAGTCAACGTTTGCCCCCAAAGGACTTTCACTGAGGTGGTTTTGCAAAGTTGAAAGTAACAGAAAGTTTAAGTGAAGCAACAGAGAGTTTGGGGTTGGCATCGAGAAACGCGCTTGCTGCACCAGCGCTGATGCCTGACTGAGATGCTGACAGTAATGCCAGCAAGTTGCTGTCCCAGGTGTTCTTACCAAAAGGGGGAAATTGCAATTGCTTACCAAGAAGGCATCCCTGTCTGGAGTGGAGAAGGAGCACAGCCTGTCCACTGACTCTTTGGGGGTCTTAATTTTCTTCTCTCCCACCCTGGGGAAATGTCCTCAACAGCCTTTATATCCCAGCCTTAGCCATTCCCTCCCAGGGGTGACATTTAACATGATTTGGGTGGAGAGTTGAGTACTGTAGTCAGCTGTGTTTAGCATGCACTGCTTTTTGCTTGTTAGCATATTTAGGGGTGTCAACTTTAATATTAATTTTGCCATTAATGAAGCAAAAGGTCTCACTCCAGGCACTGTGAACCTTCAGAGTTCTGTGTAGAAACCATCTGCCTGTTTATCCTGTGGTCTCTAGCCAAACCAGGGCCATGGTGCTGTTGCAAGGCTCCTCCTGCAGCTGCTTCTCACACCAACCATGTTGATCTCCACCCACAATATCTGAATGAGGGATTAGCAGACACCAGTGCGCTTAACCTCTTGGGTGCAATTCCCACCTACCCTCACCAGCAAGGTGAGACACTTGAGAAATGCCATACATGTTCCTGTTAGATGACTATGAGTTTGTTGGAGATCCAATCCCAGATAGACTGTGGATGGGCTGTGTTTATACTGCCAATCTCACTTAAGGACCTGTGGCTCCAACTGGGCAGACAGTGATCTAGGAGACCAGCAGCATAATGCTCCAAGAACATGGGAGCCCATCAGTCTCTGAATCTTATCACATGAATTTTGTATGGGAAGTTGAAACCCATCTTCTTTTTATTTCTGTGCAGGCCCTGCTAGAACAAGAGCGTGAGAAGGCTGCTTTGTTAGAGAGGCTGCTCCAGACTCAGGAGGAGCTAAGGGAAGCCAGCCAGCAGCTTGAGCAGCTCAGGCAGGAGGTGGAAGAGCAGCGAGAGAATGGGCAGGTAAGTCCAACTGGTAGGGTGGGTTGAAGGAACAGGCCCTTGGCAATTGGACATCAGCTGAGATAAGCTGAGAGAGACAGGTCATGGAGTGAAGGGCAGGAACAGGGGAATGAAATACAAGTCCTGCGCCTCAGGAGGCAAGGACTACTGCAGTTGCTGAAAGCAGCACAGAGCCTGCTCAGCTCCAGAGATCAACAACAGGAAGGAAGGGTTACAGTGGAAGCAGAGCTGGGTAGAAAGGCAGAACGAAGTGGCTGACTTAATGTGATACTGAAAGAGAAAGAGAAAAAGCTGGACCTGATGGCAGGTCCAAGTAGCTTGCTCTCCATTTGTGTTTACAGAATGTCAGAGAAAAGCTGCAGGGAGAATTGCAGGAAAGTCAGAGTAAGATCAAGGCAGTGGAAAAGAAGCACAAGGAAGAAATCAAGACCATCAAAGAGGAAATGAATATCCTTCTTCAGCAGAGGGATGCTCTACAAAAACAGGTGACTAAAATGGCAGTAGCTACTCCAGTCATCAAACAGGTGAAGTGTCTCTCCACTTCTTGCTTTTCCATTGCAGAGCAGCTGGCTGATGGGGTAACCCCTCTGGCTGCCATCATGCTGTGGTCTCCATCTCAGCTGGTCTGAAGACTTACCAGCCAGCTGACCCTCAGCTGCTGCCCTGGAGAGATGGGCCAGTCCTTTTGCCTGTTTGCAGCAATCATCCACATGGATTTCTGCTGGCCTGGTACTCTAGCCTTGTTTTTTAACATGTTTTTTCAGCTGAACATGGTGACCCACTCAGATTTTTAAACAAGTTGGGTATATCCATTGTGAACCTGGTACTTTTGTGATAGGGTGAAATACCAAGTTGTTCTTCCCCTTTCCTGACAGTGACAAGCCATAGTCTTTAATTGCTTTGTTGTGTTTTACTTGAGGTGGAAGAGTTGACATCTCAGCTAGCAGCCTCTGAAGAGTCCCAGCAAGCAATTGCTCACAAAGCTCAGCAAGATCTGAGTGAGTCACAGGAGCTGTCAAAGCAGAAAGTGCTAGAGGTTGTGCACCTGCAGAAGATTCTGGAGGAGAAGAGGAGTCAATGGGAGGAGGTAGAACATCAGAACAAGGAGCTGCAGGCACGTGTGCAGTCCTTGGAGGGGGAAAGGAGTCGATGGGAAGAAGTGGAGTGTCGTAACACAGAATTTCAAGCTTCGTTGAAGGTCCTAGAGAGTGAAAAAAACAGGTAAATTAAATCCTGTGAGACTGCATTCTGTGTAATGGATTCCTTCCTTCAAATCTTTGCACATATAGGTGGCTCAGGCAGCATTTGAGTTCTGATCTGCCCATGGAGTGGGTTTCATTCCTTTGATGTTGTGTTTAATTGACTTTTAATCTTTCAGTGACAGTTTTTCTGAAGATAATGGCTTCTGGAATAGTTCTTTCCTTTAAAAAGGAAAGTTCTATTGTTAGGTCAGCATGTTAATACTGTTAAATGAAACTTTGAGGGGTTTCAAATCCAAAACACACCAGAGGAGGCAGGATGAGCTGCAGTATAACAAGCTAGGTAGATCCATCAGTGCCATGGCTCCAGTAAACTTCTAAACATTTTGGATCTGTATCAGTCTCCCATCCTGGTCCCTTTAATGGGGAGAAACCATCTTAAACCCACGTTTTTGAACTAAGCCAGGCTCCCTCTGAGGCTCCCAAGAAAGGAGAAATGTTCTTATTGCCATCTGTTTCCTCATTCCTCAAAAATCCCAGCAGTGTCTGGAGAGGCTCAAGCAGGGTCCCTGCCAGCCTCAACAGTTACAGATGTTCCTCTTCCCTAACATTTTCATTTCAGTCCTGTGCTAGGTTTATATTCACATCCCCATCTCAGAGTGAGTTATTTAGCCAGTAATTTGCCTCTTCTCTCTGGAAACAGCTCTAGTGGGCACATGCTTGGACGTGACTGTCAACCTCACTTAGGACTCAACAAGCAGCCTGGCTGTTAAGATGAACCTCAGCAGACAAGGCAATTTTCCTCTTGGTGGTGGAAGATCTAAGAGTTTATTAAATGTTATACCACGTAGTAATGAGTTGTGTGCTTTCTATTTCAGGCTGACTCTGTCTCTGAAAGAAAAGGAACTGAGCCTCAGAACCCTGGAAGAAAACAACCTTGCCCAGCACAACGAGGTGTCTCAGCTTCTTTCTGCTCTTCACCAGGCCCAGCAGCTCCATTCAGACCACCGTAGAGAAATACAAGAGCTCAGCAACCAGGTGACTCATGCACTAGCATCCTTTTCTCCAGGGATGTAGAATACAACCTTCAGCTTGTAGGCCCCAACATGTTTCCCCTCCCAACAACACACACTCTCTCCCCAGGCCTTCCTCCCTCTCTCTCCTCCCCTCCCTCCCTCATGTGTCACTCCCCTCAGTAGCAGCTCTCCAGAAGCTCTGTGCATCTCTTGCAGAGGCAGTTGCTGAAGGAGGCAGTGCTGGAGAAGGAAGCTGCCCTGGAAACTCAAGAGAAGCAGCTGCTGCAGGAGCTGGAGGAGTCCCGAGCAGAGGAGCAGCGCCTGAGGGGCTCTCTGTGTGCGCTGGAGGCCGAGATGTCTGAGCTGCGCGTGCGGCTCTGTAGCACAGAGAGCAGAGCCAAGGCCTTGGCTGCAGAGTGTCAGCAAGCTAACAGTGCCCACTGTGAAGCCCAGTCCCAGCTGGACAAACTGCACTTGGCTGTCCACCGCCTGATCTGTGACAGCAGAGATGAAGGCACTTGGAGTTCACAAGTGTGGCAGGCTGGGTGGACAAGTTCATAGAGCAAGTTCTGGAGAGCAGGGGGATGGAGCATGGTAGACTCAGCCCTTCAGTGTAGGCTGACTCAAGCCTTGGGAGGTCTTGAAAGTCTGCACAGAGACAAGTCCATGTCTGTATGTGGAGAAATGACCAACATCAAAATGAAATAGGGCCCATGTCATGTCAAGTCATAGGGCAGGTATGGTATTCCATGATGCAGTGCTGATGTTAGTGGTCTGCAAAATAATGTTAGGCTGTGACACACATCTTGCTGTAACATGAGCTCTGGGATGACATCAAAGGCTCTGCCACCTTCTCCTGTGTGTAAAGAGGTGTTTGGTGGAGTCCCTTCAATTAAAGCTTGAAACAGAATGTCTTCTCTCTTCAGAACAGGGTCATGTCTGGGGCCCAGCTGTTTCTCAGGCCAGGGACCTTCCTGCAGAGCTCACAGTGGACAGAGTGGCAGCAGCCCTACGAGACCTGCATCAGCACCTGAAACAGACTCAGCAAGACCTGGTAATGTGTCTCTGGTGCACCCAGCAATCCTGTCCTTCCACTGGACTGAACTGACAGGCAGAGTGCCAAAGCCAGAATGGGTGTAAATTTGTTTGGGCCAGGTTGGCTTGCTGCCATGGGGAGAGAGGAGAATCATCATCCACCTGCCCCCTCCTGCCTTGGCTATTTCTGCCTTAGTGTTTGTACCTCTCTGCCTCCTGCCACCTCTGTGAGGTGATTATTTCTCTTCTCACCTCTTCCAGAGTGATGCAAAGAAAAAGATACAGGGCTTGGAGCTGGAGCTGAGCGAGAGGGAAGCTGAGAGGGACCATTTCAGTGCCCACAATCAAGAGCTGAAGAAGCAGTTGGCTCAAAGCCAGGAAGGTACAGCTTCTCTTTTCCAAGGCATTGACCCTATCCTATGGAGATTTCTCATACCATACAGGAAGAGTGCAGTTCCTAAAGATGGGAAGAGGAGTAAAACAAGCATGAGACTTGTCTATAGAACTCCAAGTGAAAGCTCTTTACAGAGGAAGGCTGCATGGCTAGCAGTGCCTCTAGCTGTGCTGCTAGCTGAAATGTGATCTGGAAGGCAGCACACATCTCATTGCTAAGTAGATGTGGCTTGATGCCTCACAGCATCCTTCTCTGTGCACTCTTTAAAGGCACCAGTTTGCAAAAAGCCAGCTCTGAGCAACCTGCTCTAGTGAAGGTGTCCCTGCTCACTGCAGGGGGTGGGACTGGGTGGCCTTTAAAGGTCCCTTCCAACCTAACACAGTCTGTAATTCTATGGTTCTGTTGACTTCCTTGTCCTCTTACATGGCAGTTTCACAGTTCAGAGTTAACTTCTGCTGTTCCTAGTTTTCTAGTACCTGTGCTTCTGCATCCTTCTTACCTGTGTTCTTGCTGATACTGCTCAGGTGTCTGAGCTCACAGCCATAGCAAACACCAGCACTTCTCTAGCCACTTCTTACTTATGTCTTTGGTAACAAGTTCACGTTGTGTTTATCTGTAAACTGATTTTCACATGTAAATAGTGACCTCTTCCTCTAAGCTCCAGGCCACCCCAGAGACTCCAGGGCTACTGGCCTCTCTATATCAGAGCTTCTCCTTTCTCTGTCACTCTTCTCCCACTCTCCACATCCATCCTTCACTCTAATGTCTGTTAAATCTTCCTGGTCAATTAACTGTGTCACAGTCAGTCTTCACTTTTGCTTCTTCCTTTTCCTTTAAGATTCTAGATCTGACTCTCACCTACTGCCTGTGTCTGTTTTTCATTAGAGTTGGCTCTGCATGCTTCTGATGCTCTGGGTGACGTCCTACCCTTAGCCCTGGCTCTTCAAAAAGCAGAAGAGGAAACACATTTTCACACTCTTCTGAACCTGCCACTTTCATTCTCTTTTTTTGATTTTGGTTTGGTTTTTCTCTGCTTGGAAGTTTCTTTTTTATGTATACCTTGGAAGCCCTTGTGGGCTTAAAGCCTGGAAAGCACAGACAGTTAGATAAGAAAATGATGTTTTCTGTGTAGGATTCAAACTGGTTTGGTTTTGCTTTGCTTTTCACCTTCTCCTTCACCTTTACTGCTGCAGAGACACAGACGGCAGAGCGCAAGAAGAACTCTCTGCAAGCTGCCTTGCAGGAAGAGGCCACTGCTCTAAAGGAGGAGGCTATGAGTCTACATCAAGAGGTGACATCTTTGGAAAGAAAACTTGAGACCAGTGAGGAGCAGAGAAAGGATGTCCTGGTGAGGCTGGCAGATGCTGTGAAGGGCCTTTCCTTACATATGTTTCTTTTTGGCTTTCTGTTAATAATTGTAAGGAGCAACTTTTTCCAGTGGAGACCTGATGCTGTGTGGTCTTGTACAGATTCAGTCTAAATCTGAAAACATACAGAGTATGCAAATGATGACCAAGGTTCTTTCATCTTTTCCCTTCCACTCATCATTCATTGTTTCCAGACATTCACTTCCCTGCCAGGCCATGTAGCTGAATTAGCAGGGTCTCCACCTTGGGTAAAAGACGACAGGAAACATTAAGATGACAGATATCACAGCCTATGTGGAGAGGCCACAGACCACTACAAGAGCAGAGGAATATCATTTGTACCAGTGGTTGGGTTTTGGTTTACCTTTTCCAGTGGTGGTGTTCTGAACAAGCAGGGAAAGATGCCGCAGTCAGACACAGCTCCGGTACGATTCAGGGGGTTGATTTTCCTCAGTTCTGAAGATCTCTGCCCTTGAAGCTGTAGTCAGAGTCATTTTCAAACTCCTCTTTCTTTACCCTTGGGACATTGCCCGTGGTCTGGGCAATTGTTTGTGTCCAAATCCATATTTAGAGTTCTGAGGATCTGGAAGGAGAAGACAACATTTGTTAATAATAGAAAGCTGTTCAGCATTGTCCACCTGAGAGCAGACAGTGGGGAGAAAATAGAGAAATGTGGTAATAAAAGTCCTGATCCAGCTAAGTCTGCAAGGAGAAACTGGTCCTGGTTTCAAACACAGAATGACAGACTGATCTGACCTCTTTGTGAGGGGACAGTGGGGTTCTAGAGGATGGTACCATGAACATTCTGAAGAGGTAAAAAAAGAGATGTTTTTTGAAATGTAAACGAAGTGTTCTCTCTTGCCTTCCTGATAGAGACAACATCATCATGCCACTGCCTAGATCATGCTTAGTCTGTCTGTACTTTACACCCCATCTGCAATTCTGGCAGCTCCTCCCCAAAAAACACACTGCAGTTAGAAGAGGTTCAGAGAAGGGCAAAGAGGAAGGTGGGACTGGCTGAGCAAGCTGGGAAAGCCAACCTAAGGAGTGGTGCAGGAAACATCTACAACAGCCCAAGAGGCAGGGAGAGAGCAGTATTCACTCTGTCTTCCAGGAAATAAGAGCCATGCTGAAGAAAATGAGAGGAGGTGGTGTCATTACAGCAGAGCAGCCCTGTTGAACTCCTTGACAGAGGGCACTGTGAATGCAGCAGGTCTATATGGGGTCAAGAGGAGACTGTGAAAAGCTCTCACAAGTTTGATCAGTGCTGTGGTTGGGGAGGGGAAGTACCGTGTAGGTCTGTGTGACAATTAGACCTTTCTTCTCTGAGCATATACTCATAGGCAGGATACTCACCTAGATATTTGAGCCTGTGATCTTACATGATCAAATATTTTCCCATTCCTCCATTCACAATGACTCCAAAAATCAGTTATGGACCGAGTTTGATAAATACTGTTCTCAAATCTTTTCTGAATGACAGTAGAAAATATACATCAAACAGGGAAGCCAACTGTAGAGCTCAGATTTTCTACTGAAAGCTCAGACTTTAGCCCTTGGCTGCTACTGGAGCAGGAGTTCAAATCTAGTATGAAAACTAAACATACATAGATGGAATTACTGAATCTTTTCCTCCATGTTGCAGCACGAACGGGACAGACTGCAAGCACTTAAAGAAAAACTGGTATGGGAAATAAAACTTCTTCAGGAATCAGTCACAGCCTCTGAAACCCGGGCAAACACAGCCACAGATATGAACCACTCCCTTGAACATGAACTTCAAACCACATTGTCTGTACATGAAAACTGAGGAAGTGGAAATGCAGTGGGAGAAAATCCAGGCACTAGAGAAAGAGGCAGCAGAGGTGAAAGCTTTGCAGGAGAATCTCACTCGGATGACTGCTCTCCTGTTAGAGAGGGAGGAAGAAACAAAGTTATACCAGGAGCAGATGGGAATGCTAGAAAAGCAAAAAGAAATGCATAAGATTATTCTGGATCAGGTTATTAAGGACATAACAGAGAAAAACCAGAAGACAGAATCCCAGCGAGAACACATACAGGAGCTGGAGAAGCAGCAAGAAAAGCAAAGGATTGCTGTAAGCAGAATGAACAAAGACTTGGAGAAGAGAGACCAGGAGATCAGATCCCAGCAAGAAGAGATAGAGGAGCTGGAGAGGCAGCTGGAATTGCAGAGGACTGCTGTGACGAAAATAAGCAAAGAGCTGGAGGAGAGAGACCAGGAGATTGGATCTCAGCAAGAACAGATACGGGAGCTGGAGAGGCAGCTGGAATTGCAGAGGACTGCTGTCAGCAAGATGAGCAAAGAGCTGGAGGAGAAAGATGAAGAGATCAAATGCCAGGAGGGGAAAATAATTATTCTAGAGCAACATGGCACATCACAAGTGAGAAATCTGCTCATGGATCTTGATCATATGAGAGGAAACTTGAAGGAGAAAAACTTGGAGCTTCTATCTCTGACTCAGCAGATCCAAGAACTGGAAAGGGAGAGGGGACAGGTGAAAGCTCTGCACGTAAGCCTTGAACACCTGAGGGCAGTTCTTCAGGACAGAGAGTGTGAGTGTGATTCTCAAAGGGACCAGTTAAGACTCTTGCAGCAGTGCAAGGAACAGCAAGAGGGGGATGTGCAGGAGCTTCATGGTAAAGTAGAAAAGCTGACACTTTCTTTATCTCAAAAAGATCAAGAGCTTGAGTCACAACAAAAGCAAATCCAGGAAGCTGAAGAAGTCATGGAAATGCAGTTAAGGACTGTCCGTGACCAACTGGAGCAGACCTTAGAAACCTTAAAAGAAAAGGACAAGCTTATAGACACCCAAAAGCAACAAAGAGAAAAAACAGAAGAGCAGATGAACATCTTACATCGTGACTTAGAACACACTAAGGCAATACTGAAAGAAAAGGATTTCATGGTTGAATCTCAGAAGAAACTTATTGAGACCTTCCAAAAACAAGAACAAGACTCTGAACAGCAGAAAGAAATTCTGCAGCATCTTCAGGTAGCATTGAAGGAGAAAGAGGAAGAAATTCTGTCCCTTAGAAAGCAATGTGAGGCATGCAAGGAAAAGGAGAGAAAGCATGAAGCTGAGCAAAAAAATCTGCAAGCAATAAAACTGACTCTGAAAGAAAGAGAAAAAAAATCTGGGTTCTGGAGGAAGCTATCTCTGAGCTTCAGCAGCAGAAGGAGGAGGCAGCAATGCAGACTAAAGCTGTGCTGCAAAGACCAGAATACAGTGAAACTTCTCTAGAAGCTAGAGATCAAGACAGAGTGTCTTTGCAAGAGCATGTCCAGGACCTTCAAGAGCAGGAGTTAGAGAGCAAGCAGGATCTAGAAATGAGCCAAATACTAAAGGACAACCGTTTGGAGCTCCTCAGGCAGACAGAGCAAATAAACATGCCCAAGCTTTGTGATGAAAGCATGGAATCAGCACTAATATCATGCCAGAAGCAAGTGAATCTCCTTGAGGAAGTGGTGAGGAAAAGAGATGAAGAAAACGAAACTCTTATGCAAAAACTCCAGCGCCAGGAAGAAGAGCTGAAGACCTTGCAGAATCTCCAGCTTAGGCTAACTGAGAAGAATGAAGAGATCAGACATGACAGGGAGCAAGAAAAGCACCTGGAAGAAGCTTTGCATGAGAGAGAACTAGAGACCAAGGCTCAAGGTGAGCAAAAATTGTTAGAAGAGGAAATAAGAGGTCTTCGGGAAGATCTCCTGCATGTTCAGCAGACTCTGATAAAGAAGGATGGAGAGATCAAGCACCAGAGAGACAGAGTCAGGTATTTAGAGAAGTCTCTGACAGAGAGAGAACAAGAGCTTAGGAAGCAAAGTGAACTCCTAAAACAATTAACATCAGCTTTGCCATGGAGAGATGGAGGGGAGGCCCTCAAGAAACAAATTCAGAAACTCCAAAAATGGGAAGAAGAGGAAGCTGAGAAGAGGAGAGCTCTTCAGGAGAGAGACTGTTCCTTGCAAAGGCAGAAGGAGCTAACCCAACAACTGGAAGATGAGCGGAAAGTAAATGGGGAAGAGCTGGAGCGTGTGATTGCTATTCTGAAGCAGACTGAAAGCGGAGAAGTCAAATGGAAGGAGAAGGCACAAGCACTGACTCTTGCCCTTACCAAGTGTGAAATGGCCAATGGGACCTTGAGGGGAGAAATAGCCATCCTGCAGCGTATGGTTTCAGAGAGGGACACGGACCAGTTTCGTCTTCAGGTAGGTGCTGTGATTGGTCATCAGTCAACTAAAATACCTATGAAGGATTCTAAATATGTTTCCCATAAAGATACAGAAATATATATTCCCCTAAATCTATGACCTGCTTGGCCAGAAAACTGATTGCAGTTGGTATCGCTCCAGCCAGAGACTGTTCACCTGCTAGGATGGTTTCTGTCAAGCCCACAACTGCTGACAGAACTATGAGGCTTGCTGTTAAAATTAACTCAAGGCCAAAAAGTTGGGGGGGCGCTCATTGGTTCTCTCCTATCTAGGCAAGCCCAGCCAGCATGTTATGGTTAGGATTTGCATGGAAAGGAAAGGGCACAGTTGACAAAACTGATATACTCAAGTTACTAGGTGGTGCTTAAGGATGATTTCAGAGATCTGCTGTTTCTGATTGTACGTATTCATTAGTTGTGGACAAGCAAGAAGTTACTTGGTTGCTACTCACCAGATTATGTGATGGTATCACAAGGTCTCTGGCAAGAGTCCCTGGGAAGATGAAATTAAACACTTTTCTCAAAAATAGTACATATCATTTCTCCTTCAAGTGATGGTTTCTGAAACTCAGTTTCCCCTTAGGTGACCGAGGCACAGCTTTTCCAGAACTCGCACCACAGCCTGATCAGGTCCAAGGCTTCGTTGTGCCTTTGGGATGTATTTGTGCCACAGTCCAAAATGCACAAGGGCAAATTTGTGTGGATCTCTGCAAGGTGATCTGGGGAACAGCCCCAGGAAGAGAGGGGGCTGTTTTGTCCTGTGGATGGGGAGGAGGAGAAGGGACTTTGCACTGTCCGTTCTTGAGTCTGGCCACTCTACCCAACGTGTAGATTCTGTCCCTTCTGACCTTTCCATGGCACCAGCTGATGTGATCTCCTGTCTTTGTGCCCAGCAGGCTATTGCAGAAGGGGAGCAGCTATCATGGCTCTCAGAGAAGAGACTCCTGTCACAGCGGCTGGAACATCTGCAGCGAGCAGTTGCAAAGCTGCAGCTGGAGAAGACAGAGCTGAAGGAACTCAATGCTGAGCTCAGGAGGACTCTTGAACAGGTGAACCAGGCTTTTCCTGCCTCTGCAAAGCCTCACAGTCCCCTGGAACACCACACTTTCCCACAGACAGCACTCTGGAGTACTCTGCAGGATTCCTTCCCTCTCCCCCTTTCTCCTGTGGACACACACTCTTGACTCTCTCATGTCAGGAATCGTTTCCTCTTTGACTGGAATGCTTTTTGCCACAACTGTTCTGTGGTGCAGTTATCAGTCTCTAGGCAGAAATCTCCTCCTCATAATGTCCAGGGGTCCTGTTGCTCCTTGTGTGGTGGCAGGTTGTTGTGACCCTGTCTCCTATCCAATGTGCAGGTGGAAGGTGAACGGAGGAGACTGAAAAGATACTGTAGAGGCAGGTTGCTGCCAGATGCACGTGGGTTTTCCCTCTCTGACCAGCACAAGGTGTCTGCTTCTAAACAGGTGAGAACAACGTCATACTCGGTGGAGGGAGGGTCTGGCCATACATGTGGCCTACACTGGCAAATCCCAGTGGCAGCAGCCCCCCTGTACAGGCCTACTAGATGTCAAATAGTGACTGTGGCCCTGGCCAAACTGGAAACTAAAAAGAAATTGTTACGTTTTCTTCACAGGAGGAACTTCACACTTGCTGCAGCCGAGTAGCAGAGTTACAGAGTCAGGTGAGGAGTAGGAAGGTTCTCATCAAAAGCTGCACTGCTGGGCACAACTTTGCATGAAACTCCAGCCCACGTGGTGTGTGGCTGTCAGGGAGTGAGTACACCAGGCAGTGTCAGCCAGACTCACCTGTTAGCCATGGCCAAACAATATCATCCACCTGGGTCTAGTCTTGGACTTGCCTAAAGGTCAGGCATGGTGGGAGACAAATCAGGAAATTCAGAAAACTGGAACTCACCTAAAAATAGAGAATATTTCTAATATGATCCCCTTGAGCCTTACTCGTCTTGTTGACTGTTCCCCTTTTTGCCTGACTCCATTAACAGCAGAGCTTGCATCATGTCAGAGCTCCAGGGACCTCAGGCAATTGTCAGTCTCCTATTGCTGCTGTGTGCTAATCATGATCCCAATACTGGACCAAGTCAGAGACCTAAGCACTGTTTTCTCAATGTACAAATGTACATTCCAGCTACTGAACCCTCTTGCATCCCTTGACAGTGATACTGGCACTAGCAGCAGGCACCAGACTTCTCTCCCATGTACTTTTATGTGTCTGGTACACCCTGGTTTCCCTGAGGAGATAAATCTTTACAGGTGTACAGGGCAAAATGTGTACAATACTCATGGGAGAAAAGCACATGATTCTTGGCTCTGGCAAGTGGAATACTGCTGAAGCCACCAAGGTGTATCACCAGGGAGCCTCAGTGTCTGAAGTCCAGTTTCTGCAGCCTGAAGTAATTGAACCTCTTCCCCTTGCAACTGTTGTGTCTGCCTGTGCACCTACTTCAGCAGGAACGTGGAGGTGCCCTCCCACCAAAAAGCCCAGTAGGCACAGCTCTGCGTTGCCAGGAAATTATAGCTTTGGAGGATTTTCAAGGCCTTAGCAGTCCTTCAAGGCTCATACTCCACCTGGGGTTTGTTCATCACATTATGCTCTGCTCATTTGTGAAATGCTGTGTAGTTAGGAAGGAGTGAGAGTTTGCTCCCTAGCTGGCAGATTTTTAAACTAGACCATAACAGAACAGCTCTTCAGTATGGTGTGGAACTGGTAGTCCTTCTGCTGAGGAAAAAGCTTTGGGAACTAGGGTGGCAGTAGCTAAAATGGCTCTTTTCAGGGAAAAAAGAGTTGGGTTCCTGAATCCTATAGGAATTTCTTTCTAAATATACATGTAATGCTCCAGTGTTGTATGTGTGAACAGTACACCAGAAAAACTGGAATTGTTGATAATCTGAGCTCAGTTTAGGGTGACTCTGGGAACCTGTTTCTTCCCCTCCCACAAGGACAGCATGCTTGTCAGGACTGGAGTGAGCAGGTGCCTCTTCCCTGAGAGCCTGTACTGTGGGGCTACAGATGGTGTGGGTAGCATGGGCTTCTCTGAACTCAATCTTCTTCCTCTTTCAGGTGTCCCTTCTGCAGACACAGCTGGCACAGGAGCGGAAATATAAGCAGGACTATGTTGAGTGCTGCACAAAGACCAGCCAGGAGCTGTCAGAACTTCACCAAGAACTGTCTTACTCCTTAGCAGCAGTGGTCAGGGAGCCCAAAGCTGCTGTTCTGGAGGCAGAGACCCGGAAGCTGGACCGGTCTCTGAACCTTAACTTGGCACTTGTATCTCTGGACCATCGATCTCCTGAGAGACAGCCACTGCATTCAACAGCCAGATCCACCAGTAACGATGACCTGAGGTAACAGGACCAGTGTATAGCAAAAGGCCTTGGTGGGAGCCAATTCAGGGACCTGCCGTAGCAGGTGAACTGTAGCAGGGGGCTTGCTTCAAGGCATGAGTAGGATAGATGTTCAGAGCAGTGTTTGCTGCAGGTTCTCTAGCAGAAGCAGGGGTGGGACAAAACTGGTGCTTGCTTGTGTGGATGGGGTCAGTTGTAGGCCTGGAAAAGCAGGATGAACCTGATGGCAGGTAGGATTTCTTCCTTGCCCACAGCATTGCCTCTCAGCATGCCTTGTCAGCCTCCACACAGCCCTCCGCATTAGGCTGTTCCTCAGGTTCTGCACAGCATGCAAAGACCTTTTGTCTGGCTTTAATTTTCAATACACTTCTCTCTCTAAAAGACTGCACAGCTGGGGATGAACACCCGGTGAGAGATCTGGCAGCTCTGCTCCCCTGCAGCACAAGTTTGTTCAGCTGCACTTTACCCAGGGCGAGAGCTTCATTGATAGCACTCATGTTGGCTGTCGCAGCCCGGAGATCAGCTACCTCAGTGCTCCGCTTGTTCTGAGCCCCCGTCAGCTCTGCTACTGCCTGCTCTGCCTGAGGAGATGGGAGAGGATGATCCTCAGCTCAGGTCACAGAAATTGAATAACAACACATGCTAAAACATCAGATAAGGATGAAAACTAAGATAAAATCTGAATAGAGTCTGTGCTGCAGAAATACCTCTAGTGATAAAGTACTCAGGCACCAGTGGTTGGCTGAGAGGAGCATAGCATCTCCTTATTTGGGTACCAGCCAGGAGGGAAAGCACTGTGAAAGTCTTTTCTAGATAGAATGGGTGTTAAGAACTGATGAAGTTTAAGTCTTCCAGTTAGGTATACTGGAAATGTGAACGTGGATGGATGGATGGATGGGAATCAATGCAGCAGCACCAGACCCTTCAGTTATCTAAAGCACGAAAAAGACCCTTCCTCAGTTTCCAAATTACATTTCTTTCCAAGGCTGGGGATTATGAGAAACCAAGCAGAATGCAAAGCTGTATTTAATGCCTGTGCAGAGCAGCTCTCATCAGGGCTGGGTACATAGGTGTAGATATGGAACCAACATCCAAAGAACAAGAGCACAAAGATGTTATTTGCAAGTGTAGAAAAACAGCCATGCAAACAACTGTAAGGGAAGGGAAATATCTCACCTGGATTCAACATTCCTCCAAGCAGCAACAAAACAGAATAAAAAGGACAAAATAACGTTTTTCTGACAAGCAAACAGACTGTTTTGCTGTGGTTTTTTAAACCCAGTTTTAGTTTTTCACCACTTCCTGTGTTTCCTGTTCCGTCAGAAACACGAATGTTAAATAACACAAGTTCTCCTCCCTGTCTTTAAAGAGAGTGAAATATCCAACACTTTATGAAAAAAAAATGATCAGGAGACCATCTGAGGCCTTGGGACATAAAGGTTACCATGGTATGAGGACATTAAAGAAATAATTCTGGGTATTTATTGGGAAGTGTGCTTCTTTCTGACAAAGTCTGAGATTTTAGGGGCTTGGTTTTTTATGATAACCCTCAGGACATTTAGAATGCCAACCACAATGAAATAATCTGTTTCAGCAAATGTTTCCCTGTGCAGAGACAGTGCACTTTCAGGAGATTCAGAGGCTGCCCACTGCAAAGCTTTGGTTCCTGTCAGTCTGCACATGTCTGCATTAAGGCACGTGTGCATATGGTACCATTGACTGATACCTCACTGAATATGGTTATAACGGTGTCATGGCTTTGCCCCAGTTGCAGCTCACAGCTGCTTGCTCTCATTTCCCCCACGCTTCTCATTTCCCCCCATGCTGGTGGGAGGAAAAGGGAGAAAAAAAAAAAAAGAAAGGGGAGAACCCACTAAAGGCAAACCTTTAAAGGCTGAGATAAGGAGAGTTCACTGGGACACCCAAGGGAGGGAGAAATAACAACAGACTTCATAGCAAAACACACTGGGCTGGTGATACACGGTGCAGTTCCTCACTGAACTGCACAGCTCAGCCCGTACAGCTCAGAGCTGTGCCCAAACAGTGTGCCCTGGAGCTGTGTGCTCCTCCCCTTACCAGCCCCTCTTTAACGTTGAGCATGATGTCATGGTATGGAATAGCCCCTTGGGTTGGGTCCCCTGCCAGATTCCTGGGTGCCCACCACCTGGTGAGCAGGGCAGCATGAGAAGCTGAAAAGCCCTTGACTGCTTGGCAACAGCTAAACCATCCGTGTGTCACCAGCACTGCTCCCATCCTAACTCCCAATGAGAGCACTGCCCCAGCTGCTAGACAGAACATTCACTCCATCCCAGCCAAACCCAGGACAAAAAGTAAAACCTGATACTCAGGAACTCTTTGAGGGCCTTCTTGAGGCTTACCCACACCCACAGGGCTTAATCAGGAGAGCAATTGCTAAATTAAGATTTCAGTGGCTGCTCATTAGCCTTTTCCTGATTATGAAAGGAACTGAATTTAGCTCATGTTAGCAAACTTGTATGTAACTTCAATCTTTTTTTTTTTCCTAGTCTAAACAGGACCTCTGATCTTCTCTATCTTAAAAGAAGGATTTCTACCAAGCCAAGGGCACAGAACCAAGGCTCATGGACATGAGAAATGGGATGAACTCCTGTTGAGGCCGCTCCCTGCCTTCTGCCTCTAATTGTCTGACATGCAGCTGGTGCTGTCAGACCTCAGCTGCTGATAAGTGTTAGAGTCTATAAAGCATTATTTCAGGCAGATTACTTCTGGGGACAAAATACAAGTATGCAAAACCAAAACCAAGTCAGGAGAGACAACAGTGTATGGAAAAGGAAGCTCAAACAAGAAACAAATAATCCCTGAAAAATAGGACTTCTGGGACACGTCTATCCTTGAGCAGCTACTTGAACTAAAACTACATGAACATTGAGCTACACACAACGTACTAACATAACTAAACAGAACTAACTTTACACCTTACTCAGTGCTGGTTCTGGTCTGCATGTGTTTCAGCCCTGGGTCTCTTACTCAGCCATTGGAAAAAAGCAATTTCAGCCTGTTTCTACCTGGAGAAAAGCTGCAGTTGTGAAGATGTTGACACCAAGCACACAACAAAGGTTCAGAAGCTCAGGTCAGAATTATGTTTACAAGGTGCTGCTGATGAGCACCCTTCACACTGTCACGAAGGCACCTGTGCAGATTCCCAAGCTGGAGCTCTGTTTAAGGACAGTAATCCATCCCCAGGAGAAGGGCAGAGTTACAGCACAAGGAACAGAAGTCAGTCTGTGACCTTCAGTGCTTGAATAGCACCAAAAAATAGAAGTATGGACTTGGGTCTAACCATCAGTTTACAAACATGGTGTAGCTAGTCTGACATGAGGCAGGGAGGGCAGTGCAATGGAACTAGTTTTGCACAGTGCTGACATTGATCCCCTCCTGTTTCCTGCTGATTGAAATCAGTAGGGAATCAAAGCCAGGAGCAAAAATCCTGCCACTCATCACAGTTTTGTGCCAAAGCTAGTAAAAATTGCTGTTTTAATAGCATTGTTAATGTGGTTTATGATGATAAGTTTGGAATATTCAGACTTCTCTTAGACATTCCACTTCATCCTGTGTGACATTCTCTAAGTGTATAGAGAGCATATAGGATGGAGCATTAATGTCAACCTTACTAAAGGGTTCAAAAAATCACAAGTACCTAGGTTCTTAGGTGGAATTATGATCCAAACAAGGATCTAGGGCGCTCACAGAGCTTTGGCCAATACTGGTCAAGATTTTTATCTGTAATTCAAAGAAAAAAAAAACTCCTGTAAAGAAAATTATGAATAAAGAGGCAGAAAAACATCTCAGCTTCATATACAAAAAAACCCAGCAAACCCAAACAACCTGGCTCTGAGGTGTCCATTTCCCTCAGGGGTCAGGGAAATCTTGGTGGTTGGTGCCATGAAAGCATTGCCCAGGGGTGGTGGTTTAGCCCCAGATGGTGGCTGAGCACCACACGCTGCTCACTCCCACAGGAGAGACAGACAGAGTCTCCATGGGTTGGGATAAGGACAGTTCACTGCCAAAAATCACCATGAACACAGAACAGCAATGGCAAATGACACCCAGTGCTAACACAGAGTGTCTTACTGACCTGACAGCTATGGAGGGACAAGGAGGGATGGAGGGATGGACCCAGCCACACTCAGGCTGTCCTGGAGACACCAAGCCCCCACCCTTCCCCAGCCACCCCCTTTTATGGGGAAGTGATGTCAGGTGGTGTGGAAACAGCCCAGGCTAACTCAGCTCACCTGGGCTGGCTGCTTGGGGAGGTTAACTCTGGCCTGGCCAGAACCAGGACACTGGGAAAAGGTTGGTGTGGAGGGGAAAAAAGGGAGGGATCAAATGTTACAAATAACTAGGAAAGCAAGAGAGGACAATTATGGTTTAGCCTGGATCTTAATCCTGGATGCAGTCTTATACCTCCAGAGAGAGCTGAACTGAAAGAGGTTCAAAGAAATCCAGCAAGGAAGCTCAGAGGTCAGATGGTTTCCACAAAGGACCGTGTGTATAAGAGGTGAACTCTTCAGTGGGGGAAAGATGGGAAACTGGGAACAATTTACTTCCTCTCTGGGCAAGGGCTGAAACTGATTCTGTCAGATCCTTTTCCTCCCAGTTCAATTGTTCTGTTCATGGTTAACAGATTTAAGCTGAAACTCACCCAGCCTGGATAATCCACTCATTTTATGGTGAGCTTTGATCTGAGTGAGGACTCCTTGATCTGAAAACACACCAGAAGTGTCTGAGGGTTGAGAACATAATTTAAAATGAGATAATCTAGCAAGGTAAAGAGCAGAATCACAACCCTGGATGACAGGAGAGCAGATGAGTAGAGAATTCCTTAGCTTGGAAAGGAAGTACCCAAAATGTGGAAGAAGAATCAGGTTATCCAAAAGAAGAGACATTTCTGTAGAAGCAGTAGGGGAGTTGGAAGAATAGTTAGGGAGCTCTTCAGCCAGTTAGACATAGGACCAGGGTGTGCCAGGGGAGCTGTCTATCATCTTTGAAAAATTGTGGTAATAGAGGATGGTTCCTGAGACCCGGAAAGAGCATTATACCAGTCTTCAAGATGGGCACAAAGGAGGGTCTGAGGAGCTACAGGATAGTCAGGTCCACTGCACTGCCTGGGAAGGTGATAAATCCTCCTGGAAACCACTTTCAAGCACCTAGGAGGGAAGGGGATTGGGAGCAGGACCAGCCAGCATAGATTTGCCAAGGGGAAATCTCTCCTGACCAACCTGCTTGGCTTCTGCATGAAGTAACCAATGGGAGATCATGTAGTTTACCAGATAGGAGTAAAAGTCACACAGTCCTTACAGCCAGACTGGTGATGTATGGACTGAATAAGTGAATGGTGGAGTGAAAAACTGACTGAACCAGCGGGCTCAAGTTGTATGAACTGGGCAGTCCATAGTGATACCTTCACCTTCCACACAACCCCTGTCACCCATGACCTCCCCCTGTCCCCTGACCATACTGTTAGTGAATTGTCTACAACCACTGCAACTTTTATTATTGTACTTTATTTCCCCCTGCTCTCGAGGCAGGCCAACAGCACATGTCCATAGTATGTCCACAACAGGTCCGTGGTGGTTCTCTGGTGGGTTTGTGGTAGTCCCATGGCCCAGCTGCCAGTGTCCCTCTGTGGGGACATTCTGTCACATGGTCCTGCAGCCTCCCCAGCACTCCTTGGGCTGATGGGGAAGGGATGGTAACTCAAGTACTGTGTGGCCTTGCCATCCCTGGCACAGCACTGCATCAACTCCACCTCCTCTGCCAGGCCCCTTAGCCTCAAGCCACCGAGCCAGCCCCACCGGGGCTTCAAAAGCCTCACCATGGCAAAGTACAGCAACCTCCTCAAGGGCCACCTTCTCTAGGGCCTGGTGCACCTTGAAGATGACCCAGTTGGGACAGCAGTGTCTGATGTCATTGTGAGCTGCCTGCAGGTCACTCTTGGCTGGCTGCAGCCACTGCTGGGCCTCTGGGATGGATGGAGTTGGGGACATGGTGTCCTTATTGCACAAGCAGGAGCCATGGCTTTCTTGGACCCAGCAGTGGTGCTGGTCAGCACTTGCAGGGGTGTATTCGAAGTAGAGGTCCTCCAACACCTTTGACTGCTTGTCAGCACACAGCTACCATGAGATTTTCAGGCTGAGATCCACATCATCATTTACCTCTGACATCAGGCTGTGACAATCCTTCTATGCCTTCCCTTCTGCCAGTCTTCTCCTGCAGCCTCTTCTCCAGCTATGGCAAAGGACCTACCTGTGCCACATCATTCTCCTCCAGAACTGACACCACCTCCCGTGGGTCCTGGCAGACCAGCATTTCACGCAGCACTGACAAGGCGGGTGCCCCCAGTTGTCCATCCAAGATGGTATTTATCTCCTGTGTTAGTGTCTCCAGGACCCTCAGCTGGTGCCGGTTCAGCACCATATCTGTATGCCTCATGTAGAGCACGCGCTGGGCACCAGGAGCCAAGCACACGTGGATGACCCGTGACTGGGAGCTGCCCTCCACCTTTTTACCACGGTGGACCATCACAGTGCAGATGTTCTCACAGCACTGTACTTTCAGCTGCTCCACTGCAAAGCCACCATCCTTATCCATTCTTATCATACCCCTGTGGCTCTGCCACCGGAGCAGGGATGCCAGCCCCATCCTAAACCATGGTGATACCAGGAGAGTCTGCAGACGCCTCTGCTCGGGGCAGCGAGAACCATAGCGACATAGCTGTGGACTGTTCTCCAGCTGCTGCTCTGTCACTTCTGAGAGTGCCTGTGGCCGCAGCTTCTTTGGTAGCATTTGCAACAGCCACCGGGCATTACACACAGTACCTGGCAGTTCAGCCATGAACACAAAGGTCTTCCCCAAGGCCCTAGAGGTACTGGAGGACACGCAGTCATTGAAGTACAGCCTGTGGGATAGCTCGAGACAGTCATCAGTGCTCAGCAAGTACAGCTCAGTCACAGTGGAGAAGTCAGGGGGCTCCTGTGCATCCTCCAGCAGCCGGAAGAAGTTCTGTGTGGCCAGCAGGACTGCCTTCTTCTGTTTGGTGTTGAGGGTCCTACTGATACAGCTCTCCTGGTGTATTTGGGACAGGACGTGGCTGTAGTGAGCCAGTGTGGGGACTATGACCACCCCAAGGTGTTGCAGGAGGTGTCCATAGACAGCTATGCGTGGATCAGGCGTGAAGAGATAGGGGTAAAAGTCATCCATGTTTGGGAGTGATGTTACCACTTGCCGTGGCATGGCCATGTCCCCTGACTCAGCCAGTACCACAGGCAGCTCAGCCAGGAGCTCTGCGTCCACATCGTTCAGATGGGTCTGCAAGAATGTATACACCGCCTGGAGCACACGCACCCGTGTGTGCACCTGCTGTGGTGTCCGGCAGACTGCCTTGCACACCTGCTTCAGGTTGGCCACGACCAGGTCAGTTGGTATCTCTTCAAGGACTCCCATGGCCCCCAAGTGATGCTGCTTGAGTTCAAGGGACTTTGGCAGGATGGTGGCTGATGTCCATAGGAGCTTAGCCACACCTTTGCAGTAGTAAACGCTGCCCTTCAGGGCCACGGGCTTAGTGCAGGCTGCAAAAGGGGGATGGAGATTGATCAAGTCTTGGGGGATGTCCAGTGGAGGCAGGAAGCAGATTGAGGCAATTCTCTGTAGGAAACCTGTTGGCAAGGTATTCTCCAACACGGTGTGAAGCTGTTCTAGCATCTCTTGCTGTCGTACCAGCAGGTCTTCACTGTAGCGCCTAGCCAAAGTGGCTTCCTCCTCTATCTTCAGGGCCAGTGCCAAAAAATCCTCTGCAGAGAGGATGGTGCTGACACCTGCCTCAATCAAGAAGCTCTTAGCAGTTTTCCAGTCGTAACCTAGCTCCACAAAGAAAGATTCAGGTACAAAGCGGTGTTGGAGCTGCAGAGTGCAGAAGGAATCCGTGTTGTCATAAAAGTAGGAGGCCAGGCGCGGCACACCTTGGGCATCAGGTATAAAGGCCACAGTCCGAAAAGCTGCCACAGTCTGTTCCGTGAACTTTTTGTCAGAGTTAGGTTTCAGGGCAAAGAAGAAGCGCAAAGCTTTCATAAGCATGGGTGCTTTGAGCTTGGACAGCCGGGGCAGCACGACAGTCAAGAAGACCTCATAGTGATTACTGAACTTCCAGTGCAAATCCTGGGCCAGCCGCCTGGGGATCTTGTCTGCTCTAAGCAGCACCATACCCTCCTCCAGGCTGAACAGGGCTTGGGCACCTGGGGGCAGTTCTGACAACTGGCTGTTGAGCAACAGCACCTTGTGATAGTTTGCCACAGATACGTAGCCCCCATCATACTTTTGAAAGAGAGGCAGGAGCTGGAGCTGCTTCAGTGCCTCCGAATCCAACCTTCCCTGCACAAAGTTCAGCAGGAAATCCACATCCTGTTCGTTTAAGTCCCCCCAGTGGAAACTGGCTTGGGAGTTTGCCAGTTGGTTCACCACGGCCTTGGTGTCTGTGGTCTGCAGTGCTTTTGAACTCAGGAAGTAGTAGGCTAAGTCAACAGGCAACAGGGACCGCTGGAGCACAGGGATGCCCAGTTTGTGCAGCACTTTGTTCACATCTGTTCTACACTCAGAAATAACTTTGGGGAGGGAGGATAGTGGCAATAAGTACTTTGAGTCTGTATTCTTTTTCCCCTGAACAGGCAGCACAGCCACATCCTGAAAATGATCCATCAGTGACTTCATGCTCTCCTCCTCTTTGCCCATTATCATGAAGACCACAGTCCTGAAGAAATTCCACAGTCCCCTGAGCCACTTCTCCCCCTCTGTGTTCCACTTCAGCTGAGGCAGTGCGTCTTGGATGAGTGGTTTGGCTTCCTGGAGACTAAGCTCCTTCACAAAGCAAGGTAGGGATAAGTAAGAAATTGACCTGTCAGCAAAGCAGCGGCGGTAGTTGGGGAAGAGGTGGGCAAAGGTGCTGGTGAACACTGGGTGGTGGATGCTGAGGGCATTCAAGTAACCATCTTGTGTGGCCAGTAAGGGAAGGCCTTCCAGTTCTGACACATTCTGTATGGACTCCATGCAGTATTCTAGCAGGATGCAGCAGCTCTCCGGGGTTCCCAGGGGTGTCTCAACCAGGATGCAGGGAACAGGGAGTGCCAGGTCCTTGAGGAAGTGCTGGACAGAGGCTGGTTTCAAGGCAGCAACTTCCTCACTGACTTCACTGAACCCACGATAGATGCGACGCAGGTGGGTGAATGCTGGCACCAGGTTCATGTTCAGGCGCTGCAGCACCTGCTGGAGACCTGGCTTAAGCATCTCCGTGAGGAAGTATGGCTTTGTTAGAACATTCCCACAACCTGGAGGTGCCCAGGTGATTCTCACTTTGCTTTGAGGGGGCTTCACCTGGTACACAGGCACCAGAGGCAGGTGTGTGTGAACAAGGTGCCTATAGACATCTCTTACCAGGTCCTGAAAGGTAGGTTGTGTGTCTTCCACAAAAGGGAAGAACTGGAAGTAGTGAAAGATCAGGTGCTTCTGGCAGTCCTTCAGGGTGTGGAACCAGAGCTCTTCAGGACCCAGGACTTCCCAGTGACTGGTGAGTAAGGCACTGTATAGTGGAGCCACCAAGTGCCGGAGCAAGAAGGTATTCCAGGCTGCCTTTGTGCAGTTTGGGTCCTGGAGGAGACTTCTTCTGGCTTCATTCACAAAGAAATTGGCATTGATGTGCACAGGCAGGCCCGTGATCAGCGGCAGTGGAAGGGTGCAGAAGGCTTTGCCCACAAATTTTTTGAGCATTGTGGCTTCAGGCAGGCAGCCACAGCCCCACAAGGCAGCTTCCCAGGCACTGGAGACTCCTCAGCCCCCTCCTGCACCCCAGTTTGGGAGATCACCCTCCAAATGGTGCTGGGCTTGGCCTTGCTGGTTTTGACTGTCATGGTATAGGAGACAGAGGTGGGGCTGTCCCCAGGTGTGGCTCGACTCAATCTTCTTTGAAAATCCTGTCTCAGCTCTGCATCACTATCTGTCAGCTCTGTGGTCACCTGTATTCTCTCCAACATCTGTTTCTCATCTGGTGGAATCTCAGAGAAGATCACGGTGCGGAGGTGCCGGAGGAAGAGCATCAAGTCCTCACCTTCCTCAGCCAGTACTGTCTGCAAGGCCATGAGGTCTTGGTCCCGCACAACCATGTCAGACACTTTGGACATGTGAGCTCCACGTGCAGTGCGGAGGGGCAGCCGGAAAAGGACTCCCTCGTTCAGGTTGAAGAAGGAGGGCAGGAAGGTGTCATAAATGCCTGGAAAGGTCTTCTTTAATTCAGAGTTGACAGCAAACATCCCACCAGGACGCTGAGATGTGGCTCCAGGGATATAGTGGCAATGGGGATCAAAGATACACAGGGCACTGTCTCCAGTAAGGAAGGCTGGGCAGTCAGTAAAGTGGAAGACAGTGTTGAACCCAAGGCCATATTGGCCTGTGACATCCTGCCGGTCTTGCTTGCTACCAACCCCCAGACGCTGAATGCCATCAATGTCATCCTGCTGGAAGGGGCGGTCATTGTAGATGCAGAGGGCAGGGCCCTGCAGGAATTTCCATGAATCACTGAAAATGGCATCTTCTGAGTGCTGCCGGCGGTCCCACACGAAGTGCACAACCGTCGCACCAGCATCGTCTGCATTCTGGAGGAACTCTCTCACCATATCATGAGCAGATGCTGGGTACTCACGCAAGATGTTCTTCAGTCGCGTGGTCAGTTCTTCATGGGCACCAAATGGCTGTGGCCAGAGGCTCAGATCTGCAGTGGCCAGTCGGCAGTTCTCTAGTATCTGGTGGCGTGTGGTAGGCACCCCACAGTGCAGGGCTACGGTTCGGGACAGCTGGTCATGGCACAGAAGGACATCTTTGTCCTGTTGCATCCATGGCGTATCATTGAAGTGGAGCTTGTCCTGTGGATGCAAAATACCCTCCTGGTCAGGTAGAAAGAGTTGCTGGATCTGGTAGGCATCAGGCTTTTTGTCATCTTCCATCAAGCCGCAGGACACCAGCCGCAAGGTCAGACCCAGTTCTGTGGCAGGCAGAGGCTCTCCAGGATATGTCTTTGCCAGGGTGGCGAGCACTTGGGAATAATCATCCCAGGTGAATCTGTGGCGCAGACCCACACACTTCCAGAGTTGACGGTAGGGCTGGTATTGCTCTGGGAGCTGGTGAAGATATGGAACAGCCTCAAATGACAGTGTCTCAGCTACAGACTTGACTGGAACAAAGCAGGAGCCCACCAAGATGAAGGGCTCCCCTTGGGCCACTGCAGAAGCTACCTTACCCCAGCTGGAGTCATCTCTTTGGAGCAGCACGTTCAGGTATCTGTAGCAGCAGTTTGTGCTGTCCTGCAGCTTCTCCAAAGGGAGAATATTGGAGCTACATCTCAGTGCCTCCAGCTGTTGAAGGACTATATCTGCTGGTACTTCCCGCTGCAGCCCCAAGAAGGATAAAACCTCACCAGGGAAGCTGAATTTTACTCCCAGCACTTCAGGAGCCAAGACAGGGTGGATGAGTCCCACTAGTGAGGCATGGACTTGATTGTAGAGCTCAGCAGCTGGCAACAGAACGTGTTCACCCGTGGGCAGTGTACCAGGGAGGAAGGGCACACTCTGGAAAGCTGCCTGCATGGTATTGTTCATCCTCTCATGCACTGCATCCCGAAGCACCTCAAGGATGCAGGCAGCCCTCCGGCAGCCCTGAGCACGGTCCTTGGTCCAGATAAACTGCACTGTCTTTGCCCGGTCCAGCAGCTCTGAGAGAGTCAGTGTGTCCTTAACCATGCCCAGCCTCTCCAGTCGGCTTAATCTTTCTGGGGAAAGGAAGTCATCCCCAGTGGGGAAGCGCCCATCCATAGGATCATATAAAGAGGCAATGCGGCCTCTGGGATGCACCAGGTGATTGATGAGCTGCAGGTGACCTTGAGGGGTGACAGGAATGCAGGGCACTGTCTGTAGCACTTCGTCCACATCATCACAGGACATATCCAGTGCATGGAGAATCAGTGAGTCCCGGTCAACATGAGAGAGGTCTTTCAAGTTGGGAAGCACAAGCTGGCAGTAAAAGCGGGGCCAGTCATAGGTGCCATCATCCACTGCCTTCCCGAGGCCCCTCTGCACATGCTCTGGCAAGGTCACAGCTAACAGTGGACGAGGCAGGGTGGTGGCAAAGATATGCTTCGCCACAGCACCCAACTTGGGGTGTCTGACCACAGCCTGATGCAGGAAGCGGGCATCCTGCAGTGAGCACCATGAGCAGCCATCAGAAAAGAGCCTGGGACCATTCCTGTCTGCCACAGCCTGGTAGAAACCAGTCACAGCCTCCGTAAAGGGGTATCGGGCAGTGTTAATGTCCGGCCAGAAGACATGATATTCATAGCTCTTCAACTTACCTGCCTCGTGCATGGTGCGGAGCTGGTCCAGTGCCTGGATCCAGGCAAGCGGCATGGCGTTGCGGAGCAGCATCCGGTTCCACTCACCTCTCTGTGCCGTGTCCCACAGCCCCTTACGGTTTGAGAGGATGCTGAAGGTGCCATGCACGTGGATTGGCAGCCCTGAGTTGATTGGCATGGGAAGGTGGCAGAAGACTTGCCCCTCCTCAGCACCCAGTTGTGGCACCCACTTGCCATCTGCAGTAGGGGCAAGTGGAAGGGCCACACCAGCCATGGGAGGCAGAGGATGGAGTCCTGCCTCTGTGTTCCTGTGAAACAGTTCCATCAACTCCCCGTCACCCTGACACACCAAAACTAGGTAGTGCCATGTGGTCTGTGATGCCTCCTCACAGGCTGTGAGCTGCTCAATAGCTGCCCAGCCTGGAAGGTCCCCAGGGAGCCTCAAGTCTTGGATCTTCTTTTGCTGCAGCCTGACCAGATGCACGGTATCCTCCACAGTGGCCATGTCTGGCAGGATCTCCAGGGACATCTCCCTCACCTTCTGCAGAAAGAGCAGCAGGAGCCGATTAGAGCCAAGGAAGCGGGTGCCAAGGGACTGGATGCGCTCTGTACCAAAGGCCTCTGAGCAAATCTGTGATGTCACAGCTTCTTCTTCAGTGCGAAAAGGCAGACGGAAAAGGCTCCCTGGAAAGGGTCCAGGCTGGCAGGCAGCACCCGAAGATACCATGGTAGGGCCAGAACTGCTCAGCAAAAGCACGGAGGATGCGTGGTCGGCTTGAGAAGTCCAGGCGGATTCCAGAGCTGCCAGCCCTGGGGATGTGCTTGCCCAGATGGGTTCCATTGGGGTCAAAGATGAGCAGTGTCTCCCCACTCAGTATCGCTGGCACGTCTGTGACACGGTAGACAGAGCTGAAGCCCAGCCCAAAACGCCCAATCTTGTCTGCCTGTCCCTCCTTCGTAGCAGCTCCAACCCGTGTGATATTACAGAAGTCATCCTCTGTGAACAGAGCATTGTTGTAGGCCCAGAGGGCTGGGCCATGGCAAGCAGCCATGCCAGGGTCTAGCAACCCAGAGGTGGCCTTTCTGCAGCGCCGGAGGTCCAGGAGAAAGCTGCACACTGTAGCTCCAGCATCCTCTGCATTCTGGACCATCTCTGTGAAGATGTCGCCCTCATCGCCGTACTCCCGGAGGATGTTACGGAGCCGTAAAGTGATGGGCTCCGAAAGGCTGCAGGCTGTGAATGGCTCTGGCCCCAGCACCCGCGTACTGAGCAGCTCTGTGCCAAAGAATATGGCTGTGCTGGATGGCACCGCCTCATGCACCACCTCCTGAACATCCTCGTCTTCCTCCAGCTCCATGTCCAGGTACACAGTAGAGGCAGCTGGGCGGAGGGCAAAGCCTGAGCACTCCTGGATCCTCACAGGAACTGGCACTGTGCCCTCACCCTGATGTCCCCGGCTCTTAAGCCACTCCAGGACAGCTACAGCTACCTGCAACTCTGCTGTAGTGCCAGCTCCAGAGCTGCGTGCGTCTATGTCCTGCCCCAGGCAGCGCAGGGCTGCAGCCACCCTCCCCTCACTCACCCCTGACTGCACCCCCCAAGCCCTGAAGAGGTAGCTGTAGGGCAGGAAATCAGGGGGCACTCTGGGCACCAGCATCCCCAGCTCCAGCTCTAGCTCCTCAGGATAGCTCAGCACAGCATCATGTGGCAGGACAAACCCAGACCCAGTCCACACCACAGCATCATCTGGGGCAGACTGAAAGTTCTTCAAGTTTTCCTGCATGTGCTGGTAGACAGGCTGGAGTGCAGAACCTACCTCACCCAAATTCCTGCTCTCTGCCAGCAGTTTCAGCTGCTCCCACACTCTCTCTGGAGGTGGGGTCTGGCTCAGCCCCAGCCTCCTCTCTGCCTCTGGCACAAAGGCACCAGTGAGGGGCATGGCAAGACCCACCAGGGCCTGGTACTGGGTGGATCGCAGCTCCTCAGGGGGCAGGAAGAGCTGCCCAGACTTTCCAGTGCACATTGAACATGGCACCCATGGCAGGGCCTGGAGCTGCCTGAGCATTGCTGTGTTGAAACCATTCAGTGCTTTAGGCCAGTTGCAGACCTTGACCAGTGCCTGAGCCCTGTCCAGAGCCACTGCATCACCCTGACAAACACTTGCTGCTGCCTCCAGGATGTCTGAAGGCACCAAGCACCCCTCACCATGCCGAAGGCCCAGGACTCTCAAGGCATGGAGGACAGGTGGACTGTGGAAGGCATCAGGAGGAAAATGTTCAGGGCCCAGCAGAGCCCGCAAAGTGCTCTCACAGGGGTCATAAAGGTCTCGTGGGCACCTGGGGCCATTGGGAGTCTCCAAGAAGGCCAACCTGCTGCAGGCTTGCTGAAGTGGGGGGTTCTGTGCAAAGAAGACGTCTCCATGCTGCAGCACCCAGAGCAGCAGAGCTTGTGTCTCAGCCGCCCGCCCTGCATAGACACCCTGGGCCACAGCTCTGATGGCCTGCAGTGCCACGTGGGCTGCACTGATGAGAGATCTCTGGAGCCTCCCCAGGAGCTGCCGATCCACTTCATCCTGGCACTGCAACATGGCCTCTGGCAGCAGCACATCTCTGGGAAGCTCCATCCCTGGCTCCAGTACTGGAGTGGTACCAGCTGGTACTAGCCCCGTGGGCTGCGGAGTGGCCAAGCAGGGCAGTGGTCTGAAGAGGGGCAGAGCAGCCAATGTGTCCCTGTCCTGCTTTGTCAGGGATGGAACATCTGCCAGGTACAGCCGGAGGGTAGCCACATCTGCAGCAGGCAGCGAGGCCAGGCGGGAGGCCACAACTGCAGCCCCCTGCCTGCCCAGGGCCCGCAGGGCATTGAGAGGGGATGGAGGAAGGACATAGCGGGACAGGGAGCGGTGCCAGGTGCTTGGTGGCACCACTGGGCATCCCAGGGCCTCCAGGACAGAGGCCACAGCAAGTGGCAGGCACTGATCTTCCCATACCTGGAAGATAAGACCAGACTGGGGTACCAGTGGAGCTAGACAGACACTGGGGGCACTCAGCGGGGACAGGGGAATGAGAGGGAGCCCCTCTAGAGGGCGCAGGTCTTCCACGTGGTGGCTCAGAAATTGCCACACGGCTTGCAACCAGGAGGCTGGGGGCTGGGGGGGACCTTGGGCTGGGCACCAGGTCACTGGGGTTGAAGACTGGGATGTCCATGTTGGGGGCAGAGCCAAGCGTAGGGTCTGAGCAGTCACAGCTGGGTCCAGCAGAACTAGGTTGGGGAAGAGACCTGTGTGCAGGAAACAAGAAGCTGGGTAAGGAGTATGTGGGACTTGGGGCCTGGCAGTGGGACCCAGGATGTGGGGGAAAGAACCTGAGATCTGCAGGGGATGTAGCTGGGGGAGAGGCAGCTCTAGAGGGACATGGGATACCCTGAATAGGAGGTACAGGGGGACTCCATATTGATGGGGATAGAGGAGATATGAGAGGGAAAGAGGTGTTAGGGGGACGAGTACTGGGGGGCACAGAGGTTTGTCAGGTGGTGAGCACAGGGAGATCCAGATCCAAGGGAGCACAACAAAGATGGGGAATGTGGGAAGAACAGCAAGGGCAGGGGGAACTCCAGAGACACAGGGAAATGCAGAATAGGAGAGGTAGCTCTGGGCTCAGATAATGCACTGCGAACTGGACAGACAATAAGTCTTGGGACCTACAGTGCTGTTGAATGGATGGGGGAAGCCCAGAAAGGGGCTTCAGAAAGGGATCAGGGACCTCAGGTATGTACAGGGAGTATAAATGTGGTACAGGGGGGTATTTGGGCTACAGAGGAGCCCATGGGTGTTCAAGGATGCCTAGGGGTGTTGGGGTTTTTGCCCAGGGACTGCCGTCTCTTACCTGACTTGGCAATGCCTCGCAGGAGGTTGTCCAAGGCTGGTTCCAGGCCTGAGAGAAGGAAGGACCCGGCCAAGCCAGGCAGGAGCTCCCTGTGGGGACAAGTGGAGCTTCTGGAGAACTGGAGGGGTAATAGGAGGCAGGCAGCTTCCTGCACACCTGGCTCAGCTCCCACTTGGTGAGACCGGGAAAGAGGAGGGCAGTGAGGCACCCAAAGGGTTTGACCCTGCCCCCCTATTTCAGTTCGAGTAGAAGCTGAGCCCTGGGCAACCAGCACACCTGCCCATTCCCGTGGGAATGGGGTGGCCTTGGGGCCATGGACTCACCTGGGGCAGTCAGATGTGTCCACATAGACAGTGGCTGATGCAGTCCCAAAGGCCACGAAGGTCCCATCGGCACGAGGCAGGAGGGGAGACCCCGCAGTTCATCATGGCACCCATCACTGGCCACATACAGCAGCAGGGAGAGACACTGGGCAGCCGGGAGGCCTGCAGTGCCGTGGTGCCGCAGCACCTCCCGCACGTAGCCCGCCGTGGCCTCCTGCAAGCCCTCTGACATCCCCAAAGCGAGTGCCCTCCGGACATGGGCTGGGACCTCAGCCACTGGCTCCCTGGCTGCCACCAGCAAGGCCTGGACTGCCTGCTGTGTGGCTCTGTCCCCCGCAACCTCAGGCAGCAGCACAGCCTCAGAGGCCCGCAGCTGCCCTGCAGCCCCCTCTGTGGCTGGCCCCAGGGTGCAGGCAGCTGCGAGCTCACGGCAGACGTGGGTCACCAAACTGCGGATCCGGCCACGGCTTGGCATGTGCTCAGGGTCTGGCCAGATGCTGTAGGCATCTGCACCAGGCAGAGCCATGACCACGGCAGCCATGTGGCTGTAGAGCTGTGGCAGGAGGCCATGGAGCAGCAGGGCGTTCCAGCGGGCATCTTCCTCGCCTTCCTTGCCCTCCTCGGGCCAGCGGAGATGGCGGCGGTCGTCAGAGAGGGCAAAGGGTGCGTTGACATGGACAGGCAGCCCTGTAGCAGTCTCATCTGTGGCTGGCAGGGGTAGGAAGCAGCAGAGCTGCCCTTGGCAGGGCCCGTGGAGAGGGTGTGCCAGGCTCAGCTCAGGGCAGCACCCCAGCCCTGTGCCCAGTGCCACAGCGGGCCCTTCCGTGGCCCTGCCTGTGGTCACCAGCCACTCGCTCCTGTCCCCCACCCCATCCCCATGCAGGGTCACCAAGGACCATGCCAGACTCATCCCCTCATCCTGTGATGGCCCTGGAACAGGGAGAGGCTGAGAGGATGCCACAAGGGTCCCCATGAGGGTCTGGACCCCATCAGGGGCCACGCGGTGCAAGGCCACACGGCGGACATGGCGAAGAAAGAGGAGGGCAAGAGGAGCCTCGGTGAGGAAGGTCTGGAGAAGGTTACGGAGACGCTCAGGACTGGAGACACCTGCAGCGATTCCTGAGGGTTGCCGTCGGAGGGGAAGCGGAAGAGCGTGCCCTGGGCAGAGCCACGGTGCTGTCCCACAGCTTCCAGCCCAGCCAAGAAGGGCTCAAAAAGGCCAGGAAAGAGCTGGGCTGCAGAGACATCCCAGCGGGCACCAGCACCAGACAGCACCTGGCACTCGGGATCCAGCATCCCCAAGGATGGGGGGCTCAGCACGCCTGGCAGGTCTGGGGACATGGGAATCATAAGACCACAGGGATGGCATGGACACCACTTCCTCCCCAGATCGTCCCAACCCACCAGTGCCCCAAGTGCCCCCCAGTACCCTGAAGTTCAACCCTACATTGCCTCATGCTATCCCAAGCTTTACCCAAATTTATCAGTCCTTGTTCAGTTTGCCCCTGCAACCCTGCCCTCCAACGCCACACAGCCTCCCCCCAGCCTCCCCCCAGCCTCCCCGCACTCCAGATTTCCTCACTTCAGACACAGCACCCCCTGTACTCCCAGAACACATAGTTCAGCACCTCCAGTACAACCCACACCCCCAGTTCAATTCCAGTTGAGGGCCCCAGTGCCACTCACCAGTGAGGTGGTAGACAGAAGTGAAGCCCAGACCAAAGCGCCCCACAGTGCTGGGGTCCTTCCTCTTGTGTGAGACCCCTGGGGACAGGATCCCTGCCCAGTCCCGGGGAGACATCAGGGCATCATTATAGGCCAGGAGGGCAGGACCTGCATGGTCAGGACCGTGGATTAGAGGAGACTTGGGACATGCAGGGGGTATCATGACCCATACTCAGTGCTGCCATGATCTTAGTCCCTGCTCCTGTCCCACAGCATCCCCCCTCAGTGCCCCCAGTACCACCAAGTCCTCCCAACGCCCTCAGCATTTCCCAGAATACCTCACTTCTCACCTTGGGTGCCTTCCAGCCCCCCGCTGGTGATGTCAAACTCCCGCTCATCAGACACGAACACGACCTCGTTAGCTCCAGCATCATCTGCATTCTGCACCAGCTCCTAGGCTCAAGGGTCAGTAACTGGTCACTTGGGCCCTCCACAGCCCTCAGAAAAAGCCCCAACCCGCTCTCCCAGCTGTCCAGTGAGGTCCAGGGACTGGTCCTGGGCAAGGACCACCACCCACCTCAGGTACCTGCAGCCTGTCTGCCCAGCTGTGCCAGAGATCCCAGCTGGCTGGGTTCCCTGGGGTGTCTCACCTTGAGGATCTGTCCCCCATCAGGGTATTTCTGCAGGATGCTGTGCAGGTAGTCGAGGAAGATGGGCGCACGCTGGCAGAAGGACTCCCTGCAAAGCAGAGGGGTGGGGGGAGGGTGGGGGGGTGGTCTCCGTGACCCTCACATCCTCCTCAGATCCCCCAGGATGTCTCCCTCCTTGGGGGTTCAAGGACCCTATCTCCTGCCAGGATTCACCGAAACAACCACGAAACAACCACAAAACAACCACCAAAACTTCCACAAACACCCCCAGCAAGCCTCAGCACCCCCCACCCCCACCCCCCAATCCCCATCTCCCTTAGTATCCCTTCACATCTCCCCACTAACCCCTGAGCCCCCAGTGACACCCAGAACCCTCCAGCCACACCCCAGCTCTCCCTGTATCATCCCAGTCACGCCCCAGCGTGTCCCCGAGCGTCACTCACGCGTTGTGCTGCTTGAGGGCCATGACGGACACCGCAGGAGGGATGCCGGGATCCTCACCGAGCCTGGCTGCAGAGCTGCTCTGCGCTCCACGGCTCCTGAGCGGCTGGGTACCGATAGCCCCGGGGGCTCTGGACCCGCCCTCCCGAGCGAGCAGTTTCGTTTCCCCTGAAGACACGCCTCTCTTCTATAACCCACACCCTACAGCAGGGGGGTGGAGGCACAAGGGACCAGGGAGATACAGCGATGGATCACTGGGGGCTGGGGCGTGAGAATATGGCTATGGGGCTGTGAGGGTTTGGCAGCGGTATGGAGATGAGACTGTGTTGCCCCATCAGGTCATAGCAATGGCTATGGGGGGAGGGCAGTTGGGTAATAGCAGCATGGCTATAGCATGGGGGGGGGGCTACGTGGGTACAGCTGTGGGTTGGAGACCACGGCAATGGGGCAGTGAGGGGCACGGGGATACGCTGTGGGGATGGGGTCACTGATACATGGGAATGTGGCTGTGCAGCAGAGCACCATGGGACCATGCTATGGGGCAAGGGGCCATAGGGATATGGCTATGGGGCAGAGCCTGTGAGACCACAGTGATGGGACAGAGACCATTGGGGTATGGCAGTGGGGCAAGGGCTGTGGGCATATGGCTACGGGACATGCGGCCAGTGGGGGGAGAGCCGTGGGGTGATGGGACATAGTTATGGGGTGGGATTGCTGTGAGTAGGGTCACGTCGCTGTGGCATGTGGAGACATGGAAACATAGCTGTGAGGTCCAATTGCTATGGGACAGGGATGTGGCTGTATGGTGGGGGCATGGAAGACAGGACAGTGGAGTGGGTAGAAGAGAGAGACATGGAAATGTCAAGCCTGGGGAACATGAGGGGCAGTTAGACAGGAGACAAGGCCAGAAGAGGTGCCCCAGGGAAGGAGAAGGCTGTAGGACATCCTGCTGTAAAACTTCTCCTACCCCATGCTGTCTCCAAGGGAGACCAAAAGGGCTGATGGGGGAAGAAAGAAGAGTGGAGCGTGTCTGGGGAGGGACCATGGGGAGCAGCTGAGTGCCCTAGAGTCCAGTTGCCACTTTGCCTTTTGTCCCTAGGTTACAGTCATATGAACACCATCAGCTGTGACAGAAAGACACTCGACTGCAGGGTTCAAGTCATTCATCTGAACACCACATGCAGGTTCAGTACATCAGGACATTAGATTTTAGGGGGAAGTTTTATAGAGAGAGAGAATGGTGAGGGTCTGGAAGGGGCTGCCCAGAGAGGGGGTGGGTGCCCCATCCCTGGGGGTGTTCAAGGCCAGGTTGGCTGGGGCCCTGGGCACCCTTGTGGAGCTCCAGGCCTGGAGGTTGGTGGCCCTGCCTGTGTCAGGGGGTTGGAGCTCTGTGACCCTTGGGGTCCCTCCCAGCCCAGCCCAGTCTGGGATTCTATGATCACTATTGCAGGTTTTATGGATACAGTGGAAAAATGCACTACTGCAGTTTAAAAGCAAGACCTCACTACTGCAACCACAGGAGAGTCACAGCATGCACCACTGCAACCACACCAGGGCCACGAAATGCACAATTAAATTACAGCTGCCACAGCCCCAAAAATCCCTGTTCCCACCACAGGGGCTTCACAGCAGCCACTGCTGCAGCCACAGCAGGTGTGTGGAACACACTATGACAACTCACAAGCACACCAGATGCTGCACGTGTGTCAGTCAGCCACCCATGGCTACCAACATAGAGCACATCATATACCCACCCTCAGGTAAGGGCTCTGGGTGCCTGCCCTCACTCAGCCAGCAGCCTGGCCAAGGGGAATGGTCTCCTCATCTGCCAGCTGTGGGGTTGGAGAAGTGACTTCTGATTCTCAGCCTGAACCTGAGGGGTTTTGTTCCTTGAGCTACATGGCAGTGGGCAAGACTGTGCCTGAGCAGGTTGTGCCATCTGGGGTGATTGCATTCCCCTTATCTCAGTCATGGATGAGTTTCACTTCATGTCTGGGTCCAGCTGAAACCAAGCAGTAACCCTCCAGCTAACATTTAAGTTACTTGCAGGCAGCTGAATTGTGGTTTGACTGGGACTGGGGGCAAATCATTTGTTGAAGGAATTCAAGACAACACAAGTTTGGTTTGAGTTATGCAGCAGTGCCCTGTTTAGACAGCCCAGGTCTGGGCTTTCAACACAACTCCCCATGGGTGTCTCTGCAGAGATGGGGTCTCAAGGCAATCCATGGCTGGGTTGCTTTTAGAAACACCCATCACCACCCTGAGTCTCCTGGTGCACTCGACCTTATCAAAACCTATTCATGAACGCTGAGCCAGACCATCTGTGGTGGTTCAGCCCCAGACAGCAGCTGAGCACCACACGCTGCTCACTCCCACAGGGGAGACAGACAGAGTCTCCATGGGTTGGGATAAGGACAGTTCACTGCCAAAAATCACCATGAACATAGAACAATAATGGCAAATGACACCCAGTGCTAACACAGAGTGTCTTACTGACCTGACAGCTATGGAGGGGCAAGAAGGGAGGGGAGGAAGGGAGGGGCAAGAAGGGAGGGGAGGAAGGGAGGGGCAAGAAGGGAGGAAGGGAGGAAGGGAGGAAGGACCCAGCCACACTCAGGCTGTCCTGGAGACACCAAGCCCCCACCCTTCCCCAGCCACCCCCTTTTATGGGGAAGTGATGTCAGGTGGTGTGGAAACAGCCCAGGCTAACTCAGCTCACCTGGGCTGGCTGCTTGGGGAGGTTAACTCTGGCCAGGCCAGAATCAGGTCACCATTCTTACATCTGCTAAGCCCTGAACTCTGTGGATTTGTTCCTGATGGGGCCAGTTGGGTCAGAGATTGTGTGCAGCTGGAGGAACACAGGACATGCCAGACTGAAGCTTGCAGGAGGGCAGGGAGCTGCAGATGCTGCAGCAATCTCATCCCTGAACATGCTGCCACCTGTCCCACACAGCTCCAGTCCCACAACCCTTCCTTTTCCTGCTTACCTTGCTTCCATATCATCCAAGGGTGCAAGCTACTTCCCCTGTTTCATTAACCCTTCATCTATACCACTGGCCAACCCAGACTAGATGGCAGCTGAGAAGGCCAGACACCGAGCTCCAGGTGTGGTGGAAGTGAACGGTTATTTGGAGTAAGGACCTTGCTGTTGCTCCAGCACAGGACTGGGGAGGCCTGGATGGATGAGGAATGGGGTGGATCCAGACCTACAGGTAGGAGATAATGCTGTACCTCCTCTGATGAAAGACACTGTAGTCAGTTGGAATGAAAGAGCCCTTGAAGAGGCAAAAAGGAAGTCCTCCTGTTCCACTCTGTGGAGCCACCAAGCCTGCCCCACAGGCTGTCAGGAAGAGCACAGCCTGACCATGGCCTGTGGCTGGACACAGTGTCCTTTTCCTCTCCATCACCTGGTCCACACTGTGTTGGGGGTCACCATGCAGGGTTTCTGGGCATGACGAGGGGTATGACATGGTGCAGAGGTCTTCCTGGACCTGGGTGAGAGGGACTTGACAATAAATGGTCAAATGGTTAAAATATCTGGGTTAGTGGTTTAGAATAACAAAGAGGAATATAAATCAAAAGTAAATCCTATGCTCCTTCAGATGCTGGGCACATCTCCACAGATGGGATTTGCACAGCATGACGTGGGAAAAATCTCTCTGGGATCCATCAGTGCTGCAGAAAGTGGGGTGCCCTGCCTCTGAGGGGATGTAGGGTTTACTTGCTAGCTAAAGTCCCCTTTTTACTTTGTCTTATTAAAACATTTTATGATGTCACTTGTTGAAGCTCAGAAAGAGTCCTGCACTGTCTCTCCTCCCCACCCCAGTTGCAGAACATCACCCTATTTCGCAAGGGCTAAGAGGAAGCCATTTCCCCATCAAGTGACCAGAGCCAAGAAAGAGAAACAAAAAGCCTTCATAGTGTCTCTCCTAAGGTCTGTAGGATCATAAGATCACGTCATCACGGATGCCCAGTCCTGGGCAGGTGCCTGGGACATTCTGGTTCCAGTCCGATCAACTCAGCCCTGCAAGTGGGTCTGCAGAACCCCAAGCCGTGGGTCAGAAGGTGGTTTGTGTCACGAGGACATAGCAGGACCCACAGGAAGCCACCCAGCTGCTCAGTGCCTCTGCCCAACGTCTTCTCTGCAGAAGCCCAGCTTGAGCCGAGGACGGAGGGAGCCAAGAGGGACGTGATGCTTCCTGTGACCCATGTGCTGGTCTTCGGTGAGTGCCAGAGGTGGTGTGGGATCCCAGAGGGGCACAGGAGGTTTCTAGAGACTCTACAGAAGTGCTAGAGGGCTGTTTTGCTTGCAGGTGCTTGGCTGTCAGCACAGAGCAATGTTACAGCGAGTGAGTATCATGAGGGGGTAGGCGGGGAGTTTGGACATCTCTCTGGGCTCCAGCCCATCTCCCAGGGCTCTTCCCCAAGCCCACAGAACAAAATTTTCATAGCCTTGTGTGGAAACAGGGCCTGGAGTCAGCTCCGGGCTCACCGCAGGGCAGCCAGACACTGGGGGCTGCCGGTTTGTCTGGCAGCACCTCTCTCCCTGTGCAGGTGCCCCCACAGTCTCCATCTTCTTGAAGCCACCTGGGGTGATCCCACCGGGAGGCTCCACCACCGTCTGCTGCAGTTACCAGGGTGACAGTGGGAGTTTCGTGCTGTACAAGAACGGCCTTCAGCTCCGTACCCTGATGGGGCACGGCAGCAGGGCCGAGTTCCCCATCTCTAATGCCACTCAGGAGGACATAGGTGTCTACAACTGCCATTACCTGGAGGGGGGCACCGTGCTGGCTCGCAGTGAAACCCTGGATATCAAGGTGCAAGGTGAGAGATGCGCTGCTGCCCCTTCGCCTGGGGTGCGGTGCCACACGGGCAGACCAGGATGCCATGTGGCCATTTGTCTTCTCCATTCACATAACAGGCAGGTGTCTCCCATCTTCCCTGGCTCGGAGAGGTGGGGATCATCTTCACCTCTGCCTGAGCTAGGCGGTGGGGTCATGAAGGTCTCGGTAGCTCCTGCCACCATGTCATAGCCCTGCAGACCTTCTCACACCCTCTCCTCTGCCCGCAGAGTTCCAGCTCCCCCAGCCTGTCCTCTCCGTCCTGCCTGGGTGTGAGGTGGCTGCAGGAGCTCACGTGGCTTTCCGTTGCACCATCGCACACGCTGCAGCTGTCTGTTTCCTGTACCTGGAGGGCCAGGCTGGCGTCCTCGACTCACTCTCAAAGGAACAAAATTATTTCAACCTCAGCCGTGTTCGTAAAGGCAACGAGGGTCGCTACAGCTGCCAGTGTTTCACCAGGGAGGTGTTGTTCCAGTGGTCTGCTCGCAGCAACACCCTGGATTTGGCCGTGAGAGGTGAGAAAGCCCCACTGGTAACAGACTACTCTTCTCCTTGGGTTTCTGCTGTATCCCAGGGAACTAGAAAAGAGGATGTGGGGGGAGGAAGAAGCTGTAATATGGGGCTAAGCAGAGGATCACAGCTTCCTTCGGATGGGTTTGAGCCTTGCCAACTCCTCAGAGACCCTATGGATGACCTGTAGACACACACAGGGTTGTCAGGCTGTCAGCTGCGGGGGGTGGAGGGCAAGAGCCAGGGGACACCTACCAGCCCCAGGGACAGTCGTGCATCGTGTCGTAGCCCAGCAGCACTGGCTGGTGTGGGACAGCTCCATGTTCCCAGCTCCTCCCCATCTTTGGTGCAACTGGGGAGGTGACAGACCAGAGACTGTGGGTAGGGGGTGATCCCGGGAGCAGGGATGTGGGAGGTGTTGCTTACAGGAGCCCTTTGCTCCCTGTGAGCTTCCCTGGCCGCCTCTCTAGCTCCCCCGTGTGTCCCCTTCGCCCCGAGTGTCCCCTTGCCCCCTGGAGCACCATGTGCAGCGCTTTTGTCCCCTTGGGTGCCCTGTTTCCCCCATAGGATTCCTTTGGTCTGGGAGCTCCCGGGGTGGGGGGGGAGGGTGGTGTCCTCCCAGGGCCTCCCAGTGACTGTCCCTTCCTGTCCCCTGGAGATTACACCTGGATCAACGTGGTGCGCCTGGTGCTTGGGGCTGGGGTCCTGGTCCTGATGGGGCTGATAGTGGCTGAGGCCACGTGCAGACACCAGTCCAGGCCAGGGCTGCTGGGACACGGCTAGGATGGGGCACAGCTCCCCGCTGCCTCTGCCAGATGACCATGCTGCTCCAGCTGCCAGACACCCAGAGCTCCCCATGACTGGGACCACTAAGAGAACACTGGGATTCCCTCCCAGCATCTCACAGTCAGATAAATAAAGCATCCCTTACCCATCCAGCTGCCTCCAGGAGTCAGTCTGTGGGATAGGCAGGGGTCTGGTGGGCTTTGGGCTCTGCATGGCTGGGGTGACCCAAGGTGGGGGATACATACACACCTGTGTGTGTGTGTCTGTGCTTCTGTCTGTCCCAGGCAGTAACAAGCATCGTTCCCCAGGAGAGGCAGCAGGGCTGAATAACCAGTCTCCAAGTGCACAGGCTTCCATTGCTCACATTCGTTTATTATTTTAAAACACTGACAAAACACATCACACCATGAGCTATATATATAAATTTACTTTTATACAGATATAAATTTATATATATAGGACCTTTAAACCTCTGTATACTCAGGACACAAAGTTCCAGAATAGCTTTACTGGCTACAAGAAAAGTATTTTTGATATGAAAACACAAAGAGGAGGGAGGTGTGAATATCAAAAGGGGGGGAGAAATTAAAAATGAGTGCAAAATGAATGAAAGTGCAAAAAAGCTTTTGTTCTCATAATCACACTCTGTCCAAAATGCACACCCCTTTCCCTCCTCCAAGGGCAAGAGAGCCTCAAGCCCCAGAGGGAAAGGGTGGATTGGAAGAAGGGAGCTAGGCTGCAGGCCTTGGGTCTTGCCCTCTCCTCTGCACTGAGGAGTCCTCTCCCAGAGGTTAGGAGATGAGGAACAGAGGAGCAGAAGCAGCCAAGTTGCATCCCTCTCACAGCTCCCTCCTCTTCCACCATCGCCCCTCATTGCACTCGTGTCCCCACATTTGTCTCTGCAGGCAGCAGCTGCCCTAAGCCCCCTGTGCTCCCAGGCAGTCGGGAGGGTTTCCTTCTTTTCTAAAAGTGCTTGCAACTGATGTGGACATCGCTGGAGGAAGGCAGGCATGGCCACCCTCCTCACTGAGCTTCAGGCTGGCTGCTCCCACAGAAACAGAGACCTTGGCCTCGCACTGGCACGCTGCTGCCCACTGCCACGAAAAAATACCCCTTTCCCAGAGGCTTCAGCTGCTCCCATGCAACCCATGGCCCAGCTGCCCCCAGAAGACAGTCCTCGCCCAAGGCTGGAGCACAGGGTGGGACAGGCCCTGGCTCCAGCTGAGCCCTGCCATCTGCAGCAGCAGGGACAGGCATGGCAGGAGCACAGGCTTGGAAGCCTCCACTCAAAAACCAGCTGACTTGAACATTTCCTGGGCTTGGAAATTTTGGCTGCAGTCGCATGTCTCAGATAGACCCCACAGGGGAACCTGTGGGCCAGACTCTGCCCCATCACCCTCTCTGGCTTCTTGGTGACATGACAGCAGACATCCCTGTGAGGAGCTTGGTTGGGCACCAGGGGAAGGATAAGAAACATTGGTGCTTCTGCCTTGGTCACAGCTGCCCTTGATGCTCCCTGAGGGGGCCTCCCAATCAGTGCTCTGAAGGATGGAGGACCTGCCAAGGCCAGGGGTGCAGCAAACCTTCCTTCTCCTGGCTTCCCTCCTGGGACCAGAGATGACTTCTGCTCATGGAGGACACATTGCTTGAGACCCTGGGACCAGAGCCTGCCACCTCCACAGCCAGAGACCACCACATTAAAACAGTGACACACCAACAGCAGAGGAAACGGCGTCATGGCACTTCCACACACACCCATACACACACACATACACACACACACACACACACAATGCTTTGGGTTTGGTTTCATTGGAAATGAAACAAGAAGGTTCCAAGTGTTAACAGTAAATAGCCCTTGACCACCGACAGACCCTGTGACTTTCTCACCCAAGATGAATTCCAGAAGCTTCTTACCCAAACGGCTGAGTCAGCCTGAGCACCCCACGAGCTGCTGCTCAGAGCAGCAGGAAGCATGCAGAGACCTTCCCATCTCCCATCACCCTTCCAGTGGGGCTGGCTTTCCTGGCAGCCACTCCCCACGCAGAGCTCAGAGCCCGCAGAGACCCCAGCCAAGGGGGAGCAGCGTGGCAGTCCTGCCCAGTTCACATCTGCTCTCTTTGAAAGAGGCCAAAAGAGGCCTGGTAATGCAGCTCCCCACGGGCTGGCACAGCCAGGAGCACCCACCTCCCAGGGGTTTGCTGGTGCCCAAGCAGAGCGCAGCTTGAGTGCACCCAACAGCGGAGCAAGAGCTGCTGGTGGGGGCTGTTTGCTGTCAGTGGGCAATCCATGGCTTGGCTCAGGGCTCCTCTTCCCCTCCAGCAGGGATCTTCTGAGCTCACCACCACCTCTTTCAGGGCCGCCGTGAGAGACAAGGCTCTTCGTCCTTTGTGCCAGTTTCAGATCTGAGACCTGGGTAGCAACTCCTGTCCCAGCACCCAGGGCCAGCGCTTAGTCCCTGCCTCAACAGGACGGCCAGCTTAGCCCAACGGGATGGTGAGAACAGGATGCTTTCATAGGATGTTTGGTCTAAGCTCAATAACTGTGCCCTGTGTAGGGGAGCCACTCCATTCTAGACCATGGCTGGAGAAGCCTCAGCACCACTGCCAGCCCCATAGCTGAAGGTCCTGGGGCTCCTCTTCTCCCCCAGCACACGGTGGCTGAGAAAGAGACTCCCCACCATCTGGAGAGACCAACTTCAGGACCATGTACCATGGATCAAGGGTGACCTGGGGAGTGACTGCAGGACGCAGGGACATGTCTGTTCCTTCCCACTCCCCCCTCTCCACAGCTGGCCACACTGCAGTGCTTGAAGAGATGGGAGAAAATAAAAAGGGAAAGGAGAGGGAGAGCTGCCTGTATCAAACCCAAGCATTGACAAAACAAATACACGGACCAGTTCAAAGTCCTGTGTGAAGAGCAAGCAGCAGGCGGTTCAAGAGCAGGTCAAATGTGACCCCAAATATTCAATAAGAAAGAGTCAAAATGCTACATTTCCATGGGAAGCCTAGAAGAGATCGACCCAGGTGTGACAGCGGCTCCCAAGGCAGTGCTGCTCCAAGACACGTTGCTGGTGCACTTGCTAAGATCCCTTCATCCCTGTCTTTAGGCACTGGGAAAGGGGGAAAGATTGGTTTGCTACTGATATGTCATTCTTGGGAACAGGAAAGAAAGTGGACGTGGGACACGGATCACATCACTGCAGGCTATGGAGAGCCCATGGGGCAGGCAGCTGCCCTCCAGCACCACACACCACTGCTCCAACAGCACCCACAGCAGGACACCACAGCAAGAGCAGGGTGGGTGTTGTCAGGGGACACAGGGACTATCAGAAGCTGTCTTGGCCTTTGTCAGGATGCCCCAGGCATGTTGGCTTTCTTAGCTGCAGAGCCCCAGCCCACTTGGCCTCCCCTCCATTACAAGGGACAGCGCTACAATGGGAATCCCCCAAGTGCCCTGGCTGAAAAGGTGCTGTGTTACCAACAGGACAGGGAAAGAAGGTTAACTGCTGAATTTCTTTTAGCTCTGTGGGTAAGGGATGCAGGGACAGCAGGAGATCCTGCTCTTCAGACAGCAAAACCCAGGTACGTAGCAAGGGCAAAAGAAGGGGAGAAGGCAGCGTGGCTGTGTCAAGTTAGCCAACTGGGGAACGCTTTCAGAAGCAAGCCATGGATCTGCCTGCAGAGCAACAGATGCTTCTTGTCCTCAGCAGCTGCCCCTACTTAAGGGGAGGCCTTGGTTCTAACTGAGGGCCCAGATCACCTTTGCAGAGGACTATTTAATCACTGCAAGGGGAACAAGTTAACCAAGTGTCCTTTCTCTCAGAGACATGCTGGCCAAGACAGCCTGAAGTGCAAGAGGAACTGGAGCTTGTTCTGCACCCACCCAGGCCTGCCCCTGCGTTGCCCTGGGGCTGCTGTGTAAAGAGAAATGAAGCCCAGGTGCTGACCCTGGGCTGAGCAGCAGCCAGGACACACTGTTCCCCAGAAGGAGCGAGAGATAGGCCACTGGTTCCCAGTGTGGCAAAGGGGCAAAGCAAGGTCATCATCTGGTCTTTAAAGGGAAAGTCAAAAGAATTCAGAGAAAAAGGCAAAGTGAGCAGAAGCTTCTCCAGCATCTCTCAGAAATGACGTTAACACAATGTCCCCAGAGGGGGGAGGGAGCAAATCTCTCTCAGCTGCTGAGCAAAGCTAAGACCAGCCTTTAAATGTGTACAAGCACATACACTTCCCTTGTCTGGGTGACTTCAGCAGTAGTGTCAGCCCCAGGTGCTACACCCTTTGCTCTGCTCCCCCATGCCTCACACCCCCCAAACTGGTGCAGTCACAGCATGACACAGGGGCAGCTGTCACACTAAGACAGGTTAGTCCCATGCCCACCCTCTGTCTCTGCAGCTGCCCTGAGCCTTGGGGTCAGCCTGTACCCAGCGCTAGAGGAGAAGGGCAGTGTGGAATGGAAGGGAGAGGATGGGACATGGACTGGTGGGAGAGTGGAGATGCAGCATCTGAGAGGACATGAGCAGGACATGACAAGCTGCAGTCAGTCAGGGAGTCTGTCCTGAGCGGACAGTTTGGCAGCACCGGTGCTGAGGGAGGGTCCCAATTGGGCCAAGAAAAGTCACTTTAAGGTGTCATCAGCATTCTTGAACATGAGGATGGCATTGTAGATCTTGAGTGCCGGGCCCAGCTTGACACTCATGATCTTGACGATGTCAGCCTGCGTTAGCAAGAGGAATGCCTCGCCATCGATCATCTGGAGAGGAGAGCAGGGACAAAGGCACTCACCCAAAACCCAGGCTGTGACTTCCTAGTGATGGCCAGCACAAGCACGACCTGGGCACATGCACAGTCGCACTCACCCCCAGTCAGGTGCCACAGGCGATCCCCAGGGAGCAGGGCAGAGGCACCCACAGTGCTCCCACACTGTCCCAGATAAGCCCAAGTTGAGAGCTCACACACCCAGGAACAGGGCAGAGAGGTGGAAAGGGGAAAATGCCCTTCCAGGGGCTGCCCCAGGAGCTCACACTGCAGCTGGCCCTGACCTCAGGCCACAGCACAACTGGCAGTGCACACAGCCAGCCAGGAATCGGCTCAGGGATGTTCCTCAACCGGCTGGGGCGTGTGCTGTACCCAGCGTGCCCAGGATCCCTGTGCCCTGGGTGTACTGGGCAGGCTGGAATGCAGCTCCTCTGCGCTTCTGTGCACAGAGGGGTCTGAAAGTGAGGAACCTGGCCAGCAGACAGCAATGCCACCCAACTGCTGTGCTGGTGAAAGAACACGGGGGATGGATGAATGGGCGAGGAGTAAGCAGGTTCCTGAAGAAGGTAACGGTGGCTCTTAAGGCTGCAGCACCATCCTCCTCCAGCTCCCCATCACAGCCTGCTCAGAGGGACCCCTCCTCACCCATGCTGGGAGACCAGGGCAGCACAGATTGCTGGGGGTCAGCGTCTCCCCTCCCGCCACATCTGCACAGGCAGAGCCACACACTCTGAATGCAGCGGGGCTGCAGGGAAGGATCACTGCCAGTTGCTGGAAGTGCTCTCAGCTTCCAGCAGCAAACCGCTTCTGGAGGCCACTGGCCATGCAAAGAGCTGACCTTGGCCACCTGCATTCATCCTCCCACCCTTCTCACCTCATCCTTGAAGAGCTTGGCTTGGTCCTCACAACCCGTCAGAGTCTGAACAAAGCTAAAGACCTTGGAATAAACAGAGAAAAATGAGAGACAGGAGCAATGTTTCTCACTGGATGGCCCCCCATGAGGCCTCATCCTCATTTCCACAGAGGCATTTTTCAGCTGGGGCTGTCAGGGTGAAGGCTGCAGTTGCAGCACCCATCCATGCCTAGGGGACGAGGACATCACCCTTGGATGAGGGTACAGGTGCTGGCCTCCTCCAGTCCCACAGCAGGAAGGGCTACAAGAGGTTCGTGTCCAACAAGACATCTCCAGTGAGAGAATTCCAACAAGGGGTGGGGGCAGGAGAGGGGCACACAGGAAGGTAATGGGGAAATCAGGCAGGGCTGGCTGCTGGGGCTGGTGCCAGAGCTGCCCAGGCCTTACAAGCACTGCAGATACTCAACAAACAGAATGAAGGTGATGATGAAGAATCTGAATCATAGAATCACAGACTGGTCTGGGTTAGAAGGGACCCCAAGGATCACAGAGCTTCAACCTCCTACCAGACAGGGCCACCAGCCTCCAGGCTTGGGTCTAGACAAGGTTGCCCAGGGCCCCATCAAACCTGGCCTTGAATCTGAAGTAAAGATCTACTTTCCAGAGAAGCAGGGAAGTGACTTCTATCCTGCAGAGTCTACAGTTTCATTTTTTAACCTGGCAAAGATTAAACTGTTTTCTTTGGAAAACTGTAACCTGCTAAATGAAGAAACTCTGTTTGCCTTCAACTGCCTGCCCTGGGCTAGTGTCACAGTCAAGCCAAGCAAGAACCTGTTGTTCTGCACGTGCTTCTCAGAAGCTGCCATCAAGGCTCATGCACGGTCATCCCACCAGCATGTCCAGCTGACCACCTTCTCGCTAGCCCAGCTGCTGAAGCACCTCTGTGCCTGGTGCAAGTACCAAAGCGCTGCATAGCCAGGTAAGAGTGCTTCCAACCATGCCAACGGGTTGGGAGCCAGCATGCAGCCTTTGAAACCATCTTACCTCATCAATGGTCCACTTGGCCACTGTTGTTGCTGTGATGCCAGCCACCCCTGGCAGGAGTTTGCAGTGCTGCTCCCAGCAGAGCGACAGGGAGCGGTCGGGATGGGCAGACAGGGCAGACATGAAGAGCGACTGGTGCATGTTGTCTGAAGAAATATCTGGCAATAAAACCCAAGATGACATATAGGGTAGAACAACACCCCACCTCATCCTATCCTACAAGCCTTGGGGAGGGCCCTGTCCAGGGGAGGGCTCAGGGTTGGCCAGATGGTCTCATGGGTCCAGGCATGAAGACATAGTGGCTGCCCCTTGAATTAACAGGATATCAGAGTATCCAAGTGTCTGGTTTGGTGGGATGGTGGGGGAAGTTTAGACACGAGTTTGGCTTTGCCTTGTTCTCACCACCTTCACTCATTCAGTTCTCATCCTGAACTAGATTTCAATGGCAAATTTCACCCCAGAATGCCACCCTGTATCCTTCAGTTCATTTCACATTTTGAACAAAGGTTTTTCCCTTGCTCTCTGCTCCAGGGAGCCAAGGATGGCTCCCAAGAAGAGATATCCTCTTCATTCACCCCAGCACTGGGGTAGGCAGCTGGACAGCCTATAGTAAAACAGATACTGGCTAGAACACGTCAGTCACCAGAACTGAGCACCAAGAGAACTGTTCAGCATGAGTTCCTGCGCTGGCACATTCGCCTGGCACTTCCCAGCCACACTGAAGGTGTGGGGTATGGCAGCCATGGGCTGAAGGCACAGCACCCCTGCATGAGGAGGACAAAGAGCTGGGGAAAACGCACTGCCATAGAGGGGGGATCCTAATTCCCTGCCCTGAAGCACTCAAAGATTCAGGCATAAGCCGAGAGACACGATGAGGGACCTAGCAGAGGTCTGGTGAGAGGCAGGGGTGTTCCTGTCAGATGGGCAACTTTGGCAGTCAACCACAAGCTCCCCACTGGTGCTGACCTGCATGAGGTCTGGCTGAGTGGGCCAAGGGAGACCTGTCTCCAACAGCCACCAGCCCAGCTGCTTGAGCCTTGCCCCTGCAATGACACAGCAGCAGAGGATGACACTTACTCTGGAAGTCTTCCTGCTGGATCTTCCGGTACTTTGGTGGTCGCCCTCTAAAGAGACAGGAAGACTCGTTTCCAACTGGGTTGGGACTGGCCCGAGGCCCCTCCTCCACACCGCAGGGAGCAACGCCTTGGCAGTGGGAGCAAGGGTTACCTCTCGGATCCCTGACCCAAAGGGCTGACAGCTAAAGACACAAAACACGGGAAGAAAAACCAAGAGAGGTGCCCAACGGAGCTGGAAGGACAAGTGCCAGCTGTCAGCAACTGTGATCACCCACGACCAAGGAGCCTCTCTGGCTTGGCCACCCCTCCCACAGATGGCAGTCGTGGTGGCAGGGGGGCCCTGCACTCCTGCGTGGGGTCACCGGGCTTGGCCCTACCTCCCGTGGTGCCGAGATTTCTTTCGCTGAGGGAAGCCGATCAGGTTCCTCTTGCGAGTCGAGGCCTCTGTGTCAGACAAGTCTGCCTTGAGCCTGCCCTGGTTCTTCTCTGCCAGCGGGCACCCTGAGAGGCAGTAATGGGCCGTGAATCTCCCGGTCACGTGTCCTGACCCATCGCAACCTGGTGTCGGGCACTTCCTAGAGAACAGAGGGGAGGCAAGTGTTGGACACAGCTCAGAGCAGCACAGGGGGGTGAGCCAGGCCACCCACCTGCCACCAAGCACCGGAAGCTGCAGCCCTGGCCACAGAGAGCAGAGTAAAGATGTGCTGAATGAATTCCTGGGGCTGGGTGCAGGGCCACTGGCCACCCAGTCCCCCCAGGTACAAACACCCATCTCGTGTTCTCCACTGCCATCACAGTGACCTTGTCACCACAGTGGTTGATCAAGGAGGCCACTAGGGTTCACAGAGTCTCCAACTTCCCTTTCTTGCCCCCACAGGCATCTGGACTAGTCCCAGAGTGAGAAGGGATTAAGTGTCACAAGTGTGACCAGTGGAGAAACCCTTGGGAGCCAGATCTGCCATCCTCATTCTCACTGATACTCACTCCTCTCGACAGAAGCCTGCTGTGCTGGGGCTGGCACCACGCTGTGCCCAGCTCCCCCTGGAAAAGGTGGTGCGATCAACTGACTGAGCTGGGGTGGATGCACTGCTCCTCCTCAGGACTTCCCAACTCACAGCCTCTCAGTGAAAGGCATTCACGAAGAGCAAGAAATATCGCCCTCAAAGCCAGTATCAATGAACAGTGTCTCAGAGGCATTGTCCCCTGTGCAGCCCGTCTGTCCCCACAGGTGGATAGGCACACAGGGCATCCCCAGGAGCTCTGGGTGCCACAGGACAGGCATGGAGTAGGAGCTTACAAGAGATGCATTAGCTGCAGCCTCCAGGATGCCTTCAAGCCTGGCCTGGGGGGACCAAGGGCTGCCCCTAAGCAGGAGGCAGAGCCAAGCATGGGGGGTGTGCAGGGTGCTGGTGGGGTGACAGGCATTGAGAAGGAGAGGAAGGGCCAGCACAGGCTGGCTGGGAAGTTGTGTGTCCCCCAGAGCCATGCTGGGAGCTCACCTGTGGTGAAAGCTGTACTTGGAGGTCTTGGTGTGAGGGATGCTCTTGCAGCCCAGGGTTGGGAAGCCCCCATGGCCAGAGGAGGCAGGTTCCTTTGGCCCTAGACCAGAAGAAGAAACAGGAGAGAGCCTGTAACATCTGCAGTGCCCAGCAGATCCAGGGCTCTGGGCTCCTTGCCTGTGGCAAACAGGGAGGACTTTTCCAACTGTGAACTCCACAGAAGAGCCCTTCCTCCCTGCCCATCTTCAGCCAGCATCTGCCCTCCTGTTTCTGTGCACCCACAGTGGGGACCCTGGCAGGAGGAACTGATCCTGGTGCAGGACTTACTGAGAGGAGGCTGCAGTGGGTGTCCAGTTTTTGAGCACCAGCCTATGGGGTGGATATCCGGGTGATCCGCATCAATCCAGAAATCATAGACATGGCTCCAGCCATCAAAATGGATCTGGGAAGATAAGTAGAGAGGTCACCCTTCAAACCTCAGGGTGCCTTCCTGAGGAGCTCTGGAGCCCTCCAACCTGTCAGGTAGAGCTGAACTGCAGCACAAGGCTGTGCTCCACTCCTGGAGGTAGGCACTGGGACCTGACATTGCTTCCACAGCCCTCCATGCAGTTTGCCACTGTAACTGGCAAAAGAGTTGGGAAGGGCAGGAGTAAACCAGCCCAGTGCCTGGCCACAGGCTCAGCACTGAGACTCCAATACCCACCTTTATCCTGTGATCTTCCACGTCCTCCACACTGGCCACTCGGATGAAGGAAGGAGTCCTCCTGTCCACTGCCTCCAACTTCATGTTGACCAGAAAGCTGTGAGGTGGGCGCTGGGGCCAGGAAGAACCCAGGTCAGCAGGGAGCAGGGCCGTGCTTCAGGTTCTTACACCCCTTGGTAGGTTTCCCAGCAGTGTGTGCTCCCCAAGCCCAGCTCCCTGTCCTGGCCTGTCTGGGTAAGAGCCATCCCAGCTCACAATGGCACCAGGAGAGAGGGGGAACAGGCCTTCTGGACCTGAGCTGTGTTTTAACATGATAGGAAAGCTGTGCCCAAGGGAACAGGGTCTCTAAAAGACACATTTTGGGGATCCATATCACAGCCACGCTTGGCTGGACACAGCTGCTGTTGCTGCAGTTGGAGACAACTGTCAAGCAAGCCAGAACAATTTCCTGAGGGGATGGTCACACTTCCCATTTCTCCCAGTTTTCCCCAGAGTAGCTCTGAGTTCTGAACCTCTTATGTAGATCTGAACCCCAGGCCTGTGGCAGGAGCAGACTGAACATCACTTGACTTTCCACAGAAGCCAAGACCTGACAATGGAGACACCCCGAATTCCTGCCCAGTGGAACAGATGATATGTCACTCACCACTTTAAAGGCCCAGGCTGGGACAGCAGATGCTCCTGTTTCCTTTAAGTACTTTTCCCAGGTGAAGTTATCAGGGTCAGGATAATCTAGAAGGGAGAAGGTGCAGAAGGTGAGACATGCCTTCAGGAAGATGGCCAGCATCCCAGAATGTCCTACTGCCTCGAAGGACCAACCAAGTCTGTGCCAGGTACACAGGAACCTGGGAGACAACAAGAGGTGCTGCTATTTTCACATAGACCATGAAATCCAGGGTACATGGACACAGAACCAGCTGGGCCTGCTCAGACAGCCTGGGTCCTCCTTGTGCCTCCACTGGGCCCGACACAATCACTATGCAGCTGAATGCATATACAGGAGCCTCAGCAGCAGCGTGTCGCCTCCTTGGCTGAGGCCTTGCTAAAGGAAACAATCTGGGCCTGCAGACAAGCAAGGCCCACGGGGTTTGCAACCCTGGGAAGCCAGCAAAGGCTGTGGTCCCAAGGCCACTGACTCACCTTGAGGAGGTGTGAGGGGTTTGCCATGCTCCTGACACCATCCGACTGGGTGGATGTATGGACTGCTGGGGTCACACCTAGAAAACACCCCCAAACTGTTACACAGGGCTGAGACACCTGGCTCATCCCCACCAGGCAGTACAGGCTGTGGGGGCCCAGGCAGGCCACTCAGCAGTACCCCCAGCCCACACCACCTGCAAAAGCCCCTGCAGAAGCTGAGGTCTACAGCACCCTTGTCCCTCAGTGACCACAGGAACCACGAGCTGGCAGGGCAAGGGCCAGAGCAGAGGAACTCCAGCTCAAGGGGAAGGACACGAACACGGCCCAAGTGCAAGCCCGGCCACAGAGCTGCCCAGGGAACAGCAACCCTCTGTTGTGAGCAGGGAGACAGGCTGTGCCTTTCAGACCTCAGGAGACATGAGCAATAGGGCAGGGAGCTAATGTCCTGGTCACAGCTCCTAGGAGGTCACAACACAGGTGTTGCTGCTTCCCAGGTCTGCCTCAGGCCAGATAAGGCAGCTTCCCAGGCCCAGCAAATGAGGAGCAGTGTGGGGCAGAGACCACTGCAGCCCCACAGATCCTCAGGGTAAGGTGGCTCTGTGTCCTAGGTGGGTTTTAGGGTAAGCCCACAGCATGGGATCATGCCCAGCTTCCTTCCATACTAACTACAGGACCATAGCAATGTCCCAGGAGGTGACACTGAGCTGGTAAAGGTTTGTATCCCAGCACAGGGTTGACACTGATTCTTTGGACCACTGTGGCCTGATTGCAGTAGCATGCTGGAACTGTCCCGTGCTTTTCTGAGCACCTCACCACTCCTGCTGAAACAGTGGCAGAATGTCTCCCAAACACCCCAGAAGCTTCTGTGTACTTACCAGTAGTCATAAGTATCATCCCAGTTGTCAAAGTGCACCAAAAACCGATTGTCCACCACGTCAGTCACTGTGGCAACACAGATCAGGGAAGGGTTCATGCGGTCCACAGCTTCAAGCTTCATGCCCACCTCAAAGCCTGGGGAAGCCTCATGCTGCAAGGAGAGACAGACAGGTTTCTTTCAGAGCCAAGACCCTCCTTATGACTTCCCTTGCCTGCTGCAAGGGGGTATCTGCCCAAAACCCTCCCAAAACCAGACCCTCCCTCGCATCCTGGCAGGCTCAGGATCCCAGAAGGGCAGCGTCCTGTTATGCATACAAGAAAAGAGGCAGAGGGTAACTAACTGGGCTTGGGCACACAAAGGAAGAGAGAGGAAAAAAAATCTTCAGACCCTCAGGACCTGAAGCAGTAACCTCCAAGAAACAGAGCCTCCAGCCTACACTGATCCAGATCTGTGCACACACAAAAGGCCTGTGTGCAGTCACTCCAGCGTTAGCAGCGACCAAAGCCCCAGGCTTGGCAGGGGGAGCTGGGATGGGGCCCTTCAGCCTCACTCCTCTTGATTTCTTGGATCTAAAATCCTGTAAGATGCTGCACCACACGTGCCAGTGGGATTGTTGCAGCTCTGAGCAGGAGGGTTCAGACACCTTAAGTAACTCGGAGAGGCTGATTTATCAGTAGATTGAGTTTCCCCTGCAGCTGACAGAGAAACCACCAGGATTTGCACCCGCTTTCCTTGCCCAAGCTGCCACAGGAAGGATAAGGCAGAGACACAAACAAGTAAGAAACAGAAACAAAATGATTATACTTGTGAAACATGAACTGAGGGCTTGGGGCAAAATCAGCATTGAGAGTAGCAGGTACTTCCCCTCACCAGGACTTCTGCAACACATTTAACCGCCCATGCGACTGACCAATGCTAATTTGGGGCACACCAAACCAATGTCCAAGCTACAGATCTTCAGCAGCAAAACATGCTGTATCTCCTAACACAATGCCAGCTGTACAGTCCCCTCACCCTCTGCACTGTGGGCTGACACAGAAGAGCCCAGCTCTGGCAGAGGCATTCTCCTCAGCTGGAGGGGAAGGAGTCCCACCTGAACATGCAGGCTCTGGCAGGAAGAAGCTGCTACTCACAGTGTTTCGCACCACAAAGAGGTGCTTTGGAGCTGCCTGAGCCTTTGTTATCTTCAGGTAGTTTGTCCAGCTGAATTCTTCTTCCTTATAACCTACAACCCCTCAGGAAGAGAAACAAGGGCAGTGAGTTCACAGAGAGCAGCCAGGAGGTCATAAGGCTGAGCCCAGCCATCCCCAGACAGCTCTCACCCTACCAGGTGCATCCTGCTGTGGGAAGACAGGGTCTACAGAAGCCCTGGGGAACCCAAAGCCTGTGGCCTATGCACAGAGGCTAGTTTTGAAGGGGTGCTAGGAAATGTTAGGAGCAGAGTGGAAATCCAGAGCTCAGGTCCTCCCCAGAGACCATCAGTCCCACATGCTGGCACCAGCCCAGCATTGGGACGTCACAGGGCTTTGCCTCAAAATGGGAGTGATAAGAGATCTTCAATGTGATGGATGGTTGAAATGTCCTGTGGAACCCTCCCAGCACAGCAGCATCTGCTCCTGGGCCACATGGAGCCACCTGGTCCCCATCTCCAGCTCTATGTTTAGAGGCTCACTACTCATCCCCCTCCTTTGACAGGATCCACCAACTGAGACCATTAACTCCTTACCTTTTGGGGGCTGGAGTTTGTGCCCTGTCTCCTCAAACCAGCCAGCAGGGTGGATGTCAGGGGAGTCAGCATTCAGCCAGAAATCATGGCACTCGGAGTAGCCATCAAAGTGGAGGCGCATCCGGTAACCACACACCTACCAGCGGGGAGGGCAGGGAAAGGACCATGGAAACCTGCTGTTCCTGCCCAAGGGACACTTTCCCTCTCACACACAATCTCAGCCAAGAGTCAATCATAAGCACCTCCCCTCCCACAGGACCTCCTGCTGCATGAGCATCAGGAGGAACCAAGGAGGATGGAGACTGGAGGCACCTTACCTCAGCCACTGTCAGGATAAAGTACATAGATGGATGCTGCGGGTCGATCCCCTCCAGCTTCATCCCCACTTTAAAGCCATTCTTGTGCTGGGAAGCTACTTGGTACTGGAAAGAAAAATTAAACTACAGTGAGAAAATGACACTAGTAGTTGGTCTAGAACCATCCCAAGGAGCAACCATCAGGCAATGGGAGCTGCTGGGACCAGGAGATTGATGGGCCACAGGTTTTGTTGTCGTCCAAATTTTAACTCTTTTCCCATAGAAAAACACACTCCTTCCACCTCCTTGTGGGTTTGTATCTCTTGTTACTGGCAGGGCAGGGTGTCCCTGGGCTAGCAGCCATGGCTGGGGAGAGCAGGGCACAGGCCTGGCTCCTCTTGCAACCTGGCAATCAGAAGCCTGGGAGCAGGGGTGCAGCACAGCAACACGGCCTCAGGAGAGCCCACACCTGGCTTCATGGAAGGGCTGGAAAGGCTCCACCACCCTGCCAGAGCCACAGGGGTGTCCTTGGCCAATGTGGGGGGCTTGAGATGGGGGACGGCATCCTGCTGGGGAGTGGGACTTGGGGCAAATCAAAACTGGAGGCTGACTGGTCACCTCCAGGTGAAGGTGGGAGCTTGCTTATCACTCAGAGTCTCGCAAAATAGGGAAGCAAGGAAGAGAGGAGAAGGAGGGGTGGGAAAAAAGGGAAAGAAAAGAGAAGATGAAAGAGGGAAAAAGACAGGAAAATCCCAACTCACATCCTGGAAGAGATCTAAAGGGGCAGCGACAGCTTTCTGCTCCTCCAAGTAGGACGCCCAAGACCAGCCTTCTTTCTTCTCCTCACTGGCACCTGAGCGCAGCACAAACGCACACACAAGAGGCGCTGCTGAGGGTCGGCTCCAGCCCCCATCCTTGCCTGCCTCGGGGCAGCGCGGAGGGCAGGCAAGCCATGGGTCCTGCTGGGGCCACATCCCGCTCTCATGCACAGTCCTGCATCCCTGCAAAGCTCAGCACCATCCTACCAGAGCCCATTCTCCAGCAAACCTGGCCAGCTGTCCGAGGAGGGATGAAGAGGACCACTCTCACGCAGGCCCCCATGACCCACATGTGCTCTGTCACTGCACAATGCTCTAGTGAAGCTCCAAGGAGCCTGAGGGACAAGCCACCCCGTGCAAAGCATCAGGACAGGTCTGCAACCAGTCCTCCTCCAGCCAGTACATCTGAAATGGCCACAGCACTGATGGATTTGGGGCAGCCAGTACAATCCATCCAGAGGTCTGAGAATCACTCACAGCTGCAAGGGGCTCCTGGCCAGTCAAACCAGCAGCAAGCTCACCTCCCACCACCGTTCCAGAGAATCACAGAACTGTCAGGGTTGGAAGGGACCTTAAGAGATCATTGGGTCCAACCCCCTGCCAAAGCAGGGTCCTTAGGATGGTTCTAGAATATCTCCAGAGAAGGAGACTCCACACCCCCTGGGCAGCCTGTCCCAGGGCGCTCTCACCCTCACTGTGAAAAAGTTCTTCCACGTATTGGTGCAGAACTTCCTGTGCTTCAACTTGAGGCCATTGCCCCTTGTCCTGTCCCCACAGACCATTGAAAAGAAGCTGGCCATTTCCCCCTGTGTCCCACACTTGAGGTATTGCTAAACATTAATCAGATCCCCTCTTAGCCTTCTTTTCTCAAGGCTGAACAGCCCCAGAAGCATCAGCTCTGCTATTCTCTGCTCTGAGACAACTACCTTAGCCCCTCTTGGCACACCAGGACCAGCCTCATGCCCTAGAGATGCATTTACCCTTATGGTATTCATGAAAAGAAGGCAGCATTGTCTCTTCACAGCAGGGAGGTGATCCTTCATGCCTTTGACACCTTTAGAAGGCCACCACCTATCTCTTACTCTACAGACACTTTCTCTCCCTGCTCCACAGCACCTGACAGGACTCCAGGACTGCTGTGCCTAGTCCAGCACTGAGTAATTCACAGCTTCAGCTCAGCCATGGCAGACAGCCTTAGGTAGGGCAGGCCAGAAATGCAGGGGAAAAGCCAAACCAATCCCTTCCTCCCTTGGGCTTAGGGGAAGCAGAGATGGAAAAAATAGGAACTTGTGTGAGAAATTAAAGCTGAGTTTCAGTGAGCGAGGTTACTGACCTAGGTGCTTTGCTACTAAGAGTGACAAACACCTTTATTATTCTTTAGGACATAGAAAACAGTAGCAGGTATGTTTGGGGAATCCCTAAGTACAAGCTCTGTGCTTCTAGAGAAAGACACGTACACCTGGAGACACCAGCTCTGCTGCACTCAAGTGTCCTGGCACATATTTTGCTTGCTGATGTACTTCTGAAATAAGAATGCTGAAGTGACAAAGCTCAGCACTGCTTGCTGGAGTGCAGCAGGGAAAGGCTGCATGCTCAGGGCTCAGATTCTAGAGAAAAGGACCTGGCAAGGAAGTACAAGATCCCTTTTTAATAGCGGTTAACTCAGTGTAACATCAGGGGTTAATGACATCCAGCCCCAGCTCCTGTCCTGACATTTGGCTATGGAGTATGATACTGTAACAGTTTCACTAAAATGACTTTGAGTATGACCTTTTCATTACTCAAAAGACAAAATGATTTCCCATAAATGTTTATTTTCAATATAAGTTTTCCCTCCCGCTCGCCCCCATCATACTGCAGGGAAAAAAACAACCAAGCAAACACTGCATCCCTCAGCGTGTCTCCTTTCCCTCTGTGTGGGCAGCTCTGTGTCTGAGATCTCTGATACAATCCAGGTATATATCCCCATGAGATGAGACAACCCCAAATTACCCAGCCTCAACAGCATCAGACCTACAGGAGCAGCTCCCAAACTTGTGAGCTCCAGATCATGTGAGGGAAGCTCCCCATAACACCATCCAAAAGTGGTGCAAAGCCAGATGTGGCTCAGAGCCCTGTTACTGCTCAGGATAGTGCCTCTTGGAGCAAGTAATAAATTCAGCTCCCAAGGGGAGGGACCAGAAAGCACTGTACAGTACAGCCCAGTGCCTGAAGAGGACACAGCCGTACCTGTAAGGGTGCACCCTTCCCATGGAGAGATAAGAGAGGAAAGGAGAGAAATGGAAAGAGACAGAGAGAGCAGGATCAAGCAAGCAGAGGAGCTTACAAGCCTTCAGGAACATGTACCAGCACAATGCACTGGGTCTCTGACTCTGCTGGAACACCAAAATGCTGGCTCAGCCCTGCAACACCACAGCAGGAACCTACAGTCGTGGTGGGAGTGCTCACCCCACCGCCCGCCCAGCCCCTCCATACCGTGCTGGCTCCCGTTCCACGCCTCATCCTCCACGTTGCTGATGGCAGGGTCTCCTGCAGAGTTTTTCCTCTCTTCCTGCTTTTCCTCCTAGACATGAGTGGACAGAATAGAAACCCATAGTGTTTGTTGGGTTTATGTGTGTGTTGTATCCTCACACTGGAGCCAAGGGCCACACCAGGCCTCCACAACATCCATGATTTGCCTGATGCTTGGCCCAGGAGGATCTGCTGATGGGAGCCTGAGAGGGATTTTGGTGCTAAGCAGTAGCAATCCTGAAGTGGATCTGCTACAACCAGGGCTGGCAATCAGCCCTGTCAAAGGCACTCTACCTTCCCCAGGACACACAGCATGAAGACAGACACTCTTATTTCAACACGGACTTCAGTGGTGAAGACTCAAGTGAGCAGCTGAGGGCTCAACACCTACAGCCCCATCAGGACGTGTCTAGCACTGCCTGATCCAAGGAACTCACCATGCCAAACAACCAGCCAAGTGTATAGAAGCCCTGATGCTCCACACATCCAAGTCTTTTTAGCATTAACAGCCAACAGATTACTCCAACATACAGCTGGCACAGCACTGCAAAGCGCCAATGAGCACTGTGCACACCGCAGTACACACAGGGGTGGCCCATGGCCCACCCTTGACACTGGCACATGCACACACGCCTTCCCTGCCCTCTTCCTACCATTTGCTCAGATTCATATTCTTCCTCAGAAGGGCTCTGGTAGTCCTTTCTCTTTCGTTTCTTCACTGGCTTGAGGATTTCAGTGGCATTGGTGCTGCTTGCAGAGTTTTCCACGATGACAGACCTGCACAGAGACAGGGAGAATAAACCACTGCCACATGGCAATGGCTGGGGTAGCAGTAAGTGAGGGGCTGCTGGAGGATCTGTTACCTCATTCCTTACTCACACATGCTCCCATCCCTCCTAATAAATGTGCTCCTTTCACCACGCAAGTTGGCAAGAGGTTAGAACAGGGTATGGACCAGAATCACTCTCACATACTTGGGTGACAGAAACCTGAACCGAAGGATGAATCAAAAGCAATCCAGTGCCATGGCAGAGTGCTAAGCTGCATCCCAGAGACACTGGAAAGCAAGTCCCAGGAGTCACACCTTAGGAAGCAGAGGGGCTGGAAATGTGCTTATGAGCTGTGCCTCCTACTGCTGCTGAGCCTGAAAGCACCCACTGCAGCCACCCCTGCTGCCCCCTGGGACAAGTCTTCATCCCCCGGCTCCACTGCAGCCAGGGCACTGACTAGAGAGAAGAGGGAGACAAGCGGGGTCCCCAGCATCTGCTTGAAGCCCTTGCTGGAGCGTGTAGACCAGTGGAGGGAGGACAGACAGACGGATAGATATGGCTCTGGATGGAGCAGACTCCCCTTCCTTTACCTTTCTTTGAACTGCTGGTGACAGTGCTCACTGCAGAAGCCCCTGCCTTCCCGGGCTCCATCTGACACATGTCTCCGGCCGCAGGTATCACAGTGGCACATGCTTTCTGCTGTTGGTAGCTTGGTCTGCTCTGGCACATCTGGATCAGAGAAGAAGAGCAGTGAGGCATGAGGTGAAAAAAAGGAAGAAAAGTGGGAAGCAGGAGATATTTACCTCAGGGCCTGTTCCAGACAGTTCCTGCTGGATGCTGGTACCCACCCCAAGAGTGCCACCATGCTGCCCTTACCCTGAGCCACGGTAGGATTGTCCCTGCTGGTGGGTGCCACCTCAGAGTCCTCATCTTTATCTGTGTGACCTTCCTTTATAGCTTCCACTGGAGGCACCTTATCAGCACTCACTACCTTCAGTGTCCCATACTCATTTATTCGGAACTATGTAATTGAACCACACAAAAGAAAGGGAAAACAGTTAACAAGGAGGAAGGTACAACTGGGACTCGACAGCTACAGGGAAGCTCTGGGAATAAGGGGATGTGGTTTGGTCATCAGTGCATCCAACACAGAAACAGCTCTTCCCATCACAGAAGAGACCAGAGTCACCTGTCCTGCTACCCCTCCCCAGAGCCTGTGCCCAAGTGGAGCTCACCAGGAGAAGCGCATTGCCTCACCTGGGTGAGACCAGCCCCAGCTGGCAGTGAGGGGCAGGGTAATGGCTGGAGGATGCAGTGTCCTGGGGGAGAAATAGGTGCATTTTGTGCAAGCTATTTCAGGTACTGAGGGGTCCACCTAAAGCTGGTGAGCACAAGGCCACTGTTTCCAGGAGTTTGCTGAGAGCCAGCTCCATGGCACAGTTTGGGAAGGAAAGATGCCCTGCACAGCAGGTAGCATGTCTCTGCTCCCCTGAGCAAGGCTGCAGCCCCCCAGGCACGGCGTGTGCTCTCTCTGCTAAGCTCCTAAGATGGGAGGGGCAGAAGGATGGAGCACAAGAGCCTCAAAGAGCCAGAACAGCTGAGGGATCCTCCAGCTAGAACGGGGGTACTGCCAGGGGTCACAGGCTGGGGGAACTGCTGCTTACAAGGGCAAGCAGCTGCGAGGAGTGGCAGGGAGGTGGGGGGCAAACACAGTGTCCCAGGGCTACACTTACCCGCAGGTTACTCCCAGGCAAAGTAGCCACCCCATCCTTCCACTCCAGCACACGGACTGTGCTGCAGGTCTGCACCCCACTGATCTGGGGAATGACAGTAGCTGTGATGGGCTCAGCCCCTGCTCCTCTCTCCGGCCTTTCTGCCCCTGTGCTTCTCTGTGGTTCCCGGGGGAATCGCTGAATTTCTAAGGTGCTCGTGGGAAGGTTGATAGTGGTGGCATTTGCTTGAGAAGGGAAGAAAAGAAACAACCAACCAGAGGCATACACAGAACACTGAACTGACACAGACAGGACCCAAAGGCAGCACAAAATGACAGAGGAAACAGGGTCCCAGCTGAGGGCTCAGCACCGTGGGCTGAAACACCCAGAAGAAGGCAGCCTGACCCAAAATCTGCAGCCAGCGATGGCTTGTGCTGGGGCATTGCAACACTATCCACATTCAAGGGTTCCTACTTCAGCCTAACTCCAGTCTATTCCCATGGCCAGGGTGCCCTGGTGTGGCAGGAGCGTGCTGGCAAGCCCCTGGAACACACCTTCCAGTTCAGTTTCACTTTAAGGGAATACACTGCACAGTCAGTCTCTCTGCAGTGGGAACTGAGGCATCTGCAGCAGGAAAAAATGGAAGATTTCCTTCTAAAGAACATCCCTAACCTCACCTAACACACATCCATGCTTTCCTTGTACAGCTCCTGAAAGACAGTGGTCAGCTGGGCTGAAAATTGCCCCAGTTTCCAAGAAGAGTAAGGAGGACAACCTTGGTAATTACAGGCCTCTTAGTCTCACTGCTGTGAGGTAAAATTATGGAGAAGGTTATTCTGGGAGTCACTGAAAACCACTTGAGAAGGAACACAGTCACTGGTCATAGCCAGCACGGGTTCCTGAGGGCAAAATCCTGCTTAACCAACTTAATTTCCTTTTATGACAGTCATCTATCTAGCTGACCAAGGGAAGTTGGTAGATACGATGGGTTTGGATTTTAGCACAGCTTCTGATACTCTCTCACACTATCCTGCTGGACAAAACATCAAGAGGTTTTTAAAATTCAAGAGGTATTAATTGGCCACAAATTGTCCAAGTGATGTCAGAATGCCACAGAGAATCTCTAAGGTGGCAGCAGCAGCAGCAGTGTGGCTTTGCCTCCCAATGTTTGGGAGGAGCACAGACACACAAGGAGAGAGAGGTATCGATGTGGGGTAAGAGGGCTGGGGAGGCACCAGTTAAAGGACAGTCCTGCATACCTGGTATGATGAAGGCAGTTGTTGGCAGGTGGGTGCTCTGCACAGTGCTCTCGGTGGTGACCACGTGGACACTGACCTCCCCAGCAGCATTCCCCTTCGTGCTTCTCACCACCTCCATCTCTGCTCTGCTGTCCATCACCTTGCCTGGGCACAGAGGGAGCCACTAGAAGACAGCAAGAAAGAAACCAAGTTGGATACAAAGACAAACACAACAAAGGAATGAGAAAGGCAGTGAGGAGGACAGTCTCTCCCATTCCACCACCTCCCAGCAGAAACCCCAGTAAGATGTATTAATGGCCCACTGAACCCAACAGAGAACAGCAGGAAGGTCACAGTGGGTACCAACATGACCTAGTGAAGCCCCTACTGCAAGATTCCAGCTCAGAACCTACAAACACAAAAGGGTTTTTCTTACCTGGCACCACCATAAGATGGTATGAGCTCAGCAGGTCCACCACGAGCTATGGCTGCTCCTGGCTCCCACTGGGGCCTACACCACTCTGACACAGACTGTGACTGAGGGTTGCCAGTCCTCCTGGAGAGGACAGAGGTCCCTGAAGTTCTCCAGTTGTGCAGTCACCCTTGATCTTCTACCTGCAAAAGAGAATTCCACAAGCAATAGGAGTTAACTGGGGAGGGAAGGGGGTAGGGAACATGAAGCCCACTGCATGCAACTGAGTTATTCACACAACTGGTGATGTTCAACCCCTTTAGCCATGAATTTCAAGGACTGGCTAAGGTGTCAGGCACTACTGGCCCTGATCAGCCTCCCCTAGGACCCCCACCCATGTGCCCAGAGGATTCACTGGAAGAGTTGTTTGCACCAGTTTCCTCTCTACATGTGCTCGAAAGCCAGGAGGTGGCACAAAGCATTAGGCAAGTGTTTCCACCAACAAGAAAGAGGTTGCTCCTTGGAGGCTCCTGACTGGCTCCAAGGAGCTCAGGAGAGGCAGAGGAGCCCATGGCCCTGCCCTGCAACAAGCTGTCCCTCCTGTTCCTCTTTATCTGCCCTCAGCAGTGGTGTCCATGCCTCTCTTGGCACCTCTGGCCAGAGCAACCTCTTTCTTGTTGGCGGAAACAGGCCCACAGCAGGACCCAAGGTTGACCAGGAGCTGCTCCTCTGGATCCTCCTCTGTCTTCTGGCATTGCCCAGGGAAGACATTTAAGAGACTAAGAGCAGGGCAGAAGATACACACACAGGAGCACGCTCCATAACACCCTTTGCAGAAGCAGGTGGCCCAGCAGATAAAGACAAACACACACACACCCCTTTTCCCTTCCAAATCTGACTGTTGCTTTCTTTAAACCCAGGAGGCAAAGCCTCCTATTGAATAAACCCGGGGCCACAAAGCCCTCCTATGTTCTGCTGCAGCACGGGGTGAAGTTTGGAATGGACCATGGTATTTACCAACATCTCCAAACAGGATAACATGCCCTTCCATGCAGTAAATGCTGATTTCAAAATAGCAAATAGATTCTTGAAGACAGAGATCTTCAAGGGCAAGAGAGCAGCAAGGTGCCCTCAGCTTTAGGTTCATATGCAGAGACACTTGGGCTGGGCATCACCTGCTGTCCCCAGGAGTGTCACTGCCACTGGGACAAGCTCCTGGGCCTGTGGATCTGCTCAGACTCAGAAATAGGGAGAACGAGCAGTTACCGGTGATCCCATGTGCCACCCTGAAGGGCCCAAGGTAACACCATCCCAGCCCGATGCTGAGGCCAGAAGGCAGCCTGAAGCCCCAGAAGCTCTGACTGGTCACAGACCCCCAGTCACCGCTGAGAGGACACGGGCATGTTCCATTCTGCTGCCATCAGACAGCACCAGCCCTGGCGCAGCACCCAGCCCTGCGCAGAGCTAGGGCATAACACATGGCATTTTCCTACCAGTTATGGTGAGGAGCAGGCAGAAACATCTAAAGAGGGTTGATACATGGTCGTAGAATCATAGAATCACAGACTGGTCTGGGTTGGAAGGAACCCCAAGGATCACAGAGCTCCAACCCCCCTGCTACAGGCAGGCATGGAGCTACACAAGGTTGCCCAGGGCCCCAGCCAACCTGGCCTTCAACACCCCCAGGGATGGGGCACCCACCCCCTCTCTGGGCAACCTGTTCCAGCCCTTCACCACTCTCTCTGGAAAGAACTTCCCCCTAATACCTCCTCTAAACTTTCCCTCCTCCAGCTTCACTCCATCCCCCTTGTCCTGCCAGTCTCTACCCTTTTAACAAGCTGATTCCCCTCCTGTTCCTCTGCTCCCTTCAGGGACTGGAAGGCTGCAAGGAGGTCCCCCCACAGCCTTCTCTAGGCCGAAAATATTTCAAAATGTCTTTTATCTTATTTAAAATTAGTAAAGACATAAATCCAGAACCTGTCCTAGACCATGTGTAGCCTGAGCTGTTTGCTGTGCTCTCCTGGGCTGGGTTAATGCCTTCCATGCTGCAGGACCCTCTGAAGGGCCACACCGGTGTCATCTCCAGGCTCCAGCACAGCACACGTTGCCCCGGTGTTTGAGAGACACCAGAAGGAACATGGTCAAGCGTCCAGGCTTGGAAAGAGCTTCCAACCTCTGCGTGTCCCAGAGAGGATCTCTTGGGAAAGCCAGGGAGGAACAGCCCCATGCCCTGCCTCTGCTGCACGGCGCCCGGGCACCGCCTCGCACTCACACCCCCAGCAGAGACCAGTCCGCCCAGCGGGACCCGCGGCCGCACCAGTACGGAACTCGTCCGAAGGAGACACGGGTCCTTTCTTTTCCTTGTTTTAACTCGCAGTTGAGGTGCCCCAGCGCTGGGCGCAGAGACAGACCCCGCGCCGCACACCGACGCTGCGGCCCCACACCGACACGGGGCGGGCAGGGCAGGGCAGGGCCGGGCCGGGCCGGGCATCCCCTGCCCGCTCCGCTCCCGCCGGCCGGTCGCAGCCCCGCTCCCCGTCCCACACCGTCTCCCCGCTTGGCAGGGACGCTGCAGCGCCGCCGGGCCCGGGCCGCCCAGGCCGGCTTCCGATAAAAGGCGGCGATGGCGGAACCTCCCTCCCCCGCCGGGCCCGGGGCCGCCCCGGCTGCGGGGGGCGGCGCGGGGCGGGCTCGGCCCCGCCACCCCGGCCCCAGCAGGCCCCGGCCCCGCTCGCCCGGCGATAGAGGGCCGCGCCTGCGGGGAGAATCAAAGGCGGAGAGCCCGGGCAGGGAGGCGGCCCCCGGGCTGGGCAATGCCCGGCCGCGCTCCTTACCTCCACGGGGGGCCCGGCGGCCGGGGCTCCGCTCCGAGCCGCGGCGGGGCCGCCCGGCCCGGCGTGCGCTGCGTAGAGCCGCGTTACGGCTGGGCCGCCGCCGCGGCGCCCGCACGGCCCGGCCCGGGGCCGCGAACAGGGCCGTACCGGGCGGGGAAGGGGGGGAAGGAGGGAGGGGGGGAAAACGGGGATGGGGAAGGGGGGTCGGGCGGCGGAGCCCGCGGCGGGAGGGGCGCCGGGCCGGGCCGTGTGTGAGTGTGCGTGAGGGTGTGCGCGGGGGAGGGGGCGGTAATTGGGCAGGTTGAGAATGCATGTACTTAATGAGCGCCGTCGCCATGGCAACGCGCGTATTCCTTCACGCCGCAGCGGCGGTGTTTGATCCCGCCGCAGGGTTTGGGGAGCTGCCCGGCGGGGGGAGGTCGCCATGGCAACGCGCGGGGCCGGACCGGACCGGGCCGGGCCCCCTCCCGGCCTCGTGGCCCTCCGCCCCTTCCCACGGCCGGGCCGGGCGCGGAGCCGCTCGGTGCCGGGGAGCCCGGGGCTGGCACTGGGAAGCCTTAAGGCCGGTGATGCGCTGCGGGCTCCCGGCGCCCCCACCCTCACCTGGCCCGGAGCTCCGAGCTGCCGGAGAAGGCTCCGGTCTCTCTCTTAGGTCAGGCAGGACCCATGGAAGCCGGGAACTGCTTCTTCTCCAAGTCGCTCGTGTCAGCCTGACGGCCGTGGGGCTGCAGCACAGCGGTGCGGAGTCCTGCTCCCAGCCACAGCCAAGAGGTCCCAAAGACCAAACCGGGTGTCTCAGGTCCTGTCTGCCCCAGGCAAGGGTGGCCCAAGCTGGGCAGGAGAACCTCAGCCTTCCACCACAGGAGAATAAACTGAACATTAACTCAAGATCCCCAAGATTGCTGGGATGCAAAAGGATTGCTCCAACTAGTTGTCTGGAACTTTTGTGTTACGCTGCCCAAGTGCCCTGGGCAAAGACCTGGGCAGTTTCCTGCCCATCCCTTTGGTGTTTGACGGCTGCCCAAGAGGTGTGTGGGCCTTTTAGGCACACAGTGAAGTGGAAGGAACAAAGGCTGGGAGCACAAGGAACAAAATGCACAAAAAGCTGCTGAGGACTGTACTGGATGGCCTCTGGGCTGCCTGGGAAGAGGTGGCTACCTGCTCATGCTGCAGGCCAGCTCCTGCCTTGCCCAACACAGGGCAAGGGATGATCATGCTTGCTTCAGAGAGTGCAGAAATAAGTTCTTTCTTTATAGTGTATCTGCTGGGTTTTTATCACCTTGAGCTTTGTACTCTGACATTTTTAATACATTAAATAAAATTATGTCAAAGACTTTGCTGAAGTGATCAGGTCCTGAAAGTCAGGAAGCATCAGGTGTTTCTCCTGCTGATACTGCCTTCTTCCCCCTTTTCAAATAAACCTTCAGTGGCACAGTGTAGAAAAAGTTCTTCCCATCCAAATCCTTCTGTGCTGCAGGACAAAGTTTGAATAGATTTGAATTGAGAGCAGTGAAACCCAGTCACTTGAAAAGCAAGCCAGCATTCACCTTCCTCCATCAGGTCCCCGTTCCTGGCTATGCTTGCTGTAAAAAAAATCACAAGTTCCAAATCTCCCTCCTGTGCCTCAACTTCCATTCCTGTAACCTCTGTTGTAAAGCACCTTAACTTGCACCTACAAATGGAGGTGGAGGGATGTGGTGAGAGGCTGTTGAGCAGCCCCGTGGAAAGAGGAAAGAGCTCTGGGCACTTGGGACGATGGCAAGGGGAACAGCAGTGAGCAATGTACCCTGGAAGCCAAAGGGGCTGCAGCCCTGCGCTGGGGACATCCAGCACAGCACAGCACAGCAAGATGGACCAGGGGTGCTTGCCCCACTCTCCACTGCTCTGGTGCAGGCCCACCAGAGTCCTGAGGGAGGTTTGGGCACCTCAGGACACAAAGGACATTGGACTGTTGGAGTGCATCCAGAGGAGGAGCACTGAGGTGGTGGGATGTCTCGAGAGCAAGACTTCTCAGGCCAGCTGGGGTCACTTGGCTTCTTCAGCTCGGAGGAGAGAGGGCTGAGGGTGCCCTCCTCGCAGCCTGCACCTTGCTCAAGGGGGGTGGAAGAGAGGAGGTGCTGAGCTCCCCTCGCTGGTCACCAGCGATAGGACAATGACACAAGGAAATGAGTGAAGCTGAATCAGAAGTTCAGACGAGACATTAGGAAAAGGTTCTACACTGAGAAGGGTGGTCAGTCCCTGGAACAGGCTCCCATGGTCATGATACCAAGACAGTCAGAGATCAAGGAGCACCTGGACAACGCTCTTAAGTCACATTGTATAGTTTTAGGTTGTCCTGCAAGGAGCAGGGAGCTGGGCTCAATGACCCTTATGGATCCCTTCCAACTTGAGATACTCTGTGATTCTACGAACTTTTATTTAAACTTGGCTCTCAGTAATGCTTTTATTAAATTTATTCTGACATGGCTTATCAGACTTTGCCGTGCTGTTGATAGCACTAGACCTAATTATTGCAGACTGGCAGCAGGGCTGTGCTTGCCCAGAGATGCTCTGGGACATGCTAGGCCAGGCTCCATCCTCACACGTGCTGCTGTGCACAGGATGGCAGCACCTGCGGGTGGCTGTGCCTGCCATTCCTGTCCTCACGTCCTCATTTCACTCAACACCCTGACAGAGGCTTACAATCACAGACCTTCAAGATCATTGAGTCCAACCATCTACCCAGCCCTAATAGGTCCAACACTAGACCATGTCACCAAATACAACATCTACTCTTCTTTTAAACCCCTCCAGGGATGGTGACTCAACCACCTTGCTGGGCAGCCTATGCCAATATCTGACAGCCCTTTCAGTAAAGAAATTGTTCCTAATATCCAGCCTAAACTTCCCCTGACACAACTTCAGACTGTTTCCCCTTGTCCTGTCACTAGCTACTTCACAAACCATGAAGCAACTAGAGCAGGTTTGAAGTACAAACTGGCAACTGGAGCTTTTACTCCCACTGGGCAAGTCACAGCAATGCTGTGCCCCAACTTCGTGCTTCTTGGGAGGTGCTCTGTAGGGAGAACTGTAAACCAGTTCTGCTCTGAGTTGCCAAACATACACAGGGGACACCTATGTATGGGTTTCCACCTGGGAAATGGTAGACCATGCTTTCCCCTCACAGCAGCAATTTTCACTTGTCAACAAGCAGACCCAGTGAGGGAAGAGGCTCTCCCAAATGTTTCCTCTTGTCTCCCCAGTTACTGCCAGCACTTCCTCCATGCCAAATGGCATACTCATACTAGAGTTGAGCAGACCAGGAGGTGCCACTGCACCATTTCCCCCTAAGTTAATTGCACAGCATCACTGTTGTGCTGCTGTCATCATGAGAGACTCTGTGCTGTGCTGAGCAGAAACGCTGACAGCAGACACGAGCAGACCAGGGATCACAACCAGTGCACAGGGAAGGGCTTTTGCACTTCCCAATTTCCAGGAGAACCGTTGCTCTTTGACCACCAGAACCACTGGGTGAAACTAAACATTGTGATTGCACCAAGCAGAGGAGATGGGATCTGTTTAACACCTACTGACCTCCTGGCACTAACTGTTCTTGACACTGAGGGGATAATCTGTTCCAGGGGCTGCACACACCAGTAATTCTCCCCCACCTCCATCCACACAAGAGCATGTGCTGCATCTTCCAGTCATCTCCACCCCCAGCACCTCCCAGAGAACTTTCCCTTTATTATTTTCTGTATTTAGGACCAAAATCACCGTACTCAGTTCACACCCAAAGGGAAAACATTGCAGCAAAACACAAGTATTTGCTTTTAAAATGAGTAAGACTAATTCTTAAAAAAATAATTATTTGAGATATTCTAAATTAAAGCAGACCCACGCTGTACAAGTCACTTTCTGTGAGGAGTAGGATGTTGCCCTTGAGAACCACCCAGAGTCACATCCAAAACTTGAGTTAGGAAGTAGAGAAGCTGTGAAGTACACCCTGAAGCATGCCTTAGCTGTAGCCATCAACCTACTGCTGCTCCCTTTTCAGTGGTAGGGATCACAGCAGCTGCTGTGAGCCCTTCCTTCTTGGACAGGAGCACACCTATGTTCATCCAACCAGCTTAAGATGACATTCACAAGCAACTTCAGAGCAGTTTATTTCAATTTTTATTGGATTCTGAAACAACTGGAACTTTCTCTCCAACATCTACATACACACTTAGCAAAAATAATCGTGTGTGAAGAAACTTTGAGAGTGAAGAGCCCCCGTTCTGCTAGTTGATTCTTTCCACCTAACCACAAAATATGGGGAGGGGAACGGGCTGGTCATGTTAACAGACACCATTATGATCCCAAGAAGAGAGTGAGAACTCTTCAATTGTTAACAGCTGCCACTACACAAAGCAGTACTTGTATCAGTTTGGCTTCTCACCCTCTAAAGTAACACAACATTAAACAGACATTACAAAGTGTGCAAAAAACACAGTGATATTGCTTGGTGTGATGCTCATTTTGGTGTACAGCAAACACTAAAGTTGTGCTCTTCCTTAAAGCGAGCCAAGATACTGCACTTGTTTCCTGTTGGTGAGGTAAATGGCCATTCCAAACAGTGGTTTGTGATAGCAGTGCTTTAAATCATTGCACTTTGTCCTGCTCAATGATTTCTAACACCTGCAGGAAACAGGCCTAAACCTGCCCAGTGAAGCACGCTGCGTTCCTTTCCATGGTGGTACAGGGACCCTCAGTAGTAGCATTACCAGCACCTGAAAACCATGTGCTGTGGATATAAAGGCTGGGTCAAAACCTTTCTGAGCCATGACATCAAAGGAAGCAAGTATCTATCAATCCACCCCCTCCACTGGGTTTGGGGACAATCAAATTACTTTCCTAACTTCACCACAGTCCCCAAACCCCAAAGACCCTCCTCACCTCACACTTCCAAACTGTCGCCTACCCAGACCAGGAATAATCCCATCTTCCAGCTTGCTTCCACACCACACCAGGTGCATTAGTGATTTGTTCCCTTCGCCAGCAAAGCACTGAGGCTAGATGCCAAAGTGTGGAAGAAAACACCTTGAGCTGGGAAAAAGAATTCTATGACCTCCTGACATGGGCAGTGAAGGAGATTAAGTTCAAAGCACACAAATGAGGGGTCACCCAGAAACTCTTGAGCAAGAATGAGTTTTGTTTGACACCAGATTTCCTCTTTTGTGCACACCTATAACACTGCTGTCCAAGGGAAAGGATCCAAGGAAGATTCGCTTCCAAGGCTATTGACTTGGAACCCTGAAGGGTAGAACGGTTTCACCATCTAACTTCACACGAATCACTGATGTATTGACAGAACTTGCAATTGTCAAACACCAAAATACAGGGAGGGAAGGGGAGGGAGGCTTTTTAAATGCAGGAAAAGGTGAGGAGCAGACTCCAAGTACAGCCCCAGATTTTCAGTTTCACTTAACAGTGTTGATTTCTTCCTCACAAGTTGCTGTAGGACATCAAATCAATCCTGTACTCTACACTTTGTAAGGCAGCATGTTTCTCACTTAAGAAGAAAGAGGTGATATACCAAATGCAGTAGTCAGGATGCCTAATGCACATCCCTGGAAAGATGCTCAGTTAAAAAATGAGTAAGGTCATATGGCTTTGCTACTACTGCAGACCAATGCAAAAGAAACAATTCGCTCTGTTTGCAGCTGCAGCAAGTCTTCTAGGGTCTTTCACTGTATCTATGAAGTTTTAAGAGACTTGACTCTTCTATAAAACACATGAGAGCTCTCAGTAATAATCACACTGGTGATCACAAATAAACACCAGACGGTTTCCACTCCTACAGAACCGTCGCTGACAGAGCCAGGATTATGGTGTTTGGGTTTTGGTGGTAGCTTCTTCAAGGAGTTCACAAGCCCTGTGCCAACTGCTTGGTATCTGGCACTACTGAAATCTAGCTTTCCCAAGAAAACAAATGCAAAAGGAGGCAGGTCCTGCTAAGCAATCCCTGCTCATTTGCACAGTGAAGGCAGAGTTTCTCTGGCGAAGCAGCCAAGGGAGACATTGCATGTTGCTCCAGGAGCTGAGAGAAATCTCTGCTATATTACAGGCAAGACTGTTAAATCCAATCTGTGCTCTCCCTGTAATTAATGAATGAAGATGATATCAAACATAACAGTTATCATAACCACCTCATTTCAGAAAGAGAAGATCATCTGCAAAAGCCATCATTAGGCACTGCTAGCCGAGGTCGGGGTGCTAACAGCCACCATAAGGCCAAGACAGTTTCACACTGGCACTGGAGATCAGCTCTGGGGACAAGCTTTAACAATTTTCTGCTTGCAGGTACTAGTAACATCTGACTAACACAGACACTGAAAAGATGCATAGTCAATTTCTACTGAGCTTGAAGCTCAATTCTTGTTTGCAGGAGTGCAACACGCACGTTACTGAGGCTGATAAGGGGCAGAGCAGATCTCCATGAAGTCTGACCTACTCCAACATCAGCATAAATAAAATCAAGGGGCCAGAATGCTTTTGTGTCAAGCTTTAAGGGAGGTTATTTCCACAAGGGAAGTGTTGGGCTGTAAGCCTGCATGAAACTGTTCTTGCACAGTCTGACTTCTGGAGAGGGCCCCCAGTATTTCCCACATCAGCTCCAATGTGGAGAAGGTATTACCTGCAGCCACCAGAACTACAGCACAGGTTATTATTCTAGTCATTATTCTAAAACACACCTTAACTAAAGCAGCTTCAACACTGATCCAAATTCAGAGTTCCTATTTTGTTAACATAGGAGTCACCTCATTCAAAGTGCAGAGAATAAAACTTCAGTACCAACAGCACTCTACAGAAGTGTGCATTTAGCCAAGCCTGAAGTACCCGTATGACCCCGTGGTTATACAGTCACAGGGAATCTCAGCTTGGCTTCTCAGTTGCTTTTTCATGCCTGGGAAAGCATATGGTACAAAAGCAAGAGTAACCCCACCTTACAGCAACACAAGCTACAAAATTAACTTCCATTCAGGCTCCTTGAGGAACATGAGCGGCTGAGGCACATCTTTACTCATCTCAGGGTCCCTCCTTGTGCTAGCTTGGCTGCAACGGGCAAAGGATCTCGCTTTCTAGGTATCATCAGGAAACAGCAAGAAAGTGATTTTTAACTTCCAAGAGAACTGTTTAGGTGATAAAGCAATTCCAGGGAAGAGAAGTTGGCACCAAGTCGCATTTGAAACACACAACGTGCTCCCCACACCTGATCCAAGTCATCTGCACAGACTGACCAGAGGTGCTGCTTCCACATCCAGTCATGCTTGAAGGAAGAACGGATTGGGACAACCGGTGCTTGGCTGGCTAGCTGGTCTCACACACACCAAGTGCATTTCGAGAGCTCTCAAGTCTCTCACTAAAACAGAGAAGTTACTCCAGCAAAAGAAGTTAAGTGGGATAAATTGTGATTTCCCCAGCATGAGACAGAAAAAGGATCCCATTACACTGCAATAAACACAAGAGTTTGAGTCACCAATTTAATTTTATACAAGTCAAACTACACATTTGTATAAAGAGTACAAGGCAGTTCTAATGTTTGCTATTGCATGTTACAAAAATCAATTTAGCTATAAAGGGGGATTTTTGGGATGAGTCCTATTCCACAATTTAAGTCAATTGGCAACTGTGGTTTAGCAAAGCCTTTGTTAAGACTAGAACTCTAGCTCAAAGAGATTACAGTTCCAATAAAATTCAGACTTAACACACAACAGGATTATAGTTCTCCTAGTCCGAAGCAAAATGTTAACATAAATGAGTCAAAAGGGAGGGAAGACAGTTTTATTTAACTAGTTTTCATATCCAATAGGTGTTTAGAGGCTGACAAACCATACAACATGCTAGTGACTCAGGCCACATCCAAGAGACACCTTAGTGCCCAACAACTGAGTGACACTTGCTGTTCAAGAAAAAAAAAAAAAAGGTCAGAAAAGCTTTCATTCTTTCAAGTTTGAGCCACGGGATTTTTCAGCAATACTGTAGGACACAGGTTCCAGAGTACCTTTATTACCTTTAATACAGTCACAGTATGGGGGGAATGTTCTTTTGGCAAGTTAAGATACAACACAAACGCTCCAACTTGAGTTTATTGCTGGTCTAAAAATCTTCCTAGCATTGTTACCAGTTTATATAGCTTGCAGCCTGCTTCCATAAATGAAGATAAACCAGAGAATTATCAAACCTGCCCACAGCAAGGCAATTCTGCCTTTGGTAGCAAGCTGTAGCCTATTAAGCTAATGATACCCATAGTTCTAAAACCATGAAAAAAAATAGGAAAAAATTATACTTTCAAAAAAGCCCAGAATTAAGCCTGTTTATACTCACTTTATTTTTAATATAAAACCCATTTTGAACTTACGAGTAGTTAAGTTACTCCTGCAGAAATGCTATAAAATCAAACTTTTAGCTGAATTTCTACAAAAGGGGGACTTCTCCTGCTTTGTACCACCATCCGATCTTGTATTTTCAAATTTGGGATACAAATTAAACCTTTATGCCTCATTACTTACTTCTTAGGCCATTCACTCCTGCAAGAGAAAAAAAACCAACTTCTGAAGTACTAACATAACACTAATGGCCTGACAAGTAGGAAAATGTTCCGCAATAGTGTGCAATGTAAGAGGAGAGTTCTAGTCTTAATCTCTTGAACTAGATCTTGATCGTGAGCGAGATTTTGAACGAGATCTGGAGCGGGACCTCGATGCAGCTCTTTTGGGCGGTGACTCTGAACGAGCCTTGGCAGATGGCTGCTGCTGTGGAGAATTGGAACGAGACCTACTCCTTGACCTGGACTTAGACTTAGCATCTCCTTTACCATTTTCTTTGGGAGATCGAGACCTGGACCTGGATCTGGACCGAGACTTCTCAGACTTCTCCTTGGATCTGCTGTGAGAGCGTGAACCCCTGTCAGACTTGGGTTTTGATTTGCTCTTTGATCTAGACTTCCTGCTTTTAGATCTGGAACGTGAGCGGTCTTTGCTTCGTGACCTGGATTTAGACCTTTCAAAAAGAGACAAAGTTTATTCTGCATCAGCTGAAGCATACTTACATCAGCTGCAAGTGTGTATCAGTCAATACACAGTGACTGCCAACTATCAGAAAACAGCGTATCACTTACCGCGAACGGCTTTTGGAGACACTACGGGACCTGCTGCGGCTGCTCCTACTTCTACGACTTCTGCTTCTCGATCGTCTCCTAGATCGTGACCTAGAAACATTTAAAATGCAGTTTGTCGTTTCTTTGCCTGGGGTGCCCCACTATGATACTACCAGGAAAAAGAGGCTTCTAGAACTTCTGAAAAGCAAGCATGGCCACAGCAAGTCATGCTATTAACCCACACAGATTCAATACATCATCAATGAATTACATCCAGTGTTTCATGTGGAAAGCTCTCAAACCCGGCTTTGCCATAGATAAAAAATTAATTCCTTCTACATTCTCAGGCATCATCCTATTCCTAGAGTGTCAACCAAAGGCAGTGACTGCAGGTAGGGCTACCTATACCTGCTCCCAGTGCAAGCAGTCCTGATGTAGTGACTGATGAGTCCCACAAGTTACCTTGACCTGCTGCCAGAGTAAGATCGCCTATGGCTTGAGCGTGGCTTGTCTTCGACCAGCCTGATCTTCCTTCCATTAATCTCTGTGCCATCCAGTTTGTCCAGGGCACGCTTCATGTCTGAGTAAGATCGGAACTCAATCACTCCTTCATTTGTACGTTCTTTGTGAGCATCTGCATATGTCACCTCACCAGCTTGCCTCATGAAATCCTTTAGGGAGTACACAAAGAATTACATCACCATTCCACACGCTTATGCTCTGCAAATACATCAGCTTAAAACAAGTGCAAGCACATGCCAGAAGCAGTAATTGCAGGTAAACATTCATGCACAGATACTTTCCAATTACTTCTACCTAAATCAAAAATTAACATTGCTATTAAAGGAAGCAATTGCTTCCTGCTAGTCACAACAGGCTCTATAGTAGAACATTAATACGTACTTTCAAATCCTGCCAACTACAGCGACTGGAAAGGTTTTCAACAATCAGTCTGAACTCAGTACGAACAGGCGGTCCGTATTTATCTCTTCCAGATTGTCTCCGACTGCTATATCCGCCACCACCCCCACCTTTATTGTACAAAGAAATAAAGTTAGATAATCTCCTAGCACGAAGAAAACTAAATTTTCTGAAAAAGTTAGTTAAAACAGTTATAATTTACTGGAGTAGGACTTTTATTTCTCTAATCCTCCAATAAAATTTTGCAATTTTGCCATAATCTATATTAATGGCAAATCAAACAGACTAAAATCCTACAAGTCTGTGCTCCTAAGATCTGTTAGAGAGTGACTGCTCCTTATTAGATTCACCTTGCTAAGTTTTATTTTACAGAACATTGTAAAATATAAAACTTAACCGATTACATGCATTTCTACATTTTACAAAAACGTTTACTAGTTACACTAAGTACTTACATCACAGTATGAGGTTTTTGGTGGTGGTTTGGCCACAAAACACGCAAGGTAACAGTCACCTAGTTCAGTTTAACCAGTTTTGTCTAACCCTTGGAATCCTCACCATCACCCTGCGTCTAATGGCAAAAGGCTGCTGTCGTCATGGCTTCCGGTAAGGTCAGCCAAAGGGTCATAGGGCAAGGGTCACACAATGTATGGAAAAGCCATGGCCAATCAGGAAAGGCAGTCATCTTAGCCTCAGTGGACACAGCCTCAGCCCCACTGGTCACTTTTAAATTGAAACATCAAGGACTTGTTAAAAAGTTTGAATTGAACATGCAACAATTTTAAACAACATACATTTGATTTTTTTAAAAAAAGACAGATACCCGCCCCTCCCCAAACACCAAGCCGCTCCAGATCACTGAAAGGTGAGCCTTAGTACTTTTAATTACAGTACTAGGCCAGTTCTATTATGGCTCAGCACAGAAAGCCATACAAATTAGCTGAACCCAGAAATAATTACAACATCCCCCAATCAGCACAGATTCCTGCTTGAAAACCTCCCCCTCTTCTATAAATTCAACTGAAACATTCACACGAAAGTTCACAGCTGAGTGCTTCTACCCCCATTATGCAACAGTATTTATCCATTAACATTACTGATGCAACATCACCGCTTCACCTAAATTTTCCCAAAAACACTGGAGCCCCTAAATTAGCAGAGCATATCCTGTCTAATTAACAAGAAATCCTTTCTAGGAGGCGATAATTTTGCAGCCAGCAATGCTTTGCTTATTTGCCCTCCTAAATAGCTTAAGGGTTATCTGCGTGCAGCGCTGGTGCCAGGAAAAACGCCTGCAGCACTAAGCCGGCAGCCAGTTTGCTCCCAGCGATGCACCAGATACCCCCTCCCCTCCCCGTGCTCGTAGAGATAGCGACACCCCACCCCCTCAGCCCCACGGGACTCAGCCCCATCCACGTAACCACCCCAGCTCTGCCCTGCCGACGCGGCCGAGCGCCTCCCCTCGCCTCCTGCCCCGTCCCCGAAGCAGCCCTAAGAACCACGCAGAAAGACGGACCCATACTCACTGCGACTACTGTAGCTGTACCCGTCCCTGTCGCGGCGGGGGCCGCGGGCGTGCTCCACGATCACACGCTCCCCGCACAGATCTTTGCCGTTCAGCTCGTAAACGGCATCATCGGCATCGCGGGAGTCCTCGAACTCCACGAAGCCGTAACTGAGGGGGCGAGGTGAGGGGAGAAGAAAGGCCCCGTCAGCCGCAGCCCAGCCCCGCCCGCCCGCCTACCCGCGACTCCCAGAGCAAGGGGGGCCGAGCCGGGACAATGGAGCCGGCCCCGCCGCAGCGCCCCCGTTCCCCCCTCCCCGCCGCCGCCATCTTGCGCCGGGCGCCACGCGGCAGCGGGAGCGGCGGACAACATGGGGGAGGGAGAGGGGGAGGGAAAGAAGGAAGGAGGGAGGGAGCAGGGAGGGAAGGGGGAGGCGGGTGCGGCCCGCCGGGGCCCGGGGAATGCAACGGCGGCAGGGGAGGGCAGCGAGGAGTCCGCCGGGCGGGGCCGGCCCCTAGGCCGAGGGACGGCGCTCACCCGTTTTTGAGGTCGACCTCGAGCAGGCGGCCATAGCCGCTGAAGAAGCGCTGGATGTCCTTCTCCCGGACGTGGTAGCTCAGGCGGCCGATATAGACGCGCGGCATGTCCGCGGCGGAGGGGGAAAAGGGGAGGGAAAGGAGAGAGAAAGAGAAAGGGTAAAAAGAAGAGAGAGAAGAAGAGAGAAAGAAAAAGAAGCGCGAGAAGGGAGCGGCGCTGCCAGGCCCGCACGCTGCCTCAGCCGCGGCCTGCTCCGCAGCACAATGGCGCCCGCCGCCCGTCGCCACTTTTATAGTGAGGGGCGGGGCCTGGTGCGGACGTTACGGCGCAGACGGGAGGGGAAGGGGAACACGGTGTAGACGTCATCATGCTCCCGTGAGTAGGCGGTGGAGAGAAGAGGGCAGCGTGGTCAAGCGCATGCGCGGGGTGCCGCTCTTACGCTCGCGAGGCGGCAGCCGGCGCTGCGCGTGCGTTGAGCCTCGGCGGGCTCTGGCGGGTGGGGCGGGATGCGCGGCTCTGCGCTTGTGCCGTGGCGGGCGTTCGGCGGGCGGGTCCGGTCAGACCCTTCTTTTCCCCGCGGTCTTCAGCTTCGCCGCGGCTCTTCAGCTCTTTGAGGTCTGGCTGGGTCAGTCAGCCGCGGCCGGAGCCCGCGACACCCAGGACGGGCCTGAGTGGCCTGGGGCCGATCGGAGCCAAGCCTCGGCTCGGAAAGCTCCGCTTGCGCGGCGCCTGGCGGGTCCCTCTCCGGCTGGGAAGCCTAGGGAGCGCCGTCCTTCGCGGGAAATGCCCGCCCGAAGCTGCCGGGCTCCCTGCACCGGTTTCCCCTTGCGGTGTGTTCGTGGTGAAGCGGGCGCTGACACACCGTTCTTAACTCTGCCAGCCGGTAGTGGTAGCGTTGTTCAGTAGCCTCCGTGTGTGACTCGTGTGTGTGTGGTACAGTCTAGCACACACCGCGGTGTTGTGTGTGCCCTATGCAGGGTACATGTTGAAGGTGCAAAGGCAGCGTTTACTCGGTGATTCTTCCCCAGCTGCGTGAAAACAGCCGGTGTTCAATTGATGCTCCAATACCGAGCTCCTGTGTCAGTAACACCCCACCATAGACACCACGAACACCCTCAGTTTTCAGGATGCTGCCCAGGGTTAGTTGTAGTGATGCAGCTGCTGAGTTTTGGCCCTGGGCTGTCACTGTTCAAAATGTCCCCACTAGTGCTATTTTGTGAGTGAACCCCATGGCACAGGAGCCCATGTGGAGCCCACACTGCACAGTTTACCATGAGTAGATACGTGCATCACTAGTGTTACTCATCTTTGCAGCTTTCCATTTAAACGCTGTTTGGAGGTCTCCTGAGGATGAGCTGTACCACAGGAGATGAGGGAAGAGGTCCAAGTGGAAAACACTCACCACTCAGTGAAGCACGAATGGTCGGAGGAGGGCTGGAGGTACGTAGGTGGTAAGAACAGCTGCTTCTCTGGATCTGCTCTGTGTTCTGCTCTTCTCCATCTGAATGCTTTTTGTAGGTGCCTCCTAATTCTCGTTCCTTTGTCTCCGAGTGGTTTGTAGGCTATTTAAGGGTCATGTTGTCAGAGTGGCAAGTGGAATACGAAGACAAGATGTATCATAGGAGGAGATCCCAGGGGCTAGGAAAGCCAAAATACATTGGAACCCAATACTCAGCATTTAATCATTTGACTGACACTCCCATGAGAGTGTGGAAGCTTTTCAGGAGCCCCTGTACCTAAGCCAGTAATAATTTCTGACAGGGCAGGTGTTTTAAGCTTTACCAACATTCCTGCATCGGGTGCAGTGAGATAAGAGCTGAGCTGAGCTTAACAGAGCTTTGACCAGAGCATGGGGTGAAGGCAGGTACAGCATGAATGTGATCACCATCCCAGGTCTGCCTGAGCTGGGCTCTCAGGGGATAAATGCCTCCAGGGAGGTCAGGGGGACCCCAGACTGTTTTGGAGAGGGCTGGTTTGTGTATTTTTACAGGAATTAGAGGGTAAACATTGTGTATCAGCCTCCTCCTTCCAGAATTTGGTTCTGGAATGGGGTTTTGATTGGAGACAGAAAGAACTGGAACATTGGACTCGATGATCATTACAGGCCCCTCCAACTCAGTATATTCTATGATCTGAATTTTGATGTTGACTTTGTCTCTCACAGGATAAAACCACTTGTAGTTCATTTTACTGAAGTGTAAACACAGATGCAACTTTATCCTATGGCAGTATGAGACCGTGGCATCTGTCAGATATAACGATGCTTTCTGGAAGGCAAGAATGTTTTTGGCAAGTGGATTTGTGTGTTTGGAGTTGTCTCTCCAAAGCTGAAACAGTTTGAGAGAAAACTCCTCTTTTGAAAGCTGGAATTAGCAGTTGCTGACATCTGAGATGTCTGAATCCTGACTGATCTCTAAATGCTATGCTTGATTTGAGTTCCACTTTTTTGCCCTGTTTCAACTTCTCTTTGAGATTTTTGGGTTTACTTATGTTGCTTGCTTCCTTTAATTCCTCCTTAGTGGTGGCTGGAGGAAAAGTAGTAGAGAAAGTAAATCTTCCACCTCTCCCTTCTCCTGCTATAGTGGAGTGGCAGTTGGCCACGTGTCTCTCCCCCCGTGTTTTTCTACTGCAGAAAGACACAGACTCACAAGGGGGAGTCAGGTTATGGCCCCCTGAGCCACCTAAGCTTCCCCTCTCCAGGCTGTGATTAGCACACACGCTGTGCACCCCCAGCCCTCCAACCCTCTGGGCCTTCATAATGAAATGAAAGCGCCGCGTTTGAGGCTTTCAGTGCTTGTTGCCTGCTCCTGTGTGGCCGCGTTGCTTTGGCTGAAGCATTGGTTGGATGCAGTCGAGGTGGGAAGCTGATGAGAAAGCTCCTGCTATCTGCAGGTTGCTGTTAAAATCTTGGTGCTCATGGAAAGCTGAGTGGGCACTGTGGAACTCCTGAGCAGAGCAACACGTGGCAAATCCATAAGGAAAAACAGCAAGTGGGTCAAAATTCATAATTATAAAGAGCAGTTTTTCTAGGCAGCTTCTTGTCTGAGCAGCAAGTATGGTTCAGTGGTTTGGATGCTCTTTTAATGTCTTTCAAGATTAAACGCCTCCATCACTGCAGTGTAAACTTGCATTAGTTATTTACAGCTACATGCATGGAAGGGCTCTGGGCGTGAGTCTGGGATCTGCAGGGTCTAACTTCTGGATGCCCGGCTCCTGCAGCAGACACCACAGCCTTGCATAGGTGTCTAATCTTCCGTGCAATGCAAAAGGACTCTTGGTGCAAGAGGACACAGTTCATGGCATTTAGCTTGCTCAGAGGGAAAACACACCGGAGGTAGCCAGGGAAAAGCGAATGTGAGGTGATGGTCCTGGTGGGAGCTCAGTTCTTTGTGGTGCTGTGATCAATCTCCTGGGACTGAGTTTCTAACAGTAAAGTGATGTAGACATACGTGAATCAGTTTCAAATCTGGAAACCCAGAACCCAGAGGCCGTTGGGAAGCCAACAGTGACACAGCTCTGCAGAAGTCACATTCCCCTCTGCAGGGTAGGACATAGCTGCACCCTTCCATTGACCTTGGCTGGTAAGCGTGCAAAGAGCTGGAAGGACACTGACTTGCTGGATTTAGTTCTTGAGACCTCAGCACCACACTGCTGCAGAACAGTCAAAATTACAAGATAGATAAGGGGTAAATGCTGACCCTGAGCCATCGTGCAGTGTACTTAGAACACCACAATGAGGCTTACAGCCCTTTTATCCCCTTCAGTTGAATGTGGTAAAACTTGCTACCTCTAAGAGAGAGACAGAAGGTGAAAAGTGGGGCACACTGCCCCACCCTGAGCACAGCTCAGCTGCTTCTTGCTACAGGTGAGCAGCACCAGCCCAGGGAAGGAGTGAAGCTGCAGCTCTGTAGAGCAACTCCCCGGGGAGCGAAACCCAAATCCCTTTGCAAGGACAGTCTGCATACTTTGTGTGAGAGGGACATTGGACAGAACGCCTTGCTGGGGCTTTGGGACACGGCAGTAGCTGAGACCATGCGGTTACTGCAGCTGAAGGACCTGTTCCTGTGAGCTAGGCACAGCAGGCAATGTCATGGGGCTGGTCTGGACTGGGGTCGGGGAGCCCGACCGTGGCTCTGGGGTTAATGGTGAAGGCTGGTGAGTCTGCGGTGCTGAGAGCAGGGACAGCTGGGCTTGGAGGCACTCAAGTAACAAATTGAACGGTGAATATCTTAAGATGACTCTGGTTTATTGTCCAGATCAGGTCAGCGGAAAAAATATTGGGAGACTGAACAAAGAGACAGGCTGCTTTAGCAGATAAATGGACTGATCATTTCGTATTGAGGAACAATCTCTAAAACATAGTTTACTGCGCAGCTGAGGGCTGAAGCATTTGCTGATGCCAAGAGCTCCTTCTTTGACCCTAGGCACACGTGGAATTAAATGGTGCGGGGTTTTTTGATGGTTAAACTCCCCGAAGAAGACACTCCATTTGTTACCAGGGCTCCGATGAAGTAAAGTGTGGTTTATATGTACAAGGCCGGCCTTCAACTCATCTCAGAATGAATGGAGAGGTAAAATTGAATTTTACACTCCTGCTGCTATGATTAATGTCTGGGCGGTCGGATCCAGCAGCCGGCCGCAGGAGGGCAATGCAGGCCCGCTCTGTGCAGGGGGCTGCCCGCCTGCCTCCGCTTATGCACGAGGATGCCAAATAGAGGGGAGTCTGCATAAATGAATAGCTGTCGGAAGAATAAACCTGTTAGAGCGATAAATTCCTCCCCGCGTATCTGCCTCTGATGTGGGGCCGCACCTGACAAAGGAATAAACTTGTTAGATGAATAAAAGAGCGTACGTTAAATCAGGGAGTGTAATGGCGGGAGGCTGGGAGAGGCCTGCGCCGGGCTGGCCCTGCACCGCTCGTGCTGCACCGCGCTCGGGAATGGGGATATGGGTAAAGCTGCTTGAGGGACAAGCTCGGTGTTTGGCAGGGGTGTGCAGGGCTGGAGGGCTTCTGGTGGCCCTGCTGCTCCGGTCTGTGGGGTGGCTTGCTGGGAGGTATGGTAAGACCTAGGGTTTGAGAGCTGCTCGTGGGCAGGAGAGGGACATGCTGCCAGGCACCCTAGAAATGTGCATTATCCTCCTCCACTTCAGGAGCAAAGGAGTGGTGGGACCAATTTGGGACAGCGTGGCTTCAGCAGAAGGAAGCAGGGAGGGCAGGGTCTACAAACATAGAATCATAAAATCATAGAATGTGTAAGGTTAGAAGGGACCTTTAGAGGTCATCTAGTCCAACCCCCTGCAGTGAGCAGGGACATCTTCACTAGATCAGGTCACTCAGAGCCCCATCAAGTCTGACCTTGAATAGCTGCAGGGATGAGACCTCCACCACCTCTCTGGGCAACCTGTTGCAATGATCCCCCACCCTCATACTGCAGATTTTTTTCTTAATATTCAACATCTTGAAGACACTACAGTAGCAGTCATACTTATAGCACCATGGGCCAAAATGCAGTGAGATTTAGTCTGGGTGATCCTGCTCTGGCAGAGGGGATGGACTAGATGATCTTTTGAGGTCCCTTCCAGCTCCTAACCTGCTGTGATTCTGTGAGTAAGCACCCTGCACCTTGAGGAGGGCTGCACTTTGCAGGGGAACTACCTTTGGTCTTTAAGTTGGTGTCATTTTAAAGATGGACAACTGGAAGCCATTTGATGGTGCTCTTCCTTTTGTCCATGCCATATGAAAACCATGCTGTTTTGCTTTCTGAGCTACTGAGATGGGAGGAAAAGTTTTACTCCTGGGGAGGAAGATGGACTTCCTGCTTAGGAGCCTTTTTGCTCAACTAACAGGAAGGTGTGTGACTCTTGGGAACAGAGTTTGCATAGAGGGATCTTTTGAAAAGGTTTTGATGTCAGGAAAAATCCATGAAGAAATCCTATCTTCTTTCTTACTGGTGTAAAACCTGCAGCACTCATTTCTCTACCCTTCCAGCCAGCCCAGTGTAAATCCAGGGATGAGATGTCTGGTCCCTTTGTGGCCCTTTCCTCGAGCAAAGGCATCTGTATCAGGTATGATTGAGTTACAACTAAGAGTATTAAAGCTATTGCTCTGTTATAAATGGAGCTTTGGGTAGCTGTCGGTCACCTCTCTATTCTTGAGAGGTGCAAAGTATGACAAGCTGCTTTCCTGAGCCTACCACAGGCTGTTGCTCGCTCCAACTCTAAGCTGGGCTGAAATGCAGGGCAGAGGGTCCCTCTCACCTGGCCATATCACCCCCAAAACGGTAGTAAAACTGAGCCCATCAGGTGGGGTGGTACGGGCTGAGGGGGCAGGGGGCTTTTGAACATCTGCTTCAACTTAGCATCTCTCCTCCACTCATCCCAGTGTGGAGCGGCGGGCGCCCGGCTGACAAACAATAAACGGCTGAAGGATAACAATGAGTCAGGTGAAAAAGGAAATTGTTTTTTTGACAATCTGCTGTTGGGGGAAGGATGGGGAGGAGGGGTGGTAAAAGACCCTATAAGAATGAGGAGCCTGGGAGAAAGGGGATAAGTTAACATTAAATGGGCATGTGGTGACAGGGGGGAAATGGTGGGACAGCTGGGAATGCAGCAGGAGGCTGGAGAAAATCGATATGAGATAAGCGTTCCAGGGGTAGTGCTGTTCATCAGGTGACAAAGTTAAAGGCAGTGAGACACTAAAAGTGAGAAAATATCACTGACCCCCTGCGGTATTGATCAAACAGCTGAGACATTCAAGGCCAAAGTCACTAATAAAGTGAGACGTATCAGCAAGGAGCCCATGAGAGCGGATGAGTTGGCTTCCGAAGGTCTGAAAAATAAAAATACAATGTATCTGCAAAAGTTCTTGTTAACCATCTTCTTTGTCTTGTTAAGTGCAAAGGGGACAGAGCAGCTTTGTGGAGAGGCACAGCCAGGGGACAAAAATGCCTGAAGGTTTGCTATGTTATTAAAGGGGGGTGTGTGTGAAAAACTGCTGGGTTTTGAAGTGGAGGGAAAAGAGGGGGTAGTAATGCTGGGGAGGGCCAGCAGTTCTGCAAGCTGCTGCTGGGACACCTGCGGGACCTGGCCAAGAAATCTTGGACTGGAGTCATGCCCCAAAGTTCAGGCTGCAAAATGAAGTGGGTGTTGCTGTCTCAGCCTGACTCTCTGAACTCCTGCGGTGGTCCCACTGCTGGTGGTGCCTCACAAAGCTGGAGCCTCAAGGCTCTTGGACCAGTCTATGTAGGGAAGATGGGGCTATTTCTATTGCTTGGAGCCCTCTGATGGCATGAGGCTGAGAGATGCAGGTAATGGCAGGTCACTCACAGGACATGGGCATTTCAAATGGGGACAGTAATTCAATTAACAGATGTTTATTCCCTGCCTCCTTCCCCTGAAATGCCAGGAGGATTTAATGCCCTCATTTCTCTTGCTTTTTGAAACAGGTTCAGGTCAGCTTGCCATGTTGACATGGCCACAAGCCTCAGCTATCCTTGACCACCTTGTGTACCAAAACTTGCCCCAGAGCTGGATGAGACCGTTTTTGCAGTGCTGCTGTGCATCGGGAACATCCATTGTACCTTTCTAGGAGTCATCTCCAGCCTGCAGACAGGCTCCTAGGGTCCCACAGCCACTGCTGAAGAGCCCACAAAGGTTGCACCTCGTAACAAGCTTCTTGAGAAAGGCTGACTCTGGTACATCTCATGTCTCACCTCAGCTAAGAAAATTTCAGGGGTCTTCAGTGTGAGTAAGTGCAGAACCTGCTGTCTGTTGAGAGGTGTAAGTGCTAAGGAAATAATTAGAGTATAAATAAGACCTTTGCTGTGATTGAAACCAACCCAGGTGTTTTAGTGCTCTGCAATTGCTTTGTCCTAGTATAGGAGGGACTTTTATTCACTGCATTCATTCTTTTGTCCCAATTAAAAAAATAAGACTTCATGGTGAGTTTTTTCCTGAAGTCATGAAATTGAAGACATAATTTAGAGCAATTATTTGGGAATTGACACGCTTGATAATTTTCCCTGGCAGCTTAGACCTACGTATAACATCACCTGAAATCAAACCTCCTTAGTTTGACTTATAGGATCTTCTAGAGCAGGCTTTTTAGCTGAATTTTTAGTGTAGAACCGAGCAGGAAACTCAAATTCTGATATTTCAGGCTTTTGGCTGTTATAAAGTGTTCAGTAGACAGATGAAGAGTGGTTACAATATTCATTTTGGTGGTGGTCTAGATTCTCCAGTGACCTCAAAGTCACCTTGTCTTGCACCTTAGCAAAGTGTCACGTTCATTACTGTCCATCCATGTCTGTATTTCTGCAGCCAGAGATTCACAGAGGGCTGGAAGTGGGAAAGCAGCTCTGGAGATCGTCTTAGTCTGTGCCATTGCAAAGCAGGGTCAAGTAAAGCATCTTTCACTGCTTGTATCCCAGTAGTATCTCGCAATATCTGAAGCAAGTTGAGTGCTGAACTAGATCCACAAGTAGAGGGAAGGAGAAATAGATACAGGGAAGTTTTGATCCAACCTGCAATAGAAACGGGGAGTGAGGGGAATGCAGGATGCAAGTGAAACGCTTGAGATGAGATTAGGCAAAGGGCCAGCTAACTCCTTGCAGGTTTGAGGATTTTAAGTGAATAATTCATGGATATGTTCATCTGTACTGTGAAAAAGCAGCAAATGAGAATAAATCCTCCTGTTCAATATTTGTATTTGTTCTTTCATGTACTTCAGACGTTAGTGTGAGGCAGAAACTCAGTGATCTGCCTCACAACTTGGTGGCTGAAATGCCATTTTATTCTGGTTTTTGATGTGTCTAGGAATGGGAGCATCCCAGAACTCACCAGAAATAGCAGAGGAGGGTCTGCTTAGGCTATTTTGTTGACCTATTTTATAATTATCCTAGCACTTGCATCATTATCTGTCCACAGGAACTGTTGTCTTCATGCACTTTCTTTTACCTGCCTTTGGTGTGGATGTTAAGATCCTGAGTACAGGAAGAGCAGAGTTGCATGGGACTTGTCCTTTTGGCTCAGAAAGAAAGGAAAACCCCCACTCTTTTGTTAGTGCTTGTGAAAAATTGTTTCCACTGGCTCCTGTCTGGTTTTTTCCCACGTCCCTTGCAGAGTGAAGGAAGATGAAGTACTAACTCAAGGTATACATGAGGTCCCTGTCATAGTGACCGTGTGGTGTCCTAAAAGCATGTGCACCATGAATAATTTTAGCACAGGAACTGTCATGTCTTTCTGAGGAGGTTTTTTTGGGGGAAGGAGAGAGACCACAAAGGAAGCTGACAGAGAAGGTGTAGCTTAGTGATAGGAGAGAGAGATTAAAGTATTTCTTGGCTTCCTCAGGTTTCTGTATGACAATAGAAACTGTTACACCTTAAACTCAGATTTGAAAGCTCTAAAAGCAGAAGACAGTGTTTGTTGGGACAGACAGGGTTACCATTGGAAATGTATTGCAAATTTCAATTGGGACATAGACTGTTTTTGTATACAGCCAGGATAGATCAGTGAGGAATTAATTTAATTAAATCAAGGTGCGATCACTAAGCCTCATCATAAAACCTTACATAAAAACTTTGGGGAGAAAAGTTTATTACCTTTGCAGAGTATGAGCTGGAACAACTGTTTGTTCATTAACTGCTTTTTACAACAGTTGAAAAAACGTTTGACTTTTTCCTGTCCCATCTCCCCATCCTGCCACAGGATACAAAACCTGGAAGCAGTACCTCAGAGTCTTTGCTGGAAGCTCTTACAGCATGGAAAGTTTGGACAGGTAGTGATGAAAGGAGGAAACCCCACTGCAACCCTTTGCCCCTCTGTCTCTTTGTAAAGGTACAATTGTGCTTCTTGGTGGTTGGTGTTTCCAGCCCTGTTCTTTAAACCAAACATCATTACATAAACAAGGAGCGATGATCAAACTTTCATTTAAAAGGTCAGTGATTTTGGCTGTGCAGCTTCTGGGTCCCCAAGTATTTTTTGCAGAGCCTGTTGGGTGTTATACCCCCAAGGGCCTGTTGGGTTTTATACTCTTACTGCCTGGAAATCATCAGCTGCAATGGTTGGGCAGGCAGGGAAAATTAAGGAGGAGATTGAACATCTGCCAGGATCCCCCTGCAGCAGCAGCAGCACATGGGTAGGAAGGTGCATGCTGCTGTCGAAGAGCATCCCTTCTCTGCAACAGGCTTCTTCCAAAAATGTCTGAACTTGATTTGTTGTTAACTTTGCTAGCAGGACCACAGGAAGTGTTCATTATGTCTAATCTTAAAACAGAGATGCTCTCATCTCCCTTAACACATCCACGTCTCTGTGCAGCTGGGCTGTTGCTGTAAGCACGTTATGTCAGAAGGCTGTTTGCAGTGATAAGAACTCCAAGCCTCACATGGCTGGTGATCTCTCTTCAAGTGCTCTCTCTTATGTGTGTTGTTCTCTGACACAGCAAAGCATTTTAGGCTTTCAGCAAGATCATTTTGCTGGCCCTGTGTCACTGGATACAGGAGTAATCCAGCAGATCCCATGCTGTTGGAAGGACCAAAGCCATTAAACCCTCTCCTGCTTTCTTCCTCCTAGTTTCTGGGTGTTCCTACAACTTCTGGCTTTTTATACGAGACACCCTGGCTACCCAGTTTGCCTGCAGGAATTGTGAGTGAGAGTGTGGATGCTGCCTTTACCCATAAAGACCTGAGGTCCATATCCTCCCCAAAACTGCTTAGTCCCTCCATGCCATCCCTCCACAGCGGATCTGAGCCATCACCTAATTTTCTGCTACCACGGAGGCTTTTCCTTATGAGAAACACCTGACTTAAACTGATGGGGCTGGAGGACCTGGGCAGTGCCTCGTGCCTCTGCAAAGCCAGCCCAAGCAGTGGGATAACAGATGATGTGCCAGTGCCAGAGCGCCTGTGAGCACCGTTAGAGCAGCACTCATCCCACCCGTTGGTATGGTAACGGCCTGTTATTTAGTGGAAGACGCCATCCATAGCGCTGTCCAGCTATTTGTTCTTGTCTAATTATTATTACTCTTTGCATTTTCTTCCAGTGGATGAGTAATGGAAGAAGGTTAGAGGGAAAGGAAGGTGCAGGGGGAAGAGAGCAGTGATTTGTGGGGTAGGTATCTCATTTCGGAGAGGAGGACATTTGTCTTGCTGAGCATCCACGGACAGCCCCAGATGCCGGTGCATGGCTTTCACACACAGATGCCTGCGTGGGTGTCAACGGTGACTGACAGGGCTTGGGTGGGGACTGTGGTGGTTTTAAGGCTGGTGTTGATCTGTGGGCACTGGTTCTTCATGTTTTGGTTTGTAAATATTCACTGACAAACCAGTTGTTTTGAAAGTGAGACATCTCTCCTGAGACCTGAAGAGGTGTGAAAAAGTCTTCTCAGATCTTGATGCAAGCTGTTATGCTCACCTTTGGTAATTAAAATCTCCTACTTTGTGTAAGAGTTAGCTTAATGAATTAAACCAGATTAAACTTCCTTTTCCTAGAGCCAAAGCCAGTCAGATATCTTTGTCCAAATCAGGACAGCAGCCATAGCTTTATAACAAGCTCTCCTTCAGCTGAGTAGGTTGATGACTGTACTAAAGCCCAGTTGCCCCTCAGAGTAGAATGGTTTTGTTACGACTCTTAATGGTCTTTTCTACAATGAGTGTAATAACGTGTGGGAAATAGACCCCTGATGCATCTTCTCTTCCTTTTTTTTTTTCTGTTTTGTGTCTGTGTCTGTATTTACCTGCCTCCTGATAGCCTTACTTGTTTGGTTTTTTTTTTCCTTGACTGAAACATTCCCAGAATAGCACTGCTGACCTTCCAGAGGGATCTTCTCTCTGTTTTCCTATGGTCTACCTTGGAGGCAGTTACCCTGTTTTAGTGGGGTGCTGAGTGTTTCAGTCTTCTGGAGATTGATGGGGTGGGAAGAGAACAGAATGTCTTGTGAGGAGGGAGAACGAGAGCTGCACGGATGTTGTGTCAAAATAGAAGATATAATTTAGTGCCAGTTGAACTAAGCTTTTGTTAATTGAACATTTTTATTCATGATCACCTGTGGTGGCTGTTGCTGTACACTTACAATGGAAGCTTGTATTGGATGCAACAAATCTCTCCATTGTTTTGAGTCCTACTTAAACATCTAGAACAAAATAGGTCAAATACTTTTGTTGTTGCACAGGTGTGAGTGAAACATGGAATATTTATGGATGCAATGCAGGAATTTTATCAGGGGTCACTCTTATTCCATGGAGCCTTTATGCAGCTACACAGAGAGCTGTATGCTGAGTTTTTTATTGGTTTGTATGTTTTTTATTCTTCTATTTTTTTGCCAACTGATTCCCAAGAGGAGGTTTCTTGAAGCCTGCACAAGCTCATATCATGCCCTAACCTTTGATTATAGAGAATTTCATGCTTATATTACTTTCGGTGGCTGAAGGGGGATCTTTGGGTTGTTCTGATAGCAGAGGCTATTGATGATGCAGAGCCATGTTCAGCAATGTTGTCTTTGCAACATAAAGAGTTCTTACTTTGTTCCAGTGAGGGCAGGGGCTAAAACCAGCAGCTGATGTGTTCCACTCAGCAGGCCTTCGGCTTCTATGAAAAAGCAGTAAGTATCTCCTTTTAGTAAATAAACAACTGTATGAGAAGGAGAACACTGAGCTTGGACTGAAAATAGTGTGGTTTCTACTCAAGGGCAAGAACAGCTTTCTGTCTGTACTGGTGGTATCTCATGTAGGCACTTCAGAGGGTGTTTGGAAACCAGCGCAGCCAAAAACCAATGTGAGCAAATAGCAGGTTTTCCAAAGTGAAAATATAACCTCTCAGAACCCTTATGTTGACTCTCCTCTCTTCTGGAGGTGTGCACTGTGTTCCCTGTAACATCCTAATCTCTTGGGACCCTGAATCCACTGTGGAGAAGGCTGCCAAGGCACCATGCTGGGAAATCACTGGGGTGGGGATGGGAAACAGGTTTTTTTATTTGTCCTTTGGCAGAATGGTTCAAAACTATTAAAGTTTATCCTGGGTAGGCACCAAATCAGGATTTCTTTCCATTGAGCAGTCTGTTCAGTTAACCGCAGAAGACCTTGTAATCCAAAGCCATCTCTTCTTCTGGGGACAGGAAGAGTGTTGAAGCTTCGGAACAATAAAGGTGTATTTTCTCTCACAATCAATAATCAATATCCTTGACTGTAAGATCTGCTTGTGCTTGAACGTTTCATGGTAAATGTGTTAGAAGATGCTTGTTGGCTGAGTTTCCCAGCAGTTTCAGCATCCCTGTCCTTCCCTTGCCTTGGTGCACAGACAGGGCCCAAATCTGGGACCATTGGGGCCATTTAACCTGCCCCTTCAGTTGTGTGACCTGGGAAGGGAAGAAACAAAAGACCTCAGCTATAAAAGGCCCCAGCACAAGCCAGTCTGAGGGTACACGGTGGTAACAGCCAATTATGATGGTATTATAAAAGATGGCATTACAGCACTGCAAGTATTGATTGAACCTTTAACCATTGCAGACATTGAAAGAGAGAGAAAGAATGAGTGTGAGATCAATATATGCATCTTTAGACCTATTTATCTCTGGGTGATTTTTCCATTCCCCTTCCTGTTCGATATGGCATAATTTACCTTCATAAAGTGTTCAGCGTCAGGGGTCCATTATCAGAGTAATCAGTTTTGATTAGTAGAGAAAGGGTACAAAATTGTTTAGCCTCTAGATAGAACTGTGAAGAGTGAGTAAACTATGCTTGACAGCACCTAATGCAGTTAGAATGTAGACTTAATTTGATTCCAATTCTTTATGGCTTTCCGTGATTTCAAGCATCTATTGGTTTGTTAGAAAAATATAATAGGAAATGGGCCGTGGCAGGTGGGAGGGGAGAGGGAGGAGAGAGATAATTTAAGTTTGCAGGATGCAATTTTCCTCAATATAAACATTCTAATGCAATTTGATGCCCATTGTGTTTTGGTGCGCCAGGCGGGAGCTTTTATTTTGCAGATTTATTTTTAGCTGTTGGTGTAGGTACAGGGGGTAACCCAAGCTGGATGGTTGGCTGTTCATTCCCAACACCACAAGCTAAGCTTCCAAAATTCTGACGTGCTGCATGGAGCTGGAGTCAAGGCTCGTGTCTTTCCTGCCCAGCTCTTCCGCTCACACTCTGGTGGCAGCACCCTCCTAACTTGTTCTCTCTCTTTTTAAAACAGAGAGGAGAATCATATAAAATCCATTAATGGTGGCAGAGCTCTTGGAGATCCACTGGTGAAGTAAGAGTCTTGCTTTGAAGTCAATCATTAATCAGGATGTGATTAATGCTACTGAATATACCATCAGTGTAAGGGAAAAGCCAATTAAGTTTTTACTAGATGATGACTTCATTCTGCTCCGATTCTCAGGACAACTAGCACAACAGCAGCACAGTGTGCTGGAAAGCATTATCTGATTTTCCAAACTTCCTTAATTAGTTGGTTTGACTCCTCAGCCCCATCTCCACAATGCCTGAGGCAGCTGATGCACCAGCAATGTCTCTACCTATCCCAGCTAGAAACAGAGGTCAGTCAGTTAACAACACGACTCGTCTTTTTTCCCATCTCTGTTTTAGCTTAATGATGTTTTGGGGGATGATTGTGGCTCTGCAACCCACACTGCTTCTTTTGATATTACATCTCAGATGTATTCTTTTGATGTTACATCTCAGATTAACCCCTCCACAAATTTGAACATTGTCACTTAATGACCAGATGTGCCTCAGGTGTTCAAGTTCATAAAACCAGACAGTATTCACAGTCATTAAATGGAAGATTTAAATGGCCTAAGGTAAAGAAGGGACCACTATAAAGAATTGCAGATTTGGGACCATGGAGAGGGGAGGATTGTGTTCTTTGGAGAAACCATAGGTGACAGACTAGGCTTTATGGACACACCTTTGATACTCTGAGATAGAGTGACTTCACCTGGCATTTATCCATGATAAGAGATGTTTCTGGAGAGTTTATCTCCTCCTTGTTTTGCTGCTCTGTCTTCAATTGTCTCTGACTAGACAACTTTAAGAGGTATATTGTTTGGATGCAGGAAGAGGTGAGATGAAAGAAACCTCTGCTCTTGTGCAATGTGTTTGTTTCTTCACCTACCTCATTTTAAAGACCTATGGGACTCCTGGCCTGAAACTTCTCCCTCCTCTACAGCTGCAGGAGGTGGATGCCCTGCTCCATGCTCTGTCATCCTCTCTCGTCCCAGACCCTCCAGTCTTTCATGGTTGTTTTTCTCCAGAGCATACCAAAGGTGCTCTTTAGTATGCTGCAAGAAGTGCTCTCTTCTACAGCCGGGCATGTAACATGTCAGGGAAGGGGTGAAAGCTGTGTATGAAGGACTTTGTCAGCTTACTGTGGCAGTTTAGGGGGTTGAATGATTTGGGATTGAAGAAAAAAACAATCAACATTTTTTGCTGAACTGGGCAGAACAGTTTATGTTGAGCATTTAAAAAACCCAACATCTGAAGTCAACTTCAAAATATTTCTGATTTTGCAGATGTCATGATGAAACTTGGCTTTTTCTCCCTCCTTTCCCCTCCCTGAGTTTGTTGCTAGCAATTTGTTGATTGAAACGGTTAAAACAATATGAATTCACAAAACTTTGGCTGACCTGAATCTCTGTTTATTTAAAGGGAAAAAAAAAAAGAGAGGGGGAAAAAAAAGGCAAAAGATTTGATGCCAGCTTCTGTGTACACTCATTCCTTCAGCACCCTGCCCTCACTGTTGGTATTACACAGCCCTTCTCGGTTTCCTCTCTCTGCTGGAGAGGATACCACAACAGGTAACTCTGTGGGCTCTGTGGCACTCAGCACCTCCCAACACTTACCTTTCTCACCACAATTCTCAGACTTTGCTCCAAAGCTGCAGGAGAAGGGTCCGGAGGCAGGAGAGCGGGACCAGCCCTTGCACATCCCTGCATCCTCAGCTGCGGTGGGTAAGTGATGTGTGGGGACCGGTATCAGCGACATCCCTGCACCCCCGACTGCAGTGGGTGAGCGATGTGCAGGGGCCGTTATGAGCTGTGTCAGGGCTCAGCGCGTGCCAAAGAGGGAAATTCATGCTTTACAAGACAGGCTCAAATCCTGCCACCCCCTCCTCTCCTCTTACAGTAAACTAATGTGGGGATTTAATTTCAGGCTGGCATTGGATAAATGCTCAATCAGGGAGAGAGGGTCGATCAGGGAGAGAGGGGAGGGGGTGGAGGAGGGGAGCAGGGCAGCCGGCTGGTCATCGCCAGCACGCCTGCGGCGGGAGGCACAGTGAGGCACGCAGGGTCATCTGCAGCTGTAAAACTTTATGTGAATGTAAAATTGATGATAAAACCTGAGTGTGCCAACTCCTGCCGTATTTAACTGAAGCTTTTAAACCCTTCTGACACCCACCTTGTTCTAAATCTTCCTTACCCCTTTTTTTTCCTCCCTCTCTGTCTCAGGGGTTTGTTTGCTTTCCAAGAGAAGTCGAGTAGCTAGAAGAAAACCAGATGGGTTTTTTTGAAGGTGGCCTTTAAAGCCCAACAAAGGACCTGCCTGGATCGTGCATCAGCAAAGTCCAGCTGACCCACTGGAGCTCGCCCCGAGTTGACACGCAGCTTTTGGTACCCTGTCTGCCTCTGCCCATCGATGTGAGGGCTACTTGCCTGGGTGGATTGATCAATAACCTTTTACACAGCATACTTATTTTTTGAGCTTTATCTATAAAATTAGAGCTGGGCAAATTAATTTGTGTAATAGGATCTCTAGTCACAGAGCCTTTAGTACTTGGTTTATACCCTCCAGTGACTGCAGCTTTAAATACCCTTTTAACGCTTTGAAATGGAGACAGTGTTGCCTGCTCTTGTGCTTTTACTGAACCTCCAGATATTTGGTCTTGTGTTTATAGTCCCAGCTCCTGGAGGCAAATGACTGTAGGAGAATCTTGGCTTTTGTTCTAAAGTATTTCTAGTAATTGTGGTTTGAGAGAATGGCTTTAAAATGTGATCTGACTCCACTGTAAAGACTCAGAAACTAGAAGGCAAATAAAAATGTAAGTTAAAATAACCATAACCTCTATTTTTTGAGCTACTTATACTTTTTTGGGTTTTTTTTTTGTGTGGTGAACAACATATACTCGCAATACTTATCTATATATCTAGATCTAATTACCTGGAGGTGTTCACTTGTACTTTTATCATTTGGGAACTCAGGTCTAAGTAAGGAATTTGCAAGCAGCTGCCATCAACTACAACAAAAGTATTTGAAACTGCTCTCCTCCTGATGCTGGAAATCCAAGGCAAGCCAAAGCAGCAGAACGCTGGGCTGTCGAAATGGCTTTTTATGGTGAATTTATTTCCACTTTGAAAAGCTGGAGGCGGCTGTACAGAGCTTCTGCAGCTGGAATCAAGGAAATGCACTTCAGGCTCTAAAGGGATGGGCAAGAGGTGATGGGACGCAGCGTGCTTTGGATGATGGTGGTAGTTTGCCAGTCAAAAAAGGGGAGGAAGTGACTGTAATTATCTGAAAACTGTCTCCATTTTTTTTTTAAGGCATGAAGATGGAATAGGTTTTTTTCTTTTTCTTATATTTTTTTGCTCAAGCCAACACTTTGCACAGACAGTCAGAGCTCACTGAAGATTTGCTGTGTGTCAGTGTAACCTGCAGGAGCATATGCACTTGTGAGGAAAATGGAACTGGTGCAATTAACTGTCCTTGGAAACTTCTCTGGGACCTTTTCTGTTTCCAGAACTGCCATTGTGCTCCTCCACCCAGTGACAGAGCTGCAGTGCCTGCTCCCCACTCCTTGCACCCTCAAGCATCACCGCCGCTCTCAGACCATGCCAGGAATCTGAGCTGAGTCATCTCTTCAAAGCAGTATGTTTGAAGCAGGTTTTGATCTCTAAAGTGTAGGGTTTTTTGATTTCTAGAGAGAAGCAGGCTGAATTTGTGAGGTATTGTTAAAATGGGACCTTTCACCCCACCTTTGAGGTCTCTGTTTGACAGCAGCTGGCCCTGCCCAGCATCACAAAAGGAAGGGGAGAATTTTGCAGTGGACATCAGCTCTGCTGTTGCAGATCTGTTAGAAGCTTCAGCCTGTGTGTGGATGGACCAGAAGTACTAAACCAAAATTTCAGAGCAACTAGGAAGGATTTCCACTGGTTTTCTGCTTCACAGTCTGGAGGAGCTCAGGCACGCCTGCGATCCTAAGGAAGCGTGCAACATCTTAAGTGAATTTGTTTCAGCCACGCTCATGCCTCTAGTGCTTCCCATGAACATTTGGGCTCTAAAATCCTGCTGGTATGAAAGCAACTTTTTTTTCTATAAAGTTTAAAGCTGTGTGCAGCAGTATTCCATACCCCCAACTAACTGCTTGCATGTGTGAATCAAAGTATTAAGTTCACAGGTTTGGACTAAAGCTGATGTTTGCTGTGTGACACACACAGCGTGTCACTTACCTGTTGCTTTGTCACATCGTGGGATTATGATCTGTGGAGCATTAAGATTTGGAAAGAGGTTAAATTAATGAAGTGTAAATGATTAACTGATCAACATAGATTATTTTTTTTAAACAGAATTTCATGATGGCAGACAGGATGGCTTGCTTACCTTGACATCCACTTTCAGGTATTCTTTTATAAAATCCGTCTTCAGTGTAAAAATTCAGATTTCCTCTCTTTACACTGGGATAACTCAGATTTCTGGACATAAAAGCAGTTTCAAAGTCTAGGGAAATGGATCTTGTTTAATAACTGAAGGTCATAATCCATGTTGAGGAAGGGTCACTGCATATTCTGTCAGCAGTTACCAGGCTTTGAGCAGGTACATATATCTCAGGCTACATGATTTAAAGAGGTAACATTTTTCAGTAGTTAAAAGCTGCCAGCTGAGTAAATAAACCCAGACCATCATGCACAAGTTCTCTTGCTTCCCAAAGTTCATTAGTGATAATGAGACTCTTGGCATTTGGATAATAAATCCGTGATCTAAGGGCTGTTGTAAGCAGGTTGAGGAACTCAGACGGTGACATTAATGGTGCAAATACAATAACATTTGGAAAGAAACTTCTTGGAGAGGAGAGAAGGGAGGAAGAAAGGGCAGCTGAGCATGAGTACAGGGGGAGAACTTCATCATCAAAGCCCTCTATGCACAGTGCATCCCTCACCTACCCTGCCTTGCCTTTGAAATAGCACTGTGAAGAGTGAGAGGTAAGAACTGGGTCTGTTATCTACCTGAACCGGTTTGTCTGGTCACATTGGTTACTGCAACCAAGTTATGTGGGCTGAGCAGAGCAATGTACTCGCTGTCAGACAGGCCTCCATAACTGCGTGTGGAGGTAGGCGCCTGCTTCTTCCTCACATCTCTCTCTGCAGCCATGGCTTTGCAGCGAGCTGCCTGCATGCATGTTTAGCTCACGGGAATGCGTTCCATATCCCATTGCAGTAGGAAAACCCTTCCTGTAACTCTGTGCAGGGAAATGCTAAAACCCCTAGAAAAACAGTTGCAGACTTTGAGGTGTTCTGAACCCCATGGAGTCAGGGACTTGCTGTGAGTTTTGGCAATGGAATCCCCTTTCACAGAATGTTAGGGGTTGGAAGGGACCTGGAAAAATCACCTAGTCCACCCCTCTGCCAGAGCAGGATCACCCAGACTAAATCCCACAGGAATGCCTTTAGGTGGGTTTGAATGTCTCCAGAGGAGACTCTGCAGTCTGTCCCAGGGCTTTGTCACCCTCCTTATATTCACGTGGAAAGATATTCACATTCCTTGTTCTATTATTCATTACCTCCAATCAGGCATAGAAACTCTGTATGTCTGCTTGATACACCAAAAAGACAACATCTGGCTCTCCACCAACCTTCTACACCAGCATGGCAAAAAAAAAAAAGCAGTTTTGAAGCAACCCCTTTTTAAGGTGTCTTCTGTCCCATAAGTTGTCACATGACCTGAAGCAGCAGGAGGAGGGAGATGCTACATGTTGGCACAGACCGGCTGGTTTTCAGTGACTAAAAACTGAGAGCTTATCTCTCAAATGCTACAGATTCAAGATGCTTATCTCAGGAAAATGTTAAATGCTTGGGTGCTTCATGCTCCTGTATGAGGAGTTTTATTGGCCTTCAGCTGTAATTTAGCAACTGTATTTAAAAATAAAATTAAAAATCATCAATCCAAACTGAAAACTGTTGTGATATCTTTGTAGGAAGAAGCCAAACAGTGTGTAACTAAATCTCTGCTTTGCTTAGAAATAGTCACAAAACAGTTCCTGAGTTTCTGCCAGGTGGAGAAGGATTTTCCCTTAATAGCACTGAAAGTTTAGAAGTTCTGGGACTTGGTTTGCTGGAGATAGAGTGGATGCTTTGAGTATCCATTGAGGTGTGTTTGCAGAGCACCTGGGAGGATATCAGCTTCACTTTGACACGTTTTCTAGGGGTAATATTAAACTTCTTGACCCTTGTTTTCTGTGCAGCTGAATTAATGAATTTAAAATCCAGGTCTTTTCCTCCCCAGATTTTAGGCCATGTCTAAGTTCACACTGTGGGTGGCAGATAATACACAAACTTTGTACGGTTCCAGCAATACTATTGGGTTCCCCCTCCAAAGTTTACAAGTTACTTTTGGCAACGGCGACCCATGTCAAAAGTGAACTGCTCTCTGATCAGATTACAAGGAGCTTGAATTAAGTTTTTTCTCTCATAGGACTTGGGTGGAAATGGAATCAAAATGAGCAGATAAATGAATAAAATCTCAAGGACAATAAGTGAATAAACATGTCTGCTAAGCAGTTTTCTTAGAGGAAAACCTGGCATCTCTCACGAAGGAGAAATACCAGGGAGGAGACGTGGCATCCCAAACTGCTGAGACTGAGCACGCAGAGAAGGAGAAGTTGGTTTGCAATGTCAAGCGCTGTGTTCTTGGTGTAAGGAATCCAAAAGCCTTGTGCACCAAACCGTAGTTGCTCAAGCTGGTGTATGACTGACCTCTCTCCACCATGCGATTCCATCGACCTTGGAGGAGTTTCCCAAAGTGCTCTGCTGCCCATTGGCAACACTGAAATTCCCAACCTGAGCCAAAACCACGTAGAGGAGACAAGGGGAGTGGGTGCAGTGCGCTAGCTTTGGTTGAAGAGGTCCCAAAGATGCACTCCTCCCCTGTCCTTCGGGCATTAAAATGGAGATTGGGGTAATAAACCACACACAAAGCTGCTTAAAGTTTAAGAATGATGTATTTGCAGGCTGGTGTGCAGGGCCTTTCCCAAGGGCAGTGCTGCTGTGAGGCAGTTGGTTCATTTTCTTAGGTTATGACCCTGCAGTTAGAGCTGTCCCCAGACCATCAGCCTGTAAGTCAGCCCATGTCTGGCTGGTCCAGCGCCTCTTGGTTTAGGTGGGAGCTCTAGGCAGGTTTGGTGGGACCCGGGAGGACTTAGTGGTATTATGGTCCAGGAGCAAGAGGCAGGATGTGCTCTAAATTGTTGGGGACTGAAGAGAATAAGGGGCCTCATAAAAATAAATATATTTAATAGCACAGAATGAAACGACAAATTGAAATTGTGCTGAAATCCAATTCTGGGGTTTTATAATCCACAGAAACATATGAACTGCAGAGACCCGTGCAGGCTGGAAAAAAGTAAGCTTTTCATTGTGTCCCCAAAACACTGGGAATTTAGAGCATTTTTATGGTGCGTTTTAGGACAATGACCTGGGCAACGTGTTTAGCTGCTTCACTTGGCTCATAAAACCCAGTTTATACAGTCCTGGAATCAATCCTGTTCTGTTTTGGGCTTTGCAGAGCAGGGACTGCTTGTGGAAGCACTTTCTGATATAGAGCTAATGTGTCAAAGGGACGTCGACCAGAACTATTGCGTTCACCTCAGCGGTCAGTAAGAAGCAGATATTTAATCATAAATAACTGTTGCTGAGTGATGGGGAGAACCTCTCTCTGCAGTCCAAGGTCTGACAGTACCTGCCTGTTCTCCAGGACCTGACCTTTTGTGTTTATTTACATTAGATAGCACAATTTGACCAAGAGAGGTACCCAAAATACCCCCAAAAAGGGATTTGAAGTTGATGTGCCCTGTTCAGTTGACTTGATTGTGCCAGGGATCATCACTTTCTTGGTGTTGCCTTTCCTGTAGTAGTGTTTAAGTTTCATTGTGTGCCTATTTCCCTCTAAAAAAACCATGTTGAAATACCAAATGCATCTTTTCATTGCTTTATATCTGCAACAGGTTTAGTTGCATAACTTCATTTTTCAGGGAATAACCTCCCCTGTTTCCAGATCTAATTCATGGTTTCCAGAACTAATGCATGGTTTGACTCTGGTTTCCAGCTCCCTGTGCCAGGCATGCAGCTGGAGGAAAAAGGGCCAGGCTGTCCACAGGCAAAGTGAGGGAATGTGCTGGACATTGGACCTTGGAGGTGAGCAAAAGCCATGCCTCCTCAAGCCAGATCCCTCCCTGGCTCCTTGTGGTTTTGCTCTGGACCAGTGGTTTCTTTAAAGGCTGCTTTGTTTTCCTGTGAGCTTCTGGAGAAGCCTAAGGAGGAAAACATCTGGGACGTGGAAGTGCAGGGTTTGACTTCAAGAAGAATAGAAAATAGCTTTGGGAGAATTAACTCTTTTTCACCCACCCAAACAGACCAATTTCTGGAGCTGTGCTCGAACACCTACCTAATTTAGCCAAAGGGGCCTTCTTGTACTTAATATTTCTACAGCTTTTGCAGATGTTTAGCTTTATAGAGGGCAAATATTGCTATTTATTCTCACAGTGCTACGATAACGTACACTGCTGTCCCTCCAGCCGAGCGCTTGCGATGTGCACGTTGCTATCCTGCCTCAGTGGAGGCAAAGGAGAAAAATCGGAATTCAAGCCCTGTCTGAAAAGTAAAAGGGACAAATTAGTTTCTTGTCACTGCACTGCAATAAATACATTGTCATTTTTATACCCCAGTGAATCATATTCTCCATTTCCCCCGTAACTATTATACAGTCTGCTGGCAGTACATCATTTTTTGGTAATTTTATTTTCACCAATTGTTTTATGAAATTTTTGAGTTTTATGGACACTAAAACAAATCTAGCCTGCGAGTATTATAGCCCTTTAAATCACCGGCAGGAAATCTCAAGGTTCCTCCAGACTGTGAGAGAAGGAAGCTTTAGGAAAGAAAGATTGCTGCTAGCTTATAAACTGAGCAAAAACCCAGAGATAAGTTTGTAAAAGGGACATACATCATCACTGGTGAAAACTGGGACGTAAAACAACATCTCTCCGCTCAACTCCCTTAAGAATAAAAATGGATTTTTATTTAGCAGAAACACTAAAGTAGTTGGGGAAAGGAACACACAAGCTTTTCCATGCTTTCTTAACCATAACAGTCCTTATTTCCTACAGAGCCACTGTGTCAGGCACTACCTAGTCTAAACCACAGTCCGATGTAGTCCTTAAACGGTGGGAGCCTGGCAGAGACCCTAATTCTAACCTGAAGGCAATGCAGCACTTGGCTGCGTGTGGTCCTCACAATGCCCAGTGAGTGGCGGCTCCTAGGCACAAGGGAAAAGGATTGGCCAAGTTCTCCCTTCTTGTCTATAATCTCTGCTAACTTTTTTCTTTTATTTTAACTTTTATGGATTATTTTTGGAGAAGGGTTTGCCAACTGCACAGCATTTCAGCCAGCAAGAACTCTCTCAGCTTGTAGACCTGACCAGTCTACAAAAAGTTCTACTTTCCCCTTTCTTAACAGCATCTTAATACTTCTGAAGACTATGAAGATATTTAGATTAAATATTTTGTTTTGTTTTGTTGGTTGGATAAAACATTGCCTTTAGACCTAACAGAACTGGTTTTGTTTCTAAGGATTATATTTTTTTTTAATATTTATATTATATATATTAATATTTATATTATATAGATATTTATATATATAAAATGGAAAAGAGACTTTTGAAAGATAATATGAAAACGTCTGTTCTCTCTCAGCCCCTGGTCCACTGTGGCCAGCAGCGGAACACTATCTGCATGTGCATATAATGTGTCTCTCGCCATACCCTCCCAGCAATCTATTATGTAGGAACCTGTGAGCCAAAGGGAACACATTTGTTAATGGCCCTTGATGGATTTTTCCTCTGTGAATTTATTGAGTTGAACATATGTACGCTTATGATTTCCATAGTATAATCCCCACTGTAACATGATGTGTGACTGGGGGGTGTGTGTGAGATTCCTCCAGTTTTCTGCTTTTAGAGTCCCCACTTGGCTCCTTTCTCACCTGATGCCCTACTTTTTGCTGTGCAAGAAGCTGTGAGATACACCACCCGTTTACCTGTTTTGGAGGAAGATATCTTTAACAGCCTGTGGATGCCCCCCTGCACGTGGATGGTGATCCTTCTCCTGACTCCAACACAAGAACATCTTCCGTCCTGAGGATTTCTAACCAGTTTCTACTCCAATAGCAGCTGAGAGGGTGGTAGAGGTGAAGCACTTCTTAATTTGACCGGTTAGGAAGAAACACAAAGAGGGGAACAAGGCAGAATCAAGTGAGGAATGAGTGAGTGAATGTGTTCAGTATGCAGTGGCCTCTTCAGGGTTTGTTTCTGCAAAAACAGCACATGGCTGGACGATAGTGGGAAACTTTGGGTGTAGCTGCATTGAGCTGAAGGGTTTTACACCAGTATGGCTTGTCCTCTGATGGGAAGAGAGCTTATTCTTGCTGCCTAAAGCAACTTCATGTCACTCTTTACCCCGTTCTCCTCCCGTCCCTCTTCTCTTTGCACACAGTGTGGTTCTTATTGTTTTATTTTTCCTATCCGTAGCTAAATCCACTTCTTTCTCCTTTTCCCCCCCCTTTTTTATTTTTTTCTTCCAGGCTGTTTAATCTCAACTCAGAGCCCCAGAGCTGGCGCAGCGTTACAACAGTTTTGTCATGTTGGCTGTCACCGTGCTGACAGCCCCGTGACAGCTGGCAGATGTACAGATGATGGATGTTTTCTCCCTTGTGCAAGGACGATGGGATAAAAGTGCAAACAAACCGGGTAATAGATGAGAAAAGCAGAGCAACGTTGATAAGGCCTGGTCCTCACTCTGTGATGTATGGGAAAGCAAGCTGCAGGCAATTTGTTTCAGAGAAATGAGGGACGCTTTGTAGAGAGGGACACAAGGAAAAGAAGAAGAAGGAAGGGAAAAAAAAAAAAAAAGAAGAGAAAATAAAGAAATAATAATAATGGGGGTGGGGGGACAATATCCAAAGCTTGCCTTTACTGTGGCAACACTCACCCGTTGTTATGGCAATAGGCAAATCTTGTTTCAAGGAAGGACTCGGGGTCATTGGCTCATGCCTGGGATGCAATGAGGGACCCCAGAGAGGTGGCTGGGCAGGGAGCACTGCGTTTGTCTTTGCTTCTGCTGCTTCACTCATCTCTTGGCTGGTGTGCCAACAACACCTCCTGTTATTTATGGCATCCGGGCATCTTCCAGAGGAGCTAACGAATGGCTACACTGAGTACAGGCAGGCAGGTGAACTTGCCAAGCCGCTCACTTGAACTGATAGTTGAGAAGTTCATGCACGTGTCTGGATTCATACGACGAGGCTGCTGATCTCTAGAAGCCTGTGGTGACTGTGTGCTCTGCGCTGGGCTCAGCTCTGGAGGCTCCGACTTCAGGGCGAGCCTTTAACATCCCTGCTTTGCCCCCCAGCTCGCACCTCCACAGCTGCATCCACAGCTGGAAGGAGGAAGATGCTGCGCACGGGCTGCTGGCACAGGTGATGTGGAGCAGAGGGTGATGTTCATTTTGTCCCAAGAGCAGTGGGCTCAAGGCTAGACAAACGTGAATGTGAGTGGAACGACAGCCCGGCACATGGATCCAGCCACTGGAGAAGGTCAGGCACCTCTCAGCAAGAGCACAGTGTAAGGAGGGGGCTGCTTGTGTCACAGCCTCTGCTGTGTCTCTAGAAAAGAGTGATCACTGAGAGGTGCTTTAAAATGCAACGAATGTCTTCCTGGGCTCCCATATGGATCCTGAATATTAATACCTCAGTGTCGTTATTGCTAACACGGATGTACATGCCCTCAGACCCACTTACTGGCATGTACATTTTCAGGACGCCACCATCTCCCCTCACTTCCCTTCCACCTTCGCTTCTGTCACTGTCAGGGACTTATTTAGACCCATAATAGTGATAATTTATTACAGAACACTTCCTACTGTGAGTAAATAAGTCTGTCTCCCTTAAACTCCCTGGGCAATTAGAAGAATGAAAGACTGTGCCACATATTAGCATTTATTTTCTCCCAGCATTTATACAAGGCCATTTCCTTGCTGACAAATTGTGGGGCAAATTGTTCCTGAGAAAGTCTGTCAGATGAAAAGGTGTTATGATTAAACTGTTGGCGTAAATTTGGGTGACAATAAATCATTTTATTGCATTAACTGGATTTATTTGCTTGCGATTACCATTAAGGATTCGAAGAAACAATAATAAACAGGTTGATTTTGTACCTGCTTAAGGGTAATTAATATGCACTCTAAAACCAGGGAGTCTGCTTTAAAAGAAAAAAAAAAATCCATTTAGTGATCTAGAGGCTGCTGCTGAGGAAATGGGTACAGAATTAGCTGCATGTGTATGTTAGCATTGCATTAACAGAACTCCTAAAATGCGACGGTGATGCTGTGCATCAAGAGCTCCCTGTTCGAAGGCAGGCTGGAGGGGCTTGATTCTGCAAACCCTTTCCTGGGCAAAGACAGTCATGCATCAGCAGCCCTGTCTTGTGTAAGAAGCCAGTGACCCAGTGGGATTCGGCTGTGTTAGGGTACATGGGTCGCACGTCCCTGGTGAGGATGTGTAGAGGCTGTAGCATCAGGTCTGCATCGTGGTCGTGCTCTGGGCCCAGCTGGGATGGGTGCTGGGGACCTAGCTCTGCTGTAGGACTGGTGTGGTACAGCTGCACTCGGCTGCTCTGAGCCCTCCCATGAGAGGGAATCTGGCGGGGCCGGGGGGCTCATGGTTGTTGGCTTGCCTCTGCTTTTGCTCCAACCCTGCATCGGTTCCAGCTTGGAGGGGATTTGCAAGGAAGGTTTTGCTGTTGGTGGGCTGCTCCTGGAAAGGGTTTGTAAAGCTGGGGTTGCTCTTTACTAAGAAAAGTAGCATGTATGCTGCCACCCTAATGACTTATGAATACGTGCCACTGGGTTTCAGGCACATATTTTGGGGAGGGATTTGCTGTAGCAGCTAGTAGGCAGAGAAGGGTTGAGATGATTTCACAGCGACTTTCCAAAGCAGAGAAGGAGCTTCTCATCGGCATTTGGCTTAGACCTTGTGTTTAAGGTGCCCCCCTCTATGGAGAGCTGAGTGATCAGGTTTGCACTAGTGTTGGCATGCCTGGGTCCTGCTGCTGTGACCTATGGGGGTCTCAGGGCAGGAGATGGAGAAGACCTTGGCCACTAATTTCCAAGCTGGCTACAGATCTCCCTGCTTTATTTGCCCCAACTGTTGGATGGCTTGTTGCTTCTATTGGCAGCCCATCGGCCTCAAAAGTAGTCTGGAGAAAACCACTAATAATTTGTAACAGGGATTTTTTTCCATGAAGGTACCAACCTGAGTAACACCTTTAACTGGAAGGTTTCTTAGATACAGGATCACATTGAATTAGGTTTCTGCCTTAACCCAGGGGTGCACTTTTTGTGACCCACCTGGGGCAGGAGGTCTGGCTATCTTGGGTGCTTGGCTGGGATGGGGACACACTGTGTTCAGAGTCCTGCTCTCAGAGGCTGCTGACCATTTTGAGGCAATGATGCTGGTTTTTACTTGTCTCTTAATTTTATGTATTATAAACCGTGAACTTATTTATTACAGCAGAGAGTAGAGCTGAGAACCAGGGAAAGCCTCTCTGGCCTCTGCTGAGAGCAGCAGTCGGTCCTTCCCTCCTCCTGCTCTGCTGAGACCGGAAAGGTGTGACATGTTGCTCTTTCCTTCTTAAAGATTTTTTTACCTAGTTGCAGGAAAAGATTTTATTCTTGTCGCCTTTAACATCTCCACAGAGCAAGTGCACACATTTCTGCACTATTGTGCTCCTATCATTGATTTGCTCCATAAAATGGTTGCATGCTAATTAATTTGGGACAGAAGTTTGCCAACAGGGGTGTGTGGAGCTCCTGTCGCAGTTTGACAAGGTTATCTGAGGGCAATGTGGTAAATATTTTTCATCCATTAGCGGATTATAAAAGCAGTTCATCACGCTGCTGCTTGGCACTGAGTGGGGATGGACAGCAGGAGCGTGGTGGTTAATTTAAGAGGTGAGGTACCATCAGTCTTCTGGCTGATCCAGGAGACAGGGCCCCCTGTAACATCTGACTTGGACACAACTCTGCGTTTGCATTGAAGCTAAATAATCAGATCAAAAAGCCCAGCAGCTCTCTTTGGGTTTTCCATCTTTTCCCACATATCCCCTTTCCTATTTCCTTTTCTCTTTGTGTTTCCGATTCCCATTCTCTCTTTCTGAGGTTTCCCCTTAAATTTTTATTTATCCCAGCTCCATAAAACCAGCACAAACCATTAGAAGCACCAGGGACTGCAGTCCTCATGCAGTCTGACCTGCCAATTGAGGCCAAAACCAAGCTTTTGCTGTGCAGGGCCTCAATCCTGCATTGACCCCTCATCATTACTGTGATAAAAAAGATTAATAATATAAATTGTAAGCTATTTACTGTAGTGTTAAGTACAGAGTGCTGTAATTCTGTACAGCTATTCTGTGCTTTTCCTACAAAAAGCTGGATTCAAACCCTTTATGTGTAAAATGATACTGAACTGTAACTACCTTGTATTATTGCTACATTATTCTATAGTTATGGACCTAAACACCACATCTTTTGTCAATTTTACTGGGTAGGTTTCATTCTTACTATAAAAAAACACAGTACTCTTTAACAGGGGTGGGTGGTGGCAGAAGAAAATGACTCAAAAAATGCTTCCAATCAACTTGGCTGTATCAGCCTGGGGCCTGAGTCTTCCTTGACCACCTGCAGAAGGACATGAAATTCTCCATCTTTCCAACTCTCAGAAATCTCTCCTTTGTGTTTCAGCTGCTCAGAGATGTTGGCAGCCATGGGCTTTCTGGGTGCACCTGTACTTGGGGTCTACTTTGGGTCAGGAAGGCACTTCTGAAGCAAATGTCCTCTCTCTGCTGTCACCACTTACTGGTTCACTTTCATGTCTCACTGTCTGACCTAAATTCTTCTATGCCCCAGTGAAATGGAAAATGCTCCCCAAACATGTGGCTGCAGTGACTAAGGGGCATTTAGTCCAGGGGTCTGAGTTTGGTCTAATCTGGAGTGAAAAACCCTCTGAGCTGTGGTTAGCAGGGATGTGTGGTCCTCAGGAGTCTGGCTCTGTAGCTCCTCTTTGCTGGGTCTGCACTCCCTGGCAATGCAGACATGGCCCTTGGGGATGGGGAACATCCCCTGCTAAGTTTGGACATGGACAGGGTACCTGCTGGGCCATCCAGGCGGTTTTAGGAGTCACTCATGCTCTGATTTGGTAGGTTATGGGGTGTGGGCTTCTATTCCCAAGAACATTTTTAAACAGAAGAGGTTTATAGTTTTCTGCTGTGGGCTGGTCCAGAAAGCACAAACACCCACCAGCAAGCAGCCTTCTCAGCAGCCAGGAGTGTGCATGCCATCAGAGCAGACTACAGCTGTTGAACATGAGGGCACATCCTCAGCTTTTGCCAGGCTCTTGAGATCCTGCAAGGCTTGGCTTACCCGTTCAGGGCACAGATAGAAGTTTTGAGATCATTCTTTCTCTTCTGCTTCCATCCCCTTGCGCACCCACAGCCATTCGGACAGATGCACTCCCTCTGATTCTCACTTCCCCTCCCAAACTGCAGTGATCTATGGATGCTCAGAGCTGCAGCTACATTAACAGGGAAGGCCCTGCAGCAATAAGGCCCGAGTTCAGTGGAACTTCTGTCCATTTAATTAAGAAACGCTACTCATACAGAACTGAATGCGCTAACCTAATTTACTGCCGTGTCTGTCTGTCTCTCTGTCTAGCCTTTTGTCTCTCTCTGCATCCCACACAATGCTGCTGTATCTTATTACCCCAGCTAGGTAGATTCTTGCTTGGCTGAGCCGAGATCAAAAAGTAATTTTTCTTTTTGCAACAGCCAATTAGAAATTCATTTATTTTCACATTAGACATTTGACCAGTATCTCCCTCCCCCCAACGAACCGATCCCCCCAACTTCAGCAATTTAGCTCCATTTGTATAGTCTGCATAATGGAAGACAGTGAGCCTGTTAGAAAAATGTGGCCCAGGGCAAAAATTAAATGCAGAATCATGTATCAGAAATGAGATGTATTTACTATTGTTTTTGAAAATTAATGGTGCATTTTTAGTTTTTATAATGTAATTTAATGATGCAATTCATCTAATAAAAAAACACATTTTAGCTCAGTCACACAGACCTACTGGGGCAGGACAAAATGTACCTTTCAGATGTAAGATTTTTTAAAAACGCTTCGGGCTCTTTGTTTTTTTTTTTTTGAATGCAAAAAAAGAGAAACTCTTTGCGTGCTTTGGCTAACAGCTGGGGTATCAGCAGGAGTCCAATAAAAAGGACGTTTTTCCTTCTAAATATTGGTGTTTGTGCAGCATACAATAATATTATAAATGCAGCAGTGGGTTTGAAGTACAATGCTGCAGCTGATTATAGAATGCCATATGGTGCTGGCATGTTAAACTGATGCAGATTGAACACGGACTGTGGCTTTAAATGCTGTGGACCAGGGATTGCTCTAAACTAGAATAAATATACTGTACAGAGCCAGTACAGGGAGCTGTCGTGTTCGGCAGCAAAAAGCAGGCTGTGTCAAAACAATGTCGACTGAGTGAAGAGAAACCCACAAAAGTCGGCGCTGAGCACATGCTCCTTCCCAAGGGCAGCTCTCAGTGGGTCAGGGGCTGAGGGAAAGCCCTTACCATTTTTTCAGAGCACTGTTTGCCTTTGGTAACTCAGGGCTGGGAGGATGCTGGGTGCCCCAGGAGTGTGCTTCAGCGGGTGCCGACAGATTGCAGGGCATAGGTTCTGCTCTGGCTCTATCGTAGGGAAATGCCCGTGCCTCCGTTTGCGTGTCTAGAACATAAAACCCCTCCTTATTTGCTTTGCATCCTTGATTTTCAATGTTGCCTCTTCACACATGCTCTTGTAAAGTGAACGCAGGAGGAATTGCCACAGATTTTGAAACCTCCCGGATGTGCAGTTCTGAAATAGGGGCAAGACAGGCTAAGGAGTGCTACCTGCGTGCTCCTGGTAGCACTACTGGCTCCACTTGGGTTTGGGTGATGCTGAAAGTGGATCTGATCCTAACAAAGAAAAAAAAAAGGTGAGGTTTTGCCTTAGGCACTGAGCTGGAGGAGAGGAGAATACAGAGGATGGGGCTGCCTTTTCCGGTAGGAACAGGTACTTATGGTTGACTTCAGCTGATCCTGATAATTCCTGCTGACTTTTGCTTGAAGGTGGTCCTGGAAAATATATCCAGGTTTGATTTCCAGCTTTAAAATATGCCCTCACCTGCTTTTGCAAAACCTTCTTTTACAGACAAAACTTGAAGCTGAAGGTATGATATTTAATAGAGTTTTAGGAGAACTGTGGATATTAAAAAAGTACATTTATCAGAGAGAGTTGACCTTAACTACATCAAACCTACCACTTTGACACTGAAGTAGATGTTGGTACAAAGCTGGGAATGAGGAGCAGTCAATTCATTTGCAGATGAATTAAACATCCATTTTTCTTTGTTCCCTGGCTCTGGTGCTTGATTTCCCAGAGGGTGCAAGGAGATGGCTCCTATGACATGTCAAAGGGGAGCTCTCATGAACTCTGGCACAGTGCTCCTGGAGGGATGCCCTTGGCTGTTTATATGAGGTTTAGTAAAGGAAAATGTGAACCATTTTGGGTCTAGCAAGGACCCCCTGCGTTCAAGTTCCTGATCATGTTGTAGGCACACGAATAAAACACTCAGGCTGGATTATTGATTGCACAGGTCTTCCTGATTCCCAGGATTAGTCACCTTTTCCCTTCCTCCTCTGGCCCATCTCCATTTCCACATATTATTCAGCCTGAGCTCCAGACCCAGTGGATGGATTTTGAACCATCCCAGCCAATGTATCCTCACTCCTGCTCTTCCCAATGGGCCTAGAGCAGACAGTCGCTGTGTTATTATTATCCTTACCAGTTCGCAGACACAAGATATAGAGCCTTGGAGAGAAGAGCTCAGCAGGAACAAAGCATCCAGCCAAGGATCAAAGCGTTCATAAGGGTTCTGTGGCTTACTGCATGCTGAAACTCAACTTATGGTCCAGGTGAGTGAGAAAACACAAGTGCCTTTTCACAGTATCACTAGTTTGGAAAAGACCTTTGAGATCAAGTCCAACCACACTTGTCCTCTACTAAACCATATCCCTGAGCGCCTCATTTACCTGCCTTTTAAATGCATCCAGGGATGGTGACTCAACCCTCTCTCCCTGGGCAGCCTGTTCCAGTGCCTGATAACCCCTTCAGTGAAGAATTTTTTTCTAACATCTGATCTGAACCTGCCCTGGTGCAGCTCGAGGCCATTTAGCATTCCAATACTAAGATCTGCTAAAAGATTCTGTCTTGTGCTCTGTTTTCCTGTGCCCCATAATTTAAACAACATAGAGATATTTCCTGGGTTACAAATGTAACTGGTAGTTTTAAAAATTATTATTTTCTTATTTTTCTAATGGAGTTAGGAAGATAACTTTATGACCATCCTCATGCTTGTAGCTTGATGCACTGGAGCTGGGTTGACCCCAGCAGCGGATGTACAGCCCCTGGCTCCTGCAGCACTTGGCTAGCTGGTAGCAGAGCTTAGGCTTTGAAGGCCTTACATGTTCTGTGGAGTTTTCAGTATTACTTTTTTTTGGTCACCTGTTTTGGATTTAAAATCTAATGAGACAGAAGCCTGATTTGATGTGGCAAATCCTTTATAGGCTTGGTATGCAGAAATCAGCGGTGCTTATGAACTTAGACAACTTTTTACAACTGAATGGTCCCTGACCCAAAGAGGCTGCAGCCAGTTACAGTAAAATATTGGATGTAAAGAATATTGTGGGTTGATCTTTTCAATAAGGAGGTAGATCACTCTGACCTCTAGATGTATTTTATATTGTGAAAGAAACTCAAAAGAGTTCATTGTGTGTTCAAATTTTTCTTTGCTATGGCTTGGTGTAGGGTTTAGCAAGTAAAACTGCTCAGGACAGAGACCCAAAATTGAGCCGGCTGGAGTCAGGAGAACGTGTCCTGGTTTCAGTCAGGATAGAGTTAACTCCATTTGTAGCAGCTGATGGGATGCTGTGTTTGGGAGTTACAATGAAAGCAGTGCTGAGAACACCCTGATGTTCTTAGTTGCAGTCAGACAGTCAAGGACTTTCTCAGCTTCTTCCTATTTCTCTATCCATGAGAAAGGAGGGGCGAAGCCAGGACAGGTGACCCAGATGGGCCAGAGAGAGTATTCCATGGCAATGACGTCCTGCCCAGGAGAACGGGGGGCTGAGGGGAGGAAGAAGAGGGGCGGTGGCGGGACGCGTGCTGCTTGGGGGGACGGTCGGGTTCCGGGACAGCTCTGGGTGGTACCTGAGTTGTGTGGGTCGGGGAGAAACTGCATTGGGGATCAAGAGTTTCATCTTCTTTTGCTCTAAAGTCCTGTTAGCATTGGGATATTTTATCTTTCTGTTCTCTTAGTAAACTCTCCTTATCCCAACCCACGGGCCTCTTAGTTTCTTGGTTTTGGAGTTATTTGCCCCTTCCTTTTCCCTTCCCTTGTTTCCCCTTTTTTCCCTCTTCCCCTGCTCTTTTCCTTTAAGGAGCAGGCAGCTGCGTGGATCTCAGCCCACAGCCGGGGTGAAACCACGAGAGAACGTTACACATAGAGCGAGTTACTCACATGGGGAGATGGAGCTGGGTGATGAACACATTTCTTACAGCTCGATGACTTTTAACTTGGTGAGTGGAGGAGTTGACACAGACCTTACATCATAAAAATTTGTTTAAGATTTAATGTAATTTGCAGGAGGCCTCATTATTTGGCTCAGGCTGTGTATCAATAAATTGGCGCTGGATTTCCAAAAAGCATCACATCATTTTTCAATGAGAAATCCAAGTGCCTGGAAGATGATGTTATGGTGTGAATTACATCGCAGAGCGGTTGTCAGCTGTCCCTGTCAGCACTTTCACAGACGCCATAATGCGCAGTAAATGCTGTGGCTGCAGCTCTTCGGGTTTACTGTGGTGGTGGGTTTAGGGGAAGCACTGCAAATTAACAGCTAAAGAAACACATCCCTTTTTCTTGAGCTGTCCTGTCGCTAAACAACACTCCCCATCCTGCAAGCTACTGTACCTGTGGCTAGTTCTTCCTGCCCATTAGAATTAAGCACCTGTGTCCCTTTTCATTCTTTGGAGGTTTTCCAGCAGGAGAGTGGTGTTTGGGCTGACTCCCCTGTTAGCATGCAGACTCCAGCACAAAGATGGTGGCATTGTAACCCAGGTTGAGGTTATGATTGCAGCTCTGCCATCGAACTGCATGCAACCTGCTCCACAGAGCCTGCCTGAGACCAGGACTCTGTTACTAAGAACTGCAAGAGGTAATGTCCCTGATGGACCAAGTGCATGTTCAATCAGCAGGGCAAAGAAAATAAGTGTTTGTTTTGGTTTTCAAATCAGCAACATGAGGACTTGACATCTCTTGTGGGGCTGTTTCCCAGTAACTCATGGAAGTGTTGTCCCCAATAGCACCACCAGCAAAACTCCCTGGTGGGATTCAGAACAATTAACCTGAGCTCCCTGGACACCTGACAACCTTTAACTCAATAACTGACCCTGCTATTAAAATGTTAATGAGAGTCAGTCTCTCTTGCTAAGCTGATGTGAGTTAAGCACAGCTCAGCTTTCCTGCTCCCAGGCTGAACCTCTTGCAGCTCCCTTAGAATCCTAGAATCACCAGGGTTGGAAGAGATCCTCTAGATCACCAAGTCCAACCATAGGACTAACTGTTGTACAGACCAGGCAGAGTGCATATGGCCTTATAGAGGGGTCACATGCTGAAACGTGTGCACCATTGGTGTGGTGTCAGTGCTGCATGTGGTCTTTGGAAGTTACTGGCAACTGCTGATGAGCCCCATCAGGATCCATGGTAGGTGGGTGAGCTGGTCTTGCTGCTGGCAGGTCTGGCTGTGCTTGCTTTCTGCTGCCCCTTATTTTCTCTTATGGAAGAATACATAAACCAGGTGAGTCACTGACTGATCTTCTGGGGGATCTGTGGTCACCCTGCCACAGCTGGGGTTGAGGACAGTGCGATGTCTGAAACTGTGCAGTTTATGAATGCCTTTTGCTTGGGGTTCTGAAAAGGTTCACTGGTGGGATCAGTCTCAGAGTTCCCAATGTGCTGGTTGCTGTGGCAGTTCCAGTTCTGTGGAGAAGTTCTCTCTGTGGGAGATGAGACACCTTTTACCAGGAAGTATGTTAATTGGCACCCAACAGATCTAGGAGTCCTTTGCAACTGGCCTGCACGTAGGTGAACTGGTCACTGGGGGCATCCGAGTGTATCCGTGCGCTGGTTCCTGTGCTCTGCCCGTCTCGCAGTCAGCAGGGAGCCAGACTCCCGGTCCCGTGCTCGTGTCCAGCCGCTCTTCCTGGCTCCGAGCTCCTCCGGCTGACTCCCTGGCCCGTGTCTCCCGAGGGTGCTGGGTGCCTGCGAGCTGAGGTCTGCCGGGCTGCCTGTCCCGGGGCCGGCTCCGCGGGTTCTCTGGCGCTGCACGTTATCATTCCTTCTTTTTAACATCCTTCTCATCGACCTGCTCCTAACTCACCGCCTTGAGCGGAAGCCCTCTCTGCTCCCGGGCACCGGGAACCTTCTGCAACTTCTCCTCTGCCCTGCAGATGGTACTGTCCGACCGCGCTGCAGCCGCGCAGCCCCGGCACCGGCGCAGCGCCGGGCTGGCAGCGGGCCGCGCACGTCCGCAGGCCCGGCAGGGCGCTGGGCAGCGCTCCCCGCTCCCGGCTGGCTGCAGGGCCGAAAGCTCCGTGTGACCCGAGGGATGCCCAGCGCCTGGGTTTGGGAAGGGCAGGCGCCTTGCGTGGGGACAACTGGGACTGGTCAGCCTGGAGAAGAGGAGGCCTAGGGAAGAGCTTCTCGCTCCAGCTACCTGAAGGGAGGTTGTGGTGAGCTGGGGCTCAGCCTCTCCTCACAGATACCCAGCGACAGGACAAGAGGGAATGGCTGCAAGTTGCACCAGGGGAGATTCAGGTTAGAAATCAGGAGAAAATTCTTCTCGGAAAGAGCGGTTGGGCATTGGAACAGGCTGCCCAGGGAGGTGGTGGAGTCACCATCCCTCCTGGTGTATCAAGGAAAGGCTGGATGAGGCACTGAGGGATGTGGGTTAGTGAGTAATGTAGGTGGTAGGGGGACAGTTGGACTAGGTGATCTTGGAGGTCTTTTCCAACCTTAATAATTCTGTGAGCAGGAGCCCAGCACCCTCCTGGGATGGTGCCAGTGTGCTGTGCAAGAGGGAGTCTGTAGGTACAACCCGCTGCAGCACGGTGAGTGCTGGGAGCTAACAAAGGCAGCTTGAGGCAGTGGGTGAAAAATTCCCTTGGGATAAGGTTAACAGCTTTGTCTGGCCAGAGTTTTGAGTGATTTAATCAACTGAAGCTGCTGTGCTGGAGGAAAGGGGCTCTGGGTGGTGATGCTGGTTTCTTCTGAGAAGCTGCTGTGTGGAGCACAAGGCTGAGAGGGAGTAGTGGACTCATAAATATTTTGTGCTTCTAGTTAGGGTTTTGTGATACGTAACTTGATGATTTGCTGGTTCATGAGCCTGCATTAGAGACCCTGTCCTAGCCCTGGAGTCACCCCTGCCTTGCAAAGGTGTGTGAAGAATGCCTCGTCTTTCCCAGGCTTAAATACTCCGTCCTGGCAGCCTGCTGTGTCTCAGCTGTTTTCCTCTGCTCTGGGAATGATGCTGTGCTGAGCCAGTGGTGCTCAGCCATATCTTCCCTTTTCTCTGTGTGTATCCACCTTCCAGTCCCGAAAAGACAATGATCTAAGGAATCACCTCTGCTCTGTCTTTCCCCTTTGGACCTGGTCTGCAGTGTTACTTCAGCCCCAAGGAGACGGCAGTTACTCAAGGTTGAGTTCAGCTATAGCCTAGACAAGAGATTCTCCTTATCTTTCACTACAGTGCTGCAGATACCCTGGGCAGCAGCGAGCTGCCCTCTCAGCTGACACACGCTTGTGCATCTCCCAGCTCACCAGGGAGCCCCACATCTCCCCCTCAGCATTTGCTGCTCAGGGTAAAACAAAAAACAACTGCAGGCAGCAGCACAGCATCAAGTGCAGCTGTTTTGCCCTGTGTTTAAGTGACAGGGCAGCGAGCGTTGGCAGCACAATGTGTAGTACATCTGTACCACATGTGCACATGGAGATGTCTCTGTAAACAACACCAGAAACAGGCGCCCCTGTATCTGGCTGAGATTCATTGGGCTTTTGATATCCTTGCAGGCTCATCTTGTGCATGAGGTGTCAAGAGCTTTGAACTTCTGCAGGCTGGAGGCTTGGGGGTCTTCCTTCGTGGCTCGTCTCATTTGGCACAGAGGCGGCGCCACGCGCCCCGCTCCGACCGTGCCGGTGTGAATAGCTCCCATATGGCTGCACAGAGCAAAGCAGCGACTTCTGGATGGATTCAGCTATGCAAAGTCAAAATGATCTCCTGGTAGCCCTATTGCTATTTCTGTCTTGTTGCCAGGCACTTCATGCTTAAGCTTTCATCAGATCAATCTTCTTCCTTTGAAAGAAAAGTAGCAGGTTAACCTCTGTGTGAGGGAAATGGAAAACACTCCTCTGCCTTTCCCCAATGTGCTGTGCAGGTGTAGAGGGGCTTAGAAAAAGTGATAAAAGCAATTAGTCATCTGAGGAATTGAAAGAGAAATGGCATCGAGCTCAGAGGTTTGCCTGGGTTCACTGTAAGCCTATTAAGATCAGCTGAGGTGTTGGGTGGAAGCTTTTAAAGGGTGGATGGGCAAGGGGTGTTGTACTGTGTGGATTTTATGGGTCTCCTATAAGAAATCTCATTCCCCCAGACTCCCTGTGTAAGAGGTGAAGGTAGAGAAGGAGGGGCAAAGAAACAACAATTGCTCTTTTTGCCTGTGGGAATTAGCTGGGTCTCTTGATTCCAGAGAGGGAAGAAGTTCAGCGTGGTCTCTGGAAGCAGGACCAAACTCAGAAGGTGGGTTTTCCTCCAGCCCCACTCCTGCAGGTTTTTGCCAGTTTGTGTCCACAGCTCTGGTTCATCAGCCCAAAGTCCTCCCTGCCTGTAGGTCTCAATTTCTCCCTGCTGACTGCTCACCACTCTGAAACTCTCCGTGGAAAGGAGCAGCTCAAAGACAACGCAGCCAGCAGATAAATCATTCCTCCCTCACTTCTCCTCCCTTCCCCCCCAACCCAAATGGCTAAAGTGTCTTTATTATTTGAAAAAACCCTGCACACACACAAAAAGAAACCTAGCAAGAGAGACAGACACAAAGCAAAGGGAAAGGAGAGGTTTAGGCAGCAAGCCACAAATAAGCACCATCAATCATAGTGCAGTCAAAAATGTACATGTGTTGGTACCTGCTAGTTATTGGCAGTACTCAAGAAGTCTCCTGAGTACAATCTTCAGGGCTCCTTAGATAAATAAATAAATAAAATTCCATGTTCCTCTGAAAAACTGCTTGTCAGCACAGGAATGGCAGGTGCATTAACTCCCTAAGAACCAGATTATGCCCCTCACGGCAAAAAAATGCAAACACAGAGAAATAAAATGTCAGTCAATTCCTGTATCCTCTCAAGTTGGTTTTGGATGGGAATTATTCTGAAATATTAATACAGCCTGTTGTATAAATGAGTCTAGGGGAAAGAAGAGATTAATATATACGTGGTTTAGTTATCCTATTTGCATGTTTACCCCAGATTTGCATCTGCTCAACAGATGATTTATTTTTTTCCTTTCCATTCTCTGCAAGTTTGGACTCATTTCATGTCCTCCCAGCTGTAGTCCTTCCCCATCTGCAATAAGGGGGTTTGGTGTGAGAAGCTGGCTCATTGCTACCAGCAGCCACCCATGTTCCCGCTGCCCTGTGGGGCACCCATCACACATCTCCTACTGCTGCTCCCACCTTCAGCCCCCAGCTCCCCTCCCACCACCCTCTCAATCCTCTGTGAGTGCCATGCTGGTGCCGCCTGGCTGCCTGCTCACCCCTCAGCCCCTCTCCCTTGGGGTCCTGAAATGTTTCCTCTAAAAAGGAAATATCCCTTTTGGAGAGCTGCTGACTTTGTCCATTTGAGCTATACTCATTCTCCATTCCCTTGGCTTTGTCTTTAGTAACTGTGGACTTGGAGCTACTGGTAACCTGCCATTCTCTGTCCTGCAGAGCACCTCTTAACGCCTCGGAGCTGCACCCCATCCTTCTGCTCCTCCCTGCTCCTTTTCATATTTTCTTTTTAATCCAGGACAATGACATTATTCCCAGTGGAATTCTGAAAGGCACAAAGTCCTGTCCCAGGATGAGTAAAGGTTGCACGACCTAGTGCCAGAAGACAAATGGATTTGGGGAAATGGCCATTAGCCCTTCCCTGAACTTGACAATGTGTTTCCTAAGATTCCTACCGCATGTAGGAAGGCGCTGATTATTTTTAGCTGTGAGCCAGCTGCTCCTAGGCCAACCTCCAACCCTCCCAAGGACAGCAGAGATGTTCCTGCCTCTGCTCAGCCCTCCTGGGGCTGCAGCGGGTGACAGCTGGGCTCCGCATGATGGAGGGAACGAGTCCCTGCTGTACCTGTGACCAGAGAAATCGCTGCTCATCTGTATGTGCTTCTCAGCACCAGACCTTCCAGGAGGGCTGCTTTCTCTCCAACACCTTGGGTTTATTCAGCAGACCCATATATAAGATCTGGCTGACTCTCAGGGTCTCATTTTTTGGTTTCAGCATCACCAGTGCTGGTGATAAAGTGTTAGGGGAGAATTTTCACTGCTGAGTGGCTCCTTACAGTTCATTCCTACCTTTCCTTCCTTCCTTTGGCTGCAGTCAGTCCCCTGTTTAGCTCAATTCAAATTACCTGGGTGACATCCATGCCCACCACAGCCTTGTCCCAGGGTGGGAATTACCCTCAGCTGGAGCAGGGCTGGCTTTGCATCACTGGCCCGATGACCAGCCTGGGTGGCTGGTTTCAAACTGGTCTCCTGGAGCCAGCAAAGTCTTTGCTTCATTGCATATTCATGGAGGATACTCTGATCAGATGCACAGTCCATTATAGTCTGGTGTTGCCTATTTCCTCATGCAATGGAGATATTTCTACAAGAATTCACTAATTTTTCTTACTTTTTTCTTTCTTTTTTCTTTTTCTTTTTTTTTTTCAAATTTTTTCTCTTTTTTTTTTCTTGGCTTGATTTTAAATTAATGAAGCTCAAGAATTTATGAGCCTCCCAAAAACATATCTGGAGGGATTCCCCTTGACTAGACACAACACAGAGTGGAGATTTGAGTTTTAAGCATGATTTCCTGTGGGAAATGGATCAATAACCTCCTGAGGAGGATCCTGTTTCAGAGTGGGGAAACAACAATTAAGTTGGGATTTATCTGTTACTGATTCAGGATTAAAATAATAATAATAATCATGTTGCAAAAGTCTACAGGAGCAGGCTTGTCTGCTTTATCTGTGGCTGAGCTAAGTCCAGGCAGCGTCTTGCACACCCAGATAGAGCAAAACTGCGTGTTGCAATACTGGAACAGCCCCAGTTTATGAGAGAACAAGAAGCTTTTCTCCCTCTGACAAGCAAGTTGTGCCTTTTTTTATTTCTACTGGCTCTCTCTTTTCCCTGTAGCACCCACAAATCCCTCCTTGGGCTTTCCATGGCTGCTGGAGTGTCACTGTGGGCGTGGCGTAAGTTGGAGGTGAGAGGCAGAGGAGCGGCAGTGATGCCCGTGGCTCTAGTGCAGGGAACCTCTCCAGCATCCTACTGTGGAGGTAAATGGCAAAAGTAGAGACAAACCGCAGGGAGGCCTGGCTCAAATAGCACCCTCCCCCATCCCGAAAGAAAAGGGGTTTTCCAGTGCCATTGCTTCTCTCCCCAACGTCTTCAGACTGGTTTGAATTGGGAGCCCTGTGGCTTCCCTGCTCTGCGCTGCGCCCTTCTCCAGCCCAGCGACTTTCTCTTCCAGACCACAGATCTAGTTAATTTAGTTCCTGCTGTTGGCAAGGGGTTTGCCATGGGCTGGGGCTTAGAAAAAGCAGAGGGTTTTTCCTTAAGCAGAAAAGGAGATGACATTGCACAGCAAAGCTGAGAAAAAATAGTTCTCTGGACGGTTTTCCTCTCTGCCTTGCCTCTACGTGTGATGCCAGCAAAAGAAATTGCATTCGGGACTGATTTAATAACAAGATTACTTTTAATTCTTTTCACTTCCTTGGAGCAGAAAAGCCACGAGATGGAGCTCTGGGGCTTTCCACCGGAGCCGGGCTTGACTTGGGGTGGAGGTGGGGGGGGAAAGGCCGTTTGGAGACCTTGAAATTACCGGGTTTATTAATTTTTCACTCAGTTTAATTCTGCACCGGTAAAAGTTAGAGCTGTTGTAATTGCACAATGCGGTTTGTCGCTGGTGGCTGAAGGGATTTGCTTTCCCTTTTGGGCTTGGAACTTTTTATTTTGACGGTTGTAAGGGGGTAACGTGTTTTTTTTTCAATCAGGGAAGCTGGCATCCCCGGGACCGGTGTTAGACCGGATCATTCTTCTAAACAACAGCCTGAGTGTGTTGAGGGAGCCCCCCAAAACCTCCCCGGGTCTCCACACCCATGTTAAGCACTGCGGCGGGGAATAAGTGATGGTTTGAAGCGTTCCTCTCGCCTTGTAATCAATGAACACTCGGCTGGTAAAATCTAAGCCAGCGCACTGAATTAGGAGAAGCAAATTCTTCAATTACAATGAAAGCATTTTGGAGCCTAAATTATATAGGAGTTATAAAGAAATGAAATAATTCAATATTCCACTGTGCAAGATAATAGCTTTTCTTCCTCCTTTTTTTCTCTCCTTCCTTTTTTCCCCCTTTCATCTCTGTCCTTCTTTCTCTTTTCTTTTTCTCTTCAAAGAGGGTGAGCTCTCTTCTGCAACACGCTTCTTTTCCAAGTGAACTGGTGCTAAGGATGTCAGATCTTTTCAGCTCTGACTGCTGCTATGACAGGGCTTGAGTGTTTAATTATGGTTGTATTGCATAGAAGGGGTGATTCTTTTGACTCAGTTTGGCTGTAATAGCTGTGCACACACGCAGCTTCAAGTGACAAGGAATTTATTTCCTTATATATATTTATACAAGACAATAAGATTCCAGTAGCTGATGGTCTCCTGGAATATCATTAATTACTTAAGCGCCGCTAGCAAACATTTTGTAAGAGGTTTATGAAACACTTCTGGGATGGGGCGTGCGGTGTCACTTACCAAAAACCTGCTGCCCTCCTTGATGGAAGTTAACATTTTTATTAGAAATTTGAACCACTTGACAGGGGCTCCCAGAGAAATTAGTCTCTAGTGTAACACTCCAGGAGCAGCCGATGAGCGCAGCAGTAAACCTCCTCCTAAAAGTGCCCTGAACTTTGTGGGGAGAGTTGCATTTAGCTCGTGTGGAAGGAGATAAATTTGGCCCAAGGTAGAGCCGGCCTCATCCTGAATAATTCATTAAGAGAATTTATTCCCTTTCTGTTTGCAAACTGGCCGTGCAGCCTGGTTTTTCTATGTGGTCCTCTACTCACTACGTACTGGATACTTCATGACTAATCCTTTTCCTGCCGATTTTTGACCTGTTTCCCCAGCCTGGCTGAGGGATAGATCACCCGGTGCTGCTTTTCTGCCTCGACAAGACAGATGCAACATAGATTTTTTTGTGTTCTAAATCCAGATTCCCCAAACTGGTGATTCCTATAAATATTTGTGCCTGGAGACTCCTGTGCTAAAAGTCATCACAAAGAGCAGAAAAAGGGAGCAGGAGAGAGCTGCTTGTTTCGGTTCAATTTGCTAACTCAAGGGAATAGTGGATTTATTTTTTTTTACTGTGGTGGGCATTATTTCTCTTTGTAATTCCAATAGCTGCCTGAAAGGACTTGGGAACACACCCAATTTCTTTTTTATTTTTTTTGCTTTTCTCTTTTAAACCGTTGGGAAAAGAACAATTTGAAGGTCCCTGTGTGCTTTGGGTCCTTAACAGAGATAATTGTCAGAAGGGGACAAGGCTTATAGCTTCTTGAGCGGTGACCAAAAGAAAAATGAGGTGTCACGTTGTTCAAACCTTTTCTGTTCCTTTGAAACATGTCTCTCATCCTTAAATTAGAACCAAACTGCTCTCACACCCTCATCGCTGTAACCTGTCTATAAAAACCATTGCTGGGGCATTGCCAGCACGCAGCGAAGCGGGGGCTGTTCCTGAATTGCCCAGAGCATCTTCAGTGGTACCTGTTTTCCCTCTCTTAAACCACTTTAAGACTGTTAATGTACTTCTGATGTACAAGAATCTGTTATTCCACTTCTACCTGTGGATTAGAGCCTCATTCTCTCCCTCCTGGGTCCCTGTAGAGCCAGAGGAACCCCTTCCCTGGCAAGATGCTCCCCAGCTGCCACTGCTGATCCCAGGCAGCTGGAGCTCGTGGTTCTCCTGCATCTGCTGACTGTTCTCGGTGGGTGCAAGGCTGACACCACTGAAACAAATAATTCTTCAGCCCTTGAAGAGCGGCAGAAACCCTGGTGTGGCTCAGCCCAGCCCTTAGGATGGGAATAACAGACGCTTTGCAACTTCTTTTAAAAAAAATGACAGGGAGACAGGGAACTGATGGATCTATTTATTCCTGGCATTTTGATCAAGTGCTGTGCTGATGGGACGGGATATGTTTGCAATTAAAGCCAATGAGTTAACTGTAATCTCCCCCTCCTGCCCCCTTTGAAAAGAAAACATGCATTTAAAAGGAATCAAAAAAGGAAAAGAACTCTGGAATTTTTAACAGTACAGAACGGCTCTTGTAAAGGAAAGTCTGGTGCAAGAAGAGCAGCTACTTTGGAAGTAGCTGTAATGAAATAAGGATATTAATATATTCCCCCTCTCTTTTTCTTTTCTGCCAGTCATCAAACAATTTGATTATTCATAAGAATTATGACCCCCAAACTTTGCAATTATTAAAACCTGGTAAAAAAAAAAAAATCCTGCTAAATGTAACAAATTAAAAATCTGCATTTAGAAAGAGTTTTCCCTTCTTTGTACCTAACAGTTCAAAGTTCTCATTGATGGGGTTTCACAATGCACATTACAATATTTTGACAATTAATTTGTTACTCCTTTTCAAGAAGTAATAGAATTATTAATTGTACCCTTATTCAGAAGTCTTAGTAAATCTTTAAGTTAACATTTCCTAATAGGCATTTAATTCTGATTTAATAAGACAATTATTGCATTATAAACAAACACAAATTGATTATTAAAAACATTTATTTTGTATTAACAGCAATTCCATAGATATGCTAGCCATTAAACATCAATGAAATGACTTTCATTAATAAACTGATTTATTTACCGTGGCATAAGTGTCCCGTTCAATCTAAATTAAATATCTATTTGAGATCCTCAGCCTGTAGTGTTACCAAAGGCATCTGCGTGTTTGAACGCTGCACAAAAAGCATTTCTAGTTCAGATTTGCAAGATGCAATCTCAAAAATAATCAATACATATAAAAAAAAAGGACTTTGGTTACTGCTAGATAACTAATTATACAGACACAGCCTTTGTGCATGTCTGTATGAGATATTCTTTGTTATTCTCTTTCTTCTGAACTTTGATGCTATTTAAAAATAAATTTAATTACCCAGTGGTTATTTACACTGCATTTATTTCTTCCATCTAGGATTCTTTTCAAATTTAAAACCTGAAGGTCGCTATCATTTTCCAGCAGTTTGTTATTCATGTATAGTGCAGAATTTTGCTTTATTTTAAAACCTGAATGCAGGAAAAGATTTGTAAAACTGACTGCCTTGGGCCTGATCCTGCACTGCATCATAGTCCCTGCTTTGGTAAATACAGTCGGCAGGATTAGGCCCAATATTTTTCTTCATTAATAACAGTAATTAAAATACAGACATTTAAAAAAAAAAGTGTGTGTGACATACATATTTATGAAAAGATGACAGGATATCTATCTTTTTCCTAAGGGTTTTCCCACGTGATTTTATGGGACTGATCTGGTAAATTCACATGAGTAAAATTACCCCCATGAACAGGAGTGAGTAGCGACGCGCTTTGTGTCTGTTTTCCTTTGTTTCCTTTTTCCAGCGCCAGATGTTACAGGCAGCTGCAGACCTCCTTAACCCAATAAAACAATTTAGAGTAACTTATATTTGTGGCATTGCTGATTTTTTTTTTCCAGAAGATTGTTGTTTTTTTGTTTTGGTTTATTTGTTTTGGAAGAAGGTTTAAAAGCTTTTCCTCTATTTCAATGCCTCAGTTACATGTGCAGATGACCTGAGAGAGGGGTTTTGCTACGCTGGGCATCTGGCAGTGAGGTTGTTGAGGCCAGAACCTGGCTGCCACGTCTAGTTTAAGGTGTTTCAGAGAAAGATGGGAGAAACTGGGGACTTGCCTGCTGTAGGAGATGCTTAATTTGGCTCGTGCAGGTTGGAGGTCTCCTTCGTGCTGAACTGAATTTAAGGTTCTGAAGGGCAGCAGAGGAGGAGTTCATCCTGCTGCTTGCTTTCTCCCTTGCTGGGGGCAGAGGAGGGAGCAGTATCACTGAAAGTTCAAGCAAGAGCAGCAGAAGGAAATGCTCTCTGTGAACGGGTGGTGTGGCTGCCTCCGAAAACCTGCTGCTGCCTGGGGTTGGGAGCAGCCGCTGCTGCGGCTCGGCTGAGAGAGAGGCAAGGTGATGGGGGTAGGTGATGTGGAGTCGGGGGAAGGGCAATCTTAGTGAGCTTTACAAGGGACAGGTTCATCACTCTCCGGGTCAGGAGGAAAAGCTCTGCTGATGCGGGATGCCTGGTTTGTGGTCCTGTCCTCAGAGCCCTGCAGAGCAGCCAGGCGTCTGGGGACAAGTGTTTCGGCTCTCCCTGATGCCATCTTGTCTTTGGGTCCTGACAGCCCCATGTTCAGCTGCTGTCACTGCCAGGGGTGGTAGCAGAGCCTTGACTGGGTGATGTGGCGATCCCTGTCCCAGCTGGATGAAATGTAGAAGGAGATCCTCTTCTGCTAGAGCAGACAAGGTGGGTGGGTCTGGAAAAGCAGCAGAGGTGAAGTGAGCTGAGTTAGGATTTTTGTACTCTTAGTTTTTGTTTCTTGAGGTTGCATACAAATGTGGTGGCTCCTATCTTTGGTCTCCTTCCCCCACAGCTCTGGGAAAAAAAAAACCAAAACCATGGTCCAAGGATGTCTATATGGAGATTCCCCTGGTCTGCACTGGGGCTGGGGCAGCAGGTGATGAAAGGTACTGGATGTGGTCTCACAGAGCGTTTCTAGCATTTGACAGAACTGTAATAAAGCATGTGAGTATGGGGGAGTTACTCCTCTGTTCCTTGCTTGTGCAAAAAGCTCAGCTAAGCCAGTGAAAACTTTGCCCAAGAGCAGAAAGTGGAGCTGAGTCCCTGAATGAATTATTTCTCCTCCCTTTCCCTGGACAGTTATAGTTTTGTGCATCAATTTTTGCTGAACGCTCTTGGATCAAACTGCAGTGTTTGTAGCGCTGATCTCCTGGGTGTAATGCCTCAGGACCCCAAGAGTTGTTGCTATTATGACCTCTGTCAGCCCTGACCTGCCGCCACAGGCTAGGCAGACTTGCTAGGTCAAATGTCTCCTCCTCTAGCTGCCTATTGATAAGTGTTCTCTTCCCTTGATAATAAAAGATCTTGTTAAGATAATTTTAAGACTGAGGGAGAGGTGAAGAATTGAAGTGAGAACAAGGTAGGTGCAAAGCTCCCTTTCTGCTTCTCCAAAGATGCTGAAGATGCATTGTGCATAGAGCTCCTTGCTCCATCTGCCTCTGCTTTCCATTAAGGCCTGAGCCAAGCGATCAACTTACAAATCAGGGGTTGGTCAAGAAAGTAGTCGAACCGAAGTGGTGATGGGGAAACACCTAATTGGATACGGTGCTGAGAGTGGCATGATCAGGTCTGGAACCAAGGGCAGAGATTTTCACTTGTGTGGAAAAGCTGGAATTAGCCAGAAATACCTTCCTTGCTTTACTGTTACGGCTCTGAGGAGTGGTTTCTGCACAGCTGCATGAGAGTTACTGACAGGGATCTCGTGCCGATACCGCCCTCTGACAAGAGATCCCTGCTCTTTGCAGGGCATCTCAATTTCTTTCCCACGTTTCTGGTATCTTCTGTATTATTGCTTTTAAATCCCTCTTCCTTTAATTGGCTCAGGAGAAAGGACTCGTTCCTTTGCCTCTAACTTTTCTTTTTTTCCCCATAAAGTATTTAGGAAAAAAATTGCCGAGTATGTAAACTGGGGATCATTAGAGGTTGTGGGTATTTTTTTGTTGCTGTTGGGTTGGGTGTTGTTTGTTTTTTTTTTTAAAGACTAGATTCAGCAAAATATTGTTTTCTCCCAGGCTCTGGGTCTCTATTTAGGTGATTTTTAGCTCTGTTATTTATTTATATATTTATTCATTAGATAGGCCCACAGTCAAGGAGAAGGGGAACGCGGGGTTATTAATCTTTCCTGTCATCCATTCACAGATGTGAAGTTCACACCACAGCAAATGTGAAGTCAGCAGTACGCACCCACAAGGTGGAAACTTCAAGCGAAAAAAAAAAAGAGCAGCGAGGAACAGGGGTGGGAGAAGGAGAAGAGGAGGGGAAGGGGGGGGAGAGGGAGATGGGGAAGGGGGAGGAAAAAAAGACAAGGAAGTGATAAACGACAAAAGGGAGAGGAGAAAGATGGATGAACAAGGGAAATGGAAAGAGAAACGAGACGGACGGAAAAGGCTAAAGAGGAAAGGCAGATAAGAGAGAAGAAAGTCTGAAGAAAGAGTAGGGGAGAAATGAGAGATACCAAGACAGAATATTTCAGATAGGGTGTTAATGTAGCTGGGCCTGTCTGGGTGCTTGGATATCCTGAAGATGTAAAGGGTAATCACTCTCTCAGCATGTACATGCTATTGATATGTTAATATAATTTTCTTTTTCATCTGAAAGCAATGAAGTTTTCAAACTGGCTGATTAACTGGGTCTGGCTGGTCCTGTGTACGTACACGTATTCACAAACACACGTCACACATAAATATTTATACTCTGTACACAATAGTGTCTGAAAATCCCCATAAAACAGCCGCCAGCATTAAAAGTCCTGTTAGTATTGATGTGACATTGGACAGACGTGTTTGTGCTGATATAACCTACCGCAATATCAATCCTAATATAGCTTTTTTGGGAAAGCAAAATGTAAACAGGCAACACTGGCAGAAACACTGAGCTTGTTATATTAAAAACGAGCCCCTGATAACGCATTGCAAGGGGTCTTGGATCACATTTGGCTACAGATCATATAATGTGGACAGGCTTCTTTACAATTACACCATTTAGCTTACAGGGTTTTTTAAAATGAGTAATTTCTCTGTTGTGTTGTGAGACTTAGCTCCTAATATATGCTTATATTTTCAGGCATCCTGCAAATTAATTGTTAAATCATTGTTTTAGTTAATTTACAGAGACAGCCATATAGCAAAATAACTCATTAAATAAGTTAAATGATCATTTTGGTCAGCTCACAGAGGGAGCGACACGACCAGCCCAGCTCCACTCTCACATAGCAAAGCCAGGCTGTTTTGTTCCTTCTGGTTTGGGTTTTTTCCCAGAAACTGTGCAGTTTTGTCAGTAAGTTGCACAATTTATTTTTGGGGGATAGGAGTAGGGGGAGCTCTGGAACCAACGGTGGCATCAGGACCTCTGCAGTGCTGGGGAAAAGATGGAGAGGGGCAGGTTGAAAAGCCTCAGCTTGTCTGTAAAAGTCAGCAAGAATAGCCCGTCACTTCCAGCTTGGTTTCTGCCTTTAAGAAGATTCAAGAGCTCCTCTTGCTTATGCTGGCCAGGGAGATTGTATCTGTCTGAAGTCTAACGCTAAAATCGAACCCTAAGAGCACTTTCAGAGTATTTACCCCTTTTTTTTGTGAGGTAGGGAAAAACATTGAGTGATTTACAGAAATCTTGCTGCCTGTCTCTGGAACACTTCTGCACAACATCACTGAAAGGGGAACTTCATTTTTTGTATTTAATTTTATTTTTTGGAGTTCAACAGGCCCCATCCTACACACGAGTACTCATGAAAGAACATGTGTGTGTGTCATGCATTTTCCTTGATTTATCTGGTGACCTCCTAGATACACTTCTCTACCAGCCTTGCGGTGCTCAGAAGATTCCTCCAGGCTTCTGTGAGCTGTTGTTGGATCTGTTATCGTCTTTTTCTTTTTGTATAATGCATCTGCAATCAGTAGCTTCCGGGCTTAAAAATATCTGCTTTGTTCTTCTATCAGTTCATAATGTTAGCATGCTTGGATAAATCAAGGAAATAGCTATGTAATTTATACCGTATGTTAATATTTACTGTACTACTGGATCTGTGCTACAAGGTGACTGAGTCTTTCTGTTGCTGAGCTCACGCTGGTGATTTGAGCTGTGAAATCTGCCTTTTGCCTTTGCTTTCTGCACCATGTGGAAGCAGGACCTGTGGGATTGTTTAGGAGAGACCCTGGTTTAATGCCTGTTAAAAATCTCCTGTGTGATGATAACGCTGCTCATCAGGAACGGGGGAATAGCAGCTCCCTGCTACTGGGATTCTTGCAAGGTGGGAACTGGTTATTCCTGCTTAAAGGTGGATGTGTTTAGTAATGCTGGTTACAAATGGGCCAGAAATCAACCAGGGGATTTTGGGGGAGTTAATTTAACTTCAGTTATTTTGGTTTCATTACAGAAGTTGGGAACTTGGCCCTTTCCACTTGAATACCGAGTTTCAGCAAATTAATTCAGAAGCTTCCACAACCCAGAACACTTCATCTCCTACACTTCCCAGCCTAATTCTCAAATTCCTGACTGAATGCCACTTTCTTGTGGATTCCTGGCTTTGGTCTCTTCTGTGTGTATGCGACAAAATTGGTTTTCTTTTTTCTAAGCAGAGAAAAAGTAGAAACGATACAAACTTCCCCTCCTCTCTGCAAAGGTTTGAGATAGAAAGGGCTTAAAAAAAATTAATAAAATAAAATCAAAATACAGCTGTATTTTTTCCCCTCTTTGGAAAGACCTCCCACTGACTATATCATTATCTGTCTCATGTAGGATATTGGGTTCAGGATCTATAGCAGTGAGCCACGTTAGTATTGAATCTCATTTGATTTAATCAACCTCCTTTCTCCCTTGCTGGCTCAGTCTTTTTCAGGCGTTAGTAGTTTTGGCCGTAGAGGGACAGATAAGGAATTGTCCTCTTTATACTGCAACATGGGGACCTTCATCCTCCCTTGGCAATGCAGATTCTTGTTTTGCAAATACAGCCCCTTCCTCTTTCCCTCCCTGTGCTCATGGATGGCATGTGGCCCACTCCATGTGCCTGCTGTTTTTCTGCTGCTGCTCTCTATGGTTGGACCCATTTAGAATGAATTTGGTCATAATGGAATATTTATCTCGAGCAGACTGAGGATCTGGAATTATTTTGTGCTTCTCCAGTGTATGAAGTATAGTTTTGGAGATAATCTGAAGATTTTAGGGGAGGGGAGAGAACAGGGAATAAGATTCAATTTAAAATGAGAAGAAGCATCAAAAATGTGGTCAATGGACATTTTCAGTGAGTTAGAAAAAGGAGGATGGAGGGAGTAAAATTTCCAATCGTGCAAAATTAACTATGTAGCAAACCTTATGCTTCAGGAAGGGAGAGCTTTTGGAACCTGTCTTTAATTTTCAAATGGGAGTTCTTTTGTTGGATGTGAGGAGGCTTGGCATGTCTCTTGGCTTGTATATGGCTCTGTAAGCTCTGCATCTATGGGCTCTAATTTCCCAAGAAGAATTTAAGTAAACCTTTCTCAAGCCAATAGGAGTTAACTGTATAGTAGGAAACTCTGCTCTGTGTCTGTATTAAACTTGGAAAAAATGAAATGCCATTCCCTGTATGTCAGGCAAAGTTGGCTCCAGAGAATGGGCAGAGGCAAGATTTAATCTTGAGAACTGGAAAAGGCTGAAGCTTAATGGCAGGCAGGCAAACTGGCAATCCTCTGTAGCTTGTTTTAAGCATTTACTGTGTGGAGGTCTCAAAGAGATTAAGTTGCTACAAATTTCCTTAAATTAGGGTGGCCAGCATGAAAGGATTGTAGCTCCAGAAAAAAAATGTATGGAGTACAGCACCTTAGGAGACTCCAGGGAATCCACAGGAGCAAACCAGTAGGAAGAGCTTTAGTAAAACCTAATTACAGCCTGTTATAATGGGGGAATCCAAAGGTGTGATGTTCATCTCTAAGGTGTGACAACTGGTGGAACAGCTTGCTTTGCAGATAGGATGCTGTGGCCTTGGAAGCCAGAGTCCTGTTTGTCGTTGCTGGGTGTTTATATCAAGTGGATTTCTAAAATGTACCCATTTTACTTGTGGGTTACTCAGAATTAGCAGTGAAAACACAGACCCTGGTCATTTCCAACACAGATTTTTAGAACACTGAGTTACTTGAAGTAACTCTGGGAGCAGAGGGCCAAATCCCTGCCCTAAATACAGCATTTGGGGCACCTCAACCAGAGTCTCATTGCCCCTTATGCCTTCATAAAGGGGGTGTGCTTGTCAGTCTGAAAAGCTGCTGCATCTCCTAAAGCATCATCCAACCACACCGGGCATTGGGAAAGGTGGGAACTGTCACTTTGAATTGTAAAACCCCTGTATCCATAATGCATGAAAGGACCTGTGCACAGGGTTTCAGTCCTCCTGCAGCTCTGGAAAATTGAACAACTTCATAGTCTTTTATGAAAATATAATGTACCTTTGCTGCCTTTTGAGTAGTAAATTATGAATTTGAAAGTGACAAACATTAGCAACCTGCCTTTATTGCTAACAAAACCGGGCAGGAGCAGAAAGAAGTCTGCAGAGCCTTTGACAGAATGTTTAATAACTTTTGTGATTGCTGTTTCCCAGAGGTGATGTATATAATATGTGTTTTCCCTCTTTCATTTTATCATACCACTTATGCTGGAGACTGTTGTGGTGTCTCTGCATTCCTGAACTTCTTCCTCAAAGGTCAGCGTGATTTGAGCAACCACAGTCAAAGCAAAGTTGTGAAGCATTCTGCTTCCTTTAATTTAATGTCAAAATTGCACTGGTTTGGTATAAAAATGGGCCCTAGCTGTATGATAAACCAACAGTGAAGTATTAAAATTCTGCAGTACTGGGACAGCCAAAACTGAAACTGTGGCAATCGTTTTGCAGATGGGTGGAGACTAATCACAATATGACAATAGACACCACCACAGGTGTATTCTGCTAGAAGAAAATGAATTTTCCTTGTGAGTCCTTTCTTCCTCCAGAAACTTAACATTTTGGATGGCTTTGGTACCTTGGCATAGAAATCGTCACCAACTGGTACGTAAAAATTGATCACTAGATAAAATTTCAAGAGGTAACATTCAAACTTTGACTAAACATCAGTATTTTGGACTTGGCAGCTAAAATACACTTTTTGTTGATGTGAAGGAAGAACAGAGGATGGAGAAAGGCATGTGTGCCCAGAGAGAGAGATACACCCTGGGAGGTGCAGTGTCAGAGAGCTCTTCAAGGGTGCAGCTCAAGAATGGGCTGAGGTGGCAGGATATGTTTAGGAAGATGTTAAGAGTAATAAGGAGCACTTTTCTGAATGAATGAAAACACCAGAGATGAGGTGAAGGCTGCGTTCCTGCTGAACTGTGAGAAACAGTCCCACAGCTTCTAGGCTGGGAGGATCACATCTCCTTGCACCTCTCTTTGCAGGTGCAGAAAGGGCTGCTCAGACTGGTTTCCACATGGAGGCTGGATCCAAAGCTGAACTCTCCCACTGAAATCATGATAGGCTTCTTGTAACAAAGCTCAAACTATAGGCAGACAAACATGCTGGAACTTAGCATGAGCTTTTCCCGCCTGGAGTTTAGGATGGGATGACTCTAGCTTTGCTTCACTTCTTCTCAACCTAGAAAGCTATTCAGACCCTAGCTGTTGCTGTGGGTGTAACCTCCAACATTTGTAAAGCCATCTCAAGCATGCTGCTGTGAGCACTCTTCTTCTTCAACACTCTCTCTTCAAGGCACTGTCAGATGAGAAAACACGTTCTCGTTTCCATCACCAAGTATTTCTTTTCCTTCAAACCAGACTTCTGCACCTTTTTTCCTAATCTTTTGTAACTTGTCCTTTGATTTTTAATTTTTTTTAAAAAAATTTAGAGCAGGATGTTATTATATTGCTGCATGGAGATTTGATAACCTCATATTCAAGCTTATCAGAAAGGAAATCATTATCTTCAGATCACAGAATAGGTGATAGAAAGAAACTTGAACTGTATTTGTTGCCTACTGTAGAAAGCCCAAAAAGTGTCTGAGTTTGGAGATGCGCTAAGTGTAGAAAGTAAGATCACATTTGTATTTGGCTGCTGTCCTGAGAACGGAACAACCAATAGAATAATGCCCAAAGGTGTTTTTCTTTTGTACAAAAGTGCTTATGTCATTAGAAGTCCCTGGAACCCAGGACATTCAATTCTTAAATCAGCTTGAAAATACATTTAGTGACTCAAACTACACAGGTTCTTCTGAAAAGTTTATTTTGAGGGAATTTTTTCCTGGGATTTTTTCCTAGGGAGAAGCCCCCAAAACATTTCCTAAGTCAAGGGTGAGGAATCTCCAGTCATGGCAGAAGTTCATCGGCAAGACAGTTTGGAGCTGGTTATAAAATGTAAATAGCTTTTTCACTGTGAAATGTTTGATATTTTAAAAACTAAGACAGTGTTATTTACTCTCTTCCCCTGCCCACCCTGCCATGGCTGGTGTTGCTTATGTGCTGTTGGCAGATGGGATGTGGATCATTTTAATTAGATTTTATTGGACTGTTATACGGCCCATAATTGTGATCATTATTCATTTTCACTGTGGTTCAGACAGATCCTCTATTTAGACATGATGATATTTTGATGAGACAAGTCCCATGTAACTTGTTATGTCAGGGGCCAGTAGCCAAAGCAGAGGAATTAGGTGTTTTCACAGCATAAAAATTGGAGTAGATTAATAAAGGACGTAATGGTCAATTTGTGTTTCTAATTGTGCCCAGACTGTGGTTGCTGTGGGCAGAATGTCTCTTTGGGCTACTGGGTCCTGCTGAGTGCTGCAGGAAACAAAGAGCCCTTGCAGCCCAGGTAGCAAAGCATGTCACAGAGAGGAAACAATCCTGTTTCAGCTTCCAGGAGAGGGAAAGCCCATTGTTTGCATCATGAACCACCTTTTGCCAAATCAGAGCTGCTGTGCTTATATTTACCCAAGCTCCACGTTCAGTCCCATATGCTTTTTCTCCTTTCCTGCTGTGTTTTGGTTGGTTGGGTTTTGTTGGTTTTTTTTTTTTCACATGGCTGCTCTTGCAAATCACTGCAAGGAAACTGGGGCTGGAGGTCAAGTCTGAACTGGGAAAGGGTTTGTTGTAACTGAGGACATCTTGTCTTCTGCTGATGGTCCTCTGCTGCTTTGTGAGCAGCTGTGCTCAGGCACTGACATGTTCCCTTTGCTCCTCTCACAGTATCTCATTGGGAAGCTGTGGGCTCCTGCCATGTAACAGCATAGCAGTGTTCTGGCAAAGCCTTTTGTAGGAGCTGTGTTCTGTCATCTGACAGAACCATTGTCTCACCATGGTCTCATTGTTTCATGATCAATTTTCCTTTTTCCTCCTGATGTTCCAGAACTTCAACTGGTATTTGGACATAAGACTTGGAGTACAGTTCTAGCTCTCCCCACGTGTCCTGAGTAACATTTAAACCCCACAAATATTATAGCATTTCTCTGCAGAGACACAAGCTGTATTTTTCCTGTGCTCATACAAACAGATCCACTGAGATCCAGATGTTACTGCTGCTGAGGCCTGCTGCAAACAGACTGGTTTGGGTTGGAAGGGACCTTAAACATCATCAAAGTAGATTCCTCATGTGCTACTTCTTTTGCACTCTGATAGAAACCAGAACCTAATTTAGAGCTGTGTAACCTACCTTAACTTCTTGCCTCATTATCTCCTTTCACTCCTTATATCTGGAACTCTTGTCTAGATGCAATATATAATAAAATCTTACTTTTCACCCCTGCAGAAAAACAAATGTGATAATCTCAACAGATCCCTTCTCTACTTTTATTGAGACTCTCTTTGTCTTCTTTTAAATTATTGGTGTAAAATACTGGGTATTATAACAAATGGACAGACAAAAGCAACTAACTTACAGATCGCTTCACTGGCCCTTATGCTCCTGCTTACGTTCAGTGATGCTCTCATGGCTGAAAAACTTAAATTGGTCCAAGTCAAATGTTTCTTCTAAAGAATCAGTTATAAACTCACCCTCATTTTTCTGTATAGTAAAAAAAGGGTCTAATTTATTATAATGTGCTTGGTTTTGCTCAGTGTTTTTTGTCAGTTGTTTTTCCTGGGAATTGGACCAGCTCACCGTGGAAAAATATTTTTCTGTTTTGGTTAATGTTAACAGACTCCAAATCTGAGTTGCTCCATGGGATGAGAGAACCTTTCCTAACAAGAGAATAATAATCACTAAATTCTGGTATGATTTTTTTACAGAAAGAATGTGTACTAAAATGGATGAAACATTACGCTTCATTTTCTCATGCTGATTTTTCAAGTGAATAATTGCAAGCCATGATTAATGTCACCCCAGAAATCTGGCATGCTTATTTGTGAACATATTAATGAGCCTAGTTTTATTATTATTCAACCAACTCTAATGCCTTAGTGTAAGCCTTATCTTTTTCCCAGCTTCTCCATCCTTATGGATTTTTTTTTTCATTGGCTTAACAATCTAAATTTTAAGGACAGTAGACTTTGGTTTTTCAAGACTTTGAGTCCCCTATGGGATAATGACACTACAGAAATCATAAATACTGCTTTCCTTGTGCTGTTGACACTTGCCTACTTCATTTTGAGTCCCACTGCAATGGATGCAGAGAACACACGGGACGGACAAAACTCTTATAACACAGGTATTGAGTGGATCTTTGTTTATTCAGCTCCTGATTGTGTTCTTGACTAAATGGTTCAGATAAAGAATATAACTGATCAAAACCTGTCGTGGTTTCCCCCGGCTGTGGGCCGAGATCCACGCAGCTGCCTGCTCCTTAAAGTAAAAGAGCAGGGGAAGAGGGAAAAAGGGGGGAAACAAGGGAAGGGAAAAGGAAGGGGAAATAACTCCAAACCCAAGAAACTAAGAGGCCCGTGGGTTGGGATAAGGAGAGTTTACTAAGAGAACAGAAAGATAAAATATCCCAATGCTAACAGGACTTTAGAGCAAAAGAAGATGAAACTCTTGATCCCCAATGCAGTTTCTCCCCGACCCACACAACTCAGGTACCACCCAGAGCTGTCCCGGAACCCGACCGTCCCCCCAAGCAGCACGCGTCCCGCCACCGCCCCTCTTCTTCCTCCCCTCAGCCCCCCGTTCTCCTGGGCAGGACGTCATTGCCATGGAATACTCTCTTTGGCCCTTCTGGGTCACCTGTCCTGGCTTCGCCCCTCCTTTCTCATGAATAGAGAAATAGGAAGAAGCTGAGAAAGTCCTTGACTGTCTGACTGCAACTAAGAACACCAGGGTGTTCTCAGCACTGCTTTCATTGGAACTCCCAAACACAGCATGCCATCAGCTGCTACAAATGAAGTTAACTCTATCCTGACTGAAACCAGGACAAAACCAAAACCACTGGGTGGATAATTCATACAAACAGACTAGAAGCCTTTCCGAGTTGTATGTTTTACGGGGAGAAAAGTCTGTTGGGTTTACCTTGCTCTAGGTAAGCCTTGGCTTGGCATTCAAGATATCCAAGGTTAAAATTCACTTTGGGGTGCTCTGCAGCTTGCTGAGCTTCACCTGCAAGGAACACAAAGTCAACACCTCCCAGCTGAAGACTGTTTAAGGAGTGTTTTAAGTTAAAATGTGACCTCCTATTTCTGGCCAGGTGAGAGCTTGGCTTTGTGAAAGTTGTTTTGTTGGTGTTTAGTCCTGTCATCCCCCAGTGAGAGGGGTAAGATGGAAAGAACTGGGATGAATTATCACATTACATTGGATGAAGAATCAAGAAATCTCTTCATATTGAGTAGGTGATTGAGAGGTGGATAAAATTTCACCTTGTTAAATGCAAAGAAAGGAAATGGGGAAGATCAGTCCTAACTTTTCATGCTCAGAAATTGGCTTTGAGCAAGATACTACTGCTGGGGTAAAGAGATCTGGGAGTCAGCTCCTAAGAAATGCCTTTCTCATCAACTCACTGTAGATATCTTTGCTGTGCTTGGAGTCTGAGTTGTTTGTGATAGTTTTGTCCTCTTAAGCGCATGGTTAGAATAGAAAAGGTGCAATAAGGGCAATAAAGGTGATCAAATGTATGATAATATCATATTGATATGATAATATCATATCAAATATAGAGATATTAACTTTGGATTCTTCAGCTTGGAAAAGGAAACCCAGCCTTGACAGAGGTGTGTAAAAGCCTGAGCTGCCAGGAGAAAGAAAGTAGGGAATGGTTGTGTTTGTCACAAGACAAAATAAGTGATGTCAAAACAATCTGTCAGGTCATAGATTTAATATAAACAAAGCTACTTTTTGTGTCATACATAGTTTTATTATGGAGCTCATTGCTGGGGGATAATGAGATGTGTGATGTTTACCTGGGTTCAAATAGCCTAATTCATGGGGGGAAATATAATCACTGGATGCTGAATACATTTTTATACTTTTTGCATCGCTAAGCCCACTTGACTTGTTCCTACTGTCTGTTTTTCCCAAGCAGGTTGCTGTTGGAGGAGGGTTACAGGAGCAGCTAGGCTTTTAACCTCCCCTTGTTCTGTCATTATGTTGTAATGATTTCAGGAGGGATGTGAAAAGGATCCCAGAGGCCTGACATCTAAATTAATTCCCCTTCAAGGCACCAAAAAGGGGTCAAAGAAGCAGTTAACTTGGAGGCTAACACTTGCAGGCCTGTACTGGCTGTCACCTGGATGAATTTGTTTCAGCAAAGCCCTGCTGAAGTCCCTAAGAAATACTTGCATGCAAGTTGCTGCAAAATCTGAGTGTATGTCTGTGCTGCCCTGGACAGGGATGGAATGCGGAGTGTAACATCAGGATGGCAGAAACTGGTGGGGAAGAACAAGGGGAAAATCAACGAAAAGCCCAGCTTTACCTAGTGGGTGAATCAGAAGTAATGTCTAGCAATAATTCAGACATTGTCCCAGACCTTAATTACTGGCACAAGCAACTGTGGACCTGGTAGGAGGGAGGTGGATGGTGTCTGTGCGCTCCATCTGCTGCCTGCGGAGACAGAACGTTCCAGGCCAGGTGTTGCTGAGCATTGCTCTTGTCTAGCAGCAAGATAAGTTTAATTAAAGGGCTAATTATTCCCACTCTGGAACGGACCTATCGTTGTACTTGCTATTGCATTCTACCTCTTTTCCTCTGCTGTTCATGCTTTATGCATTTATCTTCCATTGTCACGTTACCGATTTGTTTTGCTTAAGTGAGGGTAAGTCTGGTGCATGTGAAAATTGGAAACAAAGGGAATTGGCTGGGCTGGAGTCTAGGTGATACTTGGTTGTAATGGTGCTTGTCAGCACAAAAAGGTGTTTCATGCTGGCTCTCTGACTTTCTGGTGAAATTGGTATTTTACAGTTGTGGTAACCAGGGGAATTGGGCCCAGATGTCTGCGTTCTGCTGCAACTACGGACAGCGTGGGGCACAACTTATCTTTCAGCTAACCCAGGAGTAAATCTGGCCCTGATTTCCAAAGAGTGACTGGATTGACTTCAGAATAACGGACCATGGGATTATGTATTTTGAAGTTTTTTCCATTTTTACATTCAGTTTAAAAGCTTTGGTGTAACCCTTGCTTGCTTTCCTGGTGGTGTGGACTAAGAAGAGCTCTGAATCTTCTCACCACTAGTGGCAGACAGTCTTCTAGCTCAATGTGTTAGAAACTTGCTCTTCAGGATGTGCTCTTACCTCTCCTTTGACAATTTTTGTCCTGAAGGCACCCTGTTTAGGTAAAACCTCAGTCTTGAGCCAGGTCTTTTTCTTCAAGTTCCTGAAATACATGGTCCTTTCACAGACCAAAGGCTGATGTTTCTTACAGAGCCCATATAATGGAGGGGTGGGATATCTGTTGGGAATGGAGTACTTTAAGGAAAGCCTATCTTTAAAAGCAAGCAGCTTCGTTGTAGTTTCATCTACTCTTTTCCATAATGCAGTGAGAGCCTTGGGGTCTGCACTCACCCTGACGGACTGGGACGGGAGAGGGAAAGTCTCTTTGTCTAGTTTGATGCCTACGAGATCTTAAACAATAGTGACCATTTCCTTCAGGCAAGGACCTTTATTTTACATCATTCTGGACCTTTTGTTGTTTAAGGCTTTGAGTCAGGTCAAATTGATATGTGAGATTTCCTTCCCCCCTCCTCTTGTGGCCAAACTTCAAAAGACATATTACTCATACCGCTTTAGCATTCAAAGCTTGCATTAATTACCCACTAATGGCTTCATTTTTTTGCAGGAAGCACTTTATATTTTACTCATGGAGCCAGAAGAACTATCAGTAGGATGGATAAGGATATACACATAGTGTTTGTAACTTTAATATAACCTCTGAATATTCCATGATTCTGTAATGTCTGTCGTGCTGGGCTTGAGCCTTGCTGCTGATGAACTGCCTGGGGCACTGTGTAGCAAATGCGTTCTCTCACAGGCTAAAACAAAGCAGAGAAAACCATTTAATGAATTCCAGTCATGTAACATTATGGGCTAAGTAGAAGTGCCACTCCTTTACTAGGACAGTTGTAAGAAGACATTTTTGAAACCACATAGCTTAAGTGATAGCAGCCACCAGCCAAAACCCAAACACGTGTCTGTGTATGAAACAGGCACATGTGGAATAGAAGCCAAAGCTTTGGAGTGTTTTGTAAAACACATTTGTAGAGAGACCATGAAACCCAGGAGACAGCAGTGCAAAATACACTGTGAAAATAATTTCAAGACAACCTAGAGAGACATTTTTGGGCTGAGTACTGCTCAGAGAGGCCATGGTGTGAAGAGGTGTGTAGAATGATCCTTTCTCACAGTTTATGCCATGGAAGGAGGAATGGGGCTTCTTATGTCCTTTGTAAACACACAAAGTGTATTTGTGTCCTGTGTTTGTGACTCCACCTTCAGTTATTTTACCTTTAGTCCAGAAACAAACACATGAGTACCAACATTCTTTTGCTAACTCTAGAGGTCAAAAAGGGATAACAATAATCTACAACTCCTTGAAGTGTATGCAAGCTATATAGGATTTATAATACTCTGATAGAGTATAATTACGCTCTGAGAACTATCAAAGTTTTTAACAAAAACAACTCTAACTCACATCCCATGAGTATGACTGAAGGACAGGGAGGAGGAACCCCCAAAACCACAACTAAAATTTTCTATTCTGCAGAGAGACCTGAAAACATAAACCAGTGGCAGTGGGACTCAGACTTGGCAATGTTTTATTAATTAGGTTTAACTTAGATTTTGAAAATACAGATTTTTCAGCAGGAGTATGTGTTACTGCAGTGTTATGAAACCCAACAAAAGGTACATGTTGTTTTTGTCAAAAATCTACATGGCAAAGAAAGGGGCAGCCAGCAGTAGAACAACTACTTAGGGACTGCTCTGAGAAGTCAGATGCATCTGAATTTATGGGATCAGATGGAATTCACCCAAAGGTGATGAGGAAGTCGGCCAATGGGGCACTATCATCTATGAAACATCACAGCAATCCGGGGGACATCCCTGATGACTGTGAAAAGGATGTCTCCAGTCTGCTAGAAAGGCCATGCGCAGACAACAGTAGCCTGGTCATGCAGTCTACTGGTCATGGAGCACATCATCTTGCAACCCTTTTTCAAACATGGGCTTGGAAGGCCAGGATGACACTCCAAGAAATCAGCATGCATTTGTGAAGGGAAAATCATATTTGAGCAGCATAACTGCCTTGATGAAGAAATAACGGCTTGTATGGACATTGCACAGGCCAAAGAGTGTTTGTGGAACCAAAGCCATGGCTGACCTGGCAATAGCCCCTATCTGAGCAGGGAGCAGGACCTGAGACCTCCAGCGGGCCCTTCCAACTGCTGCCTCTGTGATTTGGTGGACTGCAGCAAATCCGATGCTGGACTGATGCAAATGAGAAGCTGTCAAAACATTTACATATACATTTTTATAAGAAGAGAGGCTATCCCCTAGTATTCAGAGCAAAAATCAACTCTCTCTAATTGACTGGGCAGAGGGAAAGTTTATAAGCAGGAAAGACACCTGGTCTGCAATTGGTCAGCAATGCCCAATCTGGGAACCTTGGCAAATCGTGTGTATTTACCAACGTCTTGAAACAATTAAAGCCTCAAACACTTTGTCAGAACTCCAAACAGCGGTAAGCCACAGTAGTGCAGGTATTAGAAAAGAGGCCACTGATTTTAACATTGCCAGCCTGTGTGGCTCAGGCAGGCCAGGTTTGAAGCTTGCTGTCCCTTCTGCTGCGCAGCCTGGCCAGGTCTGACCGTGGCTGTGTGCTGCCCTGATGTGTTTTGCTCACAGGGAACAGCAGAAGCCGTGTGTTACTTTTCTGGCATTGTCTGATACAAGAGCTTGAAGTGGGGAGATCAAGATCCTACACTGGACCGTAATCCAGGAAGGATTGATGCATCCAGCTGGCTACAGAACGGACCAATTCTCTGATTCTGCAATAGGCCTGGACAGCCCTTTACTTTGTTTGAAACATTTTTAAGTCTTGTAGTGCACATTTTCCAGTGTTCAGGAAAGCCAAGCACCTTGCACCAGCTGCAGGGACTGAGGAGATGTTTAAACCAGCTTTGTAAAGCCAAAGGGTCCTTCTGCATTGTTCTTAAAATGCTTCTCCAAGCAGGAGAGCTCTTCTACAGTGGGAAGATGTACACGTAAGTGCACAGCAAACACAACTGGAAAGCTCTTTAAAAGCAACCCCTGGCACTGAGTAAACACTGCCCTGATCAGTGTGCCAGGCCTTGCCCTGTGTGTTCACTATTTGTGAATGCAGGATGGCATGAGGGCCTGCCAGCTTTATGGACAATGGATTCTGAACTCCCTAAGAAAGAGAGGACATTTGCAACAGAAACCCGAGTCCGAGAGCTGAACACACCCAGTTGGGGAAAGCAGACACAGAAATAGTCTCTCATCTCTGGGTGCAGTTTATACAGGCAGAGAGCTTGTTTGCCTAATCTGAAAATTCAACCTTTATACTTTTTGGAAATAATATTTTTTTCCTCTTAATTATGTGAAAGGAGCACTTCCTTTCAGAGCTCTGATGGACTTCTCTATAAATAGCTACTCACATCCCAGAACCTCACACTGAAGCCTTCAGCAAAGTCAGCATCCCTAGGACTTTTTAAGCCTGAGATAGGAACCACGTGGAGTTTAATCATTAATCACCAGTCTTTAATTAACAGCTCTGGGCTTTGAACAAAAGGTGCTTACTGCAAGGCTGCTGAGGGGCCCTGAACTCTTCAGTGTGCTTTCATTCAGGGGACCCGGTGGCCTTCCAAGGGAGCTGGTGGAACAGCCTTCTCCTCATGGGAAGGATCACGCTTCCCAGGAAGAGCAGATGTTTGTGGCCTGATCTCCATTTTCACAACTGTCCCGTTGGCTGGCTGCAGGTTTGTGCTGTCTCAATGTGGGGATGCTGCCAGCTTCCTGAGGTGGACAAAGAAGTAGAGCATCTCCAGAGCCCTGTTGCCTCCATCAGGTGAGGTGGGGTTTAGCCAGAGGAAGGGGGAAAGTTGCTCCAGGCTTGGAAAATTTTATAGGGGAATGTTCAAAATTGAGTACTCAGGAGAGAAAGAAAACATTGCTATAAAAGTTGACTCAGCCAATATTTTTCTGCATTCCTGCTGCTGTGATTGAAGATATTTGTTTTTAATATAGGTTTCTCCCATTTGTAGTCTGGCTTTCCTGTAGTAAAAACTAAAGGGCAGATCCTCAGCTGATATAAATTGGCTCCAGGGAAGTTAATGGAGCCATGCTGGTTTGTACCAGCTGAGGGATCTGGCTCATGCTGCAGTGTTCGATACCCCCATTATATTGCCATGATTACGATACTAATTCAGTAAAATGGCTTTGCAGTGTAATAAAACCAACCCAGAGAATGGAAGATGAAAGGGCTTCCTCTCCAACTGACCTGGCATTTCTCAACAAAATGTTTTCCTTTATTTTCTCTTTTGTCAGAAAATGCTCTCAAACAAAACTTTTTACAGCAAAAGTACCTGCTCTGACAAAACTTTCTCTGGGAAAGGCTTCTTGGCATTCAGCATCCTGCCTGCCTGTATGCAGAAAGCATGGATGGCAAACTCAGTGGCCACGGGTCAGGGCATGTTAGGGCTTGTGTCAGAGAAAAAAATTGGCCCTTTAAAGGGCAGGGTGATACTGCAGAGCTGCCAAAGCCCTGAGGTAACCTTGGCTCCTGAAAAATAGGAGTTCTCATACAATTGTTGGAGTATTGGTTGTTCTACTTGTGCTCTGCCATCTCTGTTTTTTTCTTGGTCTGTCTGCACTGGGAGAAGGAGCCAGTAGAGTTGTATATGGCTGTATCCTTCCCTGTTGCAAGGCTTTCCTCCTTGTGGTCAGCTCTTAGGCAAGGAGCAGGAGATGCTGGGCTTGAGGAGTGGGGACCATGATAACCTCTGCTGCCTTATTGCTTGGAGCTGTTGAGCACCGAAGGGACTAAAAAGAGACAAAGACCTAAATAAAGGTAGATAGATGCACAGCTGGATCCTTCAGGTGAAATAGTTTGTTTGCCATAGCGCTGCTGAGCTGCACGCAGGTTTTTCTGTGCCAGGAGGGATTTTTATGGGGACATTGCTAAATGGAGGCAGTAAATTTTACTTTAAAGGGCCATTAATTGAAGCTTTTGGCTAAAAGCTGAAATGCTGTTACTCTTTACAGGGCCCTTTTAACTTCATTTGGAACAGGATAGTGTATTTTACTTCTTAGGCCTGTGGAAGTTGAAGGTCCTGCTCATGGCAGATCTCATTCCCCCTGGGAGCTGGGGCCTTGTGGAGCAGCAGTCCAATGCTGTGTGGTGGACCTTTCAAAGTGAATATGAACCAGCCCAGATTTTCTGAGTAAAAGTGAAAAAAACAGGGAAGTCCCACCAATGGGTTAAGGAGAGCTGTGGGTTGTGTTTCTACCCTCTATGAGCAGTGGTGTGCCATTGCAAAAGCAAATATCGCTACACTTTTCAGTGCCAGAAAAACTAAGGGGACACACACGTGTTTCAAAGGCAGAAAAAATGATGTCCAGTGCCCTGAATTAGCAGGTTTTGTTGAATCCTGCTTCCAGACCTGATCTGGTCCCCTAGCAGCAGTCGTACAAATGCTGATGCAAAGAAGTAGTTTTTCTACATACTCAACACTTTGAAGCAACCTAAACTATTTCCAGTTTTGCCCCTTCTGGTGACATGATCCAAATTTAATCTATTTATAGCCTCTGCTTCTTTTAAGGGAAAACATTGGGTTTGCACTGAACTCTGTTCAAAAGCAGCAAAACTTTTCTTACAAACACCTAGTTGCCACTTACTGCAGCTGCTACCGTGTCCCCAGTGTTTGAATCAATACGGAGACTGGGATGTTCAGTGTGTGGGTGGCAGACTGCAGGTCCCCAGTCAAGGTGGATTTTGGCCACCTTTGACATCCGTGTTCTTGTCTTACATGTCCTAATGAAATATCAGAAATTGTTGTGCTCAGTGCAGGGTGACAGTGGAAGCCATCCTGGCTGTCTGCTCAAAGGCACTTACACTGAGAGAGGACCACGTTTCTCATCACAAGCACGGTTGGAGTACGAGTGCCTTGACACTGGAAAGCCCTGGTTACATGAAGGGACCAGAAATCTTGCACAAGCAGCTGGTATTTGATAGAAGATGTTGAAAGAAGGACCTAAGCTGTCAGGCTGAGGACATGATAATGCACACTGGGTCTTACTTTTGGGATAGATGTGCCCATTTCGTACATTAGAGAAAAGGATGATTGATCTGGGTCCTTTTGTAGAATCCAGGTATCTTGGTTGCCTTAGCCAGATGTTTGTGGCCAAGCATCTACCTAGACCCCCAAAGAGCCTCAGTGCTCCTGGGCATCATTGTCCTGTTCCTGAAGTGAGGAGGCAGAGTCTACCACCGCAGCTGGAGAGGTGGGTGAAGAAAGTCCTTGCTTGATCTAATCAGGCAAAGGAAAGCTTTGGAGCATATGGACCCCAATGTGTGGTCCAAGTACAACAGCTTGGTGAGTGTCCTGCAGGGAGACTTTTACTAGCACTGCAACAACAATTCATCATTGCCTGAAGGTTTGATGGGTCTGGTACTCCTTGTCTTAATTGACCTCGGCTGGAGACCTTCGTTTCAGTCCAGCTTAGTCACAAAGGACTTGGTCTGTGCTTGGGCCTTGAAGAGGATATTTATCAGAAAATCACATGATTAATGGAACTGAGTGATCCCTGTTTGAGAGTAGCCAGGAATTGAATTAACAGAACAAGGATTTTGGCAGGTATGAAGTGCTGGCAGAGCCAAGACCTAAGTCTGGGCAGGCAGAGCACCCCAGCCTTGGTGGGGTGCAGCCGGTGGCTGGAAGGGGGCTTTGGGGAGAAGGCGATCAGCTGGCAGAACCTGGGGCACAAAGGTCCTGGTTTGTGTTTGGATAAAAACACTGTGTGAGGTTTATTAACCCTTCACATGGCAGCATTAAAATTAGGTTTGTTCACAGTCCTCTGGCAGAAAGGGCAAAAGTCAGTAGGAGTGAACAGAAACTGGTACCCCCACATAAATGGTGATGGAGGGTGAGGAATAAATGAACAAATAAACAGAAATCATCAGATGCTTGCTTTCTTGCTGCTTTTTTTCCCCACTCTTATTTCTTTTTCCCTCCATGTCAACACCAAACAAGACAGGACTAAAATTAATGGGGAAAGCAGCAATTAGCAAATTAGGTTAGCGGCGTGTTGCAGTGTGCCATGGCTGCCAGGTGTGAGGGGCTCTGGCAGTATATTTATTAATGGCTGTCAGAAAAGTGACACTTTGATGAATGAAGCTGGGTAATCGGCACCCTCCGACAGCGAGCACTGAGAGGCCTCAACATGCTAAACTGCAAAATCAAACCTTTTTTAACCCCCATACAAAAATACAACAACAAAAATCGCTGTAAGAGGAGTGTGTTTTTCCATCAGGAATTGGAGTTCACATTCTCCTCTAGGTACCTCTTTCCCCCCACCCACGTAACTTGCTGGGGAGGAGTTGTCAAGTTTGAAGGGTTTTTTTCCTTTCCTTGGAATATGGGACTCAAGAATTTATAAATGCAGGCAGCTAAAAACTGTATGGCCCGCTCTGTGAGTATATCTCATTTCACTATCAAAGCCAGTGGTGCTACGCTCACATCTTCTAGGCTTTGCTCTTTAAACACAATGGCATTTCATAATCAATCCTTAAACTGAGCTTGTGAACCAGCTCCCTACCTAAGATACTGATGTCTCCTGACTGGTGCTCAGCAAAATGCTCTGCTCCTAATTAATGCCACTGACACGTGCTGTCCAGGATCTCACATTGCCTATAGGAAGAGGTAAAATGTGAAAATCCATAAGGTGACTCACCTCTGACATGAAGTTTCATTGGTGGTGGTATTGCATCATGTTTTCATTTGTGTTACTTCTACAGTTCCTTCTGCTGAATATGCTATTATTGCTGGAAATCGATTACACTAACGATGGCTTAGGAGCATCACTATACAGTACGGGACAGGCGTTGGGCATGTGGCACAGTGTGGCTCAGCAGGGGGATGCTAATGCTGCAGTTTGCTGTGCAAAACCACGGGACTCTGGATCCTTGGCCAAGAGTTTAGGGGAAGTTTTGTTATAAATTATTTTTTTTTCATTAAAAAAAGTTTTGGAGGAGAATACTCTAGCTGCTGGGAGAGCATCTGGATAAAAGATCGCTCTGCAAAGTGCTGGGGTACATGGAATTTTTTTTTCCCTGGGTTTTCAGACCCTGTGTTGCGCTCTGGAGGTGTAGGGTTTGTGCAGCCCTTCCATAGCTCAGCACAGAGCTGCTCAAATCCCCCAGTTCTGTGGAGAAATCGAATACATTTTTATAAAATCCTAGTTCTGGTTTTGGCCAGCTAAAGGGGCAGTGTAAGTTTTGATTAAAAACATGAGAATAAATGTAAATCATATCCCAGGCAGTCATCTGTTCTTCTAGTTTGAAATGAAGCTGAAGGATCTTTCTGGAATCATTTGTCAGGATCTGTGGGCTTGTTAAATTTGGATTGGCACATGAAGCAAATCTGAAATTGTTCTCTTATGCTTTAATAATTGTATTTAGTTTCCTAATTTGGCTGGTAAGTTTATCAGAAGATAATTGAACTTTTAAAAGTATAATTTGACTAGACGGTAGGAAATACTTTAAAATAAACTTTCTTTCTGAAACTCTGCTCCGTTTTCTCCTGCTCTCTCACAAGAACAGCTCGTCTACACAGCCCTGACCCACAGAGGTACACGTTCTTAAACCAAACAACTCCTGAACGAAACCAGGTTATTCCCTCTTAACCCAGAAAGGAGCAGATCTCTGCCAAGAAAAATCGGTGGAGACACCGAGCGCAGCCAGTTACTCGTGTCGGCTTCTGCACCAGCCTGCTGCACCCACACACGTCCTAACCAACATGAGTGGTTTTGTGGGTGCCTGGCTCCAGCAGCACCCTTGCTCATGCTTGTAGCTCCCCGATGTACAGCAGCAGCATCTCAGCTGGCAGAAGCCTGGCTCTGCCCTCCCTGCGAGGACGATGCTTTCAGGGCTGAGCAAGCCAGAGGATGCCGGTGGGTTGTTCTGTCAGGGGATGAAGGCTCTGGTTTAAGTAAGGTTCTGCTCTGAGCTTTTCTAAAGGAAAAAAAGGGAAAGAAAATAGGAAATAGCTTATAAGTTATTCCAGGGAACAGGAGAAACTGTTCTTGAGTTGCTTTTGTTTCTTAATGCAACTTTTGTTGTTGCTTCTAAAGGAGCCATGAGGGTCTTGTTTGCTTGTGCCCAGGAGAACTGAACAACCAGAAACAGAATCATTGCTGGTTCTTTATAACTCCTCCATCCAGCAGCATGCACAGCGTGAACTCTGGGCTTGGCGGTTGTGCAGCGGCTTCGTTAGGCACTCAGTGGCTATCTGCTGTCCACGCTCTTCGTTAGGCACTCAGTGGCTATCTGCTGTCCACGCTCTTCGTTAGGCACTCAGTGGCTATCTGCTGTCCACGCTCTTCGTTAGGCACTCAGTGGCTATCTGCTGTCCACGCTCTTCGTTAGGCACTCAGTGGCTATCTGCTGTCCATGCTCTTTCTCACTCCTCCTCTTCGCAGGCAGACATAGCCCATGCTTGAGCAGCACCTTGCCAGCTCCATCCACTGGGTATCTCCTGTTCCAAGCTGATCACACAGGCTGTTGTTTCAGCTGATAGTTTCAACCATATGAGCACGTTTTCCAGTTTCATTGAGATTTAACTTGACTGCTAAAGTTCTTCTAAGTGGTTCCTGGGTTTTGTGGTAAGTGCAGTTCTCCAGTTTCACCAGTGGTGTGTAGAAGTTTATGGGTTCATTGCAGACCAGTAAACCCAGGATTTCCATGTCCTTCATTAGCATGTAATCTACCAGGCTGTTTTTCCCACTCTGTCACTCACTCTAGCCAGTTTCTTTCCTGTTTCAAAGAGGATTTGCTGCCTTTATGTTCTCCATTATATGAATTTCCTAGTCTTCTGTCACTGTGGAAGCACACACCGAACATTTTTCCCACTTATTTTGGTGCTTGTAGTTTACATCTACTTCCTATTGACTTGCCCAGAGTCAGCAAGGGGAAGACCTCTGGCTTTGCTCATACACTGCGTTGTGATGGGGGAAGCCTTCCAGCTCCACTAATCAATCATGCTGCACTGATAGCAGCTCAAGGAGTAAGCAAAGATAAATGACTTGTCTGGGCTGAGCTTGTCTTGGCTTTAGAAGGGAAAATACTGCTTGAAGTTCCCTCTGCATGTCAGCTGAGTGTGACAGGGTGGTGCCTTTACCCGTTGCTCGTTGTGGCTCCGGTGCAGAAACTCACTGTTAACATCAGTGCTGCTCCTGGTTCTTGCTGGGCTCTGGCCATCCTCCCCTGCATGAAGACGAGTATTTTTTCCATGGCAGTGTGCTTGGTATCCACCTGCCCAAGCTGTCTTCTGTTTTCAAGTTGCTGTCAGCTCGGCAGTGCTGTTGTTTTCTGGGTGCATGGTGTGTAATTAATGAGACTGTCATTTCCAGGTTGCTTTCAAAGACTAGATTGAGAATCTGAAAAATTATTTCAGTCAATGCCTCAGGATTTTTATTTTTTTAAATTTTTTGTTTTAATCAAGAAAGCTCTCATCTGGGTCACTTAGTTTGGGGATACATCTAGGGAGAAATCACTGTGCTTAAATCTTTACATGGCCTCTTAGTATTGACACACAACTTGGGTGCAGGTGCAGTTGGGTGCACATGGCAGGGCTGTCTGGCTCTTCCCTAAATTGTGAGCACTGGCAGTGCCAGCCTCCTCCCTGCCTGCCATAGGGAGGATGGTCTCCTTGTGATGGCCTCCAGAGGCAGCGGTGAGGTGTGTTGTGGGTCAGGTCCTGCCCATGGAGCTGGAGGGGAGAAAGACACACTGTAACTTGTCCTGGCGTCCTCCTCAGTGCCCCTCACTGGCCCTGGGGGCTGGCAGGGCTGGGCAGAGGTCTTGGCTAGGGTATATGTATTTATTACACCTGTTATTTCTCTCACAGGGGTAATAAGTCTGCTTTATGGGAGACCCTGAGTGACTCCATAAGGAGCACAGAGATTGGTTTTGGCCACCTTTGCTCCCCAGGACATTGCTGTCCCAAACACTGGATCAGAGTGCCCAGGCACTGGCTCCAATGATGCATGGCATGCGTCCTAAGAACTGGCCTTCGTGCTCATTTAGGGATATCCCCTACACTCTCCTCCTCAGCAAATATCCCCAGGTGTCTCTGCTGAGCCTTACATTCCTATATACTTTAACTTTACTTTGTCCTTTGCAAAAGAGAAGGATGAAGGACTCTTGGGCAACAAATGCTTCTCTTTGCCTCCTCTCTGCCTCAGTTGTTTGAAGTGGTATCAGCCAGTTTCTCCACCCCGATCATCCCCCAAGTCCTACAGCAGCAGGTATTTGCAGTGAGGATCCCTACAGAGCTCACATCTTGCAGAGTGGCCAAGGGAACAGGTGGCTTTTCTTCATAGTGGTGCCATGATCCACTCTTCTAGGTTGCCACTTTCACCAGGTGAGCACTGCACACTCTGCCTCCCCATGATGGACAGGTTTTTGTTGTGATTTGGGGCCTGGGGTTGTTTTTTTGTGGGGTTGAATGCTTGAAAATGGTAAAGTTTTTCCCTTCAGTGGATTTTCTGAGTAGCATGAATGTTTTATTCCTGCAGGTGAGATGCATGCAAAGCTCTGTGTGTGTGAGTGTGTCTCCCATGATATTCAGAGCTGTGACTCTCCCAACTGCCATTAGTGTTAATGAGCTAAAGCCCTCTGTGCCAAGCTGAGGATATACCCCTGCTAATTGTGTATCAGCCATCTCCTGGGCCCTTTGTGAGATGGATGCATCTGAGGAGATGTGCCTTCAGGGAAAAGATGCCTTGGAATAAATAAATAAGGGGCTAAAGTTAGGCACTGGTTTGGGAAGGCTGATTCAGTGCCAGCATTATAACACTGGGAAATCAGATAACTGTGATGCCAACCTTTATCCTCTTGGTCCTGGCCTAGTCCACTGCTGCACAGTACCATCTTCTGAGCTATACATCACCCCTCAGTCTCACCTTGATGATGTATGATGCCCATAGATCCTTATAGCGGGAGTGCACTCTGATGTATTGCGCCAATACATCATGGACAGGGTTTGCCCGGGTGATGTATTAGTGCCCTGAGAATGTATTACTGAGCGCTGGTATTGTTCAGGGATAAAGCCAAGCCAAGGAGTGGATTCAATTTAATTACAGTGCAAGTGATAGCCCGGCGCCAGGAGCACTTTGGTGCTGAGACGCTGGCACCCTGTGGAAATATGGGCTGTGGCTCTGGTGCCTTTGAGTCACATCCCAGTGTACCATGAGAGGAGGCACCATATTTTAAAGGAATGGTCATTTTTCAGCGAAATATAGGAGGACACTTTTGAGAACTCTGTAGAGCAGCGTTCAGGCAGCTCCTGGGCAGGCAGTGGTGCTCACCAGTCACTTCTGCCTGCCTGGGAGCATCAGAGTACCTCAGCGTTTTGTGAAGTGTGAAGCAAGGTGACTTTTTTTTGATCACCTGTGACTCTAAAATTTGCTGGATGCCTCTAAGCAGTGCAAGTACATGCTGACAAAATGCTCTCTTCCCCCCACCAAGGAGGTGGGCTTGGAATTCAGCTTTGCGTGGATGTCTTGGTAACAGATTTGAAGAGATGATTCTGCAGTTACTTTGGGTGTTCTTATATAGGTGTCATCAAAACACTGAGGAGAAAACACTTGGACACCCTTGACTATCATTGGTGGGAAGCTGCCAAGTGCTGTAGTCCGATGAAGAGCAGCTTTGTAAATAACCCAGAAATGAGAAAGTAATTCCTGTGACAGCCTGTGCTTGGCTGGCTGGCTGTGCTGAACTCTCGTTCCTCACTGCTTCTCTCTTTCACATCTTTTGCTGCTGCTCACTATTGAAACTAAAATGTATATCAGCTTTCCTTTAAAGTCAAATTCTAAATAACTAAACTTGTCTCACTGTCAGGGTGTTTGGTTTTCTTTTTTGATGAGGAAAAGACTTGAATGTTTGTTATCTGGTCGTCAAAGGATGGCATGTCTTAAACCCTCTGCGTTTTGTAACATCCTTGTCTGTCACAGGAGGTCCTCTGGGAACACACAGACACTTGAGAATTAAGGTGAAATTTCAGAAATTATCAGTTTAGTGCATTATGTCTATTATGTTCCTCTGAAAGCTCAAAATAATGTAATTCTTGTTTTTTAACTGCAGCAAGATGTGAAAATGCTTTTTTTTCTGGATCTAAAGGATAAAAAACATCCTCCTTTCACTAAGTCAAGAGGATCTCTGTGTAGTCAGGATTTGACCCAGTCTCTTCCAAAAGAGTTTCTGATGACTTATCAGAGATATTTGATGGCTCTTTTAGAGAAATGTTTACACTGAGCTGGGTGTAGCGAGGCAGCAGCATTATGTGGCTCATGTTCACATTTCATATCTCTAAACCCAGGCACTTTCCAAGCAAGGTAAATACAGGTTTGCAGGTGAGAAATTTGCAGCACAGATAAAGTGACTTGGGCAAGGTCATGCAGCAAGCCAGTGGCAGGAAGAGAAGCCTGTTGGTCTGACTCCTCCTCTGATATCCCTGTCATTATTTCACTTCTATTATTATCTTGACTTATTTGTTCCATTCTTTCAGCTCAGACCTGCTCCTGTCACGCTATTGCTCGTGGCTCTAAGGCTGTAATTTTTGGTGACCCCATAGTGGAGAGAAAAATTTGTCTTTATTTTTTCCCTTTTTTTTTCTGTGGGTTTCCCTGTTGGTATCTCAGAAATGCTGATTATTCTTTGGTTTTGGGTGCAGAATGAGGAAGGCTCAGTCCGATAGAAAGGAACAGTGGATTCCTTGGCACACCACTACCGAGGTCCCTCTCCTGCTCCTTGACTACCTTACCCTGTCACAGCCATGCCAGCAAGCAAAGCAACACAGATACTCTTCTGACTGGTTGCTTCTTAAAATGCAGAAGAGATGGTATGGTTCAGGACAGCAGGTAGTTACACTGCACCTTGCAGATCTTGGGCTTGCTGTGTTTGGAGAAGAGCACGCAGTGCTCCTGGACATGCTCCTTCAGGGCTGGTCCTCTCCCATGCTACAGAAAAACCCCTGGTGTCCCCATCTGTGCATCACCCCAGAGGCTTTGTCCCCTCCTTGCTGCTGTGTTGCCACCTTCTGTGACTGGTTCATCTCCACGCAACCCCTCAGTGGAGCCTGGGGTTCATAGTGATCCTTATCATCTTGTGATAACTGGTGTAAAAGTTTCTATAAATAGAATTTCCTCCTGCTCAAGTCTTCTTGCTAGCTCAGCTGGTTTATTTTTAACAGAAAGGCATGTTGATGCTAAGCAGAAATAATTTTTTTTTCTAAATCTCTCTATTAAACATAAAAAGATGCTGTGTTGGAGTAAAAAGGAAAGGTGCCCCTCAGTTATTTTTAAAGCTTCCAAAAATAGTCTCCAGTCTTTGACAAATCTTATTGAGCAGGAGTAGTTGTGGACAGCAATTCTACGATGGAAAGGATCATGTCTCCTCATGCTTCTGGGTGGGTTCTACCTAGAAGGGAGACTGGTTGCACAAAGACCTCTGAAAGGAATTAGCTGAGGGCTGCTCTTTAGAAGGCTCCATAGCAGTCGTTTTGCTGGCGATCTCAGATGTGTTTTCCCTTCTGGGCTTGCAACTGCCCTTCAGGTTGGGAACCCGTTTCTGCAATTGAGTCTTCGTTGGAGACCTGCAGCCCCACTGTGAGAACCTCTGCTGTATGGGGACAGGGTGACAAGGCAAGGCAGCGAGTTCACTTTTTCAGTGTAAAGACGGAAGGAGGAGGATGCTCTGTTTGTTATTACAACTGACATTAGAGTTGATAAAAAAGGAAAACTTGTTTGCTGTTGCTGCTGCTGCTGCACCCCCAGGGTTGGAGCACAATCATCTATGCTGTTGATGCAGCTTCCAACACAATTGAGGAGGCAGAAAATTGGTGAGGGGGAAAGAAGCAGAAGAGTGTGACACTCTCCAAGGAGATATGCTTTACAGTGTTCCAAACACTTCTCCTCCCTCTGTAGTGGTGGCTTTTGTCATCTTATGGCAAATGCCAAGTCTGTGTGCTCCTGCCTAGTGAGAGGGGAGAAGTTTCGGGAGAACTTCTGAAAATTATATGAGATAAACTGACTATTATTAGATTGCCAACTAGTCAACTGATGAGTGCTGAACAGCTTAGATGGAGAAGGAAAGACAGCATCATAAACCAGAAGGAGATCTTCTATTGTTTGCAGTTAGGAAGAAAATAATTAGCTTGTCTCAATCCCCAAGTGCCTGATTGGTTGTGCTGAACCAGCCCACAGTTGTGTGTGGGTCCGGCGCTCACCACAGGTGAATTTCTGCCCAGGTGAATGTTGGGTTTTTCAGAGATTCATTGCTGGTTTTTCAGAGGGACATCACCAGTTTTGCTCTCCCTTATGGCAGAGCACAAGCAGTTGGTTTCGCTTGGATTTCATCAGTTCTCTGTATTGGGCATTGGGCAGCTGATTAAGATTTGAGGGTCAGTTCTTGTTTCTCCTCTAAATATCAAGAAAATTGATGTATTGCTGTCAGCCTTGATTCTGTCAGCCTGTAAAATTGGGGAAAATACTTCTGTGCCCCACTTATTTATGTGGGCATCTCTCTCGTGATGGATGCTCTTCCTGTCTGTCTGGTACTGTGCTTGGTGCAGGGAGGTCTCGTTCCTCTGGATAGCAGTTTCTATTGCAGCAATCCTGCTGACTACCATTAAAATAAAATTACTGGTGGCAGACCTAACCTGCCTGAAATGCCCATGCTTCAGGTAGGATTTGAATGTGAAGCTCACCAGGGTTTGGTGGCTGTCCTCTACCCATAGCTATCAGCGTGCACCGCCGACTGTCAGGATGAATGACGGATTAACAAACATGTAATGATTTAGTCCCTCTCCAGAAACAAGCAATACTGCCTGAGTGACATGCAGTCCAGATATGTGGAGAAGAGGGATGTGTGGTATTGTCTGACTCAATAACATAGGACCTGGCAACTGGAGAAAGCAATGGGCTTCACCCATTACAATGTGCACCCTAGAAAATGCAGAGCAAAGGCATGAGGTTCTGATTTAATTTGGGTTTTTTTTAATCCCAGGGTATGGATTGGCAGCCAAACATGAAACTTCCAAGCTGAAAGGTTTCATGCTTGTGGGTTTTTTTCCAGGCAGTGTTAGTGAGGGACTGGCTGGGTTCACTGGACTCCACAAGGTACTTTTGTTTATGGATGAAGCCATGCAGATGGGGATCAAAGGTTGCGTGTGCTGCTGTAGAGCACGCTGGGGCTGAGAGAGGTCGGGCACCAGAGATTAATTTCTTGGCTGGTTAGAGCCAAGGTTTAATAGCAGACTTGGAAAGGACAGTGATTGAGTTTACTGCTAGCAGAACCTATAGTTCAGGTCAAGTAAAAGGAAGGAGCTAAGGGGCTCTGTGTGTTGGTTGCTGGAGAAAGTCTAATGGCTTAACAATATGTGGCCTCAACAAGACATATTATAGCTGCTGCCACTAGTGAGCTCCGCGCTGCTGCACTGGGGCAGGGGGTGCGAGAGGAGACGCAGCCCTCGTGTCTGGTACATCACCTCTAACAAACCAGGCGTTGCTGGGGCTGGGCTAATGCTCACAGCGAGGCAAAGCAAACACACAAAGGAAGCCTTGTTAATTCTGAAAGGGAAGAAGAGGAAGAAAAAAAGGGAAAACATCAGTGTTTTCTAAAGAGGGAAAGCAGTGTTTGGCAGGGGCGGCGCAGGGATGTATCTCCTCCTGGTTTTCTGAATTGCATGCTTCAGCAGACCCATGTAGATACCAGATTTCCCAGGATCAGGGATTGATGACCTATTTTGGCTAAGTTAAGAACTGATTTTTGAAGCTGAGATTAGACTGTGTGCTAACTGTGCTCCATCTTTTCATACAACTATTTCATTTCCGTTTCTAAGTTTTTAAAGGTTAATTTCTTTAGAGTTTGGTTCTTTATTTATACAAACAATTTATTTGTATCTAACTGTACTGTGATTTTCCTCTTCCTGTTTTCAAAAATAATGCCTTTTTTTTTCACCCCCTTTAGACAATATAAGTCTGGCCAGGAGAATTTGCTTTGAGCTTCCACATTTTATTTTGAATGAGGTTCAGTGTCACTGTAAGTAATTAGGGTTGTAAGGTAAAGAATTTTGTAAGTAATTTCAGACTTCTATCTTTTTAGTAGAGAGAGCCTAGCTGTGTCCAGTGCTGATGTAGTGCAGGTGGAAAGCATCAGTTTGACCTTGTGTTAGAAATTCCCCACTCCACAGGTCCAAGCCAAGCGTTCATCAAACTTCCTATTCATACACTTTCCTACCTGGTCCTGCCTTAAATTCTCTTTCTTGGAAGTCTCCTGGATCATGTGGAGTTTTATTTTCCACCCTGCTGTAGCTTTTTTTTTTTTTTTTCTCTCTGGAAGATAACAGAATCTGCACCAAATGTGAACTGAGTGACATGGATTTGATGGCCAGGCACAGACGGGATTCCTCTCCCAGAGTGCTCTTCCATTGTCTCCAACCAGTACTGGAAAAGCTGTGGATGCAGCTGTGAAGTCTCTCTTGTTAGGGTTACTCTAGTCTTTTTTTAGAACCAAACACTTGTTGGGTTGTGATGAATGACCTGATCGTGCAGTGATTTGGATCCTCACCAGAGATTTGGACTTCTGCTTCAAATCATTTGTAGAGAAGTCTCAGGTAGCTGCTGAGATGAATCCATGGTGACTTGAACTTCTCTTAAGACATTCTTCTGGCATATATCTGGGTTTGCCAGCAGAAAAAGTGAGGAAAAAACCCTCAAAACAAGAAGTTTGTTTTTTAAAAAATTGTTTCAAGGTTAGTTTATATCCAGTCCAAATTAAGAAGATAGAAGGAGCTTGGGTGCTTGTTTGGAAGCCACAAACTTAATGTTTAGATTTACCTTTCATGGAAAGAAATTTTGGAGGGGATTTTTAATCTGGTGACTCAAAGTTAGAATCAGTCCGTGGGTCTGAGCCTGAACTGCAGCACAGGAAGGGCCAGACTGTACTGGGTCTGCCTGCTGTAGGCCTTGTTCCTCCTCCTCCTCCAAAGCATCCTGCAGGAACTGCTCTCAAAGGCAGGAGAGCAGAGTCGATGGAGCCAGGGCTGCTCCGTGCCAGCTCTGATTTTGGCAGTTTTCAATATGACATGTCATCTTTAATATATTTCTTTTCTTTTCCCTTCCTCTAGAACCTGAGTTTCAGCCACGTTTCTCTAGCAGAGATGCCAATGTGCTTTTTCACCAGAACTGTGTGAAACACCCAAGTCCATGTGGAGTGAAGAAGTGACAAAGGGGTGAGCAGGAACCAACTTCTCTGCTTCACTGACTGTATGTCAGGCTTGAAATCTGTGGTAAATTCCTCTTCCTTCAATTTTTCACTTTTTAGGTCTTACCAAATCATTTATGCTTTCTCCTCTGCATTTTCTTTTGTGGGGTTTTAGTTGTGGTGGTTCTTTGGGTGTTTTGGTTTTGTTCTTTCCTATGGAGGAAAAACTACACAATGGAGATGAAAACACCTCCACTCCAGATGCTGACAGTTCCTGACCTGACCCACCCAAAACCAACCCACAGCCTGTGCCCCTTAACTCCTGTTCTGCACTGCATCCCTCTGTGGGGCCGTGCAGGTATTATGGTGCATACTTTATAATAATTAATATTATTATCAGTACAAGTGCAGAGAATGGCACTGATGTGCAAAGTCAGAGCCCTGCCTGTGAGGGAAGCCTGAAGTTACTGAAACATGGATTTCTGATTTTGCTGCTATGCTGCCCCTCTGCAAACCCAAACCAGCCCAGTCTTATCAGCCTTTTAGTCCCATCTCAGTTAGGTTTCTATCTAACCTGAACTGTGTAGTGCAGGGTGGCCAAAGCAGGGTAGCACAGTGCCTGGCAGAAAGGATGCTATTGAAAAGACATTGCCTGCTCTCATGCAGCTTGCACTGCTCGTTCCCCCTCTGCTTGTATCCCCCAGTTTCACAAGCAGGACTCCAAGTTTGGGATTTAGCCCTTCTGTCAAAGTTTTTTGGCCACATGAGCAGATGCATTAAGGTGCTTTCCTGCAGATTCTCCTCTAATTGCTCCAAGTGCTGTGGCCATCAAGCAGAAATCCAGTTGGTAAACTCTGCAGCTTGTGGACAACTTTTCTTGCCAACCATGCATTACGAAGGGCTAATTGTAAAAGTGGTGCACCTGCTGGCTCCCTTGGTGGCTGGAGCCAACAGGAAAAAAATAGTAATTTATTAATGATCGAGTCACAAATAGTAATGAAAACAATAGGAGCATCTGAAGGAAGCGCTGCCGGGGGCAGAGGTGCAGGTGCTCTGTGCCCTGAACAGACTTGTCGGCATTTTTATAAAGCTACTTTACAGCCCTTATCAATTTCCTACTGCTTTCTGTGTACCCCCTGCCCCTTTGCAAATGTTTTGCCTGCACAACAGGCTCAGCATTTCTTGTTGTAGGTGATAAAATAGCTGTCACCCCATGGAGGGAGAAAGGAGGCAAAAAAAATAAAAATGTTAGGTCCAAAGAAACAGAGAGGAACGTGTTTCAGAGCAAACAAGTCAGTGCTCATGGAGCAGCTGAGTCGGCACAGGGAGAGAGATGATGTGGTCTTAGCTGAGGAATGCTAAAAGATTTGGGGTAACAAATGCTGGAGGGCAAGAGAGGCTCATTCCTTAGGCTGGGGCCATACTTTGTAGCCGTGGATTTCAAAGGTGACTGGCACACGTACGCACCTCAGCTGATACCATCCACAGTGAGTTTTGGATCCAGTGTGTGTCTCTGAAAGTCTCAGACACAATTTAAATGACTACCTTACATTGGCAAGCCCAAGACTTTTTTTTTTCCCCTGAAGTAGGCAGAGCAGAAAGCCCTGCCGATTTTTGGCAGCCTCCCTGTGCCATCTGAGTGCTTAAGTAGTCAAGGGACATCATCGTGCTGTCTCTCAAAGTATAGTGGCTCTTGGAATACTGGGATAGCACAACTGATAAGCATAAATGAATCTAACTTCTCTGAGGAAGGAGTGTGAGAGCTAAAGAGCTGATGTTCTTGTGGCTGGCTTTCCCCACCGGTGCGCAGCAGTGCAGCGCCTGTGAAATGCAGCAGCTGATAGCAGGTTGCAGAAGGACCAAAAAGACAATCAGGTCATGGGAGCTTCTCAGCGTGGCCAGAAACGAGATCAGAGATAACACGATGCATGTGATCTTAACATCTACTTCCTCTCTTTTGACTATCATACATGGCTTTACCATGCTGCTTTCACCTGATGGAAAGCATTAACACAGACATCAGCTCGACATGCTTCGTTCTGTGTGTGGTGGGCTGTGCCTGCAGCACTCTTTGGAGCTGCATCTGTTATTATTACAACTTAATTCAGCTTGCAATGAAGGCAGGCTGCACTAAGTGGAAAAATCTTGTGCTGTCATGGTTTAAGTGCTCATACATGAACATTTACCACGACTTTGGTGTGATTTGGATACTTCTTGGCCTGTGGGAATTTGCTTGTGTGACTGAGCCCATAAACACAATTGCAGTCCCCGGGTCTAAAACCGATCAGGTCTCAAAACGTTGCAGGTATAGATGTCTCAGCAGCCAGGATTCAAACTGAGAAGTCAGCCCTGGTCTGTGCCACATCTGTAAGGGCCCCAGATCTGGCAGTTACTGACCTTGCAAGGTTTTATAAGGCAGCGAGCACGATGACCATCACAGAGCAGCTGCAACTGCCTGACCCCTGAGCACGATGGGCCAATGCTTCCTCACACTTCCCTGCCTATCTGATGTCCAAGGGAGCAACAGGGATGCTCTGCCTTGGACTTGATTTTAGAGAAGAGAGGGGAAAACCCACCAAACATTTGTAAGAGAGGAAACGACATGTCTCCCCTTCCCTGGGCCAGAAGCGACTCTTCCTGTAGCCAAGGTGCTCTGCTTATGGGGTGTTAAGCCCAGGAACCAAAAGCACCACAGTGCTCTGCATGCAGCAAACAGGCAGCTGCTTTGTTGTTGCAGCTGTTGTTACTAGAATTACTAATGTTATTATTGGTGTCCCTTTGTTCAGGGCCTATTACTTCTTACAAGTATGAAAACGATACTCCTTTTTTATCATCTTTTTTCTTCTCTTTTCTCATTCCCTCCTTTCTCCCCTCACCCTCAAAATCCCAAATCCTCAGACAGATGCCAGCAATTTATAAGAGTGATTTAAAGCACATAGTTATTTTCCTTAGGGACAAAGCTTCACCTTTTAAAGATTTGTAGGTTTGCTGATATATTTTTTTCATAGGAACTAGAAAGCTTTCCCTGTAAAGAGAGCTGAAATCCTTGTGAATTAGCATGAATTCAGGAGTGTATTTAGGAGCCATGCCTAAGAGCACTAAGAGTGAAGAGTTGTTGGCAATGCTAATTACTGCCCAGTGATTTGAGGGGGGACCTGCATGAAGTGTGGCAGCTTTAACACGACCATGATGGCATGCAGCATGATACATGGGGAAAGGTGAAGGCAAGGCTCATATATCCCCATAACATTGAATCTCTAATAACTTACAGTCACCATTTGCTGTCTGCAAAATTAACCTCTTGTCTCCTCCAGCCCGCGGATGGGATGCAGAGTATAGGATTTTAAGCTTTGCTGTTGAAAAATGTCCCTGCAAAGCTGTCTGTCAGAACTCCTGCTGCTTTCCAGAGAGTATTATTAATAAAGTTCTCCATAGCAGAAGTGGGACACTTTTGGAGCTCAGATAAGGTATTTTCCCTGTTAACCAGCTGGGCTGTCTGGCTGCGGACAAATGCAGTGATGAATGATGGGTCAAGGATGGAGCAGGCTGATTTCTCTCCAAGCTTGACCTTGTCTCTGGTCTGACATCTGAAATGACAGGTGCATTAAAAAGTTATTTATTTAGGGGAGCTGCCGTGCATCGTACCCTTCGCAAGGTAGCACCTAGTTTTGTAAGAATGCTAGAATAAAGGCTGCCCGAGCCATCCCCTCTGCATCTGTCACTTCGAGCACCGCTCTCTTTCCACAGGCAGCTGCTGTGAAGGCAAGGGGACAGTCCAGTGCACTTGCTGGTGATGGTTTGCGAACTGAAAGGCAAAAAGGTAAGAGGGAGCAGGGTCCAGGCACAGTGGCAGGCTGTTCCCAAGGAAATAACCTGCGTGTCTGCAAATCACCCGCCTGTGGAACGGCATTAACTAACTATGAAAATGCACCTGAAGGTTTCTGGGCTGTTAAAGACCCAATGTTCTGGATAAAATGCAGCTCTGAGGATTAAATGACTTCTGCTGTTCAGTTTCTTACGGCCTCAGTGCACTTGGGAGACTTTCTTTTTCTGACTTTGGGATTCTTTGTAACTTCTTGCTCTGCGACCTGCTTCAGTCTTCACCGTGACTGAAACTAAAGGAACAGTTTTGCCTTTGTATTGTGAGACACGTGGGTGGACAGGTGGCCAAGCTGTGTCCCACGAGCGGTTGCATTGCATTTTTAGGAAAGCAATTATTGCTGAAAGGTGAGAGACCTCAGCCTAAATCTATAGGAAAACACAGAATAACCCATCATGCTTCTGCATGCATCTGCCTAACCTTTTCCTGCAAGTATGAAAGCTGTTTGTATTTTAAAAACCAGACCTTTATTTAGGAAAATACCCTTGCCTATATCTACAACTGCCAATGTGTGGCCAAGTGGGGATGTTATGACCTCCTGACAAGAGCTATAATATGGATAAGTCTGTAGAGCAAGGATTGTGAAAGAGGCCACGTGCTGTGATTCTGTATCCTTTCAGAGTACTGGTTGAGCTTAGATTAAGGAGCACCCCAGGAACACCGAAGTGCTGTCACTGAGAAACATCCTAACCCTGTTGACCTCAAGAGAATTGCAGCAATTGATACCAGATCTGAACACACACTTTCTTTCTTTGTCATTCTTTCTTGGTTGTGTCCCCTGCCCTTCCCCCCCCCCAAAAAAAATACCCCATACCCCACCCAAACCCAACAGAACCCAACAACTTTGAAATAACTGCAGCAGAAATCATAAAATATATGCAAAAAACATTTTGCAAGACAAGACTGCTGGAAGAGCTGGATGTTGGTGTGCATCCAGCTCACCTGAACTTTGCTGTCAGACTGCAGCCATATTCTGGTGACTTTGCATGCACTTTCTATGACTGTCCAACTCAAATTGATGTGTACTACAAATCTGCAGTATTTATGGTCTGTCTTATGTCTGCTACTTCCAGGATTCCACTGGCTGGATAATGCTTGCTGGAAGGTAGCATCTGCAAGGTTTTTCGCAGCAGAAAAATGAGTGATCTGGTAGATAATGAATGATTTTATGTAATATCAAAGAAAAGAAAAGGAGCATCAGCAGTGCACTTCATATGCAGCATTGATTGCAAGTACACTTGTTACTTTGCAATATACAGGACGTTCCAGCCAAGGTTAGGAGGGCTTGACCACACTGCTTCCTGATGTGGTTGTGACTCCCATTGCCTTCAAAGAGGTTTGGATCAGGTTGCAACATGCCAAGATCCAAACCTGAATTATCTAGCTGAGGAAGTTGTCCCAGACTTACTCCTCCTGGTGTAATCTGAGTGTATCAAACAATGGACAAGTTGCTCATGACTAAGGACATCAGTATTTCTTGACTTTGAGGTGGCAAGGGATTGCTTGCAGATCAGCAAGGAAGAATGGAGATGTTCTGATCCTGTTTTGCTGCTATTTAAAGGTTTGATCTTTACAATTTTGGGTGTTTTGGGGTTATGGATTGCAGGGTAGACCTGGACTATGCTCTCATCTCACTCAGCACAACAAAGAACAGAGTTGGGGCAGGGGAAGGGGAGGGAGAAGGCATGTTTTCCACAATGGCCTGTTTAAAACATTACAAGCAACCTCTCTTCCATCATGAGTCCTGGTTTAAAACTACTGCCCTGGGGCATAAAAATCAACTCCTAACAACTTCCAGTGGGACCACTATTCCATCAATGTTCCTATCAAGTGTTGACTTCATGATTAATATTCACCCTCTTTCTTCGTTAATCATCAGTCTTCATTCATTTTTTTGTAACTTCCTGCTGACAGGGGTAGTGTTCCTAGAGCAGCTGGTAGGGAAAACAGAAAGAGCTGAACTGCTGTACACAAGCTGCGGAGGGAAAAAGCCACCTCGGTGCAGAGTGTCAGCTCAAAATGATTCCTGAAGATGCAATTTTCTTCCTAGTCCTGGAAGCGGTGGGGCTGAATCTGCGCTAGTCCTTGTGAGACAGGACTGTACAATCACCCAGGATTGCTTTTGTACTGTTTTATCTTGAGTGTCACAGCACCCAGTAATTTAGAGCAGGGGCTACAGTAGTGATGGACAAGCTGTCAGAATTTGGCTTGTCGAATTAAATTTGTACCTGAGCCTAAAATGGAAATTTGCAATTAACCTTGCACTGTAACCTGTGAGTCGGAGCTTTGCCACCGACTTCCCCAATGGTCTTTGCACCGAGACTAAATCTCTTCCTCACTGCCCAACCTATAAATTGAGAAGAGTTATTGCTTTTTCCCTTGTTCTATCTCTTTGGGCAGTTGAAATTTCTTCCTGCAGAGAAGGGACTCCTTGACTGTTGTCCAAGGCACCGTATAAACATATGAGTTCAGTAGCCACAGGGGGAGATGTGCGCTCCTAAAACGGATGTTGTGTGTTAATCTACTTTCTAGAAAGCATTATAGCAATTCCTGTGATCGCTCTCAACTCTGGGAACTTCATAAAGAGATCTGGAGGTTGCACTCCCCAGTCTTAGGCTTTATCCCTTGAGATGCTTTGTAATGTGCTTTGATTTGTTTGATAGAAATGCTGAATAAAGCTGCCTTAACATTGCAATCATGGTAATAGAAGCGATAAAGAAGCATCAGAAAGAGAAATATTTAGGTTATAGAAACTAGAGCTTGGTTTTGTCTTCTCACAACGGAAATTCTGTATGAATCAACATTTAGGACAATGAATTAGACAGTAAGTCAACAATTGGGTTAAGGCGCCCAATGCCAACGCTCGTCAGAGCCCTACAATTCTATGAAAGTCACAATTCACAGGACAATCTTGCCTGTAGAGGGAAGATTTGCATATTATGCCTTTATTTCCCAGTGAGCTGATGGTACATGTGTAAACAGCTCCCTCAGTGTGGGTTTGCAGGATGCACAACTAATGGCCATTGCACATCAGCAGGATGCTGACAGCTGACAGGACTTTGCTGGGAGTCCATCTTCTGCTTCTCCAAGGGAGAAGGACCACATTCACTCTCAGGTTTATTTTATTATTTCCTTTCAGGGATGACTTTATGGCACTGCCGCTTTCTGCCTCTTTCCCCACGAGCAGCACGCTGTGGAGGACTCTGCCTCATGAAAGCATATTTCCCTTCTCCTTCAGGCAAGCATGGGCGGCCCTTGCTTTGAGTGATAAACTTGCTCATCATCCACACTAACAGACTCTTGCCCCATATAGCTGAAGTATTCGCATCAGCAATAGTGAATATCTCTCTATCTCCAAGATAATGGCATGGAACAGCAACTTTTCTAGGGGAAAAAGGAAAAAAAAGCCTGACAAAGCAGTTATTGTTTCCTTGGCTATAGAGAACAATATAGCCTTGAGTGCAGGGCTTGTACTGGTTTGCTTGCTTCCTGGTTTTTGGAGGGTTTTGAGGAGTTTTTTTAGGATAAATCTTTATCATTAGAGGTAAAGATGATGCAAAAGGAAAACTCGCTCACTGTAAATTGCATCTTTTGCAACATGGCTGAAGAAATGGTAGAGATCTGGTGTCACCAGGGTCAATAAATAGGCAGGGAATGAGAGCGCGCTGCAGCAGGGGGCTGGATAAGCTCTCCCTGTGACTTCTGCTGCTCCGGTCAGACTGAAACCAACTTTGCTGCAGAAGTAATTAAAAAATGCAGATCCCAGCAAATTTCGGCTTTGACATTTTGGAAAAGGAAAACATTTTACATTAGAAAATTTTAATTTGCAATAAAAAAATGTTTGCATTTCTATATGCCAAAATAATGCTAAATCTCCATTAATTGTATTCCCCTGCTCTTCTAAGGAGAATTCTGCAAAACAGCAGAAGTCAAAGCTTTAAGTGTTTAAAAGCCTTCTCTCTTCATGTTCCCAATATTTTCCCCTATATAAATAATGTTGTGCAGGTATTACTTAATTTCTCCCTCTCCCTTTTTTTCCCATTTGTAGTTTCACCAATATCTTTTCCAAACTTCACCTACATTTTGAAATCTTATTGGGCAGGAAGAGAAACGGAGCATTAAATATGGGGGGGGGAGGAAAAAAAAATCCAAATATTTGGGTATCATTCTCTCTGGGGGCGGGGAGGGAAAGGCAAGAGCCGGGGTGAACAGCATTCGCTTTCTTCGTGTGATGAAGTGAAAGAAAAGGTCTGCATCGCATGCAGCATTCACGAAAAAGGTTTAAAATCGGTGGCAGGAATTTTATGTTATTAATTGGAAGCATCGTGCTGGAAGCATTTTGGGTTTGGGGTTTTTTATATAGGAAAATAGCGTAGTTTGTATTCCTCCTTCTTAACCAATTCCAGTTTAAACGTCAGCATCAGGAGATCTTTCTCCGACAGCCTCTGCTTTGCTGTCAGATCTGGGTCTGGATCGCTCCTGTGTTCGAATCCCAGGCAATTTCTCTTCTGAGTCTTGCTGGTTTCCATCCGCTGCCTCAGGAGATGGAGAGCAAGGATGTCCTGTTGCCCAGTCGCACGCACAGACTGATGACACACCGGCTCCGTATCCAGTGTACACACTCCTCTCTCGCTGCATTAGTGTGAACAACCGCCGGAGCCTGTTAGGAACGTGCGGGGGGCGACGTGTGAGTACCCCCTTTTCCATACAAACCGGGACCGGGGCTTTGAAAGGGTTTTCCAAAATGTAGATTGCAAAAGGGGTGGCGGTTTAATGCAAACCTCTAAGGTCTATGTAAGAGATGAACAAGGTTTGCTCCGCTGTTTTAGAAGAAGAAATGTCCCTAGGGCGTTTGGACCACCCGGCGCCGGTGCCCTAGGCGCCAGCCGAGAGTTGCACTGAAGCGATGCTGTTAGAACGATCCTCTATTCTCTTCTTTACATCCCTACCATTGAAAGCTGCCTGGCATTAGCTTTCTAAATCTGCACCCCTCTTCACTCGGGGAAGCAGCTTTTGTCCTCAGCCTGTCACTAAGTCGCCGTCTGTCCTGACAGACCCTTTTCTTTATCTCTATTTTATTTTGTGCCTCAGTTTCCCCGCTTAACAAACCATTAGTGCTCCATCTCCGCTCTGCCAAGTGATTAACGTTTAAATGAAGAAAGATTTGAGGGTGTTGATGCCCCATCATTTGAGCAACAACACACTTTTTCTACGGGAATAGTGCAGCGGCATTTTAAATGGCTCAGGCTCTCCCATCTCGCCGTGACATTTATCTCGGTTTTGCCTGCAGAAAGCGGTTGGAACAGCAGCACCACTCCTCTTACTTGTGTGAAGGGTCCAATAATATGTAAAACAGGACATTATCCCTTTAATTACTACACTTGTAGATCACATTTAATATTATTTTTTGGACAGGAAATAATAGTGAGAGCCTAGAGGGAAATTTTCTTTGATTGTCCTCCTCCATTACCCCCCAGATCGCTTGCTGTAGCATTAATAACACGAGTAGGAAAGGTCTCCAAAGCACAGTTTATCGGCTCGCTCAATACCAGGCTGCGGCAGCTGCTAAAATAAAACAAACATCAGCTGTTATTAGCCGTGCGATGGGAAGAGCTGCCATTGGCTGAAGAGGACAGTGAAGCTCTGCTGTTCACAAGTGGCTGGACCTTGGAAACTCTTGTTGGATGGGCCTATTCACCCATCCTTTCTTGGAAGTGAAGAAGTGGAGCAGTGGAGCAGCCCACTGCCTTGGTGGTGGCACAGCGGTGGCACTGGTGTGCCCACAGCCATCCTGGCACCCTGGGTGTCCCCAGGAGGTAAGACACCCTGTACAGAAATGTGTTCAAGTGAATAAAATAAAGGAATTAGTAATGACTTTTGTTGGCTGTTTAGTTTTTGGGCTGTTCCTTACAAGACTTAAGAAGGAAAACAAAATGACCCTGTAAATACTTCCCTATCACCAAGAGCTGTGAATACAGAAAACAACACATCAATGCTCATCAGCAAGGGCAAGACCTTTGTGTCAATGTTCATTTGTGGAACAAATGTGCAGTGGTATCCTCCCTGGGGTTGTAAATATCCCCATTGTGCTCCTGCAGGAAGGGCTGTTGCCCGCTGTGGCTGGGCAGCTGCGCTGGGAAACCTGGGTTAGTGTAAATACAGCCAACCCGTTCCTTCCTCCTCACCAATCCCACTTCTTCAGAAAACCCAAACACTCTCTAGGTATGAAGGTAGTAGAGGCAGTAAGGCTGATCACCTGTCTCTCTCTTTTTCTCCTTGTGAGTCATCAGGAAGGGAAGTCTTACCATGGCTGTAGATGTGCACCACAGCTGTGCTTTCTGTGGAAGAACCAGGGGTGTACAGAAGCCAAAGGGCATCAATCCCACCCAAGCTCACCTCTGCACCTGCAGGGCCCAGGCACACCAGCACTTACCAAGTGGTGAGCTGGGATATGCACCCACAGCGTGCCAGCGATGTGTGCGCTCTGCTCAGTGGAGCTTTCCAAAGGTGTGACCCTTAGTAGACACCATGCAGTTAGGAGCTACTGCATGCAACTTGCAGTGACAGTGGCAAACCTGTGGCTCTCTGCCATCTCTCTCTGGGCAGATCATAAGGTACCTATTTTATTTCCCTGCTAAACCACTTTAACCTGCATTGCTGTGGGACCATGAGGCTCTTGTGTTTATCAGAATTAAATAAGAAGCAATAAGCTCTTGGCTGTGCTGCAAAGAGCTTGCTTTTCCTGGGTAGTAAATCTGCAGTAACTCTTGCTTACAGTTTTATTGAGGGTTATCAAGTGTTTATTCAAAAGGCATTTCCGTGCATTCAACGTTCTTCTAATTGGGCAGAGAGAGGTAACGTTCTCTCTGGACAGACTATTCCTGCTGTGGTAAAATTTGCTCTGTTTAGTCAATAGACTGCCCATGTCACTAATTTGCTGGGTGGAGAGAGGAAGTAGGACTGTATTGGCATATGGTTTCTACTAAATGGAGTTTGAACTATTTCCCTGACAGAATCAGCTTCCCCAGGATGCCTGGAACGCATCCTGTGCTGTCTTGAAAAGCACTGTAGGGACAAGACAACCTGTACAGAGACAAATCTTCTCCTTTGAAGACCTCTAACATTGCATCTGAGTGATGTGCAAGGAGCCACATCGGTACCCTTCTTGCATGGCATGACTGAATTTCATCCCTAGGCCTCTAGTCCTCAAAGAACAAGTGCTACAGAGGAAGCTGGTGCTGAGGCTGAATGCTGTAGCATTCCTGCTGCTTACTGGCCCCACGTGGTGGGAGCACCTTTCTAGGGACTTTTGAAAATCTGGAATAGGCACTGGGAGGAAGAGAGTGTGTGTGTGTAGGGGGGTTGGACTTGGAGATTGTCCTGGTTTTGTTGGAGAAAATAAGTTCATTGTGCATTTGTTCTAACTCTTCTCTTAGCTACTGGTTGTTGGGCTGAAGAGATCAGAAATGAGGTTGTCAATTAAAGAGGATTGGGAAGCTAGTAGTAATAGGTGAATTTAGTGGGAGCTAGTAGTAATAGGTGAATGGTTGGACTGGATGATCTTCTAGGTCTTTTCCAACCTTGATAATTCTGTGATTCTGTGATTCTGTGAAGGAGTCACCCAGACTTGCCACGGAACAGCAAGTAGTTTTAGTAAAAGGCTCGCACTGGGGTGAGATGTGACCTATGTGTGGCTGTGCCCCTGCCCATGTCTGCTGGCCTCATGCATCTCTCCTGCCATCAAAATGTAGGATGGGCTCCTGCTCCTTCCTCAGATGAGGGTGGCAGGGGAAGAGGAGGAGGGCTGGTTCAGCCATGCTGATCCAATGTGTACCTGGACAGCTGGTACTTCTCTCAGTGCCTTCATTTTAAAGCTATCCATCATGCTCAGGGGATCACATCCAAGCCCTGAATTGCAGAACTGGCACCTTGGGAAGTGTTCAGCTGTGAAAACTGACTTGGCAGGACAGCTCTGCCATATTAAAAAAAAAAAAAAGCAAAGCTTTGCCTTTCTCATTTTTAAAAGGCAAGGTAAAAGGGAGAGGCTGAATCAGCTCACAGCCTTTTTCAGCAGATAAGTGGCTTTGCTACGCCTGCTGTTGGGTGGATACCATGGAGAGATCTGGCATACATGGGAATGGGGCATCTGCAAGTTGTCATGTCTTTAGTGTTGGCTTCCAGTGTCCCATTGAACTTTGGTCTCCCAGTGATGTGTGTGTCTCCACAGCAGAATGGATCAGTGAAAAGAAACACAGGCTCTTAGGTCAGAGCTGCAAGCTTTGGGGTGGTGGTTTTGATTAGCATGGGATGCTACAGTGTTCTTGGGTGAGAATTTTGGGCTGGTCTTATGGTGGACAAAACGGCTCTGACTTCTAAGTTGTCTGAACATAGTTATTTGGGTTCTGTACTGCCATTCAGGTGAGGACATCTTTCTGAGGTACCAAATGACCTCAACCTCATGATCTGGAAGTGAAATGAAGTTACACCAAGGAACAGTTGATGAATTTTGGGGTTTTTTTTCTTTTTATTCCTGGTACTTTAGATTGCATTGGTTTAGTAATTTGCAGGAGGAGTGGATTGCATAGATACAATCCAGAGGCTTAATTAGTGTGCAAAGTGCTTTGAGATCTTCCATGAAAGGTGAAATAGATGCAGAAAGTTGCCTTTTGTCCTCCTCAGAGGCCGTATTTCTGTAATGGATGAAGTGACCCCTAAAATATAATATTAATTCTGCAAAGCATTCGGGACTTCTACTGAATCAAAGGTGCTATGCAAATATATTCTCACTTTCCTTTACCAGTCCCTTTGAGCCAGCCAGTCCACCATTAGTGGCGATTCTCATTTAATCAGAATTCAGCCTTCAAATTTTCTGCAAGTCCATAGATAAATAAAGCAGCAGCCGTAGTTGATCATTTATTTATAAATCTATTTATAATCTATGTTTTGCATATTAATCAAAACCACTCCATGTGGCAATTCCTGATTAAGGACCTTTTTTTTTTTTGGTCTCGTCTCTCTTGGCCCTAGATAATATGCAAAGAATTAGATTAGAAATAGTTTTTATAAATAAATTATGATAAACTCCTGCTTTATTTATATACTCAGACAATGGTGCCACTCTTCCAAATGCTGCATTTCTCCCTCCTCCTCGTATTTCCCTCTCCCTGCCATGTGGTAAGCTACAATAGTTGTGGCAATCAGAATAGTCCTTTACATGGGAAATCCTGGATTTTTAGGTGGAAATATACTGCTTCCTAGATCAGATGAGACTGCCCAAGGCCTGACCCAAGGTGGCATGGTCAGAAGGAGTCAGGGTGTTCAAGGTGCTACTTGTGCAGACAAAAAGTAATGAGAGCAAGTGTATAAATTCAGAAAACATCTTGTGAAGTTTGGGGCTGTGGGGTGTGACTTGATGAGCAGTTGGGAGAGAGGAGGAAAAGCAGCTCTGAGAAAGTAGGGAGGTCTGTGAACCTGCACCCAGAGAAAAGGACTATCCACAAATTGTTTTTGATGAGGTTGGTTGGATGAAGAGGGCAGCTGCAGAGCTCAGGTAGGCAAGGTCTCAACGCTGGACAGCCCTGCGACTGAGCAGGTCCCGTGTTGCATGGCTGATTTTTGGGGTGATCCTGAGAAATGCTGGTGGAACGTGTTCTCCTTGGCTGTAGCAGGGAAAGGGCTCTGTGCCAGGCAGCCAGGATCCACGGGTCTGTTGGTGGCATTGCATGAAGCTTTCCTCCCTGGTCTACTGCAACACCTGACTATCGAGTGCAAGTACAATGCGGGGTGTGGGGGGTTATGCTTTGTACCCCCATTGCCTGTGCATGGTGGGTCTCATCCCTGGTCCAGCCCCAGCACCCATGGGCTCCTCCTCTCCCTGGCTTTCCCCAAAACAGGATGCAAACAAATGTAAATCCATCCACCTGCATTGTGTCAGTGTGCCCAGCTCCACAGTCCCAGGTCCGTTCCTATTTTGTGAGGATAACAGCATCACAGAACATTAGGAGTTGGAAGGGACCACAAAATCTCACCTAGTCCAAACCCCCTACCAGAGCAGGATCACCCAGACTAAATCACACAGGAACACATCCAGGCAGGTTTGAATGTCTCCAGAGAAGGAAACTCCCCAACCTCTCTGGCAGCCTGTCCCAGGGCTCTGTCACCTTAATAGTAAAAAGTTTCTCCTTATGTTCACATGGAACCTTCTGTGCTCCAGCTTGCACCCACTGCCCCTTGTCCTGTCACTGGACGTGGCTGTTGGCACGAATACACTGCGTGGCACAGCATCAGGCTGGATGCAGTGGGCAGAAGGTGATGCTCCCCAGTGACAAGGCTGCTGGGGTGGGAGGCTTGGGGAAGCTGCCTTGCATTCCTCAGGATCAAGTGTCCATTGAGATCAGCGTCTAGCTACAGGTTTTCTGTCTTGCTAAATACAGCCTTGGTATCATCTAGTTAATTGTATCAGCAAAACAGTCATCACCTGTAGATGTGTTTCTAGTGACTCCTCTGTAAGGTGTGTTACAGTGTTTGAGAACCAGCGAGTTAGAGTACGTCGTTATGGAATATAATTAAACACTGATAGTATGACATGTGCTGCTTATTTGAATTGGCCATGGTGGGACTACTCAAATGTTTAAATAGTTTTAATTTAATCTAGGATTTTTAGTTATGTGCACATTACCTGTTGTGTAAGCATTCTGGATCATTATGGAATGCAAACGCAGCGGTGCAGCTAGTTGGCAAGAATTGAAAGAACTTACCAGGCAGCGTTAGGTACTGGAGTCCTGGGCTTGTGGTTGAGATCATGGTTTTAGCCATAAGGGCTGAACGGAAAAGTTTTAAAATTAAACCTAAATATATTCTGAGGACAGGAAGAAAAAGAAACAAAGGAAAAAAATTCCCCGAGTTTCTTAAGTCATGATGAAGGAGATCAGGAATTGGGGTATGATGAGGGCTGGGAGATTTGGCTTCACTTCCCATTTGTGCCACACGCTTTCTGTGTGACTGTGAATGAGACAATTTTCTTTGTCTCTGTGGGAATAATAACAACTTCCTATGTTGTGGAAACATAAGAAGACTCAATACTGGTGTTATTGAAGAGAAAGTTTTGGATACAAATGGATCACCCTGAAGGTCTTCACTTTGCACTTGAGATCTTTCCAATCAGCAATGAAATGCAGCAGCTTCTGGGGTGAGACATGGCACACCCCAGAGCTGTCATGTTATAGAGCAAACGTTTCCAAGAGTTTCTGGAGATCTTGTGTCACTACAGCTCGCCTGGAGATACCAGCTAAAGGATTTCTGTATCCACACCTGAAGAAACTGATCTTGCAAACAGAAAGTGTGGAGCTTCACGTTTTATTTCTGTTCTCTTGTGCTGTTTTGTAGGGTTACCTGTTCAGAAGTGGGGGCAATGATGTATCAGCCACTCAGAATTTAACAGAACTCTAACACAGAGCAACAAAAGTTTGCTGAGGGCCACTTCTACCCATCGAGAATCCAGACATGGATCCTCTGTACCAGAATAATGTTGAGGAGCAAGTTTAGGCTAAGAATGTTGTTGGGGATTATTTGTTCAGCCAACTGCTGGATTTTAATTTAAACAAGGGCTGGTTGAGAAGAGCAGTGAGATATTACAGTTAGGGCTTTACACTCATTAGTTCCTCCAGCTCCTGGCTTGCAGCCTTACACAGTCCTACAAAAGTAGCGCTCCGGCTGTAGCCCTTGAACACCTGATGTTGTGTAGGGCACAGCGGATAGGGCCAGGAATGCACGCCCTGCTGTGCTTTATCTTGCTTAATGAATACTGTTCCTTCAATAACTTTATTGCCCTCTGTGTGTCTCCTTAATTACTTTCTGCTTGGCAGACAAGATCCTTTTATTTTGATTTTTGTTGTTGTTGTTAAGTATTACCAGATTCCCTAAGCATCGCTATCCGCAGGGAGAATGTCATAATAATTGAACCACAAACAAACTATATGAAAAAGAAGACAAAAGGGACAAATTTAAAGTCAGCTCTTCTTTCACCATCAAAAAGAAAAGGAAAAAAAAACCCCAGAACTGGAGGCTCCACTGTATTTTTCTGTTACCTTTCGAAGAAGGACATGAGACATCACCACATGTGCCAACTGTGTACATAAAGCCCATGGGGCAGAGACAAAAGGCCAAACTTGGAGACTAAATCAAGACCTGGTGCATGATTAAACTGCTCAGTTGTAATTATGGCCCTTGGCAGTAAGATTTCTGTTGAGTTATCCTCTCTTTGTGAGGATGTTAGATTTCCCCCTTGCTCTGCCTGTACTGTTACAAATGACTTGATGAACTCAGTTCCCTTCTGTGTTCTAATTTGTTTCATATTTGCAGCCTCACATTACAGCAATAGCTCTGATCCCTGCATCATCAACCTGGGCTTTTTTTCTTTTCCTTTTCAGTAACATCAAGACAAAGTGAGTCTAGGGTTTTGTTCTGCTCTTTTCCCCTCTTCCATTCCACTGGCATGAAAACCTTTGTGTTTTGGGGTTTTGTTTGTTTTGGTTTGTTTTGGTTTGTTTTTAAAGTAAGCTTTCCCCCCTTTCTTAGTTACTAAGACACTGTTGAAAACACAATTTTACTGTGTCCCAATGGGGTAAAGAAGCAATGGTCAGTTCAAGCTGTGAACTGTGAGCTTGATTGTTCATTTGTAGGTTTTGTCCCTCATGATCCCTGAATATTTGTATAATCATACTGATTTTCTCCACCTCTTCTGTTGATTAACCAAAAATGCTTTTTGTGTTCTGCCTACTGAAACCCAAAATATAGTAAGAAGCAACTTTATACAGGTTATTTGAAAAATGGAATTAGGCAAGTGTTGGAGTTTCAAGATTTGACTCCAAGGTATTCTCTCTACAAGCTTGGTAGAAAAACCTAGGAGATCAAGCTTGCTTTCAAAATGAGTTGTATTTCCTGATTTTTTTATCAGACTGCGAGCTGTCATTCTGTGTTGTCCTGACATTTTAGATTAACTATACAGCTGATGATCTTTTCCTCCCAAGACAGACCACAGGGTGACTTCATTACATGTATGAATGCTTGAGATGATTCTAACTTCCACAAAGTATGTTTTTCTCAACTAAAGACCCATCCTTGTATATTGTACCAAACACTGACTAAATACAGACAGGATGAGTGAACTAAAGTGAGGTTTGTGGGCAGAAGGGGCTTGGAGATGATAGTGAGTTTCAATACTTGCATCACACTAGGTAGCAACCCTGGTACTGTGTCTCATCACTCCTGGGTTCTTTATCCCCTGAGCTGCCTGTCTTGCTAAACTGTCTTTTCTATTTGTAACTAGAAGACAGAAGGAAGAAGAGGAAGAAGAAGAGAGGCTTGGAACTGGTGCGTGAGTTACTCTGAAGAACCTGTTTAGGTACTCCCTCAAGGGTTTTAAGGGGTGTAAAGAAACCCAAACAAGCAAAAAAGAAGCCCCAAATACCCTACTAAGTGCCTCAGAGATGTCATCTGAAGCTACTGCAGAACAGGCAAGCACATCGGAAACTGGTGGATACCAAAGGGAAAGAGAACAAGCAGTGATTTATCTCTGGAAAATGTGCGTCTTTGATTGAATTTGGATGTCGTGATAGCAGGGGGACATGAAGTGGTGATGATTTATTGCTATGCTTCATTTGATAATTGGCAAATGGAGAAAACCAGGTGCTGGGCTAGGGAGGGAGGAAAATTCCTGTTCATCCAGGGCACCTCTGACCTTTGCAGTAAAACAGAAGAGACCTCATCCTGTGCTGCCTTCTGCAGAAGTGACGTGCTGGCTTTGAGCAACATTCCAGACACGTGAGGAGAGGCTGCTGGGGAGCCCAAGGCCCCTGGCTTGTCCTGTGGCACCCCAGAGTGACCCATCCTTCATGGAGGCTGTGCTTCTGGTGTGTAGATCTTCCATCCTGCCTGCCTAGGGTTTCAAATGGGCAGCAACTCTTTTCCTCCTGGAAGCAATACACTCTCTGGGGCACAGGAGTGAAAAGGATGCGTTTTCCTTCTGGCCTTGCAGCCCAGCCCACCGCTGGGTTACACTGTGTGTGACTCTGGGTTTAAGGAAAGGTAAGACATGCAAACGGTGACTGTGATTTCAGTCACTTGCAGTAGTGTCCAGCAGCTCTTGTCGTGTTGTGCAGCTGCACAGGGCTGAGCAGTGCAGGGGAAATCCCTCCAAATGCTGCTTTTTGGGTGCAAAGGAGTATCTGGAAGATTGGTGCCTGGTAATATGGATGTACATGATGGATGAAATGACTTCAAGGAGTGAATATCTCGGGGGTCTTTGCTGAACTGTCTGGCTTTCTGGCATGTCTTGTGTGACTAGGACTCAGTTCTTGGAGCCATCACCTGAATCAAGTGAGAATGAGCCCATGTCAGGCAGAAACAACATGCCCATCTTCTCATCTACCCGTACCGCAACAAAGATCTGAGAAAATGGAAGGCAGCAGGGCATGTTTTGGGGAAAAATCCCATCAATTTAATAATTTCCCTGTAGTAGCAACCTTCCTGTTATTTCTGATGGAAGCAAAAAAAAAAGAGCTGGGGGGGGGAACCACCTGTTCTGCCTAGAACGAAGCCAGCCCAAGCTGAACGCGCAGCCCCCAGTTAGGCTTCTCTGAGGCCTAGACAGTGCTGGGGAAGTGTTGCAGAAGGCCCTTGGTTTTTGTTTCATTTATGGGAGGCTGCCTCTCAGACACAGAGAGAGGGAAACTCACCTGAAGCCATTACAGGTGTTGGGTTTGGTTTTTTGAAAGCTCTGAGCAGGGATTCTTGCAGTGAAAAGGAAAAGCAATCCAACAAGCTGCCTGCTGCTCACTGCCAACAGCTCCTGATTACTTCAGCTAATTTCAGGGCCTGGAAACACTGTTGACAATGTGATTTCTGAAACATGGGAAGTGTTATTTGGTGGAGCAATCTGTACCCTATCTGTGTCAGGAGTTTCACTGCTGTCACTTGCAGCAACTTTCACCGCTCTATCATCATCTCCCAGAACTAATTACCTTAAAGTGATGAAAGTAGATTTTTTAAAAGTAAAATGCTTTCAGTTCTTTGCTTTTCAGGTTGTTTATGAAGTTGTTTTAGCATGCTCTATTGAGCTGTATGCTTACCTCCATCAGAGAGTGAAGCAGAGCTGTAGTAAGGCATTTTGAGGCTGACACTGACTGAGGGAAGGATTAAGTGGGCAGCAAAACATGCTGCCCCCATGGCCTTCACGTTGCTCTGTTTCACAGAGCTCTCTGTTGCCTCTGCATCCCTCTTCCACCTGCTTCCACTGACCTGCTGAGAGCCATGTCCCAGCTGCTCCCTGCTCTTCCCAGCTGGCTGCAGCACCCCTTCCCAATCCCCTTTCCCATACATAGGTAAGCACATGTGTGTCTGCATATATATATATATTAGTAATGTCAATCTCCATCTATGCTTGTCTTTCATGCCCAAATGGAATAACACTACAGTCCATCTCTATTCTAAAGGCAAAACTAATGAGATGGGCTCTGGCTTTACTGAGCATCTCCTGGTGCTGCATTCCCATGACTCTAGAGAGTGCCTGGTGCAGGGCTGAGGACTTGGAAGATTCCTGTACTGCTAAGGGGGGACAAACTCCTTGAAATGTAGAGTATTCCACATGACAAACTGCAGTTTGGGGGCGGCAAATGCATCTAACTTCATAAAACAAAGATTGTAAGTAAAAGGCCTATTAGTAAGCACGTATGTCCTTGTGCATGAATACCTGGTGGGGACAATCCTTAGGCTGAGCTGGCAGTGTTGCTCCCTAAAGTGAGTTCTGTAGCACCTGGGACTTCCTTGACACAGAACTTGGACATTCTGGTTTCTTGTGTCTCACCTTCTGAAGAGAAGTTATGGCATATAAAGTGAAGAGGGTTGTGCCCCATGATGGACTTTGTCATGATGATTTATTTCTGATTGAAACAACTCACAAGGCTCAATGTTCTTCGCTTTCACTTGGATTTGAATGCTTGGGAAAAGCATCCTTTCTTCCTTCTCACCTAGGCTGAAATGATTACTTACAATTAGCAACCTTAAAACTATGCTAATTTAATTCTGAGATATTTCTGATCCCTAATGACAGTTTTATATAAGAGGAAGCTAAAACATAGGCAGGGTTAATGTGTTTATTACTTTCTCAGTTGCCCAGGGGTAATAGTATTTAGTATGTATCTAAGTAAAAACTAGTTTCGCTCGTGTAAGACCTTTTCCTGATGTTCACTCATGACTGCTCCCTGGCGCTTATTTCTGTCTTAGCAGTGGCCACCTCATCTCTGGCTGGCATCAGGCAATCATTTCCAGTTGTCCTGGGCTTGTCTCCTTTCCCCTGGGCCTTCAGTACAAATTTTCATCCTCTCCTCCCCTCTTCAGCATCAGTTTCTCGCACCTGCGATTCGCAGCCACTCAGACGGTGGTGCCAAAGCCACCCCCGGCATCAAAACAAACTCTGCATGTGGGGAGCAGATCTCTGGGTTAGGTGACGAAAGGAATTTGCTGGCTGTTGGCTTTTGTCTTCCCTTTGTTGTTGTTGTTAATGGATCACTTAAGAAAATAAGTGGCGTTTTTAGTGCCCATTAACTCTCATTTAACTGATGCTAAATTGCACTTGAGCATCTATGGACACGCTGGCAAGGGGCACGTTAATACCAGATGAATTCATTAGAAGCGGGGCTATTACTTACAGTGTAAAATGAATTCATAACCATGGGAAAACTAAAATAAGAGCTTACCAAAAGGTACTTGGTAACGTGGTAACATGTTAAGGGTCCATTAATGCAAACGAATAACAGTCTGGCTTTTGCAGCGTCCCGAGGAGGGTGGCACAAAGGTGTCTGAACAGCAGTGCTCATCAAAGCAAACATGGCAATTCATCCCCTACCTGTCACCTTCAGTGTATAGAGGGGGGAAGAATTTAATACAGCACTTCCCTGATAACAGGCTTTTATAAATATTAGAAATCACATCGGAAGTTTCCTTTGAATTTCAGGATTTCCCTTTCTCCTTTAAGAGAAAAAAGCTTTTTAAATTTTTATTTTTTAAGGGGAGGAGGTGTTTTTTGTTTTCTTTCTTCTTCTTTTTTTTTTTTCCAGAGCGTGTGATTGCAAAGCACCAATATCTGAGCGGACCAGGGCTCAGAAATGACCTGCTGGCTTTGGGAGTTCCTGTCCCCTGATGTCACCGCGACGTCCCGGGGTTTGTGCTCGGAGCGGGGCCTCTCTGCTCATCACCGCGGCAGTTCTGCTGTTACTGCTCCGTGGGGCTCAGGACCCAGAGTGCGAGCCCCGCTCTGGGCAAGCCGTGGCCCAGGCTGCCACTTACCGGAGTAAAACGTGCAGATTACCCCACTGTGGCAAGACACAGTAAATAACGTTAAGAGTATTTTATCCCTCTTTCTATGTTGCTATTGGAGTCGGGTGAGACCTTACGTGTAAATACAGTGTCCCTGCCTTCCAGGGCTTGCAAACTATCAGTAAGTGGTAGAACAGATGTTCCGAGAGATGGAGAACTCGTTCAGCAGCACATGGTGCAATCAGAACTCTCCTCATCTCCTAAATACCCCAACTTACGGAGGCAAACCCATCCTGTGCTGCATCTTTTTGCCATCAGACCTTCTGCTGACCCTGAACAGCTTCTGTTCTTTGAGGGCTCTTTTTTTTTTCTTTTTTTTTTTCTTTTTTTTTTTTTTCCCTTTTTCTGTTGTTGCTCATATTTTCCCCTCACATTAATTATACAGATGTACTGGGGGCTATGAGCTTTGCCACATCACAGAGGAAACCACAGGACTTCAGATCAGAAGAGCTGCCAGATGTACTTGCCTGGCAGAGTACCACACAAGGGTCACGGTGCAGGCTGCCAGACACTGTCTGTCTCAGCCAAACCGGATGGGGACATCACCTGTTTCCAGAAAACGGGACCACAGAAGAAACAGGCTCAGTGTAAACACAAAACAACTTTGGGGGATTAAATTTGGTAGTGTTTGCATATTTTTTCTTCTTTTTTTCTTTCCTTTGGTAGATGTACTAACTATGCGGATTCTTTAAGGTCAGAGCTGCCGGTCTATACTTAGGCTGAACAGCATCTCATTTCCTGGCAAGCCCTTTGCTTCCTGATACCTTTGCAATTTCAAGTCCGGAATTGAGACTTTCAGGACAGTTTTGTGTGCCTGCTTGGGAAAGAATGTTGTTTCTGTATGGCTCACCTCATTGTTCATACCCATGTATTTCATTTTTCGATAAGTCAGTAAAAGTCATGGAAGACAAGGGTTTTGAAGCGATTGTTTTCTTCACGGACCAACTCAGGAACAGGTTGTACGTTGTCTCCTTTAAGCAAACTTCCAGCTCCAGCCCTTCCAACAGTCTGCCAGGGATGCTTTTCCTTTTGAGCCTGTAGAAATGGCAGTCAGTAATGGCTGGTTTCATCTTCTGCTTAATTATCTTCTCTATTGGAAAGGTGACTTAAGATGTATCTTTTTTCTGGAGGAAACAGTTCCCACTGGCTTCCCTCCTGCTTAGAATGGATGATACCGTGTTAATATGTATCTCTTAGACTGCCTCTCTAACCTATACCCTTCCACATACAAGGAGGGGCAGGGAGAAGGACAAAAGTTACTATGGAATTTCTACTGCTATTCCTCAAGTGAAATTGAAGGGGAAAGCTAGCTGTCACCTCTGAATCCTGCTCCTAATTATCTTATCTACTTTCTTTCATGAAATTGAGGTTTGTGATCAGGAGGCACATGACAAGACTGGAGCAGAAATTTCCTCTTCTATCCCTGGTCTATGGATCTGGTTTTCTACTCTAATGGAAGGGAAAACAATTTTAATTGAATTAACCTCCAGGGTAAAATCTTCAGAACCATATAAGTGACTTCAGAACATAATCCCTCGAATTTTTGCTTGCTTCTTTGTTGGCTGGCTGGTAGATTTTCTCAAAAGTGCACTGTACACTTGTAGTACATCATGGTATTCGTTGCAGAGCCTGCTTAGATCCCAGGTTATTGCTGAGTGAGCTGGAACAGCCACACAAAATACACCGGTGACACAAAATACATCAGTGGTGTACAGAGGTGTCGGCTCCCAGGAACAGCAGTGGTGTACGGGTGTAATGCTGTTCCTCACGAGCACTGGGTAAGCCTTGGGGAGCGCGCCCGGGAGAAGCCGTGAAGTGCCTGACGAGAGGCGCTCGGGGGCTGCTCCCCTGCTCAGAGAGCACAGAGCAGCCAGGTCGCTCCGCTCCGCACCCCCTCGCACCGCTCTGTGTCCCCCCCGCACGCTCCGCACCGAACCCCCGGGCCGGGCTGGGCGCAGACACGGGAGGTGCCGCCCCGGCTGGCGCTGCCTGGTTGGAGCCTGTCCCACAGCGGGGGGCAGGGGGCTGCAGGGAGTGACAACCTCCAGCACCCCTTCCCCCTCTTTCCCTTCCCTTTCCCGCTAACTGCTCGCGGGTGAGGGCCTTCCCCTGCCAGGCTGCTCTGCAGCTTCCCCTCGGCCAGGGCGCTTTGGAAATCCGCTATCCCCCTCCCTAGCTCTCTCCTGGCACCGATGTGAGGAGCTGCTGGGTCCTCAAGGTTTTCCCTCAGGTGTTTTGTCCTGGGGTAAGTAGCATCTCCTTCGTTGCTGGCAAAGGGAAGGAGTTCTTTGTGAGTTGGTCATGCAAATCTGCTTTGGGGGTTCTTCCTTGTTTGGTCTCTCTAGCCATGTCCTGCCGGGACAAATGTCCTGTGTCCAGCCCGGACCGGGGCGGGGAATCGTTCCTTGCTTTGAAGGACTTGGTCCTTCCATGCTGCTGGCTCCGAAGGACTGAGCTCTCAAACAGCTACGACAGCGGTGTCGAACGGCCAAGCCAGCGTGTTTCACGGGGACTCTGTAGATGAAAACCCAAGAGGGAATCCACCTTCTTACGGATTTCTTCTCTAGTCTTTTTCTATGAATGTGCAACTAGTAGGTAGCAACTAGGCTTGTAACTCTTGAGTTCTAGAGAAGCAACAGACTGTAACCCAGTCTTGCTCAGGGTGGGATATGGGCTTGGACCTGGTTACAAGAGATGTCTGTGAGCTGAACGTAACTTCTTTTTTTTTTTCCAGCTTTTTCTGCTCCTGGCTGAATTTCGGGTTAATTGTCAGAATAACTTGTCTGCCAAGGAGGTATTCGTTTGTGAATTTACTCAGGCTCGCCCATGGTAGGAGGAAAGACTGGGCTTGTCACTCTTTCGGGGTTTCCCTAGTGAGTTTTGGTATGTAACAGATTTAATTACTTAGTTGAGTTTCTTGAGTTCACCAATGCAAGCTAGAAACGGTAAATGAGACAAGGGGTGCGAGAGAGTGAGTAAAGAGGAATGAAACCGTGATCTCTCCCAGATGTTAAAGAAATTTCTGTGCAGCTGAACAAAGGTGCTGTCTGTCCAATATCATTTTTATTCCAAACCTTCAATATTGCAGCTGACGGCAGAAAATGTGCAGTAAAACATGGGGAGGCCACTGGGTAATATCCACTGTAAAGTGTTAATTGCCTATTGAGGCTGTAAACTATGTCAATATGCCTGGATCTGAGTTATTGACAGGCTCCCATTTATTCCAGCCTCACAAAGCTGGGCTCTTTAGAACTGGGCTCTAATCAGTCATGCTTTACTGAACCCACCAAGAAGCACCAGTCAATAAATGCGCTTGCCGTCTTAACCCTTTGAAGTTTGTAAAATTACAAGTGGGATTGATAACATTGATTTGGGGAGAACTCCTGACAGCGGAAACCCTTTGGAAACGAAAGCTGCCTGCCGTGAATGACACCTGCTCTGGCCTGATGGCTGTCCTGGCTTTGAGGGGCTGAACCTGTCCTGGGTTTGAGGGGCTGAACCTGTCCTGGGTTCTTCTTGTCAGCTCCCGAGGCCTGAAGCGGAGTAAGGAGCTGCTTCTCGGTGTTTGCAGCGACACAGCATAGTGATGGCTACGGCTGCCTGTATTGTGCCTAGCACTGTTAAAAATTCTGCCATAGAGGCTGTGGGCTGCTAAGCATCCCATAGGATCGTTTGCAAGAGAGAGGGCATTGCCCCTTATCTGCCAACAACCCCCAAGTGTTGCACCTTTCCAGTGCGGATGGGATTCTGGTTTTGAACATCCTTGTTTGGGAGCGTGACTGAGTGTTGATGTGCTGCAGCTGCGGTGGCATCGAGGTGTGAAGCAACGGGCGAATAAAGGGCCAAATCCTGCCCGATGAGGGGGAGGGGAAAAAAAACCAAACCAAACCAAACCAACAAAAAAAAAAAAAGCCAAAAAAAAAAAAAAAAAAAAAGGAGAAGGGGTGTGTTTTTGGGGGTGTGGTGTGTCTCTTCTGAGATGGGCTGCCTCGCAGGTTGCTTTGCTGGCCCAAGGGGAGAAGTTTATCGGTGGGCTCCTAGAATTCCCCTTGCGTGGTTCCTCAGCGGTATCTGAGCTAAACCAGTTACAGTCAAGTACTGTTGTGCTAGTTTGCGCTTTTAAACAAAGCGGCTGAAGCCTGGAGAAAGAGCCGCTTTTCATTTGCAAGGAGCAAAGCCAAATAAACGCAGGTGAGTGTTACCTGTGAGAGCTGGAAGAGAGGTAAGACAAAGGTGCTGCTGATGCTTGGTGCAATCTGTAAGTGAAAAGGCTTTAGAAACGTGGTACAGAATTGGAAGTGAGGCAGAAAACCCTTTCTGTGGCACTTGCTTTTACAGTGTTTGTCTTGTAAATGCATTCTGGGGAAGTGTTTCTTTCTCAATATTTTTCTAACCATCTACAAAGTGATATTTATCCTTCTGGATCTGTTTTTGTTTATTTTTTTTTCCTCCGAAATGACGAGGTTTTTTACTTAAAGGATGGGCTCAAAGTTTGCTCTTGTTTAGACACCAGTGGTACCTGGAAAAATATATGGGGTGGGTTTTTTTTTTTTACAAACTCGTAGCATGCAGTTCCTGCCCTGGGCCAGGCCTTGTGAGACGGTGATTATGATGACCAGTTAATGTATTTTTTAAATACTAGCGGTCTGCCTGTACTTGGTGCTAAGTGGTATTTTAACAATACTAATTAATTTGTACTTGCTAAATTAAGTGCATCAAGGTTTTAAGCGGGGAGGTTATGCTCAGGTTAACTATTTATTCTGCTCTTTTCAGTGTGGCAGTGCAAATCTTCTGTCTGTCAGAATAGAGCCAAGCATCCTGCCATTAATCCGAGGGATATATGCAACTCAAATCCAGACCTTGAGCCTGAAAACATACACTTGCCCGGTGACTTTTGGATCTGTTCTGTAGTTGATGCTGAGTGGCTATTTCGTATAGTGCGAGCAGCTACATATGCTCCTATCCCTCTGTGGTAAATAGATGCGCTTGCAGACGATGTTATTATTCTTCTAATCTCAATGAAATCGTGATTTTAAGCACTTGAGAGTCGGATATAGTTTCTTGCTTGTGTGATACGACCAGCTGCTTTAAATACATACAGTGTTTTTGCAGCGTGTGGATTAATACTTATAATAACTACTCCCAAGCTACAAAAGGAAATAAGGATTTAATTTAATTTTCAGCTCTTTGTAGCCTTCCTTCCCCCCCCCCCAACCGAACCCCAACAACTCAGAAAAAACAACCCACCACCAAAACAACCAAACCCCAGCCACCACTCCGTAGAGATTTGAGTATAACTTTTATATGATAACTGGAACAAAAGACATGGGACTGCTCAGGTTTGCCAGGAAGGTGCTGCAGGTCAAAATGCTCGTGGGCAGAGCCTGGGACAGAAGGTGACCACTCGTGGTTCATGGTTATGGGCAGCTGGGGGGTTGTGTACAGGTCGTGTGTGCGTTCTCTCCATCAGTCAATGCTGTCCATGCAGACCGCAGCAAGCGTGTTAGATTTGAAAGAGCTGCAGTTCATCCCATGACATTCTGGAGGGGGAGGGGGAAGAGAAGGACCCTTCCCAGGGGAAAGAAGCTCAGGGACTTGGAGCAGCAGCAGGGGGAAGCATGACATACATGGAATTTCTTTTATCCCCTCGCATTTGATGGAGAGGAATTCAGCGATGGGTTGCGGTGCGCATCGCTTTCCGTGGGCTTCTCGCAGGCTCTTTGCTGTGTGATGTGACCGCTAGAGAGCAGGCTTAACCTAGTAACAAGACCTAATTAGTTCTTGGCCTCTTCATTCCCTCTTCCCCCAACCCCCTTCCACCTCTCTATCTAGGCAGAGGGGACTTCCATGGTTCTTAGCTTTGCCTCCAACGCTGTGCAATCTTCGGGCTAATTAAAACGCCGCAGACGGCCTGAACCCCACATTAAAATTTGATGAGGAATTGATCAGCCAAGCAAACAGGAAATTTAGCTGTGTGAGTGAAGGTAATGTTTGCTCAAATGTGTAATGAGGTCCATGGGGAATATTTATGGGGACCTTAGTGACGGTTTCAGCAGATCCTTCTCCTTGAAGTCATCTTACCTGCTTGTCCTCTCCTTCAGGAGAGTGCAGGCACAAGGGAATCCAAAGCTGTGTGAGCCAAAGGTGTGTGTGTGTGTTTTGGAAAATGGGTCATGTTTGGCTAAGGCGGTGCCATGTGAAACTCTTAAGTTGTGGAGCTGCAAATCAACCCTCTTGCAGCTTTGCCTTTGTACTAAAGATAAATAGTAAATAAATATAATCCAAGCAATTGTGTAGCAAAATTGCTGGTGAAACTCTTAGCAAACTCAACAGCTTATTCAAAAAGTATCATGCACAGTGTTACAGCAGATGTTAGCCCTATCTAGGTAGGCTTCAGGATACGGTATAAAAGCTGTCAGCACGCTGGTATTTGGAAGAAAAGCAGTATGTTGTCAGAGGGCCATCTTCAGCAGCTTTTATCTATTTCTAATAATTGCTGGATATCAGATATAAATGCTTTCCATGTGCAGCAAACAGATGAGCTCACCTGCCTCTTTGTCGCTGCTCTGCCAAGGGTAAACCAGCATGTGCAAGTCTGAAATATCTTGAGTGGGCTTTTAGTGATGGGTGATTATCACCCTCAAACCTGTATCTCCAAGCCACCTCTACTGAAAGCTCTCCCAAACCTGGAAGCCCTTCCCATTGCAGAACATGCCCACCCAGATATGGGCATTCAGCACAGCACATCTGCAAGTCTCAGCTCCCTAATAACCCATGGTTTTCTTCTAGCATCCTTTGAGGCTACTTCCAATTTTGACAGCTTATAATGAGAGGCAAGGCTGATACCTGGAAGAACTTTTGAGTACACAGGCTGGGTGACTTGTCCCTGAGCATTGTGATATAAGAGGTGAGGAGAGGTGGGCCACTTAGTGTAAATGGGGTAGGGTAAGGGCAGTTCCCAGTGTGAGCCCTATGGTGACTTGTGACTGCAATCTCTGCTGGGGTGTGTGCCATTGCTTTGCCTGGTGTGGGAATACAAACCCTAAACCTGCTCTTAGCAGCAGTGTTGGGGCTCGTTGTGACTGAGTGCAGCATGAGAAGGCAGCAGAGAAAAAGTGTTTCTTGCTTGCAATAAAATCCTGGAAAGTTTAGTCAGTTTGAAGTATGTCTACAAAGGCACTGACACTGGGCAAGCTTGTGTTTGAGTGTTGGGGAGGTACTAGTCATGGGATTTCTCTAAAAAGAAGTAAAAAAAAAAAAAGAAAAAGAACCAAGGGACAGGTGATAGGATGAGGGGGAATGGGCTCAAGTTGTTGCAGGGCAGGTTCAGATCAGACATTAGGGAAAAATTCTTCACTGAAAGGGTTATCTGGCACTGGAACAGGCTGCCCGGGGAGGGAGTTGAGTCACTGACCCTGGATGTATTTAAGACAGAGGAGGTGCTCAGGGATATAGTAAAGTTTAGTAGAGAACAAGTATGGTTGGGACTCTATGACCTCAAAGTTCTCTTCCAACCTAGTGATTCTGTGATTCTGAAATACTGAGTGTGTGTGAATTTGGGAATATGAATTTATATTTTTAAAAGATCACAAAAAACTGTGGTGCCATGATGTCTAAACTAATTTTTTTTTTTTAGTAGGCCAAGAAAACTAGGTTTCTGGTCCTGTGCTCAGTGTGTTGTAATAAAAAGTTGATCTTGTCCATCTAGGTTACAGTTAAGTCTTGGACCACTCTCTAGGAGGAGGAGCAGTATAACAGCAGTGTCAGCACACTGGGAACTGAGCTGGTTGCCTTGCTGCCAGGCACTGGTGTCTGCATGCTGCTGCACAAAGCCATGGGGACATCTAACCTGGTATATCTTAAATATGGTGCTCCATTAGGCCATTTAAACTGTCATTTATGAGTCTGAGGCTCGCCCGAGGAGCAGCTGTATTTAATTCCTGTCTGCACTGGATCAGAAAATGTTTAAATGAAGGATGTGGCAGGACATGCCAACCAGACTGCAACCTGTCTCCTGCAGAGACTCAGGCCTCTCTGCCTGCTTTTGTTGTGTAGGAAAAACACTATGTGAGAAGCTAGAACATGACCTTACAGCAGAATCTAATCACCGATGCTGCAGTCACAAGGCACTTGTTTACATCCAGCTATATATGTCTGTTACTGAACATGCTTTCAACCTTGTTGACACTTCATTCAACTTGTGAGATGGGGATTTGAACCAAGTATTAAAACTTCAGGGGCTGTCGATAAATCCTATTTTGCATTGCTTCCATCTTGCTAATTACCCAGCCTGTTCAGAGATTGTGGGAGGGGCCATGGGACTGTGTAAGCACCCGTTAAATAAGCAAGCAGTGAATGCAGTAACTCAAAAGCAGGATAGTTTCCCATAGTTAGGGATAATAGTCTGCTGGGATTCTTCTCTTGGGTGCTAACTCATTTTGCCCTGGCTCAGTTGCTGGAAAGTTCTGCCCTGGCCAGAGAGACCCACAGCCCAGAAGTGAGAGGTGTAAGATTTAATTGCCAGAATGCCTGCATGGGAGTTGAGCCCATGCAAGGAGGCATAATTTTTTTTTAGAAGCGTTTTGCCATGGATAACTGATGCTTTGTCTTAATGCTAGCTGTCTTGTCACTACTGACACCAACCTTCAAAGGCAGTGCTTTCCAGTGCTCCAGCCTGCGATCTGTTAACTTTATTGACAACAGGGTTCATTACCGCTGCAGTGCTTTACAGAACACTGAACAGGGCTGGACTGAAAACCAACCTCAGTGCAACTGCTGTATGTATTGGGAGCTTTCTGTTAACAGCTCCAGTTTAAAGGCCAGTTGCTGTACCACTAATTTAATCTATTTGGTGACTAGAACATAGGGCTTTAAGTAAGAATTTAGGTGCAGTTGAGTCAGGAATTGTGGAGAAGTCCAAGTCTACTTTATTGTCACAGCTGCCTCTATCAATCAGACCTGTAATCCTGCCAAAAAAAGATAAGTATGGCTTGTTTAAACTGATTTTTTTCCATGAAACATTGCAAGTGTAGTTCTAGTCTGCAATTCTTTGGTGATAATTCATGAATAAATCTTTTATTATTTTGCCAATTACTAAGACTAGGCTAGCTGGTCCACAGTTCTCCGGCGTCATCCCTAACTTTTTTCAGTTTGAAATGATGTTGGCAATCCTGAACTTTTGGCATTTATGAGGTTGCATTTAAAAAGTTAAGTCCACTAGTTCCTTTAAAACTCTCTGGTCTCTGTTATCTTGACCCGTTGATTTAATTTTATTTGCCTTTTGCCTTTGGCAGACAGCTGAAGATAATGCAGGCAACTTAGTTACTTGATGAGAAATCCTTGGATGAGAAGGAGTAGTTGACCCTCCCATCTAGCGATAGCAAACAGGGGATGTTTGTGTACATTGGCTCCTCTTGCTTCAACTATGGACAAAAACTATTTGTGAAACATTACATGCAGATACTGGAAAGGCAGGATAGTTTTACTGTCTGTACTCAGCAAGAATAAATATAGGCGTTTTGGTGTGGATTTTTATAGTACATTGCTTGATTTTCTGTTTATTCCATTAGCCTCCTCTTATCAGGTTTTTAAACTTTGAAATTTAAAAAAATCTTTTAAGGAAGAATATATATTTTTTGCCAGCATATTATTCTTTTAAATTATTGTTTGTGCAATTGTGGCTTTTTCCACATCCACAGAAAATCCCTGAACAATTAACAATTTCTAAGGATGCTTTGGTTAAACATGATGCTCCTGGTCAGTTATCACCCAGAGTCTTTTAAGCCTAGAGAACAGGTCTTGCTAAATGCCATAGTGTGTGAAGTGTGGAAACAATTGAACCCAAAATATACTCCTTATGTGAATGGCTGTTTTGGATTTTCCTGGCTTTAATCTTGTAGTCCTCTCTGAGTTGTGGAGCTCATAACATGGGCAGTTCCTCTGCTGGTAAAGCTCCTGTTGGTTGTAAAGATACTAGTGTCTGTGCAAGTATATTTGGAGGATCTGCCTCAAACAAAGAACCTGTGTCAAAGGAAAGGTTTAACGTGAAAGTAATGTGATCAAGCACTAAGTTGCCTTCACCAACAATTAAGTGTAACAGCACCTAATGGCAGGCTAGGAAGGATCAGCCTGAGGGCAATTTCTACCAGCGCTTCTCTGCGGCTCTGCTGTCTGACTTAATAAACTTTTCATGCACAAAGTTTCAATTAAAGGGAACTTGCTTTGTATTTAGAATCAAATCAGGCATGTGTTCTCAATAGTCGTGGGGTAGTGGAGATGCTACAGCGAGAGTGCTTGGCTTGTTACAAGGTCAATTAAAAAGGACCACCACCTGCCTGCCCTGCTCCCCCAGCAGATGTGGCATCCTGGAGAAAGGGTCCAAGTGGCAACCGTGGCCAAAGGGCCAGTCTGGATTTGGATTGCAGGAAGCAAGGTTGAGTGGCACTGGCCTTGCAGTGCTTTCCTTCAGCACCTTGAGTGTTTCCACCCAAAACCCTGGGGTCTTTTTCAGAGGGAAAAGAGAGCGTGTTTAAACACACAAACATTTTGGAAAAGGAAGTGGCAGCCCTTAGTTTCATTGGCAATCCCAGGGCTAACAGCAAGGCATGTATCCTTATTGTAAAGATGAGGGGATCCCTGTTCCCTTTAAAGGCAGTGAGCTAAGTCTTTCTGTCTTGTCTTGCTTTTTTTAAGCATTGTTCTCTCCTTGCCTCTCCCCCACACTGTTCAAGCCTGAAGCCCCTGTGGGTGTTGCTCTGCTTCAACTGCTTTGAGGCACAGCAGAAATACATCCACTTGAGATGCCTCTTTGTTTTCTTATTGTAGCCTCTCACCCAAACTCTAATTGCTCTAGGAACACTAGTGAGCTTGTCATCAGACTTCCTTGTGATGGTGGCAAACGCTATATTAATTTTATAGACAGGGAATATATCTGAGCAAGCTCACACTGATTTCATCAGAGGGACCAGGGACAACTTCCATTTTTGCTTTTTATTTAAAATGGGGCCTTTCTTACAGGGTCATCCTCTGCTTATTCTTATAATAAACCCATTTTCAAGAAAAATGGGATGCTGTACAGCTTCTAACAAGTTCAGCTACAGACAAGTTTGGAACTGGGGATGCTGTCATGCTGGCTGACCATGAAGCCAAGTGACAACTGGTCAAGGCAGCACAAAGGTGCAGAGGGGTGAGCGAGGAGGCAGACCCATGGGAACTTCTCTGTTGCAATTTTTGTAGTAATATCTTAGATGAGCTAAAAAGTCTCAGGTGCATTTTGGAGGTACCAAGAAGAGATATAAACAGTGAAGAAGGGGACCAGGTGGGATGGAGCTGAAGCAGGTCACCCTGAAGCCTCTGCAGCACAAATGCCCTGTTTTGGTGGAGGTCCTGTTGCCAGGTGCTCTGCTCCAACACCTGGACCCAGGCGAAAGGCAAAGCTTTTCATTGTCTTCTGTGCTTTTTTGTTGGGCAGTGTTTTGAAAGTCTATGACCGTATTTTGGGTGGATAAGAATGCAGGCTCTCTTTGTGTCCTGCTGTGGTAGCAGAGTTCTTGTGCCATCATGTTGCAGATGCTTACAAGCTTTTTGAGCCAGTGTGGGCCACCAGATATTGCAACACTGAGACTTAGAATAGACTATCTTCTTTAATCATTGTTTAAAACCCTCCAAAATTAAAAAATGTTCTAGTGTCTCAACACATTTGTCTAAGCTGAGGCATTACCCATTGGCTGGGTCTCTGGTTGTCTCCATATTCAGTCCTGGGACCTCTCAAGCTGTATCAGTTGCTTCCCGAGGTGAGGAGTAGGGGACTAGCTGATGACTTAGAGGAGTTTGCTGTGCTGGAGTCTCTCTGTATACATGTGTAAACAGGAGCCAAGCAGATGCAAAGTGCAGTTTGCAGATTTACCTATTCTCAGGGATGCCTGCCTTTGGGAAGAAGCTCTGCAGCCTCCTGAGTTTCTTCTTACCTTTTGAAGACTTTTAAATAAAGAGAAAATATGTCAACTGTTAAGGTACTTGGTACTTGGTGTGAGTTAAACTAATCTCTTGCAGAAAAAGTTTTGTCATGGTTTTGACAAATATATTTAGTAGCTACAGTATGAAGGTGTGGGCTTTCTTGTGTTTGTTTTTGTTTTATTTTTTTCCCCTTTTCTGTCCCCTTTCCCCCCCGGCCTGCCTACTGGCCAGACACCTGCTCTGTATCCTCCCCTCCAGTAACTCTGGGGGATGCAAAGGGTTCAAACCCAACAGTTCAGCTCTTCTGATATTTCTGAGGGTGTCTTTCTATTCTTACCAAAAACCTTCAACACTTTTTGGAAGGACTCCTCTTGACTGAAGGAAGGCCTCAAGAGCCCAATCTTCAAGATGATTCCTTATGGAAGTCCTTCAACATCCCAGGAAAGACTTCTTACAAATGTCCTGTCATCACTTCAGATTCAGTTCTGACAAGAAGCCACAGGGGTCTCATTCATAAAAGCCTTGCACATCATATTATATGCCCACAGTTACTGTAGACATTTCTGGGCTGCAATAAACCTGTGTGACAGAAACCATTCTTTCTTTTTACAGGTGACATCCTCAAATTGCTGGGTCCTATTCTCCATTGCTTTGCACCTTAGCTGCTCTTATCCAGTTATGCAAACTCTTACCAGATTGGAACAGTAGCATTTCATCCTCCTGCCCAGGAGAGTTAATGTCGGCAGAAGTGAAAGGCAATGGAGAATGGAGTTATATAGCTTCTCTCGTCTCCCAAAGTGAGCATTTCAAAGTTGTGTATTCCAGACAGAAATGAAGGTGGGCGGTTTGAAGATGGCTTGGGTAAATGCTTTGCGTTGTGTGTGACCTCTAAAAATGAAGGGACAAAGTCGGTGCGATCTGCAGAACGGCAATTAGCAGGGGAAGGGTCAACCTGTTTTTCAAAAGTATAAAATTAGATTAGAGAAGGCATTTTGGCCATGGGGCCTTCCTTAGGCTAAAGAAGAACAGGATGTTGTTTAGTTTTGCTGTGTCCTAGTTTCACCATGCCCCGAGGAAGACCCTCGAGGCTGAAACCTTATTTCTAATTGTTTTGTAAATGACTTTTTCTTCCCTTTTCGGCATTCAAGATGACACCATTTTTGAACAGGAGAGTTTCCGTTGGACAGACACTTCCTGAACAAAGGAAGAATTTTAGTTAATATTAAAATAGTCACAAACTTGTTGACAATCTCCTAGTTTTCTTCTGTATTTTCTCTTTTTGCTGGGCTAAGTGTTTGGCTTATCTCTCACCTGATGTGATGGTCTGTATGGATATATTGCCCAGAAACATATAAAAAATACTAAAGGTCTTTCAGAGTGTGTTTTGTTCAGATATCTGCCCCAGAAACTTCCAGAGAACTGCTGAAGTCTAAATCAGTGCAGTGCAGGAGATGAGCACTTTCATTCTGATTTCAGCAGTCGGATGACCAAGACAAGGGTAACTAAGGCCAGAGCTGCAGCTTTGGATGCTCTGGCTAATACTCCAGTGTTGGCTTGTTGATCACTCTCTGATGGATCTTTCCATCAGAGAGTACCAGCACACTTTGTACCTGCTGAGTAGATGGGTTCTTTGGAAAGCTGAATTTGTTACTAGCGTCTACATGGCTTTTGGTCCTTGTTTTAATATCCCCATGCAGTAGGCATAGGTGTCTGGCTATAGTGATAGGTAAGGTGAGATGTAGTTTTTGTAACTATTAATATTAAATGGTGACTGATAAGTGTTTTTGTACAGTAAATCTCTTGGGATATTTTGTAGCAGAGTCTTAATCTTGTGAGAAACCAAAGAGCTTGAAAAGCTGAAATATGCGAGACTTCTAAGTCTGTGCTGTGACTATTGAAATAAACCCTGCTATCTTCAGAATCTGGTGATGGGCAAAAGATCTTGAAATTTTGAATATGCAGGGGACGATTCTCTCATTCCTTCTGAAGAGGTTGAGAAGAAATACAGAGTTGCTATTGGCAAGAGATGTAGGCATAATTTACTTATCAAAACCAAAGTTCATTTGCACTGAGGCACTCGTTATGTCTAACATGAGTTAACACTCCTATTGTAGTTTGACATGTACTTATGAAATAATGTTTTTCTTCCATAGTATTATGGAGCACAGTAACAGACAGGAAAGCTGGTTTTGTCTAATGCCTTTCAAAACCAAGAGAAATCATCAATTAAGAAACATGAGCGTTGATTGGAAAGCAGTTGGAGTGAAACTGTAGTGGTTTGAAGTTGTACACAGGTGAACACGTCTTGCTACAACTACATCACATGTAGTTTCAAGAGTAAAAGTAGTGATCTATAGTAAATTAATTTCTAACCAACTGTGAGATAGTAGTTTAATATCTTAGACTATTTTAAATAGTCTACGTCTCTGAGAGATCTAGAACTTCTGAGTGTGAGTTTTCTGTTTTCCATATACTTTGATCTCTTTTTTTTTCTCCTGTAAGTTCGTCTTCCAAATACTTAAGACTTTAACTGTCATAGTTCATGGTTTGAATTACTAGGATGTCACCTGATTAAAGGCTATTAAAATTTCATCTTTTTTTTCTCCCACCCTGCATTTACAAACTGTTTTTTGAGTATTTGACAATTTTATTACTGTTTTTCTTTAAGATATCTTTCTAAAGGGCCTGTGGTGTGGCTTGATGTCCAGCTAATCTCAGGGTAGGCTTTCGTGACACTGGTTATACTGGGTGTGTGGGGTAGTCCACCTACACATCCACACCTCAAAAAAAAGGAAATTTTGGGGGAAAACATTGACTTCAAACTACCTTTTCTTCCTCCTTTGGCTGTAACCAGCCTTATTGAAAGGAAACTTCTTTTCCTAGACTTGGAATTCTCAGGATCGGATGTCTCATGGTTGTAGTATCCTACTCCAGACATAAGCCTTGAGTTCACACTTAAGCTCCAACCTTTTTTGAGCAGCTCTTCAGGTGGCTATTTCTGTCTGCCAGCTGCCAGTCCTTTTTAGAGATTAAAGGTACACATCTGATTAACAGCTTTTGTGTAGGCAGAGCTTCGGTGGGCCTTTGCCCTGATAAAAGGCAGCATGGGCAGAGCCCCTTGTAAGATTTATTATGCAACATGCAAAAATTGCTGCCACAATTACAAGCAGAAATATAAAATAGGACAAAAATAAAACCCAGAATCAACACGAACTGATGTTACATCAAATAAAAAATGTCCTGTACGTCGTCCAGAATGTCAAGGTGTCCTTTGGGAAGAATGACTTCCACAGGGCAGGAGGCCTGTGGGTGAAGCTGGCCTGCCAGCTTGCTGTACACTTATAGCAGATATTTATAGCATGCTTAGAAATGTAAATAGAGGGTGTATGAAAATGCTGAGTATAAAACATTATCAAAGATGACATGAATCCTGGTGCTTAATGAGTCTAAGCAACCAGCTTTACAACTTTTTCTATTTTTTTAAAGTGTATTTTATCATACACACAGATCTCTAATAAGTGGGAAGAAACTCAAAATGTTGCCTCAAGCTATCCTGGCAGATCTGGCTGGATGCAGCCGAGTAATCACAAGAGGGTTTGGAGGTGAGGGGTTGGGTTTTTGTGGCTTTTGCATTTTATTTAGAAACATACCCAAAGGCATTACTGACTTTAAGGCTCAGAGGGGTCATTAGACTGCATTATCTGATTCCCGTGTAACTGGGACCATATAAAAGTGTCTGAATTCCTTCATTTTAGAGAGTTGAGGAGGTTTGAATCTTAGATGTCAGGATCACCCAGTCCTTCCCCGCATTGCTCAGGGTGGGGGCTGTCTGGTTTAGTCCCAGTATAGAAAATGTGAAGTACTATTAGAGAATTTAGTATTAGGTTTCTCTGCTGATTATTACTGGTTTGGGATGACTTTGGTGAGAGATTTTATTCAGAGCAATAGCTAAAGTGTGGTACCACAAGTAATAGATTTAAATCAAAGGGGAAGCCTAGCCTGAACGGGAGGGGAAGGTTTTGGGTGCTGTTACTTCTTAGCTGGCCATGGAGTCCCTGTTTCTTAACACAGTGCCAAGCAGATTGGACAGTCTGTGGCCAGGAACAGTAGGTGAAGAAAATGAACGAGCTTGTGTGAGGCCAAAAATCTTCAGGGGCTGCGCGGGAAGAAGTAATCCAGGAGCTCTGGGGCCCCATGAGCCTGTGGGAATACAGTGTGGGGAGACTGGGTGTGCTGGAGCTGGAGCTTTCCTTAGCCATCAGATTGCTATGATGGCTGAGATGGGCAGGGGGATGGATCCTTCCTTTTGTGGAGCTGCCAGTGTGCTTGCCTTGGGCCCAGCAGGTGTGGTTCAGTCCCATGTACATCCCAAAGTCTTTCATATATTTGACAGTATGAATACTTGGTGATATTTGTGATTCATCTGAACAATGTCAGCACAGCTCTGAGGTGCTGTGCAGGTAATCACTGGAACACACTAACACTACATTTGATCACAACTTTTGTTCATATCAAATGTGAAAAGCCAAGACTAAACTTGGCCTTGAAACACCTTCTTTTTTCTTTCCTGTTTGCTCACCACCTGACCTGATAGGGCTGCAGCCCATGATAGGATCTGTCTGTGCCACGGGTGTGTAGAGGGAAATGCTACCTTGCTAACCTTTGAGGTGAGATTCAGTTTTGTAGAGTTGAGGCACAAGCATGTTATATGTAGTGGAGAGAGGGGAACTGCAGTGCGAGATGGGAATAATAGTTTCATCAAGGACTGTGGCTTTTAGGGGGAAAAAGTGGGGATTTGGACACCTGAGCTAGTGTTCCTGCATTGCTGGAGGTGTAATTCAATATTGAGCTGACTCTAGCAAATCACTGTGCTTCACTAGAACACGCCAAAGTGTTTAAACTTGCATCAAACTGATGGGAAACAAAATGCTTCCTTCCCCCTGCCCTTCATACACATGGAAATCTTCAATTTGGCTGAAAGTGCTCTGTGTGTGTGTGTGTCTGTGTGTGTAGAAAAGTTGCCTTTTATTAAAAGATTCCTAAGCTGTCAAATTATTCTAGCCAAATACCTAAACCATGGCAAAGGAAGTAGAGGATAGATGTGTGTATCTGTTTGGATAATCTCAGTAAGAAGAGTGGTGTTTGTTTTGAAGGCTGATGGGAAGATGTTTGGGCCGCTGGCCAAAAATAATAAAGTTCATATTTTTCCAGATTTGTGAAAAATGAAAAATCTTATGCTTCTGCCTCAGTTTATTTTTGTTGCTATTCATCACTAAAGCAAAATGCGCTATTTATTGCCTAAGAGTGTTTTTCTTACCAACATGGCATAATGTCTTTACCAAAAAAGTTAGCATCTGTGAGTTAAAATGCATATGAGGATTTACTTTTTGTTCCTTCGGTGAATGCTGCTGTTGTTCTTATCTGAAAAACTGCTTTTTGCATTGACAGAAATGGTGAAAAATGACCCAATTTCAGATTATTTACACAAACTAGCTTTAGTTCCACACTTCACTTACAAACATAGATCACAGTACCACAGTATTTAAGCTCAGGCTTAACTTTACACTTGTGAATAGCTTTATTGACTGCAGTGGAGTTACTCATGTAGAAAGGTTGGTATGTCGTTATGTGTTTAGCAGATTGGGTTACAGAAAGTTGGAGTGGCCTTGCCTGGAAAGTCCTGGACTGGCTGTGAACTCGCAGCTTGGATTTGCAACAGGATTCCTTTATAAACTTTAATTACTCTCTGTGACTTGGTTCCCATTTCCACCTTGGCTCCCAGTTTCTTCTCGCTCGTTTCTGGTCTGTTAGCTTTTCTGATCATAAATTCTTTAAGATGGGGAATTTTCTTGGTGACTAATATCTGATGCTCCAGGTACAGAGTATAGGTAGGTGCACTGGTGTGAAAGCTGGGCCATCTCTGTATATCCCTGTCCTATTCTGTTTCTTTGTGGATCGTGTGTCCACTCCTAAGAGCTGGTGGTGCTTGCTAGTACACTTGGGCTCATTCCCTCTTCCAGGTGTAAATACGATGCAGTGCCCAATGCACCAGGACCCCGCTCCCCTCTGGAACAAAGATGTGCTTATAATTTCCCCTCTGTGAATGTCACTAACTGACCTCTGGCTTTATTTTTATTAATTACCAAATTTAGAAAATTAAAGATACAACAAAATCATAAATCTAGGTCAAATTGAGCTTGAAATACTGAAGGAAGTGCCTCTGTAACGCATTCACCCACACAATCTTTTCTATTAATCCAACAAATGCCTTCCTTCGGTAAGCAATTCTGTTTCCTTTTTTTCACCCTCATCCACAATAAGCACCTACATTTGTTTCTTCTTTTTCTTCTAGCCTAAAGATAATTCATTAAAGTAGCTCTCCCTCCCCCTTTCTTGATCCACCTCTCCCACCTCCTAACACCCCCCTAAAAAACACCATCAATATTTCATAAACTTACAGTGACAAATGTATTTTAATGTGGTCCACAGAGAACCCGAGATTGATTGGCCTCTCAGAAATATGACACGTTTCAAAGCAGGATATTCATGGAGTGTTTTAGTGCCTACATTAGTCAGAGAGAAGCAGCGCCTAAATTTATCATAGTTATGGCTTTCTCGGTATCCATTTTCTTTTAGCCGCTGACAGCAAGTATCTGAATGGTCCCTATTGATTGGCTTTGTGGTTCTGTCTTTAAAATGCATTGGCTGTGGGGGTTTTCAGATCAAATTAAGTCTTGGCTTCCTGGAGTTTGTGCATATCTACAGCGCAAGTGCGGACAAAGCTGGCTTCATTCATGCTGATTTTCATTCACACGGGCGTAGGGGAAGGGAGCACTGAAATCTCCACTGATGTCGTGGGGCAACTGAGCCCTCTTCTTTGAAAAGGAAATGTTTTGTAATCCCAGGAGGAAGCAGCAAGGAGGGATGGGGGATGGGAAGCACCTACTACTGCCTGTATGGGTGCCAATGGGCCAGAGGGGTCATCCTGCACCCACTGTGTGCAGCCTCAGGAACCGGGGGCTGTGGAGAAAGCCCAGATATCTTCATGAGATGTCTTCAACGTTGCTTGGAATCCCTAATCATGAGAAGCATTATCTGATGAGCTGTGCAAATAGTCTGTGCTGTTCTTGTCTGGCTCTGAGCAGGAGACTTGGCGTCACTTGATAGCCTGTCTGCCCTGTTACATCCTTCACACAGGCAGCCCTGGTACCAGAGATGTGTGAGTGAATTCTCAGTCTGGTGACCAAAATTGAGGACCACAGAGAGGATGGTTTTCATGACAAAATAGGTTATTAAAATATTTTTAATGTGTTGACCAAAGAAAACACTCTGTTTATACAGTTTTAATTTAACTCTGGAAATTTCAGTTTAGCACAAGGGAATTGCACACTCTGTATAACGTATCTAGGAAGTTTTAAAGCATACTTACTACCCTTATTTTCCCCCTCCTAATGTATTGATCATATTTGAGGAGCTTTGAATAATTCACTCTTTCTATGAATCTGCCTTTGTAAATACACAGTCGCTTACTAATACCCTTCCTCTTGAAATGAATTGCAAGGCTGGGGCAGAACAAGTGTTTGTGATGAACTGCACTCTTAATTTACAGAATAGTCCTTCAGGCATCTTGTTGGAAGAGGTACTTTGTGTGCTTGAACCATTTAAAATTCCCACTTTCTCCACTCTTACCCTTCCCCCTCCAGTTTATCAGTGTTATCAACCTAATATTCTTAAAGAGTGTAAAACTCATTTTTAAAAAGCAAGCAAAATAAATTAGCTCTTGGGTAATACTTGTTCACCATGGCTTGGGATTTTACTCCAATCTTTTGCAGTGCCCTGTTGTGAAACACAGGAATTCCAGCAGTTGACTGTATGTTGGTGGAAAATTGGAATGATTGGATTTATTAGGAGGGCAGAGAGATGCTTTTTTCAGAGTTCATAGATTCATGGACTTTGAGGCCAAGAGGGACCCCTAGATTGCCCCTCTGACTTATGGTATATCATAGACCATGGCATTTCACTTGCTTATGCAATAACTTCTGTGCTTAACTAAAGTGTAACTTGTGTCTCCCTGAAACAGGTATTCCAGACAGCATCAATTTCTTGATCTGAACATGTAAAAAGCTGGAGCATATCCTGCAATATTAAAAACAAAGGAGGGAAAAACCCTGTGCCTAGGTTTTAATTTAAATCAGCCTGGCTTCCTTTCCAGCCATTAGTTTTTGTTATGCCTCTGTCTGATAGATTAATGAGCCGTTTAATACCCTTTGTTTTCTCCCCATGAAGGTACTTATACACTAATCAAGCTACCTCTCAATCTTTGTTGATAGACTAAATAGATTGAGCTCTTTCTGCCCTCATTGAGATCTCCTGTCCCTCCTGCCCCCCAAAGTTGCTCAGATCTTTGGATTATATTCCCTGAACACTTTAAAAAGTTGTGACACTGCATGTGAGCTTTGTATACCTTTTACTGGTCTTCACCAATGTCATAAATAAAAGTATAATCACTTCATCAATCCTGCTTACTACTCCTCTTGTTTATACCTCTAAAACCAACATTAGCTGTTTCTGTCACAACATTGTGCTGGGGGCTTATGCTGAGTTGCTTGTTCTGTAAACCTTTTCCAAAGTAATTTATGTACAGGGTAGAGGTGTCCTCCCTTAGCACCGAAGGATGGCATTTCTTTTACAGTGTTTTCACTTCTGGGTTCCATTAGGAAAGCATCAGGCTCTTGTTTTCCATGACCTACAAAAGCTTCTTCATATCTGTATGTGAAGTGTACACTGGGCTTCCCTACCACCACCTTGGACATTAGAGAAACCAAAAGCATCTAGGCAGGTATATACCTGTGCTCTCCTTGGATATGATCCCTAGAGTTTCCCAAACTGCTGCTGGCTGGTAGAGGAATCACAGAATTGTAGGGGTTGGAAGGGGCCTCAAGAGATCATTGTGTCCAACCCCCCTGCCAAAGCAGCTTGGTACTCTTGCCTACTTTGTGCTATGATGCAGTCCCTTTGGTTTTAAAAAAAGTACAAAAAACCCTCCCAAACTCCAAAACCATCAAACCAAAATAAAAGAACCCCAACAGCAACCCAACCCAAAAGTCAAGAGGTCTGGTAGTACATAGATGGGAGATAAGGGTAGAGCAGCTGTAACCAGTACCAGTGCTGGGGCCATTACAGGACTGTCCTTTGTCTCAGACTGTCTTTGACTCGACTTGATGACGATTCAGTGGGGAGAGCTGCATTTTGTGCAGTCAAATTATTTATATACACTTCACTTAGTATTTAAGGAAAGAAAATGAAACAGATACGGTAATGCTGAATGTGATAATTACACTTCCCTCCTAAAGGAATCCACGCTGAGTCTAACATATGCTTTCATCCTCCAGGACAGACTCTTCTGTTAGTCTCTTTTTAAATAAATGATTAGAGCTGGCTGAGAGGATCTGCAAGAAGGATTCTGCAGACAGTCTCGCAGGCTCCAAGAGACTCTGCAGTCGGACTGTGATTTGTTCCTCTGCATTTACTCTTTACAAATTAATTTTATTTGTACTGGGGATTCACACAGAAGTCTTAATTAGGATGGAAATTATTGTGTGAAGAGAAATCCAACTGCAGATGCCAAATCGAGACCAAATTGTTGATAAGTGATTTTTAGTGTCTCATTTTTTTGTGCTTTGAGGATGACCAAGGGTAGGGTTTTTGATGGACAGTAGGTGTGTGGTGACGTCTGACAGCAGAGCCCTTGATGGAAATATTGTGCTGGACTTCCTCCATCCCCCAAGGAGTAGAAGCATCCAAAATTGCTTACTTTGGTGCCAGGATATTGCTTCTGGAAAGAAAACCCCAGAATTTTATTGATGCAGGTACTCAGGTGGCTCTTGTGTACACAAAGATATGCTTTTTCTGCCAGCAGAGGCTATTTTTGAATAAACACAGGTGTTTTCTGCTTGTTGTCCTGCCTGATGCTAGGAAGTGGACAAGGTAAACTGTTCCTAAAGGTAAAGTGCCCTGCCAAGGATTGTGCCGAATCATCTGCGAATCACTGTAAAGTGAGAGCTGAGGAACAGGGGGAGATGTCCATGGGTCACTTGTCAGCAGAAGGGAGGGCCACCTTTGGACTGTTTTCCCCCAGTCATTCAGGCTGGCCCACAGATTGCTGCACATAATTCCTTTTCATGACATTTGGGTGAAACTAACGCTTTCTGACAAAGCTGTTCCTGCTGCAGAACTCAAACCAGTTGAATTTCATGGGACGCTGCAAAACACAGTCAAAAATGAAGCAGCCTGTTAGTATCTATAACGTAGCCCAGTAATGCCCATCTTGTACAGTGGGCTTTATGCAAATAAAGGCAGGACCTGTGTGTGTGTGCTAAGCACGCTGCGCTGCTGTGTTGTTTTGTTTCCCCCTTTTTTTGCTATCATTCTACTGTGAATGGATCTCTGGAGTATTCTGTTTCAGGGGCTGTTGGGTTTTTGTCCCTCCCCATTGAAAGCAATAGCCCTGGGAAGCTTTTGCTGGGCTTTAGAAGAGAAACCGTGGCAGGGAATCAGTCTGTAATGCAAACACTTGACTTGAGCTGGCTGGGAAATATAACCTGCTCTGTCTTGTGAAGAATTCTGGGTCTGTGAGTGGTGTCTAGAGGTGGTGTAAGATGCTTGGAGGAGGGACAGGCAGCAGACCCCACTCCTTTGGTGGTGGATTCTTTTCCAGGTATTGCATGCAATGCCCAGCTGAAATCACTTGTGTCCTTACAAGGTAGAATGATGCTAGTTCTTTTTTCACCCAGTATATATTTTTTGTAAGGTGCCAAAGTGGTTGTGCATTTACATATATGAGTTGTCTTCCACACAAGAAAAAGAAATGCAGGAAACAAACTGATGCTCAGCTTGTTTAAGGACCTAGCCTGTCACCAAACTGTCCCCTGCCAATGATTTGCACAAGCTGGCCAGGGTGCAGGTGCACAAGAATTTAATTTTAACATGTACTTGACTGGCTAAAATTTGCATCAGGACATTTATTTCCCTGTGAAGTGCTTTAAGTGAGCAAGCCAGTGGCATGCCTGGCTTACTCTTGGTAAGATTTCAATTTTTAAACTTCAGATCACTTCTGAGTTGTTGACTCCACTTACTCATTGCTTTCCGAGCTATATAATTTGAGGTAAACAGAAACCAGTTTGTTTACACTGATAATTTAGAAAACTTTAGGGTTTATTTTTTCCCTTTTTTGCATCTGAATGAAATGTCAGTTTGGGAAGGGTGGTTTTGTTTTTCTGAAAGCAGAAATTCAACAGATCAGGCCGGTCTATGTTGAAAAACTCAAGATTCACTTATTTTAGAACTAAACCCTTTGCTTTTCTAAAGGCAAACCCATTGTGATGTTTCCTAAAATTTTTCAGCTTGACACAATATTCTGTAACCTGATAGCATGTTAATCTCCATTTGATGTATCACTACTATCTTCTGGGTCTTTAATATTTTTTCCCCAGCTTTTTCTTGTGGTTTTTTTTTTTTTTAAGTGGGAATTTCTAAAGGGCCCTTTGGTAACGGGGACTACACTCTACATTCAGTTGTACCAAAGTGGCTACTCAGAAAATAACTTATTTTTGTAAATACAGTTGGTTTTTCCATGTTTCTGTTTTGTGGTTGAAAACCTTTGAAGATTCCTGACCAACAGTCCCAATGAACTTACAAATAGATGATGTTAGCAAAGTATTGATCATGTCTCCATTTCCCTTCTTTACCTGTCAAAGCTCTATCTGATAAATCTTGGGTTTGACGTTGCTCCTGTAAATACATTTTTTGCATGGACTGCAAAGTGTAAAGGAAGATTAAACAGTTTTTGCTGCTTATTGGCCAGGCCAAGCTTTACTTACACGTTTGGCAGCTGCTTTGTGTCTCATTTGTATGCTCCCTACAATTTGTAGAGCGCAGCGGAGTAGATTTAAAGAGAGAGCTTATTAATAAACAGGGGGAAACAAAAGCTTTCTGGCAGCAGTTTCAACTTGCATAAGAATGGTGGTGGATTTTTTTTTTTGGGGGAAAACACACTCTTAATGGGGGGAACCCCCAGCTCCCTGAATTAAATTACACTTAACTGTAATATCTTCTGGGGAGGCTGGAAAAAAGTTCACATAAGAATTCCCAGTAATCTCAATCATTAAGCTCATCTTCTTAGCACAGGCATGCTCTCTGTTAAACCTCTCTTGTGAGCAATTAAATACATGTGCTTATGCAATGAAAACGTCACATGTATACAGTGTCATTGAAACCATGGCAGACTGTGCTTTTCATTTCTCATTTGCAAGGTGGGTGTGTGTTACTTTAGTGCCATTTGCCACAGATAATACGGTGATAAAGCGTGTCCATGTACAGAGATGGATTTGTTGCTGATTAGGGAGGAGAAGTAAGGAAAGGGACATTCCTGCATGTAGAAAGCCAGCAAAAACTGTATCAGTTACATTAGGGAGCTCGATTACACAGAGGGGAGAAGCTCTTGGGGAACTGCTGTAAGCTCACAGTTCAGGGCAGGAATAGATTTTAGAGGATTATCCATTGGATGAACTAATAGGTTTAAGTACTTCTAAGAATAACTGCTGAGGAAGCTGATGTTTCCTAAAATTTTTCAGCTTGACACAATATTCTGTAACCTGATAGCATATTAATCTCCATTTGATGTATCACTACAGCCCGGGACCTCGTGCTGCACCACGCACGAGGGTCTGAGCTGTAGTTGTTGCATCTTCCTCCAGGATCCATTCAGCTTTAAGTAGCTGGAGGGAAACTCAGTTTGGTACAAACCCTGACAGTCCCACTTGGTGCATGAGATGTGTTGGTGTCAGGACCGGTGAGCCTGAGTTCCAGGGAGAAGCTGTACATCAGTGTACTGAGAACTGCCTTAGAGAAGATGCAGGAAACTTTTTGGTTCTTCCTGGCTTGATTTCATGAGAAAAAAAAACCTCTTCATTGCCTGATTCCCCCTATCTGCTCTTTGGTATTTTGGGATTTTGTACCTCTTTTTGGGGTATTTTGTGCCTTTATTGTGGGGGAAGGTACATCTCCCATCTCCAGTGGAAAGCAGGCTGTACATTCCTGGAGGCAGAGGTGCACTGCGTGGCTGCTGGAGCACAGGATCTGTAGTGGTTCATCATAAGCATTTCCTCTCATATCCTCTTTGGTTTTAATTCTGATTCTTTGATTTCTTTGTTTCTTAATGCAAATTGCCAAGCCTCTTTACGACCTAATTAAATGCATGCATACATTAATTTGTGGCTTCTGCTAACTTTAAGAGCCTCTGCTGTGTGTGTGCATTGGGTGTAAGGCAACAAAATCATTGCCACTGAGGTTTCTAGAGAAACTTTGTGTCGTGGTTTCCCCCGGCTGTGGGCCGAGATCCACGCAGCTGCCTGCTTCTTAAAGTAAAAGAGCAGGGGAAGAGGGAAAAAGGGGGAAACAAGGGAAGGGAAAAGGAAGGGGAAATAACTCCAAACCCAAGAAACTAAGAGGCCCGTGGGTTGGGATAAGGAGAGTTTACTAAGAGAACAGAAAGATCAAATATCCCAATGCTAACAGGACTTTAGAGCAAAAGAAGATGAAACTCTTGATCCCCAATGCAGTTTCTCCCCGACCCACACAACTCAGGTACCACCCAGAGCTGTCCCGGAACCCGACCGTCCCCCCAAGCAGCACGCGTCCCGCCACCGCCCCTCTTCTTCCTCCCCTCAGCCCCCCGTTCTCCTGGGCAGGACGTCATTGCCATGGAATACTCTCTTTGGCCCATCTGGGTCACCTGTCCTGGCTTCGCCCCTCCTGTCTCATGAATAGAGAAATAGGAAGAAGCTGAGAAAGTCCTTGACTGTCTGACTGCAACTAAGAACATCAGGGTGTTCTCAGCACTGCTTTCATTGTAACTCCCAAACACAGCATGCCATCAGCTGCTACAAATGAAGTTAACTCTATCCTGACTCAAACCAGGACACTTTGCATCGTTGACGGGTTAGGGATGTAGTCATGTGGATGAGTAGTCTAACTGCAAAAGTGGCCCAACCTTTTGCATATTATTTTTATCCCCTCTTAACTACTCAACATCTCAAATACTTTACATTAGCCTCAAACTCCTAAACCTGTTAAATCACTTTCTAGAAAAAGAAGGGGTGCTGTGGTATGGGGTCTATCCTTCTCTGGTCTGTGTTGCTTGGAGCAAGGCAGGATTTTTCAAGGCAGGTGAAAAGTTTTTAATAGAGTGCTGATATAGTGGGGGCTGGGGATAAATAGTCACGGTTGGAGCAAAAGGTCCCATGCCTGTCTGTTTAGGGCTGTTTTCCCTTTTGCTTATATCAGTTGCTCCACCTGGAACCTTGTCCTGTGTTTATGCTCAGCCCATCACTGCTGTAATAACGCTGCTGGTAGGGAATTAACCATTGATTCAAAATTCTCTGTGTGAGAGAGTGTGATTAATTCCTGCCTGGGTTTTCGTTGTTGTCGCTCCCTGTGAAAATATGAAATAGGTTTAAAATTGCAGCTGATGTTGTAAAGGTCCAGGGAATAATAGAGTGGCTAACACTGCTAGCCTGCACTCTGTGGGGGCTCAATTTATGAGCTGAAGGCTGGTGTGATGCTCAAATATTGGCAGATTGCGTATCTATAAAGCTCTATTCCTAAACATACCCCTTTTCCTCAAGAAAAAATAGTATAATTACACCAAAACACATCTCCATACAACCAAAGCATGTACAAAACCTAGCTATTAGGGATTTTTTAAAAAGCCCTTTGTTAAATCCCAATATCTGTTACTTACAAGGTGTGAAAGGGTTCTTACTCATGGAACAGATGAAGTGGTGATATTGGGATGCTCTTCCAGATGGCAAAGTTTCTCTCTTCTCTTTGCAAGAAACTTCGTTCAAGGAACGTGGAGAGTGAGGAGAAATGAAATAGTCTGGAATACTTGTAAATCTGCATATGCTTGTGTGTATGTGTGGTTGTTCTCTCTCCCTTCCCTATTTCAGGCATTCCGTGGGTAAGGAAGCACGATAGAGATGTGTTAAGTGTCAGTCATCCCCCGAGCCTCCAACGACGAACAAGGATTAAACAAGAAGCTCTGGAAGAGGAAAAGGAATCCTTGTGCAGGTTTTAATAATTCATAAACGTTGCATCTATTTTACTATTCTCTGCATTTAAAAACAAGGCCCAAACTATGCCTGCAAGCACAACTTTACCCTTTACAGTAGAAGGGAATGAATTCATTAGGAGTAATTTCTGGTTATAAGAGTTATTGTTTGGGTAATGGTTATCTTGCATTTAGGGACAGGCCAAACAGAATATTGTCCAAAACATTCCAAATTGAAAGGTTTTCATAAAACTGAAATCCTAGATAGAATCTACCCTGAACCTCAAATGATAACAATTTGCACACCTTCAGTACTCTGTAGCTTTCTCAGTCTTCATTTTCCTACCTGGACCAACCCCTAATTTCCTATGGAGAGCTCAGTGGTGTCCAGTCTAATTCTGAGACAATGTCCAACACAAAAGAGACAGGATGAATTTTTTGAGGTCAGTGGGATCAAGTGATCTTGGAAGGGTGTTAAAGGAGGGTTTGTTGTCCCTCACATCATACAAGTGTCTCTTACTTTTGATCTGGAACACAGAGGTGTTAGTCTTGGAGGTACTTTTGGGTCTTAATGGCAAACAGCTTTCCAATGTTGTTGATGTTCCTTATAAGAACTCCAGGTAGCTGCTGAGTTGAGTAACTGGACAGAATTGAATTCAATTCATGTACTGATTCAGCAGTTGAGAGTGCAAGAAGTATAAATAAAGGTAATTGAGGCAATTCCCCAGCTTCCAGAGATGGGACTGTATCACCTGAGCTGTGATTTTGCAGATCTGCCCTGAAGCCTCCCCTCCCTCCTTGTGTCCTTTTGTTTGTCCAGTGCCCTCCTTCCCTGCAATGCAGGTAGTGGCCAGGGCCAAGCCTTTTAGAGTTATGTCTGTAATTTCAGTAATGCAGGAACACAGGTGGACCACCATCCCACCTAACCAGTGGAAGTGTGTTCAGGTTATGGGTCTGGGTGCGCTGCTCTGTGGTGGAGCTGCACACCCAGATTTATCTAATTTCTTGGATTTTTAGGCTATGCAGGTTCATAATCTAGGTTTTTAGTTCAGCAAAAGCAAGTGTAGGGTCCTACACCCAGGGAGGAATAAACCCAGGCACCAGAACAGGTTAGGGACTGACCTGCTGGGAAGAACTTTGTGGTGGACAAGCTCTCAGTGACCAGCACTGTCTCCTCATGGCCAAGAAGGCAAACAGCACCCCGGAGGTCTTTGAGGAGGGCATGGCCAGCAGATCCGGGGAGGTTCTCCTCCCCCTCTGCTCTGCCCTGATGAAGCCACAGTTGGAGAATTGTCCAGTTCTGGATTCCCCAGTTCAAGAAAGACAGGGAACTACTGGAGAGAGTCCAGCGGAGGGTGCGAGGCTGATGAGGAAACTGGACGGCCTCTTGGTTGAGGAAAGGCTGAGAGAGCTGGGGCTGTTTAGCTTGCAGAAGACTGAGGCTGAATCTGATCGATACCTATAAATATCTAAAGGGTAAGTGTCAAGAGGTTGGGGCCAGACTCTTTCCAGTGGTGCCCAGTGACAGGACAAGGGGCAATGGGCACAAGCTGGAACACAGGAAGGTCCATCTCAATGTGAGGTCAAACTCCTTCACTGCAAGAGGGACAGAGCACTGGGAGAGGCTGCTCAGACAGGCTGTGGAGACTCCTCCTCTGGAGAGAGTCACAACCCTCCTGGCCTGGATTCTGTGCCACCTTATCTGGGAGCTTCTGCTTTAGCCAGGGGGTTCAGGCTGGAAGATCTCCAGAGGTCCCAGCCAGTTTGAGTCTGTGATCAAGCCCATGGCTTTCACCTTTCTGCAGCATGGTGTCCTGAAATGGAAGGATGCTAGTCATCTATCCTGCTATCTGATTTTTTAAAATCTTGTCAGTCTGTAAAGCTAACTCTTAATTGTGGCTCTTTAAATAATACTATTGCTCTTGACATTTAACTGCTGCTATCATGTGGATCATGAAAACAGTTCACTTCTAACTGCTTAGCAGTGGAAACTCCTTGCAAAGTAAACCAGCCTTGATGAGCTGGGTTTTATGACCAGGAGTATCTCAGCATATCCAGGGAGCTGCCACACTTATCCAGAGATCTCCCTGAAACCTTAAGGTGAATAAATGTCACAGTTTGGGGTAGTGCAGCCCCTTGGTGTTTTAAATGTGGTTGTGTAAGTGGCTGTAAGGCAGCAGTTATTGGTAGTTCCCTTCTTATTAGCAAGGGGGGCAAATGCCTTCAGGTGTCAAGTTCATTAAGGGCCTGGAAAAATAGATCTTGTTTCAGTGTGTGAGGGGGCAGTGTTATGCACTGCACCTCTCAAAACCTGCAGGAAGACCTTTAATTTCCATTTGAGCAAATCCCTGACTCCTCCAAGAGGAGTCACTTGAGCCACTTGCTCTAAGGATGCTTCTGCCTTGCTATTGGGCTCCTCAAACTGAGATCTAAAATTTAATTGTAAGAAAAATATGATAATAGTATTTCTTTGCACCTTACTTGTAGGCACTGGCTTAGAAACCTTCTTATCCAAAATAAGTGCAATGAATTTTAGTGGTGTTCTAGAGAAAAGGCAGACTGCACGCCTCTGGGCAGAGCTGGAAAAGTAGTAAGGAGATGCTCTTTGGTTCTGCCTGCTTCCCTCCACCTGTGTGACCTTCCATAAACCAAAGAAGCCAAACAATGGGTAGAAATGAAGGTTTTTTGTTTTCTGGCAAGTGTTTCTGATAATTAACTTGCAAAAAGTTTAAAAATTAATTAGGAGCCCTGTGTTGGTTTGGTCTTTGTGTCCTCTCACTGGGAAGTCTGTCCTCTCTGTGCTGCAGCAAATGAACCCAGCACTCTGCCCTTGCTCCATTGCTGGCATGAAGTAGACACAAGGATTTGGGATTTTTGCTTTCCTTTGCAGTGAGCAATGTTGTTTGAATTGTAGGTTTGGTGGCTGAATTCTGTTTTGGCCAGAGTGGCTCCCTGTGAGGTCCATCCCTGTGTGTGCTGGCGGGACAGGCAGGGTGCTCTAAGCAGAGCACACGAGGTGCTGGTGGAGCAGGTGGCTCATACCAAACTGCCAAGGAGTAATGCTGCGCCTGAAAATTACTAATTAATCAGTGGCAAAGATACATGGCTGCATTTGAACAGCTCAATACGTAATATTCTCTTTCAGAAAAAGCTTTTCTTTTTCCAAAATGTTACTCCTTTATTTTGTCAGGGTCTGGTGGAACAAAAGTCAGCTTGGCATTTCTTACAAGATAGACTATGCTGCTACTGCTTTACAGTTGGATGCCTCTTAGGCAAGTGGGATGGTGTCCTAGTAATGTAGCCTTGGTGCTACCAGATGAGGTTTTCCAATTCCATTGCTTCTGTTTATTTTCATTCTGTTTGCTCACAGCAGGTCCTCATGCTCTGAGTCTTGTTGTTCGAGGTGGTGCACAAATAAAAAGCAAGCTTAGCAACTGACTCAAAAAACCCCTCACATTTCTCTGCAGGAGAATTAAGAACTCCAAAGTTACATTTCATAGCTTGAGCTTGCTTTCTCATGGTATGCAATGGCCAGGGAACAAGAAAATACAGTCCTAAAACAGCAACTGTGGTAGTAGATGATAAAAAAGTTGAATTTTGGTTTTGCTTTATTTCTGTTTGGATCCAAATTCACTTCCTCTTTCTGACAGTCTTTTGGAAATGTGAAGAAAATCTTGGGAGGAGATACTGGGATAATGGTAACTGTTTTCTATACCTCTACTGTCTGTTCTTTGTCCTGTGTCCACCCCGCAAGCCTCTGCAAGAGCCCCACTTTGCTGAATTACTTTTTGCATATACGTTTTTCTTTTTTCTTGGTGTGTTTTTTCTCTCTCACCCATAAAGCCAGAGGAGTTTGGAAAGAGCAGGGAATTGTATTTAGAGATGGCTAATGATTCATTGATAAGTAATTGCTGTCAGGACTGTGGGGTCTGATTCAGGTCACTGTTAATTTAAAATAGTTCAAAAGGGAACGGATACTTTTTATTCACATATATTTAATCAAACAGTCCCTGGGGAGAAACAGAAGGGGAAGTACAGATCAGCTAAGAAGATGAAGGGTTTTGAAGTGACCGAATTATTTTGTTCATTTGGGGAATGTTAGTCTTTGTCATACTCTTTGGTTTTTTACAGATAAAACCAGAAAGCTTCCCTCAAGTGCAGGTCAGAGGCTGCTCATCTGGGTAAGCTGTGAAAAGCTCATTCAGGTCCTGCTGGAGAGGTATGTCCAAGTGTGATTCTTCACTGACTCCTTACTGTGATATTTGTGCCCAATTTGTCCTCCACCTCCCACTGCCTGGTAGGTTTTAGAAGACAAACCCAAGAGCACAAGGCAGACAATAGCAGGACAAGGGGGAATGGAGTGAAGCTGAAGGAGGGAAGGTTTAGAGGAGGTATCGGGGGAAGTTCTTTCCAGAGAGAGTGGTGAGGGGCTGGAACAGGCTGCCCAGAGAGGGGGTGGGTGCTCCATCCCTGGGGGTGTTCAAGGCCAGGTTGGATGGGGCCCTGGGCAACCTTGTCTAGATCATGCCTGGAGGTTGGAACTGTATATAACAGCTTTCCACACATGGCACAAGTTCAGCACTAGGAAGGGATGCTGTTTCTATCATTTGTGGTCCTAGAAGTATCACAGTATCTGCAAGTATTCCTATGCTGGAAAACCATTTGGAAAAAAAGAACCACCAATGGAGAACTCTGTATAGGAGTAGGCATATCTCCATTGCTTTCCCCTGTTGCTCCCTGGTGTATGGGTTCTTTACTCCAGTGCTGTTTGCCCCAGCCCACCCCCTTCAGACCCCACAAGCAGTACGTCTCTAAGCTGCCCTGACCCTGTTTGGAGAAAGGAGAAAAGAGCCAATGTTGGAAGAGGGGTGTGAAGTTCAACAACCTTTCAGCCCACCCTTTTCCTTTACCACACGAGCAGCAGAGTTATGCAGATAAACTGCTCCTGCTCTGGAAAGATGAGCAGGGTTGGGACTGGGAGGTGTGGAGCAGGACAGGGTTGGACCACCCAGGCCAGCATGCAGCAGGACACAATAGCTCCATTCTAGGTGGCCAGGAGCAGGATATTGGGTTCGGTCAGAATCTGCTGCTGCTGTGGTATTGGTAAATCACCCCGTCAGTAATGCTTAGCACCTCATCAGATCAGCCTCATGAAAGGTAACATTTCTGGTTGCACACTGGTACAGGTGGTGTTCTTGTGCTGGAGAGAAAGTTATAGGAATTTTGTGGCTCCCAGTTCCGCTCCAGTGTAGAAATAGGTGCTTGGCAGGAATTATAGCAGCAGGATTTGTGCATACAAGAGGATTTAATATATTACTTTGTGAATCTGATCCTAAAAGTGAGTGATTGAAGGCACTGGTTTTAGCAGGGCCTGGTAAAAGCCTCATTCCTCCTCCCATACTTGTGTAAGTCTCCATAGTACCTCGCTGAGAAACTCCATCACTGTGCCTCTGCTGGAAGGGATTTGGCAGCTGTGCTGAATTGTGGACAGCCAAGCAAACGTGGCTTTGGCCAAATGTCCACTCAGCATCAGGATAAAATTGTCAAATGTGGCCTTGCTCTTATGGTCTACTTTAATTTGTGCATCCAACTCAAAACTCAGCAGTAGACAATAAAGTGGGAGGTGACAAAGCCACCAATTTTTCTGGCTAGAAAGTGCTTACTGGTGAAGAATTGTCCAGATTGCATGACCAGTCTTAGTGTTGGGTTAACTTCCACCTGCTTCTGCTACCTGCATGTCAATCTTCAACTAAATCATTGCTTTTCCTTGAAACCTGTCAAAGCATGTTTGCCATCTGCTGTTACACACTGATCTTGATATGAGGGGGGCAGAAGGAAATTTGGGATCGGTGTGTTAGCTTAAACCAACAAATTTTTAATCAGTGCAAAACTACAGGCAAAAGGATTTGGGAAGTTTCCCTCCTCAACTAAGACCAAGGAGGGGGTTAGGAGAGAGGCATTGGGTGCCTTTCTTCTGTGCTTATCCAGTCTTGGGCTTTCAGATGAGTCTTCCCTGGGATCTTAAAGTTTAGTTCAGGGTTGAGTTTTGTATATTGCAACCTGTCTTAATAAAATAAATATTGTGCCTTTATGAATATTTAAAAACAAGCACTTACAAAGATTTCATAATAGCCCATAGTAACCTCTCTAAACCATTAACAGCAGCATAATGAATTAATCTGTGTGTTTTCTGTGCAGTGCCAAAGAATGGAAGGTAGGAGGGTGCAGCACCCTTGTGGGATAAGAAAACAATTGATTATTAATTGCTAACAGAATTGTAATGTCTGCTTCAGCTCAACTTCATTTAGCTCCCATGTAATCTGGGTAGGAAGGACCCACCTGGTAAACTTGCTTAGCCAGTTGGAAGAAAATTGGACTGTTGGGTATTTTTAGGGCAAAGCTTAGCCTTGCTGTTGTTTGTTGTCTGTGAACTCCAGTCCCAAGGAGAAACACTGATCCCTGTAAGGACAGCTTCTCCTCGCTTGGCTGGAGTCCTTCTTCTGTATAATAAGGTGAGGAATTGGAAAGAAGGCAGCTAAAAGTGATGTCAAACACTTCCTGCAGAGGAATTTTGGAATAGGAAAAAAAGTTAGGCTTTTGTTTTTTTTGAGTGATATAGGATCAAAACTGGCTGGCACAGTGGTTTTATTGCTTAACAAATAGATTCTCTGTTGGGGTCAGGAAGAAATTGCACGTGAGCTGAAACCTCTACCCATATTTTACAGTTTTGGTGTAACATGTAGCCTGTTCTGCCTATGAAAAAAGGAAGAGTGTTTTGGCAACTGCTTTAAAGCAGTCTATATATTAAAATGTGTTTCAGCAAAGGAGCAGATCTGTCTCTAAAATTGCTGGCTCTGTGGATGACAAAGATGACAAAGCTTACCTGCAGAATATTTGGCTACATAGTTTGTTTCTTTAAACAAAACATAAGTCCTGATTAATATTTCAGTTGTTACTAGTTCTTAAGAACGTCTGAAAGGATCTCTACCCCTGTTCTAGAGAACTTAGGGGTAAAGCCTTCTTGGGTTTGTTTTTCCCTTGAAGCCATCTGGCTGAAGAGTGTATTTAGGGATTGTTCCTTATGGATCTCTTGCAGAAGGTGAAACTCTCCTCTGACAAAGCGAATTAACTGGAATAGACACTTCAGTCTTCCAGAAAGTCCATCTGCATCATAGTAACATAGAGTGTATGGAAAAAGCCAGGGTGTGCACCACCACATACCTATGTGAGAACATGCTGTGTCGAGCCAATTGGAATTTCAGACTACTTAATAAACATTCTTATGTAAGATAGTGTAAGCATTTATTTTTGTCCTATCCTTGCTTGCTTCAGGCTTCTGGAGTAAGGTGTCTAGTATGAAAGGGCTATGAAGAAGGTAAGGATGGGCAGGATTGTTCCTACTTTCTTCTGAAAAAGTTGTTCTGTGTGTGTTTACTGTCCCCTTCCATCACCACAGCCACTTCAGATGGTCACAAACCAGTGACTGGCAGTGGAACATAGAGGAGAATATTGTAGGCAACAGCATCGGATGGTTTTTCTTCAGGTGGTTGTTAAAGGGGAGTCCTTAGCTCCTCAGCGACATGCAGCTGGTGGGGGCAATGTGGAGGGAGGGAGATTGGAAAGAGGTAATGGAGGGAAAAGAAATCTTACCTTGGCTTCACCAGTGGCAACATGAGCATATGCAATTATAAGATAGCTGGCAGATGACAGAGTTAGTTAATGTAACAAGCCCTGTAAAGCATTTAGCCACATTCTAGTGTTTAATCAGCTGTGTAAAGTGCAATATCTATCTTTCAATTTTATGCCATTAAGGGAGACAAGATTTTGATTAGGTACTTAATCTGGGCAAGAGGAAAACAGGCCCAGAGCAAGCCTACAATAGGCAGCAGAAGGGACATTCGATGAAGGATTCGATAAAGGAGAAAGACAGAAATTTAACATAAAAGAGAATTAGTGCAGCTCCTTTCAATTTAGTGCACAGATTTTTATGGACTAATCAATTAGAGGCTGTGGCTGTGCTGCTGGGAAGTGGTGCCGTGTTAGAGGCTTTGCCATATTAATTCTGTTCATTACGCTGGGGTCAGACGGAGTGCTTTGGAGAAGGCCCCGCTGCCGAGCGGGTCATGCCGCGGGTGTCGTCCCTTTGTCCAAAGAGGTAAAATGGGTATGGTGAGCTCTGGAGTCGTGGGGGCAGATGTTTGAGGGGGGACGTGCAGGTTCTTGCGCTTTCTCTGATTCACTCTTTCCTTTGAAACGGGTTTCTTGCTGTTGTCCTCTATTGAGGAAGCAGTCTTTCTAGAGAGAAAATGAGATCTAGTGGTGGAGTGGTAAGGCAGAGCTTTGGAAGGTCTGGGTGCTGTTTGCAAGTTAACTTAAGTCCTTCTGACCTTCAACAAATTGTTCTGGCTGTGAACTCAAGTGTTACCTCACATGAATGCAGTGAAGTTTACTGCTTGACCCTGTGGAGATGAGGAATGGAAGTGCTTGTGAGTTACAGGTAACTCAGAGCTGTGTACCTGCTCCCCCATGCAAATAGGATGCATTTCAGGTGTGCCAGAGGCATTGCTGTATGGTGTAGGCTCTCACGCAGGGTGGGCACCTCTGGAAGTCACAATATATGAGAGAGTTTGAAGTCTTTGATGCCTCTGTCATGCTTGTGCTTGGATTATAAGAATAACAACTTGGGATCTCTGTAAAAACGGAGCCTACTGTTACAGTGAGATCTTGCACGGGGAAAGATTTGACTTCCCTCTGGGGATGCTGCTGCTGCAAGGTTTGGGACAGGGATGGATTGTTCCTGGAGAGCAATGTATGAAACGGAAAGAGTGCTGGGGCCCCAAAACCTTGGTACAATAGGGGTGAATACAAACCTTGGGGAGGTGAATGGGAGAGGACGGAGGTCTTGACTGAGGAGACAGCTTTCAATTTCCCTGAAGTGGGTGTCAAAAGTTCTGCCTGCTCTAATTATAGTTTCCAGGAACCTAACAGGGAGGGCTGCTGGGGCAGGGACCATAAAGAAGGATACTGATTTTGGGGAAGCACTTGGATCTCTCAAGGGTCTGGAATACCTGTAGCAATTTGAGACTTAAACTGTGATAGCTTAAAACCCAAGGAAAAGGGCATTTGTCTTGTAGAAGCATGGAAAGAGCCAAAGCAATGAGGAGATCTGGCACCAGGTCAGTGATGACTTTTTTTTTTCTAGAGGTTTTGCAGGAAAGACTGACTTTCTACATGGGGAATTTTTCATAGTGTCATATAGTGGAGAAACTGAGGAGGAGTATTTATGGAGGATAACATGCCTCCTCCCACCATTTGGAGGTCCTTCAATGTTTGCTGCTTAGCCTCCCCTTTTGCAGACAAGAGTAGTCAATCTGCAGCCCAGGCTGTGGCCCTGGCAGAGGGGTTTCTTTCTTCAGTTCTGGTGGATTGCAGTATTTAGGATTGTATCTGCTCTACTGCAGGTACATCTTTGGGATGTCTGGTCCCGAAGAGGCTGGAGGACAGAAAATATCTTGGGGAAAAACATTTTATCTTTTTCAGCTGTGTCTTGTTTGTAGAGCAGCCTCTAGGACTTGCACCATGGTGTGCTTTGTGCATGGGTTTCAGACTGAGTAAACCTGTAAAGCTCAAGGAAGAAGAGAATCTTGCCTGTTCTGTTCAATGCAGATGTAGTAGTTTACTTCTCCTTTGAAGGCTTTCTTTTTCCTCTTCACACCAACACTCTGCCTTTCAGAAAGCAATGCATGCCCTGAGGGATGCTTTTTTCCTCCTACAGCAGACTCTGAGTTTGACCCACCACCTTGAGACTCATTGTTTGGTCCTTCCCATTTCAGCCATTCTGGGTATGTGTATGGAAAACAGTGGAATTCTTGTGTGATATGAATTGATAAGTCTGTGGTCTCTAGAAAAGCTTAAAATAGAATCCCCACTTAGCTCCCCAGTCTTTGCTGTGAGGTGGGCTGGGATTTTTTCATCACCTTCCATCTAGTCTCTGTCTGCACTGGGTTGTGCTGGGCTTCTGATGGTTCCCTCTAATTCTATTAAACCTCAGAACTGCTCTTGCTCTTCTATAAATCCAGTGGCTCCTTCAAATCCTTGTCTCCTGAGGATGATATGACGGAGCATATTAGTTTATGGTGAGCTGCAGAAAACTTGAGCTCCCTGACTGTTCAATTCATGCAGAGTTATGACAGGTTATGCCTGCAGGCTACAAGTTAGGGAAATTATTTTCTGTTCAAACATTTCATTTCTCTGCAATTCTCTAATTCTATTTCTTTTCTTTTCTTTTTTGTGTCCCTGCAAGGGAAGAACTGTGATATAAACCGCTTTGGCTCTGGCTGTTCCTTCCCAGCATCTGTAGATGAGACTAGGAAAATGAGATGCATTTTTTTTTTCCTTTTATCATATAGCCATCTTGTTTGCTAATCAAAATAATTTTATGGAAGTCACAGCTTGAAAGCATAAAATGCAAAGGAGAAAAATAATGTTTTTTTATCTCATTAAGTCTAAAAATGTGACATGTGGAAAATAGTGCTGAAGGCCAATGGGAAATGGGATAAATGAGGGTGAATTCCAAATTATAAGGAGCCCTCAGTGAAGGTTTGGTCCTGTACACCTGAAGCCAATAGTTATTTTTTCATGGAGTACAGTGGGACTCAGGTTACAATTTATTAAAAAAAAAAGAGTGTGGGTAGGAAAGAGCAAAAATAAAATTAAGAGCCTTCCTAGATTATTCCTTTAGAATAAAACTGGACTGATGAGGCAGATCTATCTGCTCACACGTGTTTTCCAGACACTTCTTTTTTTACATCTTCTAAAGCAGTGTGCAAGGACACAGAGTTGTGTTCAAACGCCTGGTTTTGGATCAGCAGCTCCAATATTGTTGCTGTTCCCTCATAGGGGAACTGTAAGCTGTAAGGTAAAGCTGCCCTGGGAGTAAGGGATGAGTTGGAACAAGGACACAATTACCTGGAGTAAGGCTCTCAGCAGCCCATCATGGGCATAACTTTTTTTTGTTGTTGTCCTTGAGGAGATACAGGTTTCCTGGCTTATCCTCTTTGTGTCCACGAGCTAAGCCAGGATCTGATTTGAACTGGGATATAAATGTACTTCAGGCAGAAAAATCCCTGTTGGCAGTTCCCATAAAACAATAAAATCATGTCAAATTTGACTAATTCTTGGGATGCATTGCCAGCAGAAAGCTGACAGTCTGAATTTGTCATCACTGGAGGGAAAAGTGTGTGTGTTTCTCTCTGTGCCTCTGTGCAGGGGTGGGAAACAGGCTGGGGGAGAACAAGGCAACTATTAACAAAATGGAGACAGCATGGTACTCCATTAATGTTATTAATAACCCTATCAGATTTTATTGAAAAGATGCTCTCTGTATCTGAATTTGCCCCTATTTCAACCCATTTATTAAAGCTGAAATAGCTGGAGTCACTTCAGACCATATTTATTATTATTATTTGCTGAATGAATGCTGTGATTATGGGTCCCACGGGAATTAGAAGAGATAAAGTGTCATCTTTCAGTCTCTCCTTACCTTCCCCAGGGAGCAGTGGAGAGAATGTCTTCCTCTCTGTCTTTTTCTATTAGACTTCTCTCTAATTTCTATTAATAGGGTTCTGAGACCTGCTGTAACACTTGAAAATTTATCTCTTACGTTTGGAATGGTGATATTTAACAATAATGGTATGCTCAGAGGAGTATTTTTCTTTTATGCTTCCTCCTGTGCCTTCCTGAGCTGGCCATTGATTCCTGGGGTTTTACTGGCAGCTCAGGGATCTTTCTGGATGTCTCAAATCTCCCATGGGTTTATTCTTCCCTAGTTTTTTAGATGTAAAGCTGTGTTAGATATGGGGAAAATAAGAGTAGGGAGAAGGTCCCAGACAAATATGTGTTACCTGTGAAATCATCCAGTCACGTGGGTCCCCTCTGTGGTTTTAGGTTTGAGCTTTATTCATGTTCAAACCTGGCTCTGGTCATACGGTTTTGGGTATGGAAATTATATCACTGTGGAAAAGAGTTGGAATTGGCCTGAGATGAGGTCATTCTTTGTAAGAGCAAAGGATATGGATGATGCTGAGTGAAATGATGACTGTTGAGGTGTGCTGGCCCTATAGGGAGAAGCCCAGGTGTAGCAGTAATGTAACTGGAGCAGCAGGAAGTTGTGTGAGGGGGGCAAGGGGAAATGCTGAATGATGCTGGCCCTCTCCTTGAAGGGAAACTGGGAGAGGAAAGGGCTGTTGACCTTCTCTGTGGAGAAGATAACTACATTTGCTTGTAGGAAGAGACTTCTAGCCTTTCATTTGGCCAGGTGCCAATGTCTTCTCTTTGGGCACCGGGTATAGAACCCCAGGGAGGGTTGTAGAACTGTGACGGGAGATTTAGGTTGGGTATTAGGAAGAGGCTCTTTACTGAGAGGGGGGTCAGGCACTGACACAGGCTCCCCAGGGAAGGGGTCACTTGTCAAGAAGCATCTGGACAATGCACTCAGTCCCATGCTCTGACTTGGCTGGGCCTGTGTGGAGCCAGAGCTGGACTCAATGGCCCTTACAGGTCCCTTCCAGCTCAGGAGGTTCTAGGATTCCATGTTTCTATGATTCACTGACAGGAATTATCACTGAGGATTAAGAGCCTTCAGGTTCATTTATTTTATTCCCATTTTAAATCTATTTGAACATGTTTTAAGCAAACTAAGACGAGAAGGGAGAGACTTCTCCCAAGTTATCAAAAAATGATGGCTTGATCATTGTCTTGCTGGCTGGAATTCATTCAGCTTTTCTTAAAACTGCAAATTTCCTGTATTTGTTTATATATCACTCAAACTTTTGTGTTCATTAACATACCTCTTTCCCCAGACTGTTTTTACCTTGGTCTATACAAATATCCCCCAACATTTGCATGTACAAATGATTGTGTCAACAGGTAAATACTGGAAATGTGAGGGGAAGAAAACCCAGCTGAACATATACAGTTATATAACTATGTCTACAAATGTCTCTTCATGTACACAGAAATCTGTCCCTTGGAAATGTCTCCTTTCACTGACCTGGGGATATTCTTTCTTTTCAAGGGACTAGTAGTTTGACTCTGAGGCAAAGCGTGGTGAATTACTAATTCTCTGCTTCTATTCAGAGTATCCATGTGTTTGAAGTACACGTTAGAGCTAGGCTCAAGCAGCAATCAGATGAAACAAACTGAAGGACTCATGAACAAAGCTGCTCTGATGGGGATTTAATGATGCTGCAGTGATTGCAGTGTAACGTTGTGGGGTGGACTGACTCTTCTGAGCCACATCTGTTCCCTCATTCACCAGTGTAAAAATAGTATAAACACAAGAGGCGTTTTGCCTTATTCCAGAAGTGCATGTGTTGCAAGTTGTTTGGGTTTCTTGGGGTCAAGGCTGACTCCTCAAGAAAACAGCACTGAGATCCAAGCCCGTGCCCTGCATCATTACTCCATCTGCCTTTATTTTCCCCTCCCTGAAATCTCTCTCCTTCTATTAGTATTTAAATTTCATCATCAAAGATGAAGAAAAACAACCACTGTGTAAACAGAATGAACAACAATATGGGAAAACAAACATAATTAGGAGCCTGGAAACATATTTTCCTGCCTTTCCTGTGCAGGAACAATACTAAAAGGAATAAGAACAGCAACCTTATGCCAAAGCAGGGTTGAAAAACAAGTGCACAGTCAACTGGATGTCCTGAGAACACATCAGCTACTTAACCTAACAGAGAAAACTCAACTGGAACAAGAGACAGCATGAAGAAATCCCTAGAGCAACACCCTGTTTTCCCCTGCCAAAGGAGAAGGTTGTCTCCCTCTCCATCTGAATTTTTTATTCTCAGCAGCTTTACTGTTTGCAGAAATGCATTTCATGCCTGCAAAGTAGAGGATGGCTCCTGATGACGCTAGTGATGTTGGATACTTAGCCTGGTCCATCTTCTTGAGGCCTGCTTTTCTCAGTGTCATATGGTGTGACAGGGTGAGGAAAAGCTCTTTAAATGTGCTGCCTTTTCCCCCACCCCCAAACCTTGGTTTGATTAAGTTTTGGCATTACATTTGTTGCATGAAAGACAGGAACTCCTCTGATTATTTGGATCGTAGAGTCAGGTAAATCAAAGGAACAGATCAAAAGAAGAGGAAATATTAATGAAAATCTATATTCTTTGGTCAGCATTTTTAATAGCTCTTGTAGAAAATCAAAAAGGAGAATCAGCTGTACCTAGGAAACTTGTCTGATAAGGATGATATAATGCAGTACGTTAATGCAAACTTCAGTGCTACATACAGCTGGAAACAAAACCAAAAAATGATGTTCTAAATAATAAAGCAATATTTGACTGTTTAAAAGCCTCACAGTATGGAATTTGTCAAAACTTGACTCTTACGATTGGCCTGGAGAGACAGAGCATAGTAATAAAGCCCAAATCTGCAAGGTTGGTGCTCTTGCATCAGAAATGTACCTGGGAGAATTAATCACCATGCTTGCATTTCCTCTGGCAGCTGCTGAGTGGAATATGGAGAAAGTGGGTTTTAATTTTTGGATTCTTTTGGCTTCTCCCCTATAAACTGTCTAAGATCGCATGGTGAAGTGGAGACCTGGCAAAAACAGGGCTGGGTAGATTTGACTACATAAGTGCATGTGGAAGTGGCTGTGTAGCAATATGATAAGCTCCTTTGCTATAACTTGACTTGGGGTTTTGTGCACCAGGTGGAGTTCCTCAACTCAAGGACCGTCCACAAGCGGCACGCACAAAGCAAACGGGACCTGCAGGTGCAAACCAAATCATTGGCAAGCTTCATGCCTTGAAAAAAGTCGTCTCAGCTCTGCATATCCCTCTTCCAAAGACTGCAAGTGGAACAGGCGCTGTTCATGCCAAGTTGAAAGGAATCAATGGTGTGGAAATGCAAGCCGAGCATTGTGGTGCCGCGTTAAGCGTAACACTGTCTCAGCATCGTTCAGCTGCTTTTAGCTTTTTGAGGCTGGAGCCTGTGCTGTGATGGTATTTTCAACTTGTGTGTGCAGCTGGGGAATGTTCAGGACACTTTAAATGGATGCAGAGTTTCCCATGTTAGTGGCTTTAAGTGGGGGGTGTTAAGTAGGGGAGCGTTCAGGAAATACTGGCTACAGGAAAAGCTGCTACCACCTAAAGGAGCTGATACTAATGACTGTCCTGGCCTGTGTTACTGTGAGGAGGTTGAGGCTGTGAGCCCTTCATCACAGCCTCTCAAATGAGAACATCCTATCCCTAAATGCCTTGGGGGGTTGGACTTGATTCCTGGAAGTCCCTTCCAACCCCTACAATTCTTTGAATCTGAATCTTTATGTAACCAAAGGTGAAGAGGCAGTGAAATTGCTGCAGAACAGAACAGAAATGTCAGTAGATGTGCCCTGGACCTAGCCAATAACCTTTGCTCTTGTAGGAGGAGCTCAGTTGCTTCCCAGAATTCACCTTCATTTTTTTGAACTCCGTTTTGGTGGCTTTTAACAGGGTGATTTTTTTTTTTTTTGGGTGTTTTTTCAGTTAGAGCTGGAACTGTAAAATATTTTCAGTGGTAATACGTGGAATTTGATAATCTGGGACTTTTGAGTATAGGCTTGTGAAAGCATGTTTCCAAAACAGTGGGTTTGGAGTAATGGTGGATTCAATGGAAAATACTTCAAAAAAAGACACCAGCCACCAGCTATCTTATGGGGTCATTGTCCCATTGTCATCTTCAAGCCTCTCTTCCCCCATGTCCCTTTTGTCTTCTACAACTGCAAGAACTGGAGTGATGAGCTCACGTGGGTGTCTGCACCTGGCCCCAAGCACAGCCCTGTTTCATGTTGGAGGCAAAGCTGGACTGAAGCAACAACCAAAAGTCCAAAGCATGAGAAACCAGTAGCTTTTCCTCGAGGCCCTGGATTGCTGGGTTACTCTGTGCTGTTACTTGTTAACTTCCACACCAGCTCTGTACTCATTGCTGAGAGTGCTTTCTGACCTAATAGAGCTGACTTATAATTTTTTTTGCAGGCAAATTTGCTCCTCCACCCAAACTCCAGCGGAGTTGCCTGCTAGCAGCACAGGATGAACGGGGGGTGTCTATCTCCATCCCTCAGCTATCACCATTTACAACATTGTATGCTGCTGCAAAGAAAAGATGGTGGTGGTTCATACCTAAGACTGGAGCTGTAGGGGATAAGGGGCAGGTAAAAGCCTCATTATGGGCATTTTTCTGTAAGGTCAATAACTTCAAGCTGAAGGGCAAGGTGTTCCTCAGCGAGTGCTCCGACTTGGGATTGCAGCTGGGTTTATTTGTGGTTTCATGCTTCTAGTTGCACTTGTTTATAGATTGCTAGCGTGGTTTTTAATGTAGCAAGAGAGAGATGTTCCCAGCAATAGTATTTCCACTGGATGCATGGAGTCAACATGAGGGGATAATAGGTGAGTGTTAAAAGCGTGAGCTCACTGTGGGGCTGTAGGCTCCACTCTTCTACAGAACACAACTTAAACACTTGTATGGGACAGAGAGGCAGTCTCCAATTTTGGTTTAAAACAGTGACCAGCTGTGGAGGTGCCAGAAGTGTCAGAGTATTCTTGTGCCAGCACTGCAGCTGCTGAAGGACACAGACTTGGGATAAAGCTCAAATAAAACATCTGAGGTTCTACTGAGTGTTGAAATGAATGTGTGCTGAGCTCCTAACCTGTTTCCAACTTGGTAAACTGAGGAAAGGCAATGGAGTGTACCACGCCGTTTTCCAGCATTTCGCCTCCCAAACTTCCCTGATCTATCACATCTCCTGCCAAGCTCTGCCGTGCAATCCTGCTTTCCTATTACTGTTGGAGACAAACTGGAGAAAGAAACTTACTTCATAAGCGAGCCCAATATTAAACATATAAATAATGCATCCTTCAGCATTATTTATAATGCAGTAGCATCACTGTGCTATATCGTATGCAATTTCACATCGCCTCTTTTTAACTGCTTTCCTGCCAGGCACATCCTTCAGTTAGTTCAAAAGCAGCATCAGCTGCTGGTTTGATTTTTTCCCTTTCTGGTATAACTACTAGTTATACTGAGAACTTTTCATACACAAAGCTTAGGCAAGGTTTAAATTACAATACCAGTGAGCATAATACTATTTATAACACAACATAAATTATAACACCAATTGGATCTGATGGTGAAAAACAATTCTAAGAAAAATGACCTGTGTGACTGGAGCAGGGGGAGACAATGAACTGTTTTAGGTTTGCTTTTTGGTGTTAAGGCTGTGCTCAGAGAACAACTAGTAGTTTATTCCAGAGTGATAATAGCAGAATATACCATTCTGGTGGTCAAGTGCTTCATGTTAGACCAGTCTGGGTTTTTTCTGGGGAGGGAATGCTTTTGTGTCCTGCACACACACACACAAAATGAGGAATAACAATAGCAAGGCTTATCTCTGTAAGATCAAATGAAAGCTGTAGTTGAATGTTCCATTTGTTTCTTAATGAGTAGTGTCAGGCTGTGCCCTATGCTTAACAAAAGCATATGTGCAGATATTGTTCTGTTATGATTACAGCACAATTATATCATGTCTGCAATAGATTACTGCATCTGGCCTTTTCTTAGGTTTAGGAAATAAAAAAGGAGATTAGTTGATAACTTCTGAGAATGCACCTAAATAATAATAATAATTAAAACAAAAAAAATCCTTTCCGTGTTAGCCAAATTCCCTTACAGTCAGGTTTGGGAGAAGAGTAGTTCTGGATTCTGGAGGGACAGCTGTTGTTTTTGGGGTGGTGGTATTTTGGTTTGGGTTTTTGGGGGGTGTTTTTTGGTTTTTGTGTTAACCTGAAGAGAACCTTTGAAGTACTCTGCTGTTTTTGTTTTAAAACAAAAGAAAACAAAACAAAAGTGAGATTGGACTTGAAAAAAGCTTCAGCTGGGGATGGCAATACTTAAATTCACATGGGCCAATGTGCTATTTCACGATGATTTCAAGTTACGCTTCTCAGCACCTTCTTGCCCTGCTCTGCCCTTTGTTACTGGCAGACAGTGCCTGGCACGAGGTGGGGTTTAATGTAGGAGCCTTTTCTTGGGAGGAGAATGGGGTGTGTGAAGTTCAGCAGTGGCTTTTCAGTTTTAAACTTGTTATTTAATGCCCCAATACCTCAGAAGCTTGTGCGGGCAGGGAGCGATCAACTTTTATTTGCCGATCACTTCACAGCATAGCTCTGACTTATGTCATCGCTGCCTGTTACAGGGTCTCACTGCCCAAGTGGTGGCGTAGTAAGAGTCACTATGATGAGGGAAGACTGGGAGCTCCCAGTCTGTGCTGGGCATGTGCTACAAGAACCACTGTTAAAAGCCTGGGCTTTAGGCACTGTCTGGTGTACAAGCCAAAAAGGCAGAAGGAATTTCCCCATGTCTCCAGCTGGACAGAGCCCTCTCCTTTCTGCTTCAGGTTTATTTTGATATCAGAAGCTGGTATTGGTTTGTTACTGATGGTTAACTTTGGCAGGAGATAATGACCATGAACATTTGCTGGAGCTTTCATTTGCTGCCTTGGGGTTGTCATGGGTGAAGGTGAAGTTCTTGGAGACACATTTGTGCTGTGGCTTCTTGGAGCTAGGGAACAGCACTGGTATTAACTCTTAATGAAATGTTTAAAGCTTGGGCTATCTTAATAAACATGAAGAACTTTCTTAGATATTTTTAAAAACATAAAATCAAAGGAATGGGCCTGGAAAGGATCTTCCAAAAGTCCTCTTGATCTGTAACGACACAAACTGCACCTGACTGCTCCATGTTGTCTCCATGGACTCATCTCTACACCAGCTGTAAGCTGCCCACTTTATTCCTCTGCTCCTCCTTGGCTTTGGCTTCTACTCTGCTGATGGCTTCGTATTGCCTATCGAGGGGGCAGTACGAACCCCTGCCCAATCTGTCTTCAAAAGATTTCCTCATCAGGGATGTGGAGGGGTAATTTGATGGCAGGGGACACACTCCGCCTGCTGCTTCTCCTGCTGCCTCAAGCTATCGCTCTGTGCTCCCCACGCTCTGCGAGTTCTTGCATTTCTGTGGGGGGGTTTGTTTTATTTCTTGGCCCTGATTTTTGATTTCGGGCAGACTGTGTTCTGGCGCTGTTTGCTGAATGATGCCTTGATGTGTGATTAATACCCTTAGGTGCTATGGTAATACAAATAATTAATGAAGGGCTCGTTAATTCTTCTTCATAATAAATGTGGCATGTTTGAAATACAGCTGAGAGCGAGCCATGTGCACCAAAATAGGCATATCTACTTGCGGTAACTCTGGGGTATTAAAATGCAGAGTTTTATTATCAGTAACCTTCTATGCCCTGCAGGTATTTAAAATCCTACTATCTGGAGCAGGAATGAGAAAATAAGAGTTGCCAAGCAGGAGCATCTCCTGTGCCAAACTCTCAGGTTGTAGTATCGTGAGGGCTTCCCCATGCCTGTCTGCTCACCTGGTCACTGCTCCTTCTCCCAACTTCTTGAAAAGCGCCTTTCTTTGCTAGTGCTGAAACCAGCACGTGGAGATTTTGTGCTCTGGCTATATGTGGTAATTGCAGCAGCCTTGTTTCTTGAAGCAGCGAAGAACCTGAGGTCATAAAAATATACAGAGAAAGTAAGTTAAGGTGATGCTTTCCTATGTGCTTTCATTTCAAGTTCATCTGATAAAAGCTGATGTAGGAGCTGTTCCGAGCCAGGGCTTAGAGGGAATGTGGTGGGGTGCCAAACCTAGTGAGGATACTCTTTATTTATTTATTTATGTGTAAGACTGGGGGAGGCTTTCACAGTTACAGGTTTCTCTTTCTCAAGTCTCCTCCTCAGTGTGTGAGCAGGTCCTGCCACACTCTTATGGCTTGCATAGATAAGAGAGATAATTTCCCTGCCCCCACTAAATAATGTTTCAATTACAGCAGTGCCAGGGTGGTGTGGCATGCTGCATTTTTCACTTTAGCTTATGTTCAACATGAGTGTTGGGCTTTTTCAGTGTGTGTCAGAGCAGGGTAACTGCTGGGGTATAATTCGTGGCAGTGATTGGAGTGGGGAAGAGGAAGCAAGAAAGATGCTGTTAGGAATACTCACTGCCTTCACAAGGAAAGTGGGACTAGGAGCAGTGATTAAAGGCCTGATATGAACAGGGACAGGGAGAAGCAGCATATTTTTGTTGATTTTGTCTGTTAATGTCTTTTGTAAAAAGAACAGAAGCATCACGTGACCTGTTGTAGCTCTTGGCTCGTGGTGTGACCTGGGGGATCCCACAGCTGCCCTGTATCATACTGGGGAATGGGATTGGTGTGTGATTTGCCTTGTTCCCAAGGAGTGTGAAGGCATCAGGTGCCTGCTGAGAAGCATCACACGTTACAGCAGGTTGCTTCTGGGGCCTTAGTACTGCTTTTTCCCTTGTCCTTTAACTCGGATATACAGCATGAGTTTATTTTCCTTTTGCTCTGGAGAAAACAAACAAAGAAGTCCAAAAAAGTCAGGGGTTTCTAATCTCCCCGAAGAAGCTTATGGAAATTTGAAAGGCAAGGAAGGCGATAGTATCGCCTGCACTGCAACGGCAATTATGGGTCCTGGGAGGAAGTGTATAAAGCCTTATTGAGTGGAGATAGCTGAGATGGCTGCGGGGGCCTGCATGGTGCAAGGAAAAGGCTGGAGGAAACCCTTATCAGACCTGTTATCCTGTCTCTGTCATTCCCATACAGATTAATGAGCTCCAGGATGCCCTCAGCCATGTTCAGACCGGGGTCTGTTTATCCCAAAATAGAAGGTGCTGCCTTTTGCCAGAGTGTCATATTCCCAGGCCAGCAGCACCATTGTGTTTTATTACCCCATTGTGTTCAGGGGTTACATCCGAACTTTTCCTCTTTGCTCCTTAATCACTGCTTTGATGGATGAGCTCCATGAGAAAAGCTGCTGTGGACTCTGTACGGATGAGAATGGGTGCTGGGCACTTGCTGAGCCTTGTCTCCTTAGCTGTTCTTGCACCAGCTCCAGGCAAAGCAAGGGAAACTCTTACCCTTCCACACAGCAAAGTGGGGGGAAGACATGGAGGAACGACAGCATGACTTAGGCTGGAGAGCTGGGTAGGGAGAAGTTTAATGAGATTTAATGTAGAGTCTTGCATCTAGGGAAGAACGACCCAGATACCAATATAGGTTGGGGACTGGCCTGTTGGAGAGCAGTGTAGGGGAGAGGGACCTGGGGGTCCTGGGGGGGGACCATGAGCCAGCAATGTGCTCTCATGGCTAAGAAGGCCAGTGGCATCCTGGGGTGTATTAAAAGGGGTGTGGTTAGTAGGTCAAGAGAGATCCTTCTCCCCCTCTACTCTGCCCTGGTGAGACCTCACCTGAAATACTGTGTCCAGTTCTGGGCCCCTCAGCTCAAAAAGGACATAGAACTCCAGCACAGGACTACTGAGATGATGGAGTGGAACACCTTCCTTATGAGGAGAGACTGAGGGAGCTAGGCTTCTCTAGCTTGGAGAAGAGGAGAGTGGAGGATGACCTTATTAATGTTTATAAATATGTAAAGGGTGAGAGTCAGGAGGATGGAGCCAGGCTCTTCTCAGTGATGGCCAGTGATATGACAAGGGGCAGTGGGTGCAAGCTGGAGCAGAGGAAGTTCCATGTGACTATAAGGAGAAACTTGTGAGGGAGGTAAGAGCCCTGGAACAGGCTGCCCAGAGAGGCTGAGGAGTCTCCTTCTCTGGAGACATTCAAACCCGCCTGGATGCGTTTCTGTGTGATTTAGTCTGGGTGATCCTGCTCTGGCAGTGGGGTGGACTAGGGGATCTTTTGAGGTGCTTTCCAACTCCTAATGTTCTGTGATGCTGTGACAGCATCCGTGTTTGTTCTGCCCTCACCAGCAGCACGAGGCTGCTTTGTCCTGGCAAACTGCCTTCAAGCACATGTGTGGGATTGGTGCTGGGGAGGGCAAAAGGCAGATTCACGCCTTGGGGAACATCCCGTGCTCTCTCGAGGCCCTGCACAGCCAGCTCTCCTTTGTTACCCCAGTGCAGTGCTGCTCAGAGCAGCACCATGAATCTGCCATCGTTATCGCTGCGGGACGTGCGGTTCCTGCTGGAGGCTCCTGACTGCTCTGCCATTTCCCTGGTGCAATCCCGGGGAATTATCCATATCTCTGACAAGAGAATAGGTTACTAATGCACCAACACAGCTGTTTTGACACTTTTGATGAATAACATTCAATACTATTAATTGGAACAATTGCTTTTCATTTAACTAAATCACTAGAATTGCTAAACTAAATTGAAACGGAATGTAATTTTGCCTCGCTCTCCTTTAATATGGGCCTCTAAATGTCTTCTCCCTGAAGAATTAGTAACTTAATCACCTAACAGTGATAACTGTTTCATAGCCCTCAGCTGGAAGGCTTTCCTGCTAAGCAGTATTGCATGGGAGTAGAGTGTTATAACAGGGAACAAATCCCATCTCTTTCCTTTCTCCCCCTCTCTGCTGCAATATTAATCATATTAAAAATGATTCTCTTCCTCTTTCTCTGTTTCAGCAAGATCTTTATAGATCATCGTAATTTCTGCCCCCCTCCCCCCTCCTTTTTGCATTGTATCAATCACTTGGTATGTCTAACAGGGTGCACAACAATTATATGTGTCCATTATGTTAAAGATGGATTCTTGCTGTCAACGACTGGGAGATGGGCTCTTGTTCATTTTCCAATGAACTCCTTGTCCAGTGCACATAACATAAACACCATAATCTAGTGTGGTCACTGCATTGACCAAAAATACTTACAGGGTAAATACTTAGATGCATTTATTTATTGAAAAAATGGCATAAATGAAAATATCCTGAAATATATTTACGTTCCCTTAAATTTAAACTGCTTTGTGAGTCACCCAGGAGTTTCTGCAATCTCAAGACAAAACTTGTTGAGGTAAGAGCAGAAATCCAGAGGCGAAGCCTTCTGCTAACAGGTAGCACTCTTATGGTTCTTATTTTATTGCATTAATTGACAGAGCATCTTGTTCACACAACTCCATTTTACAGGTGGGAAATAGGAAGTGGAGAAATTCAATGCTTTACCTGAGTTGTGCAGCAAATTACTGGCAAAGCTTGGTTTGCAAATGAATTGTTTTGTGCTCTTCCCTCTAAATCTGCCTGTGCTGTTTTTCCCAGTGAGTGATTATTTTACACTTTTACAGACAAACTTCTTGAGTTTGTTCAGAGAGACAGGAAAAGACACAAAGCTGAATGTTTTTATTACCCGAATTTATGGACTTCTGGTTAGTAATGCTGTTGTTCCATTGGAATAGTTCTTAGCAGATTTGTAATTGCTAGGAAAAGGCCCTGAGCCTGGAGGTTTCCGTTGATCCATACAGTGAGTAGATGCCAGACTTCCTCCCGTTGTCTCATCCTGCTTTCAGGAGGCACCCAGCATGTTCAGCCTCGTGTTGCTGAGACCAGCCCACCAAAGCCAGGCTATCATCTCTCATAACACAAACAAACTGTATTCTGACTGTTGGTTATAGCTAGTGTCAATTCCACTGAGAATTTTGTCCTGGAGCCTTCCTGGGTCTGATGCTGCATCCTCCCTAGATCCATCACTTCACAACCTTTTTGCTTGGCCTACTATATACAGGGGTTGTTTGGTTTAAGCTTTCTAACTCTCCCCACCCCGAAAATCTATGGCAAATTAAATAAAAGTCAAATTTATATCATTTGGAGCGTGCTAGATCCTCATTTAGACTTTGCTCTTTTTTTGGTGGAGTGGAACAAAGTGGTCTTCATTGCAGATAACCAGACCTACTTGTTTTTTGGATTCCAGTTAGTTAATTTAAACCTGCTACTGGGCTTTTGCCAACATTTCCTTTCCACACTTCTAAACTATTAATGACAAAAGGCCTTTCCTGAAAGGCAGAGCTGTGCAGGTTCCTCCCGGGTTCAAGGCTGCTGGATGCCTGAGGATGAGATTCTCTCTATGTATTGTTCTGCAATTGAAACTATACCTACACATGTCCCAATCATGTTCCACCTAAGCCAACAGTCTGACAAATACATCTCTCTTTAATGAATCATCACAGAACCGTGATGTCGCTGAAGTGCTTGAACACTTTGTCTCCCTGAGTTCAGGGGTTTATAGCCAAATGGCTTGATACTATTAATTGTTGTTAGTTCTTATTTTCCATGTATGCATTTGAAAATCATTCAAATCTGTAATGTTTCAGTTTTATATCATTTAAGTGGTTACCTGACTTTACTGCCCTGTTTTCTGCCTGAGAAACTTTCTAAAATATTGACAAATGTGGATTCTGTTCACAAATTCCTAGCAAACACCTATAGCTCTGTTACCTGTAAGTAACTAAAAGGGGGCTTCAAAGTGGCTTTGGTGTTATATACTCACAGGCGCTAAAGAATGAATGCTAGATTGGGTAACCTAAGAGAGAAAAACATGGAGAAGCAGCCACAATACCAGGTACTCATGTTAATCAAACTGCTGGAGCTTCTCTTGCTGATGTTGGATGTGGTGTTGGATGAATAGACCATCGTTGCTGTGGGGTAGTAGCTGTTACACTGCTTCACTGTCTGTGGGACAGAACTGCATGTTAGTTACACAACTGGGCATACAATTAATCTAAAATAGTATTTCTGTCCTGCTACTTGTGCACTCCATTTCTTACACCCTGCTTGTGCAGCTTGCTGATGCATGTGCTGAGCTTTCCTACTGTGCAATACAATATGCTGTGGTCCCAAGCGTTATTTTAGAGAGGGAATTGAGCTAGAGATGGTGTAAGGAGAAAGCTTGCTGAAGCCTGGAGTTCTGCATATGGCAGTGATTTACTGAGATTCATTGACTCACAGTCTGGCCACTCACAAGGTATTTCTAAACATAACTTAGTTTAGACCAGTATCTGGGAGGGGAAAGGGAAGTGTGATAAAGCAAATGATGGAAACTTGCAGCTAGAAGTGTTTTGGCAGCTGAGGCCTGGAGTAGTGCTGCTTGAAAGATGAGCACTCTGTGAATTGAGGGCATCTCAGGAGAAGTAAATCTGCCTTCTCCAACACAGACTGAGCACTGGCCCAAAGACCCCGGGTAAATAAGAATCAAACTTCACTACAGGACATTTATGTGGTCATGATTTATTGGTGCTCTCAAAGCCTTTGAACCTTTGCAGCCCTTTGGGGGAAATGGTGTGTTACAGGGGCTTAAATAAATAAATAAAAAATAAGAAGAAATACATGCCTATAGCTACAGGAAAAACCTATTGTGCCATTTGTTCCAAAAGCCTTGACATGTTCAGGGCTTTTTCCTGAATTTGATTTTTTTTTTTATAGGATTTTGGTCAGTCAGCCAGTAGTGCTGTAGGAAATAAAACAACTCTTTGACAGATTCTTGTTTCTCAGTCCCGTTCCCAGCAACTTCCCCCTCTGGTAAAGCGAACTGAGCTGCAGGACTCTGATGGAAAAATCAAACAAACCTGCCGAGCATGGCTGAGAAGTAATAGAAAACTACTTGGATCTCAAGGCCCTGCCAGTGTAAGTTTAACACAGTGTTGTTCCTTCACCAGATGTCAAATATCAGTTTCCATTTTCTGCCATGTATCACAACCTTGGTTCATCCTCCTGTGAACTGCCTTTGGTGCAGGCTGCTTGGGATGTAGCTGTTACTCTTTGTGGAGGGTTTCTAACCCACTTTGCTGTTTGCATGCATCACTGTAACTTATCACACAAATGACACAAACATAGCCCCTGCTCAAGCTTTGTTTCTCAGTTCCTGTGAAGGAAAACAGTACTGAAGGGCAAAAATGATCACAGTCCCTTCTGTGGAACCCTTGGCTTTGCTGTAGTTGATTGGGCTTTGATGTTTGTTCTATCAGAAGGCAGCCTGCTTCTCCTTTGTACCATGTTGCAGGCAGTTGTGCTGCACAGACCCTGCTGTGCCCCTGCAGAAAGCTGTAACACAGGGCACAGGAAGGGTAAGCTCTGTGTGCCACCAGCATGTTATTTCTGTTGTGGCTTCTTGGTGACTGGATTGGGCAACGTGCGTGTCCTGGTGTGTGTGTGACGAATGCCCTGGTTTGAAATGTTTGCTTGTGGATTGTTACTAAGCAAAACTACCTTCTACTCTAACAAATCTTGGGATCCTTGATGGTGCTTTTTTTCTAATGATGTCTGTATCATATAATATTAACAAGTAATATCATTTTCCCTCATTCTATCCCTCTCCCTCTGTACCCTGATAAAGTGTGGGAAAACAAGATCTGAATTTGGTAGGAATAGACTCAGTGGAAACAAGCAAACAGACCCCTTGGCAATAGTTCCCTGATCCTTGACTATCCTCCTTTGACCAACCAGAGAGAATTTAAACTGTTTCAGGACAAATCTGTAGTTTCAGGAAACCATGTGGGTATAAAGCTGGTATGGCTGCATGAATGGGTTGGTCTGTGTTGGGAAGCTGGGAACAAGGTCTGCTGTGCTGTGTAAAAAGCTGCCCATCTCTTCTCTGGTACTGTTAGTCTGAGGTCTCTGAAAGCCTGAGCATAGTTTCCTTCCTGAAATCCAGAGGAAATTAAGGATGAGCCAAGGCTCATATTATGTTATAGTAGTAACTATAATTTAACTCTCAGAGGTTGTTTCCAGCATCTGCAGTGCAGAAGGAGAGTGCGACAGGGACTGGCAGGTGTGATAAGTTGTTCTCTAAGTCCAGAAAATACTTCTTTCTCACAGGTACTTCATGTAGGACAACATGATGGGACTGGGAGGGAAGCATGTCCCCACCACCCTGCAATATGCCAGCAGAGTTGTCTCCAGGCTGATGCTTGTCAGACTTCACAGGCAAGCAGTAACTGCAGAAGATGGGTGGTTTAAGGCATGGAAATGTTCATCTTGCTGCTTGGCTTCCTCTTCATGGCTAGCTTCCTTGGGATTATTTCCAACCCTGATCTCTGTTAACCTTGGGAAGACTCCTTTGTGCCCTCAGCACTGAAGAACTACTCTTGCTCATGTTTGTCCAGGGTGGAGCAAAGGCCCTTTGCATAGAACAAAGAGCTTTAATGTTACTAGAATTTAAAAAAAAAATAAATTAGACATAGTTTTGAGAAGAGTTTAAACTTGAAAACTTCTAAGAAAAATGTTAGATCAGTGGGGGTAATGGGAGGTAACAGGGAGATGCTCCTTGTGCAAGTGGCTCAGCAAGGCTACTGTATCCACCCTATCCTGTGTTACTGCCAGGCATCGTCCTTGCTGTGGTTTCTCATCCCTTTCAGTGTTTTGCCTTGTCTAATTCTTAAAAATAGTTGGTGAGGCTGCCTGCCTCCCCCAAGGGGTGTGGGAGGTGTCTGTGTGAGTTACGAATGGGATGTAGTTGGCTGGGAGAAATAAATGCTGCTGTGGTGAGGCTGGCCAGGCACAGCTTTAAAGGTCTGCTATTAGTCTTTTTATTTCCGAACCCGAGAGACCCTCCCCAGTGTGCTGCTCTGGAGCACTTCCCTGTCCTCTGAACAAGAGTGCGTGCAGGCAGTTAATGAGAAACTGGAAGCTGGGTCCCAAGGGATGATTAAACCCCACGAGCCAATTAAAAGGAGTGTAATTACACAGCAGGGACAAGTTGTTAAACAAGCTAGAGGTTATTGTCCTTCAAGTCAACGTACTGGAACAGCCAAGAGAAGCCTACCAGGGACTGGCTGGCAGGGCAGTGCTGCTTGGCCTGGGGCTTCTTTCAGGGAAGCTCAGGAGATGGCTGGGGCTAATGGGGCATTTTGTCCTTTGTGTTTCTGGGTAATGGTAAGTGCTTAGAGTGGAGAGATCCAGAAAGTGACTTCCAGGTCAGTAAGCTGAGCTGCCTCTAGACTGGTATATGTGTAAGCTGATGCGGGTGTTCATTCCCTGGGTCGGACGAGGGGTGTGAGCAGAAACCCAGTGCATGGTTGGCACGAGTTAGGATGTGTCTGATGGTGTTGAGTTGTGCTCGGCCAAGCTCTGAACACGTTTCATGCACCAAGCAGGCTCAGGGATAATTTATGGTGATGGAAGAATTCTGTGCTTTTATCTGCTCATGTGGGTGTCTGCAGACTTGCAATGTGATGGTATCACTGTTGTTGAAAAGGCTTGATTTTACATTACTGGCTTGGCCTGAGCATGGGGGAAACAGGCAGATTTGCATTACCAGTGCTGCTTACTGGTGTTGGAGGAAATGAGTTGCATCCTGCTGTTTCTGATCATGTGTATTCTGCGTAAACACAAACCTAGCTCATCTTACTTGCAGTGATATTTATTTGATATGGATCCCGGGAAGCCTCAGCGTGCACCTTCAGCTAGTGGAAGAATTAGCTGAAAATGTTAATTAGCTGCCAGTCCCGTGTGTCCTGGCCACTAGGTGCCATCACGCACTCACCGCATCTCCTGAGCACTGCTGGGGGAATGTTTCACACCAAGGTTCCACACCAGCCCGTGTTCCAGCCATGTTTGTACTTGAACTCTGTGCAGTCATAAAAGAATTAAAGAATCTGTATTTAAGGACAGAGAGAGTAAATGTCCTGTGAACAGGAAGGGTTGCTGTGGTACAAATCCAAAAGGGTTCTGTTCGATTGTCAGTCAAACTGTTCATTTGGTGGAAACCCTCCAAAGTGCTGCACGGATGTGGCAATGTCCTGTTCAGAGGTGCTACCCTGCATAACCTGTGAGCACTGCAATCCTCTCTCTGCCAAGCTGGCTGTAAGCGATGGCATTTTAAGATGCCCGTTGGAGGGGAAGGGTGAGGTTGAGCCTTAACACTTCTCTGATGAAATCATGGTGGCTGTAGGATTTTTGAAATTCACTTTTTACAGTGCCACGGGGCACATTTGTTTGCCTGTGTATTCAGACTTCAGCTTGTAGTTAGGAAAAGGAATGCAAACGTCTCCAGAAAGGTCACTCAGCTGTGAAAAGTGACAACTCGGGGGCCAAATTCAACTTGAGGAAAGCATGTGTAACCCTACTGATGTCCAGGGATAGACTGAGAACACTGTAATTTTTTTTTCCCCAGCATCCTGACTGAAAAATTAGCTCCCCTGTTGGAAAATCCCCGTGGATCAGCTTCTCAGTCAAGGTCAAATCCCCATGTTTTGTACTTTTCTTGGCCATTATTTCAGGTGATAGATGCGCTATTGACTGGCAGCAATGACAGAGCTTGGAATGATGGGGGAACCGAGGCATATTCAACACACTGGCACACAGCTAACTCATGCTAATGTTCAATAATCCTATCCTGCTGCTACACTCTAATGGCTGTGGGCTTGATAGAGCCCCCTCATTGAACTGGTGTATTTCTTATGGGCCTGCCCGCCCATCCTTCATGAATTTTTATTAAACAAAACTGTAAGCGGATTGATTTTGTACTCCTTTATTGCATTTTTATTTAATTCCTTTCAATGGTGGAGGCTCCATCATGTTATCTCAACGTAAATCATGCTGGGGCAGCATGCCAAAAAAATAAAAAGACTACAGGATCATACTTGCATCCAGCGTAAATTTTACTCCTATAACCTTTATTAGTGTAGATTCATTGATTTTTCTCAATTCCCCCTTTCCCCTCCCCATCCTTCCTTTTGGTTAGACTTAGGTCAGAACCTGACAGCTCTCCTTTTAAAGGAGGACAGTTACTTTAATAATAATAAAAACAATAAAATAGTATTTTAGGTTGATTAATCAAGATTTTATTTCCTATAAAGCAGAAAAAAAGCTTAAAGAAAATGCTTGTAATGCCAGTTGCACGATGGGCAGTCATCACTGTGGTGGCAGTGGAATTGCAGTAGAAGCAGCGCTCTGGAGAGCCTGAGCAGAGGTTTGCTCTCATGCAATATCTTGGTGTGTGCTTGTGGTTGGTCGATTTGGTTTCTGTCCCTTCTCGAGGGCAATCTGCATTAGTGCTGAGCAGCATTTTCTGTCCTGAATCCCTTCGTGTTGCTTCTCACCATCTTTATGGGGTCCCGGTCCATGACTGAAGTTGTCAGCAATAATAATTATTCATCTTTTAAGGTACCTGACCAGGGCACTCCTGTTCTCTGAACTGACCGTTGGGCCTTCCTACTTTAATCCATTCAAAACAGAGCTTGAGCACTTTTCATAAATGCTCTGTATACGTGGCTCTCTATAATATACAGCCGGTAGATAAACAAGGCACCAGTAGGTGGCATGCAAGAACACACAGCATAGTTCCAGTTACCTCAGGTGGATGATACATAGCTGACTTTTAAGTTTTAAAACAGACAATGTCTCCTCATAATGTTGTCTTGATTACCTGGCACTCCAGTGAGCTGAAGAATGGGGCTATGCCACCCAATCACTTTATTGTGTAGTTTGATTAGTGATGGCAAGGCATGGGGTTGAAAGCTGGGTCCCAGAGTGGCGTGGGCTGCCATGGGACATCTCTTGCTGCCCCTTGTTTCTGGTTCCTTGTTGTTGGGTTCGTAATATTGATACAATACTGGCCAGGATTCATATTGCTGCTTTAAGCTACACTTGCTGGATACAGTTGCACAACACATAACACAAGTAAAAGGCAGTTAAAATATTTTTCTTCCTACTGGTGTCTGCCCTGACCTTCCCAGGGTATGGGCTCTTAGTGTGGTAAAAGCAAAGCCTTGTGCTCTTTCAGATCACCGTTGCTGCCGATGGAAAGGTGGGGGTTAGTGTTGCCTTGCAGAACTGTGGGTGTTTTGTGTGGCAAAAGGCCAGTTTCTCTGCTGAACCGTGGAGTGTTAATACAACTCCTGAATTTCTGGGTTTGGTGGAGAGTAAGATCATGCCCTGTTCTAGCAAATGCTACTCTGCGAGGCCATTGCAGCTGAGCCACAGCAATCCCTAGTGAGGGATCCTGGGCTGAGCAAGCAGGTGCCAGTGTATCGTGGGGTGAGGGAAGGATGATGACATGATACCTGAGGTGGTCCCTTGGTGCCTGGCGTACAACATGGGACAAGCACTTCCTTGCTCCTCGGCCCTGTTCCTCTGTGCTGCGACTCAGCCCTGGTGAGCATGGCAACGGGCAGTGAGGGGAAGGGGGCTCGGCAGTGTGTGTGCCCATGCATCAAACCTGGGTGAACCAAGACAATGAGGACATTTGAATTGACAGCAAAGCATGGCAGAGTTATGACAAAACGAGGTGATGAGGTAATTGTGTTTTTAACTGTCTGCAGGCAATATCAGTAATATAGTTTCTGTGCTTTTATGGAACTGGTTTCCTTCCCCTTCCCCAAGAAACTTTTTTGTTTAAACATCCATGATTTTTGTTTTTCAATTCCAGTTTCCATTCAATAGTAATGTAGTGTCAGTGAAGGCAAGACAGTGAAGAAGTGCTGTTGTTGGCTTACAGCAAGAAGCATTTTGGCATGCCTTTTTGGTAGATTACTTTTGATGATCTCCCCAGAGGAAAAGCAATCGAAATAGAAGCAGAAGGTCCTTGGTTTACCTGAGTTGACAGCACTTGGCTGTTTTGGTTCAGGCTCGCTAACTTAGAGATGGGCTTCTGGCCCAAATCATTGTAGCAAAGAGAGTTTATCTGTGCAAACAAGGCATGATCTGCAGAGAAGCATTTTATTGCTTAACTTTTTCCCCTTAAACTGAAATATAAAGTATTTGAAAACTAGTAATTGGTATGTCTTAGTCTTTTACTATACTAATTAGTTTATTTGATCGCTGTGCTAGTAACTGCTCCTGTGGTGGGACTTGTTCAGAAACAAAACAAGAGGTCTGTTCCTGCCCCAAAACCACAAATAATTTAAATGTGGGGTAAGATCAAGGAGGTTATTCACTGACACAACAGAGAGTACTTGTTAGAGAGTCTAACAATCGTTCTGCTTTTATGTATTCTGAGTGAAGAAACATTGAATAAGAACAATCCAGTGATGATATGGCTTGGTACTTGATTTTCAGGAAATCATTGAAAGTTCACTGCACAGGCAGTTTTCTTTTAGACTCTACTGAGCTATATTAAAGTGTTTAGTCACTTTTAAAATTCTATTATATATTCCTCCCTTACTGTTATTTAACTCAAGTGCTACCAGTTTATTTCCCCATATGAACTTGTTATAGGTATCCAGGTTGTAGGGGGTCTGAAATGGGTATGTAGGGCGGCTTGCTCTGTATCAAGGGATATCTAAAAGAAAAATACTTGGGAGCATCAAAGGGGCTCTTTGGTTGCTGCTGGGTTGTCTTGTCCTGTCTGGTCCTTGCAGCAGATACATTCCAGATCCTTGTGCAAACAGATCAATTTGTGGCTGAATTCTTCAGGGGGCTATTAATTTTAAAATATAAAATGACTAATTGTTTGCAAGGATTTCTGTGTCAATTTATTGATATGGAGAAACAGAGGTAAGCTGCATATTTTGGAGGAGGGGGAGAAATGGCGAGACCTATCCTTTGGCTAGTAATTGGTCCAGGGACAAAAATACCCTGAGTGGGGTTAATGTACTGGTTGTTTATGGTGGCTAAGAAAAGAGTGATTCTTGCAGGAATCCCACAGTATTAATCAGAAAACAAAAATGACAATCTTGAAAGCTAATGACATTCTGGTTGATTTGATTATAACATAATGATTGTGTAAAACTGTCACTTGTAATTTTGTTAGAAGAAATAACACGAGTGAGATCTATAACTTAGTGATCTAGGAAGAAACATCCAGGAGAGAACTCTCAGGCCATTAGAGATGCTCATCATTTAGTGGGTGTTTGGGAAGGAGAAATGGCCTCTTTCATGCTAAATTAGCATAGAAGGACTCAGTGTCTTGACCTTTTCTTAACCTTGGATAGTCAAGTTTTAGAATGAAGTTGCTGTTTTTACCCTTGGGGGTGGGAATAAACTGCTGGCTTGGGGAAAAATAAGGAGTAATTCTAAAAGTCAAAGTGGTGTCTGGAGAGAGGAGCTATATGTGGCTGTTTGCTGCTCCTGGCTTGGTTTGTCTTTGGTAAATCATGTCATGTGTTCAAGCACTATTTTCATTAAAAAATAAAGGGAAACATTTTGTTTGCAGTCTTCTGACATTTTAGAAATGTTTTGTTGTCCATTAGTGATGTTGAATATCATACATCATATGTAAACAAAGCTACAGCTATCTGAAAGCGAAGGCTGAAAAAAAGGAGCTCTTTGGTTTGAGGGGCATTTTAAGTGGTGTTAGGTTTTTGCTTTCCTCCTCCTGTATGCCAAGCCAGCAGAAGTACCTGCAGGAACTGATGTGTCTCTAACCTGAAACATCTCATTGGCATTGAAGTCTGTGACTGGTTTGGGAAGCAGACCAATGTGGGCATACTGACAGAAAGGAGTTTACAGCTTTGGAAAAGTTTGTGGACATCTAACATCCTTCTGTGGAGGTGAAACCGTCACCTTGACAGCAGGCTCCAAGGGGGACAAAAAGTAAAGGCAGAGCTGCTGTCTGTAGAGGGACAGCAGCATTTTGCAATACGTAAGGTTACCTGCACCTCCTGGTGTTTGTGTTTTTTGATACATGTGAGATTTAGACCTCTCAGACCCTGGACTCCTGTACTAACATGGAAATCCCAGTGGATTGACTTGAGTTTTGAAGCTCTTTGCCTGCATCTTGCTCTCTGTCCTAGACTCTTCATTGCCATGTAATCCCACAGTCTGGCAAGCTCCATAATAAGTGCAGATAGATGAGTGTGTGTACATCTCCATTAACATGACTGTGCAGGCTAATGATGAGGACCTCCTGCTGCTCTCCGCTTGTTTTCTGTTGATTGTTATGTAATGTTCGGCAGCGGGAGGTAAATTCCTCTCCAATTTTGAGACCCGTTGCAGCATGCAAACCCCACTGTGAGAAGTCACGGTGATTGAGCTTTCGAATCAAGTCCCATGCTGATAACTATAAATCAGGCCTATTATACACTCCGACCGACAGCTGGAAACCTTCCGTACTGCATGTGGTACAGCAGAGTCTTGGAGCTGCACTGAAGTTTGTTTTGTAACTACGAACACTTGTGTCTTTGAAAGGCTGTGATTTAAATTTGGTGGGATGTTTGTGTTCATTCAGATAAAGGCCTGAGGTTGCTCCGGATGCCGAAGGTCAAGCTGATGCTCAGGGTGTGCCTTTGAAGGCCTGCTCCTGCTCCGCACGCTGTGTCGCAGGGGTTGAAGGGAAGGAGCTGATTTGGTGGTGTAGTTTGTTCCAGCTGCTCTTCAGTCACCTCTGCCAGGCAGGACTCTGATCTGTGGGCTTAGGAAGAAGCTCTGAAAAAGCTGTGCTCTGCATTTTTGTGGGTCTAAAATGATGAGTATGGGGTAATGGGGTAATTTGTGCCAAGGTTGTAGGCAATGCAAAAGCAGGAGAGCATGCCAAGAGCCTTCCCAAGCCCTTTCAGCACAGGCTCTAGAAACCCTCCGTGAGCCCAGCAAATCTAGAAATTTAATATTACTGGTCTTTCCTCTAGTGCAATGAATTGGGTTAGAGCTGAGCAGGTATGGGGCAATGAAACATGCTTTGAAAGTTAAGTTGGGTCATAATGGAATTTCACCTGATAATTCCTGCAATCTTTGGTTATACAGAGAGAAGACTTAGTGCTTTCTAGGGTTTTTTCATAGATTTCAAATCTTCCATCAGCTTAGGCTTGTTTTCACATGGTTTCATGCCTCAATCTGTTGCTTGTTGTTTGCTGAACAAGAACACAAACCCCATTTCAGCTCAGCGTGTGGGTAAGAGGCATTTATCTGAGCTTCAAAACTTGGTGTGAAGCTGCCTTCTGTAAGCATGTGGGAAGCAGGAGGATTTCTATGGACTGTGCACTGTCGATTTAAACTCTAGCAGAAAAATCTTAACAGAATCTAAGCACTTTTTGGCTACTGTTTCCATTGTTAGCTTTAGCAGTAGATAGAATAACTCTTTGAGTGTGTTTATGAATGCAAGGCAACTCAACATCTTGCTATCTTCTCTCTGCGATCAGGCTAAGCTGATGGATGATCCCGATGACTTCAGCTGCTCAGCTTGGTCTCTTGGTTCTTGCTGTAGTCTCATGCATGTAGTTACAGAGCTCCCAGGTTCAATTCTTAATGCTGCAGCTGGATGCTACAGCTATTTTTGGCTTTGTGGAGTTTAGAGAGGGGTTTTGTCAGAGGAAGGATGGAACATACATTTAATAAAAAAAGCAGCCAGGACATTTGCCCTTTGGGAAGTAGCATTTCCTAGTGTACCACTGGCTTGGAGGTCTTGTACTTTTCCCACATCACCGTTATACTGCTGAACCTTGCAAGGTTGTTATAAAGCTTAATTAATTTATAGAGTACCTTGAAAATGTATGGCCAGATCCTCAGTTGGTATAATTTGGCATGACTCCACTGAGCTGAACAGCCCCACACTAATGTGGATAAGCTGGGAATTTGGCTTGTGAATGCTCTTGCTAAACAGTATTATGTGCACAGGACAAGACCTACACAAAGGTTATATTCATCTCCCTTTTAAAAGGAGGTCCAAATAGTTGAATGACAGGCCCCCCAGTATAAAATTTGTGGTTTATCCCTGTTTAATAGTCAAAGATTAGCAAGCATCCAGGTAGAGATATATGATCTAGACAGCATCTGATGGGCTGGTGATGAATGGGAGCTTGAGAGAGGCTTCAGATTAGCCTCACATGCATAAATATCACATGTGGGTGACAAGGACACTGGAGGTCACTGAATTGTATTTGTGCTCATTCATGGCCTTTCTCAACTCTGTACTACTTGAGCATGTTCCCTCTGGGATAAAAGGAAGAATGGTCAGATGTCGTTAGTTGGAAACCTTTTCCATTGTGATGCTGGTTTTACAAACCTGTTTGGAATATGTGTGAGTTCTGTGGAGTTCATGGTATATGAATAGGTGTTTAAAATATTTATGTGTTCCCTTTATTCCCTTTCCCTTTCTCTTTTCATGTTCCTTCCAACTCTTTCCCTACCTCACACTATTTTTAGTAAATTCTCACTTCTCAAAGTTACTAGGGGAAAAAGCTCTCCGATTGTGCTGACTTCCTCTTTACAAATGCTAATAAACTCACTTTATAGTGCATTTTCTAGTCTAATTGCAGGTTACACTCCCAAGCCTTACTTACGAAGACTTGTAAAATGAATGTTGTAGGCTGGAGTGTATTTTAACTTCCAATAGTATCAGCTAATGAAAACAACAGGCAAGCACTGACAAAAACTCAGCTCTTGGAAAGCCCAACCCTGCAAAATGAGGCTGCTTTATTCCAATGTGGCAGGCAACCTGCTGTAAGTGTATTTCTTTTGTTTCTACCATTCCTCTGTTCACTGTAAAGGGCTAGGAGGATGCTCATAATTATTAATGATCATTAACTTGTTATCTTTGGGGTGCTGGGGAAGAAGCTATGGGTGTAGCATATAGGCCCAGGGTACTCCTAGCTTTGTCCTTAGGTTTGGAAGTGTGGATAATAAAAACTTTCCCCTCTGATCTTGAGGTTGGTTTATCTGGCTGTCGTATTATAAGCTGTTGTCAATTAGCATTGCTTTTTCCATGTTTATTTCAGAAGCAAAAGAATAACAATAAAAGCAAGTGCTGGTCTGTGAAGCATTTGAAAGTGTTGGAAAGAGCCCCAGCTGTCATATTCAGATCTTCTTTGATGTTAAAAAACATAGAGAGTATGCATGTTTAACTCTTGTCCCACATAGGGAGCTTGCTGAGCTTGTATTGCTGCTTCCCTATGCCCCCCGAAGTTGGGCATCGTGTGTTCAATCTCGGGGAGCTGGGAGAACTGCCAGTCATCCATTAGGGAGCCCATCAGCCTCCATGTGAAGTAAGAAAACGTCCAAAAGCTTTGGGAAAACTAGTAAACCCTACCATCAACATCTGAGGCAATGTCCAGCCTTGGGGGAAGAGCTACAAGGGGAAACCTCAGTTGAGTTTAGGACTGGCTGCAGTGGAAAGACACTTTTGGTTCCTGCTGTGGGAACATGGCCTGGAAAGAGTACACTGCTGCTTGTTGCTTCTGAGCAGGATGGCAGAGGTTAGGTGACCTCAACCAGCCTAGGCTTGCCTGAGGCCATCTGCAAGTATTTGCTGTCTCAGCACTCTTATGGAGCAGCAGAAGGGCAGAGGATTAGGTAAGGAGACAGTCAAAAGCATAGAACTTATGAAGCATTGAATTGGGTTTCTACCCAACAGTTATTTTGAACTTCAAATAACTTGAAAGTGGTGGCAATGTTGCTCAAGCTCTGGTCAAGTATGTTAAGAGGATTTGGAGGCTTAAAGGAACAGGTTGGGCGTTAGGAGAGTGCAGGGGCTCGGATGCACTGTCTGCATGTCAGTGAGGGGGAGACAGTACAATTCACTGTGCCCAGTTATGTGGGCTGTCATGAAGGATGAGCAAAGCGCGGTGTTGGTCTAGCCTGTGGTGGTGCTGGGATGGTGGCGTGCCACCGCCACTCCCTCTCCGGTCTGGGTTGTGTAAACTTTACCAGGATAGCTGCTCTATTTCAGCCCCTTGGGCTCGAGCCAGTCTGAATCTAATAGATTACCAGAGAAAAAACTGTATTGGCATTAGTCCTGGTTAGTGTTGGGTACAAGGTGTGACCTGGAAGCACTAGTACGCTGCATGTCGTTGTGCTCCAATAAACCCACTGCATATTCCTATGAAAATGGGAACACACTGCTGTTCTGCAAGGAGAAATAGATTAATATTTTACTACAGTGACATCTTGTAAATATTCCAGGCATTTCTCATGTTTTTTGAGTGCATTTTGGAGCAGTAGGAAGAACAATATTTGAATGAAAATACACTTTTGGACATGGCTGAAAACATTAACTGGGTATTCATGTCCAGGCTTTTCTCATCTATTTGAGGGGGTGGCAGCAATGTTTTTTTCCTTGCCTGAATTTCAGCTTTGCTCTCTCTGCTGTATTGTCTGCTGTGTGAACACTGGCCTGCAAAGAAGCAATGCTTATTAACTGAACAGGGTTGTGATGTTGATGGGAACTTATTGTGCAATAACCATTTATTCATCTGTTTATCAGCAGTAATGAAATATACAGACGTATTACTACTTAAATACTGGTTACTGTAAGGGAACACAACTTCAGCATCTTTAATGCTATGTGGAGATCTTCAGGTGGCTGAAGCCTTTTATACTGAACCAGTCTGTGTTTATGGTGTGATTGTATCATCTGCTTCTGAGATTCTAGATGTCCAGGCAAGATTACTGACAGCACTGACTTATCTGTGCCCAGGAATAATTTTACACAGAGAGCAGATGACAGAATTGTTTATTTTGAAAATGGGTTAGGGACCCCCCTTTAAAGGGTTTCCTAATTCTGCCTTATAGACCACAGCAATCAAAAAGACAAACCCTTCATTAATTACATGACTCAAATATCATCTGGTGTTATCACTGCAGGTTGGAGAGGCCTTAGTCATGGCTATTCCTTAGGTTGGAAAGGGACCTTGATGTTACACAGAGGAGCATCTTGGAAGGAACCTGGTGGATAATTTGCAGACAAAACACCAGATTTCCATTGTCTGTGAGGTTCTGTGTCTCCTTCACATCAGGAAGGAGCTGTGTGTATATGATCAGGGTTTGCATGTGGAATGCAAGTGTGAGTAAACAGCACTTTAAATAACATTGGACCATTTTGAACGCTGGAGTACTCTTTCACAACTTTATACTATATGCACTTAAAAGATGGAAAAAAAAAGTCCAAAAGGCAGCAGCAGATACCCAATACGGGCAGGCAGATTATTCAGTGTTCAGAGAAATAAAGGTATCTGTATATAGATATCTCTATATAAGATCAAAGTAATGGGGTTTTATGGCTTTATTGTGGCTGTGCAGACAAGGCAAAGGAATTACTGAGGTGATAATACAGCACATCAGCAAGCTTTTAAAATCGGCAGCATTTTGCTTGAGCAGAATATGGAGATACATCCCTTGATTCCTATCTTAACACTTAAGTGTTGAGAATGACTCCTGTGGCTTCCAGTGGTTTAAAGATGCAGAGGATGCTGTAAAGTTGAAGATAAAATACAAGCTTGTTGCAAACCGTTGTAGAGCTCCATCTGAATTCAGTTTTGTCAAATCAGAATAAATTGCCAAATTATCTTTATTTTGCTGATATCTGTTTGAAAGAGAAGCACAAAAGATTTTTTTTCTTGGTGAGATTCTTTTTTTTGAGAGAAACATTCTTGATGTGGGTTTTTTTTCCCTTTGGAAACTACATTCTGGTTTTATCTTCACTTTTTTTTTCATTAAAAATTAAAGCAGAACGCATTGGAATCACAAACAGGGGGTTTGGTTTTATTTTAAATACAGAGAGAACTTTCAGTAGTGTTACTTATTTATTTTAGCTGTGCTCTAGCTGGAACAAAGCCAAGAGTGGGCATTTCAAAACTGAGCTTCCTTTTGTTTGGCACAATTCTAGTCGAGTTGGTCAGTTCCACGATAGTTTAAATATTGGTGCAATGTATTTTATGCTCCATCTACCATACAAAATAATGCTATTATGTTATGGACTTGAGCCTATAAAGGCTGTTGAACTTGAGGTATAGCAGCTTCCTTCAGCGGCTGAAATGAACTTGGCACCGCACCAGTTCCTGCGGAAATTATAAGAATGTGCAGGCCCATTCTGGTTCAGACCCGTGGATCAGAACAGAAGGTCATCACTCATTTGCATCGAGGGTGAAAAGGCATTCCAGGAAGCACGAACTCTCAAAAGTAGCCACCCCCACCCTTTCTGACTGAAAAAACCCCGCCATTTAGAAAGGTCTCCGTGCTGAATGTTCCCTGGCTGTATTTCAAATGTAGGGAAGGAGTCCTGTTTCTAGAGGAACACCCTAAATAATAAAGATTTTTGTCAGCAAAGTGATATAAGCCAGAGAGAAGTTTAAAGGTGAATGAAAAGTGAACAAATACAATAATTCATACAGGAAAACAAATGTTTTCTAGCCATAAAATAGATCATATTTAGTTCCTTAAACTATATTTATCGCAGAACATAGCTTATGCTGCTAATTGCTAGACTTGGTCTTAGCATCTGGGTGCAGAATGCTGTTTGTTAGAACTTTTCAAATCCAGAAGTGTTTGTCAGCACTGACATTTAGGACTCAAATACTGCGGGTGAATGTTGCAGGATCAATCCTTCATTCTCTTACAGCAGACCTCTCAGCCCAGATAAATGAGGAAATTCTACTTGTGGTAGCAAATAAACACAGCAGGGAGTTGCAAGCTCCATTGCCCCAGCAGGACGGTGCAGTTAATATTGTATATGTCTCCATTGTTGGTAGTGGAGATGGCTGGTTGGAATACAGCATCATCTCAAAACCTATTCAGGTACATTAGCAAGGGTAAGGATGGGTTTGGTTTGTGCCCAGTGAGCTTGGAGCCCAGGCAGCAAACATACAGCTTGCAGCTGGCTGTATCATATCGCTAGACATATTCCAGGCTAAGCCAAAGTTTGGCAGTCACATATAACTGGACCTGTGTCTAAATCTTTGGCCCACACCCACGCACTGAATAGCTGTAGAAATGTTCCTGCCCAATTCAAAGCTGGAGTTGTCTTTATTATTTTGGCAACATCAGTTTTCTCTTGCTCTAAAAAGTGATTATTTTTTTTTAGCAAGTGAAACAGGCATATAGAATATTCTCTCATTTATCTGGATTCAAACTATGCAGTATATTAGTGAATATATGTTGTATTTTCCAAAGTAACTCCAAAGAGAAGAAAAGCTGTATAGCTTTTAGTGCTAATGTGTAACACTTGGTGTGCTGAGATGAGTCAAATTAATATTTGACGAGGTATGTGTTGACAGTGGTATTAAATTTCAGAAAAGCAAAACCTAGAAGGTTCTGCTGTTAGAAGCACTGAAGGGCTATGGAGCTCTACCTGGGTCAGAACATCCTGAGCCTGGAGCACTGACTGGGACTCCTGATTCTCAGCTGCATTTTGATGCTGGCTGGAAGAGTCACTGAGCTGCTAAAAGTGGTTTAAAAAACAAACAAACCCACCACTAAAACCCACACCCCGAATTTCTGATGTACTTTGGGCACCTGTTTTTGTCTCCTGAGATGAAGGGTGATTTTTCTGCTGTCACGAGGCCCAGCCTAAGTCTGCAGGAGTGGGATTTGTCTAAACACAGACTGCTCCTGGCAGCCCTTCTCTGATCCCCCTGCGCAGTCCGTGTGATGTGCTGTGAAACTGGCACTCCTGGACTAGAATTTACTGGTATCTGTCCTGGTTAGGAGGAAATAACCATGTTCTGGAAACACCATTTCCCCTACTTGAAGGGAAACTTGATGATACAGATGCATGTAGACATCCCCATTTTATTTGGCGAAGTTAAGTGAGATGAATCCTATGTGGAGCAAAAGATTTCAATAGCAAATAGGAATGGGATGCAGCAAAGAGACTAGAGAGAGGTCTGTGTGACTTGGACATCAGGTTGTACTGGTGTCTCCTGGCTTCTTTCATGCTTTTTATGTGTTTGCTGCTTATACTGAGTAATATGGAATAACACCTAGTGGGCTGTGTGACTGAGCTACTTGTTCAGGGAGTGCCCAAACGCATCTGACCTTTGACTGGTACATGAGACGGGTCCTGTTGACTCATTTGAGCTGCACATGCATAAAGTGTAGTTCAGAACTTGCTCCCAGTGCGGAGGCAGGGATTAGTATTTCAGGTGCTGCAGTTTCCTTTGAAAGCTGTACAAGAAGGATGCATCCAATCAAGGGCGGCAAGAGCAGCCAAGCTGAGACAGATCACAAACCCCTGTGCTATCTTTGAATTACCTTTGTTTTATTCAACTCCCCTAGGCAGTGTAACCAAAGCCTTTTAAAACATCATCAGACAAGTCTTTAAATAGTCTGATTTTGCTTCCTTCCCACCCCCAACAAGAGGAAAAAAGATAACTTTGAAATGCAGAATTTAAGATGCCTGTCTCCCTCTCCTCTTTCAAAGGAAAGGGTTGGGGGAGCGGTCAGGCTTTTTCTCAGTTGCCCTTCACTGACCAATTGCTGCCTTTTCTGTAATACCCATAAAAGCACAGCCCAACTAATTTTTGCAGGTAGAGCCATTGCACTAATGGGATTAACCCTTTAAATATAAGGGTTAATCTCTTCCTCCCCCTGGACATGAGCTAGAAATGGTGCTCAATTACCTGCTGAAGGCTGGTATGAGCATCCTTGTGAGCCAGTGTTACAGGATCAAGCTGTTCTTGGTTGCAGTGGAGTTGAAAGCAAGCTGGGCATCCTCTCTTGTGTATAGCACTGTGGAGGTGATCGTGGGTGCTGGCATGGTTCTGGGAGCAATGCCTCACTACAGGAAGCTTTACTTATTGCTGTCGCTGGAATTAGAACCAAGCCTTTTTAAACATGACAAGTATTTTTAATGCTTGATGCTTCAGTTGGGCAGTGGTAATGGTCAGCGTGTGCTTTGCTGAATTTGGACCTTGATGCTGGAGAGGGAACTGTTCATAAGCTTTTGGTACGTGAAGAGCATTTCCCATTAGATCATAAATTATTTATGCTCAGGTCTAGTGAAATCCCTCTTGATTTAGTGTGATGTATGTGAAACTCAGACCTATAAACTTAGTTTGAATAATTCTTCTGGTAGATCTGGAAACATTTAAACTCATTCATTTTTTATAGTACTGTAAATTTAAAGAATTTAATTTTTAAAAAATTTGTTTTTTCTTCTCTGTCATATAACTTGACTGTCATGGAATGGACCTGTAAGCACCCGTTGTAACATTTGTAAAGTGTGTGGCATTTGCAGGGCATTTGTCATCACCTGAGATGTGTCAGTTTGGTATGGATCCTACGACTGTGTCCAGCCACAAAGAAATTGCAGGAAGACAGAGCCAAGTGCTGGCTTTGAGTGTGGCACAAGTACAACCTGGATACATGTCTGTTGAGGACAGTTCTTGGTTTCATTAATTCCTTCCTGTTTGTATTGTTTGGCTCCATCCAGTTACAAGTTGTGGCTATTATTATTATGTCTTTGTCTTGCCTTTGCCACTGTTTGCTCTGCAACCAAGCAGGAAGTTTCATTGGTGCTTCAATTTATTTTGAATGAAAACAGGTGAGTGTATCCTTACCTGAACCATTTCAGAGCCATGAAAATATAACACACAACAGGTGTATGGCGTGGGAGGTGTCAGGCTGGAAGACCTTGAAAAGAAGTGGAGATAAAAAGGTACTGTGGTTTGCATGCATACATGGAGCAGTCCTGGCATGTCTTGGGTTTTGAGGTCATGCAGTGCTCTGTAGCTTCCAGATTAATGGTGGTGTAAGGGCTATGCCAAGGGTCAGACCCCTCTCTTCTGCTTGAAGGCATTTTGTCATGCCAATGCCAACACAAGGAGATATGAGCAGTGCAGAAATTCTTTATCTTGAAGACTGAAAGGGAATTGTAAATGCAGAAATGGGGATTCATCTGGAGATACCAAATCAACTCACTGGAGTGTTGCTGCTTCAGTCATAAAACAAGGTGATGAAACAAAGACAGTTTTCACTTAAAATGTTTATTGGTGACTGTACTAATGGAAGTTAATAAAGGAAAGCTGAAACCCAAACAATGTCTTTAAAAAGATTGTTCTGTGCATCTTTACAGTAAAAAGCAGATAGAGGAGCTAACCCTGATGGGATTTTAAACATCAGCAAAGTGATCACTCTGTGATTTGGATGTTTTGGGAAAGGGATTTAGGCTTCTAGATCACTCATGCTTTAGAAGCATGTTCCTTCCCTGTAGAGCTTTTTAGATCTTAAGACATTTACTGCAGCATCATGAGGAAGTAGAGAAGGCTGCAGGAGTTTCAAAAGAGCCAGTTAATTTGCAACCTTTTGTTTCTCTAAGCAGTGTTCTGCTAGTATCTATCATCTGGGTTTGTATGGCCGATCAACAAACGGTGTTCCCCCTTTGCCTAAGGGGAAGAAAGTTGCTTTACTCAGTCCCTGCAAACAGTTCTCCATTTTGGCCCTACTGTAAGAGGAAGGTGCACTGAACTTCTTCAGGAGAGAAGCAGAGGATGCTGCAGCATAGAATTTCCCCTTGACCCACCTTTCAGTTGCCCAAGTTCGGACCTCTGCTACTTCACAGCCTCCCAATGACACAGATGGCAGGATAGAGCCAATCGGAAGCACTTGATAACAAAATGGCAATTCATTTTGCAATTCCTTCAGCATTCATGCTAACAATACTGGTCCTGATGGGCTCCTTGGGTATGAATGTAGCTTTCAATATGCAATTCCACAGGAATTACACTACTGCTCGGCTCTCATTAAGTCTGCTTTATTGTAAAGTGTTGCTGAGAAATCCTCCTATTACTGATACAGGACAACTACTTTGCTTCAAAAAACTGCCTGATTTCCAAAAGCTCCTCTGCGTGTATCTGCAGGGGTTTTTTAATACTCTCTTTACGGCGCATTATCTCACTTTGTTTATATTTTGGACGCTAATGTAATGTGTTTAAGTATGTAAATTGCCATAATGTGAGGAAATGAGATGATAAAAATAGCTATGGAGCGCTGGAGAGAGCAGGCTGGGGTAAGGTGGCCAGTGTGGGAGGAGGTGCTTTTGGATCCAGAATTTTTCCCCTCCATCTTTTTAGGGAAGGTAAATCCCTCTCTGAAGTTAAGCCCCAAAAAGAAATCTGAATATAAGGCACTGCCTTCTCCAGGTAAAACAGGTTTTCCCTGTTAACTGCAGATGAAAACCTCATGTTTTTAAAAACACACGATGTCTGCTGGTCTGTAACATGGGGATTCAGGGCCGATCACCCTGCAACAGTACTGTAATCCACTTTGTAGAGGAGCAATGGGCACCCATTTAATCTAGCCACGTGATTTAGGTACAAAGTTGGCAATCCTAATCCAAACCATGAGAGGTATTTCGCCTGCCAGATACCAATGTTTTGTCTGCTATTGACAGCAGCATCAGGTTGTAAAAGCCGTGGGGCTACCTCTGGAACTGTGGCTGAACTGCATACAGCATGGCTTGGAGGGGATCAAGCACAAGGTCAGCTCCAAAACTATATTAACTCTCAATGTTATGGTCTACTTACACTCTTTCCATCCACTGTTTACAAAAGCTCTAAGCAAAAAGGGTATTATGGGAGTGGTGAGGTGCTTTAACTAACAGAGGATGCCTGTATGAGAAGCTTTGCTGGGAACTAGGAGGTTCTCGGTTGTGAATTACAGCTGTCAGTTTCTGCTCAAAGGCATGAAGTTCATTCATGCATGTTTGGGTGGATGGAGTCAAGCATTCCCCAAGCAGTTCGATGCCAAAATAGTGGAAAGAGCAAAGATCAGTTCCCCATGTTTAGTCAACCTGTCCTTACGGCTGCACAAAGTGACAGTCAGGCTGTCCGGCCGTCATTTCCATTGCCTAAAATCCCAAGTCCATTAAATTAAATCTGTCTCATTAATCACTTTTCCTGCAGTTGCCTGTGGAGGCCTGAGATTTACTGTCTTTACTCAAACAATCCCGAACACCAGTGCAGTGAGTGACCACCACCTGCACCTCCCTGGCTTCTTCCCTGCTTTTCTGCGTTATCATACAGCAGCATAATGATGGGCGCATCGCACCCGGCATGAAGGTTGGTCATTGCCATCAGTCAGCAATGAGCAGAGACAGATCCACCTGACATTGCCTTCACCAGCAGACCCAGAGAAATGCTGGTGGTGGCTCTGGGGTTGGATGTTCCTCGATGCTCCTCAGCCACAGGGCCACTGTTGCTCTCTGCTGTAGCCTCCCATGATTTCACAGACAAGGAGCAAAGCTGTTCCCATAAGAAAGCCTCACAGTTACAGCACTTGCAGGGTGACGTTATGGTGATTGATAGGTATTCAAGCCGTGAGGCTGCGTTCGGACCATGCGCTTGTTTGTGTAGCGCTGGGAAGCATCTGTATCTGGCCTCCAGCCCCGGAGGATCTGTGTGAAAGCCCTGATAATCAAAACATGTTGCTTACTGGCGGCGTGGCATTAAAATCAGTTCTAATGAAGGGTTCTCTGTCGACTCTTGGGATTTGCTTGTCACACCGAACCCTCCTCCATCCAGCTGGGAGGAAGCCTGGGGATGAATGTGGCAGAGACAATGAGGCCCCCATGGCCTGCTGCTGGGTTGCCGATTACCATATTAATGTGCAGCGTCCCAACTGAATGCTGGGGAAAGGACAGTACATCTTTAATTGGAAATATAAAGGACTGCTCATGGCCCGGCTTGAACTGGGAGGATTTATGTCTCTCCCTCTAGATGGGATTGAAGGGAATGGTATGATTCACTGAGCGGCGTGCACGTCGCCTGATTTACTGCCCATCATTTACATTCCACTAAAGTCAATCAGTGCAGAAGGTCATTCCCAACCTGAATTTTTTCATGTTAAATCTTTTCTATCCCAGACTTAGTCAGGCCAGGCGAGACGCTCGGCAACTCAAGCTGGTTTTGGGGTTGTTAATTTTAATTATCTGATTAGGAGAAAGGAGACTGTAAAAACAAAAGAAATCCAGAAAATGCTTGTGTGTTCATTGATGGAGTCTGTACACAAGAGAAACTCGCAGATGCAGCGAATGGCTGGTTCCCTTCTATTAAATCTGTTCCTTCATATTTGTCATGAGCCTGATGAGTTCCTTATGCTCTGGGTCAGCAAGGCAACTTCTGCCAAACCTGCCTGAATCATGGATTTGGTTGGTTGATTGCTTAAAACTTTGGCCTGTCCCTATTCAGATGAGCTGGGTGAAGCCTCCGAAGGTGACATGGTTTAGGTGCTCTCCCACCCCCCTGTTGCTGTCCCCCCATTGGTGCTTTGAACACCAGTAACCTTAGCATACTAGTTAACACATTGAAATTATGACATTTTCCTAGTGAATCATCTCCAGTAAGTTATGAATCTACTTGCAGCAAGCTAGCAATTTGTAATAGAAAATTAGGACCAGATTTATCTGATTCTTTAATCACATGTGCAGCTTAACCTGTGAGCTTGGAATACTTTGACACAACTAAATAGGAAGCCTGTTGATTTGCTTGTGCAGTCTTGTGCCATTACATATGACTCCATGTCTTGACAAGCTTATGAATTCTTACCCAAACAATTTACTATAAAACAAATGTGATAAGAGGGTGTGTGTTCTCACAAGATTTTGTGTAAATGGGACCTGAATTGTGAACTCTATTGCCTTGATTTTTCTTGTAATCTGGCTTTGAATGAATAACACAAATAGGAACACTGGCCTGAATTAGACAGTGAAATTTCAATGTCATGTGAACAATATATACTTAATAGGACTCTTGTGGTGTCAGTAATACTCTTAGAGAATGCTGTGTGTTCAAGTAGAATAGCAAGTAATTTGAACTTTATGCTTTATAAAGTGTTTTTTGACATGTAAAGGGAGAAGCTTTAGAGAAAAGTCTATGTCAACCACTCTAGCTCTTCTTTATTCTTTATTTTTTCTCCAAGTTTTGAAATTTTGAGAAATTGTTGAAGAATCTTTTGCTTGTGATTTCTCATTAGACGACACAATCAAGCTGGGCATTCCTCAGGAGTGAAGCTGACCAGCGTGGTGGTACAGGGCATGTCCTTTGTTCTGTGAAACATAACTGATGGAGTTGTGTAACCGAACAGAAAATAGAAGAGTGAGACCTGGGCTTAAAAAGTGTAACTAGTAAGTTCAAAGCAGGCTGTGCCACGTTTGTGTAGGTTTGTTTGTGTGTGATGTATTTAGTGAATGCTTAAACAAATCCTATGACTTCTATGGAATTACAGTGGTCTGTAACTTTTAAGAGTATAATTGGCTTGCTTTGTTGGGATGTACTGGTGAATAACATGTCTTAATTAGGCAGCCTTCCTGATTAACTCACCAGAGCAGCTTACTGCACACCTAAGCCACCTAACCACCTCAGGAGATTATTATTGCAGCTTAACTGTTTTTGGGTCATTTTAAAGCACTTAAAGTATTTACTGACATCTCTAAACTGCTTAGAGCTACAGGGCTCACCTGTAGTTGTAATCATCACTGGAACGATGCACAATCATTCAGTAGGCACTGCCATGTACAGCTGGTAGGATCATAGAATGGTTTTGGTTGGAAAAGACCTTCAAGATCGAGTCCAACATTGATAGTGCACTATTACCTAGCAGTCATGTATCTGCATTGCAACACTAATAACAGGAGTCTTGGACATGATCCTTCCTATCTATACTCAAAATTTATTTAGAGTCAAAGTGGTATTTGGCTGAGTTCCACCTGATATTCTTTACTGACGCTGCTGCTCCACAAATGTGTCTCTGGTTCTGTGTTGGTGACTATGTTGTGTCATTGCAGTGGTGGTGACTTAACAACATTTACAAATTGCTTACAGAAGGCAGCAACAGCTCAATAATCTGTTAAACAGTGCACACAGGCAACACCAGCTCTGAAACCGTGTGGGTACGACAGACCCCACTGCAGAGAGCTTGGGTTCAGTTCAAGTCTAACTCCAGGAATGGCATTTGGCCACTTGAACTGGTGATGCTCACCCAGCTTTTGGGTTTGAGAAACTCAAAGCAAAAGCACGACTCCTGCCACAAGTGTTCAGTTTTAGATAGTTACATAAACTAAACAAAGTCAGCATTTACAGTGATCTAAACAAGCCCCTACTGTCATCGAGAGGGGCTGTAGAGTCTCTAATGTCTCTTTCTGAGCTCCACCAGACTTGGAGGGGAAGTACATTGTGCAAGCAACAGAACTTGAGTCGCTGCTAACTTTGTGTGATACGAGTTCCTTTCTTGCTTCTGTTTGCCTGGCTGCAATGTTCTGCCTTCACAGGCTTCTCTGGAAACACATGGGGGCTTTGTGACAGCAAATTGAATTAGGAGAAGCTTGTGTAAAAAGGATTGTGTGGTTCCTTCCAGTCCCTGTCATGTTGCTCAAGATGTAAGCATCTCTGAACAGCAGCAGAAAGCGGTGTTTCTCCACACCCCGACAACCTTTTTTGATAGGCAGCTGTGTGGGGATTTTGTTTTCTTTGAAGTGTTTCATGGTGACAGGGGTAAGGGTCTCACAGGCTTGTGAGGAGGAGGTTCTGCTGGCCGTAGGGACTGGAGACCATGTATGCTCACCAGTGAGGTCGCTGAGGTCCCACTTCAGGCCTTGTTCCTCCTCGGTTGGATTCAGAGTATGCTCAAGGTCTCAATAGATCGCTAATAGTAAAACTTCTCTGACCTAACTTTATGTATATTTTATATATGAATTGGAACTATTCAGAGGTTTTTAATGCAGCTATAATTGTGTGTCTTGGCTGGGGAAAGTGCTGCCCTTTTGCTCTCGTCTGTGCAGGGATTATGCACATATACATAGAAAAAAAAATCTCTTATTGAAGAAGAAGCCTATTTGTCAGGCCAGTGGTACGTGGGATTAGTGCAGTTTGTCCCTTTGAAGAGACTGGACACAAGCCTATTGTCATTGCTTGGGCTCACTACAGATCTGGTGTAGTTAGTCTAAAAACCCTTTCAGAACTTCATTTTTTTTTCCCCCTAGATTACCTGTGACTATCAACTTTTCATTTATAGAGCAATAGAAACAAATCCCACTGCCTGAGGCTTGTACAATGTGCACAGGTCTTGCTAGTTAATGCAGTATTGCAACCTGTCCGTTCTCATGCATTGTCTGATTTGAGAACAATCTGGTTTTTGCAAGGACTGTGCTCTCTCCTTTGTTTGTGTGTACACTGTACAGTAGTCCTAACTATTTGGACAGTGATACCCTGTTTCTTCTTCGTACATATTTTTCTAAGGACCATGACACAACTTTCTTCAGCTTCTTTGCAGAAGGTATAAGTAGTAGTTTGTAAATACATATAGCTATGATGTCAAAACTCTTCATCTATTTAGATACAGACTGTAAACTGTACCAAACTCCACTCTTTAGATGTTTTTTAGCATCTTTGCCTGTGAAAGGTGAGTTATATAAAATAAACATTGTAGACAATCAAAATTGGAAGGTAAAGCAGTAAAAGGTACCTAAAATTTTATCTAAGTGAAAATCTAATATTAATTTTTTTAACCTTTTGTAATAAGCCTATATAAAGAATCAGAAAGTAACAGATTGGCAGAGCTAGCTGTCTGTAATTTACCTAAACTCAGGTCTATAAAGCCTACAAATCCTTTGGTAGTTTTGAAAGAGGTAACGTTATTAGACAGCATGTTAGCCTTTCTGTCAAAATTAAGTAATTCTGGGTTGCAGTTGCTATTTTTACTCCTATGTGGTGCTGCTTTTTGGTTCTGTGCCAGTGGACTTCCAAAAATCTGGAACTGTTGTAGCGATTTTCATAATTTGGTAACTTTTGCTGTATAAATATACTCCTAGCTTTCACCCACAGTAAAATTAGTATAGCTGCAAAGACAAATTAGAAAACAGATTTTCAACAGGATGAATGTTGAGGATTCAGGCATTAGGGACCTAACTGCATGGTGCTGGGAGGGTTGTGTGACCGCTTACTTAAGGTACTGGAGAAGGTTACAGAATCACAGAATTATCAAGGTTGGAAAAGACCTAGAAGATCATCCAGTCCAACCATTCACCTATTACTACTAGCTCCCACTAAACCATATCCCTCAATACAACATCCAGTCTTTCCTTGAACACCCCCAGGGTTGGTGACTCCACCACCTCCCTGGGCAGTGCATTCCAGTGCCTGACTACCCTTTCCGAGAAGTAGTGCTTCCTAATGTCCAGCCTGAATCTCCCCTGGCGCAGCTTGAGACCATTCCCTCTAGTTCTGTCACTGCCTACACGGGAGAAGAGGCCGACCCCCAGCTCACTACAACCTCCCTTCAGGAAGTTATAGAGAGCTATAAGGTCTCCCCTGAGCCTCCTCTTCTCCAGGCTGAACAATCCCAGCTCCCTCAGCCGCTCCTTGTAAGGCCTGTGTTCCAGACCCCTCACCAGCTTAGTAGCCCTCCTCTGAACGCGTTCCAGGGCCTCAATGTCTTTCCTGTAGTGAGGGGCCCAAAACTGAACACAGTACTCGAGATGCGGCCTCACAAGTGCCGTGTTAAGGTGCCTGATGCCAACTAGGAATGCCAGGCACTGAATGACTGTCCAAATGCTCTTGACTTCTTGGGTCTGACCAGCTGCACGCATCATGAACAGCATCTGTAGCTACCTGTCCACAGTACCACCTGTGGCTGCAATCCTAAAACCAGCCTTTGCCTCTGAAGGGCTTTAATCACAGCTCTGTTCTAGAAAGTTGGTTTGCTAATAGTTTGAGTCTGCAGTGCAAGCTAAAAAGGCAACTTCTATAAAATATGCAGTTTCCTTAGAATTATTATTTGTGTTTTAATCCTGAATTCCTGCATAAATTTCAACTTTTCACTACCACTTTAAGAAATATGTAATCTTTGAAAATTTGTGTTAATTCACAATTATTAGTATGCTCCCCCTTTTATGATGATTCTTGAATTAAGCACCTCCTTCTCTCCTCATCAGACGTGCAGAGAGTGTATGAAGTGAGCTATTTTGGGGTTGGCTATGGATTAAAATTCAGAAGGGTGATTATTAGCTTTTGATATTTTCTTGGAAGTTGATGCTGTTCTTCTCCATTCCCCTTCTCTGAAGGTTGTAGAGAATGCTGTGCTTAGCAGAATAATAAAAATAAAATAAACACCTGCCCTTAGATTGGTTCCACAGAAAAATAAGGGGGGGAAATCCTATCAAAATGCTTGTTAATGTGTCGGATGCACATATTTAAAACAAAGAGCAGAAATATGGTCTGTATGGTTGTCTTATACAAGGTTTCTCTTATGAAACTCCAGTTCTTTTTGGAAGCACGGGAAGACCATGAGTTCTTGAAGGATTTGACAGCTCTTCACATGGATGTGCATGTGCAAAAGGCATTCTGTGAGGGTGTCATATGTATGAAAAGTCAAGCCTATAGACCTGTGGACTTGTATATACATGTACTTGGTTCTGAGAAGTGGGAAATAATGACATTTTCCTGTTCCACTGCATGGTGTAGCTGATTTTGAGACCCCTGTAAGTATTTGAGGGTAGAAAAATTCTCACTAAATGGGGCAAAACAAAATCAAAATAAACTCAAATACTAATGAAACCAAATGCATTATACTGTAAAAGTATTGTTTAACTAGGAAAGTGTAAATATTTTGCTACAGAGTGACTAAACCCTGGAGTTACTCTGTGTAAGAGTATTAACTATGCTTTTCATATGGCTCAAGACCACCCACAGAGCTACTGTTAAGTGGGGAATGAGTTGCAGAAGTTTCATTTCTAAAGGCTGCATTATGTCTTACCTTGTCTCTGTGTGGTCACCTATGCTTGTGTAAATAGAGCGAAGAACTGCATCCTCTTTGCAGAGAGCTAAGAGAACAGGATGCAAGCAGTAAAGAATCAGCCCCTCTATGTACTATTCCAGGCAAATTCCAATGTCTTTCTGACCATGTTCACTAAACAAGGACAATGTTTGCTTTCATTTCCCTTCCTTATGTCAGTCTCTCGTGTTTCTCCATTTTCTTTGTCTTGCAGCAGACCAGTGTGAACAGCTGTAACCACAGGGAAAGTATAAAGCCAGCTCTTACTGGTCAGCTGAAATCTCAGATTTACCACATCGCCCTCCCAGGTATGTAAGGAAATCGAGCTTAAGCAGAGATCCAGTGCATTTAGCTAGGATATTTTTCTCAGGGCACAGTGGTTGCATGTGAGGAGCACATGCTGCATTGAATACAGTAGATTGTGCCAAAGACAAGCCATGAGACCACCTGACTGGCCCAGGAGGTCATTGCAGTTTTGAGTAACGGTTTCTCTAATTGACTTTGAAAAGACACTGTTGTGGATACATCTAATTGGGGATAAAAAGTAAGGCAACTTATCTCAAACCTCTGTATTTATGTCTTTGGAATCCACTTCACTTCTGTTTAGAGACAAGGTTTCTTGAGATTAGCTTAATCCTTTGCTTGTATATCACACACCATCCAACTTTATATAGAAAAAAAAGAACTTTTAAGAATCACCTCCCCAAATTTCCCCTCTCTTAAGCAGGCTCATATCTCTCCTCACGTACAGATTTCTGAGCAATCTTCCTTAATGCAGGCTCTGTTCTAACAATAAATGTGTTTGCTGAGGCTACTCTTTTTCTATCAAAGAATGTTGCTTCTTTCAGCGTTATACCCATCCTCTCTGCTGTTCTGCATTTCTGCATCCTCCTTAAGCCTGACTTCTTAAATATAGCCATGCCAAAGGGTAAGCTTTAATTTGTCTTGCTCCTGTGTGTGCCAATTAGGGATCAAACTCCTGAAGCAGAGTTGTCCTAGTGATCTATTTCCAGTAGGTGTTCAAATCAAGTCACATGCTCTTGAATAATCAACACTGACTCTGCATTACAGGCTTCTTTCCTCCCAAACTAGGGACCACTTAATCATTTTATATGGTGCAGAGAGCTGTGGTGCAAACACACGCAAGTAGCCAGTTAATCTTTTTTCAAGAGCTGTTTTCCTGTGCTCCATTTTGATCCTTTATAGTCTCAATGCAAACATGTCAGATGGAAAGAGTCCTTAACACTGAAAAATCACTGTTCTGATTGGACCTGAATCATATAGATCAGCCGTCAGTATTCAGTGAGGATGAGGTGTTGCAGTTCAATAAGCAGTGGAGGTACGAATGACCCTGGTACGGGATGCCTATCCATCACAGGGTGATTGATACTAGACCCAGAGGTGCCTTGTAGAGTAAAAAGCCCTTGTGTAGAAAGGTTTGCTTTCCTTCATAGAGAGCTTGAAATACAAGAGTCATCTTTGCTGTTTGCAAGCAGTATTTCAAATTATGGTGTTAATGTAATAAAGAACAGCAGGTGGGGAAGAAGCGATCTCTGGACAAGCCTTTATAGGCTTATGCCTTATGCCATGCATGTAACCACCTTTCTTTTAAAATTACTAATGATGTTTGCTGATACTGTTTGAGGTTATTCTCCTGGACTTGTCTTGCCTTTGACTTAACCTGAGAATTTGGTAATACATGCAAAGCAGGAAAGTAGAAAAGCAACATTTTCTGTGTATGAAGAAAACAGAAAATTGATGGAATTGGTTATGAAGAAAGTTGCTGAAGTTCAGTAAGAGCATGAGTCTTGTAGGGAGGGCATGTCTTGGTTTTAAGTTCTCATCTTGGCCAGAGAGACTGGCATTTTTCTCTACAAAACATACAAAAAGAGCAATGCATTTCTTTAGCCTTCACCCTGTCCTTTGTTGCAGACTTTCAAGCAATCATATTCTCTGTGGGGCAAAACTTGTGCATCTCTCATCTTTCCAATGTGATTTGAGTGGAAATGCATAGGTTTGCTTCATGTTGCAAATAAGTAATTAAATTTTTTTTGGTACATCTAATTATATGTCTAAATATTATGTGGTAAATTAGTCATTGATGAACACATGCCTCTTCTTGGTATTGGAATTTTGTGCTTGGAATTAATTGGCTAATCCAACGCTTTTGCCAAATCTTCTATTTCCTGTGTTACCAAAAGTGTGGGCGACTCCAGCTCCAGTGGTTTACTGTGAACATCAAACTGAGAGGTGCTGCCAGAAGAGACCTCACGGGAGGTTAATGTGTGTGGTAGTTAAGGCACATTTCAAGAGTTGGGTCAGAGGGCTGATTTCAAGGTCTCGTCTTGTTTTCTTGGCCATAATACCATGGCTTTGGGCATCCTCCTTGGAGATAATAACTAGCAATTATAAACCTTTAAATATTGTGGGCATGAAATTTTGGTTTTTTGATTTTTTTCTCCTTATTTTTCCTTTCCGTTATTATTTCCTTACCCAGAAAAGCTTAGCTCAAATCTCATTTCCCATCTGGAAATCTGTGTGGTCCAGTTCTTCACAATTCAGAAGCTAAAAGTAAATTCCTTGAAAATGGCATATGCAACACATGAGAGGGTTACAGTCCTCCTGTACCCAAATAAAATCAGTTGTGTTTTGTTATTCTTTTGGCTATGTGGCACCACCTCTGTGGGTCTTCCTCAAGAAAATTAATTTTCTTTCTCTTGCCAGTTCAGAGAACTTGTAAATTGTAAAACAGCTGAATAATTTTGTAAGAAGCTTGAGCCTGGGGGTTTCCAGGAATGCAGCCTGAACTTCAGACTTCATGGGACCTATCCTTTTCTGTCTCTTGGGGGCAACAAAACCTGCTGGAAGCCATTGCTTGTATGCAGTCTGAGGAAAGACGTGAGCTGAATGTCCTGCTCTTGTTTTGGTATCTCTTTTGATCAAGCTCCTCACAAAGTGGCACAAAGTGAGAGGAGAACACCAGCTGTATTTCTCTGTATGCCTGCGAACGTTGATGGTCAGCCTGGGTGTGTACTTCATTCCCTTGGGACTTTGTTCAAATATATCTTTTAGGTTCTTCCAGTTTTCTTGGTAAAACTAGACTTATGTTTTTCCTGTCCCTCTATCACGACCTTGCACTTCTATGGAAGCTGAAGGAGTTAAAAAGTATAACTTGCTTATTATTTTTTTAAGAATTAAAAAAAGATGAAATATTTCCATGAAAGAGGGGGTCCTCTTGCAGTTTGTGGAAGTGTTGTAATTTGTAATCTTTACTCAGATTGAAGGTGCCTGGGAAATTTACCCATCAGCAAAGTATTGGAGTGCTGTAGAAACCAGTGTGCTTACAGAATAGAAAGGAAAAACTCACTTTTTTATCATGCTGTGGGGATGAAGACTGAACTATGACAGTCCTTCCACTCCCTCCTCCTCTCAGTTTCTCACCCTTCACAACTACAGAGTTTATTGCTTAAAAAAAAATCCCCCCACCTACACAAACTCTTCTGTGAGTGTGCTGTGCGTGGAGAGTAATGCTGTAGTGACAGAGAGCTATGGAGCTGCTTCCGTGTGGCTAGTGGATAAAGATCCATCACCAGCTGACTGATATGTGACCCACAGGTACCACATATGTTACCTAATGACCAGTCACTTAATTATAGACTAGGTGACATGTTTATAAGGGTGAACTTTAGAGTGCTATTAGGGAATGGACAGATGAACTATACCGGTGCCCTCCGGGTAGATTTCACCCAGACTCTTCTGCCTCTGTGGACCCATTACATAGTAATTAGGGTGATTTTTAAGTAGGATGCAAGGAGTTAAATGGCTAACCTTATTATTGCTTCATTTGTCACTGTGGTAAGTGCCGCTTTGGGGGAGGTGGCTTGGAAGAAAGTAAGAAAAAGAGAAAGAAAGGAGAACATGAGGTGTAAAGTCACTTCTTCCCCTAAGTCCACATGTGGAGAGCAAAAAGTGGAAGAAAGGTGTGGGGTTTTCCTGAGCTAAGGCTAGAGGAACCTGATTCTTTGCTTTAACCATTGAAATGTCTTCAAAGCAATGCCAGTTGCATGATGGTGTTACACAATAATGATGCTTTTATACACGTAACTTCCTTTACAGTCCTAAGAAAAAGGTTTGTGTCCTGTGGATTTGCCAATTTGCTAATTGGATTCACTGAGTTTCTGACATATTTTCTCAGTTTCCTTACTGGAGTGAGTGGATCCCAGCCCTACCTTTCAAGTGCTAACCCTGAACTTTGATTTAGCAACAGAGTGAGCATGTGCTGATTTCCTGGCTTTGCTCATGGATGCTCAAATCAGGGAGTCAAATACCCACAATTACTACCAGCACCTTACCTCTGGGTGACTGTGGAAGTGATGCTTGCCTTCTCTGCAGGCTTGTGTTTAAGTTTGGGAAGAATGTTTTTGTTTTTCTAATTAGTTGCATGGGGATTTTGTTGCAGAAGGGGGAAATTAATGGTGTCTTCGTTAATCCACGTTTAACGTCCAACTGCTCTTGAAATCTTGAGTGCAGCTGAGAAGCATGGAGTGATGTGGATGGGTCGTTGTGTTATATCATCTCAGCTGTTTATTTGCAGCATTAATGCATGAGTGACTGCTCGAGTATGGATTCTTACCAAAACTAAGTGCCCTTAGTTTTGTTTCATTCACTGAGTTGAGTCTTTTTCTTTTTAAATAGTGATAGGAGGAAAAAACCTGCAAGGCAGATGTGTACCTTGTTCTTGAGGAGATAATTGCTGTAGGGTATCTCTAACTGAGGGGAAGGAGGTGGGTTTGACCTGGGAGGCTGTTCTGATGCTGAAGTGATGTAGGTGCCTTAACCAGGTGTGTACAGGAGCACTAATGTGTCCTGCTAAGACAAATGTAAACGAGTAAGTTTACAAAGTAAATGAGAGTGATGTTAAGATGTTAAGGACACACATATACAATATGATGATGACACATGAACAACACGACACATGATTATTATGATCCAGCTGCATTCATCAAGGGGAAGACAGTTATGACCCCACTGTACCTGTGCTACAGAGGTACCTAACTTTCTTGAAAAGCTGAGGCTTTTGAGGTGTCAAATGTTTAATTAAATTTGCCACATATTCTTGATTTAATGCAGTGGGGCTCTTGCCTCTTCAGGATGTGTTCAAGACCTTTCAGGATAAGCCTCATGGCAGAGATAGAAGTGATCATTGATACCACCCTCACCCCCAAAAGTTGGCAGTACTTTATTCCCCATCGTGGCAGGTATTACTGATAGCACTTCAATGGTTTAGAAACATTTGATGATTCTTTGCCCTTCCCTGCTTCTAACCTCTGTTTATGAAACTGGTAATGGGAAGAGGTTAAATGTTAAAAAAATGTTTTAGAAATTCTCCCTTCCCTCCAAAAAAAACCATGCAGAAATAGCAAGCTGAGACCTGGAAGATGTAAAACACTGGAGATCTAAATCAGGTTTTTGTTCACTTGGAGACCAAGGTGGACATATGGATTTCCTCCCCACCCTATAACGTGGTATAGTGTATTTTTCTTTAAATTGTGGCTTCTTAATCCTTCTAAAGGGATAGGGATGTATTTAGGAACTCCAGCTGTTCAAAGTACTTTGAGATGGCTACCAAAATGTTGTTTTATTTCAATTTAGCTTCCTCCTTTTTTCCTCAGGATATTTAGGGTGGGATTTCGACACCTAACCATACATGCCTGCTGCTGTTCTTGTCAATCGATGCCTGTCTGCCTGTCCTTAGAGTTTTGCACTAATGGGGTATGAGTTTGCTGTAAGTTCTGTTTCATCTGTACATCCCATATCCCACCTTTGTCAAGTGCGAGCGGTGGATCCTTCAAATGGTAGGCAGTGATTGCCACAAAACAGTCACCATGAAGAAGTCCTATCTGGGCTGCCACAGCAACTGAATATACAGCTGGCATGGTGAAATTTCAGTTCATTTAAAGAAATGTCATGGAAATTGTGAAAGGAGAATGAAGTGTATCTCTCCTTCCAAAGTTTGGGGTGTTTTTAGTGTAGTTTTGTCCACGTGCTGATGGCAAAGTAGAGCTGCTGGTAGTTCCACAGTGTTAACTCTGTTCAGTAGTCTAAAGGGCTCTGCTTGAGAACAGGGAAACTCAACAGCTCAGCTTTACAGAGAGGGGTTTTAGAGCCACCCCCGGCTTCTGTGCCAATTTAACAGGTCTCCTTAACAGGTCCTAACAGACCCTTAATATGTGTCTTTCTGGTTTCATAAATATAGAAACCCAAGGTTTTAAGTATTCCATTTTTCTTTGCTTAAAATATTGTCATGAAAGTATTGTCATGAACTTTTTTGCCTTGTAGAAGACTCTGTGGAACACGGACCTAATTCTGAGGGGGAACACCTGCCATAAATCTGTTGCAAACTTTTCAGAGTGTCCTTCCTAGACCCTTTGCCAGATTTTGTGAGCATAGCTTCTTTGGGTTCTATCTCTGCCTTTCACACCAGGAAATTTCCACAGCTAAGAACCCCTTTTAGAGCTGAGATCAAAAGCCAATGCTGTCTGTTGGTTGAAGTCAAGCAACCCCACACAAACGTCTTTTGGTAGTGTAACTCAACTAAATGTTCCATCTTTGAGGAAATACTGCTATTAAATCTCTGAATAACTTTGCCCATCCTGGAATGTATATTTGGACTTGGTCTCCTTTGTCTTACTGATCTCTCATCCATAATGACTATCTTACCACTCATTTCTTTTGAGTAGTCTGAGATGGGAGTATCCAGTTAGCTGCTTTTACTGCTATCCACCTCAAAGTACCAACATTCCCAGCTGCAGTACAAGGAATCCATCACTGCAGTATGATTTTTGCATGGACATGGCGCTGGGAGGTAAACGAGACGTGCTGGATATCTGATGATGAACCTCCACTTTGTGCATCTCTTGTACTCAAGACAGCAACTCATACAAACATACTTCAATGTCACCACTTCCATTGACCCATCCTGGGTGGGGAGCCCTTACCTTGGGAGAAAGGAGAAGGCTGTTGCGGGGACCCCAACCCCAAAAGTCAACTGATAGCTCTGTATTCCTGCCAGTGAAGGGGAAGCTGAGGTTTCCAGCTCCAGAGGAAACCTCCAGCTGAGGTTTATTACATGGAAGGTCCATTTTCCACTGTTACGTGTGGATCAAACAGGTAAGGTGGGTTTCTGATAAATGTGACAAATTGCATGATTGATTTCAGCTGTCATCTATAATCATGTGAGCTTTATGTATGTTGCTCTTAGATGTATAAAAGCCCTTGCTTAGGGGCAGAGTGTGACTTAATTTTTTTTTTAAGTACTGAGGTAGCTTCAGGAGCAGGTTACAGTCATTTTCTCACATAAAGTACCATTGATGGGATAATTGAGAAGATGTTAGAAAAGATTCACTTTCTGGTTACAAATGTAAAACCTGTTTTCAATCACAGAAAAATGTCAGGAAATAAAAATGTAAATGTTGCTCTGATATTGCAAAATGATTGTATTCCCTGTACTTGCTTCCAAAATAACATTGAGTTCTTCAACAAGTTAAGGTGGAACCTTTTCCAAAAGTTGTACAAGATTTTTGAGGGCAAAATAGCATTCCAAATACCAATGGTGGCATTTTTGGAAAAGTGTCCATCTTCAAATGAGAAACATGTTAAGCTTAATGTCACAAGTGATTTAACTGAACAAATAATTTTAGGGAAAAATATTTTTGCCTGAAAAAAATTTGACCATCAAAACAAGCCCTAACCTCACTTTCCCTTGAAGCTTGTTTTTATATAATTAATAAAATAACAGGGAAATTAAAATTTCTCCTATCAGATGGGATTCTCTAAAGATATGTAAAATAAAATTAATGCCTTTTATTTTTTGGGGTGGCAGAAGGTTTTAATTGTATTTTTGGAATGTTTGAAATGATTTTCATTTTGCCCACAGATTTAATGTTAGAGATGGTGTGGGTGGCAATGTCCAGGTGTATGTCATCTGGGGTAACTGATGCTTCTAAAAATTGTGTTGCTGTAGGTACAGGGCAGATAGTTTCTGTTAATATACTTGGCAATTACTAACAACTTTCCAGGCTGAGTTTTATGGTAAGTGTTGTGTACCCTTCAACTGCCTGAAACACTTTCACATCTCAAGATGTGGGTTCGATGTTAAGAATTACATGGTTTACTTTATTACTAATCCCTACAAATTAATTAACGCAGATTTTATTTTGCTGCTGAAAAGGTCAGTAGGGAAGTAACAGAAGCAGGAGGGGAGCGTGTGTCACAGCCTCATGGCTGGTGAGGCAGCTCTCTGGAGGTGTGGAGAAACCTGAACTGTGCAGCACCATCAGGAAATTCCATGGCTGAATTGGAAGCTGGTACCCAGGAACTTTGGGTTTGGGAAATTAATTTCAGATGACTCTGAAATTTGCCTCCTAGATAAATAGTGTGTGTATTCTGAAATGAGCATGTAATTTAAAACAGTGTGGTGGGCCATTCAGAGAATTAGAAGCTAAAAAATAAAAGTTGGGGTGGGTGGAGAAAAATGTAATTTGAAACTGTGATTTAATGAAGAAAATCAAGGACCAAAGTGTTGACAGGAAAACTCAGGCAGTTATCAGGTCCAAGGGTGTCAATGAAATAATTAAGAGCACACAGTATGAAATGGTTCTGGCTGCTGCAATAGACATGCCCTACATACTCTGTGGTACTTTTATATAATAACATCAACATTAGGGTTTGGGTTGAGCCAGAACTCACAGGAACTCTACACTGGCCCTTCTTTTATTATTTTAGCTAGAGCACCTCATTAGTGAGGCCACTCTTTTTGGTGACCTGGGAAGGAAAGCAGTATTTAACTTTCTGCTCCTTCCTGCTGCCTCCCAATCAGAGAGATGCCTTGAAGAAAGGAGATGAGGGTGGGTAAGAAGTTGGATATGAATTGGAAAGGGACAAGCACCTTGCTCATGGTAGGGTGTGTTACTGTCATTGGTCTGCATTAATCCAGTGGAGAAGGTGCCTTTACCCAGAGTCTTTTTCTTGAGGCCTTTTCTTCTGCTAGAATCATAGACTGGTCTAGGTTAGAAGGGACCCCAAGGATCACAGAGCTCCAACCCCCTGCCACAGGCAGGGACACCAACATCCAGGCCTGGAGCTACACAAGGTTGCCTAGGGCCCCAGCCAACCTGGCCTTGAACACCCCTAGGGATGGGGCATCCACCACATCTCTGGGCAGCCCATTCCAGCCCCTCACCACTCTCTCTGTAAAGAACTTCCCCCTGATATCCCATCTAAACCTTCCCTCCTTTAGTTTCAATCCATCCCCCTTGTCCTGCCATTGTCTGCCTAATGTGAGTGCCAGTGCAGGATAGTGGCAACCAGGAATGAGAGGAATAGGACAATGTGAAACAATTGGTTGGCTATGGGAGGTGCAGAATAGGTCCCAGTAAAGCCCAACTTTGTGATTCTTGTCTCTGTCATGTAAAGAAAGTTCTCTCATGCACTAAGATTTCTTGCTTGGGAGATGCTAACTCTCAGCAAACTTAAATTTTTCTGAATTGCAAGAAAGGAAATATATTTGTATTGAGATTTAAAGGCAGGAAGGGAAAATATGTTTGGAAGCATCTGGAAAACCCTTCCTTTTGAGAAAAGTAGAATGCATAGCTTTAACCTTTGCTGTAAATCATCTAACCCCTCTGGGGTTTGAACTTTTATCAATTTCTGAAAATGAGCTTCCAGTCTGTTCTGTATTGATCATCTACCCCTTGTCAATACTAGCTGTTGTGAAGGTGAGCCCTGCTTGAAATTCACGTTAATGGTGTTATGGAGGAAGGAGAGGGGGGAATGCATGTGTGTGTATATATATGTGTGTGTGTATATATATATAGATAGAGATTTATTTAAAATTGTCAAATTGTCAAAACTTTAAAGAGTAGTAGCTTGAACAGTAGTTATGGTGTTACTTCTTCATAGGCCTTCATGATCTTCTAGATAAGTCACTTAAAAGCATTTTGAGTTTTCATTGTAAATCAAAGTATCCACCAGAATTATTTCTTGTATCACATTCCTAATTCTTATGTGCATCCTAGAAGGAAAATTATAAAGTCACTGTGAGGCCGGTTGAAATTCCTTAAAGTAAAAATTAAATCTACCACAGCTTTTTTTTCAGGCCCTGCCACCCAAGGCCTTAAAGTCAGAGACTGAACTATTGTTTTTTAAGGAAAAGTGTGTGTGGTTTGGTTTTTATTTGGTTCGGGGTTTTTCTTTTCCTTTATCTACACAAGAAAGAAACATCCACTCCTGTGGAGCATTTTGGAATCCTCATTGCTGAAAATTCAATGTATTGCAAAAAGAACTCACCCTTTTTTTTTTTCTTATTTACCAAACAATTTCTTTTCAACCAAAACAAGAAATACTTCAAAAAGCCTACATATACAGAACTACTTTCCTTAAGGAAAGATAATCTTTAGCATTCATAGCAACTCCCATTGAGATCGTAGCACTTGCTCTTCTGAGTTTCTTTCTTTGTCACTTCAAATATTGACTAATAAACCAGTTATGACGTGGTCCTGCTGCTCTGCTTTGATCCCATGGTAAATGTAAGCTTTATGGAAGGGTTCCCACACATGCAGGGAAAACCCCCTTTGTGGTAGAGCTCAACATAGGTGAGTCAAACTCCCTTTGATCAAGGGGGTTGTGATACTGGATTGGGGTTCTTGTGGGTATAGGACAAATGAGATTAAAACCCCTGTGCTATGGGAGGTATGGGGCTTTACGTTCCTCTGCCATGCAGTGCATATAGAGCAAGAGTGTGTGTGTACACCTCTAGAACTGAAAGAGAATGTGAGAGTTACTTTTCCATCCCCTCTTTTCTGAAAACAAACCCTCAAAACCCAAGTGTGTTTTATATCTCCATTCCCTCTTAAGAAGAGCTACCTTTTAAAAACTGAGATTATTTTAATGGAGAGACAAGAACAGTCTCCTTTCTGTGCCTGAGAAAGCTTGCTAAAGTGGTTGTTTAGGGCAGTGGGGAGCAATGCTTATGTGTGCCAGGGCATGGGTTTGCAATGAGTTTGTGGTAAGGAGACGTCAGGGTTTATCCTGAAGTGTTGGGAATTTGTTAACTTCTCCTGTTGGAATGCTGAGCTGATGGCTGCAAAAAAGTGTGTGTGCTTACAGTGGTGGAATTAGATGGCTGAAATACACATATATTTTATGTATCTTCATCAATGATTTGCACAAGGGGATTGATTGCATGTGTGAGTTTGCAGACAACACTAAGCTGTGGGGGAGTGTTGATCTGCTGGAAGGCAGGAAGGTATCTACAGAGGTATCTGCCAAAGCTGGATCCATGGGCTGAGGTCAACTGCTGAAGGTTCAACAAGACTCAGTGCTGATCTAAGTGCACTTAGATCACAACAACCTCAGGAACTGCTGCAGTCTTGGGCAAGAATGGGAAAAGGACCTGGGGGTGTTGTTTGACAACCAACTGAACATGAGCCAGTAGTGTGCCCAGGTGGCCAAGAAAACCAATGACATCCTGGCTTGTATCAGCAGTGGTGTGGCCAGCAGGACCAGGGCAGTGGCCGTCCCCTGTCCTGGGCACTGGTGAGGCCACCACTTGAGTGCTGGGTTCACGTTTAGAGCCCTCACTCCAAGAAGGACACTGAGGTGCTGGAGTGGGTCCAGAGGAGTACAATGGAGTTTGGAGCACAAGTCTGATGGGGAGCAGCTGAGGGAACTGGGGTTGTTCAGCCTGGAGAAAAGAAGGCTGAGGGGGAGACCTGACTGATCCCTTACAGCTACATGGAAGGAGGGAGGGTATAACCAGGTGACGATTGGTCTCTTCTCCCAAGTAACAACCTATGGGATGAGAGGAAATGGCCTCGGGTTGTGCCAGAGGAGGTTTAGATTGGGTATGAGGAACAATTTCTTCCACAAAAGGGTTGTCAGTCACTGGAACAGGCTGCCCAGGGCAGTGGTGGGGTCACCATCCCTGGAGGGGTTTAAAATACATGTAGATTTGGTACCTGGGAACATGGTTAGTGGTTGGACTAGATGACTTTAAGAGTCTTTTCCAACCTAAATGATTCTCTGATTGTGTATGCTGGTGTGTGTACACATGTATATAAAATTCTGGAACATGTTTATATACATGTGTATATATGTATGTATATGTGTGTATATACATAGTATATGTGTGTATATACATATATAAATTGATCTACATGTTACTACAAAAACAAACATTATCATGAATGAGCCCAGGTTAGATTTCAGATAATCTGTGAAAGGAGTTAATTAATTGTGAATCGTTTCTCCTGGAAGTCCAAGGTGGAGGGCCCTGTGGTAACAAGCGTCACCCCAGCAAATCAATGTTTCATTAGCATGTCTATGGGAGATGTCTGTTCTGTTTTGCACATAAAATGAAACAAGCGCTTTCATCTCCCTCTCTGTCTCACTCTGCCTTTTGAGAGGCAATAAGAGGCTTTGTTCATTAAACTCCAAACTTTCACTGGTGTACATCCCCCTGTGCTTTTTTGATTTTACTCTAAAGCTCTCCATCAGTTGAAAAGGAGAGATCCTCCATTAAGGACAAATGCCAGGTAAATGCTTATTTGCTTAGTGCATTTATAAGGTATAAAACAGGGATACACTGCTGCAAAGGCTGGAATGCATTTTCTGGATGTGTCCCTGCGAAAGTCTGCATCAAGGGTGCGCAGAGAAGTCAAGACTATTTGCAGTGCTGTTTTTCAGGATCAAGCAGACGACTGAAGGCACAGTGATTTGTACCTTTTAGTCTGAAGCCTGAATTTTGGCTGTGCTATTGCCTATGCTTTCCAAGTTTGGTCGATAATTTTAGGGAGGAGGGCAGGTGGCGGCAGCGCCTGTACAGGTCAGGTAATGCATCGAATGAAAATGTACTTGAAATATGTCAGATGCATTCTGAACATGAAGAAATTATTGCAAGAAGGAGGTTTTGGTCTGTGTCTGCCTGGCACAAGCTTGTTTTGAAGCTTTTCCAAATCCAATTTATAACATGCTTGTCTACCCTCAGTTCCAAGAATTTTAACAGCCTAACTCTGACACCACCTAGATTTTGGACATGATGAAACCATAACTATCAATAGCGTTACCTAACATTATCCCACTAAGCAGTTCAATAGTGGTTAGGTTTACAGCCTTAAGACCTAAACTACAGAAGTACTCCATTTGGGCTCCTTTTTCCTTGTCTATATAGGCGCAAATTAAGGTGCATCAGCAGGCATTGCCCTACTTTAAAAGTCCTGCTTGTGACATCAGAATCAGGCCCAGCCTGATTCTACAAAATGGGATGTGACTCTGAGTAACTTGCTATAATTTTTAGCAGCCATGTTATATACAAAACATTTCTTCTGATCTGTTTTTTCCATTATTGTTGCGTGCTTCAGCTCATTAACCAGTAATCATTCTGGGGCCATTAGCTAGATATTGATATTGTATGCGCTGTTGCCAGTTGTCATGACTTTAAATTTTGCGTTACCTGTATATTTTCTTTAAAAGCCAGTTCCTGTACTCATGTTATTAATGAGATTCTTAGCTGTATCTTAAATAAATTCCTAGCCCGCAGGCTCTCAAATGTAGAAATGTAACTCGAAAGCATGCTGGAAGATTAAAAAAGAGAAGGCAAAGAGAGGGAGTCCCAAATCTCATGATTTTCAGGGCATAACTCTATTATTCTTGAATCCATTGGTTTGGCAATATTTTTCTTCTAACTGAACAAACATTAAATACCCAGTTTTGAGTCTTGCATCTGCTTTCTTTGTGCAGCATGTGTTCACTGTGCTGATATGGAAGATAAGAGTGCTGAGGAAAGCTAAGAAAGCACTTTTCCCCACCATATCTCACCCCTTTCCTGTATTCTGCTTTTGGGAAATAACCAAAAATCTCAGCCCTAGACAGAAATTTGACCATTACACAGATATTTCATAGTGATTTTTCAGATTCAGGACTGGCATGTTTCCAAAAAGCAATTGCAAAAAGACTCGATTCTTCCAAAGCTTGGTTACCTCAGCCTTTCCAAACTAGGTTTTGTTTCAGAAACTCTCTGCTGGGCCCTGTTAAGGCCTAGAGGCAGGACATAAAAGTATCCCTCTGGGATGTGGAGGCACATTTGAAAGCACCATCTCCTTAAAGAGTGAGGGACCTTGGGCCTATTCATCTTTAGGTGGGACCTTGTTTAGGTGGGACATTTGCCTTGAAACTTTGAGCAGTAGAGAACCAGGAATTGCTCCTGTTTAGCGCCCTCTTCTCTTAAAGCATGTGTGTTAAGGAACTGTGGAACCACATACTTGTTAAATCTGGATGCCTACCCAGGTTTAAGTTGAATAATAAGCACCTCAGCTCACAATTTACACAGAGCGATTTCATGGGCTGGGCTCCCTCTTTTCACTGGTTTTGATTCAGCACAATCTCAGTTTTGAGTAGTTGCTCCTGATTTTGTGTGTGAGTTGAACTCCTTGGACTTCCCAAAGAAAGCCTACAGTTGAGCCTGTTTGTGATTCAAGAGCAATTTTTGCAGTGGATTTACCATGCTGGGGAATGAATAATAAATTTCTTCCCATCCTCAACAGGCACCGGAGCCCTGATGATGAGATGGAGAATATGAAGATCTTTGACAAGGATGCTAATCAAAATCTCAGCACCACATTCTACTCTGTCTAACCAAAAAGAGGACATGTGCCTATTGATGTGCCTCAGCTTGGTCGTAACAATGTAAGTTCGGAAACAAGTACTATAATTAACCATGACTGTATTATTGGATGTGTGCATATGTAATTAACAAAGCAGATATTTTTGTGTGTGTGGCTCCACTTGTTCATGAAAACTCCCCACCGTTTTCATCAGCATATTAAGGTTAATTAAAATGAATTCTGTTTGTATTGACTGCCTTTTCACGTATGCGAAGTTTGTGCAAATCAAGTGTGTGGCTAGGGCCTTCTTCCCTATAAAATCCATAATGTTTGCTTTCAGAGCTGGGGGAAAGAGGAATCCAAATTGCAGGCTGTTTGAAATTTAAATCAGAGCAATGCTGGTCAATAGTATCAAGGTTACAGTGCCCTGGTAGATTTTGATTGGGTGCTGCCAGGTGCATGCTGGGTGACAATGACATTAAAGGTCAGTCAGATGGAGTTTCAGGATTTCTTTTCTTTTTGGTTAATGCTGGGATTCCTGCCTGAAAAAAATCACAGAAAGCTGCAATCTCTCTTCATACAGTAGAATTGTACAGGGTTGGGGATTACATTCAGCCTGTGCTGAGGGAGAGCATGGACCAGTGTTTGTACTCTGCTAACGTGAGGATTCCCCAGCTGAGGTATCAGAGCTTTTCTCCTAGTAAGCCCTGAACAAATATACAAGACATAAATGTTGTCCTGAAGAGTTTGCAGTTTAAATGAATGGGACTGATGCCTGTGTGTGAGAAGGCAATGTGGGGTGACTTTCTGAGGATCATGTTGCAGGTTGGGAACACTGCAGAGGACTCCTGAGAGCTGGAAGTGAACCCACTATTCTTAATACCCCACCACAACTCTGCCTGCTCTCCTTCCAGCATCTTCCTAGCTCCTGTGTTTCCACCAGGTGCTTAAATGGGTTTCAGATGAAAAAGACTTTTTGAGCTTTCTTCTCTGCACAGCAGGGTCTGGGCACACAGTCCCTGAGGGTGCTGAAGAATCATCCTGCTGACGGAGAGAGGGGTTCCGACTCCCTTGCTGTCTGCCTGCCCCTTCCAGAGGAACATCACATAGAACCAGCAGTAAATAACCAAAAGGAATACCATACGGCATGCTTGCCATTTAATTTGTTAATACTTGAACCTCATGATCAGCACATTGAGATGTGGGCCGATCACAATTCTTGCAGCTATAGCTGCAGACTATCCGCAAGCTCAGGAGTATACTTGTGCATGGCCTTACTCTTGATTTGTGTTCCTTTTGGTTTATTCCCTAGGGAGGGAAATCTCTAAAGGGCGTAAATCAGATTCCACCCGCCCTTCTTTTGCAGAGACTGCCTCATAATTCTTTCAAATGTAAATCTGAACATAATTCTGCAACAAGAATGGATTCTGCAGCTAATCATGTGGCTTCAGGCTTTATATCTCTGCAAAGCTTTAGGCCATTTCTGTAGAAAATATACAGAACATCTTCCAAAGAATAAAACAGTAATGTCCTATATCATCCAATTGCTTTTCCATAAGCCCTTGTAAAGGTGAATGCATTTGGGTTTGTTTATATAACAGTTCTATCATCTAAAAAGTAGGAAAGCGAATTGTGGGGAGAATTTTATCACATTAAAGCTGGCTTTTAATCTGCTTCCTTGACAAATGTACTTGATGCTGATGGTATTTTTCCATTCCTGTCTACTCCCAGTAAGACTGAACGATATGTTTCTGTCTCTCTCTTGGCTCTGGTAATGTTTTTGTACTAACATAACATAATGCCATACAATTAGAAATTATATGTTAGCTGTTAGTCATAGCCCAGTGAGTTTACATTAGACAAAAGAAATTAAATGGGAACCAGAGGAGACCTAGTAAGCACAGCTTTTATATCTATACATATTTTTATATTCAGAAATACCACATTTCTATTGATGAGAGTCATTTATGCCTATATGGGGGAAACTAATAGTGCTACAGGCAAAAGAATTCCTGGTCATCTCCTTGCATTCAATTCATACGTAGTTTGTAAATGCAAAGTTAAAGAGAATTTTTCCTCAGTTTAGGAATTGATGGGTTGCTTTCAGAGTTTTATTCACACCCTGAAAGGAAAACAGAACTATTTTTAGTCTTGATTCTCTGTAAGGCTAAATGATGCCTTGTAAATCGTTCTATTCTAGGGACTGAGAATTCAGGCTCTCCTGAGGGTGTTCAGCTCCTTACATGACTTTCCTGGCAGCAGCATCTCTAACGGGCTTTGCCCATCCAGGCTAGTGGCATTGCTAGTCTGTGCATCTGCTGGCTGTTGGCTCCTCCACTTCAGAGGAACGTGGGGGTACCTGTCTCCTGGAAAGATTCCCCCTTTCTGATTAGAGCCTATCTTAGGCCCTCATAACACCAGCCATGTGTGTTTGATTCCTTCAGGTACCCTTCTCACTCCTGCCTATAATGTTAGCTTCTAAATTCTCGCTGCACCCAGCTGATGGGCTGGAGTGAAAATACTTGTATTTTGTTTTTCCCTAGTGTACTTGCAATTGTTATTCTTGTGCACTTGCAATCTGGATTGAATTTAGTTCTGAGTAGAAGTTCTACAGGTATGTATGGTCACTTACTCCTGTGATTGTGTGAGTGCCTACGTAAGCTTTTGTGCAGGAATGATTTTCCTTGAAGCGATGGAGCTAGGAGGATGCTCTGTTGTTAATTGCCACTCGGCTGCTTGTGTTTCCTATTCTTGTGTATGTGTGGAAATGTGTGCCTAAAATGCCAAAAATTCTCTCCAGAAGAAGGAATTGATTTTGGAGAGGAAGATTTGAGGGAACTGGGTAAAAGTAGTAAAAGGTTTTAGAGGAAAGGCTGAATTTTTTTCAGATACTTTGAGAAGGACTCCAGAACTGGCATTATCTACATAAGCTAACATGCTTCTCCTGGAAAAGGCTCACCATGAGAAAGATATCCTGAGAGATTTGTGAGCAGAACTTCCACACCTGCGTGTAAAGGGAAGAAATGCTTCAGACTTCACATATAGAAATGTAGTAGTTATTTACATTTTCTTTCCTCATAATATTTTTCAAAGACAGATTTTTTCCGAAAGATTTTTGGATATTGTAAATAAATATTTGTAAACAGTACCTCTATTCATCCTAATTTTGGCTGCAGGTCAGGATGTTTTCAAGAGGGAATAAACAGCAAACCTCCCTCAATAACATAGTTTTGCTTGTTGTAGAACTACTTTTGAACAACCTTTTAAGGGTTGCCTTGAAAATGTCCATTTTCCTCCCTAGCAATATAGCTAGGGACTCTACTGAGTTTGAATGCTTCACCACTTCATCATAGAAAAAGGAGCTCTGTGATGGTAGATTCACTGATGCTCAGTGTGGTTTCCAACTTCTGATATTCCATGGTGCATGGATTGGCTCCCTTAGTTTCATATCTTTAAACTTCATCAGAGATTGATTCCAGGTTTGTTTTCAGCTGTGGGTGAAAGTTTAGGTTTGTTGTTTTCATCAAAAAATATGTTGTAGTCTATGTTTCAGACTAAAAATTTCCTGTTAACCCTAAACTCCAGTTTGGCTCCTGACCTGAAGGAAATCCTCTGGGATCCACCAAATCTTCCTTGCTTTTGTTTCCACTCTAAAAATTCTTGCTCACATTTTGCATAGATCTCAGTTTAGTAGGGTAGGGACAGGCTGTGCTTTTTCCAAACAGCACGTGGTTAAAATGCCAAAAAGGTATATGAATTCTTCTCTTGCAGAGCAATACCTATCTGAAGCATTTCTTCTCTTCTTGATCTGGATTATTATTCCATCCTCTATGTTTGCATCTGTAAATTTTATAAATTTATGGTATAACTGTACCCTTAGTTCAGATAAGGAATTACTTGCATGTGATTTTGTGGTGCAGCAAGTGTTATTTTAGGGATATCTCAGGGGGAATCTAAGCCTTGACACTGACCTTGTCTGCATCTTAATTCTGTCAGTGCTCTGGTGTAATTCTGGGGTACTTGTTGAACTATGTGGCAGGTTCTTGTAGCATTCAGAACTGCACTACTGTTTGGGCACAACTTCATGTTCTAGGTGAATGTTTTGTGGCAAAGTGGCTGAGACATACTGTTATTGACCTGTGTTTTGCAAGTTCAAAAGCTTTTAACTTTAGTTAAAGGCTTGGTTGAACTGACCCCAGCCATGGTGGTTTATAATGCCATCTGTACCGCTCTGTATTCAAGCTAAAGAAGGTGGTGCAGGTGAGGCCGATGTCCTCTTGATCTGCCTGTCAATATGCCATACCTTGCAGTCCAGCAAGAAAATATCTTGCACTGACTTTTACAAGACTAAAAGCATTAAATCCAGCTATTTGGCCAGGTTCTGAAGATGTTAAGTGTCCTCTCTACTCAAGTTCTGTATGAAGTATTACTTGAAGGGTTTTTTTTTAGTTGGGTTGTTTGTTTGTTTTAAAATTCCTAGCCTTAAGAACTTACACATTCCAAACGGTGACCTTGTTTTTTCCCCAATAATCAGTCTGTTTCACTGTTTGAAGTTCTGCCTTTGCGATTCTCACACCACCACCACCCCCTCCCCCCAGTTTTTTTAAACTACCTCTAAGATAAGGAACCTAATGAATATGATCATCCAAATTCTTATTTATATTATGTATTTTGATGCATTGGTGCAATACTAAAAATGTCAAGGTTGTATATTTTTGCATGGGATCTTCTCATGTACTGTAATTTAACTCCCAGATGGCCCAAGGACAAGTGGGTAGTGACTGCAAACAGGCTTGCTTGCCTTCATAGTAAAGGCTGTATTCTTTGACCCAAAGCTCTCTGTGTCCCAGTGAATCACAGGCACATTAGCTACTGCCTTACAAGTTTTGTGTCTTTCACTAGAAACCCAAACTTGAATTCCTAGCCTCCTAGCTGGCAAATAAAAGCGCAAGCAAAACAACAACCCCTTCCCACACTTTCCCGATGAATGGAAGTCTGCCGTGGATGTGCTTTTAAGAGGAGGTATGAAAACTGGCTCCTGATCTGAGTGTTAAAAAGGGCTTTACGCCTTAAGTGGCAAATGCCACTCTGACAAAGGATTAGTCAAACTTTGAAATGGGGTTCTGTCTGAAGCTCCATTTTCCATCTGAAAAAGGGACCTTCAAAGGCAGATTTCAACACTTGACATGCAGCTTTTCCCCCTCTGTTCCAGCCTTGCAAACAACGAAAGAACCAATGACAACAGAGTGAAGGAAGACAAGAAAAGCATGTAACCCAGCTTGCAATCGCTTTCATTCAGTGCTGAGCTGGTCCTCAGGGTGGGGGCTTTCTTCTGGCTGCTTATTATTTTATTTCTTTGGCATATATTTTGGGGTTTTTGCCAGTTTAATACTTTCCCCCCTTTCCCCTAAAGACAGCAGCTTGACCGTACAATACCTGATACAATTCTCTGCAAACCTGTGTTAACAACTGAGGGCCAGATTTTCAGTGGTGCTCTGCATTCAGCAGGCTGAATGTTCTCCTCTACCCATGCAGCTGCCACACAAAAATACCCAAACCAGCCTGGTGTAGTTTCTCTTTGCACAAGAGGAACATGAGAAGGAATCAGGAACAGGCGGAGTGGAATTGCCAAATTATTTGGAAATCTTTTCTGGCTCTGATCTCTTTGCAGGTTGAATATTTCTAGACATACAGCCAAGGCTGCTACACAGCTGGCCAAGAACATGTCAGATTTCACTAGCTAAGCAATGTGGGGTATGGTCAGCCCTGGGTTGGGAGACCTCCAAGGAAAACTCAGGTGCTGTAGGATGTGGTACTTACTAATTCAGTAAATAGACCTCTTGGAGTCAGTGCAGCATCTGGGTCCGATCTAGGAAGATGTCTGAACATGGCTGGCAAAAGGCACTGGGTGAAGGTTGGCAGGGTACGTTATGACCCCATGAAACATTTTGAATTTTAAAGAAATATACTTGTGTGTCATAATGGGATCAAGACCTTCTAAAACCCCTTACACACTCTCACCCCCAAAAAGAATTCCTCTGTAATCAGAGGTTGCACAGGCTAAGGTACTCTCCCTGCCTTTGAGAGGTCCAAGCTCAAATCACTCCTCTGGTGTTATTCCTTATCCAAACACCTGCTCTGCCTGCCAAGGTGCATGCCGCTGGGGCACCTGCCTGTTTCTTACTTTGACCTTTTATCTTGAGACAAGAATTAGTATATTTAAACGGAAAAACCCCCTTTTTATTAACATTTTCAGCCATAGCTGGAGCTGCAGGGCATGAGTATATTTCCAATGAAAAGAAAATGAGGTTGGTGTTCAGAACCCTGATTACTTGATTCTGGGACCTTGTTGGGGTTTCAAACTTTGGACTTTCTTGGCTTTCAGTGTGCAAAACCCTGACTTCTGACAAGGTACTTCTGTCCTACCTTTTACTGTGCAGGGTTTCACTCTAAAATACCTAACTTTTGTCTGGTTCAGGCTTCCCCAGCTCATCTGACGGTGAAGCAGATTAGACTTCTTGAGGACATCTGTTCTATCTGGCGAATATTAAACAGCAAATAGAGTTTTTTCTGTGCAGTATAAAGATGGTAAAAATTATTTATGCCCTTACTATGGAAATTGTTATCAATGTAACTGAACATCTGTTTAAACAGCTCTGTAACAGAACGGACATTAAGAGATATGAAACTTATTTTAAATTTTGGAATAATCAACTTTTCGCAGGTATTATGATGTAAACTCTAATGGTTTCAACAGGAGAGGGTTTTACTTGAAGTAAACTGTGGGGAGCCCAATGCTTAATGCTAACCTCAGCTTCACATAGACATTTTTTTCCCCTGAGCTAGCTTATGCATTTGAAAAATGTACCCTTGTTTGCAGTGAAGATATAGGCAAAATGATGATGTGTCCTCAAAAGCACTGAGAGGGTAACAATTCTACATCAATTAAATTCAGTTGTGGCACTTCCTTATACTATTAGCACTACAACTTACTAAAAAAAAAAAAAAAAAGTGGTGGGAAATAAAAAAGCAAACCCAACAAATCAAACACAATTTCCTAATAGGTAATCTTTGCTTGGTGCACTCTTTGAAGTGATAGGCTGAAGCAGCCCCCTTTTCTGACCAACCTTTAATAGATTTTCAGTTGCTATGCCTGAAATCAGCAGAGCTTTGCTCATCATGTTATGGGTAAAACATGCTAGTTAAGTATAGACACTGACCAAAGACTCTGGCCTATAAAGGGAGTGGTAGAAATAGTTAAGAAAAATGATAAAATATCCAAAATCATAGAGTTTCTTTACAACCTATTGAGGCCAAGTTATCTTGGTTTGTTTACTTATTTTAAAATCCAAGATGCTCAGGAAGTTAGGCAAATAGGAAATGGACTCTTAGGATATGCTGAAATGAATTTTTGGCCATGACCATTTACCTGTTTCAGCCTTGAACTGTGTGCATCCAAGGTTGGTTGTTTTTACACTAAAAATGTATAAAGAACACAAGGTCTGTGGGTACAAAGGTTCATATTCAGAATCAAAAAAAGCAAGCTCTTCCTTGCTGAAATGTATTTATTGCCAAGTAGGGTGAGAGAACATCTGGGTTTCTGCTGTATAAGATGGTCTTCAGTAGTTTCTTGTTCTTTCCACAATGGTAGTTGCCTCTTAGAGCTACATCATATGTCTATCTATGTATCTATAAAACTCTTAAACCATAGAATTTCTTCAGTGTTCCTCCAGACAGTTACCCTTTGGAGCTACATAAGTTCTGACTTCTATAGCTTCTAGACTTCTCTTGGCTTTTTTCTGGAGTAACAAACCCTCCCATGCACACATTGCCTGTAAAGGTCCTGCATTGGTTTTGAGGAGCACATCAAGGTGCTTACTCTCACTCTCTCTGTCTCTTACTTATATTCTTACTATCATTGGTACTTCTTAAAGAAGAAAATAAGTTGCAAAAGTGATGCTTGTGGAGTGGAAAAGTCCATGTTTATGATTTCAGAGTTTCTTCTGCAAAATTCTGGCATGTCCTCAGACAATAGTGTCTAATTTTTAAAATGGGTTTTTCTGATACAAAATATATAAACAGAGGATGGAAGGAAGCTTAACCTTCCAGACTGCGCTGCTGTGCTCTGGCTGAAAACGGCATGTTGCATCCAGAGTAAGTGAAGGATCATGGAAGAATTGTATGACCTGTGTTCCCTTTGCAACCCAGCACTGCTCTATCATGTAGGTTTGGGGAGGGAGCCACAGAAAAATCTTTGCTAATTGCCTCCTCATCTGCATGTTTGGGTCAAGTCCCATCCTCTGCCTTTGTGCAACATCTATATGAAGACTGACAGAAGGAGTTGGGGGGGAAGGAAAGTGAAGAACAGAGGTGAAGCTTGAAAAGGAAGGGAGAACTACAAGAGTCAGAGGCATTTTGGGAATCTCATCAATTTGGAGAGTCTGTATGTTTGCAGTAATTGCTTGATATGGGGGATGAGTGAATGAGAAGAAGAGTGTTTTTCAGATTACTTCAGGTAATGACAGTGTCCAACCCAAAGATGGGGCACACAACAATATATACTTGATTGACCTGATGCCACTCACGTATGTTTTCATGTTCATAAACCATTGCTGATTTTAATGAAAAGTCTGTGTTCAGGAGTTTTATACTTTCTGTTTTTCCATCCAGTTTGTGTCTTTTTGTCTTTGCCCCCTGCCAAAATTATTCTGTTCTGCTGTTTGGCTTGTCATATACGTGGTATAGTAATGGCTGCATAAAGAGCATGTTATTGTTACTGCTCTGCAATAAGATGTTTGAAGTGTATATTTTCCTTCCTGTCTTGAACTTCCCCATCTCTTTTATATAAATATGTGTTAGTTTGGCTTCTGGGGACGTTCTGTAGGTGTTGGAGGCTTTGTGCTTTGCATGGCTGACAGAAAGAAGAAAAAGTATTATTAATGCTAGTGGAATATTTTTGGTAAGTAGCTGAAATGAAGTTATGCTTGTAGATAAAAGCCACTTTTGTTTCTTCCAAGGCCTGTTTTTGGAGATCCCTAGCACAAAGATCTAAGGGTTGTAGTAGCGGAACTGATTTGCACAAGGAAGTTTTGAACTCATTTATATATTTTATATATTCTACCGGTGAAATGGGCAAGGAGCCGCATTCCCTAAAGCCTTCCGTGTTATTCCAGCATGTTGTGCCTCCAAGATGTGTTTCTACAGTCCTTCCCCTAGCCCCCTGCATCTGTGTATGAATAAAATAAATCTCTAATGGTATAGGTTGCCTTCTTGGCTTCATTCTTTAGGTGCTTTGACTGGGCTTTCGATCCCCGTAGTCACTTTATTGAAACACAGCAGGATCCTTCTGGGATGGTCTCCAAGATGATCCTTTGAAAGATGAAATGTAGCCACTAATAAGCCATTCCATTTCTTTCTCCCCCCTCTGCCTCCTTCCTCAGGCAGGAAGCTATTCAGCTTCATATTTGCACTCCTATAAAAAGTTGGAGCGCACTGTCTCTTTTATTAGAAATAAATTAATAAACACACAGTGTAATGGAAGGGCCTTGGCCTGTGAAAATCCTTCCTTCCCTTTTTTCCCTTTTCCCTTGTGTCTTTTTGGGCACGCTCATGTAGCTTCAGGCTCTAAAAATGGCTACTGAAAGGAGGGGGAAAAAGAGAAGGGTAGGGGGAGTTTTGTGTGTTAGGTTTTTCGGGGTTTTTTTTTCATCCTCTTTTTTTCCCTTTGCCCAACACCTGGACCTCCCCAGAGGGATTTCCTGTCAGCTGCAGCCTTTGAGGTTGACTTTAGTTGGTTGGTTGGTTTTTGTTTTGCTTTGAATCACAGCCACACCATTTGGACATGTATTTCACGTGTCCCAGGAGGTCTTTACCTCCACTCCTCCCTCCCCCCAATGCCTTGATGTCTATTAAAACAAATTTCTGTGCAGCCCAGTTGGGGAGACGTTTTGAGGTGGGGAGCCATAAGTCATCTTGCGTGAAGGGATGGGAATGCCAGGCATTCCTATCTGGGCTTCCACGTGAGCTCTGAGCTGGCCCTAAGCGAAGCCCAGAGAGACTCCACGCAGACTTCTCCGTCTCCAGTTCAGCCCTGTCTTCGCGTTGCTCGCATCTCTGCGCTCCCATCACAGAGCGCATGCTGCTGCCTCTGCTGGGAGTGCAACAACAAAGCTCTTAAGAGTACCCAGGCAGCCAAAAATAATAGCAGTAAAAAATAAAGACATTATTAAAGCCAGATACGACTGATCTGAAGTCACAGCGAGTGTAACATGACTCAGTCAAATCCCCAGGACAGTTGGAGACAGAAAGGGAAGGAGAGAGGAAAATCTCTATCTGTGCAAAGTTCTGGGCCCCAAACTCCTTACAAGTCGGCTTTGATAATTCATCAGACAACCACAAAAAGAATGCCTCCCCCGCTCCAGATGCAACCGTGTCTTGTCCCAGCCTCTTTTTCCACAGCCTGTGAATCTCGCCACATCAAGGGAGAGAGAAAAGACCTTTGAAAGTTCTCCTTATTTAGGGTGGGTAGGTTGGAAATATCCTCCAACAGGCCAATGTGTGTGTGTGTGGGGGGGACTGAAAGCATGTGTGCGTGTGTGTGTATGCGTGTGGAGTGGTACCTGGGAGGTGGGAAAACTTACTGGAAAAGCAGCATTTACAGTTCCTACCCACTGCAATTAGAGAAGGAGTCAGCTGCAAGCCTCTTTTGTGGCACAGTTATGCTAACTAGAGAAAAAACCCAAACCCTACACTGGGAAGTAGAGTGTCCCAATGCCTGCCTGTAGTCTGGGATGAGGACCTGCGCCCTCACCCCATCGGTTGTGTCGGATGCAAACAGGGGGTTATCTCTGAGTACAGACAGTGTCTTGTGAAAATTAAACTCTCCCTTGATGCGCTCGGGTGGCTGTTGGTGGGATGCTGGCTGGAAAAGTAAATTGATGTACCAGGGTGCAATAGGGATGGAAGAGAACTGCAGGACTGAGCACTGCTTGCTATTGTTCTCTGCTATCAGGATGAGAGACTAATTTTTCAGGCCTGTTGTTGTATTAGAGGTCTCGAGGGGGTGCTATGAAAGAGGTACTCCCCCATGTCATTTGGGGGAGAGCAGCTTTGACTAATGGTCTCCAAGCAAATGATAGAAAAGGGGCCAATCAAGAAAACTTGGATCTGTTTTCAGCATCACACAGTGTGTGTGTTTTGTTCTCAGATTTTAGCTGAGGCCAACCCTGATATAAACAGATGGACTTCAAAGTAGTTGGTCCGAATAAAAGCTTACATGATGTTTTAATGATTCAAGTCTTTTGGGACTGTAAAACTAGATTGAAAATCTCAGAAGGTATTTATTTTTTCTTATTGGGTCAGGCGAAGATACAAGAAATAGATCTGGTTCAATTTTTTTACTTGATAATTTGTTTTTCAGCACCCTATGACTGAGATGCTTTTGCACTTCTTACAAGGGAAACTTGCCTGCTTTTGAAATGGAAATTGTTGCCTACTGTTACTTAATTTTTTAATAGTTTTTGCAAAACTTGAAACTTTCAGGGCTGGATACACCCCCCCCCCCTTTTTTTTTTTTTTCTTTCTGTCATTCAGGGAATGATGTCTTGCTGCTGGGCTTTATTCTTTATAGGGTTTTTTACTTTTTTTGAACATAATTTTATTGGTAAAATAAAGACTTTAGAATTCTAAAGGTCATGTGGCATAAAGGAAAGGTAAAGAAAAGTATGTGTATATTCAGAGTAAAATTTAAGTGTCTGCAATATTTTGCATATAAGTTTTCTTTCCCTTTCCCCATACCAGTTCTTTGTTTCTATGAAATGTCCCCTTTTGCTTTTTTCTTTTTTCTTCCTTTTTTAAAAGGTTAATGAGTATTTCCATGGGTCAGTTATGAGTTCAAGAAGTTAACCTGTGGTAACCCTGTGGCTCTGCTCCTGGCTGGGATCAGCCGGTGCCGAACGTGAATGGAGACTTCATTGCTCTTTTTCAAGCCTGAAAAGCCTTGAATAATCTTTTGTGGAATGAGCAGATCTGGTAGTGAACGTTTTGGCCTCAATTTTGGGTATTTCATGTTGTCTTAGTCCTCCAGCTTTGCAGAAAACCTGTTCCTAATGTGCAAATCCCGAGGGAGTCCAGTCCGGCACAGATGGACCAGCTGAACGTTGCCATGGGTTTTCAAGAGCAGACCCCAAAGCCAGTCTTTGCAATCCTCTTTCTGATAAACAACAAACTGTGTGATTTGCCCAAGCTCTGTCCTTGAGACATAAGTTGGGGCATAGACTTCAGGATTTCCTCTGTTTGTGACTCCAACCCAGCAAAACTTGACTGCACGATGCAATACGATTTGAGCACTTCATTTGCTAGCCCTTGTTACACAAGTTCCAGACAGGCAATGCATTACTTGACTAATACCCCAGACAGTGTAACCACAGTCTTTCCAAATGTATTTGATGTCCCTAACAGACCCTTGTGAGCTCTGTGCCTTATGCCCAGGCTATATACAGAAGTTTCAATTTAGAAGGGCTACTGCTTGCACTTGTGTCAATATTACTCTTAAAAGGGTTTGGGTGGAGGCAGGGGGAGATGAGAGAGCAATTTTGGACCAGATTCCCGGGAACCAGTATGTCAATATATAAAGTCAAATCTTATTTTGAGGATTATACATAAGATGGAAAGCGAATGGTCTGAAGAATTTTGTGTGAAGCATTAGGGAACTCAGACAAACTTCCCATCTCATTTTTTGTTGTCCATGTTGCTGTCAAATCTGAATCCTTTCTGATAACAGACACGACTTACGTCTGTCACAGAGCTCACTTTCTGTTTCCCAGTGGAGCAATATGTTTTATTTATTTTTAAATGTATATGCTGCTAGCACCTGTATTAGAAAATGCTTGGCTGTGTTAGCCTGCTCTTGATGTGGAAGGCAGTAAGGCTGCAGTGGTCTGTTGCTGTTGCACTTATTCCCTGGGAAGGCTGAGTCCAGCATGAAACAAGATGTGTCCTCTGATGTGAGCAGGAATAGTCACCAGCAACTATTCTTATTTTCTAGGAAATCTGGATTTAGATCTGTTTAAAAGATGAATATTCTTCAATGCTTTCAGAACCCCTTTTAACTAAGGACATTGATGTGCAGCTGTCTGAAGTTACTCTGATCATTCCTACCTAGCTGTTAATTATTGCTGGAAAAAAGTGCGTTGATTAAAACACACAAACCATTCCTCAAACGTGCTGACTTGTTCCAGTGCAGCTCAGCACAGTGGGCTATTGAAATATCACAGCCTTAGAGTTTGCAGAGGGTCAGTGAGGTGCACGTGCATGCCACGTCCCTGCTTGTGTCTTCGTCTGGGGTAAAGTGATAGGCAGTCTCAGGTGAGCTTGGAACGTGAGGGTCCTCACTTCTGTAACACTGCTCAGAGCTCTAGATTTAACATTGAACTGAACTTTCTAATTTCCAAAATATGTTAATGAATCTGATACTAATGAATGTCTAGTCTATGTGCTCTGTAATTTAAATATCTATTTGGAACTGTATCCAAACACAGAGCCATACTTGTGACCTTGGAGCTACTTTTTCTGCTGAGACTATTCCTTTCCCAAATGCTGTTATCAGGTGTGATCTGTTAGGTAGGACCAGGTGCTGTGCCTAGATGTGACTGTTTGCAGAACGAGACTCTCAGGACCTGTGTCAGAGGTGTTCTTAGATACCTGAATTACTCTGAGAGATGTTTGTCCTGTATTTTTCATAAGCAGAGTTCTGGCTGTCCCCTTCCTATCTCTTCAATGGCAACAGAGGTGAGTGGTGAAGCCTCACTCATAGTTTGGTCCTGGTGCATGCAGGGCGTTTTCAGAGCACTGACTTTGAGTGTGAGCCCTTGACCAAACAAGAGACAGGCGTGAGGGCAAAAAGGTGGTGTTCGACTAAACCTACCAAAGTTTAAGATTTAATTGGAAGGATATTGTTGGATTGTTGCAACATATTGCTTTTCCATATTTCCATATGTGATCCTAGCTTGGGGTCATTTGAGAGCAGTCCAAGTGATGACTTCAGCAAGTATCTTAAATAAATTAGGATCAGGCAGTGACGGAAGAATTCTGGTTGTGGGTTGGTCTGTCTTTTGGAAATTAGAGCGTATTAACAGAAACCAACAACAAATTTAGTATCATGAATCTGTTGGGAAAGGAGGAAAAACTTCCACATTGCAGCATCTCCTACCTCAAAGTGAAGGATGTGAAATATCTCAGTTGGCCACCACATCATGACGGACGATTTATTGCATCTGCTTAAAAACAATTCTGTATTCTCTGGGGGCTCTGTCCTTCACTAGCAGAGTTTTGGACTCAATGATCTAATAGACCTTTTTCCATCTCTAACTTTTGTGGCTTGCCATATGTAGAGATAAACATCTTTCTTTCCGATCAGCGTTGACGGACAGACTTTCAGGCATGGAAACATTATTGTGTGTGTGGGATAGGGGGAGGGGAGGTAAGGCCATTTGCTGAGTGTTATTGTCTCCAGGGCATAGGATTATTGGAAAATGATAAATAGCTGGGCAGGCAAAGGAAATATGAAAACCCTGTCGCGGCACAGAGCTGCCCGAGATTTCTGTTCATATTGCAGTGACCAAAAAGAAATTTACATTGGAAAAACCCTCTTGCCTTCAGGGCTGAATGTTATGAACCTTCAAAGTGATTCTTGAGAAGAAAAAGGGTTGGGAGTGAAGGGAGTGGGAGGGATTGCCATGCTGTTTCTAAAGAGCAGGGGTCACTGCAGAATAACATTCATCATCTTGTAGGTGCCGTTCTGAGAATGGGAACAAGGTGGGAGAGATAAAAGCAAGGGTGAACTGCAATCTGGTATTTGCTGCTTGTTCTCCAGTCCCATGGGAGCTGCAAATGGACTAAATCCAAACTTTTTGCTTCTGGATTTCATTCAAGGATTGTTCAGTTGCCCTGTGGACTGGGTGCCTTTAATAACTTGGGTTTTTTTGCATGGACTTCAGCCTTCCATTCAAATGTGTTAGTCACAGGCATACGTGAAATGGACAAATCTTCTGGTGGCCTATGTCAGCATGGATCTATGAGAGTTCACAGAACTTGCAGATTTGGTTTAAGAACTGAAATACTGACCATAATTGGTGCCTTGACAAAATAAGGACAGAGATCAGTCCATCATTGACTTGCAATTTTTTTCCATTCGGGGTTGCATCCCATCCTGAAAAATGTCACTAAACTTGTTTGTGTTATTTTAATTCTCCCCCTACCCTGTTCCTCCAGCCCCAACCCAACCCCACCCCTCCTCCCAAAAAGCCCCCAACAAACAACCAAAAAGAAGAACCACAAAGGAATGGCAAGGAAACACCTATGACTGGGTCATCTGAAATGTTAAGGGGAGGGGAATGGTAAATGGGAACAGTCTGTGTTTCTTTTCTAATCAAGGAAATGAACAAACTGGCCATGGTAGATTATTCTCCATGTTTTGGGGCAAGAGGTGTAAATGATGGGTGCTTTGTGTGCAAAACTGACTTCAGTGGAATTTGAAAGATATGGTATTTTTCAAAACTTGATAAATACGGTATTTTCCAAAAACATTTAATTTAAAATAAAAAAAAACAAACTTTTTTGATTGGCAGGCTTACTTTGCCATTGGAAAACAGGAGGTTGATGCTTTATTCAGTTGCCAGACAAATTAATACATTCAAAACAGGGATCACAGCCCCAGGCAGCGCTACAGGGAGTGGCTGGAGAACTGCCTGGAGGTGAAGGACCTGGGGGTGTCAGTGGGCTGGACATGAGCCGGCAGTGTGCCTGGGTGGCCAGGAAGGCCAACAGCATCAGGAATGGTGTGACCAGCAGGAGTAGGGAAGTGATTGTTCCATTATACTCAGCTCTGGTGAAGCTGCACCTTGAGTCCTGTGTCCAGTTTTGGGCCCCTCACTACAGGAAAGATGCTGAGATGCTGGAGCATGTCCAGAGAAGGGCGACGAAGCTGGTGAAGGGTCTGGAGCATGAGTCCTATGAAGAGTGGCTGAGGGAGCTGGGGCTTTTTAGTCTTGAGAAAATAAGATTGAGGGGAGACCTCATGGCTCTTTGCAACTACTTGCAAGGAGAGTGTAGAGAGGTGGTGGTCAATCTCTTCTCTCATGTAACAATAGGATGAGAGGAAATGGTTTCAAATTGCACCAGGGTAGATTTAAGTTAGATATCAGGAAGAATTTCTTTACTGACATGGTAGTCAAGTACTGGACCAGGCTGTCCAGGGAGGTGGTGGAGTCACCATCCCTGGAGGTATTTAAAAGGCATGTAGATGTAGTGCTTGAGGACATGGTCTAGAGGTGGGCTAGGCAGTGGTTGGACTCTGTGATCTTAAAGGTCTCTTCCAACCTCAGTGATTCTATGACTTAACTTTCAGAGTAACTGAGTACCCTGTCATTACATGTTATGTTTCCAAATGGGGGTGGGGGAGCGGAGAGGGAAAGGCATCACATCTCATCTCCTCTACCTTCACTGTATTCAAAGCTGCCATGAGTTGCATTGTTTTTTGCACAGGGGCTGCCGGAAATAGTGCATCAGGCCCAGCAGCACAGATTCAGCTGCTCTATTCATGTGCTATGTTTGCTTTTTAATGTATATTTAGACACACTGGACATCTGAGGCATTGATTCAAAATTCCTGTGGCTCTTTGGCTGGGCTGGCAGGCCATCACTGCTTTGCAGGACTCACCAGATTTTTATTCCTGGCAAAACTCTTCTTTTAAATTATCTTGTTTGGCAGACCTGTCAAGGAGACTTGAACGCTCTCTTGTTCTATCTTCTAATCTTTGTTTAGCCGTTTGATGCTTCTTTCCACCCCAGTGATGTGATACTTTGGTATTACAGGCTGAAGGACAGCTGTAACGAGGTTGAGATTTTCACAGGAGAAGCGTTCAGTGCTTTGCTTTCAGGCTAGCCTTTGAGTTCCCGTTGCAAGGGAGGAGAGGGGGATTACCCCTTCAGAGGCTGGTGCTGGGTGATGTAAGAGCTGGTTTCAACTTCAGCGTGCTCCAAAGGCCTGATGTGTTGTGCCTCCATTTTCTCTGGAGATATTCAACCTGGCTTCACAGAGACTTTGGGCCACATTCAGAGCCAGTGCTGGCATATAAAAACCCCTGACAGTGTTACTAGCCAGTGCTGGTTTTGTAACAACATCTCAAATGCTGATGAGAGGTAAATTTTACTGCACCAGGAGCATACCTCTGCAGCTGTGCCTCTGGGGGTTTGCATGGATGTGAGTGTGCTGAAAGCACAGGCAAAGTTTGGCTGTCAAAAGAGCTGTGTAGGTTGTCCCAGATCTGACATGCAGGGCCATCTACCAAGGCAAAGTGAACCTGAACTGCCCCTGGAGCCTGGCCCTGAGGCAGGTCTGACACCACCGTATTGACCCATCAACAAAACCTCATTCCAAACTGCACTGAAGTATTTCATAAGCTGTGGACAAGGCAATGATGGCTCTAATTATTAGATACAGTTCAAAGTGGAACAAAGAAGCAAGGCTGATAGCTGTTGCTGTGTGTATAATGATAGCCAGGCTGTTCCACAAGCAACAGTGGCACGGCATGTGATTTATAGTTTTTGAAGCTGACATTTCATTCCCGACATATGGCTTGCAGTTAAATGGGAAAATGCCCTCCTCCAAGTAGTATCTCCGCTGGGTGCTCACCAGAGTCATAGGATTTAGTTACCAGTTGGGCTGCTGGTTCATTCAGCCCAGTGTCTCGTTCCAGCTAGGGGCCAGAACCAGATGCTACTTCAGCAGGAAGTTTGTGTATTCTTGGGAAGGACAGTTATCGGATAACTTGGTGTTAAGGGAGGTTTTATTCTTTCCAACGCAAAGTGGCTTATGCCTTGCAGCTCTACAACCTAATGCTAGGATTTGGGTATAATATGAAGCAGTTTTTCTAGGATCTGTAGGGAATCTGGTTTAAACTTTCACAGATACATCCTTAAAGGAGATTGGGGACCTGTGGGATTTTTATGTGCTGTGGCACAGAAGCCTCTCTTTCTCTTCTCTTGGGACTATTTTCTTTCTTTAGTACTTTTCAACCAACGTTTTCCATCTGACAGTTGATCTTTGCACTGGCCGCATATTGAAACCAAATAAACAAACAAAACCCGCAGTTTCTCCTTTCCCTATAATTTCTGACCTGAGATGACACAAGCTTTGACTGCATCAGGTTACACTGCATACAACAGCATAGTTATCCCGAAGATGCTGTTTAACTGCCAGTGTAGGCTAAACTCATTTAATCATGCTTGCTGTGGGCTCTGGCAGGCGGGTATGCAGAGGGATGCTTCCCAGTGGGATGCATAGCCCTGGCTGCAAGGGTATCTCCACACTGCTCTGAGAGCAGCTTGGAAGGACATCCCCATTTCTTTTTTACCTTGTGTACCCTGCTGCTTCTTCCCTGAGAGCCCTCCCAGTAATTCTGTATCTCCAGACACAGCGCTTGGACTTGAAAAGCGTTTTTCTGTTCTCTGCTAGTGAAAATCACAAAGTTCTAATGAAAGGAGTGGGACATGTAGAAATGATAGAGGCTGGACCAGTCAGGCCACAGTCTAACTGTTGCCAACTCAGCTGCTTCTGATGTTGCATAACCATATGTCTCATTTCACATGCGGCTAGAATAATTTAGTGTTTTGCTTACCTTTATTTCCCCCCTTGTCCATAATCCTTTAATATGCTTACCCCCAGTTGAACTGTCTCTCGGCCCCTGAATCCTGGTTGTCCCAGGACACGGAGGCACGCAAGTGTTTTCATATCAGATTAAAAATTCACTGACTGCAAACACTTGGAATCTTTGCCTCCTGATTCTCTCTTTTCTTTTAGACTATGCAGAAGCTTTATCAGTGTTTCAGTTATTAAGAGATTGTTTTGTTTTTCTCATTATTTAAGACCTTGTATAACCTTACTAATAATTTACAAGAATTTTTGTATGTCTGTGTTTTAATTCCACTGGCTTCTGTGTCAGCTGATGAGCTTTGATTGGGTAGGCTTACCTAATATATAACCAAACAGAGACAGTAACTGACTGTGGTTTACTCAGATATGTAGTTTCTTTCTAGGCATATGATTCATCGTCTGTGAGAGAGACTGCAGCTGGAGACCAGAAACTTTGCAAGACAGGAGATGAAGTGCTCTCTCTTCTTGAAGCCTCCTCGATACCTCTCTCTATCTTCCAGCCTTTTCAAAAGTCTTCAGAAAATAAATATTAGCAAATTTAACAACATCAGGGTTGGGGGGGGGGGGAACCCAACCAAAAAAAAAAAAAGAAAGAAAAAAAAAAAAAAGCCTGTAAAAACTTTAGGACTTTATGTGGGCAGGGGAGAAAAAGTCATGTTGACCATAAATTGGAAGTTGGCTGAAAAGACTTTTCTCAAGACAACTCACAGCCCGTATGTAAACTTGTATGTGAGCATAGATTTAATGATTATAAAGGGCAGCCAGCACGATTATGTAAAATATGCAGCACTAACTGCTGAAGTACACATATAGATTGTGTTGTCTCTAAAAGTGTAGCAGAAAATTCTAATTTTACAAGGGAATTTCTAATTTTTTAAGGGAAAATCAAGTGTTGGCTGTTGGTTTGCTTTTGTTTAGGTGTCGCCAACCTTAAGAAGCCTGATGTCTATTACTGAACTGGAATGTAGTGCTGCACAGCTAGGTATCAGTCCAACAGCAGTTCTGAGTTAAAATCCAAGTTCTCCATTCTATTTCTGAGAGCAAACAATGGTACCAAGTTGCATGTGAAAAAGAACTTTTCTTCAGTAATCCAAGTGGGATTATTTTAAACAGATCTGTGTGTGCACACAGACAAAGATGCATGCTTAGAGACACACACTGTAGAAGAAAATACTGCGAAGCCTTCAGCAATTTCTTTTAAACTGGAAATGAGACGTGACTTAAATAGTAAGGATAATTAACTATAGGAGCAGCTTACCAAGGGAAGTGATAAATCCATCATCACTTAGAGTTTAACTTGAGATTGAGCCTTCTTAGTAAAAGGCTTTAGGTCAGCCTGAAGGTACCACACAATGTCTCATTTACTCAGGTAGAAGGGGGAGTGCAGCCTTCCTCTGCTGGATGTGGGGCTCTGTGTCCTATTTTCTGGGTGGCTGCAGTAGATGTTCATAGTGCTCCTTTGGTCTTGCAACTTATTTCCTCCCCACCTCCTATTTTAAAGGACTTTGCTCTCAAAATGGAGGAAAAGAAAGAACTACTTGGTTTGTGAAGACTGATGCACTATGTTAGGCGCTTGCCTGGTTTTGCCTTTGGAGTCGCCACTCCAATCAGTGTGCTGTAGTGATGTTAGCGCTGATGGATACATGATGCTTCAGAGCACAGTGAAAGCCTGCTGTAGAGGGAATTACTTCAGGGTCATTACCTGTAACAGTGAATGTGGAAGGACAGGGTCCCTCCAGTGATCGTTTTATGTATCGGAAAATCCAGCCAGCTTTAGCTCCTATTACTGGGCACAAAGTGAGCTTTTCTGGCAGCCCAGCTGCAATATTTACCTCTAGGTTTGTATAACTGTGAATGCAATGGTGCAATGATAGTTTTTGCTTGTTTTGTTTCCCTATGGTGACCTTTTGGTCTGGGCCATTCTGTGCTACTTCTGATGCAATCATATACAAGCTTTACCAAATTTTCTGCACAATTGTCTCTATCCCAGTTGAAGTAAGCATGGATTTAAGTGTTTTCTGTTAGACTTCAACCATTCCTGCAAAAATTCATTGCTATTTGTGACCTTTCATATGGGGCTGCAAAACTAAACACCTGTTATGTCTATATCATGCCGTTGGAGTGATGGTGCTGGACCATCTTTGAGATGTTTGAGGTTCCTTAGGCAAGGTTGGGATCTGAAATCAGTTCTATGTTTGTGGTTTTGGCAAAAATACTCTTAAGACTGGTGACAGCTGAGTACCTTCCAATGTAAGCCTGAATTTGGTGATCTTGGGGTGGAATGGACCTTGGTTCTGTTGGCTGTGCTGAAGATAGCCCAGTATGTGGTGGCCCTTCCTCAGTCTGGAGGGGGTGGAAATGTGCTTCATTTCACCCCCAACGTCCCTTCTCTTTGACCCTACCCTACTGCAGGTTCAGGTGCCTATATGGTGATTTCATAGAATGGGTCAGAAATATGAGAGTACAGCATGTAAGGTTGATTATAGTGCTTACTTTCCAGATTTCTCCATACTCTTTCGCCCTTGTGAAAGCTCTAATCATTGTGGTCTTTGTCATCTTCTTGCTGAAGATTCCCACTTCCCTGCCTCATTGTTTTGGTAAGGCTAGAGATGAACTTTGTTTCTTGCATGCCTTTTAAGGTAAAATAATGTTAATAAGTAATTGTGCCAAGCAATGCTTTCTGGAATGCTTTTGCTGACAAATTCTATTGTATCACAACTGAATCACTTTTGAGAAACCTGTTTCTGTGAATTGCTAACTTTGTAAGATGATGATTTCACAACAAAGCATTCATTTTCTCTTTAAAAATGCAAGATACGAGACGTGTGGCAGTCAAATCCAGCCTCAAAGATGAACAACTTTGAATTTTTTTGGTGAGATGTACACAAATAAGGAAGATAATTAAAGTGAACACACATTTTAAGTACTTTAACAAAGTGAATAGTGTACATATCCAATTCTATTCCCAGTAGCCTGGATGGGTGCTTGAAAAAGTACAGGGGGTAACAGTAAATAGAAATAGAATCTCCTAATAGAAAAGTAAGTCAGATGTGTGTGTAGCACATTGCTTACCTGATTTGCCTCCAGAGCTATGAGCTAACTACTTTTGTCCAGTTCCTTGTTTCAGGGAGAGATGAGCTCTCTGCAAATAGCTTTCATCTAACTGGTTCTCCTTAGGAGAGAAAAGAGAAAAATTACCAACTGTATTAGTTCATATGATGTCATGTACTGTGCTGTACCACAGGAGTAAAGAGCTTTCTTCAGCATGGAAGAATAGTGATATGGCTTCTCCTTCTTGCCTGAGACCTTCAGGAAAGCTGCATGCTTAAGCACCTTGGTCTTTTGACATGATCTGTCTTTGTATTGTGTTTTATTGAAGGGAAAAGCATTTACTTTGTGAGATGGTTTTTAGCTTGAGAAGGGACAAGCATGTGAACTAATTCTTGCTTTGGTGTGTCAGATTTATATTGAGGAACTTGGCCTTTTCCTGCATTTTCATCTTCTTCAGTGTATGATCAGGGAGGCCTAGTTTTCTGGCTTCAAAGGAGTATGAATTAATAAAAATTGGTATGTGGGACTACGTTGGCTCTCTTAAAAGGCACCAGGACAAGTCTTGATGCCTTTGAGTCAACTTCTCTGCTGTGTTCCATTCTCCACTCCCCCCTGCCCCCCTACTTTGATGCTTCTGCTTAATACAACTAGGTTCCTACTCTTGGATCGCTCCTCCATTTGGGATGACAGCATGCTTTAAGCCTGATTATTTACTGCAAGTCTATAATTAAGGTCTTGTATATATTCAAATAGATCACAGGCAACAAGGGCAAGAGATGTCATCAGTCATAATTTCCATAACCTTACAGATATTTATTTTTTTGGTTATACCATATATTCTTTTTCTTATTATATTGTGACTTGGCAGAAATATCCTTTTAAAAGTAGGCCACCATGTCCTTTCCTATGTTCATTATAAGTGGGATGGTAGGAAAGCCCCAGACTGCCAAGGCCTCTATTTTTGGTTTCCTCTTGCAGCTTGAAGACAAAGTTTCCTTCAGATACAGTTCTAGCCAGGGAACTCATCTGATGGGTTACAGCGTATAATTTTAGTTAAAAAGAGAGGAAAAAAGGATCAACTGTAATCTGTAGTGCCTCTTCACTCTGTATCTCTGAAGGTCCGTCTAATAGATCAGGCGCCACGAGCAACCGCTCTGCAGTTAAGGTTGCAAACCATCTTCCATTATGACACTGTTTTCAGAGCTTATGGCCTTTGGCAAAAACTACCTAGTAGGCTGAAATTTTTGTTTCTTGGTGACTGTCAAAAATTATGGTTTCTCCAAAACATGGAGCGAAGTCGATCCAGCAATTTCTTTTGCAGTGTTTGAACGTAAACCCCACCTCTGAAAGCAGCCCGAGTTTTAGAATGGAAAAACCACACACACAAATAATCCAGTACTTTCCAAGTGGCAAGGAAAAAACCCCAACATTTCTTATAACTATAAAGTATTCCAAACCTGAGCTCTGAAATTCTGCACATCTCCAGCTCACCCTGAGCTCTGTAACTTTTGCATGTGAAAAAAAGGCTGGGTTTTTTTCCTAATTTCTGTTAAGAAATTATTATATTGATGATACTTGAGATGGGATCTGTATTGAAGTTATGCCCCATTTAGGCCCTTAATGATATCTCATATTGCAGCTTGTGCTACTTAGGGGATTACTTCTTCCAAGATGATGCTGGAACATATTTCAAAAGGAGTTGCTAATCACAGACCTGCATTTCCCATGTTAACTTTGCTTCATTTTGCATTATGTTCTAAGTATGAAGCTTTTGAAAGGGAGAAGCTATTTCTTTTGTGAAGATAGTTATCAAAATAGAAGCAGATGTGCTTTTGCACTGTCGATCTGGTTTTGCAAGATGCTGTCTCCGAGCTCACAATTGCATCAGCAAAGTGTGAATTTTATGGCCTGCGACAACATAAAGGCTGTAAGAGTAAGTGCAGAAGTCTTGCAGAGCTGCTCTTGCTCCATAAGGACTTAATAAATGTTCGAAGTTCAGCAGTGGTGCAAATTCCAAAGAAGCTGCCAGTAGCAATTAGGAATAAACAAGTGAATGGCAAAAATAAATAGTGTATTTTCTAAGTGCAGATGCCCAGACTCTGGATTCCTACTGTGGAGTTTTGTGAACTTCACACTAGTGCATCAGTTACGTGCAACTTAGGTTAAACATTGCAAAATCTGGGGAGTGAAGCTTGTCTCTCTGTTTCTGGAGCAAGTTGCATTGGTGTTGCATCTCTATGCCAGATGCAACAGCTTTGCATGCAATTTCTTAACATGGTTGTCTAGTGTAATTATGCATATAATACATTTTACTGTGTTTTTGGAAGCCCTGCTGCAGTATTCATATGGGCATGGCAGACACGACCAAATCTGTAGGAGACCAACATCTTTCCTCTACTGCATTTAAAATTCACCCTGAAAATGTAGAGAGAACCATACCTGACCACCAGGCACCTCAGACTTTTCTCAGTTGTAGGGACCCCAGAAGAATCTCCATCTCAAACTTTTACTATTCAGGCTGCCTCTCTGCTGTAACTGAGCACAATTTAATCATTTGACAAGCCTAAAATGAAACAATCTCCCTCCCTCTGGCAAAAAGGGGTTAAGTTTGTGAGGGAGATTTTGAAAACGTATTCACAAAAGAGTAAAACTAAGTGTAAAACTCTTCCAGAGCAGACTGAAAGCAGCTGGTGTTAGTCCTGATCCCTGTTGGTGCTTCGGGAATCCCAGGGATGCTCTTGGGGCTGCATTGGCTGAGGGGTGGTTTAAGAGACAACCAGGCATTGAGAGCTAACTCTGATGTGATCTCCTCTCATGGTAATTAGACTCCTGGGTCCAGTGGGTGCAAATCAGTCTTCAAACAGTGTGGTGACTCTCCTCCCTCCACCCCCCAGTATGGCTTATGTTGAGGGTTTCTCATGGCTTTGTTGCAATTCAAATGTTCTAAGACCAGGGAGAGGTATTATTATTATATAGTATCATTGATAACATCCAGCTGAGGTAATAGCTGGGTTTCCATAAAGACCACACGTGATGCAGTAATCTGGAAGCCTGATTTGGCTCTTGAATGACGTTGGTTTCCCTGCTTTGTCACTGCAGTAGCTATAGCCCTGGACAGGGCAGCTTCTGCTGCCCACATTAGAGCGAGCAGTTCTCTCCTCAGCACAAGAAATGAATCTTTTCCTAGATCCAACTATTTTTACCAATCTGATTCTTGTTAGTGGCTGGATTGGCACATGATGAAGCAGAAGAGCTCATTATCAATGATGTCTTAAGTTTTTAGTGCATTTCTTCGATGAGCTGTTCTGCAACTGTAGGTGATTCACTGGCATCTTCTTGTGCTGCCTGTCACGTCCTTGGTTTTGTTTGTGCAATTTAATGTATTTCTCTTGTTAAAAATAGGACACTCAAAATTGTGTGTTATACTTACATGTGATGAGTACTCTATAGAGTGGGAAGGCTATGTGTAGTTGCCTGTGCTCTTTTGAATTCACCTAGGAAACTACTGATGTGTGATTTTAGCATGCTCTTCAGCCACTTGAAATGCTGATCCCAATCTGAGAACAGGAATGCTTCTGAAAAAGTGATTTGTCCAGCTGAAATTGCTGGGCTGTCAGTCATTGCACTAACGTTAAGTTAGCAGGGGCATAATTAAGTAACTTGCTGTCTGGTAATTCATCCTTACTCTGGCATCTATCAGTCCTTGTGTTAAATGACTCTCTTGCATTTGCACTGAACTGGTGTTTTTAGGGTATGTGTTTACATTGACTGTAAGGAAGGCAGAGTAATACAAAGGGAATTCGGAAAGAATCAGCAGTTTGGTCAGCAAACAAGAGAGCTGAACCTAATTTGGGGTAAACCCAGCTGAATACTTTAGGAGAGAAGAAGCCTGAGCCTCAGAGGTGCTCATTAGGAGGAGTAACCTGGAAAAAAGGAATGCAGAAAGTGAGCCCTGATAAAGAAAAACTGTGTTTTGAAGAGAAACGGTGCTTTGTAGTGCATATCCTCAAAGGCAGCATCAGCGGGTGTGATGTGATAACTGTAGCCAGCAGAGTGGGAATGGAAGTGCCTGGTTATTTTAAAGAGAGTGGCTTGAAATTCTTACGTCTTTGCACGTGGTGAGGGGAACTCAATGGCGCTCAGCTTCTCTGGGTGATCAGTCTTGTGTAGCTCCCTAGAATGTGGTATATACATTACAAGTCACACAAGCCGCACGTGGCCAGTTTGTGAGGTGCATAAATTTACTTACAATTACCTGCTAGAACAGTATATTCTTTTGCTTCTGTTTAGGAGAGAGATGTCTCTTGGGAGTGGAGCTGGGTCCCTAACAGCAATCCACCAGTCAGTCATTCCACACTTATGTCACTGCTGTCTGAATAATGTGATAAAGATGATCTTTTTCTGCCATAATGAATAAACAGTGCTGGGGCTAATTAGAAATGGCTTTTAACTGGCTCATAAGTGAAGAGCGTGCGTCGGAGAGCAGCAAGGGAGATCCTGTCCTGATTCCCTGAGCCCATGTTCTCCCCTGTGTATATCGCTGCTTTATCAGGATCAGGTTGGATGAACTGGCCATGAGTCTGGGCTCCCTCTGCACGTCAGGGACATTCTGTGGTGAGCCTGGATGCCTCCAGGGTTACTCAGCTGGGGTTGTCTCAGGCAGGATGACAGCGGCATCGTTTTCAGCTAGAGAACAGTCAGTGGGTAGGGATAGAGGTGTCCTGAGTAGCTGAAAGGAGATCATTGACAAGTGGCTGACCAGCGATTCACCAAAAATGATCTGCCTCTTAAACGTTCGGCAAACAGCAGGGCAGGGATTTGTATGGGTTCTGGCACGGCTGGTGGCTATATAAATTAATGCAGGTTATAAGTGGGGCCAACTTGTTTGTAGTGAAGCAGGAGCCAACCCACAGAAGAGCTGCTATTGAATTTTGGACACCGAACAAAGTTTTAATCTCCAGTAGGGCCCATATTTTTTCTTTTCCCAGCCCTCCTCTAAACACCTCCCTTTATTTATTTATTTTTTCTTTTCATTTGCTTCTGTCTCCCTTTACATCCTCAGATCTCTAATAGCTCGAACATGACTGGGCTTTGGGCCAGGCTCCTGGCATGCAATGCCAGCCTTTGCTGGCCTTGATCTGACTACAGCGGGCCATGGCTTTTTTCTGAACAGCCAATAGAGAGGAGAATTGAGTCTTTTTCCAAATCAGTGGGTGATGTATCCCAATATGGGAGTTGCCCACAAGAGGCTGGTTTAGTTTAAAGCGACGACAGAAAATGCAGTGTTTATTCCCCCACCCAAGCAGTCTGAAAATTTTTATATAAATAAGTATGTTAATAAAACAGGTTGTAGTAATAAAAAGTAATAAGTGGAGAATTTGAGTGGTGATGGTCACTAATTTCTAAGCCTGTTTGTTGAAAAAAGCATAATCAAAAATGTTTCCATTTCAGCAGTGCTTTGACTAATAAAAGTGTGGTGTCCATGATGTCCTTAGGGATGCGATGGTCCCAGGGAGCTGATGGTCTGAACAGTAAGAAAAAGAAGAAAAAAAAAATTTAGAGGGGAAAATGCAGGGAAGGGGAAAGAAGAGCTGTTACTATTATGCTGCTTAAAAAACTGATGGACAAATTAAGTCACTGGTCTGGTATCATCTGGGAGGTCTGTAGCAAATCAAAAATAGAAAACAAACATTCTGATTCCAGTAAAGCCCTTCAGCCTTTAAACCATCCTTCTTTTCAATCCTGTTCCTTAGATATCCCTCATTAGTGTAGTTCCAAGCATTGTGCTATAATGCCTTGAGAGATGTGACTAATGGGTCATGGCTTTATTAATCTTACCCTTTGTTTGGAAGGGCCTGGTGTCTGCCTGCATCCTCTGCTGTTTGGAAAGCCTGTTTGGAGTCTTTTTGTCTTTCCTTGACTTCAGATATTTGTGCAATGCTGAGATTATGTTTGAGAAGAAAGGTAGAACGATGGCAGTACGGGCTGTGGTGGTCCTTAATTCCTGGTGCTATTTGCTATGCATTGCAGCCTTTATTCTAATTTTTAAGGGTTTTTCCTAGGAATGTAGCACCTTTAAGATGACTTCAGAGATGTAGGTTGGTTAGTTCTTCTACTGGAAGCCACTGAAGGCACAGGGGGATGTGTTTTGTGTGTTTGCAATATAGTCTGAGCTACTGATGAGGTACCCTGTAAAATTCTGCTCCAGATGTGAGGAGAGAGACTTTAGTGCTACAGAGTTCCTGCAAGTATCATTGCTGCTGATCAGGTTTAGAAACTCTCACTTTCTAATCTACTATAATGCTGATTTAACGAATCTCTACTACTTGGGCTTCAAACAAAGGAGTTGGACTCGATGATCCTTATGGGTCTCTTCCAACTCAAGAGTATTTAATGATTCTATGAAACAAACTGCATTGTTTTTCTGCCAGCACTAATCTTGCCTGAGCTTTGCACGATAGGATTTTGCGCTCACAAAAAGTTTACTTCCATTTTTTCCTTTGCAGTCTGTTTCCAGAAATAACAGTAACAAGGCTTGTGACTAGGAAGGGTGGGGGAGTATAGGGTGAGACACGGAGTTGCGTGTCTCAGGGAGGAACTTGCAGATGTAAAGAAAAATCTACAGAAACATTGACTGTATATGAACATAAGTTTTAATGTTATTGTATCTATATATAGATACTATCTAACAGTCTGTCTATCCTATCTATCTTTCTAAGCCCCTTAACGCTGGTGTTTGTCCAGTAAAACAAGAACACAGTGGTAGACCTATCTTCTATTTTAATTCACCCTCATTAGCGAAGATAAAAGTTAATCTCTTGCTTTAGTTTACTTCAGTGATTAAGCTTTAAATTTGGATCCAAAGCCTCTCTCCATTCTTCAAAAACCTTCAGGTAACAGTCAACATAAAGCATGAGCTTGGTTCTTACTGACTTCAGGATACCAGCCACTGCAGCAAATAGTTCAGACTCTGAAGGGATCTGGATACTTAAACGTAGAGCTGAGATAGACAGACCTGTTGTTACTGTGGCTACAGAGTGTGATAGGATGACTGTGGAACTGAAAGCCAATCTGATGCCCAGGAGTGTCTAGGACTGCATTTTGCAGAGGGTAGAGGGGGTGGTTGCAGGATGCCTCCTTGTTGCAGGTTCCTGCAGTTGGATACAGCCTGGGACAGGTGCTGTTTCAAGGGTTCTCGCACTTTGCCTTCTCCCATATGGGCACTGTGGTGGTAACAGCCCCCCCAAATTTCACGTAGTGCTTTGTTCTGCATTCTTTTGCCCTAACCATGATGTCTTCCAGCATCACCAGCCCAGGGACATGCCACTTCATGTGTCTTCCTTTGCCTTTTCTGTCTTACCTTCAGACCTTCCCTCCTCCCCAGTAGCTGTATGGGAAGATGTGAGGGTTCAGAGACAAGGCCTTATGTGCGTGTTAACTCTTGAAATGCAGCAGGGAACCCAGCATGATTTAACCTGAAGAAGAGAGCCAGCTGGCAACAAGGAGATTATATTCTATTCAACAGATTTGCACTGTGTAGGGAAAGTTTATGAAGCTTGGAAAGGCAGCATGAATCCATGGAGTAAATGCTGAATGGGAAGCAAAAAACTTCTTCCTTATAATTCAACTCCTATTAAAAAAAAGGGGGGGGGCTTTGTATAACAGATTTATCCTCTGTGTCACATTCCTCATGGACAAAACAGAGACACTGTATTTTCTTTAGCTGAAGAATTAAATTTTATATAATGTCTCTGCTCTGAAGGTGTTTTATAAACTTGAAATTTGCCTTTTGGTTTAAAAACCCCACCCCTCAGTTATAAAAAATGGCATGGAATTATGTTAGCAAGAAATTAGAAATTATTATATTTCCTATTTTAAAATAGCCATTAAAATTTAGTTATAATTAAAGTTATATAAGTAGAAAAACTCAATCAGAAGCTCCAAAGTCTCTCTCCATAAGCAGCTTGTTCTGTAGGCATTCGGCACAGAGAGCTGATTATAACCAGATCTATGGTGGAGCTGCAGTCCATCCGCGGAGACTTTTAAGTCCATATGGCAAGACTGCCTAAGGAGTCAAATACTTTGTGGAAAGATCATGCAATTAATCAAAAAAAGGTAGTAGTGTTTTCACTTAATTTAAATCTATTTCATTTTGGGTTGGGGTTTTTTTTTAGGTGAAAAGAAGTGTTTCTGCTTCAAAGAACAGGAAAAAATCTTTGTGATTTCCTGTTTGTTCATTTCTTGGTGGCTGTCACAATCCATATATTTGTAACTATTTGGTGCAATAAAATCTGTTACTTCTTAGTGACAGAGAAAATCACATGACTTGAAAAAAACATGCTGTATCTTTAATATGGCTTTCCTTTATCAGATCTACAGCACCCAATAAAGACCCAGTGAGCAGTTCGGTTCACATTATCCTTATTAAATGGAGAGTTAACTTATTTTTCCTGTAAAACTCTTAAAAATTATTATTTTCGATGGCTGGATTAAAATCTGTAATTCTCTAGACATCCTGGTGTTAGTGTGCTTTGAATTTATTAAATGCTGTATATTACCCAGTCAGAATTTAAGGCTTATTCTAAATATAAAAGTTTTGTTGGCACAATTGCTTAAGAAGACGGAAGAAGTAGGAGATGGATGTCAAATCAACACCCTTATTCATGTGTAAGTGCCCCATAAGATACAATTACACAGTCAAAGTCTTTTTTTGGGCAGAATTTAGGGAAAGGATGAAATGGCAAACAGGATGGATCCCAGCTGTAGTCGGTGGTGTGTGAGCTGTGTCACTGGCTTGTGGTGTGGAGCTGGTCTGTGCTCCCACAGGAAGAGCTGCATGGAGGGGATTTCAGGATGGCCCCTGAAAAATGTAGTTTGCTATTAAAAAGCAGTGCTACACAATGTTGCCCCAGAAGAAGTGGGGTGCTGTGTGATGGAAGTAAACGTTTGGGTGCTGTTTCGCTGCTGAGGATGCCTGTGGTGTGACCCAGGGGACCGGCCGAGGATGCTCGTTGACTGGGTCCCATTCATGTAATGTTTAAATATGTTCTGATAAATATCCATAAAAGTATTTTGGATTTCTTTTTTATAGCTTTTTCAATAGAAACAGTTTGTTTAGCTTTCAAGCTTTTTTTTTTCTTCCTTTTTTTTTTTTAAAATAAATGTATGCATTGGAAAAATGTTTTTATATTTGCAAAATCCTAGGTATATTGACTTTTTCCCAAACTCCTCCTCCTTTAAATGGAAAAAGGATATCAGAATGATGATGACTTTTTTCTGTTACTGTATTATTTAGAACTTCCAAGTGAAAGAAAAGTATCTGATATTAAGAAACCGAGACCTGGAGATCTGAGACCATGTCCTATCACTTCTCTCAGGACCTTGCTTCACAAAATCATTCAATCCATCAAAGGATGAGTTCCCTGCCTTTAGTGAAGGTATGCTTCCTTTTCCTTGCCCACAAGATTACTGGGGAGAAAGTGTCTTGTTATGTTTACACAGATCTCTTGAAACCTTTAGCTCCGATTGTGATACGAAGATGAAGAGCTGATGCTGTTAAGGACTGTAGGGTGGCTGAGAGTAGGTTTTGTATCACTGCCTGTGATCCTGTTGAGGCTGAGTACACTTTAGTGCTATCTGTGGAAGCACACAGGCAGGGTTAACTCACCAGAAAGACAGACTTCCTACTGATACAGCTTTGTATGCTTTCTATAACGTGGCACCCTCCGCTGTAGCCAATTCACCTTCTGTACGACATCTTATACAATCAGGACTTAGGCAGGGCAATTAAATGGGATTTCTTAAGTGGCAGTGAAAGAATGTTAATTGATGTGTGAAATATAATTATCCTCCTGGGCTCCTTGGCTTTCTTTTGTTCGTGACTGGTTTTGATTAAACAGCTCTACTTTCTGGGCCTATTGTATCCATTCACCCACTCCTTTCTTCCTAGAAGCAGGCGATGTCTAAAAAAGGCTGTCTACTTGTGCATCCCAAATATTTCCCAAGGCAGGAAAAAAAGGGGAGGGGAAGTGCAGGCAAAAATCAGTCATCCTGCTTGGTATGTGGGTCCTTTGCTGAATGCTGTTTTTGGGTTGGAGCCCTGCATCTGGACTCCAGCTCATGCCAGCTGAAAAGGAAACTTCTATTTTGTTTGCTTAAAAGGCAACAAGTCAGTGTTTAAAAAGGCAACCTGAGGGGATTTTTCAGGGACTTGACCTGATTGATCTGGAAAATAAGTTAAATGAGGTGTGGCCAAGAACTTCTTAAAGCAATCAAGCAAATAGTTTCTTACCAAGATGGTCAGGAAGCAAGAGGGTGGGATGCTATATGTTCTGCTAAGCATTGCCTCTAAACCATTTTCCTTATTTTTGTCCTGGTGGGCTATCGTAATGCCCTCCATATGGGTGATTATAGCTATCAGGATATGCAATAAGTTGGATATTTGTAGAGAATGGGCTTTTTTTTCTATGAACAAATGGCGTTGTGAGAGTGGGAAGAAACTCAAACAAAATGTCTGTGATGCTTTTCTCCATCCAAGGCCTTTGGATTATTTTAAAACAAAACAAACTGAATCCAAACCAAAATAACTTTACAGGGTATTAGGGTGACAATGAAATGTTTTTCCTGTTTTCCTTCCTAGCATCCACACAGCTGGTTTCTTATTGGAGTTGGGGTAGGTGATTTAAAGATTGGTGTTTTTCTTTCATTCCTGAAATTGTGAATTCTGATATATGTACATTTATGTTAAGTCTGTGATGGTGGTGGTGTTGGTTAGCAGCTTGGCTTTCCAGATATCAAGTCACATGTGTCCCACAAACATCCTGCTCCAAAAAGTCTGTGCTGAGCAAGGGAAGGCCCTGGCACTTTCCAATAAAGGGGGGCATACAGGCTAAAACCTTCTGTAGTCAAACTGACTTTCTACTGCACATCTGAGGGTGCCTGTTCATGTTTAGGGAGGCACATGACTAGTTTGTTGAATGTTTGGTTACGTTAGTTGTGCAGCTACACCTAACATTGCTGCAAAAGCCTGTGACATTCAAGATAGATGCTCCCTCTCCTGCAGTAAGACCACAATTGCAGTCGATGTACTCCAGGCTCCCAGCAGATACCGGGTACTGTCCATGTGGGCCAACCTGTCCTCATGAAACTCTCTATTGTCACTTTAAATGCATATAGGATGAAAAGATCTTAGTTCTTGCTTGATTAGAACCAGTGAACTAATGACTTCCTCATATATGTCATTGTCTTCTAGTTCTTACTGATGTCTGCTTTTGCAGGTCTCTATTTTAATCCCTCCTTAACCAACCCTCTTTCCTAGAAGTCTCTTTATCTAGTCCATCTGATATATCTCTGTCCCACCCGTTCCTTTTTCTGTTGTGCCTTTTCTCATTCTGCTGTTACATTTACTCTTGAGGCAACTAGAACTGCATGTGGTGTTCAAGATCTTGGAGTCAATGGCAGCAAATATTTTCCATCTTTCTCAGTTGCTAACTTTCTATTTGCTCTTCATCCAGAGCTTTGCATTGGTTGGATTTTGACAAAACCACAATGCATTCTCTGAGATGCAGTTGTTTATACTAAACCCATCTTCCTTTAGAGCTGATTCAGGTTGTGTTTTCTTACTGTGTGTGTCTTTTGTCACTGCCGGTATCTGTTCCCTAATGCACGCGGCGGTGTGATTGTTGAAGTGTTCATCGTTCTGGTTAGAGTTCAGCAGCTCTCAGCTAGAGTCGAGTCCCATATCGGGGCGCTCTGAAAAGCAAAGGTTGAAGCTGCATCTTTAGTTTCCAGAAGGAACTAGAATCCACATTCAGTACATTGAAAAAACACGGACTGCTGCTTTATGCTAACATCCCATCTCGTTTCTTTTTTCCATTAAAACCTTCTGATATATTTTTTTTTTGCCCCAAAGTGAGATGAAAACATATTTTGAGAAGTTATGAATGGCTGGCAAACGACTGGGTTTTGGATTTTTGCCCACCTGTATTCCTGCATGGCCTACGCGTTTGCGCAGAGCTTGCTCTTGATCTTTTACGGCATGAAAATAATACAGGGGCGGCCTGAGCTGTGGCTGTTGGTTAAAGATAATAAAGGAAAATGAATCAATTTAAAATACTTGAAAGGTCAGGAGGCAACTGAAGGATAGTGAGGGAGAGAGAGGATGAAAGGTGGTTCCAGGAGGGACTGAGAATGCCAGAAGGCAGCAGCAGCTCTGAGTGTGACAGTCCGATGCAGGGGTTTAAGGTATGCTTGTCCATATTTCTGCTTTCCCAGTGAATGCCACCAAGGGCCCCATCCATCCCACAGTGATTTGGTAGGAAATTGTAAATGCTCTGCTTCTCTGCAAAGTAGAGGCTAACAGCCTAAGAAAGAAGCCACAAAACTGCGTTGTAGTGACTGTCGAGATAAATGACACCTTTCCCAGAGCCTGGAATGCAGAATGCAGAACCAGAAACTTGGTGTGTGCATAAATCACCTTCAGGATTCGGGGGGTGGGTGTTTGACTCCTTTCCAGGCACAATCCTAAGCAAGGAAGAGGGAAATGGAGAAATCCTCACGCAGTGGAGCTGCTTGGTGGAGACAGTCACTAGATCCCCTGATACTGCAGCTCTTGTTCTAGCTCATTTAGCACCACAACCCTCCATAAACCAAAGGGAGTACAACACGCCTAATGTAGCGTGAGGAGCAAGGCGGGGTGCGCCCGACGGTGGAGATTTACTGCTACCTGATGGGCCTCAGTGAACAGCATCCTCCTCCCCCTCGAGAGCCACCACCGCCTCTCCCCCTCTCTTACACACACATTCACATCCACACTCACAGGCGCACACATAAGCTCTTGAGGATGCACTTTGAGTCTTTTGTTTTCTCTCATTAAAAGTGCCAAGACGCACGTCAAATGCCTGGAGCAGTCTCCTGCTTTATAGTTTTACTGTAGTACTATTATGACTTATCTAATTTATTTTTTCCTCTCTGTGTGTGTGTGTCTTTCTTGTTACACTGCAAGTGTTTGTCAAGCCAAGATTATGTCTTAGTGTGTGTTTCTGACTACATACCTATCTTTCTTTTTGGAGGGGTTCTTAAAGGACAATGAGTATTTGCTTTTCTCCTCTTTTTCACGTATATAAAAGAATTATTAAAAGGCAGAACCAGACCGTGCTGCTGTTTTAATGATTGCAGTTCTGTAGGACCACACCAGCATCTCTGTCTGCTCTCAAATTTACACAGCTCTATACCGTAGGTATAAATGGGTTTAACATATGCTGAGGTATATTTACTGCCAGTGAAGTTGTCACCGTTTCTTAGGAAGGAATATTTAGTGACTTATACCTTTAAGGTAGTAGAGATGATCAATTTTTTGATCATGACCATTATTTTTGTTCTTACAGAATTGGACTAGCATTAAAAATCCTCTACACCAGTATGTATATAGACTAGGTTGTAGTCAGTAAAGTACTGAATCCTCTTAGGTGTTTTTAGGAAACCCTGCTGTATTATCTCAGTGGGGACTCACTAGACAGAAACTCGGCCAGTTTAAACTCCATATTCACATCATCTATGTGCTGGGCTTGAACGTGAGCACAGACATAGGAGCTGATTTTGCTGCTCTGACCTCTCCTCATCCTTCCCTGTGTGCAAGTGAGCCTTTCTGAAACCTCAGTCTTCCCCAGAAGCCTCACCTCTGTGTCCCTCCCATGCTGGCTTCCCTCTGTCCACTCTGATGACTGTCAGTCGAGCCATCTCCTTTGCATCCATACTGAGCAGCATCCCCATAGCTTTCTGCATTGTAAATGTTTCCAATCAATCTCTGCACATGCAGAGATTCCTTATGTCCCACAAGGATCCTTGTGTCTGGTAACTCTTCTCTCACCACGCTAACATTTTGCATTTCACTCTAAAAGGCACCCTGGGCTACTTTTTGCAGGGAAATTGTGCTGTGTAGTAAGCTGTAATGTACTGTACTGCATCGCCTCCTGTACAGCAGAGCCAAGCTGGGCTGGTAGCTCTCCTTTCCTTCCAAGCAGCTCTAGTAGCTTTGGCACTAATTGTCAGTGCCGGACTGAAAACTGTAGCAAGGAAATCTGTCTGAGCTGAACATTGCCGTGGGGCCAGGACCTTGGTTTTGTGACTCATCTATTTGGAGAAAAACCCGCCTTAAAAGACTAACTCTGAGATGGCCCCATGCAAATGACACATGAGAGAGACACTCAGCCAAAATACAAATCCTGTTTCCACTTGTTGTAGGAACAGGGGAAGTGGATCTGCCCCCAAACAGACGGTGAAACTGGGGCAGGACGTTGCAGTATCCTTTTTCCTCTACGTTTGCCTTTGCTCCTACGCTTGCCCTTCCTTTAGGACACTTCTAACCTTTCAAATGGGAAAGGCAAGTGGCTTCCTGTCCCGTGTGTTTATGGAGTGAACTGGTGCAGGCTGGGTTTGAGAGAGGCTATAGATTTCCTGGCACTTGTTCAACTCGTGGCGTCCCGGCCTTCTGTGCAAACAATTCTCCCAGCCCCACCTCTCTGAGTTTTAAAGTTGCTGTGTCTTACAGGAGGCGCCCTGGAAGCCCTCTATATAACCCATTGAACGGTGCCCATTTACAGTACGATGTGTTCATGTATTTCCTTCAAAACCCAGAGAACCAAATTTCTCTCTTGTCTTTTGAACAGGTAACGCCTTAGCTGCTGAAACATAAAGCAAGCTATACCTGACCAGAGGCTATTTGCTGTCACAAAGAATAAATTGGGACCCTCTTACAATTTCAGCCGCTGGTGGTAAGCTTATGGTCTAATTTTGCTCGCTCCAGATAAGTCTGAATACTTTGCAGTGGGAATGACGATGCTGAGACATGCCTTTCTAACGTTGTTATTAACCTGACAATCTCTTGGTTCATTATGGGGTTGAAATCTCGTGGGAACAACTTCTGTCTCACAGCAGAACTGACACACAATCCGATGCAGCTGATTTGCCGTGGACAGTCTTCAAATGTTGAAATCTCGGACTTTCTAAGTACAGGGCTGCTATGCATGGGCACACTTCCTGCTAATCTCAGGGCATAAACACTCAGCGGCTCCAGACGCTTGAAGAAATAAACACACTGACTCAGTATTAATATTTCATCACAACACACTAAAGTTAAACCTCACTGATCCAGAGTGACCTGCAACCACTCAAGAAAAAGGTTTCTCTTTTTTTTTTTTTTTTCTTTTTAAAAAAAAATTTACTTTTTATGGGTGGAAAATAAGAGGAAATGGTCTCCTACATGGCAGGCTTAACGTGGATAAGCAGAGCCATTTCAGCTGGAGCAAAGCTCTTTATGTGCAGAGGTGTTCTTTGGAAGGTTTGTAAGTTCAAGGAGGACAATTTAACATCTCTGCTTGTTGCCTCTCCCAGGTAAGGTGAACCGCACACACTTAATGAGGTGGAGTAACAGAGTGCACAATCACCGCACACTTAAAAACATCTCCTCTGAATATTTCCCGATAGTCTTGAAAAGACACATGCTCCCAGCAGAAAACCCTACAATCTATCTGTGGCAGATGATGTTATCACTGAAGTTTCCTGTGAGCTAAAGCGGGGCTACAATCATAACAAGGTTTTCTGCAACTGCTGCCTGAGCAGCTTCCAAGCACCATTAATTGAATTCGAATTTAATGATGTGATCTTAAACATGGTAGGTGCTTTTCTATTGAACACAGATGATGATCAAATCAGAACTTACCATGAGGCCAGTAGGAAATCTCTCCAGAGCTCCTTCTGCAGAAGAGAGCAGCTTATACCCATGCGGTAGGTGGGCGATGGACTTGTCGTGAGCTGGGTCCATGGGCAACCAGGCAGGTTAGGAGATTGGCAGCTAATCTTAGACACTCACTGCAGAGTTTCTAAGCTGTTGGTAGCACAGTTTCTAAATCTCAGAACTTAAAATGATCATCTTTTCTATGAATTAACCTGGCTGTATGAGGCCTGAAACTACTCAAGGTGGAATCAGTGTGTAATCTTACATGCCAACTAGCTAATCATGTCTTCAACGCCCATTGTGTGTTGGGCTTGTTCAGCTTGGAGAAGTGAAGGCTCTGGGGCGACCTTGTAGTGGCCTTCTAGTACCTGAAAGGTGCCTGTAAGAAAGCTGGGGAAGAACTGTTCATGAGGGCATGGAGCAATAGGACGAGGGGTGATGGTTTTAAACTTGAAAAGGGCAGATTTAGGTTGGATATTAGGAAAAAAATTCTTCACTACGACGGTGGTGGGTCACTGGAACAGATTGCCTAGAGACTTAGTGGAGGCCTCAGACCTGGAGACATTCAAGGTCAGGCTTGATGGGACTCTGAATGACCTGTTCTAGGGAAGATGTCCCTGCTTACTGCAGGGGGTTGGACTAGATGATCTCTAAAGGTCCCTTCTAACCCAACGCATTCTATGACTCTATGACTATTATTTTTTTTTTAATTTTTCTGTTAAGATAAAGCAATTGAATTAATTGGAGTGGGTTTTTTTGAGTTGTTGAATGTATTTAAATCAAGTCTTAAGGAATTATTTTATTTACCTTGCTTTGTAATTTACGTTGTCTTATTTCATTTGACTTTAATGAGTGCCATGCACTCTGGGATATGCTCAAGAAGAGTGTTAGATGTGCCTGTTTCTGATGCACTGGAACAAGGAAAGAAAACGGAGCTGAGATGGTGGCAGTCATCCCCAGTGACCACACGAGGCACCGGAGAGCATCAGGAAAAATTGTGAAGGCAAACATTAGCAACACTCAGTCGCTGTAGCTGCTCCAGCATTTGATCAGATTTACAAGGACCCCCGTATAAATATACTGGGGGAAAATGTAAAAAAACCTCAAGTGCAATTTAAACAGTAGCGTTCTGATAAACTCAGGATCAGCTGGGTTTGATCGCAGAGCAGTTTGGTGCAGGAGCACCACTTATGTATTATGAGTGAGGATCGGAGGAAGCTTAAAGCAGCTGTGCTTCTATATTTGCTCACTCTCTGTATTCAAACCTTGGCTTGAGAGCTCAAAGGAAATGAGATGTGTTTTGCATAACCCAGTTGCAATCAGTGGAAGCACCTACTAATCTGCTGGTACTGCTTCTGACCTTTTCAGGGTCTGATTCCTTATTAGAAAGTGGGAAGATTTGTAAAAGAGGAATGGACTTGTTTGGTTGTGTGTGAGAATTCAAGGTGCATTAGTGAAAAGATACTTGTGACACAAACATTTCTATGAAGGTGTTAGTCTCTTGCCTAGAAGAACCTGAGGTTACCCATAGAAATGCCCTTTTACAAACAGATTTCTCAGATATTTGTTGTAGACTTCTTCACTTTTAGTATTTTTTGGAATGCCTTTAACATGTGCTGGGGGCATTAAAAGGAAAAGGTGCTCCATTGTATCAGTAGTGATATGTTTGTTAATGTACGGTTCTTCCTCCCAGGGCTGAAATGTAAAATGAGGGCGACAGCCCTGAATAACAGAGGATGGGGAAGACCTTGAAATATGAGGCTTTAGCATCGAGAACTTGGAATAAATCAGGGTCATTCACGGAAATAACTACTAAATCCCAAACTACCCTGCCTCTTCTGATCCAAATGTTTGTTTAGTAAGGCTGCAGTACAAGAAATAAATCCTGAATTATAATAACTTAGGCTGTGCCCCCACCTCCCTCCCAGTTTTAGCATCCATCTGGGAATCAGATCTTCATTTTCTCTCTCATTTTCTGCCTTCTTATTTCAGGGCTTAAATAATCAGGCAGATCTGCAGAAACCAAAGAATTCAGTATATGCAGATTAATAATTGGATGTGAAAAATGGATATCAAATGTTAAGCAAAAAATCTGCAGGGGATTTGGAAGCCTGTTCTGTGTTAGTGAAGCAGGTGCTGAATGCTGCCTGTGTTATTCTGGAGGAACCTGCTCCTTTCCACGCGATGAGAGAGCACAGAGGCATTTCACCTTCTTTCATCTGTGGGGAGCATCGTTTTGTGCTGTTTACTTCAGTGCATGCACAAAAGCACTGAAACCAGCCCAGTGAATTACCTCTGGAAACTACTGTGAAGGTCTAGGTTCTAGTTTCCAGGAAAATAAAATAAAATAAAAATGCTCTGTCTAAGGATTTGGAAGAGCTGCGAAGATGCTGGTCTGTACCAGGTTGTGAAGGTGACCGTGCAGGAGTGTGGTTCCCAGCCTTGGTCTAGAGGGAGACTCTCTTAAAGTTGAAGTGGTAAATGAGGAGAGCCTTTCTCTTCTCATTCTGGGCCACTTTCACCCTCCTTCAATCAGGGCTAAATAGCAGGTTTGCTCACATATGCTCCCCTCTCCTTTGTAAACACAAAATCCCTTAAACAAATAGTGGACAGATCTTTTTTTTCGCTCTTGTGTTTATTAGAAGGACTTAGCTAATCCCTGTGTTTACGAATAGTAGGGTGTGTCAACCTACAAGCCAAGGGAGTTAATGAAATTCATCTGTTCTCTATTTTCCAGCAGAACTGAAGGGAGGGGGAAGGCTCCCCCAGCCTTCAGTGTAGCACAGAAATATGACTAACGTTGGTGTTTGCAGGCAGAGGCTCAAAAGGGAGTAGCGGGTGGGAGGAGGTGAAGCGGCTGAATGGGAGAAATGAAGGGAAATATTCCCCCTTCAATTAGAGTAATTAAAAAGTAGTAAAAATAAACCACCCAAACGAGAGTCTGGCCAAAACAAAGTCTTAATGTACACTTATGGTTTAAAGAGTCTGCCGGAGGCCACCGCCATGTGTTGCCACAGCCCTCTTGTGTCTGTCTCATGAGATGAAGCAAATACCAGCCCAGGAGTGAGGTCGAGGGCAGCTCGAGGAGCTTGCTCCAGCATACCAAGTGGCCAGGGCACGGCGTTGGTCAGAGCAGGCCTGCCAAGCGCCAGTTGTGGTGGCTTTCATGGGTTCAGCTTTCAGCGTGCAGCTGAAGCTCAGTACATTGAGAATTAGGAGAAGCTGCTGTAAGTTTGAGTTTTATCTGTGGAGGGAAATAAAACCCCTTTGAGAAAGCGTCTCTGTGGCTTGTTTAATCTGGTCCCATTGCCTGTACTGTTCCTCCTGGGGTTTTTCCACTTGAGTTTTTTCTGTTTACCTTCTTGGTCTTTAATTCCCTGGAGTACTGGCAGGGTGAAATGACTGTTTCATTGGTGATCTCTCCCTAGTAATTTGTTTGTCAGTATAGATGTACTTTGTCACATGAGCTTCACTGAAGCGCAGTGGGAACCAGCCGTGTTGAACTCCTTGTTGTGGTACATTTCCTAGAAGCCTCGGTCCTGACTCCAAATGCATCTTCATTAAATGTGGACAAGTACTTCTGTCGGACTGTATTGTGTTTTTATGATGTGGAAAGGGAAAGTGGCTGAAGAATGAATTAGATTCTTCAAATCTGTAACTGGAGATTTAAAATTACGTGGTAAAATATGGTAATTTGAACTTCTGGGAGATGCACCAATCATTGTCTGCAATCCAGAGACTGTGACTAACCAGCTCAGGGGCAGGAATTTTTGGCATTCCCAGTGCTAGGGTCAGTAGATGATAGTTCATGACTGCAATCCCCAAAACACTGCACGTAGTAATAAGCTTGTCCTTTCTAAGGCTGTCCTCTGAAAGAGGATAAAACTCTGATAGTTGATCTTCACGATTTTAAAGGAATAAGATCTATAATTCTAAAGATATTAGAAGGTTCTTTTTCTTTATAAACCCTGATGAGAACAATTGGTCAAATCATCATTGGTACAGAGCACTTGGGGCAGTGGTTGGTATAGGGCTGGTTTTGCCTCTGATAACATTCTTTCACTTTGATTTTTGGTTATTATCTCTGGATTTTTAGTCATTTGTAATAGGAATACTTAGATGTTGAGGGAAGGACTGTCTTGAGGATTGCAGAGCTTGCGGTGGGCCAGCCATCTGCAGTGAATGTTACGCAGATGTTTAGAGTTCAGTTTCAGTGTGCCTGAGAGATGGAATTGCTCTGCACATGCAGGGATGAGAACTCAGGATAGCCTAGTTTGGGACAAATAGGGGAAAAAAATAATGTATCAGCTTAACTGTTAAATAAACTCCCAAGAATTGCCAGATTACTATTTCATTGGGTTTTCTTCCTTTTTTCCCTACCAGTTCTCTGTCCATCATCCTGCTAGGTCTGTGAATTCATAAGGGTAGGAGCTGCTTGTATGTAACCCACTGTACACAATCCATTTTTAATGTGGCCACATCTGCAGCCACACAAATTCATGACAGCTGCAGTTTTGATAGCTCAACCAAAATACAACTGAGTAATGAGAAATAAATTTATTGTATGCTGGCCATGTTTGAGAGTCACTGCTTTAGACGTGTGTGTTTTACAAATAATTAATAAGTTAGAGCAAGCACGTCCTCCCCTTCGGGCCAACCACTCTTTCCTAACAAGTGTCTGAAGTGAGGGGGCAGGAACGTGCCAGGGAAGAAAACATCTGCATATGCCACTGTTTTCAGAAAGGTAATCAAATGGGGACCATGAGTCTGTCTTCTGCTGGCTGGTGTTAGCAAGTTGAGCATAAAAAAAGTCCCAATCTTCACAAAACTGTGCTGTTTCATCCCTTACTCAGCTCAGCCCATGGGGAAAGGCAGTGTCCGCTTTTGTTTGTGTCCAGTGATGAAGATGGAAACATGAATCAGTCCCAGTTTCTGGTCCTGTCTGCTGGATGAGTCTGTTTTGCCTCCGATTGCAACCAGGGCTTGAAAGAAGCAGCTTCTGTTTCTGTGATGCATGTAAACACAAATAGAATAAATTTTTATAGGACAGAAGCATCTCAGTACTCTGCCACACAAGTAAGCTGCCTGGGTTTTGTTGCTCTAGCTAATAGCTATTTCAGCAGAAAAGGGTAGTATTATGTTGGTTGTAGTATTATTTTGGGCAGAGCTGCTGCTTGCATACCCTTTAGGAGCGGACTGAAGCTCTTTTCCTTATATTCTGAGAAAATAGGTCACATTTAACATTGTGAGATGGCTTGAAGAGGCAATACCGTGGCAGAGTCCACATTGCTATGTGCTGAGTCTGTTGCAGAAGATAAAAATATGAGAATGAGATCCAAATTCTCAAAAAGAAAAAGCAGATTGATGCTCTCTAGGAAAATTGTTCTGAAGCTTGACAGTTGAATTAGGTGGCAGTGACACTGTAATTGCTGGTCATCGTAGTTACAAGCCACTGCGAGATATATTATTAGTATGGTTGACTGTAGGTAAATGGATGGAATCCACAGAATACACTTTTGTTGGGTGTTGCTTTTTATGCAGAGATTGCATCTTGCAGCAGTGATGAAGCTGTGTTCAGCTCATAATGCTGGCTTTGGGTTTTGAGCCAGCTTTCAAGCCCGTGAGTAGTCTGGTAGGTTCCCTGGCACAGAGCAGAGGCAAGGATCAGTTACTGGGAGGGAAGAATGGCACTAGTTCAGATGATAAGGAATCTAAATTTAACCATAAGAGAAGAGAGAAGACGACGCTATAATATTTAAAAATGGCAAACTAAATAATATATAATTTACAGAAAATGACAGGGTAATGCTGGGACTATTTTTAAATCAACAGCAAATTAGAATTCAAACCTCTGATAGGTTTAACAGATGGTCTGGATCCTAGAATCCCAAACCCACACACTTTATTTCCCAGTATGTTAAGGACAAAATAATGCCTTTGCGGAATGTTTCTTGCTATTAGGCTGTGTTGAAGATAACTTTTGACTAAGAAGGACTGAATTGGGAATGGAAAAACAGAACAAGCAAGAAAACCACAACTCTGTACCCAGGTGACTGGGAAATGTTAAAGGTTCTAGGCAAGGGAGACGAGAGTTTGAGAAGTTACAGGCATAATTTCTGGCTGGCCCTGTGTAGTCTAGTTCACACTTCAATAGTGAAAACGAGTGGACATAACCCCCTTGAGAATGTTCTCACATGTTAACAGTCAAGGGAAGTGATTTGATGTGTATACCCTGGATTGATGTGGATTCATTCTGGAAACACTTGGGAAGACATCCACACAACTTTTGGTAGAGAAGCAGAGAAGAATGTTTGGGGGTTCCTGAGGAACACTTCTAACTAAGAAGCAATAAGCCCATGTACATGCACCTGGAAAACTAAATTATCTATCTTGTGTTAGTACAGCTTCACCTCTACTTCCACCCACAGAGCCAGTGCATCTTGAGTCCTGGATATCAAAAGATTTTTGTGTCGCAAGATATTATTGGAATACAGGGCAAATAATGTATTCTTCTGGCTTTGCTTTCTCTTCCAAAGCAATACTGTTTTGATAAGACATAAAATACTTGCATGTTTCTTGGAAGGGAGATACTTGTGGTGGGAGAGGCATTCTGAACAATAGACATGTGACATCCATGTTTGATTTCTCCCCCTGCTTGGGGGAAAGTGATGTTACCTCCTGGGAGAGTACTTTAAACATTGCTTGGTGGAAAATACTGTGCCTCTCCCCTACTGGGTTTTTATTTACAGAGTGTACAAAAATCATTCTCTAAGAATGATTGCAAGTGGGCAAGTGGGGCACCTGAGCTGCAGGTCATGGTACACAGCAGTATTTGTTAAGGCAAGGAGGCAAGATCCTACAATACAGGCTGAGACTTTTCCATGTTAATGGCCCAGTAATGAAGGAGATAAGGTACCATCCTGGGTGGTGAGTTGACAGTTCATGTTCCTTTGGGTACACAAGCCACATGTCTCCCATGTTCCCGATGAGCACCTTAACCTAGCAGGAGCTTCTTCAATAGAAATTAGTGTCACTGTCTATTATGCTTCCTCTGCATTTGTGAATGAAGCCTGAAAAATTATTCCATGCAAATTTGTCATGAATTTATAAGCAGCTTTGGCTCTTTTTTAAATTTACGAAATGTGCCAAATGTAAAAAAGTCTTGCTGGTAAGCTTGACTATAATGCAACTGGGAGTCACTTTGACAACCCCCAAACTTTTTAATTATTCACTTCCTAATGATGGAAGTATCACAATGGGAAGACCTGGTGTGTCTTGATCTCAGCGCTAACTCATTGGCTGGGATGTTATGTGCAACAAAAAGACACACCTCAGAACTGCTGATAAAAACAAGGGAGTGCTGTTTACACCAAGATTTACCTTATTGTCTGTGACTAGGTGAGGCCAGCATCGCTGAGGAAAATCCAGCTTCAGGGATGACTGCACAATATAAATGTTTAATGCAGAAGTCACCACAAACTGTTTTCATTGAGACTGTGTTTGTTTACTTGAACCATTTGGTGAATAACGTCTTGTAATGTTGAGAAAGGCTCAAAAATTAACCTGGGGTGTAGCAAGATGATTCTGATACACTATATTTCTTTTGCCCAACAATGTGAGGTACTACCCTAACTAGAAAAATAAAAATGACACGTGTCATTTCATAAATACAAATCTCAGGCTGAGTTCTGTGAGGGCTTTTTGGTGGTGATTTCAGTAGCTAGGCTAATTTTGTTATTGTTGTTGATTGTGTCCTATAGGCAATAGTGATTTTGAGAGAACACTAGTGAGGATGAACAAGCCATTAAACTACATAAAAATTGTCATGCTGAATAGTTTGTGTTTTGGGGTATATCTGGATCTGGTGCAGAAAGAAAAGCAAAATATGTCATCAGATTTAGAGCTTTAGTCCTTGTTAAAGCTCGTTGCCATTTATTCTAAGCAAAGCTGGTTATTGAAATAAAATTCTTAAATGACCTAACTTTTTCCAAGGGCTTAATGCTTTTGATGACATTTTTCTCAGAAAAGATGTCTTGGGCAAGGTGGGGTATTTTAACTGAAATGAGAAATTGAGAGCCCAGTTGATCAGATATTTTATCAGGCAGAACAAAGACATAATCCTATGTCTCTGTATTTGTGGGAAATGCTCTGGCCATCAGGTTATGCGCACTTCTTGTCTCTAATGCCTGAGTACAAAATCAGGATGTCCTTTTCTGCACTGCAAACTAGCTCGATCGATCTGTGTGTCTATCTATCCATCCATATGTACGTATATATACATACATCTTGAGATAGATATTTTTTAATCTTGTTTTTCTGCAGGCCAGGGGAGCTTTGCAGCCCATATTTAGTTTTCCCTTCTTTTGTTAGCCTGACACAGTTTTTTCTAGAAGTGAAATTGAGACACCTTTTTTGCTGTGGAAGAGAAAGTGTGTGTGTGTATATGTACATAGACTTTAAGTGCTCACTAGTTGTATAGCTACAAATTCTTACCTAATTTTTATGTATAGAATTGGCGCCAGGGGTCAGAACTCCTGTGTTTGCATTGCTGAACACAGCACACATCTTCCTCAACTTTGTTCATAACATGACCTTTTTTTCATTAAAAAAGGAATGTTTTATTCTCAGGTATGTAATCCATGGACATCTCCACTTGAATGTCCTTAGTACCCATTTCAGCGACTCCCTGGCTGGCACCACCCCTTTACCTCTAAGTCCGTAAGTAAAAAGTTAAGCAAATCAGATCCATAAGCCTTCTAATCCAATATCCTGCCCCCATCAGTAGCCAGCCAAGACACTTCAGAAGAAGCCCTACATGATACCCTATAACTGTGGAATTGCATTTTGCACGTGAGGTATTTTTATCTCAGGCAGTTAATACTTGGCACATGCCCAACCATATTTTCATCTTTTGGTTGTAACTTATTGTTTTGATTACCAATGCCAATGACTAATCCCTTTTGGATCTTTATAAATACTTAAATCAGTGATATTTTATATAAGGCAATCAGCTCCATAACTAGGTTGTGTGCTGCATAGGAAACAGAATTTCTTTTTTATTATTTGTTTTGAATTTGTTTTCATTCATCTTTACCTGATGTTCCTTTGTTTCTATTTTATAAGGGTAAAATAGAACACATGTGCTATGCTTTCTGCTGCCCACTCTTCCTGATCTTCTCACTAAATCAAGTCTTTTCACCAATATCATATGGAATTCTTTCCTTGAATCTAAAACCTTTCCTTGTCCATTCTTGGGCTGCTTATTTCCGCTACATCTGGTTTGAAATGGAGTGAGGAGTGAACATAGCCATCCAAGGGAGGGTGTGCCATCAATTTACTGAATGTTATTAATATCTCTATTTGCACATTGTTCCAAAAATTGACTTATTTTCAAAATTCTACTGAAGAGGGAGTGTGGGAAGCAGAATATGAGATTCAAATATTAAATAATTATTATAGATATTTTTCAGTGTTGTATTAATAACCTCTGTTTTGATTGGCGCCTTAGTTTGATATCACCAGAAGAAATCATCTACTTTTCCCCAGGGGTGTGCTGGATGCAAAGAGGTATAATGGCAGAAATTAGTCAGAAATAATTGCAGAGACAAAATAATTCTTTCCCTATTAAGATGCAAAAAACTATGGACTGGATCCTTCGCTGGTATGTCATGGTTGGCGTGATGCCACTTTATACCAGTGAGGGAACTGGACTGTTACCTCAGTAATCCTCATTCAGGACATGGCCAGTCACACAAGCTGGTGGCTTTGGTTAGTGACAGAAACCTGGCTGCTCTTCCAGCTGGAGGGAATGTGGGATTTGTGAAACTTTAGGAGGGTTGTGGCAAGAGTTGCCCTGAGATTGCTGATTCCATTCCTGCTTTTTGTTTTGTTTTAGTTGGCTTGCTAGGATTGTTTTCACTCTTTGCCAGGTGCAGAGTTGAATGGCAGGCCACACTCAAAAGCTCTTCTTTCACAAATCCACCCACTCTACAGATTTCTGTGTTCATCACGTTCTGTGACATGTAGCTCTTGGAAATATGCAACTTGGAAATAATATCTTTGAATCTGAGTCCACTTGGACTAGTAAAAGATAGATTTTAAACTGTACAGAGAGGGTAGGAAGAGAAAACTACAGGAAAATATCTGGGAACCTTAGATTCCCTTAGAGTAGGACTGAACTGGAACATTTGATCCAAAACCTATGAATTTTGAAGATTCAGACACAAATGAGAGAGACCATGCTTATATTTAAAATAAAGATGAGCCATGGTGCCAAATAAAGATATCTTCTGGGATTTCAATCAGATTTTGAGTTCCCCACAACTATGTGTCTTGGTTCTGGCATCCACTTTTGTGTGCTTGCTCTTGCCTAGCTGCCTTGCCCTCCAACCTTTAAGATTTGTTATGTATCTGCTCCCAGTGATGTCTTTTTGACTGCAGTCAGCAATCAAACGATATCCTGTGCAGGGTGAAGTTCCCATCTGAGTTCATCAAAAATGTACACAGTGAGCTGAAGCATGAACAGTCGATTTTCTACCAAGAAATACTTTGGGGATTGAGGAAACAAAAGAAGAGCTGGATTAATAAGAATCTGACTTAACTGTCCAAATTTAGGGTCGTTCTCTCGTTCCCTACAGGACCCCATCTGCTCCTTTGTACTTGCTTTACACCAGGTTGAGTTCATTGGTGTTGCAGTAACTTGACTAGAGTTTGCATTGAAAGAATGTTAAAGAAGAAAAGGAGCAATAATTTTCAAGCTAACGTGAAGAAAATACGTAATTAAAGATAAAATCCAGAAAATTATGGGGTAAAAGGAAGACTGATAGTTTGGGGGATTTCATAATGTTTGGAACAAGATTCAGGACTGCAGTGATCATAAATTGTTACCACTTAGTTGCTACTACCATTACCACTCAAGAGGAGGAAAACGAGCAGACATGTACTGGAAACTGGATTGAATCCAGTGTGTCCTTATCAAAGAAAGAAAATGAAATGCAGAAATCACAATTTAAATGAGGGCTGATCCTCCATAGATTGGTATTTTGGCACAGATACTGATGCTGCCTTTACTTCTGTTTTATCTTCATGGTGACTGTCTCCAAATAACAGAAGAAGGGAGACAGACTAGGGAGGCTATACTTTACTCAGCAGCATTTATTTATAGCATTAACTGTATATGTTAAACTGTTTGGGATTGTCCTGTTTCAGCCTTTCTTCTTATAATCTACTAGAAAATAGTCTAGTGGGAGTCTTAATGTTACCCTTTTGCCTGTAGCTCTCTGATTTTGATTATGCATTGCTTTGTTGGTGAAATTTGGGTTAAAGATAATTGTAAATATGGTATTGATATTAAATGATGTTTTCCCAACATTGCAATAATGCTTGTTTTGTTTGCTGGAGAGTTTATTACTTTTTGATCAATAGCATGTGAGATTTGTGAGGGAAATTAGCATAGTGAATAACAATTAGGAGAAAAATCAATGGCATTCAGACAAATAAGTGACTTGAAAAAGTCACATAGGCACCCATGCACTCACAGATTCTTTAAAGTGTAATACATCTCATTTTGAATTCCAGAAGAGGAGAGAGCTATTTGGACCAGAACTGAAACTGATGGCAGTATAATTGAACTACTGTGGGGCTATTTGTTGCTATTTAGTGTTTCTAATAGGTTGAATGTATGTACTTCATTCACTGGTTCTGTGAACTTCCTTTTGACTTCTGTATTGCTTTTTTCTGTAGTCTGTACCAGTCTACTTCCTTGAGGTTACCCACACCATGTATTTTTTGTGTCAATATACTTTCCTCTCCACATAGTAAGCTCCAGCTGCTTTACAAGAACCAGGAGGGCTTCAAGTGAGATAAGCTATTGAAAAAAGTTCAAAATAAACAGACACAAGTTATTCCTCAAAAAACATTTAAGCTGCACAGCTCTTTGCCACAGCATATCACAGATTCTGAAAAGTTCTCATGGGCTCAAAAAGCTGCTAGATTATTTCATGGAAGAAAAATCTTTCTAGGATTATTAAACAGAATAAAATCCTTCTGGCTCAGGAAGCCCATGTTCTGGACATGATCAGAAGCTTAGAGAGTGTTTTGGTTTTCTAGAATCAGCATCGCTGTGTGCCTTCCCTAAACCCCTTCCTGATAAATGAGTAGGTTTATGTCTTGACCTGGTTCTGGCCAGGCCAGAGTCAACCTCCCAAGAGGCCATCCTAGGTGAGCTGAGTTAGCTGACACCACTCTCTCATAAAAGGAGCTGTACTGGGAGGGTGATCCTGGGTGCCTCCAGGGCAGTTTGAGTGTGGCTGGGGCATCATGTTGATCCTTGTGTTGGTGCAGTGCTTTGTGTTATCACCAGGTGTAAGTGAAATTTGCCATGGGCTGTTATTGTTCTCCTTTCACAGTGATTTTTCTCAGTATCGTGATGTTTGATGCTTGAGCCCATGAAGAAGTAGGATGGTAGGAGACTCAAGGCGATATCTCTGGGAAGTAGATGAGCTAGTATGTGCTGATGTGGTCTTTCTATGCTTGGTGAGGTCTTTGGTTTGAGGACTCCAAGAAAAGTAGCTGTGGTTTTCTTCACACTAATTCCAAGCAGGTGAAATTATGTTGAAAGACTGAGTAAATGTCAAAAGCTCTTGTCTTCTGGCTCTGAATACAAGCTAGAAGACCGGTGTTTTATCTTTGGACCTTGAATACTACTGATGAATTTGGGCTTCTTGACTTGGAGAGCCAACACTGCTACTTTACAGTGAAATGGAGAATTTAGTCCACAGTTGTGGTGATGTGTGGCATGAAATCCTGGGGAAAATGCCTGAGAAAGCAAGCTGAAGGGATCTAATAGGAGACTTTGGATAAAAGAAGAAGCTGGAGGAGTTGAGTGCAGAAGAGGAGAGGGCAAGTTTGTTAATAGTAAGCTTGGATTTTAATGGGGTGTTCTTAGGGGCTAAGTGTCTTTGTGCTTGGATGATCATGTGCTGAATTGGACCAACCAAGACTCTTGGAGAGATGCAGCTGTGGGAGCTGCGTCCATTACTAGAACAGTCAGCCATGAGCAAATAGGCAAAGCTCCCCAGTTTGTTGGCCTAAACTCCCAAACAGCTACTGCCTGGGTGAAGTGAATGAAAATCTCTGCTGCCTATAACCATATTCATAATCATGGCAACCGTAGCACATCTTTCACATAGTCCTCTTTTATTACCCAAGATGTGTCTTGTTTTCTAAGTGAAAACCGATTCTGTGAAGCCAGCTGGGATTGGGAGCCTCCCTTTTTCTTTTTTTGGATTGAGAGCTGTTTGCATGCACACTACATCTATCTGAGCACACTCTTCTCCTGCAGTCCTGTTCAGGAATCAATGTTTAGAATAATGGCTCTGCTTTCCTCTGAATTGAGCTGGTTAATAACTATTGCTGGGGAAATCAATTGGCTCTATGATATCTTATTACTTACGCTAATTTAATCACAAGGAATGGGTCATTGCTTCAGTTCAGAGGGCAAAATGAGTGTGTTGTGGATGTGAGAGTGTATAAAGAAGTAGAGGAAGGGAGACCTCATGAACTGGCATGCAAGAGGTAGAAATGGTTTGGACTCTGCCAAGGCTCTTGGCTGGATGATAGAGAGAGAACTCAACATCCGTTTTATGTAGTTCCTGGTAATCTGTGGGTTATAGATCCTGTTTTAATGTTGTTTGCATGTTCCAAAGAATCTGATAGGTGAAAAAAATTAAAGCTTTTTTTTTTTCTTCCCTTCTCCATTTTCTCTGTGTCTATACAGGCTAAAGGAGGAAGATCATCATGAGAGACAAACACAAAAGACATGCAACTTCCATCAAGAACCTCTGGGGGCATTTCAAGTTCTTGCACACCCAAGAAAAAGGTAAATTGAAAGGAACTTTTGATGTGATGACTGTGCAATAATTAAAAATTAAGAAACAACATGTAAATAGGGTGTCTGACGAAATAACCTTGATTTACAATATGTGCAAATTTAGCCTGGCAAAGATTATTGTAACATATTCAGGCTGTTGTCTGAATTCTGTTTCCTTCCCTATATACATGATTATATTATTTAGAAGTTTTCATATATCCTCTTGTAGTGGATAGTATTACTATTGTCCACACAAGAGAAAGTGGATTAAAATCCATTCCTACACACTAAAGAGTATCTGTGCTGTAAGTTTTGTTTTCTTAAAAGAAGTCTTCAGTTTAAAAAAAAAAAAAAAAAAGCATCTTTTTTCCTTATATAACCACGTGTTGAGTTCCAGAAGCTAAACAAAAGCCCAGTACACTTAGTGTAGCTGTATAGGAAGTCATGTATCTCCATGGGTTTTGTTTAGGTACCTTCAAGTAGCCTGAATTCTCACAATTGTAGTTTTTACTCACTGCATTGTATAGTTGTTCCCCTCCAATGTGAAAATGTAGATAAGGCTTTTCAACCCTCTCAGAAAAATAACACCTTTTCTGGACACAAACCTTTCTGGTGTTCCAGTATGTTGTAAAAAGCCATCCATGTTGGAGGAGAAGTAGTAACTAGCATTTAGCAAAGTCTTAAACAGAATGTTGTTTAGTGTAGACAAGAACAGATGTGTTTTTCAAAGAACTGGCTGATACATGCTTAATCCTTGAGGAATTACTTTCTCTGAAACAGTGGAATTGCTTTTAGAGTTGGTCCCTTTCTAGGAGGAAGAAAAGAATCAAAACCTGACCCATCATATTATAAACACATGTCAGGCTGTTACGGAATCTCTTCATGCAAAGAGCATCACTTTCCTGACAAATAGATCTTGGACACTATTAGAAAAGTAGAAAGGACTAGTGCTAACTGTTGCACTAACATTGTCTCATTCTCTAATTCACTTTATTAACTAGGTAATGGACTAAAGCCGTTGTGGTCTAATTGAAATAAATAAATGCATTAAAACCCTGAATTAAAGTAACTGCATTTTGATGGTTTTGGGATATTCATATTGCTTCAAAATGTGATTTTTAATCCAAACACTGCTGGACACATCTCCTTGTGCCCTAGGGATAGTACAAAGTATGTTATTGGCTTCTATTTTTGTACCCCATTTACTTCTCATTCACACTGCTTCCAGATGATTTTTTTTTTCCTAGCAAGATCTGATAACTTTAAAAAGACCGACCAGTAAAAGAATAAGGGTAATGTCCAATAACACTAAAATAAGTACAAAAATTTAGGTTTCTCAGGTTAGATCTCTAAAATGATTTGGAATGTCCAAAGATTTTCAGGAATGTTCACATTTAGTCAAACCTCAATGAATTTGATGGGGCTTCTACTTTGGGACAATTTGGCATGTCTGCCTTAAGCTTATTTTTCACCAGCTGTAACATGTAAAGCAATAATACTAAATACATTTTAGTAGAGGCTTTCTCTGATCATGCAAGAGTCCAGGATAAAGGAGCTGTCCTGTTGCTCCATCCAACTCACCGGCGGTCCCTCAGTGCTCTATTTCTTTGTGCATCTGCTGAGTCCTGTTTCTTGGAGATTCCACTTCAACTCCAGCTTTATTCTGGTCGTTGCATTGTGTTAGACACCTGAAGAGTACATTAGCTTTGATCTTCCAGGGGGTTGATTTCTACGGTTGCTACAGAGATACTTTTTCATCAGCAAGAGGGAGGGTGCTTTCAAGTTGCTGTTCGTGAAGCTCTCTTCTGACTTGTGACTTAGAATTTTCTGAGGTTTCTTTTTCTTTCCTTACAAGGATATGTGACTTTCTTTCATCCCCTTCTTATTCATTTAGTGACCAGCTGGGCAGGTAGTAGTAATAACATCTCTAAATGTTTTATGCTTATTTTTCTTCCAAACGTGCCATTCTACTTAGAGCAAGATGTGGAAGCACTCAGTCTGGACTTGTTTTCATTGGCAAAGGTAGAAAGCTAGAGAAACTTCAACTGTTCTAGGTTTACACTGATTTAAACAGATATAACTTACACCTCTACATAGTTATGTCTACAAAGGTAAGTGTTTGTTGACTTTAGTCCATGGCTATTATCTGTGTTTGCCTCCTCCTTCAGGAGAAGTTTCTGAGGCACAAGTCAAGATTTCTGCAACCCCAAGGATGCTTGACATTTAAGGTGAGGGAGTAAATCTTCACACCATGGAAGTGATTAATCCTAGGCTTAATTTCCCTTTTTCTCTTTTGGCTGGAAAAGTGGGCGGCCTGGTTTTATGCTTCAAGGAGTACAGCAGTTCTTAAAAAACCAAGCAAACAAAAAGACAAAACCTCTGGAAGAAATACATTACTTCTGTGTGAAGCAGGAGCATAACATTACACCCAAAGGACAGCCCTTAGTATGTAATCTACTACACTCCTGAAATACTTCAATGCCTCTATTAAGTTTATTAATGAGGACTGTGAGATCTTAACAGGAATGCTGGCAGTGTCATTCTGCTCTGTTGCTTTACAGTTTGGGGAGAGATGAATAGCAGAGATGACTAACTGTAGGGCAGAGGGCCCATAGAATTTTGGGGGCAGATAAAAAGTTTTCCCTTAATTTTTTAAAAAAATCAATTAATTCTATATCACCTGTTATATATCAGACTTCTGATACCAGCAGTGTCAGAAATTGGGGCCTGATCCTACTTCCCACTGAAATCGATGGGAGTTTTGTCATTGATGGAGCAGCTGAGCAAGTAACTTGCAAGAATTCATTTATTCAACAAATCTGGCTGCTGCTTCTGCTTATCTCTATTGATTGTACTCATGTCCAATCAGGTTTGCAGCATTAGCTGCATTACCTTACAATAACGTGGTAATTCACTTGGGTCATGTTCTTACCAAGTCCTGGAATCCACACAAAGATAAACAAAAGGTTTATCCCATGCAAAGATGGGTTCAGTGTTTTGGGGGACAGCTTCCTCTTTTGCTAACTGTGTATCTCAAGGGACTGCATTCCCTTTTTGGAGTTGCCAGGCTCAAAACAGAAAGGTGAAGTGACTCGAAGTTTATCTAGTACAATGGAAGGATGATGAAGCAACAACTGGGTCTGGGAAGCCTAGGTCCAGATTTCAGTTCTGCAACCTTCTGAGTTGCTGTGGTTTAACCCGGCTGACAGGCAAACCAACCGCCCAGCTCTTCACTCACTTTTGCCCTGCAGTGGGATGGGGGAGAGAATTGAACAGCAAAAAAGGTAAAACTTGTGGATTGAGCTAAAAGACAGTTTAATAGGACAGAAAAGGAAGATGATATTAAATAAATATACAAAATGAGTGATGCACAGCACAATTGTTCACCAGCTGAAGCCGATGCTCAGCTAACTCTCAAGCCAGGCTGCCTCCTGGACCACTCCCCAGTTACATACTGAACATGATGTCGTATGGTATGGAATATCCCTTTGGCCACGTTGGGTAACCTGTCCTGGATGTGTCCCCACCCAGCTTCTTGGACACCCGCTGCCTTCCTGTGCAGGGCAGCTGAGAATCTGAAAAGTCCTTGACTGCTTGGCAACAACTAAAAACTTCAATGTTTTGTCATCATTCTCATCCTAAATCCAAAACACAGAACTATACCAGCCACAGGGAAGAGAATTAACTCTATCCTTGCCAAAACCATGACGAGTGTAGGTATATCATCTGTCAAACGGTTCTTAGGTAGCCTTTGCTTACAGGATGTGATGTGGGAGCATAGATTCATAGGCAGCAATGGTGTCTTTGTATCATGGAGAAGACTTGGTCAGGCAGCCTGGGCAGAGGTGTGCCCTCCTGCATTGCCATGCTGCTGTCACTCTGCCTTTGACTCCAATGGACGTGTGTAGTCATCCAAGAGGAGAACCAGGAATAGGATCAAGGTTCCTGTAGGCAAACCTGCTCCTGATGTCTGACAGCCTAGTAGTATGCATGTTTGGAAAAGGGGGAAAGAATGTTATTTTCCATTTTCTAAGTGGGTGTCATAAGCCACAAACACTAAAAAGGCAAATGCTTAAACAACTTCAATGAAACTTTTTCACAAATATGGACTTCTGACTTGGACCTGACATACTTGAGTGTACTTAGGTGAGAGCAAAGCTCTTCCCCCTTGTGGGACCAGGCTTTGTGCCCTCTTACACCCACCCTACCTAGTCAGCAGGATTATAAGAGCAGGTTTTGAAGAAGTAGGGCATCTATGATGATAATACTGGTTTGTAAATAAACCATCAAAGGGAACCCTTTGCAGGAGTGATTCTGCCAAGCTTAGCACAACACATCCTTTTGCTCCAGACTCTCACATGGGCTGTGGGTCTGAAATCCTGGGTTGCTATTTCTTGGTTTTTTTCCCTTTCTATTTTGCTGACACCCTGAAGCTTTTGTTTTCTGAATTCCTAATCTGCTTTCTATGACTTATGAAGGTAGAGCAACTTGGTTATTAACCACTTATATTCCTTGCACTGTAAACTCATGTAAATATTTATCTCCTGGCCTCCTTTTCTTTCATAATGTTATTCAAATATTCCTCTTGTTTATGATTATATATATATGCACACTCAGGCAAGTTATATGCTGGATTGTAGGAATTATCTCTTTGGATTTCATCAGAGGGGTGGTGATGGTGGAGAAGGCTGCTGAGTTCTTTCCAGGTGATTTTTTTTTAAATTTTATTAAATTATTTGATTAAAAGCAGAGCTAAGATACAATTTAAGACCAGTCAAACCTCTGCGGCTTCCTTTTGCATGAAGTAGCTGAGTGCAAGATTCTGTGCAAACAGCTTTCTGTTTACACATATAAACTACATTCTAGAGACCTTGATCCTGCAAGAGCCGTGTGTATAACCCAGTGAAGCACAGGACTTCTGCAGAGGGCAGAGCTTATTAATGCAGTTTATGGACCTGTGTCTGCCTAGAAAACCATACTGCTTTCAATGTACTGTTATAGTTTTAATTTCCAAATCCTGTACAGGCATTATTATAATCATAGAATCCTAGAATTGTAGGGGTTGGAAGGGACCTCGAGAGATCATCGGGTCCAACCCCCTGCCAAAGCAGGCTCCCTAGGACATTTCACTGAGATAGGCATCCAGACGGGTCTGGAATATCTTCAGAGAAGGAGACTCCACACCCTCCTGGGCAGCCTATTCCAGTGCTCTGTCACCCTCACTGGGAAAAAGTTCTTCCCCAGGTTGGTGCGGAACTTCCTATGCTCCAACTTGCAGCCATTGCCCCTTGTCCTGTCTCCACAGACCACTGAAAAGGGGCTGGCTGATTCCCCCTGCATCCCCTGCTTAAGATAATTATAAACATTAATTAGGTCCCCCCTTAGTCTTCTCTTCTCAAGGCTGAACAGTCCCAGTCTCACTCAGCCTTTCCTCACAGGGGAGATGCTCCAGGCCCTTAATCATCTTCATAGCCCTTCTCTGGACTCTCTCCAGGAGATCCCTGTCCTTTTTATACCAGGGAGCCCAGAACTGGACACAATACTCCAGGTGGGGCCTGACCAGGGCAAATGGTTGCTTTCTAGAGGTGGGCTCAGTTCTGTATTCATAGTGACATAATTATGCCAGAGAAAGTAATCTTTATACAAGCATAGCTCAGTCTTCGTTAAAGTTTTGATCAATATAACTAGTTTTAAAAAGATATGAAAAAATGCAGACCTGAACAGAGTATCCTTAGCTGATGTTTCATCAGTAACATCTAAATATAAATAGATACCACTTAGCACCAACAGTGCATTTCAGTCCATTCCTGAGTGTGGTACATTGCAGTATAGTGAAATCAGTTTTTAGTTCTATAGGTGTTTTTTCTAGAAAAAGTTATTATTCTATAATAAGTTATATTGTTTTTCTTTAGAAAGTAAGCCAGGCCCTCCAGGTACTTCTTGGATTACTCACTCCCCCAGACAGACATGGTAGGGTACAGTCTTTGTTGTACATAAACACAGCGGTTTTACCAACACTTTGTGTGCCTAACTTAGCATTCCCCAAAGTGCATGTCCATAGGGCTGTTGGGAGATTACTGAAGTGATTGTTACCCTTCCGTTTGCACACACAATAATAGGTAGGCTTCAGAAATGCTCCCTTAAAATGAGGTCTGCTTTCATATGGCATTTGCTCACAGGAAATCCTGTCTTCAAAAAAATCTGCTCAACTGAATTCATATTTCACCAGACTTTAAACTCATAGTGAAAACAAGAATTGAGCGTTAAAATGGAATTTCAAAAGAAAGGATAAGCTAAGCTTGTTTGCTTTCAGCTGGTTCCTTGGGTCCCTTCTCTGTTGTCAGCAGAATAATGTATTAAAGGGGTCCTGTGAATGGGAGCTGTTCATTTCTACTGGGGACTGCTGCGTTGTACTGCTGTGTCAAGCTTCCAGGTGCCACTGGCTTCACAAAACACCACAGATGAAAGCAAATGACAGATCCCCTTTCTGCCCTGAGCTCTTGCAGAACTTTGTTAGGTAAGCGATAGGTGACCAGAACACATTGACAAGTGGGGAATAATAATTTATTATAGATTAATTGGATTTGCAAATAGCAGCCAATTGCTGGTGGAATGGGTGACTCTTTATTCCTCCAGTTGTCACTTGGTGTATTTTTTTCATATTTTGCATGAAGTATGGTAGAAGTGCCTTTACAGAATTAATGGACAAAAGTAGTGTGTGGACAGAAAGATGAAGTTGTCTCCAGAGATTTCTAGACAAAGTCAGGCTAATGGAGAAAGGATGGGATTGGCTCTAGCACACAGAGCTGGAATTGTGCAAGGTAGCCTGAAGGAAGTTCTGAACTTCTTTTGACTTTTAGTAGAGACAGAGTCCCCAGAAAATTTAGGCTACTCTTCAAAATACTCACTGAAATTAATAAGAGGAATATACACTAGGGGGAAGAGACACTTTCTCCTTCTTTATTTCACATATTTTTAAAAAATTATTCTCTTTTCTCCTCCCTTGCCCCTTCCTCATTTGGTTTCATTGCATAAATTTTATTTCAGAGGAAGTGGACTGTTAAGATTAATGCTGTTGGCGAAGGAGCGCTAAAATTTGATGTGCCAATTACGAAAGCATCTACAATATGAAGAGAGGAGAGAGCTAGTAGACTGGAAGACCAGAACTGCTTTTGGATCAATAGATGAGCTGACATTGAGGCTAGAGGACTGATAGAAGTAGTGGAAAGGATAGACATATTTGGCAGGTTTCTGAAGACATTCAATAGCGACACTGAGATGGAGCTGATAAATCAATAGCTCTTTGGGCAGATTAGATTGATATTTTAAATGTATATGGAACTGTCCTAGCCAGGAAGGCTGAGCAACCACTGAAGAAACAGATAAGCATAGAAACATTAATTTGTATTTCTGTATCATTTTAGTGTGGTTTTTCAAGGACCTGTGAGGAACGTGGAGCTGTTTTCCTTTTTTGCAGCTGGAAGGCTGGATCAGATGTAAGTTTGAATTGCACCTATTACTCAGGAATTCCTTGGGCTGGTGTGGGTTAAGTTAGCAATAATGAGTGAAGTATTGTTGTAGTGAAAAAAAAGTGATTAACACAGTGGTGGTCAGTTAACAGCAGGATGGGACTGGGGCGATTGTGCAGTACTGCTGGGGGTGGAGTGGAAGTTGGCCCAGTCCCACTGTGTATATTATCTGCGCGTGGGTGTTTTCAGGAGCATGAGGATGTAAAGACAGGCATTATGGCAAACCTTCAAACCATGCCATCAGCAAGGCTTAGAATCTAAATTATGCCTTACTGAAGACAAGGGGAGTTTTGTCAATGATTTCAATGGGAGCAAAACTGGCCCTTTGTATCTCAGGCTTTGTACTACTTTTGGCCAATCAGGCTGTTGCTTTGGCTACCACTTAAATCAGCTGTCATAAATTAGAGACAAAAAGTGATAAAGTGGTTTTAATCATCCTGGTGTTACTGGGGTGATTTGCAGCTTTTGCTGTGTGCTGATCAGTGTTCAGCTCTCCCACGACGTCTCGCTGTCTTCCCTGAAAACCTACTAGAAGTTCAACTTGAAAGGGTTTTTTTTTTGCCAGTAATGCTGTTATGTTCACCAGATGTTGTGAAACTAAATTAAAGGAGAACTTGTACTAATAGAATTTCCTAGTTCACAAGTGAATTATTATGGTTGGAAAACTTAGGCTATTTAATATATATTTCCACAGAGGCATGAGGGGAGGCCTGTGCTGAATGAAGCAAATGTATAATGATGGGAGGGGAAGGATGTCCTTGGTTTGCCTTCCCTTATGTTGAACTTAATGGAAACTGGATCTGCCTAAAGATGGATCAGCTATTCCTCTGTTCAGATTTCACTGGCCAAAGTGGTTTGTCTGGTACCATCTCCCTTTCCAAGACGGTCTGGCCTGGCCTGGTCAACAAGGATCTCTTGAACGCAACAACATTTTTGGAATAATTTTACTTGAAGGAGAAAATAAAAAGAAAACCATGACAACTAGGTTAGAGTGATCTTGTCTTTAACTGCAAACACCACTTCATTATATTTGCATGTAAATAGATTCCAGATAACTCTGTCAGATGAAGAGAATGTTTCAAAGTCATTTGCTTTCTGGAAAATAGAATAGCTCAGCAGGACTTTGAAGGCTCCTTTCTTGAGATACATTACATTCAGTGTTGCTAAAGGTGGACCTTACAACTTCACGGTAACTTTGAGGGGTTATGAAGATGACTGCCTCTCTGCAAAGCCTCATGCTGGTTACTGTTCAATTTTGGTATGGCATAATAAACATGAGGCCTGGAAACATTGTACAGCTACAAAAAGTGCATCTTGGGTTGACAGAATGGTTTTCTGTTATTCAGAAAACAATGCATTAGTAGAGAAACTGGAATATTGCTTTCTCCACTATATGGTTGTGGTTGGACACTTGATCTTCCTCCTCTTGACACAAATATTGCTACTACTTGTGTGTGCCATAATCGCTCCAATCGTGGTCATATGTTACCATGAGGCATGCCTAAATTTTTCTCCAGGCACCCTCAAAAACAGCAATGCCAGCCAGGCTGTGCTGGTTCTAGTTTCCTTGGGTTTTAGATCTCCCATCTTCTCCTGCTGGCAGAGGGTCTGATCTGCTGCTGGTGGACATTTGGGTGGAGGCTCCAACAGCCTTTACCGGTAATCCAGATGCCTTGCAGCGCTGTCATATGTGCTCTTTGGGCTCCTGATGGCTTGAGCAGTGGAGCAATCACTGTGATAGCTCAGACCCAGACCAAAACACTCTGATAGGAAGTGTTGGATTAGACCAGAATGTTTCCAGACCAGAACATGTGTCAGTTGAAGGTAGTTTTTTTCCTGGTGATTCTGTCATTCCCAAGTGTGAAATATGAACCAACAGCTAAATTCAGTCTTCCTGAAAACTGCAAAAAGTGTCTAATAGTGGCAAATGTGTGAAGTTTAGTTCAAAGAAGTTTAGAACCAGACCCAATTAAATTAGGAATTTTTAGGTTTTTTTTTTTTTTTTGTAAGTGTGGCATCACTAAGCATGAGTAAGTCTGGGCCCAGAACAATAAAATGCCTTAACCAAAGCAATTTGCATCACTTCAGGGCAGAGATGAAATCAGGAGGATGCTTTAAATATACATTGAATCATAATTTGTCTGGATTTCTTTGTAGCTTAAGACTGACTTTGAAATTTTTTCACTATGTCAATCCAATCTTCATTTTAATTAAACTTTTGTTTTGGAATACATTTGTATATACCTGTGGTATGTGTTTATGCATGCTTGTTCATGTGTGTGCACATGGCTGTGGGTTTGATCTCAGATTTGGGACATGTAGAAAAAGTTCCTGATTCTTCTCCCATGGCGTGGCTTTCCAAATGCCTTTGACTTCTACATTCCCTCTTGCACTACTCTCTTGCTTATGGATGCTGTAGCTTTTGGGGGAACACTTGCTTTTCTTTTCCTGTGTAGTTTCACAGTGCGTAGCAGGGCACAATGGTGGTAGGGACTTTTGCCACCTCTAAAATCCAGATGAGAGGAGGAACTTTAGGGAGTGTTCATCTGCAGGCTTATGCTAATGATTATCAAGTATAATACTCTGTGTACACTGGAGTTTAAAGTAGCATCTGTATGGTTTAAGTTGAGGTCTACATTCATGTGTTATGCAATGTTATGTGGACCTTCCATTTGACCATCTCTTCTGCAACTTAACTACCAAAACTCCAAAATTAATTGGTCATATATGCTATCCACCAAAGCTTCTGGGCCCTGGACATCACACCCTCCTGCATCCCCTTCCTCCCATGCCCTCAGTCCTACAGGCATGGCTGGCTGCCAGTGTTGTATCACCTCAGCTCAGTTGAGTTCTCAGACAGTAGATGACATTTGATTTTTACATTTGTCAAAATTCCCTGTGAATTGGAAAGCGTTCTTCTTGCCCTCCACTCCACATGGCTGTTGATGCTGGCTCCCCACGCTGCCGTTCCCCAGGGAGACTACAGCCAAGAGGAGAGAGGATGGCTTCCAAATTGCTCAACAGCTGCACCCTGTCAGCCTGTTGAAAAGCAATCTCCCTTAACAATGGACTAAAACATGAGCACTACTGTATAGACATCACAGGCTGACCCTCGCCGAGCAGCATGTTTGTGTATCTTGTGGCTGCCACTTACAGGACCTTACCCATCCATCAATATCATCACTTTTAAGAGGAGAAAGGAGGAGGGAGGAAAAAATAAAAAAGCCAGCAGAGATATTCCAAGTGGTTTCACAGTAAAAGGAGGTGGCAGACTTTGTGTTTGGTACGGTGTGCTGGAGGTTCCCATGCTGGGCAGCACCTCTCCCCATGGATGGGCAGGGCAAGTTGCTTTTGGGGTATAATGCCTTTGATTAAAATTGGGAATTCTGAATGTCCTGGCTACAAGGCAGCTTGGTGATGTGACTGTGAGCCTGTCATTCTGTTTCCAGCATGTTTTAGTGTCGACACAAGCCTTGCCAAAAGTAGTTCTTCCAGTAACACTGGCAGTAAAGTGCCCCCTTGTCCTGGAACCTTTGCATTAATTAAATGAAAATAGATCAAAATCAAAGGTTTTCTTTTCTTGATTAAGCCACGGTTTATATGGCAAATATCTGTTTGCAGCAACTGTTGGCTTCTGACTGATCCTGTGCTAACCAGCTGCAACCACAGACTGTGCTGGAGCCCTTGGTACCAAGCAGAGTTGTCCCCAGGACAGCACGGTCCTGCATTGCTGTAACCCCTCCCTTTCCTGCCCTGCTCTAGGCAGAGTTTTGGCAGGCTCAGCTGCAAAGTCGGGTCTTATTGGAAGTGTGAAATTAATAACTAGTAGCTGAGCAGTTTTAACAGAGCAATTGCAAACAGAGGAAAGCAGACTTGTATCAGCACATTGATTAGTTGCTGGAGACTTGCAGAATCTTGTATTTCTGATGGGCTAGATGAGCTCTGTTTGAAGATGCTTCTCCTGATGAGTTTTATACCTAGTTCTCTGTTCTACTCCCTTTGCCTCTCCAAGGAAATCTTCACCTATCAGGAGTTTGAGGCTTGTGGACCTGACCCATCTGAAATCTCTAGCATTTGAATAGTTATCTAGGAAATACAGACATTAGGACAACAAAGATGATAGGCACACAGAGGTGAGAGAGAGAAATGACACTTATGTCTTGATCTTGATTGTGGAGCCCAGGCTCTCCAAAGACAAAGATAAACCTAAAATTAGAGTGTAATTAGAGATGTCAGCAAAATAAAAGGTGTGAATACCAGTGCAGACCCTCTAGAGCCTTCAAATAGATTTCTCTGTGTATGGATGTATTGGGGTGGGAACTGCAGGTACAGCTAAAAGTGTACTGCAAGTTGTTTTTTGCAAAGATCAGAGCATAATGTTGGAAACGAGAGGATTTCAGAAGTTACAAGAACGTGACTGACAATGAAAGCAGGGAAAGGCCATTGGACTTGAGCTTAATCTAGTCGAGAGGACTGAAAGAGCAGATGAAAATACAGATCAGCCCTCAGGTATGGACAGACTTGGGCTCCCCAGTGGAGTGGGTGCTTGTTTCCAGCCTGATCTGTGAAGATTGGGTCTTTCTTTGAAGTGTTCAGACAATGACTTTTCAGGAACTTTATAAAGCTGCTCTCATGCAAACCAGCTCAATGCAGCCTCAGAGTAAATAAAATTCTTCCAGGTATTTTAATCCCCCAGTAGCTAATGAGTGACTTTATATGAAATAGGAAAATAAACAGAATTTCACCAGTTCTCAACCCTTTGATCAGTACTTCAACCCAACTTTTAAATGTATATTCTCCTCCTGTCTCAAGGAGCTGTGTCACGTGGTGCTTGAACACAGCTGAAGAGATTGTACAGAAACCTTGAGCAAGGACTGGGAGTGCAAACCGGTAGATTCTCTTGCACAGCCTTTGCTTAGGTAATTGCTATGTGCATATTGAAGCAGGATGGCAAAACTGTTGCCTTTCCTCATGGTTAAGGCCAAAGACCATATATTTCAAGCTCTTAGTGCTGCTCTTCAGGCTTGATGTGAGTGCAGACACCTGAACATCCTGTAAGCTGAGACAGGCCAGGCTGTATGCTGCGGTAAATCATATAGCAGGAAAGGCTATCTGGTTTGCTGGGCTTTGTGGTAGGTTTGGGCTTCAACTCTGCATTGCAGCTGGGCCATACCTTCAAGCAGTGTCCTTTGAGCATCGTATCTCCTGCTGTGCAGTACGGTCGCATTTCCCTCCCTGGCTCAGCTGCTCAGCAGATCATAGTTCAGCTGCATCTGACATGTGCAGTGAAAGAGCCGAAAAAAAGATTATAAGGCGTCTCTGAATTCATGAGATGGTCATACCTCTGATGAGAGTGATGGTCTCCAGATGTCATAGGCAGCTTTGAAAATCTCAACCTCTGTGATACAAGAATTCATAACATAAAATACTTTTCATTCATGCCTCCCTCTCCACCCCCACTCTCCTCCTGTATTATGCTGGAGTGGATTGTCCTTCTGTGTTTTGGATGCTTAATGTAATGGGATCCTTAGTCCCCAGTGGTTGTCACTGGGGATAAGAAATTATTACACTAAGTAACCTGTGCTTTCTAATTTGGTGGCTTTGGCTTTGGGTTGCAGGGTACTTGCTCTTGGTCTTTCTCATCAATACCCTTAACATTTCAGATTAATAATGCATCACTCAGCTGCTGGGTAGGATTTGGATAAGAAAGAAAAAAAGACCTGAATGTTGACACAAAACTTTTGCCATGAACTTCTTTGACCTTTGAAGAAGAGATTCATAACTTTTCTAAAAAATATTTTCCATTTTTACTCAGCTTGCTTCCTGGTTATGCCTGGGAACAAGAAGCAGGAAGCACCGTAAATCTTCTGAAAAGGCCTGTTCTGGCAAGATTCCTAGCCCAGCTTTGCTGATCATTGAGTTTTGGATCATTCGGACAGACTTCACGTAAGTAGCCAAGCTCATGTACTTCTCCAAGCCATTTGCAAACTCCAAATCCCATGAAACCAGCTCATTGCTTAGTCTAGGCAGCCTGAACTCTGCCCTTTCCTGCCCAGCTTTCTTTCACATAGAAAGCACGGTTTTAGGGCTGCTTTGGTTTTTGGATGAACTTGGTGCTAATGTGACTTTCAGGTTTACAGCCAAGTATAACATAAGTAGGCGTCGTGCAACCTTCCTTCACACTGCTTTTCTAATACATCCTAATCCTGTCTGGTGATACCTTGTGCCGCTCAGAGGCTGAATTAATCCTGAGCAGAGTTTACCAGTTATGCTATAACACCATAAAACCACTGTATAGCTTTCTGAGGCTTAACTCGAAGCTAACAAGTTGTTCCTCGTGCCACAGAGAAAAGCAGCTTTGAACCCTGAAGAGGGAAGCAGCTCATGAAAATTGAGTTGGGAATAGATTTTCAGATTCATTCCCCTCTCATCTAATGGTGACACAAGGCTCTGTGATAAGCGCTGTAAAGTAAGTTAGTATGGCATTCAACCTGGGAGTGTGTTGCTCAGGGCTAGCGTATGGGTGTACCTACAGTCGGCATCTTGCGATGTCTGCTTGATAATGCTGATAGGGTGCTAGTATTCTCTTGGGCGTCTGGTCGTTTTAGTCAAGGGGGAAAATATGGTATTGGATGAGGGCAGTACAGCACTGGCTGACAAAGGGGTCTGCTGCCTGTCACACCTTGACTTGTTGAGCGCTAACACAGCCTGGGGGATCACAAAGCTGTCATTACACAGCATTAGCATGAGAAAAGGAGCACTCCTCATGTTTTGGCATGTCACACCCAAGTGACAGGGAGCACAAATACAGTCAGGCACACAGAACAGTGCAAGTCAACGTCGGCTTTGACAATGTTGGGCACCAAGGCTGTCACTCCTTTGACACAGCCCCTCCTTCCCCCTACCCACGCTGCCATTCGCAACAGCAGCTCGCCCACCGCTTTTCTTTCTGCACAATGTGTCAATAATTACTTGTCAGGCCTCTGCTTATAGACCTGGGATGGTGAATAAACGCTTATTATGCCTGAAAAATGTTGCGAGCTTTACCATAAATCTTGTGTTACAAATGCACACAATAGGGGCTATTGACACAGAGGCAAACACTCACATTAACATGTAAAGTCATGCTGCTGAGAATGGAGTTTGACAAACTAACTTGCAGCAAAGGAGTTTGTTGACCTTTTCTTTGCCTTCCTGGCAGCCAGGCTGGGCTTGTGTGCATTAAAACCCCAGCTGAATGGGAGATGAGAAGAGATACTAAACATCTTCCTGTTAGGGCTGCTGGAGTGAGGATGCTCTACATCTGAGAGCACTTCAAAAATGGCATTATTGGATAGCATCCTTCAAATACACAGGAGCTAAGGAAGCTCTCAAAAGCTGAAGTTGCCTATCTTTGAATTCAGTTACCCACAGACTTGTCCCCGTGCTTCTTTACCCAGTAGAGACCGTGACTGAAAACAGTTATTTTGGACTGGCAGCTATTCAAGGCTTGCCCCTGCAAATTGTATCTCTTCAACTGCTTTACCCCTTTGGGTTTCAGATTGCTGCTTGCAATGGATTGGAGGTTGGATTTTGATGTCCTGGAATAAATGGTACCAAAGGCATTTATGTCGGGGTGCAGGTGTCACAAGCTGAGCTCAGAATAAGAATATTTAAAAGGAATGTTAGGGTTAATTAGGGCTTGAATTTAAATATCTAACTGAAGACTCATGCTTGACTTTTAAAAATAATATATTCAAGCACACAGGGATCTGCCCTCTCTATGGCATGTGTTGTGACAGGTGACCTTCTCTGCAGCCCAATTCTACCTGTAGGTAACCTGAACTACTCCCTGTAACATTTCCTTGGTTTCCTCAGGGTTTTTTTTTTTTTGTTTCTGTGGTTTCTGATGGTCCTTGTCCCTCAAGTATTTCATCTTTGAAATGTTCTTGTTTAGTTTATGCCTATCATGTTCCTACATGGAGTGACTGGAATTATCCCATACTTGGTTAACCCTTTCGTGTTTTCAATATTCTTCTCCCCCACAGCTATTTTCTATCTCTTAATATCTTCTTCTACCTACTTTTTAATTTAGTTTGGCAATGAAAATTCAATTTAATTTTTATTAGCCGATTTCCCATAAGCTTTCACTCCTAGATATCCTACCTGGATCTAGTGATCCAGAATTTGTGTTTTCAATTGCTGGAAAATAATATTTTGAAAGAAACGCTGCTTAAACCACAATGTTATTAAGAAAATAGGAACCCGTTTCTTTTGGCTATAGCCTTTAGAAAAGACAACTTCTTTTAAGAAAACAAGCTTTTGTTTTGCTTTTAATAAAGCCTGAAATGTGGAATGCATTTGACCTGAACACTTTAAATGACCCAAAAACTCTTTGGCAAATAAAGTTTACATTGTATATGTAAGCTGGTAGTTTACGTGCATGTTGTGGTATGTAGATGGATGTGTAAAGCCTTGTGTACCATCCACAATCAAAATTGCAAAAGGATTTGTATTTATATATGTATCTTTAGAGCATTCAGTTTATCCTGTAATGTTAGTTTGATGTGAAGATAATCCCTGGAAGAAATATGTGGCCTGGACTCATCCCACCTGATTTGAGCTCTGGTTCCACAATAGTTTAAACCCATCTGAGTCTGTGCTGCGGTTGTCCCACTCCTTGTACACAGACACACACACAAACATGTACAGCCCAGGGTACACTCTTCCCTACATCATGTCAAGTGCTCGGGGAGTATCTTCAGGCAGTGAAGCCGGCAGCAAACTATTGTCTTTTTGGGGTATGATTCATGTTCTTTTGGTTTAAGTCCCTGAATACACTCACTGCAATTTTACACAAGGACAAGGGAAGGGTCATAAACACGGCAGGGTGGGAGGCAGGGAGTGAGGAGAGGTTTGTTTAGCTTCTGTAGAGTCACACCTTTAGGCACTAAAATATTCACTTGGATGAGTGGATAATTATCCCTGTCCTTAGCCTTCTACAGTCAGTAAAGGGAGAAGGCCACACTCCTAGTGCTTTTCAGATCCTAGGTTTCCCTGAGATGGCTCGACTGACTGTTCTCCCTTCTGGTGGTATTTGACATAATGACATTTCCTCACTGTTCTGTTAAACAGAATGTGTTGGCTTTTGTTTAAGTTACACATATCTCAATTTTGGATAAATGCATTGATTGTAGATGTTTTATTGCTGGAAGTGAGATTTACTGGACTGCCTTGTCTCTGCTTAGCAGTGAACTGGGAAACTCACCTCCCCTTCTTGGGAGGAGGGGGTCTTTACTTTCAGCTCTCCTGCTACCTCTGTCTTGTGAGAGTATTTAAAGCTTTGACAACGTGTTGTGGGGCCATGCTGAGCTCCTCTAAATTCTATCCAGAGCCCTGAACCTAATGTTTTTTGATGTCTAGGTTTCTCTTAAGGCCTGGAGTTAAAGCACTCCCAGAGAGGTGTAGCAACAGCAGTGTGGAGCCTCAATAAAAAAACTTATGTGAAATCTGTTTATATGCAAAAGTACTTGAGATAGAGCTCCTAGTATTTCCTCTTCCATACCTTTTTGGTGCCCTCTTCTTCTGAGAAAAGGTCTAAAAAGCTCAGTTCCCCAAAAGATGAATTGAACTCTTTCCGATCTCTGCAGAAGCTCAGAGAGGAGGCCTGTTACAGTAAGGTGTAGCCCAGAGAAGTTGGCAGTGTTTGGGAACCCTTTTTTGCTTTTGAAAGAATAGACTTAGAAAGTCTGTTTTCTAGGAAGAAAGTCTTTCTAAAAGACTTATGAAGAATCCTGTGTATGCTTAGTAGGGTAATGTTTATGGCTTTTTCCTTTCATCCAGTGAACTGGAGTCACTTTAGTCTTCAAAACAGTGACTGAGGTATAAAAGCTAATAAATCCAGCTGTGCTACTTCGTAACCTTGTTTATAGAGCATTATGCTTAATTAAAGCATGTCTGTGTTCCGTGAATCCACACAAGTGATACGTGTCTCACCCTCCTCTCTCTGTTAGTAAATATTTATCTACATTCCAGTAAACCTCTTTGTCCTTTTTGTCCCTACTGGGCCCAGTCTAAAACTTTATGGAAAACTGAACATCTGAATAGCTCTATTCCTTATGCAGAGATAGATGTTGCATCTTTTCCCTCCGTTGGAGAAGGAGCCCTGGAGTAAAACATAGAAGCAGTTTAACTGAGTTCTGCATTCAACATTGAGGACAGGGAGGGAATTGGATTTTATTTTAACTGTAATTGTAGGAGAAACTTGGAGAAGCAAAACTTAACGAGGAGCAATCATACCAGCCTGGAAGATAAAACTAAGCCCATCTCTTAAATAAATAGTCACATAGGTTTTTCTCAAATAAAAGTGGGCAGGGATTTAGTCTTACATACAAAACTTTCCAACTGAATGGCATCTAATTCTCAGTAAATGTTATATCCCTGCCAGAGGTATCAAGATGTTGATAATTTAAACTGGCAGTCTTTGGCTCTCTACCTTCTTTCCTGTGGCTACTACCAAAGTTAATCTGGTACCGTTGGAGTAATTAAAAAAGACAAAGAGCTAGTGGTTTGGTTTTTTTGTTTTACTTTTTTTTTTTAATTCTCCAGTTTTGACTTTTGAGTTGATTGTAGGGGTTTTTTTTTTCAGTGCTGTGTTCTGTAACAGAAAGCCTATGCTTACAGTTCTGCAAGCCCTGTGCTGCAGCACTGACATCTGCTAACAGAGACATGATGGGCAGAGATGGGCTGGTTTGTGATTTTTGGCCAACTTCACTATTCCAAGGAGAATCACTAGAGTAAGAGTAGTTGTACAGACAAAACTTCCAGATCCTAATTTTGTCGCTGCTTATATGACATGACCTGTTCCACCCAAAATAAACATTGTACAAAAAGCTAAACAGTTGCCTAATAGCCACTGTCTCCTACACAGGCTCCTGAGATTTTCATGTGAATCTGTGGGTGGAAAATAGGCACAGGACTCGTGCTGGTGAGTCTCTGTGTGTAGTGCTGGGCTTTGTTTATGGCCCCACTAAAAGTCTTTTGAAACTACTATACTTCTGAGTTGAATCTTGGCATTCTTTTTGCATACAAGTCTCCTGAGGTCCCCCAGCATGCAGTTTGTAAAGATCTCTGAGGAAACCTAGGGGTCTAATCTTCTTCTTTGCTTAACCTTAAAGAGGGACAGCAGAAGGAAAAAATCTGTCTCTGGAGATAATATGATCTATATATGCAGCTCCTCAGAGAAATGCTCCACTGCTATTGGTGTTCAAAATCTGCTTTTAAAATAGAACTTAAACATTTAGTCATTCATCTTGGCGTGGCTTCAGCTTTTTCTCTGAAAAGTATATTTTTAAAGAAGTGTATAATTTTTGTCTTGAAAATGACAGCTACTGAAGTGAAGGATTCCATGTTCAAACTGTTGAGATGGTTTTTTCCTAGGTCATCTCAGTATAGCTATAAAATGTTACCTTGTCATTAGACCTGACCTTCCAGCTCTGAGGCTAATACTCCTTGCTGAGATGGAGCAAAATAAAATTTTCTCATAAAATCCCAAACCCAAATTTTATCTGTGGAAAGATTTGCACTTCATTTTTGAAATACTGAAGTGAAATATTTTTCCAGCAGACTGAATGGCGTGGAAGCAGTGTTTCTCTAAAACCTGCTAGTAGCTGATTGAGGGCTCACAGGCATCCAGGATGGAAGAAGGTTCTTTGAGAACAGTGATTTGAGGGTAGCTGCATTATCTAATGGTTGTCATGTGGTTTAGTTTAATTTTCTTCAGAATTTTGATTTGCAGTGATTTGTTCATCTTTTCTGCTACCCCTACCTCATGATGACAGGTTGCTGCCCATTTTAAAAAATTAGATCCATGTCTATAATGGAGTTTCTGTGCATCACCAAGGTGAGGGATTTCATTGAGATACTTTGGAATGTGCCCATGGACACATGCCAAAAGGGTGCAAGTGTCTCCCTATGAATTCAGGAAGATGCTTGAGGGAGGTTGTGAGGGTCAGGTATCCATGGTCTACACCAATGGAGCCTGGACCTGGCCTTAGGTGCTCCCAGCAACTGATCAGGAGTATCTATATGCGGTATAGCAGATGATTGGCAAAGTGCAAGATGCAGAGGAAAAGACCCATCTGCTTATTTTTCACAAGCATTGCCGTGAGTCAGCAGCACATGACTGTGTCCTTCAAGGTTACATCTGCAGGAGAGTACAACAAGTAGAGCAGTCTGTCGGGCTAAGCGCGAGAGCACGCCTTCAGCGAATTCCCTGCCCTTATCTCCGGTTGTTTATGGCTCCTCTGGGAGGATTATGACCTTCTATCTCCTTTCCACGGAGGGTGAATTTTGCTTTGAAAACATCCTTTTCTGGAGAAGTGTCATAACCAGTTGCAGTCAGTTTTATAAACCTTCCTGCTCAAAATGTAGTACCAGCACTCTTTTGTTTTTTACTTATAATGGTGACAAATCCAATAACTATGGAGTGTGTTAACCTCTCTGCTGCTACAATTTCATGTATTTTGCTGTTTGTTTTCTGAATTTATTTGACTGAATTGGATCTAACCACTGAGAAACTGAAAACCTCAAGTTTAAGTGCAGGCTTCTACAAACTACTGTTTTCCAAGCTCTTGTACTGACATACCATTGCTGCAGGGCAAATGTATGTGTGGTTACTCCAGATTATAGCTCTGTCCTCCTAACTATTGAGGGGGAAAAGATATAGTTTTAACTGGTTTGTGCATACCAAACCCAATTCCTGTGATTTCTATTAGAAGTAGGAGCTATATTCTTGTTTGGAGAAAGTTATTTGCCATTACTGTCTTTCTGCAAAATAATCTTTCCCACAGAACACTTTTATCTCAGCCTCCCCCCATGCTGAGCTTTCAGCATCTCTTTTTAAAGTGGCCTTTAAATTTTGTTAAAGCTTCTTAGATATTCTGGTACTAGAACAGGACAAAGAAATATCTCACCATAATATGGCTTCTTTCTTTCCTTTTTCTTTCTTAAATTTTTTTAAAAGACTGGCCTTCTGAGTCCTGACCATCTGAAATGCAACTTCCATTGTTTGTATTGACAGTTGGTCTGTGCATTCCACCATTTTCCAGTGGCAGGTGATTATTTTTAAATAACTCATCCTTGGGTGTGCCTTGGGCAGCAGCTGAGTTTCTAATCATTAGGTGATCTGGGTACAAAATTTTTCTGAGTGAAACAGGTTTTCATCCCATGTCTTCTAACTCATGAGTTGAATGCCTGTGACTCTAGACAATTAAACAAAAACATTCTGTTGCTATTACTGTGTCGTCCTCATGCTGTGTCTTTCATTGAATAGAGCTGTACATGTTGCTTTGCACTAAACTCAACGTCACTGATACAGGTTCAAGAATGCTCAAGGAACAATTACTGCACAGGGCTGCATCTGGTGCTTTGGGATGGAGGAACCTGAGTCCTGAGTTACCCAGGTAACATGACCAATTGGAAAAAAGTAGATGTATCTTGTATGGATTGCTCTGTCAGCTAAATGTCTGCATTCTACTGCAAGTAAAATAAACAATGACTCTCCAAGTTTTCATTCTTTCTAGAGATAAACAGTTAAATAGGTTAAAAAAGATTTTGTAGGTCCCAATTTTAGTGTTGCAGTATATGTTTCTTGGTGAAGGAGGGAAATGTGGGCAAGATTAAGTGACTTTAAAACAGGTAAGACAGTTGGTGGCAGGGGGATGGGGACAGACATTAAATTAATGATTTTAAAAGGTGTGATGTCAGACTTGGAGGACATATCAAAGGAGTGGTTTCATAGGTGACCATGTTTGGCTCACATATGGTCAACACTGTTATTAGTATCTTGGATTATGTATTTAAAAGATGAAGTATGAGGTTTTCAAATAAGAGTGAGCTGGGAAGGCCTGCAGATGTCCTTTAGCATGATGCTGGAATTCAAAACTTTCTGATAAATAGAAGAAATATTTAAAACTAAGACACTTAAATTCAGTGAAGCCAAAGGCAAAGTGTCACACCAGGAGAAGAGACCTCTATGATTACCCAGCAAGTTAGTGGAAGTGCTGAAAATGCTGTGGAATTTGTAACAGTTTTCAGACTGAAGATGAGTAGAGTATGCTGTATGGTTGCAAAAAAGACATCTTATTCTGGTACATATTTGCAAGAGTACCATATGTGGAGCTTAGGAGGTGGTTGCTTTTGCTGTGTGTAAGAAGTTCTTATAAAGAAAACACTGACATATTTCTCTGTGTCAGATGTAGTGCATAAAAAAGTACTTGGGTTGAATTACTGTGAAGTTGCAAATTGATTTATGTAATATATTAGGAAAAATTTAATGATGGAACTTATGAAGCACTGAAAGATGTATCCAAGGAAGTTTAGAACTTCCTTCACTGTACATTTTTAGCTACAAATTCGATTGAAATCAATCAGGAGTGGTCTTGAAGTATTTATCCAACTGTTGTGCAAGGGGAAGAACTTGCTGACCTTTTGAGTCTTCCTTTTCTATGATAATCTGTCTCAAAAATCAATTCCTGCTATTTTGCCTACAAGAAATGCAGCTTCTAAAATTCTCATGTGCATAAAGCTGGTTTTGTGACTGGTTTCCTCTTTTTATTTTTTTCCTTCTTAAAAAGTTTTGTTTGGTTTTGCCTTGCACACCTTGTGGGGGGTGTGCATGTGTGTGCTTTTAAGATACACCCAGAGTTGGAAAGAGTGCTTTCCTCTACTGAAAATATTGAGATTTCTAAAGCATTTTTATCTACATTATATTTATTTGGATTTATTTGTTATTGAAGGTCAACCTAAAATATTCATTTTGATATGTTTGGTCTATTTTGAAGTAATAAAACAGGAAGAGATACATGTGAAATTAAGAGGGAGGAGGAAAATACTCATGTTGTTATTAGAAGTCTGGGTTCATGTCATCAATTCTGAACAAATACAACAAAACTGCTGGCTGAAGCAAAGCTAATAAGTGCTTGGATGACAGACGTGAAGTGTGAGAGTTGGTGTTTGAACACACAGTTGGCATGTAGCAGCACAAAAACCACTTCAGGCCGTGTTGCTCTTGGTGCCAGTGCCCACACTTTTCATGTGGCTGCCACATGTGCATGGCCTTGCCAGGACTGAATTAGGCAAACATTTCATTAGAAAGAAAATTGTCAACCACTACTTCACATGCTTCCAAGAACGAGTCCTTCCCTCCATCCCACCCCCACTCCAACACTGCTCTTTGAAGGGGAGCAGAGCTTGCTGGATATAGTCATCTGATTTCTTGATTGTGTGAATAACTTGAACTGGTCAGATAGAGTTTGCTGCTGTGATGACAGCAGCGCTGACAGAGAGGGTAGGATTTCCTTGGACTCCACTGATAGTTTTGGATGCTCGTTTTCTGGGATGATAGACAGGTGTCTTGGTGTCTTGATTAACATTGTCAGACCCCAGGTTAGCTATAGAGATGACAGCAGGGAGAGCAAATAAATCAGTTAATGAAGTTGTGCGAGTCATTGCTGGGTATCCATGTTAGAATAATGTTTTTCACCCTCCTAGCAGGATACGTGACCTCGTATGCCCACAGGAGACTATCTGTTGGATTTGTTCCATTTTGTGTGATTTTGAAATTCATGAAGTTCATTGGAAGGATTAATTATGTATAAGGCATGTGTCTGCATGTTCTTTTCATCTGCGAATGTTACCCCGCATGCAGTTATTAGGGGCCTGATTGGACTGAACATTTTGACAAGAATTCAGTGACAAAAGGGGCCCATTAGTCTTTGAAGTCATGGGCCAAGGAAGAGGAATGCAAGTAACATCAGTAATGACCTCATTTAACTTGTGACAGAGTACAAGATAATCATGAAAGGTCATTGTAATATAGCCGTGTTTTACTCCATATGCGGCACTGCTCATGTTTCAGCCAGTCTGTATCGCAGTTTTAATGAATGCTGAAATCCTCTTATGTTCAGATACAGGAGGGATGGACAGAACAAGGCAACAAAACCTGGAAAGATCCTTCCTTCTCTCTTATACTTAAAAGTGAATTAGCAAAGAGCTACAAACAATGAAAGACTTTTTATCTGCTGCGATGTTTTCATGGAAAATTTAATTTTTTAACAAAAGCAAAGTGTTAAAAGAGAGAGGGGGTGGGGAAAAAGTAGTTTCCATAGAAAAACGTTGTCTTTTCATCATAACTACAAAGCAGAAAGATTTCTCTTTTCAGTCATGACTGAAAAGCTTAAGGGACAAACAGCCTATTCAAAAATGCCGGGAAAAACAAAATACAGTCTGCATTAATAGAACATTGCTATGAACCTCTAATGCAATTATCCAGCTAGTTTTATGAGCAGTAGGTAGAGAGTATTCAGTGGCCAGGGTTGGAAATCCATCTCCTTTCTCCATTAACAGGCTACACTAAACATAATAAAACATTTGGGAGAGAAAATAAGCAAAACAAAACCATCAGATCCATCGCCTTTTTCATACTCATGCTTTCTTATATTCTGCCCTGTAGCTGACGAGCTTTTAGATTTCTGAACAAATTTATATAAAACTACAAAAATACCATAAAGTAGGTAATTTTCCCAGTATTTTTGTCCTGGTGGGAGACAGGAATTCTAGAAATCTCTTGGGGAAGAAATCTGAACTCAGAGGAAGCAACTCTCCATGCATTCCTCAGAGATCTGAGTATTTTACAGAGGGTTTGGGTCAACATAAACCCCCTTATGTTACTAGTGTGGATCAGCTTTGCATGTTGACACTGTGTGCAGTCTCCACAGGCAGCTTTCTTCTGTTTTGCTGCTTTGCTGTGTCATTTCAATAGTTAACTTTTATCATTTCAGCAGTTTCCACTTGAGGTTTTCAGGCATCTCCAGTTAGGATAAATTGTCATCCATATGGACAGACTTCTGTTTCATCGAGTTTCTGGAATAAAGACTATTTTGCTCTTTGCACAAGAAAGGATGATGTTCCTTTTGTTTAGCTCTTGTTGGGAATGTTTTGAACAGACACAGCCCACGATGGCCTGATTTCCACAAAGACTTCTAGATTGTGCCATCAGCTTGTTTTCTTCCTCTACAAAATTAGTTTTGGGGTTTAAGTAGCAAGCCATCAAACAGGCATGGTTGCATGCACTGTCAAATTTTGTGTGGACTCCTTTACAGAGGATGTCCAGTCTACATCTGTAATGGCCTGGGGTTCATTGGGATTGAGATACCTTCACATTGTGTCTTAGAACTAAACCATCCCAGTAAGAAATACGTAAGCCATCCCATTATGCACAAAGTATGCTGTGTTTAAACAAGAGATACAGATATGATGCAAAGTCTTCTTTATGCCTTGTGTACAGCAGATGATGTTATTTGGAAATCTGCATGCTTTCCCGATTTCTTGGTGCTGTTGGTATTACAAAAGTACCAGTGATGGTAACCACCATGTGCTCAGTGTTCTCCATTGATCACATCAACACTCCACGAGTTTCCACAAAGCGGTGACTAAACTTTCTGGATCCTGCTTTGGGACTCATTGGTGGCAGGGCAAATCATGGTGTACATTCTTCAAGCTAATTCCTTTATAGTTCTTGTCTAGAGTCTTTTGAAGGGAGATTTCTTATTGCTGCCCCTAAAATGTTGAGCAATGCTACAAATTTTAATTCCACGGATCTGCTTGAATATCCAAAAAGTTAAGTTGAATCCTTATTTCACAATAGCTGGATGTTCAAAAACATTCAAGTGTGTAGAAATGTTGTTATACTAATTTAAATGTCCCACAGTCCAGCCTTGCAGTTGTTTTCTTGCAACACGTGTCTCTTACTGGAAACAAAACAAGTGGGGCTAGTGGAAAACATGTGACTTTATCCATTATTTACATCTCCTTCCCACCCCCACCAGCCAACACAGTTTGAACATGAAAGCCACTGGAGAACAGCAGCCTATAAATAGTCAGAGAAATCCAGGCAGGGCAAAAACGTTGCAAAAACCTTTGACTAACAGTTCACAGACCCTGAGAGTTCGGACTAACCACTGCTGGCCAGGGACACAAGCTGAATTCAAACAAAGACTGATTGTTATTTTGTGGTTGGACATGAATGTTTTGCACAACACTGATTGAGGCCACTTTGAAAACTGGGCCAGGATTGTAAAATGACCTATTTACTGCAGTGTGCATTGCATTTGAAACACAATGAAGCCTTGTAGATTCTAGCTGGGCTTGGTAGAGACCTTACAGCTGAAAAAAGCTCTTCTGGCTTTGAGGAGCCTTGTGGGACCTTGCTGATTTTATTTGTTGCCTTTCATTAGGTGAGGTAAAGTGAATTAAACACAAAGCAAGGAATTGGGTATTTTTAAGTTCTAATTGCAGTTTTCCCATTGATTTTTCTCTTTGACCTTTGGCAAGTCACTTAACCCTTTGGCCCTTTGATTTCTTACCGAAAGATCTGGCATAAGACTCTGCTACTCGGGCAGCTTGGTGTGATGACTAAAGAATTAAATGTAGTGAATTAATAATTGTAAAGCCTGTAGTACATGAAAAGCTTTATGTTAGTGGTAAATGGTACAGGGAGTCTCACAAGTCACTGGAGTGTTGTCTGTGTATGACAAAGTCACCTCCCATTGATTTGTTTTGGAGCCTCGGTTGAACTCAAGCTTGAGCTTGGGGATTGAGCTTGTGACCTATGGAATGGCGGGGTGATGACCTTCTGCCTGAGGCAGAATACTAGGAAATGGAGTCTTAAAAGTAAGTAGGTGTTGGAAAATGCAGATTGGCTCTTTCCGAACCTGGCACAAGGGTCTAAGTGCCTGAAGTACATTGATCTTTATGGAGCTCCCTTGGAGCCTGTCTGTAAGCAGCATGGTCAGAGTCAACAACACCTGAAATAAGATGAAACCCTTGTTCTTCTGTGTGTTGTAATCTGAGGAAACTCTGGCATCTCAATGATAGTCCTTGGCTTGGCTAAGGGTGTTTGGGAGGAAGGTGTAACCTGACTGCCCAGGATCCCTCCTGTTCTGTGAGGAGTGAATGTGTTTGCTTGTTGATCAGTCTTTTCATTAGACAGTTTTTGATACTTCCATCCGTTTTTTTTATGACTTGCACAGTAGATCTCAGTTCCTGCCTGTGGTTTGAGGTCTGAAAGAAGTGTTGTCTGTAGAGATGGAGCCTTAGCTGAGGGACTGGTTCTTGTCATTCTACTAAGACTCAGCTTTTTATGGCAAGCTGGAAAAAAGCTGGTCTTGACTAAATTTCAATAGCAGAGGCAAAAATTGGTGTGGGCCTGGGGAGAATAGACAGGTATTGTAGATAATTTAGTATAACATGTTTGTTTTCAGATGTAACTTTGGCTTCTTTCTCACCTGTTTAGTGCTGAACTGCTACAAATGTACTCTGCATGATCTACCTCCATATATTTATATGTCATCTGTGTGACTTCCACACAGAACAAGCCATGATAGAAATCTTTCATTTAATTAAAATTGATTTTAAAATTCCCTTGATCAATAATGAGTTAAAATTCATCCCAGCAGTGATGGGAACAGCAAACCTTCTGAGAAAAGCTTTCAGGCCAGTGGTTTTGGCTCTGGAGACTGGGTCTTGCCTGAAATTATCCCTTTCTTGGCTCCAGGCTCCGTGGTGCTTGGCACATTATGGTTTACCCTATAGCCCAGCTTGTCAAACACCAATATGAAAAGCTGAGACATTCAGGCTAAAGGTCTTTTTCTGCCTTTTTCAGTATAGATGCTTTAAACATCAAACCCTTTATAGCCTCTCTTGCCTTCGGGTTGGTATTGCCTACGAGGGTTTAAAATGAAATTAGTATTTTGTGGAAAATGACCCAATATTTCTTCTTTGATTCCTCCACTAAAGCCTTTCTAATCCTTTTGAAGTGCTCACTCAGATGGCAAAGTGGGGTAAGTTATTAGTAAAATCATATTTAGCAGCTGAGTTTAAAAAAATTGCAAAAGGGTTCCTCTGCATTTAAGTTTTATACCCCTGCAGAGGAAAGACCCAAAGCAAATATGTTTAATATAATAGAACATGGTTTATGTAACCTTTCTTAACAGAAATTTGAGAGATTAATAAAGATCAGCTTCAAATGACAGTAATACTGTGTTGTTCACACTCCAGGGTGCTTCCTAATTAATTGTCTTAAGCCTTCAGTGAGAAATACTTTACCAAAAGTGCTGTGATCAAGGAAAATTAAGAGGCTGGACTACTCACTTGGTGCTGCTTCTCTCCTGAGAGTTACTCATATGGTCCCACATCAGCATGCAATGAGAACTTTGCTCCTGATCAGGCAACTAGATCACCCTGTTTGGCTTACTTTGAAGCCATGTTGACTTGAAATAACAGACTAACACAGAGGGAGGATCTGATAGCAAGATCAGGGCTGTCATTAACTCTGACCTAGCAGAAATGTTGAAAGGAATATCAAAGTGGTTTAAATTGGATTATTATTATTTTTTTAATAATAAAATAATTCAACTCATTTTAGGTCCAGTTCTTTTTAACATTTTCAGAAATAACCTAGACTCAGGACTAGAAGGTGTCTTAAGTAAATACACAGATGACACCAATATGGAGGAGCTGTTGACTCCACTAAGGGTGGAGAAGCCTTACAGATAGACCAGGGCAGATCAGAGAGCTGGGCAATCACCAACACCATGAAGTTTCTCAAGAGCAAGTGCAGGATTCTGCCCCTGGGAAGGGGCAACCCTGGCTGCAAGTCCAGCCTGGGGGATCAGATGCTGGAGGCCAGCTGTGCTGAGAGGGATTTGGGGGTCTTGGTTGACAGCAAGTTACCTATGAGCCAGCAGCATGCCCAGGCAGCCAGGAGGGCCAACTGCATCCCGGGGTGCATCCAGCATGGCATGGCCAGCTGGTCCAGGGAGGGGATTGTCCTGCTCTGCACTGTGCTGGGTAGCCTCACCTCAGTACAGGCTATTAATGTTTATAAATATGTGAAGGGTGAGAGTCAGGAGGATGGAGCCATGCTCTTCTCAGTGATGGCCAGTGATAGGATAAAGGGCAACAGGTGCAAGCTGGAGCAGAGGAAGTTCCATGTGAATGTAAGGAGAAACTTTTCCACTGTGAGGGTGACAGAGCCCGGGGACAGGCTGCCCAGAGAGGCTGGGGAGTCTCCTTCTCTGGAGACATTCAAACCTGCCTGGATGTGTCCCTGTGTGATTTAGTCTGGGTGATACTGCTCTGGCAGGGGGGTTGGACTAGATGATCTTTTGAGATCCCTTCCAACTCCTAATGTTCTGTGATGCTGTGTGTGATACTCTATGATTTTAAGTAGTGTATAAATAACAACAACTTACATAGATAGTTTCATACAGAGTGAAATTGGGGAACTGTAAAGATTGTGTTGAACAGGAATTACAGATTAGGTGCAGTGTTAAACAGGAGGGAAAAGAAATGTCAGCTCTGGTAGAAAGGTCTGGTATGACTTTGGGTTGGTATAGCTGTGGGTTACCATTTTATTCCCTATTTAGGGGAAACTTGTTTATTGAAATACTAATTTGTATTTTGAGTTAACAATACTCTGAGATGATTTGTGGTTGTTTGCTGTGTATTATAGAAGTACCGAGTACAAAAAGTTGCCATGATGAGAAAGTGGTTTTGGGAGCGGAGAAACAGGCTCCCCACTAAGTGTCCCCCTGTCAATTAGAAAGGTGTATACAATGCAGTAATCTCCTAGTTTAAATTTATTCTATAGCATTAAAAGTATTATATAAAATTAGTAAACATTATGATAGTGGAACATTTAAAAGAGAGTTTGCTATTTAAAAGAGAATTTTGATGCCTTCACATTAATAGGAGAGGTAATCATTTCTTAATGCAAAGATTTTATAATCCTAAAGGTTTGCAAATCTTAAGCAAATAAGAACTAAGAAAGGAATCCTTGATAAGGTATTTAACTTAAATGTCTATCCACTGTCTGCCCTTGGATAATGATAAAAAATAACTCCTCTTCCAGCCTCTGTGGCACTTGTGTGTAAAGGTCTCAAAAGCTCCCTGCTTCTCCTCGCCTGAGTCGCTTAGTACCCCAGTGACAGAGCTGGCTGTGATTGTAATACCTGTGTGACAGATGAGTAGCACAAGCCCCAGAGATGTTAAGCCACATGCTCGGAGTGTTGCTGCTAGCTGATGACAGTACCAGGAATAGACTTCGAGTCTCCCAGCTTCCATGCTCTCACCTCTCGACAGCACTGCTCTGCGTGCAAACATTCCATTGGCTTTTTCTCTTTTTTTTAAAAATACACTTACATTATCACATTTTTACAGGGCCCAGCAAAGTAGCCAAAGCTTACTCATTTTACTTTATGATGAGAAGCATTTTTCACAGCTCTGCTTGGTAATAGAATTAGGTGCTTGATGCTTTTTCAGTCACACGTGTTGTGATTATGGACTTGGTTTATTCTGGCTGCGCCCCAGTTTCTTTGGATGTCTCAGGTACACTGCAGGTAAATTCCACTCTGTTCCCGAATTGGGACTTCAGCCTTTCTTGCCCTGTGGTACCCTGTATTTCAGTGCTTGTTCTGTGCTATTAGATGACTGGAACTGTTGCTGTCCTGTTTCTCCATTCTTCCATTTTGCCCTCTGTCTCCTCCCAAACAACTGTGACCTGGCTGCAGATTTCTTTTGCTTGTGTTCTTAGCCCTGGAAGGAGGAAGGAGACCTTCTCAAGCACCCAGTAGGATGAAACACAAATGCCTTTTTCAAATTCTCTTATTTATATTGAAAAAACCCTCTCAGTAGCTGTCTGGTGTTTTATTTTTCTCCAGTGGTTCCTTCAGTGGGGACAGATTCTGATTACAGTATAAGGACTGGCTTAGATTTTTTGTGGGAAGAAGACTATTGTCAGGAGGATAGGAAGGAACTTTTTTTCCACCCTTTGCACTCTCTGGATGTACTATTCCACTGCACGTAGCATAAGGTGAGTAGATCCTCACTAATAATGTCATTCCAGTGACTGTGCAGAGAGGTGTCAAAATGTTAATATAGTCATCAAGAGCCTCAGCTATTTGAATCTATTTCAGAAAGAGAGTTCAAATCAGAGAACATTTCCTGTCTCTGAGTTGAAATATGCTTTATTTTCCATGAAGGTATGTTGGAGCCTCTACCTTCCTTCCTAAAGACACAGTTGGGGGAACATTTGCCAACTTAAGCAACCCCTTGTTTTCCTCCTCACTCACACACCTGTTATTTGTTTCTTTGCTGCTCTGTCCTTGTAATTGCACCATTACAGTTATTGCTCATTCCCACAAGGGAACCGGGTACGTAAAGGTGAGGTAATTTAAGGGACATGGCAGACAGACAAATGGAATGGCCTGAATTTTCCTTTTTGCCAGTATGAGAATGCTAACACAGAGGTATTAAGACAAAAGCTTTCATACACTTCTGGGTGAAGAACGGCCAGTGCCTGGATTTCCCAGCGATGTGAAGAGCAGGAGCTGCGAGCAGCCTGATGCCAGCTACCCCAGCCACAACGTCTCACTTTGGAGTAGAGAGGCTTGTTGTGAGTAACCACCACTGCCTCCTGGGTGAGAAATTTTGTCCTGGTTCTGTTGTAATTTTATTGCTGAACATAATTTCAAGTTTTTTAGGCAAGTTCATTAAAGGATATGTGTTTTGCTATAATAAAAACAAGAATATGTATCATCTTAGCTATAGACAAATGGTGGTTATTTCCTACAGCTAATTGTATTTTGATTGGAGATGAAAATGGACAGTACTTCCCAGAAGAAAGCTTGACCCTGCACAAGACCATATTGGAAGCAATTTAGGGATTATAGTCTCTGTTCTCTGAAATCACTGCCTGTTATGTGGAAAATTCAGTTTTCACAAAGTCCACAAAATTGGCCACAGAGAGAGACATATTTCACTACTTTCAATTGTCAAACGTTTGATTTTGAGAAAGGCCTGGTTGTTTTTGTCCTGTGATCTCTGCCTAAGCCTTGTATCTTGTGAGCCATGAATTTATGGTCTGTAGATCTGAAAACAGCCCCGAAGTCTTGGCAATTTTTTTTTATTTGGTGTTTCTGGTGTGGGGTTCCTGTTCTGTTGCAAAATGGTCTGTAGGGCTTACCTGCTTGGAAGGAGAAAGCTTAGACAGCAGTTTGGGGAAGCTGAGAGAAAGGCAAAACAGCCAAATCTGCTTCTGCTGCTCGATCTGGTTTTCTCTAGTGCATCATTTTTAGCAGCAGTATTATTGCATCCCTGGGATACACCTTGAGTTCTGTTACTCTCTGGTGTGTTCTCATAGTTGCTTTTGTCTCTTCCTCTCAGGACCCTTTTGACCATCTGTGGCTTGTGGAGAATATGAAAGCTCCTTCCTGTGTCCAAGATCAATAGCTTTAAAAACAGAGCACAAGAAGCCACTAATCATCTTTTCCACCAGGCGTGATTAATTTCTGAAGTGCTTCAGCTCATTCCCTTTGAAGTTCTGCTTCCATTTATTATTGTTTTTTCCCCAATTCCTTTTTCTTCAGCAAGTGTCCAAAACTCAGAGGCCCACCCACATGTGTCCTGCAGTAGGCTAGGGCTGGCGATGACTCCTCCAGAGTCGATGCTTTTTGGACGTGGGTGGGCCACAGTACTTTTTTGGAAAGCTCTCCCAGATCCTGGAAATAAGATTTCAAAAGCCAGTTGAGATGTTTCCCAAAGCACCCTGGCTTCAGTGGAAAGCGGTGCTGCTTTTCTGTTTGAATCTTGGATTAAGAAGAGAAAGAAAAGGGAGGGGAGAAAAAAAACCCCAACAACCCCAAAGAGTCACTGTACAAACTTAAATTGAATGTAGTTCAGTTCCTCAGCTCCACTCCAACTGAATAAGAGAGTGACTGAGAGAAGCTACGTCCCCACAAATACCTCTTTATGTGAGTAAATAAGACATTCCAGCAGTGCTGAGGCTTGGCCAGGGGAAGGATTGTTAGGGGTTATTTTTTTAAACATAGATATGTTTTTAAATATTATTTTTAAAGTTAAAAAGTCATCCACAAATCCACCGAGTCTCTCTTCCTCCTGCCCTCCCCAGCAACACTGAGGGCTGCTTTTACTACAGGATTTACTTGCAGAAGGAGAGATTACGTGTAAGGTGTGCGAACAGGTTCCCTGGAATCCTGAACTAAACACAAATTCAACACTGTCATCTTTGTAAGTACAAGGGAAAGGGCTGTACTGCAAAGCGGGTGATGTGGTGTTGGCTCACTCAGGACTGAGCACGCCAGCACATCGCAGTGGATACGTACATGAGCCTCAACGTTGCTTCCAGTTGTATTTGGCCAGAATTCTCTAACTGATCTTTGGCACTCAAAAGATGTGCGCTTGTATACAAGCCCATTGATGGCTGACTTGTAATTGATTATTGCTCAGCTTGCAGGTACCAGGAAGCATATGCACAAGTTTCCTCCTCTGCAGAGATGCGTTTCTAATGATCAGACTTTGCAAACGTGTTATATTGCACATGTGCCTCAAAAATACATCCTACACTTGTAAGACTGCCACTGAATGCTAGGCAAGGAAGACATCCACAGCCTGTTGCCAGGAGATCCCTCTCTGAAAACAGGAGCTGGCTATAGTTTATTTTTAATATGCTGGATTTGTTTTAGGTTTGGGTTTTTTCGTGTGCATCTCAGTCATAACTACTTCTGGCTCCTACAGAAGTGCTGAGGCTTTACAATGAAGATGGCTTTCTTCATTTTTGCAGCATTTGTTAGGATGGAACTGAAATGTGATGAGGAAGCTTGAGCTGGCAAGGTTTCTTACCCAAATGTATCAGTTTATGAATTTCTGGGCATCTGTGCTCAATATGAAGCACCTGCTCTTGGAAGGTATGTTCTGTAAAGATTGGATGGTGGCCCACTTGGAAAGGAAGAATTCCCACATTTAAGAAGAAATACCTGTTGAAGGCACAGCAGTGAACAAAGAAGCTTGTGGCTCTGCAATGCCTAGGAATAAAAGGGATGGGCAGAAAGTCTCTACAAAAGGAAGAGAGATGTATGTAAGAAATTAAAATGTTCTGTAGTGATTACAGTAAACTGCTGATGTGCCAAACAGAGGAAAGGGGTTCTCTCTGTGTTGCTGGAAGTATGAAATGCGTTTTTTGCTGTCTCTTGAGGGCGACCGACTTATAAAGAAGTTGAGTAATGACAGTGTACTTCAGTTAGGGTAAAGGTAACTAGATACAGCTGGAGACACCTTCATAAAAGAGAATCTCCCAGGAAATAAAGCTGGTAAGGAATCCAGGCCTTGTTTCTAGTTAATACTGAAGGCACTTTCTCCTGACATCCTGAGGCGATATTCCCACTCTACACTCTGCTGGGGCAGCCTCACCTCAAGTCCTGGGTGTAGATTTGTGTGCCACAGTACAAGAGGGATGTAAAAATATTAGAGAGTGTCCAGAGAAGGACAACAGGAATGGCAAAGGGTCTGGAGAGGAAATCTTTCAAGGAGAGGCTAAAGTCCATGGGTTTGTTCAGCCTGGAGAAGATGAGGCTGAGGGGACTCCTCATCATGGTCTGTAGATTCCTGATAAGGGAGAGCAAAGGGGCAGGTACTGATCTCCTCTCAGGTAGCCAAATAAGGACTTAAATTGAAATTTTGCCCCAAGAAAGATAATGGCAGCATTGCTAACTCAAGGCTTGGATTGTCACTGAATCTTCTGGATTCAGTCCTTAGGAAAATACGTGATTCCTGAGCTACCTGTTGGTGCAGAGACCATTTGAAACCATGAACTCCAATTGCTCTGTGCTCCTAGTTTCAAAACAGGCATGTGACTTTTCTGTCCTAATTAGGAAGTGGAGAAAATATTTGCTTTTGGGGGTGCAACCTTATATTAAACACCAAGTTTAATTCTGTCAGAATGCCCTGAGGCTCACCAAGCCCTCAAAAAGAATAGGGATGTTCATGTAAAGCTGGGATGTTGGTCATCAGGGAAAAGCTTCCAATCCACTTATTCCCCTCCTCCTTATGTGCTATGCAAGGGTTACTTGAGTGTCTCTTGCACAACATCTTTTCTTGTTGCTCTCCATCTACTGTAAAGACATTCTTGCAGAAGGTGGCAGAATATTAGATCCAGCATTGGCTGCTTGGATGACATTTCTTTAATGCAAAGAATAATTTTAAGCTGTGTTCCTTTCAGCTGGTTGGTTGCTTTATTCTCCTCTTTCTTTCCCTCACCCATTACAGGTTTCCCTTTCCTGTGTTTGGAGGGGTTATGGATGGAGTTGTACTCTCAGTGAAGTTAGGAAAAGTTTTATCATGCCCACAGAAATGATGGTTGGTGGTGCATTGTTTCTATATGAATGTTTCACTGAATGTGTTGCCTTTGTATTAAGCTGCATTTTTTCCCCGAATGATTTTAAAATGGTTGGCAAGAGGGGATTTCAGGCCCTTCAAATCTCACTCCAACCCCCACATAAATGAATGTTGCTTTTGAACGTTTTGTATGGGAAAATAATGCTTAAAAATTGCTTTGAAAAACTATGAATGTAAAAACATAAGAGGTTTTCCCTAGGGTTGTTCAGTGTCTTTATCATGGTCCTGGGAATGCTCTTTGGGATGGATGTGTGAAATGGCAGGGTTCCCCCCCACCCCCTTAGCAATCGATTTCCTTCTTGCAGAGACAGAAGCCATGCAAAAACAAAGGAGATAGAGAGGGCTGTATTGCATCAAGGGAGTGACGATGGGGGTGCTGATATTGGCATGTGTACAGGTCTGTCTTTTATTTGTGACTGACTGGAGCGCATTGTGTGTATGCAAGGTTCTGCCTTGGCACAGGAGCTCCCTAATAGTCGTGAAACTTATAAAGCACAGGCAGATACATTTCCTTCCCTTCCTCTCCTTTTCTCCCTTCCTTTTGAAACCTTAAGGTGTTGACTGGTGGCTCTCTCTAGCACTTAGTATGTTACCACCCATTCACACCTCTGCTTGTCTACTGTCCCCACCTACTCTCACACTTCTCTTGCTGTAATGATGTGTTGCAGAAATAAATTGTGTGGCACAATGAATGCATGGAAAGAACAAGGGGGTATTTAAAAGCTGAGAAATAGGAGAACTGGTGTGGAAAGAGAGAGAGGGAAGTGCTTTTGACACATTGGGTTGGTAGTGTATTATAATTCAAGCTAGATGACTGCTGCGCTGGAGTGATTATAACGTTCATTTGAATGCTGGAAGTTGAATTTAACAGGAAAGGATTGGAAAACCCAGGGCTTGAAGAGCTGCTTGAGAGTTTGGGAGGTCAGGGTGTTACTTCTTGACTTTCTTCTAGGGTCTGTATGAAAAAGAAATGGTGGGGTTGGTTTGTTCACTTTGGGCTTGTTCTTTCCCCCTGTATCCAAAGAAGTTCTCTGGCAGGTACTGCTGAAACACGCAGCCTTAAAAATCCCACTCAGCACCTTGGAGATTTTACTTTATTTTTTCCTTTGTGAGGAAAGAGAGACTTTCTGTGAGAGAGAAACGAGTCAAAAGAAACATTTAGTGCTTCAGCCATGCAATCATTACACTTTCCTGTAATTCCACATCTCTTTGGGAAGATTGTGCCCCTTGATCACTCTTTGGATGAGCCATGGCTGTGTTCTGCAGTCGTGGCATGACCGGACACCAGGCAACTTCTGTATTCTGTGTGCAAAGCTCCTTCTCTCGCTCCTCGGAAGCTGGTGCTGTGAGAGCTGGTACAAAACTTTATTATTTTCTTTCCAGTTTTGTTAATTTTCAGTGAGCTCTCAATTTGAAGCGATGGCTCGCCCTTAAAGAGCTGGTTGTACTTGACAAGTGTGTGGCAGTACTTCATTAATTACAAGCCACCTTTCCCAGCACAACCTCAGTTAGGTAGAATATTTGTTCAGCGCACATAATTATCTCTCTGTCGTTCTCTCTCTCGTATTGATTCATGTGGAAAAATATGATTAAAACATGAACATCTACAAATGATTCAGAATAACAAGAGAGGAAAGGCCATTGTTTTTTTGCACTGACTATACCAGATTACTATAATTACAGCTGAATGGTTATGCGTTTCTCTGTGCCCCCCACCAGACTGTATGCTCCTTCACAGCCCTGATGTACCGTTTAAAAAGGAGAAATGCTTAAAAGAAATATCCTCTCAGGGATGTTTCTTTGACCCATTGAGAACCTTTACCTTGGCACTCGTACATGTAATCTCTGGCATAAGGTCATGCGAAGGGGGGTAGGGGTAGGAAAAGAAACGCCAACCCTTCAGACATCTGTTCTGGTGTTTCGGCCAAGAACGGGAGGGAAGGCTGTGCCAGTTCGGCAGCCGCTCCTGCAGATTGCAGTCGGCTTGCTTTTGATGCCAGCGTTAATAATGTGGGCTTCCCGCTGAGGGGTGGCACTGCCAGATTCCTAATTAGAATCTACGCAGAGCAGCAAAAGGTGAAGTGGTCACTTCTTTCCACCCTCCACACCTTCAGCTCTTCTTTCTGGTAGATTTGTTTTAGCCTCATTTTTATTTTGGCCCCTTAGCCCGATGGAGAAGAGTGGGGCTGGGGTCTTGTGGAATTAAACAACTGGAAATTTTGATGTGCTGAACCCCTCAGGAAGGCCTGGTACACCGTGGTGTGTGTGGAGATGACAGAACTAATTTCACACTTCATCCATTGTGCGCGGTGGGTTCACTTGCTTGCTCTCACAGCTGGTGCAGGCTCCTGAGACAGGACATCATTTTCCTCTTCTGAGTCGATACGGGCTACATTGGAAGAGCCAATTCTTCAGAGGACAAGAACATGTTTTTTATATCTGACTAGCAATTCTTGCTTCCTCTTAATAGTCTGTAAATATTATTTCAGAGATCTGTTTTGCTCCTGAACAGCTCCAGAACACTATTTGGTTTGTTCTGGACCAATTGGCTTCTTTTGAGATCCTTGAAAAGGTTCTGACTACTGAGGCTGAGAAATAAATGCATTGTGGGATAGTTGGCGTGAAGTGTTGCTGGTAGGGGGTGTATTTTCCTTTATCCTCTGGGAGAGCCAGCCTGGAAGCAGGCAGGACACAGAGATGCAGCTTGCAGAAACCAGAGTGGAGTAGCACAGGCCAGGCTGAGTTTACCATGGCCACACCTCTGAGATGGGGTAGTGGCACTTCCCAGGAGGTCTGTTGTAAAGGAAAGGATGAGGAGTTGGATGGAAGGTGGAAAAATAGTTAGGTGGTTTGGGTTTTTTTTTAATCTTTCTTGCTCCTCTCTTCTGTTTACTTTGTAGAAGTTCATTATAGGTCCTTGTTGTTTGAAGAAGGAATAGGATTAGTTGTATAAAAAAGGAGGCAAAATGCAACCTGCAAAATGCTGGCCAAAGCATTCAGCAGGAATTGCAGCCCTGGGCCTGAAGTGACTGTCTCCCAAGCCCTCACGAGGGATGTACAATGCTTTTTTTTCCTGACATGAACCAGGGAATTCAGCGTATGCTTGTAAGGTTTTGAGTTGCAAACCTGGAGCTGCACAAAGTTGCTTACAAATTGATACTGAAGAAAGGAGACCAGTGAACCTTTGCCAGCTGAAATTTCTGACTTTTCCTTGGCTTTACCTGTAGTTTGCTGGTAGAAAACCTGTGATCAGGTTTTAGCCTGTGAGCCAGAAGTAGGAAACTAATCAGCAGCCTTTCTCATTGCCTGATGAAATGAAATCCTTCATACTGTCCTGCCTTTTGATCAGTAATGTGATATGATGCATATTCCAGTAATTGTGAATGCAGAGCAGCGAGTCTTCTGCCAGAAGTACTTCAACACAACCGCACTGCCCACTGCAAATAACATTTGATTAGCTGACCTTTGTGATGGAAGGGAAATTCTCTTCCTTGATGTCTGTGAAATACCTACCATGAGCCAGTAAATATCTTCTAGTTAGCGTGTTATTTCAGTTCCTTTCTATTTACATCCTATAAACCAAAACAATGCTAACTGTCATTTTGACTATCTACTAAAAGGACATAATGTTTATAGTAAATATTTTTGAAAATTCCTATAACATATATATATATAATGAGTGTATATATATACATATATATATACACACACCCATAAAATTTTTCAGTTTTTCATCTCTCATTTATACCCATATATATATATATACGCTCATATGTATATATAGGTATAAATGAGAGATGAAAAAGTGAAAAAAGTCCATGTTCAAGGCAGGATGAGACAGAAACAGGGAGAAAAAATAAACATTTCTGAGACAGCAAATGTGTATCTCTTTGTTTGGTAATATGGTATCCATGTAATGTCTCTGAAATGGCCACAGTTAAAGTTCATGCTACATTAGGAAAGCAAAGTGGTTTACATTGAAACTTAATAGAAGTCAATTGTGTTTGAAACATCTGATGCAGAAATAAAACACCTTATGTTTTATGGGAGCGAGGAGCTGCGTATTTGGCACTCGTTCTTCTTTCTAAACACGTGTGCTCTCTCTATCAGTTTGAGATAATCCAGGTCTGGCTCCTGCCCAGTCACTCCTCCTCACCAGAATGACGCAGGACATGCTGCGTTTCCCACACGCACATGCATGTGCACACACAGTCACACGCATGTTCCCTCTTGAACCACAACTTCACTTGGGTGGGGATTAGCTGTCATCTTTTAGAAATCTTCAGCCTTCCACAGGAACATTATTAGCAATGAATGTCTGTTCCTTCATTGGTGTGTTCTTTTCTTTATTTGTTGTTTGGGTTCCCCCCTCCCCCCTTATAACTTTGCTGTTACTTAATGGTTTCTTAATGCAAACTTCAGACTTCTGAAGTTCACGTCAGAGTACAGTCTCTAGAGGACTGCTGTTGCTTTGATCCACTTACCTAGAGAACCAGGAAACATCATTTCACTGACATGCCCGCTCTGTTTTATAGATAGGTATGGGTATGAATTGCTCTCCAATTGAAATAAGTTTTCTTGTAGACATCTGTCAACTTCTGTTGCTGCTTCCACTCAATGAAATGCTTGCTTTCTTATGGCTCTACTTCACAGGCACAGAGTTTTACATTTTGACATTCAAACTGAAATGTGAACCTCAGCTCGTCGCTGCATTAGATGCATGCAGGCGTTGGCACCTCAGGGGTGCAGGGGGGCCTAAGCACAGGGAGTCAGTCCAGAAAAACACAAGGTATGCTTTACAAACACCAAAGCATTTCTGCACCCTCTTCCTCTTGAGGATCTGAAAGTCAGTTTGATTAGCTATTGCACTATCCTTTTCGGTAGTTAGGATTTGGATTTTATGACTAGGTGGATGTGTTGTTCCCACAAGGTTATAGAAATTCTATAGAAAACTGAAATGAATAACCAGAACTCCAAAGCTCTTGTTTGGTACTTTCAGTATTGCCTCATACCTCCTCCCCTTAGATTTGACAGTGTTATCGCTGTGATCCAATCACATGCATATATGCAAACTAAATTAGTCAATAATTTTAAATAAATGATGTATTCTTTTTTTCTCATCTAAAGTCAGATAAGCTAATGTGTGAAAATTTGTAAGACAGTCTCTCTGTTAGCAGTGGGGGGAAAAAAAGAGAAGAAAAAACAAGCATGTACCCCAATGTTAAGATTATATACATTTAGTCAAATCTTTCAAAGGAATGTGTTCATTTTTTAATAGAAATGTAACTTTTGATGAACACTTAAACCAAAGTATTTTGTTTAATGAGTTCTCTCCTTTATTTTCTGGCAGAAAGTGAACACTTTTCACTGGGAAGACTTATCCATTAACTTGATTTTACAGCTAATGGTGTTTAGGTGTAGCACCTTTTTGTACCTTTCAACATATATTACGTTACTGATAAGAATAGAAATGGTACAGGCGCTTTGAAATTCACTTCTTCTGCATTAATTACATCAGTTTCTTACATGACTTTTCCAGTTGGTGGTGTGTTACTGGAAACCAGGATTTGTTTAGAGTCTTGGTCTGTGCAAGAAATGGAGATCAGATTGTTATATTTCATATACCAGTATGTTAAAGTATATTTGTCTAACAGCTATTTCTAACAAACGTGAATTGGTCAGTTTTGTACTGTTTCATACTGCACTAGTTTCATCAATAGGAGAACAATATGTTTTGTGAAACAATCTAAAAACCTGTGGAAAACCTAATCCCAAAAGGGAGTGTGATAAAGCAGTGAACTTTTTACATCAAAATTTTTAACTCTGCTCTAACATTACCTTTCCTAGGGGATTAATTTCCATAGCACTGAAGCTGTAAGTCACCTTCCGTTACCGTGCTTTGTTTCTGTTGGCTCTCTTGGAGGTTTTTCCTTTTTCTCTTGCAAAACTTTGGCGAGTATGTGAAGGCAAGTTTGGTTAGCTGTGCCTGAGAAGTTGAGGAAGGCAAATGTCTGTCTGTAAAGAGGAATGAGTGTTGTTCGGCATGATTGAGTAGTACCTTGTAGAGTAAAATATGTCATGAGTAAGGACACTGAGTTAATTGCTGAGTACAGAAAGGAAAGGAGCTTAAGTGTAGAGCTAGCACAGAGCGTAGAGCTATATTTTGAAGGCCAGTCCTCTCTGAATACATCCTCATGATGTGAGTCTGGAAAGTGAGAATTTCTCCTGGTTTTACATATGGCAGCCCCAAGCTTTGAGCAATTCTTTGTTTTGATTTTGTTTTTGCTTTTCTTGTAATACAAGAATGCTCCAGTTTGAGGCTTTCAGCTTCTCCGTTCCTATCCTTATTTGTCCATCTCTTTGCTGTTTCTTTTTCTTTATAAGAACAACTCCAATATAAACAAGGAAATTAAATAATAATAAACCCCCATGTTAATGCAAATTTAAAGTAATTTAAATCCATGGCATAAGGCAGGAAATGCAAGTTTTCTCATATCAACATTAATATTGTCATCAAAACCAGATGGCAGTGTGGCTAAATGTCAGTCCTTCCCGGGTTTTCCCAGTGTTTTTCCTAAAGCCACACTTCTTGGCTTTCTAGAATTAGGTGAATATCTGGTCCTCCCAGATGGAAGAGAAAATTTAGGGACTCGAGCAAAAATAGTGACTTAAAACTCAAAAAGAGTTAAACTATTAATTTAAAATATGATATTTAAAAAGAAATATATTTAGATTAGTTCCCTGACCTTCAAGTCCTGATTTGTGGTTTTTGAATCCTCAGATTTGACAGTCCTGGAGGAATCTGAAGTGGAAAGCTCTGCCTGGCAAGGAATTGACCCAAACACCCCAGTTCTGCTGTGGCATGTGCTCTGTAAGTTGTCCAGTGTAAGAGTGAGACTTAGGTATTGCCCTGTGCCAAAAGTCCGAGGAAGACAGACATTCACTGGACAGCCAGGGCTCTCTGTACAGTCACCGGGACAGGACTCCTTCCTTCCTCTAACTGAACTCCTTGGACATATGGTCAGCTTATGCGTCAGCCTCGGCCCGTCTCCCCAGGGGCTGCTGGCTGGGGGTGAGGAGATGCGATGGCCCTGCAGCTGGCGAGCATCAGTGCTGCTGTCAGCAGTAACTACTAGCCTGGAGCACACACCGCTCCTGTGCGCAGAAAAAGCCAAGTCCCAGCGTGGTTCCCTGGCCCAATCTGTTGAAGACAGTAAGTCTCCCCAAGCGGGGAGCTTTTGTCTTTTCTCCCCTTGATCATACTGACACAACTGATAATTACAAATACATTTCATGTATGATGTCTGTGGAATTCATACAGCAGAGCAGACCTTCATGTTTCCTGGCTCTTTCAAGTTCTCAGTGTTAGCTTTGCATTCATCTAGGACACTCTATCTCTTCCCTTCATCGCTGCAGTTACAGTATGGCAGGAAATCCTTTCTTTTGGGTCCAGTCATCACTGTCTCCTTCTTCCTCTTCTAGGCCTGCACTTGAGTAATCCTGTTCCTTGATTGCTATCTAAATTGTCCTTATCATATGCCAGACACTGAAAGAGCTGCAAGGCATGGTTTCCTGCAGGGCACTGCCAGGCACATAGCATATGCTAGACATCTACAGGCAGATGGGGTTGGTTAGGGCCAGTGAAGCATGAAAAAACAGGGGTTTTGGTAGGAAGAGGCTAAAGAACTCCACAAACTGGTTGAATGCCATATCCCAAGCAATGTTAACAGCTCATTAACATTCCCTGCAGGGCTGGCAGGTCAGCACAGAAGGTCAAAAAAATTAAGCATTATTTTCTTAAGGAAACAGGAGGTAAAGAGGGTTAGATACATACATCTGGTGTAGGAGACAATGTTAAGGATTGGTCTGAGATAAGGCAAAGGGGGAATGCTTCCGTCTCAGTCTCTGCCTGCTTAACTAGGACCAGCCATCTGTCCATTTTCTACCTGGGATTCTCCCCATGCTGAGCTGAAACTTGCTTTATTATTCAAAAGCAAACTTGCCCAATGGCGCAAGATGTTGGAAGGCAGCTGCTCATGACCTAGCCAAAGACATCGGGAGGAGGGAGCAAGGTTTTCCTTTGAACCAGGCTCTGTAAGCATATGGTAGGCCTTGTACTTCAGGACGTGATCCATATGCTGCTCTTCAGTGCCCATATGCTTTCTATATTTTCTGTATTTATTTATTTTAATCAGGATTGAGTCTGTGATCTTGATTTTCCTTTTGCTGCTGGCTGTAATTACATTTGGTTGTGCTACTGGAGGTAAGGCAACGAGGTTAAAAATGAACACCAGAGTGTTCAGTTTTGTCCTTTTAACATTGTCTTGTCCTGTGTGTTTTGTGGAGAGAATTCAATTCTAGATTAATGATCTGCAGTGCTATTAGTTTACATCTCTTCTTCTTGTTACCTCTGAAGTGGAGTGTCATTGACTTGGGGTCAGAGGAGAGACAAGCTCCAACAGAAATGTCCTAGGAACATTGAGTGATTGTTTCACTCATTGTTTCTTGTTGGGCTGAAGGCTACAGATCGCTGCTGGAAAAAGCATTGGAATTGGGAAAGCAACTCCAGTCTGTCTCCAACCAACGTGGCAGAATTTAGCCTAAGATAGTTGAGATTTATAGGTACAAAGAAGCATTATCAGCCACTCTTTTTATCATCTTTGCTAATACAGGGATGTTGTGGCTTCAGAAGGAAAATATGTCCCAATCTTTTTGGCTGAACCCTTCCTGTTACATAGGCTTACGTGGTGGTGGCAGATGCAGCTGTTAGGTCCCAAACTGATCAAGAACCGTGCTGTTGAGAGCCAAATATTGCCCTGCAGACCTGAGCATGCAGGAGTCACTTCAACCAGGCAGCATTAACCTGATGCCAGTCAACACCTACTGAGCACAATAGTGGTGGTGTCCTGGCGTGTTGTGCCTGTTCCCTCCTCCCAGGCTCCTGCAGGGATGCCCCTGGCATCCTTGTGCAGCCTACATCAGAGAGCAGGAGTAAAGAGCTGTTGGAGCAGCAACACTCCTTTCTAGCATATCCAGCCCATTCTCATCTGCAGAAAATCCACCATGTGCTCAACCAAAGTGTTTGTAGGCACAATGGATATTCAGAAAAAAATGGAGGTGTGATCCAGAAAGATCCATTTTAGTTTCTCAGCCTGCAAGACGCCTTGTTTTCATACTGCCTGCTGGAGGGGCAGGCTGAAAACAGAAAGACATTTCTCACAGCCAAAGAGCTTTAAGGCCCAATTATTTTAACCCTGTGCTTTTTGTTTTCTTGTGAACCTGCTAAAAAATTAATAGTGAAATCCTATTTCTTTTTTTCATTTCTGCATTCTTATGTTTATAGAAAAGTAACTCCTGAAAAAATTATTCCACTTCAGTTTTGTGGTGTCGTGGTGGGGTGGTATTGTGTATTTGGTACTTTTTTTTCCCCTGTGGTAAAGAATGCACTACACTACAGGTCTAGCGTTAATGAAACCATATCCTTTTGAGGATTCACACCGGTAATTAAATGCATATTCCTCCCTATTCTTTGCATACAAATAGCAAATAAGCAGATTGAGTATTTCCTGCATGAAGTGATAACATCTGCGTATTATTGGGGAATACCTTAGTCCTTTATCACTGTGGAATAGCTCACATTTGAGATAATTTGGAATCAATGACAATTTTGTCTGAGCAAAAACAACGTCTTGGCTTCTTAAAGGCTTTATAATTGATGTGTTTTATGACCACAAAATTCTTAGGTGCTGAGAAGATCCTATGATGTCAAGGGTTTGGGACCAAACACGGGCTTTCTTTCAAGAAATAGCATCTCAATTCTTTATTTTAATCTTGTGCTAAAAAGTTTTCAGATAAGAAAGCTAGCTGTGTTTATCCAGAAATTCTTTTTGATTTCGTATTTGTAGTGACTGGAGAATATAAAGCATCAAAGTACTGCATAGAAACCTGTTTCTGATCTCAGAAGGAAGTGGGAGATACTATAAACCTAGCAGGAGAGCCTGCTTTTGTGAGAAGTTGGAGATCCTTTTCCAGAATGAAGATTTAGAAAGAAAACTATTAATGAGCTTTCTGCTGAAGGGGCTTTAGTAGAAAATAAAGCTTTTAAAAAGCAAAGATTTTTTGCAAGGGAGGCATAACATGGTCTTTACTGGAGAAAGGGGGCCAGCCAACATTGAACACCCAACTCTTAGAGGCATCAGAGTATCTGAAGAGGATGCACTTCAGTGTTGAATGGAATTTAAATTCAGTCTAGCAGGGAATATTGAAAACTTTTTTATTTTGTATTGACAACAAAAGATTCACCTTTCTCCAGTATTTTTTTGGAACTTTCTGTTCTGTGTTTTCTCCTTAACAATAATTTTTATTTTCATCTCAACTGAGAAGGAAAATCAAATGAAAAAATCCTGGAGCTTCCAGAACACAAGAATTCCAATGTTTAATGAACTCCAGGTAGGAAAGATAGCCTTTGAACCAAAAATATAAGAAAGGATTGGCATTTCAGACCTTCCGAAGTTCAGTCATTTCCGTATGTTAGAAGTTTCCTTATCAGATTAATGTAGGGCCTCGTTCGTTTTAACACTTTTCTAAGCTGTAGAATAGAAGTCAAATCCTTTAGATTATCACAAGATAACTCTCTGGGCAACCTTTTCCTTTTTTTTTTTCCATAAGCAACTGGGGAATGTTACAACCTCATTCGGCTTTTCCAACACTGAGTTAGGCTTCACTTTCTTAACCTGTGAAAGCCTCAGGCTGCTGTCAAATCAATTGCTGATAGTGATGGTAATCATTGCTCTACTGAGCCTTAAATGACAATCTTCCTTATAGTTCTGCAAAGAACGTCATCATCTTGCAATGTATTCTGAAAAGAAAATCATGTTTTACCTCTCCTGGAGAAGCCATGGAATGTACCCATGTATTTTATGGCAATCTTTGGGGGGTGGGATTTTCCAAGCGCAAGTAGACAACACAGGGCAAAACCAATCTTGACTGAATTTGAGGAATCCATGTGAGGCAGGGCATGTCCTTGATACAGAAGAGAAATGAGCAAGATTGTGAATGTTTGCTTGAGTGTGCAACTCGCCTGCTGAGCAAACTGTGTTGTTGGCTGGGAGTAGTTTGGCATTCTGGGTGCTGGGTAAGCAGAGAGCTGAGTAATGTCTGGGTTGTACAGCTTCAGAGAAATCCATCTTCAGTGTCCACCCTGAAGAGCCAGAAAAAGGGGTGAAGGTCTGAGACCTAGACCCCATCTCTCTAGATGTGGAATACTACCATTTTCTCTTTGTTCTCCCAGAAAAACTTCAGTGCATCTGTCATTATCTCTTCTTTCACCATTTAAATGGTAAGGACTGGAGAGATCTGAAAATGTGTCCTGCATCTTACAGCACTGAGCTTTGATTCACACTTCCTTTAATTCACTGCTGTGAAAAATGGGCTGGCATCCTACTGTGAATTTAAATACTCCCAACCCAGGAATAAATGGATCCCATGGCTCATTTATCTTTCAGCTATTAATTAATAGTGGTTAATTGTAGTTATGAACTGCAACATTCCAGTCTCCAGCATCCATACATTTTATTTAATATATTCTGATTAAGGTGGAGTCAGCGAGTTGGAGAATAATTAAAACAGCTCCTTGCCATCAGCTTCTTACAAAATTTCAGCTTCCTCATGAATTTGTAAGATAATTGCATCAACCTCATCAGAGAGCGCGTTGTTTTGGGACTGAAGTGTAGCAAACCCCATGAGAAGATCCATCTGAACACAGTACCGATCTGCCTGTCCCAGACTAACCTCTTAGTATTTTTCCCAGCATTGTGCTGATGGAATAACAGACCCACCTACAGTCCCTGTGCTGGAATCAGAGGATGAGATCAGTCTCAACTCTTATTTCTGTCCCTCCTTTAGGCAAACAAATAGATTATACTAGAAGTCGGGCAATCCACATCTGTGATGCTATAGTAGATTAATGGCTTCTTTTGCATTAACTTGCTGAAACCTGTTGGTACCACTGAAGGGCTAGGTCACAGAATAGGGCTGGGACAGTAGTTTGCTTAGGTTGACAGTGTTTTCTTAATTCACAATTCAAACTTTGTTTTTCTGGGGATGTATAAACAGTATTTTTCTGTGCCTTTTTGAGGTTTCAGTTACTGCTGGTTTTATAAACAGATTTTAGCCTGACAGAAATACAAAATATCATTTATTAGAATGTGCATCATTGAGCTTTGGTTTCAAAGCTAACCCCCCAGTTTTATTTGGAGCATAGACCTGTGTTTGAGTCACTTGACATAGCTCTAGGCAAAGCTGGGGGTCCATGAAGGCTGGCAGGTGTTAAGGCACATACATTGCAAACTTTAAGGGCTGTTTCCTGAGAGACTTCCTCCTGAAAGCAGCTATTGTTTGTTTAAGAGAAAGCCATATCCACTCTGCTCCCAGTGGCATCCTGAAACATACTTGCAACACAGAAAAAAAAATGATGACTCTGAAATGGATTTGATGATAAAGCTTCCCCCCACCCCTCATAAATGCTTGTGGCTGGGCTCTGGCAGAGAGATGTCCTGTTGGAAATTGAACTTCGTTCATCTGTGCTCTGGTGGGAACCCTGTGTTCAAGATAAACATGCTAGTGCTCTTTGAAGTTGTTTGCTCATCAAAAGCACAGTTACTTTGTTTGTATTACGCTCGATACTCCCGTGAGATGTAGTTCAATTTATGGTATAAAGTCTTGGCAAGAGGAAGGCAGTTTAAAGAAAAAAATCCCCCCAAAACAAAACAAAAAAGCCTTTACACTGCTGGGTAGGTGGGAATGTTGTCCTCGGAATCCATCATATGTTTCTTTTCATAGTATTAACAGATTTTGCTTGTACTTTTTCCATAGTTTATATGAAAAATCTTCCTCATGTCTCCAATACTTCTCTAAGGATTTTGGGGTATGTTGCAAATAAAATCTCTTGCGATTTTAAACTGGGCCAGAGTCTGTGGTCTCTTGATAAGATGGTAGAGGCTTCTTTTATAATCTTTGACTGCCATTGCTGTAGAAGTAAAAATTTCCCCTGGGGAGAAAGGTGTCAGTCATTCGCTTCTCCTTTCTCTGCACCTCACATGTTACTGGTTACCTTTGGTGGTAGCTTTTAGATGGTTTCATTTCCTTCTAGATTTAAATATGTCCTTTCATACAAATTCTGAGCTAGGTGAAATACATGTCAGAATTAGAGATCAGAAGGCACCATGGAATCATGGCAGGGTGTATGTACCATTCCTAGTGAAGGCATCATCCCTCCTCACATGAACCAGGATATGTGCACAAGTATTAATGGCTGATGGTATTTGAAATGTATCTTTATCAATATTATATGGTTTATTAGCTGTTTTCTTCCAAGGGTAGAGTGTGTTTGATGTCACATGAATCCTAACATTTCAGAGCTGAACTTTACCTGGGAAAACCATGTCTGTCCTTTACCTACCTTCATCTCACGGACCTAAGATGGGTCCCACTAAGCTTGGGTGTTGAAATACAATGTGCTTCACCTGCAATATGCTTGTTCTTACAACTAGGGATTCACTGCATTGGCTCATGACTGCTCTTCTCAAGGCTTTTTAAGTTATTTTTCAAACTTACCTGGAGCCTTTTAGGAACCTTCTCTTGTGGTGCCCACATTATAAAGACATAATTTTCTGAGGCTGACAATTTAACATTCACAGCCTATTGGGGCTTGAGTTCTATCACGTTTTGCTAGTGGTGAATTGTAGTTGAGACCTTTTTATTTCTCTGATCATAATTAAAAAAATGCCCCAAAACTCATCTAAAATGTTTTAGAAATAAGCCATAGTAATAGACTATTCACTATAAAAGCTATATATGTAAGTTTTGTGCAGACATAATCATATAATCCCCAATTGTGACAAATCTGGGAGTACTGGCAAGTTATAGCAAGACATGTACTATATGCATAAATGTGTATATATGTTTTTTACAAGCAGGTAAAAATGCATTCTGAGATGCTATAACTGAACTGAGACAAGATTGCCATGACTTGCTAAATACTCAATACAGGAATATGAGTTATTTTTCTTAAGTTGTGCTTTCTTTGAGAGAAGTGTTGTATTTCTTGTCTGTTTTTCTTGTCTACATTAATGATAATTGATAATCTTAAGATGTACTGATAAATTGAATATAATTTTAAGGTTCTGCGTTGCCTCTTAAAGTAATTTGCTTTTAGTACAGAATTAAAGTAGGATGCCACTGTTATGAAAATGGCCATCACTGTAACAATGATAATTTTTTAAAAGGTGAGACATCTAAATCATAGAAAAGCTAAGCTCAGGGTTCAGAGCACTTTAAGCACATCATTTTTGTGGTGCTTGCTTTGAGATTGCTTAATGTAGTCATCTAAAATTCAAGGCTCCTAAAATCACTCCACGGAATCACTCCATCACTAGATGGATTTTGCCCAAGATCACAGTGGGAGTCTGTAATAATGCTGGGCCCAGAACCTACATGCTGATTCTGACCTTGCTTAAGCTAATCTTAAATCTTCTATGGCTATTAATGTCAGTAGATTTACTTTTGATACAAAGTTACTGTCACCAAGATTAGAATTCAGATTTCCAGACTTTTCATCCTGTGCTTTAGCTCAGCAGAAAATAATTCTTTCTCCATATGCTATTTTTTGGATGAACCTTAAAATCAGACGCTTATCTCAGTCTCTTCTTTTGGCAAAAGTGAACTGGAAATCCCAGCTGGAGTTTTCTATTCTGGTTGTGTCAGAAATGTCTCGGGAGCAGCTTTCTTTGCAGCGCCTCAGTGCTGCTCATTCTGCTCCCGTTCACAATCTCAGGAAGTACAAAACAAAGTTTCCAAATTTCCATTCTGTTGTTTTGACTTAAGGAAAAAAAAAAAAATCTAGTCTACTTGATTGGTTTTGTGGTGGCTGAAAACATTCCTATTTTTAAAATAGCGCTGCCTAGCTTGAGTTGGGATCACAAATTGGTTTTATGTTTTCTCTATGTTTACCACTTACACAATGCCAACTGTGGAATTTCATTTGGTAATTTCCAATAGAGTGCTGAGGTTCCCACTCGGTCATTTGGCAGTCAACATGGGGTGTTGTGCATAAAACTGTTTTGTCTGTCTTAGTCTGTCTTCTCTTCTATGTGTCATGGGTGGTGATGATTCAAGGAGGTAAAGTCCAGTTGTATACATGTTTCGGGTTTTACCTACAGGTTTGTAAAACTATCCCTTTTCAGACAGATCTGACTTACCGCTGTCCCAGCCATGACTTTCTCAGCTCTGGGTGTGGCCTTTATCATTCCAAAGGTGCTTTCATCTATTGAGAACTCCTCCTCATTTCCTCATTCCTCTGTAGGAGCAACATTCAGACATCTTCTGTGCCTCGCAGCTCAGTACAAGGAAGCTGAGAGAGTGTGTGTTGCTTTTGCAAGCAACTGATGATTGAAGCAAAGGTAGTATCATCAGTTCTTTCAGAGGCTGTCTTTAAATTAGTGAGGTTCTCCTGAGTCTTGGTTTATCCTCAGTTGTTTGTATTGACATATAATTGGCTATGAGAAGAACCGCATGTATTCTGCTGATGGGAGACAGTGCTTAATAGCTTGGCTCTCTCCACTGAAATCTGGGTATGGTCTGGTTTGTGCTAGTACCTCCACTTGTTTTGCTTTCTCTGTCGTCCCAGAGGGAGCTGGCTCTGAAATGAAGAGTTGGTGGAAAAACGTTCACTGAAAAGAACAAACAAATGTTTCCTATCTTCAGTCCATATAGACTGGTTTCGGACAGTGCGTCTCCTGAGGTGTGCACCATGTGTAAGTACTCTTTCAAGAGGGTTATTCTCTGAGGTCATAACCTAGCAAACAAATACAGTATTGTTGGGTGGATGAGCAGGTTTTTTGTTTTCTTTGCTCAGTATTTCATAGTTTCTACATTTGTGTTTCAGTCCTGCTGTTTTATTTGCGTGTGACATTTAACAGTCCTTTTGACTCTGTACTGTCACTGAAAATCAGGGCTGACCTGTGAGCCAGTAAAGACAGAGTTAAATCAGGAGGCAGTAGCAAACACCCCCATGCCTACAATTGAGGCCTATTCAGGACCCTTTCATCAGGGTGTCCCCAACCTTGGGTGGAGAAGCTCTCTGCTCTTCCTATTATGCCAGAGAGGGCAGGTGGGGTAGCATATGGTCTCCTGTTCTGCCATCCCTGAGAGATCAGCAGAAGAACCTGTGGAGTCTTCAGAATCTGGATCACATGTATTTTGGTGGGTTGACTTGTCCTCCTGGATCATTCTTCGGCTCTGCAGGTTTCCTAATAAAATTGGTGTCAGCAGAACTCAGCAAATGGTGATTCATGCTGCTCATACTTCATGGCAACGTTTGCTACAGCTCATGGGCTGCAGGGTATATTATAGATTGAGGCACTCTATAAGACTTTTTTTTTAAAAAAAGGGGTTTTTTTTGTAAGATAAGGTTGAGATTCTGACCTATGTACTTGATAGTGGAAATGAAGATTGTATTTAAGGTTGTTACCAGTAACTTAGTTGGTTATCCTGGAACTTTAACTTTTGAAACAGCTTCTCATTGACCTAAAAGCATCCTCATTGTCCTCCAACACCTGCCACGAGGCCCTTCCACTCCTTGCTGTGGTGGGAGTCTTCATGACTGTTGGGGGACTTTGGTTCTATGATCATGTATCACAGCCTGGCATTGTCACGGGTTGCCCTGTCCTGCCTCCCTTTTCCTTGCAAGTTCATTTAGCTAATTCCTTCCCTCTTAAATTACTCTCTTCTGCTTAACAGCTTTCACAACTTGTTTGCAACCACCCGCAGTCACTGTGGTTGTGTATTCTTTTCTGGGGGATATATTAGACTGTTTATTTAGGCTGAAAGTGGCTAAGGGAAGGTTTGCAACTGTGTTTTCATGCTGTCTAGTACAAACAGAGCCTGACCATTGTTTATTTCAAAATGCACTGCAGCGAAAACAATTGATGTTGCATGCATTAATCAGAGCAAGTTATAACACAGTTGTAACTAAATCTCTTTCTTTATGGAGTTGCTGTGCCCCAAGACTCTGCGAATGGGCCAGAGAAAGGCAAACATGGTCCACAGCAACTTCACCACGTGGTGCAGTAATTGCTGCTTTGAAGAGACCATTTCACCTGCTCTCTCCTCCTTGTCAGTGTTTCCACTTAAAGCTTGTACTCAAGGCTCCAATCAAGCGAGCACCCAAATTCCTAGAGGTGCCATTTTGCAGCAATGTGAGCCTAATTGTTTCTAGATTGAATATTTTCATGGGATATCAGTCTCAGTGTTCCTGGAATTAGCATGCTCACTGAAGGATTGAAGATGCTTATCGGGCCCGACAGCTTTAGTGTCAGCGGGATCGTCGACAGCTCTGCGAAACTTAGCTGGGCTGGCGACAATATTTATTTATGTGGAATGGAGACATATGGCCAGAATCATCCGCTCCCTTTCCTCAGTAATTAAAACATCTGGGAGCACAAAAGGGCCATAAGAAGAAAAAAACCAACCCCTCTCTCTGCTAAATAAAACAGGAGCGTGGTGCCTTTACATAATTGCCAAGGCTTTCTTTCGCAGTTGTGGTGGGGTCTCTGGAGGACCAACCTTCTCTAATGTTTTTTGAATGTGTGACGGTCAATGGAAACGCAAGTGAACTGAGCGCAGTGCTCAAACTTTTTATTAATACTGTATCTTACTTTATTTTCCAAAGGACAGCTTTTAATGCTCCTGAGAGGAATTGGGGCTTATTTAAAGAGTAGCAAAAGCATACTGAAGTCATCAGCTGTTTTACAGACCATGATTACACAGTGATAGCTTTCTCTGTCTGGAGTATTCTGTAGATATATCTTTGATAAACACTATTTCACTGCGAGCTTTGAGGTTCAAATTCAGACCAGGGCAGTATGATGACAGCTGTTATCATTTGATGGATATTCAGTACAGTGTGTGAAGCGTGTTTAATACAGTTTTATGTAATTTTCAGAGATTAGGTGTCCCAAACACAAAGCCATCACGAAATGAAGTAATTTTCTAACTTCTTGGCCCTTGCGAAATCCCCAGCTGAGCTGTATGCTCTCAGCCTTGCAGGGTTGGACTTTCTAGGAGGGATCTTATTTTTGATATATGACCCTTCTAAATCCTAAAATCTGTCCTCTGCAGAGATGGGTAGCTGTTATAGAACATTATTGTTGTTTTATTATACACAGGGCTAACACTGTGCTGCCTTGTAGAGACTTTATTCATGTCTTATTCTTTGGTTTTTAAAGTTGAACAGGATCGTGATGTGAACTGTGGCTTCCAACTATCTGAATAACCTCCCAGCCTCATGTTTCTGGCAGCAGTGAATTTACTCTCACAGTGTCTTCTATAGGAAGAATGAGAAACTGAGGCAAGGAGATGGAATAGGATCTGCCCACAAGCACGTAAAAGGTCTGTGGCTAACCTGGAAATTAAATTGGGCTCCTCTGAGGCTCCTCCTGTGACTACTCTTTGTGTTTTGAAACCACAGCTGAGCAGTATGCAGAGCTCTCAGCGAGGAACCCCACTGGAGGGTTGTAATGACTTTTTTATGGTCTGTAAATGTGGGCGAGTAAAAAAGCTGCTGCCATCGAGGAATGATCCGACACCCTGTTTCTGAGAGAAGTGTTCCTTTGCCAGTCCCAGTCTGTGAGATACGCAGAGTAAAACATAGTGGGGCCAAATGGAGATTGAGCTGGTAATGAGGTCATGAGTGCACTCACCTGCTACACAGGGGCTGGGGTTTACATCTCCTCCCTGCCTGGTTTAGAGCAGGAGCTTAGTGCTTTATCCTTCTTACCAGAGGACACCAGCTCTTTGCTTGTTTGTTTTTGTGTGTGTCCTGTGTTTAAAAGCCTTTTCAAGAAGTTGTGGGCTTGGGTCCCTAAGCCTCCAACTCTCTGGGAACCATGTGGCAGTGAGACAGCAGCAGCTCGTGGCATCTAGAGACTCTGCTTCCTATCACTGCTCCAATTTAAGAGCTTCTCTGCAGGTAGTTATGGGGCTGCCATGTGTTGCTGTGTGAAATAGCATCTCCTGCCTCTGGTATCTCATTCTGAACCATGTGTGATGGTGCCTAATGTGACTTCAGCTTGCCAGGACCTGTTCTTGTAGAGCAGGATGAGATATGGCCCAGGGTTTATGATGTGGGATGTGCTGTACATAGGTGGTATACTTGATGGCTCCAAATTCAAGAAGGTCTGTAAGGAACCACATGAGATGAAACGCTAATTTAGGGAGGTGGTAAAATGGCAGAAGGGGGGCAATGATGTGAAGAGCATGAAGTCCTTTTATGAAAATTTAGGAAAAATCTTGGGACCCCAGCAGCTGGGTGCTGTTTGACATACTGTTTCTTCCATCAATACCAAAATAAATTGGGACCCATTGACAGTAATTTCCTGACTAGCTGCAGTATAGCATTGAAAGCCTCTGCAGTGCAGCGCTCATGCACTAATTTAGCTCTTTGTCAATAAAATTGCCTCCTGTGGGGTTTGGTGATGGTTCCAGTTCCTGGCTCGATGACCTGGCTGGGCCGTGCAGTGCTGTTTTGAGCTTTGGGCAGTAAAGCTTTACTCAGAAGTGAGGTGTGAGGGCAACATAGGGCATCTCACTACCCATCTTTTGGGTTTGTTCCTCCTTCTCCAGGTACTTTTTGGCTTCTTCTAGCAGCAGGTGGCTGGTCCTGCAGTGTTAGCAGCGATTGCTGATAATCAAAATGAGATTTTTTTCCTAAAGAAATCTAATCCCAATAGAGGTCAAATCCAATATACCTTTGTGACAAACAACTGAAGTTTTGGAAATGTCTAGCTGTCTCAAAGATTCAATTAAACTCAGGGTAGTTCTAGATGTACTTCCTAATTAAAGTGTTTGACATCCACGCAGACATACATATTTATGCTTGGTAGAACCTATCCCAAACAGCAAAACAAATTACTCTGACAACAAGGAAAACACAAATGCTCTCCATGTGATGGCTCTATTATCTGTGCTAATAGCTTAAGTTTCAGCAGGTGTCATGTTACCAACACTGGAATAAGCTGATATGTTTGGAAGAAGGCTGATGCTGGGGGAAGGCGCTAGTTTTTGTTGGAAGAGAACAAGAAGTCTGCAAGCAGCACCTTGGACCCAGTTCCACCCTCACTTTCTTAGGCTTGAAAATTTGGGCTGTACTCTCAAAGACACTGATGTCCTTCTGCCCTGCTTGTGTGCCACTAGGACCCTGACAATGCAGGACAATGTGCCAACAGACAGTTTTTATCTTGGAAATTGTATGTGAGTATTTATTTGGCGAGTTCCACATTGCTGCCTCTCATGCTGTGGCCAACACCCCCAGACAGACGCATCTTCTGCCTCCATGTTTCCTGGCTTCCTAACAAACCCAGAAACCACCCAGTCCCTAATAAATTCCAGTGTTATCACCCATAATTCCTTCAATCCTGCAGTCTAGTACAGACAAGCACTTAGCAAAATATGTAGGGGCTGTGTTTTGCTGCTTGCTTTGGAAGATGTAGTTTCTGGCATGAGTGGAGTTCCTAATTTATAACATTAGTTAATTTTGCCCAGGAGACTCAGGGTCCTAAACTCTCCTAATTCTGTGTTCTAGGCCCTATCGAGTGGCATAATGAGGGTGACCATGATTTAGCGTTTTTCTGGCTGGTGTAAACAAGAGATCTTGGATTCAGACCCCAGCATTCAAACAAAAAAATCTCAGAAGGAGGATTTAGAACCAAGATGTGTACAAGATTAGGTGTTTCTGCTTTGTTGATCAGCCTTCGTTTAACCCTTAATATTTATTTCCCCCTGTGCTTTACTGTTAAAAATGGTATTAAAAAAACAAGCCCAAAGCTGGAGACATCTCACAGAACAGAAAAGATTGGCATTTATTTTATTTATTTAGCAACAGGCATCTATTTTTAAAGGAGTCAATAATCACTCACATCCCTGCTTCCAAGCAGGAATAACACCGATCATAAATAGTGCAATAGATTTGGTGCCAGGTGAGCATCTACATAAGTTTTCCATTTACTTCCCTTTGTGCTGGCAATTTTTCCAAGGTCCCAGACAACCACATCTCTTCCCACCCTCCCCTCCTCTTCTGCAGTCACTTATGGAGCTGCCACCCCTTCATCCCAACCACCTCAGTAGTTCCCTTCAGGAATATCCTGGTCCAGATAGGAGAAGACAAGCACTGCAGGTTCAGAACAAGACCACATAGCAAGGCAGGGATGCTCTTCAGGGGATACTCTGCTTGTGTGCCTGTTCCCTAGGCAGATCTCTGTTTGAACGTACACAGTGTATAGACCCCTGTGGAGATGTTTATCAGAGTGCAAGTGGTAGGAAGGAGAAACCAGCACAAGCTTACCACAGACAGCATTTATAGGACTTGTTACTTGGGAGAGGAGCCTGTATTTACACTCCATGGCTGTGTAGCTGGTTAGTGTTAACATTACTTCTGTGAGCATAGAGGGAATTGTAGTAAATCTTCCAAGAATGGAGAGCTAGTTTCATCTTGTTTGACGCATTGTTTCCTGATAAGAGCTGCTGGGAAAATACTTCAGTTTTCTTGTCAGACCAAGCTCACTAAGTTGCCAGCAGAGACTCTGAACCCACAAGGTCCCGAAAAAGGAATTTAAACAGCCAGGCTCTGGAGGAAGTGAACAGTGGATTGCAGAGCGGTTGGAAGCCACAGGCAAATGTATAAAATGTATGGAAATGCCTCTTTGGGTCTGCCTGAGAAAGGAAGGCAAAGCTTTTCATTTCCTTCATCATCCTTGGTTTGTGCCTGTGGCTGGTTCCCCAAGACGTGCCTGGGCTTCAGTTTGCAGGTGGAGCTGGGGGCTGAGCTGGCTAAAATGTGTGATAGCCAAAACCTGCAAACAAGGGGCTTGCTCATGTGGGGAAGCTCTGGAGAGTCCAGGTGACTGAAATGATGCTGTGCAGTTTGGGGCCAAAAAGAAAAAGGATTCAAAACTATTGCAGGAATCTTCTATCTATTTTTTTTTGACCCTGAAGGGATTTGTGTTTGCTGCAGCTGAGTCCTGCCGCAAATCTGTTCCTTATGTTGGAGTTGCAGTTGGTGTTCCCAAGCAACCCGGATTCTCTGATAATCCCATAGATCTTTCTGGGAATCACAGTCTGCATGGTAAATAACATTGTTTTGGAAGCGTGTGTGCCAGCACACATGAAGGCTTCTGTTCTGCAACCCCAAAACCTGGGTAATTCCGAGTTGCTCTTGTGTGCATCGAGTCAAACCTCAGTTGAGTTTTTGGTGGAAAACCCACACTAAAATTTTGTGTCAACCTACATTGCAAACTGTGCCTGGGCTTGATGTGACTTGATTGCTAGTTTTCACCTAAAGTCCTTTCAGACGCCAAAATTCGAGGGTTGCGAGCTCAGATAAAAGAAACCAGACTTCCCATCAACCACAGTGAACCGGAGCCACTGATTTTCAGCAAAGCCTGCACTGGGTTGTGTTCAGCCCTGAACTTCACTGACTCCAGCAGAGGTAGGATGTTTCTCTAAAACTATCATGCACGGGGGTTGTTTCTTTGGCGTCTCTGAAAATCCAGGCACGTGCATAGGTACCTAGTGAGGATCTCTTTGCAATCTGAACTGAAAAGTATGTCCTGTATATCCAGCACAAAAATGATGACAAAACTTGAGTGCAGAGAGGGGGATGTTTGCATCCTCTTGTCTGTGTGGAGTAGGAAATACCTGTGTGTTCCTGTCTGTTCTCTGTGAATGGTTCTTTTCAATCTGAATTTCTGTTCACAAGAAAGGATAAGCACTTGTGGAAGAGCACACTTGTGACAGACACACAGAGTGACAAACTTTTAAAAAATACATGTCCCTAATTTTCTGAGCAGCTGTTTAAAAACTAGATACATGTCAAAAATTACCCTGGTGATGTCAGCTCAGCCTTTTGCATTTTTCACTACCTGTCCCTGGGCAAATTCTGATCCATCATCCTGCACAATCAGAGATGCCTTCCTTCTACAAATTAAAGTGGTTAAACAAAACGGGAACTTGAGTTAAAAAGTTTATAAATTAGCTATGAAGTTCTGTAAACATGTTTGATTTATTATTTTTTTTAGATTTAATTGCAGCTCTAAATGTTTAATTTGGAGATTTCAACAGCAGACTAAAGATTCTGATGGGGCTGCTGCAGCAACCTTCTGTCTGTCAAATGGACAGTGCTCCCAGAATGAGCAACCCAGATTCCCCAAAGACATCTATGTCAAATTGATGGTGAGCTTGGCTGGCATCTTAGAAGATCTTGAGATGACAAGATTAACCCTCAAATGCCCTGGGAGGCAGAGGGCATGCTGTTTGAAAAGGGGGAATGCATGACTTGGTGGATGGAAAAAGCTGCCAGGCTCAGCTAAACACTGGTCTTCCCTCACAAATAGTAATTGTAAAACTGGGGGGTGGGGTGCAATTAATTCTGTTGGCTCACCGTGTTTGGCTTTCTTTTTTCTTGGATATATGGTTGGATGGCGTTTATTGTTTTTTAATGTTTCTGCTGTGAAAATACCCACTGTGGAGTGCTGCTTAAAAGTTATGGGCTGTGTAACATTTTTCAGGCAAAATGTTGAGAGGTTCTGAGCATCCCCTCGCTAGTCCCTTGGTGCATTTCTCCCAACCTAGAGAAACCCTTCACAGCAGGCACTTGGTGCTACTGTGATGCTATCAGACACTAGCAAGTCACTCCAGAAATTCAACCATAGGTCCCTTGTGTTTCCCTGGAGGAAAAAACCAAACATGAAATACAGATAATGCCTTGATAGTGAAGGGAGGGTGGGGAACTGAGTTCGGACCTGTGTGCTCGCTGCTGCTGCTGTTGTAGTGTCAGCAGTGTGACTGCCAGCTCCTCCACTGGTGTACACTGGTGGGTCTTTGCTGCAGTTGGTGGAGCAAGATATATTTACACTAGAGGAAGAGCTGACCTTCACAAAGTGTAAACAGTCCTTGAACAGAAATGTGTACCTGTGGCCTTGTCAGCTCTCAAAGGTTTTGTCAGCGTTGGTCTACTGGTAAATGTCTTGGCAAACTTCCGCTAGCAAAGCCAGCAAAATCCTGTCCTTCCTGGCCTCCTACCCCAGCGTCTCCTGTTGCTGTAAGAAACCCGCAGAGCCATCCGACCAGAAGTGAATTTTCCTGTTATGGTTGTGTCCTTGGCATAATTAGGTTGGTTAGAAATGGCATGTGGCTGTATTCCTGAGTGGCTGTATTCTTAGCGGAGCTGTGCGTTGTAGGCATGGCTTGATGTATGGAGTAACAACACCACTGGAAGGGAATCGACTGTCTTGGTGAATTTAGCTTTATTACTGAGGTATGCAAGTGTTTCTACAGCTGTGAACAAAATTTATATTCTGGCCTTAAATAGATAATCTCTCTCTATTTTAAACATATTTTTCGATCTGGTAACGATGTAGATTAAGGCAAAGGTCTTGGGTTTTCTCATGATATTCCTAGGTCCCAGTTTGGAAGTAGTATTTTGAACCCAAATGTAAATGGTGTGCAAGGCTTTTATTGCTAATGGTGTTAGGAGAGCTTGAGAACCCCCTGTGCTTTCCCCTGCTTCCTGGGAATTAATCAAAGCATGCTCAAAACTTTATAAGGGATCAAAATACATATTTAATAGTGGGTAAACAGTTGGGGATGTTTTATTCCTAAAAATGAAGAATAAATTGCCTGGAAATAGACACTGAAAACGTAAAAAGTATTTAATGTCTATTAAGCAGAAGCTGATGGACCTCACAGCACTTTATTAACAATTAAGGAATATGGCTCCCACACACAGTTGTGACTGATAGGAGTGTCTCCATGTACAGCTGTGAAATACTAATGGAGGCTCCAGCAGAAGAGTTAGGACTCTCCTGGGGGTTTCTCACATTGCTTTAGACTGGTAAGAGGAAGAAGTTAGCAAGTTGCAAAAGCTGTTGCATTTTCTCCCCTGTTATATGTTTCCTGCTAAGGGGCAACAGTTTTAGGTAAAAGAATGAAGAGAAAATGGCCTCTGAGAACACAGGTTTTTTACGGAAAAATGCCTCTGGAAAAACTTGAGGATACCTGAAGGCCAGGTGAGACCTTGTGAGAGTGGAAACCCATGAAGTTTATGAGTTTGGGTTGGGGTTGCAGGGTGAGATCAGGCATATTAACACTGTGACCTGGGCTAGTAACTGCAGGTGTCCAGCTGAGAAGGGCTCTGCAGCCGTTAGCGAGCCCCTCTCAAAGTGCAGCTGATACCCAGGAGAATCGTGGCCGTGATTGAGATCCGGGGGATGAACAGCAGCATTGAGATAAATGCTTCCTATCGGTCTATTCACTAGGATCATAAATATAGGTGACCAGTGTTACTAGCCTTTGGTCTTACTCTGTGTGGGGACATCCACTGCCTTTGGGTTTCTGTCATTAATATCTCCAAGTTCTAAACTGACGCAGACCACAGTGGTTTACAGCAAGTGAATTAGATCAATTAATTTCCAAAGCAAACCTAATGGGCATTTTAGAAGAGGATTTAATGTCTCATTTACTCTCTATAGCTATCTTGTTAAATGCCAATTAAGTATCTAAATATTTCCTACAACCTTAATGAATTACAGTATAATAAGTAATAAATGATTGTTACTTCTTGCTAACATGCTGAAGTCTGCTGTTAACTTTAGAAAGTGAACATTAAATTTTTCTAGCGTGCTTGTTTGTGCCAGCAAAAGAATTATTTTTAATAACTGGATGATGTTTAAGTAACATAATAACTGGCAGAATACAGACTTTTTCTTGTCCAATAGGATAATGTTAACAAGGAAAAGTCAAGATTGCCCTTAATGGTTATGTATTTTAAAAAGTTTTTAACTCATTTTTGCGCTTAAATTGTGCAAATATTTCTGTTTCTTCCCATTAGATTCTTAACTCGATCCAGTGTTAATTAGCTCCATTTTCACATGCAGTTGTATAGCTAAACTGAAAATGGGGCCCCACATTTGTTCAAATGGGTGAAAATAGTATTATGGAATTTGAGAATGCAGTAGCACAGATATCCTTTTCAAGGTGTACTTGGTGTCCTCCAAAAACATCTGCGATTGTTTTTTTCAAAGTTATTTTATTATTTTTATTTGCAGTGAACCACAAGAGAATCAATATGAGTGTGAGGCACAAATAAAGCACTTGCAGGTGATTTCTCCCCCCATCACCATTCAGAGCTTGGCTCCATCCTTCTATTACTTGTGAACCATTCGTAAACATCTAGGTGATTTTTAATCATCCCTTTTCATTCTCTTCAAAGAAAAAGAAGTCTTGCCTGTTGTTCTGGACAAACTGGTTTGTGTAAAGATAAGAGGAACATAAAACTTCCATATCATGCAAACAGGGTCAGGTAGGCTGATGCACAGGACAGGACTTGTACATGCCTCTGAAGAACCCATGGAATAAACCACCAGCTACCCAGTTTCCACAACAGCTTTGGTGCTGTAGTGTTCGAAACCTATTGTGAATTAACCTCTTCGCAGTGAAGCATGTCTCATTCTTCAGAGGTCAACCCAGGACTTGGTTCCTCTGATGGAGTGAACATGAAGAAATTCTAACTTCACGGTGCGCTCTCTGAAGAGTTAAAGACTTCCTCCTTCAGATCTTTGGCACACCACTACTACCATGCAAGAGCAGCCTCAGTTTTCCAGCAATACTATGCGTCACGGTTGGCACCACGTTTTTCACCTGAACTCCGTGGGTGAGCTTCCCTGGGTTATGCCGAGCTGTCGCAGGCGATGGGAGCTCTGCCAGGCACTAAGCTTTCTCACAGACATGCCTACAGCTTTATGTTCCTATATGAGTGTTGTTACAAGAACTGGCTTGTGGGCTTTTGAGAGTATTCTTCACGTATTAGTTCTACGCAGGTTTTCTTTACGCTGAGGATGCAAAGGTATATCATATTTGAAGAGGACACAAAGATATTTCATCTCCAATGCTGCATTAGAAAGAATACAGAAGCGTTTTAAGATATTATTTTTCTGTTTTTAAAAGTGATGTCCTCCCCATTTATGTCAGCAATTAGTTTATTCCTAAAAGAAAGGAGGAAACTAGAACAAGCAGCGCACAAGCTCAAACCGTGCAGCTCCCTAAGTGCTTTTTTTCCAATTTATGAAACAAACAAAACAAAGCAAAAAATACCCTCCGAAGTTAAACTAATATGAAACAGCCTCAGCATTTGAACTTGTCGCATGAAGCTGGTTTAAATTTTAATGTGAGCTCTGGAGTAGATTTGTGTAAGGCAAGGTAAAGCAAGTCCCATGAAATATTGATTCTGTACATTTTCTTATGAATTTTTATACTCCAATTTAGTAAATTTTTCATCTCGCCTGCACTTAGAGGTTGCCTATAAAGTCGTTACTACCAATTGTATTAACTGTTGTAAATAAATCATCTTGGTTTCGGCTATTTGTATGAACATGGGCCGACAGGTCCCGGTTTTGTTTGAGCTGTGGACTGTTATGGCCTTAGTCTGAAAGGGCTAAAAAGGGATTATCAAAATTTAAAATCTGTCGTGGCACAGGGGCAGAGATGCAAAACCCATGAGCATCTGTCAGAGGCGAGCATCTCCCTTTTACACTTCCCACCTGGGTCAGATAGAGCAGCATGGAGGACTCGGCAATAGCAAGGTTTTCTATTTCATATTCAGAAGAAAAGGGGGGATTGACATTGCACCCTGCAGTCCTTATAGCTGCAGATCAGTCCACTGAGATATGAATGAAAACTATAACGGTTCGCACCTCTTTCAGTACTTGATTTTGCAAAGCAGTGTTTTCTTTAAAAAGCCATCTGAAAGGGTATGTTGGAACATCTGATTTGAGGGAAACCCTCATGTAAAGATTTTTCATTTGGCAGTTTCAGTCATCTAAATCCCAGTCCTCTCTATACCTAGAGCTTTATCTTGAGCTGAGATTTATATCGTCCATCAAACGTAGCCTAGATGTTCACACTGCCTCCTCATCTCTAATTATAACTTATTAAGTGGGTAGGTAGGCACGTCTGTTCTCCTACTTTGTGTCTCTGTATCACACAGTGAAACGTAGGTTTCCCGGTGCCTTTCTTTTTAAAAGTATTTCAGAACCACTTCTAAAATATTACATAACATTCAGCTGCATAAACCTAATGACTTCTTTCCTAGGAGGTATAGCATCAGTTAATTTGAACTTCTAAACTGGAATTAGAAACACAGTTCAAGAGAGACTTAAGGTGTTTAAATGGTTTCTTTTATTAATCTTGGATTAATTAACAAGGAATTTTTTTGTTATTTTTTCTTTTCTGTGTTCTTAGTCCCCTTTTTTTCTGTTGAGGGCCTTGATCAGCAAGTTTCAGCAACAACTGTTGAGATTGGTCAAGCCTGAACTCTGTCATAGACACAAGCGCAGACTGTGTGCTGGTGACATTGTGTGGCTCCTCGGATCACAGATGTCACAGTCACTCAACGGGGACCTGACTTGAAGAAAAGTTTTGCAGGTACTTATACCCCATAGCCTTGAGCAGTGTGTATATAAGTCCTTAACCCTAGAGTATATTGTCAGTGTTGTTCTGATGGTGGGGACACTCATGTGGCTTACTGAGGTTCCTGCATGAGGAAGAGCAGGTGTTTGTTTCCAGATCCCAGTACACTGTAGTTAAATTCGAATTTATTGTTTTATTCAGAATAAATCTCCATTAAATTTCTGCTTATTCTGAAACATTTTTGAGACACTGTAATGAATATTTGGGCTCTTTTCAAATGAACCTTATGGTAATTTGATGACAAAGCATACCAGGTGCCCTTTTCCTGCTTGTCTGTTGTATATATATAATTTTCCAATAAGTTTTTACTTCATCTACCTATAAATAGAGATCATACATCTATTTTAACCATGTCACTAAGCATAACTTGTTTCAGAAAATGATTCCGTTAACAAATTCTTTTAAATGTTTGGAAAGAACAGTGAGGCAGTTCATAACTGATAGAAATTCACTCAAAATGCTCAAATAATACCCTGACTTTTCCTCTCCTATCCTCGGTTATCCTGCTCAGAATCTAGCTATGCTCTTTTGTTTCATGTATTGCTTGTAAGTTGGTTTTTAAGTACATTTATAGCAGTGGTACTCAAAGAAAAACATCAAGTATTTTTCAAAAGGAGCAGCACCTCGTTAGTTAAATCACTTTCTGTAATAATCCCCTCATATTTGGTTTAATTTGCCCTATGTCGCTGGAGCTGACCTTTCAGCTGTCTGTATATTTTAAGTGTTTATGTAAACAGCAAAGGATCCTGTTAATTACAGAGCCTTCCTCCCATTCAGCCAAGCGATGTCCGGCCTTCTCTGATTGGGAAAGCGATAGGAGAAGCGGCTGGGAGACAGGAAGGAGGTTGCTGAAAGGGAAAACGGAGGGAGGCAGGCGGGAGCGCCCTGCAATAAGGAAAAGTGAAATGGAGCGGGGCGTGCAAGTAGCATCTCATGCTGGGATCTCAGGAAGCTGGGAAAAGGGATATGTGTAACTACTGAGCTGAGTTCTCTGTGTCGAGGGTTATATTGCCAGCAGGTTTGGCCCTGGAAGTTCTCACCAAATGTCAGGGTTCAGTTTTGTTTCGTATTCCCCAGTTTGTACTGGGGAATGGGCAGGCTGACACACTAATGTCTGATCTGAATTTTTTCTCCAAGTTCAGAGGTGGTCCCTGAAGCTCAGTGTAGTTCAAAACCCAAACATCCCCCTGGCTAGGTCTGCTGCTGTTCCCATGTCTGTTGTGGAGCTGCTGAGGAGGTTGTCCTCAACTCTTAAGGGTCTCGCTGCTTTGAAATCTACTGTTCCTTTACCCTGGTGCCATGTAGCTCTTCGACTTCGCTGTCTTATACAGAGATCACAGGGCTTGGGTCAAGGTGCCTTTTCTGTTGGGACACGGAGGGATTTTGCTTAATGACAAAAGGAGTATCACTGCAGAAAAACGTGAGGCTGGTATTAAACCTTCATGGAAGGGTCGGTGTCTGCGTTTCCTTACTGTACTGGAAAGGAGAATGATCTGTAGAAGAAACAAAACCAAGAAGCTTAATTTTCCCTTCGTGTATTTCTTTTTACAACCCTGATCAGTATGGGTTACTCTGAATTTCCATGCTACTCAGCTTCATTGTAGCTGTGATGTTGGAATGATGGCAATGGTGTTTTGCTGGTTTGGGGTGGGTGGCTTGGGACTTTCCCACTACAAACCTATATATCATTGATACTTTTGTACCTTCCTCCCCCCCCCCAAAGCTACAAGTAAAATCCTGCTGTTTGGTGTGAGCCAACAAAGTGTAACTCAGCTGTAAGTGAAAGCCTTTTGGGGGCAGCTAGAAGCCAATATTCTATGAAGTTTGGATATTTTGGCTTCATAATATATAACAAAAGCTGTTTGGTTATAATAGTATTCTCAGCCTAAAATCATTATTTTTAGATAGCTGCTAACTGTGTTGTTTTGAAATACTGTAGTGCAAACAACAAAGATGTAGGCACAGCTTATAAATTTGCAAATAAAGTATCAGAGAAGGGACGATAACTGAATGCAGGGAGAAAACCTTTGCACATATTCAACTGAACTTTTAGCAAATTGGATACAAGAGGTTGTTGTTTTGGCTGTGGTGCTGCCAGGTGTCATAACACAAAGTCGCTCTCATCACAAATGAAACGGAGGGATAGCACTCAGCAGGTAGGAACCTGTTCAGGCATCTGGTAACTAGGCTTCCCAGTAGTTATGTATGGTTAAATTCTGTTAATATCAGTATATTTTTTTTTGTCAATTGGGAAAGCAAAAGCTCAAAGCTACCTGTTTTGATAGAAAAAGAATTTTTAAACATGCTTTCTTTCATTCTGTGTCTGTAGTGCAAATGGAAGCACAGATAGCCAACTACTGCTTTGGGTGTTTAAGGGGAATAATGAACATCCAGGTATAAACTCCTAACGTAGGCATCAGCTTTGGCGTGTATTTGCTTTTTTGCTGAGTTTCCTAACTCCTCATAACTCACTCTGAAAAGACTTGAATGTCAGGTGCTGGGAAGTTCAGCAGGGAGCAAGGTCAGACCCAAGGGCCCAGCGTTTTAAGAGAGGAGCAAATTAAGTTCACCCTTCAACCCTCTGCTCTGAGAATCTGCCACTCCTGTAAACCTGTTTTAGCTGTAGTCCCCTGAAGTCTGCCAAACAGAAACCAGAATCATTTCAGTATATATTTCTCCTGGATGCAGGCAGTGTCAAGAAATGCAATTTTGTTAGATGACCGCATTAGCCCTGAACTTCTCAGACAAATCTAAAGAAGAGAAAGAGTTTATTCTGGCTTCTAGAAACTGATGGGAGCCCTGTGGGGCGTAGGTTCAAATTTTTAAATGTTCACATCAAATCAGATAATGGTATCCACCCCCTCAAAAGCTCAACGGGTGGAGAAGAAAAGAACATACCAATAAGCACATGCAATCCTTCCGAGTTCATTATACGGCAAGTGTGTTTCAAAGGACCTTGAGAGCGTGTTTCCAAGGGAGGGGTAAGGTCGATGCTTGGATGGGAGAAGCCAATTGAAATCGATGGGAATTGATTTAGAGTCCGGGGGCACTGTGTTAAAATCTCCAGTCTTACGATATAGCTTCATGAATATTAACAGGAGCGGGATCAATATGCAGCTGATTTTCAGATGTACAGCTGGCTCCTTTTCGTCTGTAGATTAAAGAAACGGCGGTTATTTTTTTCTTTAGATAAGATTCAGAATTCTAGAAAATGACTCGGGACTTTAGATCCTGTTCTCCAGGAGCGTTTGATAAGGTTTATGATATTTCCCTACTTTTAAAGTATGTGTTCCCCTGCTTGTGTTTATCTCTGGTGTCTGTTTCAAGAATTTCACCTGAACAAAGCAACAAAGCAGTGCACTGAGGTGCCCCTTCTGTGGGTGGCTCTTTTCTGCCCTAAGAAAGGGTGATTTTGGGAAGCCCAGTGAGACAGCATTCCCTGCCTCCCACCTGCTGGGCACAGCTGCCCCTCTCTGAATGAATGGCTCTACTGCTCGTTCATTCTCCAGCTTCGCAGAAAGCCACCGAATGCTGAGAAATGCTCTGTCTGTTCTGTGGCAGGCCCAGTGCTTGAATGTTTAACGCACCGATCTGAAAGCTCAAATGACCGACACCATCCACTTGGAAGAGCTCTTCAAGGCTCAAAGGCAGAAACCCGCTCTGCTCCTCTGTCTGCAACGCATTGGCTGAACCTTTGCAGTCCCAGATGCTGCCTGAGCTGTGAAAGTGAAATCAGGCTTGAAAATGTTCTTCCTTAACAAAGGATGCACATTATTTGAAACATCCTGAACGTTTTTGTTTGTTTGTTTTTGAAAGTGCAGGTCAGGATCCAGACTTGGCAGTTTGTCCCAACTTCCTCAAGGAGCTGAACACATGCCCCAAGTCCAACCGAGCTGCTTAAACTTTGGGAATGTTTTGGGCTCCTGTCTACAGCAGACAAAGATTTCTGTATTCAGGCTGCCTAATAATAAAGAATCATATATTGGATTTTTTTTTAAAATTAAAAAAAAAAAAAAAAAACAAACAACAAAAACCTCCCCCAAATAGCAAAACACAACCAAAAAAAAACCCTGAACCAACCAAAAAAAAGACTCAAACCTGCAAAACTTCCTCTAAAATGAGAAGGGTTTGGATTTAGCTGTGATAAATTTGGTTTTGTTTGTCAGGAGTGTCAGTCCTCAAGTTCATTTGGGCCTGTGGGGCCACAGCACTTCATGCTCCTCTGGTGTTGCCAGGACCATTTCAGCTCAGCCACAAGTTCTGAGATCTTTCCATGGGTGGGATATTTTTTTCTACTCTTAGCATGAACAATCCAGATTTTGCATGCCAAGAAGGAAGAGACCCTCCTGTCCAGAGTCTCTTGGGGCAATCCCAGTGTTTTATTGGCAGTTTCCTGCCCTGGGGATCCTGCACTCAGAGGTAGCTGGTCTAGGCTCTGGCTGCAGACTGCTTGTATTATAAGGACCGCTCGTTTGTCTTGTTGTGGCACCAGAAAAGATGCTCAGGATATGCTGCTAAACAAATATGAGCCATGGTCTATAGCATTTACAGTGGTTTTTTTTTTTAAAGCCAGTGTGCCCTGAATTTCACCTCTCCCTGGGACTGTGGTGGATTGGGTGTGTTAGCTTTATTTAAAGCCGAGATAATTAAACTGTATATCTGCTTAAGGGGTTAATGAAAATCTTTCTATAATACGATGAAGATATTTCCCATGCATGTTGCTCAAATAGTTCTTCTGAGGTTGTCATGTCTCAGGTGGACCTTTGCATGATGGAGCTGAAGCACCTGAGGGCTTCTCCCAAGCTCTCTGAAGTGATTGGCAGGGAACAGCCAGCGAGTTCTTCTAGTAGCTTAAATTTTGCTTGAGTCAGGTTTCTAAATACATTGTAAAATACTTCTGGAAAGCTTGAGTCTTAGGACTCAAAGATTTACTGCTATTCTTGTGGTAACCCTAGGTAGTATCTGTCAGACTGTAAATCAGAAGGTTGTTAAAAATATGTTTGTTTTATTCCAGTTTTATCACTTTGGCTAGTGACAGAGATGTATACATATGCAAAAGATATGCACATTATCTCTGGCATCAGATACTGGAGTAAGTTATTGGAGTTCAGCAGTTCACTATAGAGCCCGTGCGTGCTAAGGGTGGTCTAATGCAACTTCGTGCTACTGAAGTGGCAAGGTGTGCATCCAGCTATGGTTTGCTGTATCCCCATGCTGCTTAGCTGCTCCTGGTTCATCTAAACCAGTTTTTATTCCAAAAGTGACAGTTACCCCTGTGAACTCTGGTGATGGTTTGTGCCTCTAAAAGCATTGGTGCCTTTGCGTGTTGCACACTTGGTTTGGGTTTGAGAGAGTGCCAGATATGGGACAATTCGCTTGTATTTGCTTAGTCACTGAATTCTGTAGAACTGGACTTTGTAGGCTGAGCTGATGCTTGTGATGGGGTGTGTGTGTGTGTGGGGAATAGCTTGGAAAAATTAGAAAGAATCATGCAAAATGTTTCCTGGGAGTTTTTAAAGGTCCATGTAGCAGCGCAGCACTGGGTTTCAGAACAGTTTTTGAAAAATAAAAATGAGGTGGGGGAAGGCAGTGTGCACAATACAACACAAAACAGGGTAAACTTTGAGACTTTGTCTTCCTATACATTATTCATTGCAGCTAGTGAAAGGCAACTTGGCTTCTCTTGTGTTTTTGACGGCCAATTGGAAATGGTGAAAATGTTTGTAACTTCTATTGTGTTTTTTCCTAATTAGACAAGGCAAATAGTTTATGAAGAGCAAGGACAGAATTAATCATGGGCTCTTGCTCATCACAGCTGTGCTCTGAATGCCTGACAGAGCCACTTCATGGCATATAATTCAACATATAGAATAAACATATGACAAAGGACATAGTTTGGAAAGCATTTTCAGTGGTGATCATGTTTTTTTTGTGAAGTCCTGAGCACAACTGATTACAATTGAACTGAATGGGAACCGAGAGATGCTTTGGAAAGTGAAACCCTTGCTGGCATTTTCCAAGAGGAGATCTGAATCTGGATTACAGCTTTTTATGCAATTTGGATATAATTTTTGTCTAATTTGGTGGCTGTATAAGCATATTGAGTTTTTTCTGCAGGCAGTTGGTTACCTATGCATCTAACTAACTTTTTGGGTTTGAAAGCATAGAAACCAGGAGGTTTGTGACTTTCAAGCCATAAGATTAAAGTCTTTCCCCATGTCAATCTTATAGAATATAAATACAGTTTCTAGTCTTATGAACTATACCTGTTTTTCCAATGATCTGATGCCTGTAGCAAATGTACTGAATGTTTCTTATTGACTTCAAAAATTATATCTCTTACTATTAGCTTTTAAAAGAAATAGTAACAAGATTGCTGATTGCTCTTTGAATGTTTTTCTTTTCTATCTAACCAAATCTGAAGTACTTTTGCTGTATTACTTTTGTTTTCTTTTTTAAAAGCCCTCTCTTACTTTTTTTTTGGTAAGAGCATCTACACTCAAAAATAATGTTACCTTTTGAATTGAGAAACACTGATTTCAGTTTGTGGGGTGCAGCTGAAAGCAGCTTCTCAGTCTTTTACCTGAGCCAAACTTAAAAAATTATTCACAGCCAGTTTTAGTTATGAGTGGATGTTTGTCTTCCTTTCACCTATGCATCCTGAGTAGCTGACCTACAAGTGCAAATCCCATCTAGATGTGCAAATGCCCATCATTTGCAGCTTTAGATAGTTGTGTCCACATTTTAAACATCTCTTTTAAATCACTTTGAGCATGCTACTGACAGACATACCCACGAATGTAAATGTTAGTTCATAAAATGTTGAGCATAAAAGAAAGGATGTAATTCTCCATTACATCATTATTATACTGCAGTGATGCCTGTAATAGCCATGCTGGTGTGAAAACTGAATTGACTGAAAATGTGGCTCATTTGGCTCTCAGTTTATCTCCTCTTAGAACAAAACAGTCACAGACTTCCATTTTATTTTGTAGAGTTTGTATACAGTGTGCCAAAACACCTGCAGTAATCTCTTCGGCCAGCTCTGGTTGACAATACTGAAAGTGTTGCAACTACATGGATTAGAATGTCAGAGAGATTAGAGACAAGTATGTGAATATGTAGGTGCTTAGTGAGAACAAACCTAGTCTTTTAACATCTTTTGTAGTAGTTCCATATCACACAGTATAAGCAGATAGCAGATATTGGATCAACTACATGTTTGGCTACTGATTTTTTTCTTTTTTTTTCTTTTTTTTTTTAAAAAGCAACCCAGTTTTCATGGAGCAGAACAGTATTCTTGCTTGTTTGTGTTATAAATTGCAATGACAAGTCTGTTATTAGCAGACAGATTTCAAGCCCGGTTGTTTCTTTCAGCGCCTGAGACTGTGCACACGCTGGTGTTCAGCGGACTTTAGGAGAGTTTAAATTCTCATACTAATAGATCATGGAAAACAAAACCACTACTCCTTCCTGGTGTGTGGTACTTTAGTATAGCAAATCAAAGTTTTACTGGGTTCAGAAATGCCGAAGCAGCACATTTGATACTCCTCAAAAAAAAATACCAGCTTCTGGAAGTGAAGAACATCTGCATCTAAAACACGCCAATTAGCAAGAAGACACGAGTGATGCTAACGCTCTCCGTCTATTTTTGGTCACTGTCTACGTGATCAGGAAAAAACAGAGAATGCTATGGCTTTGGTTAACTCTTCTCATTCCTTTTTTTAAAAAGTATTTTTTCTCATTTTCTGTAGTGAAAGGTTGGTTATCAAAGCCTGGCTGTGAAGACTTAATACATGGCTAGAAGAACTGAGCGAATCCATGGTCATTGGTAATTTACATGTTATATTTACTTAATATTCTTCAGGGTACTGAGTATAACGCATGACACTTTCCTATATAGAAGGCCAAGAAAAGGACTATGCATTTACAGAAGCCACATTTGTATACCTAAAGCTTGAATTATCACCTCTGCATTTTTTATTTAGTTTTGGCTTCTATCATATTACTTGACGTTGTCTTATAAAACTGCAATGACAGTAAGCCTGAAGAAAATGTAAATTTAAATTTCAAAATCATTTGAAATCTTCTTTAATGGAAAAATAGCTTTGAGGTCTGTTTTCTAATGCATTTCTCACCTGTGGGAGCAATCATATATCCTTGCGTTACTTGATGCTTGTCTGTATAGGTCTAGATGACTTCTTGATTCAGAAGTGACTTCTACAGACAGTGAAAAACACTCCACTCTTCTGCGAAACTGTGAAATATAGAATGGTTTGGATTGTCTTAAATATAGAATGGTTTGGATTGTCTTGGCATGTGGTTATTTTTCGAGTCTCAATCATGAAAATGAGATCAGGTTCATAGCTATTGGAGTGTGTGAGGTCAATATTCGCATCCCATGAGCAGTCATATAAGTCACACTCAGTTGCACAAATGTTAGGTGAAGGCGATCTCTAGAGGAATGTAAATGGTGAAACAGTCTTACTGGAAAGTTCCTTTCGAGCTGCAAATGTTCTTTGTGTTGTTGAAGTGGTTCCTTACAGTTTGATGCGCCGTGTTTCCAGCAGTGTCTTGAGTTAGTGCTTAGGTCTTGAACAAGGAACTGAGATAAAACATCAGGTCCTCGTACCTTCTCCATGTTGTCTCGTGTTTTTTAGTTACCTCTCTTTTTCAAACATCATTTCTCTCACACTCCGTTTATTTAAACACAAAATATTGTTGAAATACTGACTTGAAAAGAAATGTGACTTCTTCCCATAATCTTATTTCACAAAAAAAGTGTGTTTCTTTATATGCATGAATTGTAATTCCAAATGCACTCATATTTGGTGTGAAAGAGCTACACATAGTGATATTTTATATCACTATGGAATCGCTGTGGAATCACATTGCGATATTTTATAAACACGACAGAGAAGGTAAAACTGCTTAAATCTACCTGGTTCAGAAGTTATCCAGGGGATGAAACTTAGTTGTCCTTATCCTCCCAGAAGACTTAATGAGATTTGTCATCCTCAGGAAAGGACAGGACCTCTGTCCCATTTTGCTGGCAAAAAAATGAAGACTGGTCCTCTATTGCAGTCTGATGTAGCTGTGTTGCTCAAAGTGCTTTTAAAAGTGTGACCCAAAGGCTGGATGTGAAGTAGCTGAAGACTTGGCCTTGATCCCTCTCGAAATGTTTTCCTCTTTTGTTCCCTTAAATGATTCAGGTTTTCAATTTGCTAATTCATTGCCATCTTGTCCCATATTGTTTCTTAGTCCAGTCCTGATCTGTTTGGAACTATGCGTGATTAAACTTTAAAATTGGTAATTGGTACCAAGCTGTGCTGGCAGAAGACACCTGAGTAGAATGTATCAGTTGACTTTCAGAGTGCAGAGATGTACTGTTTGTGTGGCTACCTCTTTTTATTTAGGTTTCTTTATTTTTAGTTACTTTTTAATAAGATTTTGTTTATAACATTTCCTTTTCCAAAATCACTTGTTGAAAAGTCTGTTGAGAATTTCCTTCAAACTGTGTCAAAGCATAAACTCATAATACCTTGTAATTCTTTAATTCTTTGGTCTGTGTGCCTGAATATTTCACAATCACCGAAGTAGAGCAGAAGGTGCAGCTTTAAGTTAATTGAGAAGACTTTCACCTTTTGCATAATGAGGCAGAGGGGACATTGAGCCCTCACTAAGGACATAACAGACTCAAAGACTTAACAGAAAATCTTTCGATACTGATCATTAAAAACATACTTCAGCTGGAAGTTGAGGCTGGTTCACAGCACCATACAATTCAGTTACTTGCTGTTTATGTGACCTGTGTTGAAAGCTGTTTGTGGCTTACCTTGAGAACTTGTGTGACTTCAGAGGCACTTCATAGGAAGGTCTGGGTTGGAAGGGATCCCAAGGATCACAGAGTTCCAACCTCCAGGCCTTGATCTACACAAGGTTGCCCAGGGCCCCATCCAACCTGGCCTTGAACGCCTCCAGGGATGGGGCATCCACCACCTCTTTGGGCAGCCCATTCCAGCCCCTCACCACTCTCTCTGTAAAGAGCTTCCCTTTAATACCTCATCTAAACCTTCTCTCCATTAGTTTTAATCCATCCCCCTTGTCCTGCCAGTCTCTACCCTTTTAACAAGCTGATTCCCCTCCTGTTTCTCTGCTCCCTTCAGGGACTGGAAGGCTGCAAAATATGAGGTCTCCCCATAGCCCTCTCTTCTCCAGCCTGAACAAGCCCAACTCTCTCAGCCTTAGCCTCTCTTCACAGGGGAGGTGCTCCAGCCCTCTAATCATCTTTGTGGCCTCCTCTGAACCCTCTCCAACAGTTCCACATCTCCACATCTTTCTTGTATTTGGGGCCCCAGATCTGGTGGGTTTCAGATGAAGCCATTTACAGTGGTGAAGGCTCTGCACCCGCTTGCTGGGCTGCAGTTTTAAGCCATAACTTAATGGCTTTGAAGTTGATTTACAAATATTTTAGAGCTGTTTTATCTCAAATGTTTAGCAGTTTTTCCTCTCCTGTCAGGTAAAACCAACTCTGGAATTACTTATTGTTATTTGAAGCATAGCATATGGGGAAATAAAAAAATGTGTTGCAGGTAGAGCAATAAAATGAAATCCTAATTAGTCATTGGGTAAACCTGACAACAAGAGAGGGCACCAGTACTCTACAGATCCCATGTTGGGTATGTTCATAGGTTTCCCTCTCTAAGTGTGCAGTGCTGATAATGGAACAACTTTTTGGGGTGGAGTGAACTCTGTGTTTACTCATATTTGCAATTTCAGTGGAATCCTTCCAATGCTATTTATGAGACCTTGAACAGACTCTGAGATAACGAGCAGGAAAACTCATTGCAGAGCAGTAGTAGCCTCTATTTTAATCCTCCAGACCAGATGTGTCAAAGACAGCTATAGTCTTGTTTCCACAGCGCTGTAAGAGATGTGACCTTTAAAAGGGACCCCTTAAGTTTTGCAAAACTGCACAGAATCAGGCAACATACAGTGTCTAGCTGCCTTTCCTACACTAAGAGTGGGGCTGGTTTTTACCATGTTGGAATTCAGAGACCTCCATATCATTGCCACAGAAAGAGTCCACTGAACTGAATGAGAAAATTTTCAGGAAGCTCACAGGATCTTTTTCTCTGCTGCCAATCAGGGTCTTAAATTCGCTCAAAATTGTATCTTTTTGACAGCAAGAGCTATGAATGGTGACGAGCCCCAGTTTGTGAAAGAAAATAAAAATGTGAAAAAAAATTACATTTTTTTTTTCCTTGCTGAATTTTCAAGGTCCATGGACATTCTGGTCTTTGTATTTTGTGTTTCTTGGCTGTGTATGTTCCTTTGGGAAAACAGATGGATAAGTTTGTGCAGCACTGGAAAATGTGATTGCATCATGGGTAGTTAGTTAAAACCTAAAACACAGAGAGCCAATACCTTTGGCATCGGTCTCTGAAAGGCTCAGTCAGACCTGTTAGGGTGACACTGCTGTCACTACCCCACAGGCAGGCTGAAACCCTGAATGCCTCAACTGTGGTCTGAACCGAGCATTAGGAAGTGTGGTCGTATCACTGCCCAAAGGGCCATTAAATGAAGTTCATCATAGATACATATATATCGTATAACCTTGTTCCAGGGATTTCCTTAGTTCTTTCATTTAAGCTTTGATTTAAATGGTAGTATATTTTCTAAAGACAGGCAACAGGCGACCCAACAAGAATGGGAAATGATCCTATACATACTAGTAATTCCAGCTGCAAGTGCAAATGATGGTTGGGGAAAAAAAAACACAACCCCACAGTCTTTTAAACATTGTCAGTTTGAAATGGGGGTATATAAATTCTAGGCATTTGCAGCATTCCCCATACCTTGAAACGAAAAGACTTACTAGATATTTATCCTACAGCTTCTTAGGTTTCTCACTTTATAGTGTCTTTGGTGACTGGTAGGCTCTATTTATATTAGAGTCTGTGTAATTAAAGTCAAGGCAGTGATGTTGCTTGAGCTTCAGTGAAAACACTGAAACACTGAAATCCTCTGGCTTAAAATCTGGATTTAGGTCTGGCATAACTAGGTAATGACTAGATATCAAACGGTTCATATACCTTTGCATTATAATTGATCTCTCTTGCATACCTATCAAAATTTCTTTCCAAATGTAAAACAGCCTGTGGCTTTCCCTATGTAGAAAGTGGATCTTGTCTTCCCAGATTTGAAGAGTTGATTCCAGAGAGGTTTGCCAGGGTTTGGTTCCTCTGAAATGCTTGCTATTTCTGTACAATTCCCTGAAGTGTTTGATGGTTTATTTGATTTCATTAACATTTGGAAAGGATTTGAGGAATTGCATGGTTTGGTCACTACAGTAAAAAGATAATAATGCTCCTGGGAGAGGCTGAATGTGAAAATTGCATGTGAGAAGTTGCGTGTCCATCCTTGAAGGCTGTAACAGCCCTCCTCTGTGGTGTGCAATAAAGTTTTAACTGCTCTAATCAGCAAGGGCCATCGCTACCTCTCATGTCAGAGGAATGGCTCTTTTACATGATAACATCTGAGGGCTGGTCTCATCGATGGCCATGCCTATATCTCATTTTCTTAGCATGAGACCATGCTTGAGTCCTAACTTGTCGCATGTTGAAACAATTTGGAGGGGAGGCGACCATGAGAGGAGGACTGGCTGGGATCTGGCATTGGATGAGGGAAGCTTGTAATCATGTTACCTCTTCCCATGCGCTCAAGCGTGCCTGTATTACAGGCACAGTGAGAAAGCCATTTTCTTTGCCTAGCTGTCTCTTTCCAGCTGCGTAATGCTGTGCAGTGGTGTCAGAGCAGACTAGTCCTCTAGCCTCCTTTCTTAAAGGAAATGTTGTTAGTAGGAGGGCAGCAGGGGAGTTGGAGGCAGCTGAGCTGTGCTAATCCACTTGCTGGCACTAAGAGCCCACAGAGAGCTCTGGGCTGCTATTCTAGGAGGGCTTTAAGCCACAGTCTATGTGAACTACCTGATAAGTGTTGCTCTGACTCCTGTATTTCAGCAGCACGATATGAAGACTCTTGTGGAGTCTTGTGGGTTGTTCTGATGAATTTGGCCAGGATGTGAAAGGACTTGTGGGATGTGGCGCAGTTAAACCATCAGTTAGGATCTGAGTTTTTGCAAGACTTCAGAAGAGGTTGCAGTGATTCCTGTGTCATAACTTGCTGGCAATGGTTTGCCCCACAGACCTTCCAGTGTTGCTTGCAGCCATGGGAAATCACAGTTAAGAAGAGGTTGCTATCACAGTAGCCCAGGTTGACACTGAGGATAAAACAGCATGTGGCCCGCAGCACGTTCCTTGCTCGCTGTCACTGCCTAACAGCAGAAATGTAGGAATATTGAAGTAGCCTCTTTATATTTTTTAACTGGGACTCTAGGGTCCTTGTATGTAAACATAGTCATGTAAGTCTTACCCAGTATTTTGGGATGATAACATAGGGGTTTATCTTGAACCTTTGAAAACTGCTTACACTGGAGTCTGACATGTTTTGTGTGATGCAGCCTTTTCTTGGGAGTAGGGTTGCCCTGCTCTAAATTGTAAAGAAAAAAACTTGATTTTATTTTTCTTTCCTTTTAGAAGCAAACTAACTGTAAATGAGGCACAGCAGACTTACCAGCATACTGTTGCTTTAGTCTCTTGTGCTGAGCGTTCAAGCTGCAGTTTACAACCCTCCCTCCTGTCTCAGCCCTTCATTCCCCACCTCATCTCCCTGCACCATACGTGTGTTTCATCTTAGACATGGGTGTAAACTTGTCTATCCCTTATTTTGCATCCTTCGAGTATTATTATAATCAAGCCAGTTTATTAAGAATTAATGCCCCTTTGTGAACTGAGGATAATGGAATGGCCGCATTTCCTTGTGTGCTGGACTGTGATTTACTAATAGGAGCTTCTAGGGAAAGGATAATAAAAGAGTGAGGCCCCCACCTCTGGATTAATATTTAATCAGGTGTTAAGAGAGCCTTGTGTTGGATCCTAGAGTTGCTAGCAGAAACCTGCAGGGGAAATGTGAGGGTCTTGCATCTTAAAGGGGCAATGCAATTATAATTAAAGGCTTGATCCAAAGCCCATGGACACAAATGAAAAGCTCCTGTTGATTTGAAGACCTTTGGATCCAGCCCAAAGGGAACCAGAAATAATGAATGTTTTTGCATGTGAGACATAGAAACACAGACATACCTTTAAAAATAATTTAATATTACTATTTCATATGTATCAAACAAGGTTAGCATGCATGGTCTAAATTTAAAATGAATGGGATGGAAAAGTTCTTCTGCTAAAGACATGCATCAAACAAGCTGGGGGCCAAACTCTTCCAAACTTTTGAAATATGGGAATATGAATTCACATGGCTTACTTCATGGTTTAATAAGCCATGCTGAGAGAAGTATGGCAGTTGAGTTGTTCTAAGTCTCATTATGGATTGTAGGCTGTTGTGGACCAATAACCTGTTTTTAATTTGGCACAAATCAGTTCAGTTTACAAACAAAATCTTCCTCTGTTCCCCATAATCAGCTGTAGCTGCAGCCTCTGCAGACCTCTCTGCTTGCAGGAGTGGACCAGGTGTGATTGCTCTCAGGTTGCCTCTGCAAAGTCCTTGGTGGGACACAGCCCCGCAGACCACCAAAGCAGAATATGCAGATAGCCCATCTGACAAGGCATCTCATAAATCTGATTTCTGTAACGTTAAATGCCTTTATCAATTAGTGTACTGTGTTCCCAGTACTGTAACTGGGCTATTTCACCATAAAGCTGGATCTGTGCATTTTACCAAAGTTTTAAAAAATGTTCTTGAGTTGGAATAAGTTTCTGGGGGATGGGTAGTTGGTCAATATAGTTTACTACTGTGTGTTAAACTTTGCCTTGTAACAAAAACATCAAGCTAACATGAAACCCCCCAATTAGTAGAAAGAAGTAAAAAGTCAGTGCTGTGCTGAGGCTGTCCTCTCCAGATGATCCAGGAGAAGAGTGACTGCTCTGCTCTGGCTGTGTCTGAGAGAGTATGAAGCTTGACCATGGCAGATCTCTCTTCTTGTTAGAGAAAATATTTTTCCCTCTGGTGAGAGTGTGTGTTATGAGGGGCTGCCCAGCTGAGCTGATTTCTGTGGTCTCATGTCATCCTTCCAAGGTGGCCTTTCAGAGCAATACCCTCAGTATGGAGGAAAATGCACTAAAGCAACAGAGGAAGGTGGCACGCACAGCTGCTCACTGTGGCTTCACCGGACCTCTTGTATTTCATTGCAGGCTGCTACATCCTAGGTCACTGTGTTTCAATTGATTAAGGTTTGCATCTGCTCTCCATCTAAGCTGGTTTTGCATTTGTGCTAAATATAGCATAGAAAAGGGATGGTGATGAGGACTGTGTTTGTATCGATAGATCTTCTCTCGTTCCCTCTGTACCTCCCCTTGATGCCTCACACAAGTTAATTTTGTGCAGTATGATATTGAATGAGAACGTGGTGCATTACATCTCCTTAATTTAGAAAATCTGCTGCTGGTATTCTTTCAAATAATTTTGGATATTTGCACTTTAAAAAAAGTATTTTAAAACAAGAGCTCACAGTTCAAGTGTTTGTATGAATGATAAGGTTTTTGAGACAATGTAGATTGGACACGTTCTGTTCTTTTTTTTGTGCTTTTCCAACTGAATTTTGAGCATGAATTTTAGTTTTCCATGCAAAGCTACCGTTATTCCTAACCTACAGAGTTCCACAGAGAACTGTAAAGTGATGCATTGTCCAAGAAAGGAGTGGAACTGCATTTCTTTAGGACATGGACAGGGTCTTGGGACAAACTTGGTTCTACAACACATTTTGCATCTTGTAGAGGCTGACTTTCCTTCAGAGAGGATAGCAGTACTCCTCTGTGGTGCCTTAATGGGGAACAGTGACATAAGGAAGGCAGCGAGTGTGACTGTCAGCGTTGGCAATGAGCAACAGCAGCCAGAAAAAGGAAACAACCATGTGAGAATGACAAGGTGGTTCCACCAGCAGATGCTTTTAGGGCTGTATTTGAGTGTGTACTGAGAAGCTCCTCATGCATTTGGTGCATGAGAGTTTAATACGCAGAGGATAGGAAAAGGCAGAACTGATTGATGTAGAAGCAGTAAGTCTACAGCTAGACCATACATGAGCAACTCCACTAGGTAGGTAGGCAAAGGGTAGAAACAACAGCATAGCTTTCCAGGACCCAGAGTTGGGTTCCATGGGGTATGCTCCTTGTTGGGTGGCAGAGAACAACCAGGTTTTGCTGCCTGGCACTTCTGAATCTCTCCAAAGAAGTATCAAGAGCACCAGTATTCATTAAAAAATACAAAGCAAACCTGAATATTTTTTTCTCTCTGAGCTTATAGGATCTTGGCCTTGAGCTGACTTCACTTATTCTTTGTTTTTAACCTGTTCATTAATAAGGTGCATTTGAAACCAACCAACCAAAAGGCATTTTTTTAATGTTATGCAATTTTGAGGGACTGTTAAAAGAAGGAGCTGGAAGATAATGACTTGCATACAGAACAAGACTGGATTTTTTTCTTCCCCTGTTCATTAAGAAATATAGACATTTAGAAAGAAATAGATTGAATCTTTGGAACTGAATACATTTAGTCTTAATAGAAAAATTTTTGTGAACTATATCTAAAGCCAAAACATTTGTTATAAGCCTCTTTGCTCCTCTCTCCTGCAGTCATCTTTTAGTTCATTTGATATTTCTGATTTCATTGGAGAAACTGGAAAAGATTTTAGCAGAATTGTTAAACAACTTGTCTGTGTGTTTCCCCTGGCTTTTTGGAATCAGAAATTAGAACTGATACTTTAAGAATTTAAACCTGTGACTATAGAAGAAATATTTGCCAGAGAATTAGGCTTAAAAAGTTGATCTGATTTTTACCCCAGAGTTTTCATGATATGAAGGCAAATAAAAATAGGCTTCATGTTTTTACTGGTTTTGGTTTTATCGTCTTGAGGACTTTGTAGCTGCACTAGGTTCTGCTAAAAGTTAGGATGTCCAATTTTTGCATTTTCAAGTATTGCAGTACAGTATTGCAGACATTGGTCTCTGAGGGTGGACATCACAGAGATGAAGGGATAAAGAGAGCACATGCAAAGCAAGAAAAGTGGGGAGTAGAAATGGATGTGGAACCTGCATCTACTAGATATTAGCTGGGTTCCTGAACCACAAAGATAAGTGGCCATCTCTCTTGTAATGATTACTCCCAGAGAAAAACTTTCCCTGAAAATCTCTTTCCAGCACCATCTAATAGGCAAGGCTTATTTCAGAATTTTATTCCAGCTCATTTAAGTTTAGGGACCTTCCCCGTTGCTCATTAATCTCAAGGAAAAATGCAGATGAGAGAAGTTTGGTCGGTGTGCAGCCGGTCTAGATGAATCTGGGCAAGGTCTTTTCTTTCCTCCTGCTGGCTGAAGGTCAGGAGCCATGGCTGCATTAAAACACCTCAACAGAACAGTGCCCAATTACACAGCCTCTGGTGAGGGCTGGAGATTGCGAGACCATTACTTTTGGATGGGGAGAGCTAGATCTCCCCATAATTTGGTGGGAGATGAGAAATGATCAAAGAAAGCTGACTGGTGTTTGAAATGCTGTAGGGAAGGGACTTTTGCTTTTAATGAAACAGTAACGGCTGCTTTGTGATTCAGCTTGCCGGCCTCTCTTGAAAATAGTACAAAATTGTCCATTAGTGGCACATAGAGCTGCAATAAAACTTATGAAAATTATTTATTGCTACATCAAGCCATATAGTTCCTTCTTATAAAGCAATATATAGCCCAAATGGGGTAAAGGCCAAGCGTTTAGTTTCCAAATACTAAGGTCTTACCCAATGTGAAATGTATCCTTTGCAATTAAGAGTAGGAGATAATGAAGTTCATAACAGTCCTTATTTTTTCCCAGGGAAAGTTTGGCAGTCAGGGGCTGGCTGCAAAGCAAGTGATCTCCAATTCATGCAAACCTCAGCTTTGTATCTCTCTCAAATTCATAAAAAAACCCCAAACCAAACCCAACAACCCAGGAATTGAGGTCAATAGAAGCCCTTTCTGGCAGATGGTCCTGCACTGGAGCTTCTTGCCTGTGCTGTCTAGGAGTGTCTTTCAACCAGTCCTCTGAGAACTTCCATAGGTAACAGCAGGTAGCTAATCTGATCAGGTAAAAGCTCCTCTTCCTGTGGCCAGTGGGAATTTTGCCACTGACTTGTTAGAGTCAGAATTTCAGCCCTAATGTTCTCAAAGAGATATTGATTATACATGGTGGAAAACACAACAAGGTATTTTATCAGAAAAAACTAGCACAAAGGTGCAAATAAAACTGCAGAGTTAATAAAGGTTGAAGCTGTTTAATGGGCCTTCATAAAGTTATGTACCACTCAAATCCTAATTAACTCCTTATTTGGGGCATTTCAGTGGGATTTAATAAACGGGCTTGTGGAGAACCTCTGCACAGGGTTGAATTTCAACCTTTGCGAAGAAAATGGGAGGAGGTTAGTTTACATTAGGCATCTGCGTATTCTGTTCCCAAAGTAGCATTTAGGCAAATGGCCACAAAAGACACATGCTGTGTTATAGCTAGCAATTTAATCTGCAGGCATGAACATATAAAATCCATGATGGGACAAAGTTTTCATTGCTGTGAGGGTTGTATAATGGAAGTACTGGCAAAAGCCAGAAGGCTGAGCAACAAGTAGCATTTCAAACCTCGGGGTTTACCACAGCCTCATGTATGTTGCATGGCAGATAGTTTTCTTAGGTTTCTCATATTTCAGATGCTTTATGGTGGAAACAACAGGGCTGCATTAGCATGGGTGGAGCTGAGTGGTGTTACTACAATACACACACACACACACACACAAAAATCAATTTATTGTGTGGCTTACAATTTATTTCATGGTTGGTGAAATATCAGTTCAAGTGATGATTATGTTACCCAAGTATGTGGTATACTGTCTCTGTGTCTAATATAAACAGTTACTGTGTATGGGTTGCATATGTGGTTATAACGTGATGGTGTGGTACTGAGATTCTATTGGGTTTGGGCTGGTCACATTACTCACCAATTCAAACTTTTCCTTTGGTCAAAATCTTAATATCTGTGCAGATCATCCCAAGTGAATGTGAGCTAAACCTTTATACCACAAGTCTATCATCATGTATTCCACCATTGGCACATCTTGAATAGGCAGATTATGTTTGCTGAGCCCCTAAAAGCACCTGTGGGACTTCTACCTGGAAGGCTTGACCCTCTCTGGTATCAGAAGTCCTGTGGAACAAACTGTTGAGGTGGAAAATAGTTTTAACCCCCTCCCCCCAAATATTCTTTAAGAACCTCTGGTTAGTGTTTCTTTATAATAAAAGACCTCGGTGATTCTTTGTGTCATCTCAGGACTTTTTGGCAATGCAGGCATAACTGGCTTGAGCTTCTTGAAATAGACTAGGGAATTTCTCAGTTTAGCAGCACATTTATGTCACAAGGTACTGGACTGTAAACCTGCCATTTTCTGGGCTAATCCTATGTCTATCATTTGTACCATAGAAAAATTAGTTTTGTAATTGCAAACCTAGAAAATAAAAGTGCTTTCTACTCATTTTCAACCTCCTTCCTGGATCCTAGTGATTCATTTGGAGTTGTAGGGTCAAGGACCAGGGGTGGGATGCCCCGTCTGTAAAGGCATATAGAAATGCTGTCAGACACTGACTGAATTTTTCGTGCTCCTGAAGAGTTTCCCCTCCCCTGGAGCAGAGTTTTTCAGGTTACCAGCCAGCTGGGATAGCCCTGACAGGGTCGAGTCTGAAAAAGTGGCCCCCGTTGCAAAGTCTCTGCAAACAGTCAAAGCTCCGCTTGTGGTTAGTTGGGGGAGGAAGGAAAGAGGAAGGGATAGGACAGTTTTCCTTTCCTAGCAGGCAGATGAGTGTTACTATCTTAGCATGGCATTTCAGTCTCGCCTCTTACTCAAGTTCCCTCCCCCCATTCTCCCTTCAGATTTAATATCTAGGTTTGTCTGATTTTAAACTGGGTTATTTGAATGTCAAACTTTCAATAACACTTTAATAGAGGTGTCCATTAACCCATGCTAAATTACAGCAGAACATCTCTGGAAATACATGTGACATCCACATGAATACCAAATGAATTCATTAGGATCAGCGCTATTACAATGAATACCAAATGAAACCCACAATGATGGGGACATCATCTTCCTGTGAATAATCGACAGCGTTCCTTTGGCGCTAGTCAAACACATCAGCTGTTTGTTTCCACTGATGAGAGGTGGCAGTCTAGGTTTTGCCTAGATAAACAAATGATGACACCAATAATCACTTAGTTGGTGGCTGTAATGCTTAATAATCACATCCTGATATCACGCATACTAGAAGCAGTGCTGCACTTTTTATGCATAATGAATCCCAAACACTTCATAAAAGGTGATAACTTTCTTTGACCACTGAATATATTATTTATAAAAGTGCTCCTTTCCCTTCCCCCTTCCTCCCTTGGAGATCCTTTTAAATTTTATTTATTTATTTATTTTACCATGTAGAATACACTGGTAGCACATCTTAGACTATGAGGTCTCTTCTTATACATAATTTATAAAACAATTTACAAGTGATTTATTTTTAGCAATAAGATAAAACATGGTGTGAAGGGTTTTGCCAACAGAGATATAGACGGTTTGGGAGTAATACTTGTGGAGGAGCCTGGGGTCAAGTGAAATTTATTTTTCTGTTTTCCCCTGAGGTGAACTTTAAGGAGACTGCTTTTGCACTCTTTACATAGTGTGCTTAATACCCACACTTCCCTTAAATTGCACAAAGTTATGTGGCACCGTGTTTTAGATGGCCTTGAAAAATATCCTTTAACTGAACATATTGGTAGTTAGGTCTTCTTGATAGACATGATAAGAGTGTCCTTTCCAGATGCTGTCTGGTTTAATGACTGGTTCCTTCTGGCTGAAGCTCCTACTGAATTATGGAGCTGCTGCTGTCCACATTAGATGATGTCAAAATCTGGTTTATAATGCACAACTCGTTGATGGAAGAGGAAGGACTGTGTTATCTCCTCTCTCCCAGGAGATGGCAGTGTTTAAGAGCATTAGCAGAGCATCTTGCATGTCATTAACCTCAAGTCCTTGCACCAACTCTGGTTCTCAGTGATCAGTAATTCATGAATATCATGGTAGTCGCCTAATGGAAGAGAAAGCATGGGTTGACCCAAGAATGGAGAGAGGAACGCATTGCAGCAGAACCTCTTTATGTGAGCTTTAATTGGCTTTGATTTGAATTAGTTTCTGGTTTGAGCTTTTCTGCAGCAAGATGTTTGAAGATGTTGATCTTGTGCCTTTTCTTCTGTCCCAGCCCTCAGCTGTCTGCACTGCAATGGAAAATCCCACCGAACTGGCTAAATCTTATTTTTCTTCAGCTGTGGCTTTCTGTAAAAATCAAAAGGCCATTTCTAACGGGACTTTACCTTGGAGCCCTGGGAACCAGCATAGTGCAAAATGTAATGGGTGTCATAACAACATGTGCTTGTCCAGGAGCCACTTAACTGGGATGCAGCCTGCTCTTTCCCAGTTTCTTCAAGGACATTTCAGGGAAAAATTGCCAGCTCTCACTGGCTATGTAGAAACACTGGTCAGAACTGGTCCTTGCAGGCTGGGACCATCAACTGGTGGCCTTCAATATCCAGGCTGTCAGGCTGGGTTCTACAGCATCACAGGCTACACAGTTTGTAGCTATGCGATGTGCCACCTAATCATCATGCTGGTACTCTACTAGAGTGCTTGGAGAGCTTTTTAGCTTTTGCTTTGTACATAACTGTGTAAGATGAGGGAGAACAAGACTCCAAATCTCCAGTCTCTGTTTTTTATGTAACAGACCAAGCTGTGTTTGACCTCTGATATGTATGTAGTAAAGCTGGTGAAATGCATGGATATTGCAAGTTTCCAGGTAGGATTGAGGAACTCATGTACCTAGAGAGATTATTTTCCTGAAAGGGTAAATGGATCTTGAGATAAACTGGAGCAGTACCCATCATGGTGCCATGTCCAGACACTGAAATGTCTGTGATGTGAGGGAACAGTACAGAGATTGAGGCATATTCAGCCAGTTTGGAGGTCAGGATGCAAAAACCTGAGGAAAAATCAGGAAGTGCAGTGTGGGGTCTGCCTTGCTGCAGATTCCTTTCACGATCTTGGATCCTCCGTGTATCTTGCGTGGTGCTCCTGGGCTATCACTAAGGTCTCTGTTGTGCAATCCTGGCCTTGAAGCAGTTCAGCCTTCCAACTCCTAGGGAACTACTTTCCTGGTAATCTATTTGTTTAAAATTAGTATCTACAAAGTTAACTCCTTGAACAGCCTGGACTTTGATTCGGAGAGACTGGAGACATACACCCTGGAAAACTCTATACGCAGGCAACTGCGTTCCTTTGCATCCCGAATTCAACAGAGCTGTCAGATAACACATGAGAGATGGTTAATAATAAATTAAAAACATTGCAGCCACAGGGAAACTGCATCTCTCCCCCTCCCCCCAAACTCCCCCTCTCTTTTGCTTTTTTTTTTCTACCCCATGGGCTTAATCAGCATCAAAGAGTAACAAATCCAATAAAACGTTTCCCTGAGCCAGGAACCAGCCTGAACTGGATATGTGCACACACACCAGCCTCTCTTCTCCCCCTCTCCCCCGACTGGCAGCCCCTTTGCAAAACAGCTGACAGCCGAGGTGAAGATAGAACAAAGGGAGAGATGGGGAGTGGTAAATCACAGATGCACCCCCTGTCTCTCATCTGGCATTAGAGAGCTCGGATAGTCCTCCTGCGCGTTTAGGCTTCTGGTTCAGAAAGAGCTTTTCCTGCTCCTGACTTGGTTTTTATCCCACGAAGATCAGAGATACAGGGGGAGGGAAGGGGAAAGCAAAAACTTACCTTTGTTGCTAGTGATTTTTAAAATAGAGTTCAAGCCAAAGCAGCTCTGACAAGTTGCAGTGGCCTGTATGCACACCTCTGATGGCGTCACAGCCATGATGGTCCACTAATGCCTGCCAGTGCATTGCTTGGCTGTGAGCGATGCCATGCCAGGAGCACTGCCAGGATCTGGTGAGGGTCTGAGCCGTGCGCCCCTCCCTGAACTGCTTGTGCAGGGACATCTCTTCTGAGAGCTGGGGGGAAGATTCAGGTCACTCCTGAGAAGAATGAGAAAGTAGTGTTGGGCTACATCTTCAGGGGTGAAAATGGACACTTGTGTTTGAAGTCAATGGGCTGGCATTGCTTTTCCACAGCTGAAGATTCACCCTTAGGTGTCCGCTTGTCTGACAGCAGTGTGGGAGTGCTATGATAATGCCTATGGCACTTGGAGACTTAAAAAAAAACCCGTAACAAAGGGTTATCAGGAAGAAGTAAGGAGAATGTAGCCCCAGCAAGCTCTTCGTTCTGTGCTACTCTTTGCAGATCACTGCTCTGGGTATGTCTGTGTCCCCCAAAGCTGTAATATCTAAGCACTTCCGAGTTATTAACATTGTGAGCGCATCCTCTCCATAGCCTTGGAGAGAGAGTTGCCATTATTTCTGTCTTAGAGATGTAAACTGGAGTGCAGAGGAAGGAAGGTTTTGCTCATAGCCATGCAGAAAAACCTATGGCAAAGTTAGGAAATGAACCCACATAACTCAAGCTCTGCAATGTTGGATCATAGCCCGGAGAACATCCCTGCCTTTGGCCTGTGTGAGCCGTAACAGCCTCAGGTGAGTTCAGGCATCAAGTCTGCTCCGTGCTGAGCCCAGCTTTCTCAACCTGCTGTTCTGTATCAGAGCCTAACCGTGTGAAAGGTAGAGACCTCAGGTAGCTCACAGCTCCACGTGCCAGCATCGTGGGCATCTGGCATTGAGCAATTCATAACTCAGAGTTTGCCGTAACCCTCCAATCGAGATGGATTAGCTGGGCGGTTTGCATGGCTGTCAAATGAGCTCCCAGAAACCTCGTCCTGGGTGATGTGCATCACATGAAAGATCCCTGGGTGTTTTTGGTAAGAACAGATATTTCCCTGCATTTCCTGTTCCATAATAATTCTCCCTGTGTGTTACTGTGCTGTGGGTGCTGTCCTACTCAGTACCTGTCTCTCAAGAGATAGCTACTCTGGGAGTGAAAATGGTTTTGTTTGGACAGGCTAGGTGTAGGATGAGAGGAGCCTGGGGGTCCTGTGCTGACCTGCTGCACAGGGCTGGATGACATTATAACATATGCAGTATTAGTCATGAGGGGCACTGCGGGAGCTTCAAGTGGTGCTGCTGGTGAAGTGATTCTACCATAGCACTGGCAAATGTTCTCTTAGAGAATGTAGTACCCTGTCTTGGTAAGGAGGCACAAGTGTCTCCCCATGAGAAGCTGGCATTGTGAACTAGCCGGGCTTTAATGAATGAGTTCTGAAACAGCCAAAGGATTCCTATGGAAATACAGATGACATCCACATTATGGCCATAATTAATTAACCAATCATTTATCATGATGAATGCTATTTTAATGAATCGGTTGCAAATCATTTTCACTTCCTATGGTTTTCATTGGGAGCACATTAATCACGTCAGACTCTTTGTGTTGCACAGGAACTTGGGATGTAAATTCAAGACCTGAGTACATCTTTCACAGAGGGGAGCTAGCGATCGGATCCAGATGCAGGTATGGAAAGCTCTCCTGAAGGTCAGAGGCTCTTCAAATTTGGAAAAACAGCACTGGCACATTATAGCGATTGGCCCAGAGCATGAAACAGCAGATCTGAGATGACCCAGCACTGGGATGGGATTTCAAACGCTTCCAGATACAGGCATTCCTGCTAATTGTGTTTATACCGTGTGGAAAAAGGTAAAATAATGCATAGTAACTGCTTGTGAAATGTTGTATCAGCTGTACTGGCTTTGTTTCTTTGGCTTTCTTTGATTTGTTTCTTTCCCCTGACGTTAGGTGAGGATTCTTGTGGGTTTATATAGAAACCATTGACTTTGGTGATATTCTGCACAGGAGAAGTGGCCGTCTGAATGGATCCAGTTGAGGGACTGGAGTTAAATCTGTAAAGGCCATTCTTGAATGTGTTCTTATTTCCAGTTTAGTGTGCATTTACTCCTATGGTGAACTCGCATGCTTCTACCTTCCCTGAATGCTTCAAAACACTGTGATCAACAGAAGCACCAATTTAAGTTAATGATTACACCTAAACCCTTGGATGCAATATCTTTATTTAACAGAGATTTTGCACAAACTCACTGCTTTCTCCTTGAATTGGCCAGGAGGCATGCTGACTGAATTTGGGTGCTTTGTACAGCTATGCCTAGAGCTCCTTGGAGTTGGAGCTGCTATGGGGAAGCGCAGTAGGTACCCCACAGCATTCATAGCATTGATGTGGGACAGCACAGGCATCAGAGGCTTTTCTATTGCAGGGAATAGTGGATTTGTGAGGTTTCATTTTTAATTAGCAGATAGATTTAAAAAAAAATAAATAGGGGGGATTGACATGAGGTCTTGCAGGAGGGAATTCTGAAGTGGTGCTGTGCATCTCAGGGAATTGTGATGAACCAATAGCACCAAAATAAGGGAAAAAAACAAACCCTAAACCAGTTAGAAAATATGTAAAGTAATCTTCAATGTCAAGCTTGAGCCTGAGGTGGTTTTATAGTATATGTAACTATATAAGCATTAATTTAGGAATTGATCTCTGTTATGTACTTACTAGAAGTGGCTTATTTCACTTGGAGCAAAGAAGTACATAGATATCCCTCTTGTACAGCTGAGGGAAACTGCTCCTCATGGGGTGGAGTTTGTATGGCTTACTGCATTATTTTATCCCACACTGTCAGTGTAGCAGGTTGGAATGCAACGTATCATTAATGAGTTTAACAGCATGGGTAGATAGGGATCTGGAAACTTTTTGTGTAAATGCAGATACTATAGTTGAGATAATATGTTTGTCTTTAGTGTTTATTATATGTTGCAGTCTAAGAGGCACAGTTTTGGCAAACATGAGGCTATTATTTGTTTCCTGAAGCCATACAAAATATGTGTTGACTTTCGGAAGCCCTTAGAAACCCCTGTCTTCAGATGGGATGTGGGCACCCAATTCATGTAACAAATACAAAAGATTCTAGTAGTCCTGACATGGCTATATTAAAAAATGTGGGGAAATATTTGTGGGATATTTTTTTGGAGTCTTTATACTGCTTTACTGGCAATCACATGAATTTTATATCTGTCATGAAATTTCCTGACATTTCCACCAATATGTTGCAAGGTCATTAGAACAATTACTGAGATGTGGGAAAAGTAGTAGCATTCCATAGCATCACTTGCCAGTGCTGCCATCTCCAAGCAATTAAAAAAACCATGAGGGAAGAAAATAAAAGGACATTTTTCTGGACTGTGTATCAATAGGGTGGACTCAAGTTTGTTTTTGAGGTTTTCTACGCTGCTGTGGCACTAGATTTATGTTTTTGAAAAAGCTGAAGCTGTTCTGGAAAAATTGAGGTAAATTTAAAAAAATCTCAAGGAAACCTTTAAATGAATCCGTTAGTGCTCACTGACAAGAGATATTTGAAGATTTTACAGAAAATAGGCAATTTTGAGAGCTTCACATGGGAAGCAAACAGGTTTTGTTAGCAGGCAGGTTTCTGAGGTTCTATTGGAATTTGTTTCAATAACTTGTGAACCTCAAGCAAAGACTTGTTCCAGTCCAATACCTGCAGTTGCCTAAATCACTGGCCTGGCCAGCTCAGATGGGATAAAGAGGAGCAAGTATTCAAGAACATCATCCTGATGTTGGGCACTGGAGCTGGGGGTGGGGAAGAGAACGGTGCTTTCTGTGCTCCCAGCTTCTCGCTTCCCAAACTACTACCAATGACCTACAGGTTTCACAGGCTTTGGGATCTCAGAGGTCTGTAGTGGCCAAATGGCTGTGGCAGGTTTGAAAATGAATGTGATTCTTTTCAGCATGGACTGGTAATGGCAAAATTACTGAGATTCTATTTCTCCCCTGATTGGCAGTGATGGGCAGTGCTGAAGCCAATGAAAATTTTGTCAGGCTTGGCTTGGAGCAACCAAGGCTGCCTCACTTGCTGTAGTTTGCTAGGAAGGTATTTAGACCTTTGAGAGAAGGTAATTCATTCTGGAAATTACGTATTTGAGTATTAAAGCTGAGTTTCACTTCCACGACATGGAGCTGATTTCCCACTCCAGATGGAAAAAATTCCCAAACTTAAAGAATTGAATGGAGCTGGTATCTGGTTTCCTGACCAGCTTGATTTCTCATGCAGCAATAAGCTAAAGTTCTTGAGAAAGTCATCAAGTCCTGAGAGAACAGAGGAACGGGTGTGTGGAAGGGCTCAGCCAGTCTCCCACTGTCAGTAAGGCACGTAGGATTATTTTCCTGGAGACTCAGAGCAGAGCCTGCTCACTGGGTGACTGTTAATAAAACAGGAAAAATATTAGGGAGGTTTGTCTGAGACCTGCATCGAGTTTGTGGAAACACCTTTTCATCTTCCTGCATCCAAATACATGATTTATTCCTCTTATGTCCTAAATTTAGCAGAAAATAAACCAGACCAGGTTTTCCTCACTCAGGTAAGGAATTTCAGTATGTTATGCTGCTGGATCATGTTTTTGGACTGTAGGAATGAGGATGAGTTGGATGATCAGCAGGAGTGCGCTTCAGGGCCAGGTTGGATGGGGCCCTGGGCAACCTTGTGTAGATCCGGCCTGAGGTTGGTGTCCCTGCCTGTGGCAGGGGGTTGGAGCTCTGTGATCCTTGGGGTCCCTCCCAACCCATGCCATTCTGTGATTCTGTGATTCATTGCTGTATCTCTGCTCAACACCAATGTCGGGTCTCCCTGCCCTCTTGCACGCCCCATCTTTTCACTTCTGCAGGAGCATTACGTTGATAGTCTGTACAAATAATAGAGCTGCAGGGGACAGGCTTTATGATGGGTCTGGTGTCTCCTGTTTAGACCCAGCAGGGATGTGGGGTAGGATGCTCATGGAGCCAGAGGGTTCCCTGGAAGCACCTGTTACCCATGGCTGGGGTGAGCCTTCAACTGAGCAAAGTGGTCCTGAGCCTCCCAGCTCAAACCCCTGGAGACTTCACTACTGTTGGAGAGGTGATGGCTTGCACTTTTCCAAACAAAGCCCAGCAATGTTTTCTGTAATTTGAAACAAAGAGACAACTTGCTGCTTTGTAATCTGTGGGTGGGGGAGGCACTGTTGAGTCAGGAAGCCCCCAGAGGGTGCTGGCTTTACTGGTTTCAGCTGTGAAATCAAAACATATGCATGAGTCAGGCCAGTGGTTAAGTTCTGCTCACTTTGAGGCCCTGCCTTTGATTAAATTCATGTGTCATTTTCAAAGGTCCATGTTTAGCTTGGTTTTAGATCATGCTTGCATAATTAGTTTATTTAAACTATGTCTCATGTTAAATCAGATTTTGCCTGTGGACTTAAGTACAACTATGTAATAAGATATACCTATTAAACAGATGTTTAATCTTAATGACTATGTTCCTGACAATCAATTGAAATTGAACATCTAATAACTACACTGCAACTAGGCATATCTCTTTGCATTTAATAAGATACTATAGTAATATAATTATAGTAATATAGGATATTATAAATAACATATTCATGGCAATATACCAATGTTTGTATAATACATATAATATATATAAAATCATCTGAGGAGTTGGGGAGGCTTTAGCTCAGCTGATCATTTCCATGATGGGAGAGAACCCCCCTCCTTCTACCCCCAAATGTTATCCTGTTACAGACGAAACAATTTGTATTGGCACTCTGCAGTGTGTGTCCTGTAATAGCACCGTGTCCACAGGTCATCACCCCAAGTAGTTACTCGCCCCAAGTAATGTCCAAAGCAGTGGTGTCACTGATCAAATCTCTGCATTTCCTTTAAAAAACCCAACAAAACAACTACAACCAGCAGGTTGGTGTGTACACTGACTGGTGGGATGATATTGTCAGACTCAATAGGGGGAAAAAAAAAAAGGGACTAAGAAAAATTAAAGATGAACAAATAGAACACATGTAGATGTGGAAAGAACCAACCAGCCAAGGCAGGGTCAGTCCTTACTGTGACTGTGCTTCTAGGTGCAGGTAAATACGACTCTCCTGCAGTTCGACGCCTGTCTCTCATTTGCGATTGTAACCACACGTTAACACATCACATAGAATATTTGGTTGTTCCACCAGTGGAATCTGGTATTCCTTACTCCAGTGCACTATATATTGCTGCTAAGACGTGGATAAATAGTTCGGTTTATATCCCTTTGTTATGCTTCAGTACCAAAAGCATACACTCGTGGACATTTAAATATAAACACCAAATAGCAAATTCATAATATTCTGTTCAGAATAAGCAAGTATGTGTCAAACAGCCTATTGAAACAATGTGATATTTTGGTCTATGTGCAGTATTAAGGAACTTTTTTTTTATTGTTACTTTTTTTTTTTAAGCCCCCAGTTTGAGGATGGATTTAAGCCCATACTTAAATCTATCTTTTTGGCAGATCTGTTGCACATGTGTTCAGTATTAAGCACATGCTAACTAGAAAGAAGCTGATTAACTTTTGTCTTCTGGTTGGACCTAGCATTCATTGGACTCTACAGAAAACTTTCCGTTGAATCCAAGGAGCCCAGAACTAAACCTGTTAAAAATGTGGTGGAAAGTCAGGGAAAGAGGGTGGGAAACAGGTGGGTTAAAATTAGACTTTGGATTATTTGTTATCTTTTGGGCTATTAAATATGTATAGAATGGAGCTCTTGTTAATGCAAATTAAAAACATGTTTCAGAATCTGTTTTATAGCACATGTACTGTGCAGTGATGGACTAGTAACATATGAAAGACATACTGATGATAGTAAACTTTAGCCCGGCATTCTGATCTCCAGCATTCCTCAAAATTGGAGGAGAGAGTCTTCAAACTTTTAATGTTGCGTAAAAATAGTTATCAAGGTCTCTTTTTGTTCAGCCTCCCAGATTCTTCTTTAAAAACTAGCTTGGTTTCCATGAGCATCTCTTTCTCGGTTCATTATATTTTCCCCATGCCTCCCTGCATTAATTTCTGTTAATATTGTTGTTGCCATCTTTACACTAAAAAATGCATGAAGGAGAGAAAAGTGTGTGTGTGTGTGTCCTGCTTTTCCTCTTTCCTCATCTAACTCAGAGACTGGGGTGGGGAGGGGGATTAAAAAAAGGGACTTTAAAAATGCTTACTCTCTCACATGCCAGTGTAGAATTAGTGAATTCTCTAGAGGGAAGGCTTATTTTGGTGGTGGCCTTGTTAATCATATTCCTGGAAGGTACCTCTAGCTTCTCTGCACTGGGGTAAATTAGGCCTAGAATTTGTGAAGAGATTATATTTACTACTGACCGTATTTACTCCCCTTTACCCTTTATTTAGACTGGGAGAGGAGGATGCTCAGTGTTTTGTTTTGGGTCTTTTTTTTTCCTTCATTCTGTTTCATAATTTTTCCACACACCTTATTGAAGGCAGTGATTGCAAACACATTCGACTTGATATTCAACTCACACTTTAACTTAACAAGTAGTTCAAAGATTAATTACCATGTACCTTGCAGTTCATAGATTCTATTATGATACAGCTCAAGCAAAGAGAACAGGGGAGAAATCCAGCTGATTAGCCTGTGATTATGTGTTAGTCTCTGCTTATGGTCTTTGGTTGGTTGTCACGGCGTGATGCAAGAAGTGCTACGTGGTTTTGGTTTCCCATCTCTATTAGTTTTAATGTTGTTGATGAGTTTCTAGGACTTAAAAAAATATTAGTGGTGATATTTGTCAGGTTAGTTCAGTTAAAAGTGTTAATGCTCAAACAGGTGATACGAACCTTCTCAGTGGCAGACTGAGGGAAATCTTTATTCATGTTTTGCACGAGGCAGTTTTGACTGTGACTCAACTATCACTAGCAGTGGCTTTGTGCACTGCCTCATCACCCAGGGAACAATCCTGACCTGCATCTGTGTGGGTGCGATTGTGCTTCTCACAAGTTAATCAAGATGCAGAAACGACACTGGCACTCTGTTCTCCTGGAGCCAGCAAGAGACCAGGAGACTTTGAACCTGCACGGTGAGACCGTAGTGTGGTGGTTGGTGGGGTTTGGTGGCAAAGGCAAGTTCAAAAGGGCTTTGCTTTAGTGTAGTTCAAAAAATGGATAGTTCTTAAAATTTTTGGCTGAGTTAACTGGTGTAGCTCTCAGGCCCTGCAAACAGTTGGTCTGGAGCAGAGTGGAAGGCAGCTTGATGTAGTGCAAGAAGTGCAGGTGGGAAGTGCAGGAGAAAAATGCCCCACGCTGGCACTGCACCCGATGTTTGACCAAAGCACAGCTCTGTGCTGTGCCTGGGGTGCTTCTGGTTTGGTAGCACTGCACCTAAAACTAGATTTAGCACCTCATGCGACTGTAGCTCTGGTAATAGAGGAGCTTAGCAATGTTCAGAAAGCCCCAGATGAAGAGTTCAGCCTGTCGTCCCTCTTAATAGCAGGAGTTCTGCATTGAAGGGTTTGTGGAGTGAGTCCTGTCAGAGATGTGATTAGAATTTGCCTCCCTCTCTGTTCTCGCTTGGAGCAACTCACTGTTCCCCTTACTCTAGAGTAAATCGGTTAGGACTTAATAAAAAGCATGGGGAGAACCCGCTTGTCACTTCTTAAACGTCTCAGTCTGTTTGGAGACTTCCCCTGAATCCCTGAACAAGTGGGAGCCCTTTCTAGTGCGAATTCCCTGCATCTCTAGTTTCGCTGGCTAACAAGGGAAGGCAATATACATAGGACAGAACAGGTTTCTATTCAGCCGTGGAGAAAGCACTTGTGAATGTTGCAGGAAATGAGATCTTAAGTCAGTGCATAAAACAATCTAATCCATCACAGCCCCTAGAATGGCCCCTCATAACTCAGGGTCTGTCATACCCCTTTGTGTGCATGAAGGCAGTTGTGGAAGAAGTGACGAACTGCGCACATATTCTGCTAAATCCGTTCTGGCAGCTGAGGTAATATATTTTCAATGCCAAGTCACATAATTTTACTTTAGCTCATTTGACTCCAGGCTACAAAGCTATTCCAGAAAACAAAGGGATGGTGTTTGAATAATGAATAATAATGAATTTAATTCTGTGGGCTTGTGCTGGGCTGAAGGCTCTAGGAGGTTAAATGCAGATAAAGTAATGGAAAGCAAAAGTTTTACCTTACAAAATAGTAGTATTTTACTCTATTCGTCTTGACTTCATTAGGCATTGTACCTTTGGACAGAGGCAGCTGGCATCTGAATTTAAAACTGACATATCATTGCGTGTGATTTACAGATTTGCACCTGTAAAATAGCATAAACTCAGCATCTCCTTTTTGCCTTCTAGTTTTGTTTGGGGTTTTTTGTGGCTTTTTTTTTCCCTTGTCCTGTTTGTTTCTCTTGGTTTTGATAGTTGTAGACCTCAGTAGTGGCAAGGAAATCAGAACATATGCATGCACTGTGATAGATGTACATGCACTCCTTTTTGGTGTCATCCAACACCCTCAGCTGACAATTCAGTGCTTTCCAAGAAAGAAGTAAGGTAATCTTCCCACAGTTCTGGGCAAAGAGATGACTCCTCCTGCCTGTAGAACACCTAACGTGCAGTAGTCCTGATGCTGCTTTACGCCTTTGATATTAGTTTAATATTGACAGGTGAGCTGGCAAGGAGAGGGTAGAGGTGCTTAGCACCTTTGGAAAAACCCTCCTTTTCCTTTAGCATTTTAAGGGAGCATGAATTTGTTTACAAACTGTTTAGGGTTCGTGGAGTTGCTTAAGACTCTCAAACATTTATGCAGGCGGATCCAGGCAAGCAGGAATGTGGAGAAGTACTACAGATGGTTGTCTGGGAGGTCTCACCCCATCTGGAGAGGAAGCTGGTGAATTAATGTACAGGGCTGCTTTAACCTTTGTGTCTCTTGCATGGCATGGGTACATAGTTTTGCTGTTCTAGCTCAGTGGCTTCTGTTGGTGGGTCTTTTATTGCAGGTGGATTCCTTGGAGAGTGCATGTATGGAGAGGTACATGTCCAGAACCTGCTTTGAGAGGAGGGGTGAGATGAAAGAGGGAGGGCAGGAGTGGAGCAGCAGTAGCAAACTAAAGCAGTGGCTGCATGCGCCTTCCCTGAGAGGTCTGGGAAAGCCCTGGAGAAGCTGGAAAAGGCCTGTGGTCAAGGGAGGAGGATGGGGAGGGCTCTCACAGCTCAGTGAGAGGGGTGTGTGGGGTGTGCTAAACTGGCAGTTGTGTGACTCATCCTTTCCTGTGTTTCCAGCATGATAGTATGGAAGTCGGTGTGATGCTAAAGATTCAATGTAATTTATTAATTCGTTGTAGAAGAACAGATGAACCAGGAAGTGGAAGTCACCTTTAGAAACAATTCTGTAAGGAGTAAACTTTTAAAGGGGAAAATTATAATCAAGAGGCTTGATAAGAAATGGATTTATGGAGACCTGTCTTTGGGAAGAAGTAAACAGTTTTCTGATGCTGTTTATGAAGGAAAATGATTTATAAACGCTATGTGTAGGATGTACGTTGTCTGCAGCCTGAATGTGGCAATACTTCGTTAATGTGAGAGAATCAGAAAGTGAAGCTGATTATAAACAGAAAGGAGACATTCATTCAGGCACCATGTGCATGGGACTTCTAGCAAGCTCCACTGGAGGTCCAGGCACTGAATATTTGCAGGATTATGTGTCATCTCGTGGATCTGTTTTCACGTTCCAAGCCATCTGGCATACAGGAGTAAACAAACAGCAGAAGAGATAATAAGTAATGTGTTTTTTAACTATTTTTTCCCCAGTTTTAATACTGTAAGAGCAAAGGACTTTTAATTACTAATACAGATTAATTTTATATTACACCCAATACAAAACAAAACAGGAAATGTCACATTTCCACCTTGCAGGAAGGTGATGTCCTCCTGTATTTGCACGTGATACATACCCAGCACTACAACAGGCAGCTCTGAGCATGATTCTTGGTGTCATTGGGGGGTGCTGTGATGGCCTTACTGGAGAGTGTCTGTTGGATAAAGCTGTCTCATCTGAGAGCAGCTATTCACAGGTATTGCTTCATAACACCGAGCCCAGAACTTCGCTATGCTGAGGGAAACAACACAAACCCAAACTTGTTTCTTTTCTGGTTTCAGTGAGCCTGGTAGAAGGGTGACAGCATCTACTCTACCTTAATTCACTGCATTGGTTCAGAGAAATTATAACTCAGAGTAACTATAAAGGTTCTGAATTTCATCAAAAAGTCTTTGAATAATGTCCGTTCTGGGCAATTAATTGCACTGAGTATTTGAGTACTGCATTATTTAATGTTTTTCCTTTCAGTGTAATCACATTTTGCAAGAGGTCCCACTCAAAAAAAAAAAAAAAAGGAGTTTCTAGCTTTCCTGGCTATAGAGGAAACCCAGAACATGTCTGCACAGAGGCTTTACCCCCATAGGAACCCCATTGTGTGTGAAATTATACCACCCAAGCACTTCTTTTCATTATAGTACCATTGGAAAGCTGTGGTCTACAAATGGCTCTGTGGGGATATCACTTCTTCAGAACTACTAGAAGTCAGATGGTTCTTCTGGGCTGTAAGGGACCCAGGTGGGTTGGCTGCTTTGAGTGTGATGCTCTCAGCCCCACTCCTATCAAATGAGTCAGTTCTTCCAGCCTTCTTGCTTCAAACTGCATGTTCTTGCCCCATTTTTGGTTTTCATTAACATTCATGAGAGAACCTGGCCAAGGACTTAAAATGGATAAGGAAGACCTCTACAAGGAGATTGAGATTCTCCTCACTTCACCCCCTTGGATCCAAAAGAAGAAACTTACTTACCCTGATGTATACAATGCTAGTTAAAATGGGAATATTTTATGTTTGAAGGTAGAAGACTTGTATGTAAGGTACAGTGAGAAAAAAATGACAGCCTGTTCTCTCTGGTCAGTAAGACCTACAGGAACTTACGCGTGTTTTTGATCCAGTCACCATGTGAAGCATCGTCCCATCCTAGACCACTATCAGAGGCTAAAGCTCTTCCAGAGAAGGAATGAAGGCAAAGCCTTTTTAAGCTGCTTGGTGTTAACATTCTAGTTTCTGAAAGGTGGGTAATACCTTCCAACGTTTTGAATGGAATCAGGAATATTACAGAGAGGAAATAGGCTCAGGGGGCAGGAATTGTCTTGATACTCCTGGACGCCTCGTTGGTTCTTGCATGTGCATAAGTGCATGTTTATTTATGCCTGTTTAATCTCATTTCCCAAAAGTATTTCCCAAGCTGTGCTCAGACAGAGGCTATGGGAAGGAACCTTCTGACTGGAATGGAATCCCTCATTCAAGATGAAATAAGATTTTTTTATTTCTTTCAGTAAGCTGTTTCCTGGCAAGGTTTCCTGTGACATTTGCTTGGAGAGTAACCCATTAATTTGAATCCAGGCACCAGCGGGAGCTAATCTGGATGACACTAGATCATGCTTGGCATTTGCTTCCACACTGGTTAGGTGCCATGTGAAATATTTCCAGTGTTGACCCATGTTTCCAGCTTTGGAAGCTGTGCTGGAAATTGCAGTTATGCTAGGAGAGTTGTCTGATGATGATTATTTCTTTTTTTTTAACATATGAACAGTCCAATGGAAATGTTAACTAGTTCACAGAAAATTCAGGTGGAAGCACAATTTCACACCTGTGCCAGTACCAACACAAGGAGTTGGCATACTATTGCTGTCCTAGTTATTTATTATGTTTATTGTGGAAATGCATAACTTCCCAATTGAAGATGAGGATTTTTCTCTGCTATGTCTAGATAGGCAGCTTAACCTATGCCTGAACCTCACAGAATGCCTCATTGAAGCCTTTATCCACAAGGACAGGACTCCTAGAATGAGCTCTTTGAGTTGTGGTCCTCAGGGAATGCTGCAGAGCGATGCCTGGAAATAATGGGTCATGTTCAGAGCTGGCACTAGCATAGCATTGTGTAGACTTAAGAAGTAGCAGAGATTTCGATATTGAGCAGGAAAATATTTTGGTCATTCGGTGTTCATGTCAGCAAAAAGCTGCTGGTCTGCTTCCCATGGGCTTTGCATGAGTTTAAGTGCTCTTTCTAATGCACAGTTGGGGTGTGTCATGATGAGACAGAGCTTTCAAGTGACATGGCTGACTACCAGTTTTCACTTGTTTTGGTACAGTGCAGACTAGTTTGTTTCAGAGGACATGATATTAATTACTTTTATGGTTTTAAATTTCTACTCCAATAATTATCAGACAATTAGTGGGGTGGTAAGAGAGATGGAGGAGTTAAATAACTAAAAAATCTTGTCTGGACAGTTTATTGTGCTTTGAGATTCAAAGGTGGTCTATGAAGGTGTGACCTCTGTGGGAAGCAGATTTTCTGTTCCTCTCCACTTTGCAGTACCCAGCACATGTGGCTTCTAAATCCCACTGCATGATAGGTAATGAGTGACTGTGAGATGGAAAGACAGAGCAAGAATAACAAGGAGGTGAAGGCAGTTACCTGAGAGAGCTGAGCTGTTCTGGCAGTCAAACATTGCTGATGGACAACTTTCCCTCTGTATTGGGAATTGCACCAGGTTATGGATGGGACTAGGGAATGCCACATCTAGAGCAGAGGAATGGGAGGGACCCATCGCTAGGGATAGGGCCAGAGAAGAGAGGCAGGAAGGATGCATCCCTGCCTTGGTGGATGATATTTCTGGCTCATACATTTGTGCAACTGATTTACATGGTTTCATAAAAGCAGAAATTAATTTTTCTGAAATGCAGTCTTTTCACTGCATCCTCTCTTAAGAAAGCCACCAACCAACAACCCAAACCTAAACTCTCCAGCCCCCTCTACCCTTTAAGAGAAAGGAGAAGCTTCTTCTCTTTCTCTGTCCTTTGATGTCAGGACAGACAACACTGAGGAGAATTTCTTTGGAGCAGCGGGGTCAAAACAGACCCAGGACCACTGTTAGCATTCCTGAGTGGATTTTGAGGCTTCAGTTGTCATGCCTTGATTTTTTTTCTGAGTAAATGTCAAACCCATGGTGAACAGTGTTTTTCTGCTTCTTGAAGTGCTTATAGAGGAGAAATGTTGGTATCCTGGGATAATTCCCAGGGCAGTCTTAGAATTGCTCCACTGCCAGTTCTGGGATCTGGGAATTCAACCTCCTTGGCTCTATGTGATTAGTCCAAATAATGGTGAAGATTTTGAGTGACTAGGTGAACTTTCTAACATGCTAGTTAGTTTTGAAAATCCCTGGTATTTGGATATAAAAGAACATGCTTCTGCTCAAACTGCTTTCCTTTGGAATTACTCCAGTTTGAATTCATCCTCTGTTACAATCAGTCAACTCCTAACACCAGCACTAATTGTAAATCCAACCCTCCTTTTTACCAGAGGTGGTTATCTCAGGCCTGATCTAAGGCCTTTTGAGTTTAGCAGGACTTTTTCAGTTTCCTTGAGCAGAGGCTGGGTCAGAACTAGCCTGTCACATTGGTACCTAGCAAATTGTAATTCCAATGAGACTGTAGGTTTGATTAAGAAATCTTTCGTAAGATTGCTTTTCTGTTAAAACAACCCATTTGTAAAGGCTTCTTTCCCCCACAACAATAGTAATTGAATATCTTCAGTATCCAGTCATTTCATTGCACAATGTTTCAATCAAAGACTATAACTTCCAACCCATGTTTCTTTTCTCCTTTTAACTCAAAAGAACATCTTGTCATCTTTGTGGTCAGTCGGTGCAGGCCATTTGCAACTGCCTGCTACAGATTGAAATCTATGTGTTATCTCCCTTGCTTTGTTTTTCTGTACCAAATTATAAGCAAATCCTGAAGTTTTTTCAGATTAGGGATCAAACACTGAATTTCTATTTCTTTTCTTGTATTTTCCTGGGGGGGAGGGGTGGAATCAATATGCTAAGACTGTTGCATCAAGCTTTCAAACCTTTGCAGACATCAATAGGCAGCTGGTCTGTGCTTTTTAGCATTTTGGGCCAAGTTTCTGAGGAACTTCTCTGGACTTACACTGCTTGCACAGGCTAGGTCAAGTCATTCCAGGATCAAAATTTTTATTTGCATTGACTATTAATATAATAATTAGTATTTGATTAGGAAAGGGGTATCTGCACCTTCATAGCTACCCCCTAAGGAATTTCTTACATAATTTTGTGACGTTGTGTGCTGCCCAATATCTAAGGCTATTCTTATTTGGTAAATGTATATGAAATAGCATTTGCTACTTCACCGATTTAATACAAAATAAAATCCTTTCAAGTCAGAGTAATGTCCTCTGCTTTGTATTTGAAAAAGCAAATGAATCCCATGATACCCTGTGATTTGCAATAAAGTTGATCAATGTGATCTACCTCCACAAATTGCTGAACATACCGTTCACATTCTTCTGAGTAATACTGTTGTTTTGCCTTGAAGTACATTGCTGTTGTTCCTGGTATTAAGTATAACATCTTAAGACTTTTTAATAGAAGGAAACTAAATGAAAATTGATTGATAAAAGCTCCATCAAGGTGTTTATTGTTTTTGCCCAGGGGTAAAGCAGAAACTTTTGAAAGCCATGTCAGTTGTATTAGATACTGTTTTTCAAAGTGCTTGGGCAATGGAGATGTGAACATAAGAATGGGAAATTGCTTTTAATCATTAATAACTTGCACAGGGACCTTGTAGTACAAGGTAGAGTGTCCATCCTCTTGCCAGATAATGATGACTTGTTGCAAAAATTGATGTACAAAGGTGTAGCAGAAGATTGTGTATATGGTCATAGGACTGAAGTTGGCATCTACAGCAGCTTCAAGCATATGCAAATTAAAGATAAAGTACTTGATTGACAAGGGATACTATGCTGCACTCCAGCTAAGTTAGAAGTGCTGTAGTAGAGGCATGATGTGGTTTACCAGGCAATGGCTGCAGGGCTTTTAACTTAACCCTTTGCAGCAGGACCTGAAGCAACTGTCTTTTCCTTGTTCTTGGAGTGTTCTGGTTCGATCAGGGCAGAATCAAGTCCATTTTCATCAGTAAGAGACTTCTAGTGAGGGCAAGAACTGTAAATTGTCCTACTATTCAGGGGAAATACCATTCAATCTGAGATCCCAGAGTAAGCAACAGGAAAGATGATGTTAGTAGAAGGAGTCTTAAGAGAATTGTGGGAGGGCATTTATTCTTGGCTGTTTTGATGGGACACTGGCTTGAAAATGCCTGCTAGAGAGAGCACTTTGCTGCCTGACTGCCTGTTAACCTCAGCTGCCAAGGCAAGCTCGAGCAGCCAGCTCAGCTGAATGAGCAGGCTGGAGCTAAACATGTTACATTACCTCTTGGATCAATTTTGTGCTGTAGAGATGTTATTTTCCCCCCCACAAGTATCCTGAACTGAAACATGTCTAATTGAGAAGTGTGATTGAGTATGCTCGGAAACTTCTTTCTGGCTCCCCAATGAGACAGGGTAGCCCAGTGATCATTTTACACCCCCAGGTTCTCTATGGGCCTTTTAGCTCTTCAGGATTGTTTAGTGATTTGAGTTGTGCCTACTCCTCACATGTTAAAGGTAATTATTTGAACAGATGAAGGTTAGAAGTGGGCCTGGCCTCTTTTCAAGGAGATACACAGACTGTGCGCGTTGCTCGTGTTGTCTCACCTTGACAATCATCCCAAGTCCAGGGGCCACAGTGGAGAGCTGACCCTTGCTGATCGTAAACTCTGGGTTTACCACCATAAATCATGACATGGGGTTTCTGACTTGAGAAGTGTCCAGTCTAAATTGAAAAATCAAACCCCAGATTGAAAAAGGTTTGGGAGAATGACAAGATGATGTGACTTGCCCAAGGCCAGACAGTGTCGGTGGCAGAACCAGAACTGAGTTCTGAAGTCTGGTGCAGCAGAGGTTACAATGGATAAACCAGCTGCATTCCTTACAAGACTGTAGCTGAATTTCTCTACTAGTTATTCTCTGTTTCCACAGATTGAAGGTAAAGGATTTTGTGAAGAGGCTCCTGCTGATTTGAGGGCTTTGTTTTCTTTTCTTGTGCACTATAGACACCTTAGAAATGGCACACATGCTGAGACTGTTTCTTATGGTCCATTGGGGAGTGTACCAGCTTTCACCTCCAAGATGATTTTCACTTTTTCCTCTTATGCTAAAGAAAGTAAAAAGCATTTTGTTGAACATTTCTAGGGAAAAAAATGAGGAAAAAAAATCCATTGAACAGCATGCTGCTTTAATTTTTTTAACTATGACAGTATTTATAAATGAAATAATTTACGTTTAAAAAATTTCCCAAACTGTAGTTCTAGAAAGGATGCTTTGTTAACTTGTGGTTAACAAAACTCAGTAATCTAAAAGTGGGAAAATGAATTGTTTCCATACACTATATAAATCCATGTACACAAATAGATTTATTTCTTTTATACTTGGAGAAGGAAGGAAGGAAATGTTTAATTGGAGAAAGTTCAAACTCTGTATAGATAAAATCCCTTTTACTGTGTGTGCAAGCAGTGGGTGTGTTTGTAACATTATTCACTTTGCTTTACCCTTCTTTGGTTTTGGCCTTTCTTGATGATTTCTGTAGGTCTTGGTGTGCATATGGGCTCATTTAAAAAAGGGTTTAGCAGAACTCTGTAGCTGTGTTGTACAATATACCTTTTATGATGGGATATCAGGTAAGTATTTGGGAAATGGAAGTTTTCAGGCAGTGAATTTCTCAGTGTGTATGAAAAGCTGTACTGGCGGTGTACAAACTAAACAGGCAGAAACACACAGTTAAGATGAAACTCTTCCAAGGTTAGGCCCTACGAATACACTGCATATCAGCTGTGCTAAGAGTTGGCAACAGGACTTCAGCTAAACATGTGACAAACATATGGAAAATATATTCCTTTGCTTTGTATGTTTAAAAAAATGGATCATATTCAACGTGCTACTGCCTTTGAGGACTATAAGATAAAACGTTGCAAGGTTCAATGAGTTTGAGATGGGAATCCTGGGTACAGCCCAGATGGAGGCCTGATACACAAAGCTTCTCTTGTCTTTGAACATTATTGGCCCTAAAGAATTGAAATTCCTTTTGGGTTTCCCCCTATCCCCTTTAAAACAATACAAATGCAAACAGTTTCCACTTGTTTTTGTCCCTGTGCCAACCTGCAGTTTAAGCACTGAGGAAAATGTGTTTTAAGAGAGCTTTGGCTCTTGAAATCCATGGCATGGACTCTGAAGATTTTTGGGAAGTGTAAAAAGCCCTTTTTAAATGCTTCATGGTTGCTCCAGTGTGGCTATTCTGGTGCTGGCAGGAAAGATGGTTTAAGATGGCTGTGCCCCTCCCCTCCTCCCCTGGCTCCATTCTCAGTGCCATGCTGATGTTTTTCCTTTTTCATCCCAGCTGTGCTGGCATAGTCATTTGTGGGTCTGATGAATGAGTTGGATCTTTGAGGTTATCAGGACTAGTACCTGCTCTTCACTTTCTTCTTTTCATTTTCAAGTTTATTTATATGGTGCATAATTTTACACCAATGCCTTAGAAATACTTGTGTTGGCAACTGTGGGTGGAAGGGCAGGTAAGAGTGTGAACAGGGGTGATGCTGGTACCAAAATCAACCTTCAGATGATACCCCCATTTTTTTGGTGACACTTCTGATCTTTACAGTTTTGGGGACACAAATCAGCTGTTTAACCTTATTTAGCTAGTCCAGTGTTTGAACAGAGCGTGTGCCTGATGAACCTCTCCAGGGATAAGGTGTGAGACAGGCAGGGTGTGGGAGGAACACACGGACCTTTGGCCTCCACAGGAAGTGTTGTCGTCACAGAGAATAGGGTACAGCTGACATCACAGCCCAAGTGACCTAATGGCTTGTTGGCACCAAAAGGAACAGCCCTCCTTTGTGCATTCCCACTTCCTCCATTGTAATCCTGAGCTGAGCTAATCCAGGCAGGAAAGTACTTTTTTAAAGCCTTATTTTTGTATTGTTTTTATCTCCCTGGACTCCTCATTGAGAGGGTTCTGCAGGTCATTACAGGGTACCACACAATTTGGGGGAAGTGGGACCTCCCTTTTGGTGTCAAGGTTAAACCACACGCTGGTAGGAATAGCTTGAGGCAGTTCTAGTCCTGGCTAATCTGATGTTTAAAGCTCAGAAGGTGAAAAGATTCCTTAAACTTAGCTTTTCCCTTCCTTCTTGCGGTCTCAAGCCAAATAGGGAATGGAGAAATTGGCTCAAAAGCCTTTATTTTTTCCTGCTCGTTTTCTGTTATTTGTTGTTTTTCTTTTAAAGTAGACTTCCAGGCTGAATGTGATTTTCCTGTGGGAGTAGCTGCTGAGCTCTGTCTGCGTTTTTATCTCCATAGTTGACAATAATAAAAATTCCAAACAGCTTCCCCGCATTCCCTGCGTTGCTGTTGTCATGTTTTCTGCTGGTTGACAGAGTCACCTCTGTGGCCTTAATATTTGGGTAGATTTATTTTGCAAAGTGCTGGGAGCTGCATGGCTTGTTGATGTTTTCAAAAGCTCTCTCAAAAGCTGTTGAAACACCACGTGTTGCACAGTTAAGAATTTAGGAATTTCCACTCCTACTCCCCAACTGTTTTTTCGGATTAGTCTTTGTGTTCTCTACAGCACCCTGCAAACACCCCCTGTCAATAGGCGATGGGAGAGAGGGTTAGGAAGTCAGTCATGCTGCCTTTCTTTCCATCAAGTTTTACACGGCCACCGGGGTCCTGTAAGAAAGTCCTGGGAAGATTAGGGACATCTTCTCTCCTTTGTATGTACAACCCTTGCAATGGAAGTGAAATCACAAAGTGCTTAAAATGGTTTCTTTTGTGGAGTTGAGTTGAATCCTTCTTTCTTGCCACCCCTCTTTTGCCATCTCCTCCTTCTACCCCCTGGCCTTCCAAAGTATCCCTGCCCTAAGCAGTGAGCTCGCTTTATCTATGTGAAGATGGAAAAAATACCCAGCAACAGCAAAAAAAGAGTAGCTGGAGATATACTGGTTTTGAGAACAGTTGAGACAACAGGATTAGGCTTAACTTTAACCTGCAGTTGATGTGTGACTAGAAGATGAGCAAAGTCTCTTCTGGCCTGAGGAAGGAAGGAACATGAGATGAATCTTGTGCTCTTTTACAGAATCCTTTTTTTTTTTCCTGATTCTTGTGAATCTGTGTCTTGGGGGCTAAGTGATGCTTTAACAGTTCATTGAAAGACAAGGGCTTTTTAGGGTATGATTCTCTCTGACAAATGTCACAGTCTATCCCTTCTAAAAGGTCTTTCCCTCATTAAATGCCACAGTAATGATTCAGCACCCTTTCTACACAGTTCTCAGCTGACAAACCAGAATCAGCAATTTCAAATCTTATTAAGAAGATAATGCAACTTATTGCTTGAAAACAAGACAAATAACGATATGAAGTTGAATTCTGTAATTAAGCTTAGGCCAGATGGAGTGTTTATTCCTCACACAGCTCCTGCCCTTTTCCCAGGCAAAGGGAGACATCACAAAATTCACCTGTGGCTTTGCTGTGGCTGTTAATTCTAAATGGTATCACTCTGACCAGTAGCAAGTAGCCTCTGAGTAAGAAAAAATATTAAGATAAATTGCTTTTTTTTTGAGAACACTTAACGTATTTTTAATGCAGGGTTTGTTTCTTCAACTGTAAATGTTAGCTTTTTCATGGCTAATTTTGTTCTTATGCCATAGTGTTAAGTGTAAGTTATTCAACTTGGTTGTCTGTTCTTACAATGCGGTGTAAGATGGTTCTGATGCTGGAAAAGGGAAGAGAAGTCACTCTTTGCTACTTGAGGAATCCCCAGGAGCCAAATAATATAGCTGCCGCCAAGCATTAACTTCTGTGCTCCAGAGTCTCAATTTTAGAATATTGCATCTTGCAGAACTGCCAGACCATGAACCTTGGCAAGCATGAGCTTCTACACGTTTCCAAAATGATATGAAAAATAAAATTGACTAAATTAACCAGTGAACCTGCTTCCCCTTTCCTACATCTTCAGTAATAGCAGCAAACATCATTAGGACCATTAACTTTTTAGTCAAATATTAAGTGTTACTAAAAGATACTTTACATACACAAAAGAAATCTGATAAATGCAACTCTAGGCTGGATGTGTATAATGTAGTAGTTCAGAAATTCACTGCCCTCCATTTCAACCCTGTGTTGTACAAATCAAGTTGTGAACGAAGCCGCCTTCTCTCCCATAGTGCCAACCATCTGATAGGGAGATCTTGGCTGGCTCCTCCTGGTGTGTCTTAAAGGCATACAAGAAATTAATATTTTTATTTTTTATTACTTTTTGAAACTACCATTTCTTTTACACCTTACAAAAACGACTTGATTGATTTTCATGTTAAATCAATTATCACAGGGTCTTTTCTCTTTTGGCACACTGTTAAGCTTTTGCCTCTCTGAGTTTATCTTGAAAATCATGAAACCAAAAAACCCAATGACCCATAACAGGATTCACTTTGTTCTTTTTTATGTTTTACTCTGTGTACAATCTGGAAATGGCTGATTTTGAATAGAGCTGTGATAAGACTCATTTAGGATGGTCTTGTGGCATGCAGGATACAAGCAAAAACTGGTGTTACCTCTTCATTTCTGATGAGGTCAACGTTTCTCCTTGCATCCGGACCTTAGGCTGCAGTTTCACTTTTCAGTTTCCTTTGGTGGCTTTATTGTTTGGACTTTTATTGTAAATTCAAATAAACAAGTAGAAATTTTTTTTTTTAAATTAGATTGGACCCATACCTGCCTGACTGCATAACCGCAGGCTGTTGCTATTTAATTGCCCAGTAAGAGGGGCAGTGGGTGGTGATGGTGGGCAGAGGAAGGTGGGTGCTGTGCCCAGAGGAATGGAGTGTGAAATTAGGATTTTCTTACTCTTTGTACTTTTAGGGGAAAAAAAATTGAGTTGGAAGTCAACATCATTCACACTGCATAGATCACTGCATAGTGTTAATGGATGTGAATTAGCACAGTGATGAAACAGATGTGTAGTTTTCTCATATACTTGATAACTTTTTACTCTGCTTGTATCAAGAAGAACAGTTGCTTGGTAAAACTCCCTTAATTTTTAAAATTTTGTCTTTTTCAAATGAAATATATCATTTCCATAAATGGATAGCTACACTAATTATTAAATGTTTGCTTGGTGTTAAAAGTTTTCTCAAAGTGTGTGCCTGCCATATGCTAATGGCAAGCTGGTTAATATTATTTATTCCATCCTACATGTTTTCTAGCAATATGAATTTGCTGAAAGAATTTTCTGTGCGTGATTAGTGATATGTATTCATACCAAGTAATTTTTCAGTTTCCTGTCTTCTGGTGGAACCTTGCTTGAAGAGCTGTGTTTGCTTATTGTGCCTGTAGTCCTTATTTACTGAGTTTTTTTACCCAAACTCTGGAAGCCTGGGCTATGTACAGGTTTATGGATGAAACCTTCAGTCAAGCAGAGCTTGGGTCCTTTAGGAGTTTTACACCATGCTATCTAGCCAAGGAATCAAATGAGAAGGGTACGTAGCAAGCAGGATGTCTGAACAGGTCAGGATGTCTCCACAATTATTATTATCAAAGTGTAATTTATCCAATTAGCTGATTCCATTAAACAGGTTCGATTGACTCTTTTTTTTTTCCCCTGCCATATTTTAATATGTTTATATCTTGAAGGAGTGAAGGATGTGCTGTTTGATGTGACAGCTCTCTTTGTGTGTAGCTACCTCTTTATTTCAATCCAATGACTGACAAAAGATAGGAGTGGGTCTTTTAGATGTAGGGAGTTATTTCCTGATTTGACATCCTAATTGCTTGGGGATTTCTTATTATATTATGGAATTTTCATCCTGAATTGCAGCATTGGTGCATTGCAACAGGAGGATAAAAATGAAGATGTCAGGATGAATCAAAAAAAGAGAACTATTAAGCATACTTACTGTTATTATTACACATGGTTAATCTTTTTGCCTCTCCTCTTATTACCGTCAACCCCATAGGCTGTTCTCTGAAGTGGCTTCACAACTTCTTTTTATAGATAGTGTTTTAATTTAAAAGAATTTTGATATAGTGCTGGCTGAAAAATATGAAAGATTTTCATGTAAGAAGTTGACAATCCACATTTTTTTGCAACAAAACTAAAAAAGTTTTAAATTGTGGATTTCCCCCTCTCTTTCCAATGGCAAATGAAAATGGAGGGTAAATGATAGGGAGTGGAAGGGTGGTGGAGAAGGTCTTGAGTAGTGAAGGAAAGCTACTGTGCAAAGAAAGCTTCACCCTGTTTGACTGAGCAAAATCTGGATTAGTTGCATTACTACTGATCTGAGCTGTCTTCTACACAATCTGGGCAACCCTGAACACCAGCTTCTCCTAAAAGCTACGAGAAGCCCTAGCAGCCTTCAGCCAGACTGTTTAATTGGTTGGATGTGATGTGCTGCTCTGGTGGCCTTTTACATGCCTGTTTTTAGCATCAGTGATTGCCCTGATGGTACCCTGTTTGATGTGCCAGGCTTGCTGCTCACGCTGGTTGTGGGGACAACAGCTTGGCTAAAGCGATTTGTATCCATGCTTCCTTCTTGGCCAGTCACTCAAAGTTCAGCAGTGTTTGAGCTGGTATTGCCCTCAGAAGAAATATTTGAGAAATTACGTGTGTAACCTTGCAGTGAAGATGTAGTCAGTGCTGGGCAGAATGAGTAATATCCTTGAGCGTTAGGGCTGGTGAGATGCAGGCAGAGGGGAAGCACGGGCTCAGCACAGTGACGTCTTTAAACATTTGAACAAATGAAGCAAATTGCTTCTATTTACAGAGATGTTGCTTTAGAGAGAAAGTTGCTCTGACTTCTAGAAGGAGCTGGATATTCCATCACATGCCCGTGTTTCAAGAAATGGAAAATACAGTGATGATGACGCTGCTTGTTTTTACAATGAAGCTGTCTGTAGTTATCTCTGGAGATAATAATCCCCCCTGGTTTAGTGCTTCCTTGATTTTGTTCATGTAAATCTGGAGGATGAGGCATCTCAAGGCTGCGTCAGCTCCCCCACACCACCTCCGAGTAACAGTGTCTCATCTCAACCACGTTTCAAAATACACCTTCTAAATCAATTCTACAAGCTTTTGCTGGGATGCTTTTACTCTCTCATTTTTTAATACCAAGCCAAAAGCTTGCTTATAGCAACTTCTTCCCCCACTGATTTTACCTTTGTATTAGAAACTAATGAACTTTCACCCTCAGCTTTGCATCACCCATGAGACCCTTTGGGATGTTGGTGCATTGGGGTGTTTTAACATGCTGGAGGAGAGATGCTGCCAGGCACCCGGGTATTCAATTACCACCGTGCAAAGTGGGTGTTAGTGGACGGGTGGTACTGATGTCATAGCTGTTTTCCATTTGCCTGCAATGCACACCAGCCACATGGAAAGGAGAAGATTCAGGATTTGTAAGCTTGTGATGGTTTTGCATATAATAAACTGGGTAAATCAGCTTTTGATAAGTGACTTGACAATTGCTCCTTCTTAGGGGCAGTTTGGTCTTGTATCTGCCTTTTACTTTTGTATCCAAAGATATGAAATTTACTTTTCAATCATTTCATTATTCACATTTTAACAACACAGAAAATGAAAAAGTAAGTAGAGGGAGGCAAAACAAGCAAGTCTCTGTTCCTTGCAATGACACCAGGATCTAAACCAAGTTTCCCTAGTTCCCACTCTTGATTGGCTACATTGAAATAACTTACATGAGATTTTTGTATATTTATTTCACATGTGTCATGTGAACTGGTTACTCTGGTTTGTGGAGTAGGAGATGTGACATAGTGTGGAGGGCAAAATTTGTTAGGAAAATGTGTATGGTTACCCCTGTTAGGGGCTAGGCCAGCAGAGGATGACAATTTGCTGCTGCCACCAGCTGATGGAGTTGGTCCTTTGGCTGAAGTGATGGATGTCAGCAAAACTGTGCTTAAACTCTGCATCCACAGATTTCCTACTGAGGCAACATGTATGTGAAAGTGGAAATTATGTGTATAGGATGGGTTAGATACTCTCTGGAACTGTAGTTGTAGAAGTCAGTAGGCATCTTTTCTCCAGATCAAGTCAGAATAACACAATTTATTTGAGGGCCTAAATATGACTGAGCTTCAGTAGAAGTAGCATTTTCTCCAAATATCAAATAAAGTTTAAAGTGTAATGGAGGGGTGAACAGTCAAGAGGAAGGAACACCCTGGGAGCCTAACGTGTGATCTTCCCAGGGTAATGAAAGCCACTAAGGGGTTAATCATCCCCCACTGCATATGAAATGACAACAAGCTCTTGGCAGCTTTCCCCATTCTTTATATAACACTTGCAAGCGCTGAAGCTTGTATCCTCCTAGTAATGCTTTTAATTTGTGCTCTGTTGGGGAGAGGCCAAGATTTAATCGAAATCATTAGAATGTCTTTGCTTGAAGTAGCTGAGGGCTTGTAGTGAGCTGGAGGAGGTTACTTCAGAATAATTAAAAGAAATACATAAGGTCGTCATTGGTGTCTGAGCTATTCCAGACTCTAGGTTCAAGGGGGAAAGGTTGAGTTTAATGACAACTCCTCTTAACCGAAGTAGGATGCTTGCACAGCCGCATAGTTTTAATAATTAAACTTTGCCTTTTTCTCTTCCCACACACCTATCCAAGTGGACTTTGTTTCTAGCTTTATGTCAGTACAGTAAAGCTGGGTTTGAACCAAAGTTTGGAGCCAGATTTCTCAGGGCTTTAGGGATTCTAATGCCTAGATCCAAACACAAATGTGATTTATCTTTCATCTCTAAAGTGGGATGTATTTCCACGTGCCTGTACGTGTGCAGGGCGTTACGTGTGCATGCGGCGATGTGTGTGTGAACATGTGTGTGTGTTTGTTTACAGTCTCAGCTGAGGTCTTGTCTTAAATTTAGACTCTCTTTATTTAAACGGGACTGTCAGAGTAATGCTGCTTTTGCTCTCAGTGTGCTATTGATGTCTATGTATGGATTTCAGTCCTTTATGTGCCTGAAAGGCAATGCTATGCACTGGGTGTATACACAGGAAAATAAACCAATGAGGTAAATTTGAAGCACGATCGCATAGACTAATTTCTTAGTGTAAATTAGACCACACAGGTTCTTTCTTTCTTACATATATATTAAAGAAAAAGGTACCTAAAGGTAAGTTAAAGATTTTAATTTCATATCTCTTGCTCTGTCCATTCCCAATGTGGTATAGACAGTGATGGAGCAGTCTGGCGAGCGGTGAATTTGTGTGAAAAACCATCTTTCTTGAATGCCTTTTTATGCCTATATTCTAATACAGCCTCTTACAGCAGAGTAGGTTCAAATAATGAACTAATAGCGAATGTTAAAGATTTAGGGAATTGGCTGTGAACTTTTGACCCTGGGAATATAAGGAGGTTTGCTTTTCAGGAGAATTAGTCTAGCTGGGCTAATGGGTGCCAATAAGGGCTGTAAGCAGTGTGTCAGGGACCAAATCTTTTAATTAACCGCTGAGTGAAAAGTAGTTTGGGAAATGCAATAAGTCAGATTCAGGTCAGATCAAGCAGAATAATATGTGGGCAATGATGAAATTAACATACGAGGAAATGCAAGCTGAAAATCTCCAAACTTTCCTTATTAGACTGATAGAAAATGGGATTTACTTTGATTGCTTCAAGAAAACATTGCACCTAGTTCTATTGACTCATTCTAGTGAGGTTTAGGCATCCTGGCCAACATCATCTGCAGATAAAAAAGATTAAATTGGAGACATACCATAGTCCAGCTTTGAAAAACACCATGACCTGTAGTGTGGACTGGCTCAGAAGCATCAGCTGTGCTCCAGTGGTTTTGCACGTAGCTATGATGCCCACAAAGTTACATCAAGGATTAAATTGGTAGTGTGCTACTATCTCTTGTCTTCCTTGGCAAATGATATTGTCTCTAAGCTTCTTTGCACTCTCAGTTTTTCTCAGTCTACTTTTGTCTGTTGCTCTGACTGTGGCATTGTAACTTTTCAAGGAACAGAATTTGTCTTTTGTCCTGAGCTTGTATAACACTTGTCACGGCTGTGCCTTGGTCTGAGAGGCAAGTGCCACTAAACACCAACACAACTTGGGTAATTATATTCAGTATTGTCCTTGTAGATGTAAGGATCTAAATTTTAGTTATAACTCGATTAACAAAATTAGTAGGATCAGAACTACATCAAGAGAGTTGAGAGAGTAAACCAGTGCCTATCAATGTATCACTTGAATTATTATTTTAGCCTACATCTAATAGGATTTTAATCCTATTCTGATTGTTCTCTGTGCACATCAAAAAGTATGATTTTTAAGGACAGCCTGTGCCTTTAGGCTTTGTCCAGAGGGCTTTGAAATTAATGGAAAAACTCCAACTAATCTTAGCGGGCTTTGAATCAGTCAGGTTTGAGTCATTCACATCAGCACTAAAATTTAAATATGCTTTGGAAACTTTGATATTGGTTCCCTAATCTCCAAAGAATCATTATCAACAATGGTATTGTGGTATCTGGTCGGCCAAATAACCATCACAAACCTCTATTAATATCTCAGCCTTTACTAACTACTCCAGTCACTAAGTTAATTGGAAAGTGCAGTAACTCCAGTGGTAGATGCGATGGGGAGTAGTGAGGGATTCCATAGGATTGGAAACAACATCCCAATAACCCACCGCATTTCCTCCTTGCTTTCCAACTGGCTTGAGAGTTTCAATGTTTAGCTGGAATAATATTTTCTTCCTTCATAATTGTTGCAAGGTGCACTTCTTGCCAAAAATCAAAGGGCTAAATTGCATTCACTGACTCAAAATCAGTCCTGCTGTCAGCTGCGATGCATGTTTAATTGTTCTGCCTGTACGTTGTTGGGCTGGAACAGTTTCAAACAATCTACCAATCATGAGCAGAAAAAAAAAATCATTAGAAAAATCAATTTTTGCTTAATTGAAGATCCATCTTCCAAAGTGGAATGAAGCAAGATTTATAACCTCTGATTCACTGGCTGTATACTGATGGCGTTTCAGCTTGTCAAGATTTTCACGTGGTGGCTATGGCATGGACAGAGGTTTACTTTTTCCACCCACCATGGTGGACCCTGGGGGGCAAAGGACTATGGTATGTGCTAGGTGGAGCACTAGAGCCCATTTTTACAACTCAAAGGTGGGGAATAAAAGGCAATACATAGGGAGGAAGCAAAGTAGTAGAAGGGGATTTGAAATGTGCTGGTTATTTATACATTTCTTCTGAATGCTGCCAGTGGAAATCACACTGCCTGACTCATGGAGACATCCCTGTGGCATCTGCCTACTGATGTCGACATTGTTAAACTCCTGTATTGCAAAGCTCCTCGGGTACCTCACTCTCTGCTCCCAGAACCAGGGTTCCCAAAGGGAAATTCCTGTCTCTATTCAAGTCAAGGAGCACTCTGCCATTGATTTCAATAGGGTCACAATTTCACTTAGGCCCTTTTAAAAGCTTGTAGCCTGATTTTTTATTTTATTCTGTGGAAAATCAAGAAAATCTACTGAATCATGATGTGGTTAAATGGCATCAGGCAAGGAAAGCACAGAGAAATAGGAAGATGATAGGAAAATGAGACTTGTTATATTATTGTCATTTCCCCTTTGGTTTTTCTTGCCAGTGCCATTCTCCTTTAAGTTCAAAATGCATAGAAGAAGGAGCCATGGTGTAAATATCAAGCAATAGCTAAAAGTGAATTTACCAAAGTTCAATAAACATAAAAATGATGAATTTAGATGTCATGTAATTAACTCAGAATTACACGAGCAATAACCAAGTAATTACACCTTTAATAATGCATTAAACTTGTCAGGAATACTTAGTCATTCAACTAGAATTTAACAAGATAGCCTATAGCAAGTTACAGTAATTAGATATCACCACTGAAAACATTGACAGTTCCTAATTGATACCTTTTATTATAAAGTTAAATGCCAAACATTTCTTTTGAGTGGATTAAGGAATAATATTAGCTGTGTTTAAGACCATACTGCCTACTCTTATAAATTGCATTCAGGTATAAAAAAGCAGCAACAACAAAACCCCAAGAAAAAAAAAATATACTCCAGCTAAATCCATCAATCACTTACACAAATTTGGTTCAAGTTCTCACTCTGGTGATTTAAATTCCAACCTGAGAGAGTCTGGTCCCTGGCAGGTCTGTCAGCAGCAAAGGAGAAAGGGAGGTGGAAGAGAAAACTTTGTGAAACAGGAATAACAATAATTGCATCATCTGGAGGGAGCGGGTATTCACTGTGACTAAGGCAGGCTGCAGCCTTTGGAAGGGTACAGCAGGGAAAACAAGCTCAGGAGTTTGTAAATTAGATATTAAGGCAGGACTTGGACTTGCTAACAACTAAATCAGATTGTTTAGACTGCAGGAGAAGGGTTGGGGTTTTTTTTGAGAAAGCTGGAATAAAAACTATGTGTTTACTTGCAGTTTCTAAATGAGGGAGATATTTCTGCTGGTTTTATGTTGTTCAGTCTATGCACTTGGTAGATAATTTTCTTTTTTCTTTCTTGTCACCAACCAAAATAAAAAAAAAAAAAGAAGATTTTATTCTAGGAGGAATTGAAAGAAGAATGTACAAAACACCCCACAACAACAGCAAAACCCAAAACAAAACCCCATGTTTTTGTTCACCTCCAAGTGCAGTTATTCTGAAACAAAAATGTTTTGGTTAACTCTTTTTTTTTTTTTTAAACAAAAAGCTTTTGGAGAATTTTCTTATTTACAGCAACAATTCCCACATTTGGCCTGAATTCACAAATATTTTTGTTTTTCTAAACTTCATCTTTTTAGCAAATTTCATGGGGGAGGAGGTATGCAATCCTATTCAGGATGTGTACTGGAATCTCTGATGCTTAATGGAACCATCTGTACTTGAAACCCAACTAAACAAAGATTAATGCTGTCTGTATGAAACAGAAGAGATCAGCTGGAATGATCACATACGTCTTTTGTAATTTTTTTTCCATCTGTATAATTACAAGTCTTATCAGGCTGCATGCTGAGCTACATCTGATTGTCAATAAGACCTCTCTTGATTGCATCTTATATAAATATTCCATGTCAATCTGTAGGATGCAATTCCAGGGTCCAAACAGTTATATCTTAAGCCCCAGATACAAGGTCCTGGCCTTTCTTGCTACACTGATAGTCAAATTATTTCCTAAAATGTAGGCTCTCAGGTTCCAAGTGGTTAATTCTCCACCTCCTTTAATGCTACTTCTCTGCTCTGATGTACAGGGGCTCTGCTGAGCCCTTCTCTCTCCAGATACATAAGATTATTCATGAAAATGAAACTACTGCATTTATGTTTACATGATTCTCAGCCAGTTGCATGGCAACTGGAATTGTCTTTACTTTTATGCATATTAAAACAATAGATACCCTTTCAATAATTAATTGGTAATGAATGTAGAGGCTGTAGAATGCTTTATCTGATGTGTTTAGGCTTTATCCAGTGGTTAAAGTGGCTAAAAGAGCCTTGTTTTTTCGATGTTAGGACTTCTATAACAGGAGATGCCATACACAGTTCTCAAAAAATAACAGGCCATAAACAAAAGCCCTCGAGGAGTGGCCCGACCTGAACAGCATCAAGGCCAGCATAAGTGTCTGTGTTTGCAATGCACGGGACAGAAGCAGTGTATAGTGCAGAGCAGACTGCAAAATATATGTCATGAGGTAGGAAGCACCGATCTTCAATCCACTTTCAGCACCTCTGGTGCTCTTGATGCTCACCCGGCGTGGTGCATCTCTTTGGACTCCTCTGGCTTTCTCTTCCCATGAGCAGCCTCGTCCTCAAAACACTGAGCATCAGAACAACAGTGCTGTGGCTTGAAATAGCCTTGCAAGGCTTACTCCTCCTGAAGCTATCTATGAAATAAAGTAATTCAATTCAATAGGGGAAGCGAGTATTTGTAGATTCAATAAATGTTTCTCTTGTTCCTTTTCACTGTCTTTCTTCCTGTCTTCTCTGGAAAAAAAAAAAAAAGCAGAAATCTCTGCTGTGCCTGGACTTTCCCATTTAACTGCATCACTTTGGCATCTCACCTCCCCATTGCACCTGTGGGCTTCTCCTCATAGGGAAGTTGGGATTCCAAGCATAAAGGTGCCTTCTTGGGGATCTGAACAGGACCTTTGGTAAAGAAAAGGCAAGGAAGCAAATCTCTGTCTTCTGAATGTTTTTTAGAATTGTTTTAACACAAGATGGAGTAAGAGGTTTCTTCACTCTCCAAAAAATCTCCTTCAGGCTCGTTTAATTAGACCTGAGCGCTGATGGATTCTCATGCTTTGTAGGGAAGTTGTACACAAGCTTGTTTGGCCTTGCTCTCCTTAGCACTAGCTTGGCACGGCTTTTCATGCAAATGAGTTCATCAGTGAAGTGAGGCACTACATTACTTTTCCCCTTGCTTGGAGCGTATCTGGAGTGTCACCACTTGGTCCGAATGCCTGTCTGTGAATCTATACGCATGTGAGGAATGGGTGTGCAATGCTGCCCTGGCTCCTGCGTGCCATAGCAGCTGGTTCAAGGCATTTTTTGGTGCTTGGTTCCTGACTGTCACCATGAATGTAACAGATCAAGTCAGGCGTGTTGGTTTTATATATGGATAGGTGTCTCTGTGTGTACTTTTGAATATATATGTGCATATCTATATGTGAAGCACTCGAACTAGCTTGTTGTTCTGAAGGCTGCTCTGTAGAGAATGACTTTGTCACTCAGGGTTACGTGAAACAAGGTGTTCCCAGCAGCTGGGATGGGAGCTCACGCAGCCGATACGCATCTCCACGGCTGTTCATGCGTTTCTGCAGGTGGGTGCACAGTTTCCATGGCTGCAAGATGCAATCATGGTAAGTCATATAAAGGAAGGATACTATTGATTGTTCATTTTTGCACACACCATTACATGCACACACTTCTGAAAATAAGGCTTGCAGCTTAATTGGTTTCCAATGGAGCTTCACCAAGTTGGCTGCATACATTTGGTTTCCCTTATTTTTGCATGTGAGAGGTATTCATGCTGATTGGCAGAACCTTACTCTGGGCTTTGAATTTCCTCTTGGTTGTGTGTGTCTCTGCATCGCTCTTGTGTTATGCACCTAAAATAGATGATGAGTTTAACCTTTGAGATACGCTGGTTGTGCTCTGCTGTCTTGTTACCAAACAAGGAATTAAGTGTTCCTGAAAAGGCTTCCCGGGTTTGTGTCCAGAAACAAAAGTACAGGAGTTTGTTGAAAGGCTGAGAGGAGAAATGTGTGGAGGCAGATTTGTTTGACAAAGGAGTTACCCACCTGGTGTTCTACTGAACAACTTGCTGGGAAGAATTAAATTCCAGCTTGAGATCCAAAGATCACACAGCTATGGAGGACTGTCAGTTTTGATCTTGAGGATGGGCACTGCTGGTGGGTGCTTCCCTGGTCTCTCCAGGGGTGTGAGCAACCTCATGCTGGTGAGCATGGAGGAGGCACCTGTGTTGTCCCAGGCTGCCAGCTAATGAAGTGACAATGGGGTGCGATAACTCACCAGCCAGTGCTGGATTATATAGAGTCACTGCAGCCCATTAACACTTCGTAAAAATCCTGTATGGTTTAGCTTTGCTGAACCTGAAAGGCATTAGAAGAAAGGCTGAAGCCCATATGAAGTCACAAATGTTCCTGGGACAGCAAAACTAGAAGCTTTCAGACTTTTTTTTCCAGGCAGTTTCAGACTGGAGCACATACATCTGAATGATTTTCTGTATCAATGGCCAGCAAGTATGTGTGTGGGGAGTTTACAGGAGGGGCAGATCCTCTGGGCTTCTATATCAGGGTCCTGTACATCTTCCCTGGTGTAGACAGGAGAAAGGGTACAGTGAATTATTGCTTAAATATTTTTGTGCTGCCTTTCAACTTTCCTGGAGAATGTGGAGTCTTGATCCTACAACAGGGCTGAGCCTGATGTGCCTTCCCCTGAACTTCCTTCAGACTCCCCTTCAAGGTCATGGGTCTGGGGTACAGTTACCGAAGAAAGGCTGACCTGATCTGTTTGCTGTTGCAAACTGGGGTACCAGATGTTGTGGGCTACTCAGTAAAGTCATGCAGAGCTCTCTCCTACCCCAGCAGGCAGCCTTTGTTCTAGGTGCTGTAAGCAGTATAACCAAACCCTTTCATTTGTCCCCACACTTCTGAGGTATAAAGGCTTTTTACAATCCTTGTGGCAAATTGGTGGAAGCCTGAAATATGAGATTAACACAATGTAAAGATGAGGTGGACATGCTGTGGAAAGATTGGAAGGAATATATTTATTATGTCCTTACTGAAAGTATTAACCTCTTGTGACAGGAGAGGGGAAAATAAGGTAAAGATGACCTGGCTGTAAGTACGCAGTCTGTACAGATCTCTGTTCCAGATAGCAGTGGGAATTTTCAGTGTCCACCAAAATCTAAATTTTTGTCTTTGTATTATTAAGGCCCTGACTCAGCAGATCCCTTCAGCATCGTTTTGCTTTCAATTACATTCCACACAAACTCGCTGAAATGCTTTGGACTCCCCAGTTTGATTCCATGTGAGATAGAAAATGGCAAAATTCAGACACGGAACCAAGATGTGCACTAATCCCCTGATGTCCTTGGTGCCAAGATGTTTTTCAAGTCTGGCCCATATGCAAAAGATCCTCTTCCCTTTTTTATAGTTCATTTAATCAGAGGTGTTTTTGACAGAAACCAGTGAAATATCCTGGAATTACCCAACGTGCTCCAAGTGATTGTCCAATGGTTTGTGTAGCATTCCCATGCAGAGGTTACATAAAAATGTTCTGTTGCTATGTGAACTGGAGGTTTGTTTTGATGTAGCATCAATACCCAGGAGGGAAGAAACGGGTGGGGGGAGGGAAGAGTAGACAAGACACTGGCATAGTGCCAAACTCTGGAGTTTTTTGGGATGATAAATGGTTCACAAGGAGTCAGCATGACCCGCCAAGTAAACCCAAACGTTCTTAAAGAGCCGTGGGCTTCAGATACTGCTGACAGGCAAGTACTCCTTATCAGCTTTTTTGTTTAAACACACACACAGAGTGTGCGCACGTAGGATATCTGCTATAGCAAGAGAGGAGGCATGCCAGCAACGTGGACTGCACTGGCAGATAATGTCTACCCAGATGTCCAGCTCTGTGGTTTGTTTTTTTCCTCCCTCTTTGACTTCTGTAGAAACGTTGCATTTCCTCTCAGTTAAAGCCATAGATCTCAGTAGATAACCTTTGCTGTTGCTTGCGATGGATGAGTTGTAGAGTACAGCAAAGGCCACGCTGGTTTCTAAAGAGAACTCACATTCAAAGTTTTGAGTGAGCTAGAGGGACCTATGCTTCTGTTGTAGCTAGTTCAGAGGTAGAGCTTCTCTTCATTTGGTTTGGTTTTTGGTTTGTCCTGCTTTTTGTGTTTTCTTGTATTTGGCTCAGGTCAAAGCTTTGGGAATTATAGCTTTGAAAATGGATTTGGTATTTATTTCCTATACTTTTCCTTATCCACTCTCTCCTAGAAAGTGTCAGTCTTCTTCTAATGGGCAGGTCAAGGCAGGAGCTCAGTGGTGTTTTGGGGAACACCTGTGGACCACTTAGAGACCCCAACTGGTTTTATGGAAATCTTTCTGTGACTCTGCTCCTGTGGTGCATCAAGCATCTGTTTGCTAACGGAGACTGTAAAGCACACAACTTACTCTTGCAGGAAACAACAACAGGACAATCAAAGATCTGATTAAGTGAAAGAAGCATTCCCTGGCAGAACAGACTTAAAGAATTGACCGAGCTGAAGAAAACTCTCTTCTCTAGTTACTTCCAGAGGACAATTTTGAAGCAATGGAAAGTATTCAAGAGAATATTCAAATGTCAGAACACATGATAGAAAGGTCCTGCCTTTAGCTGAAGGGGACTCATTCAAAGCTCTAAACCTAAACAAAATAAAATGAGAAATAGATTGAGAAATTGAAGATATAAACCAGAGAGAACTGAAAAAGGCATTGAAGAGTCTTCTACTGTTCATATGAGTTGAATAATTTCTCATCCATTGTTCAGTATATATAAAGGACTGTCAACAGGGAGGGGAAATAAGGATATTATTAAGCCTAAGTAGTCACAGGACATTTTAAAATACACAAAAGGTTTTAATAGTAGTAAGTGAGCAGAGTGGATTAATTCGGTACTTTGGTAAGTAGCTGAGTTAGATGACCTGCAAGGTAGGTGCTGTGGAGATAGAACATGGTGTTGGTGGCAATAAGATGGGTGGTGAGCAAGCAGGAGACATCTCTTGGGAAAATGAAAGGGAACACAAGAAACACTTGGAACAAGCTGTGCTGTGTGTCCCTGAGACAGCTCTGAGTGGGCTGAAGTGTCTGCACTGTGCAATGAAAGGTTGGGAAGAAATACTGGTGTGGGCTTCAGGAGTGGTGTTGTAGCTGCACTAGCTTTTGTGCCTGAGATTAATAGCACAGCAAGCTAACGAGGCTGATTAGCACCATGTCGGTAAGGATTTTTCTCTTTCTGCCCTGGAATTCATTTCTTCAGTGCTAGCACAGGGCTTTCTGTGCTGCACTTTGCTGTAAGGTGTTGATGAGCCCTGAGGGCTTTTCGGTGAACATATTTGATCAAACTAAATCCTCTGTGGTTCCCATAAAGCACATGGAGTTAGCAGAATAATGCATTATAGTAAGCACAGTGCAGACACAAGAGTTGTCACTCGCAGTCCATACCTGGCTTTCAACTTGATTGACTTTGTTGTGACTCTTTATTTATTGGTTTGTACATCTGTAAGATGATGAGAGGTGGCAGTAGGTGTCACCTTTCTGTTATGATTCAAGAGATAGGAGAATTGGTCATTGAAAAGGAGTTTAGAAGATAGGTTGACACAAGTGGTGGGTGAGGCTTCCAGGGAAAGGACGTGGATTACCTGAGGGGGTAACCAATGTTTCCTTCTCTGTTTTGGTATTGTTGCCATCAATGGGAAGACCCAACATCAGCTATATATATTTAGTTTTGTAAGTGGGATTTAAGTGGACAGAAAATCAAATTGGTGCCAAGAACCAGCCTGAAGGCAGGCACATCCTCATGATTTGAGCATTCCCTGTGACACAGTTTCCCTGTCCTTCTGCCACTGATGCATCATGGACCGGTCTGCCCCAATTTCCAGGAGACCAAAGAAATAAAATACTGCTCTGTCAAAACCCCAAGTGCCTTGGGCAGATGAGGAGGGTTTGGGAGTCCTCTTGTATTTTTTATTGTTTTAATTTTTTTTTTCTTTCCCCTTTTTCCATCCTGCGTTTGCACTTTAAGGAATTGTGTTGGGGGGGGGGGAGGGGAGGAAGAAGGCAAACAAAAGTTGACTTTTGTTGAACGGCTGAGGCTTGGCAGTTGCGTGGAGGTCACGGTGCTCAGTCAGTGTCAGCCTCCATTCCCCAGAGTTCTATCCTGTAATGTATTTATTTATCATTACAGACGGCCAAATTTTTTTCTTTTTCCCCTTTCAGTTTGTTCTGTCCAAGGCCGCAGGGTTCCGACAGAGATCAACAGCGTTCCCGCAGTGATGAAGCAGCTCGTCAAAAGCTGAATTAGATGTTAAATCTTTCTGAAGTGGGGAGGAGGTGGAAGGAGGGGAATCACATTGTGCTAAGAATTTATCATGTGTTGTTTCCTGTGAGATAATGTATAGGAGAAGATTTGTTGTGGTGCAAGTTTCAAACTGCTGTTTCAGGGCTACAGTGTCTGCCAAGCTTATGATGTATTTGATCTTTTCTGAAAGTCCTTCTCTTCCTTTCCTACCTTTCGTAAAACAATCTGTCTTCCAGGTAGGTAAATACTTAAAATACTCCTCCTACAGAAACGTGTGCAGGTAAGCACCAACATTTGCATGGGGAAGAGGAATAAGCAGCAAACTGCTAGATTAGACTGCAAGATTCAGTGAGGCTCCAGCTCCTGGACAGAAGGTTGGATACTCCAACTGTCTGTCAGCTTTGGGTATGTTCAACAAATTGTGCAGTTATGCCTTTTTGCTGGCTGTTAAGAATTTTGGTACAGATCTTGAAGAAAATAAGGCCTTGCTTTCCAAAGCATACTCCCAGCATTTCTTCAAGCCACAAGGAGCAACAACTTGACGGTCATTCTGAAAGCTTTTTTTGAACCATTCTGCATCAGTGACCACCATTTACAGTGCAGGTTGTCCTCTCAAGCTTGTGCACTTGTAATATGGTGGAAATATTCTTTGTGTTCTTCTTTTGCTCTTTCATCACACTCCTTTTTTCCTCAGAAGGAGGTTTAAATGAGCCTCATATTCATTTATGCTTTCTGATATAATTGTGTTTGCTGTCATTGAAAGAGGAAACTTGTACCTTATTAATGGACTATAAGTGCTCCCCTTTCAATCTAAACTGGGAGACAGAATGTGCCAGAAAGACATTTCTTTCTCATCCACTGGTTAAATCTGCTGGTGTAAGAACCTTTGGGATAAAATAGTTTTGGTCTGATTCTTCAATAAAATGTCAAGTGCAATGACAGATGAACTGGCAGTCCTGAAGTTTACTCAACATTGTTTTGTTCTCAGTATCTAGGTCAAGATATTTCTGGTTTGTTTGGATCAGACAAAATTTCCCCAGATCTTAAATAACACTGTTAATATTGTAAGTGCTTTGGTTATTGGGAGGAAGGAAGCTTATTGATCAGCAGGATAAGCACTGTGTGGATATGAGCTATCTCTTCCTGCCTGGCTGTAATGAATCTGAAGACTAGAAGTAGGCATAGAAAATCCCCTCTGCTGAGGGGTGCAGGAAGGGAGCAGAGCTTCTGGGGCTTTAAAATTTACCTGTCTTCTTTCCTTTTGTCTTTTTTGCTAGAGGCACCTGAAAACCTTAATTGTAACTTTTCCATAAAAGTCTGGATGTGAGTGCTGCTGTGTGCTCCGCAGGAGAGGGAGCGAGGTATAAGGAGGAACATACAGATTTATACACTGTTGAGTCAATTTGGGGCTTGCCTTTGGACTTGAACCTGATCTACTTACTTCTCCATACTGTCGGAGACTGGTGTTTCTCTGGACTAGGTCAACATGCTTGTGAGATGCTGGTTCCCACTTGAGTGACTCTAAGGGGAAAAGATATGACTGGTTCAAGCCACTAAACTCAGAAAACATGAGCAGGGTACCAAACGTGTCATGGGTGAGGGATGACTTTGGCAGTGCAACCCCTAACTTCAGCCAGGGTTTGAGACCTCAATCAGCTACCCAGGCTGCCTGATTTGAAGTACAAGAAACTTAGAGGCCATATCTTGTCTCTTCCAGAAAAAAAAACCCTGTTCCTACCTTTCAAGGTTGTCCTAAAAGGAACTTTTGCCCATCCTTCCTTTTTGGATGTTCGTGATGCTGCCAAAGAAATCCAAGGTGTCCTGCCCTTGCTCAAGCAGAAAGACAGATAAGTCATGATATCATCTTTCTTAAGAATGGCTTCCATCTTTCAGAAAACAGCTCATAGTAGGGCAGTAGCAAATGTCCCCGAGTGAGCATTGTGGTACTGGGATGAAAGATTATGTGACAGGTTTCCTCTGCTCAGTCACTCAATGAAATTTAAACTCTTTCCGTGAAGTAGCAAGGGGAGTGGAGAACACCTCTGAGAACAGCTGGCAGCTAGGGAATTACAGCATTCTTACAGGAAATGTTTGTTTGAAGGCCTCTGGTTGAGAAGTGCACCTTCTGCAGGAGTGCAGGAGCTCTGCTGACTAATTCAGGAAAGCAATGGTGGCATCTTCCTGGTGTGGTTTAACCTGAAATGACATGATGCCCAGGTAGACTGCTTTGGGAGGAGCACTCCCCAACTAGGAGTGCTTGGCACAAACCTGCAGGTTGTCCAAGGGATTTAGGTAGATGAAAGCCTGTTTTGTGAAGCCTGAGCAAAGCTAGGCGTGAGCTTGATGTGCAGCCCAGCTGAAGTGGTGAGGTTCAGATGCTGAGCTGTGTAGGGAGCACTGCTGCTGGAAACAAAGATGGATAAAAAGTTTTGGGATTAGGCATATCACCTCTTTCAATGAAGATGCCCAAGGGGCAAGTTATGCAAGGTGGCTTTCACTCCTGCCAAAAGAGAAAAGTCTCTCTTTACCACCCAGGTCTTGCTAGATCTTTGCTGAACTAGTTGCCCACATTGCAGAAGTGGTGAGCTATCAGAGGAAGTATCTCATGGCACTTCATCCCTTCAGGTGTTTTCAGAAGTTCACAATGAAGCAGAACATCAAATCCTCCTTGCACCTGGAGTACTGTACTAGCACCGTCTCTGCCAAGTGATATTATTTGTTGTGCATTTCTGTTTACAGTTTCCAAAGGATCCAGAGGCAATGACAAGAGTGAAGTTTATGAGAGGGGACGCGCTGCAGATTTGCAAGATCATTTTGTGCTTTGTTATCACATTGCTTCTTCGTAGCATAAGGGATGTGCCAGTGGTATTCCCTGACTTTCTCAAGCTTTCATGTTAACTCTGGTAAGTGTGTGTAAATTGAAGGAGGAACATTGTACAGCAAGTATCATTTTAGTTTTCATTTTTTTTTGGTAGAAGGCCTGTGTTTCTAGGCTGGAAAATTCCTCTGTACACCACTTAGATGGGAATGTTACTGAATTGCTCTTCCTGTTTCTTTATTTGCTCCATAGTCCTTTATGTGGTATCAAGCTGTCCAGGCTGTGTTTCAGGGGGAGGATCTGATCCTCACTCTGACACTGCAGGTCACACAGCAAAACCCCCTGGTAAAACATTGTATCTGTCACAATAATATGCTTCCAGTGCACAGGAAAGAAATCCAATAGAAAAGTGACACGATAAAAGATAAGCTGTGATAAACAAAGACATTTTCTGTGTATCACACCAAAATGTGCTGTATTTCATAACGCAGCAGAGCACACTTCATCAGAGTCCCAAGGAGGAAGTGGACCTGCTAAAAAGGATAACATTTTGGTCCTGGGGAAGTTCTGCATTTAATAGATCTCCGCTGTATTTTGTGGAGATTAGCAGCTACATTCAGCCTTGGCTAGATTGGAATGGCAACCTGCTGTAGGAGTCAGTTCTCCTTAGGGCTTCACATCGCAACGCTGGAGCTATAAATGTTGTAATTGAAGTGGTAAGTGTCAGAAAGCAAGCGGGACGTAATTTCAATTGGGAGGTGCTTTTATTAATCGGTTCGTTCAAATGCTGATCTGTCCAGAGGAAAATCTGTAGACCCTTGAAGGGGAAGAAATTTGACTGTACTCTACATGTTTGATTGCAGTGGATCCTGCTCCTGTCCAGATCCCCTCTGGCTAGAGCAGACCTCAGAGGTAGTTTTATTTTCCTGCTCACAGCCTCCCTTAGCCCCTGGCAGCTGCTGGTGTGATGCATGCCTTGCTGAGAGGCAGGGAGGACGGATGGGACCGAGATTGTCTGTCTTTGCTCAACCTGCCTCCTACTGCCACTTCTCTCCTGAGAGAAACCTCAGCTCTGTGTTTTAAATGGAAACTTTTGCCTATGTTGTCAGCCTTTGTTGAAAGAAAAAGTCAATGTGGTGGTTTGTGTTTGCACAGGGGGTTTGGAACAGAACTGTGTCAGGGAACAACAATCTCTTGCAACCTTTTTTATGGGTGGTTCCTTTCTGCAGCATTCAAAGGAGCAAAGAGCTGATCCTCTGTTACTTCTGTGTTTACTTTGGAAGGGATCTTTCTCTAGCACAAATGGGATTGTCTATATGAGACCAATCTGCAATTACATCTCAAGTATTCTGACTATATGAGGACAAAATCCAATTTAATAAAGATACTCTTCCCTTCTCGGCCCTTGCCTCCCCACATCTACCTGTCCCTACCCCGAATGGAGATTGAAGGGGAAGAGGATGGTTGAGTGGGACAGTGAATAATGCTCTTGGCTGCCACCAGAAGAGATCATGTCAGCAGCAGGACAGAACTTGGTCTCTAGGGCCCTTCTACCTTGCAGTAGAAAATCCTAATAGGGATTTGTTTTGTTTTATACTTTGAAGACAAGAGGTCAGTTTTCTCTTCCCTCTCCTATTTTTAGAGTCATAAATTTACTGTTCTCTGACCACAGAAGGAGGAACTGGTTGAATATGACTGCTCTGAGTGGGAGACATCCCTGGTCCTGCTGGGGACGGCCAGGGTGCACGCGCGGTGCATGTAGGGGAACGCTGGGCAGTGGCGGGATGTGAGTCTGCAGAGTGTTGCCCATGTGCGTGGAGTGATGAGCGGGAGTTTTCACCGTCAGCACTTAGCACTAGTGCTCCAGGACCTACGCTGTGTCTGTGGGCTTGCGGGGGAAGCTAAAATAGATTCTTGGCATAAGGTCTTGGGTCTTGGATCCTCTTTGCTTAATAGATTGCTCTGTCTCCCTAGCGATACTACTGCAGCTGTAAGCCACAGAGGCATTTTGGCTGAAGTCCTCTCTGTTTAAAAGAGAGAAAACTGGATAGGTCTCCTCGGAAGGAGCATGACTGAATGCTCTCTTTCCACTCCAGCCTGGGAGAGTCCAATTCTGCTGACCTGAGGGACACATGTCCTCATATCCTAGGCTCTGGAGAAGAGAGAAATAGTGTGTTCAGAAGTTTTCAGTTTATACAGAAAGATTTGAGGTCTCTGGCCAAGAGGCTTTTTTTGTGCCTTCTTTGGCTTTTGGAAGTTGCTGAGTTTATTTTTGTCTGTGTGAGCTGGCCTGTTTTTTTAATATATGGCAAAGGTGGCTAGAGTCCTGGATAGACACTTTTTTATATTTCTTATAAACCTAAACAAATACATTAAATAAAGGTCCTTTCACCTCCAGGTTGGTGGTTCAAATCCAGTCGTGCTTGGGAACAGAACTGTTCAAGCAATAAAAATAAAACATCTCCTGATTTATGAATAGAAGTGTCAAGTTTTGACTTGTTCTGATTACTGGCATCACATTATTTGTGAACATTGAGACAACTGCCAGAAACTCATGGAACACGTTTGTGAATCCCAGAAGTTTCATAAACTTCAGCCTGACCGATTATTTTCTTTCTGGTGAATAAGGGGCTGTCTAAAGCGGTATGAAAAGAAGAGCTAACTAATGTTCAGGTCCCATAGTAATAATAGTGAGATGTAAAGGCTCTTGTTTCACTTACATAGAAGAGAGTGGCAATTCTGCTCCAGTTTACACCAGGCAATTGCCATTTGCTCTGGGGACACTTGTTACTGGTTTGAGAAAGCCAAGGAAGGAGGGATCCAGCTTGACTTCCAAATCTTGTTTTCTGGGCTAGCCATTGGAAAAAGAATAAAATCTATTTTTTCCTTGCAAGCTGAACTGCTATATTGTAGAAACCATAGCAATAATAGTGTGAGGTAGTGGTCACACTGTATGGGAGGTGGGGACAAAGCAGGGCTGTGGTTCAGAGCTCCTTGCAAGACAGGATGGAGAGCTGCTTCCCAACACACGAGCAGATCAGCAGCTCTGTGAATTCCTACTAGCATTAAAGTCCCTTAAAGCATGAGGATTTATGAAATCCATATGGATTTCACACCAGGAGTAGAGAAGCCACAATTAGAGCCTTAATTCAAGGCATAGCTGTTCTAAGATGACTCTCTCCCTTGCAGACCGTGCCATATACCTATCTGTTGGGCATTCAGAAGCTATCAGTGAATACCAGGCTGTGGGAAACTTGGCGAAAAGCGATGGCAATATGTGGCCTATGGTATTTCAGAGTTACTCTGGGACTAATTGTATATGACATTTTAAACACGGTTTTTTAATATTCTTTTCCTTCCTCTACGTGAGTCTCTATATTCTCTCACTGCTTTTTCTCCATCTGCAGAAAGTAAAATTCAGAAAAGGTTATGATAGCTGCTTTTTCACAATATGTAGTACTTGCACTGGGAAGTTGCAGGATAGGGGTAACATGGCATGGTTTGCTTCTGCTCCCACTCCGCCTAAATCTGACTTTAAGACATTGCTTCTAATTTCTATTGGTCTTATACATAATAGATCAGGTCCACAAATTATTTCCTAAAGGTTCCAACAGATGCAGTGTAATTAACAGACTGTAATCATTAGGTTTTGGAGAGAGGGTGACATATCAATTTTTTAACTGCTTTTCCACTTAGAAATACGTCCAAGTAGTGATGCCTCTAGAGGGATATGCACATGGATGAATGTACTTTGTGCATGCCATTTTATATACATTCTCACTTTGCTTTCCAAGTATTAACATGTGTAAATCCCTTTGGCATGTGCAGATACGTGCAAGTGGGTTGTGCATCTGTAGCATTTATTTGCATATGGAAGAAAGCATATGTGGAATTGTGTGCACTGAGTTAGGCGTGCACTGAAGAAGGCCTTTGAATGGTTGACCTTATGTAGTATCTCCTCAAATCTGCAACTCAATGATTCAGTTCCTTTTGCCTTAAAAATAAAGGCAGGGTGACTTTGGGTATTTTTTTAACGCAAGAAACTGTTGAGGTGTATCGCTCAGCTACATCTCTTTTAATCCAGTAACATGAAAACCACAGGGATGGAGTAACCAGTTTTGATAGGTGAATGCAGGTTTAGCTCAGGGGCGTGGGAATCAAGCTGTTACCCAAGCTTCCAGCGAGCACAACCCATTACAGCCAAGGAGACTGGTCTTTCTACCCACAAAGAGAATAACCCTGGGGCTGCAGCACAACACCACAATGTCCTTGCTGTTGCAGGCCACATCTATTCAACTGACTTGTCCGATACGTTGTATTTAGCTCACAAGGTCTTGGAGTAGGAGAAAAAACTGCCGTGGTGCAATGCCCATTTCCCAGAGGAGTGCCAGGTGTGAGTCTCATGGAGGTGATTGAGGGTAGTAATTATAATTAGCTCCTGGTAAAATTAATTTATGCATTTGAATTTTGAGGGTGGTTGAAATATGGAAAATAAGTACTTGGGAGAACTCCTTTTTGGTTACATTTTGAGAAAACTTCTAAAGTTTTTTTCCTGTAGCTCCTAATTTCTGCCAATGAATTCTGTTCTTTGTGCATGGAAATAAAGATGATGGCAATACTTGCAGGTTTTTCCTTGTAACACCAGTTAAAACTTGAGAAATTTTACCAAGGAAGCAGGTGAAAGCCTTATGACAAACTGTCAAGTTGTCCACCTCTAAACATTCACTCTCAATTCTCTAATTTTTTTTCCAAGCAAGAAGTAAATGAAAATGCTCCTGATTTCCCCCATGCAAGCAATCATGCCCATGTGGATTTAGCGCCCCCCGCCCACCTTTGGAGAAATCAGAAGTTTCATTTTATGTCTTTTAGCTGCTCTAATTCTGCTTTTCTACTGTTATATCACTTTATTTAGGGACAGTGTGGGAGACAGGAATCTGAACTGACTGCCTGATGCTTAAGAAGGTGAATAATGACTTGGAGAAGACCTTATGTGTATCTTTTGATCTTTGGGCTTCAGACACCCTTTCACCCATAATTAACTCGTGTGTTGACTGATCACCTGAGTGATCAAGGGAGACTTAGTATGTCAGTGGAAACCAGGAAACTATTACTCTATGGCAAAACAGCAATCAAGCCAACTCGTCTATGATACAAATCAGATACCTGCAGGAACAAGACACGTAATAGCAAGCTGTACTGGAGATGGATGATATCCTAAATCATTATCTTCAATAGCACCAATTATGTTTACAGGGCAAGTAAGACTGTGGTATCTTCATGGCAAGCGCTGCATCCAGATAGCAGCAGCAACACCACAAATTAAAATTATGGCATGAATTTCAGGAGGGGCCATGTACACTATGCAACTAGCCAATAAATCAAGACCATTGGTGGATTAGATGGAGTGGAATGGTAATGGTTATCATTCTGTTGTATAAAATGCACAGCTTAGGGTATGTAGATCATTTAAAATATATATGAATTTGAAATCAGCCAAAATATATGTAGGGCATTTTTCTTCTTAGAATTATGGTGTGTTTTTAAAGCATAAGTGCTTTTCAGGACAAATTTTAGCATGTTTTGCATTCAAATGAAACATCTACGATACGTGTGAAGCCCTTGCATAGGCTGCCTGTGGAAGTGGAGGGAATCATTGGATTTATAGATTCTTTTGCACATTCTGTCAAAGTCAGCCTTTCTGCCTAATGTAGCACACGGAATGGAAAATGCTTTCATGGCACAACTTTCCGTAAGAGAGATAGTGTTTACTGTCTGACACATCGCAACGTGTAAACAAAGACTCAAAATAAGTCTGTATTAAAAGAAGGAACTCCAACTGGGAAGGGATTAAGTTAATAGCATTTTCTGTAATCTCTTTATCAGCATTTCTGTGGCCAGTTTATGATAATAAACAGGCAAAAAAAAGGTCATGTTTGAGATGGAAGTAAATTTCAGTCTGATATGAATGATGTAGCTCATAACCAGTTATAATTAGAAGGGAGGCATCTTACAGCACTGTTCCTTTATAAATCACAGCAGATATTACCCCAACTTCTACAACAACTATGAAATATGCTATTAACTGTGAAACTCATCAAAGAGGTTCTTTTGTTGCAGTTCCATTCTCAGAAAAGGTTTAATTTGACATAAGCTCATGCTTTTTTTTTTCCTCCTTTTTCTTTGTCTTTTTTTTGAGCGTTTACCTTAATGTAAGGGAAACAGCCCCAATTCCTCAGAAAAATGTATTAAAAATTTCCATTTACTAATGACTGTCTTGTTTTTTATAATCACAATTTGTACAGTCTGAAAGCATTGCGTATATCGGTACGCAGCATCCTTTCTTGGAAGAGTCAATTAAAAATACCCCAAGCAAAACTTGCCTATGGTACGAGCTTCATATTGAATGATATTGTACTCTGGACAAGAAATGAGAAATGATGGATGGTAAATAAGAGATGCATATTTTCCTTCTCCGACAGTCAGCTTGTACCTGGCCTACTGCCCACCCACTTTATTCCAGGTGCGACCATGGGAAGTCCATAGAGGGAGCAACCATAGGGAAGAAGGCCTTGCTGGCTTAATACCAAAAAAGAAAACAAAAAACAAATAGTAAAGTACCTCAAGTCTTGTATTAAGGTCTAAGTATTTTTCCTATGAAATTTTCTATTTTAAATAGGAAAGGGGTGTTTTTATTTCAGAAATGCATGCTCTGAAAACCTCTGAACCTCTCAGGACTGGTGGTATGGTAGGGCTGTAGCTGCCTCTATACATCCTAGTTTAAAGGTGTAATTGCAAATAAGAGCATCATTATATCCCCCAGTTACCTTAATTGAAAGGATTGATTCACAGGAGGAAAGCATGACAAGAACTTCTACATGAGCCAAGTGCTTATGGACATTTTTAACACATTAATTTTGGCATGGCCTGGGTTCATTCTGCAGAATAATGTCACAGGCATTGGGCAGAAACCTGACTTCATCTAATATCTGACCTTGTTTCTTGCGCTCCACTTTAAATAAGACAAGGGACCTACCTAGGACACTGTAGGCAGTTTGAGCAGGAGGATCACTAGCTTGGTCTCCCAGATAGCACAATTGTCCAGAGAAGCCACAAGTAAAACAACACGTCAAGGATATGTGCTCTAGCTCTGTGACAGTACTAACGTAACAGGCTCCTGTAAGCATAGGACGAATAATATTATGACTATGAATCAACATTCTAGTCTGAAGTGGATTAATTATTTATATCTTCACAAACCGTTTTTCTTTCAATCATCTCCCCATAGATAGAATTTGAATTTTTAGCCGTACAGTATGATTTTCTCTCGGTTCAACGTAGAGTAGGATAATGTAAGGTAATTTTCTTCACATAATCAAAGTGCTGTATTCCAGAATTACTCATTATATTCTATAAAATTTTGAGTTCAGGCCTTAAACCCATGTAGTCTGCAGAATCACGGTCTATACCTTTCAATATTATGAGAACATCCTGTTAGTCCATGTGTCAACCTCTTAGCTGTAGCTTACCTTATTGTCTCATGCCAAAACTTATCTGATTGTAACTGATATTCCAGTTCATTAAATAGGTCCTTCAATTATAAAACAGCATGAACAGGTAGAGTATTTTGCAAAGTCTATGTCTGAGCAAGTAAACAAATCTCAGCAATTCTGAGGTGGATATAGCTCCAATATAAACAGATAAAGCTGGAGATGTCATAGTGATGCATTGTGCCCTATAGCAAGCTGGTGCGACAGGTGCATCAGCTACACAGCTTAATCTCTCTGCCCCCTTTAAATCACTTTCTAAATGCCTGTTTGATAGAGCAGTTGATGTGAGAGGCTCGGGGAAGACTTAGAAAGTGACTGTGTTTCCCTTCCTCCCAGGTCAGTTTTTGTGAATGAGGATCTGAGGAGGAATAAAAGTAGAAGATTCTTCTGCTGTAGTTCCTCCTTGCATCTGCCTGTATTACAGCATTAGGGCACCCAAAACCTGTTATGTATGCTAAGGTCTTGAATCATGACTGGTCTTCAGAGGTGACATAAAAACCCCTTTTCCTTAAAGGAAATGGTGGAGGTTTAAGATACTGAATGATGACTATTTGAGGATAGGAATCTGACCCAGAACAGAGGCACTCCTTGCACTGGCATTCTCTCAACCCGCAAGAACATGACTACTTCAAAACAGCTCAGGGAGGTGAACACCCAAGACCTTCAAGGTACCAAAAAAATGCTATCAGGGATCTCAGCCCAAGAGATTAGCTCTTCTTTAGCAACTTGGATTATTTTGCCTTCAGAGGCAAATAACTCTACGTATGGTACAGTATAACAAGCCAGTCATGTCTGCTTAATGTACTCAACTTGGAGGAGTAAATCTGTAGGGCAAGAAGTATTTCTATAAATCTTAGATTAGGATCAATAGGAGGGGAAAAAAAGTTTACCACTATGATTGGCTGGAAACAAGAGTGCGATGTCATTTCTCAAGGGAACTTATTCTGTCAGGCAGCGTTCACATATGTGGGCCAAACTTAGCTCCTTTAAAAATAAATTTGCATTTTTAAAGAATTAAACAAAACTCTTGTTTATCAGATGAAATTATCAATTGTTTTGTCTTCCAGAGGTAAACAAAGAGCTGAGGGAGTCTCAATCACTCAGTCTTATGACCTTATGGTCCCTGTCCAAAATACCAGTGGTAACGTTCCATGCTGTAGAACTAAGAAGAAGAAAAGCAGATACTCAGCAGGGTGAGCCCAGTGTCTTTCCAAGTAATCCCTTATTTTTGCAAAACATTTCCATATGGGAAACTCAATCAGTGAGCAGAAGCCCTGAAAATAGTGTGGCCAGTTCTTTGTGTAGATACTGATATTGGCTGTGGAATACCTAAAGCAGTTGACAGGCTTTAGCAGTGCTGCTCTGCGTGTCCAAATGTAAAACTGATGCCTGGGGCTGAAAATTGATCTGTAGCATTAAATTCTAACCACAAAATGGGTATCACCATGTGGAAGGGAAGCAGATAGCTGGTATTAGCTCGCCTGGTAAAGACGAGTAGCTAGAAAGGGTCTGAACACAAATTTGTGGCGTATACTTATTTATGTAATGGGCCTGAGATGTAACCCTGAATCTAAATTCTTTCTGCTGGGCAGAGCTGGGAGCTCTTCACTGACCCTGAAGGCATGTCGACCTACAGTTAACTAATCCTAGAAAGCAAACAGACACACTCTTAAGAAAAAGTTTCCTTTTTTTTTTAAAGGGAAAAATGTGTTGCAATAATACAGAGCCATCATGCTTTCTCTGGTTACAGCTGAGTGACACTACATCAGCAGCAGAATATGTACAAATTAAACTGTAACAGTGTACCAAGGAGAGGCACAGCAATATCATAAAAATTATCCACAGTACAATATGACTAATGTTGTGTGAAATGCATTCATTGGCGAAATGAAGTCTAGGTGTATCTTAAGGAGTTATGCTGATGGAGATAATGGTTATAGAACAGAGATAAAGGAAGAAAAGGAGAGTGAAAGACAAAAGGTTGCGGCAAGGGCAGCGTGGCTGGGGAGGATACTCAATAGGCATGTTTGAGCTGAGGAAAGCTATGTCCCTGTGCAATACGGGAGGGTGTGATAAGAACTTGGCTGCACCTTTCCTACTCTCACGCCTGGCATGCTGTTTCAGGCACACCGACACGTTCCTGTGTTCTTTCTCACCTCCTTTCACGTGGAGTTTTTGCAGTCAAACATTTATCTAGAAACACAAGCTGTGTATGTGTTAAACATTCTCTAGCAATGTTACTTATAGAAATGTCTTTTGTTGTCCTGTTCTAAGTAGAAAAGCAAGCAGAAATCCCAAAGAGAAGGGACCAATATTTTATTAGCACATCTACAACCTTCCTTGGTCTGAGACACTTTGAAATGTGTCAATGTTTTTCCTGAATAAGGAACATGGGTACTGCTAAATTAACTTGATTTTTTTTCTCTCTCTCTCTGTTTAATGTAGATTTGGAAAAAATCTGCCCAGTGACCCATCGTGCCACCATTCTTATTCACAGATATTTAAGCAGTACATGAACATTTTGTTTTCAAAGGAACTTTTGGATTACCCAAGCAAATCTTTTTTTGTAGCTTAATTCCATTTCCTAAAACATCTGAGGTGTTTGAGAGCTCCTAGCTCACTGAATATCCTGAAAAACCTCTCTTAAATACTTTTAAAAATCAGAGCACTGGGTAGCAAAGTAGACCTTCCTGAAATAAAATCAGTCTTTGTGAAAGGTTCTGCTGGAGTGCAGGACCTGGTCTCTAATGCACTTGGAAACTCTCAAATTTCGAGAAAAACAAACTGGTTTTATGGTGTCCTGGATTAGTTTGCTACCTAGATGGTTACAAAGAGAAAATGTAAGCTGAAATCATGCAATAGATTTTGTTTCTGTTGTGTTGGAGCCGTGTTAATGAGGTTTTTTTCTTTGTTAATTGATATGTGTGAGAATGGGAGGTAGACCCAACCAAAAGTTAGTGGGATCCACCTATTTTCAAAGTACTAAGGTTTCCAGTGGTGGGAGTTTGTTTTGTCCTGGTAAAGGGTCCCCTAGGAAGATTTCCATGGGAGGCAAAACTCTCCACAGACATTTGCTGTGCTGGATTGTTTCTCTTGTGCTCCAGAGGCAAAGCAGGAGAGAGTGGTGCAATAAAATGGGTGTTTTGAGCCCAAAGTCATACTTGGATCTTGGGGTTCTTTGTGAACCTCATAAAGTTCCTTATTCAACCAACCACCTCTACTTGCTGCTGAGTACATGCCAGGAATTCCCTACCGACGGAAGCTGCCAAAACTCATGGAGCTGTGATAACTCTGCTATCAAACGGCACGAAGCTCCCCGTCAGCACTGTGCTTTCTCTGCTGCAGGCAGGGGCATGGTGTGGCCAGACTGGAATATACCGAGCGCGTAGCCCAGGCTCAGGGATTTTTCTCCCTCTCTGCACTGCACTTCCCTGTTTGCACAGGTCCGTGGTGGCTCTGTGCAGAAGAATTTCTGTCTACCCCATTTCATTTGGGAAATAAACTTCAGTTGTTCTCTCAGCACGGGAAAGAAAGCTTCTCCTTTGCTTTGACAGGAGTGTGTGCAGTAAGTAATACAGCAAGCTCAACCTTGAGAAGGAGGAGAGGCACTCTGGGAGCTGGGCTGGTTTATATCTCAGCTGATTCTCTTCTTTCTCTCTTCCGTATCCCCTTAATAGCTTGACAGGAGAAATATAGGGAAGATACAGCCATCTGATTAACAGTGCCGGGGGCTGGGGGGGCTGGGGATGGATGACAGGGAAAGGGAGCGCAGTGTGGCTACCAGCCAAGTTCCAGCGAGAAACAGAATATCTGGCTTCCTCTAATCTCTGGAGGAAAATTAAGTTACAAAAACCTTTAGTGGAAACTTTGCATACGTTCAGTACCATTGCCATGCCTGACAGAAAAAAACCGATATATTATTTAGTTTATAGTTATAGAATTAAAGGCATAAGCTTTCCCACCAGGAGTGAAGAAAAAAAACCCTCACAAAACCAAAGACAAAACCCCTTAAAATCCCCTGAATGTTTTGTGCTATCGGAGTTCTTGAGAAATTTTCCTTTATGTGTTGATGGATGGTCGTGTGTGAATTGTGTATCTGAACATCTTTCCCCACGAGCAAGATGAATTTTTGCACTTGCCCAGAGAGCCCTTCTTGTTTTCCCAGTCATTTGCGCCGCCTTCTGCAGGAGCACAGTAGAGCTGGTGAGGGCAGAGAGGAGGAAGAGGCTCTGAATTGCCCCGGAGGGGCAGGTGAGACTCTGAATTGCCCCAGGTGAGGGTTAGGCTGCTCATGCCTATTGAGGCAGAGAGCCGAGGCCATTGTCTTGGACCAAACCCTCGTCAGAGTGTTCATCAGAAACGTGTGTTTTATGCAGACAGAGGAATTTCTGCCCCTCTTCCACATCTGTCATCAATGTGTAGATTAAAAATAGCGGAGTTTGATTTTAAAAAACAACAGCATAGGTGTTACATGAGCAACAAGTTGGGACCTATGTGTATGAGAACTCGCTGATTAAAATTAAATAGCCTGCATATTGAATGTTACGTCTAAAGTGGTGGTGGTAACCATGATGAAGTTATTACTTGAAATTATTCAGTTTTATGAGAAGAAAAAAGAAGCACCCAGACTGGCTGTTTACATCTTTCTTTCTTTTGTCTTAGGTCAGGTGTATAGATGTGTGAAGTGACATTTCTCTCGTGTCTGAAATGGCCTTGCGTGGTTCAGCAGCGTGTGTTCCCCAGCCCGGCTATGCTCTCCTCTTAGGTTATTCAGTCAGGTGAGTTCTGGTCTCTCAGAAAGTATAGACGCATTCTGCAGTATTTTCCTCCACCTGGTTGCAAGCAAGCTTGCTCCCAACCTGCACGTTCCCAGGTCCTTTCTCACGTGATTCATTTGCCAGCCCTGTCTGAAAGGAACATTTTTCATGCAGGCGAACCTAAGAGCCGTGTTTACATGCCGTTTCCCCTCTGTGAGCTTTATTTCTCTTCAGCCTCAGGGACCTCAACACCAGCCAAAACTCAATATGGGGCTGAAATTGTACACGGGCTGCAGCCGTCCCCATCCCCGGCCGTCCCTGCAGCAGGAGAGAGGGTTGTGTTTGTGTAAGTGCGCACGTGCGGGTGCGTGCACACAAAAACAGATGTGTGCTGTCCAGAATAAATGAGGCTATTCAGAATGTCACAAAATGGACAAATTATGGCCAGTTTCAGCAATTAGTCAGACCAAAGAAGTGAGGTGGGTCAGTATTAAAACTTCACTGTTTTGTTTACTTTAAAAAAGCAATGGGGAGTTCCAGCAGATGAGCAAAGATACCAAGAGAGGGTAATTAAAGAGAAACAATATTTGATGTTTGTCTTATTACAGTTTCTCCTCATTTTGTTGTGCTCCCCTCACTCCGACTTGCTGCTCTTTGCTTTTACGGAGGGCAATGTGTGGGTGGCTGCATGGGCAACTCTGGAGCTTGCACCTTGCAGGGACTTAAGGTCCTTTGTACAGAAGTGCTGGCAGATAGCAGAGCTTCTAGCTATCAGGGTCTAGGACCATCCACTTGATTGACTCCTTTTATTGTGCTAATAAGGGAAAAAAGTCCCCTGAAGAATAATGATAGCTTCTGAAATACACCCGCCCACCACCTCCCCCCGCCCAAGAGTAACTTCAACTGTGTAAGTTAAACCTTGCAGGTGACCTATGTCCCATAATTGACCCCCTTATTTTAGTGTGAGTTTTCTGTTCCATTTGGGTTAACTATTTTGTCTACTCAGGTCCCAGTTCTTCTTCCAGCACTTGATTCTGTGCCACAGTCATAAGTTTATCCATTTCAAAGACGTTCTTAAAGCCTCCTGCATGAGCCTGAGGTTTGGGCTGTATGGAAGCAGGCTGTAGCCTTTTTACCTGCAGGACATTGGATACAGTAAGAAAATAAATTTTGCATGACTCTGCATGTTTCCTGGTCCACGGGCAGCCTTGCCTGCCCGGTTGGCTTGGGAAACCCACTTCTTTTTGCCACTTACTAAGTGTTTTTCATCTTGTAAGGTATGTAGGAGCTTTTTGTGGCTCACCATGATGAGCGGACCCTCTGAAGTGGTATAGAAACAAGGTGGTCTTTCCTGACTCATGCATTGTGCATGCGCTTGGTGGAATTGGCTGTTGCTCATGGATGCTCAGTCATGTGGGGGGATGACAGTGAGCGGTGAAAGATGGAATTGGAATGGTTGAGAGCTATTTAATGAAGGTGTTTTAATGCAACAAAAGGTATTAAAAACTGCATGGTTTGTTTCACTGCAAATTTTTGGCAGTAGATGGGGCCCTTACTGTCATAAAATTGTTGAGTCGGAGAGCTTTTTGGACATGGTGCCCCACTGCAGTACATGGGCGCTGATGCCTGGAAGATCAGCTCTCAATTGACAGAGACACTTTGTTGTTCCCATGTAACTGCAGCATGGAAAATACAAAGGGGGAGAGGGGAGGAACCAATGTGCACATACCTGTGTACTCTCCTTTTCACCACACTCTCCCCTAATGATTTATTATACTGTCTGTCTTTCCAAAAAAGCTACAAACCCCCATCTTCAGCGTTCCCAGGCTACCTAGCTCCAGTCCTGCTGACTCTGGTCAGGATGCTGAGTGTGATCAAGGATGAGCAGAAAGAGAAACACACCTAAAATGGGTGTGGAAGAGAACCAGAACCTTACATTCTGCCATGATGCTGTGGATTTAAGGTTTCATTCATGCAAATGCACATTTCCTGGCAGCGCCGGGGCTGGCCTGCAACCCAGACCTGGTCTGCTCTAGGTAGAGCCATTATCCTAAAGTGCTTTTATTGATCTGTTGACTTTCTGTCTCCCTCCTTCTCTTCCTCTCTTCACCCTGCCAGCCTCCTGAGGACTCAGATCTTGTCTCATACAACCGAGGTATTTTAAGGGGCGAACAATGATTTTGAAGTCAGATTAGACAAACTGTACTTGACCAGTGAAACCAGATATCCCCTGAATGATGTCTGAAGAAGGGTTGTTCTACATTTACACACGGTCTTTCTCTTTCGCTCTTATTTTTTTTCCCTTTCCATGAATGTTCTGGAAGTCTTAAAAAATTTGGAAAACATCAACAATGAATTTCAAGGGCAACCACAACTTCTTTGCCATGGCTTATTCCCCAGTGTGGCAATGCCGTATCGGCATGCTTTATTTTTGCTTGGTTAAAGAGAGCTAGAGTAGTAAATCTATATATTTGCTGTGATATCCAGCACTATTAAAGGCTGAGATTTAGAGAGAGGGGCCTCAAAGACTTAGTAGTTGATGCCTGTAGGAAGCCAAAAAGAGCTGCGTGTCTTACTGGAAATTTCAGGCACAATGTGTCAGAGTGCAGTATATTACAGTGACCTGAGCTACAAATCCATTTGAGCTGGAGATAAAGGGAGAAAGACTCATACTGAAGAAAATGTTTACAGTCCTGTGTATTAACAAACTCTAAGGGAGGGGTTGGAAGTTGGTTGGTTTGTTTTGATTTGTTATTTCAGTGTTCACAGGTTTCTGGGAAATTGCATTTCCTTTCTAATAACATAGCTCATTAATGAATTGGTTATTTAGTTAATGTTCTTCAAAATATACAGGTAAGCACAGAACACTTGAAAATGTTAAAATTGGTTATAAGAGAGCATTTAATTTTTTAAAATGTAAATTCTGATGTCTTTCGTATAGCTGGATGGATCACTATTCATGAATGGAGTGTTTGAAAGACAAAGAAGTTTCCAGTAGTTTCTAATCAGGAAAATATAAATATGCATTAAAGCTTTAGTAGGGAATAGCACTCTAATTTTTAAATCTGGAAATACTATAAATAAAACTATATTTGGGTAAACCCTAGAAAATCACATTGAGCACTCTTTTCTTAGGATGGGTAGTTACCCTGTGAGGAATGCCAATGAAATTAGTGTGAATGTTTTCACTGGAAAATATTAATGAGATAAGGACAAAAACATCAATAGTAAAATTTATTCCTCACCCAGTTTATTCACATCACCACTAGTGGGCTTTTTACTGGAAATTAATGAAAAAGAAGATAAGTTAATCAGCGATACTGATGAAAATGGTTGTCCTGTGCAGTTCTAAAACCGTCCTTCCAAGTTTAATTCAATCACTTGTGTAAGCCAGGCACAGAAACAGATCTGTGTGACTTATGTGAGCAGTTGTGTAGCACAGGTAGGTCATGGATCACAATTGGTATTTTGATTGATAATCATTGTGCAACAAGGAATCCGGTGGCTGAAATATGTTCATGCAAAGTATTTACCTAAAAAATTGAATATAGCCAAATGTGGGACAGGGGGAAAAAATCAAAGCCTGTGTCCATATGATTTGGGAGATGAAAAAAATTTTGGTGATAAGTTTCTCAGGTCACAGGATGCCCTGTTTCGCAGTGAAGACAATGGACCTTGGTTGATTTGAGGCTTCATGTAATAAAAAGTACTGAACAGTTCACCGCAGACAATTTAGCTAATTCTAATGCTGACTCACTAACAGTAAGCTTTTTTCTGGGTTTTTTTAACATCACAGTTATGGAGAAAAGAATGATGGGAGTCCTGGGGAAAGAGAATCAGAAAGATTGAGGCTTGGCAAACTCCTTTTCATCATTTACTTTCTTGGGGAACTTTCAGCAGGACCACAGCTACATCCTGATGTTCGCTGAACTGCATTGCCTGGGAGTAAACAGTGTAATGCAATGAGCTAGTAGGTAAGAGCCAGAATTGTCTTTCCTTCCAGGCAATAGTTCACATTGATGCTGCTGCTGAAGAAAACTTATATTTTGTGTATTCCAAGCTAGACCCAAATGTTCATTTTCTCTTCAAAACCCTTACTGATTTTGAGGCAATATGTTTGTCCAGTTCTACAGAAATCTTGATCTAAGCATTGGCCAACCTGTGAGATGTTCCTAACTTCTGCTATAAGTAGACTGAGAAGTTTCTTTCTGTGTTTCATAACCTAATTACTAAGTGAAACTACCTGAGTAAACAGGTTTTGAGGCCAGAAAAGGTTCATAATCATGCTTGCCTCATAAGACATCTTACAAAGATAATGCTGATGTTAATTCTAGCAAGTAAATATGTCTTTATACAGAGCAGGGTCAATTTGTGGGCTTCCCTCCTGCAGGATGCTGTCAGGGCAAGCCGAGAAGTTGGATGGCTGAGAACAGCTCAGGATGATTTTCTGAACAGTGGTACACAAGTAAGCACTCTAAGTAGTTTTTAAAGTGGGGAAAGTGAGCTAAAAATAACATTTTTATATATAAAGGATTCCTGGGTGAAATTTATGTAAAACTTGGTTTTCTCAGACAGCGACACTGAATAGTGACAAGTGTGTTTTGTGATGTGGCACCACCGAGCGTGACCAGCAAGTGGGCAGGAGCTTGGGCAGGTTTGCTGATCCCCTGTGGAAAATCCTGTATCAACAGCAATCCTCTCGTAGTCTCTAAGGCTTTACATAAAAGGAGTTTCCTACATTTTTTGAGGGCAGCATTTGGGATTTTCAAAAGGCAGTTTGAGGGAAAAGGATTATGGATTGGGAACTGCCTGGCTATTTTCATTGAGCATCTCCAGGCTGTATACCTGGTCCATTGGACATAAAATAAGAGGAAGAATGAAGGAAAATATTCTCTGATAATTTTGGGGGAGGAGAGAGGCGGAAGGAACCCCACGCACCTTCCAGCTTGTGCCACATCTAATTGCCAGCGGAGCAGTTGCAAGCTGTTAGGTGTGAATCCCACAGGAGCCTGCTGTAATTAAGCATCCTGTAAGGTGAGGAGGGGTGTGAGCGCTACGATAAGCTCATCAGCATCAACTCCCCGCCCCTCTCAGATACCCTTTGGAGATCTTCACCTTGTTTTGTGTTTGTTTCAGAGCCAGGAACAAATTCTGGCAAATGCAAAGGTGTTAAATGTTGGCCAACCAATCCCAACATGCTGTACAAGGCACTGAAGGGAATATTACTCTAATTGGATGATGAGCTCAGTTCAGAGGCTGTTAAGTTAAAGCTTATTACCCTCATTAAGATATGTGTATAATGTGGTTTCAGGCTTCTGATACGGGGACAAAACAACACTTTCCAAGTGTTTTGTTGTCCTCTCTGTTATGCTTGGAGGGGAATTCAGTTTCTCTTTTACACTGGGTCAAATTCAGCCCTGAGATAAGATTCCTTCATAAAGTTTTGAGTTTGGGAATGCTCTGTGAAGGCAGAAGCTTAGTCTGGAGCAATGTGCTTTGCCAGAACCAGGAGAGATTTCCTTGTGGACAGAGGGAAAACATGGACCAGGATCTAGAGATGTCCATGTGCCTGTGCTGGGGACTAGTCCTGTGTGGGGCTGAAATGCAGAGTCATGCAGGTATCCCTGCCCTTGCACTACCCAGAGTTCTGTGTGCCAGGAGGTCAGGCTGCATTGCTCCCAGCAGGCTGTAAATGCAGACAGCCAGCTTGGGTTTAGCTTTCCATGCAAATTAATGAGCCTGCAGAACCAGGAGTGCCAGGACGGGTGGTACAGGATCGGAAAGCAGTTTAGATCCACCAGGTAATTTTAGCTTGAGCTCAGGACTGGCTCTGCAGGACTGGGCTAGTTCACACAAGAAGACTTGAGTGTCTCTGCCATGTGCTCCTCATCATCTCCATTATCTGTGTTATTCCTTTATCTGGGGTACCGCAGCTCCTCCCAGTGATGGAGCATTGGCTTTCTAGTTAGCTTTAATCTCTAGCTGTCTTTGGAGGGTCAGGTCGGGAGAGGTTTAAGGTCCTCAGCCCTGAAGTGAAGCCCTCCCTGCTTCAGATAGGGCTGCAATTGAAACCAGCTGATCCCAAGTCCCTTACAAACATTTCCATTTCAAACCACTGAAGTTTTATGTCTTCCTAGTAAATTTTTTTCTTAAGCCTCATAAATCTCATAAAGATCTGGAACAGCTAGTAAATTTGGCCATTCAGATAGACATTTTCCAGTAAAGAGGATAATGATTGCTGTTTCTGATGCCACCTCCCCTCCCCAGCCCCTCAGCCTCAGGAGTTCACCTCTTGCTGGCTGACTCTGCTTGCACGCAAGATGGGCCATGCTGGGAAAGGCAACACGGACAGGTCCCATCACACAGTGGATCGAGGAGCTGCTGGATAGTTTTGCCACTGCCCCTATATGTGGCCTGAGAAAAAGCATTTGTTCTCCTCACGTCTTGGATCAGAACAAAGAAGTTGATGCTCGCCAGCTCAAAGGGTTGGGAAAGTTGCTCAGTTCAGGCTGGACAGCACGCGTTCATGATGGGAAGTGGCAAAACTCCAGGCTAGAGACCTCCCACCCACCCCAGCCAAAGTCCCCACTGAATGCTGAAGGCAAGAGGCCTGCGCTGTTAGCAGTACCGCAGCCTCAGTGCCCCCTGTCCCACCCCACAGGGTGGGTTGTGGTGGTGCCCAGGAGGGCTGATGGGCTGCCATCTCTCCAGCCCCTGGGATAATCTAGAGGAGGCTTTCTGCACACTGCTCGCTGCACCAATGGCAAGTCCAGCCACATCTCTTGAGTTCGGATTTCCAGGTGAGCTTGAAAGAACATGAACCCAATACAAACCCAAGACTTTTCAGACTTCCATTGGAAATGCCAGGCAAGAATCCCAAATATATTTAGAAAAACATCCTATGGAAATAGAAAATTGCAAGCATATTTTCCCTTTTATTTGTTGTCTCTCTAATCCAAACAAGCCTATTTCCTTTCCTGTGATGCTGCTTTTGATAATCTCGTGCCAAAGGCACTGAATCTGTTCTTATTGCTGTCAATAGCAAGATGCCTGTTGCTTTTAATGGTTCAGCTATTAAAACATCACATCCCGGTTGTCTGGCTGTGAGCAATCCCAAGCTATTGCAGTGACAATATGGAACCTTTTTCCTCTCTGAATGTTTCTCTGCAAAGTTTGACCATTTTGGCTGGGGTAAAACATGTGTCTATCTGGGATTCTTTCCAAGGATGAGATTTTGACAGCTGTGCTCATGTTGGCAAAAATCCTGACATCTTGTGCTTCGTTGAAATTGCAGATTCTTAGCGGAGAGGGGTGGGAATCCGATTTCATAGATGAACACTTGTGAATTGAAGACTGTGAGCCTGGCTTAGCTCTTTTCACTTGGGGGAAGAGGTTGAACCCATCTTCTGGGAACAGGGTGGAGCCTTCTTTTCTTCCCATCTCCACGTGTGGGCACAGATGGCTGCTGGGCAGCAGGGCTGCTGGGAGCCCTCTGTGCCTCTGCCAGCTTGGTGCGGCAGTTTGGGACATGCCTTGGACTGCGCCCATGCAAGTGGGAGTCAGCCTGTTTGGAGTACATGCCTAATGACTTTCATTTACATATTAGATGTTTGGGCACGAATGGTGGGCGGTGCTAGTTCACTTTCAATGAAAATCCACCTTTGCAGCCATGATCGAAGCTTGGCCTATTATTTATGCCAGATTGCATGTGGAAAAACAAAGCCTTGGTATAGTTTCAAATAGCCTGCTTTGGGCTTTTTATTATTACTATTATGATGATTGAGTGGGTTTTGGGGAATTTTTTTCCCTTTTTTAATTCTTTTTTTTTTAAACTGGTATCTCCATTTTGGAGGAGAAGGATTTCCCACAAAAGCTGTAATTATTCAACTTGTGTATATATATATCTATCTCTCTATATATCTCTCTGCTGTAACTTTCAATCTGATGAACTGTCATTTTTCTGATGAAAAATCATTTATTTGGAGTCTAGAATTTCTATTATCTCCAAAATAGGGAATGGTGGCACAGAAAATTGTGTCACAAGGTCAGCTAGGAGCTCCACATCAGAGCCAAGGATAAACTAGAACATGTCTGGTGGAAAGTCACCACAAAGTTTCAGAAGGTATTTGTCAAATAATTTTTTATTTCACATATTCCAGTGGCCAGGTAGTTCCTTTTTTTTTTTTTTTTTACCAAGAGACATCAAAACATAAATAAATCAATCATGGTGTTTTAAAACTTTGTGGACAACAATTTTCCATTTCTAGTGCATCACTGAAAAGCAAGGCAAAAATAGCTTTCTTTAAAAAGACAAACAAGAGCGTTGTCAAACAGCAAAACCCCAGACAAAACATACCTCCTGATGTAAACAATTCAACCAGTTTTGCTAAGGAAAAGTGTTAGCTGAGGCTTAGACACACAAAATCAAGATATTCACAGCCTTCCTCTTTGGAAAATGTGAGGACTTTTATGATACTTTAACTCTTGAGGCTTAAATTCACTGTACACAGCCCTTTACTGCCCATTTACCAGTGCTTGGGGAGCCTTTTCAGGTGCTGAAGCCCTCAAGCTTATTTTAAGGTTGTGGGTGACTGCATGTCCCTGTAATATGGGGAATGAATCAGATCTGAAATGGTTACATTTGGGACAGTCCCAGAGCAAGAAATGATCCCTGGCAACTGCACACTGTGCTGTGATGTCAGTCCAGCACACAGGAAGCTGGGGGTGAGCTCAGAGCATGGGTTTTTTACCTGCACGTGGCCTTGCTGTGCCAGCTGAGTGGCTGGAAAGATGAACCGTAACTGCAAAATTATCTAGGGAAAAACTCTATCTCATATACTTTACTTAGGGGAGATGGCGTATAATAAAGGACACATTACATGGGATGTTTGGTGAGTGTGGCACTGACCCATGGCCTTAGAGACCCTCTCAAAGTCATGTCTTAATGACAGGCTCTCCGTTCCTCTCCCGCTTCTTTCTTGGAAGCTAAGGCAGATATTAGGACATCTGCAAGCTCTGGGCTAATGTGCTCAGAGTGCTTCTAGCACCCCAGTTATCTTGATTAAAATGAAGGTGACCATTTTGACACTGAGAAATGCCAGTGGCATTTCATCTACCATAAATTAAACTGAAATTCCAACTTCAAGTTGTCTTGTAGTTCTGCAGCAGATCTGTTTACTCTGGAATAGCATAAGGCAGATGTCTTCATCTTGGCTGGTGCTTAACAGGTCACAGGCATTGACTTGAAATAACTAAAAGCCTCTAAAATAATTTTAAAACATGCTTTCCTCTCCTCTACAGAGCTTAAACTAGAGTTGGCCTTAACCAGAAACACCCAGAATAGTGTGATTCTGACACAGATCATCATAAACTGTGAGCACTGCGTGCAGTTTGGGGCGCTGCAGTACAAGAGGGACTTAAAAATACTGGAGGGTGTCCAGAGGAGGGCAACAAGGATAGTGAAGGGTCTGGAGGGGAAGTCTCACAAGAAGAGGCATAAGCTCCTGGTTTTTTTCAGCCTGGAGAAGAGGAGGCTGGGGGGAGATCTCATGGCAGTCTGAGGCTTCCTGATGAGGGGGAGCGAAGGGGCAGGCACCAATCTCCTCTCTTTGGTGACCAGAGATAGAACCTGAGGGAACAGCATGAAGCTGTACCAGGGGAGGTTTAGTTTGAATGTTAGGAAGAGGTTCTGTACTGAGAGGGGGTTGGACACTGGCACAGAGTGGTCATAGCATTGAGCTTGACTAAGGTCAAGAAGGGTCTGGATGATGCGCTCAGTCCCATGCTCTGACTTGGCTGGTCCTATGTGGAGCCAGGGGTGTGACTTGAGGGTACCTACGTGTCCCTTCCCACTCAGGAGTTTATGGTTCTATGATTCTAAATTGAGCAACAGCTTTAAATATATAGCGTGGTCATTACCTGAAACCAAAGAAGAGGTTGGAATAATCGTTGCTCGTGTTTACACTTCTGTATCTCAGTGGGTTATTCTCAATCCCTTAATGACGATGATTAAAACCATACTGGAAACACATAGTAATTAGTGAGAGCACTTACTGTGACTCTGAAAGCACAGGGGTAGCTTTGAAGTGGAACTGGACAAAGAGACTGCTGCCAGAACATTGTGAGAGTTCGAAGGGCGATGCAGCAGGTCGGTGGTGACTGTGTGTACGATACGACGTCTGTTTTGGCACATGCATTAGCTGCCTTCAGGACCAACTTTATAATTGCTCCTTGCAGTGAGGCTTTTGCAACTCTTAGAAGGAGCAGGTTGATGGTGGGTAAAGGATTGTATAAACACTCTGCTTTTTAATTTACGTAAAGCCAAAGTTGAACTCGGGTTTGTTTCTCCATGGGGGACTTTTTGGAGGGTGAGCCTGTATTTAGGAAGAGGGAAGGAGAAGGAAGTTTGGGGTGGCAGCTGAGGGTGGGCACTGGTTCAGGCACTTTGCCCTGCCAAGGTTTCAGTGTGGGTACGGACATGAAAGGAATTCTCAAGCAGCAAGCTGTAAACCTCGTGTTTTCAGTGTTTCTGTGGGTGAGGGCTGGGGGCATGCATTGTGGAATGTTTTCCTTTGTTTGCTTTTCCCATTTAAACTAACAAAAATACTGTTGTTATAATAGGAGAAGAAGGGAGCGAGTGATGAGGTTTGTGCTGTAAAATCATGTTTGCTGGAAAAGTTGTCCTGTTTTCCATTGCTTAATTACAGCTGAAAAAGGGGGAGGGCACAAAGGATTGAGAGAACACAGCTACTTTCTTGGGAGTGTTTTTATGACCACTAGATGAGCCGGCTCAGAGGGAGCAGTTCAGCAGGGTGTTCAGTGGAGGCAGAAGCGGGCACTGCTGGTGTTTCCTAGCATACCCCTGAGGCTTCAAGGGACTCACTTTTGGTCAGTGCCCTTTATTTTTTCACACCATATCTGTTGGTATTTTTCTCTGCAAACCCAATTTCAGCTTCTTTTCCTCTGTTGATGCCATGGAGTCCTATGTGCTTATACCACATAACTTTTCCATCTCAGAGGTGTTCCTGTCCCACTCATGTCCCCTTTCAGATGACCACTTGTGAGCTAATACTCAGCACACCTAAAACAAGGCTCTTCCCATAGAGCTGCTCTTTCTTAACCACCACAGACAGTGCTACTATCCTTCCAGTCACTTGGGCCAATGGAGCCTATCTTTGACTCACATGTCTCTCTGAGTTTATTCTTCCAGGTGATGTTGAAGTTTCTGCACAGCCTCTCTAAAACACTGCCACTTGTGCCCCCTCTCGTAGATTATATGGTGTCGAAGGCTGCCGTCATCATCCTCCTCAATCAGAATTACAACATTGCTAATTCTGGCCTTGGCAGATCTCATCTTGTTCACACATGTTCTTTATGCTGCAAAAAAAGAGCGTTTGCCTTGCTTGCCCATCGCCTCTCTTGCTGCATCTCTCTTGCAAGTCTCTGCATAATCTTCTGGTTTTGGTCCCAAGGTCTTTCATGACATTTCTCTTTCTTTTGCAGTTAAGATGTCAGCTTTAGCCTCTGGTCAGCATGCTGTGCCAGACTCTATTGCCCAGTTTTTGAAATTTGAAAGGACCTTCATGTGTTTTCCTGTGCAGTTAAGGCAGCTTCATTTCTCTCTTCCCAGTTTCTCTTCAAAGTTCCTTTTCTAAGATGGCTGTAAAACCTTCACAGCAGTGAAGCTCTCTTGAGTGCTGAGGTCTTTGACAGCTATGCAAACTTTGGTGGTTTCCATGGCCTCCCCTTGTGTGTAACATCATCTGTTGGGTTTTGGCTTGGAGGAAAGACTCCCTGGCTCAAGAACCATCTGTTTGTGAACATCAAGAACCATCTGGCTTTCCATGGTGCCTGTCAGTGTGGCTTACCGTCCCTTGGAGGGTATCTGCAGGTGCTATGGTAATAAAAAAGTAATATTGTTAATTTAAAAAGTAAGCATCAGTAGCACCACATGTTTCTTGTCATGGGTCTGTTGTTCCCTGTGTGACACTGACAAAGCACTGGTTCTGGAGAAAGAACAGGTCTTGCTTGGGTCTGGAAAAATGTGGAGTGGTGGATGCCTTCCCTGCTCTGTGCATCTCACACAGGGCTCTGTCACTGTACCATCGCCCATTAAAATGAAGGTAGAAGGCTGAAAAGGCGGAGTTGCAAGTGATGGGACCAGGATTATGCAACTCCACTTTGTGTCTTCTGTTCAGAAATGATTGCCTGTTGGGAGATAGCATTGGGAAGCGGCAGAAAATGAGCTGGAGTTTGTTTACGAGAAGAAACAGAGCAATGCCATGGGTCCACATCTGATTCCACTCTTTATTCTCGTGGGGGTGTTCATTGGAGATGCCTGCCATTGTATGTGGAGTCCCTGGTGCCCTATCTCCAGTCCCAGCCTGCGCAGGATAGGATCAAATGCACGCTGACGGGGCCTGGCGGCATGCTCTGCAGCTGTACTACAGCCCACAGCCTCCCGAAGCTGCCAGTGGTGTGAAGCCCGTATGAACACTGGGCTTAGATCCATTTTCTTAAAGGGTTGGGTTTTTTTTTTTGCCTGCGAAAAAAAATAATCAGATGCCAAAATGTTCAGGCTGCAAACCCCAACTGCCAAGCAGTTCCCTTTCCTGTGAGAAGGAAGAACTCTGGTCAAAACCGCCACCACCAACAACAAAAAAACCCAAACAAAAAAAAACCCCAGCCCTGCAACAGGAACAAAGGTCGCTGCCTCTGCAGCAGCCAAGTGTGTAGCCCAAGGCCAGTCAACATCTTGAGCCTTCTACTGTGGCTTTGGGACCTTTCACAAAGGCTGGGCACGTTTCCAGCTCTGAGCTGTAGGGACAGTTGACCCGTGTTGCACCTGGGGCGTCCCGGCCTTGTTTCGGTTTCACATAAGGCTTTGTCTAGCTTTATTTTATTTAATGGGCTTTTTTTGTGGTCTTTTTTCCCAGTGATACTGTCACAGGAAATTCTCACTGTTCTATTACTTTTTTCCTGTTGGAACTAGCCTTAAAATAAAGCGAATAAATAAATATATATGCATACATATAAAAATGTGCAGACAGGAAAGCTATTCAGATCTGGAGAGGCCTTGATAACGCTGCTGATGAGGTTGCCAGCTTTCCTGAGTCTGAGCTGAACAATTCTCCACCCACCTCCCCCAAACCCTGAGAACTTAAATGGCGGTAGATGTGAAGCTTCTTATTCTGACTACAGGTGTCTGGGCTGAAAGACACCCCATGACATGCTGTAATCTCATTTAGGAAAAAGGTAATTAAATCAAAATACAGATGTGTTACAGTCACAGTTCCTGAACATCTGAGATGCCTGTCGATTAAAAAAAAGTTAAGAATAACTCTCCAAAGGAGTACAACTTGGCTGTCTTTTGTAATATTATCCAGTATTACTGTTTTAAAAAGGATAAAGAAAAGGAGTTTTCAGCATCAACATCTGCTCTTAACCATCTCTTTACAGCAGGAACATTGCATTTAAAAATTAACAAGACAGGAATGTGTAAAGTCCCCTCATCCCGCTGCTCCCCATATCCAATTATTCCAGCTAGTGTTTACTTGTTGCACCTTCTGCCTCATCACTTCGTGTTCAGCACCATTTTCTGAAGCTAGACCTGCTCTGTTTTGTCATAATGAATCAGGTTGTTGCTGACCCTTCTTTTTAAATCTTTAGCTTGAAATGTGCTCTGGATAAATTGTATGGAAATATTATCATGGAAGAGGTTAGCCAGCTTTAACATGGACCATTCTCTGTTCAGTAGTAATGATGATCGTAGTAACGACAACAGTAAACTAACTATGGAATTCATCTGGTCTCCATCCAGAAAGATATTTAATCCTGTGCTTAACTTTTCAAGCATGTGTGCGTTCCTGTTCATCAGAGTTAAGCAGATGCTTTAGCTTTTTACTCTACGGCTGCTTGAATCCCAGCACGTGCTGCTCCTGGTGTTTGTTTGAGATGTGCTTCTTCTGGTTTTGTCTGGCTAGAATAAACCTTTGGAATTAGCAAATGAAAAAAATAGGTAATATATTCAGTATCCAGTATAACTGGGGGAGAGGAGGGGGAGGAAGGGGTGCAACAAAATCTGAGGGCTCTTAGGCTGCTTGTTTACTACAGATTTTTCAAGCTCATTGGTTTCTCATTGACACTCAGTACTACATAAGGGAAGGAGATCCTTGGCTCCAAGTAGAGACCTTTGGCTTTGGAGGAAGAGTACAAAGGTACCAAGCCTGGTAATGTTCCTGTAAATATTGCCAGTAATGCTGGGGGGCTTCTTTTAAAGCCTGGGTTCTTGTTATCTTGCTTTTTATTAGAATTTTCACTTTTAATATATTAAAAATAAACCACAGCACATTTTTTTCTTTATAGAGGCACAAACCCACACATTTCTAGTCTTCATGGTATTGTGGAAGAGAACATGAAATATGATGTGGGTGTTAGGTTCTAGGCTTCAAAATCAGAAAGGAAAAAAAACATGTCCTGCTTTTCTTACTATTTTTTTATGGGTTTCAAGCCTTTCTAAGTCCTGACAAGTTTTGAGCACTTAGTGCTGGAAATTCCTTGAGGCCTTGAAGCCCAGCTTATGGGGAATCAGATTTTTATTGAACTTTTCAGAAAAGTTCATCCTTCCTTGGCATTATAGAAACACCACATAAGAGAAGGTTGGGGCAATAAAGTCTGTAAGACCAAAAATGATTGCTAAAGAGTAAGAACTACAACTGCAACAGGTTTTTGTCATCTTGAGGCCCGTTTTGCAGCATTCACAGTAGGAGTAGAGCCCTAATGTGACGCTCAGCTCCTTGGTGCACATCTAAGGGAGGCTGCTGGTCTGAGGTCAGGCTGCTGGGGGATTTCTTGGGGCTGCCACAGTGTCGGCACATGCAGGGATGGACGTGTTTGCAGGTTTAGCTGTGTGAAAGCACTGTTGAGCATGGGGAGCACAGCTTCTCAGCAAGCCCCCAAGAACACCCACCTTCTTCTTGGACTCTTTGGGTTATTATTAAATACCTACAAAATACATGGGAATCCTGCCATTGTCTCAACTGCTCTTTGAATCACAGATTCTTAAACGGAGGATGTGCTATTCTTCTTTTGTTCCACATTCCCATAATGCTTTTAAAAGAAAAGGGGAAAAAAAACCCCCAAACTCAACAAAACCCAAACCTGAAATGTGATGTCAGTTTTACCTTTAAAGGCAGGGGTTGAAAGGATGGTCAGCCAAGATTAAAGTCCTGGGTTTTGCAATTTCTTCATGTAAGTTATGGCTGTATGTCAGTAGCAGTGAGCAAAGAAAAATGCACTAGTTAGACTGGTGTTCTGTTCAGATGCCCGAGGCTTCAGCTGAAATTTAATAAGCAAATGTAAGATTTTAGTGCTTTGGAATGGAAACTTTATGGTAACTTCTTTCTGCAGCCCCGTTTTAAGTGAAGTATCCCATGTATGGACTGTGCAGTGCACCTGGGAGTTTGAATCCAGTTCTATCACTCCTATCCTCCTCTCTGGGTAGGATACCATCAGCATGGTACCAAGCCACATCAGTTCAGTTGGATGTAAAGCCTTCCTCTTTTAGGCTGGAGCCAGGGGAATTTTTGGGTCACAGAGCAAACTAGTGTTGAATGCAATCATATCTTCCTTGCAGCTCCCACTCACTCAGTTTCTGATGCTAATGGCTAAAGTGGGTGGGGAAAATGCTACTGGTGATTTCTTTTAAAGTCAGGGGTTACCTTTCCTGGTTTGTGGATGGTTTCTGGAGAACCTATTCTATCTTTGGGGACAAGAGAAAAGGGGCATGACTTCTTCTGGTGTTTGATCTTATTTTTGGGTCATTCTTCAGCATTTCAAAACACAGAGGTCTTCTCTGGTAGTCTCTGTGCGGTTTTGGGGTGTTTTTCAGGAAATAAATTCATCTATTGCCCAAAGACATGCCTGTCAGAGCATGTTTGACTCATTAGCTAAGATGCAGGACCTTCTCAGGGGGAAATCAGAAAAAAACCCTCCTGATTTTAAATATCCAGCACCTCTGTTTCCTGCACAACTGTAGGTGAGGATCACATGCTCTCCGCTGTTGCCAGCTTGTGTTTTTCTGTATCTGGTATTCAGTTTCTTCATTCTGATGGTTCATGGAGCCTTGGTGTAAACTCTTCCACCTCTCTTTCCAAGCATGAAAATCTAGTCTTGAGGGTTGTGTTTGCAATCAGATCATATCGGAGGCTTTTGGCAGGATTGTACCATGGTAGCAAAGGGAGCTTTACTCTTCCCAGCTTTCTACTGCTCTTTCCCATTATGACTTGCTGATACAGCCTGTTTGTCTAGGATCTTCTGTGTGCTACTCAATATCTCCAACATCTGTTGCTGTCTTTAGGAGATGAGGAGACTGAAAAACTCTCAAAGTGCTTAGCATCTTGAATTCTGCCTAACAAAGAAAAGAAAAAAAGGAAAAAAACCTCTTTCCCTTGCACAACTGTCCATTCCACCTTTACATCCTAACAGCATGTACAGACTGGGCGCAAATGGCCAGTGAGACATGGACAACCTTTCTCCAGGGAAACACACAAAAGTCAGCTGTGATTCTTGCCCTCCTTGAGCACCTTTTGTATGCTTTGTATGGGTTTGGGCCCAAGATGAGGTGGTCACGGTTGCTGAGGATTGAAATTACATGTATTTTGTTTCAAAATCTTAAGAGATCAGCCAGTGAAAGGTCCCCCATGGTAACAGACCACTGCTCATTCCTCTTGCCTTCTCACGCGTGTGTTTATTTCTGTTTGCTCCTTTCTTTTTTGCAGATGGCAGATAAATCTTGTCAGTGCTTTTTTGGCTTTGCAGCCTTTTCTCAATCATCTTTCCTTTTGTATCTCCAGCAATGTGCAAATCTGATGGTTTGCTATTTCTGCTAAGCATATTTCTTTTCCATGCTGTCTCATTGTCTAATTCTTGTGCATTTTGCAGGGTGAAAGAAGAGACAAATTTCCAGCAGGCAAAAAATAAACCATCCCCAGCTCATGAAAGAAATGAACTTATTTTAATCACCGCTCTAAAATGTAATGGTTTGATGTAAGTTCCTTGTCAAGGTTTGAAGACTGACCAAAAGGTCCCTTAGAAGCATCTTTTTATGGTTCTGTTGGATCAATTGGAATTGTATTGCACATGAGGAGAACAATACTTCACAAGCCCTTGAAGTGGAGCGAATGCAGATGATGTTTTTATTCATTCTCAGCCAGATTGCTTGGTATTGTGTCCTTTCTCTGAAAAATGACACTCTGGCAACAGGCCACTGACTGCAAAACAACTTGGCATGGGCCTTCTGTTTGTCTCTGCCTGAGCTGAGCATCACCAGAGATGCCAGACTGTTAGCCACAAGCCGAGAGCGTTTCAGCACTGTGTGTCTTTAACCAGCCCCTCTCTGCTGCTTTTAGTGGAAAATACTGGAAGGAGGAAGGATAGTTTCTGGCTCTTAAGATGTTTGGTGGCATTAGCGACTGTGCTTTGCTGTCTCCTTGGTGAGGAACATTAGCTCTCCTGGCTGAGAATAACTGGCAAACTTGGAGCTGTCTAACCAACCCTACACAAGTTATTTTTCATAGCTTCTGATGATGTGCTGCTTTTATCTTTTTTCTTTTCTTGCATCTTCAGTGGAACTTTTGAAATCCTCCAGGTGATTAGGAAGACAAATCTGTTTGATATCCTGTTTAATTTGAACCACCGTAGGTACCAACATAGCCAAACCCCAACGGATTTCTCTGGGACTTTACAGAGGACAACTCCACAGTCTTTCTGTGACTGAGAGCTTTCATGTGATTACTGAATATGCTGCAGTGACACTAAGTTGTGGTTTGTATGCTGGGGTCTGGGCATCAAAACCACTGTGATCTGGGACATTTGTACCATTATCCAATAATCCATATTGTAAATCATCTTTCCAAGGTCCTTGTTTGATATTTCTGGCCTCTAAGAAAGTAATTTAGATGGAGAAAGTGAAAGATCACAGAATTCCAGAATGTTAGGAGTTGGAAGGCACCTCAAAAGATCATCTAGTCCAACCTTCTGCCAGAGCAGGATCACCCAGACTAAATCACACAGGAACGCATCCAGGTGGGTTTGAATGTCTCCAGAGAAGGAGACTCCCCAGCCTCTCTGGGCAGCCTGTCCCAGGGCTCTGTCACTCTCACAGTGAAAAAGTTTCTCCTTATATTCACATGGAACTTCCTCTGCTCCAGCTTGCACATGTTGCCCCTTGTCCTATTGCTGGCCATCCCTGAGAAGAGCCTGGCTCCATCCTCCTGACTCTCACCCTTTGCATATTCGTAAACAGCCCTCAGTCTCCTCCAGGCTAAAGAGACACAGCTCCCTTGGCCTCTCCTCATAAGGAAGGTATTCCACTCCTTTTATCAGCTTGGTGGCCATGTGCTGGGCTCTTTCAAGGAGTTCTATGTCCTCCTTGAACTGAGGGGCCCAAGAATGTCCTCTTCAAAGCACAGCAGCTTAACTATTCATTTTGTGGGCTATCCAGATATTTTATTCAAGTGAAACATTTATTTTGTTCCCTCCAAGTAGGAGTATGATAGGATCTACAGCACCCACCACTGTGTACTAAGAGACAGTGGACTGAAAAACTGGGTGTGAATTTCTTTTCTGCCTGCTGGGACTGGGCGCTGCCTGTGCCTGCTGCTGTAGATATGGCATTTTCCTACCCAAATAGTTGCGTTTTTCTGAAGTAAGGACAATATCTATGCTTTCAGCTCTGATGCAGTGTGACATGTACAGTAGGACCTGTCATAATTCATGAAGTCAGTTCCTTTTCAATGTTAATAAGCCCTTAATCAAGTCATTTGTTTCATCCAGGATGTCACATTTAGCAGTGGATTGTGAAATGCTTGAAAACTGGAATTATAGGAGCATTATAACTGGAATGATACAAGCATTATTTTAATGCTAAGTGTTACCCACATCATATCTGAAACTGGAACATGCCAGGAAAACATCCTTCTCATTTTTCAACTACTATATCTGAGCTTTCAGGAGCAATCGTGAGTTGGCTGGGTGCATACACTATTTCTCAGTGTTCATAGGATCATAGAAAGGCATGGGTTGGAAGGGACCCCAAGGATCATAGAGTTCCAACCCCCTGGCACAGGCAGGGCCATCAACCTCCAGGCCTGGAGCTACACAAGGTTGCTCAGGGCCCCATCCAACCTGGCCTTGAACCACTCCCAGGGATGGGGCACCCACCCCCTCTCTGGGCAGCCCCTTCCAGCCCCTCCCCACTCTCTCTGTAAAAAACTTTCCTGTAATATCTTATCTAAATCTTCCTTCCTTCAGCTTTAATCCATTCCCCTTATCCTGCCATTATCTACCCTTTTAACAAGCTGATTCCCCTCCTGTTCCTCTGCTCCCTTCAGGGACTGGCAGGCTGCAATGAGGTCCCCCCACAGCCTTCTCTTCTCCAGTCTGAACAAGCCCAACTCCCCCAGCCTCTCTTCATAGAGGAGGTGCTCCAACCCTCTAATCATCTTTGTGGCCCTCCTCTGAACCCTCTCCAACAGTTCTACATCTTTCTTGTAATTTGGGCCCCAGCTCTGGACACAGGACTCCAGCTGGGGCCCTATGAGGGCAGAGTAGACACTGTAGTAAACACTGTTCATGTGTGGCAGATGTTCTATGTTCTATGCCATACTCGGTAACTCATCCTCACATTGGTTGTGCTACCTGTTCTCTGCACCTGGCTCTTTTGCTTTATAAAATAATACTGTGCTACACTGGAACAGTCACTTTAAGTCAAGAGTGTCACTTTAAGTCCAACCAAAACCAACTGACTTTTAAAACTAGTAGTCCTCAGTCTAGGCTGTTTGTGGTATGTAAGGAGAAAGAAGAGTTCTGAGCCAAGCAGCTGCTGGTGGGATTAAGTGCGAAGCTGTCCATAGAGATCAGGTTTATGATTATCATCTCCTGTTCCTGATGTTTTCTTCAAGAGGAACAGAGCAAAGGGCTAAACTTATATCTTTGATAACTAGTTCCTGTAAGTCTTTGGAATTTGCAAAGTAGGAAAGGAAGCCATAGCGAACTCAGGGCAAATATTGTCCTGATACATTTTCCACCTTTATTTAAATGACATTTAATGCTTTGCATTTTGGGTTTTTTTTCCTTATAAGCCTGTTTCTATCTGCAAATAGGTGTGTTATGTGATTCAGTGATAATAGAAACCATAGCTGAACATGCAACACATGTTGCTATACAGCAATGTCATTATGTACTACATCTCTGCAGAGTGAAAACCAGGATTTTGAAATTTCTTTTTTTCTTGTTTTTTGCCTTAGGGGGAACCACTTGCATTCATATTATAAATCTGTCTTACTGTTACATCCTTCTTGTGAGCCAGATGCCACTTCAGTAGGTGCTGTGAAGACACAGGACAGAGTCCTGGTCATATCTGTGAGGAAAAGATTTCAGTTTAGAGTTTTTTTCTCAGTTTCTGTCCTGAAATACTCAGTAAAGAAAAGTGTGAAAAGGGAATTATGAAGTATTTCTTCAGATTTTATTTTTTTGCATTTCTACAAGTTCTTTCAAAATTAATCCTTCCCAGTTCTGATTGGTTCGTAAAAAAAATATAAATTTTTTTAAGGATGTATGTTTTCTGTAACAATTTTGCATTTTTCTAAAAGCTGTTTTTCACTAGAAAATGTTTTATTTGAATTTAGTCCAAGTCATAATGAGTGCTGGAGCAATTGAAGTATCAGCCACTATAAGGAGTCCTGGGAGCACAGGAGACAGATCGGATCAGGGCTTAAGCTACTGAAATACTTTTTATGAGAAATAAAGATTTCACAGACCTCAGTTTCAAACAAAATAGTTGACATATGCTAAGCTCCAGATACTAAACTTCTTCTCCTGCCCTCTCCCAGTAAACAAATAAAGATCTATGAAATATTCAGACTTTGTATCTGCAGGAAGAGAGAAAGAAAACACTTTATTTTAAAATTTTTGGCAGGTGCTCAGATATTTATGATAATAGGATCATAAAATGACATAGAAAGGTCAGTGGGAATGGCAGGGTGGGAATTTTGAGTATGACTTTGTAGACTGTTGCATTTGTTAAATCTTAAAGGTCAAATTCTAGCCAGGTTATTTGTTGGTTTGCATGTGACATGGTGTGGATATTGTGGGTTAGGAAACTCTTAAATCAATGAAGTGTTTATGTGTAGGGCTGGATCATGCCTTCATATGCTGCAATCAATTAAATTGGTTTTATTTAATTCTTGTAAGCATTACTCTTAAAAGAAAGAAAAAGCCTTTAAAATATTTTTCATTAACACATACTATTAAGTGGGTAAGTGCCCTAAGTATATTTTAATTTAATTTAGATTTAACAGCAACATTTTTCCCATACTAATTAAATGCCAGTTTGTTATTAAGAAAATATTTATTGAAGTTGAACTTGGTGATAGATACATATCTATCACATCACTGTTAAACCTCATTAAATAGTGTTTTAATTGCAATTTGTTTTTAATTACCATTCATTAAGCATATTATTAAATCTAAATTGCATGCTTATGAAAGACGGGTTTGCCAATATAAGTGGCTGAGGCCCTTAACTGCTGCCTCACTTCTAAGTTCCCATGATTTGAGGTGCATAGAGTGAAAGTTTGATCTGTTTACACTGTTGCTAACAGCGTGCCCTCCTTCCCTCTCTGCCTGTGTCTGCCATCTTTATTAAATAGAATTAACAGCATCTGAGCCAGTCAACAGCTAGAAAAGAAAACAAGGTACGAAAAGTGGTGCAAAGCAGCTCTTTAGGCAAGTGAGCAGGGAGGAAAACACAGCAAAGAAGGAAACTAGATATTAAACAGGCATTGAAGTCAATTACCTGAATTAAAAGAAGTCCAGGATGGGGACTGGACGCCTGAAGGATGCAGAGCACTAGAGCTAATCATTTGTGGAGTGTTTTTGGCTAATCATTGGCAAGTCTGGCCAGGGTCAGTCAGCATTACCATCCCATGAGAGTACCAGGTCTCAAATGACAGTGACAAAGAATGCCCCGTGCCTTTCAGTTTGTCTGGGGTGTTTTCCAGAGGTAGTGCTGCCCCCCTCAGACGTGCCACTCGAATAACTGCCTTACAGGGTGCGTGAACTCTCTTTTCTTAGTCATTTGACAGATTTCTTAGTAGGAGTAGTCAGTGAAGCCAAGGCAAGCTGAAAAATACTGAAAGAAGGTTTTCCTTTCTAAGGCTTGCAGTTCCTTCAACAAAAAGATCCTTTTGAGTTGTCTTTATAAAGGCTTGATATTATTTTTTTAGGCTTTAAATGAAAAGAGTCTTTTGGAGCCTTTCATCTAGGAGTGATGCTCTCTTAGGAGTAAAGGCCTCAAAGAATGGCTCTTCTGATGGAGGGCTCTTCTGATGAGATCAGCTTCTGAGATCAGCTCACCATAGCCAGTTGGCACACAGGAGAGCCATTCCCATGGCAGATGGACGGATGGTAACAAACAAAAGGCACCTTGTTGGGGTGCAGTATTGGCATCCTAAAGGATGCAAGTGTCTGACCTTTTCAGAGAACCCAGGGAGGAATTACTGGGGATGGCAGATGTTAGGCAGTGAAATGGGGATGAAAAGACCCCATGTTGGAAATAGTTGAAGTAGCCCAAGATATTTCAGACTTTCCCATGGTCTAGATAAGGAAATGTGGTAAGGTACTGTGCACTGACAGTCTTTTGCTCTGGTTCTCCTTGCATCGATGATGGTTTTGTGCCAGGTTGTCTCCATTGACTCCAATGGATTATCTCCAATTCACAGTGCAGTTTAAATCAGATCCAGGACTTTTCTCCTCTTTCAGATTCATGAAGCTGTTTCAAAACCTTCTGTACCAGATGTTACAATTGTAAACAAATCATCCTGGCAGACCAAAATATCTTCTCATATGTCTGTGTCACAGTAGGTGAGGTCCTAGCAACACTGCCTCTATCTGCCTCTGGATCTTCTGCTCATAAAACATTAGTTATACAACATTTTTTTTGGCAGATGGGTACCTTCCATGAAAAATCCATTTCCATTCCAATACAACAGAGCTTTTATATGGACTGATTCAGTCCATGTTGTGCAACCCTTTTACACAATGATTCATTATGCTATCTTGCTTCTTGATATGCTGAATCATGGGATGACACTTTGCCAACTTCTTTGTATGCCAACAATAACTTGCTTATGTTTTAATATATAGAAGGCTGCAGAAATCACTACAGTGTGTAAGTCTGAATATTTGGCTGAGAGAAATTCTCAGCAGGCTTTCAGCTCCTCCACATGGGTGGGGAAGGTACCTTGCAACTTTTGCTCTCTTTGGATGGCTGTAGGAGACAGCACATGGCTTCCTCTTGTCATTGGAAAGCTGGAGGAGGCCCAGATTCCTGCTCTCACTAAGCTGACATCAATCAGCTGCTTCCATGTACTGGACTCTTCGCTGAGATAACAGAAATCTGTTCACCTCTCCGTGGAGCACCACCTGCATTCAAAGGCTTGACTTAACAGAAACATGGAACCATAGATAAGACTTTGGAAATATCCAAGTAGATGCATGAGGGGTTCACTGTGGGATTTACTGATGTGCACTCCTAGAGCCTCCACAGAGTCTTCAGCATATCAGTGTTAGGAGGCACCTAAATTAAACCCCTCCCTACTGCACTAGCCCCAGCAATATATGTTTCTCCACATGTTCTTCCATGACTTCTGGGTATACTGGCTGCTGGGTAATGGTACAGCTGTTTATTTTCCATACCTCAGGGGTCCAGTAATGATTTCTGTTTTTAAAAGTAATTTATTTATGGTCAGCTATGCACAAGATCCTTGCAGAGGTGGATGAAGCTTTCCCTTGGCCATTCTGGAGGTCATTTTTGTTAAGAGTTTGTAACCACAAGTATTTATCTGATCATGGAGAATTCAGAATCAGCCAAGTATATTCATAGCTGGTCTGAGAAAATGGTCACAGAATACATAACACTGCTTGAAAACAGTTTTTTTTAAGGAAATATTGTTGTATTTTTAAATTTATTCTCATTTGGATACCATACTTTTTTTCCCAACATACTTTAGTTTGCAGCACAGCAGAGTACTATATACCTTATGCACTTTGGACAAGAATTGGAAAAGCCAATGGTTTTCCTATTAAGACAGGAACTCTGAATCCCTGTGAAAAATTCTAGTTTATGTAGATGGTGTCTGAACAGTCCTTAAGGGAACTTTAATACGTCTGATATTTTATTTGTAATTACTACAGCAATTCCACATACAGAACTATCCACAGCATTTAAGTAAATTTCCCGACTCTTCTAAGACAGGCAGCTTTAATGCCTTTTTTTTCAGCCCTGTGTTTATTGCATGATCAGGTTCCATGGGAATCTGCCTGTGTGCAGTTCAGGTTTGATGTCAAATATAAGAAATATCAGATTTTTAAAGAGCAATGTATGTATTTATTTGACATGTATGTATAGAAAAGGTCAAGGCACTTACTGTTAATGTTTTCATTCAGGGTCATAGGTATGTGTAACATTTTACATGCACGCTATGATTTTGTGTACAGTATTTATTTCTCTGCTTCACTATTTCCAGTTCAGCATCCCAACCATTTTTAAGAGCTCTGCATTATTTTTCCATGTATTTATGTGTTTATTAGCTTACATCTTCATTCCTTGTGTGTCACCTTCTTGTCTTTCCCACCTTCGTTCATACCCAAATGATTTCACAGGGCTTCCCTGCCACAGAAACGGGTTAAATGAAGTTACAAGAACTGTAGATGGGTTGGATGGGGATCCACCTAGCAACACCACCACACTAATGCTGGATTGGGAAATTTGCCCTACAGGAGTTTGTCTTGATTAAAGGCTTCAGTCTGTCTTTGCAACACAAACATAGGAGCCCCCATGCTGCTCTCTGAAATTTACAGCGTATTTTCTTTTTACTCAAGCATATTGAAGCAGAACAGAAGAAAGGATCAAAGGTACCGTAATGTTTCTATAAACAAGTACTACTTAGTTTGGTTTTTTTTATCTTGGGTTTATTTTTTTCCAAACAAATCTTCTAGGCACATTAGGCTCAGATTTCATTTTATTGCCAAATCACCAGCTGGCAACAAAATCACATATGTCTGTGTAAATAAAGTAGATGAGAAGCTGAACAGGAGATCGGGAGATGATTCAAGCAGTCACATTGGCTTCTACACCTTAAAATTTGACTGGTTTATCTGTCTACTCAGCAATGTCCTGTACAGACCCCTTTTCAGCATGAAATACAGAATTACCCCAAGCTGAGATTTTAGTCTGTGGTTTTCCTCCCTTCTAGTGAATTTACAGGAAAACAGATAATTCTCTGGGACTATAACCCAAAAATTCATTTTTTGTTTGCTCACCAAGTGATGACTAATCTACTCCCTGTTACTCAAATATAGGTGTAACTCTTGTGATGACTGATATTATTATGAAGCATTCTCACTTTGAGGGCCAGATCATCCTTTTTTTGAAGGCAATGCAATTTTGCAGTTTGCTTGGGGGCTCTATTACTGCTTTTTTGGTATGTTTGGATTGACTTGGCAGTTCATCAACCTTAAAATTGATGAATTTATCTTTAAGGTCTGTGTTGTTAAATAGCTCTTCCCCATTCATAGATAGACAATGGAATGGTCACCTCAGTTTGTAACCTATAATTATGCCACCCCCTAATTCCCAAGAAAGAAAAACCTGACCTTTTAATCATTTAAAAAAAGTTAGTAATCATCATTTTGCTTCTAAAAGCAGATGAACTAGAGAGCATCTTTTCATACCTGGGTGATAATGAAACAGCGTTTTCCCCATGCAGTCATGAAAAATGTGTTCCTTTTTCCTATACTTATTGGTTATTTGGATAACTACTGAAAAATTAGGGTGTTTGCTCATATTGCTCAATTAAAATCTCTCATGTAGGGAAGATGTTCCTGGACAGAGCTGGGTGACAGGATTCCCTTTGTCAGAGCGGTGCCACAGAAATGCGGCAGCAGCTATCAAGGGTCTGTTTGCAGGGACAATTTTGCTCTCAGTCAATAAACTCCAAAAGAACTTAATTAATGAGAGAGGGGAAAGAGCTTCATTATCCTGGAGGTGGAGGACAGAAATGAAAGGGGTTAAGTAGTAAATAGGCTTTGTTTCATGTGAAAACTTCTTAATCCATGCCTTTTCCCTAACAACCTCCTCTTCAGGAGACTTCAATCCCAGCTGATTTCTTGAAGCTCTCATCCCTGCTACAGATTATGTTCTTTATGTCAAGGGCTCCAATTCTGCTCTTTTTTACTTAGTGTTTCCCTCTAGTTAGTAATGCAGCCTGGTCTGTAATGTGGGGGGAGAGGGGCTTCAGTTTGGGAACTACGAGTGCATGCTCACTAGCTGGCTTCTTCCCCAAATTGGACAGAACAGAGAATCCTTCGTGCCCCACTCAAAATCATCTGCATAGAAAGATAAAATGGGAGTTAACAAGGGTCAAGTTTATGACAGGGAAAGAAGGCTGCTAATGACCATTATCTATGCCACAGGTTTAACTTCATTACTTTTGCATTAAGTTCTTAATGCCCAAAGCAATAAGCAAACTGAGTCCTGTTGAACTGTAGTAACCTAATCTTCTCTCCAAATGAAATAGAGGGGAAAGCAGAGTCATTTGACATGGCCTTTATTTCATCTTCTCTTTTCCCATCCCCCAGTCACATATTAGTTGTGTTGTGAGTTTCTCTACCTCCTCACAGCCTTTTTCTTTCTGTCCTTCCTCAGGTTTTCTTGCTGCCAAAAATAGTATTTGGTGCAAGTTTTACTCTGCTCTGGGGCTTTTGTCCTTCTGCAATAGTGTGTCCGGGGTTTGTCACATGGAGACATCCGTCTTGACTATCTGTTAAGATACAGGCTTACACAAACTATATCCAGAATCAAAAACTTTTAATTTCAGAGGCAATACAAACTTGAGCTGACCATGACATTGTGAGTCCCAGTAAGTCAGAGCTCATATCTAAGACATCAAGTTTCCTTTGTGTTTTGAAGTATGATCACATTTTGCAAGGAGAGCTGAAAGTCTTGGATGATGATATCCGAATAGAACTTGTGGTCATATACCAGTTGTGACTCCAACCATTAGTTCATCTTCTGCCCATTGTGCAGTTATGAACCCTGCTGATATTTTTGGCTCCGAAGTTGCCCCACTAGATGTACAAACAGTGTAAACTCAGTGAGCAATGAGGAAAGACCAACAGAAAATGAAGTGATTTATCATGAGGTCAGCATTTCTTTTGTTTCAGCTCCTTTCCTACTCACCCTCAACTTTGTCAACTGAAAAATAATGATTACCCTCTTCTGGTGTGACCTCTCCAGAGTTTTGCTCTGTGGCTGGAAAAGGAAAAGCCATTGAGTAAGAAGAGAGAGCACAAATGGATTTCCTAATAGGTGTAGTTTGCAGACCAGCTTTCTCAGATTTTGGCAAAGTACGAAATCAACAGTTCATCTTTTGGGGTTCACCAACATAATGAGAGGTAAAGAACCAGTACTGGCATGTAAATGGTGAAACCAAGTGTCCAATGTGTAAGAAACACGTTACTGCTCATAGAAAGAGAATCCCAAAGCCGTTGGGCACCCAAGAAATATGGTAGATTAGAAAGATACAAGAAAATAATATAAACTTTGGAAAATTTAACAATGAATGTTAAAACCTGTGAAAAAAACCTATCAGACATGCAATGTAACCTATTACCATAATCCAGTATTAAATGGTAACCTCCACATGAGAACCTTGCACTCTGAGTAATAAGCGCCGAAGGCTGAAAATTTATCGTATGACCTGCTCCCTGTTCAGAATGATCAGGGTTACCAGATATTCAGGTCTCTTAGAAAATCGTCCCTCCATAATATTTCCCTGCCATGAAGCACAATGGGTTTTCATTTTCTTGCCCCTTTCTGTCTTGGAAGAGATGCATCACTTTTTTCATTCTTTTTCTGTAGCCAGGAATCTGTGGACAGTATAAGGTCCATGTCAAACAAGGCTTGACATAGCAGTCTTTGACAAAGTGCTATCTCCTCTCTGCAAACATGTCATCTTTCTGACTATCTGATTGGACTCTAGGGCTGCTGGTTTTGTTTTTATTGGTCATAGCTGCTTCTTCAAATTGCTAAATTCCTCATCACTTTTTTCCCAAATGAGGTGTTTCTTGTACTTATAAAACAAGAGTGTTTAGGTAACTACATGGCATGCCAACATCCATTCAAACTGCTGGGAATTCCACAAGCAGGAAGGAGCGAGTGGTGGATCCCACACAAGGTATGTGTAAATGCAAGGAAATTAAATGGTCTCCACTGGGTTTTTGGTACTGACTTGCTGAGCTTTGCCTCCCTTCTTTGGGAGGGAAGTGAGCATTTATTATCCATACACTGGGCTTTTAAGATTGTTGATTATCAAACTGAAATGTCTCCCACTTTGATAAGCTTCTGGCCTTTCCTACTTCTTGCTTCATGCTTTTTCCCATCAGTAACATCTCTTGAGTAACAACAACTCTTGATGATTTTCAGCTTGTTGGGATTCACAGATAACCGAATTGTACTAAGATACCATTACTGAGTTCTTCAAGAAAAAAAAATCAAACCTAAAAATCCTTCTGCTGTGGTAAAATAACCTTCTCTTCCTGTAAAAGAATTGAGAAGAGATTCACACGTTTAAATTCTGATTGGGGTCTCCTTTCAGACAGGGCAAACAACTTCATTGGATGCCAAATTGGGTATTTAGCCACTAAATGTCTATTTTTTGAACAAACAAGCTGCTACAGTTCTGAAGTTCAGGGTGAAGAGGGCTTAGAGAGAAGCAACTCTGTTTTCTAGGAGCACAGAGTAGACCAAGGGCCCCTGTGCAGTGAACTATATCTGATTCAACACAGGCTGCAAAATTAAATTTTGTTCAGCTTAAACATTTAATTACTGCAGATGTTCAGGAGATACTCCATGAAGCATCACCTACTGGGGCCCTTTGGACAGATGCTGTTTGCTTTGACACTCCATCTGTCACTTCAAAATAATCATTGAAGCTTTAACTAGCATAACCCTGCAGGGCTGGCATCAAGACATGGCATGTAAGAGGTTAAAAATAAGGTCAAGGTCATTGCATGCCATGCATGGTACAAGATCAGTGAATGATGATGGCTACTTCTTGCTTTCCAAAATTTTCAGCCAAGAAATCGGTGTATCATTGTACAAAAGCTTTTGTTCTGCTTTCTGAAAGATCTAATACCAGAGATGCTGGTCCTATAGATTGACAGAGCTTTGCTTTCAGAGAATGTTGTGGAGATTAGCAAGATATGGCAGCAGATAATGGGTATGGCTTAAGCCAACGAAAACCTTGGGTGTTATATAGCAGCAAGTAGATCTGTATTATTGATATAGATACGGGACATCACTGAGATCTACCAAAGGACATATAGTTACTAATGGCCCCAGAGAAGAATAGTACCTTTGGAAGGCATTTTCTTTTTGTGTTGCCATTCATCAGGTGTTGCCATGAACCTCTTGCTGATGGTGAGTCAGCTCTGCCCCCACATTGCTGTTCCCAGCCCTGTTTATAATACTGCATATTAAAAAGCCAAAGGCTACAACAGACCTGTACATTTTGATCCATTGTGTAACACTTAATTCTGTACAAATCTGACTTCAAATGCCTCAAAGAAATCTGATCATAAGGTATAGACTTTATTAGCTCCATTTATCATCTCCTAGAGAAATCAGTCAGGTTTGGTGGGCTGTGGTTTTCACAAATTCATGTTGATTGCTTATAGGTTTGTCCATTTTCACTCTCTAAGGTTCACAATATTCCTTTGCTTATTTTGTTTTCATCAATCTTGGTGTCAGAGTAATGTATGTGTTCATTGTCTTTTAAGACATTGGCAGAACATCAGGGTTATTTTCTAGAATCTTTCTTCTTCCAGGGTGTGCTGAAAACATTTGCTTCCCTGTTTGGAAACTCTTAGATGGGAATTGCTTTGGTGCATTGTCTTGAAAAATGTCCTCCTCTGGTAGTAGTCTCTTGTGTTTCGATGTTACCTCTAAGCACACATTCCATTTAAAGGTTCCTTATCAGGAATTCAGATGCATTTATTTATCAGGAATTTCATAGTTAGTGTGTTTTATGCTTTATCCTATTCACTGTATAATTTTCCTTCATTTTCCTTTGTTTTCTTCATTTTTTTTAAGGTTTTGCAATTCGTTAACATAGACTATTTAGACCATCTCATCTCTTGACTACTTGGCTGTGACAGTCAGATGTTCATAAACAATTACTACTCAGTGAGACTTTCTCCCTCAAGTGAATTGCCCAAAACAGTTTTACAAAGATTAAAACTTTTCAGAGCTCCATGTTAACATCATTACTAGTTTGGATCGTTTGATCTTGTTGCCTGTGACAGGTGTGATTGACTTTTAATTAACTGTACTTTTATTATGATGCTTGTTTGGTGATAAGTTCCTCTTGCCATCTTGTTGCTTTATCAGGGCCATCATTTAGGAAGCATTCAGGATAGCTTTTTTTGCTTTCAGTTGTTGGTGACTTGGCTGGAGATAAAGCTGTCTTTTGCATGTCTCATTTTCTTCTAAGACCTGGGCCCTATCTAAGTAGATTACAACCATTGATTTAAGCATTCAGTCATGCAAATCATTCTACAAGGTTCAGTAATAGCAGCTAGGACAAATTAGTGCTTATAAATGACTAATTCTATTTCCTCCTGTTTATTACCTGGGATTTTGGTATGGTTGTATAGTTAATTAAATAATTTCTCCTTCTCATCTTCTCTTTGCATTCAGTGCCCTCCTGACCTTAGTCTTCAATGGAAATCCATCAAGGGCAGGGTTTACTGCTGCTGCTGCTTGTAGGTGATGGTGTAGGTCCTCACCTCTCTGGGGTCCTTCTAAGAGACAGCTGGGCATTACAACACAAGAAGCTGCTACTGCCTCTTCTATTCCTGCATCTAAGCTGAGAGCTAAGAGATGGAGGCCAAGACCCCCTGTGTGGCTTCTCTTTCATTTTGTAACATACAATCATGTCTCTGTCTCTTCTCTGTCATCCTTATTTGGCAGATTTTTGTGCTTTGACATTTTTTGGCCCTACCCCCTGTTGAAAGAGACTCCAAGAGATGTGCCTTACATCAGGAGATCAATTATGCTTGTTCAGTGTCCGTTCTAGAGCTTCTTTTTTCTTCTCTCTTGACTCATGTTTCCATGTCTGATTTCTGTTACTGCTTGTGCTTTATATAGATTTTGTTCCTTCCTTCATCTGAAGGAGAACACTTTTTCCTATTAAGTGATGGCTGACGATGCTGATAATCACAGGATTTAAAGAGAGTAGGATTTTTCTCCCTGTTTTACCAGCACTAAATTTACAAAACATACCAGAAAACGAAGCCCATACACTGTCAAACAGAGACACTTTCACAACGTGGTGACCTGCTTTCTGTCACCTGCCACATTTTTCATGCTCAACCTACAGTTGTGAAACTGTTTTTCCCCCCTCCTTGAACAAGAAAGTCTAAAGAACACTTCTCAGTTTGATGCCTGTCTCAATTTCCAGAACATCCTTGGACAAAAATGACATTGATAACAGCAAAAGGGAAGTCTTCATGAAATCAGCAGCAGCTTTTCATTGCCAGCTTCTCCAGTGGGTCTGGACTAATAACAGCCATGCCACAAACTTTATTTAATTCCTATGGGCCTGTTCCAGAGCCTTCCTATTGACTTCAGGGGCATTGGATCGGGCTGTATGGTAGCTACAGCTTTGCTTTATGACTCAGTATCAGTGCCTTGGAACACTCTCTGCCAGATCAGTCAGATTTTCCATTAAAGCATTCTCTGAGGAGAGAAATGAGTGTTCAGTTTGCTGCCTGTGAGCAGAAACGTCTGATTTTTCACTTGTGTGTTTTTCCCAAATAACTTTCTCCCCCTCCATGAGAAAGCTCTGGGTTTCAGGTGGGATAATTCTATGAGTGTTTTAGAGAGCACTGAGAATATTTGCTTGAATCTTTACTAGCTAGCCGTACTCATTCTCTTTGAGTGTTCCTTCTGTCCTTCCAATATGTTTTGGAGTTTTTACCTTAAAAGAGGGGAAGCTGATTTTTTTTTTAGGAGTAAAATGTTCAGACCATATTTCCAGTTAATTTTCTGTGATAGCCACTTGGTATTGTGTCACTAACAGGCCTGTGACTAAATGATTATAATGGTAAAATAATTTTAGTCTTAACACCATAAAAATCCTTGATAAAACTGTGACTCTGTAAAGCAATATTTCTCAGGACCTGAGCATATACATCACAGAATCACTGGGTTGGAAAAGACCTTTAAGATCATCAAGTCCAATTGTACCTGTCCTCTGCTAAACCATATCCCTGAGCACCTTGTCTACCCATCTTTTAAATACATCCAGTGTTGGTGACTCAACCCCCTCCCTGGGCAGCCTGTTCCAGTGCCTGATAACCCTTTTGGTGAAGATTTTTTTCCTAATGTCTAATCTAAAACCTGCGCTGGCACAGCTTCATCCCATTCCCCCTTGTCCCATCGCCTGTTGCTTGGGTGAAGAGATCAACACCCATCTCTCTACACCCTCCTGTCAGGTAGTTGTAGGTGGTGATAAGGTCTCCCCTCAGTCTCCTCTTCTCCAGGCTAAACAACCCCAGTTCCCTCAGCTCATAAGATTTGCCCTCCAGTCCCTTCCCCAGCCTGGCTGCCCTTCTCTGGACACACTCCAGGACCTCAATGTCCTTCTTGCAGTGAGGGGCCCAAAGCTGAACCCAGCATTCAAGGTGCGGTCTCACCAATGCCCAGTCACTTCCCTGGACCTTCTGGCCACACTGTTTCTGATACAAGCCAAGATGCCATTGGCCTTCCTGGCTGCCTGGGCACACTGTTGACTCATATTCAGCCTGCAGTCAACCAACACCCCCAGGTCCACCAGGCAGCTTTGTAGCCACTTTTCCCCAAGCCTGTAGCACTGCACAGGGTTATTATGTCCCAAGTGCAGGACTCTGCACACTCTCTTAGAGAAAAGGAGGCAGTGTTACCAAACTACAGCATATACCTGCCTCTTTCCATGTAAGTGATTTAAAAAGGTTGCTTTTTTTGGCTGGCATTTTTCTGTTGGCTTTTTTACCTTTGGGAGAACCAGAGCTGAGTTTTGTAGTCTGACTTGTGGGTTTTTTGGTCATTTTATTGCTGGGAATGAGTAAGGGTATGAAGTTAATCTGCCCATGTAACACACCTACTGCCACTCTGTCTTGGCTCCTTATCTGCTTGGGTATTTTAGTTGCTCATCCATCCATCCATCCATCCATCCTGTGCACAAGGCAGTTCAGCCCCAGGAAGGAAGGGGATTAATTTCTCTTTATAAAAATTCACGTTTGCACTGTTGCTTTCCAGCCTCTTGCTCTAACAGGCAGGGCAACACGTAGAAGGTCTTAAACCAACTCGAAAAGATTTGCATGTGTATGTGAGAGCGGTGCCTGGAGATAGAAAAATTCATAGAGAAGAAGTAGAAGAAGGTAACTGTGCCTAAAAATTCATGAGTCATCTCAAGATATCCATCTTCCTATCCTGCCTCCTAATGATAGGGAAAGACAGAAGGTTTTTTGATTTGAACAAATACAGGTAGTGATATAAGCAGACATATCTTCATTGCCTTCTTGGGAGTCAGGAAAAGCCCTGTTAGTCAACCCTGTCTTTCACTTCCAAGGTGGAGTTGTGTCTGTACAAACAAGAGTTGAGATGGATGCTCATAAGTCACAGGGCAAAGCATGGCATGCCACGTTGGAGTCAGGATGTGAGTGGAAAGAACTTCCCACATCTCAGTGCTCAGAAGAAGAAAAAAATGTAAACTAAAAATTATTAACAGTTTTTCTGTCGTCTGCTCCTCCTGTTGGTTTTCTTCCTCTCTGCTCTAGGAATTCTATAGTAGTGCTATAAGGAATAATCAATTAATGCTTAGAAAGCAATTATAATGATTCCCAGTTTACACATGAATAAACAGAACACAGCTTAGGTGACTGAGTCACAATCGTTTTCCCAGTCTGATAGGGCATGGGCAGCGACAAAGAGCCGGCTCAGCACTTGTGCTCTAATTGCTGTTTTGCCAGAAAAGTTAGGGCTGGAGATCAAACAGACAGAAATGAGTTGTAAAGCTCTGTGAATGTAAATTGCTGTGCACTGTTTAAAAAAAAACCAAAACAAATCACTGCACTTTGTAGTGATTTCACAAGTACTACATTGCTAAGGCAAGATTTGCTTGAGGTCTCACAGGATGAGCTTGGGTCATACTAAGGACAGGATCCAGGCATCATGACTCTAATGCTGTGCTTAAGCCCCAAACCATCTTTCTTTTCTCTACAAACTTAGTATTTCATTATAGGCTACCTTATCATGTAAGCTTGTGTCTGATACTTTCTCATGTGTTCAGCTGGAAACATGGTGAATGTAGAAATGTCCTTTCTATGTGTGTCATAGCTCATTATGTCTTGCTGTTATTGGAGAAGTCACAGCTTCAGTTCAGACATGTGGCTTGGAACTGTGGTGGCTGGTTGATGTTATTTGCAGTTCTGTATGTTCACTGAATAAGCGCCTTTGGTACTGTACATCGAGATAGGAGAGGTCATGTCACAGATGTCACTCTTTTCCAGGGTGAAGGTGTTACCATGATGTAAAACCATATCAAGATGAAGTTCCTCTTCCATATCTGGGAGCAGGTTTTTGTTATTTGAAGAGCCACAGAACCCATATAACTGCAGAAGAACAAGCACAAAGCCTTGCTATCCTACTTCATATCCTATCAGCTAAATGAGCAAGCCAAGCTTTTGAGTCCTCTGGGGTCATTTTATTTTTAGGGCTAATGCCTGAAGCAGGAAGAAAACAGCTTGATCTGTAGGTTTTACTTTGAGCTTCCAGTGCTGGCAGCAAAAAGCAACTTCTTTTGACGTGCAAGCTGAGTTACACCAATGGAAAAAGCCAAATGGGCCTGTGAGATGCTGTATTTTGAGTGTTGCTGTTCAGAAGCACAGCACAGTTCCTCATCTATCACAGAGCTGATTTACTTTTGATCTCTTCAGTCTCCACTTGACATTCCAGCTGTTTTTCTGTCTCTTTAGATAATATCAGGCTTTTTCTCTCCTTGTGTTTTCAGGTTTTTCACTTTTCCTTATTTGTCTGAAATCCATCTTGGAGACACTTGTTGCCCTGTTCTCTGATCTGTTTTGAGCCCCAGCCAGCTGCTGCTTCTGCTGCCAGTGGATAAAATGACTGAGTCAACACTTCGTGAATTTTGCATTTGCTTATGGGGTGGCAGAGCCAAGGCCATCATGAAGAAATCAAGCAACCACAACAAAGGCCCAAAACACAAACACTGGGACTTAACCTCAAAGCATATGCTGGAGCCCGATGAGGTGACAGCCAGCAAAAAGCATACTGAAGGACCTCAAAGCATTACTCAATCTCGGTCCTACTTTTACCAGGCATACACCTCACACAGCTCTGGATCAGGGGACAAGGTTGAAGGGAAAGGTAGTAGTGACCACAGGACTTTTTCCAGAAGGGAAAAGAATTAACTTATCAGAGCAGAGCAGCAGATGGAGGGGGAGGTGGGGAGCAAGGAAAAAAAGAAGGTCAAGGTTATTGAATGCAGCAAAGCTGCAGTTGAGGAAAGGGACACTAAAGGCACAGAAGAAGGTCCAGCTTGACAGACTGGCTTGTTCTCTGCACTGTCATGTGCGGCTGTGGCCTAAATGATGGTTTTCCCACTGAGCTGGGTTGTACAGCTCGGTTCTCCAGACCATTCCCCTACAGCGGTGGCAGTGTGCTGACACCATGGTGTTTCCACTGATTTGGCTTTGGTCTTTACCTGCTCTTGTGAAACTTTCCCAGTGCTGACTTGCTTTCCGTGGCTGTGTCCTCATTTCTCATGCTTTTTCAACACCCTTCTTGTCAGCCTAAGAAACACTCTATCAGGAAAAAAGCCCAACCCTGTCTCTGGTTGACCTGAAGGCCCAGTGGATGTTTGGGCTCTTCACACCTCTGTCTGCTGGGACTAGATATTGCCAGAAGGTAATTTATACCCTGTGCACTCGCAGTGATTAACAAAAGACAGGGTTAATCAGCATGATGATGCTGAAACCGGTGGAGGTTTTGTTGCTTAATTTTAGCTTGATCAGGGTTCCCCCTGTGCTTTCACCAGTGGTGTGGGGGCATTCAATCTATTCTGGGAATCAGGGCTTTGTGGCTACCTCGAGGTTTGGTCACTTTTGGTGGTGGCATGTTTTATTAGGGGTAAACACAGCGGAAAGGCTGAAATGTACTCATCCAGTTTGTGGGCAGTGGATGGGACAGTATCTGTGTATCATTTTAAATATCCTGGCCAGTTGGGCTTGCAATAGCCAAGTAGTAAAAAGATTTTATCATTCTTTAGACCTGGTACAAAAGGGAAATGGGTTCCTATTTGCATTGTCCCCATGGTGTTTGTGTAATTAATGTACGTGGGGGTTCTCCCTCCCCCACCCTCTCCCAAGGTAAAAAATGACCTTGTCAAAACTTAGATTACAAAACCTTAGTTACTAAGCAATGGGTAGGGCCCCACTGGGATGGCATCCCGGCTCCTGAAATGGTATGTATAGTAAAAACTAATAAAAATGGTGTCAGAGGCTCTCAGGCTTCCAAGTCCCCTGCTGTGTGACCCCCTGATCCCAATTTATTAGCTGAACCCAGGGAAGCAGACAAACCTCGCTGGCTCCAGACTGTAGGCTCCAAGAAAGGAAATAATACGAGCTCCAGAGCAGCGGCTCCAGAGCAGGAGGGAAGGAAGGAGGGAGGGAAACCCTCATGGAAAACAGGAGGTTGAGAGTAGGGCTGGAGGGGAGCTGCTGACAAGAGCCATCTGAGCAGGATAGGGAAGGGAAACTCTCTCTGTGATATCTCAGTACCTTGGCGTTCAGATGCTTTAAACATGTCAGAGAGGAAGGGAAGGAAGGGGGTGGGGAGAGCGGGGCTTGTAAGGAGGCAACCAGCCAAAGTTGTTTCCTTTCATGTGTTAGCAGCGTGCTTGGGTCTGAGATCACCTTGTGCTGGTGATGGAGGATTTAGCAGCTGGGGGTGGCAGATGGAGTGGCAAAGAATGTGCCCTGTGGGTCAGAGGGGGATGTGCCTTCCCCCTTCCCGCTCCCCAACTGCAAGAATTTTCTCTTTTAAGGCATTAGCAGCTCATCACATTGCTGCTAACCCCCTGGATTTCCTCTTTGGTGTGCAATACACATAGCAATTAAAGCATGTTGCACACGGGGAGTGTGATTTTTCTTTTTTTTTTCCTTTCTTTTTTTTTTTTCCCCCTTGAAAAGCTGCCAAAGCAAAGTGATATTGATGAGGATGGCTCGCTTCGATTAGCACAGGCTGGCTAAGGAACAGTCACCTCCGGCCTGTTTCCCTCCCCTCTTCTGCAGTGGACAAGAATTCTCAGTGTTTTTCCTGCTTTCTGCAGTTGTCTGTCTGATTTGTGCTTCAAATCTATGCCCACATCGAGCTTAAGTAGGAGCAAGAAGCGTAACAATAACTCTTCTTGTTTCATGCCAACCATTGCCTTTGCTGTGCTCCAGCTTCCCAAGGGTGATCTTATCAGGAGAAGGCATTGCACCTTTGTAATGGCATGATAATGCAGTAAAGTGGCTAGTGATGAAAATGAACAGATGAAGGCTATGTGGAAGGCAAGCATAGGCAGCAGAGCAGGCCTGTCCCATTTGTTAAGTCCTTATACATGGGTAATCTGCTGTTTGGAAATGTATCTTGGGTTTCCCGAGGAGAGACTGGCCCAGGGTTTCTCCTACTTGGTGACCTTAATGTTTGTATCTAGGAGCAAACACAAGGACAGGCCCATAGCTCTGGCTCATACAAAAAAGGGTTGTGGTTATACTCCTTCTTACCTGGAGAGGTTGTGGATGTAAGACCACAATAACGCCCCTGGATGTAAGACCAGTCCAGATGACAGATATGACAGGGCTGGAAAATCCCGTGTACAGGCAGGTTTTCTTCTTCATGCCGTTAGGAAACAGGCTGCAGCTCTATAAATCTGGGTTTTTCTGGCTCTGTTTTGTTTCTTTTTAAACCGCTGCCAGGGTGATCAGTTTAAACCACCACATCATTTGTGTTTTCTGTAGTTGAACACAGGAATTTTGAAGTGTAGTCTAAAGGAATGAAATGTAACATGCTCCTCTCCCTCCTTAGCACTGTGAGTCTGACAGCTAGCAGAGGTGTTCAGTAGAGGACCAAGATGCATTTCCTCCCCTGGATCCACTCTGCAACCAAAGAGAGCTTAAACCGGCATCCAGACATGGCTCAGGCATCGCTACTGATACATAGAGGAACCTGAAGCACAGCTGGTGATCTTCAGCTTGGTGTTTTCCTCTCTGCCAGGCAGAGAGATAGGTGTGATCCTTTTGAGGGAAAAGTGGATGATGAAGGCTGGGTATGAAGAGGAGCACGGCTGGAAATGATGCTGTGCTTTCCCTCCCTACGGCTGGGGGTTTCCACACTTTCCAGTGAAGGTATGGTTGTAGCTGCTGTAGCTCCTACATCCATTGAAAATAGAGGAGGAAGCATTGTTCCAAACACTTAGGCTTCCTCCTGTATAGGTTTCAGTAAGAAGCAACCTCAAACAGAACTAATAACATGGTCACCCTGCTTTAGGGCATGTGGTAGGCTTTCTGCTGCATGTGGATGCATCATTCAGAAACTGACCTGGGGTAGCTGCACTGTGCAGCCATGTCCTGCAAGCACTTCCTGAGGCTCGGGAAGGAGAAGGAGGACAGCTCCCTTGGATGAGTGCTCTTGTGCGGTTTGGTTGTGGTGAAGCCTCAGTGTCCACAATTTAAGGGCAGCAGTCTCTTTGTCTCAATTGTGTGCTGAAGTAAGGCTGGAGAGTCTGAGCGCTCCTTAATGTGGTTCCCCACCATAACCTTGGGCAAGTTGTATTCTCTGCTTGGCCCTCACTGTTTGTGGCTGAGGTATCATTTTTCTTGAGATAAGATGAAATTCTGTGCATTGTTGATGACTTTTATCTCTCCATCATTGGTAGTGTGCACTTTTAAGTGTGAGAGGAACTGCTTTGCTTTACAGCTTGGATGCGAGGAGAGGATTGTTTTGCAAGAGGTCATGGGAGAATGAGAGAAGTTATGATCCAGTTGTGCCCTCTGGAATATGCTGCGGGAGAAAGATGTGGACTGTGATACCTTCACTTTTCTTCCTTTCCCTTCTTTGTTGATGATTCAGAACAGAAATGACCTGGGTCACTCTATGTCAGAAAAGATGCTGGGCTGATCTGAAACAAAAGGAGAAAAGCAAGTCACTGTTTCAAATGCATTTGTGGTTCAGTTGAATGAAAGCCCAGTCTTGCCAACTCATGATTTGATCATCAGTGCTGCAACGCATAGTCCTTTCTTATAGCTCCAGGTCTTGAGTTATGGAAGGTCTTAAAATACATTCTACCCAACCCCCTTCTTCCCCCATAGGTTTCATGATTTCAAAGAAAATATAGGAAGCATGACCTCAGTGTACCCTCAGGACTGAGGTACTGGAAGGCAATGGATTAAAAACTGGCTCAGATTGCAAAGTGAGAAGATGGTGATATACAGTTCATATAAAAAGATATAGAGAAAATGGGTTTTCAGTATTGCTAGCTGAAGTTTTGAACAACACCAGAGAAGTTCCCAGATCTGGGATCTGAAAAGGAGCTTTGTGGCTCCATGGACTGAGCTAGGTGGGTGGGAGTTGAGTCTGCAGCAGTCTCATGGAGAGCTGCATTGCAGATGTGAAGGCAAGAGAGAAATTTTGTGAATTTTTACTGACACTGTGGTTTGGTCACATATGTTTGAAGAGGAATATGACTGTCCTGGGTGAACTGGTGATTTCTTCCTATATTGTGGACTAAACTAACAAATGTGAAGAGGTCCTTTTGTACCTGGCTCTGACTCAAAGTGACCTTTAGCGAATTTTGGGTTGGGTTTTTTGTTTGTTTGTTTATTTGTTTTTTTCTGTTTTTTATAAAACTATGATTTTTATTAAGAAGGGAAAGAAGACTTTATAATCTCTGTTCATCATGGGACACAGAAGTATCCTTACTGGGACCAAAGTAAGGTGTATGCATACATGTAATATATACTTTGAGTACTGTCAGTGCTTCTAGAGAGTCATGTGCAGTGAATATCCTCATGTAGAAAATGTATTAATAAATACACCAGTTGATATTCTGAGATCTAAGAGGTGCACGTGGATTTGGTAGTACAGTAAATGCAGTTGTACGATGCCAATGAGCAAACTAATACTCCAACACGAATGAAAAATCTTCTACTCCTGTTCCTGACCTTGAGAAAAAGCTTGGGGACATGAAAGGTGTTTTGTCTCTTCCTGCTGTATCAGTTGGTCTAGTAAAGAGATTTCCTTGGTAAGGAAAAACAAGATGTGCTCTATAGTCAGTAAGTTATGGGCTGGTTTCTGGATGGCAGTGAAGGGCAAGGTGAGGTTAGACTATAGCAGCAATATTTGGCAGGGTACATTTGCTGACAGTGATTGGAGCTGTCAGTGAGAATGACACCAGAGAGCATCCACTGGTATGTTTAAAATCTGCTCTGTGGATTCAAATATGAAGCAGGCCAGAGAAGATATAAAAGATGTGAAAGGAGTATGGGAGCTTCTCTCTAAGGTCAGATTTTGGAAGCAATAACCTGTTTCTGTCAGGCTGCGTTACAGTAAATAGGTTAATAACTGGTTTGGTTTTTCCCATTACTCCTGGCTCTGATTTCTGCTTTGGTGTATTTGTGATTTTGCCATGTAGTTCCAGAGAGGGGAGCTTAGCAAGGGAAAAATATAACTCAGTGAATGCACTCTAATTTCAGTGTGCCCCACGAAGGTTGTACAGAAACATTGCTGCCGCTGCAGAGCAAGATAGTGCTGGTCCCTTCCGCCTCGCTCGTGTTCAGACAACTGGGTGTCATGCTCCTGTGGTGGGTGATGGGAGTAGGTCCCAAACCCTGCTGAGTTCCTGCAGGCATTGCAGAGCATGTGCTGCCTCATGGGTGTCAAAATACCTTCTTTTTCTTTGGGGTGTGAGGCATGAAGGTCGAAGGGCTCTACCCTGCCCTGGAGGGTTCGTGTCTTCTCTGCTCTGCTATTTTAACTTTAAATACCAATTGAGAGAACAACTTCCTTGGTTTAGTTGGCCAGGTTTTCTTAAACTGAGGGTAATTTATGAGAAGATCAGGAACCCTGGCCTAGCCAGGTTTCCTCCAGTTCAAACAGAAGGGATAAAACCAAAGGGCAATGCTGATCTTTGAGAGAGAATAGTGCTTTCAATGTAATCGTGTTATCTACACAAACATTGTGCTTCGTGGTCCCAGGCAGAACCTGTCCCCTTTCTAAAGAGAGCGTGTCTGAGACGTCGAGAGCTGGAAAGATGAGAGGGGCAGAAATGCCAAGAACAGGGCAAGAATAAATAGTGGTTGCACAAAGCCTGAAGGGAAGGGAGGATCTGGTGATCGGACTATCGAGCTTTGGATCTATAAATAATGGTACCGTGTTTATTCCCTCTGGGGCCCCATTGTCAGAAAGACTCTTTTTCCCCTTGTCAACCAGAGACAGACAAGCATGGTTTGTCTGAGTGAGAACAAAGTACATGCCCTTTCCCAGGGCTTGTTGTAGCCGTGGGGATGTGGGTATGACAGGGAAAGGTGCATTTCAAATGGACCTTTTCAGGAGGTGAACTCATTGTCGCTTAAAGAATCATGTTTTACAGTGTCTGTTTATGGGCAAAAAGTAACATCTTTATCTTTCTGCAGTATGCTTAGGAGAGACATAATAGCCTGGTCATGTGCTGGAAAGAAATGACTCATTTCATATTGGGTCTAAGTGAAACTAATGTATTACTCATTTTTATGCAACTCTAGTAAATTGTACTTATTAAAAAGGGGTGGGTGGTGTGGAGGAGGGACAATTACCTAAAGTTTATCCAATATGCACTAGAAAATTAATTTAGAAATATGGTTGACCTCAGCTCCCTCATAATGGAAATCTGCTGACAAACCTTGTGATTTTGTTTCTCTTTTTAAAGCAGCCCTCGTGGTTTCAAGTAGTTCAGGTGTCAGGACCAGCAACTGATTCAAATCCTGGCTGGATGATTTTCCCATTGTTCTTCCAAAGAAAGACTCCAAATTTTGCTGTCTTCTGGGCTTTCTGCACTGCTTGTTGCCAAAGCATCTGAGTTCGACCCCACTGCTGGGGTTCACTGGTAGTGTGTGAAAGGGCTCCACAGGCTGCTGAACCTGGCATGGCTTTAGCCGCTCTGAACATGATTGTTGCACGTTCTTCTGATGATGCTAAAATCCCATGAGGTGTCCATACACCAAGGTAGGCTGGTCCCTGCCTCACAGCACCTCGTTGATTTTTTGCTGACTGTCTTCTGCTCAGAGCAAATAATCCAAAACCCATTCTCATTCCCAGCACTATTTATCATTGAATTCTGATTAATTGAAGCCACATGTCCAGAGGAGCTCGGAAAATGGCAGCAATTTTCAATTAGAATACCCAGAACAACCTTGTCACCTCTTTCATAATCATTGCTTTTATTTTCAAAGGTTAAACAAGATCATTTTTAACAGCACCAAGTGCTATTTTTCTTCAGCCATGCTTGCAGTGCATATGGGTAGAAGTCCCATGCACCACTAAGCTGCTATTAAGATCAGAAAGAGGGCTTTGTGTTCTCTGATGTCCTATTTCTTCATCAGTGATTTCCATTTGTATCTGCTGAGTGCACAGAATGGAAGGTCTGTGGTACCATGGAGAAGCGTGCTGCTTGGCACCTTGCACTCCTCCTCCCTCTCTCTCCATGAAGTTTATGGAGGTGGAATGGAGCTGGTGAGACTGTCCCCAGGTATGTGTATGAAATACCTTTGCTCTCCTGCAGCTACACTATGGTCACTGTGCTGGCAACAAGCAAACTACCTGATGTAGATTTTGCTGAGAGCTTGACTCACGAAGGAGAACAGATCTGATACCATAAAATTCAATTTATTTGTATTTCTTGTGTTGTGTTTTTTTATGGGGATGTGTGATTATTTTCTAGATCTCTCTTCTGGACGTTTCTTTTCACAAATGAAAAGGAAGGGGCCTGGGAAAAAGCGAAGTTCTGATGTAATGGAAGGGATTCTGGCTGTTTTGAGGGGTGGGCAGCCACTTCTCTGCAGCTGGAGAGGTGTAATCTTTGCCCTTCGTTCAAGTAAGCTGCAAAAAACACGATTCTGGAAACACTGAAAGCAAACCTAAGCAAAGTCCACAGAGCTCTTCAGCTCAAGAGGTTTCAATAGACTTGTCTTAGTGAGTCTATAAAAGAGACCAGTTAGGAAGCACCTGGAAACTTATCTAATTTTTCCAGCTATTCCGGTTGATCTAATGAAAGATCTTATTTCTGCCTGCAGTCACTGTTGTGCTCGGTCCTTGGTGCTGAAGCAAAAGCACTGTAAGAAAAATATTTATGAGACAAAATGGAAATATGGTTTCCTCCTGTTGTCAGTCCCAACTTCACCCCAGTTCTCAGGGGGCTATGAAATGTTGTGCTCTATTAACGCTTAGATAATGATGGAAAAAACATTATTTTCTTTTTCAGGCTTTTGTATTCACTGTGCACTTACTCAGTTGAAAAGGAAAGGCTGATGTTTGCTGGTAGGGTAGCTATGATATGCTTTTAAAGGCCTTGGGATGCAATGCAGGGCTTTATGCTGGGTAAAACCCCCTGATTTTCAGTGCTTGTTGTTGTGTTTCTAAATAAAAGTTCAAGTGAAATGTAGATGGCTTTATAGCAAAAATAGAAAATGTATAATTTTATTGATGGCTTTTAGCATGGAAAGTAGCTGGGAAGATCTAGGCAAAGTGAAATCAGAGTTCAACAAATTCACTGCTGCTTTATAAAAATTGCATCTATGAGTCAGCAGAACGAGCTGCTTTCTCATCCAAAAATGCTCACAGCGGCGGCACTCCAAGCCCCAGCCAGGCATTCCGGGTGTGGAGAGGGGGCACGGCTCTCTCCCAGCAGCTGCGGTGGTGGGACTGGGACTGAGCACATGGCTCCTCTTGACGCTTGCGGTGGAGTGATGCTCATCGTGGCCACGGGAGGGTGGATGGAGTGCTCTGCCCTGCACGCTCCAGTGATTCATCGGGAGCTGCTGTGCGCAGGCCCAACAAGGGCTTGTGGCTCATTCGGATGCCTGGCACGGACTGTGCTTACCCCCCACCAGCTTGTTCGCACAAACAGGGCAGCCGTGACGGTCAGAGCAGTGGGTGACTGAGGTTCACATCACTGGGATTTTGTATTTTGCTTGTGGCTAGAGTTGCACAAACCTTTCATCCAAAAAACAAAACAAAACACGATTTTTTTCTTTTTTTTTTTTAATTTTTTTTTTCCCCTGCTATGGAATTACTCCAGGCATCTAACTCATTCCATCAGCCTTTCCTTGGCAAAGTGGCCTCACCTCCCCAGCAGAGTGACTCAGGATGCTCGTCCTGCTGACTAAGGCTTTCTCTCCCTTCCTCCATATCCCTGTACACCCTTTCCCTCCCTCCTAGCATCTGCTCCCCAGTATCTTCAGCGGGGGAGCTCGTTGAGAAACACGACCATCCTCTTCAGTGGTGATCTGTCTTTGACATTTCCTGACCCGCTCCTCTGAGCTCCGCTCCCCTGATCAGAATCTCAGACAAGCTCCTTCACCACTAACACAGTGTTAAGACCCATCAGTGCTCAAATCCCTGAGATCTCTTCTTCCTCACAGAGGTTAAGGAGAATTGGTTTATGAAAACTTGAGCTTTCCACCGGGTTAAAAGGAGGAGATCAATGGATCTGCACAGTCCTGACACACTGCCCTGGAGGTCACATTCCCAGCTGGCTGATAGCATCCAGGCTGCTGAGCCCTTCCAGCACTGTCTGAGTGTGTCCCATCTGGAAAGGTTCAGGAAAAGCCACATGGGTGGGAAATGCCTCAGGTAGGAAGTTTTGTAGGAACTTTTTGGCGAGGAAGCTTCTAGGTAGCCTGAGATCATTCACAGCTCTAGCAGCCCTGGGATTTGGCTGCTGCAGAGTGAGACCATAATGACTTACACCAAGCCATGACGAAGCACATAGAAAGAAAGGAAGTGAGTAAAACATTACCCTACTGGGCAGCCATGGCTTGGTAGTGCTGGGAACCTACAGGTGCTAGAAGAATTTGAGGGCATCTGATGGTGTCATCACCCACCAACCGCAGAAGTGGTTTTCTGACATTGCTGCCCCATGGTGCCATGAGGTCTCCCTGCATTGCATTGCCTTCAGGTGCCCAGGAGCTGGCTGCAAAAAAAGGCACACAAAATAAAAGGATGAAAATACTATACAGCAGTGAATTTTGACTACTGTTCACAGATTTGTAAGTAAATAGCTTTCTTTGATTCTTAGACTTGCAACGGAGCAGACAGTGATGTTTAGTGGGGGCTGAATTTCTGGAGTTTCCTCTTTGCTAGTAGTTTCTTTGTGTGGCAAATGTATTCTGCTTTGATTTGATGGCAGGAAAAGCTTTTTGTGTTGACATCAGAGTCTTTTTGCACTTTACAATATGTGTCTGCTCACTGATTACGTTTCTGAGAACATCAGAAATGCAGGGTTACCTGCAAGCCGTGCAGGTCAGACCCATGGGGCTGCAGATACCTGAGAAACCATGTCACTGACATTACAGATGCTATATATTTTGTCACGTGGTGGAATGGAGATGTCTGCTTGTTGCAAACCATGAGTACAGGACCTCTAAGATTCACAGGCACTGTCTGTGTGGTGGTGTTGCTAATGTGCATTGTTCCAGCTGATGAGCTGGAACCTGGGGTGATAGCCCTGGATGGAAAAGCACATCCTATCTACAGTAGCATTGTGTATAAGAATGTCCTGTTTCCCTGGTGCATTTTTCTTGTCCTGGACATCTTTAGTAGTGACAGTGAGGCTTCATACTGGCATAGCTCTAGCAATGTGGAATTTGATGTCAAATTGCTTACAGCTAAAAATGCTCTGCTCAGACCAGCAGCTAGTTGATGATACCTGATTGCTTCTGGTGTGGGATGCTTGTCTTGCTGCTCTCCAGAGTTGATGTCATCTGAAGATACTGGGTGTGAACTTCTCGTATTTTTCCCATTTTTTTATTAGCCTCCTTGTATTAGGCATGGAGGAGGTCAGTTGCATCCTGATGGTTGGTGCTGTGAACTGTGGGCAGTGTATTGGATGTGAACTTGACTGAGGGGTCCTCCAGCAACTAATCTGTGTTGGACAGGGACTCACTTCAGCATGGCTGGTACATCCCATGGCTCTGGACATGAGTGTGGTTGTCTCACTCCTCAGTGTAGGTTGCATCCCCTCCCACAGCTGGTTCTCAGTGCAATCTTCAGCACCTTCTCTCTCCATGTACATCAGCTGGGTAGGGTCCTGGCTGCGGTCGGGTGCAGCCAGCTTGATCTGGGTCCTGGCCATAGCTGTGGGAAGAGGATCCTAATACATGGCTGTCCCCCAAGACTCTGGAGTGTAAAAAGAGGGTGGGTGTGAAAGGGTTGTGCAGGACAGGCATCAGTGTGCAGTGTGGGGTGGTAGGTAGACATCCCAGGAGCTTGTGGTCTGGATACAGGGAGGGACCCTCACTGGGGCAACCCATGGGAACAAGACAGCATGCACTGTGGGGGTGTAGCCTAGGAGATGGTGAGCTCATGTGTCTCTCTTTATTGTTACTCTCTTAAAGGCGATCTCTGCTAACTGCAAATAGGTTGTAAAGAAAGAAGACAAATGGCAGAGACTAAATGTGGTTTAAGCTAGTCAATGGCAACAAAAATAGGGGGATTTATTTAAATTGAACTGCATTTGAAAGTCTTTTTTAATCTAGTCCCTGTGCTCCATTCATCATGTTGCTGTCTGGGCATCGTTTTCAGGGCTGCTGACCCCTGAGCATGTGAATGCATATGCAGAGCTGGGGGTGCACTTCCACCGTGGCCATTCAGGCGTTCGTGTTAAAACCAGAGGTGAATCCCTGAGGGGGAGAAGCGAGGGGGGACCAAGGAGCTCCACCAGCTGTGTTTGGAGTAATTAAAGTGCTCTCTTGGTGCATGATGTGGTTGTGCCCGACTCCCAAACCCTGTCTTTTCTGTGCAGATTAAAGCTAGGTCTGATCATTAGAGAGTAGAGCATTGAGCAGGGGACTTGAAGGCAGAAGTCTGGTTTCTGTTTCAGGCGGTGCCACTGAAAGGTGCTTTTTAAGAGGGCTGGTGGATTGTGTGTTTCCCACAACCAAAGGGAAATGTACTCAAATGGGAGTGTTCAAAGGCAGCCAAGGGAAAGGGGTGATGTGATCTGATACTAGCTGACCTCTCTTGTATAGGCATATCTCCCCTTCTCTTGGGTTCCCTGAGAAACACACAACTCTCCACAGAACGGATGTGCTCCAAATATTCTCCTGCACAGCCATTTTTTCCCTTCCTTTAGCCCTTGATCTGTTTAGAAATTCCCACTTGTTTGCCTCTCTGGTTTCCATAACCTCACTGACATTGGAGCAGTGAGGAAAACCTAGCGAGTGCGGCTTAGCAGTGGAAGTTCAGCTCAGTCCAGCTGTGGGCAGTTCAGTGTTCCCTCTTCTTTGGGTTTTTCTTTTTCTTTTTTTTTTCTTTCTTTTTTTTTCCACTACCACATCCATTTCTGCAGAAGCAGCTGACACCTCAGTCACAAGATCAGTCACAGCTCTACCAAAGCTCTTAATACCTAGTTGTATGTTTGTGTGTGCATTTTCTTTTTCAGAGTAAGTACATGTTTTAAGGATGGAATAATACTTGGTCCGATAGTCAACAGTCCACAGGGAGCCAACTAGTCTAGCAGCCAAGGCTTGTGCTGTTTCCTTGAGGTTTTGGGGATGGCTTGCTTGCCTGTCCTCTTACATAAAAGCGTAACAAATTGTCAGAATAAACACATTTTTAAATATACGACACCATCAGTCAGAGCCTCAGAGATTCTCATTGGCTGGAAAAGAGATCAAGGCAACCGGGAATTTGGATGACCTGCCTGAGACGTTGGGACTAAAAGGTTCTTTTTCATTCACTGGAGCTAGTAATTTTTTCTTCTTCTTTGCTTTAGGAAATCAGCCAGGAAAGAAATGAAATATCCTCCTCTTTCCTCCAGGCAGTGAATCTGGAATCAGAATCCTATTGTGTTATTTTATAATTTTTATTTTTTTTTTGCTAAAGACAGATGCTACTGGGTATGAGTCGTTGCCTCAGAGTGTGTTGAAGAAGCCAGCATGCAGCTCTGCTGTCTGGGGTGGTTCATTGCTCCCAGATTCATGAGCCAGGGATTAATTTAGGTTAACTATGGTCATTTGGAGATGACACCCCCAGTTTTACAGTTCAGGTTAGGTCAACTTTAACCATCCCTGCCCAGGGAGGGAGCTCCCTCAGGAATTACACCAAGCAGAAGAAAAGCCTGGCGCACTATTTTTTGGGTGAGCTGCATGACTTTTCTGTACAGTCAGTTGGCTGTGTGAGCAGAAGAGGTCTTTACAGCTCTTCCTTCTCAAGAGGTTCCATCTTCCAGGACGAAATCCTGCTCCCCTGGGCATTGCTAGGTTTGTAGGTTTCCCTGTGATTGCACCAAGGCTGGGAGATAGGTGAGGTGGGACAGCTTGTTGAGTCATCTTTCCTACACAGCCTCAGAGCAGTGGGGCACTGTCTGCAACAAGCACAAAGGAGGAGTTGTCATGAAATTTCATTAAATTTGCAGGCAGCAATTGTTATTCCAGAGCAAGGAGAGGAGATGGAAAGAGGCTGAGGTCCAGCTAGGAATTGGCTAGACTAGTTCTTGGATTGTTTTCCATGCTGTGGTTATCCTTATCTGCATCTGGAAACTGGAGTGTGTTGTATGTGTTTGTAAGGGCAAGCGGATGTGTGAAGTGTTTTGGCAAAGTCAGAAATCTCCTTTTCCCTTCAATATAATGCAGCTTGATTAGATTGTTATTGACATGCTGAGAACCTGGTAGGGTTGTTACATCTCTGTGGAAAGGCATCTGTCTGTTCCTCTCCTCCCTTCTGCCTGGAAGGGTTGCAGAGCTTGGAAATAGGAAGGACCTTTCAGACTGCAAATCCAGCTGTGAAATAAATCTGTTGGGAAAGCATGGTGTGCCTGCCAGCTGACCTGCACTTTGACAATGTTTGTGGAGCTGTAAGCCAATTTACAGCAGTTTGGAACAATTTAATTAGTAGTTGTGGGGGGAGGGGGAAGGAGGGAGAAAACTACCCACAATATAAACCTCAAAACCAAACTGCTGTAGTTTGATTGATGTTTTTTATCCTGTAGATCATTGCTAACAAGAGCTACCAGCAGTGTTTGGGTGACCAGCTCCAAACAATGGGGGAATAGATCCTTACTTTTCTGATTTGATCGCACCATATCAGAAATGTGCAGTGGTTGTCTTATATCTTTGGCTGTTCAAGATGAAGCAGATAAGAGTGCAGCATCTCCAGGAGGCTGTGCTCTACTGTACTGTAGGGAGGTCCCTAACCTACCTGCTCCCACTGCAGCATGCACAGTGGTGTGGAACTCCACCCAATTTATCTGGGATGTCTGTGAGGTTGCCATGCCTATGCTGCTCTGGGTACTCAAGCTAGCTCATTTTGAGTTAGCTTAGGTACTTTAGGTATTTCACTATGGTGTTGCACAGTGGCTCCTAGTAAAACCAAAAGAGGGGATGGACTAAGATGGCTTTAAGAAACTTGTCCTTCCCAGAGATGGCTCTTGTTACCTTTGCACCAGGAGATGGACAGATAATAGCAATTCTCACGTTCAGAATTTGCCTTTGCAAAATGTGGAGAAAGTCAGTGAAAGTACCTGGAATATTGCTCTCCTGGATCCAAGCTGACCTGACCCCAAAAGTCCTCACACTAAAAGCTCTCTGAAGATGGGTTTGTCTCCAAGAATGATTTTAGGTTCAGTAAAATTGCATGTTTCAGTGAAATTATATTTCTTCTCTCCAGCTTACTTCTATTCATCATAATTGTCTCACTATAATGCCTCCTATTCATTTTCTGGATCCACTTGTCTTGCATCTTGTTTTGAGTGCTTTTTAGGGAAGCCTGCCTTTCAAGAATATGCACGACTGGTACCATAGGAATAGTTTTCATTTGCTTGCAAGACATGCTTTGCTAAGCAAAGCAAGAGGAAAGCTTGGAGAGATGAGTGGGAAATGACTACATGAAGAAGAGGAAAGAATTAAAATAGATGTCAAGGAGTTAATCAAATAAAAAAAGGCCTTAAAAAATTCTTGATCATTTTTTAAAAATTGTTTTAAAATCTCGATCTTATAATGGTTGTACTGGCCAACTCATGATATTTCTCTGCCTGTAGTGGCCATAATGAGTTACCGCAACAGTCTATTATTGGCATTGTTAGCTAGTATCCCTCATTAAATTAAACTAAAAGGGGCAGGGAAAGGAACCTTTTCAAGGTGTTCCTCAGCTTATAATTATTCAAATTTATTTTATAGAATAAATGTATTTTAATTTATCAGAACATCCTTGTCCTGAAAATAGAAGTACTTCAGTTATCCAGTGGTTGGCTGTTTGGAGCTTCCCCACCCCCACCTCCCCTTTTATAAATTTATGCTTTGAGGAAAGTTAATTTACTTTTGAAAGATTTTATAAAGGTCATATCCAGTACCATGAGCATTGTGCAGAGGACTTGCAGGTATTTCTGTTGTCCTGTGTTGCTCAATGTACCACATGCCGTTCATTTACCAAAACAGTAGGCACCTTTCTGTCCACAGAGTCTAGATACTAGAGATGAAGTTGTTATATGTTAAAACCCAGCAATATTAGAAGGGAGCATTCACTTTCATCAGTTTTTCAAAATGTCACCACAGTATCGTGAGTAGAGTTTGGACAGAGCAGAGACAAGTAGTAACTAGGTCATTACCTGATGGAGAAGGGTTGCCAGCAGCTCCGTGTGTATACTGCAAGTCATAGCTTCACAGTTATAGGGCTGGGGCTTCTAGAGCTCATCTAGGATTTCAGAGTTCTTTTTTTCCTAGGGGCTCCTTAGGTTGCACTCATCAAGTCCCCATTTCATGTTCTCGTATCTGCCCCCAGCTTGTCTGCTCTGTTCCTGCTTGAGGATCCCAGCAGCAGCTTGTGTTTGCTCCTCAGATCTGGAACTGCCATCCAGCATGTGGTTGTCTTCACCTGGTCCAATGCATCTGCAGTGTGGTAAGTGCTTGCCCCTGATCTGAGATTGCAGCTATGACCGTCTATTGCATGGAAAGCTACTACGTTGGCACTTAAAAAAAAGATAGGTAAAGTAGAGATGGATATGGAAAATTCTCCTCAATAGTCACAAAACACTACTGTGGCACCTTGCATTGCTGTTTTCCAGTCTTGTAAGACTTGTGTGAGGAGGCAGAAATGTGTCATTCTGTTGAGCTGGCCGTTTCATATGCATCCCCCTTAGCCCCTTAACATATGAAATGATGCAAATGCTCTGTCTGCAGAAGTCCTAACGCAGTTGATTGTCAGGGCTGTTCTGAAGACGTTGAATGGAGCCAGGCAAAAGTAACCTGAGATCCTCACTGTAAGCCTTTTGATTCAGAACCACATTTGATTGATGTTTACACTTGATGCTGTGGTGGAAAGAGGTTTGAGGGGAATGCCATAGCTCTCTTCAGGCTGTGCTGTTCAGCCACTGGTGTTATGTTGTGCAGTTGAGAGTGACAGTTTCCTTGCATCAGCTACATGGCCTCTAAATTAGCTGAAGGAGAAATCCAAGGAGACACTCTCTGATGTTGTTCTATTTAAAAATGTGTGCTCCTGTTGGATACTCACAATGGTAAAAATTCCTTACAACTCCTCTTGTTTTACATGAAAATGACACAAGGTGCAAATGTGGCATCTTGCAGTCTGTTGACGATGGGAGAAGAATCCCACCTTCGCTTTGTTGGATGCAGGAGCAATTGTGTGCCCATAGTGTGAATAGCTTTTATTTTATATTGTTTTAAAAACATAATAAGAAACAACAAAATAAAATATAACTTCACTGTTGCAGAAACAAATGCAAACAATTTACAACAACACAGGAACCAAAACAGCAGTTATTTTCTAGTAGCAGTAGATACTTGTGCAACACCTAGAAAACAAGTCAGCAGAGCTTCTTTCCTTTGTCAACTGTAGTCTTCTGCCTCAGAAACGCCAGTATTCCCAATTGCTTTTCTGTCTGTTAAATAATGTGGGCGTATGATTTGAGCCCTGAGACTTAAAGGCTGTAAGCATGTACCTGAAATTAGGCATGTGTATGTGTTTTGCTGAGTAAGGGTGTCCTAGTCAGGTATTTAAATTTTAAATGCACTGGGGCCTTCAAACATAAAGTAAGCAAATTTCAACCTAGACAGCAGTGAGAGGAATAAACATTAAGATCAAAACAAATTGTTATCAAAGTACCTCTTCAGACTATGTAGAATTGCACTTTAAGATGGGCAGAGCATCTTTAAAACCCTTTTGCAGTAGCTAAGAGCTTATATATTAGCTTTCATGAGAGGCATTACAGATGTCTGTGAATATTATATAAACACTACCCTGTTTGCAACAGTTTATAAACCTAAATATTTTATAAGAAAATACTGAACATTTAACTCGCCTTGTATTTTTTATGCAGCAATAAACCCACCATTTTTATCAAAAGATGCTGGAAAACCTGACTAATAATGTGACACTTTGTTATAAACTAGGGGGAAAGTTCACTGGGGTAGAATTAATAAGGTGTGTAATCTGTACAGGCATTTGTACACTACAGGGGGAAACAGCTAGCTGTGGCTTTGCTTGCTTTTGCATGAAAATGTGTATAAATTGTGAGAATGTTCTCTGATGTGTCTCTGTGGCTGAAGAGGATTCATTGTTTTCTGACTGGATATTGGTTAGAAAATGAAGATTGGGCTGCCTTTGTTCTCCTACACCTTGTCAGGACATTGCTGGGGCTTTCTGGGGAAAGTTTCTGTGTTTAAAGGAGAGCAACATTCCCAATGTGAAGTGTAAATCCATGAACAAGGGAGATTTAGGACAAAACCCTTATTTTCCAGTTTGTCTTAACATTTCCAGCAGGAACGCAACAGCTTTATCTCCTCCAAGCAGAGCAGTTGTGTACTGTAGGTGAAAAGGACCATGTAGCCTTCAGGGGAATTTTTACATAGGTGTACTAGGTGGCCACAATTTTTTAGAGCTATAAGGCTTAGGGAGCTCCTGAATAGAAGTTTTGAAAATCAGAAGTTGAAGGACTAGTTAGCAAGAAAAAGAGTATCAACTCCCAAGTCTTCTCAAAGCATTATGTTGTTGGAAGATCATAGTTCTAATGTTCTATGTCTCTCATGCTGATTAATCCTATTGTTCTGCTTACTGATTGTTTTAATTATTTTAATTGGTTTTGTGCCTAAGCTCAACATTTAATGCAAACATTCACACGTCTTTCAGTAGTAATTCAACTCCTTATTGTGTAGGTATTTTAAACGTTGATTCCTTTGTATACTAAAACAGCTGCCCATGAGTGTTGTTTCATTAAAGACAGCAATGCCTCAAATAACAGCCTTCATCAGCAAGTGCTTTGAGCCAAGTTAGGATGACACAGGGGTAGAAATGTTTGGCCCTCTCCAATTGTCACTGCCAATGAAGTGAAAATATCTAGCAGCAGGAGAAATGTTGCAGTTCTTGATTAGTAGACCTGAAAGTTCTATAGATCAGGTCTCATACTCTTACCCTTTTTCTCCAGAACACAGCAACCGTCTGTATTGTAATCCAATTTTTCTGCGCCCAAATTTGCATAACACTTGGTCATTTAGAATAGAGGAATGAACATCATCTCAGATTTCCATTTTGAACTTGTTAGCAATCTCCTTTTTACTCGATGAGTGCTTAAGGCTGTCCCTAAATAACCCATCTGCACCAGGTTTTAAAGAATGATCTTGTCCCCTGTAAGTAGATCACAACATTAACTGCAAGGATCCAGAGTTATAAGATATTTGTGCCTCAATTCTTCCAGGAATCATGGAACTGGCTTTGCTTAGTGGAAGATCATGTGTACTGAAAGTGAAATTCCTTTCAGATCTGCACAGACATCAGGTCAAAAGTTTGTACTGGCCAAAAACATTATTGCAGTTGACTAGGGGAGGCTGAAAAATGGTGGCCAAGAAAATGCATGCTCTGGAATAAATGATATGGTTGATGTGGCCACATCTCACACAGATTAATTCCTTTTTGGCTCACAGTTATTTTCACTTTACGTTGGCATAAACAATGTAGAAAATAACATTAGCATTTGTGCCCTTTACAGAGCAAATACCAGTGCCAGCTTGAGTTATGCAATGTTTTTGTGTGTCTGTGTTTTTCCTGTAGCTTGAACAGGAGCATGGCTTCCTTAAAGCACAGACATGTCAGAAAATCTATCACCAGGCTTCTTCCTATAGTATTAAGTGTTTTGCAATCAGTTCTTTCCTATAATTGTATTTCTGCATTTCTATTTTGAATAATTCAGGAAGCCATCCAGTCTCCTTTGTTCAATGAGTACATCAGGCTACCTAGAATTGATGAGGCTGCCAAGAGACAGAGAAAGTTCTCTTCCTTCTCCCTCTCCATCCCAGATTTGTTGTTTTGTTGTCCTTTTTTTAAAAAAGTTTAATAGTTCCATTTGAGAAGTTGGAACCTAAGACACTAAATGACTTTGCCAAGGTCATACAGGAAATTTGGGACTGAGCACCAAACATATGGTTCCAAGCCAGCTCTCAAACCACTGGACATCCTTCTTAATTTCCAGTCTTTTCTGGCACCACTTCCAACTTTTTGGTCCAAATCCTCAACCACATTGTACCTCTTTTTCCCTCCTTTTGTAAATAAAACCAACCTCACGAGGTAATGTACCAAAGCAATCCGTAGATACATAGCAATTTCCTCAGCCAGTCTCACTTCTCTTTCAGCTCACAACTTGTCCAGCAACAAATTTATTCCTTGCTTGGAGCACTTTACTGAATCATTTCTATTCAAAACTATCTGTTAGCACTTTGCTAAGCCTCAGACTGAACATCTTTGATCCACCCATTTCAAGATTAGATGGATGACAGAACCCAAACTCTAGATCCAAAACCATCCATGTTTTGGAGGTATATTCAAAGCGCAAATCTGGATTTGGCTCTCAACACAGTTACTTTGATCTGGCTTCAGATCTGAATACCATGTCCTGTGACATCTCTGTTACTTGCACAAAATCTTGTGTTCCTATCTCTGTGAAACCTCTCAGCTTTGATGGGTGCCTCAGTGCACCTCGTATGGGAAACGATACCTACTAATCCTCTCAAACTTCATTCAGATGCTGTTCGTGTGCAATGGGGTATTTTTTTAAGTTGATGCTTTATTACTTACCTGGAGGCCTAGAAAAATTAGTGTTTTAACAGAAGTAAGTGTGCAAGAAGTTCCAGTGTTGAGTGGTGTTCTTGTGCTCTTGTGCCTATTTTCATGCAGGGTGTGCAATTGCTTCCCACTTCCTAGAAATCAAATCACCACTGCTCCTCCCTATTTCTTTCCTATCCCCACAGGATGAGAACATGGTATGGTTTTTTTCCCCATGGATGGGAAAGCCAGGGCAAACTGGGTATTGTGGTCTTTTGCAGTAACAGGACTTCGATGGTAATTCACTCTTTCCAGGGAATTATTCTAGATTTATTCACCACAAAGCATCCAACCATAACAACTCAGTAATTTTTAAGGCCTAAGGAAAAAATGTAACAAGATGCTCAAAAATTTTGGTTTGGGATAATTGGGAGTTGTTTATATCCTTGCGCTGCTGATTATGTTGTCATATACCACCATTACTGATGTCCTTAGGAACAGGATTATCTTTCCTTGGAAACAAAGCCTCCATTTTAACCACTTATATGCTTAATGTAGCTGATAAATGGGAGACTCCCCTGCTGTTACTAGATCTGTTGGGTGCTCAAAAGTCACAGTCATAAGGGTGGATTGAACAGCTAGTTGTTTTGCAATAAATCAGAGCACTTCAATTGTTCTTTAGACTATTTAGGGCAGAGTCTCCCCACCACACAGCTCTTCCTGGGTTTGAAAATAACTTTTATGTGCATTCAGATCTTACCACGCTTTTCAAGCTGTAGCTTCCTTGGGCTTTATACCCTCCTATTATTTCTGTGTGAATCTGGAATTCGCATCTCTAGATGATGTTTTTTCCTCTGGCTCATTGAAATGCCAGAGCTACCCACGAAATCCGATGGATGCTTCTTGTAATGGAAATGTGTTTTGTAAGATTCATAGCTTGACAGTACTGCTTCTCCCTGGGTTCCCTGTGACAGCTGGAACTCATATCTCCTACTGTCCCACTGGAAAGGATTGCATGGACCAGGATGGGGCTAAGTGTTCTTTACAGTACCTTGACAGCTAAAAAGTTTAAGTATAACTCATGAGACTTATGATGTCCAGAGTGGGGTATGAAAGATTTCCTGTAAGTTTTTTTATATTGTTTTTATTTGGGGTGGCATGGGTTTTTTAATTTGTTTTTCTTAAAGGTCTCATCAATAATAGGAACACTAAGTTGTAACATAACTTCCAGCCTTTCTGATGTTTTTCAACAGTACTTTCCCTCTGATTTCTTGGGAACTGGGACTTGGAAGGCAGGAAGCTAGATGCACTTTGTAAAGGGAAAGCATTGTCTAAATCCACAATTTTCATAACATCTTACTTAAAATGCATCCTTTTATTTTTATTTTTATTTTTTTTAAGTCTCAAAAACTCTAGAGAGGAAAATGAGCCATTTCCTTAGCTTGAACCTGCATGAATTAGTGGTTAGATGCTGATCTCTAAACTTGCAGTTTCTATACCATAAAATCTGTTTATTTTTCTCTATAAAAGATTATTTTAACTTACATGACTATTTAAGTTTAAAAGCCATTAGAGAAGTGGGTTGAGAGAGGAGAAGCAGCAGCTTGAGTCAGTAATTCGAGCTTGCAATACAATCTTCATCTGATGCATAACTTGCATAGAAATCCCCTTCAATATGGATTTTGTGACTTGTAGCAGTCCCACCACACTGGAAATACACAGTATATATTTCCAGCATTATCTGTAATTGTAGTAAAGCTTACAAAGCAACCCATTCCTTGTGTATTCCTGGTGATCAGTAGTAACTGGATATTCTTAAGTATGCATTTAAAGAAGGAAAAACATAACATGCTTGCAGAAACTAGCATCTGCAATGACTTTCCAAAGGGAGTTTGGGGGATGGTCTTTATATGTTCTACTGCAGGACCAGCACCAGTTTTGATGGAAAGCCTACCTACCTATGGTTTCTCTTATACCTGAATTTCAGGGGGATTTGTGTTTTCCTACAGATTTAAAGTGCTGGGGCTAAAATTGAGTCGACAGAGGACCCCCTGGGGTGAGCAAACCAAGGAGCAGGAGAGAGAAATGATGTGTGATGAGGAGAGATTTCTTCATGCCATAGTCAAGGAAGGGATGGAGGAAGCCTGGGTCCTGCTGTGCCAGCACCTTCCCTGCTACGCTGTGACTTGGTGCATCCTGAAGAAATCAAATTGGGCTTGTGCTACTTTGAATATAAGGTGTGTGTTTGACCTTCATCCCAGGGTGGAGCACTGGGAGGCAAGGCTTCTTGCATAGGCTCTGATGCTCATTCACTCAAATGCACGGCTGAGAGCAGCAGCCTTGCTACAGCAGTCACCTTCAGAGAAGGGGAAGAAAATGCATAGAAAATTGTCCATGCTTTGAAAGACTGTGCTCCACTTGAGCTGTGCAGGCCCTTTCTACACTAACTATCCCTGAACTTGCAGTACCTTGCTAAAAATAGTTCAAAGTGTAACTGTGAGTTCCCTGAACTGTGATCCTACCACTTCTGTATTATTCGACTCACCATTCCTTTGGAAGTATTCATCCTTCCCCTCGTAAAACTTAAATCAGCTCATTCCCTGCTCCAAGAGTTGACATCATTATGATGTTACATCCTATGTAATGGTGTGAGACCTGGAAAAGCATTCACAGCAAAACCACTTGGTGAATTGAATTTGCAGTGCCTGAGCCCTTGCTCACATTCTAATCTCCCTCCCACCCTCTGTGCTTACCCATACTTCTAAAACCTGTGCAGTTCCTTGGCAATATCCCACAGTAACACAGCAGCACACTGCAGAGGATCTACCAGGGGTCTTTTTAATATTCCCATTTTTCTTTCCATGACCCCATTTGTTTTACAATGTTTGTGAGAGCAACAGTGATTGTTTTACCAAATTAAGCTAGTTTTCTTGCCAGGAACAGTGGCTAGGATCTTGTTGACAGATTTGGAAAAGATTATTCTTTCAATACATTTTGAGTGATTTTTTTGAGGATGTCTGCCATATACTGTTTCCAAACTCAGACCACATTTAACTGTTTAATGTTATACAGTGACAGGGACAAATTAGCACCTTTCATTTTCCTATCAAAATTAACACATCCCAAGAAGACATTTCAAAAACTACAGTTCTCTGATTTAGAAATAAATGTAGAAAACCACTTAAATATGTTGACTTAGAAATCTTGGCCTAAATAAATTTTATGAGAGTTTCACTATTGATTTCAGAGGCCTCAGGTTCTTACCCAGTTTGCTTACATGTGTTTGCAATTACCTTGTATCTTGTGTGCCTTTTATAGAATGATTTTTTTTTCTTTTTCATGAAAAGCTCCCTTCACAGTCTGTTCTGAATCCTATGTCTCATTCCTTTGCTTGAGAGCATCCTCACAGGCATGAGAGGGGGATTTTGTTTGTTTTTCTGGCCCCCTCCCCTTCCATGCATAATGGGGTTTTTGGATTTTTTGGTTCTTCCATCTTTTGCTGAAGCATCTGGAATCATCCACAACTAGAAATGGGCTGATGGTCATGGTGCATAGATGTTCTTCAAACTCCTGGCTGACATGTATTGTCCCTGGTCACACTGCAATTCACTTTATTGTTGTGCCCCTCTAGTGAAGGCCACAGCTTTCTCCTCAGGCACTGGTGGTTTTCAAGGCTAAAAGTCTGAAGTTTGTTAAAAGGTATTGGAGGCTCCTGGATGGCTTGTGTTTAGGTGGATGTCGGAGGCGAAGTTCTGAGTTTAGCATCATGATTGCTGTGATGGCAGGGGTGAGGTGATCCTGGCAGTGCTTCTAGGTATGTGTTGCCATGGTGTCAGGTGATGTGGTGCTGTATAGGGTCATCTGGAGACATTCAAAACCCACCTGGATGCGTTCCTGTGTGATTTAGTCTGGGTGATCCTGCTCTGGAAGGGAGGTTGGACTAGGTGATCTTTCGAGGTCCTTTCCAACTCCTAACGTTCTGTGATTCTGTGATTTCTGTTGTCACATCAAATGACTCTCTTGATCATATGTGTTCACTGAAGCTCATATGCAATGTAGGTACATGAAGATTTATATTCTTTCTTTTACTTTTGGACCATGCAGATACCTTTGGTTAACAGAGAGTATGAATCCAAGTCAACATGTCTGTGTATTTCACTGTTCTGTCTGAGAATATTAAGGCCAGAGTTTCATTTATACTAAGCTTACTTGCAATATTCTGGCAACATAAAGATCCCTTAGCAGGAATGTAAATTAAAGTCTCTTTATACTTCTAGTAGTGTTTGTAGTTTCACTTGGCTGCAGTACAGGAACGACACATGTCTATTCCAACGGCATTTGCCATCCTGTTGATGGCTGCCGATATTCTTCATGCCCCTACCCCTTAACTAACTAACTAAACCACCAGTCTGCTGCAGTCCCAGATTCCCAGTCTCCATAAAATTTTCTGTGGCCTTAAAACATCTAAACCAGGATTTAAGTTTAAAGTAATTTTTCTGTCCTTCCTTCACTATGCAGTGACCCTTTACATGTCAATGTGAATCTTTACTAAATGCCCCATTCTGCAATGCCCAGCCAGATTATTCTTACCAACTATGTTGCTTAAACTGGTGAGGTTCTTCATCTCAGTATTCCTTGTACAGTGCAGAGCACCCTTTTCTTTTCTGGATTAACAAAAAGGATTTTTGGGGGGGGCGGGGAGAAAACTTACATTATGGCCTATCAAAGCAAGAACCTCACATATTTTGCATTAAATCATCCTGGCATTTATGTGTTCAGGTCCATTTTAACTTCTGACCATTAAGACCACGTGTACCAGTACCTCGTGTTTCAAATAGGTCACATTGCCCTAGCTAATTTTACAGGGATGCCGCAAGAATGAAGAACATTCGAAAGCCCAACAGTTTAAAGATCAAATAAATGAGGGACCTGAAGCACAAGGCTTGTAGAGGAGCTACCTGTGAACTATATAGACTGCAAAAAGAAGTCAATATTAGCATCTATATAGTATATTTCAGAGAAAATACTACATTTGTAACACCTGAAAGCATGTATAAACATTTTATTAGGTCCATGATTGTATTTTGACTGTAAGGTCTTGTTCTAAATTACCTCCAAGAAGAATACAAAATGAAGGGTGGGGTTTTTTGGTTTGGTTTATTATGTTTTTTAAATAAATATTTATTAAGTGATGACTGCGAAGTGCATAGCCTTGAGACTGCCATTGAAAAACCCTGTTGCTCTTTTCCTTCATAGGAATCTGTATTTCTTCAGTGATTTCAGTCTCCCATGCCTTCCTTTGCAAGGTCACAAGAAATTAGTCCAAAACCTGTTTGTGGTCTAGAACTGGCTGATAGTTTGTCAGAGTCTTAGTCCCCATTGATTATAACAAGAGAAAATTTCACATGGAGAGAATAGATGGATAATGTCTCTAGCAGACGAAAATGGCAGTATTTAGAGCTGCTAAAGAGACAGACAGCTTAAAATAATTTATATAGAGGAGAAAGCTTAAGGGTCTCAGTGCAGGTGAAGTGTCATAACACTTATGAAATGAAAATATTTATAAGATTCTGTATGTAGTAGTTGGACTCTTAAAAACTAAGAGATGTATAGTCTCACTGAGTATAGTCAAGACTGGGATGGCACTCTGTAAACCTTCAAAGCATAACATATACTGCAACAGCATTTCTGAAGAAAGCTCTTATCTCCTTTGTACTCTTAAGTACTCCCTATATTCTTGATGACGTGAGGTCTTCACTGCAACGCTTTCAATCCCGACCAGCTGTCCATAATGTTTCTCCTTCCAAATCTCATCTGAAAGTATATTTTTCTGCATTTCTAGATTAAATTTTCTTCCTGTGTTGATAGGTGACTCTGGAGGAGTTTACTGAGTGTCTAATAAGTTAAGGATACCGTTTTTGGGAACAGCTTGCGTGAGGAGCACTGTACAGTTGAACAGGGCTGCTAGAATTTAATCTGCCTGGTTCTGTCACTGAAGCTCAGCTGTCAGGGACTGTTTACTTAGTTGCATTGCTATTTTCTGAAGGATAAAATATTGCAAACCCAAACAAACTCATAATTCAGGAAGGAGGCAGGCCTTCGCTGTCGGTTGCCCTCTGTGTGGAAGAGCAGAGCCGCTTACTAAGATAGAGGCTTCTCCTGAGCCCTCGTTAGTTCCTTGCTTATTGTGGTCTGGTGGTGCCCAGGCTGCCGAGCTTGAAGCTGATGACAGAGGAGATGATGAAGTGTCTGTTGAAGCTGTATGTGGCTGCGGGTCACTGCATCGAAATGTGAGAACAGAATGGGTCCGAGCGCTAATGGCTTTCAGGTGCCACAGGCCGGGGCCTGTCAGGGCACTCAAGGAATTAGTGCCTGGCACTGGGTGCAGACCTCTGCTCTGCCAAGTTAAACATAAGTGGGGCCTCATGTAAATAAACAAGGGCAAAGCCAGCTTTTACTCACACTAGGTTGCGTATCCAGCACATACACACGGCATTGAGCCCATTGCATGCACGCACACGCAAGGACTCCCTGCTAGGGCAGTGAGGCAAGGCTGAAGGTATGGCTGTGAAAAGTGGGGTGAGGGCAGCTCCCCAGCACTATTTTTCATTTACAGGCAAAGGGGACAAGGCCCCTGCCTTGCTGAAGGCTGTTCAGTCTGCTGGAGCTTTGCTCATTGCTTTACTCCTTTCTCGTGCCAATGGAGCAGGGCTTACCTTCCTTACATTGGACATGCTCTCCTTCACGTCAGGGCAAGTCTCCCCTTTCAGCCCAGCACCTCTCCTTTATGTTCCAAACCCTCTCCAAAACACACCAAGATTAAATTTCTGCTCTGACCTGGATTATGTTTTCCAGGTCAATATATTATGCCACCTTCACACTCCCCTCCCTGCCCCATCTGGCTTCCATCCTACCCCATAAAGATTATTAATATAGCCTGTTTCCAAACGATTTATTAGCAGGGGCCATACTGGTGCCATTTCCCATTTTAGTAGAGTACTGAAAATAATCCTGAGGAGTGTGCCCAGCTATAAAAACGTACTTATACTGTCATATTTGCAGTTTCAAACATGCACCACTTGATAGTCTCAAAAGTGCTGTTTAATTGGGTTTTATGGGTTCTAATTAATTATACCATGTAAAAAAAATTACGTGTCCCATTACAGCTCTCTGTGGTTTACTCTGAAGAGCAATGTAATTTCAAGATAAATTGTCCTTCTCTATCCCCCTGCTCCCCTTTTTCCCAGCAAGTTTCAGAAAGGTTTTATTCTCCTTAAAGCAGGGAAAGAGAAGTTGTGAGAAAGCTACATATTGTTCAGGGGACACAACTTTTCCCAGCACCCATAAACAGCTTTAAATGTGACTCGAAATGGTTCCACATTCCTTCTGATGAATCAGGCTGGTGAAATTATGAATAATCCTGCAACTTTCCAAAGCTCAGGTCTGTGGTAGCTGTGATTTTGCAGAGATTTGAACATCTCTGCAGCTTTATATGCCATGGATTATTTCCCTTGCTTACCTAGAGGTAACAGAAAAGAAAACAGAACATATGTGCAGGGTTTTTGTAGGATGAAGGTCTAGACTGAGATTTCTCTGTGTGACACTGTAGGAAAATAGTACATTAACGGTCTGGCTGCCTTTATGGCATTTTAGTGTGACTAGGAGCAGAGGAAACCTCTCAAATGAACCTGTCTATCCTTGTCTCACAGAATCATGAAGCTGGGATTATGCGAACAAATTCTGGGGCAGTCTTCTGACTTTTAAATGCTTCCTGGAATGACTTTGTGAAAAATGAGCAGCCAAGCAGGTACACTCGTGGTTGTTTAAAATACACTCTTATATTACATCCTTCACTATAATAAATTCGGCCTCATGAGGCAAAGGATGAAATATGGTAGAACTGAAGTAGACAAACATTATAACTTATGGTCTATGACTTTATCTGGAAATTAGGGAGTCAGAGTATCAATTAATGAGAAAAGACAGGGCTAAGAAAGCTCTTTAATTTGCCTTATATAGGCAAGTGCTATTTATTTTAGAAATGTCACGTCATGCTTCAAACAAGGTAAAGTTTGTGTATGTGACAGATACCTCCATAACTACACTGCCCAGCCTGAAGAAGGAAATGGTGAAATGTCCCAGGTCACTGCTATTACCCTTGGCACTAAAAGTTCACTATTCTTCATGCAATTGCACAGACGAATGTTCAGTGGATCAAAAAGTCCATTAGTCATGCTTCACTCATTTGCTTATTTAAAAAAGCATGTCAGTTGCTGGAAAATCAGACCATCCTGGTTGTCCAGATCAGTCTGCTTCATGCTCTGGAGCAGTACGAGCTGCCGAGAAAAGAAGAAAAAAAAAGAACCACTACAGTCACACACATTACTCATCAATCTGAAAGGTAACAAGATTAATACTAAGAACTGTTTGTATAAAGTAATCCTCTCCTGTAGTAAAATTAGTTAAAAGAAATTTTAGTGCATGTATCTAGTTAGTTATGCTAACAGTAACTAAAACCAGCAACAATTTTATGGAATGGGTTAGTAAGACAGAGCCCAAACCTGAAGAAACCTGAAAAACTCGATGCAGTGTCTGGGTAAAACCCAAGCAAACCTGAATACCTTGGTGTTTATACAGTGTTTATGTTTGCTTTTACTGCTCATAAAGCCATTTATGGAGAAAGAACAATGTGAAACCTACTCTTCTCATACAATTTTCATCATCTAGAGATTAAAATAGGTGGGATCTGTCCTTTTCATGCTATTCTGTCCCCATACATTACTCCTGAAGGCATTAAAATGGGCTTGTGAAAAACACAGTAGTAAATACCTAAAGCACGAAAACAGACGTGGCAACCTGCTCAGACTGTGATGGAATCAGCTCTGTTGTTAATACATTGAGCAAAACTAATGAGGTGCCTCAATACCTGTTTCAGCCCTGTGGTGTGTGGTGGAGGCTCGTTTTTACACTCCTGAAACTGATGCTAAAAATCCCACTGACTTTTGTAGTAGACAATATTGTGATTGCTCAGGAGCTGACTGACTTACTGTGATCATTCCAGAGGAGCAGAGGAATAAAGAACAGGAAGGGAGAAAAGAAATATCAGCTGCAAAAGGTTCTTCTAGCTTATGTCACCTGCAGCAGCTCCTGCCCTGGGTGGAACGAACTGGCAGGCAGGAGCAGTGAGGTTGAGCAACAGAGGTGACCTCTGCCAGGTCCTTTCTCCTGACACATCCCAGACCACAAATATGGCCCCTACATCTGAGGGAGAAAAGCAGCAGGGGCACGTGTGAGTCATGGCCCTCATGACGGGGAATTCCTCGCTGGCTGCTGGCAGCTGCTGGGCTGAGCGGTTTCCACTGCCTGAGCATTTCGGAAAGAGCCCTTCTCAGCTGAGTATTTAATTCCCACTTCTCACCTCCCTTCAAAATAGAAGGTCCTGACATATGTTCTTTTTTGATCGAACAGCCCTCATGCAGTTCTTCTGAGCAGACCTTTGTGAACTCAATGCCCAGATTCACAGCAAGCCCCCAGGTATCCTCCTCCAAAGGCATCTGAGTCAAGTTACATTTTGCACTCTACTCATCCCCTTGAGAAGAAAACACAAAAGAACAAGCTACCCATCAATGAAACAGCTAAACTGTCTAGCTTTCCATTGCATTTAATGCCTTCTTAGCCCAATCCCTGGTTTTACCTCTTAAAATACCCTGTATCAGCCCATAAGCGCCGTGTACTAGGAGCTGCAGGGGAGCTGGCTTGGCACGGCTCTGCCTGTGTGTCTACAGGAAACTTAGAACTGCTGCTCCTTGTTTTACTGGTTAGTGTTGTTTCTTTTAGATTAAAAATGCTCAGATTTGGATCCTTTTTCACAAATACATGAAATGAAGCAGGACTGTGGATGAGGGGAGAAGAGGACTCTGCTCCTCTCTCTACTATGTCTAAGTGGGAGAGACAGTAGAAGTGCCTAGAAAACCAGGACACCTTCTCTGTATTGAAAATAACACATAGCATATTTAATAAGTTTTTAATTACAAAATGTATATGCTACTAGAGTGGTATTTTAGAAATAGCTGGGGATGTACCTGTAGCTAGGATGCTTTCAAACTCTGAACATTCCCACTAAAATTTCCCGTGTTGGTACCAAATCTGGTTGATTTATTTAGAACAATTTAAACCCAACACAAAATTTCAAGGAGAGTTTGAAAGTTTGATGCAAAGGAGGCATAGGTGTTCTTCAAATTGAGAATTAAATGAAATTGTGAAATAACTGAATTTCCTGCATGCTGGAAACTTGGAGTGCTGCCTGTATGTATTCCTTCAGCAATGAAGGATCCTGATTCACCCAAGCATGTATATCCTCATTCCCTGAGACATAAAAACAGGCAAAATGCTGAACTGAAACCTTTAGGCAAATTTTGATCACCTCTAAATTCAGCTTGAAAACTCATCATTTGAGCTTAATATTCTATGCCAGGTGCCTTTTCCAGTTTGTGGAAAATTTCAGCTTATCTGTCTCAGCAACAAGAGTGTAAATATATACAAAATTGTATTGCTACACTTCTAACATTTTCATCCTATATATTGTATTTTTCACATATTTAGTTATGCTTGTATATCAAAAAGGCTTTATATATATGTATATATAATGGAGACAGTGTTCTCCTTGAAAAGTTTATTATTTTTAAAAAGGGTGTTGAGAAATCATTAAATTAGGGTTTCCTGCACAATGTTTGTTTGGCTTCCTTTTGTACATGTATTTGGTATAGTCTTTAATTACATGACTATGTACTATATTTAGTGGAAGACCCTGCTCTCGTTCGGTTCAGAAGGTGGAGCAGCTCAGGAGATGAGTCATGGCTGGGTAGAGGAGGCGGCTAGCGTCTCATGGGCTTTGCCTGTATTTGGTATAGAAGCTGGGAGAAGTGTAGAAAGAGACAAAGGACTGAGAAGAAAACAGGGGATCTCATGGCTCAGGCATCTGGGTACTGCAGAACTCGCATCTAGTCTTAGAGAACTCGATTTAAACCAAATTCTTCCCAGCTAGCTATTAATTCAATTTTCTTTTCTGTGTTCCTGTTTGCTGAATACATTGTCCGTGGTATTCTCCTGACATATGATGCTGTACAACGTTAAACACTCTGAGAAATCAATTCCCAGACATCTCAGTTCAGGTACCCAATGCTACCAGAATATTTTGACCTTAATCTCTTTGTGTTTCAGTTTCCCATCTGTTAAACAGGAATAATAATATCCTCTCATCTTACAGGGTGTTGTTAAAAGAAATTAACGTTGTGAAGCACTCATATGCCATGCTGATAAGAGCCCTAGCAAAACTCACAGGAAATTTAGCAATTGTGTCTTCCAAGCAGGTTTTGAATTGTATGTGGTAAGTAAGACCTCAAGCCACATGCTGAATAGTGAAACTCTAAGAAAATATTAAATATCTGCTTATTAAGTGAAGCACTGTCCATCCTGAGGTACAATCTGGTGGAAAAGAAGACATAATCCTATATTTAAAGGGTGACTCATAATGCAGATGAATAAGGTTTTATGGTTAACTTCAGTTCTGGCATTGCAGTCACTGGGGTTCACAGATATAAATGGTGCATGTGCAAAAGGATACCTGTGCCTAAAAGAAAACCAAATCTGAGTTCCAAAATGCTTTTTGTTCAGATATGCAGGATCTTAATTCTTACCTCTATAGATGAGCTGCTGCGTGGTGCTTGGTGAGCTTTGGAGAGGAGGAGGCATTGCAGCTTATAGTATTTGGGAAACAGTTTTCAAGATGTTAAACTGGGGCTAGTTGCCTCTCCTTTGTTTTTAAAAGATGAGAAGAGCTTTCCAGCTGGGAAAACTTGTAGTGGAAATAGTTTTGAAATTAGTACATAGATTCTTGCACGCACCTGGATGGGCTCCTGCAAAATTTGCATGGGGTATTACAGTATGTTCTGTTCTTAATACCTTTTTCCTACAGCTTGTGGAAGAGGAAACTCCTAGGTTGTGTGGCAATCAAGTATTTTATAGCTTGCATAGAGTTAGACAGACTACTTATTAAAGATAAAATAATATTCTGGCACAAGAACAAATGGGTATTAATTGGCTCTGAATAAATTCAGCCTGGAAAATAGATGAAGTTTTTTAGCCACCAGAACAACAGGATTCTTGAATGGCTTCCCAGTGGGAAGAAACATGGGGTTTCCTAGTTCCATCACATGGTGTCTGATGAAAATAAAGAAGGGGGTTGCAGATCTGAAGTTCTGCATGAGAGCAGGTGGGACTTAAGAAGGGAGTTGGCTTCCAGTCTCAGATCTACCATTTCCCATTCCTAAAACCAGCCCTCCAAGGTTGACATTTTACCTTCCCTGCTTCACACATGGAGAAACTGACTCCTAGAGAGGGATGAAAGGATAAATCTGATCTCCTCAACCTCATTAATGAGAACTCATGAGCAGAGCAAGGAACTAAAAAGGCATCTTTCCAAATGACAGAGACCCTAGTTACAAAAGAGAAAAGCACTCTGCCTCCTTGCACCCCTCCACAAACCTTTCCCTGCCCTCTGAAGAATGGAGAGCACCCATGGAACTGAGGTCTAGCATGATGCAGTGGTGGGGTGCTGTCTGCACCCCCAGTGCTTATTCTCCCTTTCCATATTTTCTGCTGTTTGCAAAGTAGGACTGCATTGGATTTGCTGATAAAGGATCCTTTGCAGACACAAAGAAGAGAGAAACAATTTCAGGCCACTTTCCAAGTCACTGGGAACAAAACATAGCAGCCCCTGCACCTTGTCAGTGGTGTAAAGCGTGTCTGATTGCTCAGCCATCAGCAGGAGGCAGCTTAGGGTGAACCATTCCTGCTGGTTTGCCACTATTAAGATCCAGCAGTACCTTGATGTTTCCTCACTTGCAATAATTTGCAGGATTAAATACTTCAAGCCACTCTAAAATTAGTTCCAGGAGGCATTTTGTGCTTTCATTTCAGAGCTCTCATGAGCCTTTCCTACTTTGTAAGTCTGCTACAGCTAATTACCTGATGGTTACAGCACTCTAGAAGATTTCAAGTATCTGTCTTTTCCACTGGTCTAAAGACCCAAGTGGGGTTACAGAGTAGAACGTGTAGCAGGAGTGTTTGCCAAACACTGTAACTAGCTCAGACAGCTTTGTGAGATGGGCAAATAAACCACTGCAGCCAAAATTACTTTTGTCCAGTATCTCTATCTGAGATTCAAAGCAAACTTATTTTTGAGCTTTTAAAAACATCTCAGCAATACATTGAAAAAATGTTTTCATGTATTGAGCCCTCTACATCCTTCTGATCCCTTAGAGAGGCAGCAGAATCACAGCAGGGCTTTTCAATGTGACTGCCTGCAGTGCTGTGGTTTAAGAGTTTACAAGGAATATTTCATATTTTATTTTGGGAACACACATAGTGTGTGATGCTTACGGTCAGTCCTATGTGCATGTGTAGTTATCAGACCCAGGGTGGAATAATTTAGGGAGAAGTGAGAAATCTTGGTTTCTGGTCACCTTTTTTTGGCCTGTGCTGGCTATGGCCATGCCATGATCCTTTCTATTTTATTCCCACCCTTTCCTGATCCCTTTGCGGTGACTCACTTTCTGAATATATACATGCATGACTTATAAAAAGTCTTACTCTCCTGACCACAGCAGAAACCCAGAGGGACTTGTTTCCTTACTTGTGATTTCACAGGCTGATTTTCTTCACCAGGCACCATGCCCGAAAGAAATGATCTTTCTCTCATAATTCCCAGAGTCATCACTGCTGTTAGCATCCTTTGAAACCTTCTTGCTCATTGCTTCTGAGGCATGAAGGCAGGGACAGCTTTACCCACCAGTTCCCAGACTTACGGTTTTTGGTTTGGTGTTTGTGGTGTTAAACCCATGGCAATTTGGCATCCCTTGCACGCATCCCAGCACTAGTGGCAAACACTTTTACTCTTAGGACCATCACTAAACAAATTGAAATTATCCCCTTATTTCCTCTGAATGAAAAATATCCATCACCATCAGCCAGATATGCAGTGAAGCTTTCCACTGTTACTGATCCGTGTTTTTTCTAGAAAAATCAGTTTACCAGCCATAGTTGTGCACCTCCAGCAACGTCACAGTACCTGAAGTCATGCTTTATCAAATATAGTGAGGTAACATGAAACTTCTAAGTTGTAAATACCAACCCCCTGATCCTAGCCCAGTAGCAGGACTTAGTTGCTCCAACGTGATTTGCATGTTGACACTCAGGCAGGAGGTTTGAAAACTGGGTTCTGAGACTGAGACCCAGCTTCCTTTGAAGTCAATGGGAGTTTCAGCCTCGACTTCCACAGCAGAAGGGTTGGGCTCTTTGTTCTTTTGTCTGGTGCAATTTGTGAGTAATTGCCTTCCACTCCAGTGATGGGCTGGATTTTCTAGCTTGTTTCCAAACTGTTCTTCTGAGACCAGGCTCTTCTTCTGCCTCTCCCAAAACAAAATGCCAAAGGAGCACGGATAGAGGAAATCCGTTCAAACTGAGTAAACAGCCCATGAGGGTAGGCCAGCAGGATTCATTCATGCTCATTCAGCCTAGGCTGTCTGGTTTGATTCCAGTTGGAGCACTCTCTTCATTACAGGCCCCCTGGGGAATGTTAATCTGTACAGTATAAACATTTATAAACATCTACTAAATCATTACACTTCAGCTGCCCCATAAACACTCCTGAATGCTTTTCTTAGGCAGCATTTGTTGGGTAACGTGTGGCTTTTGGAAATGAGTTTACAGGTGTTTCGCACCAGTAGAAATATGGGAAGAGGGCATGGGAGATGAAATAACATTGTTCAAGCTCCATGACTTATTTAGGACAAAGACAGAAGCTGTTTTGATGGATTAAAATGGGTTTAGCTGATAGATGTTGAGGAAAAACCCAGGTTGTAGGGGGAGCTAAGACAAGCTTCCTGCTTTATACACTGGATTTTTAGTGGGAGCATTACCCTGAACATCACAAAATGCACTTAGCCAGAACTAACATAACCCACAGAACTGTAATCAGCTGGGCCACAGGTCCAGGGCTTGCTTGTATGCACATATATGCACATATATGCAAGTGTATATATATATATAGCCAAAAATAAGTATGTTTCTAAACCAAGATGAGTGTATGTCTGTGTGTGTATATGTATATATATATATATATATTACATTCATGAAGTGTGGGAACAGCAATCAGCTTTGAATGCACACCTTGGAAAGTAAAATTTGTGCTTTTTAAATTTGGACTTCTCAACTCTGGATGGGATCTAACCCCTTGCCTGAAGGTACCTGCATGAATGAGCATCACTAGGACTGGGAGCATAACAACTCCATACCCAGCTCTAGAAGATGTATAGGAATATAGAAGTAGTTAAATAAAAATCAAAGAAATAAACCCTCATGACTTAGTTGCAAATGGGTGAAGGATAATTCCCTCAATTATTATTTTTTTTGTTTGTTTGCAGGTGTTTTGACAAGCCAGGAACCAATATTAATTACCACAAGGAGTGCGTATAAGTAATGTAACCTGAGCAGAAGTTAAACATGTTGCATGTGAGAAATGTGTTTACTGACAGTCTGATGAATAGATAACAACTTGATTTCTAAAAGAGCATCTTAAGAGAAATTATTTAATTGACTATAATTATATCCTACACTTGAGCAAATATGGGTGTGTACATAAATCTGTTTTACTTGTACATATCACAGGTACATGGCTGGACGTAACGTCTCAGTCTTCAGAAGCTGCTAACAGGAATCTCCTTTTCCATCTCCTGTTTCTTATATTCCCAGCAGGCAGCTGCTGCCTTTCAGATACAACCACACCTATTTGTGCAACAAGGGCATAGAAAAGAGATGATTTTTTTTGCTGAAGTGGATCTGGATGCACAGTACAGGCAAGACAGAGGAGAGACATCCTCCTTAGTAGACACTGAGCCAAGGCTGGGGCTCTCCTGGACAGGCCTCTTGGTGCTGCTGTTGCCAAATTAACAGCTGGAATGAGAACTTGTGAATGGAATGGATCCAAAATCCTTTGGAGGACCCTCAAGGCTGTGGGGCAGTGGGCTGCAATATCTCCAGAGCACGTTTCAGTCTGCCCAGCCCTGCTCAGACCCCAGCACCAGGCTAAAGGATCTGTCCTGATATATCTAGCAAGAAAAGGGCACTATGAAGATTTGTTTTACTTCTTATGTTTACCAAAAACTCCAAAAACATTAAATCAAATCAGACCTGGCATAATCTAAAGTTGGCTTTACCATATTTTCACTTTCCAGCTTGCAAATCTCCCTGTGTGTGTCTGTCTGTCTCTCCGTCTATCTTTCATCAGTAACAGGGAGTGAATTTTCCACAGGTTCTTTGTGGCATGTAACGCAGTAGGCAATTTAAAATCTTTTCTCTATGGCCAAGGATCCAGCTCACAAAAGAGCATTACACATTATTAGCTTCAATTGGTCTTTTAACATCCATCTTAAAGGGTCAATAAGTGAGTTTGCCTAGAGGTAAAGCAGTTGTTATCATGTGTAGGGTTACGGTCACAGCTGGAGGGCACCGCAGGGACAGGCTGTCTGCCTGTGTAGGAGACTTCAGTCTCTAGAGCTGGTGTTCTATTAATTTTATAGTACCTTAAATTCATACTGTAATTATGAGAAATAAGCAGAGAGGTCTCCTTTTAATAGAAAATAAGTTTTAAAAAATCTGGAGCCTATTAGCCCACTAAATTCTAATTATATTGCAGCTGGACTTTTTATCTCAGTACACTTCAAATAAATTCAGACCGAGGTGGCTTGGATATGGTCTCCAACTTGACAAGAGGAGAGAGAGGGGAGCAGAGCAGAGTAACCAGCATGAAGCTTTGGGAGTGTCAGATTCCGAATTTTAGTTTTTTATCTTTAAATACCTAGGCTGAAATTTGGTGATTTATTTTAAAAGCAGAAGTAAGTTTAGTGGTCTCATACAAGCCCCTAGTGGACGTCATTTATCCAGTTGAAAAGATCACCATATGTTTGAACATGATGAAATCTTGGATTGGAAAGTAAAACTTGGAGTATCCTTGGTCAGGAGGACTGGGAGAGAGGGAAACTTAAAAGTGAAAGCTGATGTACATCATCCCACAGCTGTCTGGGATGAAATGTGATGCAATAGCAGCAACTGCATAGATGAGGGGAGCCCAAAGCTGCAAAAGTGATGGAATTTGCATGTTGACTTGATGAGTATCAACTGAATTGTGTTCAAAGCCTGAAACTGTGTTATTTGGGTACCTCAACTTTGCCTTAAAGTGTAGAGTAAGAGAACCTTGCAAGGCATTGTTAATAGAGATGCTTTTCTATTTAGTTAAAAACATTAACAGGAGGGGACTGTAAACATAGCTTTGTAGAAATCTCAAGACATTTTGTAAGCACCAGGCTGGTATTTGACCCTTTCCAGTGACCAGGACTTTCAGTTTGCTGGAAACATCAGACATTTAAGAAGGCTGATCTAATCTAAGCTCCATTAGGGGCCTTTAATAGTGGCTTGACATGATCTACAGCAGACTTTGCTCATATTTCTTCATATCTCTTGAGGGATGGGATAGTGGTGGTGGTGGTGAAGGGGGAGGGAAGAGTGTAGAATTGAGACTATAACTTCTATCAGAGCTTTAGAAGGAGGACAGTTTGAAGCATTGTCCTTGCAAGGTTAAGAGCAAGCACGTGGTAAATCCCTCTACGTTACCTCCTGGCTCCTGAGCAGCAGCAGCCTGTGTCGTGGTCTCAGCCAGCATGTCTTGGGGTTCATCCAGGCACTCAGGTCATCTGAGCCTTCCTTCTGCCATCAGCTTTGTTTTGTCTCTCTGCTTTTCATAGACATAACTGCTTCTGAAAAGAAAGCTGTTCTGCAGCAGCCCAGGAAGAGATATTCATTAACACAAGCATCTCTCACCCATCAAAGTGGGGACTGTTAATTTAGAGGAGGACTGAAGAGCAGCTGCCTAGGAACAGTGTGTTTCTGGCCCTTGCTTCAGTATGGGGTGAGCAGGTGTCATGTTTAAACTTCATGCTCTTCCACCTCTGAGGAAGAGGAGGGGCTGTACTGCAGCAGCCCTGATCTTGAGTCAGGGATGGGAAGCCTTCTGTTCACTCATCAGTGGTCAAGAGCTGTCCCAGGGCTGTGCACAGGCTCTGGGGGAAATGTGTGCCCTTCCGAGCTGCTCCTGCCCTCTGTTTCTTCCTCTTCACAGTCTTCTGGATTTGCCAGCCCTGTCCTTGCGAGCATACTTACTCTGTGCTTCCTTCTCTCTAGTCATTCTATTCCTGCTCCAGTGGCCTGTACCCTGAGTCCCAGTTTCAGGTTGTGTCTGCACCACAGCCAATATCCCAGCACAGCAGCAAACGTCGCTCAGAGCTCTGCTACCAAGGGACATGTGGACTTTGCTTCCCAGTAGTGCTCCAAGGAATGGATTTACAGGCAGGAATATCTGTGAAGGCAGCTTTTTCCTCAAAGGTAAATACCAGAAAACACTTTTGTAATCCTGGGGGAGCATCTGAGCCCATACAGCCAGTTCTCAAGTTTTACCTGTCTAATTAAGGAGAGAGAATAGAAGTTTTTTATCCAGAAAAAACCCGTTCTGATTTACCAGTCCTCCTGGCTTCAGTCTTGCCAGCAAAGGGGAGACTCTGAGTGCCTTTCATAACAGAAATTTGCCAAAACATTTCAAATAGTAAATGGGCATATAGAAAATTAAAGATAGTTTATGAACAACCAGAACTTGGGAACAGAGGCAAGGGCAGCTGAAGAGAGCCTTGTAATTTTGTTCTGCTGAGGAGATAGATAAGCTGAACCTAGTCCTTAGGCTGACCCGATGCACAAAAACAAATTCTCCAGCCAGCATTAGAGATAAGCACAGCTTTGGAGTTCCCTGGACAGTGTTTTCCAACACTGATGTACAGTCCAACCCAGTGACTTCAAGTAAATGAATAGATTTGGCTGCGGAAACAGTTTTGCTTCCTCCTTTCCTTGTAGCATGAATTTAGGTGAAGGGAAAGCTTGAGTCTTAAAGTTTAGTGCTAGTAGTGTGATAATAGTAAGTTACTATGTCGGTATCTCAGCCTTTTGTGAATATTACACAGTGAAACATGCACATGAGACTTTTGTTTTACTTTACCCCTACTTTTTAATGCCAGTGCATCTCTAAAAGCCAGAATTGTGTTTGGCATGGTCACATGAAAAATGCAAGTCTCTCAGAATTAGTCCCTTAAAGACTCAGCTTGTTCCTGTCACCAGTTCTCTGATGTTCTTAGCCCAAAGTGGGACACTTATTGCAGGGAATAACTATACAAACCTCTAGCTGCTTTCTCTTGGCTGTGCTGGATGTGTTTTGGAGAGAGGAACAAGGGGAAGGGAGCATGAACATGTTTTTGCTAAAGTAATATATGAACATAGCTTGTTATTTTCCCAAAGGTTTCAATTCAGAACCATTCCTTAACAAAAAATTAGGAAAGGATTTGATCTAAGGGCTGCTTGTCGGTGTGAGTCTTGTCTGTTGACTGTACTGGGGCTTGGACTGGGCTCTAAACCCTACAGCTGTGCCTATTAATAATTAGGTAAAAAAGGTTGACAAAGTTTTTCATCCATTGTAAACAAACATGTTTCCACTATGAAGTGCATTCAATGGAGTTTTGCAACATTGGTCTCCCGGGCAAGCATATTAGTCTCTGCTTTCCCTCCCTGTCCTAATGGCCACAGCCAGAAGGGGGCTGGGGCTGGGGGCTGGTTTTTATCCACACTGACTGGAGAGGCATAAATTGGCATTCCATATCATCATAAAAAAAATTCCCAGCAATTATTAAAAGATTCTTATCTCTTGCTCCCTACATGGATAATGAGATCCCTCTCTGCTGGACTGAGACAGCCTGTCTCTCAGCTCACTTAATGAAATGGACCCAAGTTTGCAAATTAGCATAGCCCTGACTCCAAACGTAACCTCTTGTTGTCTAGTTGTACATCAAGGCCCCTGGCTTATGTCTTTTCTTATTAACACCCCGTAATCATGTCAACCCTCTTTAGTTTTCATTTCCTGTTTCCTTTTACAAATTCACTTTTTGAGGTTTGAGCACGTCATTGGATGCCTTTGGATGAGCTGGGATTTTTTTTTTTTTTTTTTTTTGTCTCTCATTTTTAACATGTTGAAGTATAAGTTTATCTGTGGGTGCTGGTTTGGATCTAGGGCTCTGTTTTCTGGTTTGTGTTTTTGCTGGTTGTTTGCCATGTGATCTTAAAAGCAGCTCCTTTCATATGTCTGTCTGTGCTCGGTTCCCTTCTGCTTTCTGATTTTTCTGTTTTAGACTGTAAGACCTTTAGGGCAGAGATTTTGTCTTGCCATATATTTGGTCAGCACACAGTGTGTTTTGCAGAGTGCATTTTTGTTCCTGTGAGGTGTCTGTGCAATAGGTTGTTAGTAATAATAAGGAACAGTGATACTGGGCTCTAGCAAACACAGTATGCTAAAGCCTTTCTAAATAGTCAAGAAGGGTGAAACCTTTGAAACTCTCTTTCTTTCTCTCTCCCCTGATGTGAAACTTCGTTGTTGGACCCTCAGAGAAATAAATCAAAGCAACTGAAAGAAGTGAATCATGATTTCTTTTGCCCATGCGTAGCTGACCCAATCTGTCTTTGATAAGGCATTGCCCTTCCACTTTATCCACTACCCTACTAATTATCCTTCACTTTCATGAGCACGGAAATCCACTCACACATTAGAATAAAAAAAGAACCGGGGAGGTGATTAGTTGTGTACAGATAAGAAGCAGCACACTGTGTGAGCTGGGTAATAACATTTTCCTAAGATTTCTTTCTTTTTTCTTCCCAGAATTCATTTTCTCTCACTTACATCCACTGTAGTAAAAAATACTTTCAGTTTCTAACACAAAAGATAACTCTTCTATGCAAAGCTTTAGTGTATGTCTTTAAAAGATTTATTCCTTTATCAAGTATTAATTTAAGAAGGGGTTCCTTGTAGGTAAGGCAATGACATCAGTGGTAGGCTACAGGGCAGCAGATTTATTAATTTAATAGGTTTATCCATTTTACAGCTTGGATAATCATATTTCACTAAACTGGTACACAAGGAGGCCTCAGCCCATCTGACAGCTTTATTCTTGTGTAAGTTAACAAGCACATTTTGTACTCATGACCTTGTGAATTGTAAAAGTGCGAGGAGCTAAAGAGGAATGACAGACCAAATCCAAGAAACGTGTTAGCATTTCAGTTTTCCTGAGCGAGATTTACAAAGGCAGCAGTGAGGAATCTCAGCTGCAAAGATAACTTAAGCATTTGTTAATTCATCTGGGTTATGAAACTATGATGAATTAAAAATAATAGTGGAAAGCTAACTTTAAAATATGGACTTAATTTGTTTATCAAAGACATCAGTTTTAACAATAGAATTCTTCCCCTGACAGTAAATTAGTCGTTCTTGATCTGGGACAACAGGAAAAGAATTGAGGTGGTTTTGTCTAAGGTATATGTGTTTGTTACACACTCGTGTTTACTCCTCGTGATGCTCTGTGCTCACTGTGGCTACTAAATTCCTGCTATAAATGTTTAACATTCTTGTAACTGACTGAGAAATAATGAAATTAAACAAGCAGTGGAGCTAGGCTTTTAAAAATGCCTAGCTAAAAGGCATTCAATAGTTAAAAACTATACGTGTATAGTATACGTGTGTTATTTTAAAGCATTTCTTGTTTACTATTTATAGAAAAGAAAGCAAGAACGCAGTCCTTTAGTTTGGGGTTTTTTAAAATTTATTTTTCTCACTGAAACTGTAAAAGCTTGCATTTAAACAGGACTTTTTGTAAAAAAACCCATGATTTTAGCTTCTTGCTGAACAGCCAGCATGAGATATTTCCACTGCAAAATAATATTTAACATTTAACTGAAACCTAACTTCTCTTCAGAAAATTTAAGATAAAAGGTAGGGGCTAATCCTACTCTATCCTTTTAAGAAAAACAAAAGACGAGCTACTTACTCTCTACTAACTGCAAGCTCTTAAGTAAAAGAACAAGTACCCCAGACCTCATCATAAAACGGTACATTTCACAATGCCTAGTGGACTGCAGGAGTTGTAGACCTCAGGGATTTATTTTCATTTATATTCAAACTCCTTTATGGCATTCTTGATGTGTAAAAAGGAAAATTTTGTGCAGAACAGAATTAGACCCTGAAGACAGGAATTTCAAAAGCTTGGGTATTAGCTGCACATGACAGACCAGTACTGAGATACAACGTGCTCTTAATTTACTTCCCTCAACATTCCCTGCTTTGCGCATGTCACTCATTTTTGACAGCGGGTGATGACTGTTTAGTTCTTCTTAGCAGGTGTCAAGATCTGTCTGTCCATTTTGAATGTAGGGCAAAGCCAAAGGCTTGCTCTGCAAGGGCCAGTGCTTGAGGATGTGCATGAAATGCCATGCTGGGATGTGCCAGCAGCACTTCTGGCCTGAGCCCAGCAGCTGGCGTGCAGCTTGACCAAGTCCCTGGCACAGCCCAGGCGGCAAACTTTGTGTCCTCTTCTAGTCACTTGTCTGGTTCATAAACAGCAATAATTAGGTTTTGGGTTTAAAATGTTGTGTAAGGATATTTATGTTTGCAAGAGAATTCCCTTTTAAAGGAAGTATTATAAATCATGTTACCATTTAAGCTGCTATATTTACAACGATGTCTGAACTTCCACCCTGAAGTATACAAACAAGTGTCATGCTTGGAAACTATTTCTCTCCTAAGTTTAATTTAATGTTGTTGCCTGGTCTGTGCTAGGAAAAAAGACATCATGTGAACCTCCTGTTTGGCCCTTTTAAAATTTACGTGGCCTGAAATTCTTATGGCTTCATTCTCTGCAGGTCTGACAGGACTGCTCTGAGATGATCCTTGGCTGGTTTCTTCTTCAGGATCTTATGCTCCTGCAAATTGCTTATTTTCCCAGTCTGAAGGCTCTGAATTGGGGTAATGTTTCCAAAGTGTTGACATGCAAATGAACTCCCCTGTTTAATGTCCTGCTGTGTGAGAGGCAGAAGGAAGGTGCCCAGTTGTGTTAGAGGATGCTATAACCCATCCTACCATAAATGGCAAAGAGTTTCCTGTGACATGAGAAGGGGTGGTCCCATCAGGCTCTGGAGGCTTTGATCGTTCCTTTTCTTCAAAACGGGGGAACTTGGTTCACAGGAACATGCTCGGTCACAGCCATGTTTTATAGTTGGCTGTGGATGCGTTACTGGTTGGGATCCCTAATTATTATCAATTTGCAGATTACCTTGAATGTCTTATTAAGATTCCTGTGGAATGATTGATCATAATCAAAAAATTAATCACCAATCAGCCCTGGCAATTAACATTAGCAAGTCTATTTGCATATACCTGATAATTTATGCTGCTGCTGGAAGAAGGGACTTTTGCAGAATATTATTGATTAGGGGAGAAGAGCCAGATGCTTCTATCATTGGGACATCAGGTTTTATTACATAGGGCTACTAATGTGTAAGAAAATGAAGGGCATTCCTGCACTCTGTTGTAGCATGGACATCTTCAGGTGACTAAAAAGAATTTCTTAAATAAATCCACTGAAATTTTTCAGATACTGGGAAGTGGGATGCTGTGCTTTAAAGAAGCTATGGCTTTTGGCACTTAACTTGCTGCAGATGCTTTAAAATATCCATTGAGACAAATGATTGCTTTGCATTACTGCAAGTTATGTAATGGATATGATTATTTACTGTTATGAATAAAGAGTTTGAAGGCTTGCAGTTAATTTGACTAATTGTAGTATTTAAGTTACATATCAAAGCTTCAGAAGTGGCTAACAATAGCCTACACTTTTCAGTAAGTAGATTTTTGTTTAACAAATTTCTAGTCTGTCTCCATAGTTTCTTAAACTGATATTTTTATTGATGTATTTGTAAAAATGAGGTTTCTTTTCCATATCATCATCACTGGTTTTGTCTTCAAATTATTTTTAAATTGCTTGTAGGATAGCACATCTGTTTCAAATGTTAAGAGTCTGGTCACATCTACTGATATTTACAATCTTTTTGGCACCATAGCCTTTGGTTTTGCTTCAGCACCCTTCAGTGTCTCTTATACCTGGTGCTGTAACTGCAGCTACATGAAAATGCACGGTTTGCTATCATAAATTCAGATTTGTCTCTGGTTTATGGCTGCTTAAAGATTAGGAACAAATTCATTTAAGCCAATACGCAAAGTGATAACAGTTTATCCTCTTCAGCCATTACAGCCCTATAAACGACAGCAGAATTAAATCTATTTCCACTAATCAAGAGATGGTCAGCACTTTAAGTGACTGTAGTCACTTAAGAATTGTATTGAAAACAAAGGCTGAAAAAAACAGGATTTCTCTCTCTAGTTCTGAATTTAAAAGGTAAAAGAATTCAAAAGATTTTTTTCTTTTTTGAAAATTTGCATACTTTTGATCAATTTAAATTTTCACTTGCAGCTTTACTGCAAGCTAGACTTCTTTGTAGTTCAGATAGGATTTTAAAAGAACCTCTTGTATTAAATCTCTAAAACTCTGTGCTGATTTCAAAACTAAAAAGTGCTCTCTTTAAAATACATTAGTAAATTGTGGAAAACGATTCTTAACATATCTAGATTGCTTTATTCTCTGATGTCAGCTCTGTGCTTATCTCAGTCTTTCTTTTATTTATCTATCTGTATACACAAATCTGCTTTGCAAGCTTTGAAGGGCTGTGTCCTTAATGTCATTAATATATTTCTCTGGGTCTTTTAACTTCATTTTCCTCCCATTCATGAATTCTGCAGTGATTTGAAATGGGAACTGAATCAGACCCCAGCTCTAATACAATAATCAGACCACAATTCCAACCCAATAACGGTATGAGAGAAGTCTGCAGCGTTATTCCTTTTTCTTTCTATAAGCATTAAGTGATCGGAAAAGAGACTATCACCAAATCCCAACTATAGGCTATTGGAGATCTGGGATTAACCAGGTCTAACATCTGGTTTCTGCTGAAGTTAGTTGGTAACCATGAGATCTTGTCACTGCACAGTTCAGAGGTTAATTGAAATCAGAGAGGCATAACCCATTCAATTGTCCCGTTAATTACGCCCAGCTCCTGTCTCCCTCCTCCACCCTCCCATAAACATCGGCTGCTGACCGCTCGCTGCCGGTCGCGGGAGAAAGCTGCCGCTGGCCTGCTGTCACTCAGCTTGATGGCAGGGAGATGTTTAACAGCTGAGTCACTGAAGCTGATAAAAAATGCCTACAATCTGGGGAAGGGGTACGTGCGTATGAAGAGGGAGTTGGTGACATCCCCATACATCATCCCCCAGCCATAATGTTACCAGTTTTCGCTGAAAGCTGGTAATGCTTCAAGATTTATGGCAGGTGTGCTTTGCTGAGAGCACAGCTTTGGTTGGGAAAACTGGGGCAGTGTTGATTGGGATCCTGCAGGACTGAAAAGGATTTCTGGCAGTGGTTTACAAGGATGGTCTTTATGCTGTGGGAGTTCGTATCTCATTGAACAATATGGTTAAAATATACGAATTTCCCCCTCCTTTCACCAAACTGATATGAACAGTGGAATTCTGCTAGTAACTATTAATTATCTGATGTTTATTGTGATGGTAACTTTTGCCAGGGTTTGTGCAGTCAGCAGTTACGCACTATTTACCTTACAGTAACCAGACAAGCACAGCAGATTTCAGGACTGAAGGAACATTAAAATGTTATAATAGATCTGAATCATGTAAACCTACACCGACCTTGGGGGGAGGAAACAACCTAAACCACCATCGTCTTCAGTGGGAGCTGGTTTGTGTAAGGGGAGGAAGAAGTCTTCCCACTTGCAGTAGTTCTGAGTTTAAGGATGGAAAATTACTTTGAGCTGTGTTACTTGACCAGTTTCTGCTGCTGTGTATCCATACAGTTGCCAGTGCTGTGTCCCTTGGGAAGTGCAGTCTGGAGCCAGGACCTCGCTGCAGTGTGCTGCACAATCCTGCAACAATCCCCAGCCCCAGCGTTGACTAGAAGCTTTGTTCCCTGATTTTAATCTCTGTTGTCTTTAATTTAGGTTCAAGTGACTGTTCTGTGTACTACATCAGGCTGTGTGTAGAAACTGAGAGTGGTACAGCCTGAAATGAGGTCCTTGTTCCAATCACCACAAAGTGTATAAATCACCCAAATGATTCTAATGAATAATTCTCCAATATCTTGTTACTCATCCCCCAGAAATAACAATGTACCAGTGCTAGTAGAAATTTTTTACTGTAAACGTGTTAAAATTATGCATCTTTGTATCTTCTTTCAAGAAGGCAAAAGCAAAACCCCAGCTGTTGAAATCTTGTTAATGAGAACTGAAAACTTTTTTGAATTTCACAGCTTTTGCTAGTTTAAAACAAAACCAAAAAAGAACCAAATCAAAAGACTCATGTAAATTCACTTCTTGTTTCCATGGCCAGCAGCAGCATTTTCTGTTTGTTTCTTTGTTTAACTAAAAAATTGATCAAAGTTATGTGGCTCTACATTATTCTAACTCAAATATATAATTTTGAAATGTGACTTTTTTATTTTGTCAAGCAACAGAAAAAATGATGGTTTCTGTTCTGTATACACTTAGAGCTAATACTTCATAAAAGCTTCTCCTCTGATGGGGTGACAACATATATATGCACTATACACAACCATGAAAGGTGTTTTCTATGTAATTTATGTGCCTGAGCCCATACACTACTGAGGAGGAGAAGCTAAATCAATCAAGAGTGATTTCCAGTGAACAGCCATATCACGTCTACCACCCATTTGCTCTTGGCTGGCTGAGAAATGAAGCAATTTAAACCTATTGGGTCATGCTGAAACGGGGGCCAACATCTTAGCAGTGTGCTGCACACAACTGAGCGTCATTTCTTCTTCATTTCCAGAGGTCTGTGGGCTGCAGCAGTTCCCCCTAGCCCAGCAGTGTCTCTGGCATTGTGTGCAGGCTTCCTGGCTGTGGAGCTACTCAACTTTTGGTGTATGAATGGGGAGTCTGTGGATTTGAACTTCCTTGATCTGCAGAAAAACATGGAGGAAAACACAATTAGTCTTCAGTTTTAATGGGGGTATGAAGATAAGCTTGGGAAATCCAGGTTTTCTGTGGTATACAAGATGGAATAATGAATGTTTTCCATTCACTTGCTTAATGTTTCATACAATCCTGGACATGTTCCCCAGCCTGACCCTCATGTTTTCAGATTATTTCCACATCTGTCTCAAAGCTGTACACTCCTCAAATGGACTGAACAACTAGTTTCTTAGTTAAGATAATAGTAATAAAACCTAAGATCACCCCAAGTGTGCTGAACATCCCCACAGCTCACTCTTGGTGCAGAAGAGAACACCTGGAAAGGCTCAGACACTGTCCCAAGCTCGCAGGCAGAAGTAACACACGGCATATGTTCACCATTGGGTTTTCCTGTTTCTTGTTTTTTCATATTAAATATGAAATTCCATGTGGGCCTTTTAATGGTTGCTTGGAAATTGGATGTCTGTCACCCCAGAGGGACACATTGGCGTTCTGCACCTGATTGCATTTCTCCTTTCTCTTTCCTACAGGACAAGTCAAAGGTTATGGTTCAGAGGAGAAGGGTGTTGTTGACAGCAGGTTCTCCTCAAGCTGAAAGGAGGCTTTTTCTCTTTTAATAGCACGGGTAGGTTATGCAAGGATGTAAATAGCTGTTTGAGTTTGCATATGTGAATTTAGGAATCTGATCCAAAATAAACTGACTCAAACAAAAGAGTTGAGACTGACCCCAAAATAAGTTTTTCACATTCTCAACACTGGCAAGAAGTGTAAAGCAAAGTGGGCAAAGATAAAGAAGCAGCTGAGAGCTAGGCATAAATTTCCATCCACATCTCTTTTGTTTGCTACACCTGCTTAAGGAAATATCAAAAAAAAAAAAAAGGCAAAAAAAAAAGGCTTTTCTGATCTGTAACCCTTCTGAATATCTTTTTTTTAAACTTCAGAAATGTAAATATTTGCAATATCTGTTGCTCTCTCTAGCATGATGGTGCTGCAGTGCTATTCCCTTGCCAGGCTGCGACACACAGCAGGTGACTTCCCCAAATCATCTGCAGTGGAGCCAGTTCACGTGTGTCCGAGTCCACACAGCGCTTTGTGCCCCCTATCTCCATCCAAGTTCCTGAGCTGGTATCTCAGCACCACATTTTGCTTTTCATATGCACAAGATGTCCTAAGGTGAGTCCACACTGGCTTCATTACATTAATTGCACATTTTTTAGTGGTTTGGGGCTAAGCAATGCTACTTTCTCTGTTTCACAGTTGAGGAATTGAAGCAGAAGAGGTGAAGGTGCACATCCCTGGCTTGTAATTCTCTTAAAATATCTGGGCTCATCTCTGTCAGTCAGGGTGGATCACAGAGAAATCTCATATCTGAACCTCCCAAAATATGCCACAGCACCCTGGGATGCTCAGCCTGCAGTGGTATTTACACAGAAGGAGCAGGTAGGAGACCAAGTGCCAACAGCTGCTATTGAATCTAAGCTGCTAAAGTATGGCTCTGCAAGTTATTTCAATAAATCTTGCCCTTAAATTCAGTTAGGGTGACAGAAATCTGTCCTTGGATCGGAGTGATGCTCTGTGAAACAATGATGGGCAGTTAACTGCAGTGTTTCCAATTCAAAGTATTTAGGAAGCGTGAGTCAGGCTTTCCAAGACTTAGAAATAATGCAATGGGTTTTTAAAAACAATATTTCAGGATATGTCTCGTTTCTGCTTTCTCAACTTTCTAGGTTCAGATGGTTTACTTGTGAGGTATTTCGACAGAAATGTATGGTTTTCTAAGCTTACTTTTAAAAAATGACACTCAGCCTCTGATACATTCCTGTGTTCTAGATCTGGGCTTTAACAGCAAGACCAAACATTCCTGGTAATTTTATATGTGCTAATAAATGCAAACTCCTTGCCAAATTCGTATCCCCCACAATATGCAGGGAGCATCAGAAGTGAAAAGTAAATTAAATCTGTGACCGTTTCCTAGTCCTGTACTAGAAGTTGCAGAAATTTAAAATAAATGTAGATTGTAGCCAAATTCTGTTCCATGGCTTTCATTCAAGGTAACTTTGCTGCTGTCAGCTAGCCAGGAACGTCTACTCTAGCCATCACATCAACGTGATCACTAAAAATTCAAGGTAGGTAACAAATAATTACTAGAATAATCTTTCTTAATTTGTTTAGTGCATTTCTATATGTGTTGCCCTTCTTCCCCTTCCCCCCCCCCGCCCCTTCTTACTTTTAAGTTCTTGTGGTTTATTTTTAATGCTGTTTCTTTAAATGGTGACAGCTAAAACTTTAAACAAAAAATGAAATTGAGATTCATAACAATCACTTAATGGCTGAGGCCACGGCTGTGATGAAAGCATCAGTCATCTTGAGACCAGTGATATATCTGCTAGAATTAATAAAATTGCTAGAATTGGCAACAAAGAAGAGGTTGTCTTTAATCAACTCACTCTGGCTGTATGTGCTTCTATTGTAAGACTGCAGTTGGCTTCCCAAGATCTTTAAAGAGCTGTATCCAAACCTGATAGACTTCATGTAGTTTTCCTTTTAAAATGTGTTCTTTATAATATATTTACATGGTTGCACCAGACAGGTCCAATCCAGCTCAAGCCTGATGTTATTAACACATGGACACAGTCTTTATCTAGGGGCCAGTTCTCACTTGGTCAGAGGATTCCCCCTTCACGCTGTGACATTTGTGTCCTGCTCTCCAGCACCTAAGTGCAGACAGGGTTGAATCCCATATTGTTCTAGCCTTGTTGGTGGCAAAGATAAGGTTCCCTTGATTTCAGGTGTAGTTATGAAACTTGTCAGACACCAAAGACTTAGCTGCTTTTTGAGTTAATGAGCTTCATGGAGTTTGGTGGAGCCTGTAGGAGTTTGCCTGCTCCAGAGATCCATGCCAGTGTTTTAGGAAGGTTTTTCTTTTTAAAAAAAGGGTGTATTCCAGTTGTTACCCATAAGTGAGATAATATTGCAAAAATCTGCATGGCTTATTGACCTGGCAGAGTGTAAACAGCTTTTTGGAAGCCTTGCAATCTGAAATATTCCAGCCTTTGTATTGTCCTTGTACACAAAGTACATGGAGAGAATAAGCAATAAAATACCAGATGGATTTCCTTTGAAACATAATTACTGTCCAGGTGCAGACCCCACTTCCCATAGTCAAAAATATGCATCATTTTAATAGGATTCTTCTAGGTTGCAGTATCAGTGTCTCCTGACATGAACTGTCAGTCAGTGCACTGCACACATGGTACTGGTGAAAAAAGAGGGATTCACCTCTCAGTCCTCTCCAGCCACTGACCCTTTTGTTTACCCTGAGAATGGTAAAGGAGATGGCAAGATGTGCCCACTTCCTGCAAGGGACACGCCTGGCCTGAGGGACCTGTGCTGAAACTCATTTGGTCTTTGCAGGCAGCCAAGCAAGAATATTTATTCTGTTTTTATTTTCCTCGTCTTTTTCCTTGCAAGGTAGCAGAGCAATAAAATAATAGTAATAATAACAACAAGAAGAACAAAAATAATAAAAAAATAGTAATATTAATAGGCATGAGCTGTTTTCCCTCCCGTTCTGGCATGTTGAGTGCCAAAAATCAGATGAAGTCTTTAAGGCAAAGTGAGAATGCAATGAAAACAGGGGCTTTATTATAAAGGTAGGGCTGTGAACTTCTTAACTCTCACAGTGCTCCCGGATGTGCCTCCTCACACCGTACACAGCTGCTGAAGGCTTCCAGGGACTGTGGGTGGTGGGTGAGGAAAGGGGAAGAGGTGGTTTAGCTATGCACAATATTTCCCATAAGAAATAAAGCAATAGAGTCTCACCTCACTCGCTGCCTATTTTTCCACATATATTGAGATGGGAATGTATTTATATAACCCTATTAAAAGGGAACACTCAGTAGCAAACTCAGTCTTTAAATAGCTACTGTTCTGCATACTCCGGGCTCCAAACTCCTCAATTTCAACTCACACCCACTTACATTCTTTTGACATATTCCTCAGGTTTTTTTGTGACTTTGGGGTCAAATCCAAAAGTTATTGAAAGCAGTGGAAAGACACTCAGTGAATTCAGTGGAATTTGGATAATACTCTTTCAGCTCAGATGCCATGGTGATAAATGCAATAAATTACATAGACAAAAGTTGCCCGTTTTAGCCTAGCTCTGCTTCTACAGAAACAAATTAAACTGTTGCTATTGACTGCCACAGGAATAGGTTCTGCCCCTTCCCTGGTGGCATTTAAGCTGCTCTCAAAACATTTTGCAAATAAGGGGAGTATCTTTATCTCCCATTTGCAGATGAATAAACTGAGGCACAGAGACATGATTAAACCTGTGAGTCAGGCAGGGCAAAAGAGCTCGAATTGGACCCAGATAACCAGTCCCTGGACCACCCAGTGGAAAAAGAAAGTCCATCAGCTGCTGGCGGTCTCATAGACTCTCCCAGTGCTACCAGGTCTGACTGATGCCAGCAGGAGTGGAGAGCACCCAACATCCTCCCGTAAATTGTTGAGCGTTAATAAACTGAGCAGCCCTTCAGAAGCAGTTTGTTTTCACCACCAAGATGCATTAATTCAACCTTCTACCCCTCCCAACTCCAGTGTTCATATTTTCCCTTTGACTCCTGTTATTTTGGTTCCATTTAGCAAATACATTCTTGGGTCCCCCCTCATGTCCCTCCAGCCACCTCAGTTTGCCTCCTTTTTTTTTTTCCCTTCTTTCCCTTAAAAACTTTTTTCCTCATTCAGTGCACTAAGTGGATTTACGACCCATTTAGGCAGCTTACAGTGGCATTGCTTTTACAGTTCAGAGGCAGAAGGGCCATAAAAAGATTTACAGTTACAGCAAGAGTCAGTTGCATGGAAGTTCGAGATCCAAATTAGACAAAGGGAGCAGGGCTGTGTGAGTGGCCAGTAAAAGAAGCTTGGAAACAAAAACAAATGAAACTGCTGTTAGAAGAAGAGGTTGGGGTGGGGGCAGAGGAGGAGAAGGAAAAGTTGCCTGTTAACTTCACGTTACTATTGCAACAGCTCTGTTAATTCTGTTATATAAAGCCCTTTTTCCTCCTTTTTTTCCTCTCTCGATGTTGTTGTTGGACAGATTTCCTTTGCAAACACAAATCTCAAACTGGAGAGCAGCAACTTCACACAGTAGTTGAGATTCCATGGCAGATATTCCCAGGATTTGGCAGCTGGTTTTGCTGCTGCTGCTGGGACTCCAGGATACAAACTCTAGAGAATAAAACCAAGTGGCTGAAAGAATGGGACTGGTCAGAGTGGAAGACTTCAGGTTGTATACCATGAGGATAATCTGGCATTTAAAAGCAGTTAGAGACTGGGAAATAGATTTTATCCTCTCCCCCACTAGATTTTTTCCTGGTGACTTCAAACGAAACAAGACCAGGCTTGACCAAATCCCTAACAAGCTGAGGGGAAAGGGAGAATTGCCACTAACATTAGAGGAACATGTCTGGGCACATAGTGAGAGGCTACAGCTGGGGAGGGCTGTGCTTCTGTAAGGCTAAGACCACGTGCCATTCTGCCAGGGCTGGGGATCGCCACTGTGGGAAGCAGTCTGTCCTTCATGGGCAGCCTGAAGAGATGCCACCTTGCTTTGAATCTACAGGTGTGTCCAGTTGGATGGGTACAGCCACGTCTGCTCTGCTGGCCAGCCGAGTTGGCATCAATGCCAGCCAGCCGTGGTCCAGGTGCCACACAGTCCGTACCACAGCATTGGTCTGGTGCTCACAAGGTATTTTGAGGGATCTGAGCTTAACAGATCAGGGAAGATGCTGTGCCAATACAGCAACAGGGCTTGAAAGTGGTTGGAGTGCAGGTGGAGCAAGCACAAGACAGTCTGTACTTACCCAGAGATGTGCTCTATGTGGGTGCAGTATGAGTTGGCTCCAATAAGCCTGTGCTTGACTCTCTACTGTGTTGGACTTTTATTACACTTATTTGAGGATGTAGTGTGGAAGCAAACATAAATAGGCCATATGCTTATGAAAGTCAGTACTTCCCAGTTTTACTCTAAATGCCATTGTTTTTTCTCAGACAGTTGGAAAGCACACTATTTTTGTGTTTTCCTTCTCGTTGATGTTGTATTTATTCTGCTGCTCCCATTTCTAACCAACTTCCTGCTCAACATATCGCCTTTAGTTTCACACAGATATGGCACCCTTCATTTCCTGAAGCCTGTCATGCAGTGATGCTATCTGACTGCCTTCTGGGCACTGCCCAATTGATGCCTGCTATTCAGAAGGGGCTGATGTATCTATTAATTGCCTTATGCTTATTATCTGTTGGCTGTCATTAGATTGTTCAGGGTAGTAGCAGCAGCAGCACAGGGTTTTTTCTTTCCTGATTTCTTGAATATTTTTTTTGGGTGCTTACAGGTTAAGTTCTTAACATGGTTTGGTCCCTTGGACCTTGTTTTCTTGGTGTCCTGGCTGTCCTTTACTTGTTATGTGCTCAGAGCTCTCCAGTGGGATTAATGTTACTAGTTGTGTAGAGGATACTGGGATCCTCTGGATGAAAAAACACTCCATAAACATAGGCTTCTCATTCATGTTCTTTGCTCCCACATGGATGTTAACACTCAGGTTTCAGGTTAACTGTAAGAGGGGAAAAACCCAATCACAATGCTTTCCCTACATCTCTATTAGATCTAGTTCTGCCACCTTCAGAAGAAAAGTCTGCTCATTAGAAGACTGGTAATGTGGGGTTTTTTTGAAAGGTCTGTCTGGCATTCTGCTTTCTAGGGGAAGGAGCAGCCAGCCTCAGAGAGACTTCAATCTAAGTCAGAACCAAAATATCACTCAGGTCCCTATTAAAATTTAAAAGCTGATTGCCAATAGCCAGCCAGACATCTCTTACCCCTTTTCCTCCCCTCCACCCTATGGCGATCCATACCTGCAAGCCTCGGACACGGGAGGTGCGTGCTGCTGTGTTGGCAGTGCTGGGCTCTGCAGCTGTGGGATATTGGCTGCCCTGCCAGCTGCATCCCTTTCTAATTGATGTCTCGTGTGGTGCTGCACAAACCTCCAGTGACCAATCATTCGGGACACTGATGGATTTCTGTGGATCCCACTGGAGATTTTCAACAGGACACTGAGCTGTTATCGATTCTGCTGTGTCAGGGCTGTTCCTGTCTCCTACTTTTTGCAGCCCCCCCATGTCCCCCCCTCCTCTCCATGCTCTCGCTTCTGTCTCGTTCCCCTCTTTCTTTTTCAATACGAAGGGCCTTGAACTCCTGGTAGAGACTTGACATATGAGAAAGAGCACTGAAAAGGAGAAAAGACTATATTTTGAGTGATGGTTACAATGTATTCTCAAAGTCTTATTTATTTTTTTTGAGTTGAATATAGTTGTGTGGACAATGCAGCAATTTCCATGAAAAATTCTTCTAGTGGTAAAAGGCTTCACTTTTTTTTTTAGGCGGGGGGAGGGGAAGGGATAGGGAATATTACAAATGAATACAGGCTTTCTGTAGACTTATCAGGTCTATATTTCTGCTTGATTTTTTTCCCTGTCATTCCCTCCTTTTGTTCTTTTCCTTTTCCTTCCACGTTTATATAAGAAATAAATAATTAAAGAAACCAGTCAAACAGTAACTTTCAAACCTTATTATGACCCTATTAATTTTAAAACCAATATTTTCAATTTTAATCAAGTTCACAAAAGCATGAAAAACATTTTCTAAATATTCTGAAAAAATGTCTACTAATCTTGAGTTTCTTTATAGAAACAAGCACGCTTCTCCCACAATGGGAGGAAGCAACCTTCTTCTTCCTCAATGGTGAAAATAGAAAGGATTCTAAAAGCTACATTTTAATGGCCATCGATGTCACAGGTCAATACAGCCGGGATCTGATGCCTGGTCTGAGATCATCAGAAAAGGTAAGAGAATTTTTCCATTGTTGCAATTGTTTTAACTCCTTCCCCCTTCTGTTCTATCTTCTACTTAGCACCTCCAGGACTGAATATGGACCATATGCCTCTGCAAAAGACTTAGTCCCCCTCCTCACCACCCTCCTCTATCCCTAAGCACCTCTCCCTGTGCCGAGGCACGGTTGGGGTTCTGGGGGTGCTGTCATTCCCTGCATTCCCATGCACACAAAGACATGCAAAGGGCCTGTCCCATGACCACAGCAAGGCTCAGGCTGTCCAAGCAAGCTCCATATCAGAAATGACTTCTGCTTAACCTAGGGGGCCCCCACATCCCCTTTAAGCTGTTTTTGACTGTGTCTTTGAGCGCGTAATGTGCTCCATAAACAAATAACCTGTGTTTTTTTAACTGGGTCATTATAAGTTGAGTTGTACTTAAAGCACAGGACATGGGGAGGAAGTGGTGGGACCAGGACCAGAAGGGGAGACAGTGGCAGCCTCAGACCCAGAGGACTGCAAGGAAACACAATATGGAATGCTGCCAGAACAAATGCAGAACCTTTTGGGAAACCATTTCGAAGCCTCATGAAAAAAGTCAGAGAACAAAGAGGTAAAGGAAGGCACAAATAATGTCGGACCTCCAGGAGAGCTGTTCACCATGGGCAGGTCACTCCAGCAGGGGGTTGTCCGTGTGTCCAAGTGGCACGTACTGTCTTGCTTTGTTATCACCCCTTTGATGAGGTTGTCTGTAGATAGACACCAAAGCCAGAGTCTCTGGACTTCTACAGCCCAGAAGCAGGAAGCATTACCAAAATGAGTGAAAAAGAAATGGAAAAAAAAGCCTTGAATAATTGCAGCAAGTTTGTAAATCTCTGTATGTGGTCTACTTTTGGGGTCTGGAATGGGGATCCTCAAAAGCATTTATGTGGCTAAAAGTCTTTGAGGCCTTGTCACAGCATAATGTTGTGTTAGAAAGAGCAACATCTGGGAAAATTCCTGTGCCTGTTTCCTCCAAGGTTGATCTGCCTGAGTTTATGGCCCTCTGGCTTGTTTATTAAATCTTACCTTTTGGATTGAAACATCGTGAAAATGCATTGTGAGAAAAAAAACCATGCACATCTCAGCTTCTGTTTACTCAAAACTGGATCAAAAATAGCTCATATTTTCACTCCTTGATTTCTCTGGGAATTTTAGTGTACTAAGTCCCCTCTTTAATTCCATAAATCACTATGTTCAGGGTTGTTTTGGAATAGTTATTAGTAAACTTCAGTTTCCAAACCTGCAGGCGGCACCCAAGAGCACTGAATATGACTTCTCCAAGGTTTCTGGTTTTATTGGCCAGGTTCTGATCTCAGTCAAGTTACGAAGGTTTGCTGGCTGATGGAGATGAGGATCTGATGCCACGTTTTAATAAAATGAGGCTTCACTGATTTATAGCTCTGCCCCCTCCTCCCCCCGCCCTGCCCCCCCCCAGATTATAATATCTGTGACAGCTTCTTTTTCCCCAGGGTTGATGACTTCATTTTGCTGTTCAGAGGTCCATGGAAGGCTTTTTGGGTGCTGGTTTTGGGAGAGGGTATGGTAATAGAGACTGCTCGTCATGAGCCAGAGGAACTGCAGAGCCTCACCTGCATTGACAGGAGCAAGAGAAATGGCTCTTGAACATACCAAAGCAAAATGTGCAGTTACAGGGATACCGTAGCAGTAGAGTAGATAGGATATCCTGCCAAAATGCTGTCTAAGTAGCCATTAATGGACATCTGAGTTTTGCTAAATAATTAATGTGTCTGTTGTGTTTTTTTCTTATAGATCTTTCAAGGAATTTAGTTTCTGTTCCTTTGCATTTAGTTTCTGTTCCCTGAGATGCTGCTTTTGAACCTGTTCTCTCAAGCATTTATAGACATTGTCTGTTTTCTGACAGTAACTTGTGTCTGTTATGGCCAAAAAGCATTTAGCCCCAAGTGTGTAACAGGTGAGATGCCTCTCTCTGTTCTCATGCTAGCCCACTGAAGTAGACTCGCCAAAGGCAAGCTGTATAATAGGCAAGAACAAGTGTTGTCCTTTGACCAACTTCAACAGAGCTTTAAAACTACTAAAGGAACTGTCTGAATCCCAGCACTCAAGAAGTTCTGACTAATTCCCTCTTTTCCACCACTACCCCTGAAAAATGGCTCTCCTGTTGCTGTCTGTACTGAAAACAGTGTGTCACATGCAGTCTCACTTTGAGAACTCACGCAATGCAGAAATCTCATAGAAACAATGGGGCATGGAAATCCTGGTAAGAACCAGCACTGCCCCAAAATAACTGGTCCTTTTCCATTATTTTCTGTGTTGCTATGGTGGGGCTGGCTGCCCCAGATGGCTGGAGAAGGCTCTGGTCCTTATTTCTCCCAGCTCCTGAACACCTGGCAAGTTTTGCCACTTTCAGGTAAAACCCTGGCTATCGGTGTGAGGAGGATGTCTGCTGCGATCCAGCAGCTCACATTGCTACCTTCTTATCACCACTTGTTTTCCCTGAGTGCCAGCTTACCACTTTGGCTTCAGCTTTCCATTCTCAAAGGGAAAAAGTCAACACCACCATAGTGGCCAAATCAAACACATCCAAATGACCAGGGGAGTAAAAAGGGCTGAGCTGTGGTTTGGCCTTTGCTGAAGGTGGGAGAGGTTCGCTAACTTCAGCTGCAGATGTGGTTGCAGGTGGAGCAAGCAGACGTTGGGTATGGACCACTCCCGTCCTCACAGGGGGAACATGGCACCAAGTGCTTTCCTCCACTTGAAGAAACAGCAGGTAGTTCACAAACTAACGTGTGTGAGCTTAACTCCAAATGCTGACCAGTCCTCTGAAACAACCCAAACCTTTCAACATTTCTGCTTAGGACAAGGTGTTCTTCCTCTTCTGAAGCATAAAGGAAGGAAATGTATCTTCAGGAAATGTTTATTTTACCCATGGGTTGCCTGAAGCAAGGTTTGACAATACCCCAAAAAACCCCAACTCCCAAATTAATATAAAAATAGGAGGGATTACTGATAAAATGCATAATTTTTATGAGCTAGAGAAAATAAAATGTGCTGTAATGCCCTATGCCAGCAGCTAAAAGTGCAGCCAGGCAGCCGCAGTGCAGCTGATGAGTGACCCGCAGACCCTGCTGCAGGTGGGTCAGGCAGCAGTTCCCCATCCCCATCCTCTCAGCTCTTTGCACGTCTTAAAATAGCCATTAGAAAACAGAACAAGCGAGACACTTAGCAATATAAATGTTTACATGTTGGAAGGAGAGATACTACTTAACACCTAACCCAGAGGGGTAATTTAAACCCCCAGACCTGTAGGAAGCCTCCTTCTCTCCTCAGACCCCCAGAGATGTGTTAGACACATTTCTTCTGAATACTGTGGCTCAGGTCCCCTTCCATTTCTTCCCACTCTTATTATTCCTTCCCTTAGAGAACTGTAGAGGAAATCTTGAAGGCAGCTGGTCTCTGGAAATGAAACCTATGAGATTTAATGTCTTAACTAAGAATGAAGGAGTTAAAAAGAAAATAAAAGAAGTATTTAATTTAGTTCTCTGAAACAGAGCTCTGCCCTGAGCTCTGCTCCCACACAGGCACCACTGACACCCCAGCACAGAAAACACCCCCCTCAGTTATTGCATAAGCCCACGCCAGCGAGTCTCTGCAGCCTGCCGCAGACCTACAACCCCCTGCTCCTCCAGGCTGGCTCCACCGCGCTACTCTGTGAGTCTGAAATAAGCATGGAGAGAGGCTTCCACAGAAACCTCTAAATGGGTTTTAATGTCTCCCCACCATAGGATTCCCGGAATTAATTTGTGCCTGGCTTTTGAAATCAGGGACGCTGTGTTAAGGAAGATGGATGCCCCTAAGAAGTACTGAAATGAGGGAAGGGATGACAGTGGCGGTTTGTGTAGTAAGCCTGGTCATGGATGCCGAGTAGTAAATGTGGTTTGTTGATTGAGATCAGATTGTTTTATTTTTTTTCCCAGTGGCAACGCCCACATAGCTTATTTATTTATTTTCCCCTTTCACTTCAAGGCACCTAACAACAACACTGTACTTTATAAATCCCTGTGATTATAAATCTAGAAGGATGGCATTCTTGGTTGCCTCAGAGGCCAGGAGTCTATACCCACAAGAGACAGATGGGAGAAGTAGCCAGCAAGCTTTCTATATTATTGCACAGAATTGCAGGAACTGGTTTTGGTTTACACCGCACGGGGGAACGCAAAGTCTGCACAGAGCATCTCCACTTACTGCTTCCTCTGCTCGCAGCCAAGGCAGTATTGCTTACACTCCCCCTGTGCAGTAACTGGGGAGGGAATAATGTTGTGCCTGCCCTACAAAAGATGCAAAACCACTGCTTTGCGTCAACTGTTTCCATTATCCCACTGGCAGGATATGGCTCAAGAAGATAAGTAGCGCTTCGTGCAACTGTGGAGCTGGTGTGAAACTCCAGGCTGGATCAGCTCCTTTCTCCACTTCCACTTCTGTGCCTTGTGCCAGAAAAAAGCGTCTGCCTGAAAAAAGGCATCCCCTTATTTCCCCTTGCAGGACAGCTGTGGCTGATAAGACTTTGAGACCCCCAGGTTGTGGAGAGTAGAGATGATCGTTGCTGCAGGGTGAGTCAGATTGTACTGCAAAGTTAGGAAATTTTTTTCTGAAGGTTAGGGGATGGTTTTTAATAGCAGGGGATTTAGTTTACATTTTTTTTTGTGGGCCAAAGGTCAGCTATGGAGTAAGAGCTGGATTTAGATTTGGAGTCACCTCTGAGCTTTCAATAAAAAAAAAAACCAACAAAAAACAACCAAGAAGTGTCATGTCTGATTTTGGTGCTTTGTTCCATATTCTTGCTGCCTCGGTAATAGAGCTGCCTGTGGTGGTGTTGTGGCAACCCCACGAGTTCTCTCATCCTTCCCTCCTCTTCCTATCATTCACCTCCTCCCCAGCCCTACCAGAGTCAAATATAAACTTTCTTAAAATGAACACAAGACTCATTTCACTTGACTAAGCCTGACTTCCCAGAAAATAAACAGTGAGAGCAGAGCCAGCCAGCCCCCTCTCCCAGAGCTGCCAGCCTCCAGAGAGGCAATGGATGGACCCACAGCAAATCTGGGCCTTTTGCAATAGAGACGAGTGTGCCAAGGAGAGATCCCACCTAGGGGACTTCCTAAGGTCCACTCTAAATTAGCAGTGTTGCTAAGTGTCCTAATTTTCACAGTTCCGATATTTATTTTTCTAGGCTCAGTTGTGTCCTGGATAGCTGGACATGACTGTTTCCCTGCCCTGATAAGGGATCAAAAGGAATCAGGTCAGTAGCACATGTTCGTGCTGTCGATAGAAGACGGATCTTCAGAGCACAACACTTAAACTCATCTGAATAGGACAATAGCTGATGCCCTTTTATGATCATTTTTACTGTTGCCCTTTGCTTTCTTTCTATTAAAATGAAAAAAGGGGGAGTGGAAATCACCAAAGCAGTGTATGTTCATTAAAAGAATGAGTAAGGAATAAGGAATAAAATATGCCGAACAGTTTTCCAACCCAATTTTGCCTTCAGCGTGGATTAAATTAATTTCTGCTATTGAGAAGGCTGCCTAGCACTGAACTGACTGGGGTGTGCTGGTACTGTATCAGCTGGCCATGAAAGTGGATGAGTGAGTGGACACAGGAAAGGCTTCAGTTCCTGCTCTCCCGGACAGCTCTCCGGGACACTGGATGTCCCCCAGATGCTGTGCCAGGTCTCATCTGCTTTGTCCGTTGGTGTCTGGTAGTGTACTCGAGGCAGCAAAGCTCTGAGGTACAGCTGCCCTAAAGCCACAGGACCAGCTGTGACCTTTTGGACTTGAAGTCCTTGCTCTTTCTTAGACTTCCAATCCCATAGGCATTCCCTGTGTAATTCCTCACAAGTGGCACGTATGCAGGTGTTGCCTACGGTACTGAAATGATTCTCTCTGAAATAGCATGGGAAAAAATCCACCTGTATAGGATTCCTTTCCCTTACCAGGCAGTAGATGTTTTGGGACCTAGGTCAGAGTTATCTGATATGTCCCGCATCCCCTCTTCCTGCGCTTGTCACCTTCTCCAGCTCATGATGTTTATCTGCCTTTGCTTTCCCAGGACAGGAATCTTTGATCTCTGCTGGCCCTGCTGTTGAACTGTCTCTCTTGCAATGAAAGCATGAGCTTCTGATCCTCTCTAATCCCAAAACTTCCTGTATGACTGTGTGAGTCTCTCAAGTTTCTTCACCTTACCAGCAATACCTGGCTTGTTATTAAAAAAAAAAAAAAAAAACAAAACAGATTAAAAAAATTATGCAAGCCTTTACACAGAAAAAACCCTTCTCTTACAGGAAAAGAAAAATGTTAAACCAAGGCTGCTGAAATGTTCCCTCCTGACAGCTAACTGCAGTAAGCAGCAGAAGTCACACAATGCTGAACCCAAACACCTTCTTCTGTGGGTCCTCTTGCTTTGTTTGTGCAGATACCTGAAGGCTTGGTGAGGACAAATGGAGTTAATGAAAATTGGCCAGTGCTTTCTGCAAATTATATACGTCCTTCTAGGATAAAACTAAAAGTTTAAAAAATAAAAACCAAGGGAAAAGATCTATTTTCATGTTAGGTTTCAACTTGCTGCTATTCTTTATTATCGGCTCCTTCCCACTCTAAGCACTATCTATTCAAGCCAGAGCAGATTAAAGCTAATTGTTAGGCCCCTCTGTTTTTCCTTCTTACTTGTTTTATCTCCTAAGCAACTTTATTTGGTACAAGACAAATAATCTGAATTCCTGAAGTCAGAAACAAGGAGTGGGAGTCCGGGAAACTGGCTGCTGATCTAATGCAGTTTTTGCAAGTGTGGTTATGGTTAGAGGCTCTAAATACAGCACCGTGTTACTGTACACACGGTAACTGTGCCCTGTGTGTCAATGTCTGACTCACAGTCGTGTAGTTTACTGACAAAAACACGTTTTACTACTCTCGGCTGCGAGGAGCTGGGAGTGAATGAGTTGAGCTCGCCGCATCGAGTGGTCCCATCCAAATGGTGGGGCTCGGTGCATACTGGGGTTCGCTCACGGTGATAGGGATGCAAGCAGCAGAAGGGCTTTGTTTTGGAAGGCAGGTGTTGATCTGACTGTCATTTAAGCGAGAAGGGATGATTTGTTCCTGTGGGATGAAGGTGCCAGGGAGCTGGGATTCCTGCCTGGCACACCTCAGGGAGAGGGGAGCTGCCCGGTGCCTGTGGGAATGAACTGATTCCACTGCTGTGGGAGGGTTGGAAAAGCTTTGTTTTCACACAGTGCAGAACAGAAGAGTGTTTCGAAGCCTTGGTGCTGTGAAACAGAGTTGTTGCCATGTGGGTCCCTGCACCCCACCCCAGGACTAGGTCCTTCCACCAGCCACTATCCAAACCTTAATTTTTTCCACTTTTGCACTGAACCGACTTGACCTGAGCATTACTGGCAGAAACCAAACTAATAGAATGCTTTTCTCTTAACAAAGCCCCCCTCCTTTTTTTTTTTTTAATAATCTTTTAAATAACAAATATCCACCAAGGAGACTGTCTGGCATTCCTATACTGTCCACATTCAGCCTTACATTTAATATATACTGACTCATACAGCAGGCATCTGTGAAAGTTATTAATGGAAAGTATTAAATAAATTTGGTTTCATATTTGGTAAACACGAGGTGTCGTTTCTTTGTGCTTGAATTTGTGTTTCAAATGTCTATGTTTGTGTTATTTATATTAATATATTTCATGGGCTGCTTAATAATAGTAGCAATTAAGATAATAGCAATAAATACTAATAATGCTGAGCTCCTCTGCTTTTCATCAAAGGAGGTCAAGACTCAAGGGTATACCTCTGGGGCTGGTGTAATGTATATCTGATCTCCTCCTGGTATTTCTTTTTGCAGAAAGTTAGGAGTATCATGCAAAGATCAGATCACCTGCATTTTGGCCTCTGGAATGTCTCTTAGGCATTATAAATGCCAGTGAGCAACATGAAGTTGGAAAGAAAACAAACACCAGGACAGTGAAAATATAACCACAAATACTGACCTATTCGGGGTTTTTTTTGGTTGTTTTGGTTTGGGGTGGGTTGGGTTTTTTTGTGATTTAGTAGAATGCTATTAATATTATAATTAAAGCTATTTTGTAGCCTGGGGGCTTGAACACCTGGCACATATTAGAGCTGGATCTATAGTGTGTGGTGGGAAAAAACCCAGGGAACAAGAGAGGAGGTGGCCCAGAGGAGAACACAAGAGGGCACAGTGGCACCTGTGGTGCACTTTTGGACACTGGCTTTTTGAAATGTCAAGGGCAGGGAGAACTCAGGCTTCTGTTTGCATGACATAAGTCATTACAGTAGCACGGTTGCCTAGCTGGGATGGTAAAAATGTAATCTTGTGAACTTGGAGTGGATTGTTTACTAGAATTATTTTTTGGTTTATTGTGAGAGTCAAAGGTAAGCTGTGATGACTAGCATATAAGGGGACCATGGCAGTAAGATCCACTATATGTTTGACAGAATTAACCTGGGCAGTCAGTAGGAAATGGACCTGTATTGTAGGAAAGCGACTAAGGTACAAAATATACGTTCCATGCAGGTGGTTTTTGAAGCTTTCCTCTTCTGTTCTACTATTCTTCTACCCTATTGTGCTAATGGAAACTGGTTCTGTGATGTCAGAAGCAAAGGATGCTAATGCTGCTTTTCATTTTCTCTTCAAGGAGGGCATGTGTTTCTGCAAAGCTTTTTTCATGTGACTGATCAGAAGTGACCCAAGAAAAATGAAGAAACATGAGCTGAACCTCAGACAACCTCACCCTGGTGGATGCTGCCAAATTGAGAGGTCAGTGGTGAAAACTGTCTTCTGAAAAAGTTGGTGCTGTAAATAGATATTTGGAAGGAAGCGACACAGAAAGAAGCAGGATCCTGTGCCAGATCTGAGTCTGGAATTCAGAGATCATAGTCTTCCTCAGATGTTTCATGTGGGATGCTTGCTGAGGGAGCGAAGAGCCTCTCTGTATCATGGTCACTTGTCCGTGTTGACTTTTGTGAAGGGAGAACTGGGGTCAGAACTGCTCCACCTGAGCAAGTTCAGCGAAGGTTTGAGTTGTCTTTTTATGGATTTCTCAGCCACTCTTTCTGATTTCCATGGGAGGCTGCAGATTTGGTCTTTATTGTGGGAATTGTAGCTGTAGCCTCTGAATGAATGCCATGCTCTGTGCCATGCATTATTTCACAGCTAAAGCCGAATATCAACCTTCTTTTTTTTTGCAAAGTCCTCCTCTTCAGGTCTCCCATGCACACTGTTTGTAGACACAACTTCTCCTCCCATCCAAACCAGCCTCCAGTGCTTTGTTACCCTCACAGAAGTCAATCAAGCTGTTACTGTACACGGAGCGATGCGATACTACACCGCATGCAAAAAAGTAAAGAAACACGATCATTAACATCTTAATATCATGTCCTGACATCTCACAAATTATTTTAGACTTCATAGCCAATGTAAACAGGTTTGTTTTCAACTCCCCTAATTGCCTGCTAATTGAGAGCAGATGCAGGCCTTAACTTTCGGCAGATAAAGAACAGCCTCTTCTCTAGGGTTTCGCATCTATCATGAGGTCTCTGATGTATGCCTGTGAGCCTCCCCGGATAGCGATGCTGAGGCAGAGAGGGATTGGAACTGTTCCTCTTGAATCACGCCTGAAGCCTCGGAGAAACAGAAGGGAAGGCAGAGCTGTGGGACTCATCAGTAACATCATCATCATTATTGTTTCATTTCGTACCTCAGTGCACTTTCTGCAACAGCACAGGTTCCCTTCTGGGGAGGGAGTTCTCCGAATTATAGATGGGTTTCTCGTTATGATAGAAATCACCGGGTTTATGAAAAATGCATTGCTGTCATATTCCATTATCTACTTTGTCCCATGCTGCAATCTTGGAGCTTGCGAGTCATTAGATTCTTTTTCAGAGTTCCTTTGAAATAATCCTTTCAAAAAAACACTATTCATTGGGTATGACCCCGGAGAGATACTGTCTGGTACTAAAGCTCTCTTTTAGTTCTGTGAGGGAGACCTGTAACAACAAGATAAGTGCGTGTATATTCCAAGTAATGTCTGGAGTTTGCTGCCTCCCATTAAATGCAATAGGCGCTCACAGTTCAAATGGTAGGATTTTGCTTTGTAAATGCAGGAGTAAATTTAGCTTGGATATATAGGTAAATTTGCATTTGGTAGTGATTTAATGTTCCATGGTCTGTTTTAGTTCCAACTTAAATATTACATTAAAACCAGCAATAAAAAATAAAATAATAAAAAAAAAAAAAAAAAGAAGTGTTGTAGCTAACTGCTGGGTTCAGAAAGAGTGGATATGATTTTGTTCTTGCTGTCAGTATGGCAATGAGCTGCCTTTTACTTTCTCTTCTTCATTTAGCAAGTCAGCAGTAGTAGTTAAATGATAGCCCTCCGGTCTTTCTTCAGGACTGTTTTTGCAAATGAAAGCAAGAACTTCAAATCCTTGTGTTCTTCATATCACTTACAAGGTGGTTTGTGAATTTTAACATTTTTGCATCTATCTGCAAAAAGGCAGAGGGCACGTGGGTAATTCTTGGTGAGAAGTGCCCTTTGTGCAGGGAGGCTGCATGGGTTCCTACCACTGGGTTCAGGAGGATATAAAAGGATATTTTAAAAGCAGAACGACATGAAACCCCAAAAAACTCCCCAAAATAAAAATCTGTTTGGGTGCTTTGTGCATCATAAATATGTAGAATAAGAAGAAGAATAAATAAAGTCATTCAGGAATACCTAAAGCACCTGGGCTCTGGATTATGAAACGTTATTCAGTCCCAGAACCACAAAACCTTCACGTTTTCCCTGTGATTTCTTCACGAAACCCTTTTTCTCTCCCAGGGCATGCTTCAGGCCTCCCTGCGAACACAGCATCACCCCTGCTGACATGATCCCTCTCTGGAAAGGTGCCACAAGCCTTGCAGAATAAAGGCCTGATCTAACAGCGATGCGAGCAGTTTAATAGGAGGGCAGGGGGGCTTGAAGTCAGTAGCACAAGGCATAACAGACTAAAGCAGCGGTCCATTAAATCAGCGCGCTGGGGCCTAGGCATTTACAGTCACACAGTCAGATGTTTCCAGTAATTATTTCCCCATAGCATTTTTATTAGGTGCTCCATAAATAATATTCACTTCTATGCAGTTCTCATGGTCTTTTTTTTTTTTTTTAAAAGAGAGGGAGGAAAGAAGAGGAAAGGAAATTCACATTGCCTTCAGCTGGATTTTGAGGTCATTCTGTCTTTCAGTCCTATTGAAGCAGATAGGAACTTGCAAAATATGGGTAAATTAGTTCCTCACTGACCAAACCCATCACTGAGGTGACTTAAGTTTCTATTTCAGATTAAGATTTATCATCTTGTAGTGGATCCCATACAGACCTAGGATGGACAGGCAAGCAAGTGCTGGGATTGGAGTGGGATCTGTTTTCTGTGCGCCCTTTGTTAACTGTTAATTTTTTTTTTTTGGGTGGTATTTTTGTAAGTCATCACATCAGAGTCATCACTTCACTGTCACTGTGTGTTTAATCTGGTCTGTGCAGGCAGCACCTATTAACAAATACTGGCTTTTCAGTGGAGGCTACTGTGCAAGACTATTTCCAGAAAATATCACTGTGTTGCCTGAGGTATAGCATTAATTTTAAACTTTAGAGCTTCTTTCATGGCTCTAGGACTTGTGTTTTGCAAAGGGCTTTTGCTCAAGTATTTGATTTTCAACATCAGTATTCTAGCCAGTGTAAGACTCCTCAAAGAATCTTAAGGACTTAGGGACTTCTCGAACTGCAAAGTTGCGACCAACTCCAAGCAGAATTCAGAGGAGCAACTGGTGGTTGTAAATAGTCATGGAGTAGGAGGTGGAGCAAATAGTTGTGGTTTGGGTTTGCTACTATAAGGGTCATAGATTCTTCCACCTGCCTGTGCAGAACCTCACAGCAGCAGCAGCAGGTGTGTATTTGTACAGATCTGCCCACAAATGCAGTAGCTGAGAATCTGTGCACAGTGAGCATAGAAAAAGGGAATAGCTGGGCAGAAAATATAGCTTTAAATAAAGAGGGTGGTTTTGCTTGTAGTAACTTGATAGTGTCTGCTCAGGTTTGGTAGCCTGGCTCCATGGTCACCTTCATGATCATATAGGAGGATTCAGTGTCATGTGGCTGTATTTCAAGAGGAATGGAGTATTTTCACACAGCTAATTGTCAGTGGACTAGAGCTGTGTTAGCAGCCCTGATTGATGGCTGTAGGATGGCATTTGGCCCAAGACTGGGGTCAGACCTAACACCGCCCTCACAGAGTGTCCAGAAGACCCACAGGAGAGCTTCCTACAGCTCTGCCTGGTGCAGGTTGCTGAAACCTGTCGCAGCTGAAAGCTGCTGCGCTGTTGGCCATCGCTTTAGCAATGCCAGGGGGATGCTGTGTCAGTAGGAAAAGACAAATCTTTTTCTCAGAAAATATCGTCTCCAGATAATTTCTCAATTCCTTTTGTTCTCTGTTTCGTTTCTGGACTACTCAAGCTGGGGAAGTTGCAGCCTGAAATAAAATATGAACTCATTCAGTATAAATGTATGTATCTATTTGGTCTTATAGAAAAGCTCAGTTCAGTGGACCTAGGCCATTGGCATTTTATAATTTCCTCTTGCTCCAGCAGGTAAGGGATTCACCCGTTGTTATTCCTTTTTAAAGGAACAGAGGAAAAGATATACTCTGTATGCAAAGACTCTGATTTTTTTTATTTTTTTTAAATAATAATCCATTGGGGTTTAAAAGGAATATTTTATTGGAACCATAAGGTTTCTTTTTTTGAGAGAAAGAGAGAGAGAAAATTTGAAATCCGGAGTTTATTTTTCCTTCAGTGTCTCTCCTAAGAACCAACAGGAATTGAGATATTTTTTTTCTCTCTTGTGTTTGTGCCTACTTATTAAACACACATGTGGCCTGGATTCCTTGCGTAGGTGCAAAGAGGTTGGAGAAAAAAGAAAAAGAAAAGAAGGTGTAACCCAGTCCATTGACCTGTCTCTTTGCCCTTAGGACTCTTTCGAACAGCTGTGAGAAAAAGAAAAGGAGGAGGGGGAAGAGAAAAAAGGAGGCAGTTTAACAAGCCAAATCCAGATGTTCATTTCATACACACACCCTGAACAGCTTTTGCATGGTTTATTTCGTTTTCTGAAACCATTTTTCACCAGCCTGTTTTCTCAGCTGGGAAACTTCTGGTGTAGTGTTTTCAAAAAATATTGCATTTGGCATTACAAGAAAACAGAGCCTTTAAGACATTAAAAGGACAATATCCTTGTTTGACTTGGCCCAGGGAAGCAGGGCTATAGGAATTTTAGATTTCTGTACCACCCAAAGAATAGGTAAAAGAAATTTTCCACTCTTAAACCCAGTTTACATGGGAATTTGAGAGTTGATTTAGAGTTGATTTAGCTTGATTTTTTTTTCCCCTCTTTCTTCTCTGAGGACTTTGTGTTAGTGTAGTGGGACTCTATTACCATGAAGGAATAAGCAACGTGACAGCAATCCGTTCGCATCTAGATTCTGATGAGCCACAGTTCAAAACTCAAACTGATGCTGAATGAACCTTATTTGTGTTCAGCAAGAACCAGATCCCGATGCGCTCATTTACAGCAACCTAGTGTAGGTGGAGAAATTTGAAATTATTTCATACTAGCACCATTTCTCTTTATGTATAGTAGAGGTAAGCTACATAACATGAACCACAGTTCGTATTGGCTGTGTGAATAGCCCTGCTAGCAGTGAGGTTGGTGATTAGCTGACAGGTCAGTGTTTACGCTGAGTTTAGAGGTATACCAATATCTGGCAAGGAATGAATTAAATTAGGGAAGATCAAGTGCAAACAAGACCTATACCACTATCACTTAGCTAATCAAGGGCTATATTGCACTTCAGAAACTTCAGCATAAAACATTGAATCACCCACTGAAGACAGTGGGTGATTTTTGGTTTGCTGTCCTTCATGACATCCTCCAAGAGCCATTCCCTGTTACTTACTGTATCAGAGAGAGACTTGATCTGAATTCCTCCATGTAAAGAAAGGTCTATAACTTTGTGAAAAGTTAGAGCAATTTTTGGAGAGACTTCTCTTTGCTTGTTCTAAAGTAGAAAGAAATTGCAGATATCCTTATTAAAAATGTCACTGTACTATACAGATTTCAGACCCAATAAGCTGCGAAATAAAAGCAGTTAGCAAGAAAAGGTGGAAATCAGACATACTCAAATATGAAATTTGAAGACATATATTGACGTTAAATAGATTACAAAAATATAAAGTTTTAAAAGATCCTAATTGGAAAACCAGCATCACTAATTAAACAAGTGAATAGATATGTTAAAAACATTAAAATATCCCACACTATGTTTTCCTTCCACTTTGCCACTGCTAAAATAAGGACAAATCATAAAGTGTCTCTCTTTTGGCATTACAGAGCATTGAAGGATATGACAGGTGTGCACCTGTTTTTGTGTACATACAGATGTGTGCATCCTTAAGCCTTGGCAGTGCCAGGTAGTGGGAATATTGGCATTTCGGTGTCACCAAGTGGGCTATAAATACTTGGTCCTTGGTACTTGTCTCTTCAGACAGAATTAAGAAAAAAAAAAAAGAAAACAAAAATTTAATTAAGACTTGAAATGCATTAGACAGATTATTTGGCCAATACAGAACTAGAGTGGAAAGCTGCCAAGCAGTACTGGTAAGCCCTGTTGAGCAAACCAGTGGTCTTTTTATACTGTACAGACTGAATAATCCTGGAGAAAGTGTATATTGTCCATCCATTTCAGACAACTTTGTAATGTAAAGCAGTGCCCTGATGTGATTTTTCCTTCTCCTCTTTACCTGGCAGTATGCATTTTATATACATGTTTGTAAGTCTGTATTTATTTGCATGCATGCTTACACCTACATTATTGTACACATCCATATAAAAGCATATATTAATTACTTGACTAAAAAGGACAATTTGTGTGGATATCATACTTAGAACCCAGGCAGCTTTACATCTGACTTTGGGTAATAAGATGTCCTAATTTCTAAGCTCAGAGAGAGAGAAATCTGGGATATTGGTATTGGATAGTGTCAGGATACTGTATTTGGAAATATTCAATCAGGCAGTGTATGTAAATTTGCCTTGGGAAATGTAATTTTAGAGTCTCTCTAAAAGGCAAGCAAACTGGTGATATCAGGCTATCAAATTATAGAAACACCAAAATGTATGTTTCTGATGGAAAGACAGTTTTTAAGGCACATTTGAAGTGGTGTCAGGGCTTCATTCTGTGCTTGCACTGTGCATCATGGCCTTGTCCTGTGATGATTCAAGACGCTGAGAAGAAAGTGAGGACGTAATTGGTTTGGGGGAATTTAGAGTAATGATGCCTTGTAGTGTCAGCCTGGACCCTTCCAGTCATGTAAAAAGAAAAGACTAAGTCTGGTGAAGTGTGAGGGCTCTTGTTTCATCTCTCTTTTAGCTAAGCATTGACCCATGCCACATGGCCTTCCAGAAATGCCTTCTTTGTTTGGCCAAGAATTACACCCTGTAAACATTCCCAATCACTGCACTGAAACGTTGCATTTATTCTAACAGCCTGCCCTAAACTTTGGTTTGATAGTCTGTTCTCAGAGGGGTTGATATGTGCTCTGGGAACACAATCAAAACTGGTGAGGAGTCCCTGCAGTAGTCTCTGTGATCTTATTTGGTGTCATACAACACAGGAGAAGCTCAGTGTTGCCCACTGCAACTGGGTGTTGCCCCATGCTCTGTCTCCCTTGGTTTCCTTACAGCTTTAACCCCCATTTGCCTAATGTTTTGCAAAGTATGGGGCAATATTTCCCATCAAAAAGATTGAGGTCAAAGGAGGAAATAATGGTATTCTTCTTTGTCACATCCTGGTAAATTCATTTTGATAACAGTAATTGCCCTGGCAGGCAAGTTGTGGGTCATCCTTAGTTGCCCTCTCTACAGACTGTCTGCCTACCATCATGACTTGTCAGTGAGAACAGATACATAATGTTTTAAGGAAATTTCTTTTGTCAATATTGTTACATTTTCTGAAGACGTGAACTAAAATTATCAAAGCTGCTTTTTGTCCACCCATGGTCCTGGCTTAGTGGCAGCGACGAAGGGCATGAGATTTATTCACTTCCTGAGATGACAGAGCATGGGACAGCGAGGGAGGATTGCTCCCAGTCACCTATAAATGGTGCCTTGTGTTTGTGTAGCTCCTCATGCAAGGCTGCTTTCTTCCTGCACAGTGGGAGAGCCATGGACTGTTTGTCATAGATGGTGATGATGAAAGCCCTGCCATGAAGGCACAAATGGCAGGTGGTACAGGCTATATTTTCAGTGATGCTTTATTTTGTCTTCTGGTTTGCAAGAGTAAAAGAAAAAGTTTTCATTTAGAGGAGGACATAGGGTATTTCTGAAAGTGATTGTCTATATCTCTGCAAAAAATGTAATTGATATTCTCAGAGTCATGGACCTAGTTAAGATTGGAACTGGCATTTGTAGATCACCTGGCCTCTGCTTAAAAGAGGGCCACCTTCAAAGGTAGCTGAGGTTTCTCAGGGCCATGTTCTGTCAAGTTTTATAAATCTGCAAGGTTAGGTGTTTTACCATCTTTCTGTGCAACTTTCCAGAACTTAACTGTCCTCCTTTCACTTTGTTTTTTAAAGAAGTTGGAATTTGTCTTGCTGCAACATGGGATCGTTTCCTCTCCTCCTTCCACTGTGCATATCTGAGAAAAGTTGGACTCTATCTTCTTTGTAGCCATCTATCAGTTAGTAGAAGGCACTGATTAGATCCCCTCCATTAACCTTTCTCTTCTGCAGGCTTGACAAATTCACCTCCCTCAGCTTCTCCTTGTTTTTCTATCTTGATAGTCCCCTGCTGGACTTTATCTAATTTGTTGATAACCTTCTTGCACCGTGAGGAGGGAAAGCCATCCAAAACAGGAACTGGGGTTTAGTTGTGAATATTTTGTACCAACTGCCTGCTCTGTTAACATCAGATGTTCAAGCCTTGGCCATAACTGTAATATAATGGCTCTCATTCAAATATTGGGGACATCAGGGTGGACCTGCTCAGCCTTCTTGGAAGAGCCTGTTTCCAGAACACTCTGTATACAGGTCATCCTGTCCCATTCATTTGGCTGTCTGCAGTACTACTGGCTAGCAGTACTGTTAATTGCCTCTTTTTTTTTTAACTCATAGCTGAACTGAGTGGATCATCCTGGAGGTGCTGAATTTGTTTTCTTCTTTGACAAAGTGTGTACACTCCTATGGATTTTTACAAAGGAACCAGAAACATCTAGGACAAAGCAGAAGGAGTGGAAAGCCCTCAATTTCTTTTTCTATGAATAATTTAGTGCCAAGTTAACTGAAACGTTTGAAAAAGAGATTTTTGGTGCCTAGCTTCATTAAACCCTCTATCCCCAAATGTATTCTCTATCATTGTCAGCATCCAACACTTCATCTTGTCCCAATCACAGAAAAGGCCTTCTGGAAATAAAATGCAAGGGAAGGCGGAGGAAAAGCTGATTATTGTTGCCACTATGCATGTCTCTGTGAGTTCACATGTACTCTATAAACTTACAGTGAGGGGGAAATAAGAAGAAACTGTATGAAAAGAAGGAATAAAACCCCAAGTCGCATCAATCTTCGGAAGGTGCAGTCCTTTTAGGGGTACAAGCCATGGTCAGTCACATTAAAGAGCATTGTGCCACACTCCAACCCTCTTCTCTGGAGCACATGTTTTAATCAGAGTATTATATTCTCATCCACTAAGCTTCTACCAGCACGATGAGTGGGACCTCCTTCACTTGGCACTGGTTTCTGTCAGCGATCTGTCTTCTGCAGCTATTTCCGTGGGAAGGCCCTCCATCTGGCGCTTGGCAGGGAAGGGAACTTTCCTCTCAAATGTTTTCTCTCCCTCTCTCTCTCCCCCTGTTTAAGGTATACCCTTTGGAAATCTTCAACTTCCAAGATTTATTTTTGCACAGGGTACATACTTTGTTTTACGTGGTCTGGCTGTCTTCTCTTTCACAAAGCGCCACCCCCGTGCCCTGCTTATCCTGGCAGGAGGAGAAGAATGCTGTTTGCTTTAACATTACCTTCGGTCTCAGTACGCAACTGGTCAAAAGATGTGACAAGTACACATGCTAATCCCTTTCCCTTTCAGTTAATAGAATAACACAGATGGGAAAGTTTACATTGGGATTTGACACTCACTCCAAGCTGAAGTTAAGGAGACAGGGTTGGACATTGACTTTCAGATCAGAGCAGTTACTACACAAACTCACCTTCCCACTTGGCATCAAGGAGCTCCTGTCATCCTAAAGCCTGTTTCCTCTGCTAAGAATGTTCCCCTTCCCCTTCTACTCTCCGTTTGAGAGTAGTGGGTAGAATTGGGTAAGGCTTCTCAAGCTTTTCTAGAGTGAAATATTCCCCAAGAATCAGTGATGTTCAACTAAAAAAAAAATCAGTATTTTCCACTGAAAGACCACCATTTGTTTTGAAATTGTGACTTTTAAACATTTGGCGTTTCTGAGTGTTGAAATACCACATAAGAAAATAATTCCTTCTAAAACCAAATACTTTTTCAGAAATATTAATTGGATTTGAATAGAACCCCATAGTACCAGTTTTGTCTTCTCTAATCAGACTGTTTATGTTTCATTTGATTGTGTTTTCTATTTCTTTGTAACCTCCAGAATACATCCCCTGACACTCTGCATGACATAGCTCACTTGTGAGCCTGCATGTCCAAAGATCTACCACTTATGTTATGCCTGAAGGAAACATAGAAGAAGAAGAGGGAGGATTATGCCTGTGATGGGAAGAGTTGTAGCCATGAATATCATAAAGGGTTGATCCATCACACAGCAAATCTGCCTGTCAGGTATGTACCACTTCAGGTCTTCCATGAGAACCTTCTGCCATCTCCCCATTAGGGAACAAGTTTCTGGTTACCAGGAATTCCTTAAAATTAAGGTTTTGAGGGTATCTTTGTAATGAGATGAATATCTAATATCTATTCTTAGATAGACATGGCCCCCAGAGTATTAATCTAAACACAGAGAAATTGTATTTTTCACAATTAAGTTTTAAAAATCCCAATTCTGTAAACAAAGTTATAAGGTAATGAATGAAATAAAATTAGAAATGCAATAAAAACATAGTAACTTTTACTGGAAATGAAAGTATTTGTACTGAACTTTGTAGCTATTAAAATACTTAATTTGTATTAGAAACTGTGCCTGTAAGGTTTGCATAACCACAAATGTATTGTTTGTGGGAATCACTCAGTTTCTGCTTTCTGATTAGAGAACTAACGTTTGTGTTTGAAAATCACTGCCTGTATTTTTCTCTCTAGTTTCTTTCAAAATGTGCAGTTTCAGAACTGTTTTTTCACACTGCTTTAGATCCTTCTCCATGACTTTTAGGGCAGATAGAGCATGTACTTCTTTCAGTGTGTTATGTACTGATACCTGTCATAATTCACTAATGCTTGATTTTAAAAAAAAATCAAGATTTCAAATTCAAAATTCAAGATGTCCATCTCTGACCTGGAAACAGCTGTGAGGCTCATTCATGCTGCACAAACCATACAGAGGAAAGAGCAAGCTCAGTTAGAGGAAGCTCAAATCCTCAACTGTAAGTGAAGGGTGCATCTAGATAAGGGAGAGATGCTTCCCCTGAAAGAGCATGGGGACGACTAGCATAGTCTAGTTGCCAGTTGTTTTGTGACTAGGATGAGCTGAGAGAGATCCTGTGATCAGGGCTGATCCACACAGTGTTTTAGGTGCACGGGCTGATCTTTCTGGTTGATGCATGAGATGAGCACCTCCAGGGCAGTTGAGTGTCCCACAAAAGCTCTCATCTGATTTCTTGAGGTTCATTTCTCCCTCCTTTGTAGAAAAACCTGTAACAACATCTTGACTATCACTGTAGTGATGAAATATGGGTCAGTTCAGTCCAGGTCCTGATTCCTACATGGTGAACAACATTTCAGTTGGCTCTGGTGGAAGTTTAGCCTCCTTATTTGTGGAAAGACACCTCAATGCTCAATCCTGACCTTTGCTCTCTGTTGTTCACTTCTGACTTCTTGACTAAGAGCTCTAGCAAAGAAGAACAATTAGTGCCCATCACAAGGAAAGCTTTACAACATGGGTGACTGCCCAGAAGAAACACAGTTGAGACCACCTACTGTTTTATTTGTTTTTATTCCAATTTCTGCTGATTGAGAAGCTCGTGAGATACATCTCATTTCCCTGGGGGTCCCCAGGGAAACAGCGGTCAGACAATTTTTTCTAGCCTGCTTTTGGCAATGCTGGCACTGAACTTGGGTCACTCTGCTGGTAGGTCTCTCAGCACTGACAGCTACATAGGTTACCAAGGTCCAAATGAGGTCTGATTCAATGTAACAGCCAGCTTACTTCAGCCACCAGACTCCTGTTGTTTGATGGTAAACACTTTAATTCACTGTTACGTGGTGTCTGGTTTGAACAAGTAACCTGTAGGAAAATGGTTGTGAGGAATTCAACAAAAATCTCTCATAACGGGGTGGTGCTAGAGAGGCTCCATTATTGATGGGAGCCACCGTCCTAGTCTTTCTTAAGAGCCCTGTACACACTGCAGTGCCCGACAGAGGTTTTCAGTTCCTCATCTTTCTGCAGACCCAAGTTCTAAAAAATCCAGATCTCTTTGCGTCTCTTTGCATGAGGTTGTGCCCACAGGTACCACCCAGTGCTGTAGGTAGCATCTAAACTGCATCTTCCTTTGGCTAATCTGAGCAAGAATTTTGTATCCCTTGGAATCACGCTCCTCCCTGCTTCCTCCAGTCTGAGGGAGGCCAGTAATTTGCTGGTGGCCGTTTAACCTCAGGAGACTTTTGCCTCCCCGTCTCCTACCCCCCACAGCCTAAGACTCTCTTGCCAGCAAGCTGAGCTGAGGCTCGCCTCATTTCCTCCCCTGTAATTCCACTCGTTACTTGGAAGAGAAAGGCAGTGAATAGCTTAAGTTTACTCCTTCCTCTGTGGCTGGTCTATCAGTCCTTCTTGTGCATGGGAACACAGACCGAGTCACATCAAGTCCTAGTGGTAATTCAGATAGACAAAACCATCACTTTAACTGGCCCTTATGTATAAATATAGCAAAGAATTAAAGAAACTACAGTTCCACCATGTAAATAAGATACAACAGCACATCCATCTTGCAAATCATCCATGCTATGCTTAGGACTTGCCTCACTGATGTTATTTGGAGTATTTCTACCTAGTTTGGTCTGAGCTGGACTATCTTCCTAGAAATAATTTTTTGATAGTTGGATTTATGGTTCTCTGTTGAGTTTGTTAATTTCTCTTTTCAGGTAAGGAAGATCTTTGCTTCCCAATGCAGTAGGTACAGCACAGAGCTGATTGCTGTAGCCTCACAAGCCAGAAACACTTACAAGATTAAGTCCAAGAAAAGTAGTGAAACCTTGCTTTATAAAAATGTCTCATCTATCCCAAAAATGTGTTTTCACGGTGGACTAAGACACAACATGAATGCCAGTTCCTTTAAAGTGTGCAATTACATAAGTGCTTGTGTGGAGATTATAAAATTATTTGGGAAAACAGCTAAAAGGCAAATATCCAGTGAGTTATTTGTATGTTATGACAGCCTATGTTTATTCTCATTCCAGAGATCATGTAACTGATCAACCCAAATTTATAAGAAAACATTCAAAATCTAGGTTATTTTTGGACCACAAAACCAAAATTTTCCTCTGCCACGATGCCTACAAAAGGAGCTGGCAATGCCAGGGAACATGATGTGCTGAGAACATTGCTTATCATAGTTCTTGCATAGATCTCTTCTATTTCTTGTTTGTTTGTCTCTATCTCTCCCTTGTCCTACCTTTAGACATGAGGCTCCTTGGGCAGAGGGTGGTTTGGCATTCATTTTTACAGCAGTCATTATTCCGAGGGAGCTCACGATTTGGGACCAAACAATGATGATGATAGATACTGAACGTAAGTAACAAAAGCAAGGTCCACAGATGAGCTTGAATTAAAATACATGACTTTATGAAAGGTTTATGAGAAAGCACAAATTTTGCAGAGTAATATTTAGTTCCTCTTTCAGTCTCTGGTGTACAACAGCCTGATGTATTGCAGGGAAGAGGTGAACACATGCATCTAGCAGTCTGTTCCTGGTGATACCTCTGTGAGTACTCAGCCATCTCCAGACATGGCAGAGAACACTGGGTCACATGTTTATATTTCATGTGATTTTCCTATGAATCATATCTCCTTCTGTCACCAGAGGATCCCATCTCATCACACTTTTTCTGAGAATTGCTTGACTCATCACTCCTAGGTTTCTTTTTCCTTGGCCCACTTCTCTTTCCCTTCATCTGATGCCAGTCCTGCCTTATTTATTGGCACCATTGTGGTACATGTGTGCATCTCAGGGCCATTCACAGATGGCCCTGCAGTTGTGTGAAGTGAGTTGTTTCAACACAATTGTAGAAAAAGGGGAGAAAGAGGTAGGATAGAGTGGCACCATTCCTGAAAGACCAGCAGGAGATGGAAAATATCTGTAAATTCAAGGCTGTTTTCAGGCAGCCTAAATTCAACCTATGTTTTCATGCCTAATGTTATCCACAAGATATTCTGGACCTTCAGGGTTGCCAAACTAATAGGAAACCAAAACTGAACTAGGAGAATCAGATAGAATACAGCTGTTGGAGGCCACATGAGTCTGTGTCCTTTTTGCTTACTGGCAAAGCTATGTGAATAATGGACTGGTTTTGTTTTCTGACAATTCTGAAAACCTGAAGCAAAAATATTTGTAAAGAACTTCTGAGTGTGTTCAAAACAAGGTCTTTAAAAAGTGTCTGAACTGAAAAGCTGTCAGCCTTCTTTCTTGGGTCAAATGAGAAGTTTGCTCTCATTTATGTTTATGTAATTGTTTTTGCTAATTTAATTTTCTTGAAGCTTTGCATAAAAACCCCAAAAGATAGGAAGTTTAAAATTATTGATGAAAAATTTATGCATTTCCTTTTGAAAATTTTAAAACTATGCATTTAAATGTTTTTGAACTGTTTCTATTGTTTGAGATGGTTATTTTAAACAACCAGATTTTGCAGAAACTGTCACAGAGCTGAGCAATATTTTGGTTGGTGAGAAATGAGATTTTGGCAAAGTTTGTTTTCTTAACACTTTGACCATCTCTAGGCATCAATCTTGCATTCCCTCTCCACCCCCCCACCCAAGAAATTCTTTAAGACTTTACCAAAGACAGTATGTGGCCTCACTCAAAGCAATGGCTGTAATATTGTTTGATCTTAACATGACCTGTACAAGTGCAAAAAGCCATCATCATCTCTGTTGCTTGGACTTTTTAACTTTCTAAGTGTTTATGGTGCCCTTATTAATGTTTATAAATACGTAAAGGGTGAGAGTCAGGAGGATGGAGCCAGGCTCTTCTCAGTGATGGCCAGTGACAAGACAAGGGGCAACGTGTGCAAGCTTGAGCAGAGAAAGTTCCATGTGAATGTAAGGGGAACCTTTTCCACTGTGAGGGTGAAGGAACCCTGGGCCAAGCTGCCTAGGGAGGTTGGGGAGTTTCCTTCTCTGGAGACATTCAAACCCGCCTGGATGTGTCATTTAGTCTGGGTGATCCTGCTCTGGCAGGGGGGTTGGACTTGATGATCTTTCAGGGTCCCTTCCAACCCCTAATGTTCTGTGATTCTGTGAAAACTGTTCATGGTACTGCCAGAAAGATGGACAGTCTGAAGGAAACACAGAAGTAATTGATAAGGGATTCTGTATGCTACAAATGACATAATTCAGTGTCCAAATTGCTGAGCTGTGGGTTTATACCACCTTAGGTGCAATCTGAAGTGAGGTACACATGTGAACAGAGAAGGGTGTCTGCCCACCCATTCCCAGAGAAAGAAATAATTGTCCCTTTCACTTGAAGAATGTGTATTCATCTGTTGTTCCTCCTTGCAAATGCATAAAGGCAGTTGAAATGGTGGATGCAAGGTTAATGCTTGGACCTTTACTTGGAAATAGGCCAGTAAAAAAGAAATAAGTGACCACAAAGAGTGGAAGATGATCAATTAGAGTCTCTTTAGGACAGGGAGGCTGCTGGTATTTCTCCAGGAACTTGGGGTCAAAAGCAGGTTCACGTTGTCAGGTCATACTTCACTATGTAAGTCACAAACTCATCTGGAGAAGTGATTCAGTGAAATAATTTGCTATTTGCCTGGCATTGCCCACAGATGTCCCAAGACATCCAAGAATGCAAAATTATTTCTTTAGTAAGAACTGACATAGGGACATGTTTTCTGCATGTGATTCTCACTTGTGATGCATATTCTGTCTGTTGAAACCATGAAATAGGGTGAAAATGGACTTGTGTGTCCGGAAAGCTAAAAGTTGGTATCTAACAGAGCTCAGCTGTGACTTCCATGTGAGACAACTTAAGCAGTTGTGGTGCATCTGAGCACCCAACGCACTGCTTTTTCTTTGCTACTTCGCACAAAGCTGTGAGGTTATTTTCCTTTTCCAGACTGTGGAAATCTTCTTTTGTAAAATATGGTTCCAAGTAGTTTAAGGAAAGAGCTTCCTTAACACCTTTCCCAGCTCTTCTTGCTGTTTAAGGTCTTTTATCTTACCTTGGTATCCTGAAGATGCTGTGACTAGGATCTTTTCACTTAGCGTAGGCATAAGCTCATGTCAGGATGTGATAGTGTTTGCAAATGGTGACTTAAAACAGAGCAATTTTAAGTAAAAAAAATTCTGGGCAGGGTTCAGCCTTTAGGAGAACAGAGCTGTCTCTCTGCAGTGGTTATAGTGACAAATGTAAAACATTTGTACAAAGGGAATATATTAGTCACCAGCTGTTATTATAAGCCTTTCACGTTATTTAATGACCAAAGTAGGCTTTAGGCAGCCAAGCAGGGGACTGTATGGCCCCTAAGTGCCTCTTACAGCCTTGTAAAACCAGGGCATGATCTTACCCTCTCTTATCTCTAATGCTACTTGCGAAACAAAACATACCGGTATTTGGCTTGTTAACCGTAGATGCAAACCACTGCAGAGCTGGAGGGTGTTTCATTAGAACTCCATTAAAAATGAACAATCAAGATTTAAAAAAAAAATTAATAATCAGAATCCACAAAGCTTTACAATAGAAAACCAACCCAGTCTCTTTTGCCTGCCCTGTGAATATGACCGTGTGTTGCTTTTAGTTCACGACTCTTGCAACTATTAGGAGTGGCAAAACACTTTTATTTATCTATTTATTTAACCAGAGTTTTAAAACCCTGCACAAATCTGGACACAGGGTTGTGAAAAAGAACTAGCCAAGGCGTGGCATGTTCTGCTTTCAGTTGCAGTTTTACCCCTTGCTGCAGCTGGCTGTTCCTCTTTTAACAGCCAGGCTCTCCAGACCATGTGCTTAGGATCACTTATAAATTGCCAGGCTAGATACAGATGATTGTATCTGGCAGAATGTCTTTCTGGTGTTGGTGGTAAGGGAAAAGCATATGTAATGCTATTGAATGCCGCTGGAAACGTGATACCTGCTGGTGCCTCGTGCCATCCATGATCCAAGTGATGGTGGTTCTGAAGTGACATTCTGCTTCATATTGGTTTTAAACTATTTTCCTTTAGAAGTGGCAAGCATGATGGATATCTAAACCAAACTTTAAGGGAATTTAAGACAGATGAACTCAGGAGGTTTGGGGTTTTTTCACTCGAGATCGTTAAGTCCTGGGGTGATTAAATCTGAAAGCACCTCTGATCTGTGCTAGTGAGATATCTACACGTAGCTGCCAAAGACAGATCAATAAAAGGGTGACAAAAAAGAAAACAGATAATTAGATAAGCTGGTTGATTACCACAGAGTTTTGAGGGTCTGCTCTCATCAGGAAGATGAAATATGAGCGAGATACTCTGCATGGTGTCACTCGGAGATCTTGGGGAAGCAAGTGGTAGTAAACTGATGCCATTAGGGAACAAGTTCAAAGCAGTGATTTGATACAGCATCCGTATTCAGGACAGAGAACCAACCTCAGCCTTGCTCATTCAGCATCCTCAAACTTATAGTTTCTTGACTCAATAACCACAACTTTCACACACCACTGTCTCACCCACACAGCAAATCTTAGTCAGACAGAAGGGGAAATATCCTGAAAACATTTACAACTGACTTTCCTCACCCAAGCTGTCTTTGGAAAGCAGGTAGATATGTAAGTTCATAAACATTTGTGGTGTTGGGATTTTAGCATGGAGTATCTGAAAACGTTTCACTTTTCACCATCTTTATTTTACCAAGATAAGTTGACAATTCAAGATCTCAAAACCCTTGGCCAACAGAAATCTTCAGCATCTTTTGGCATATTCTAACCTAATCATATCAAAGAATTTTGTTTGATCTTTGCTGTCTAAGTTGTTACTTGTTTATGTATAAACAAATTCACATTTTGAATTGAAAAGTTGGTTGTACTAGGAAGAAAACTGGGGATTACAGTGTCTAACTCTTCGTGCTGGTATGTAACTCCACTTGGCCTTTTTAATTGCTGCTTCCCTAGGTTAGGAAGCCCGTTGCTGGGGGAAGATGCAGGGTGTGCTGTGACCTCTCTCCTCCAGCAATGGGACACACTGGTGACCAAGAACAGCGGCTTTGCACAGCATTGGTGATGAAGTGAAGCGATCGTGTGCTGCTGGCTCTGGAGTGAAAACAACCACTCTGAATTTTCTGAGCTTCCTTGGAAATGTAAAAAAATGGGGTGGGAGCATAAGTTAATTGTGCTTTTACACACTGTTATACTTGTCACCGTGCCAGACTCTACATTTCTTCCAAGGGTGAAATGAAAACTCCAAATTCATGTGGTTATGAAACAATTTCAGTATGAGCACTCAGTGAAGAATTATAAAGTGGGAAAGACACAGCCCTGTGTCACAGATGGTTGAGAAGGGTCTGAATTGATCAAGGCTTCTTCCAGCTTGGAGGAGCCTTTTGGAGTGTATTGAAACCATTCTTCATCTGTATGTTGAATGTATATAAGGTATTACAGAAAAGCTGATTTGTTATGGCATTTCTTTGATTAGGAGATGAGGCAACTGGCAGAAGGCATCACCGTCATTCCAAGAAATCTTGTTTCTCTGCAATTGGAGATGTAGGAAATGAATCTGGTTTGCACTGATTTACACCAGAATGAATTCATACGTTGGAAACTGGGCATGGTGAGAAATCACTGGTACTGCAGGGGACTTCTAGAGAAATGATTGCAGTGGGAGACCTTGATGAGAAGGAACTGAACATCATTTTACCCTGCAGTAATGGAGCCTGAGGTACCTGGACACCGTTGTAAACGGAGCTGGGTTCAGGTCCACTTTGTTTTCGTCCTGACATCCTGGGAGTACAACACCATTGTAAAATCATGCTAACCTTTGTGATTTCATCCTGGACCACGTGTACTTCGCAGAGACTTTAATTGCCAGGTCAGTCCTGATTTGCATCACCATGAAAGGAGAACGAGTCTCAAATAAGTGTCGCATCGCACCAAGAGTGTTTTGCTTATTTTTGTTATTAGAGATGAGTCAAGGGGAGAAAATGTGCAGAAGGAGGGGGTCAAAATACCCTGAGGCTAGACCTAAACTGGAGCCAATCCATATTAAAACCATGAGTATACCTAAACTTATCTACTCTCTTAGATACATAAAATCAAATCCTTAAATGTATGTCATAGCCCAACTCTCGCTTGGGTGCTTAACTCCCATTGATAACACCATGTGCTAATTCAGGCACCCAGGTTCCCATGTAATGTTCCTACTATGACAAACAGTTGGTCTCGAGGGAAAACATTTACATAGATGACAGCTATTTTCAGGAAAATGAAAAGTACTGGGTGAAAAAGGAGGTTTTGACATTGTGTGAAATATGGGGTGTACACACAGTAGTTTTCGCTGTGTGTATATAAATGGGTGATTTACCATATATTGATTCGCACACCATTTGTAAGTGTCTAATTTATTTATTTATAGAGATGTATGGAAACCATGGTTTGAAAAGCAGTTTGCATAACATCTGGTATGTCAACAATGTAACCTTCCAATTTACTTGTTGGTGAAAATGTCAATATAATGAACCTGAACTCAGCACTGGTTTACACAAATTTCCTGGCAGACAAAGCAGTAATGATTTGCATGTCAGTGTAAGTGACATGTGCCCTCCAGTTTGAAGTGGTTTACACAGCTAAGAGGTATAAAAAGGGTGAAGCACATGGCTGGTTGCTTACGTACTTAGGCTGGCAGCACAAGCTGCGTGTATTTGTGCAGTGTGAAACATTTAATCTCCTTTTGACTTCCAGTTTTTCAAAAGTAGCCTTTTATTTTTCACTGAAACGGTTTGAGGGTTTTCAGTTTGCTTTTTGGGGGGTTTTTTTTTGGCTACATGGTAAAAGCAGGACAATTGTAGACCCAAAAGTGACTTTAGATCCTGGGAGCATGTAATCCATGAGCCTTCCCTGGGTGCAGCGGTTTCAATTGCTTTTACAATTTATGTGTTTTCTACAGACAAAGACACTGTACTGGGATGTGATAGAGGAATCTAGTGGATTCTTGATTGCTCTTAATAATATGCCAACAATAATGCATTGTTTATACCTTTGCCTGTACAAGATAGGTCACATAAATCACATAATATTTTTTTCACTCTGTGACTCACTACGTGGCACTTTTGAAGCAGGAAAGGAATAGATGCTGGTGATACTAAATAGTAAAAAAACCTTGCATAAGTGTAGAATCAAAGTCTGTTGATTGCATCAGGTTTTCCTCCTTGACTTCAGGGAGTTTAGGCCTGCACAGAGATGATGTCACCCAGTTCCTCTCACCAAAGTGTTTGTGTGAAAAGACAGGAGACTAGAGAAGTGCCCCAAACACATTCATCAGCCTGGAGTTTCAGGAGGCGATGAGCCAGAGGTGGTGGGATGAGCCTGGCTCCTGCATGCTGCAGCTTCAGCTTCGCCTCTCGCCGTTTGCCTTCACTGGGGATGGCCGCGGGGCTGATCCGGCAGGTTCTCGCCGTTCTTCCTCTCTGCCTTCCTCTCCTCCCCTGGGTCCCCACCCCAAAGATCTGCTTTGTGGTTTGGATTTCAATCAAGTTACCAAAAAAAGGTGGAGGAGGGAAGGAGACAGTTACTTAACCACTTTGCGTGTGATTTTTCTTTTCTTTTTTTTTTTTTTCTTCTTTTTTTCTTCTTTTTTTTTTCTATTTTTGTGTTTTGTTTTGAAGAACCAGATGCTATCTGTTTCCCATTGTTCTGCCCACACTATCCGGTTTGGATCTGATTTGGGTGGTGTATGTCTGTGTGTGTGTGTGAGGGAGAGGGTCACAGGGAAAACTTTGTGCATCTGTTATTATCTGATAGCTTTAAAAAAAATTAAAACCATATATGACCGACCCCACACTCACAGCTAAGAAAAGGGAATTTCACCAGATTTTCCAGAGGTTTCAATTTTTGTGGAAGATTTCTACTATCTAAGCTGAGTATACAGACTGAATCAATGCCAACTGTTTGTAAGAGCATCTAAGGTTTTTTAATCATTCTCTTCTACTTGCTGCATGCATTTTCTATTTGTCCATAGTTGTTATATCCTTTATGAAGTTTAAAAAAAAAAGTCATATGATATTTTCCTTTTAATCCAGTTGGATAAACTCCATTACAGGAACCCCGAGCACATCCAATGGCAAAATTTGTTATTAATTTAAGCAAAATTTGTTATTAATACAGGACATTGCTTTTAGCAAGTGCTTTTTTAGCAAAATGAAGAAATCCAGTGTCTTATCAAGCAGATAAGACACACGTTAAACTGCATAGCAAGGAGCCTCTGCAAAGGTTATAGGAGAAAGAAGGAAGTGCTGGAGAATATTGGGCAGGTCAAGGCAAGACAGGACAGGACAAGACCAATGAGAAATATATATTTGTAGAGAGATAATACATAAAGATCACTAGCTGCACAAAGGAAATGCAGCTTATTGGCTGATGTTAGTTTGCTGGGTTTCTTTTAATGTACCTAAGCAATAATATCAACCCCCCTGAATGGTGCTAAAGCTTATTTATTTATTTAATGTTTTGCATGGGACTCCTGCTGAGTTTTCCCTCCACCTGTGTGACTCGGGGCCCTGTCTGACTGGGGTGCTGTAGCATTTCGTACAACACAGAGCATCATTTAGAGTTCCGGGCACATTTCCCACTGTGTTAAAATGAAATTGATTTCTAGCAGGACATGTTGCTGGCCTAGCTGGTACAGTCCTCTAAAGGTCTTTCCTCTTTCACCATTGGTTCTTTCTCTTCATGTGGATTGGAAAATGAAGACACAACTGAGTTGAAGCTCTAATCCCATCAAGTTTCTTTGCCGTGTAGCCAAAACCTGCTCTACTCTCTTTCCCAGTGCTGTATTTTTCCTGTAATCTTAACTTTCTCTGCCTCTTGTTTACACAGATGGAGGCAACACATCTGACTGCAAACCCAAAAGTACATTAACTGCATCTACAAAACTTCAACACATACATGTGGCCCCTTTTCTGTGACCTCTGGTTTCTCAGCTTTAGACTAAATATTAGCTTCTTGGTTTCAGGCTCATGGAAAGATGTGAAGCCCTTGAGTACCCACTTGACCACTCGTCTTCATTTTAATGCTTGTTTGTCTTTCCTGCTTTTCCATGCTCTGGACTATTAACAAAGCAAGAAAGTGCTTCTCAGGCTACAAAAACACTGTTGTATCAGCTAAGCCTTCTTCTAACACACAGTCAACAGCATGTTCACACGAGTTGCTTTCTGGTGGATACTGAGCCCAGTGTTCAGAGGCTGCAGAGAGGCTGACAACACATGCCTAGCCACAGAGCTCCTTGCTTTTATATTTTATATTTTGCTGAAAACAAAGTTGCTGATTAACATAGGTTTACAGTGAAAGGCCAGCAGCCACCTCTACATGCCCTGGGAGGCTTCTTTCACTCATGCTGCAAAGGAAACAACAGTGACTAGAGGAGAGTTCGACTTGACTGGAAATGAGGTGGGGAAGAGAGTAACAAAAAAAAGAAGAAAAAAATAAAGGCAAGTGTTAGTTCAGAGGAAAGACTTATGCAGGGTTCAGTTTCGTTTTAAGGTTCTAATTTATCTGAGCTGAGCATGGCATCAGCTGAAATTCAGAACGAAACTAGGACACAAACTTAATTGCAAAACCAGCTGAAACCACAGGACACAGTCACAGAAAATTCTCACTTGTTTGAGGCTGGCATAGGGTTTCACTCTGAGCTTCAGCAGGAGGTTTGGGGGCCCCAAAACAGATTCAGGGAGTTAAAATTCAGTTGCTTTCCCAAACTCAACCCTGGACTAGCAAAAGTATTGAGGGGGGATGATTAGAGAGCATCCATAGGAGTAGGAGTGATGACTGCCTGGCACGTTGCTTTTCCACCTAACGATGAGATTTGTAGGGATATGTTGTAACTGTTGGTGTAAACAGAACTGGTCATCCTAAAATACTTCTACTCAATGCCCTGACAATGAGTGACACAGAAAAGCCAAAGGGAACAGCTGTTGCCTTGCAAAAAACCAAACCAATAACCTCAGCCCTGCTGAGACTGACCAGCCGCAGTATTTGCTGTGTTCTGATTGTCCACTGTTTATGGCTGATTCCTGGAAACAACCAGGGAGAGAGAGAGGTCTGCGCCTAACGTGAACAGACTTGTGGTTGTGTTGACAAAGCCAAAACAACAGCTTCAAGTGAGTCCTTCCAGTAGTATCACTCCCTCGCCTGTCACTGTCTCTCTGCTGCTCCCTGAGAGAATATCTTCTGCTACAGACATTCATCCCACTTTGGAATTCACTCCTCCTGCCACTTTGCTGTTCTTTCCTATAAAGGCAGGCTTTTTCTGACTCAGGAGCCTGAAGTGCACTTTTTCTCAACACTAGATGTAACCATGATTCCTGTGGGATGGGTTCAGGCTCAGAGAATTGCTGCACAGAGACATTCCCTGGCACAAGCACCCACATTGAGCCATCAGAGAGTCCTCCACTTTGCTCTGACTCCCTTGTTAATGAGACAGGGAAAAGGATGTACAAGGGAGAAGCTGCAGACCTTTTGTTTCTTTGTGATATTTTGGAAAGCCAACAATTTCTGGGGTTAGAAGACATGATACCTTCAGTTCCAAAGAGGACTCTCCTTGGGTATCCCAAAGAACAAGTGATTTTCAGGAGGTCTGATCCTGTGCACACTGGGGAAGGCTGATGCAAAGCCAGTTTACATCAGGAGGACAGTTGTCGCTGAGCTGAGGGGACAGTTGGGTAGCAGAGAGGAGAATCATGCTGCTGGGATAGGTGAACCAAGGAAATATGCAGGATTTTCTGGTGTCTTTGGCATGTGGAGTTAATGGGTATGATACCAGACTTTTCACTTCTGCTTTTTATGTGCATGTTGAGTGTGATGCATGTGGAATTTTGCAATCGGTAGATTTCCCCATCAGATTTGGTTTGTTTCTCTCATTTTTACAAGGGATGAGCAGGATATCACTTCTGGGCAAAACATGCAGCAGTATATTGGGGGGAAGTACAAGAAAAATTGTATCTGAATGTTATTTATCTTACAAGCAAGCACATGTAGGCGTTTATTATTTCTGAAGGCTCTCTTGTCAATCAGACATTGAACAATCATGACATCTGTTGCAAGTTATTGTCCCCCAGAGTCGTCTCACACAGTTTGGAGTTTGCTTTTTTAAATCCACCACAAATAAAGCCCAGAATTTCCTCCCTGTCCCCACAGAGCAGGAACCTCTTAGGAAAATGTTGCAAACCCCAAGGATGCAGAGAAGTTTAGCAGAAGGAGGGCAGCTGTTTGGGTCCTCTCTGCCCTACCATGGTTTGTGTGATGAACTCCCCTAGTTTGCTCTGTGAGAGGGAACCCCACTGAAGTCCAAAGGAGTCTGAGCACAAACCTGCAGCTCCAAACCTTCTGAACCATCATCCTGGGCTGCATCAGGGATCCTTGTGTCAGCGTTCGCAGGTTTGCACGTTGTTGACACCTCTCATACAGCTGCTGGGAGCTGGGAAGGCCACAGCCAAGTCGGCTCTCCCTTTCAGCCTGTCCACCTTTATCAGGGAAGAAATACTGTCTGTTTGTTTAGGTGAGATATTAGTCTGCCCCTGGAGCTCCAGGTCACTGTAAATGTAACACAAGCTCTATTTCCTGTTAGGAAAGGGGAAAAAATATGCCTGTGAATTGTCTCTGATGTGCTGCCAATTGTCAGAGAAGATTCAATTTGGTGGAGAATTACTGTGCTTTTAAAGAGCTGCACTAGTGACAGAGATTTAGGGTAGCTACTCCTGCCAGAAATAGGAGATTTGTCTTTGATTTCCATAAAACCAGAGCTGGGACTGATTGCAAGTTGCCCCTCCATGTTGCTCAGGGAAAAGTGAATGGCTTGGAGGGGGAGGTTGACGCAGAGGTTCAGGTTAATGGGTCCATATTAACGGGATGCAAAGGGGATGCAGGGCCCAAAAGGAGGGCTGGACAGGAACTTGGGCTAGCAGGTGTTGTGGCAAAGTGTTGTCAACACTATGATGAAGAAGAAATGGCGTGTTCTTGCCATTGTTCTGCCAATAAGACAGGCCAAAGGAGACAAGAAGTGGCTCTCTGCGTGTGTCTGTGATGCACACATATGTTCACCACTAATCCAGTGAAGCAAATATGTGACCTGTGGAATGACCCAAAGCTGCTGCAACAAATAGTGCTATATATCACTCGTGTATTTTCCTTTCTTTTGCATTTCCTGTATCAAGGCCCACTTCAGCTGTTGTCTAAGCAGGATATGCCTTCCACAAAATGTGGAGACATATGGACAAGCAAACTGCTTTCTCCCATTTGGTCTCTTTTATGATAGAAAAAAGCCCACCACACAACCCCAGAAACCTGGCAATGAACTTGTTTCCCCTTATTTGTCATTTATTGCAAACAATAAACAACATTTAAACACAGGGCTGGGTAGAAGCCCAGTGCACTTAGGTAAAGGTGGTGTTGACAGAGTAGGCCAAGCAACAACCTCATCTTAAGAAACATTAATCCTTCAAAGTCTTTTGTGGCCAACAAACAATAATTTAAAAAATATTCTATGGACTATGTCCCATGAAATTGCCCATATCTTAACTGGATGTCAAACAGGCACTTTGTAACCTGGCATTCTTGGTTTGTCCATGTGGCGGTGCTGAACCTTCTGCAAAAATGGTTGGTTTTTTTCATGCTAGCCTTAGTGGCACAGTAAATGTTACATAAAAGGTGTATATATGCCATTAAAGTAACCCAGAAGAGGCTTAATTTTTTATTTAGCTTACTACTGCAGCAAACACTAGCTTGCTCAATGGTTGAAAGGAGACCAGAAGAAATGGAGAAAAGCAATTTTGAAGAAAGTGGAGGATATAAGGTAGGCTCTTGTTGTTTGGTCCCCTCTCCTACTCGTTATTAGAGAGCTGAAGGGGTGACTGGGATTCAGCCAGTGCCCACCCATCTCTTTCTCTCTCCTGTACTTATAAGCACCTGTTAGATGCTACCTCTCAATCTGTGGGCACTCACCCTGGTAATGTCTAAGTATCTCTCAGATGCTAGGGCACATGTAACATCAGCAAAATTTTCCTCCCTGGGCTCCTTTGAAACAGGGTAAACTCCTCCTGTGCTACAGTCCAGGCTTCCAGGCAATGCCTTGGAGATTTCACATGTTCTTTACAGCCGTATGTAAAATTGATCAAGGTTTTTCCAGGAGTGCTGGAGCTCAGTGGGGTGGGTGAGCCCGAGCTGACCTGCTGCTGGATTGCAGCATGGTGGTACCAAGTGCCCGTGCACACTGCTGTGGCCACCCCGTGAGGATGTTCCTGGTCCTTTGACTATGCCCAGAAGCACTTTGTTCTGTGGAAAGCCCAGAAACTGCTCCTAGTATAAATGTGTATTTCTGTGCTTCTGTCCTTCACAGTGATGCAGGCAGGAAAAAAAAATCAAATGTATAATCTTATTTCTTCAAAATGCTGCTTAACGGAGGTGTGGGGTCAAAAGCCAGTGCTGCAGCCCAGACTGTATGTCTGCAAGGCAGGTGGCTTCTCCTTTAGCCACTGCAGTCACCACCTGTGCCAGTCTCCCTCCCTCATTGTCCCTGTCCTGGTCTCCAGTGTTTGCCATCCCCATCCTTGGTGTTTCATAGAGCTGTTAGCTGATGATTTATCTCTTGTTCCTTCAGCCTTTCGCTGGTTGCCTCCTAAGTACGTGTTCACATTAAGCTTCTCATGCTTTCCCTTGGTGCATCTCTGCTGCAGTAAAATAAATGTGTGTATATATATATAATATGCATCTAAACATATATACTTATAGTAATGTTGAGGGAAACAGGTGATTTGGCACCAATTTTGCTCTAAATGAAGGTAACAAGATATTAACAAGGAAGCAAAATGTTGGGAAATGCCAACATTTCTGCCAGCATTCTCTTCCCATCTCCATTTGCCTGTGTCCTTTAGAGATGGTTGCTTCTTCCCAGTTGCCTTAAATCCTATTAATCCCTTTTTTATTTTAGTCAATTGAAAAATACGCCATTATTGCTTGAGGAAGTTTGAGATCTACTTTGATGGAGTAAAATGGACTTAATCTGTTTCTTGTAGAATAAATACATTTTAAGTTTCTTGGTCTGTCTGCACTGAAGATGTCAAAATTTAATGCTTTAAAATCAATGTGATAGGTCTTTTAATGTACTTTCTAGCCTAGCACTCTAAAATACTTCCTTCATTTGCAAATGTGTATTCACAGAAGATCAGTGCTGTTTAAGATGTAGGTGGGCATATATGAAATACCCAGGGAAAAAGTGTCTGCTACTACAGTGTCATGAACTGTTGGGAAAAATAACTATTACTCACCAAATCTAGGATCCAGTTCCTGGGGAAAAGATAATTTCTTCTGAAAACACCTGCAGGGTAAAGTTTATTCCCCTTCTGTCAGGCTGAGTAACAAAGTAAGGATGCTATAATAAATGATGTCAGGGGCTGAAAGAGATGTAAGAGGGTGGAAAAGAAATCATTAATCCACTGCACCAACTCTGCTGCCTCTGAGAATAGCCAGCAGATACCAGACTGCTAGCACATCACTTTTATCCACAGGTTATCTCCTCTAGTGCACTGTTTGTTTTGCTTGGTGGGTTTTCTGGTTTGTTTGGGTTTTTTTTTTTTTGGTGGGGTTTTTTTCCCCCTCTCCAGCAGGTCTGAAACTCATCCCCTCTGTGAAAAGACTCAGACATACAGGAGTACCCTTCTACGGCATCTTTATCTCCTGCATAAACAAGTATCTCCTCTGCTCCTTCCCTTCTGTGATCCACTGCAGTTCTGTAGGTAGCCCATGGAAAACAGCTTAACAAGGTTACCACGGTGTCACACTGAAAGTAGCCAGTAACTCTTTTCAGTTTATTATTTGTGCTGTTAAGTATGACCTGGAAATCTGTATCGTTGTATAACCAGATGTCAGTTCCTTCAATCCCTACAAAGCAACTCTTTTTCTCCCCTTCCCCCTCCTTCACTGGCTATCCAGAGAAATGAAAAGCCCACAACCTAAGTTCATGCTCCTGACAAGATGAGTATTGTCAGGAATATGCAAGCTGTGGTTTTGCCTTTCTGCATCCTGAAAGTGAAGGGAAAAGACCTTTGATGTATCCAAAGCACTGTTATTCTTTTTTCTTCTTTGAGCTAATAAAAGGTATCATTATATTATCACACTTGTGTCCCTTCCATGTTTACCTTGGCCCATATTCTGCTCTGCAACAAGAACATAAAACATCCCATGAGAAACCCTAGGTTAAGTTTATTTGACTTTTTTTTTTAACCTATGTTGTAATCAGGATTGTTTTGCTAACTCAGTTCACCGAGGTAGTTTTTGGTAAAGGCTAAGATTTGCTTAAGTGGCCAGAAAGAAAATACATATGACTGGTTTATGCCTTGCCACCCTGAATTGTAATGTTTTGTTTATTATGACTTTGGGCATGTTTTATTGGTGAGCGGAGAGGTCACAGCCTCGCGTTTAGAACCTGTATTTGTGCTTTACGGGTTCTGGGATTTGAAACCACAAGCAGTCACTCAACTTGCTGGCTGCCTTAGGTAACTCTGTGGTGTGACCAAATGGTGTGACCAGGTCCTCTCCTCTGTCCTCAGCCAGCTGGGAGCAGAACCGCGACATTGGCCTGTGACCAGAGGTCTCCAAAAGAGCAGATAAGAATGATGAGGCTTAAATAGCCTCACCCACAGCATCCTCCTCTCCTCTCCTCTCCTCTCCTCTCCTCTCCTCTCCTCTCCTCTCCTCTCCTCTCCTCTCCTCTCCTCTCCTCTCCTCTCCTCTCCTCTCCTCTCCTCTCCTCTCCTCTCCTCTCCTCTCCTCTCCTCTCCTCTCCTCTCCTCTCCTCTCCTCTCCTCTCCTCTCCTCTCCTCTCCTCTCCTCTCCTCTCCTCTCCTCTCCTCTCCTCTCCTCTCCTCTCCTCTCCTCTCCTCTCCTCTCCTCTCCTCTCCTCCTCTCCTCTCCCCTCTCCTCTCCTCTCCTCTCCTCACCTCTTTGTATTGTGCTTAAATTCTACACTTTCTAGTATTTTTTTTCTTTAAGACATAAATTTTTTTGGTAATAAACAGATGCTCATATCTCACCTAGAAAATATTTCAAAGACAGGTCCAACTTCTGTACTGATGGATCCCATTATAATAAATCAATAGAGAAGACTCTTCTTATGGAAAAAAAAAATGGGTTTAGGATGTATCCAATCCTTTGTATTTCCAAATAAATCAGTGATGGAGTAAAGGTGTCTTCACTTCAAGAGATTTTCTAGCTTCAGACTGTTCTGTGAGAGCACTAGTATTGCCAGGTAATGCCTGGAGCTGTGGCAAGCTTGGGAGGATTTGAAGGAGATTTGCTCTAAATCTGTTCAAACAAAGGGGTAAAATTTCTCATATAAAGCATTTGTCGAAGTGAGGGATGTGAAGGTGTATGAGGAACAGCCATGTGCTAATTGTTGTGCTGTTTGATTTAAAAGCTGAGCAATTATGGTATAACACAAACATGTATTTACTGCAATCAGTGGAATTGCAAAATTCCACCCTGGATGCTAAATGTTCAGGTGTTTTACTGCCATGTGTTTTGTGTACAGCCTGTGTCAGGGTATTCAAAATGAGCTGGCTCTGACTTCCTTTGCATACATTGTGTGTCCACGACAGGTGCCACATTCAAAGCAGCATCTAAGAATAAATGAATTCTCTTTAACCTAGCGAGGTGTATCTGCTTTACAGGGGGAAAGCTGAAGCCCAGAGAATTCATTGGCCACATCGTGCCACTCAGCCCACAGCGACGCTGACGATTTTCTGCCATTCATTCACAAGCTCTATTTATCAGAAGATATTTTATGTCACTAATACTATTGGCAGCACTTCTGGTGCAGTCATTTCCTCCCAAAACAAGAAGCACAGTGAAGCTACTACAACAAACAATCCTTGTTGGCTAATATTAACTGGTAAATCTCCTTTAAATATTTCCAAATACAGCGTGTTCAGTTTTACTCTGCTATTTGAAGACTCATTCTATTAAACACCATTTTTTTCCAGGCCTTGGTGGAATGGGTAAAAGAACTGCATTAGTCTGTAAAATCACCCTGGGGAGGTCCTGGTTCAGGTCTCACCTCCAGTTATTTTTTTCTAGGTAGTGTGGAATAAGCTACTGAAGATCAGCCCTTTGACCTCAGTCTTATTTTCTTTTTTTTTAAGAGAATAAATGCAGTGAAATTTTCTTGCCTAAACCAAACTCTTCAAATCTTGATCTCTTCAAATGTTGAATTAATACATTATGAATACAATGAAAACACAATCTTCTTGCCAAGATGTATATTTTTTCTTCCATTCTCTATGTTTTCTGATGTTATTTTTGTCATGGCCATTTACTAAATATATATATACATTCTTCCTATTTACTTCAGTTATCCAGCTTCAAGATTTCTTGTGGTTTCACCAGAATTGCACAAACATTTCATAGCTCAGCCCTCAGAGAAAAGCTACAGCCAAAAGCCACCCAAGGGAAGAGATCACCCCACTGACTCCATAAAGGCAGGTACTGATGGGCTGTCGGTGCTGGGCTCACTGGTGCTGTGTGGGGACTGGTGAACAAGAAGTCCTCTGTTAGGCATTTATGGATTTTTAGTGCTAGTAGCATTACTACTGGTTTCACAAGCACATCTAAAATGTAAGGAAAAGTAAGCATCAATGTATAAATGAATGAAGGAAATATGGTTTAAACCATCATGCTGTCCCAGCACATGGACTTCAGAGGAAGGAAGACACTAACTTGAGGGAAAGAGGCATAAAAGTTGTTGTCTCCCAAGAAGATGCTTGGGAACTTGGGACACAAAGGGAATAAGCTGTACAACTGGGAGGTGCAGTGCTGTGCAATGGTGAGAGTGTTTTTTGTACAGTTTGGAATATTTTTACTTTTGGTCTGTTTGTCTCTGCCTGATAATGGTCGTTTGCCCATCAGCCCGCAATGGGAAAGCTCTTTCCACCAGCCAGTGTACATTGGCAGCAGTTCTGCTTTCTGCTCTGAGAACAACCCACTCTGCTACCAGCAGAAGCTGTGAGACTTTAGCTTTGTTTATTTTCTTTACCCCACTAAGAGGAGATTGTTCCCGAAAATGCTTATAACCAATTCTCCCTTCAGGTATATGTTCTTCCCGTGGGTTCTCATGCTGTGGTCTGTGGAACATGAATAGCTCATGAAGTCATTCCTGCTGATACCCACAACGAAACATTAGAAAATCATGCAACAGTTTGCATCTCAGTGGAGAAGGACAAATATATAGCATTACCCTTTCCTCAAGACACCAAGTCCTAGATTTCCCCTCTAGCAACTGTGTATTTGCAGAGCAATCACAACTGGGTGTTTTCTTTCCCCCTCTTATTTGTGCATATTTATTTACTCCATCTTTTTTTGATTCCATTTTGGGCTTGATCCTGCAAGCACCAGCTGGCACTGTTGTGCAATTGGTTCTCCAGTGACCAAAAGTCCAATATGCTTCATGGACAAGCCACCGGTAGCTCTGTTCTCAACTGAACTCTCTTGTTTCTCCTTGCTGCAAGGCAATGCTCTCAGATACGTGTGTGTGGTGTGCAAGGGATGACAGTTGACTGGCCTGGAAGGGGACCAAGCACTCATCCCCAGGGGAAGCTGGCTTGCACGTTAAGTGGAAACTTTCATTATTTACCAACCGGTCAAAATGATTTTGCTATTGACAGGGGCTTCATTATGTCAGCCATTCCATTCTGTGAAAACATGGGCAAAACAGAGAAGAGTGGTGGTAGGGAGGGGGAAATTCCATTTCTTCCTAAATTGAGTGGAAACATCTTCAGGAAAATTAAAGAAAAACCCGAGAGGAGGAGAAGAGCAAAAGAAATAACTGTAGCCAAAGCCACTTTCCTTTTTCTTTTTCAATCTCCCTTCCAACATGCTCCTGGTAAAATCATTACAAAGGCCGTTTATTTTTAAAATTGAAAGATTGGGGAGAGTCATAATGAGATATTATGTGTAAAAGTTGCACATAAATTTCCTTCTGTCATATTTTGGGCTCGCCTAACGCATCCCCTTGGCAGGCCTGAGGGAAGCTGATCGCTTTAGTATAGATTGTGTGTGCTTCAATAATATTGCCCAAGGACACAGCTACTGGGTGGCTGAGTTGGCTACATGCTGATTTAAAAATTAGCTGGGCTTTTGTAGGCCACACTAAATTGTTCTCAAAAAAACCTCCAAACCCAAAAAACAACCCACTCCCAACAATAACCCCAAAAGTTTTATACCAGAACAAAGAAGTATGTTTGTAGCTAGACTCTTCTCCTCTTCTTTGTCTTTTGGGTAATGCAATTATTTACTTACTAGAGAGTTTTTCTCTTTCTCACCTTGATGGAGAGCTGTGGAGGAAAGGCAAAAGGAATGTGGTGTGTAATACAGAGAAAAAGTCCTGGGTTGAGTGTTTAATCTCTGGAGTCTGTCCTTACGGGTCACCCTGCACGTCTCAAGGATGTGGAGTGGGACAGTAAAATGTTATGCTACACCCTGGTCTTGGTCTCAGGTCAAAGGGATCTATCTTCGTTTTTTAAGTGTAAGGACACAAGATACCATAAATTTATTACAGAAGAGTTCTAAAACTTTTTTGTCATTGCATTTGTGATCAGGCAAATTTGAAATTTATTGTCACGTCTGCAATCTGGATGTGTGTCCCTTCTCTCAAGGGCTTGTCCTGAAGGCTATGGGAATCATGCCTGGTTTTTCTGCTGAATTTGGTGGGCCCTGATTAAGTCTCTGTTTCTTTCTTCCTCTTCTGTCCTCTTTGTCCCCATCTCTCTCTCTTTCTGAGGTTTTAGTGATTCCAGGATCTCAGCTGAGGGAGCCCCATGGCTGCCAAGAGCTGGGGCATTTCCTTTTCCTTTCCTTTCTCCGTCTAAACCAGAAACTGGTCTTCAAGGAGACAAAGACCATCAAAGAGCATAAGAATAAATAGTAATTCCTAGCAGTCTTTGCTAATATGCTTAATTTAGAGCTCTGGAGTCCAAGTCCTAGCCACATCTCCTCCGTGTTCCATTTTTTGTGAAGCACTTGACCTATTTACTTACTTTTTGACCTAAGAGGATAAGAAATATAATATGGAAAAGACATGACCAAAATGAGAGGTTTAAATAAATAACTTTTAGTGTGGGAGAAGGCCTAATTCATTGTAACTGTAAACAAGGATTTTTGATATGAGCCAGATCTGAGTGCCCTTATACTTTGGGTGAATTTGAGTGAATCTGAGCTTTGCATCTAGCCTGTGTCTCAGTCCCGTGCCAAAGGAAAACTGGAACTGGAACTTGGAAAGCCGATGCTTTAGCTCAATTGGTTCAGATAATCATCCTCTGAACAAAACCTCCCAAGGTTATCCTATTGAGAGTTATAGTTAATTAAATTAAGATTTCAGTCTTCTTCACCGATATCTTCATCTCTGGGTAGCAGCCTTGGGCAAGGTTGAAACTGAAACTTGCTTCCTTTGCTTCAAGGCAGCTTTGTCTAAAATCGACTCCAGAATCAAAAGCACCATGTGCAGCTATTAAAACTCTCTCACCGCAAGCTGCTCTGCCAGCATTTCTGAATACCCAGTTCCTACAGGTAACCCGGCGTGCTTTCATCTTCTGTGAATTGTAAAAGAAGGCATCAGGGTTTATTAAAGAGTTTGTGTTGCTAACGTGTCATACATCACGCCATTAATTAAGAGAAATTCCTTTTTTCCCCAGTTGGGTGGCTACATAATGCTGCCAGCACGTATATATTATCCATGTCTCCCCACCCTGGCCTAACCCAAATGCTGCATGACTGATTGTACCCCAGAGAAGCTCCAGCCTCTTCAGGTAATTCAATTGCTGAGTCTCCAAAACCAAGGAATTAAAGAAACCTCTGCACTGGGCTCTGCTCCCCTTGTAATTAGTACCAGAGTGAGCAGAGTGAAGTGGGGTGCGGCGTGTACATGTGTTCCCAATCACAGCCCACACAATGAAAATGTTTTCTTTCTGGGACAATCTGAAGAAACCTCACAGCGATCTGGGGCTTTTTTATGTATATGTGCCTATGTAATAGTAATAATTATCCTCATTAGAAAGTTAACTCCAAAGCTCTGTGACATGCTTTAAAAATCGGTGGGGAAGCTGAACGATGCGCCAAAGAATCCCAGCTCACGCCCCATCTCTCACATCGCCCCAGGAGTTCGGGGCAGCGTGCTCGGAGCGGGGCCAGGCGATGTGTGCAGCACCAGGCTGATGTTTGCCTGCCTTGGGCTGGGGCTGGACCCTTCAGATGGGTACATCCTTTGTCCCTCTGTTTCCCCGCTCTGCACAGCACATGGAAACTGGTTGCTTTTGTAACATTTTTCCACCCAGCTCTGATCCCACAGCGGTCACAGAGGGTTTTATTTATCCAGGGTGGTTAAAGAAGCAGCGTGTGCTCACCTAACTGTACCCCGCCAAATTTCTGTGCTTCTCTCCAGTGCTCCCCCTCTGAGCATCAGGGACACGTAATGGGATGCTGGACCATTATTTTACAGAGAGCAACAATATTCTCCCTCAGCCAGAGCCACAGGGTATAATTAGAGCTGTTCAGGAATTTTGTCATTAAAAGTCTTTTGGTTGGAAAATGTCAATTCTTTGAAACAAATGTTTTGGAGTAAAGGGGAAGGTTTCTTGTGTCAAAGAGGGACAAACTCTGGAATAACCACTAGCCCTGGGTAAAGGAGAGCAGTGTTCAAGCCCCAGCTCCAGATTTACATATATAAAACACCAGCAGTGAAGGATTCTGTGCTCACGGGCAAACTGCAAAGCAAGGGTTTCAGAGAGATCCTTCCTATCTGACAGGGGACTACTTTAAGTTTAAGAACTTGTGTGGCTCTCAAAAATAAGAGCATTTCTTTAAAAGGGACTTTTGAAAACCTGGGCAGGGAGGGATAACCTTCAGAAGTGCTCTTGCTGAAGTGATCTCACTGCTGGTGGTTGTTGGGGGAACACCTGAAGCTCCCCAGTCACAGTCCTGGATACCAAAAACCATCCTGCAAGCAATTAACAGCCTGGCACTATTATTGCATTGCTAACTCAGTAATGGCATTAACAGAAATCCCACACACCACTAGCTAACAGTAACAACTCGTTCCACCATGAAGATAAAACTGCTCTGTTGGAGGAGGGATGCCTGACCTAATAAGCCATTAGCTTACATCCCACAAGTGATAGCTCACAGGCGAGCATCACTTTGGTACCCAGCGCTCACCTCAATTACCTAATCCTGCCCAACCATGGCACTCCCAGCAGTAACTTCAGCATACCAATCAATCTGATTGACAGGAACAGCAGAGCTGCAGATACCCTATAGAAGTATCACTCTCTAGGTATGTCCTGGGCTGGATGGGGAAGGAAGGTATGAGGAAAGCTATTTGGAAGGCAAGCTAAATTTTCAACCTCTGTGCAATATAGGATATAACAAATTAACTGGAGTAGGCAACCATGCAACATACTTCATTATGTTAGCTGAGCTTACCTTCTGATCTATACATGAAAAAAATAATACATGCCTTTTTTTTTTCTAAATAATTTTGCTACTAGTCAAGGACTTAGGTTTATTACAGGATTCCTGCTTCTGTGAAATCTACCCAGTTCTCAGGGAATGGCTGGCTTTGATGAATACTCAGATATGAAGGAATTCTGATGGACCTTTTCAATGTTTTCAGAAACAAAGCTTGTTTCTCAGTTGAAGGTGAGTTATGTTTTAAAATTTGAATAGTGAGTGCATGGGGGGGGGGTGTTAAAAAAAGGTCAAATAGAAAACAGGCAAATTCTGAAATAGTCATGTTCTGAAATTCTCTATTGACCTGATATCTTTATTGTATGTGCTACAGTTATTGCTGCAAAGGGAAATTACTTGAGATAATTCCTTTTAAAAAAAAATCAATTGAAAGAAGTGATTCAGAAATTTCAGGAAATCTGGAATATGAAAAAATGTTTTCCCTTTTCTTGAATGTCATTTAATGTTGAGTTTTCATTGAGCTGAGTTTCCCCCCATTTTAAAGATTTTTAGTTTGCATTTTTTTTAAAAAAAAAGGCTTGCAAATCCATGTGGTGGTCACTGAGGACTTGCACGACTGGAAAATGTTGCTAGGAGCTGCAGATCCAAGAAATCAAACAGAGGAGCTCACAGTTTTGAGGGAAGTCCAGAAATTGGAAGAGAGTGAGGAGATCCCTGAGTCACTACTGCCAGGGTCTGGGGGTGTCAAGGGGGATGGAAAATTAATATTTGGGTTTAGGGACACTGCAGGAGAGTAAAGAAGCCACAAGGGATTGGAAGGATGAGTGCACCAGGACAGAGAGAAGTAAGAAGCAGCATGAAGGGTGATTTTTATTGATCTGAGTTTGTTTCAGTATGGTATTTCAAGGGGATTGGGAGGCTTGGTTACCCCATCCTGACATCAAACAACAATGTCTGCTTTAATGCTTTTTTTCTCTCTCTAAAGTCTGATTATTCAGAACTCATTTCAAATAATTAAATATGGGATGTCAACTCATTCAGGTTAAATCTTAACATAGAGTGCAGGGTATGGGGAGCATCGCTCCTGAGCCTAAATCATGTGTGAACTCTGCAAATCCTTTGGCTTCTCTTTGCAAACTTCCCCAGATAAAAACAGTTTTATTTTTAGGAATGGCTTCTTCCGTCCCATTTTCAGGAACACTTTGACATCTATTGCCAGGTCATCAGTTCAGTAGTGTGGGGGTTTCCTTACGATGTTTAGGAAGCAAAAGACACCAATAAGCACACCAGTTACCCTTCAGATAACCACACTTCAGATTTTTGGTAAGTTTTCACACTAAGCCCTGTTTTGACTCGTGTAGACTTTTTGCTCTAGAGTTTAGACAGAAACAGAACTCAGTAAACTTGAGTTTAGCATAAGGGGAATGTCTGAAGCAACAGATAGGTTCTGACCAAATCTCAGTCTGCAGCTGAGATTTGCCGCTGTGTCTGCACTATCTCAAGACCAAATGGCAATTAATGGCCAAACACCCTCTTAGTATGCACAGAACTAGAATGAGCTTCTTGGAGTAAACCCTCAATGCTTGGTTTAGGCTGATATTTTTAAACCTGGAAGCAAAATCATCAGAGTTGTGCTTTCACAGGCACAAAATCTGAGGCATTTCATACCTGCAACTCTATTTTCAGAAGTGTTTGTGCGTTTTACCACCCTGTTTCGTGAGGACTTTTGCAGGAAGGGCTGTGCCCATGGCCAGATCTGCAGTGCACAGACACTTTGGGAACATATTAGCTGCTATTGAGCCACCTGAACTAGGTGCACTTTTTGCGTGCACAATTAACCACTCCAAAATTTTGTCAGCAAAGGAATCATTATGTTCCTGAAAATGTTTATTCTATAAATATTGTCCTTTCTGGTTCAGTAGTGTATTATTCTCATTCCTTTTGTACAGCCATAAAAGTATCCCTGCTCTTGCTTTTCTGAACTGGTGTAGCTGGCATGTGGAATGCAACAGCTGGTTAACTCTGCAATGATCCAAGAGCAGCAGAAGACAAGGAGTGCAGAGGGGGCTGCCTTCTTCTGCCAAGTGTAGAACTAAGCAGCTGCTTTGTATTTTCACACCAACAAAAATGCTTTGTTAACTGCTTCGCTGCTGAGGTACAGGGTATATATGCAGGGGTATTGTTGCTGGCCTGCAGAGTTACTCAGCTTCAAGGGGCTTAGTGATTCAGTGATTCTCCTCTTGTTCCAAGTAGTGGCTGACAGCATGAAGGACAAATACTCCCATCACAGGAGAATAATTGTAGGACAGTATTCAAAGAACTTTATTTTATTGCATTGAGCATACCCATATGGGCAAAAAATCTCCCCTTAGAAGAATACTCCTAAGATTGCAAATGCTTAAAAGCTGGGAGACACCAACGGAGAAATATGCCTTTTGATCATCTATAATTGTATACAGTAATAGACTTATAAAAGGATGGGGTGGAAGAGACCTTAAGATGTCTTCTTGTTCTCCCTGACTCAGGGCAGGATTGGCTTAATCATCTAACAGTTGTCAAACCTGTTCCCTAATGTCTTAAGTTCTCCTGATTTTTTTCAAAAGAAGTGTGGCTTTTTGGGATCCTAGGGAGGTTGCATTAAACCTTTTCAGAACTGAAGATCTTCATCTTATTATGATAATGGGATGGTGAACAAGGAAACAACTCTTAATTAAAAGGCAGGTGAGGTTCCTCTGTTTTGAGTAAAAGTACCAGAAGTGATACTGAGAAGAGAGAATTTTGCTCTTCAAAGGAAATACAGCCTGGAGAAACTAAGATAAGAATTACAAGGGCAGAAGTTGAACCCCATGTAGTATATTTGCATCCGACGTTGCTCCTACTTTGCTGGTGCATGGAGGCTGTGGCAAGGGCAATTAGAAAGAGACTAATCAAGAGTCTTAAGAAGTTGTGTCTGATGTGCACTCATGTACAAAGAGATGGTGTAGGGGAGGTGCAGTTGCAGTTTCTGGAACAAGTGAAAGTTTCTGGAACAAGTGAAGAAGAAAGTTCATGAGACTGTGAAGTGCCAGAAACCAGCTGTGGGTAAGGTGCTGGAGAACCAGCTTGTGTGGCCTGTGGCAGTGGTAGAAATGCTGACCTTTTTGCAAGTCTCTTCAGCAGCTGGAGAAGCTGGGATATGAGTCCCTGATGGGACACAGTATTGAAGTCTTGAATAGAGTGGAGCACAAGCTCATTGGTCACTGTACTCGGGATATTCAGCAGTAAATTAAATGGATCTAGTTGGGCTTTGAAATACATTGTGTGTAACTTGGGGTGTCTGTGAGGGCTCTACAAAATTCAGAAAACTGCAGATGGGAAGGAAACATTTGCTTACAAAGTGATGTGAGGAAATGGGACAGCCTTCACCCCAGTGAGCATGCAGCTGGGAATCACGAGGCACCAGGGTTCAAGCTGAGTATTTGCATTTAGCTCCCAGAGTCTGATGTGCAGGGCAAGACTTGCTGAATTCTGGACAAAGACAAGGCAATTAGAGAGTGATCCAGCAGCAATGCTTTGTCTTGTATTTACTCATGACCTGTTTAAAGTCATCTTTGAGTCTGACTTGCTAAACAAACCTTTCTTAACGCTTCTGAAGTTTTTTGAAGGATGGAGGGGGAATGAAGCAAGGTGAGACTGACAAACAGTGTGAACTGTTTTGGGGGACACAGTGACTCTCCCTAAAGAGACAGCAGCTTCTTGAGGGATATGATTAAGGACACCAGGGGATGGAGAACATTTGCAGCCAGGCTGCAATAGGTCAGTGTGGGGGCTGGAAAGGTCAAGTGCCAAGCCTGGTACCTTCCCTCAGGCACACACCAGAAGAAAAGAGAACAGATAGTTGGAATGCTCTTTGTGGATCAAAGCTTCACATTGGTGCCTAGTGAGTTTGTTGCAGGTAAAAGCATTGCTAAGAGTAACAGGGAGGACAAAGTCATGGCACACCAGGCTCCTCTGCTTTGGTAAATTTGCAAAGCACTTGATGAGTGAAGCTGTGAACTGCAGGAAGTGGGTTGCCTTGGGAGGTAATGAGATGCACTCCTGGATCTGCCTCTGCCATGGAGCCTTGGAGTAGGGCTGATCACAGCTTTCTCATGGCATCAGGTGCAGTGGGTTCCCCGTTTTCTGCAGGTCTAATCAGTTTGCTACGGTCTGTGTCACAGAGATACTGGACCCTGACCCATCTGGAGGTGTTAGAACAGGGCCTTGAGCCTAAGAACCACCGTGTAACTTCAACTTCTGAAAACACTGCATCTCCATTATCTCATCTCAGCCAAACCAAACTCACAGTGAGTAATCATAGTCTCTGAGCCTCAAGACCTCATACTTACCCAGCTTCATCAGACTGCTCTGAAGAAACATTGATGGGTGCTTGAAAAGCACTTGGATGCTGTTGTAAAAAACCTACTGACATCTACAGACATGAATAATTCTGTACCTCTGGTGGTGTGTCTAGGCATGGGAAACACAGAATATGAAATAGATGGTCCTTCAGAGAGCAACATCTAATCTCTGTCCTGAAAATTTAGAGAGGGCTTTGGAGAAAACCAGTGTATGACCAGCTAATGAAGGCTGTATCATGACCTGTACCAGCAGCTCAGGGTGCTGTGTCCCCAGTCTGCTGTGGTTTGCCACGAGTGCTCCTCTGCCACCCACCTCCTTATCTACAACACCGAGAATTTAGAAACAGGAGCAGCCTGTTTCTGAAGGGATCGCCAGCAGAGCAAAAGCTGAGACAATCTTGCCTCAGTCAGGAAAAAGACATTTCAAGAGGAAGTAATTATATCTTCATGACATTAAGCAAACCCCCCAACAATTTAGTGAAGGACCTGCTTGCTCTCTCATACTCATTTCTTGCTCTGTCTTACTACAAAAGAGCTTGATCTTGCATTTGGAAATCCTGGGTAACGTGATTTCCAGAACTTGGTGTAGGGATTTCTGCTCAAAACTGCAAGAGCTATGTGTTCAAACACACCAGCTCTGGGTCATCCAATTCTCACAGCTCCATTATTATTCTGAAGAAAAAACCCAAAACAAACAAAATAACCTATATATATATATATATATATATATATATATATATATAAAAACCCTGAGATGTTGAGCTGCATTTTCAACTCCTGTCACAGTTTTCAGAAAAATGGTAAAGTATGTGTTTAACTTTGCATATACTGAGAAGCTTCTCTGAGAATTTCACTGCCACCTACTTAAAAATAAGCACAAACTGTGCATCACCAAACAAGGGGAGTCACTATGGCTTTGGGTAAACTTAAGCAATTAGCCTTGAAGCTTTGGTGAATCTTCAGGTGTTTGTCAGTTAGAACTTGGCCCTCAAATTAAATGGCAGCTCCAAGCATCCCCCACAGCAGGGAGGACTTACCACATCCAGATCAGGTCCTGATTCAAATATGGTATAGAGCATATCTTTTCACAATCTGATAGGGGATGAGCTGGCCTTTTAGACAGATTTTTGGATATTCAGTGCAAATGAATCTCAGTTATGTATTACTAACTTATCACATGGCTCCAGGAAAAGAGCATGGGGGGGAATGATACTTGAAACATACATTTTTTAAAACAAATTTTAGTTTTAAGAAAACCTAGATGAAATATGAGTTGATTCTCCTTCAGCCATTATTTAGTAGACATTTTTAGACATTATCTATCTATTTATTTCCCTCTGAGACCACTCGAGAGGAAGGAAAATGCAGTTAGTCCATCACTTCCCCGGATAAAGAAAGATGCCAACTCTTAATAAAGCATCGATGGCACCCCAAGGGGACAAAAAGAGATTTGCATCCCAGTGGCCCAGCTGACAGACCACATAAGTTACTGCATCGGCAGTGAGGTGCTGTCAGAGAAAGGAGGATGATGAGAGAAGCTGGAGCAAAAACATGATTTGCGCTGGCTTGCAGTGAACAAGCTAAGCTGTGTAAAAATGAATACATGAAATTAAAAGGATTAATGGGACAAGTTAGTGCAGGGGAGAAGGGAAAGTCCCCTGTTTAGGCACTTCTGCCAGGTTCCACCCAGACAGGTTATTTTTTAAATTTTTTTTTTAACTTACTTTCTTTTGTAAGTGAAATTTCAGTTCCCCCACCCCCATGTCCACCTGGATAAGCCCTCTGAGCTTTTAAAATTTGCTTTTCTTTTGAAAAATCATGGTGGTTTTCACAAAAGCCTGAAATGTTGGTTTGGTACAGGGAAAGCTAATGACATGTTAGCCATCAGAAATCATCCAGTGAGTTCATTTGCATCGAGTGCTCCTCTTAACCTCATGTTGTGAATCACTTTCAAATAGCCATGCTGCTTCACCCCGGGGCTGGCCACCGTTCAGGACTGAGCAGGGTAGTTTCTGTGTGTGCCATGAAGGCCTTTGAAATCACTCATGATAAAGATGTACAGATGGAAAGCTTCTACTGTTCTAATCACAAAGAAGGGGTTAGATATTTTTCTCCAATGACGTTTTGCTGCAGAGCACAGCCCGTTCTTTCCAAGCCTGCCCACTCCCACCTCTGAAGTTAAACAAAGTTATCTCTATATATGCAGCGTTTGCCCCATTAGGTGGTTGGGATATTTCAGTACTATACCTGGTTTTCATCTTGCAAAGGGCAATTACAACCTTCACAAGGTGAAAGTCATTTCATACAGCAGAAAGCTGACTAATTGAGGGAAAGGGATGATACTTGGGAAGGAAAAACAAAGCTGTGACATGTAGAATTACATATAAAATGAACTTTTTTTTTCCTCCTCATAAAATTCTCAACAAGTGAACTCCAGATGTCAGCATTTAAACATTGTCAGGTAATGCTTGTAGTACTGAGCATCTGCAGACCCACAGGGAATTCAGCGGTGTTGCATGCTCCTAACCTGAAGGGCACAGTGAGCATGGAAGAGCTTATGGTAGACGAGCCAGAAAAAGTGAAGACCAGGGAATGTTGGCACTAATTTGGTTCTGTTTCTTTCTCACTTTAAAAATAGCTGCTACAAGTTGCAGCTGTCTTAGATTAATCAGAATTTAAGATGATGTAGATATTGGTGCCATAAAAAAGAAAAAGAAAAAAGAAGAAAAAAAGATGAAAGAAAAGAGAGGTGAGGTGAGGAGAGGAGAGGAAGAGAAGAACAATACCAAAAATAAACCTTGGAAGTCTATAGGTACAGTAAAAATCCACTCATCAACATAGGCTTTCTAGTTTCAGTGATCATCATCAACATAATTTCAGTTTCAGTCATCATTGCTTCCTGCTAGACTGAAGCTGCGTGGATAGGTCTGCACCTCTGTACTGCTGCTGTGACACTGGTGGCTTCTTGCAGGAGAAACACCATTGTCCTCCAGGTCACTTCTTCAACCATGCCAGCCATATTCAGTCCTCAGTGAAGTGTTGCAGACTGTGTGTAGCTGAAATAGTCGGTTATATCACCTTGAAAGGTGAAGTGGCTTCTCTGCTTGTTGGGGGAAGAGGTGGGAGGTGGCAGCTTGAAGCTGTTGCTGCTATGCCAGCTCTGACAAGCACGTTTGATCTTTTTGTGGAATTTTTTACATCCTTTTTTTCTGTGGCTTATCATTGTCTTTGATCTAGAAGAAAATTTAAGTCAATTTTGGAGGTCTTGCTGCTTCTTGTGTCTTTAAAACAAGAGACCAGTTTGTATCTACTGAAGGAGATTTACAGAACAGCTTGAAGATTTATAAGCCAATCCTTATATTCCTGGAGTCCAGTCAAAGGAGGCATTAGCATGAAACCTTGTATGGATCCACTGGGAACGTTAGATTTTTTCTACTGGATGTGTCAAGGTTTTATTCAGCAATGCAAGCTTTTCCTCCCCTGGTCATCACTGTCTTTCTCCATGCCCACATGTCCAAATATGAGCACATACAAGCAAGGCTCTACATATCACCAGTGGAAAACAGGGTAGCCAATGTTAATCCCCCAGTTTTGTGAGAACACTTTGTATGAGTGGAAAAAAATATACCTTGAAGAGTTATCAAACATAGCAAATGCTAACACGCAAGTCTTGCTGCTGAGGAGAATTAAAGCTGAGTTGGACTTGGCCAAAAGGGTAATGAAAGTCAGAGCTGGAAATAGAGAGAGAAGTATACTTAAAAAATAATGTTTTGCTTAGATTGTCGAATTGTGGTCAAAGGAATGAAAAAGGGGACAGGGCTGTTGCTAGGAGTTTTGCTGTGACAGGGAATGTATGTGTAGGAACATCTGGTATGTTTGGTCCTAACACTCCAGGTCTTTTACCATATCCTGCTCAGCACTGCTGAAGTAAACCAGGTGTAAGTGGTTTCAACAGAACAGCCAAAACCACATCTTACTTGGAGAAATCGTGTCTTGAACATGAAGGCTTTGTTCTCTAGGGCCAGAGCTCCTCTCTCCCCACTGGTAGTCCATGGAAGTGTTTACAGAGGCCAGCAGCCCAAAGGAATTGAATTCAGGATCTTGAAAGCTTCAGTCTTCGCAAAATAAACCTTCAAAGGAGATTCAGAACTATCAGCAACAAAATACTTTCTATTCTCATCCATGGCAGCCCCCTCCATTCCTGTCTCATGTTTACTTAACAATTTAAAAAATAAATCCATTGCTTTGAGCTCAAGGGATTGATATTTTTAAGGTCTGTGGGGTTTTTTTCCATGTACACTTCCCATAATATCCTACATTTTCTTTTTCCTTTTGTTATTATACTTTAACCATCATTTGCTCTTGTTGGCAATTACAGCTCTTGCTTTTTCCTTATGTGGGTAATACGATAGGTGAGGTGAGGAAATGCTGATGACAAAAGCTCCTATGCTCTTCTTTACCTGAGTTGTCCAAATTGTTGCCTCTTTTCCACATGGGAGATTTGGCTTAAAATAGATCCAAAAGGCCATATTTTCAAGTATCAGCACTTGGGCTGTTCCTGCAGTGTCAGTTCCCTGTGCTGTTAGCACTGAATTGATGTGAGCCTCACAAAGAACAGAGTCAGGAGGCTGTTTAAGTTTCATTAAAAAATAAATAAAACCCAAATCTCTGGGATCTACTTAATTGGCCCCAAAACTGGACAAACACCAGAGCTAATTGGAACTATTTGCTCCAAATTACTTGTGTGAGTTTAGCTCTTTGCTTGCTTACTGAATAGTTCAGAAATCAAACCAAATATACGGAGCAGACCTACAGTTCTGGAAAAAAATTACCAGGAGGATTTTTGCTGCCTCTGTGTAGTTGGATTTGATTATTATTGTCTGATGAGACTGATTGCCAATATCACATTATGTTGTTTCTGTTCCCTCCTTGTGTGGCTGAAATTTTTCCTATGTGGGGGTGAGGAGGGGAGTAAAACCCAGAAGAAATTAAAAACAAACAAAAAATCCATAATGACCTTTTGCATATTTTTAAAGGGAGTTCAAGCCCGCTTTTCTAACTGTATCTCCTGTCTAACAAACAATATTTATTCTGTTACAGGCATTTTTTCTTTTTTATTTAATGAATACATACTAGAAAAGCCCTTGCCTCACCTGGGTTTTCCTACATGCCCATGAATGCTTGCAGTCAGTCATAAACACCAGACTAGAGCACCTTAAAAAGTGGAAGCCAAGAGAAAGAAAAAAAGACCAATTCATATAGTATTTGTTTCTCCTGTTCAGATGCCTGTCAGGCCACACTGGAGATGGTTCTCAGCAACTTCCCAACTACAGGATGAAGTTTTTAGTGGTTTATCCCACTTTTCTCACTCACCAGTACCTAACTGGTGATCACACGCTAATAACCCAGCTCTGGGCATGAACTATGCTGGTTTTCTGTCTGTAACATTCCCAGCAGGAAAAGTTTCTCTGGTTGAGAGCATCTCCTGTAACTAGGAGCATCTTCTCTTGCCATTTCTCAGGGCAGATGCCAAGGCAGCAGGTTTCACAGGAAGACAAGGCAATGGTGAAAGACCACATCTCACCAACTACTTCTATTGCAGGCCTCCAGTGAAGAATTACAATTTCCCCTTAGCCAGAGGTAGATAATTATTTGAGGGAATTGATGTCCATTGGGTCATCTGAGAGGAGGCTAGTAACTCTTGAAGCACTAACACACAAGGAGACATGGGGACACATCAAGAGTCTAGCCAGCATCCCTGTGCACAAGGCAGTGCTGTATCCTGAGCACACCCATGGCACTCACATACATGATCCAAAGGCTGGTGGGTCCTGCAGGACTGAGCACTGCTCACCTGAACTGCAACAGAATTTATCCCTCCTGCCCAGCCAGGGAAGGATGCCCGTGACACAGAGGTCTTATTTTCAGGGCTCTCTTTATTTTTAATGGTCTGACAGTAGGAAGACCCACACAGAAAATAAAAAAGTATTTTCTCAGCACACCCACTTTATCAGGACTGCATGACAAGGCTACCTGAAAAACACATTAGAAACACGTGGAGGGAAAAAGAAAGAGAAAGATGCTCATCAGTGTTGTTCTTACTGCTTACGTTCCCCTTTTGCACCTCCTTGAAACTAGCTTTACATGGCAACTATCCAGGTTTGCTCCATGAGGAGGAGACACCACGCTCCTCATGGCTGAGTGCGTGGTTAGGAGGCTCCTTGCTGCAGAACATCTCTGGGTCTCCTGCAGGGCAAAATACATCACACAGGGCGACTGATTTTCGAACCACTTCAGCATGCCATTGCTTGTGCAAAACACGTGTCCAGCCACCAGGCTTGCATAAATTGGCTGTAAATAGTTAATTAAATACATTTGTACCCCACCACCTGATTTGCATGCAGAATTGTCAAAACAGCATGCTAAGATTAGACACAATGTACTCCCCGAACACAATTGTGCCACTGAAACAGTCTGAAAATCTGGCGCATTGAGTTAAATTTTCACATTGTGCCTTCTTGTGTAATAACAATAATCTCCTCTGCCTTGGAGTATAATCGCAATAAAGGGCTTTTTGTGATTCATTCAGTGTTTATTCACTCAGTAAACAGCCCTTTATTGCTTTTTATACTACAAAGCAAATGAGATTATTGCTTAAATTGTCCGGTAGCGACTAGCTTCTGTCCTCTGGCTTGCTTGTTCAGTTTGTTTTTGTGTTGTGGTTTTGGAAAAGAAAACTTGTTTAAAATTAGCTCCCCAATAAATCACAGTAACAATGAAGTGAGAGTTTCTGCAGTGTGACAGATTTGTAGCTTTTTATGTTTGTAATGATGATGATATGTTTTCTAGCTTATTTATTCCCTTCTGTCTTCGTTGTCCCAAAATCTGATGTCTGCTTCTGTGAAGAAAATCCGAAGATGCTGGAGTTTGGGATGGGGGAACTTGCCATCCTTGGACTGCACAGCTGCCTCTGCGGTATTCCCTCGATGGAAAGTGCAGGAAAGAAGCAAAGAAAGTAAGCAGGGAGGACTTGGATTCTTGGTCAAGAGGCATCAACTCTAGTTCACATCCTATCTTGCTCCTCAAAGCTTGGGTGATTTCCTTCGCTCATCTGTGCCTATATTATAAGGTTGGTGACATTATCTCCTTTGTAATGTGCCCCAAGGTCTTTGGGTGGTTAGCAACAAGTACTTTTTGCTACTTGGCAGTTCTCCAAGTGGTACCCAAGAGTAGCTGTTCTCAGCATGCTGTCTCCCTTGAAAAGGTATGATGGAGCAGCTTTGCAGGCCTCAAAATAGGATTTTAGTATTCATCATGGAGAAGACCAAGTCAGCTGTAGCCAACATTTGTTCACTCATTCCTTTCCTGAGTGTGCAAATGGAGCAGCCCATAATTATCCCCCACCAGGAGGCCAAGTGGCGTATTCACCAAGAGAATGGGAAAGACTATTTCTCTCTTTCAGGCAGTAACACGTAAATGGCATTTCTTATTTCAGTCCTGCCAACTTTCAGATGTTAGCAAAGCATTTCACTGATAATTATTGATCTTCTGTATTTATAGAAAGCTAGGACCTCTTGCAATTCAATATTCAGGAGATGCCAATTTTCTGTGAATACCTGAGAATGACTTGGTCAGTTTCCATTTCTGTAATTGCTTCTGTATTGCTGGGGCGTGAATTGCATTCTTTAACGTTTACCTAGAAATGGAACATGGGTGAGGAAGCTGCGCCCTGAATTTCTTTCTGAAGCCAGGTATGTTGTTTTCAACTTGGGCACTTTGAGCATTAACGTTTGACACCAGTTACTCACATCTGGTGTCAGCTTCCACGCTGAAATGGATACTTTAAATTAATTGATCAAGAATTGCAAATTGGGGCTCTCAACCTGTTAAATATGCAACTGGGTCTGTATTTTCTCTAATGGGCTCTATATTTTCTGCAGAAATCTTTGCATTTAGCTAGTCTTGACAGCTTTTGAGTGACCATATTTCTCCTTTGGGTAATAGTGTTTCGATTTAGCTCTATTTCCTCTTCCGTGTTGTTACATTCAGTTATCTTATTAGTTTATAGCACCCATTTTTACCCTAACCTAGGCAGTGACATGGTTCTTGAACAGACATGGTTTGACATCTCAGCGCTGATCTAGCTGTTCCCAGGATAAATCTGACACGTGAGCTGGTGTGTACTGTGTGCCCGACCTTGCTCTTTCTGCTTGTTGGGTAGCCTACATGCTGCAGAGGTTGATCTCACTGATCATCTCCCAGTACTTGAAAGTGAGAGGAAGGCCTGGAGCACCGTGATATTACTGTTTTGATGGCAAAATCTCCAGAGGTTCCTGGCTGGGATGCTAGAGTATAAAAGCTGTCCTGATCCCAGAGCAAAAAAGAAATAATCTTTAAACACCCCGTATTGCTTTGATGCTAAAATAATTCTTAATTGTCACCCACTGTGTATCATCATCTGTATGTATATAGAAGGGGAGATTTCAGAGTCAGTACAGACAGCGTAGCAGTGCCCTCCCTTTGGGTGCAAGAGGCAGGCAGACATCAAATCATCAGGGAGGCCAATGGACACCTCTCGGTTTCTCTCGTGCCAGTGGCACTTGCAGAGGTGATGGCTCAGAGCAATGCTCTGTGCATTCCAGATCTGCGTTGCAATAACGTGCTCCCTTGCAGGCAGCGTGTGCACTGTTCCCACCCCCTGCCTGCAGCGAGAAGCTTCCCTGTGAGACCTCTGGCAGTTCTGGCACTGACTCCTGTACGGATGTGACATGTTGGGTTTCACCTGGCTTCATAGTTTCCATACATAAGAAACTTGCTAAGTGCATGGCCTCATCTGTGATTAGATTTTTGTTTCACAGGAAAACAGTGATTTATGAAGCATATTTTTATGTGGTAACCAGAAAATGTTTCCATTTAATGATTGGACAGTGTACTTTCCTTTATCAAACCTGCTTGAAAACATTTTATTGGTTTAAGAATACATTCTCACTGGAGATTTGTTGCTTTAGCCACATTTCATTTTAAAAGGGCTCCACTCTGCTTTGCTAAAGCTTTCAGGTTGCTGGATGAAGCGTGCAGTTAGTTGGAATAAGGTGAGGAAACATGAGCTGATGGTCAACATGCCAAGCAGGAACTTAGAAGTGTTTCTTCAACTACATTCCCTGCCTGACACTAGGTTTTTGGGTGCCCTGGAGCAAGTCACCTTGCCTCCAAGCACATCAACTCCCGATCCAAAGGAGGAGAACAGTCCTATTCATTTTCCCTTGGGATCCCTCAGCCTGGTCATCAATTATGACTGCAGACCCTTTATTGGCGGCTATGGTTCTCACTGGGGCTTGCTGGGTGACCAGCATGGTAAGGTTGTGCAGACCCAACAGTCACAGAGCATTAATTTATCATTCAAATAAATCAAATAAAAGAAATATTAATTAATCTTTGCTCCAGAAAAGAGCTCTCCACAGAGCTCTCTGCGAGCCCTCAGTAGAGCCTTGGAGGTACTAGAAATGCAGCATCTCTTCGAACACAGCCCATGGACATGATTAAAAGAACCGCCTCAAATCATCCCAAGTTTCTCACTATTAAACAGCAGCTACAACAGCTCCTTCTCTTTTTGATTTTCTTATTCTTTCTTTTTTTTTTTTTTTTTGAACCTGGCAGCCTCAGTCAATAAGCCATAAGCGCCTAGCTAAGAAGAACTGCTGTCATCAGACAAAAAGGCCTCCAAGTCCACATCCCTAACAACCTATTTTAATAACAAGAGCAATAACGGGATTTATTATGCATGCGGCTTTCTGCAATCATTTCTGAAGAGAAAATTAGTTTGAAGCCTCAGGCGACAGTTGAACTCTCAGAGGCGCCTAAAATAAAATAAGGGGGGGGGTGGAAAGAGGGAAGGGGCTGAAAAAATAATAACTGGGGAAAAAAAAGTGTGATGGGAAAAGTTATTGGAGCAAACATGGCAGTAAACTTTATCTGTGACTTGCTCTTGTCCTCTGGAGGGAGAGCGAAGTTGTTGGGAGCTGTGTGGGACTGCTGGGCTGTGTGGCTGGGGTGCCAGCACTGCGCCACTGCGGGGCCCGTGGGACACGGGCCTGCACGAGCTGTGTGTGGCATAGGCCCAGCCACTCAGTTTACTGCACAGGTAGATGGTGATAAATTCCAGAGGGGCTCCGTGCCCAGGAGTAAATCTCAGCGCAGCCAGAGGGTTAAAAGGGGAAACAAAGAAAAAAAAAAGGATTAAAGAAAGAAGAGGAGGAAAAGGGTGTGCTGCTGTAGGCAGGAGGGGTAAGAGCTGCTGGCTACAGGTTAGGGGCAGGAATGAATCCAGTTCTCCTGAGCTCTACAGGTGTCTGCCCTAGGCACCCACTGCTACTGCATCCACACCTACCCCTTCGCAACCACCAGAAAATCACCTCTCCTCCCAAACAGAGGAGAAACAGATGTCCACCTTGAAACAGAGCTTTAGGTACTGGCACCCACCTGCCCTGAGAGATTGACAGCATCCTCTGCTGCACACAGGGAGAGGGGATGAGGTTTGGGAATGGCAGGAGGATACTGTGCCAATTCACACCAAGGGCCCTGGGCTTTATTCTAACCAAAGGTTTGTCAAGCTGTGAACAGGTTCCTCGCAGGCATGCTGGCCAGGCTGAGATACAGCCTGAAACCTAGAAATTACGTCGGCATGGTGCTGGGATCTGCCTCTCAGGGGGTCCCCAGCACTGTGCAGGATGGTGTCTTGTCAGCAGCAAGGATCCAGGGACAGACAGGGTTTCTCAGGGACAAGGTTGACTTTTCTGCTGCCTTGCAGTTGGTTTCCCCAACACAGGGTGAACCAGCACTGATGGACTCTGGTGCCCCACTACCAAACCATCTCCTCTCCCTCCTAACACCCAGCAGAGCTTTGCTCTGCATTCCCGTTTCAGACAAGCCCTTGGCAGAGGAGCAGGACTTGAGGGCAATTAGTAGACAACTGTTACTTCTTAAATAAAGACAATACCAAGAGATAAGAGTGTGATAGTATATATGTGTGTGTGTCCCCACCCGAGAAAGACAAAGCTGGTACTTTCTTGAAGGTAGGCTTGAGTGTTGATTTTTGTGGGGGTTTTGTGGGGGTTTTTTTTAATTCTTGGGATTTTTTTCCCCCTTCCTGAGAAAATGCATGAACTGGAGTGCTGGAAACAGTGTGACCCAGCTGACTGAGACCAGTAATCTCAAACTTGCTATTAGATGCTCCTTCTTTTTGGGCTCTGGTTTGAGGACACATTAGTTTACTTCAACTCTGGAGTTTGAGGCCACCCCTTTTGAACTGTAAGAAGTGGCCAAAGAAAATAACCTGTGGTTATTGTTTGAAAAGTCATCATACCAGAAAAGTATAAGATCACTTAAAGGCAACATCAGAGCACAGGGTCTTCTGCTGGCTTCATCCAGGGCCTTGGCTAACCAAATAATTCCATAGTGATATTTATGGCTTGTATATAAAAAAGAAAATGGTCTGAAATCCTGTGGCTGTTTGGTACCCGTGTCTTTAATGTCTAACTGCTTATTCATTCTAAAATGTGGGATTTAGTAAGACAGTTATTCTGTGTTATTTAAATACCAATTGATTATTAAAAACATATTTATTTATAACTACAAATTATAAAGTACTTGGGGAAGTGCAGCCAATCAAATCAGTGTACTGCCTGATGAACATCCTTTTCTAACCCCATCTTTATATATATATATATATATAAAAGTGGTTGACTTATGCAGAGGGAATAAAACTAACTTAACTGCCTTTATGGGTCATTTCTTTCTTTGATGAATACTTGTAACTCCCTTTAACAGTAATAGGACCTTTGCTTTCCAACTGAGCAGAAAATAAACAGACCTCTCTGTAGGGGCTCTATTGCCTTTTGGGGGGCTCTGAGCAAGGTTAAGGAGAGGTGGATGAAATGTTCTCTGCTTTAATAAAGCATGCCTAAAATATTCCTGAATAAGATCCTTTTTCCCTGTTTCCTGACAAATGCTGCCCAGAGGGTCTTGCCTGTTGCAGTGATGTCTGCCAGCAAAGCAAGATGTCATACCGGAGAGTCAAACCCCATTTTGCAGTGGCAGAGTCCCACTCCCTGGCAGGCACACTGGGACGTTGGACTTGTAATGAATAGATCTTCTCTAGACTTTTTCCCAGCATCTTTTAAGGTTTTTTTCTCTTTCTCTTACACATACATTTCTGGCCACCTTTGGTGGGTTTTGCATCTGAGACAGTAAAGACATTTTGAAAGCTAGAAGAAATGAGGGATGCTCTTCCTATCTTTCCCTTCCCTTTTAGTTTGGTGCGTTCTGTCTGTCCCGCGGCCCCCCGCCCCCTCCCCAGTTAATTTATATCAGTAATGAAGGTGGGGAAGGGGGAAAGTAACTCTTTCCTAACTCCTTTCCCAGTTGCAAAGTGCAGCTGCTGTTGCAGATACAGGTCCTGTGACTCCAACAAGCTTTCACAGCACAGCAGGCCTGACTCACAGCCAAAGCAGAGAAAATCTGATACAGTATTTATGTCTCTGTTTAGAGAAATTAACCCAAAACAAGGTGGTAGCTGAAAAAGAAGACAGAGAGGGGGAGAAACAGCTTGTTCTTAACAGGAAAAAAAAAAAAAAAAAAAGGAAGCCTAGTAAAGGAGGTTCCCAAATAAATAGCAAACACTTTGAAAATGCATCCTGGTGGCTTTATGAATTAACTTAGCAAAGAAAATGTCTTGTTCTTCATTTTTGAGTCTCATTATTGTTTGTGGGTTACACACTGAGGTGTCATATCACAAGCAGGTATCAATCAATATGTCTCCCCTGAAGTCAGTGTAACTATGTGCACTTACACAAGATCCAGGTCCAGGAAAAACAGGGTGATGTGTTAGGGAAAGCACCAGGCCCTGATCCACCAACAAGCTTTTCTTTTCACACGTCTCTCTTTCTAACTTATGTAGTCTTTTAACTAGTTGATTATTTTTTTTTCTAAAATGCATTTTCATTCACTATTACACGTTTTTTTTGCAATTAACAGATGTGTTTATTTAATCACTGTTTTATTTTATCTTTTTCCCTTTCAGCATAGGGAAAAAAAAATCCATTCCTAAACAAGACAAAATCTTTAAAAAGATCTTCATTATATTTCAATAGCAATCTTGCTTTGGTTGAAAGAAAATACTTCTGTTTATTAATTAAGAGGAATTTGCTTAAGTTAGTTCCACTGAACAAACACTTTGTTTTGCCACATGAGGCCAAATACTTTGAATTTTCAGTTGCTACGGGGCGAAGCCCTGCTGTTACTGGACTGAAGACTGTGTAAGTGATTCAGAGCAAAAGGAACAGTGAGCCAAGTCTTGCAATTTTTACAGACACCTCTGTAACCCTCCAAGTATTTCTAAGAATCCCATTCACACCAGTTGAATCATTAATTATGAACAAGTTGGCCATTAAACATCCTTTTCACAATTAGTGAAAAAAAAAACCCCACCTATTCTCTTCTTGTGGTTTGCTCAAAATTTTGTGCTAACAAATTTCAGGCTGTCCAAACCCCACATTTTTTTCCACGTGGTGGGTGTTTATAAAGCATGATATGATGCATAGATCATTAATGCAATTTCCCAGCCATGGCACTGCGCTGAAGAGCTGATGGGGGGCTCTGAAGGGTGCTCTGTGGAGATCTCGCTGCAGGTCTAACCTTTTTGGGCTTAAATAAGCCAGAGTATCTCAGCCCAAAAACTAGTCCAAACATCAGCTGAGGATTTGCCCCTGCAATGAAGGTAAAGTGGTTTCTGCCCAAGTCCGTGATGATTTGATTGCTTTTGTCTTCCTTTTGCTGAGGAAGGCTGGTGTGAGGATGGGCTGGAGCAGAGGCTGGGGGCTTATCATGCTAGTAATCGTGCTTTAATGAATCCCCAGAGAAAAAAACAGTTCACATTGTGCCAGGAAGCCTTAGTCTCAGCAGGATTGTTGTTCTCAAAAGACAAGGTCCCAGTTTAAATGCGTTTTGGACCTTGACCCAGCCCTGTGCATCTAACCAGGTGAACTTGAGCAGTGCTGGGGGAGGGCAGGATTTAGAGCTGGATCTGGATTTTATAACTCAGGTTTAACTTCAGGCTTGTGTGTGAAAAAGGGTCCAGACTGATTTATATTGTACCTCGGTGAGCCTCAGCACTGAGCTGTGGGGGGCTGTGCACAGGCACGTTGTGTGCAGCCAGCTGATGCTGCAGCCAGTTTGTGGACCAGGCAAGGCCACCTGACTGCTGGAACAGACATTCAGATGTGTGTTTTTGAACAACTAACCTGCACTTGAATACCATTTACACTTATTAATGACATCACTGTGACATCCAGTACAGTAACTCAGGAGGATTATGTGAACTGAAGGGTGGAATAACTTCACCAAAAGGCAAATGCTGAAGTATTCCTTTTTTTTTTTTGGTATTGAATGTTCCTGTAGGCTCTGTACTTGCTCTTTTCAGACAATGCTTTCTTGACTGGCTGGATTATTGTATATCACCTCTCTAACCTGCTGTATTAATTTCCATTGACTGTGAAAAGAACTTGTCAAATAAAGAGGGAAAAGGCGGGGGGAGTCTTTTAATCCATAAGGCACAGTTCTTAAAAGCATCTTGTTGTGTAGTAGCTGCACACAAGTGAAGAATTTGTCAAGAATACAGGGCTGCTGCTAATTGTCTGAATAAATTACAGCTTTGGAGCCTGGAAGCCACAAATCATGTCATTGTAGCACTAAGCCGTTCCTTTATGGAATTGGTCTTTTACAACCTGGAAAAAAACTTTTTAGAAGTCTGCCCTGCGGGAAAAATTAGAGAGAGAGGGAGAGGGAGTGTGTGTAAGTGTGTGTGTGTGTGTGTGTGTGCGTGCGTGTGTGTGTGTGTGTGTGTACGTGGGGGGTGAGCAGCTCTGTAGGCTCTCACTGTCTCCACGAGCAGGGTTCCCACTCTGCTCGTCCCTCATGCTGATATCGGACACGTCATAGGAAGCACCAAGGCCACAGGTGGAAGGAACCCTTTGAGGTGCTGGAGAGGTGAGTGGGATTACAAGGAATATTTTGGCTGAGAGTGGCTGGTGGTCACTTCTTTAGTATGGACCAGTGCTAAACTCCTCCTTGGATCACCAGGGCATGCCAGCCTCAAAAGAAAGTGCTAACCATATAACAAAGCATATACTACAGAGTCATGTGCTGTGGGGGACTTGCACAAAGAGCTATTGATTATTTCACCCTTTCAGATATACTTTGTTTCGACAGCGTGGAGCAACAGGTACATGTCCCCCTTGTAGTGCAGGCACTTGTCCATTCTGATTTTTCCTCCCAGCTTCAGTTTTCTTTAGTAAAAGAAAAGGAACACAGCATTTTTTTAAGGTTGGGTTTTTTTTTCATTTTCTTCTGAAGTATCTAGTTTCAGACTGTGGGCTGAGTCCTGCTCTCACTGTTGTCATTTGAAAGGCTCCTACTGTGTTAGCAGTCTTTGGATGGAGGCAAGTCCATGTGCCGTAATCCAGTGTGGCACAGTCTTTAAAGGGGAGTTTAGCTCTGTGTAGAGAATGACTCTTCAAGATAATTCCCAGTTCATTCTGTGAACTAGACAATAAAGTGGAAAGTGCTCGCTGGAATTTCCTTAAGGCAACCTGAAGCTGTGCTCAGGCTCTTTCCCAGTTTATTAGCAGTGTTTGGCAAAGTACTTCAGGCTTCTTTGCAGACCACAGTAATTGGTTAGCAGACACTAGAGGACAAGCTGCCTGATAAAATTCAGAGTCTGTAGTGAGGCAGACAGGCATGATAACACAGTAATAAATCACAGTTGTTAGAGTATATTCCCGGGATACCTGGCCGAGAGGTTTCAATCAGAAGTCAAGAAGAACCTGTAGCCCCATGTCATACTCCCCTTTGCGGTCAAATCTCACCCTGGATCCTCTCCAGGTGTCAGGTCAAATGCAGCAGTGAGGCCCACACTGAGGAGAATGCCAGACAGGAGATGCGCTCAGACTTGTTCTTCAGAGGTTGCACTAGGAAAAAAACCCCATTATTATGCACTTCAGGAAGTTTAGCTCCTAGACCAACTATCCATTAGTGCATTATATGAATAATTAATTGCAAGTCCTGGTAGCTGCCTGGGATCATTCTCTGCACAACCCAAAAGTGACATGGGATAAACACACACCACTGATTCAATAAGTTGATGAATAGCTCAGCAAAACTGATGAAAAAAAGCCTCAATGTCATTGGTGGCTCCAAATCCTGTAACATCTGCTTGGGACAAGCAATGTAGGGACAGATGTGTTTTACACGAATAGGGGAAACAGCTGCTTTTCCCTCTACACACACACACCCCCACATACACACACACACTCTTTCTCTCTCTCTCTCCTCTTCCCTGTTTTAGCCATCTCCGTGGGCAGGCTAGTCCATGTGCCAAAGGCAGTTAATGAGAAGAAAGCCTTTCTTCCACCAAAACTGCAGTGAAATGTTAGCTTTAATTCATAGCTACTCATTTAGTCATTTATCTTTTAACTTGGACTTGTCTTGCCCTTCAGGACATGCCCTGCCCTGCCAAAACTCTGTCTAAAACATCAGCCCATCCCCTGAATCTGTCAAATCATAGCAGATTTCTCCATCACTGCTTGTTCATAAAGTTTCTTCCACTTTCCTCAGAAAAACTGGGTAGGCAAAATGCTGACATAGATGAGCTAGCATTATGAGCAAGTGTGACAGTTTTGACAGAGGGAGGCAGATGGCTGGAGCTGAAAGTACCAGCCTCATGTACAGGGGTCACAAACTCAAGCTCCGCCTTTGGGTTCTGTGGCTTGTCTTTCAAAGCGTGGAAAATTCTCTGCACTTTGCAGAGACGTTGGGACACACAGTGCTGAGCGGTCCCTGGAGAACCCAGGTGCCAATAGACTGGTTTGCTTTTATCTCTGAAATTATGGGATAAGTTGAGCCCAGCCTCTGATGATGCCAATATTGTTTAATGTTCTGTATTATGGATTTACCTGAAGGTGAATGATGGTCTGTTCAATTTCCCATGTGTTTTCGTTGGTGTTCAAGGTTTTCTTGATGCTTATCATCACAGTTGTAACACAAGGTATGGTAGAATATGTACAACCATGAATTTGAAGTAAAATATACTGAGGTTGACAATTCTTTACAATACTGTAAGTAAGAAACTACGGTGGTGGTTTATATTTCCATGGCTAAAGTTGAAGGAACTCATGACAGAACCCAGATAAAACTATTAAGACTCAGAGGTTAAAATGTAATTTTGTAATTTGATATAATTTCATTGTTATTTAGCTCTCAGCCTACAATTTTAGTGTTCTCTGTGGTTTGGTTGTGTCCATAGTTCTGTAGCAGAGGTAAAAAATGTGTATTGTGATTTTTCTCAGAGAGCTAAATCCTGGAAGATTTAGAGGTTTTGAGAAGAGGGGCTCTATCACAAACCATCCCTAAGGGCTGCTTCTCCTGGGCTAGCTTCCCGTGCACCAGCAGAAGAGAGCTGCAATCTGTCTCTACAAGAAAGGAGCATGGTGGGAATTATCTGCACTGAAGATTTCCACCTAATTCTGAGCCAGGCAGCATAGTTCCCAGCTCCCTGTGCAACCTCCCCAATGAACTGAGGCCTCTTTGTACTTTGTGCACCAAAGTGAGTTGCTTTGATGCCATGAAGGGACATTGCTGCAGCCCTGAAGCCCCACAGCATACCTCCTCCTCTGTGCACCTTGATCCCAGACACCCGGCTCTCCCATGCAAAGGCACAGGCCCCACACGCAGCTTGGTGACCATGTCTCCATCTTTATCCCTTCATCCTTCCCCCAGATTGCCACTGGAGCTGGACTTGCTGCTTCTTCATGGATTTTTTGCCATTGTGTGTGTCTGTACCTCTGCCTTTGGTCTCAGTTTGGTGCAGAGCAAATTAATTCTTTTGGCAGATTTTTCCACTGTTCATGGGGGTGCTTATGGTACATTATCAATGCTCCTCGCCCTGATGATGCATAACACTAATCCATCATTAGAGCAAGAGCATGCTCTGATGATGGATTAAAATAATTTATCATAAGAACAAGGGGCTATAATGTAACACTGTCAAAAGGTGGCACCATGCAGAGACAAACAGATCAACGAGGAAATTCAGTAATGCTCATCGAATCAAGTGGATCTGCTGCCAAGAGGCTCTTCTGCAGCAAAAGTTTGGCAACCTGCAAAAATATCATTATTCTCCTTGCTGAAAAAACTCCTCCAGTAACAGCAGTGATTTAAGGACTTTTTCAAACAACAAAAGGAGCCTCCCATTGCTAGCCACCCTCTTCTGGGGACTAAATATTCCAGTACAATTACAGATCTTTTTTTGCCCTATTCAAGTCTTAATTTTTAAGTCCATTCACATAATGAAATGCAAATATAACAGCTATTTAAACCATCAGTCCAAAGTAGGTTTGTTGCAGCATGGTTAAGTGACTGAGAAAAAGGATTTAAAACTCAGGAGATGTGGTTATGGTCTTAGCTTTCTTTTGGAAGCACTACATCTGTAATTCAGCACTTCATTCCTGTTTAGTGCACATTTGCTTAACTGTAGCCATATGTTTATGTGGATTCTTCAGAACCCTGTTAAAATAAGGATTAAGTGAAACACCTATTTAAATGCCTTCCTGGACAGAAGTTTATGAAATTTGGACTAAAAGCAAACATTATACAAAAGGTTTAAGAAAAACTCAAACGTTTCTATTTCACTGCCCACAGACAACCAGATTTTGAGTTGCCTCTAAGAAATGGATTGTCAAAAGTCCTCTGTCAGGTGAAATGCAGTAGAAAACAGATCTGCTGAAAACCAGATCTGATAATTCACAGAATTGCAGAATAATTCAGGTTCAAGGGGACCTCAGAATATTGTCACTATATTTTGGTCTGGAAACCAAATAGTATATGGATGAATCAGGGGAAAAAATATTAAAAAATAAGTAAGAAACAGAGTGATCTTTATTTTTCCTGTGATTCCAGAGTACGTGCATCTAATGAAGGAGGCACTCCATAGGATGAATAAAAGTACCTCTGTGCAACATTGATTTTCCTCAGTCTGAATGACAGTGGTTGCCAGTCTTCCTATTACTGTAATTGCTGGCTAAATGAACTATAATCGTATTAAGTGGTAACTCTGAAATATGTATGTACTGTAAAAAGGAGCTGAAGCACTGCAGGCATAAAAATTTGATTTGCAACATTTTGAGTAAGGTCTGGTGGGGTGTTGGTGGAGGCTCAGTGAAGCAGCTTCACCTGCAAAAGGCCACAGCACAAGGTGTGATGTGCAACCTGCCCTGCTTTTCAGAAATAAGAACCACTACTGGCAGTACATCTTAAAAATAACAGTGAATACCCCCATCCTCCCACCCCCATGGCAGTTTGTGTACAGAAGCACATCTCGGTGCCCAGAGCACTATGTGCAGGGAAGGAGGTATCACAGCAAGGTGGCTTTGGAAGGAATTTCCTTGGGTCAGTGCTGCTGTTACACACCATTTTCTCAGAGACCACGTTTTCTGGCCTCAGCTCACTAAAAATTGCTCCTTCCTTATGTAATATTCAACAAACTAATGGTGGATTACATGGTGCTTAGGACTTCGCAGCCTTTTGCTGTTTCCTCTGACTGCTAGCTGTCACTCCTCTTAATAGTGAATTACAGTAGTTTCAATATGACTCTTCATCTTGATATGAGAGCTAATGATGGTAATAGTTTTAAAAGTCAAACTGAACTGTTTTGACTTATCCAAACCAATTGCTGCAGCATTTTGGTTTGCTAAAATTTGACATTTCAGAATCGTGTTTTGTTCTAATTTCAGATAGGAAAATTGTTTCCTTCCTGGGCAATTTAGGATATATTTGGGAATATTTCTGGATGCTGTGCTTTGGAATGTGACTGAGAAGAGTGTTGGTGAGTCTGAAAAACCTAACAGAAAACGATCGAAACATGAAAATCCTATTGTAAAACCCCATAAAATAGAAATAATATTCTCATGAAACGTTTTCTGAGTAAAACCCCATAAAATGTCATGTCTCCTTTCTGTTAGCCTGATGCAATAGCGGGTAACCACAGTGCTACCCAGGAGGATTTGCTGCCAGGTTTTTTGCAACAGTACTGCAACAATACATTTTATTTCCAGGGTGGGAAGACAAATGGTCCTTTGTGGAGAAATGCAGCAGAATTCCAGCAACCATTGAAACGAAGGGCAGCCTGGCCATTGTTTCCAGTGCCCTTGGCCGAGTCCTTAACACAGTTGCTGAAAATGTTACAGTAACATTATTGTAAGCAGCAGGGAAATAATCTGCCCTCAAACTCTCATGCCCAGTTTCTACTTAACCAGCAGCAAATTGATTGCTTAGCAGGGGAATATCCCCCTCTTTCCCTGACTGGGGAAACTGGGAGGAGGTCTCTGCAACATTCAGTGCAGGACGGGGGATCACCAGGTCTGCGCTGCCTGCGCAGGAGCATCCAGGACAGGGACTGACCCAAGGCTGAGGCATCCTTGCTTTGCAGCCAAAGCATTCTTAAGACATGGCAGTTCTGTGCCTGGGAAACAGCCCATTATGACCACTGAAGCAAAGATGCCAATTAAAGCAGTCCTCAGGGCGACCTCAGCCTCCCTGGCAAATGTCAGCCCAGCGCCAGGAGCCGCCAGGCTAACGCAGAGGAAAAGGGACCAGCCCGCTGACTTTGGTGTGAATTGTATCTGGGCATTCAAAGGTTTACTTGAGCTGAGACTATCCCTGGAGGCTGCTTTAATAAAGACATTTCCTCATTGTCTCGAAAAACTCTTGCTTTACATGAATGTGGTAGAAAATTCATTTCACCATGCTTGTCTGCACAGGGATGCTCAGGGATGTTAAAACAATTTTGCTAATCCACCACAGGGATTGCAGGGGACCCAGTGCTAATCCCTCAGCAGGAGAGAGGCTGGACATGCTTTCCCATTTGTACATTAAAATCAAGTTTGTTTATCCAAACTTTCCCACCCAGGTGGTGCTACACGTGCAACTTGCTTGGATGGATGGATGGATGGATGGATGGATGGATGGATGGATGGATGGATGGAAGGAAGGAAGGATTTTTCAAGAGGAGCAAAATTTTCAAAAATAGCTATAAGCAAGGATTTTAAGTGCTGTCCCTCCCTTCCCCCTACCTCTTAGTGTTTAATTGAGTCATCTGTAAGCATTTTGGTAGGTCAGGAATGCAGTTAAATAGCCTGTCTGTCGTAAAATATTTGAGCAGTAATACCTGATAAAATCATCATTATCTTGGAGTAATTGACCACATCAGATAATTAAGGTTCCTGAGGCAAAGCTTCACCCCCAAAGGAAGTTCAGTGATATTAGAGCAGGACTGCAGTAGTCAAGACTATGTTAGTGTTTCCATTAGAAGCCTTATATTTTAGTGCTGTGTAATTCTATCAGTAAAATGGCTGTAGTTGGAGTGTGTACCCATGATTTGATCTCCTTCTTTTAAATAACAGAGTAAGGAAAGTACAAAGTATTTTGGTCTGAGAGACTGAAAAAAATCCTGCAGAAAAATGAAGTTTGGATGAGACTTCACTTAAAAATAGAAAAACAAAACAAAACAGAAAGCCCCACAGAATGACAAGATTATGGTCTAACTACAGCCAGGTGAATTTGCAGCCTGAGAAGGGTATGGCAATTAGGTCAGCAGCTCTTCATTGCTGGGAAGGCTTTCATAGCTTGAGAACAAAGATAACTCTGCCCATGATTTCTTCATAGTATATCCCTTTGTGTCTCTATAGTATATCCCTGTGAGACTGCACCTGGAATATTGTGTCCAGTTCTGGGCTCTTCAGTTCAAGAAAGACATAGAACTCCTTGAAAGAGTCCAGCACAGGGCCACCAAGATGGTTAAGGGAGTGGAACACCTTCTTTATGAGGAGAGGCTGAGGGAGCTGGGCCTCTTTAGCCTGGAGGAGACTGAGGGGTGACCTTATAAATGTTTATAAATATCTAAAGGGTGAGAGTCAGGAGGACAGAGACAGGCTCTTCTCAGTGATGGCAGCAACAGGACAAGGCACTGGGAGCAAGCTGGAGTAGAGGAAGTTCTATGTGAATGTAAGGAGAAACTATTCTTTGAATCACTTCGGGAAAGCAAGGAAGGAATTTGTTACTCATTTAAAGGGAGACAAGAGTGATGCGGGTCTTTGAAGTCTGTAGGGAGTTTGCATTTAACACTGCAGACCCTAGCTGACTTAGGAACTCAAGGTCCAATCAAATCAAGACCAGATTTACCTTTCTAAATGAGTTAAGAAGAATAGTGCTCAACTATACTGAAAAACTGAGGGGTGGGAGTAAGCAGCGTGTCCCATGTCTTTCAGAGGTTTGCACAGGCCAGGAACAGAAGAGAAATCCCATTGACTGCTGCACCTTTTTTCAATCCCAAAACACATCCCTGTTTGCCCAAACAAAGGGCCAAGACATTCCTCTGTGCTTTAGAAGGGTTTTCTCTCACTAAGTATTGGGAATTCAGAGCAGGATGTTGTATGTTTTGAAGCCTCTACATTTTTGTGCGGTCAATGGTGTTGCCAGTTTGTGCTTTGCAGTTCCTTTTCTCTGGAGTCACTCTCAAAACTTTGATTTTTTTTTTTTTTTTTTAAATCTCAGTATGCTATAAACATTTTTTTTTGCTGCATTTGCATTCTGATTTTCTTTTTTCTGAAAAGTGTCTTAATGAAAAATACGTACCAGAATGCTCCATGTGAGTAGCCTCCAATGCTGAAGATCAATAACAGTTTATTTGATCACTGACAGCAAATGCTCTTTCAATTAAGCAGGTCACATAAATAACTTTCTGGTTCCAACATTATTTGGAAAGGTTGAGTGTGAAATAAATGTGATTGGGTTGGTGGTAGAAGTCCCTCTGACGGACTGGAGCAAAAAGCCACTTGAATGCTGATCCTTGCTTTATTGGGATGGCCCAAGACAGCCAAACTGGGTTTAGAGATCTCCACAGAGTACACTGTTGTACAGATTTTCAGCCCTATGCTGACTTTAAGAAAGATGGAGGTTTCTTAAGAAAAGCATTTCCTATGGTTATTGGCATCTTTGTTGGCTATTCCACCTAGAAACATAAAACAGTGCACCCCAAAATTTAAGTATGTCTGTGTATGTGTGTCTTTCCCCCCTTTTCTTTATATAACTCCAAAAATGTCACATTCTGCCTCTGGGTGAGGGTTCAGCTCAGCATTATTTCACCCTTACAGGTTTCTCTCATTCATATGGCCACACTCGGCTGTGTCTCCCCATCTGGGAGAGGGTTTATATGCACAGCAACGTAACCTCTCTGCATTAAAGTTGCTGGGCCAAGTTCAGGCACGGAATAAAGCCACCACTGACTGAAATCTGACTCATGACAAGTGAGGACAGCACCCTTTTTGCAAAAAGATATGCACATGAGAAATACTCTGATAAAAGTGGAAAGCTACAAATGACACTTCATCATTGAGAGCCTGGAAGAATAAAGTCTGCACACAAGAAATCACTAGAAATCTGTATTTCTCAGCAGGGACCTGAACAAAAAAGTAGGGATTAATGATCTTTAGGAGTGTCCAATATGCAAGTCAAAATCTACAGTAAACTCTTGCAGTTGTCCTTAATTCACAAATATTATCAGCCCAAAACTTGATCAAAGCCCTTCTAGATATTCGATTGTTCACAGAGCCATAGGAATGGTCCTTGTTTCGTTTGAGGTTGGCTCTGCAAATGGGGCAGCTGTCCTTTCCCCTTTAATTTTTCCAGTACCTGGTTTCTGTGGAACAAGTTGTGGGGGAGTAACAGATTTTGCAGCTGCTGAGAAAAAGATCAGAGGCACGAACCTTGTTTAAAAATTCCACAATCAATTTAGGAAAAAAACAGTAAAACCCCAGGAAACTCCCCAACTTCACTAAGAAGTCCTCAGTTCAAAGATAGCTGTACTAGGAGGAATCCACAGGATCTGCCTGTCAATAGGTTTCTTAGAGGAAGAAATGTTGGGTTATGTTGAGGTGGTTTTTGTTTTCTTTCTTTGCCATCGAGAAACAACTTTATAACTGCAGAACAAGGTGAACCTACTAAAGGGAGATGGTGGGAGAGGAGGAGCGGGGTGGAAGGGAGTTCACATCCTGAGGATCACTTGCCTCCATGAACTGCCACTGTTATCTCTCAGCCTCCAAAGGTTAGATGGACATAACAATCTTCCATACTTTGGGTCCGCACCTGCAGGGTCTGAGCAACCCCAGGTTGCACGAAGCAGCTCGCTGTACTTTGGACCTTGAGCTCTTGGTCTTTGTAATATGACTTTAATGTCATCCCAAGAAGTGTTAAATGGGTTTAACTCTTGAAAGTCAGTACACAAATTCAGAGCAGTAGGTTTCCAAAGCAGCTGCTGAAAAAGCTCCATAAGAAACTGAGGTGATACATGACTTGGTTTTATTTTTCTTACTCTTAAAAGAAATAAACAACCCCATAATAATTGAGCATCTACAGATTTCAATTTCCCAAATCACTGTGTGGGGGCACTGGGCCTTGGATGTCTTAGTAACCCCAGGGAATAGGGGCTTCAGCCATACTAGGGTGAAGCGAAGGCCTGGTGTGCCCAGTGCTTGCTTGCACAGTGCAGAGGGAAGGCAGCAAGAGCAAGGCAACCAGCGAGTGTTGATCTCCTCCCTCAGCATATCCTCCCCAATTCCAGCCATCTGCAGAGAGTGACAATAATGTCTGTCAATCCTTGCTCTGTTTGTTCTCTGGGATTTCAGTTGCTCTCTGTATCAACTGGTACTTCTGGCCTCTGCAATGTCCCATGGACAGCAGTTCTTCAGTTACACACTGCAGGAACCAAAACTTTTTAATTTTTTTTCATTTCAGCTCTTACATTATGAGTAACAGTGAGTAATCCAGCTATGACTACTATTCATTGCTATCTCAGGATTGCTTGGGATATGAGGAAACCGGCTTTGAATCCTCTTTGAGTGCCACTTATCCCAAAAGGCTGTTATTGTTCATGAAAAACCAGTGCTGAATGGCACCGCGCAGAGACAACACTTAACTTCCCGGCACAGGAGTGTGATCTTCTTTGCACAAATGCATGTGGGATGAGTGCTGAATAGAAGCAAAATGAGCATGCAAATAACCCCATGCACCAACTGGTGTTTCAATGCCTGCAGAGCTGGGTGTTCACACAGGATCCTGCTCGCATGCTTGTCTCCGGGTAGTCTGAATGCTGAAAGTGGCTCGGTGCCAAAGTACATATTCACTTTTGCACATGCACTTAAAAAACCCAAAAACCTTCCTGAGGATCAGCCTGCCGTGTTGAATAGTGCACCTGGCCATGAGTCAAGAGGCAGGGGATTGGCTCCAAGTGTGGTTCCTTCTGGTAGCTCTGCTTGCCTCAGTTTCCCCTCTTCCTATCTGCTCTAGTCAAACTGTAAATTCTTTTGAGCTGGCATCATGTCTCTTTATCTATTCAGCACTACAGGGATGAGATCTCAGTGAGGAAAGGGACACGCTACCCTAATCCAAAGCATAATAATAGCAACTGTATGAAATTGAGGGGCTTTTCTGAAATTTCCCTATCACTAACTTTTATGCTAACCATCACAGCTGCAAATTCCTAAAGTGACAGCACCTACTGCCCTGCCATTATTATGCATAATAATAATTTAACTAAAATAGCAACAGAAAATGTGCATTACACAAAATGAATTTAAATTGATTTTTTTCTTCTTTCTCAAAGCTTATTACTAATTGGTATTTTTAGAGCAGAGATTCATTTTCATACACTAAAATTAATGGGCCATATCAGCGGGTGTGAATCAGGATAGCTCCATTGAATTCAATGGGTCCTATATCATTTACTCCAGCAGAGAATCTCACCTACTATTCCAAAGAGCATTTTCTTTTTTTGTAACTCACAAAGTAATTGCATTTTCAGTCTTATGTCCTGATCCTGCAAATAATTGTGCAAGACATTAACTTTATGTAGATAAGAAGCAGTGCTGATGCCACTGCAGCTATTCACACGAAGGATGTTACGGTTCTGCAGGATCAGACCTTAAAATGCAAATGAAACCATTGCAAAATCTAATGTCTTCACAGAAATATTTTACAAATGGCAACACCTAATATGTTGCCTGTCCTAACACCTAAAATTTCTGCAAATTATGTTGTACAGAAAAATGGCAGACATTAGATTATTTAGGTTGCCTAATACTTTTTATTTATTATAAAAGAATCTGCTTTTTTAATTTCTTTTCCTCTGGAAGCTCTGTCTCCCACATTGTCTGCAGCAAGTCTTTGAAATTCAGCAGGGGGATAACCTTTGGATTAAAGATATGCTTTCTTCCTTAGCCCCCAAGAAATTCCAACTCCAGTTTTGCTGAGATAAAGTGTTTTGAAATAGCCAATTCACTTCTTGCTAGAAAATTTGGCAATGAGTACTGATTGAAATAGGAATTTAGAAGGCTTGCTCTTTTCTTCTCCCCCTTCCTCTCCAAGGAAAAGAAAAAAAAAAAAAGTCTTTTGCTGCTGGGTGCCCTGGATCTCAAACGTCATGTGTGTTAACTGGTGTGCTAACAGGGCAAGGTTAAACACCGCTGGTGATGCACAAAGGATGGGGTTACCACGAGTTCTTTACACAATGGGGAAAAAAAAACCCTTTTAAGGAATGAAAAGGAAAAAAAATAGCTTTCAAAATTAAGCAACCAAATCTGAAGAATTATTAGATCTTCAGGATCCTATATTACCTGGCTAGCTTAACAACCATCCTACGCACACAGTCTTTAATACCAGCCAGGATCATGCATCCTCCTCCTTCTCACTGCCGATGAAATACTCGGTGTGCACGATGGTCACAATTAACATGGTATGGGTTTGAGTTTGCCACAGAGATAACACTTTTTTCCCCAGTTTTTGTATGTAATATATACATTACCATGTACTTCGAGGGGTTTTTTTTCTGCTTTGAGGCAAATTGAGTTTGACATTTATACAAGAAGCAATAAAACTGATGCAGTCAAAGTATATTCCTAAAACAAGTTCAGTAATGTCTCTTCCAAACTACGTTTGAGTTAGTGGAATAAATGCCTTTTCATGTTTGCAGTTGAAGTACCGGCCAATTCTGCCAAATGGTTTTTGGAAAATTGCCTTCAGAATTGACTTTCCCTGGGGAAGATTTGCTTCTATGGAAAGCAGAGATACTGGGAGAATTTAAAAGAGAGAGAAAGCAAAAGGGAAGGCAGAGGGAATAGGTTAAAGGCTAACTTTAAACAGGTGGCTTTAATTTCTCTTTGCCCAAATTGTTCTATAATTTCTTACCCCTAAACATTCTGGTTAACTACAGCAAATTTCATTTTAGCAAGAGCAGTTCCATGCTAATCCAGCTTTGCTGTTACCTCAGCCCAGGTTGGGTGTTTCTCTCTCTCTCTGGGGTTCCCATTCCCCAAGAGCAAATGCAAGTTTGGGAGTCTTGTAATTCCAATTTGGGTTATCCATCTGGGAGTCCTGAATAATTCTTAATCCCATGGATTTGCTTCATCTCAGTTGTGAAGGGGAAAGGAGTGGCCTTTTTTCCCCCAAGCAGTTGGTATTAGCTGAGGTGATTAGAGATGCCAGTCAGGACTCCCATTAGTAACCCTATTTCCCTCCTCCACCTAAAAATGTGCAGAATGGGTGCCCTTTTCCCCAGTTTGCTTAACCTGTTTTGCTACCTGATGGAGAATATCTACATAGGACACACAGTAGCTGTGAAAGTGCGGTTTAGATCACATATAGCCCTTCTGGGCTACTTTACAAGTTGGCAAGCTTTGGGAATCAGCAAGTAGTCATCGTAGAGGGAAGGAATCTGCTCGACTGCATGTGTGTTAAATGGTATTTCCTAGTCCATCTATGGATGACCTGACAGAAGGAAACATATTGCAAATGTGTGTGTCATATATGATCAACCCCAGTAAATATCTTTTGTAATACATAGCATTTTCCATCTTGCATTTTGGAGGTGACACATAAGCAGAAAAAAATTTGCACATATGGCAGTTTTCTGATGCTCCAGTTTGGCTCTCTGAGGCTCAGCTCATCTAGAGCAACACGATGCCTTCAACTTGATGGGCAGAGATAAGGCAAGAAAGGTGCCAGTGAGGATGCCTATTGTCAGAGACTGCACCATCATTTCTGCTCTGCTGAACCGGCACCATCCTCGAACAGGGATGTTCATCCTGCCCAGTCGTAGAGTTTGGTCTGTATCATTTGCAACTTGCAGCTTCTGACCAACCAGAGACCTCTGTGACTAGTCCCAAACTCCTTGAGATTGCTTCCAGGATGTTGAGGCGCTCTTATGCCCTTCAGACCACATGAAGGGGACAGTGCCTGCCCTTGAGACCCTGGCCTATTACACTTGACATCTTCCGATTGTGATGGCACCCATGAAACTGATATGAGCAGCTAGGAAAGGAGGAGGGCATTTATTTTTAGGCTGCACCAGGAAAACAGCTGCAGCATTTTCTCAGTGGGAGAAGAACTCTCACAGGACAGAGGGCGGCCTGTCTTATTGCCTCAAAATTTTCCCATCTGAGAAGTTTCAACCTTTCAAGACTTCCCCTGTGCAGACCTCCAGCTCATGTGTGCTGGTGAACGTAACTCTAGAGCATCGTGGAGGAAACCAGAACTATTTTTATTTTTGGTTGAGTAAACCTTTAGCATTTAACAGTCAGGTGTTTATTTCACTTCCCAAACTGCCTCCGGCTCCAGTAATTCTTAGCATGATCATTTTCTCAGGGAGGGGAGAAAAAAAGGGGATTGAGTTAAATGCTCTCAAATGGAGAGGCCTGAGGAATCACAAACTTGTATCCACTGCCACACATCCCACCTCGGCCCCCCTCCTTCAGTCCTCCTTGGAAGGAACCTGACAGGAAATATTTGAGAGGTAGAGAATTTTCAATGAAAATATTATTTCTCCATCTGCCCACTTTTCCGCCCTCGCAGGTTGTATGGCTAAGTGACATTTAGGAATGTGTATCCTGCAGGCCGCTCGGTCGACTGTCTTCTCACACGCTGCTTTCCCATCAGAAGCACATCAAGGCACCAGGTCCTCCTGCCTCCCAAGTGTCGCAGGAGTCACTTGAACTTTCAGAGCACATCTGGGCTTTTCGGAGTCGTTTCTCATCTCAGCAGCTCCTGTAAATGAAGGAGGTTGACCCCCTTTCGATGAGCTTCGCCGCAGCCTTGCTAGGAGGCACAGGGAGAGTGGGGTTCACCAGCTCTCTGGAGCTCTGGGAGAAAAAAAAAACAACCCAACAACCGTGAAACCTACAGAAAGTTGGCTGATATTGCATGCACAGAGCTATTCAAACCAGATGCTTGCATGCCTTCCTGCCCACGCTACCTTACCCACACTGATCCGTTCCTAGCCTAACAGGAAGCTTCAGGGTTTTTGTACCTTGAGCCATTTTCAACAAAAGCCATACCAGGAGAGGGACACATGTGCTGCCATGACATATAAGAGGCTGGAGTCAGCAGGAGACACACTCCTCCATCCAAAGAGTTCCATCTTGCACTCTTTTCTCCTTGGGTAGGCTAAATTTATTTCAGCTGGTTAGGAAGTGTTAAGGCAACACGGCTTGACGTATAGGATGTGCCTAGCAGTGAAGAGGAAAATGACGTTAATTTGTGTTGGGAATTAGCTTTGGAGAGAAAATGAGTAATAACTGGACACACTTTGACTGTCCAATCTTCCCCTTTTTGAATCAGCTTTAAGAAAGAAAATGTTTAGCTTGTGTCTAATTCTGTCTTGCACTTCAGCCATTGTTTCTCTGGTCAGAAGAACTCCATGTCTTGCACCAAATCTCCCATGTCTAAGCCACTCATTCCTAAATTTTGGATGTAAAATTGCATCCTGATCAGATGCAAGAGGAGGGTCAGGACCAGAAATATTATTTTTTTGCTTTGGTGTTATTGGAATAAGGATGAAAATCAAGGTCAGAGGTTTAAAGAGGACTTCACTGCAGCAATGAGGCTTTTTTGAGGCTGAACATCTCAACCCATACATCAGCAAGTGGATTGATTTTTGAAGAGTTCTGAACATGCCACAAAATTAGTGAAATCTGCAGCATTCAGCTATCAACTATAAATCTGCAGCTCAGGGCCCAGCAAGCCAAGCATGCCAAAGGGTTCTAATGAGGCAGAGAATCTGAGCTACCATTTTGATAGGCTCCAGGAAAGCAGGAAATATTCAGACCAGACTTGCTAAACAGTAATCACTTTGCCAATGTTTCTGTTTATTTGTACTTTAACTGCTGATTGCACTTCTTAGCCACTTATTCCCACTTCTTCCCAAGTCCCTTAGCAATTACTGTCTTACAGATAGAGCCTGGCCACACTCACACTTCACGTGATAAAATAGAGCGGTGTGAAAACTGCTAACAGAGGAGGTTGCAAAACATTAAAAAAAGTTCCTATTTCCCCAAATTACCAATTAATTATATATAAGGCTCAAATCCACGGCCTCATATTAGCATAATTCTGTGGGATCTCAATGGTCAGATAAACCAGTGAGATCAGAATCGATGTTTCTCTGATACTTTTTCATTGTCAGTGAATCTGGTGCTTCCTGTGCCCATCCTGGCTAAATGATGCAGCTGCTCTGTGCTGTATTCTGGACCACACAAAATCATTTTGTCTAGAAAGAACCCAGGAAAAGTTTGTTTGTTTGTACCCCACAGGCCGATGCAGCAGCACAAGGAAGCAGAAAGAGCTGATGCAGAGTGGTGGGACCAAAGTGGGAGTCCCCAGGGAGCTTCTGACCTCACATCATGCACGCCTGTGCCATGGTGCTTTGCCACCGTGCCTGGTTCTTTACACCCAGAGCACATCAGCCAGTGCAATTAAAGTTATAGGAAAGACACGTGATAACAATTATTACAAAGTTATCAGGGTTTTATTTATTACTTTTTACTCCCTGTGAAATGTGATTACTCACTGGCAAAAGTTTGAAGCTTGTTGCCTTTTTATAGCAAGTAAGGAGGAGAAACAAATCCCTTTTGTTTGTTAGACAAGTTCGTCAGAAAGGTGATCAACCACATAAACACATACACCCCCATCCCTTCCCATAGCCATGCATCAGCTCACAGCTGTGTGGATACAGGCTTTGCAAGCTGAATAACCCATTAATCTCCATGTGGAAAATCAATAAATTGAAAATAATTAGCTGGGAATGAGAAGCAGCAAAGAATCAGACAGCTGTTATTTAAAGCATGACTTAGGCATGTAGAAACAAGGTATAACAAGACATAGAGGGAGCAGAGAAGGACAGGAGGATATGAAAGAGAAGAGTGCTAAATCCAAGAGTGCTGAAATGTGTATTTATACACAACCCATTCTAAGCAACTCCATACAAGCAGCATTTTGCAGTGAGGACTGTGGAAGGATCAGAAGGGCTGTTGGATAGTGCAGCTCGCTGGATGAACTGCTCACTACCATGGCTGGAAGGGCTCGAGTTTTCACCAGTAACGGTAAAGGGAACAAAATTTCCACCACTGTCAATCGGCATTGTCAAGATTATATCGGTCTCCAAGTAGGCAGACAGATGGGTCTGCAGGGAGGGTCAGAGAAACAGCACCAGAATGGACACAAGAAAGGGACACAGTTACCTTATACAGCCCAGCAATGGAGACTCTGACCAGGTCAGGCAGAACATCCCTCTCCTCCCTCCTGCTTCATGTCATATTGACTTGGTGACAACCACTGAATAAAATCCCTCTCTGAGAAAAACAAATTATGTGAACAAGAAGAATGTGCCTCACCAGTGGGGACACAAAAACAACAGCAACACTAGACAGATCAGCAGTGTACCAAACTGTTCATAGCTCAGAGATGACAGATGGTCTTATGAAGGGATATTCCAGCTGAGCTCTTGAGTGCATTATTTTTAGGCTGAGATTTAACACCCAAATCCCTGTCCAAACTAAGGGTTCTAGTCTCAGTTTTGAGCTGGAAAGCACCAGATATTTTGCAAAATATTTTGCCTGTTTATGGTGGAGGCTTCATTGGAACCATTATCATGAAAAATATACAGGACCTGAACTAGAAAACTGCGAGACAAGCTGCAGGTCCTTAGTGAAATCCACAGAGAGAAAATTCCTTGTGGAGACAGAGATTGTGTTCAGGGAGAGATTAGAACAGAAGCACTACAGGCCATACTCAGGGCTACTGTTCCAGGAAGGATGCATCTTAACTGCAATAAAATATTTCATTTGCTCAGAAGGAAAAGTATCTCCCCTTCCCTACAACTTGCTGACCAAAGCATGAAGCATGTGCCCGAGTCTGCCACGAGCCTGAAACAAGATCTGTGAGGGGCATTAAATACTTTGTGTGCTTCATTAATGTTTAATCCAGACTTAACTTCTCCAGAAAAGCCTACTAAGACCTCTGTCAGTCCACCTGAGATGGTACAGTAGTGATGAAGTTCTCTAAGGGGACTCCTACAGTCACCGTTGCTGTGTGCGGAGGGGTGCAATACCTAAGCGCATTTAGCAAGTGCTACCATATGTAGTCTTGTTAACCTGACTGGATTAAGGTCAGAAAAGGACCCAGCCAGCTCTGGGATGATTTTGGAGCTGTGCTTGAGGAGAAGCTCTAGAAGCACTTGTCCAAAGGCTAGTGAATCTGGCCCAGACAAGAAGGGAAAAAGTGTTCATGTCCTGATATTGACATATCCCTGACTTCAGCGCAACTTTTCCTGACATGGGAGTTGCTTTCTTCATGTACATGCTCTGCTTTCGCAGGGTAACACTGCTTTTCTCCTCTCAATCTCACTTTCACTGACTGTTCAAAGCCTGGAGTTTTGCTTCCACATCACTTCAAACCTCTGAAAATCACCATCTAGTTCCTGTAAACCTCTACAAGCATCGTAATAGCTAGGCCTGTGAGGCAATCAGAGAGGAGCTTAATGCCTTCTATTCAATCTAATGAAAAGCTTTCTAAATACAATTAGTACCTTCTTGTTGCTCTACACTATCAACTTCTCTTTCAAGATTTAATGACATATCTGTGTCATTTCTCTTGATTTACAGGAAAATTCTTAGGGTTCAAAATGCGTTCACCACAGGGCAACAGTCAGTTTTACAATTCTTCAAGTGGAAAGTTCAGATCTTTCGATGGAGCCTCATCATAGGGAACACAGATGCTCCAATAGCATGGTGCAGATCCAGTTCTAAATTCAGGGAAGTAGGGATGTTTGTTTTCAACCACTGCAGCCACCCAGACAAGGAAAGGACTTAAATTCCAGGTTGTGGGTTAATTGTTATTCTGGGGCTGTTTGGGCTGTTTTAAATAGTTAGCAAGAGGAAAGAGAGGTGTTTCATTTTCTCCATTTTTTTTAAACAGTGTTACCCAGGGTTTTTCATTTTATTAGGTAGGATGACAGTTTCTTCTGCCTTTCTTTTGATATACAGAGCTCATATATTTGCCCTGATTGCTTAACGCAGAAGTCTGTATGCCTGCACTTCTGCTAGGGGAAGAGGAAAATAGTTAAATGCTTCTGGTCTGAAAAGGCTGCTTTTAGTATTTTAGATGGATCTATTTGAGTAACTACAGAGAACAGGACAAAAAAAATTGGGTTACAATATGAAATAAAAGGATTTGTCAGAGAAGAAGAAGATAAAGAGGCCAGCTGAATTGTAAGGATGAAGGCTGTGCTAGTTATCAACTTGGACTCTGTGCTGTAAGAAACCAGTGAAAGTACAGGGAAAAAAATCCCACAGGTTCCAGAGACTAAATAAACCTGTCTGTGATATGTGAATGTCATCAGACATACAACACAAGGACAAAGAAAGATGGGGGCGGGGAGGGGAGTTTGCAGTAAGGACTAGGATGACTCAGGCAAGTATGAGAATGTCAGCATGACTGTATCAGATTGAGGAGGAATTTTAGCCAGCTCCAGTCAGGTAAAATATGGTCCCTCAGCCCTCCCCCACACCTGAAGAGAGGCTGTACTGGGAACCAGAGCAAGTCTGGGGTCAGGAAGACTCCAGTGTCTCTGCTTGGAGCAATAACCATGTTCAGGATTATACTTTTATTGTGTTTCTACTTCACTGTCACTTCAAGCCACTTAGCAAAAACTAAATACAATTGAATTATGAAGAGGAAAAAAAAAAAAGCCTGTGTATGAACAAACCACAAGACTTCTGCTTCTGAAAAGCAGCAAACTCCCCCAGTATTGCTCTGTCTGGGTGACAAAGCCCAGGACGTGCTGAAAAGTGCTCTTTGGGAGTGCAAGTCTGGACAGCTTTGCCAAGCCTGGGGAGCATCAACCACTCTCCCTCAGCAAGCCAAAGCCCAGCAGTTTCCCAAACAGCAGCTGGTGTCAGGCTGTTACTGAATGTACCCTGCTCCTGCACTCCAGCCCCTGGGCAGCAGCACCGCTGCATGTAGAGTCTTGTGGTGGAGGGAAGAGAGAGAAGAGAGAGCTCCCAGACTGACAAGGAGGTTTTGTGGTTTTGTTTAAGATGCTGAATCAGAGTTTCACCTGGAGGGGAGGCAGGAGGGGGTTGGTCACGGTTGGCAGGTGTCTGCAGGAGCACTCAGATTCGCCTATCTCTGAGGCTGGCAGACAGCACCGCTTGGCTGGTGCGGTTGTTGCTGCCGCTCCGAAGGCAGTTAACATCATTGTCAGATGTGAACGTGCTGGCTCTTGTCGGGTGGCCCCACTGACAAGAGAAAGCTCCTTTGAACAAATCTGCAGCAATTTGAAGGGATAATGAAATTCAGCATCCACCCAGGCTGCTAAGCATACTGAATTACGAAAGGTTCAGAGCTCGGTGTGGTCCTGCCAGACTGTCCTCTTTTCCCCCAAGAGCAGCTCCTCGCATTGGCTGCGTTTGTTCCACGGTCCCACAGTCGCTCGGTGGGAGGGGTGGGGGGTGTCAACAGTTGCTCTGTGTAACCGCAAATGGTGCAAAAAATAAGCAGCAGGTCTTGATCATGGAGCACGCCACAGAGGAGCGTCACTCGAGCCTGCTACCAGCTCAGAAACAGCTGTGCCATAATCACAGAAAACACTAAGCATCCAAAATGGGGACGGGCCAGGTTTTCATCAGAAGTACATTAATATTCTCCCCACTGCAGTGTGCACCAGTAAACTTCCCAACGTTTGGCAGCACTTTGATTATTGACTCCAGTGAGCTGCTCTGTCATTTTCTGCCTTTGCCACCGATCATTCCTGTCCATCCAGTCTTGTTGCACGGATGGATGTACCTGTGCTCTCCAAGCTGTGCTGCTGTGCCGGGTCACTAGATGGTGTGCAACTGTGCTAGTGCTGAGGAAGTCAAACCAGGAACGGGCTGAGAAGAGGAAGTGGGAATAAGATGTTTTAGGTCAAACTGGAGAAGGTTACAGCAGTAGCACTCGGCGCCTCCAGGTCAAGATTAGGTGCATGAGCTGGTTGGGGAAAGTTTCGTAGGTCCCAGTGATCGTATTATGCCAAGTTTAAACCAATCTCTTCGTGCCCTCACTTCCCCATGTATTAAAATTCATCAGGAAGATAAATAGTTACTTCATTGCCATCTGTTTTTATTGTGCTAGATAATGTAATCAAGACTATTCTATACACCAGAAGTATTGCTTAACTAAATATCACCCAAAACACAACCTACGGAGTTTTGAAAGTCACTGGTATTTGTTGACATTCGAGACTGAAGCAGATGGATCAAGACAGGGCAGGTTACAACCCAGGCATTTCTCTACCCCTTTGCTATTGCTTGAAAGCTTACAGTAAAGGTGTGTGGGGGTTGGTGGGGTTTTTTGAGGGGGAGGATTTTTTTTCAAGAAGTGCTTTGTGAAATAGAAACTACTTTTCTGGATTTTTATGAGAAACTGCACTTCTTAGTTTAAGGATGATTTATTTTCCACGTTTGGTTTCAGGAAACTGAAAAAGGAAGGAAGAAATGTTTGCACATGGGAGAAGGATCTTTATTTTTTTTTTAATGTAATCTCTCCTCCCTTTAATTTAAAAAAATAGAATAGCTGCAAATAGTTTTTGCATTGGCTGAAATTTTCATTAGAAACAAACAAGCATATAAATGAACATGCTATCCATCAAGTTCAGTGACTTGCCCAAAGCCTCAAGGACAGAACAACAAAGCAAAGCACCAAGTGCTTAGATCCAAGCCCCATGCTCTGCTCGGGCCACTGGGCCCTGCAGATTGCAATTAGCAACAAGAAGACGAGATCCACCAAAGATAAGTGAGCCCAGCTCAGGCTCTGACTCTGCTCAGTTTGCCTCAAAGTGGTTATGTGGGTGGTGCAGAATTTGTCAAACAAGATGTTCACAAAGATCTCCCTAAGCGCAGCCGAGAAAAAAATGAAGACAACCCTACCATAAAGTGACACATAATTCAGCTGTAGTGAAACATACTGATGCAACAGCAGAGAATAACTCATTCCCTTTAGGCAAAACTCATCCAAAAAGCTAATAATGAAAACTGGAGGACTCCAAACCATTATTTTTACTTTCCAGGCCAGCAGCAGGGATAGCTTATGTGGTTAGCAGCTGACTCCTGAGTTTTATTCTTGTTTCCAACACTAACTCACTGCATGATCTTGCAGCGTCACTGTTCTGGGCCTCAGTTTACTTATCGGTGTAATGTGAATATAGGTTGATTACAGAATATTTAACTGATATGAATATTTAACTGAATGAATACAGATGGGGCTGGATGCTGAGGCAGGTGCCAGTGATCTTTTTTGGAGCCTGCTTGCTCTCTGTGGTTTAAAAGAGGCTAAAAGAGGGAAACATCCAACACATGCACATTTAGACTGGGAGGAAAGGAAAGCAAGAAAAGGAAGGAAAGAGGAGTGATTTACGCAGCCATTCCTACTCTAGATGCTGAGAGAGCTATTAGACACATTGCTGGCTGGGCAGGAGCCAGCTCTCCCCGTGTCTGGCGGCTGTAGCTCCTGAAGAATGGCTTTCAGCAACACCAAGGGTTGTACCAGCACCGGTCAAGGAGCTGGGTAGGTCTGGGGTGGAGGCTGTTGGAACTTGCACTGCTGCCAAACAAAACGGTGCTAAAACTACGAGTGTAGCACTGTCACATTCTCTTGCCAAGCCCTTATGGATGTAAATCACTCAGTCCTGGGAAGTCGGGGCAACTTATACCCAGTGAGAGTGCATCCTTGGTCATGTAAACTGTCCTTCAAGGTAGTCCCTCAAGGACTGCATCATGGCACCTGTTTGTTCTCGGCTGATGGCTTCCAATCCAAATTTGCTTGCCTCATCACTAAGTACTTAAAAGCTCTCTCCATAGGCAATTGAACTGAATCCATGCTTCTGTACCTGTTGTCCAGGCAGATTCTTGAAATCATGCTTCAAGCTTCTGCAAGAAAGAAGGGAGAATATCCCTGCAGATATATAGGATGTAGAGCTCAAATTTTCTGGTGTCAGCGATTATGACTCAGAAATCATGGGAAAGAGGTGAATGCCTTAACTGTGGCCCATTTTTACATTCACGCTGGTCTGTAGTTTGAGGATGGAATACAAATACAACTGTTTCTTAGAAGGTCATTGAATTAAGCTGAACTGACCTAACCAGTTACTATTGGCTTGTAGAAACACCGTGGACAGCAATATTTATGATGATTACCCTGACAGGCTGAGTAATTGCTTTGCAGCTAAAATGCTAAAAGCAATGGAGCTGGATTTTCAAAAGAAGTATTTCATCAGAGCTTCCTAAATAAAGTAATTGTGGGAAGTATCTGGAAAATTGAGCTGATGATTGGATTTGTGGTAACATATATGTGAGTATATATATGTACACAGATACTTCTGTGTACATGCATAGAGTAGTGCAGATCAGGAAAGGGAAGAAAGTAACCTCTTCAGATTGAAGGATTCCACAAATGAACATGTCTATTGCTACTTGTGTCACTGGGATCATTATCTCATTGATGGCATTCATATACAGAAACATATTTTCAGGGACCTGAAATGTAAAAATCAGAAGAGTTATATGTTATTCAGAGTACTGAGTGTAATCTATAACATGAACCTACATCTTTCTATATTTACTTTTAGAGTTGCTTAAATAGCAAAAATGAAGCCATTTGTTTCCTGAAATGTTTAGGTCTGAAGAACTTTTCAATCAGTGCCTTATTGGGTATGCTGCACACAGTATTATTGCACTTTTTTATCCTGGAAGTATTGTTGCATCCAGCCTACTTCTACCAGTTACTAGAAGTTTGTATTGTGGAATTTAACAGGTGAACTACTGCAGCAGCTCATCTCATCATCTTCAAAACACTTCTGGTGTGAGGACAAGAGTTGAAAAGGACCATTTTTACACACTTGTGCTGTATATGAATCCCTACTTATGAGTTACCAGGTTATCTTTGCTTCAGCTACTAAGCAAGATTCAGCTCTGCTTGTTTCCAAATGAGCTGAGAGTTTTAAAAAATAGAGAATGTATAGAATCACAGAATCATAGAATTGTAGGGGTTGGAAGGGACCTTGAGAGCTCATGGGGTCCAACCCCCTGCCAAAGCAGCTCCCCAGCTCATATTGCCCAGGTCGGTGTCCAGACAGGGCTGGAATCTCTCCAGAGAAGGAGACTCCACACCCCCCTGGGCAGCCTGGCCCAGGGCTCCCTCACCCTCACTGGGGAAAAGTTCTTCTCCATATTGGTGCAGAACTTCCTCTGCTCCAACTTGCAGCCATTGCCCCTTGTCCTGTCCCCACAGACACTGAAAAGGGGCTGGCTGATTCCCTCTGCATCCCATGCTTAAGATATTTATGAACATTAATTAGGTCCCCCCTTAGTCTTCTCTTCTCAAGACTGAACAGTCCCAGCTCATTCAGCCTTTCCTCATAGGGAAGATGTTCCAGGCCCCAGCAAGTGTTAGTTTGAAACTGGTTCATGAAACTGAACTCTTTGGTTAATGGATCTTCAGAGATATTCAGATGTTAAACTTTCTAAATTGTCACGATCAGCTAGGCAGCACAACTGCATGTGCAACAGTGGACAGGTATACAGGTAAGCACTGAGATGTAGCAACTACTGTCATGGCAGGCATGTGACCGTTGCACATAGATGTGGACATGAACACTTTCATCAAAATGAGCTCCTCAAGTCCCAGGCAGTTTCAATAATCAATAAGCATCTTCATACTCAAGTACACCTTTAATTCAATGCTAGGAATTCACCACAAGCTCTTATTAAAGCAAACCCATAGTGAAATGCTGTCCAATCACACTACACTGGAAATGGCCCTCTGAGGAGCACTTTTTTTTCATAAAGGGATTTCCTTCAGTGCTGGTTCATAGACCACTGTTTGCTGTGCTTTAGAGTCACCATACCCCCTCCTTTCTCCAGCTGCATATGTATAATCACAGCACAGGAAATAAACCATTGTCTAAGTTTCAGGACAAGCACTACTTTGTGTATTCACACATACCGCAAAACCACTAAGTAGTCGAGTTAAACATAGATACTCTGGACACACAAATGTGAGCTGGATTATATGTGTTTTTGGGGTTGTTTTGGCAGGGTTTTGATTTGAGAATAAGCTAGGCTACTAAAGTCTGTTATGCCAAACTGCTCCTGTCCTTGGCTTTGAATGTCATGCCCAGCTTCCTGGGCACTCAAAGGACACAGAAGAGAAACATTCCTCTGACAGATTTGGCAGGAACCTGTTTTATCAACGCCAGGAGAGGTGGGGGAGAAGGTGGATCTTTCCAAATTTGGGTCCAGAGAAACCTGGCAAACCCACTGTACTCTCAGAGATGCAAATAGAGAAACTTCTATGGGTGGTGAGTAAATGGGATAAGAACTCAGGATGACTTCATCCTTTTTTCCCATTATTACCAGGTATTCTGTAATAGCACTTGCAGGCTATAACCCAGACTGGGACCTGCTGCGCTAGCGCTTGTATGGGCAAGCAAATAGACACTGTTCTTGCCCCAAAAGGTTTAGACTGAGATCCTGAAAGCAAGATGATGATATGGCAGACAAAGAGCAGCAAAAGGGGGAAGTGAAGTGACTTGCTCAATGTCAGGAATACTTGGAAAGTCTCTGCTGCTTGTTCTGCCAGTTTAGAGTCTCATGGGCTGTCCCAGATAAACACTACTGTAAAGTGGAAGTCACTGAGTGGAATTAGAAGCAGAAACTGCTGTGTTCACTCATAGCACACAGAGTTCCTAGACATCAGCTACAGTTCTTTATAATTTGACATATTAGTTCTTTTGAGATTGATTTTGCTTGGTGCCTCTCTGGTTTCCCACCATACCCCTTGTGAAGAAGTCAGATATTTGGAAAATTGTCATCTAAGTAGCAACAGTTGCTCTATATCCTGGAGTGATTTTTGATGTATCTGCATATTTTTCAGTTTCTGTCTCTATCATGATATCTGGAAGCATTTGCAAATCAGTTAAAAACATCATTCCATATCAGATGTGAATAACTATGTTCCCTCTCACCCATCCCTATCCATGCTTCAGGGTTCCACTTCCCTAGGCACATTTCTCAGGAGGAATCTGAACAAATTGCTAGCCTTGCTGGATGCTTTGAAGGGCAAGACAGATTAACTTTGCCAAACCATTAGGGAAAGCAAGTTGTTGTTTAAGCTGAAGGTCCTGATTAGGAAATGCCTTCATGCACAGAGGTGTATGTCAACCCCACCCCTGCACACAGAAAGTTCAGATCACTTAGATGCAAGATTGCAGTTGATCTCAACATCTGTAGAGATGAAAGGAGCTGCAGCATCCAAACCATGCTGGGCTTTGTTTACTGAGTTCCAAACTGGGAATTTGGATTCCATTGCAACTGGAAACAAACTGGCAACAAGTTCAGCCTGACAAGCAATGCAGCAATTAATGAATGCTCCCATAACCTCCATGCTAGGTTACTCCAGCAGCATGTCTCTATGATCAGCTTGCTAGGGTTTCTTCCTCGAAACGTTAACAGCAGCTTCATGCTCAATCCAGAGACGTGGGGAAAATAAATTACACCACTGAGCTGCCTCTGACAGGTAATGCTTCCTGAGTTGCAAACACCAACTCAGTGTGTTTTGATCAGAAAAACACTTTTGGTGCTGCAGAGTGGAGGGAAATGGAGAAGCAGGCTTTTACTTAATGCATGGCCATTTTGTGTTATGTAGGACCTCCCTTCTCTCCTTACCTTGTCTCATGGTAGATAGAAGGGTCACCCCTAGAGTTAATCAGGTGAAAGCTGAGACTTGAGCCTTTCTGGTCTTTCCCACTGGATCCTGGCAGAGCATGGTCTCTGTCAGGGGGCTCTGCCTGGAGCTCCCACGTGGAGCTGGAAGTTACTTTTCTCTGCCATCACCACCTCCAGCTGCACACACATCGTGTATGCAGCCAGAGCAAGTGGGATTCTCAACTTCCCATTGACTGAACTCCCAAATGGAGGTCCCAGCAATTTTTTCACTTAACCTGAATTTAAACTCCATTTTATAATATTCTTTGTCCTTTTAATGCTCAGTACACTTCTTGAATGACCACACTGTCTGGCCACCACAACATAATCTCTCAGCTTTTCATGCCTTGACATACCCTGCATCGTGTGATTTACCTATATGCATCTATCTTACAGGCTGTAGCACACTCTGTTCTCTGTAATCCTGAAATTCTTGACTCAGTACATTCTGAAGTTAGTATAATTCTGGTTCCCACTTCTGAGGGTCACTGACAAATGAAGAGCCAAAATCTGAGTATCTCACTGCAGTGGAACAAGGGGGTAACCCTGATGGTAAACTTCTTAACTGAAAAATGTCTGTTGTTCTGGGCAGGCCATCAGGAAAGGAAAAGAAAAAACACCTCCTCCTCCTCTCATCCCACTCACTTCTGTGAAGGGATTTAGTCTGTATTTTTTGAGGTCCTGAAAGATTTAAAAAACCTTTTCTTTATTATAGTTTTGGACTGAGAATTTCCCTTGATTCCTCTCTATGTGTTTCAACAGAATTCTTCCTGTTTACATAAATTAAGGATCTGGCCCTAGGTTTCCAACCAAACCAAGGAGGATTCAAGTACAATGAGACAGATTGTCCTCGGAGGATTTCTAGCTGCATAGAGATTCCAAAGTGCCAGAAATCTTGTGGGAAGGACTGTTTTCAAGGAAATTCCACCCCATAGTTTCCATACATGTCATATAAGTAATGCCACCCCAGACTATAAAACCTCTGAAATCAGCCTGATGCATTCAACACTTCTGGCTGTGTAAGAATATTATATCACAGAATCACGGAGTCACAGAATCTTGGAACATTAGGGGTTGGAAGGGATCTTGAAAGATCATTTAGTCCAATCCTCTTCTAGAGCAGGATCCCCTAGATTAGTACGCACAAGAACATGTCCAGGCAGGTTTTGAGTATCTCCAGAGAAGGAGACTACAACCTCTCTGGGCGGCCTGTCCCAGGGCTCCGTCACCCTCACAGTGAAAAAGTTTCTTCTTATGTTCTCATGGAATCTCCTATTCTCTAGCTTGCACCCGTTGCCCCTTGTCCAAAACCTGGCCATCATTGAGAAGAGCCTCGCTCTGTACTCCTGATACTCACCCTTTACATATTTATAGACTTTTTGTTCCTTCTGCTTTAAACTACCTTGCTTAAAGTCAAATTGTGTCACCAGTGTTTATCATTCCCTCTGAAAGTGTGGAAGGACAGGATTCATCCAGAGAACACCACCCTTAAAAGGGCCTCTGAAACTGGTTGTAGCAGTGCCATGTGCTTGTTGGTATAGCCAAGTGACAGGTACTTAGAGGGCATCCCTTGGAGATAAACCTCTAACACATTTAACTGATGTAGGGGAGCAGCTAGCTGAAGACTGAGATTCATTTCTAGGTCTGTCCTCGCTGTAAACTCCGAGCAGTTGGCAGAAATTTTGACCAGATGAATCCCTCCTATCAGAAAACGTATGTCGGTGCTTTAATTTCATTTCAATTTGCTTTAGCAGAGATTTATAATTATTATAAGGAATGATTTTATAATGTAATTCTGTGTTGTCAGAGTAGGTTAGCTTTATGACCTGCTTTAAAAAATAAATGCGGCTTTAATTAAAACAAAACGAAAGAGAGAAGTACAGTCTTGTACCAACATGTTGTTGTCAGCACCCTGCTAACTGTCTGAATTGAACTGTAAGCCTCCGCTCAGAGATACCAGTGCCAAAAACAAAGCTCATGGCACATTTAAAGGTACCGCTGGCCTATTTTTAATTTGTATCTCAACTTGGGATTGCTGGAGGTTTTCTAATAACAATTATGATGACTGTCAAAAATCAGGCACTAATGAATAGCAAGCTTTAGTGGGCTGTCAACTTCTGCAGAAGCGTGGCTGGATGCATTAATAAACCTGACTCTCTTTTTGCTTAGCAGCAGTGCATTTCCATTACCTGAAATGGAGTCACTTTCGGTTTAACCTGGTATGAGATCAGAATCAGACTCATTAAATTTAGCCTTCAAGCTGCCGTCCTTCATGAGGTAAGATGATTTTACTTCTACATAATGGATGTCACAGAGCTCATCTTCAGTACATGCTCACACTACTTGTAATTTTCTGTATTTGCATTACCTGACATGTGAGACAATATTAATGCTATATCACACTGAAGTCTCTCTGACATCAGCAAATAGAGCCACCATGCAAACCAGAGGCTTACTAGCATGCATAGCCCCATTTTTGCCCTTCTATCTCCTTCACAAGGTCAGTGATTTTAAGCTGATGTATTAAAACATGTTAATATCACTTTATCAGAATTCTTCATGTCTTAGTGTCCATCACACATCAAGATCTGAAGAGCTGTTCCATGGTTGATGCTACGTGGCTTGGTTAGGTCGATATGTAATATTTTGGGAGGTAAAATCTGGCTCCCTAGAAGTCAGTGAAGATTTTGATTTCACTAATGTTAGTTTTAATATTAAAAATTCTATTATTTTCCTTTTTATTAACTTTAGAGTTAGACAACTCTCTAGTCCATAAACTACATTTTGGGATAAGTATTATTTTTTAAATTAAATTTACTTCATCTAGTTAAAACAGTTCAGTGAGTTCCTCCTGTGCTATATGACAGTGGATGAAAGCACAATCATAAAATTAATTCTGGGTCCCTAGTAAGCAATATATACTTGGCACAAACATGTTGCAGTTTCTAGGTGAATACCAAGATGCAGGAAAAAAAGGGTGAGGAGCAGATTGCATTCTTTACCTCCAATCCCTCTGTGCAATATGGTCACCTGGGCGCTGAAACATGTCCAAAAGTCCACTACCACCAAGATCCCCAGAGCAGGAACTCAAGGAAGGAGACAGAAGGAGCTGGCAATATTAAAGAATCTATATGGGAATGTTCAGCTAAATAGTCAAGGGATGATTTGTAGAAAATTAAAATTCTCTAGGATTTTATGTTTTTCTATAGAACATATGGATGAAAAGAGTATAAAAAGATCTAACAGTTTAATATTTAATTGTAAAATAAAGTTGTACTTTTCAGAAAAGGTATTTTTTAAGCCTGTGTTGTCATGCTACCATTAGACTAACAGCTTCAGATACCAAAATGCTTCTTTTAAAACTGGTATACTAAACCCTGAATTTCTTTCTTCAGAGGTGGATGCACTGAAGTCTTCTGTCTTGGTGTCTGATGGGTAACTTCTGCGCCAGATCAGAGCTTGATTTCAAAAGTCTCATGTCCTAAATGCTTTGTTCCATTAGAGAGCTGGTAAATCATTCCTTCTAAACATTTTAATATATTTCTAGTCTTGGCATTTTACGAGACATCAAATTGGTGAATACCTTAAGAACCTTTTTAGAAAATACATAGTCATTTATAAAATGTATTTCTTACCATTTCTCTCTCCAACTAGTGCATACTTGGTCATAGGGCCAGGTTTAGAAAAGTGTTCCTTTTTTTTAAAGACCAAATTTTCATAGAATCATAGAATAGTTAGGGCTGGAAGGGACCTTAAAGATCATCAAGTTCCACCCCCTGCCATGCGCAGGGACACCTCTCACCAGACCAGGCTGCTCAAGGCCCCATCCAATCCGGCCTTGAACACCTCTAGGGAGGGGGCATCCACCACCTCCCTGGGCAGCCTGTGCCAGGGCCTCACCACCCTAGTAGTGAAGAATTTCTTCCTAATATCCAATCTAAATCTATCCCCTTCCAATTTAAAACCATTCCCCCTCATTCTATCACTCCAGACCCTCCTAAAAAGTCCCTCCCCAGCTTTCCTATAGCCCCTTCAGGTACTGGAAGGCCGCTATAAGATCTCCCTGCAGCCTTCTCTTCTCCAGGCTGAATAAGCCCAGCTCTCTCAGCCTGTCTTCATAGGAGAGGTGCTCCAGCACTCTAATCTACTTCATGTCCTCCTCTGGACCCATTCCAACAGTTCCATGTCCTTCTTATGTTGGGGACTCCAGAACTGGAGAGTTTCAAGGGAGTTCAGGGTACAGTGTTTGACTCTCTTGTGCTGCTCATGGCTCTGGACACCTCTTGGACTGGGGCCATCTTTCTGTTCTGTGTCATTCTGTCAAGCACTGATTCACAACTATATTCCAGGCAGTGCCATGCAGTAAATAATAATGACTATTAGCAACTGTACATATCACCTGAGGCACTAGAACTAGTCAGGAGAGATATAAAGTTATTTTTAATAATTCCTGAAACATTTCTCAACCACTTTTAAATTTTTATTTTAATGCCAATGATAGGTTTGTAGTTGTGAAATCCTATCAGGATCCATTTGGGATGGTTTTGCACTCCAACTAGGTAGGTGTTTCTCTGTGGGTACATGCTGGAATGGAGCACATGCCATATCCGAACACAGCGATGTGCCTGGTGTTCCTCTCACTCTCGTTAGTGTATTAAAATGTAAAAGAAACCCAGCGTGGTGTATCACAGGAATCACAGCCTGGCAATAAGCCTTGCTCTGGAAGATGTGACAAGTGTCTAAGCCATAAGCCATTGAACTTCATCATGCACTGTGCTTGCTCTTGGGCTAGAGGGAGTATCGTGTACAGTCATGGATGAGGGGAAGGGTCTTGATCCTGTTGTTGAGGCACATATCTTCACCAGATATGACCCACCACATATAAACACATTTTCCCTTCCTCTCTTCTCAGGTTTTAGTGCGTGTAAGAGCTCAGTGGAACTGTGATGCTGAATTGGTCCTAATATAGCTGGATTCATAACAGACAAATAGCTATTTTCTCACTTGGTTTGTATAGCAGGGTATCTCAGTAGCAATACAGTGGGTAAGCTTGACCTTGCCCAGATACTCTGAAACTCTGGTCAGATGTTCAATTCTGGAGTTTCAAGTGATGCTTTTACTCTTGGGCCACAGACCTGTACAATTGTCTCAGTGGTTCTGAGATAAAAAAGTAAAGAAACAAGATAAACTCAGCTTTGTTCTAGTCCTTGTGAAGTTCCTGACACGTACATAATAAAAGAGAATCCCTAGGCTCTGTATTAAAAGTAAGACACAAAAGCAGTTTGAAGCTCAGTCTCCATGTTGGTTTACACTGGATTTAATTTTCTGTAACATACTAAAAATTGGTGGCATTATTTGCAAGGGAGGGAGGAGTCTTCCTCTCACTGCAGTCAGTGAGAGCTACATCAGCGTGGCAGTGAACAGGCTTGGGAATGGTGTTGGGAGGAAAAAGCCTTTTGGTGTCCTGATAACACTGTTCCTCCATTTGGGGGTTTTGGAATTAATTTTGTTTTTTAAATCAAATGTACTTGAAATGACCACTTTTTAAAATCTTAGCCAGCTGAACTCCTTTCAGTTGAATAAAATCACTCAAACAATCACTTTGCATTTGGAAAGGAAAAAGAAAAGGAAGAAAACAAAGCACTTACTTATATTTTCCCTGTTCAAATTTAAGCGAAACAAAATGTCTTCCTATTATCCCATTGGACAAATCTAACCCGAGGTATTGAAGAAATTCCCCCCAGAGCTCAATGCCTCTGCCTATAATGAAATACAAAGGAAAACAACCACTAACACAAGTAGACTTTGTACTGCGTGAACGACTTTTCCTGTATTAGCAAAGCAGACTACTAATATGATATGATGGGACATTACTAATGCAACAGAGTGTAGCTAATGCAAACAAAATATGTTGGAGTGCCTAGTTGAACTGAATAGAGAATTTGTTTGTCTGGGGCCCAGATTCTGAAAATCAAAGCAAATCCCACAGAAATAAATCTTACAGATAATTCAATAAACATGCCATGCCCATCAGATGCACCAAGGCTTTTGTGGACACTGGAGGTACAGATAGATCCAGGAATTTTGGATAATTCCCACGCTGACTTTTGAAAGAAGTTGGGTGCTCAACTGTCCTTGGTACTTTGGAAAACCTCTTTTTGTATAAATAATAAATGATGATAATTTGCATTGACATAATAACTAAGTATATGTGATTATTGGTAAAGGCTGTAAAACTGGTATTTGAGTCTTTGAGAGCACGGCTGTCATTGAATTCAAGGCTATGTGTTCATGGCAAGTTCATCTCTGAGAAACAGCTGGCTAGAAGCCTTTCTTAAAAGAGTAGCAGTGATTTTTTTTTCAGGCTTTTACCTCCTTCCCTCTCCTCTCACTCTCAGCTCTTAATGACGATATTGTCTGCCATAAATGGATAGGTTTGAGCAAATTAAGAGAACCCTATCCCTAGTTTCTGCTGAGGGTAATATCTCCCACAGCAAAGGGTCTGCTTAAGCTTTGATGCATTTCACTCAAAAGACCGTCTATTAAATTGAATACTTGTGTACTCTCCCGCAACCTCGAGGGCTGTGTGCTTCAGTGGGAGCTGCTTTGCAGCCAGTAGCAACTAGTCGCAATTTGTTATTAAAACTGCAGCTCCCCACTGCTTGCTGCTGCTGACTACCGTGAGGCTGGAGTCTGCTCAAGAAACGCAGAGAAAGCAGAAACTGAGAATATTCCCAAGCTTACCTTTTAATGAAGGCATATGGCATTCAGGATATTGTTATTCATGTAGTAATTGGCAAAGGCGTACACATATTTATGGTAGCGCTCATCATGCTGAGGAAATTTTGGAATTGCTCCATTTTAATGGGCCATAAACACTTACCTAAAGTAAAAGTATATAGCAAATGCAAAGCAACATGAATAATTATTTATAATTACACACATGTATTTATGTACACACACATATAGCCATCAGGCAAGGAGAATTATTTTTTTCTTCATAATTATTACTGAACTAGAGAGCAAACTGTGTCTAAATTGCTCTAAATCCAGATTAGTAAATTTGATTTGTAACCATCGAATGAAAAATCAAATGCAAGGTCCTGAGACTTTTCCTAGGTATTTGTGGCTGCATATGAACCAGAAAGAAACAAGATGAATTAGACTGTCTGCAATTAGCTGCAGAACTTGATTCAAACATTTGCAGTGAAATTGGAGCTTGACAAAAAGCAGCAACTCAGGGACACAGAAAAAAAAGCCATCGTCCTCTTTCTATTGGGATATTAGAAAAGTGGGATTTTTATTCTGTTGGGGGTTTTTTAGTGCAATGAGTACCTGGAGTTTTATCTATTGATCCTTACAGAAGGATGCAAGTGCATTGTTTATATGCTTAGTAAGGAAAACTTCTGTTCTAACCTGTAATTGTAGAATTAGACTTCTGCTGCCATAGCTATATAGCTATCCATGTGGATATTCTAGTTCCATTTTTATTTCAGAGCTGTTTTTGTTTTAATTCAGTTGGTTTATTTAAGCTAGATATAAGAGCTCATGTTTCACATGGAAAGATAAGGAACAACAGTGGTTTAAACCCGCAACTTTATATTTCTGCTAATGAGAAGTTTCATCAGTTTGAGAGTAGAGTCACTGAAAAGAAAGGGCCTGCTTAGAGAAAGACATAAAAACAAATTTTATGTGCCATCATTGGAGTCTGTGTCAGTGAGGACCGAAAGGGTATTTCAAATCATTTAAATAAAAAAAGGACATGTCTCTTTGTTCTAGATTCACCAAAACTCACTAATTATTCACACACAGACATTCAGGATCATTTTCAGGAGGGTGCCCAGCTGAGCACTCAGCAGTACCCCTGTTCTGCATGTAAGAGTTAAAGCCCTCAATACTGAGTTGATAATGATCTGCAGATGCAGACCTTGTGATTCTCATACTTAGTGTTTAAAAATGGGTGTCAGAGACTCCTTTCTCTGTCCCTTCACAACCAGAAATTGCAGTACTTCTGTCCCAGCTCAATATTTGAAATATAATGCTTGCAAAGACCACCCTAGTGAGGCAGGATTTCGTATTTCTCTATTAGAACCACAACTCCCCTTTATCATTCTACTTCAACATCTGGTGCTGCAGGTAGGATACTCTGTCTCACAGCATCTGGGCTGAGAAATGCTTTCTCTCCTTGGAGTCCCAGGTACTTCAGAAAAATCCTTCAGAAACCATTTATCAAACTCAATGCTGAAATGTTCCGTAAATTTACAGTGAACCGCCTCCTTTCCCTTCCTGCACAGTTGCCCCAGACTCACTCCAGCAGAGCAGTTGTTAACAAATTGGTTAATTGCCGGTGCTTTGCTGATGTTTGCTGTTCTCAATCAGGTTCCATTCGTACCAATTTGGAAATGACCCTATCTATTGTTCAAGACTAGATTAGGATTTGTTTTGAAGTTTAAAAAAAATCTCTCAGGCAATTATTTCTTCTGGTAACTGACTCTGGGCATCCAGACTCACACTTCTTCACCGACACGGAGAGAAAATGAAGAGTTTTGTCAGTAATGTGCTGACTGGCAGCTCAGAAGATCTGTTTCAGTCCCTGACTCCAGCATGAATCTCCAGTCATGATCTTACACAATCTCTGTCATCTCCCGGTAAAACTGGAGTGATGTCACTTCAGTTCCTGATGTTTAGATGTTTTCTTCATCTCAGTTGGAAGCTATTTTCAAGAAGGGTTGTGTTTGTAGGATTGGACAGAACCAGCCACAGTTTAGCCTCCTTAACATGAGGAATTCTTGGATGACATGGCAATATTCACAGAAGTAAGTAATGGAGGTAAGAGAGAGATCAAGCAAAGGCATGATCTCGAGACATTTCTGTTCCCTAGACTGAAACCATACATTTTAGAAATCTTCTGAAACAACTTGCTCTCCAGAGTTTACTACTCAAACTTTTTGACACAGTAGGATTTCAGTTGTTTGGCTAATGCTGGAGAAATATCCAAACTTTTGGGTGCTGACTGGAAACCTCCAAACTTTCTGAGGTTTCTCTATCACTGACATAAACTACGGTCTGTGGCTTTCAACAATAACATTTGTGCTGATTTTAGCAATTCAAATCCAGACGTAGCAACTGAGCTTGGCAAAACAGCTGAGCCACAGACCACTTCTATCTATCTGAATGTGCAGTCATTTTTGGTAACTGGTCATCCACACCATCACAGACAACCAAGGTCTCATACAGCTTCTCCAATGTGCAGGAGTAATGTTGGTACCATGACAGTTTACAGTGGATAAACACAATCTGGAAGGTTTTGCTCTCTAGTATGTTACTTGCATATCTAGCTGGCCTGGCATCAACATGTAACTGAGTCTGCTTTTGCAGCCTCATGGGCATAAATTCTCTGCTCAGAAAGGATGCCTCACTTAAAAATGAAACCTGCCACGGGGGAAATTAGCATCTTCCAAAAATGCATGTAGGAAAGCAATTCATAGAGTGATGGCAAATGTAATGCTTTAAAGGTATGCAAGTATATAGGCTCACCTACAAGTAACAGTTGCTTCTCCAAGGAGAGACACTTAGTACAGCTGCAGGAGATGCGTGTAGACCACTGTCAGCCTCTACTGGCGGGTACCAGAGTTGCCCAGCAAAGCGGCAAAGGCCTAATGTCCAAGTGTCAGGAACCAGCTGCGAGTCAGTTTGGAAGGGCCAAGTAGACAGTACGTCTCATCGGCACATCTGTGATTGCCTACGGTCTTCGGATGTGAGATGATATTGAGGCCTGCAAGGGAAAGTATCATAATAATAGACTTAACCGAAGCTTTGATTCAACTTTATGAACAGGAGAGAGGCAATTCACACTGCTTCCCCAGAAGCAACGCTCACGCCGGGGAGTTGGAGGGAGATATTCAATTAGAAGTATCACTTCACAAGGGAAAATCCTACCTGGAGTGAGATATGAAATGTGAAATTTCAGTGGGAGCTGCATTTTCTTTGAGGGAGTTCAATGGAGAGTTTGTTTTGGTAGCCAAGCTCCTAATGGAAAGATAACTTCATCCTTAAATCTCAAGTGATTTCTGCCAATTCATAACAATTTACACCTACAGGGCATCAGCAAATTAAGTCCAACTACATCACTGTCATGTGAAGAAGTATTGGGTACACTGGAGCATGGAAAGAATGGCTTATGGAATGACATATGTTAAGGAAAAGAAATAAAATTCAGGAGTCCCAACTCCCAGTCGCCTGCTGTAATCATTGTACCTTGTTTTTTAATACTCTTCCACTGCTGGAAATAAATGAATTATTTAGGTTCTGCCTGACCATTTTTCTCTTTCCTTTTTTAGCATTTTATGCCCCAGCTTTAATTCATTCCCAGTATTTTTTCCATTTTAGTTTCTAGCAATAACATTATTAAATTTCATGTCTGCTTCCGTTTTTATTTCCATCTTTCACCAAAAAGATATAAAGTGAAATGAATCCAAATGAGAGAGCTTTTCTCTTCAAACCGCTCTCAGTATCATCGTTTCCTTAATTAAGTAATTGAAGCTCTCCCAACACACACAACGTCATTCAATCTACTGTGGCCTCTCATATGTGCTGGCACTTAGATTTGTTCCTATAGGGGACCGTTTTTCCAGTCCATCAGTCTCTTCTGCATCTTTCTTCTAATAACCACTCAGGCCTGTTCCTCCTGGTACCCCATGGTGCACATGCAACACAGCTTTAAAACAAGGGAATAACATAAAGACCAGATAACTTTAACTTTAATAACAGTATTATTCATAAGGCTCATATGGGACCGATCTTGATAGATCTGACTTCCTCACATTTCTGGCTGAAGTTATATTCCCTGCTTTAGTTTTGTGTTTGTGCTGCTAGTTTCTTCCTTTGAAGTGAAGCATTTTGCATTATTAATTACTCATTTCCTCCTTTTACATCTCAGGCTGTTTGAACTTCTTTTGCTACCTCTTTGCTGATCAGTTGCCATCTTCCCTGGATTCAGGAATTACATTTTTTCTATGCTGGAAATATTGGCCAGAAGAGATTCTGGACTGGAAATATATTTTCAAATGACAAAACCCACAAAGTCTACGCTAAAATTTGGTAAACTCTCATCCTTATGATAAAATCACAAGGTAAACCTCATAACAGCTGCAGGTCCTACTAATTTAGATAGACCCTCAACACATCCAGCTGTGTTAGCAATGGCTGCAGTTGTTGAGAGTCACAGAGTTGGGTTTTTTTTTTTAGTTGAAAGTTTCTCAATAGAAAATTGAGATTCTGTTTCATCACATTTTCCAGGGAAACAATCCCCTCAGGAGTCTAGATGATATTTGCCCAGGAGAAGGCAGAAGTTCCTGATATGGTAGTGGTGGAGCTAAGCAATGGCTGGAACTGATCTAAATTAGAGTTAACTGCCTATGTGGGAGGGTAACTAAGTGAAGTCAAACTTGAGGATTGAGGGGAAACAGCTAGTAAGAGTTGTATTTGTTTGGAGGAGATGTCATATACAAAAGCAATAAACAGGGTTTCAGGCTTAAAATTTCTTACCACACCAGATGGCACAGTATAGTTTTTCAGACCCCTTGATCTCAGTGCCTTAGCATAACAATCCTCAAGTCTAACATCCAAACTCATTTTCCTGTGAGCATCCTTACTGCTTCTCACTGAACACTTCATTCTCCTGAATAGACCTGGTTCTGATTCTCTATCTGAATGGTTTCTATTCCATACCTGTGTCCAACTAGAGTTGTGACAACCTGATGGTAAGGAGAATCCAGATCCACTTGGAACAACTAATTCTAAATGTACTTAATGAGGGGATATTGTGACACTGACCAGGAATTCACTCTGCTCTTCTTGCTGAGAGTTTTGCAGAATGCATCCGTGTGATGTCTTTGGTAGGCTGAGCACTCATAAACCCAACCTGTGACAGTTCAGCTCATCACACATCTGGTGAATGAGTGCCCTCCCAGCTTACGGCCACTAAAGCAGAGAAATTTCACCATCGATCTGGAGAAGCACTTGAGACAATGGGAGTAACAGGGCAATAAAGATTGCAATATATCACCAGACTCGGCTGCTGGCTTGTATAGATCAGAGCTGCATTAAGATCGTTACAGCCTGCCTGCTACTGATCTAGAGAGAGTAAGCCAGCTGTAGAAGGGAAAGAGCCACTGAGAAACAAAACCCAACTAACTAATGAAAAAAAAATGTATCAACCTGACAAAGTTTCTTTTGCCAGCCTGGACTAATGCCTTTGAATTCCCACTCTGCTGTAAGCACCTGTCAGTGAAACATGCACACTAGTTAAAGCAAATAATTAACCCCACCTTGCCCCCACACAAACATCTAGGTTCTGAAATCAGGAGTTACAAGTAAAAGAAAGGGCAAGGCAAGCAGAAAACAGGAAAGAAACAACAATCAGCGATCCACCTCCTACATAAGTCCATATATCAGCAAAACACTTAAGCTGGCCTCTTACTGGCAGCACAAAGGCAAGGGTCACTGCACCAGGGTCCCTTGTGCTGTGAGCTGGGGAGGTGCTTCCCTGTCCTCTTTGCTCAGTACAACCTGGTGACAGTGCAGCATAAGTCCCAGGCTGGCTGGACCCTGGGACAAGGTGTGCAGCACTGCTGCCCTCCCCACCATGCTTCAGCCAGAAGCCTGCCCAGATGCCTTGCAAGTGTCCCACTGGAACCCGGTTCTGCGATGAGGGTTTTCAGAATTGAGCCCCCGATGCACAGTCAGGGAAAGAAAAGCTTTGATGCACCCTGAACTGAAAGAAAAGTAAGCAGAGGAATAAATCCCACCAGCCAAAATCTGCCTACACTTACTACTGTAGAAATACAACCATTTCTACCAGCTAAGGGTTGGCCCAGCAGGTATTCATCTTTTCAGGACACGTTTGTCCCCTGGGCATTTTCTTCTTTCCACGGCCCTGCAGATCACCTGGATTGTCTGAAGCTTTTCCTCTGTAGCAGATCCACTGATAGCCTGTACAGGAGCCAAAAGAGGAGCAAGAGCGATTGCAAAAACCCAATCACACATGGTGACACCTTGTCACTGCAGACAAATCAAAGAATAAATTCCCTTTTCTGCCCCCAGATCTTTCCCTGCATGCAAAGAAATTTGCAGGAACTGTCACTTTATTCTGCAAGAATGAGAAGAGACACCTTGTAGAGAATGAAAAAGCTTTCCATTAAGAGAGGAGGAAAATGAAGAGGGGCTTTTATTCACCCGTCCCCACATTCCCCCAAGTCACTTCCATTTGCTATGGGTTTGCCAGTGCCCATAGGATGCTTCCAACACGCATATGCTTACACAGCTCCACAGAGTGCACCGAGCCAGGTGTGCTAAGCTACTGAATTGCATTTTTATCAGCAGGCAAGGGCTTCTAGTCTAACTGGAGAAGCCTTAATCCTCCTAAATAAAGTGAAACCTCCCTGCAGATAAAAGACTTGCCTGGCTTGTTCCAGAGGGAGTTGGTGACATGGTTGCACCCTCGCCCCCTTCTCCCTTAGGAAAATACGGCCCTGCGGGAAGAGTGCAGAGGGACGATCAAAGGGAGCTGAAGTTTAGCTGCCTGCTTCCAGCAACAGAAAGGCTAACCCGTCATTACCTGGGAGCAGCACCATTAGAGGTGAATTGTGAATGGAGGGATGCACACTTAGGATCTCTGGCAGGCAGAGGAATTGGAGCTATGCCGCTGCGTAGGAGAGATTTGGGCTTGGGAGGGGACCTTGTTTCTTCCCACTCCTTTGGCAAGGTAAAGCCCAGGTGTGTCCCTGGGAACCCCTAGCTTTTTAACTCATTTAGATGTATTAATGAGTGGATGGTGGTTTTCACCTGCAGAACTCCTAGGTAACTCTGGACTGGATTTCTCAATGCATATTTTCCCTTTACAAAACCTTTCACTCTGTATCTCCCCTTCCCCAGAAAACAAAAAGCAAGAGTCCTCTTTGAGAGCTGCTGTCTTTTTTTTACTCTGGCTTTGGAGGATAGAGAGGAGGCAGGGCAGAAAGACAAACTTCCTTGAAGTTTTAGAACAGGGCTAAGTAAGTAAAATGATTCTCAAAAAAATACATCTAAGAGTGCTGGACTGGAAGCAGACTGGACAAGTTCTTCACTTTCTCCTCTAAGCGTTGGCCACTTTGGGAAGTGGTCCAGCTAATTATCAACCTGAACGAGTTTTGGAGGCTGAGTACATAGTCTTAGTGAGACACAGAAGGGTGGTGGCAAAAGCATCATTTTTGACTGGCTTTTTAAGACAAGCAAAATGGACATCTATCTGTTTGAGAGCTTGCCTGCTTGAAGTTGAAACTTGAGCTTCAACATATTCATGTTACCTGTTCTCTTACTGCAGACTTTGCAATTTACAGGTTTCCAGCACATATTTGTGTTCTCAGACCCAAGTATCAAACAGAGGGAGCCAAAGGGAACGAGTGGAGCAAATAAGGATTAATCAATTAGTGATCCTGCAGCCCACTGGGATGGGGAAGGCTGGATGAACATGGTGGGGGTGTAGCTAGAGGGTTTATATTCACCCTTGGGATGAATCTGTCTCTGGGATGTGTATGTTGAGGGTGGCCAGGGATTAAAAATATAACTGTTGGGTACAGATCATGCATAACCCTGGATGACACTACCATTCCCTTTAGAAAAGGGACAGAGGGCAGTGCCCACTATCAAGTCCAACTGCTCCAGCATATACATGGAGCAGACAAGCCCCTGCCATCCCCTGTAACATGTTATGTCATGCCTTTCCCAAGGGGAAATCCAGTTCTTCTGGATGCAACTGAGCAGGACACTGGGCCATGGTTCCTCTGACTCCTTTGGGTAGCCCAGTATTTCCACTGTCCAGCCTCAAGCCAGTCTTGCATGTGAATACTAGGAATGGTGTTGAGTCATGGCCTTTTGGGAAGTCACCTGCTGTGCCTAGCACTCCAGACCTCAGTCAGAGACAATTAGACTTTTGCTATGCAAGAATTCATCATCTGCCCATTAGCATTTTATCCATCCCATGGATTGACTGATTTTATCCACCTTGCTACCTAGGAAACTGTATAATTTTTGATTTTTAATCCTTCACACTGGAAGCTCCAAACAGGGAATTTCCGAGCAGGCAAGTGGTTATTAATAATAAATAAAAACAACCTCTTACATGGATGGAGCACCTCTCATAGAAAGAAATAGATCCCAAGGTGTTATACAGACATGTTTCTGCTTTTAGGAATCACTCTTACACGGATTTACAGCACAGAGACATTTTGTCCTCTACCAAAGCAAAACCACATTATCCATCATTGAAAGCAGCTGCCTCGGGGTTGAATGAAGTGATATTTGCCAGAATTAGCAGCTAATAGTGACTATGACTTGTTTGGCATATTTCTATGGATATGCTTTAATATCACCTGATACTTAAGAGACATGGAGTTTCTGTTTGTTGCGATGAGCTCTGTGTCTAAAACTTGTTTTGAGCCCAGGTTCCACTTCACTGAAGCACTCCACCACAGACAGCCTTTTAGCTTTCCCCAGTGAGAACAATATTTGCTTTCTGATAGGCTGGATTTACATACTTTTTTTTTTTTATGTGTGTGTGTGCATGTGTTATGGTGAGAAGTTTTAAAACAAACTGAGTTATCCCCAGCTGCTAAGTTCTGACATGCACTTTAAATAAGTAAACCCAGGGATGTGGCGGGCTATGAAGGAAGGGAGAGCAAAATTGGCTTACATTTTGCCCTGATCACAGAATTATCATCTGCTATCACACAGCTTACCATTAGACCCAGCTGCTGCCAACCTGACCGGTGCATTTCTTCAAGCTAAGCTAACAAAGCACTTATTTGTTATCCAGGGAACTACCTCTAATAGACTTCCAGTGAAATAATATTTGCTTTCCAACCCTACTTTGAATCCCACTCACTTTGTTAAAAAGATTGCCTCTGGCTGTCTCCACTGGTCTAATCTAATAGTTTCTAGTTTGTACAAGCAAAGCGCTTTCAGCCAACTATATAAATAACTTAAAGAGAAGAAGACACTTTTACAGCGCTCTGTGCCGGGTGCTATAGAACATGACAGATTAGTAAATGACGCCTCAGTGGAGCTCATCTGGGAACCTCTGTCAGTTGAATATGAGCAATTACAATATTGTATTTGGGCTGAAAGGGTTGTCTGTCTTCTCACAAAAAGGCTAACAAGAAAAATAATTCCTGTCTTGCTTCTCCTGTGCATGAAACTGATCTAAGTGGCTCCAGCCCCTTTTCTCTTCCCCTCCCATTGCCGTTGCAGCAGCAGGAGGGGTGATGGGGGGAAGCGAGCGAGGAGAGAAGAGAGAGTTATTTTCTTTCTGTTTTCACTTTTGGTTTGAATTGAAAATGAAGAAAGAATAATATTAGGAGATGGGGCTCCCTGAGGTTTGAGAGGGGACGTTATATCATTATATCAAAGAGCACTTTCTGCCACCCGACTCCTCTGCCCCAGCATTCCAGTGCGCTTCTTAAAGAGCGAGTGCCCCACGCCTGCTGGCGCAGCTCGATTTATCCCAGCTCACCTGCCAAGATCACCAAGGGCCTGGAGGTTCAAAGCATTGCCCAAGGTAGTACCAAATTCGGTACTACGTACAGAGCTACAGCTTGATACATCCTCTCCAGATAAAGAGGAGCGCTGTTCCCTCTGTTGGGATATTAGGGGGGTTCATAGAAATGCTGAGGCTGAGCATCACGCGACAGAAAATACACCATATAAGCAGTTCTTTCCAAAGGAAAATATTTCACATCCCAATGACATTTCCTTGAGGCTCTTCTAGAACTGCCTCAAATATGTCTCCTCAGGATCAGGGAAGTTACACCAAGCAATCTGCCTTTGCAACGATCCGATGTGGGAATCTGCAAATATCTAGAGCCACAGCTACTACTCTTTTTTTTCTTCTTTTTCTCAATCTTTACATTTTTTTCTTCTTTTCTTTATTTCTTTTTCTGAAGAATCACCCCAGTACCAGGAATTTCTTTTGTTTTCACCTCTCTTTTTCTCACCACAGGTGGCTACTGTGCCTCTTTCCAGGCCTGTGAGTAACTGCATGCAACTGCAAATACAGGAACTTACACCAGCAGAAAATTATGCTCCTGTTAAATGAGGTCCTCCTCCTGCAGAGAGGAAAACTCCCATTCCACCTACACCCTGCTATTAGAACAGTGTGTGCCATGTCCAGTGCCACCCTGATGTTGCCCAGGGGCTCAGATCCACAGGCTGTATCTGCAGTTAAACAGGGAGGTGTGGGAAAAGATGAGCCCACAAAGGTCTGAGGATTAAACCACTCACTGCCCTGCCAAACAGACCCCGGCATTCCTGGGGTGGAAATAATGTCTGAAGTCCAGTAGCTACTCTGGAAATACACAGAGCTGTGGCAAGAAGTGACCAAGAAACTGCCATTCACTGAAAGAAAGTCCTGGTGAAGGAAATAGAGCCCAAACATCACATTTCAATTGGGATAATTGCCAGGAATTATATAATCTCAAAGCTGGACCAAAATCTCCATCTAAAACAAAACCAATACAAATCTAATTCTGTCACTCAGATCTAAAATATGCCATTGGTTATGCTCATGCTGCTATGCCCAGTGACAGTGCAGAGTGTGTGCTGCTACCACCGGGCACAATTTGACCTACAGATTTCTTCCCCCCACCCCACACTCCCACCCCCCTAGATAACCATGTGGCACTAATGCTGAAATATCTTAAAGCAGATATATGAAACTGAAATATTTTCAAACAAGTCAACCAGCTTTCATCATGAAACACATCTGATGCCACGGGCCCCCTTCATGGATGTGATTGTAATCCCTGTGAGATCAGAGGTGCAGCACTCAGTTACAAATTGCCAGCTCCTGGCACTTGGGAGGTGTTTAACAGGATTTTGATATCTGATTTCCTCCTCATTTTGTTTTGTTTGATCCCAGTTGATTTAATCACAGATTATCTTTTGCCAGATAGAAAGTATCTGTGCAACAAAACAGTTACCTCCTGAAAAATACGGCCTGGGTGGAAAATTAAAGAACAGGTCAGGAAAGATGGCTGGAATGAACAGACAGGAGTTCTGAATCAAAAGGATTGGGCCTCATTCACAGATTTGGCCACCAAGTCAGTATTTGATCTTGGACAAGATATTTCAACTCCCTTTGGTCTATTTAGACTGTGAGATCCATGGGGCAGGGCTCATCACTGAGTGCCTGTGTAGGACACAGAACATGGAAAATATTTGTCTTTTAGATTGCATTTGGCTTTGCATTTGAAAAAAGAAAAAAAAAAAAAGAAACACCAAGGAGTGCCACCTCTTTCTTTTATATGAAAAGGTACAAAAGGTCTTCCTCAGTTTTTCAGAATGTGGTCACTCACATCTTCAGTTCTAAAAACTAGAGCTGGTAAGTCTGTTTTCAAAATGCTGGTTTCAATCTTGACTACTTTTTTTGTTCAGCCTTGGGCACCATATTCTCAAACGTAGGCAAACACAGTTTTTTAAAACCCTGAAAAACACATTTTATCAAGGAAAGTTTGTGGGAAGCCTCCCTGTTCTTGTGGGAGGTAAAAAAAAGGCCAAATTTGGCAGCCTGGGCAGATTTAGGGTTATGCTGAAGAGATCAGACGGTTTCAGACTGCATGCTTTAAACACTTTGCAGTTCCTGGAGCTGCACACTGGTCAGAGGACAGGGACTGCCAGGCTCCACAACGACGACACAGTGCCCGATGAGCTCATGAGCACGGTGCCAGCAGCACCACAAGCAAGAGCAAGGGCAGGGGCAGCATCTGAGTATCCTGGGCATGCTTTTCCCACGAAGCCTTCAGAAAATGAGTGGTTAGATCTACAAACTCTTAGAGGGTTGAGCAGAGCCAGATGTCATCCTTATTGTGCAGAGATTGTATTTAGCTGTCCCTGGTCATAGAGACCCACAGAGATACATCAATGCCTGTGTCCACTCATTTTGGTTAGCATTATGCACCTAAATACATTTATGGATCTGAGCCTCTGACCACTGGTCTCTGTGCAATGACATATATCTTTCCCCCAAGTTCTCTCTTCCTAGACTGCAAAAAATTAAGGAAAAGCATTCCACCAACATCCCCTAGTTTTCCCAGTTCCCAGCAGGGAGAGGTGCCCCTCTGAACTTTTGTCTGGTTATCTCCCACTGGAGTGAAGGCCAGCTGCTTGTCCACACAAAGCTCAGCACCACTCCTTGGAGGACCAGCCATGGAACAATTCAGCTTGCAAGACCTGTGTTTCACAAGTTCGGGGTGGGATGAAAATCAGTGTCTATATATCTTTCACATCCTTAATTGTAAAGTTGTTAACCTTGCATTTAGTGCTTGAATACTCCTGTGATGGGCACTAGAGATAAACCTCTGAGAGCCAGACACTGAAACAACATAGTGAAATTTTTTTCTAACCCTGAGAGCTATTATTGACAGGGTGTCAGCTGCTGATGAAGGGCCCTGAAATATTTTATGGGATGTGACAGCTAATGAAACAGGTTGTTGTTTTTAATTGTTTGGCAGGTAGCAGTGAATTGTGAACAGATGTGAGCTGGGTGCAGAGGAGCCTGCAGGTTTCCCTGAATATCTTCCATGTTTTGCTCCTACCACCACCACTGAACATGAAGAACATTAGTCTCTTCATTTTGACCCTGTGCCTTGCTGCTTTTGTCATATTTGAAAATTTATCCATGCAACCAAAAGTCCTCTGCAAAATTCCTGTGTCCCAATCAGCCACGGCTGGGGGAGCTGATTTCAGTGTAGGGGTTCTTCATGAAACAGGTCATACTTTTCTTTATAAAGTCTTGCCAATGATCTATATAAAGTCTTGCAGCTGATCTGTCAGTGACACATATAGTGTGGCTCTGCTGCCCTGAAGACCACTCAAAAATGTCCTGAGAGCTATGTCCCATGAGACTGGCCAAGCTACAAAGTGCTTGTGTTGCACTGTGGATGTGCATGCACACTGCATGGCAAGAAGGGAAATCTGAGGCTTTACATCCTGCTGCACAAAGCTCTGCTTTCCAGAGCTGCTTTGGGTACAAAACTTACTCTCGGTTTCAGCCCAGTGCTTTGGCTCCTTCAGCCTGCTGCATAATTAGCTCCTAACACTTTCCATAGCGCAATGTACTTTTGGGAGGCTCCAAAGAGCTTATTATATCTCTGTTTAAGAGACCCAGAGGGACTGCGCAGGGCTTGCATTGTCTGAAATGAAAGATGTCTCATCAGGTTACACCTTTTAGCTCCTATCTGTATAAGCATGCTGACAAGTGGTGCTTTTTCTTCCTCCATCCCCCCACCCCCTTTCTCTCTAATATAATCTTTGCCAGATCTAGTCAAAGCAGAATAGCTGCAGGGGATTCATTAATCCTAGTCTGGAGGTAACCACCACCACCAAATCATAAAAATAAAAATTAAAAGCACCCCAGTTTATTGTTCACATACACTGTCCAGCCTTTTCTTCCTGCTCCCAGGGTACATTTCCCCTGTGCTGGGACCCCTCCAGTCACTCCATCCTCTCCCTAATCTTCTCTTAAACAGTTATCAATTCCCGAGGGAGACTTGGGATAAAACGACACTCCTCCTATGTGCCGAAAGCTGCCAGGGTTGTGTACACTGGCACAAGTACAACAGAAACTAAGCCTTGGCCTCCAGCAATGTAACACCCAGATAAACAAGTCTGCCAGAAAGAGGCCGGGCTGAGGCTCTGCGCTCGCAGCACTCCCGACCCAAACACTTGTGAGCTGCCGATAGCTGCAAGACAGGGTGTATCCAGGAAACCCAGGCTGCTCCATGGTGTTACATCCCTCCTGGCAGCAGTCCAGTGCACCCCCACAGCCGCCCTCCCCACACCAGGCTTGCCAGCCAAGGAGGTGTTCCCAAATAGAGCATCTCGGTGCAGACCCGGGTGGGGGAATCCTCCTGCTCTGTTTTGTATTTGGCCATGGGAATGTGTTCAACGTGGGGAGGGGGCAATCACTGGTTAGCCCAAAGCCTCGGTTAAGGGTTTGGCATGGCTGGGTGCACCCTCTGGATGGCAGAACCAGACCCCGGCTGTGCCTGCAGTTCAGGGGCAAGATCAAAAGAACAGCAAAAATATGTTCTCTTCTCTACAACCTTAGGGTGTTTCTGCCTTTCTTAGCATCGGGCTTCAGCAGCACTGCCTGTCTCCTGCTGAAAAGCTTCTCTCCTGCTCCAAAACTGGTTTTGAGAAAAATCATGGTCTCCAGATGCCTCAGTGCTGGACCTCTTCCTGCTGCTACCAATGGGACCAGCCAGGGCCAGAAGAAAGTGCCCCCCATCTTCTCCCCATCCTTCACTGAGGTGTTCCAACTGCTATCCTTTTGTCTTTCCATGGCCTTTGTAAAGACTTGCAAGGATCCTGTGCCCAAGGAATGAAGATCCCACGCCCTCCAGAAGTGATAGGCACTCTCTGACTCCAGTCATTGCCTTGAGCCAGCCTGGGAAGCCTGCAGCCACCTGTGGAGGACAGTTTTGCTTGTTTGGGGAGGGGATGCTTGTCTGATCTGTGCCGTAATCTCCACTTGCACCAAGCAGTTATTGCAACTCAGATCACAGGGCTGTTTGCACATTACTTTCAGCTCAAATGTGGCTGCTACAGTCCACTGTTGGGTTGTACTTCATCAGGGTCGAGATGGACTAGAGGTGTAATGAGGACATGCTGCTCTAGGCACCCACTCTTGCCTTTCATGTGCTACAGAGAGCTGCAGAGAGTCAGGATGGGCCACAAGCTTCCACAATGCCATCACCCATCCCTCTTCCACCAAACATGCCAACAGTGGGAAGTGGTGAAGACAAGACCTGGAGGGTAGCTCTGTTAGTATCAAGGTGCTCTTTGAAATTGAGGATATCCTCTCCTACCATCAGAACTGATCTGCTTTATGGAAAGCCACGAGCAGGGATGAGCTTACAGTGATGAGTCTGCAGATAACCTTGGTGACTGAGAAATGGATGGAGTGAAGGCTGTTTGCTAGATAACTGGACTGCCTTCAGTGAGGAGAGAAAGTTCAACCCATTAAAAATACTTGGTCAGTGTAGAGGCATATAAAAAAACCCAAAACCAACCAAAAACCCAGCAAAGACTGATATTGTTTGCAGTGCAGAGACTGGCACACTTACTTAAAATGAGAGGTGCAGGTTATACGGTGCCTTATACACCATGGGAGCAAAATCATGACTGAAGTCTGCTAAGAAGGGAGGGTTGGGGGGAGGTGCTTGCTTCAAGATCCAGTTGCACTTCTCAGAGAAATGACTCTGGTTTCACTCTGTGTGTGCAGTGTAGTGTAATAAGTTAGAGTTTTCTGTCCCTTATTCTGTGCTGAATCTGTTTTGCCCATGACACTGATTGTGGAGTGATTTCTCCCTGTCCTTATCTCGACTCCTGAACCTCTGTTTTCTCTCCTGTCCAGCTGAAAAGGGGAGTGATAGAGTGGCTTTGGTGAGTGTCTGGCCTCCAGCCAGGGTCAAACGACCACAGCACGGTAACTGGAAACAACCAAGCCAGTTTTCCTATGAAGTTTTTTCTTCTACATGCAGACTGGAGAGGATGCCCCAGTACTAACCTGGGAAGATCACTTTAAATCTGAAAAAATGGTACACACCACCTAGGCTTCATTTTAGGGGATTTAGGTCTGATGAATGACTCAGGAAAAAAGTTCCCACAAAATTAGACTCTGATTTCATCAGCAGAGTGACAGAACACCATCAGCTCTGGCGCAGACTCCAGCTGGAGTAGTCAAACACTGAAGATATGAGACAGAGGCGAGCTGCTGTGAAACTGAGGGATAATTGATACCTAATAAGTTTAAGTGCTATCAGTGGTACTGTTAAATATAGTTTATCCACCTCTAATTCAGTATTGATCCACTTCTCCTGTACACCAAGGAGGCTGAGTGTACTTGATTTGTAGAGCATCACTTCAGCATCACTAAATGCCCTGGAACCAGAGGTACCTTTTGGAAACTGTGCTTGACCCCAGCGATATCCACTCTGATTAGTTTGAGGGAAGTCCTGTGATAATTGCAGTTTCATTAGTAAAGCTCCAGCTCCTTGAGTCGTGCAATCAAGTGAAAAAGACTTCTTTCCTCTTTAAGCATTCATAACTTCCAGCATGACACTGAAAAATGCTCAAAAGCCTGAGCCCTAAAATCTCAAGACCTGAAATTCAAATCAAAAGGCTTCAACAATTACCCTCCTCTAAACCTGCGAGCTTTCAGCGAAACTCATTGCCTTTTTGCAGCCTGACTCACACTGCCCGGTCGCCCAAGGCTGGCAGTATTGCTCCCTCCTCGAAGGACAGCATCATGGTCGTGGCTTCGTCATGTACTCGCGCCCTCCTGGCTTCATTTTGGAATCAGTATACCAAGCCAGAGCGGAGAGAGAGCAGCAAATGTGCAAAGGATCCATCCTGCAGCATGCCAAGCACCCTCCTCTTCTTGCTGGCTCCCACTCTTAGCACCTTGCAGGATCAGGCCCTTTCTTATGAACTGTCAAGTCATTATCATCTTTCCCTGTTTGGCATTTAACGTCTCTTGGCAAAAGATTAATGAATTGACTGGCTTTCAACAGGTTTTATGAAGCAAGACAAGAGCATGCCAGCACAGACAGAATATTAAGTGTGTTCAGCAGGGAAGCCTCGCATGCCTGTTTGTGTCTGAGCAGCCAGTGTGTGTGTGTAGGCACGAAGGGCTCCGAGGGAACCGTTGGCTCAGGATAGTAAGCAAGGGGAAAATTGCAATAAAAGCAACATGTGGCCTTTAGCTTACTGCCTTACCTCAGGTGAACCTGCCTTAAAACTGCTCGGAGCCTGCTGGTTTCACACTCGCCCCGGCCACATATGAACTGTGAAGATGATGGCTGTATATGTTCACAGGATAGAAACATACAATTCAGGGGCTGGGGGATTTAAAGCATCATTCCTATGTCTGTGCTTATTTCACAGCCGTGCCATCGGCGTTTGGGTCCCCAGGCTGGCTTTGTCACCTGCTGCAGCAGGCAGAGCTGTCTGCACAGGCGAGAGGAGAGAGAACAGCGAGAGGTGCCTGGGTGATTTATACAGGTGTAATCCAGCCAAAGAGTTCAGATGACTTCAGAAACCACCAGAGCAGAGACCTCCCAAAACCAGATTTCATACCATGTAACGTGTCTTTTGGTTGTTTTGTTTTTAAAATATATGGGTTGAGTGTTGATTTAGGTCTTTAAAACAAATGAACCGTTTTATTCAAGTAATAGCTGCGTTAGGAGTGACTGAAACTATTGCAGAGCTTATTTGCACGCGATGGTAAAGCCATGGAATCTCAGGCCTGATGAAATCAAGCCAAAATACTCCCAAGTGCCAGAGAAATTTCAGTCCTGGACCTACTCTGAACTCTACACTCTCATCCCAGACCCAAATTTTTAATCCTCTTTAGTACTTGGAAATTTGTGGCACAGCAAATCTGCTTTTGGAAAGCCATAGCCCATTGCTCTGAAGGACACTGCAAAATGCTGAGAGGTGCAAGGAGTTTCTGATTCCCATGGAGGTGAATGGGAAATAAATTCTGTCAGCATCTCACTGGTTTAGACTTATTAAGACAACTGGAATGATGCGATGGTTTACTAATTGTTGCCTCTCCCCATATAATATAATGGCTACTTTTTTAATAGAACTTAACAGCACAAGATCCTCAGCTGGACTCAGCCAGACTAAATCCATGGGAAACTAAGAGTGAGACTTTTTAACATGTCTCTAAATCTATGTGGGATTTGTAAACCTCTCTGGATCCTTGACCTGGTCCTGAAATATCTGCTCAATGGTATTGAGAAAAGCAGTTTGCCAATAAAAGCTCCTTTGGAAAGCAGCTAGAGGAATCCATGGATCAGAAAAGAGGATAACCCCCACTCAAAGTAGAGTACCAAAAGGCACAGGAGCTGTCCTGGCACTTGTGATAACCTGTATGAGTTAGCTGTTGCAATGTTGGGATGATGTGCTCTGGGTCCGTGGTGTCACACACAGCCCTTCTGCTCGCACACCCTTTGCTCCAGGGCTTGCACAGGCACTGCTGGCTGGCAGAGACACGCTGCCCAGGCAGCTGGGCAGGCTGGCTGGAGCTGAGAGTGGCATCAGGTCTCTTATCCAGCACAGACAGGCAGGAGAGAAACAGCGGAGATCTCATCCCATGTCCTTCCTTACAACCTGCGTGGGGATTTATGACACACGTCGTGTTATGTAGGTGAACGTTTCCACTCATATTTAGTGCACAGTGAAGTCATCACACACCACCACTCCTGCCAGCAACCTGTATGACAGGGAGAGTAGTGGAGGTTCTTTTCAGGTGACAACACTCCGTGCTACAAATTAGAAGCATCCCATTTCTTTTGGGATTAATAATAAAATGTGAATTGGAGCTAAACCTGCAGGAGTTGTGCCCATCTGGCTGTGCTCCTGTGCCAGCTGTATGGCATTGAAACCAGCACAGACATGGTTAGCACTGGGCATCCTCCTTAGCAGTCTCAGGGGCAGGTATGAGTTGAAAAGCCCCTTTTTCCTTCCACATGGGCTGTCCTGGAATGGGTCTGTATCATCATGTGAGGGTCCCCTCCCTTCTTGCAGACAGGTACGGGAAAGCAGGCTGCCACATGGATATTTAAATGATCCATATACATACAAACCATTATGTTCCCTTGCACAGGGTTCATCTGACTGTCATTTTGCAAGCGGTTTCCTTTGATACGACATCATGATCAGCATGTTCTGACTGGAACGGTGACATCGTTCCACACCTTGAACCACCCACATGTATATCACCGCAGCCTCAGCAGATGCAATATCCTTGCACAGGCAGGAGTTTCCCAGGAGAAAAAAAAAAGCAGCCTGTCTGAACCTACTTATGGAGCTTTCAACACCATGTTTTCTATTGTGTCTTTGGCATTTTCTGCCATCCCTACTTTGACTGTGAAGTGAAGCCTTTAATGGCACGGAGGTAATGAATACAAGGCAGGCTAGGTAAGCATTAAGACAAACTTCCACCAGCAAAAAGTATGAAGGACACAAGTTACAGCTTTTCCAATGTCCCATTCTTGCAGGTACTAATTCCTCACAATCATCCTAAACCTGTGGTTTTTACATATATGCATTTAAGACCACATTTTTGCAGCAGTAGTTTTCACGCAGTTGCCAGTGCTGGGATGCACTTACACACATCCAGACTTCTGAGAATTTGGATCAAGCTTTTGTCTTCCAGAATTTTGAGATCAGAGAGCTTACCGTGCTCAGAGATAGAAAACACTCACAATGCATATTTAATTGCAGCTTGGATTTTTATCTATCTATTTATTTATTAATTTTCACCAGTATGCTCCCTTGAGGCTCTTTAGCAGAAGGACTGGCACTCAGGGCTTGCAGATGCCTCAGGTGATGATGACCCCATCGCTCTGTAACACCAAAGCACTGGTTTGATACCCTGGGAGCTTGGGTTCTGTGCAAGAGGGAAACGTGCAGGTATTAATTTGCATGAAAAATCCTCTCTGTGAGTTTTGTACGGGGCAGACAAACTGCTTTACTTTCTCTGCCTTCAAAACTATTCGCTTTGCACGCCACCATCCACTCTGCATGCTGTCCAGTAGGTCTGGTGGAAGCTGTGGTCCCCCAGCTCCCTGACACCTCTGTGGCAGGCTGCCTGGTGCTCATCGCCGCTGACATTGCACAGAAGGTGTCACTACACAACTAGCGAAGTGGGTATTTATTTGCCAAGCAGAAGCAGAGGGGAGGAGAAGCCGTTCCCCCTTTTGCAGACACCCATCTGCAGTGTGTGGGGGTTCAGGAGCACGGTTTCGGGGGGGGCGCATGTGATCTCTGCTGCAGAGGGAGGCTGCGCTCAGCCAGGAAGGCTGGGCAACCCTGGCGAGTGGCAGATGGATGCCATCGTGTTAGAGGATAAACCAACAGCTTGTGTACTTCATGGGGAGCAGTTCTGTACCCCACTTCACACTCATCCACGCAGGGTTAATGGACTAATAGTAACTGAGATCCCCGTGGTACACACATGCACAGCCTCATCCGTAGCACACCAGCCTCACTTCTTTACCAAGTTGGGCTGTGAAACTCTTACTGCCTGTACCTTCCCAGCCTTTAGTGCCTGTAGCTTTCCATCCTTATCCACCCCGCACCTGACAGAAGTGCCCTGGGCATGCCCCACACCCCCATCTCCCCATCAGATCTTGCAGCATTAATGCTGATGAGATAACAACAGCTGTTATTAGGTATCTCCTCAACATCCTGCCTTGTCTTAGGAAGAGTCATGGTCATGAGCCACCCCAGGAAAGAGGCAGGAAATATCCCAGGCAAGGGGAGTTTCTTTGTCCACTGTGCCAGCTCCATGTAGCATCCTCAATGAAAAAACAGTTGCTTGCTGTTCACATATCCTGCTTTAAAAAAAAAAAAACAGAGGGGATACTGGCAGTTGGGAAGTGTCTGCAGATACATGTAAAGTCAACTCACCTGTTGAAATGCAAATGATCACCCTGAAAGATGCTGTAAAACCTCTGTGCAAAGCAAGATCTGAGACAATTTCTAAAGTTTCTGAGAAACCAAATGAATTCAAGGGTGGGGAGGGGATTGTAGCCAAAGGACTTGTTGGACCAATTTCAATAGTATTCCTTGAAAACGCAAGAAGGAGCAGGAGCGTATGAGCCTGTGTGTGTGTGTATACATACATATACATCTCTTTCCTTTCAACAGCTTTTCCTGCTCATCCTCTCCCCTAATTGAGATTTTTTAACTTCGACAGTGGATCACAGCAGTAATTATTTTCTTGATCTCTTGCCACACACTCTCTTTCATCTAAACTATTTCACCCACTCACTTTTGTGCAACTAAATGAGACACAGCAAACATGTGAGCTGTGCACTCACGCAACAGAGGGAATAGGATAATTCATAAGGGGGCAGCAGGACTGTCTACAGGCTTGCAGGATTCCATGGAAAGTGCCTTTTGGGCTTTGCACAGCTGCTTCTCCAATTGTAAGTTATTTCTCCTCTTTTCAGAAGTCCATGTGTCCAACCCTTGTCATTCCAGAACTCTTTATGGCACTTTGAAATGAACCCAGATACTCTGTTCAGATTACTGGGAGAAGCTCGGGAGAACTCCTGACCTCCGGAGTTTGATACAGCCATCTCCTGGCATTTTTCTTGCTGCTTTAACCTGAGTAATCCTTCAAAAATAACTGCCATTGATTCATTTCTGTTTACAGCAAAACAGAGGTTTGGTTCTTTCTGGAGGAAAAATGTTTTGTCAGAAATATTTTGACTTTATTTCCAAACTGTGAAGCACTTCCTAGTTCCTTTCTGTAATTATTATGCATTTTTTACGTGTCAGGGAGAACACTGAAATGAAAGGGATGCTCTGCTCTTGGCAAACCTGATCTTCTTTCCCCATTGTTTCTTTTCCATAGCTGAGGGAGGAATATATCATTTTGTTCAAGAAGGGAAAATTCCTGCTATTCTCAGTGCTTTGAACGCTGGGAGCTCATGCCAACGCAACGGGACACCAGTTCAGCTGTATTTTTGGCTCAGTCCTGTGCTTTCTAGGAACCACGTCACAGCAACCACCACCAGTGATCAGGAGTTCGAGTGAAGGGGGCAGAATCCTGTTGCAACGCCCTATCTCTTTTTTTACACCTGCACCCAAGCTGACGTTTGCAGAAGCAATGAAACAGCACCCAAGACTTCAGGGAGTGCATTTCCCCACGCACACCACAGAGCTGCGACCCTCCTTCGTATGGGGGGTTGCTGCAGAGATCCTTTTCGTGCTGCACTCCAGCTCCCTGGCTCTGCTCGTGCTTGCTGAAGTTGGCACCGGGGCTCTCCAGCTACCGACACCTGTGCATGCTAACACTTGTGCTTGCTCTCCAAGCAGTTTAACACCTGCAGCGTGCTCAGACATCTCCGCTCGCCCTTTCAAAACCTCTCTCAGGGTCAGCTGTAGTTGTTAAGTGTTTTTCTTCCTGCATTTCACTTTGTGCCCCCCATCCCTCCCGTGGCTGGCAATGGCAGACGCCAGAGTTTAGTTCTAGCCTCTGATGTTCATAGTGTCTGCTTTTCAGCTGTGGCTTTCTTCAGTGTGGACAAGAACAACTGAAATGTCCATTTCTACAAAGCTGCTCCTGGACTTCTTAAGCAGCAACACCTCTGTGAAATGTGGGAAGTGTTTGCCAGCCATAGTCCTTTAATGGCAGTCACTGAGTAGTACCTGTAAGGAGAAAGCAACAGGTCTGAGACATGGTGTCAGGCTGACATCTGTCAGCCTCTTCCTTTTTATATAGAGGGTTTTTCTATCTGGAAAAAAAAACCAACACACAACACCTTGAATAAGTGCACACTAAAAGCAGAAGAAAAAGGAAAAAACAATGCCTTCAACTTCATCCAAATATGATTGAAAGTGTCACTCATGAACTCAGGATTTATCACTCTTGACATTCTTCCAGATGATCTTTTAGCTTCCTTTTTTTATACAACAATAGAATCATCCCTACAGAGTCCACAGGAGAATTAACCCTGGGAATTCTCAGGGAATGCTGTGGGAGGGAATTCAAGGTAGACTGCTTTAAGCCACAACTGAGTAGTGAACTCTGAACATTTAAAATGTTCTTTAACACCACAAATTCCGTTTTATAGAACCATAAACAGCAGATGGGACAGTCCTGGCAGGTGTGCCACAGCAGCGCTGACAGCCTGCACAGTCGAGAGAGCCTGTGCAAACTGCTTCCCCCAGATGACTGACGCAAACCCAGGTGGAAATCCGGACTCACCATCAGCATCTCCTTAGCACTGGTGTGGCTGAAGAAACACAGTTGTCCTTCAGTGGTGGTACACTGTTACTAAACAGGTTATTAAGTAAAAAGGGGAATTAGCTCTACTACTAAAAAGCTTTTTGTCATGACAGAACCATTTTGTACATCAGTATTACCTTGCTGGGAAAGAAAAACACCTTCCTTAGCAATACAGACCCACCAGTAGCAAAACTGAGCAAAAACAAGAGCCGAGAGGCTGTGGGTATTCCAATTCCTGTGGTTGCCCCACTTCCAAATACAGCTCCTTGACACCAGACTGGGTCTCAACTCCCCAGTACACACTCAGGAAGTCAGCAAAATAAGAGACTGTTCCTCAAGCTGCAGGAAAGATGTTTGCAGCGTTTCTTTAAAAAAAACACATCTCTAGATACAGAGTTCCTTGAGATGAATTAAACTGATCTGGTGCCACGGTAGCACAGGTGATTTTTTTGCAGAACTCTTCACAGGAAAAAAAAAAAATCAACATCTGCCCTACACATTGAGGTGCAAAAGCAAACTTACCCACTGAAAAAAAAAAGTCATCCTTCCTGAGTGCATATGCTTAACCCGGGCTGAAGCCATCTGTTCAGAAGAGTGTGTCATCTTACAGCGGGCAAGCGAGTGTGTGTATATAGGAGTGTGTGTTTTTTGCTCCCTGACCCAGAATCATGCTGTTATATAAACCCTGGGATTATCAATAACCTCACATTACAAACCAGCTCCTGTTCAACTCATTAAAGGATTGTGTCTCTGCCTGTTCTGACTCATTTAGCCTCTTTGGCATTCTTTCTGTTAATGAAGATAGCAATTCATTACTCTGCACTAGCTGAAACACCCAGAGGTTAACTCGGTTTTCCCTTTGGAAATGAGTCTTTTACAGCGGTATTGCGGCAGTTCCTTCTGCCCGGGCAAAACAGGAGTCAGACCTGCCAGCAGCAAGATATTCCAACCTCAAATACTTGCCTCTGAAATTACAGCTAGATGTATCCGAAGTACCCAGACCTGGATAAAACCAGCATACTTCCACCACTCTAGGCCCAGGCTTGGTTCCCTCACTTTATCACGTATGACATTACATCACTGCCTTGCAATGAAACATATAATCAGAAAGCCAGAAGCTAACTCTCTCTAGGGGTTTTGGAAAAAAACAGGTTTTAGGGAGAAGCAGCTGAGATGTGACCTTGTTTCTTTAAGCTTTTGCCATATTGAACAAAATAACTCGCCTGTAAGTAGGTTCATAACACTGCCCTTCTATTCCTCAATCAGCTCTACCATTCACCAGGCAGATGGCATCAGCAAAAGTTCTGCAAGAATTCTTCCTTGGAAATCCAGGAATTTGCAGCTCCTTTGACTCTCAGCTCTTGGGCAACCTGCAGTCGCACGTAGAGCCATGCTCTCTTTCCTTCCTGGCAGCTCATCCTCTACAATCTGCCGTGGATGCTGAAAAGTCTGCTTCCCAGGCTGAAAGGTCTTAATGGTCTTAGTGGGCTTTGATTCCAAACCCAACGAAATCAGACAAACTGGATGGTGTAAAATTCCTCAGTGTTGGCCAGTGCCCCTTGAATCTGCATCCCAAGATCGCTATGGTACATTTAAAGATGCATCCAGTCAGAAGGTGATGTCTCCATATGGCCAGTATCACCTGAAAACATAGTTGAGACAGTGTTGAGGGATCTGCATTTTACTGGGTGGGTAATCATCACATTAAGCAGGTGAATTTCCAGGTTATTTTGTAAAAAAACAACCTGGTTTAGTACCAGGGTAATAAAACAGGAACAAATCCTCCAGAAATCACCCAAGGTTAGAGAGCACCATGGCTGGAACTTCAGCAAAACAAAACAAAGGTGGGAGGAAAAAGGAAACACAGAAGAGAAGACAGGAAAAGAGAAGAAAAATTTGGCCTAATTAATTATATTTTTTTAAGAAAAGCTACAGGACTACAGGCAAAACCTAGGAAAAATATGTTGCTCTTCCTGTGGAAAAATTATGAAATTCAGATTGAGAGAGTGTTCTGATCCGTCTGAGGTTGGCATTTTAATGGGGCTGGCTTCTCCAAGGCAGCCTATTACAGCCCCATTCAATAGTTCTAACCATTGTGGAAAAATGCCATGTGCCAACAGCTATTTTCCACGATTTTCTTCAGAAAATCTGAAAGAAATGCAGAAAATTGATTTGCAGCTCTGGCAGAGAGATAGAGAAACAGTAGCACAAGGCTGCAGGCCAGTAATTTATGTTTCGAATGTCACTGAGTGCTTTGCCTATAATTTCAAGGGAGAATGATAATAATTAAAAGCACAAACTCTCCAGTCGTTTCTTACGAGGGAAAAAGCTGAATGTAGTATGTGTAGGGATTTCTTTAAGTGCTTAAGTTTTCCAGTGGAGTTTCAAAAATTAAATATAGTAATAATATCTGTCATCCAAAATTATCCCAACAAGCTTTCCAATGTAGACAGGGAAAGCACTTCAACCACCACTGAAATACAGCCACCGCTCGGATGAGACGTGGCAGCTGTTTAACATCAGGCAGCCCTCCACAGCCCCTTCAGCCCACAGACATGGACCAGGGGCTGAATGCTCCCCTGGGATGGGCAGCAGCTGCCGGTGCTGTCACTGGGAGGGCAGGGAGGGCTTGGCCATTCCAGCAGTCCCTAGCCAGCACCATGCAGGGTGGTGAGGAGACACGTGAGCCAAAGATGAATGAAGATCCTCCACCATGGATAGGCAAAGAGATGTGACAGCATGTATCAGGACTTGCTCTTTTGGGTTTAGCCTGCGATCCCTTGCATGATGCTGTGGTGCAACACTAAATGAGATTTTCATGAGGAAGCTGTCTGTAGGAAATGTGTAAGTGTAGAGATGAGAGTGTGAGGCATGGTGTTATCAGAGCAACCAGATCTATTCCTGGCTTCAAGTTCATGAGCTGTAAAAGATGACCTCTGTACACAACATTGGCTTGAGTTTGATGCTAGCAGTGATTTCTTGGAGTGTATATTCACTGTGCAGTGGTTACATCTGGGATACTTAACTGGGCTTGCACATAGCCAGGCCTCTCCTGGGCTGGTTCTGTATCTGCCAGGTTCCAGTTCAACTCCAGTTGCAGGCACTTGCTTACCTGTAAAGAAACAGGGAAAGAATCACTGCAGCTAAAATAACTTCCCAATGCCCTTCCTACTTCCAGATTTCCACAGGAGTCTCCCATGGGAATCTCTGAATAAATGGCTGAATTCACCTCCATCCTGTGTTTGAATATGACTAGGTGTGCACACTCCTGTGTGCATGGCCCAGGAGGAGGACCCTGCAAATACAATGTACTGTCCTATCAGTGGGAGCACAAACCCAAACAGCATTTGGAATGGCAAAGGACATGAGGCACACAAGTGTTCCCACTTAGTCTTTGGTAAAGTTAATGGGAATTACATGTATGCACTTAAGAGCAAACCTTCTCTATTCTGTGAATAGGGAACACTTTCCCTACAAATTATTTCATTTGTTAATGACTTTAATCTATACAGAAAAAAATGAATTTGTAACTTTCCACTTCCATTCTGACACCCGTAGGGACATTTCTCAAGGCATTTATTACATCACCTGGGATAAAAAAATTTTAAAAATAAGGACTTACAGGGAGTATTTTATATTTTTCAGGAAACTAATGAATGGTCATGTTTCAGTAGATGATTTTAAATGGAGAGCAAAAAATATACACTGTATTTATGAAAACAATAACACAAATAAATTGAAGTGAGATTCAAGAAAAAATTATGGGCTGAGAAGGCATTTAAATTCTTTTTTTTTTCAGCAATGTGGTCATTGTTATTTTTTTGTCTAGATTTTTTCAAACCAAGTAAATCACTGAATCTTTATGGGTACAGACAATATCTTTGCAGAGATGAATGGTTTTCAGATGGAAGTTTCTGAAGGGGTAAACACTGACCCTTTGGCCACTGACCATTTGTCCACAAATTGTAATATTTACTGAAATGCAAAGGAGGTGTATTTATTGCTACATGCTTTCACCTTTTTGCAGCAGAAAATCCTCCTGACAGTGTCTCATCGATTATGAACAGGACTTAAGTCAGAACAGGATATAGTAAGTTTGTGTATCTGTGCTGGCCCTAAATGCATTTTCTTTCTCCAGAATCTAAATCTTCATTAAAAATAATTTTTAACCTGTTTTCTTATAGGCATAAAATTAGATATTCATCTTATAGGGAAAAATTTTAGGAAAGTATTTTGTGGCAAATGACATAATGTATGCCTGCTTGAGTTTGAAGAGAGCCTGAAGAAAGATACAAGTAATTAAGTCCTGTATTCATCTCAGCTGGGCATTAACTCACTTGGCTTCTTGGCAACACAGGTAAGAGAGGAGAAGGTGATCTCAGAAATTGCTGTGCTGACTTATTAAAAAATCCCACCAGAAACATTCAGAAGGCAAATTATCTCCAGGGATCACACTTTTAACATTCCCAGTAGCTTCCCTGGATACATTTAGCCTTGTGAAGGGGTAACAACAGCCAAAGAACCCCAGAGAAACGCAAAGCCCATGGAAAAGGATATCTGAATCTCCCTTCTATGTGCTACCAGGGTGGCGGTGTGCTCTGCTGGACACAGAAATGCCATTTCAAGTCATAAATACTTCACAAAAAGCAGATGATCCTACCTAGGGCAAGGCCTTTCGCTCCTTCATGGAACGAGGACAATCCAGAGAAGTTGCCTTTAGTACTAGTTTTCAATTGCACCAACACATTTGCACACATTGCTGATTAAACTGAGGGCAGAACGTGGCCCCCAAGCCTTGTTAGCTCCATGCAATGTCAAAGATGCTTCGACCACTGTACCTATGTTCCAAGCCCTATTATGTTGCTATCACATAATAAATACGTGATTAACTATTACTAAGCATCACTTAATGAAAGGTTTCCTTGCTTTTTCTATTTATATTACTGCACGGAATTTGAACCTTGGATAATTAAATGCTACATAAAATATTCCAATCCTAGCGATCCTGGGAGCATCTTTTCAAACACTTGGCAACCTTGTAATGGTTTGTCATTAACAAGCATGCCCTAACGTGACATTCCACTTCAGCAGCCTCTCTGAGAAGGTCTTTTTTTTTCCATTGCAGCAAGGAGATGAAGACTGAGTTATCCAGAAGAAGCAGGTGTTGCAGCGTTGCTCCCTGTGGAGGTTATTTCAATACCCAGACGTCATTAGCACTGAGATACAGTACGTTGTAGTACAGTAAATGCGTCACGTTGCACTGGCTTCCATGGTACTCTAGTGCATCCTGCCATGTATCAGCACAGGTTTCTGTCAGCAAAGGTTGTTTGAAAGGGAGGGACTAGTCACCGTAAGCAGGAACTGCAGAGCAAAGAGGAAGAATCTTTTCTTGTTGTTTTCCCTGCCCTTTTATAGACACTATCTTCTTTGCACATGGTTGGCATTGAAATAAAAGAAAAATACTGCAAATTCAGAAATCACTTGGTTCAGTTTAGTGTATCTGTATAAACAGCAATATTAGCTGAAAAAAACATTACAAGTAATACCGAGTCACAGCAGTGTCTCTGTTGGTACACTTGTGCTCCGTGGCTTCACCAGGGAAGGACCTAGCCCTGTTGTCGCATCACCCTGTGGATGGCCAATGACACCATTTCTGAGGAGGTAACACCTTACCAAGTAGGAGGAGGGTGGGACATGGGTGTAAGTATCTGTGTGACCTCTTTCTTGCCATGTGGGTCAGACAGATCTGCAGATTCTGGGGATCTGCAAGTCCCCTAAGCTCCTTGTGCCTAGAAAAACTGAAGATGACAGGACAATTCAGGTTCAGAAGGACCTCAGGAGGGTCTGCTAGATCAGACCAGGTTATTGAGGGCATTATCAAGTCTAGTCTTAACCTCCACGATGGAGGCAGTGCAGTATCCCTTGGCTACCTGCTCTATTTCTGGTCTGTCCTCCTGGAGGAAGGTGCCTGGGTGGAAGCCCCTTGTTGCAGTGCCAGTGAGCACACAGAGCAAGTCGAAATTACAAGTAAAACGTGATGCAGCAAAGAAAGCAATTAGCACTAGTGTGCAAGATGAAACAGGGGTAATTAGAGGGGTTTGTCTAGACTGCTGTCCTAGGTCCCACCCAGGACAGAGACAACCTGATCTAGCCTTATACTTGCAGCTGCTCCCTGTGCTCATTAGCTGAGTGGACACTGATCAGTTTCAGCCACACACACACCCTTCTCCTTTTCTTAAGATTTGCTTGTTCTGGTTAGAATAACTGCTTTGTTATTTGACTTTTTTCTGTCAAGCTGTCTCCTCCATCACATTAGTTAATTCCACTCATTTTTACACTGCTAAAAAACACCATTTGATGCCTCAGCTGGAATGAGCAGTGAAGTCTCTCCCCTGAATTCAGCTGGGTTTGTGTAGCTTTGCATGAAGCCTGGATTGATTTAGTAAAATCCGATGTCAGCAATGCATGAGGAACCAGACAGTCTCGTGCACTGTGCGTGATGGGGTAGGAACGTATTGCCAGTACAGCAAGGAGGAAAACATAAAGGTCTACAACGTGGAAGTAAATACAGGTAGAAACAGGTACATTTAGTGAAACAGTTCAGGATGAGATGTTGCTTCAGCTTGGTAAGTGTAAATCCACTGTTAGAGAAGGCCCCTGCAGACACCCAGCGAGCTGACGGGGCAGTCTGAAGTTACTCCGATCAACATCTGTTTCGGTGGGAGCAGAACTTGCCTCGGTTGTTAGTACAAGTCACAGTTTACACACAGCATGAAGCGTTTCAATTTCATAATGAGGTTTGCATTTGAATGTGGGTCTCTGGGAATACAAGAGGATAATTTTATCTAAACTGATTCATCCACCCCTAACAATTTTACCCAGCAGGTCTCAGATGCCGAGTGGAGATTCACCAGTGCCTCTGCCTGCGTATTCGCAGGAGATGCCTTTTTTAATTCCTTAGCTATTTCTTTGTTACTGGGGGATGAGAATGAAAGGCTGCCTGAATGAAGGGAGGCACGACCCCTGCGTCTTAATAAAATCAAATCCTCTGAGGCTGGCCCAGAGGTTATGCTTCCCTTGCCATGGGAGAGACCTGGATTAATTCCTGCTCTGGTCCTTTGCTCTGAGGACCAGCAGAAGTGGTGCAGGGTGTTGCAAAGGTTTTGGTGGTGATACTCAGCAGTGACCTTTTTGATTGATTGCAGGGATGGAGGATGAGCCCCCGGGGGACACAGCCCTCCTCAGCCAGGCGGCATCACTGGAGAGGAACGGGGACAGATGACAGCCCTGGGAAAGGAAGAAGACTCAGGGCTCTTTCAGGGCATAGGAGTTATCCTCAGGTTTAAAAAGCAAAAAAAGCCTATAAAGTGACACACCCCACTGCCATAGCTAGGCAAGATGTGGGAAATTCAACAACATACTTGCTGGAAAGAAAACGTACTTATTTTTTAAATGTGGTTCTCAGTGAAAACCACGTTTATAAAATTTCAAACAATGTATGTTTTGTGGTTGTTGGGACTGAGCACAGCACTCCTCACGGAGCTTTAAATCATTTCATATGAATGCAAAAGCCCTCTCTGCTTTGCTGAATCGAGAGATCTCCAAAAAAGCCTGAATGTGAAAAGAAAAGTAACAGCTGAAAATTCCAGCCAGCGGGTTCGAGTTTTCCAAGGCCTGTTTGCTTTGGCCTGCCTCTGCCATTCCTTTCTTTCTTTCTTTAGAAGTGTGAAACTGGTTGGTCGCTGGTATTTGTTCTGCGGTCTGCGCTAACTGTTCCATCTGTGTAAACTCCAACTTGCCAGCCTGGGAGTTTAACAACACTTTCCCTTCAGCTGGAAGGAAAATGAAAGTCCCGTTAAGTGGCACTTTGAAGCTTTGCAAAACACACTCCGTTGAGTTTGAATGTAGAGCGGGAAGTTCTGCTCCAGCCCGGGGCTGCTCCTCGCTGTCAGTATATCAGCCCCATGCTGGAGCCGACAGTGGGGTTTGGGGGATGCCCACTCTAAGCACCTTGTGGCACATACAGAAGTGCATTAGCAAACCAAACAGAAGAAAGCTCCAGAAACACGAGGAGAGCCAAATAGCCAAGTCTTTAGTAGGAGTTTCTCCATGTCACTAGTCACCAAGGCTCTGATCTAGGAAAGTATTCAGGTTCTAAAATGATCCCTTAGGCAGCCAAGTAGGAATTAAATGCCTAAATATCTCAGTGGCTCTGGTTTTGTTGCACATTCAAATTGCTGATTTTCTTGCCCTAGATGTCCAGCTTAGTCCTAACGTGAGTCCAGTTCCCCACTGATCAATCAGTTCAGCTGTGCCCAGCATGATCAAATCTTTGATTGCCTCCGATTTTTAGGACTCACAACGTTTTTATGTTGGTATTGTCATTCCATGTCGCTGCTACAATTCATATTCTATGCCTGTGGATCACCAAACTGTGATTTAAATCAGAGTCCAGCTTCCAGACAACCTTTGTATCATTGGCCAGATTCTGGGGAGCATAGGCTGAGGTGGTGCAGTGGAGGACTAACTCACACTGCCATGTCGGATTGACCTTGGTGGAGGATTGATCTGTCCCAGGCAAAGCTCAGAGACCAGCTCTATTATCAGGTCTGTTCTAGAGTTAAACCTAGCACAGTTCTCGTTTAAAGATAAAGTCTAAAAAAAATCCCCAATTAACTCTGCCTTGATAAGAACGTTCTCAGCCTTTATTTACACATGAAAAGATGACTGAAATGCTGTCCTGCCTCCCATTTTCACACTGCTCTTCTTCTGACCCATGGTATTTGTCCTCCCCAGGGTCCATCACCCCTGCCTGGATTATACTCCAGGGCCCCAGGCATATGGCTGCCTTCTCCCCTTCCTCTTTTTTCATGCTGTTTTCCTTTGTTTCCTGTGTACTTAGCAAGGGTTTATTTTCAAAACTGTGTATGGGTTTTAGCTGCCTCAATCCTGTTATGGCTAACAGAGAAGCTGTGCTGATAATACACAAGCAATGCTTTGAAAATATGTAGTAAAATTAAGGATCAGTTAGTATCAGCATAGGGGTATATTGGCTCAGAAAAACTCACTGCTGAGAAAGCAGAATTCATCAGATTCTTCTAAAATAATGTTTCTGAACATTCATATGAACTCCCAACAGCTGCTGAGTTCAAGCATGTTTACTCCTAATCAAAAAACATAGTCTTTTTTTTTTTTTCCATGGAAAATTTAGTGGAGGGGAGAGGAGAGGGGATTGCAAGTGTTTTAAAGAAAGCTACAAGTAACTCTGGAATTACATGCATTTTTGAAGACAGCTTTTGATAAAGAACCAGCTGATTTAAAAAAAAAAAAAAAAGAAATCCTTTTCCCAAAATCCAAACAAAAAAAAACCAACCCCAAACCAACACTGAACATTTTTCAGCTTTGGCTTTCCCCTGCTGCCTTTTTCTGTTTAAAAACTGATCCTTATCAAACACTTTGTACTTCAGCTGCAACATCTTATTTCTGCAGAAAATAAATTTAAGTCTGACCAGCTTTTCTCTGTGAGGATTCAGGAGGTCTCCTCAAGAAGCATTAGCAAAATGTTGTCCCACAGTCTGGGCTGTAGGTAACTGGAGGTATTTGTTCTCTGAAGAAATCACCACTGCATAATGCAGACACCTTTCATTTTTTTTCCTGCACTCAAGCTCAAAAACCTGTACCTGCCAACTTACTTTGACCAAAGAAAGGTCAGTTGTGCATTTGCATAAAACTGAATATATTTGCATACATCAGGCTGAAAATTCCTATATTACATTGATCTTGAATGCATATCCTGTTTTGTGCTGTGACAAGGGATGAGAGGCAGCAACAACCAGCTGTAGTGGTGCCTATCTTATGCTCAATCCTGCACTGAAATGAAGAGAGATCAATCCCTGAGCCTATCTGAACGTTCACACGGATGTCACTGAGACCACAGTGGACAGTGGTTCTGCTTCTGCTCAGCTCAACAGAGGATGAAACTGTTTCCACACCACCACCACCACTTTTTACCAGTTCTAGTGTGCAGAGCTCTCCTGATGTCACAGAAGCACACCTGTAGGCACTCGCAGGTTCACACCAGCCAAGACTGCGGGTCTGACTGTCCAAAGCTAGGCTTTGCCAAGATGGTCTATAAATTAACACCTCTGAGATTTTTATACAATAAGTTTTAGTTCATTTAAGTTTACCCAAGGTGAAAGGGTCGTGATACATCCGGACCCAATTTATTGTCTGATTTGATGAAAGCAGCAGAGAAAATTGAGACTCTCCTGACTTTAGGAGCTTAAACCTTCAAATTAGTATCAAATTCCAGGAAATATCTAATAAAACCACTGCAACTGGCACTGTTAAAATGGCCAATATATTCAAAAGCAATTTACAAGTTCCAGAGTGATGACATGCCAGGACAGCCTCTGCTACTGCTTGGAGCCCACAGTGGCACCAGGACCCGTGCTGGAAAGCTGAGGGGCCAAGGCATCCCCTCAAGGTGCTGACCTCTGGCAAAGCTTTCTCTTGAGAATCCACCTAAGCAGCTTCAGACTTGGCCTTTTTAGATAAGAAGGTTCATTCTTTTCACCCTTAAATCCACCTAAATATGAGATGTACAGGACAGATCTTAAACAGAGTCTCCAGCAAGTGAATTTTTAATTTCTGTTGAGGAATAATTTCATGTCTTATCACAGCCAAAAACTGCTCTCAAGCTCTGCACCCAGGCAGCACAAGTCAGGCAGGCAGGATGAGCTCTTTACAGAAAACCCCCTTTTAAACTACACAGAGAACTGGAGTAGTGCCTGGGCCTTTCAGTGGCTTCCTCCCTGCCGTGGCTTTCTGTGTATGCCACCGTGGGGGGTTAGCAGAGGGCATGGCTAACAGTGTGAAACGTTTTGATTTACCTGAATGCCGACCTGTTAGCTCTGAGAGAAACGACTGCTGTCAGCTCTGCTACTCTGAGTAAAAACTAGATTGCTTCTCCAACCCTCTTGGCTTTGATCTGCCCTGTCTGGGTACCGGTGACATCCACGAGCGGAGCACACAGCAGAGTCAACAGCATCAAACACCTCTGGGAGCACCAATCACCAAGTCTGGGTGTTAAAACAGGGCAGAAAAAGGCATCTAACACAGCCCCACACCGACCAAAATACAGCCCAAGTTCATGTGCTGCTTATATCTAATTAAGGGTGGGAGGGGTGGATCCTCAGGCAGTGATTAGAATCAGGAGACACCACAAGACACTAAGGGGAATCACCTAGGAGCAGGAGAGTTTTACTGAAGGAGAAGGGATTGGTTTGGGGTTTCTTTTCCTTTTTTTCCCTCACTTTACTTGTGACTCCACACTTTTTAGACCCATGTTTAGGTTAAAAACTACCTGTTATTTATTTTGGCCTGTGCACATCAAACCATAGGGATTGCCAGGGCATGGATCCTACCTTGACAGTCACAGCCAGATGCTTAAGGCACCCTTAGATTTTGTGGGGGTGTAAGCATGGAGCTCTGGGTGTGGTGGGACACGGGGCAGCTGGGCGCTGTCCTCTCTGTATGGGATGGAGCATGTGTTGATTTGTAGGCTCTCTGCAGAGCAGCTGCTCTGGGGGCAGCTTTACCAGGCAGAGTTTGATGGAAGGTTTTGCAGAAGTAAAGGGACCACGATGGTGCTGGCATGACAAATGAAAGCAAAAGCAGCTCTTGGCCTGGGCACAGAAGCTGTTTATTACCTGCAACTGTGATGGGCTTCAGGAGATGCTGTTCAGTGGCCAGCAGCTCAGCTCACAGAGCTGTAGAGTATGAGATACTGCATGTGCTGGGGTCTGAGCTTCACAGAATCATAGAATATACTGAGTTGGAAGGGAAGTAAATTGGTAGAAATCCTACCAAGATCCCTGGAGATACTGGCTCCTGCAGGACCAAGCTGGTGTATCTGCACCTGCAACAGTCTTGAGATCTAACCCATCCACCACAAACTAAGTGATAACGCCGTAAGAAGGTGATAGGTCATAAACTCAAACCTTTGATGCTGTCAAGCAGACTAATTTCTGCTCCAGTATTCAACAGGAGCTTTTGGAAGGGTTAGATAATGACTTGGGAATTGCAGCTGGCCTGAGCAGAGCACAGTGAAAGCTCATCAGTACTGGCTGAGAGCATGGCACGTTTAAAGCAAATCAGCAGCGTATTTATTTCATTATAATCTTGTAATAGCAACAATGACCTCAGTGAGGGTTCTTTGCTGAGCACGAGAGATTAGCTGGGGTTAACAGTCCCTGGGATTCCGATCTCTCCAAGGCAGTGATGAAGACATGGAGCCTTTTAAAAGGATTCATTACTGGTGCTGAAGTCTCTGTTAAGAGCCCTGTAAGATCTAGGCAAGGGTTTTAATAAGCCAGGCCTGGCCTTCCATCACCCCATGCAATGCCTCCTCACCAAAACTGCTTTCTTCTGGCACTTTTCGCAGCGTGTCTGTTCTCACTGCAAGCTTGCTTCCTCTGCGGTTTTGTAGCATGTTGCCTTCCATGCTGGTAGGGCCAACATAAGGGGAAGTAGGTGGGGAAATGCCACTCCCGTTCCTCTGCCAAATGCAGAGGAGAACTCTGCCTTCTATCTTTAGCTTGGGGGGAAGCAGCATTCCCTCCTGCTTCCCCTTCCTGCGCAGCGAGGGCTCCCCAGCAGTTCAGTCCTCTTCAGCTGGATGAAGAGAGGAGTCAGTGGCTGTTAGTCAGCTTGGAGACACAAGTGTTTCTCCTTCTGCATACCTGCCCTTGCCCTGCTGCATCTTGGGGCTATTGCACCACAGTGTATGCAATAAGAATCAGGCCAGGGGAAAAGCACATAAACTCAGACTTCATTCTGAAAAACCTGCCTTGGCAGAGGCCATTTAGAAAGTGCTACCAGTATTTTGAAAGTACCAAGAACATTTTGGCACCTCTGTTATCCCTAGTATGTTGTCCTGGTGTATTTCTTGAGTTGCTGTGTGGTATTTTAGCTCCAGGATAGTTGATTATCAGACAAACATCCCATAATGTGGAAACATCAAGTCGTTACTGGACACTGGAAGAAAAAAGTACGATCAAACGAAATACAAACAGAGCCATATCCTACAAACAGGTGATCTGTCTGATACCATTCTTCTGCTGGAGGCATCTCCATTAAGTCTCAGTGACAGCAGATGGAAGGCAAGGTGCAGAGAGGCCTCTAGGAAGATTTCGCTGAGCCTGTGCTAAAGTTGCTTTTAACTACAATTACAAAGTCAATTAGAAAGTCATTTCAGCACTAATGAAACAACGAATGATTGATACTTAATGGTCTTGGCAGGCAAGCCAGCCCAGTAAATACAGCTGAACACAAAAAAAGGCAATTCAAAGTTACAGGATGTCAAAAGTTTAGGGGTTTTGTGTGTTGGTCTCTCTGTGTATGTGAATGCAGGTATGTTTTCCAAAATCAAAGCATTTCAGTTTGGGGTTGTAAATTAACACCTTTAACAAACACTGAGTTCATAATCCCTGCTGTTCCTGTGTAACCCATAATGTGCTCAGGCTTGCAAACCCGGTTTCAGATCCCAGGCGGGGTGCAGGGCACTTCACTGTCCTCATCAGGTGTCAGACGTCATTTCTCCTCTTCTCCAGGTACCAGTGTGCTCCGTGCAGAAGTGCAGGTAGAGGAAGCGTAAAACCAGATATGTTATAGATAGATTTCTCTACAAATCTGGAGAGGCAATAGGTCAATGCATTATCCTCCACTCTTTCCTGTGGCTTCTATCACACTCTCCGGGTTTAAAAGCAATATTGATGTTGTGGTGTTTTGCCCTACAAATTTAATCCCAGATGAGATTATAAATACCCCCTGCAGCAGGAGGAGAATCCTGCAGGGGGAATTCCGACTGAAACCAGCTGCTGAGATAGAGAGAGGGGTTTCTAAGCTTTGTCCAAATGAAAAATCTCAAATTTCAATCCTCAGAGTGGACAAGTTTTTCCTCTGCCATGGTACAGCGGGGCAGTGCCGGGTGACAGCAGGGCACGCCAGCGCGAGTGAAGGCAGATGCCCAAAGCTGATGCAACACAGGATTAAAACAGCTGTAGGAAAAGTACAAACTGTCTGAGCAAGAACTTTTTAATGTAGATATGCTCTCCACATGCCGATCCAGTTTAAAACTTAACATTTGAGCAGAGCTGCTTGTGTGTTATGTCATGGAGGGTTGATCAGTGAGAGGTGCTTCCTTCATTTTCCTGCAATCCTCATGAAACCTGTTTGCAGCAAGGAAACCTGTTTGCAAGGAAAAGGAAAGTTCCAGGATCACCTTTTCCCTTCATTGAAAAATGCCAAAGGTCACTTTGTGATGACAGTTACATCACTGTAAACACAGGGTAACTCCACTGGACATGTAGAGCTCTTTCTTCTCCTGCAGCCTGTGGTGTGCTCAGCTTGGGCACAGGGCTTCTCCAGCATTTCGCTCAGCAGTGACTGTGTGAGATGCCAGGACCAGAGGCTGTTACCCTTGGCCCTGGACAGACATGCAGAAGTTGTCTGAAAGAGTTTGCCCTGCTCATTTTAACCACACATTATATAACCCAGCTGAGGATTTCAATGTGCTTTAAAGGTGTGTTCATGATGCCTAATCACCTCTGAGGCACACACTTCCCTGTGGTCTTGGGTTCAGAGAAGTGACACGTCTGTGATCTGTGTGGGTACCACTACTGCCCACCCTGTGCTCTTTCCATCACTCCTGTGTCCTGTATCTCTTTCTGCTCTGCAATTATGTGGAAAGGTGCAATTTCACTGTGAAAGAATAGCAGCACACAGAGCATTTGGACAGATTGAAACGTTTACTTAAGGCTGCTTGCTTGCAGCATCCTTTTACTCACCACAAGACCTTTTCTAGTTTTAATCCAGGCATATGAGGGCTGCATCTTACAGATGTTACAGACTTGAGCTGCCCTGGGAACACACCACCTTCCCCACTCCTGGGACCCATGAGCTGGGCTTTTCTCATAATGCATTTGGTCTGTCTCCAGAGAGGCTGCTGTAAAATGATTGCTGAGCCCATCTCCATTTCACTCCTGCTAATTAAACACCTCTGGTTCAGTGCTCACTCGCTCATTTTTTTTCTTTTCTTTTTTTTCTTTTCTTTTTTTTTTTTTCCTTTTTTTTTTGGTTAGTTCCAAGAGGATATTATTTTTAGCTCTGGAGGGTTAAAGGGGAAGGGAATTGAGCCAGAATCAGGTTGTTAGGAGATGGGGAGAGAGGAAAAAATGCTGGGGGTGGGGGGAGATCTGCAATGATTAAAATTCCATCTAATAATAAGACAGAAAGCTCCGGTGCACGGGCCCGGCCTAAATTAAGCCCCTGAATTAGAAGCTCTTTCCAAAATTCCTCTCTAGACAATTTAATTAGGCGACAGGTATTTCCGGAGTCACACGGTGGTTCCACTTGGCAGTAAATAAAGACTCCAAGAATTTTTTTACCCTAGAATCCAATGAAGAAAACAAAACAAAACCTTCAGCAGGAGACAGAGCGGCGTGTTGTGAAATTGGCCCGGCTCCGCGCACGGCGGGCATGCACTGCCTGCAGCCGGCTGCCCCCTCCCTCCTCAGCTCACCCCCTGCCCAACTCCGGTAATAAATGGCGTACCAGCACAATCCTGATTAGGGGGCCAGGAGGTTAATCTCTAGGTCGCTATCTGATAAAGTCCATATCCAGGCACTGTGCTCCCCAGCCTATTGATAATCTCGGGGCTTACTATTATTTAGTGTCGGGGCTGGATTGAGGTGTACAGTCTGCAGTCCTGGCACAAACGATGCGATCCATCTAAGTCAGCTTTGCTCTTTTCTAATGCTGTTCACCCCCGTCAGGTCCCCCTCCCTCTCCGGTGCAGTGATTAAGGATGCAGGATCCCCATCCCCTCGCTGACGGTGCTGAGCACTGAGGAGAAAGGATGCTGTGGTTTTAGACTGTTGAGAGGAGGGGGAAAGGGAGACTTGAATCAAGAGAAAACCCTTTTGCTTCCCCAAACCTTCAAACCCTTTATCCCTCATTTATCATTAGTAAATAATAAGAATAATAAAATTATAAAGTCATCAAGTTCCTTTATGGTGTAAATGACCGTTGTAACCCATGAAAGAAAGACTTCTGCCCCTCCATACCATCTACCCAGGCATTGCCATTCTGAAGAATGCATAGTGACACAATATAGGCGATGTGTTACTTTTATCTGAAAGGTATCACTGGTTTTATTTCACACACAAGGGCAAGTGTAACAATGTAGGCAATGTAGAGATAGAAAAAAAATGGGAAATTCCAGAATTCCCAGAAAATATTGCTTATGGCCAGACTGATCACATTGTCTTCTGTCTACTTGCTGGTCTTACATGAATTCTTAATTCTTTATTCTGCTCTCAAGGATTAGATGCTGCTTTAACATTGTCTTGAAAACACTACTCGTGTAAAGATTTCTTACATTCCCTTGGAGTGAAAAAAAAATTAAAAATAAAGAGTTATCAACAGTGTCCAAGTTGTAGGCAATGAACTCCGATGGAATATCAGTACGCGTGACATCATTAAGTGACTTCAGGGGCCCCTAATGGAGACTAATGACTACACCAGTAGCCTTTCAGGTATCAAGGGCTGGATGGACAGACAGGCTGAACAATGCTAAATTTGAATTAAGCACACAGAAGGAGTGGAAAGCTGGAAAAACTTTAAGGATTTTTAGTGTGTGAGAGTCAGCTCAATGCTCAAAGGAAGAGTACTTGTGTTTCTTGTGGGTGTTCCAACCTGTAGCAAACCTGGTCTGTAGTAACTACCAGCTATTGACAGGAAGACCTAATTTCTTCTTGAGTGGGCATCTGACTGTCCAGGTTAGGAGGGTGTTGGGTTGGGGATAAAACATCGAGCTTTGCACCAGGCTGGAAGAACAGCAAGTGTTTCAGTTCATTCTTGTTTGTAGAGAACTTTGAAATTATTCAAATGTATTTCTGTTCCCATTCAACATATAATAATGATTTCATTTAAATCTGAAGGGATTCTTCTAGTTGTAAGACTTATTACCCCATGTTAATTAAATATCCATTGATTTCTAAACCAAAGGAAAACACTTGTGCTTATTGAGATTTTACTGTGATATTCAATATAACGTGGATCCATTGTATGGTCTAATCCTCTGCAAATTTGCATTTAATAAAGGACAGTATATATAGCAAAAGATTAATTAAAAAAATTAATCAGATGGCAAAAGAATCATTGGAAAAGGCAAAAAGGTGAACTGATGGTTAGTTTAAAATCAGACTGGACGAAGCTCTCACCACTAAATTCAAAGGTACTTTTGTCATTTAATTCATGTGGTTCCAGTTCCGCATCTCTGCGCAGAAAGCCACTTCATGCTGCTAGAGGGATGTCAGGGGGACCCTGATAGATTGTGCTACCATGGAATTATGCTTATTTCAATGGCTTATGATGACACAACAGCTGCTTTGTGCAACCTGCAGCGTGACACCTAGCTCTCCCAGTGCTTTGTATGAGGCTAGCTCATCTGATGCGTGAAGGGAGTCTCTGGCCCAAGTCAGATAGCCAGAAATACATCACTGCCTGATTGAACTTGATTTTCCTCTGTAAGTCTACCCTGCAGATCTCAATGTATGTAGACATTCTCCAAGGCCTTTATTTACCCTCAGAACTAATATCAAATAAGGGGCCAATTAAAAAATACCATTAAGGACTTGAAGTCCTTTTCATATGATAGACTTTTTTTTCCTCTCTTTGGTCAATACATAATTGGAAATACTAGAAAAATAAATTTATTTTTAATCTAACTTGTTTTTGGTTTTGTTCACAAGGGAAACATTGAGGTCTCGTGTATTTGTACAGCTAAGACATTTTAAAGTATTATTTGGAACAGTTATGTAGTCTGAGAGTCAAGCCTGGAAAGCTTTAGCCCAGAAACTCTGTTTAATACAGACTTGATGATATGTGCTATAAAATCACTGCCTGAAAAAAAAAAAAAGGAAGAGTTTAAAAAAAAAAAGTGAGAGGAAGAGAAGAAGAAAAAAACCCCTCTCAGCTCTCACTTACCTGTATTACAGCTTCAGAATTCTTCCCCCATATTCACCATTTGCACCACTCTTCATCCAAGTGTTGGGTTTCCCATGGTGCTGCCAATCTGGAAAGTAAAATATTAAGGCATGTAAAAAACAATGTATCTTGCCCATTAATTGTGTATTTTTTTCATTTGGTTCCTGCCTAGCACGACGTCTTCCATCTGAGAAAGCCATTAGCGCTGGGAAGACCAGCACTGAATAAGCATTTTGCTGGAAATGGGACATGTTTGCTTTCTTTGGAAGGTGAAAGTAGTGGAAGAAATAGAATTTGACAATAGGGTGAAACTGCAAAAAAAAAAAAAAAAAGGAGAGATGGGAGGTGTATTTATAAAAGAGAAAGCACGTGTTTCTTAGCATAAAGATTTCTGTTTGGATTTTCATGCATATACACACCCCTGCATCTTAAGAGCTGCTTTGAAATACTTCCGTCCTGGTAATAATGCTATGGATTTCCAGTCTCTAAGCTTTTTTCCATATGACTCTATCATATTGTCTGTGTTGCTAAATTTAGCTTTAATGTAAAGTTGAGAAGAATAGTCCTGCAGCGAGCAGAAAACCCCAGGGGCTCTCCTTGCAGGCAGGTGACATCCAGCCTGTCCTGCACAGCTCTGTCAGAGCCCCTCAGCCTTACTCTTCCATGCTTTTCCCAAAATTTTGATCCTATATTTTGGATTAGGTCAGAATTGCATCTGCTTAGGCATTGGTGATGCTGCAAAAGATGCAGACTTCATCCAGATATGAGACTGATTTGCACGATCTCTACTCACACTCTTCCTGGCATTGTGCTGTGCAGGTATCTGAGGCCATCTGCTTTCACTTGCACAGAACCTGGCCAGTGATGTACTTCAAGTGGCTGGAGTCAAAAATCATCTGGGTTCTGCTCTTTTTGGATTAGTCTCAGGAGATGGAAACCTGGAATAAATTGTCTTTCGCTCGAGGCCTGGGCAAGGAGGATCTGGGGACATTTTTTCTTAAATGATGTCAAGAATCATACCCCTAAGAAAAGGTCTGAAAGGAAACTCCTGAGATTGTCCAGTCCATGGCCTGGCCACAAAGCAGGATTGATTCAATGGGTGTCTCTTCTGACAGATAGTTATTTAACCTGTTCATAACAGTTTCCATCCGTGGAGATTCAGCATCCAAACATTTCCAGGCGCTGCAGAGCAGGAGCTCCCTATCCCTCCCATGACCTCCAGTTGCACACTGATGTGTCCAAGTTTTTTGAACCAGACACAGACACAGCCCCGTGGGAGTGGGTGGGGTGTAAAATTCCTCATCTCAGGACCAGCACCGAGATGATAGTTTGTCTCCATGTCTCCTTTAGTCACAATTCCTGTGTTGATTTTTCTTTCCACCAGGAGGTAAAAAATTTGCTGTTGGCTTATAGTAACAGCAAAGCAGAATCCTTTCCACTGCAGCCGAGAACATGCTGGTCAGACAACACAAAGGTAAATCCAAGATTTTGCCATGCCCTCTACGTTCCTTCTCTTATGCTCAGTTTCCAGTCTGCATTTTTCATGGATTCAGTACTAGTTAGGACATAGAAAGATAAAAGGGACTTTCTTGCTCTCTGCTGTAGGCCACTGTCCGAGATAGGTGAAGAAGGAAAGTTAAATATAACGTTTGTACCCAGCCAGCAAATCTCAGGAGCATTGATTTTTCCTCCAGGATGCTCCAAGTTTAAAACTCCCTTAATCTGTTTATCAGACCCTACTCCCTTAGCATCCACGCCCCTGGTGAATTCTGATCTTTGTCTTGGCTCACAAGACTGATAGCAGTCACTTGTAGAGGAGAAAGGATGCTGTGTGATCCATGTGACCAAGGCATTAGCTACATCAGACCGTACTTTGAATCCTGAGCAGCATGTCCTCCATGAGAATTGTTTGGAATCAGTCAGTATTATTTGTTTTTAAGGAGGAGAAAGATACCACTGAGTAAATTTGAATAAGAAATAAATTTGGAGAAACTGTAATCAGTCTGTGAAAATTTTGCAAGCAAAGAGAAAAAGAAACAGGCTAAATTAATTGATTACATTATTTGCAGCAAGTGCCTCTCTCTGTTCTGATCTTCTTCTCCATCCCTTCTGTATTTTGGTGGCATACCTCAAGCCTGACCTGAATCAAACTCTGCGATTCCAATCAGAGCTCTTTCTGTAGTGGAGATTGCCAGTCATACTCCATTAAGTGATGGTTTTGCATTGTCGGCAAATGATCATTAAGGGAGCAGGCTGATAACATAAATCTCATTTTCACTTGCAAACAAAGTCAGGTCTTTAGATGCAAGAGAGACTGAAGTATTTGCTCCTTTCCTTGATTATTTTTTTTTTGGCTTCCCACCCCCCTAGACAACAGTACAGTTTTTAGGAAGGTGTTTACCACACACAGTAAGTGTCTGGTTTTCCACCTACTGACGAAGGGCAAGTAACATCTGATCAGCTGTAGCTTCACATCCAGGGATGACCCTGCTACGCAGGGAGATTCTTGAGGATAGCAACAGATGGGGGCTTCCATCTGAACCAGAATAGCACTAAAGGTTGGAAGACTTGTTGATCTCAGCATGGAACCTCCCACACTGCAAAGCATTCACCAAGATGCTCACCAGACTGAAGGGTACGTGCCAGAGGACTCATCCACTGAAATAGCTTCCTGATCTTTCCATGCTTTTGAGCTCAGCTTAACTGCCAGGAATCCCCAGGAAGGAAGGAAGGAAAGAAGAATATCCTCTTGCTCCTCCGTACCCCCTCGTATTACAACTCAGCACTCTGCTTTGATGCTTTGCTCTAAGAAATCCTTGGCCCACAGCTAGGAGATATCAGGAGACACTCATGGCACTCGTTCTCCTGTTCAGCTCTGCTGGATGAGGAGGCTCTGAAGCTTTCTGATTCCTGCCTCTTGCATCTGGAGGCTGAAATTTCCAGTATAAGAGTGCCTGGCCACTGCAGCAAGGAGCTGAGTTGGGCAAAAGCCTATGCTAGCACAGCAGTCTGTACTCATGTCCATAGACCCTGAGAACTCAGCATGTGTGTGAACAGAGATTGCGCACTGGATGGCGGAAATATGAGGAACTGGTATGGAGGGAAAAGTTAAAATGTTGAGAGGAGTAAGGTGCTGGCATTTCCGACCCCAACATCTGCATACAGAGGGCAGCATCTGGCACGGCTTTTACCCAGCCAGGAAGGAAGTACCAGGGAGAATGAAGGGAAGAGGGTGAATCTGGAGTTTCAAATACAAAATGAAGAATGAGGCCAGTTAGCAGAGAAAGGTGCATGCAGTGCTTACCTCCTGCAGGCCCTGGTGAGCGGGGGAGGGAGCAGCAGAAAGCCTGCTGTAATCTGCAGGGCTGGTTTGATTTGGTTCATTGAGCTAGTGAACCTCAGAAAGAGTGAATTATGGGCAGTTTTGTGTAAACCACTTCAGGTGAAGAAGGAGGCGGTTGTGATTGATGCCAAGAACTTACTGAGCTGAGGTGAAAAGTGTTTGTGTATTTCAATGTAGCGTGACATATAAGCCCTTCCAGTTACAAGGTGCTACCTAGCATAACCCTAGCACAAGGGTTGCCTTTTCATAATGCTAACCAGTGATGATGAAGGTTCCAGCTTGATGTAAAGTCTCTTACTTGAATTTCTCATTCTCTTTCCCAGCAGGGCTCCATTCCTCATTCCTGGAATGCAAAAATGATGCTAAAACCCCATAGTCTGTCTTCACCTTGATACAGGTTTGGCATTTTCAGCAAAAGCCTGCTCAGCATGGCTTTTCCAAACCATGCTTCTTCCAAAACTATCTTCACTCACCCCTAAGCACTTTAGCCGTCCCATTGACTTGTACAGCTGTGCTGACCAGGTCCTCCCCCAGCTGCTGAGCTACAGCCAGAGGTAAGTCACTCTTCAGCCAGGACAACATTCATGTGTTCCCAATAGTCCTCTTCTACTGGGAAGGAAACTAGCAGAGCTTGGTGGAAAAACAACATGCCCGGAAAAGGAACCTGCCCTTTTTCTTATTGTGAAAACAAGAAAGCTGTGGATTTGTTTTATCAGCATAACACAGAAAAGCTGACGCTGAGACTTTGAATCCCCAGACCAAGGGGCAGAGGGTACTAGTGCAAAGGAGGAACGACTCATGGAGACAGAGCTGTAAGCCACATTAGCAGAGCGTGCTACAACATATACTTTCTTACAATCAGGTTACTATTTCCCAAATAGTAAGTTTTATTCCTAGCATGTCATTTGATGGCTAAAGACTATAATATGGAAGGTTACAAAAGAGCAAAGAGAAAAATATAGAACTACCTCATGGGCGTCCCTACACAAGGCATTCTGGTTAGCTGTGATTAGCTAATGAATCCAGTGTGATGTATACTGAATTTACAGACTTCTGTTAACCCATGGGAGAGACAAATGTTTCAACATGCTTTAGGAATAATTCTGAAAGATTAAATTCAGTTGCAGTCTGGAGTGCTGAGGTCAAATTCCCTCAGATTCCAAGCCTCTTCTGCAGGTGTAGCTCCTAGCACTGCTTTTAGACATACCTCAAAAAAAAAAAAGAAAAAAAAATTAAAAAATTAGACAAGTGTTTCTTCCTCTTGAACAAAACCTTCTTTGGCTTTGATGCCAATAAAGATTCACTTCCTCAAACATACAGTGTTTACACTCTTTATGACAATAACTCAACTTTCACAAGACACTGATTCACAAGTCTTCGTCACTGGTCTCCTAAGTACATGCTGAACACATCTGAAAATTATGATTCTTCCATCAGTTTCCCAGTAAAAACTAGAAGAAGCACAGGTTATAAAACAAGCTCCCTGTCATCTTGTTATTTTCTGACAGGTACCATTTCTTACAACAACTGGTAGATTTTTTTTAAAACCTTCTTTGACCTATTATTAAAATATTAATGTCTGACTCATGACATCACATAGTACTTATTGCTCTGAAAGTGTTTGGGTGCTTCAGAAAAAACTAAGTATGTTTACATATGGATTGTTCATGTTTTTTTTCCTGAAAGGACTGAACCAGTAGGCATAAAAATGCTTCATTACAGTTCGTTTGAGGATGTTATCTCAGAGAAGGTAGTTCTAGCTTGCTGAGAAATTTGCTTTGGGGTAAGGCAATGAATAAAGACAAATTGGGATCCATTACATCTCCACACATTTTCCCTCTCATGCCTGTCTCACTGATACTCAAATATCAATTTTCACTGTGTTATGTTCACGGTGTCTACTGCTCCTATCAGTCATGAAGACCTGCACAAGTAATACTCTAAGAATGAACAAAGCCTTTGAGAACAGAATATTCATAAATGGATATTCACTCCTTTATGGAGGCATCTATAGTGATCATGCACAAAATTAAATGTGTCATAAATTAAGACAGCTATTGGATATCGATGTCTCTCTTAAAAGTGTATCTGTCCCCAGAAGGAGAAAATCTACTTATTTGATCTCATATGATATTTCTGTTGTACTCTGTTGAGCAGCACTGGTGATAATCGTGCATATGATTAAAATCAGCTTCACTGGCAAAGTATTTAATATAAATACAGCTTTTCAAAAACCAGAATTGTCATTAAGAAAAAAAAAAGGAAAAAAACCACCAACCTCTACCATAACAATCAAGGTGAAAGAAGTTTTTCTTCAGATTTGATCTAGAGATTTTGAATACATGAATGTGTGAATGGAGGACAAAAGCCCCTCAGACTAGTCGGAGTAAGAGGTCATGCCATAAGTTATTGGAAAGGTAATTTTTTCTAGAGATGTAATATGGGTTTGAATTTGACCTATGACATCTCAGTTGTTACCCATGACCCCAAATAATCCAAATTCAGCTTCTTGAGGGCTATTAGGAGTTGAAGGTCATGCCATATGCTTCCACATTTCCAAGGTAAAGTGTTAAGCCAAATTATAGGCCACTCAGAAAATCTGTAGAAAATAACCTGGTGAACAAAGCATTTCTTTATGTTTCCCACCTAATAGGATGTGATTTCAGATTAACCTGTAGTAGAATAAGACTCTAGAAGATTATGCTTCCTTATTTTTTTCTGAAGTGAAGGAAGACATGACAATTAGCTAGTAAATTTTATAACTGTAAAAAGTTAGATATATGTCTTTTAAGGAAAACCTGTCACTATGATCTGTGCTCATAAAAATACCCTTTTTTAAATTATTTTTCATGTTATTTTGGAAAAAGGTGTGACATTGACTTTCTTCAAACTTTCGTTGTAGATATGTATGTATACTGTAAATGTCTAAAGACCTCCATATGAGCCAGTTCTGTAGGAACTCCTACAGACTATGGAGAATAGTGAACAGTTCTGAACTACAATTCATCTCATCTTGCTGTGTTTGACAAAAATAGGTCTTTATCATGATTTTAAAATCCCTACTTCTCTCCATCAACTTGACCATAAATGAATCATGGAAAACTCGATCACACACTGTTGTCCACATTAGAGTTTTCTGAAGCCAGGTGAGATTAATCCCTCCTTCAGTTTCTAAAGAGATCCACGCCAAAGACAACCTCTTCTCCAGAGGAAGCTAATTCAAAGCTTGATGAAATTCATCTTCCCCTCAACTTCCGAGGGAAGTCTGGGACAGGAAGGGTGTTAAATGCTCACTTTCTTTCTCTCCACTATTAATCATACACATTGTGATTTTCTTCAGCAACTTATTTCTAAAACAAGTTAGCCTCTTCTCAGCATTTGCTGCCTTGGTGTTCTAATACTTTACAGAATAATTTCCTTCCTAAGGAACATCTGTCTTGAATCCTTGTGGTAAATTACAGTAGTTGGCAATGGGACTTTTAAGACTGTAGTTCTGAAGCCAAGTGCTGCATATCTGAGCTCAGGCCACCACTTGGATCAAACTCCAGCTCCTTGTTACTGTTGTGAACCTAGAGTAATTCCACAAGCAGAACATCCACCAGTGGCTGCACTGGTGTGCCCGAGGGCCCCATTTGCCATCTATGCAAACACAAGCATTTGTTATTTTGCAAGCAATTTTCAGAGACTGAGAGACTGAACTGTACTACTGGGAGTGACTGAAGCACAAAAAAGTAGCCAGGACCTTCAAAACAGAATTAACAATTTGGTATTCTGTTAAATGAAAAGTTGGAAAACTGAAATGTCTTTTCTAAAAGCAAAATTCCCCTTAAGGTCTCAGAAATGCAGGTATTCAAAATTGCTACGTTTTCAAAATCTTAAACATCACAGCCTTTGAATGCTGTTTTCTGTTCACTGGGATTTATCAAACTTATTTTTTTCTTCCACATTATCCATTCATTTAACTTCTCTCATTCCACTTCCCAAAAGCCCAAATACTTAGTTTAATAAAAGCAATGATTATTTCCATCTATTTCTCCTCCAGGCAAGACCCTTCAAATATACCACCTTTTGTGAAACTCCACTGTCTGGTAACAAAAAATGCGTGTGAGTTGAAACTCTGCCTGTCCCTCCATGTGACTTCTGATGAACTGAGACGAGCAAAGAGAGATGTGAAACTTTGAGGAAAGGGGAAAAAGAAGGGGCAGTTTAAATGCTGAATGAGTGGGTCATGTTGCCTCATTCTTGCTCATTTGTTACCATCTGATGACTCAGCATCACAAGGGGAATAGTGACTCTGCAGTTCTTGTAAAACCTTGTCTAGTAATTCCTTCCATATATCAAGTGGTGGTGGGGGTTCTGCTAAAGCAGCTGAAACTGGTTGGACATCTGACTTTGAGTCCTGCTATTGTGCTGCTCGTAGTTTGTATTTTTGTCCTGCAATATGGAATGAAAGAATATGCCAAAACGTGGGCATCTATTATTTTTTTCCCCTGGATGCTCTGCAAAATAAATAATAATTAAAAAAAAATGAAAACAAGCCTGGAAAAAAAATTCATTCTCTACCTCAAAGAGTATGCAATGTAAGAAAGACAAATGCAACAAATCATACCATGCTGAGGAACAGCTTTGTCTTGCGTTGCTGGAAGCTTATTTTCATAGAGAAAAAAAATGAACTCTCCTGGGGAAGTCAAACCAGTTTAAATACAGGGTGCAGATCTCACATGATGACTGCTATGGTTTCTTGTAACTCTTGCTAGTGCAGAGAGCAGAGTCAGCAGAAATGGTGTACAACCAGAGTACCCTTACCCTCAGCCTCAAAGTTGAACAACCTCTGAAGTGCATTACTCAATTGTGCCTTATGATTTTTTTTTAACTGTAATATTAGTTTTGATCATTGCCAGAAATGGGGTCTGTAGGATGTGTCTGATATGGAGCTTGGAAAGGTTGCAGGCTTCCCTTGCGATGTAGCTTGGAGAATGCACTTCTGCATAGGCATTGCGGTCAATGCCGCTGTCTAACAAAATATCCCTGCAGAGATGTTTTCAAGTCATTTAAGTCACAAGGTTCAATAACAGGACATCCCTTAAAGCGGAGCCAAGTAATTTAGTAATGTAAGCTGTTCCACCAGCTTATTTTCTTATTATTTTCTTACAGTCTGCCTCTTTTTGAAGGATTTTACATTTTTCTGTCCAAAACTCCTTCTTTCACACCCATCATATCAAATCCTTCAGGGAGATACATCTGTTCTCTTGTAAGACATTCTTCTCCTGTGGGTTGCTGACCCACCAAATTAGGAAACTAAAGGCGGTTCTTTTGTAGGAGGATACTTCTGAGCTAACATGTTTTTGAGCAAAAGAGAGGATAAGTGGGAAATTTTATTTCTGAGGAAAATGAAAAAAGAGCTTCCTCAAGCAGCATTGCACTAAAAAAAAAGGAAGAGGTTGTTCTACCCTAATCCCTTAGGTGCTTTTGAAGTTAGTCTCCATTCACTACCGATTTCCCTTCAGAAGATGTCCTATCTTGTCTTGATTGTAAGATAAAATGGGATGCTTAGCAGTTGTTTCCTCTTTCTGCAGATGTGCCTTTGGTATTCAAGGCCTCATTTTTAATTTGAGTCCAAATCACTGAGTGGTAAGAACAAGGTTGGAAGCTCATAGCAAGTTAATTTGCTTAACTAGTCTTGTGCTTCTTAGTTACACCAACTGCTCTGAGTGGATAGATAGTACTCGAGAGAATGAGGAGTCCCAGCTCTGCCAGACTGCAATGCTTTCAACCAGAAGTCCAGCTTCCATTAGCACTAAAAACAAGGGACGCAGGCATGAACGCAGCAGGGTGTCTCTCTGGGTGTGCTAGTGTCATTTTGGCCAACACTGGTGATTCAGAGCCACGCACACACCAAACCCAGTGTGTTTGCAGTGCAGTGGCTCCCAGCTGCTAAAGCATTAAAGAAGCGAAGGACTCTGAGGGCTCTATCAGGGAATAAAGGGAATAATGGGGAAATGCCAAGATATTATTAGCTTAGCCACAGATTACACACTTGCATTAGTAATTAAAGTATTTTGCATTGGATGCAGGCCTTGGCAAGTACCACCAACAAAGGATTTCACACATGCATGCATGCACGCGTGCAAGTACACAGGATTGTTCACACACACACACACACACACAGAGAGAGGCAAACACAAAGAATGAAATAAGCCATTAAGAAATATTTCCGCATAATGCAATTATTACAGCTGTATAATTGAATGGGGAAACCATTGATCTGTAGTAGAAAGGAAATTGCTCTTTTCATTGTGTTCCTATGAATATGTGAACATTAATCTCAATCTATAATCAACGTTCATTTCAAATCTGATTGCGTGCCACTAAACACCCGTAGCTATGCTAACATTATGTTAATACGGTTCAACATCATAGCTCCCAGCTTCACAGCACAAATATTTTTCTTTGGCAATCAATAGTAATTTCAGCTGAGTGGATGGAAGTCACGTTTTAATGGTAATCTTTCCTCCAAGCCTCCAAGTGGAAACTTGACTGGTACCTTAACACGGCTGCAGTGCATTGCATGTAATCAGATAAATTAACCTAAAAGAGAGAGAGAGAGAAAACACAGATCAGAAATAAAAAGCAGTGCCAAGAAACTCTACATTTTCCTGATAGATTAAAGTGCTCATTACCATGAGACAGAGAGTGGGTTTCAAGAGGGGGAACTGAATTCCCTTGGCTGTGAGCCGTGGCTGTACAGCGGAGGGTCAGAGTAGCTCAGTGCAGTCAGGGGATGCCTCAGAGGAGGGGGAAGCGAGGTAATTCAGCGAGGGCTGACCTGGACTCTGCTCTGAGAGCCTGGCTGGCCTCAGGGCACTGGTTTTTCCCCAAGAATAAGGACTCTCAGTTTTAGCTCTGTGGTCCACTGCAGGCTTCCTGCAGGACTTTGAATAAATCGCTTATTTTACTTGTGCTTCGCATCCCTGGTTTTGCAAAAAGGACATAATAGTGCTTTGCTGTCCCCTGGAGATGCTCTGAAGATTTTGGGGGGATCAGTTCCTGGGAATGGGAGCTACTGAGCTATTAGTGAGATCTCTCTTGGCTTTGCTGGCTCACGGAGGTAAAGCACAGGAATTTTTATGCTGCTACTACGTTATATCAAACTGTTTTATTTCCTTAAGGAAATATCTTTTTACTTATTTCCAGAATTTTTGGGTTTTCTTTTTTAATTCATTGGACGGACCAAACTGCTGGACTGTGTTCCTTAAAATACTCCTTCTTTTAAAGTAGAAAAAACCAGTGGTCATTATAAAATCTTGACAGAACTAGGTACAGACCAGTGTCATCTTCAGTTACCAGGAGTTCCATAAAGGTATTCAGATATGAGAACACAAGGATAGGGTATCATCTGCACTGATCTGGACCAAAGCCTCCTTGGCCAGCTATCCCCTTCTTTAAAGTGGCCAGAGCGCAGGAGTCCAGGGGAGTACAGGAAGGGAGAACAACTCAGGCAAATAGCAATACTTCCCCATAGCACTTTCCTGGTGTCCCCTATATATGGATTTCCAAGAAACCTCAAGGGTGGTTTTTATCCAGGAGGTTTTCCAACGCCTTTTTGGACACTTCCAAGCCTTCTGTACCTTCAGCTTCCTTTAGCAAGAACTTCCTCAGATGTGCTGTGTGCAGAAATGAATCGCTTTGAATTCTACTGATCTATAACAAGGCTTTTCAATAGCAAATATAGTCTGCAGGTTGCCTTGGTAGTACTTGTTTTGTTCCAGATTATTTTTATTCCCTACCTGGAGACAGTTTTTAGATCTGTAAATCTGTTATCTGTAGATCTATTTCTTCTTTGAAGTCTGGTCCCTCCTAAGCTCCTTAGCAGATTTAGGTGTCTTGACTTGTGTACCCCAAAAGACTCTCCAAACAGTGAGTCACTTCAAAAATCTTATCTGTATTATTTCATTTAATGCTGGATAAGTTCCCAGTATCCCATTAAACCAGGGTTACCTATGAGGAGGCTCTCTATGGGAGGCAATCCTCTCGGTTGTGACTCCAGGGTCCTGGCCAGTGTCTAGGAGAGGTCCTTGGAATTTTGCTCCAACCAAGGAAACCTCCTTTCTTTAGTGGATATGTTTTAGGGGAATGGGGTCTGCCTGAATGGCTGCCATGTATAATTTTGCAGATCTTCATAGGATTTTTTCCTCTTTTCTAGTGCCCCCCAAAGGTATTGTCTTCCAGCAACCTGCTCAGGTTTATCAGTGAGGAAACCAGAAGCAGAAAGACCAGTTCCAAAATGTATACAGGTTCCACATGAACAGACTGCTTTCAGGGGAGTACCAGTGTTCCCTGCTTTGGGCCAAATCACAAATCCCTCATACAATTTCATCTTTGCAACTTAAACATTTTCACTTTTCACACTGTGTAAAACCTGAAACTCAGTAATGTCAACTTCACTGTCACTATGGATTCAAAGTTTTCTCAGTTCTGTTTCAGGTCCATTCTCAAGTCCCTCCTTTTACACCCCTCAGTTTTCTACATAAGAAACATTTAACGTCTGGGTAAGCTTGGGTAACTAAAGGGGTCCAGCCAGACTGCTTTTGGGTCAATAGTGGTTTTCCCCTGCATGGGTGGGATGTGTGTTGAAATATGGGACTTAAATCCATCTTGGCTAACTAGGATATATCTAAGGTAGGTCCTTAAAATCAAGATTATTTCAAAATAACCAGAATAGACTTGCATGTGCGTCAGGAGTGGGGTTACAGCAATAAGCAGTCCCTTCCCTCCTCTAAGCTGAGCCAGAGTTTCAACTGGCCTCTGGCTTTCCTCAAGATCAGGAAGCTGAAAATGTGACTGAGAGCCAACTCTTTCCCTTCTCCTATTTGATTTCTGGGCCCAAGCCACTGAGGATCTGACCCCAGGACCTTCTGGCTCTAAAAATGGATACTGTACTGCCCAAGTGACTCTGGTAAAGTGCAGAATTGGAAATGTGCTGTTTGTAGTTGTAATGATTTGCAGAAGAAGTGGGTCTTTGGAAAAGGGGAAATTGGCTGCCATCAATTCAGTGGCTTCTCTATGGGGTCTAAAGAAAAGGAGAACCGGTATTTCCAACTTGCTGCAGATTATTCAAGTCTTGTAGCTAATGGGCTAAATTCCCACTGATGTAAACTGGATTAGCTCTGCTGAAGTCAATGGAGCTGAGCTGTTTCACATGCTGGCTTAGGATTTCTCCCGTTATCTTTAAGCATGGGTAGAATAAAAATTGTAGCATTACAATTAAAGTCCCTCATATGGTGCAGATGATAATCCATGCCATTCCTTACCCCTTTGGAGTCAAGCAAAGTTGTCTCAAGATTATGAGCCTTCGATGTTTAGAGCAATTTTGACTGGATCAGAGGTTATAGCCTCTGCTTTTTAACATTCTGCTTTTATTTGCAGGCTATGAAGTGTAATAGTTCACCATTTTGGTTTAAGTATCACAATAAAAGTCAGTGAGATGGAACAGGCAATAAGCAGCCGTTTTACATCAGTGCTGCTGAGACGGAGTGCTTAAGTCTTCATTAACCTACGGAGGAAGGAGTTAGAAAAGACACTTGAAATAAAATACCAGGGATGAGGCTCAGATCTCTTCTGGATCTGCACAGGCAGGCACATCCAAAGGCTGGTCTCCCGTGGGAATGTCTCTTTGTGTCTGTCATGCAAAAAGCGTGAGGGTGAGGACACCCCACACTGATATGGCAGGTGCAGGGGTGGGCAGCTGTGTCACCACTGATGGATGACATGAGTTGAAGTGAGTGTTTGCCAGCCAGGCTGTACCTCGGGGTTTTAATAACTCAGGGATGGCATTTCTGTAGGGTGAATTGGCAGCATCTCTTTGGTCTTCATTAGGCACTTTATTAGAGTTACAAGACTGGTGGGTCTCCTTCTGACACCTGGTATTCTGTTAGTGGCCATACTCTTCTACATATAGTCCAGGAGAAGGCAGGGAATACAGTGGTAGGTGGACAAATTTCAGATTTCCAGGTACCAAACCAGTACAAAAATATGCCAAGATCAGTTAGCTCAAGGCATGCTGTTAATAATTCTGAAATACGTATTATTTCACTATTTCCTAAATATTTAGATCTTTCATAATTTATATTCAGTAAACTTACAAAATCCTGCTTTACCAATCCACAGAAAATAATGCTTAATAAGAGGGAGACAACTGGGGAACTGAATATGAATCTGTAAGATCTATTGGAAGTTCAGGTGAAATTGTCTCTCACATTCAGCAGCAGCAGCACAGGTTATCACTGCTGGAAACATGGCCATGCTTTCACTGCACTTGGTGGTAGAAGAGGTCGACTGGCTATGAAATGGTAATAGATAGATAGATAGATAGATAGATAGATAGATAGATAGACAGATAGATAGATCGATCTTGATCTCTCTCTCTCTCTCTCTCTCTCCTGTCCCAAGGGCAAGTTCCACCACCAGGACCACTCCTGAAACTCAGCTGCAATCTCACCTGGAATCCCTTTCTCAGTTTCTTTCAGACTGAAGTGAAAAAATCCTGTGACCCAGTTTTCTGTGTAGCACATGTACAACTGCACAGAAGGTGACTGCAGAGGGCTGTTGGATGGCACATGCCCAGGTGTGTCCCTGGAGGAGCCTTGTTCCCTCCCAAGCCCCTTGGCTCATATCATCTTTGTGGTCTCCTCTGGACTTGCTCTAACAGGTCTATGTCTGTCTCACACTTTACTTGCTCTCACATGGGGCACAGCTAATGGTGCCCTATGTCAGACTTAAGGTTCATTTTACAAAGGAGAAATCACAGTTTCCCTAATTCCCAGAGTCAGGAAAGCCCAGCTTAGATGAAGGTATTGCTGCTTTCCCTCCTCCTGCACTGACCCTTCTCCCTAGTCCCAAAAGTGCAGCACCACAGCCCTGCACCTTATCCAACATGCTTCTTCTTTGCTCCCTCTTTAAAAGGTCTCCATGAGATTGCCTGTACTTTTCAGTACAATGAAGATTGTTTCCTTTGCCTGGGGAGAACACAAAGTAGAAATGGTGAAAAATTACTCTTCTGGCTTCTTGCTTAAAAGAGATTTTGTTGTTGGGGCAGAGCTTACTGTGCCATGCCTGTGTCTCCTCCTTGTCCTGGGTTTTGCAATGAGTGAGTGCTTCCAACATCTTTTGCAATCTCTGTAGGATCACTCCGTCTGCTGGGCTTCTGTTTGAGACCCAGCACAACTATTACAAACTTTCCAAAACACAGCCTCTGCATTTCTGATTCACTTTCCCCCATTCTCATCTTAAATTTGCCCTTTTTCCACAGCAAGTTACACACCTCAGCTTGAACACTGAACAGAGAATGATAATGTGCATTTTTGTTCCCTAAAATATAACTAGGAAGAAACAACACACAAGGAAAATATCTCTCTTAAAATAGACTGACATACCTGTCTACTTCATTTGTTTTACTGCAGGAAAATGCCAAAAAAAAAATAACCAGCTGTAGGGTAAAAGACAGTGTTAAGAGTATGTTCATTTTTTAGCTTTATTACAGGCATCTTAAGACACTTATGTGGAGAAATTTGAAGATACAGAGATCCCTTCCTGTTATTTAAATCCTCCTTTTCTGTGGTGTCACACAGAAAATGGTTGGTTAGGGGTAATTTTGCTTTCAATGGAAATTAGACATAGTAGTCTTCTGGAGTACATCTGCTTTGTCAATCCACATTGCCAAGTGGAAATTTGCAGCTAGGGGTAAATGAAGTGGAAGCAACATATTCACATCAGTGTGCGTGAATCGGGGCTACTTACTTACCTATACGGGCTGGCCACGCTGTATGGATGTTCAAATTATGGCTTCAAGTTCCTCATCTTATCCCAGAGTAGAAAAGTACTTAATTTGCATGACAAAAGCAATGTGTTAATGATAAGGAAGATTCAGGATACTTTGAAGACTATGAAGCATTTTGATGCTGCTGTGATGAATATAAGTAACTAAGATAAATGGATGGTTAGGAATAAGTAATAAAGTAAATAAAAGTAGATAAGTAAGTGCTTCATAAAGCTCTGCTGCTTCTTGAGAGAACAATGAGCTTTCCTGGCTTCCAAAGATTAGTAGGATGTGTGTGATTTTACTGGCTACCGAAATTGATGTGAGAAACTGAACAAATCACAGAGGTCTTACCTAATTTTGTATCTGTATTTTAGGTCTCTGAATTCCTCTGTGTCCTTGCCCTGAGAGGCAAGAACGTGCTGAAGCTGTGCTGGAGTCTGCACAGTTTTGAGCACAGACTAAACGAAGCACTTCCAAGTACCCAGCTTAGCGACTCAGTGTAAATCCTATACACTACTTGGAGATAGCATCTGAAATAAAAGTGGTTTTCTGTTCCTCGTTTTTTCTCCGTGGCTGCAGTTGTCCTACGAGAAAGGGCTCTCTGTGTATTTAAACATTGATGAACTCTTAAGTAAAGAATCAAAACAAAGGGAAAAAAATAGTCCCCAGGAGTGTGTGAACAGCGAGGGCTTCTCTGCCTTTGCCCTGATTATTTTTTCCCCCCTTTAAACAGCTGTAAATCTTCACGGTCTCTCTCCTTGTTCACTGACTCTGCTAGAGGCAAGTGAGCGGGAACATGTGCAAATGTTCAACCCTTGAGAGAGAGAAAAAACGCTGAAATAATCCCTATCTACACCGCACCCCCCATTTACTCTCTCCCCCTTCATGCAGCCATGCCAGTGCCAAGACGTGTCAGCACATGCAGGGGTTTTATCCGATGCCTTTTTAGATCCCTGCTATTTGCTCACAGGACTTAAGTAAGTGAGAATTTTATAACTGGCTGATCAAGGATAAATAGAAACCTTCTGTTATTCCCATCTCAATTTTCTATCCTTCTATTTCTATCCATCAGGCTTTGGAAAGGGGACACCGCCTCTCTCAGAATCCTTTTTCTTTTTCCTCTATTTTTTTTCTCCAACTAAAAAAAGGATAAAATCCATAAGAAGTGTGTAGCTGCACCAGTTTAGGACCATTTAGTTTGTGCCTGGGAGTCCTCCTGTAGAGGTGATGGCACATCTCATTCACTGGGAGTTCTGGCAGCATCGCTGGGATGTTGCATTTATCCCACCCAGGGATGTGACTGAAATATCCACGTGCTTCTCTCTGCTCTCAGGGGCACTGACTGTACAAATCTGAGGCAAACACAGAGTAGGAATGACGTATCTGGTACAAAGCACATCTATAACTACAAGAATTATAATGTAAATAGAAACAAACAGCAACTGAATGAACTTTTTAAATCCCCAAGAACTGAGACTCTAGAGGAGTGGGCCTATGTCAGTTTGTTGTTTGTTTTTGTGACAAGGTTACGCTTTCTCTCTGTGTGTTCAATGCATTTTTATCATTGCCTTTTAAAGAAGTGTAAGTTCAAACAATATTAGGATGTTCATCTCTTTACCCATATTTGATTTTTCTATATGAAGTGCAGTGAGAGTATGTCATAGGGAGACTTAATAGGGCTTAAGAATTAGCATTTTTTCATATCAGCCATACACAGGCCATCAAGGCCTCCCCTCAAAATGCATCTAGCCACAAGTTCCAAAGCTGCTTCAATTTTTGGCATTTAGCGCCTGGGGACCTGGTGGCTCAATCTCAGCGGTGGATTTGAACACACAGCAGGACTGATCCAGAGGGGACTCCGTTCGGTCTCCAGTGTAGCGATACAGAAATGAAAAATCCCTTACGCATTCCTGAATACATCGTGTACATTTTAATCACCAGTTAGATGGTGTGTGCAGTGAGCACAGCCAGAATATCCTTATTATTTCTCTATGAGAGAGCTCCTGCGCCTTTAACCACATGTGACAGTTCCTTAGCCACTGTGCCCCTCACCAGAGGTTCATTTTCTTCCCCTGGGACATCACTCAGAGTAATTGTCCCCAGTAATAATCAATAAATCCAAATTATCTTGAATAAAGCCAGATTTATTTAACACAGTGTAACAAACAGAAAACCAGAAAGAAAATCCATGTAAATACAATTTAAAGAGAACAGACTTGTCTGAGGCTATAGACTACATAGTAAGCACTCCAGACAGCCAAGATACTTTACAACACCGTGTAGAGACCAGCTCATTAACTCTTTATATTTAGGAAAGCAGCTTTCTGACTGGGAAGACACACCCTCTCAAAAACAATCCCTCTTTAACTGGAAAGACTTTTTGGATAATGCCACTCAGGAACTTCTCATGGAAGTGCCTTGAAGGTTTTTTTCTTTTTCTTTCCTGAGATGGGAGGCCATCAGAATACTCTCTGAAATCATCTGTTGGCCCCTTTGCACTTGGACTTCAATGACACTAGGATCAAATTCATACAAAACAATTTTTTACATCAGATTTCCTTCCCATAGCTCAGAAAGTAAAATGCCATTCTTGCTTTTCCATCAGCTGTTTTTTATTTCCCTGTTCCTAGAAGACAGTTTCTCAGAGGCTGTGATTTCAAAATGCCATTTTCCTGGGACCACTGGCTTCCAGTTCTTCTTCTGTATTCCTGTGGTGGCAGAAGTTTCTCCCAGAGCAACACTGCTGAGGGTCTCTTTCTCCAGCTGGGTACAAGTTTACACCTGTAATTTATTTCTGCTGTTTGGTCTCTGCCTCCATCACTGAACACACGTTTGTAGCTGTGCAAGTGGGGTTGTTCTACCCCTGAACCACTCTTTCAGTTGCTCTTCCCCCTGAACATCCCTTTATATAGCTTTATTTGATTCTTCCCTATTAAGCACAGTGAGAGCCTGCATCCTCCAGAAATTTAAAAGGGATTTCAGTGGGAGGTTTTGGTGCATTTATACTTACTTTCATTCTTTCATGGGCTGGATATTTAAAGGCTAATTTTCAAAGCTTTCCATGTAAGATGATAGTGTTGTGATGGCATCCTCCAAGTAACCTCTGCTGGAGTCCCAGAGATCAATTGCTATGTAGAAGGCTTTGAAATTTCGATGGCCACTTAGTTAAAAAGGAGAGTTCCACCCTCGGTGGTTTAAATGTGAATTTATTTTTTAATTTTTTTTTTTTAATATTATAGCTTAGTGTAGTGTTTGAGCAAGTAATTTCATGAACTTTGGGGAACTGATTTTATTTTCTATGCTTATACCTCCAAGTTGAGGTCCCATGTGTGTTCGACACTAAGGTATCAGTGCACGCTGCCGCCTTTCCCTTTCCTCTGAAAACTTTTAGGACCTTAATAACTTTGGGAACCATGCCTCTGCCAAATACAGTTAAAATCAGCCAACTCTTTCAAAAGTTTAGTGTGCTTATGCACATGCCCAGAGCATGAGTCTGTAAACCTTATACCCTCAGAGAAAGGAGCTAAAAGGAAATTGGCCACTATAACTGAAATTGATGAAAGTATTCAACATTTTTTAACAGAGCAAATCAAGGCTGTTCCTATCATGTTCTTGCTTCTTTGCAGAAAACTCTAGTGACCCACATCCTCATATTTGTTTATGTCACTGAATGCAAGATTGTGATAAGTGAAGAAGTATGCAGTGATGATATATACCCCATAATAGCTGCAGACCCAGTTAATTTCTCCCTCTGAAAACTGTGTTTGACCAGATCATTGTACAGTTTTTAATGTGTGTGTTTAGAATTTGTGGGCAGCTTCGAGCATGCACACAATTCTCTACAGACACATTCCTTCTCACGCCTGACCTCCGTTTTACATGATTTTAAGCTGTTTTCCCCTTAACGTGAAGCTATTCCCAGTGCATTTCAACAACATATTTAGCATGCCATTAATTTTTTTTTTCCCTTCAAATCTCATTCCATCTGATAGCCTGGCAGCTCTGACTATAACCAGTTTCCTTCTCATTACCAGTTCTTTAAAAGAGAGGAAGAAGATATCTTCAGGATTTCATTGCCTTTCTTCTTTCCCATTGTGAATTCCCTGCTTTGTCAAAAAACCCTGCAGAGATTGTTGCTCACAGTACACATCCCACTGACAGAGAGAGAAATAATAAAACCATAAGGCTCAAATTGAATCAAATGCTGTCATTGTATTGCAGATAATTGAGCGTATTTTTGGAGTCAGCCTTTGTGGAGTTAATTTGTTTTTCTGTGGAGTCATCTTCCGTGCAGGTTTTTCTCTTTGAGGGCAGGGAGGAGCTGGAGGGGCAGTTGGTGGTCCTAAAGCCAGAGCTAATGGCTGGACCCAAAGATACACAGAACTTGACTGATTCTTTCTAAAAGGTGTTCTTCCCTCACTGTGCACATAAGACCCGTGGATTCAGCAGGAAGAAAGCGAGGGTACAGCTCAAAGACCATTAGCTCCTCAGAGATGGAGTTTCCGCAAGAGCATCACTCCCAAGACTGTGTGCTTCTGCACCATGAATGTGCACAAAGCTTTGCTGAGCCGGGCCAGACTTAAGGCCAGGTCTTGGATTTTCACAGTTTGCATTATTTCCAGATCTTCTTTTCAGTCTTTGCACCTCTTATACTTTGGCCCCTGCACATTCAGTTCCCTGATGGCCTGTAATGCCTCCATTTCTGAAGCACCAAGCCCACAAATATGACCAGAAGGCTAACACAGCCTTTGCTGCTTTTCTTAGGTTTTGCCAAGTTGTTGCAAGGAAGATCTGGTCCCATCTCTACCCTGGTAAGTGTTCTGCTAAGTGTTAGTGTCAGCAGAGACTTTAACAGTCATTTTTGTTTCTTTGTTTTTCTTCCCAGAAAGAGGTGCAGTTTGGCTCCTTGGCTCCCTTCCCATCTTCTAAGAGAGTGGCCCTTGGAAGCAGAGTCAGAAATTAAGTCCCATCATACCAGGAGAGACAGCTGAGATCTCTTCAGTTATGTATCTTCAGCAGGAGAGGCTGGTTCATTGAAATCAAACTTGTCTCTGTGCAAGGGTGACCTTCAGTTTAAATTTTTCATTTTTAGGTATTTTACAAGGATTTGCTCTAATTGCCAAAATCTCCCTTCTGTCTTAGTGTTTAAATGAAAAGGCTCTGACTTTTGTTCCAAAGTGATTCTTTGCATTTTTAAGATCACCTTCCAATTTTAGCAGCAGATTTTACATGTTCATTGGCCAGATCCTGCATTAGGGGAGACTTCCGTTTGAAAAAGTACTTGAAGGGAGTTGTTTTTATATTGTCGTCCTAGTTTTGGGTAGGAAAATATTTCAAAGCTCAAAAATATGATGGCATGGAAAACGCTTTCCTTCCACTTCACTTTTCTTAATAACTGCCTCTGTTGAAATACTGTTCTGCTACTTTTTCTTTTTCCTAGTACCCATCAATAATTCATTACATTATTAGGAAATGGATAAAGCTGGAATAAATCATTTAATATAGTATTTTCCAAATTCATATCAATGCGAGCTTGAGTGTGTGGGATACAGAAGGTGATTACCATTTTTGTCAAGTAAAGGATCCAGATAAACTACAAAATATTCAGTAACTGATATATCCTTGGCCATGCAGCTTTCTGGTTCCCTGGACGTGGTACAGCCCAGATTGAAACCCATAAACATAAACGGTGTTCTATGTGGCCATGTATGACTGGGCTGTGAATCGCTAAAGGAATTAAAGATTGTCCAGGAGTGATAGGTGCTTTTATTCCTGAAATATGGAGTGTAGCCTTTGATGTTGTACATGGTCATCTAAAGCAAGCCAGCTTCTGCCCCTCGCACCTTTCAGCTCACTAATACAGAGCGGGTTTGTTTAATAGAGCTCCTGGCTGGATCCCCAATGTGGAACTGCACCTCTTTAAGTCCCACAGTCAGCGATGTTAATCAGCTAAGTAAATGCTGTGCACGTGCTGAAATGCTTTGCTGACGGGGAAAAGCAGGCTTAAACAGTTCACAGCCTGTGAACACCTAAACTGGGACCTGAACATGAAAACCACTGTTATATCCCCTCTCCCAGGTAATTTCAGCACCTTTTTGTCTTTGTGAAGGAAGACTTCAAAACCTCCCAAACGTGGACACCACCCAGAAAGCTGATCAGGCCACAGCCAGAGCTCATTAACATCCCCAGGGGCAGGGAGCAGGAAGGGCTGCCTTCATGGGCATTTAGGCATTGCAGAGGGAGCTAAGCTGAGACCTGAGGTCAAGTTTAATTGTTCCAAAGTAGGCCTATGGAAAGGAGGGCTTTAGCTAGCTTCTTTGCTTGAGCTATCAGAAAAGCCACACAGACTCAGCTCTTTGAAACTGCCTTAGGTGGCATATGGTCTAGGGAGGAGACATGCCCATGTTAAGGCACTTTGAACATGGAATTTTGATCCTGCTTGATTTATAGGAGTGTGGAAAAGCTAGTTGTGGGACAAACCAAAACGTAATCTTTGCGTGCTCTTTCCCCAGCTTACTCCTTGTGCTAACGGTATTAATGAGGATTAAGGTAGGCTTGGAAGAATTAGGAAGGCATCCTGGATGTCAGCCTTTCAGCAAAGCCATGTCTTACTTTTACCATGTTTACAAACATTCCTTGCCCAGGGAGAAAAAAGGAAAAGAAGCCAGAAAACCCCTCTTGTAAACTCAGAGCTGAAGAGATCTCAAGATGAAGGGAGGTGGAGCACCCTGAGGACAAGCAGAGCAGAGGGGGCAGCTCAGCCCGGCTTCGGGGGCTAATGCTGTTGGAGCAGAGGAGCTGCAGGGCTGGCTCAGCCCCGGTGCCAGTGATGGGCCTGAGGTGCAATCCAGCTGGCAACAGGACCTGCAGAAACACTGCCTCCTCACTCAGCAGATCTGCTCCTAATTACCTGCCTGTAAATCAGGATTCATTTCATCAGGCTGTGGAGCTGGACGGCGTGAGGCTATGGTACCTGCAAGCTGAATTTCTCCTCTGTGTTCCTCATGCTTGAGGCTGCTGTTACGATCACCTTCTCTCACAAATTCTACATTTTGCTTCTCCAATCAGAACTAAAATAGTCTTGGGGCAACAAGCTATGTTTGGATGTGATTGATACTGCAAACAGAGGGTTTTCAGCCGCAGCAGCAGCGCAAGGACATCAGCTCCCAGCTGCAGCATGGGGCCAGGCACTGCTCTGCAGTCCCTGGTTCTGAGCTACCAACATGAGTAGGAATGCAGTGGTGTGGTAGTCTGCACATAGGAGACATATGAACAAGGACAGTTTTTCTGAATGGAAGAAAAGATCAACGCCATACCTGATAAACACACATTTGAGAAGGATCTTCACACAGCTGAGCTCTAGATGTTAAAAGTCCCTGGCCAAAACTGACTCAGAAGAGACAAGTCAGAAGTGCTGATTCTAGCTGAAAACTCAAGCACTGACTGTTTTGGGTACCTTGTGTTCTCTTTATGCTTTGTTTTCTTTTTTTTTTTTCAGGACTGTAGGATGGCATATTTTATTTAGAATAGAGTTATAGAATCATAGAACTGCCTTGGTTGGAAGGGACCCTTTAAATCATCAAGTCCAACCATCACCCTAACCTGCCACCCACTCACTACTAACTCATATCCCTCAGCACCACATCTAACCGTCTTTTAAATACCTCCAGGGATGGACACTCCACCACTTCCCTGGGCAGCCCATTCCAATTAAGTGTCCCCTCAACCTTCTCCTCTCCAGACTAAACAATGCCAGGTCCCTCAGCCACTTCTTATGACATTTATTTTCCAGTCCTCTCATCAGCCTCATTGCCCCTCTCTGGACACGCTCCAGCACCTCCGTGTCTTGTCTGTAGTAAGGGGCCCAAACCTGAATGCAGTACTCAAGGTGAGACCTCACCAGCGCTGAGTGCAGAAGAGCTGAATGTGAGACCCTTGTTCATGTTCAGAAAATTAGTTTCTTCTCCGTTACTTTCTCAACCCTCTCAAAAGTAACCCATGCAACTTTTCACTCCAGATTTTATCCAACTTCAGATCACTGTATTCCTCCAGCAGCAGCCCTTTGGCTTCCATAAGGGATGAGTGACTGGCTGTCTATCACAAAAATAAAGGGAGCCTCTTCCATCACTGTCTTCATTTCTAATTTACATCCACTGGAACCTCCAGTTATATGCCTAATTTTTGGCTCCTAGGAGGGAAGCTTTTCATACATCCATCATTAAGCAGAATGAAGCAGTCCATCAAACACAGGAGAGCTCAGGGTAGGGAGGAGCAAGGTCTAAGTCCACACCTTTGGGTTCTAATTTCAGTTCCATAGTGTTGAAAAAGATCATCCTCTGTGAAACAAGGTCAATGCAACAGTAGCAGCCTGGCTGCAGAGCACTCCCATATGCCCAGCTATTAATCATCCCATTTCTCAAGTTGTACCAACCAGCTTAACTCTGGAAATATCATTAAGAAGTAGCTAAATGTTAAATTGCCAGGAATTTCCAGAATAAGGAGGGAAAGGGAAGAAGAACGTAAAGAGCAACCTTTTTTTTTTCTTTAAAGTCTTTTTTTCTGTACTCCAGCCAGATGGAATTAGGGCAATTGTTCACTTGCAAATACTATGGAGATTAATGAGGTCCAGAGGCAGAGCCATGAGAAAATAGAAATATAAAAAAGTGAAGTTTCCAAAAATACAGCCACCACGATACCACAGGGATGGATCAGTTCGAATGTTTCATCTCATGGCTTGACTGGGCAGGTTGCCTCACGTTCTTAGCTTATTAAAAATCTGAACCCTTCTGTTCACCCTCCTAGGCCAACCCCTGTGCAAACAGACCTTGTGCTCGCAGTCTTGCACGTCTCTACCCAGAGTCACGGGCCCTGGCTCTGCCAAGTGTTTAAGAATATGCTTAAACTCATCTAAATGTTCTCAGCTGTTATATTTGCATTTCTTGGGTGAGCTTACTTTGAATTAACTTGGGGAGCACTGGCAAAGCGTTTTCTCAGTTTTGGGGGAGTGGGGTGGGGAGTGCTGGGGGGCTGCAGGGAGTAACAGGGCTGAGCTGCAGGTCTGCACTCCCTGACTTGCAGCACTTCACTGAGGTAGGCTGTGAACCCAGCAGAACATGCAGGGACCCTCAACTCATCCTACTGCCAACATCTTTGGTTAGATGCTCACTATTGAGCAGCATGTCAGAAGCTCCAAAGGGTGAAGTCCTTAGCTTCTCCTCCCAAGTCAGAAGGAACTTTCCACTCGACAGTAACTTGCAGATGACAAGTTTGCACCTTCAAACCACATATGCATTATGTAGTGCAGACAGCCATACACGTGCAGATAGTGTTCAGCTACACGTCACATTTCAGCTTCCCAAAGCATGACGTGAGGATAAAAAGCTGCCTGGCAAATGGCTTGTGCCACGTTGTTGCTTGCAAAGTGCTTTCAGAGCAGCAGAGGTGATGTGCAAAAGAAAACAGCAGCGATACACCCCCCAGCCTCTGGAAAGGCTGAGAGATCTTTAACCTGTGTACTTGAACACACAATGCAGCCCTGATGGGAAATGTTAGGGGGCAGTTGCTGCCTACTTGAAGTTGCCAATTACTTAAAAGAGGTTGTTACATCAAGCCATTGGTACAAGAGTATCTGCAGAAGAGCTACACAGGCTGTGGGTCCAGTTTTCTTCCATACCCGTGGCCATTAAAGTTGTGTGTGGAGAAGGAATGGGGAGGGAGCTTAGAAAATAATTAATTGATTTTTATGCCTTGTATCTTTTGAGTGTTGTTTTCTAACAGTTCTTATTTTCATAAGTGAATCCAAGACAGGCTTTCTTAGAGTGGGAAATGCCGTTTAAAAGCATGGCTTTAAACCTTTAGATGTGGTGTGGCCCTCGCTGCATTAACAAGGCATGGAAAGGAAAACTCATGAGGCAGCTACTGAAAAATTTCAATACTCAATGAATGGGACAGCTAAATTTAAAACAGCTTAAATGACTCTGTGTTTTACCTGCTGCTGCTGCCACACATAGATCTTGTCACTTTAAATCTTCATTTGGCAATTTTCTGTTCTGTAACTGTAGGGTATATACTTGGATCCACAGAAGTATAATATTCTGACAGCTGTTTCCTTTGCTAGCAGTTTATTTAAGCACATTATTTGGTGCAATTTAGACCTCATTCAGAACTGCTTCAAAAACTTTAAAAAGACTCATTTCTCCCCCCTTGTCTGTCTGTCTGATACCACTCCAGTCTTCAGAGCTTCCAGTGCACAGTATCATTTCAGCCATACTTAATCAAACTCAAAGAGGAAAGGCATATGCTTTCAGGCTAGATTTAACCTTTATATGGGTGCCAGAAAATCCTTGGACATAGAAAGAAATAAGAAGAAAATGCTTCTGTTGAGAATAGCAGGAGGGTATCGCTTTCATTTATAAGGGCTGCTCCAGAACATGGATTATATGGAGCAAATAAACTGATTTGAATGAAATATGATTTGGGTTTAAAATTCTATGGGAAATTCTTTTTCTTTATGCACTAGCCCCTGGAGCTCAGACACATGCTCTCAGAACTGCAGATAACCTCAGGTACCTGACTCCTCTTGAAAACAGTGGGAATTCAATTCCTCAGCACAGTGAGTGAGGAGGTTTTGTGGAGTGAAATGATTTTTCAGAAGCAGATGGAATAAGAGGGGTTATCCACAAGGCATTGCAGGGATTCATGTGATGGGAGAGATGGCAGACGTTTCCCCTGCCCCTCTGTGTTTTCTGCCCAAGTACTGGGAGGCAGCAGAGACCCTAATGCTGGCTCCTGAGATGATACAGCACCTAAAAGTAGGGAAGGCAAAGCTGGCTTCAGGTAGGTATCGTAGTGGCTTTCTCTGGAGTTAAGTCAAAGAGCCAACTCAGGCTGGACTCATGCCCAAATTTTCCTGAGGCCTGAATAAGCATCATGTCTCATTTGCTGTTTGAGCCTCTCTGCTGTGCTGGGAGCTGACAGGAGCTTTTGTGGGCAGCAGAGGACAGGGATTCATGGCAACAAAATAGTTTTGCACCGTGCAGAAGGAAGGCCATGCCAATTTCCAACCTCTCCACCCCAGAGCACTAAAAGAGCCAGAGCAGCCCAGGTCTGTGCCTTGAAATCAGACCTTCCGACCTGGTTCCTGCACCCTGATGAAAAGCAGAAGCCACGTGTGTCTCTGCACATCCCTCCTGCACCCGCTGACCCAGCTGGCTGTGCCGCCCCTGCCATCCCTCCTGCCTGGACCTGCGTGTGCCGCAGGAGGGGCTGACATCAGTCTTACTAATGTGGCTCAGCAGCCAGAGATATCAATCTCCCAGAACTAATTAAATTAACCAGATTTACGCAGGCATTCACCACATATTTTGGATTTTCCAGAGGGCTGCCAAGATGTGGGGCTGAGCCACATGGCAGGAGGGACAGGAAGGGGCACAGGAGGCTGGAGATGGCCATCCTGAGAAGAGCATGGAGGAGATATCCCTGCCCGTTGTTCCAAAGCTGTGTCTTTCCAGCATTGGGGTTTCGGGAGAGGCCCTGCCCCACTGCAAATCCACAGACAATCTCTGGTGAACAGGTCTTTCCAGGTTAGGGCTGCTCCTACCCTCCCTGTGCTATCAGGCTGCATCTGATGTGGGAACTCTTCCTGAGTTATAAACTAATTTGTAGCGGGCAGCAGAGTGTTTGGTGGTTAGAGGAGAGAGGGTGGGGAGGCATCCCTGGATCCACCAGCTGATCCAGATGTTTCAGCGGCCGTTGCAGCTCAGTCCAGCAGATTAAACCAGCTGATCTTCCGCTAATATCTGAACTGGATCATTTTAAAGTGAGTTTAAGTTGATCTAATCTACAGTTCAGTCACAATACACTATGTGCACTCGTTTATTTATTCAGTGCCACTTCTTTCTCTTCGTAGCAATTTAGCCAGACCCACTCACCATAAGGAGACTAATTGCCTGGATGAGGTGTGTGAGATTCAGCCAATGCTTCAAGTATCTGGGCAAGTCATTTTAAAAGCCCAATGACTCAGTTTATCCATCTGTGTAATGGAGCATTCCCTTTGTTTCAGTCCTGTTGAAAGGCATAATGAGATCTAGCAGAGACTTGGGCTGCAGGTATTCAGCGTCTTTAAGGGCTTGGTCATTAGGTCTTGATGAAGCCAACCTTGCTCATGAAAGGAGAGGCAGAGACTTTCAAGAGTCCAGCAGGACTGCTCAGATGAGGAAGCTTTGTGAATTGCTTTGATGCTCTTTGGAGAGAAGCAGCTAGAACATGAAAATTCTTGCCCTTGCGTATTTTAATGAAATACAACCAAGTTTGTTGTAGTGGGTTTTACTTCAAAATGGGTTTTTTGTGTGTCTGAAGAAAACAAAATGGCTTTGTCAGCTTTGCTTATGAGGTAACAAAAGTATTACTTTTGAAATGGAGCTGCGAAAGGAGCAGTCTTAATTTAGTGGCATTTGGTACCATTCAATAGATGTCTCACCAGACTAGCAGCAGCTAGTGCTAGTCCTAGAGTGAATTTTTGGTGCAGATTTCTCCAACCCTGGAGAAAAATATGCTGAAGAATAAAGTTCATGAAAATTGAGGCAAAAAACCTCCCCTCTATGTCTCTGCTGTCAGAATTATACAAATGCAAAAGAAGTGGGCAACGGATGCTTGCCCTGGAGATGTGAGTTACTGCTCTCAATTTCCCCATGAGCAACTCTGGTCTAACTCTCTGTGTATTCGTTTCTTCAGTCTGTTTCTATTTTGCCTGCTTATGTGACACGTACCACAGCAAAGGTCTGCTTGCTCTTGCTCATTTTTGCACAGCTTTCCATAATAGCTGGCTCAGTTAGCCCTGGCTGTCTTTGGAAGTGCTTGTCCTTCTGCAGCACTGATTTTCACCATGGTGTTGGGAGATCAGATGGGTTCAAATGGCTGGAGGGTACTGTCAAACAGGTGGGCACCAGCTTAGTGCTTCAGCCAGACTTTTCTGGGATCACCAAACACCTCTGATTTTAATGCCTGTATGGGATATCCGTTATGGGATAACATTTCTACCTTTATAATTGCCAATTATGAGACAAGGGAAGTTTTCACAGCGGGGGGAAATACAACAGTAGCCTGGCACAGCTACTGAACAACACTGCTTAATAAAGGACAAGGAAAAGCATCTTCTGGGCACCTTTGTCTATTCACTCAGTTCCTACCTGGCAGCAGATGTGTTCAGTTTGCAAATGTCACTTTGCCATAACTCTTTGTCCTTTGCTGTCTACTAAATTTTAGGCAATGACAGTCATTGTGGACTACACTTTTAAAGTCCTGAGGGCCCGCTCTAACCTTACATAAGGTGCTGCCCAGTATTCGCTGAGTATTTTGATTCAGTTCTAGATCTTGAACATTCAGCCCATGTGGGCTTGCAAAACCTCAGGTTTTATACTAGGAAGGGGAAGAAAGTGAGTGGCACTTTACACTGTCACACTCATCTAATAACTGTGATTAAAAAAATCATTCTTTCAGCATAGAGTATGACATAGACCAGCCCCACCTGTGGGTTCTCTCTTTCCCTGTTGCATCTCCACATATCATGAAAGCGAGTAAGCATGTCTGGCTGGCTTGCTTTCCCTGTTAGCCTCTTCATTTCTTATGATCTTCCAGTTTCTTCAGTTCAGATGTACCAGCAGGTTGGCATGCGGTGACTTCATGAGTCCCCCTTCTCCACTTAAGCTGTCTCCATATCCCCTGTGCTTCTGCAGTTGCTGGAGCACAGTTCAGGATCCCTTGTTTATTTTATATTCCTCTACCAGGCACCATTTTGTACAGCCAGGATTAATTTTTCTGCCCAGGCAGAGCACTGGAGAGGAAAGCAAATACTCCTGAATAGAAAGGTGACTGGGAGAGAGATTGTGTGAGTTCACTGAGCGTTACTGTTACGAAACATCTGTGCTGTTCTGCGGTGTTGTGCAGATAACCAGAAAGAACTGCCTCTCCCAGAATGATGGGAGGGAATATGCAAGATATTTCTCTATCTCTCAGACTCAGGATGTTGTATCTCAACCACTGAGATATCTTTGGGGATTTCCCTTTCTGACCACAATATCAAAGCTAAAAATAGATTAGAAAAAATGCCTCTGTTAAAATGAGATCTATTTTGTGGGTTGAGAGAAAACCATTGAAAAATTCCAGATCGTTCTGCCAAGCTGATGAATTACAAATAACAGACATGCTGGCTCAAGGAAATCCTTATTTGCCAAATGCTCACCGTTATCTTCTTTGCGATGTATCCCGCAGGTGTCAAGCTGCACTGAGCTTAGCAGACACCACTGATTTACTTGGACAAGCTAATACCTTTCCTGAGAGACGTCTTTACTCAAGAGACAGCTGGAAATAAATGTGTCCTCTGCCTTCTCTGTCATAACTCATCTTTCCAAGAAGACTCATGGAAGGACTGTGCTATGACTATTCCTGTTTAAGGCAGGAGTAAGCACTCAGCTTCTCTGAGGCCCTGGCTTGAGGAACGTAGGAGTCTTCTTCTGAGAGACTGTTCTCCTCCTTATCCTGCATGCAGAGGGTCACTCCTCTCAGGCTGCCTGTTGGCTGTGTCCTGGAGCTGGAGGAAGCTCACTCCTTACTCCAAAAAGACCACAGTTAGACTTTTGCCCTCTCTTCTGCAATACGTGCCTACCTCAAGCATCAGACTTGGTTTGCTCACATCAGACTGAGAGGGATGGTGATGTGCAGATGGAGTTCTGCAGGTAAAGAGCAGCTTTCAGCAGTGCCAATTTATCTTTATCCAAGTGTCTTTCAAGATGACAACATTCTGCAAGTGACTGACCTGGCTGCTGGTTACTGTGCCTCTCTTTTCTCCTAATTTGAGCTTCTTTTGCCCAAGCTTTCTCCTTTGGAATATAGTTACCTGGCTTACACACCCCCTCTGTTCTCCTGCATTACGTTCTCCTGCAGGGACTGCTGATGCAAGCAGTTTCAGAGTGGGACCCTCTACAAGAAGAAATCTTGCACTTAAAAATCCCCTGTTAACAACATTCAAAATACAATCCGTTAATCAAAAGCATATTGCTAAAAATACTCCCAGTGCTTCTTGTGTTAATTCCAATAAGGAATAAACTTTCATGGCAATCTGTAAGTCAAGTGAGTTTTCAGTAAAAATATACACAAAGGAAAGAAAATCTATAACTTTTAAGTAATCTAATCGAAAGGATACATTTACAACTTGCCAAGTATATTTTGGGAATGTTGTTAAACTAATGAATTCTGAGGAATGACACCATTTAGATTCAACATGATAATAAGCACAGAGACATCCCTTGTTGATCTGAATTTCTTCCCACTGGGAGCCTTATTAAGCCTGGTAGTGAGTCTTAGAAAGTTTTTGCTAGGAATGGGCTGTTAAGACCAAAGGAATACAATGCCATTAGAGGTGGAAACAGGCAAAATATTGGTGATAAGCAAGAACACTTTGAGTAAGTTGGGAAATCTTGAAAAGACAAAGTTCCTTTTGAAGGGAAAATCAGAGGAATTCTTAGCATTAAAATAGTCTTTGTTCATGTTTTGTTCAGCCAGTCTAACAAATAGGGAAAGCATATAACTTCAGTGACCAATCACACGCTTCGGTGGAGACCTCTTGAGCAGAGTCCTGCTGTGACCACGTCACAGCCAACTGGGCACAATTTGTTTGCACCGTTTCTTTATTGGAGAAATGCTCAAGAAAGGAAAAATAATTTAAAAAATCATGATATGTTCATGTAAAATCCGTAAGGAAATTAAAAAAAATATTTCCTCCATAAGAAAAAGTTGGTAATGAATAATTCAACATGCTATACTAGCTACTGCAAGCCCTGTCCCAGTTAGCCATGCTGAAGAATGCTGAGTTAATGAAGGCTACTGCTCTGGCAGAGGAGGAGAAAGAGTACGATTTCGGTAGGCTTACAAATATGTCTCTGTATCTATATTTAAAACTTCATTACATGCAGTTAATAAAACTGAAGAAGCACATCCTCAGTGTGCAGAACATGAGCGCTCCCATCAATTCACCCTTTGTTTCTTATGGTTAGACTTAAGAAAAACACTTTTAACAGTTTGCTAAATGCGGTCTATTGCTCTGTGGGCTGGAAGTTCCCTTTGCAGACGTATGGCCCAAACAGTCAAGGAGCAGTAAAGGAAAAAGCCCCTGAAATTAGTAAGAGCCTGACCCGAGTGTCTGCATAATACTCATAATAACAACCCTTTCGTCATCAAAGAGATTCTCATTGAAGCCTGGGAGGGTGTAATTTTCTCAGTGGCCATTGTGTACACGATCCACAACACTGTCTCATCAAATAATCAAGCACTATGCTGCCGCTGGGATGTGTCAAGTTACACAAAGAAAATGATGGTTTTTGTGTGTCCATAAAATGAGAGTTCAAGGGGGCCCTTTACCCTTAAAAAAAAAAACAAAACAAAACAAAAAAAGAAATATTTTCAATTTCCAAATGTACAGCTAAAGAAGAAGAAATCCTTTCTCCTTAAATCGTAATGAACACAAGCAGATAGAGACTGCTGTGAAAAGAGCAGTAAAGAGAACTTAAATGCACAACTCTGAAGCAGGCACAGGGTAATTACAGGTTAGAGATGACACGGGTGAAATGGCTTCTGCTTTTAAGGAAAACGAGACTGAGGAAGGCAGTATGGGTATTTCTCTCCCCCTCCCAACCTCATCCTAACTCCAAAGCAAGGAGTGGCACACAGCGTCGGACGTTGGCACTGTGGCCCCAGTTGAGCCAAGTGCTGGAGCAAGTGCTTGAGTCCCATTAGTGCACATGCTGAATGTTCAGTGTGAGCTTCCAGCGCTTTGCTGAACTTGAGGATTTTGACTATTTTAAGCAGGGTTTGTTTAAAGCTGGGTGTTTTTAATACTGTGAGTGATTTACAGTTTGAAAGAGGTTTTTACCAGTAAAATGTGGTCATAGCTGTGTGTGTGCTAATCAGGTCCTCACTACCACCACTCTCAATTTATTCTGCGTTTCACTTTAATGTGAACAGTATTTCACTTGTAGCTTTTATCTTCGGTTAGACTGTAAGCTCTTTGGTTAGGGAATTGCTTGTCATGTCTACAGCTATTTGCTTGTTAGAAGCATTTAGGTGGAATTCAAGAAGTGTTCAGCTCCAGACCAGCTTGTCTCTACTGGGGTTTAGGGGGTGTGGGAAGGAGTGGTGTAAAAGAAGCAGGGTAGACCTTGGTGCTCCTGAAAATCTCTTCCACCAGTGCAAGTAACTCAGCAGGTCACTTTGGCAGCAGCCAAGTACATTTTACTTTTGCCCTTGTTAAGTTAATGAGAGTTTTGCTGTTGACCTAATCCAGGATTAAATGTTTGCATTTTTAGAGATCCCAGATTTAGCTCTGTGTGCACAGGGAGAGCCTCTTTACTGTAATATCTCTAACTCTGGTGTGCGTCAGATCATCTTAACCTGCTGAGAAACAGAGTTTGCTGCAGCCTGTGGCTTGAGAACCTGTCTCTTAAGGTCAAATCAGAGGTTACTTTTCCAACTGCTACTTGAAAAATCACTACAGCTGGGCAAATATTGCAAAAAGCATTTATCTAAGAGAGGCCACGTGTTTGCTTCAGTGCTACTTGCTTTCTGCAAACATTCACATAAGCAACCTTTTGTTTGCACAGTGAAACAAAGTACTGCAAAGACCATACGCTAACTATGTTCACTTGGCTGTTTTGAAAGGTCCTTGAAAGGTCTGGGCTGTGAAGATTACGTATGGACTAACAGAATAAAAAATACTTGATTATCAAGAAACTTCCTTGACCATCAGAAATAGAAAAGAAAAATCTCAAAGAAGAGCAGGATGTGTGATAGACTCATGACAGATGATAACTAGATTTATCTTTATGCTTTTTGGTCTTTGTAGAATGGAAATAATACCTCCTGAATGCAAAAAGGCTGAATGCAAGGCTGAAGTAACTTTGAGGTTCTCAGCTTTTGGACAGGTGAGGGCTGTGTAACAGGCAGACAGTTTAAAATGTTGATCAGTTAATGGATGAGTTGTTCATAGAAAAAAAGAGAGGAATTTTGGAAAAACTCTGGTTTGCCACTAGCAGATTTTAGTACAGACAAGCCCCGCTAACTGTGCAACACTCACAATCACAGCTTCATCCTATCCTCAGAAACATGCCCCCCCTCCAGTTGTGGAGGATTTTTCTATCACCTTACATCCTACTCTTAATCACCTTTTTTACCAAAAAGAAACAACCCCACCTGTCCTTTCCCCACCCTTTCACATTTTGAGCCATTCTTACATTTTCTACCATTTGAATTGCATAGGGATGAGCATCCCTTGTCTTACCTATCTTTAACTGCCTCCACACACGTGGTCTCCCTCTTCTTCTCTTACAGTTCTGTGTCCTCTGATGATGTGCACACTTCACTTCCCATCCCCCTTGCCGGCGGGTCACTGATGCATGAACAAGCCCCCACCTCTGCTCCCTGCGGTACTCCACTTCTCACCTCTCACCGTTACCCCATCTGTATCCATTTATCACCACTTTCCAACTTGTCTAACCTCAGTTACCGAGCCATTCTTTTTTTGTAGCCAATTGAGAATTTCACTATCAATGCCAGACTTATTAACCCTAAGTCTTTTATGCAGTATTGTATGGGGCGGGGGGGGGGGGATGAAGAGAAAGAGAAAAAAAGCCTTGTGGAAGTCCAAGTCAATTATGTCTGCTGCTTCAGCCCTGTCAGCTCTCATCGTCACCTCCGCTCCAAGGAGTTAATCATATTTGCTGAGGATGACCTACTCTTTGTAAATGGATTCTGCTGACTGCCCTTCCTTAGCTTACCGTCGCAAGAGCCTGTGTGGCATCTATATTCTTTCCCAATACTAGGGGATATAGTACAATGATTCTCTAATTTTGTCATTCCTCCGGCCAACTGTCCCCTTATACCACTACTTTTGTCACCACTGGGAACTGGAGAGTGATTTTTCCCCTAAAGGCCTCTACCAGAATGACAGTCCCTATAACAGGCACAAGCGCAGGGAGTGAGGTGACAGCTGATGAGCTGCTTAACGCCAGAGAAAAAAAAGCCCAGAGAACTTGCAGGCACCCACGATGAGCGAGAAGATGTTCAGCCCCATCCCTGCCGCAGGTCAGGAGCAGAGCTGGGGACAGAGCTGGCTTCTCTGATGTCCTTGGGCCTTGCTACGGCTCGGACTATTTTTATCTGGGAAAAAGCCCTGGCAGTCTCTGCAACGGTGTCCTCCAGTACACGAGCAAAAGGTACACAGCCACATGGACATCATTGGGGTATTTCTGTTAACAAAGGCTAATCAAGCAGCAGAATGGAAAAGCAGAACTGACATGTGATGAATGTACGACGGGGCAGAGGGTGATCGTATGTAATGAAATATGTCAATTCAAGTCATAATAAAAACAATGAACTGAAGGCCTGGCAGGGAGGGTGGAATCCACCTCAGCTAGTGTGAGCTGTATGCGCTCGTGCCCATGGGCTGTGCTGCGCCTGGCATCAGGAGAAGGAGGCACACACCCCCCCCAAAAGAACCCACCACCCGTCACAGGCACTGAGCTTAAGGCAACCTGTCCTCCAAAGGGGATTGCCTTCCTCTGAGGAGGAAAGTTTGCTGGCTAATTTTTAGACTTCTAATATTAAGAGATGGTAGAGAGGCTTTTTCTAATTATGGGGTTTGATGTAAATAAATGCTCCTTTGGCTTTCTAAGAATAGCTAAAGTACCCCTCCTCCTCTCTACCCCACAGCATCATGCAGGACAGGATCAGTTCCCCATGGTTTCTCAAGAGAAGAAGAAAACTGTGTTGCCTATGAATTATAATAATAGCATCAGGGAGGTTGCTAGACTGAGCTTTGTATCGTACTCCCAGGTTACTCATCATCCCAGATTGTGGACTGAGTGCATGGCCTTGGGGAGCAGGGAAACCCTTCTACTCACCTACAGCACCCAGCAGACACCATAACCAATCTGCACCACAACTCTTGCAGTTAGCTTCTCTAAGTGTGACTGGACACCTGCCATTCTGAGTTTCACGTTGAAAAGACCTGAGGTTATTTGACATATAGACAACATGTAGACGTTATTTTTTTTAGACTACAGTCTAAAAGGGGTGTGTGGGGGGGTAGTTATTACCTATGGCTATTTTTTTTAGAGCTGCAGTCAAACCCCTGTCACAGCACAGTCACAGTAACAGCAGTTCGAAAAGTCCTGCATGTCAAGGGAAGCTGAGCTTAAAGATCCACACTCCCCCCCAATAAATCAGTCCTAAATATAATCCCTGCAGAGTAGATTTGCACATCTTTGTCTTCAATGGAAAGCATTTTTATATCAAAACAGGCATTTTGACAAAAAGGACTGCTAAGTGTCACTTCTCGCTGGTTAGCCATGAAATTGTCCTTAATATGTGCAGATATTTCAAGTACCACATAAATGTCACTCCACTAGCACAACTTCTTTTGTATATCTGGGCCTGAATCTAATTGTTGCATTATGTGAGGAGCAGCACAATAATTAGATTCTCATTGTAAAATGAGGAAAGGTTCACTGTAATTCACAGGATCAGATCCAAACGAGGAGTACTCAGATTTTATTGAAAATGGCATGGATCCACCTGTTCTGTGTTAACAAGAACCTGAGACCTTACCAAATCTTCACAGGGTTTGTGAAATTTGGGCTTCAAGGCTTCTCTGTATCTATTTATACAAATTAGGAGGTTTTGTGTGAAACAAGTTTGTGTTGGTTTTGGGTTTTCTCCATTCCTAGTAATCAACCGCTGAGTAAAATTTTATTCTCATTTTTTTCTCCCCTCCCCTGCCTCCCCCTCTCCTCCCCCCCCACCCCGTTATTTCTCCATCTGTGTAGTTAAACCTAGAAGCCATATGAAGTCCCTGTTGCCTTCCTCATGCTTTCACCAGGGACTGTTATTGTAAGGGAAACTTCCACTAAGAGCCAGAGACCATGCACTGCATTAGCATCTGAGCAGGCAGTGTAAAAAATCAGATCTGATTCTGCCTGTGGAAGATAAATGAGCCAGAGTCCCCAATGCCCAAGATTTGGTCATCTCTTTATGAGTTCTGAAGTACCTATTAGCAGCTTTGATGAGTGCTAGGGGAGATGAAGTCTACCTTGAACAATGTTAGAAAGCTGAATCAAATCACTCAAAATCTCCCAGAGGGAGAAACAGCCTGAACTGGTTATAGACACTGTATCCTTTTCCTCTATTGCCTATAAGGTTTATATGAACACTCTGATGGTTGGGGGGAAAAGAAAGCATTTTTTTTTCCCAGCAAAATCTCCCAAGAATTTACTCATATCTGTAACAGCCACTTCTGCAGCAATTTTATGTATGTAGTTAGTCAGTTTTGCTGAAGCTTTTATCCCCGCTCTGGGTCTTCTCTTCCACAAAGAGATGCCACCTGCTAAGATGAAGCAGGTGAAAATGAACTTTGCATTGCACGTGCTCCTTGGCTCTGCCAAGGCCTGTTCAAGGTGGCCCTGAGGAAATATTTCAGGCCAGCAGTATGTATTTCCAAGGCACGATCAAGAGACGTGGATCCTGGGCTAGCGTGTGGGTTGCCAGACACTGAAGAACACGACCTTGTAGTTAAAACCGAGTTAGTGTGATTTAGCAAGTCACTGTGTGTCAGTGGAGCCACAGTAGCTATTTGGATTTGTTTTTAGCAAAGCAGGATTGCTTAAACTACCTCCAAGCTTTCAGCTTATTCCTCGTTAAAAATGAGCGTGTCTTCATTGATAACAGACCCTAGAAGCCATTTGCACAACTGTGCCCCAAACTTCTCTGTGCCAGGCACTTTAGAATTGAAGTTCAGCACTCCTAAAGTTAGTTGGGGTTTTGTATCTGTGTCTGGGCTCAGAATCTGATACCAGAGTGCCCAGACATTTTTGCCAGGCATTAGCAGTGGGGGCAGAGAAATGAAAACACAGAGGCAGGGACAGGCACCCTGCACCCTGCCTTGGGGTGCATGTGGTCTTGATAGGACTGACACCTCTCCAGAGTGTGTGGGAGAGAGGAAGAACTGCTGCATCCTTTCTGGGGAGACAAATGGATCCACAGTGGTCCTACAACCTGACAGCTGTCACAGGGGAAGCCTATGGTGCAGCAAACGTTTTATAATCCCCCAAATTAAAGTCAGACCAGAGGAAGGGGATTCCTTCCTTCTGCAACCAGTTGTCCCTATGCTTAGTTTGACAGAAAGGCCGAAATAAATGTCCTGGGAGGAGCTGAAGTGTTTACAGTCACTGAAACATAGAGCACTCCGGTATTCCTGCCCTAACTCGGTTTGTTCCAAACGGTGCTCCAAACCCAGCTGATCTGCTGGCAGGTAACAGCCCTCTCTCACCCCCTAGCACGGCATCTTGCATAGCCACTCGAGGCCATTCTTTAAAATCCTGGTCTGGAAGGATGAACTGAGGTCTGGTTCATCTTTAAAATGCATTTGGTGGATGTTCTGAAGCAGTTTTTGATGCCAGGTATCCGAGCTGCTTGCACACACCCAGGAAAGGCTCATTATGCCATGGCAGAGCTTCAGGCAGGATTATTTGTGCCTTATCCTGATGGTCAATAGCAATTCCTGAAGCCTTGAACATTGCATAGCATCAGAAGCTGTCACTGTCGGTGCTTTCCTCACTGCAGGGAGCTATGTAAGTAATGTTCAGACTAATTTAGAAGAAAAATGAGTTGGATTTGCAGCAAGAGTGACTTTTCCATAGCAGCCGGTGAAGTGGTGCTCCAGGCAGCGGTGAGAGGATTTGGCTGGGGCTGTGTGCGGCGACTGTGGGGCTCGGGAGGCAAACTGCTGTACCTAAGGGGCAGTCACAGCGTTGTGAGGGCAGCGCAGTGCAGCAGATCCCTGGCCAGGGAATCAGACACCGTGCTGTGCCTCTCTCCTCAGGACTCTGCAGCTGGGGAGATTTTATTTCTATTTTTTTCCCCAGCTGCAGGATAGGCTTTTGCCTAAGAGTTATCACACTAAAGCCCTTAGAGTCTTTGGGCTTCTCCGTTGCTGGATGTCTGTGTAACAGGTGCTGGCTTGTGCTCTCCCCCTGGGCCAGTGTGGGACGTGTGACAAGTAAGTGCTGACACTGTAATACCGTGAGTCTATTTTGATCTGAAGTAAAAGAATCAGCCAATATAAAGATATTTCATCATCAGAAGATACCAGCTTTGCCCTCTGTCCTTCTTCCCTACTTGTGTGGAGCAAATGGCCAGTGCTGAGTTGAACTTTATGTTCAGACCAAGAATTTCTGGGATATAAAATGATTTGAGTTGAAAGCTTGGGATTCTCACAGCTCTGCTTCCACTGTGGGAACAAAAGAACTTCATAAGCACAAGGGGAAGCCAGAAAAGCTTAGTTAAGCCCTAATGATTGCTGAAGGAAACCAGTAAAACTAAAAGAGGAAACAAGTCCCAGTATAAACCTACCCATCCGCTCCCACCTGATGAGGTTACTTTGTGGGCTGTGGTTTCGAATGCCTATGATTTGCAAAGACCCCCTCCTGTCCCTTCCCCCAAGGGGAGCATGGTGGCTGAGGTTTCTGCTGTCTTTTGCAGGGCAAAGGGACTGCTCAGCAGGAAATTCATTTTCCCACTAGGCAGGAAAAATGATTGCAGAGTTTCCCACAACTGGGGCAATGCAAAACAATTAATGCAAACATCCGAAAACATTCAAAATCACAGTCCTTCTGTGGCACCTGCTGACTGCACAGGATGTCACTCTGGGCTGGTGCCTCAACTCTTTATTCCCGTGACAGGAGCAGTGTCAGCCACTGGTGAAACTCAGAACAGGGGTGTAGCAACGGAGAGCAGATGTAACTCTGCGGCTCTGAAAAGGAATGCAGACTGATGGGGGCCAGCTACACCAGCAGAAGGTAGTAGGTCCTATCCAGTTGGAGAAATGTGACCCTTTCTCTGGAGTGTATTGCTAATTAACAGCTATTGCAGTCAAGGATTGTTGTAGTTGCCCAAGACCAGAGGGCCCTATGCAGAGAAATCCGAAGGCGGCTATTCCACACTGTTACCTGCCCTGATGCTTCCTCATCTCCCTTGGCCACAATCCCCCTTGTCCTAGGGGGCTGATGGATAGTTTGCTGTAGGGTTCTCTTATTTTTCTTTCTCTGCCTGCATATGACTGTAGAGTGATGAAGGCAAGAAAGTCCTGTAGAGACCAGTCCAAATGTGTACTGCATTGGAGAGGGAGAGAAGGAGCAGGTTTATGGGCTGCAGTGGCAGTTATCTAAACCTCTGCACCATTTTTCCACAGGAAAGTCACAGGGGCTCCCTTAACTTCTGAGCTGCCTCAAACTGCTTTTATTAGACCCCTTTTGCCTGGTTGGCTCATGCGTATTCCAGATGTTAGTTCCTTGAAGGATAGAGGGAGATTCCCAGTTCTTGAGGCTGGTGTTGTGAGGTCCCAGCATCCACCACTTTTGCGTATTTTATTATTGCCTTGGGTTTCCCAGCACTGCTGCTGGGTTTTTCATTATCCCATGTGCTCTACAGGTCTCTTCTCTTTTTCAAAGAGGAAGTTGTTTAGAAGACATCTTCTGCACCTTCCTTCTGAAAGCACACAGCCCTTTCTTGTCTTTTCCATGCTGTTATCACAGTGCTTGGGCTCCCAGCAGGGCAGAGCAATGATAAGTCGCTGATGCTCAGCATCCAGCAGCAAGCCTTCCAGACGTCACAGTACAATAACGAGCTCAGGTAGCTCCCATTCACCCTGTGTTATTGTAACTCTTCCTGGTGTTATCCAAGCTTCACTATCAGTATGATAATGCTGCAGATCTAGCAGGTAGACAACGCCTTAGGCACGATGCCAGCAGCGAGAGGATTTCAGTAAAGTAAAGAAGTAAAGATCAAATACTGTTATCAACTGCTCTAAATAAGAGCAATCAATCCTTGGGGCTCCTCAGACACAGGCAACTTGAACACACCATCAGGCTTTTACACCCGGGTCTCTCTAAGAAAGGAGAATTAGTAGAACAAATGCAACTTATCTGGCATATGGGAAGGGAGCTTTAGGGAAATTTTTTCTCTGCTACATTATTAAGGGTACAAGTGCTTGTATTTGAAGCTTACTAATATTAACAAAAGCCCTGAGCATCAGGGTTTTGGTGTTGCCTTAAAAATCTTGCTTTCCTTTTTTTCCCCCTCCTTCCATCTCCCACTCTTTCTCCCCTCTCTCTTTCCTTCTCTGTCCTTTATTTTTGGTCCGCTTTCTCTCATTTTAGTTGATAAACAGAAAAGGCAACAGCACTAGAACAGTCAGTGCATTGTCAAGGGGCCTGCCTTAATCCCCTGAAGTCCCTGAGGAATAGTAGGGCTGTGTTAAGTGGGTTTCAAAGGCAGAAGGTGGAATGAGGTGTGATAGGAAACCAGCTCTTACTAAGTGGTTCACTTCAGGCTAGCTTTAAATAAATTGCAGCTCTGAGCTGCTTGGACGTTGACAAGAGGGCTGTGATATTTGTGGCTGTACTACAGAGAATTTCAGCCTTTTAAAGCAGGAATGGGAGAGCCTGAAAGGACTTAAAGCTGTGAAACTGCAAAGCAAAAACAAAACAAGCCTCTCAGTGTGGAGGCTCCCAGGGATTGTTCCTGGATATCTTCTCTCATAGACAAACTTTACCTGGCTCTTAAGAAAACACATGCTGCATTCCTTGTTATTTCAGTTTAGGGAGCAGCTGAGCACTCTGGCAGCAGCTTTGGGAAGTGCCATAGATGGATTTTTTGGAAGAACTAAGGATAATTGAGTTCTGGGAAAAATGGTGTTTTTAGCACCAATTTGGGAGTCACCAGCACTCAAATCTCTGAGAAAGAAAAAATTACAAAAATCTGTAAGCACATTAGATGCTGTGAAGTGAAAATTTTAAGTCCTAAAATGCAAATTCAGCACAGCCAAAACAGTATGTGGTTGAGAGTTCACTTAGGTCTCCTCATCACTTAGCATCACCACCATAGATGTTTCTGAGTGTAAAACTGCAGCCAGTTTATCTGAGCCACTAATCGTGGGAGACAAGGGTGGAGGACTGATGACAGCTGTGGCCTGACTTTTTGTCCATTCAGACTAAGTCAAATCATAAGCTCAGCTTGTTCCCAGCAGAGTCCTAATAACATTGATCAGACTCCCAATTTTCAGGTTTTCAGTCTGAATTTGAGAATTATATTCTCTCTTCCTCCAAGCTGTTTTTCCACCCTTAATCACCACCAATAGAGATGCAAATTGTTATTGATGTTGGTATAATGGCTGGTCCACTGATATAAATCAACACAGAGAGAAATGGGATAATGTAGATTTATATCAGTTGAGGCTACAGTATGCTTTTAAAGGCAAAGTCTTGAAAAGCTGAGGTGACTGTTCAGAGTCTTAATTCATCAACAGCTACTACATGAGGAGGTCTAGAATGGAGAACATGGTTTTATTTCATTAAATAATATTTAAATTTACAGGTCTGGCAGCTGCAATACCTTCAGTTTTAACAAATTTGACTTAGAGAGATGTTGATGGAGGTGAAGAAATATCTTCCTCTTAGGTAAAGATGGCTTGCTTGTCATTTGTCTGGGTGAGAAGTGCTCTACATTGTGTTTTCCTGGCTCTGCTTGGAGGAATATGGGTGGTGGGGAATCCCTGAGAGCAGCTACATTCCCCTATCTGCTCCAGCAAGATCAGGAGGAGCAGGTCTGTCTACACCTTCATATGAATGGAACCTGACCCTCAGTCTCCATCAGCATTTGTTCAGGATGGATTAAAATAATCCCCAAAGGAGGGTTAGCAACAATCAGTGGTGGAAACAACCTGAATTCTTACCACAGCTTGGAAGCTGGGGATGCATTTTTAGCTGTAGGACAGTTTTTCGTTGCTCTGGCAGCATAACAGCATCTTAAAGTGAATGTATAAGTCATAACTATTCCTCCTCAAAGACTGAATTGCATTCAGAATGGTGTAAAGAAGCTGGTTTGGGTGATTGACAATCCAGCTTCTACATACTGAAGAGCATGATGTCATTTGTGTACACTCATTTCTCCAACCACAGCCATTCACAGTTTGGCTGTCCCTTTGGAGAGGAGAAGAGGCCACTCTCAGCCAGCGATGGTCAGACTAAACCCCAGCAAACACAGAGCCTGGGCACGAGGGCAAGGCCAAAGAGTAGAGCTGTGAACTAAGTAAACACCAGGGAAAAAATGCAAACCTCACAGTGGGCATTCCCACTGGATTGTCAGTAGATGTGGTGCTGCGTACAGTACATCCGCTGCACTTCCCATCATGGCTCATCTCGCTCACATACCGGCCTTTGTTAACAAGGCCATGACTCAACCTGGGGCAAAGCCACAAGAGGTTCAATCAGAGACCAGCAGGAGTTAGCAAAAACAGGGGGAACTGGCAGACTGGGACCGGCTGACAAGTAAAGCGTGTCTTCTGCATAGCCAAACACGGTGGAAAGCTCAGGAGTCTGGGGCAGGTCTCCTTTCTCCTGCAAGGCCTTTTTCCACAGCCACTCTTCACACATCCCTGCCTACTCACCTGGCTGTGCTGTGGGAAGGGTGCTGGGAAGTGTGAACGCAACTTGTTTGGCAGCACCCACTTGCCCCTTTCCTGAGCAAGATGGAGCAGGCCAGCTCCCAGCCAGCAGAGCTGACTGAAGGGACAAAGCCAAGTTTAGTCATGTGCCACTTGTGGTTCATCAGAGACTCATGAGCTTTAGGGGGCACGGGCAGCAGCAGACAGCTCCTGGACACCATCCTCTGCACGACACCCTCTCCTAAGGAAAGGGCAGGTCACTGGGAAAGTCAGCACGATCAGGCTGGCATGCCCAGGGGATTTTGTGAATGTATCAAAGATTCAACTAAAAAACTCATGCTGAATCTTGAAGCTTAAAGGAGAAGTGTAGACTGCAGTCATGTTGCCCACTACAGACCCACCACCCTGCCCTTGCTGGGATGAGCAAACCAAAGCAGAAAGCCAGAAATGCTGGTGGAAGGTGTCAGGGGAGAGAGAAACTAAGGGCTGGGCCATGATCCCGGGAGTCACAGTCTATGCCTTGCTCTGTTCCCGGGGAAATGCAGCTGCGTGCCACCCCACTCAGGTTGAAGTCCAAGGTATAACCAGTCTCAAAGACTATCCACATCTCAAGGCTGTACTCTGATCATTGTCTGCCTTTTTAAAGTCCAGCTGCCACAAGAGTGTGAATATTAATGACACAGAAAAGCAAAGTCACAGAGCTGTTAGACCCCACCTTGTTATCAGTGTGGATGTATCCTTCCTGCCTGCATGCTGCCAGGTGTCCTCCCTGCCAGCTGGCAGAGCTCCATCCACCACGATGGCCTTGCAATTATGCAATAGGTATATCTGCCTGCCGGCCCAGCTGAAAGCTCCTAAGACAGTAGTTGACCAAGACAGGAATAACAAAACTGTATCTTTCAGGTAGGGCCCTTGGTGAATTTCCCATTGATTTTGTGCTAACTGTTCCAAGTTTTCAATATTTATAAGCTAATGAAACAAGAAAAGACTTTTTGGAGGGATGGATGGATGGATGGATGATGGATGGATGGATGAGTGGAAATCCAATATGACATTTAAAATGCAAATATTCATACTTAGGGGTGGAAAAGGTGGCAAATGTACCGATGATGGCAGTTGCAATACAGGGCATGGTGACTAACAAAGTCTCTATGACACTGGAGGTCTAAAATATATCCAGTGCAATTCCAGCTCAGGCCAATTGCAAGTTGGTCATAGAGTTTGCTCTTTTTGGCTCTTTCCAAGACTGCTTGTCTCCTGAAATCTCCTAATTGGAAGATAGACTTCTGAAAGTCATAGAAGTATTTATCCCCTTGAGAAAGGCAAGTTGAAATTTTACTCTGGGTACAGGCTGACCCCATTGACTGCTGTAACTGCCTAGCTCACTCCCCTGGGGAACAGGATCTTGGTGAACTAGAGCTTTGGAAGGCCTTCTACCTAGTAAGATCCATGCTTTGGTCCCTCTAGCTTACACTGGTAATGCAGGATGAGTAACATCCAGCTGGGGGTTAATGATTAAGGCTTTCTGCCTGCATACAAGTGCTTGCTGCTGGATCTTAGGCAAGTTATTGATGTTTCTCTACAGTTCAGATTGGGCAGACCTCTTGTGCTGGTTTTGGCTAGATAGAGTTACTTTTTCTCATAGTAACAGGCACGAGGCTAACAACACCCCTGCACCAATTGGTATTATTAGTACCTTCCAAACAGAAAACTCATTGGAGGCTGTGGTCCAAGGAGAAGGCCTTTCTATCATTTGTCTGTTGAACAATCACTATATTTCACTGTCCAAGGTTTTAATCTTGCACAGAGAGGTTGATGCTTCTGCTATTGAAGTCAATAGCAGTTTTGTTGTGAAGGAAGCCTGAGTCAGGACCAGAATTAATGTTAAATCAAGGGCCAGATAGTAAGAGATAAAAAACATGAATGGAAAAGAGAAAAAATGGTATGTTGGCTGGACATTTCCTAAACAGGTTTGTTTCATGCTTCTGAAATTGCACAATTTTTACTTTGTGTAAACCACTAATAATTTCCCATTTGGATGTATAAAATTTATGAGACAGTCCTTAAAAACAGATTCAAAATTGACCGCAGAGGTTTTCCTCCATTCATAATAAATCAATCTTTATTAAAAGTAAAGTGGTGGAAAAGGCAATCTTCCAGTGTCCACTTTCAGTTGTTTAGTTACTAGCCTAATCAGTGACAACTTGAGAGTTTAAGATTTATGGCATAACAAAAATTAAACATATCCTTTTCTCTGCAGATTGTTCTGGAGGGGGTAATTACACAAATACAGACTGAGCTTATTATCTTTCTCTTTCTTTTGCTCGTGCTGTCTTCCCTCCTCTTCCTTTTTACACTAGTACATTTCCTACATGTGTTCAGCGAAGCCGAAAATGATATTTTGATAATGGGCACACAATGAACATTTAAGAGGGCTGCCTGACAATGTGAGACTTTGTTAAGGAAAAGAGGATACAATGAATAGCTATAATGGGAGTCATTAATGAAGGGACTGCTTTTTTTTTTCTTTTTTTTTTTTTTTCCTGAGGAAGGCTACATCTTAATGCTTCTCAGGTTTCCTTCTCTATTTATACAACACTGTGGAGGTCAAACCTAAAGTTAGGTCTTTCCTGGTGATGTGTAATGAAACTTAGGTCACTACAGAATTTGTTGAGCATTTTTTAGCCTTCATGTATTCTGCCTGAAAGACAGTCCACCTTCCTTTTGTGGGTGTTCTCCTCCATTCTACCTCTTAAAACAATTTGTGAATGAAAAATTAAACTGTCAAAAATATCTGCATATCTCCAGCTGATATAATTTCTGTTCCAGCAATATATAGGAGTCTTGTTCTGGGACAGCACTATGCAAGGAGCTGTATAAATGCATGAATGCAGGTAATTCCCATCTACAAAAGATTACAACCTAATTTTTATAAAATTAAAAAAAATTAATTTAAAATAGCACTAAGGCTGTTTGTCCTCATGATGTCAAGAGAGCTATTCTCAAAAAAACTCACCTGGAAATTTAGAGTGCCCTTTCAGTTAAGAGAAAATCTAGGGGGTTTGATTGCTATAGTTCATGGGAGCTGGCTGCTCCCAGCAGTGATACATCTGTTGCTTACCCCTTTGTCATTCCCTAGGGCCACAGGAGCAGCAAACCCAGCTTGTCATGGCCCCCCTGTTTCCATCTCAGCCCCTCCTGTGACAGGGTCATCCTGACACCAGCTTAGCCTGGGGACCTTCACTATTGGGGTGGCAAATCCAGTTCCAGCCACGTTTCTGAGAAGCTGGGATGGTTAGTGCCTGCTTGTGCCTATTCTCCCCTACTGCCATCAGTAGTTGCATTGAACTACTGCCCCGCGGCCGCGAGGCGCAGGCACAGCGTGGTTGTGTGGCTGGGACGAAGGGACATACCACCAAGTAAGTGAGTATTAATTTTCCTGCTGAGTGCTGGTGGACTGCAAACCCGACGAGCAGGTGCAGGGCAGGGAGAGGAAGAGAGGGAAAGTTGTCTCCTTTAGCAGCAGGGACTTGGTGGTAACAGTTTGTCTTATTGCTGAGTCGCTTTTCACTAGAATAGCATGAGAAGGAAACCCACGCTTCAATACCTCCATTTCCTTAATGACAGAGAAATCCTGAGATGAGTTATTCAGTGTCCACATCCTTCCTGTTGTGTGCATCCTGTCCGCAGCAAAAGGAGGCTTCTTAGTGAAATAAGGCTTTATTCTTTCTCTATTTTTTTTTCTTTCCCCTCTTCCCCTCTACACTGTGTGTTGTAACTCACCTCTTCTGTCTGCCCAGACAGGAAGAGGAGGCAGTGGCACACCTTGCTCCACAGCCCATTAAAGCTCAGAAATGCCACTCCTGAGGGCCAGTACCCAATGTCTTATGTATTTAGCATCTGGATTGCCAAGGTAGGACATTACAGATGAGTCTGATGTGCTTTTCAGCTTAGGGTCAATGAAGATGACATTCTTTTGCTGACAATGACATTATTTCATTGCTATTGAGGAGAACAAACCAAAATTCTGGCTTCAGTTTCCCCTGGGTAAGTCAGGACTCAAAACCTCCAGAGAAGGCCAGTTGCTCTAGCAAGAGGCTGTGCTATGTGTCATCTTCCAGTAGTTTTTTCCCCAGTCTCTCTTTCTGTACTTAGTTAACATGCTCGATACCACTATAGGGCCATTGTACACCAAGTACTCAGTGAATAGCACGAGATGGTAAAATACCATGGAAAGGTCAGCACTGGAGGCAGTGTTTGGTTCAGCCCCATGTCTTCTCTCCTTTTACCCATGGTTTCTGTCATGCTTTTCTGTGTTTTTCTTCATTTGAACACAGATTTAATGAGCACGGTCCTTAGTCCTGCCACAAGCAGACCTGCTGAGGTGTGATTCCACCTTACGCTACTCCAGCCTTTTCCAGCCAAGGCCCAGGAAAATCAATAATCTATGATGTACCCAGTTAATTTTATCAGCTAAATGCTGCTGAAACACTTTCTGTATAGTTCTGTATAGGAACAATTGTCTATTGATCTTTTTGGGGTAGAAACTCTCTGCGTTGACACAACAGGAGTAAGGCCAACATGTACACTATAGGGAAGGGAAAAAATAATTTGAATTTTTTTTTTAATTTTTAAAAGAAACTAGATTTGGGATGATTTCCACACTCAGGTGCAAGGTCATGGCTATCAAAAGAGTAGAGTAGTCAAGACCTTTTACTAATTCCACCCTTTGCATCTAATTAAATTGCTTCAAAAGATGAGAACAGTTACAAGGCCCAATAACCACATGGACAGAGAAGTGATGCTGGAAAAAACAATGCTGATCTTCAATAAGCTTGCTTTTTTTTTTATTTTTAATGTAATGCTATATTACCACATATGGTTACACACACAATGTTGGGGAGCTCGCTCTGAAAACAGTTCTTTTACTAGCTTTTAATAACACCAGATGTCTGTGTGGCGAGAGGGAGGAAAGGACTGCAATCGAACTGGGAATTGGACCCTGTGGACTAGTTGAGCCCCAAAGCTGTAGCAAAGTCTCTTCCCTTCATACAACACCACCTGTATTATTAACTTGCATCTAGAAATGGAAGATGCTCTGGGTTTTCAGATATCATAATTCCCTAGCCATCTGTTTGATGTGAGGCTAACATCATGATACTGCTGCTTATGCCACATTGAGTGTTAAGCCATTACACAAATAATGTAACAAAACCACTCTGCTTTCTGTTGTTGTTGGTCTTTTTATCTGAAATGGCCAAACACAACTTTTTTGTTGTTCCATCTCAGCAAAAGACACCAGATGGGCTTGAGAGACAGACTGCAGACTTATTCTCATGATCTCACCAGACTGGGGGAGAAATAATCTTAATGTGGTTGTCCACCTGCAAGGACACTGTCAAGCAAGTCAGTGATGAGATACAGGAGATTTCTGTACTTTGGTATAGTAAAAATTCATCTGTATGTCTTCATAATAATACAATATTATAGACTACTCTGAAATGTAATTATATTGGGAATAAACATAACTTCCTACCTGCTGTGGAAGTTGATGATAACGATTGTCTTAGAAACAGCCCAACCTGTGACCTACAATCACAAAATAGCAGTCATATTCTTGGGTCTGTTTCGGAGAAGCTGGTGACATCCAAATATGCCTGTGCAGGGACTTCCACTGCACGCAGGAGCCCATCTTTTCCTGGTGGAGCATAGGATCTGGGATGTGGCCTGTTACAGAGAAATGGCTTAATGGGAGATCCTCATTTGGACAATGTTGCTGAGGGCAGTATCCCAAAGTGAGGAAGAGGAGCATGCTGGTCTGGGGGAGCTGCCATTGGAGGACCCTGTTTCCACAGAAAATTAAGTCATCTCATAGATTTAACAGCTGTTGATGTGGGATTTTGAAAGACATCATTGGGCTTCACCAGCTACTTTGCATGACTGTTGAAGGGAATTAGGGACCAAAGTCTTTTTAGGTCTCTCTACTCAACACCGGATACCAAACCCACACACTTATGAGTTCACACACTACTGTAGCTTTACGTCAGAATTAAGGATGTGGAGACACTGTTGGATATGTGATGTCTCCTTCATTTCTTCCTGAGCTGCTTCCCACTCCCAGGACAAGACTGGTCATTCCTTCCCCCTGAATTTAGATTACAAGATGAATAGATGAATGCAGACCATTAAAAGCACATGGGCAGAACAGAGGACATATTCAACCCTCTCCTGTCTCCATCACATGCCTTTTGGAGCCAGGGACTTTTCAGCGTAGGGAAGAAGCTAACCACTCATCAGAGATTTACCATTTTGCTCTTGTGCTCTGCTTTGCTGTAAAGGTCTAAAAGGCAGATGCCTTTGGGAGCCACTATTTTGGGAAGGGGAAGGAGTGGGGAAGAAGGATGATGACGACACTTTTTCAGACTGTGCTTTTTATCCCCCTGCACAGTTCGAAAAACAACAGGCTATAAAATAGGGAGCAGTCCTGAGATGTAATAAATAGAATATGGATTCAATCCAGCATTTTAAGAAAAGATAGTTCCACTTACTGCAATGGAGAACAACGATGCCAGGATAAGATACAAATAGCTATAATAATTTTTGTGTTTTTAAGACTTTAGCAGAGAATAATCATAAATCAGGCTCTGGAAAACTCGGCATTTTTACCCACAGAGAACTACTCTGCAGCAGCAAGTAGACCTGAAGGGAGATCACACAGCCAGGGTTTCATTTATAAAGTCACTGTCAGATTTGAGTCTATGATGTCCTCTTACACATACCGTCTGCAATCACGTCTTCTCCAGTCTGTCTCTGTGCTCTGTGTTTAAGGAAGCAGCCGCACAGAAATATTGTCACTTATCCCTGTTGTGAGGAGAGGCTGCTCCTGTCATTTTATCTTGTTCACTTTGATCCTTTCTGCTTATCACTGACTTGGGATGAAGGCTCATCCTCAGCCCTGTATTTCTCAGAGCTGATGCTCAGATCGGCATCTAAGGGAGGAGGCAGAGCTTTGGTTCTCCATTGCTCCGCAGCTGGTTTAGTCGTTTCCACCAGTGCAAAATGGATGCGAACCGCCACTCAGGCAGAGCACTGAATGGTTATACAAGGTGCATTGGCAATGGAGAACGAGAGACTGGGAGTATTGATTTAGCAGACCATGAGTGGGTTTTCATTGTTTCTTTTAGAAATGTTCACAAAGTTGGGTGCCAAGAGCAAAGATAAACAAATTTATCATCCAAGAGTGGAAGGAGGAAAACAAAAAAATAACCACTCTGGAAATTTAGTTCTACAAGATTCTGTAATACTAAACATCAAGGGATAAAGGAAGCGATATTCATTTTATTCCTTGCTCTGGTGGTGGACATATATTAGCTACTGGAAGCCTCAAAGCACTACTTAAGGGATTACAAACGCTGTACATGCAGCTCAGCTATCACTAAACTATTGCCACCTCTAGCCTGAAGGAAGGCAATCATTAACATGGCCTTGAATACTGATCGGGATTTTCTGGGAATTATTTTAAATTGAAAAATCCCAGTTCATGGAAATCCCAGGAGGTGAGACGAATGTCTGTCTGGGGGGAGGAGGAAGTGAATTAAAGGAGAATGATATTTTTGTTTTGAAATTTACTCTGACTTATAATACAAAGGAAACATTTTGAAATTAAAAGAAAACATTTTAAGCTTTTACACTAAAAATATTAAAGGAGGAAAATTCAGAAAAATTATTTGTTTGATATGAACTGGACCCCTTTAAGTTTCAGATTTCTCCCTTTCATTTGGTATCAGGATGGGAAAAGTCTAAACTGAGAGTTGTTTGTGGTTTGGAAAAACTGCTGCCCACCTCTCTTGGCAAACCACTGTGTTTCTGTTTTGTTGCTGAAACTTCAAAAAGCTACAGGCAATGGCAGGATCAGAGTTGATCTTCCAGTGCATGAGAAATCCTCCCAGGATATACGTTTGTTCAGTAGCATGTTCGTGGCCATGGGAATGTTTTGAAAGGTGATGCTTCTGTAATAACTCCTGTGGCTTCTTCACCGTGGGAAGGTAAGTGATCTATAAACATGCCCTTTTAGTCTCTTTCCACATATGCGTCTTCTCTTCTGCAGGAGGAAAACATTAGTTTGACTAGTTTTCAGATGGGGAACAGCCATATGATGAGGCTGTGGGGACTTGCAGCACGCCGTGAGTTCAGGTGCTCTCAACCTTCCACGATGTCTTGGTCTATCTTCACCCCCTCCCACTCTGAGGAAGGTGAACTGAGAAAACTCAAATCCAAAACCATACTCAAACGCCTTTTCTGGCAAAATCTAGAGAAGCCATGTAAAAGCATCTTCAAAGGGGGTCACCTCAAAGCAGAACTGTGTCTTCACTATCTGCAGGAAAAAGCTTATCTCAGATGTCTGGATTGATGCTGAGAAGAGCAGTGTTATTATTTTTAACCCCAGACCTCCTTTGGAACCGCAACCAAACGTGTCTGTCCCTTACCCTGAAAGGACTGAATGGGGATCAACTTTTCACTCACCTGGTCATCCTGCTACGATGAAGACTGGTACAGCACCTCCCTAGCACAGTATCCATGTGCTTTGCAGCTCCCATTAGGACAAGGTGAGCAAAGGCTTGTGAGGCAAAGAACATGATAAATGTTAATCTTGTCGAATAAGCCTCAGCAAGGACTGTGTAAAGGATGTGCCTAGAGGACCACCTCAATGTTAGCACTTTGTGTGCATTGTGATCCAAGAGGAGAAAGGACTTATCTCTGAGAAGGGAGTGATAAAGAGGGAGAGGGAGAATGAACAGGAGGGGCCTCAAGGCTGCAGAACCAGCTCCTAGGCTTTGTTAGCAAGACAAAAGCTAAAGCTTACCAAAAGGACCTGCAATGAAGAGGGGTAAATGAAGTAAACGGCCATCAAATGTCTTTGTCTTTGAAGCACACCAAGTAATGTGCAGGTGGGAGTGGGTGACATTTCCATTTCTCATATTTTCACGTATTTCCATTTCTCACAATGGAAAAACTAACCATTCCTTGGAAACCCTATGAATATGCATATAAGATGAATATGCATATGTGTCTTACATAAAAGCTGTGTCACTGACCTTTTATACATGAGAAGAGATGCACTGCGCTGCCCAGCGCTGCTATAAGGGATTCCTTTTCCACAGTCACCAAGGCTTCACGGCAGCTTTTCACAGCATCACTTGGCACCTGCCTTGAGTTTTGATGCAGCATCTACCATCACAGTAATGAGAAGCAATGGCCACATTCCTCTTGGGAAAGGAACAAATATCTAAACATATGAAAACCAGTAACATAGTTGGTTTTGGAGAGGAAAAAGCTATACTGGTTGCAGCTTAACATAGTCTTTTGAGCTCTCTGGTCTCCCTAAAGAGACTGAAGAGACAAGACTTGTTCTGATCTGGGAAGGTCTCCTCTCCTTGAGGAGATAATCTATCAAATCCATCCAGAACTCAATGTGTAGATTTCTAGGCTTGATCCTCAGATTTAAAGTATTTTCCCCAAGACACAATCCTGATCTGTTTCTTTGTAGACCAGGGCTAGAAATGCACATTTTTGCTCTCAGGATGTTCTAGGTGGGCTAGTGTTTACAAGGAGAGGGGGAACTGCGCAGCAGAGAGAAACCCAGGCGAGGAAGGGCTCCCTTCTTCAAAGGGAGCGTGACACCAGCACCCTGATCTGGCTGGCACAGAAATTGGGGCTGTTTAGTTGATCGTATCAGTGGAGAGCTGCTCTAGGAGATGAAAGAAAGCAGCGCTTTATCAGTTGGTGTAACTTCTCATTACCCAGAACCAGCTCATGCGTGCATCTTTGCTCTCCCTCTGCCCCCGCAAGTGCAGAAAGCATCAATCCCAGAAATATTTACAATTAAGAAGGGACTTATTTTTATTCTCTCTCTCTTGCCATCCCAGGCTTTCAGACCGGGAGGGGAAGGAAAGGGGGTGAGGGGTGGGGAGGCGGGATGCAGGGTGTCAACAACAATAAGCAGGAGGGGAAAAGATGCCTGGCACTCGGAGAGTTCAGGCTGGGACAGTTTGATCTCTCCCAGAGCACTCTTGGTGCTTGAAGATCACTGCTTTTGACACGTTTCTCCGGCTGCTGAATGAGAGGATTTACTTGGGTGAAATTTAGGCCCGAGGGGGACATGAAAATCATATTCATAATTTGAAGTGACATGTGATTCAGGATTAAAAAGCTGGCTGGCAGAGAAAAGAGCTGAGGTTATCCTTTTGAGCTGTGCTAATGCAGAAAACTGTGTTTTTAATCCTGTTTTAAAAAGGCCTAGAAGGTTTCCAGCTGGGGCAGTTAGAATATAAAGGAGCGGTAAAGATGAGGAATCCCGTTTTCAAAAGGAGGGGGAAAAAAAAACCCAAAACAACAACAGAAGATCAAGTTCTTTTGTTTTTCTCTGATAGCAAGCAGTTGAAAGCCAATACAGGAGATTTTTTTTCAAGCACCCTTCCTTTGTCTGCTTCCTTAAAACAGACGTACAGCAAAAATGGTCAGTGGGACAAGGCAGAAGTGACTGCCAAAGGAGACACCGGTGTGAGGGGTGGGCTCTGAGGAGCTGGGATTGCAGATTCCATCACTTTGTGCATGTCTCTGAGGGGATCAGGATTCCAGCAGTGGGTCCTTTCCTTTACCATCACTGCCCAGGAGCTCCTTGTCCCTAATGCAGAGCAGAAAGGTACAGAGATCTTTTTCATGTCACTTTTCCTGAGCAACTCCTTATTTTCGCAAGAAAGAGCATTAACATCACTGCTTAATGTGCTTATTATACTAGTTTTTAGGCTTTAGTTGACCTTCCTCTATATTGTTAGTTTTATTTTTTGTCGACCATTTCAGATCTCCTTCCTTCTTACCTGCCAATGTTATTTAACTTTTTTCATTAGACTAATTTTCGGTACTAAGACCAAGAACTCACTTTTCAGTGTTAGCCTCTTAAACCAGAGTAGAGAGGATAGTCCATATTCCAAGGAGGATCTTAAAACGTGTAACATCCTGGCAGTAAGTACAATGCGTCTCGAAGTGGTGTGCAGAATGAACAGCAAATTGCACAATCAACAATTAGCATGCTAAAGACATGGTTTTCCGTATTTATTTCAATAGGTTCTGAAAGGCTTAGGTTATTTCTTCTGTAATTTTGCAAAATTGCATTTCACAAAGGAAACTTAAGGGCTATTTGAAATGTTCTCTTTTGATATATCAGAGTTGATTCGGGTGAGGGGGTTTTTAGCCTATTTTTCACTGTTTGGCCTAAAGTCCGTTTAGAAACACAGATGTGAAAAGGTAAAGTCCTTGTGCTCTGAAAAAGTCACAATATTTTCCTGTTTCTCCGAGTGGACTTTCATTCTCCCCTCAAAAAAAAAAAACAACCCTTTTTAATGGAAATAGCATTTTCTACAAAAAACCGGCACTGATAAAAAAATAAAGCAAACTTCTGCCCAGCCCTGTTCAAAATCTGTCCCTGGAAAAAATCACATGAGGTCAAGGTTTCAACTTCCCTGTCCCTCAAGATACAATTATTTCCTACTGTTCCTTTCTCCCCTCTAGAACACTCCTCAGCTAAGACAAAAAGAAATGATCCAAAGCTGGGGAAGTCAATGAGAGCTCATCTATGTATTGACTTTGGGTTTGGGGAAAGCTTTGGATCAATAGGGTGCTACTATTAATCTAATAGCCTATATATAGAATTTAAGTGTGCCATCATATAAGGTTATTCAATCATCCCGTAGAATTCAGTAGAAGCTTATTCCATTCCATTTTCACAACTAAACACGAATACTTGGTATTTTTATCTCTTGCCTTCCCTGTTGAGGCGACATGGGTAAGGCTGGGATGCAGCCCTCTCCAGCATTATCACTGGACAATGAACTCCCATCAAGTACATTTCTTCAAGTCCCTATGAGAAATATGAAGCTGGAGGAGAAACAACAAGGCAGGGACCTAACCCGAGGATATGATCTGGCCTATAAAGTCCTTTACTGAAAGCAATGCCATGCGCAAGAGCGAGTCTCACTGGATGCTTCCATCCCCATCTCTAGCTCACAGGATTAGTAGTCAGGACAGAGGGACATCCCACCAAAACCTAAACCTCTCCCCCAGCACTGCTTTCTCTTGCAAGATGAATGCATTTGATACTGGGTCATTAAGAGACCATAAACATGAAAACAAACGATGCTATTTTTTACCAAGATACTTCCCAGGGTAGAAGAGGCCTTTCAGTGTGACAGGCCTGGCTGCAGGCCCGTGGACAATATGATTCTCCAGGGACATTCGTTACCATTTCTGGGTATGCTAGGAGTACGTGATGCATATTATATGTAAACAGGGAAGCGACTGCTCTCTGGGGTTCTTAATAGAGTTGCCTATCTTAGCAGCTTCATTGGTATTTTTTGTTTGTTTTCTTGCTTCAAGTATCAGCCCTTCACAAACTACACATATTTGCCAATCACTGTCTGCATTGCTGTCTCCAAAAGACACGATTTTGGGGGATTGAAAGGACTGATTACGTTGTATAACCTAATTCTCTGTCAGATGAAGATAGCATGTACTGCTCAATGCTGCATTGACTGAGAAGATCTGACTGTGGGTGCTCAGCCAACAATGTATAGCTGAAAAAACTCTGTGGAGCACAGCAGAGAACGTGCCATCTTCTAGTCTGGATGTCTAATTGATGTACGATTACCACAGCTGTGGTCACAGTTACAGGAATTACATGGGCAAATGAAACATGCAATTGAATGTGCCCAGTTCTAAAAAATCTGCGCACAGGTAATTGCCAAAGACCACAGGGAAACTGCTCAGAAAAGGAGATGCAGCATCACCACTGGGCTGGAGGATGTGCTCACCTCCTGCCTGGTACCTCATGTTTTCCATCTCCTCATTGTCCATCTTGGATGAAAGTAGGCTGAATCTTGTCCTGAGCACCTCCTCTTGGACTTGCATATGTAGTCTAAATTTCTGAATTGCTTTGGGAATCCAAAACAAAGATGAGGCCAGTCTCTTTGGATATCATTGTGTGTATCTGCACAAGGAAGACACTATAAATAGTATCATCACACATTATTAACTGCATTCTCTGAGAAACTCAAAACCAACTGAGATCATCTTTATTCATAGGAAAAAGGCATATTTGCAGAGCATTTCTTTAGGTTATTCTGGCTAGTATTACTTAGCAATTGTCATTTCACTGTGTGTACAAGAGATGACTTTTTTCTGACAGCTTCAAAAATTAGATTGAAAAATTAATTCTAAGATATAAGAAGTAACCAAAATAGAAAAAAAAAGCCCTTGAATCTTAAAAAAGCCAAATACAAGACTTTTTAAGAATAAAATGTTGTGAAATATCTCACAGTTCCATTTTTAAAAATAAATTTAACATTTGATCTTTTTTATAATTAACATATTCTGAGTTCCTAAAAATTGTGTTAAATGTGATTTAAAACCCCTTCTTATATTGTGTGGCCATTTCAGATCAGAGTGTGATCATGCAATCATTGCAAAAAAATTTCACACACACACACAATTATAGACATATTTAAAATCAACCATGAATCTGTTAGTCTGCAGATTATTTTAAGTGTCCGTGGTGATCAGAGTGCAATAAAGCATAATAAAAGACCAGTGAAAAATGATGAAATAAAAAACACTCTGCTTTTATAAGTAGAGCATTATGAGAAAGACAAACCATTTTCTCTGAATATGTTATTTTTATTCTGTCTCTTTAATTTACATGAATAATTAAAACAGATTCTAGCACTCCTATGCTCCTATGGTTTTACAGGGTTAGAAGAAAATGTACTATAAGAAAAGACTAACGAATGCAGTGCTGCAAATAGGGAGATTGATTTGGGAGAAATTACTAGCCTGATTTTCAAACCAATATTGAAGGAAATACCTGAATGTCAATTATATTTCATCCCAAACTTCAAATTATACAGGTACCTAACTTAAATATACAGTGAGGAGAAAGAATATGAGAGGTAAAAGTCCTAGAATTTAAGATTTGAATCCTAATAATTGAGCTTATCTTTCAGCTCCAATAATGGCTTCAAATTGAGTGGTTTTAAACAAGATTAGATATTTGCTGTGCACTTGAAAATATCTTGAATGGATATTTTAAAATGTAGCAGTATGTGTTATGTGCATACACATACAATTTAATTAGGTGGATGAATTGCTATTTCATGTGGCCATGAGCCATCAGGTATTGTAGCCTAATGGAGACTTCCAGGAAAGGATTCTTCCTCAGACTGCTCATTTCTCTGTCAATCTGTGTCCATCTGGTCAGCAGCATGAGGAAACATTTTGCATCCCCTTCTGGGCTCGAGAAAGCTTTGTAATGTGAAATAACTGGAAAGCAGATCTTTTGCGTGAGATATTGCCGGGGTACTTGAGCATGCCTAGGAGTCCAACCAGCGTTGCCTAGGGTTGGACAGTTTGGGCTCTGTCTTTCCAGGGTTTGGGGTGTGCCAGCCTGGGTTCCTCCATCTCACGTCATTTGAAGACACTTCTTCAAGTTTCAGGAAGTCTAAACTTTTTTCTGGAGAAGTATTGTCCTGAGTGGATTCCTCCCCCCTGTTTCAGGAATCATGCTTTGGAAGTGTCCACCCTTCGTCTTCTGAATTTGCATAGATGAGTAACTTTGACTAACTTCAAATAACCTGTAGACACTGAAATTAGGGGAGGTGAGTCCCAGCCCAGGGACACTCCTGTCCTCCGAAGGAGGCTCCATAGAAGAGACCTGAGCAAGGGACATGTCCACCCCTCGCCCTCCGGTCTTGTCTGTGAAGGAGAAGCACCACAGACCAAAGTAAGTCACATCCTTCGATGTTAGAACCTGGCTTGGGTTTCTGGCACATGACCGCTCCATCCAGCCGGAGCTATGAGTCACAAGCTAAGCCCTCAAGTTACTAACACAGCTCCACGTACAATCAAGTTACATATTTTGCAGCATATTATCCTTTTTGGGTTTGGCAAAGCGAAGCGTCTCCGTTGCAGGCAGAGTAGGAATTATGATGAGCTTTTCCCAGCTGGACTTCTTGTAATCGTTGTGGGGATAAAGAGTTCCTCGAGACTCCAGATCTTTCCCTGTCAGGCTCTAAGCCTGTCTCTGACTCTGTTGAGCTTGTCAGGGGTTTTATTTACAAGATTCAGCTAAAAATCTGTCCTGCCAGACTAAGCCAGGCTGTTCCTGCTTGTTCCTTAATCTCCAGGCTGCCTCCTTCCACATGTTAAGGGACATTTAGTTTGTTTAAGGCCTGAGGCAGGCGTAATTACAAAATTTAGGCAGAATCCTGAACTGACCCCAAAGGTCTTCCTACTCAGACAGAAATCATTTGTCATAATGAGCCTACTCGTAACCTGCTGACCCCTGGAGCTCAATTAATTTCACGCAGAAAAAGTGTTCACAGCCTCGGGACCCTGCTGCAGGAGGGATTTACATGATGGTGTCTCCCACTCACACCAGCCCATGTGGGCAAATGGGCTTAGAAATTTCTCCAGAGAGAACAACAAACAGAGATAGGGCATTGTTTGTATCTACAGCAGGCTGGTAAAATGAGGCACTTCTGTGTGTCCATTGCAGAGTAAAATGCATGTTCCTCAGAAAAATAAATATGTAGAAAGGCATATAACAGCTCCTAGGCCCATACTTTAATTTTGTGTCCCTTAAAACTGTTTAAAATGCAGTCATCTCTATCAAAGAGAGAAGTGATGCTTCAAAAGGGCCTGATTTGCTAGGCTGCTGCAGTGGTGCTGTGCCAGAGCACGATGCCCCAGCCACTCTGCCAGGGTAGGTAGCTGGGACAGAGCAGGGGAGTTACCCTGAGGGCATGGAAGTCAATATGAATGATCTACAGTGGAAATAGCTAGCTTGGGCAAAGCCTTGCAGCAAAATGGCCCTACTGCTTCCCATAGGCAGAGCTGGGCTTTTCTGCATCACTCTGCACCGAGTCAGGTAAACCCAGAACCCGTTTTGGGGTCGGACCTTTTCTTGCTGAAGATGAACTGCCTGGATTTGAGCTCTGGTTCTTTCTCAGCTACTGGCATAAGCCCTGGATTTTTCTATTGTTTTGCCTAAATAACACACAAATTAGAGCAAGAATAGAGCTTTAATCTGAGTTTTTTATGTATGTTTTCTGGTCTTTGTCATCTCAAGTACTTCAAAGGGATGTCTGTGCAGTTCAGCAAATTAAATTAAAATCTCTCTAAACTATCTAAAATTAGCAGTCCTGCTCAAGCTGGGTGTGGGGATGACAGGGAACAGATGAAAAGGGGGTTCAGAGTGCTTGGATCGGTAGATATGTAGTCAGATCCCACAGCAGCCTCTCTTTTCAGTTGTATGAGAGGGCTGCACTGGACCCACTTGCGCTGGAATAGATGTTACTAGCGAGTTTAATAAAAATCTGGCCTGTTCTATCCCTTGGCATGGTCCAGCCAGCCTATTTAATTAAGATGAAAAGCAGAGTGAAGAAGATAATTCAAGAGACATCAGTCATCTTAGACAACATGAGGCAGTGATTTTTTTTTATACCAAATTATTGAGCCTGCTTATGCATTTGCGGGAACGCGTGTGACCCGACTGGATAACCCAAGAGGATCTTTCCAACAACCGTAACTATTTGCACTTACATAGCACCTTTTGGCCATGGATCCTGATGTCTATAAATCTGTAGGCTTGTAGGTGAGAGCTCAGTAATGAATTTGAGAGCCAGGTGATAAATTGTGTTTATTATGCGGTTTCCTTACACAATGCTCCTAATAGATTTTCGCTAGAAACGGGTCCCGGACTGTGCAGGCTCTGTTGCGAGCTCAGCTGCTTTCATCTGAAGCAGCCAGAAAGCTGTCTTAGGGAATTCCCCAGATGGCACAAAACTGGCGTTCCCTGCTCTTCACCACACAGCCTTTTGGCATAGGGGACAGTAAGGGGGTAATGCACAGTGCACAGTGATTAAGCCACAGCAGTCACTAGCTGCAATCACTTTCTTTCGGAAATAGTCAAACTTCTTTAAATTATGCAAGAATGGACTATGGGTGCTACTGGGCTCAGCCCTCCTGAGAGCAGGAAGGTGGCAGCGAATCCTCTCCCTCCTCTTATTCTCATTTTGCACAAAGAATAGGCTTAGCCTTTAGGATAGACATCCCTAGAGTTATACAGAGCATATTTGATAGTGCAAGTGTACGACAGCCTCACCACAGACCCCTCTGCCAGGCTTGATATATGCCTCCTGTTTAAACTGTTTAAACTGATGACACAGTTTTTCTCCTGGTTTGTGCACAGCCTGACAACGTTCAGAAACTGCTTTGCCCCTAAACCGTTGTCTCAAGTGCTTTCACTCCTGAAGATCACAGAAGATAAAAATAATGCATGTTGAGTGTGTGTAAGTGTGTCTATCTATGATACACGGTTGCCGAGCGTTTATGACATTAATCTTCACTCACAAAGACAGAAGAGATAACTCATAAGTTATCACTCTGCTCAACCATGAATATAAATGTCAGACTCCTAATGGAGATGTTGTCTAATGAAATATTGTGAATTATTGAATCTCCTGAGCCATGTGCAAATTTCGTTTCTTCTTCCCTTTTGGGTTCAGACTGGGTATTTTTGAGGTGATGCTATCAGCACTGTGAAGAGTAAATGGAAAGATTCTTAGTGTAGCATTAAAGATCTAATCTCCATAGTGGGGGATGCCGGGGGATGTGGTGGCTGCCCACTCCCATGGCATCTATAATTAAATGCATTCCAAATTTACAACAAAAATGAATATTTTGGAGTCCTCTTCCCTTACGAACCCAATTCAAAGGTGAAGTCTAAGGCTATAAGAGGTAAGAGCATGGTCTATAAATCACAGTAGTGTAATTAAATCAATGTAAAGTGGATCAAGTTACTTTGGTGCCAACTCAACACACTTAAAATGGTTTAAGCCTTGTTTAAATAGGTTTAGTTTCATTTAGTAAATTAGTATAGACAAGCCAAAAATTCTTTGTAATTTACCATTGCTTCTGGCCTCATCAGCCTGTATGTCACACTGGCTTATATCATCTTTGAGACAGTGCAATGTACATCATTATTCTTCCTTTTTGGCTTTGGCTTACAAGATGGGGGGGTTCATGAGCAGTGGAGTTTGCCCACAGATAGAGAGAGAGCTTGTTCAGAAATGCTGTGGCTATGGGATCCTTGGAAACACTGATGGAAGTTCCTAGCAAAACTTCCACCTTTGTTCCTAGAAAGTCCCAACTCAAACCAGCAGCTGTCACCAAAACAAGTCTGGTCTGATCACTGACCTGCTCATGTTTTATTCCTAGGCCCATTTCGGTCAAAATTGCACCTGTTCATACTACCAAGGTCAGAGATTTTTAGCTAACTTGACCCATTTGAACTGAAAGAAGTCTAAACACCTTCCCACAAACAGTTCTGCTGGCAGATCTATGGTGGTAGAAACCTCATCAGAAGCAGCAGGTGCTGGTACACAAAGTTTCTGTGCTCACTTTAGCCTAACTCTCTTTATTTGGCTACTAGGGAAAGGCATCCTTTAATTTTACTGAACCCCATCATCTCTTGATCTCTTTCTTTCAGTGGAGAATTGTAACTTGCTGCAATCTGATCACTGTGCAGAATGTCTTGGCATGAGTAAAACCTGTGACAGGTAATGTTGAAGTTTCAGCTTAGTCTTACAAGGTACAAATAACCAGAAAGATGATCATTCAGAAGGATGTGTGGCTCACAGGGGGTGCTTAGGTACATTAATCTCTCTAGCCCACCACCACATTATGCAATAGTTGCACTGATACCATCATGCTTGTCCTCACGTGTGCCCTATGATGTAGAGATGTGTTATTATCCCCACTTACAGCTGCAGCACAAAGGATGAGGGTAAAATAAATGACTTGCCCAAAGGCAGATGGGGAGTCTATGGCACAGAAGATTATACAAGCCAGGTGACCTGTGTCTCGGTTTGGCTCTATGCCCAGAAAATCTCCTTTTCTTCCTGTAGTTATTGTGCCTTCCTTCTGCAAAATGGAAACCTCTACTGAAATCTCTGGCCTTTTAAGGCTACCAAAAAAAAAAAATAGAAAAAGTCTAATTCCCAGGTTTAAAAAAAAAAATACAAAGGAGCCCTTACTTACCCAGTAGGCCTAGGCATATTGCATGACTGTACTATATTTAAGAGATGACCTTGCATGAGTAATGCCTGTATTGTGATGTGGCGCAATTTTGGCCAGAACATTACCACCAGCCTCTTTTTTTTTTTCTCCATTGGCATGAATCAGCTCAGTGTTATACATCAGGACACTGATGGTGTTAGTGGGTGCTGATCCTGGTTATCTGGAGAAGCCCAACAGATGAGACACATCGCTTGTGTATCAGATTGCCCGTGTGGCAAGGCTGCCTTGCTGCTCCCCACAGCAGAGATGTTTAATGACAGAGCTCTGGAACACTGAGCGTGAGCTCCAGCACATCATCATCATCCACTGACACAGGGTCTGCACTGGGTTGTTAAATTCCTTAAGTATTTATTGAAGTCAGTAGTGCCTCAGGCTCCATCCCCCCACTTTTCCACATACCTAGCTGAAAATTACTGCCAGCCTTTGCCACTGACCCTTACAGGAAGCATTGAACCGATCCCCCCTGACAAACACAGAGCAATGGCTCAGCCTTGCCGAATGACCCCCACTGAGGTCGGCTTGACACTGTAGGCAAGGATTGATTGCAGGTAGCAGGTGAGACCCTTTCACTTGACTGCCTCTGGGACTCAGCCAAACGCGCTGTGCTTCAGGCAAGACACCTCGTGCGTGGGGATAGGAGCCCCGGCTACTTTTATTAAGGCCGTCTGACCACTGATTATCTTTTCAGGCTTATAATTGCTGGGTGCGTTGATGCTTTTCCTTGAACACAGTTATTGGGGAGCAGCAGAAGCGTTTCATGCTTCCCTGGGCAAAAATGGAAATGAGTGCAATCTCTCTGCTTATCACCCCCTCCTCCCTGACTGCCTCTGCTGTGGCTCCATCGATCTGTGGTGAAGATACTCCCCATTTACACCACTGTCCAGAAAGAGAGAATTTGATTTGAGGTAATTGTTGTCCGATGCAGTCGATCGGGCCTCTATCCAGCACTTTATGGGAGCAATATTACAGCAGTAGTGATTTTGCTGTTGCAGTGGATTGCATCAATATACGCTGGAACTGATGTGTTAGGATCAGGAAAGTGACATTTACTGCAGTAAAGGGAGTACGTATTTGGCCCCAAATTTAGCTGGGAGTCAAGAGACATAATTCTATCTTCAGCTGGAATCATTTATCCCAGCTCTGAGTCTTGCCAAGATAAATAAGCACTTCTTCATGTTCACATGTTAATGCTGTTGTTATGAGCAAAGGGTTCATTTATTTTTTAATCACTGTTCAAATTAAGCTGTTAAAATCAGGGAGAAACCCAAATTCTAAGGGACCTGGATATGCGTGATACAGTTTTTTATCTGTTATCTGTAGGCTAATGGGGCGGGGGGCATATTTCTTCCTAATTTATATTAAAATTAGATGGAAGACAAAGAAAAAAGAGAGAAAGAAAATGCCTGGTCTAAATCTGGTCGAGGTTCTGAATCCCAAATCAAAGGAGCAAGGCATCCTTCGCAATAAATGTTTTATGAAGAGCGCACACAGCATGGTAATGCCCACAGAAATCTGACAGTTTTCTCTGCTTTCCCTCTCTCTGCTCTACTTTCCCATCCGTGCCTCAGGTCATACAATTGAGCCTTGTTGCTCCTGTCCTTGCCTGTGGTCCCTGATTCATCACTTTTCAGACATCACTTCATTGTGCCTGGAAGAAGCAAGCAGGAGAGGCACAACTTTCCCTGCATTTCCCCATCTCGATTTGTACTTCTGCTTCCAATTTACTTGCTGCTTTTTAACTTCTTTCACCCTGTCTCTCCTGTTGCATTTCTTTCCTCGCTACCATTTCACTGTTTAGTGTTGCTTGGGTGGAAAATGACCCCACAGTGTGTTGAGGAGGAGCCCAAGCCTACTGCTGAAGTTGTCAACCCTGACCTTGGCTTCCCTGGGGGACCTCTGTGGCTGCAAACCCGAGCGTTAGCAAATGTACAAACATTTCTCCCCAGTAGTGGAAGCTAGGGGTTTAAGGTGCCTCAAAGTATCCCCCAGAGTCTGAATGCCTCTGAAAATAGGGCCCAGAGCAGTCCCCTGTGTGTTTATTACCACTCACGGTGGGACTTGTGAGAGGGAGAGGCTTGATGCTGCCGTGGAGCTCCGGTGCATTGTTATCCAGCAATTTCCTCACTTTGTTTAGGTATCTGGGGCAAGCCCTGGCTTTGTTGGTTTGAATGTGCTTTTCTAAGCCCTAAACTGCTGAGGCGCATGGTGAAAAATCACACACTGCTTTGTTTCTTGTTTTCAACATGAAGGATAGCTAGGGATGACTCCCATCCCTTGCAGATGATCCTGTGACACGTTGTCTTTCCTGTCGGAAATGTGCTCCTGCTTTCCTGTTGGATTCAGCCCAGTCATAGTCATTCTTTTTCATTTTAATTCAGCTTTATAAAAGACCCTTTCATCACAATTAATTTAAAAAGATGAGGACTCTCTTCCAAGCTTTTTTCCCCTCAGTCACTAACCACAGAGCATAGAGCGGCAGCGCAGAGAGAGGATTCTCCACTTCAGTTCTGCCCTTTCTTGAGCTTTGCTTTAACCCCCTTCCTTCCCGCCATCAGAGAAAGATACAGATTGCAAGGACCAACTGCCTTGCAATGGACCTACTTCTGCCCCCAGGCCAGGAAACAGATCTCAAGTTGCAAACACACCTTCAGCATGGCAGGGTCCTGTGTCACAGCTTGACCGCAGCTCCCACCTCAGACGAGATGGTATTTTCACCCAGCCCCCAGCTGGATTCATGTTGGTGTAACAGTCAGCCAACGCAGCCTTCTGGACATTCTTTTGCAAAGAAATAAGAATTGAAAGTCAGGATATTTACCGCAAATGACAAATGGGAGTATAAAACCGAGTAGAGAAATTACCCAGGAAAAAAAAAATGTATCCCCCCCAGGAATCAGATCATATTTGAGACTGTAACTGAATCAGACAAGCCACAGCCAGTGAAACTACAGAAATTCATTGTGTGCCGAAGAGCTGCACAATACGGACCTGTGGCTGCTCTGCCCAGGCTCTCCTGAACACTCTCACACTCTCTGCTTGGCCTCTGGAACGTGCGTTGTGCTCTCCCAGGACTTGGACCTAGACCAATTTTAAAGAAGAGGCGGCCTGAGTCTGCTTGTCCTGAACATTGCTATGCTAGAAATGGCATGTTATTATGAGAACATATTTTCAACACATGGGCAAGGTCTGGGGCAGCCTGTCCAAACGATTTATTGACAGGTCAACATTTCCACAGCCGACGCTGTGGAGTGGAGGATTCTCAGGCTATTGAATATTTTATATTCACTTGATGAACTGGATTTTGCATGAATTATGCCAACAGGATCAACCAAGAACAGCCTGCTTTATGTTCTCATCTCTGCCTTGAGATCTGCTCCATGAGACATCTCATCTCCCACCTTCTCACTTCTATTTTCCCAAGATGAGACATTGATTTTTCCTTTCCTCTGTGCTTTGTCTTACCTGCTCAGATTGGTCTGGACTTTTATGATGTTTCATATGATTATTGGCAAAGTGTTACCTCGTGTTCTTTTTCAAGCCCTAAAGAAAACGATAACAAAATCCCAATAATAACTATGGGGGAATTTTTGCCATCATGCCTGGGTTCTTCTAGCTTTTTCCTTGTGTTACTCATAATTCTTCATAGGAAAGTGGCACCTTATCTAACAGAGAGTCTACAAAGATTTTCATTTTTAGTTTTGTTGTATTTAATAAAGAATATGCTATTAGCCTATTTGAGCAGTGGTGTTCAGTGAAGGAGTGGTTTGTAAAATCACAGTGTGTGAGAGAAAAATTAGCATTATTTTAGGTGAAGAGTTGCAGGAAAGAAGAAAGGAAGAGTGAGATGTTGGATATTCAGGAGGTGGGAATGGAGGAGATGATAGGGTTGCTCAAGGACTGCGGATATAAAGGAAAGAACTTTCACTTGATGCAAGGCACCAAAGGGAAACAAATGGGAAGAATCACAGAGAAGCTGAGCACAGGTAGAAAAATAGCCAGTAGAAAAAATGTCTGAGGATATTTTGACCTAAATGGAAAGGGATAAGTGAGAAGTCTGAAGAGAAGCATGAACCATCTTAATTCTTTGCCCTGTTTTGGGGCTTGTACCATAGGTCAACTACCAATGAGTTCCTACAATGTGTGGGTATTGGTTTTATCCAGAATTTATGAGATTTTCGACTTGCTGTCAGAGCACGATTTCCCTGTGCTTTTTATAAATATTTTTTATTTATTTTTTTTTTACTTTTTCTCAGAGCTGAATGGGTGCATGAAGGGCACATAAAGGTTTATTGAGCAAAAGCCCTAAATGCTTGCAAACTTTTACTATTCTTCCAGGGCCTATAAATATTTTTCTCAATCCTTCTCTTCAAGGCAATAAAAAATTAGTTTAGAGGTTAGCTGTGGGACACTTGACATGAGTCTGGCTCTAATCTCATTTTGAGGTTAAAGAAAGAAGTAGAACTGAAACAGCCCAGACCGCCAAAGTATTGAAATAGATATTTGTGTGTTCCTGTTTATAGGCCATGCATATCTGTGGCATAGAAAGTTGTATGGATGTTGAATAAACCAGGTAGATGTGATAATTGCTGCCTTCTCCCATAGGCATTGCCGAGGTTTGCATTTTCAGTGGAGTGTCCCCCTTCTTAAAGAGCGGGGTTTGTACCCCAGACTACTGACACAAACCTCATAGATGCAAGTGGCAACAGTGCATGTTGCTGGGTGTCTGGGAGGCAGCTGAGGAGCTCAGAGGTTTGGACACTCAGCTTTGGAGGGAGAGTTTATTTTCTGAGTGCAAAGTTACACAAAAAGTCTTATTTTACAAGAAACATAACCCAAACCAAAACAAAACCCATTTTCCTGTACTCATCCCACTGGCAAGCCAGTTCTTGCTGCTCCAAAAATTGAGAGTTTCAGAAGGCACCTTTATGCCAAGACTACCTTAGTCACACTGCTCACCATAATCTGATTTCCAGACCTCCACCTCTGCCTGGCTAGCTGCCTCTGCATATCTGTACACTTTGCTATGAGGCTTCAGTTAGGGGTTTGCTTAGCTCTGCATCCTTGGGACTACTTTTAGGAGATATTAGCAACTAAGAAAAGCCAGTCTGTGTCCCAAAGGTTCAGCTCCATTACACGAGGCTCTTCACTTCCGTATGAGGGATTTATGTGATGAATATCAACGTGGCATCTTGTAACCACTCCGCATGTAGCTGTGCTAATTCCCTGTCAAGATAAAGCAAATGGATTAATGCATGTTGACTTATGACTATTTAAAAGATGTTCCTGGTTCCAACAGTAGACATCTTTGTCTTCCTTCCCTTTCCCCTCCCTTCTGGGTCTCTCTCTTCTTGGTTTGCACCTCTAGCCTGGAAGAACAGGAGTTGTCTCTTTCTGACTGACATGGGACAAGAGATTTTAGGGAGCTGACAGGTGTAACAGTGTCTGCCATCATCCCTGTGGCCAGAAGGCTTCACTCAGGTACCTCTAAGAGAGAGGGCTGTGCTCTGGATGGGGATCCGCCAGTTGGGAGTAAGCTCAGTTTTCCCCCGATGTGTAAGTCAGCAAGTACAACGCCCACGCAGGAAGCAGAGCTCTTCAGCAGAGCAGCCGTGTGAAACTCAGCAGTTTTGGTTTGCGAGGGTACATATGAAAATATTTTTGGTGTCAGTTTTCCTGGATGATTCCAGCTTGTGAAAATTGAAGGCAAGTACTAACTTTCCTCTTCCGGAGCAGTTGTTGCTAGAATGTCTGAAGCTTCTTGTTTCATCAGCGCTTCGCAAAAGTACCCTGAAAACAGGAGAATTCCATGGGAACGCTCCTGAGGCAGCTCAGCCTGGAGGTGGTAGGAGGATTGAAACAACACATTCGTTCATTTAAGAGATTATCTTGGAGGTAAACCCATTTCCCATATGGTTGTCCACACTGAGGCAAAAGGAGAAGAAAAGTGTCTACCTCACAGCTGGTTTAATATAAGAAAAGTGATTTCTAGTGAGAAAAACTCCAGTTATCTTTCAGTACCAGGCATTTTCTAGGAAAGCTGATGTAAACACACATAGCTGTTAAAGATTTAATGAGATCCCACCAGTATGTGTTATGCATTTATCTAATGAGATCACACAGGTTCTCCTCTCAGCACCTCCTCCTATACTGAAATCAGGCACCTTCTCCGCTCTAGCTAGGCCCCCAGATTAATATTGCCTTGACGTAATTGTTCATTCAACACAACTGCTAATTTGTCAGTGGAGCTATCCCAGGGTCTTGCTCCAAGAGATATGAAAACAATAAACTTGTGACCAAGAGACAGGCCTAATGTTTTCACTGCTAAACTGTTGAAAGGGTGTTTTGTGTGAAGGAGAAGGGAATGAGTCATCAAGCAAGGGGGTATGGGGTTAGTAATTCTGAAAAGAAAGAACAGGAGAAAAAAAGCCCCAAGTTATCCTTCCCTTATGTAAGTCAGAAAATTGATAGGGGAGGAAAAAAGCATATACAGAGTACCAGAGGAATGCCTCACTCTGCAAATCAAATGAATGCTGGGCATCATTATTAAAAGCTTGTGCATTCTCAAACACACATATGGGGCACGTTTTGTCTTGCACACTTGTATGCGTCACTAAAGCACTGGTGTACAGCTTCCAAATAGTTACCTTCTACTAACAAAAACGTGCCCTGTTCCAGTAATGACAACTGCAGCACAATCAAAACCAACTGCTGCTAAAAACCAAAAATCATATTTCAAAGAAACACTGAAGATTAGCCTGTGGCTTTCACTAAACTGTGTCTCTCTGATTCCTGCTGGGTGACACAATGGGCTGGCTTAACGCAGCCTGGCCTCTGAACTCAGCCATGCAAGCTTTGCTTCCTTGAAACAGCAACCTCACTGTCTACGGGATTTTCAAAGGTACACATACCCTGTGCAATACAGAATAACCTCTTCTTTCTTGGCCCTGCTTGTCTGTGGCACATCTGTATGCCCCATCTCCCTGTTTATTATAAAAGTCCTCGGAGTCTTTTGTGTGTGTATTCCTTTCAACATCTGCAAAAGAAATCATTTCTCTTAGAAACAGTGTAAGGGTCGGGGAGTATACACAATAGCTGGAAATACTGTTTAAGGCCCAGAAGGGAGAACTTTTTTTCTGCTATGAAAATGTGCTGTTGCAATGCAATGCAATATTCAAACTCACCCCCTTCCCTCTTAACCCTAACCCCCAGCCCCCACTCCCCCGCCCCCCAAGAAAAAAAAATGCACAAGGTGGAACAGGCTCATCGAAAGCAAAATAAACTTGAGAGAACAGATGTGGCAAAACAAAACCCATAGCTTTCCATGAAGAGCTGCCAAAAATAACATTGGCTCGGCAGGCATGTGATCTTCAGAGGAGTTTGCTACTTGAATGAGTCAGAATGGTGATTCCATTTTTACCTCTTCAGTGAACAGGAAACACATTCTCCTTGAGCACCAAATTCTCCTGCAGTGGCCCACTTACCCTGGTTTATATCAGTAGGCTTTGCAGGTGCTGAGACAAAGTGGAAAGTGTGTGATGGTTTCCTCTGGTTTGAGAAGTTGTGCTTAATTAAGACAAAATCCAAAAGGTCTCCTAGAAGTGTATGTAACAGCAGATACCTGTGTATACATTTCTAAAACAAGGATGTAGAAGAGGAAGGGGGAAGTAATCTAAAATATCCTTTTCCTTAAAGAAAGAATTGGGCTCTGCCCAGAAAAGAAGCACTTGCCCTTCGGCTCATCGTTCTGGAATGAAATGCTTTGGTTTAGTTTTTTGCAGAGAAATGGAGTGCAAGTGGCCTCAGAAAGTTTCAGGTTATGGTATCAAGCTGTCAGAGGTTGGGACTCTCTCAATCAACATCTATGTTCTAGCTGCTGAAGTTTTACTGTGAGGAAGCAAAATATAGGAAGCAAAATATATTTTGATATCTATGTCTCAGGAGGAGTTTGCAGAGCTTTTGTTTGTCCTGTAAAATTAGAAAATGAAGGCCTGGAGTACTTAACAGATAGTCACACAACTGAGTCTTTGCAGAGGCTTTTTCTTTAAGAAGAACATTTAGATGAAAAAAAAAAAAGAGAAAGCTCCTTGAAAACCTGTTACTCTCTTGAGTGCCTTCCATATCTCTAGGAAGAATCATTTTAATTTTGCAATAACTGAGCATATGATATACCGGCTCCCCTGAGGGAGCCACAATGATCCTATTTGCCACACTGATCTTACAAGAACCACAATCATCTTATTTGCATCTTCCCATTCAAGTATTGTCAGGTTCCCTATGACATATTTTGGAGGCAGTTCCTGATGTTCCTGAAAAATGTTGCCCACACTGACCAGTGCAATACCAAAAACAGGAGAAGGAAGTCCAATTGTAGAGCTGATTGATTGTAGGCCCAGTAGATATTTCACCAAGAAGAAGATTATAGTGGGAGTTGGGAAGTTTGATCCTGGGAAAATGACATCTCATTAATTAAAAAAATAATAATAATTTAAAAATTGAAGTCTTTTTAGATCCAAATACTGAAAACAGCAAAAGTAATGGATTGCATGTCAACACTAGACTAATGCAGTCTCTCATCAGACATCTGAAATCATGCTGTTTCTGCTGGAGATTTCAGTAACTGGAGTTGAAGTCCATTGCCAAGACTTTCAAACGCAACTGTTTGGGAGAGGAGTTCAGAGGCATTAGCAGTGTTGAAGTTTCCCAGAGTTTGGGTATTCAGCAGTTTCTGAAAATCAGGCCAAGAGCTTTTCAAATTGTGAAAACACATCTGACAATTCAAGACTGGAAAATGTGGTCAACAGAAGGCTTTAGGTGCTCACGTCTTCAGAAAATCAGTCCAAGGTTCCCTCAAGTCAGAAACCTGAAGTTTCCAGAATGAGAAGTCTCTTTGGAAAATGTTAGCCTCAAACTCTGTTTTAGCTTTTCTAGCTATTAACATGGGGAAAAAAATGTATAATGACTAAATATGATGATTATTTAGTGGCTCATTGAGCTGAGAAAGTGGAATAATATGTGGGGAATAATAGTGTCGCGCTAGAGGTGAGGCACAGTTCATTTGTGAAAAGGCAGTGACAAAGTTGTCTACCACTGGATTTCTAATTTAAGGCAGCCTCTTAATACAAGAAATAGTAACTGTTCTGTGACACTGTGACTTTGCATCTCCTTATTGCAAGATTTGTAAATTTGTGTTACTCTTTAATTATTCAAATACAAATATAATCTTTCAGCACTCAGAGCAGATAAAAGAAATCAGAAAGGACCAAGGATTTCTAAACTAGTGAGTCTTTCTTGTCCTCAAAATTCTGTTTGGACTTAATTTCTTCTTCTTTTTTTCCCCACTAGTTTTAAGAACTGGCTTCAATTTAATAAAAATGAAAAAAGTCAATTTCTGTCAAAAATCTAAGTGATGGGTATCTTTGCTGCAAGAAGTCATATCTAAATAGTGTAAATGAAACTTCCTGTCACTTTGATAAAGCACCTGGAAATTAAATCTGTGATTACTGATTGACCCCTGTCATGAGACACCAGATCTTTCATAGTGTCAATGGTCTTGCTTTCAGCTACTGGTGCACCTTTCCCTTTCCATCCAGCACTGCCCAAAGTGTTTCACTCCATCACATCGCTCCATCACAGTGTCGAAGCAAGCAACACATCCTGGACATTTTGATAGACCTTGATGTCCAAGAAAACTGAAGAAGGAGCTAAGATCAAAGACCATTTTGCTCTGGGGACAATGCACCATGGTTTGTGGGCTTCTTTCTTGGAAAATCTGTGGGTCAGCATCTTCCCCCTGATCATGATCAGCGAGACCTGCTTACAGGAGAAGCTTACCTGCTGACCTATATACATGTAATTTGGTACAAGGATCATTCATTATATCTCCATTTCCTCTCCTTTGGTTTAAACTTCAAACAAACCCCAAATTTTCTCTGTCTCCTAGTTTTTCAAACACAAATGGGTGTAGTAATTAATTCCTGCACATTACATGGCTGCTGAGATATTTTTATACAACATTAAAGTTATTACATAATGTTCTGACACATAATGACTGATTCTTCACTGGTGCCTAAGTACATCACTGAGCACTTGGGTGGCATCAGCTGATGGCTGATACATTCAAACTCTTAATTACTTTTTTTTTTTAAGGTGGATCCTTTTGGTTTATGCCAGGTCTTTGGTTCCCCTCTCACCTTTAGAGGCAACATAGCTTCTTTACAGGCTGATTCTTCTTTGTTCTCCCCTCTGAAAGAGAAATCTTCTCACAAATCATTTTCTATAACATTTTATAGCCCCAAATCTTGGTAACTTCAAGGTCATACATATTTTACCACAGAAATGAATCAAAAGAGGACTGAGAGATGATCCAGAAGAGAAGACTCCCAAAGGGCTGCTATCATGACAGAGCATTAGTAAGACCTATTTCGTCAGCTCTGGTGTAAGACTCTGTCTCCAGTCAAAGGTTTGGCTGAATTTTATTAATATTGTTGGTCTCTGCAGATCTTTGAGAGCTCTGATTTTCCTGCCCCTGTATTACTTTCATGGAAAATCCTACTGGTTTGTTGGTTTGGGTTTTTATCTTTTTCTTTTCAGAAAGTATCACTGTGAGGTTGGTATATCTGAAGACATCTATATCATGAACCCAAATATATTATTTTTACACTATCAAGGTGTTGAGGAACTGTGTTTCTTCTCTCTTCTCTTAATATCATGCTCAGTTGCAGCCCACACAGCAGCTGGATGGTAGATGAACCTCCTGGTAGCCAGAAGGAACTGCATTCCTGGAAAATTATGAAACCAAGATTCATTTTTATTCCCACTGCTCTCATTAGCAGATAGCAGCAACTTTTATCACTCCAAATGTATTAGTCAGAAGGCTCTCACCACACTGGGGCTTCACAGTGCCAGATGCTGTACAAACACCTAATATCTGCATTCCTTCCATGCACAGGACAAGAAAATCATTACATCCTTGCCTCGAGCACCTCCTCTTTCCTAAGCCATCCTCTCCACTCCCTGTGTGCATCTCCTGTTAATCATGCCATAGATCTCAGCGACTGGTGGAAATTCAATAAACATGGGTCTGATGCACATTGATAAGAGATACTCACAAACCAAAACAAGCAGAGAGAAGAAAAACTCTCTTCCTCTTTAACCCTCCTTCCCAGCTCTCCTCAAAGGCAGTCTCACACACTTGATGATGCAATTGCTTTTCAAGCCCCAACAAGCAATTCTTCTGCCCCACTGTGAAGCAAAAAGACCCCAGCACTGTTCAACCCATAAATTCAACCAGCATGAGTCAAGTGTGAGAAAATCAAGCAACATATTGCTACTAATAAAAACAAGAAAGGTTTTATTCTTTTCTTTCAAATTTATGAGGCCAAAGTGACATTAGGAACCCAACAACATGGCTGGAACATTGAGGGGAAAGATAGCCTTTTTACCGGAAAGCCGAGGTTCCTTTGTAGGTAATTAATTGTATCTCTGGGAGCCAGGGTTAAGCCCAATCTGCAGTTTAATGCAAATATCCTTAAGCTGAGGGGGCTGCAATATGGAGGTTCTCATGTGAGGAAAACCCCCTTCTCCTCATAGCCAATTTGCCTTTTTTTAACCCCAGAAGGTCTGATTTGCACAAGGTTGCCTACTAAACATCAGTCACCTACTGCAGCTGCCCTTTTATATCCCTGCTCTGGGAGGAGACAGACCCAGACATGTTCTGGGAGGAACAGGCTGCAGGTCTGTCTCTGACACCTCCCTGAAATATAGCGCTTCAATAAGCACCTCTGCCTCAGGGCACGGCTGGTTTTCCCAATGCAGCCAGCACGCTCTAGGAACGGCACACCCCACCCACGGGCTCAGCCTCTTCCAGCAGCCACTGGTGCCACCCAGGTAATTGTCTTGGCAGAGATAGGCTCTGCCTTATCTGCTGCTTGGGCTCCTGGAGCAGACTACGGGGCAGGGTGATGCCTGCTCAATGGCTTATCCATAATGGGAAAGGAGTTTCTTGTGTGTTTTATCAGCATCACATTTTTAGAAACGTGTATTCACTTGTATTTTCAGAGGGGAAGGACAATAGTGTGGGAGCTGAGGAAGCCAAGGTTTGGTTTGTCATTCTAAGAAAGTCTTCTTGGGTGACCCTGAAATGATATAGTGTCTCTGTTCCCCAATTTCCGACCTCTAAAATGAGAATAGTAGCTGCCTTGACTGAGAGGTGTACTGGAAGGACACAGAGTAACATTTATGAAGTGTCTGAATACCACGGTCGGGAAGGAAGGGGAGCATAGAAGCACATTTGATGACAGATTTACATTTCCTTTACAGCTATATGTATGAGCTGTTCTTTGTGCCATGCTTCATCTATTGACCCCAAGATTAAAAATTCAATGGGGGAATCAAAGGAACCAGATTCTTTCCTCAAATGAGAGCAATGGCATGCAAATTCCTTAATATTGTGGCTCGGGGTAGTATTGTTCTTCCTGATGGACAGGGCAAAAAAGCAAGTGGAACAAGTTTGGATGACACCAAGCTATAATATGAGTGATAATGGCATGTGGGACAGTGTCATTAAACAAAGTCGTACTTCCAGAAGCTCCACCTGGTGTAGCTATACTTTGGGAGGAAAAAAAAAAAGCAAATTAATTAAAAGTACCTAAACCAGCAACTTCTGCATCTCCTGGAGGAAGTGTTCAAGCTGCTTCATGGCAGATTGGCCAGAGTATGTGTGTGTGTCTTTCAGAAGGATGTTGAAAATCTCTCAACTTCATTCCAGCAAGAAACAAAGCAAAAACAGTCATGAAATTAAACTTGGAGTTTTGCCAATACAGATTATAGGGGTTTGGGGAAGAATTTAAGTTCTCATGGGGCGGCCAGCAGGCAAAGGTCAGCTGCGATAGAATCAGATGTTCCATATACAAAACTGTCCTTTGAAGAAGAAACGTCCCGTTCCCCATGCAGCTTTGCCATGATGTGTCCTGACAGAGGCCCAGAAGCATCCTCAGCGCAAGGCATGGCAGTGCTGGACCAGAGTGTGCTTGGCCAGGAGGACAGAATGATTTTCCCTTGATTTCAGTGGGAGCCACAGCCCAATAAATCTGGCCCTGAGTAAGGCAGCACGTACAGCCGGGTATGCCTCTCGTGTTCTCTCACACACACCTACGTACACAAACACAGACATTCGCCCGCTGACTCACCGGCTTCCCAGCAATCGGTGCTCCCCTTTGCTAGTTAAAACATGCGGCTGATACTCTCTCAGCCCTGTGGATTAACCCCTGTCTCCTTTCTACACCATCACCTATTGCTCGGCAACAGAGAACAGACCCTGATTTGGGCCTGATGGGCACTCTCAGTGCTGATGCATGGAGACAGACAGATTTTTTTTTATGAGCTCACTTGACCCTTCAGGGTAAGAAGTGGAAATACTTGTGTGGTAAATCGAGCAAACATGACAGGGACAGTAAGAGAAAGAGACAAGGAGAGAAGGCACAGATAACTGTTGAGGACTCGACTTACTCCCATCTAGCAGGAGGTTTGGATGGCACCAACCAAGGGAAAGGGTCTCTCTTGCATCATCAAGAGCTGAGTTTATACCTGCAAAATTGACCCAGTAATTTGAACATAGACAGTTGGTAAACTAAAATAAATCAACCTCCAAATGAGTTGCTTTCTTAACATTCAATTGTTCAAGAAAGCAGGCTTTTGCCCCTCCAAATGGCACCTAGGAATGTTTTCATGATTTTATTTTTTCTACTTGGGAGTTGAGAGGAGGGGAAATGTGCTTTTATTGTTGCTTTCCAAGTAAATAAAATCACAAGAATCCCCAGAATCTCATTTTCCTACTGCAAGAGAAGCTGCACAATATGTTTGCAACACTTGCTGGGGGCACACAAGTGGCACAACAGGTGGCTATTATTGCACCAAAGCAAAAGCATGTCATTGAAATGAATGACAGCTATAGCATTAGAACTTTTAAAATTCTTTAAGCTGTACCCAAATCAAACCCAATATTCTATTTTGCAGATACAATGTTAGATTACACGACTTTGCTCAACGCTTAGCCTTGCTCGTGAGATATGGTTTATCAGAGGATACTAACGGCTGGACTCGATGATCTTAATGGTCTTTTCCAACCTAGTGATTCTATGATTCTTACACAGTGCCTTGCATTGATGACTGCTCGTGAATCCACAGAATAAAGTGTCCAGAGCCCTTCAGTTTGCAGTCATGGGCTCTGGCCATGCTCTGGATATGGACTCCTCTACCCTCTCTTCCCTTAGGGCTACAGAGCATGTAGAATTTTGTCCTGATAAATTAAGTTTCCAAAATGGGTGTTATTTCATCTCGATGCCTCACCAAGAAGCAGTAGGTGGGTCTGATTTGAAGCTGCTATATTCAAATGTCTCATTACCACATAGTTGCTCCATCTTAAATGTCTCCTGTTTAATAAAGATGATGCCACCTAGGTCTATTAGCCTGTCGCAAGTCTAAGGCGCTTCAGGTATCAAGACATGAGCAGCCTGAAGGTTTATTAGTAACCTTGGTGCTTTGACAGGGAAGAGAAGCTGCTGCCTTGGAAATGCCTCAGTGAAAAGTTGGTTCCAGAGTTTAATATCAGTTTCTCTGACCAACTTGCTTCAACACAGAGGGGATGCCTGGCACTTCTCAGGTTTGAGAATGAGGATGGGAGAGGCTCCCTTTCAGTGACTGTGGGTTGCTGTGTTTCCCCACCCGCCCCCCACCATTTTGTTTGTGCTGACAGTCTTCAGGAAGCAGCAGGCCTCCTTGCTCTTTCTGGAGCAGTGGGTGTTTACACCTCTGGTAGGTGCAGTCAGCAGATAAAGGCTGCAATCCCACATTGCGCAAGGTGGTAGAGCTTGGCCTGACAAGCAGGGAGCAGGTTCACTGATACAGACAGCTCGATCAAAGCATTTCTGTCCTCACCTGAAATTTCCCTCTGTTGCTATCACCAGAACCACATATCCCTGCCCTGCTGCTCTTGCAACTTAATCAGAGACCGCCAATTAATCTAAACCAGTGACTATTATAAAATAACCTGTGATTCTGTGACTCTGTGAACCCACTCACCCTGGAAGGTTAAGCCTTCTTTAAAGGGAAGTGTTTGTCCAGGCATGCAGACACAGCTTCTGCTGTGATTTTTGCTACTCTGGTCTATGCCAGTGTCCCAGAAGAATATGTTTTGTTAGGAAAGGCACCTTTGGGGGAGTTCCTGAAGGTATGCTTGCATTTCCCTAGGAGTGTTGTGGTATGAAAACACCACTGAAGAAAACCACCTCTAACCACCCTGGCTGTATTATCAATGGATTCTAGACCTGGGCCCAAGGGATATTTTCAACCTTGACAAGGTTTAAACATATTTTTGAACCCAAGTCTGCAAAAGGAGAGAAGTTAGTGGTTTAATCCAGCAGTGTTGTATCAGTCAGGCAGAAGAAAGGCCTGGAAAGTGCAGCACAAAGTAATCTGGCAATTTCATTCCCATTGAACACCAATTTTCAAGGGCCAGAGACAAAAGACATGGAAAAATATCCTAATGTAAACTGGCACTGGGGCCAGAGCACAAGCAGTTAACATTAATTATGTATTATCCAAGCACTATAGATAGCACCAAACAGGAAGGGGAAAGCCTTGTAACACTATTAATAATGAACATAAAATCTGTAAACTCTCTATGAGGAATAATTTGCATAGCAATATAAACATGTTCTCTAATGCTGGAGAGCTGGAAACTGTGCTCTGGTAAAGAAAAAAATAATCATTATTTTATACATTTAAAACTATAGTTCTATTTATTTATTTATAAGCATGTACTATGGTCTCTAATTCATAGATTCTTGACTGTGTGGAATATAACCACTTTGCTGCTGCAGATATCCACATTTGCTGAGCACAGGCAGTATCAAAGCTGGAGCATTTGGTCTGGAATGGACAGTGATCACTTGTGATACCTGTGTTTGAAGACATAGATGGGTTAAGAACACCATAATCTAGAAGGTCTGCTTTTTTACTCTGTCCTCGTGCTTTAATTTGTCCCTTGAGAAGGCATTGGGTTGTATTCTAACAATGGAGTCAAATCTCTGTTAGAGTCAGCTCTTCTCAAAGAAATACAGAGACAATAGGGGTGACTTTTCACCTGCCCCATCTCCTTGAAGAGCTCACATGCTTGGCTCCGATGACATCACTGCCTGAAGCTTGCTGGGCTGAGCCTAATCTTCAACACTTTGGAGAGGAGAAAGCCCATTTGTTGTGATGTTTCAGGAGCCACAGTGTCTGAACATGATATATGGTTTTAAAACATATCACTGATGTCCAGGAGCCAGTGATGTTCTGACCTAGCTGTGCTGAAGGTCTTTACCATGAACAAGACACTGGTTCTGTCATTACCCATATGCCTAAACTCAGGCTGTTACATTTCATCACGTGTAAAAGATGCCAACTTGCATTTATGCTAATCAGCAGGGTTCCAAAATATTCAGAAATACTTAAAATGTGTGAAAACAAATGTTATTTTCTATGCAGTCTTCAGGGCTCACCAAGCTCCTCTGGAACTGCTCAGGCTAATTCAGGGGGATGCAGGAGACATACTCAGCATGATGACTTCTGTCAGACTCCAAAAAACACTGGGTTCATTTATGTTCAGTGGAGAAATTTCTTTGCTTTCCAGTGAGGCCAAGAAGCAGAGTGCTGGTAGGAGATATGGCAGAAATGTCCCTATAATACAGCAGGATAAAGTACTGAGTGGGGTGGCCTCCAGAGTTGGGGTGGGATTCTCTCTGCCCTTGTCTGAAATCAGTACGCAGCACCCTTGCTCTGCTTCCTCACCTCTGAGTCGCAGCTCTGCTCACTCTGCTGGGCCAGGGCAGCTTCCTGGGGGCTGTGCCAAGTTCTTCAGGGCTGGACGTTGCTTTTGCACGTATCACAGGCACCTCTTGGTGGGCTGAGATTTGATTTTCCAGAGGGGCCTCCTGGGAGGGTGTCTCAGGAACGGGGCACGGGGGAGGATGGGGAAGGATGTGGTTGCATGCTTGATCAGAAAAGCAATAATGAAAAGTGGATGGAGAAGGGGAGAGAGCAGTGGGAGTTTTCTCATCAATCCTGGGTCCTGTTGGGCCAGCAGCCCCTCTGGTATGTTTAGGGATGCTGTGTGCCTTAACAGCCTCCATTTACTAATGCAGTAATGACCTGCTGGAGGAGGATTTGGCCGCTATGCTAATTGCATTCCTCCACTGCACAATAACTTAACACGTTATTAAGATTCCACAGAACAGGGTCAGGGAATTCATCTCTCTCCAGTGCTCTCCTGACCCCCACACCATCACACACACACTCACACACACACTCACACATGCCTTTCCTCTTTTCCCCAAATCCAAACGGATACTTTCAAGAACTGGAAAGGAAATACTCCTTCATTTGTAACACTGGTATAGACACATTTTTTTTCTTTACATTCAACATTTTACACCTAATTTTTAATAGCTCCAGCTCCCCTGCTTTACACTGCTCTTGCAGAGGAAAAAGACTCAAGAGATGGACTCTGTGGAGTAAGATGGCCACAACTTCAAGTAGTACAAGTCATGTGTGCTGAAGATAAGACTGCTTTACCACAGCTCAGGTTTTTACAAGCTCACACAGATCTGAGGGACAAACCAAAGCACGGTAGAGAGATCTGTTTTTTTCTTGGGATTTTTTTTTTGTGTAGTTGGTTTGGTTTGTGGTTGGCTATTGTACAATCTGATCTAATATTGTTCCTCCATTGGATAAAAGGCTGTCAGAAAAGAATATAAGGAGGCAATGTTCATTCCAGGGTGCACATTTATAGCTGCTAGTTGGCCAAGGCAGTACAGACCTTGACTGAAAGCAAAGTGGAAGGTTAAAACCCTTTAAAAATTGAAAAAACCCTGGCAGGGTTAGTGGGGCTGTGGTGGGGATGTGGTGGTAGAGTGGGAATACAAGGGTAGCACCATCAATTTGGATTACAAGACAAATAAGAGAGCATGGTGGGGGTGTGTGCTGTCTGCAGCATCTCAAGGATAGCTCTCAACCTGGTTTGCCAGTGCAAAGTGGGGACCTGAGAGACCTTCTCATTGCACTTTCCCTGTGCCATCACAGTGATGGCAAGCGACTCATCTTGCAGCCCAGCCTTAATGATACCAGATTGCCCATCACCAATTTTCTCCTCTTCCTCCTCCTTCTTAGGTCATCTCTCCTCCCTGACAAAGGATGAGGAACCAAATCACACCTTCTTCAGAGGTGCTGTCTCTCTTGCATGGCAGTCTTTGTGAGCAGGCTGGATCTACCACACTGTAAATTCACACATTGCCAGTGAAAGCCCCTACTTGGCTCTAAGCATCATCGTCAACCCTGCCCCTGCCTCATCTCCCCTGCTCATCCCTGACTGTGCACCTTCAGCCTGCTCATATGCCTGCAGCAGCTTTCCTATTAATATATATGAGCATCCTTCAGTCTCTTCCTTCAGAAACCTTCTTAATAGTCTCCTCTGTACTACACAGCACTTGGGCTGTAATGATTTTAGCAGCTTGTGCTACATCTAGTTATATCCTGCCACTTTGAGACAATTGGGTTTGGAGGGGGAAGAGATTGTCCATTTCATTGACTCTTTTCAGAATAACATGTACACCCAGATCACTAAATGAACTAATGGTAGTAATACTCAGAAATAATACTTATGAAAGTGTGTGCAAGGTTAAAACTCACTTGACAGAATTGGGACTCTGATTAGTTTGAACCAAAGTTTCTTTTATAACTTCTCCTCTGCTTTTTCTTTCTTTGTACATCTCCTCACACACCCGTGTAAAAGAGTGAAGAAAAGGCAGCAGGTTGGGTTTATTTCTCCTCCTGAAGTACCACAACACTTCACCCAGGCACTCACCTGGGACGAACTGAGCATGGTGAGCTAACCTGGGAGCCAAGAGCATCCCCCTGACCGTGCTCCCAAGGTCGCCCCTTGCAGCTGGCTGCAGGGAGTCTGGGAACCCACACCCATGCAGGTGCACTGATCCCAGCTCACTGCCACCCTCCCTCCCTTCCCAGCAAGGTCACAGGAGACACAGTGCCTGAGTCATACCATGGGCTGGATCCAGCCTGGAGCACAGCAGCTCTTGGAAGGGGTTGCTGCTGTCATAGATAAGAGGTTGTCAGGTCATCAAAGCAAAGTCAAACTTCCTTTTTATTATTATTTATTTTAAAAAACCCCTGCAAGTGTTGGGGTTTTCTTTCTTCCCTGCTGCTAGGAATGGGCTGGTTTGAATGCCCCGAGTTCTCTGCTCTGGTATGATCATGCTCAGGTGCAGAACGAGTTGGTTTTGGATTTTCCCCAAATAAGCTCATTAATGTATTAGTCACAAACAGACTTCAAGGACTCTTGACCTCAGTGTCTCCGCTTTCCTCTCTGATCATCTTCCAGCTTCTGCTTCAGCAACAGAGAACTACAAAGGAAAGAAATGGCAGAGTCAACGAAACGAGGGAAAGCCAAAGATTAGGGCTGTGGTTGGCTCAGCAAAGCCCAGCCTGTGTGCCGTGCTCCCTGTAACTATTTCCAGGTTACTCCCATGATGTAAATCCAGGCAGTTACAGCAGGAAGGATTTTTGACCCTTCAGCTGGGTACTTTTTTACATCATCTCTCTCTGTGAAGGGTTTTTAAAAGTTGTGTTTAAAAGGGAAGCACAGGCATCTTGAATGATTAGTGTTTTAGTGAATGATAATTAACACAACTGGGAAAAGTCTGAGGAGCAGATAGGGTAAACAGCAAGGAAGGACACAAAGAAAGAAAGAAAAAAGAGCAGCAGACAATATAGGAGAAAATAGAGTGACTTCTGAGCTAAAATTTTTTAACAAAGGGCTTTTCTTCTGACTTCCCAGCTCTGCCATTCCCCAATTGCATTAAAGTGGTTGGCAAGATGAATAATATTTTTAGATTAAATATACTGGCAGAACAACAGGAACTGCAGCCCCTTTACTGTTCTGCTGGAAATTTCTGCTGCTGTTTCTGGTAAATATGGCTGGTGGCAGGACCTGGCGTGTAGCTTTAACCACAAGTGGGAAGTTCATGGAGCAAAGATGCCAAGTCTAAAATTAACCCCCTTGAAAAAGAAGAGATTTTTTGAAAAGTGCCTGGGGCAGGGTTGAGAGTGTTTATGTCGTTAATTTTAGTCTTTCATTATATTAAGACATGTAAAGATTTGGATTAATTAAGGATCAAGAAAAAAAAATAAGAGATCTCAACGTTTTCTGGACTGAAATGAATGAAGCATTTGCAGGAACATACTGTAGCTTTAAATCCTTAGACAAGAGCCAGGTAAGAGACTGAGCACCAAGGGCAAAGGCTCTTTGAAGCTCCCTGGGTCGATGTGAGAGTGGATTTAAGGTGTCACCAGGTGTTACTATGAGCAGTCTGAGCTCCATTACCAGGACCCTACTGATTTTTTTGAAAACAAACCCCTCTGAAAAGTCCCTGAGCGTGTGTCACCCCAGGCCTTGTGGAGAAGAATTCAAGAATGGGATATGAAAGGATGAAAACCTGTAACGCAGATACGAGGTGCAGCACCAAAATACACTGGCGTTCCCTCCTTTTTATGAGTTCATTTTTGCTTCTTTCTGAACTTTTTGAGCACCTCTCCTGATTTCAGGGGAAATATACCCCCCGGGGTTCTGAGGTGAAAAGCATGGTGTCACAGCTGATGCTGGACAGGCTGGTAAATATTTTGAAGTAAATTTACTAATATTGCCAGTCTCACCAGCAAATCAAAGCTCGGCTCAAAACAACCACTGCTCCATCTTTTGCAAAGGGTTGGGATTCATCTTGGCTTTGGAAATAAGATGTTTTCATCTAGACTTCATGCTTGGCTAAACTTCTTATTCCGTGCTTTGGGAGACGCTCTGTTGTCTCAGCTCCTAAATGTCTCGTTGCTTTTCCTACACTGTCCTTTGAAACAAAAACATTGTGGGAACAGCGTTGTGAAGTCTGTGTTAATAAAGGAATGGTGAGGAGCTAGTTTAGCACACTGTATTGCAAGGAAATCTTAGCATAGACTACTGAGAAAAGAATAATTATCAGTTCCTTCATGAATTCCCACCTTCAGAAGTTCTAAAAATTAGACAATTATGCATTTCTGCATATATTCTACTATTTCTTCATATCTCAGCCCTCTACTTCAAGCAACTTGTGGCTTTTCAAACTTTACCCAAAATAATGATGTTGATTTGCAGGGGTTTTTTCCTTCTCTTTTTTTTTAATTAATAAAGCCCTGCTAAATCTTTTCTTCTGCCAGCAGATATGGACACTACTGTACAAAGTACTATATATAAATCTTATTAGAAACAGACCCTGCTCCAAAAACTTTATGGACTATATAAATAACAAAAGAGTATCATTATTTTTGCCAATTTGCAGAGATGTCAGTTCAGGCACAAATATTTCCAAAAAGCTACGTAAGAAACTCATACATCCCAGAGTCCTAATGCAGGTCTCTGAAATCCTTGCTCAGACCTCAGACCCTGCTGGCAGATAGCACACTTGGATGGGGAAGGATGGAATAAAACCCACAAAAAATCCATCTCATCCAGGACAAACGATACAGGGATCCTGTGTAGAGCATGTGGAGATTGAGGGACCCTTCTGGCTATGGAAATATGAGAGAAATAATCCTGATGCCATTCAATTCGTCTCAGTGGAGAATTCCTGGAATAAGACAATGGTGATCAATAACGAATTCCCAGTTGTTGCTGGAAAAGGTTTCTGAGCTATTGCAGACAGGACAAAAGTGTTCTCAGTACCATTACCGAAAGCGAAGTTTTAGACCTGAAAGCTAAAATGAAACAAAGCAAGCTTTCAATTAACTTCTCAAAGTGCTTGCAGTTCCCAGGTCAGGGCAGATGAAAAGATAAATATTGAACAAAGAAGGTTGTTCTGTATCTGAAGCATCTTAATGAATACAAAAAGTTATACAACATATTTGAGGAGCGCTTTTGCCTCCCATCAACTCTTCCTTTCTCCATGGCCCCTGAACGGATGATCAGTTCTTAAGGGTGAGCCTGGGTGATTTATTGCATGCCCAGGGGCAAGCTGGAGTTTCCCCTTGTATTCTGGAAAATCAGCGTTGTCTCTGATGTGAGAGGGAAAATTTCTCCTTCGAAAATCTTAAGTTGTCTGGGAAAAGAGAAAAAATATCCATGACTAGATGTTTTTATGACCTTTGCTATTGATTTGTGTGACATGGGCATATCACATAAGTCCTTCCAGTTGCTTTCCTCTTCCTGTCTACTAAAGACTGGCAAACCCCTTCCTAACCATTGTGAGAGATGCAGAGGTGGTGCAAATGTTAACTTTCACATTACACTGGCCACAGCAGCATTTAGCAATGTTGCTCCTTGCCAGTTGTCTGTATTGCCATCACCTGCAGTCCCATCCTGAGTACTTTGGGAAAACAACCCAACCAAACCAAACCTGATTGCTGAGAAAGTTGCTGGTGCTAAACAGAGTGACCAAGAGTTTTCAGAGACTGAATAAGACATCTGCAGTTTCCCCCAAAGATCGTTCTCTTTCTGTCTGTATCTGGCAGCGCAACAGACTCAAGAAGAATGTATGGAGGGGAAAAATTAAGTGCTTATAAATATTTGAGGCTGTCTTTCCAAGGCCAGAGAGGGATTACTGTAAGCAGCCCCAGTTACTGCAGGTCCTGGGGGTTTAAGGAATCCCTTAGGGTTTGCTTTAGTAAATTATTTGGGGGGAAAACGGATTAATCCTCTTCTATTACATGGATTAAATAAACATGTTGGCAATTTATCTATGGTGTATTCTGATCTAGTGTTACAAACACTTAAAATATTGCATAATGGAGTCATACCAGTTCAAATAGGAGAATCAGATTTTTGTGGATCTGAGCCAAAAGCTCATTGACATCAACAGGGAAGCTTTCTACTGATTTCAGTGAGCTGCAACTAAGACTTCATAAATACAGGAAAGCTTTTTTATGGCTAGTCCTGCAAAACCAGTGAAATTTAGGAGAACTCTGGTTTGTGTCTCCTGCCATCATTAGCACGCTCATGAGCTAAATTGTGACTACTGCTAGCCACAAAGAGCATGGCTCAATTTCTAGGTCCCCAACTGTTTGCAGGCCAGTCACAAAAACTTAAAACTAACTTGGGCTTGAGATCTGCAGGAACAAAAGAAACACCAAACCCTGTAACTCTTTACATAACTTTTTTAACTTGCAGCTATTGTTTATTCCTTCCTAATGACCAAACACACAAAATCAATATTTTTCTTTATTGTACTCAAAACTTCAAAAGACATCCAGAGTACTAATAATTCATGGCACTAAGATGCCATGACCTGAAACCTTAAAGCTGCAGGAGTTTTGCTACTGACTTCATTGGGCTAGAATTTCACTGAAAGATGATTAATTACCACAACTTTCAATCTCCATAAATACTATTTTGTAATGTTGAATTGTCTAAGCCAGCTCTTACAAATGAAGTTAGTAAAGTAAAAATTAGAGGAACTGGAAACAGAAGTGGTGGGAGAGAAGACAACTGTAACACATTAACATTTGGGCTTTTAGGGGCAACCCTCTAAGACCTGGTATTTACCTGACAGTCCTGCATTCAATAACAGTACAGTTTTACCAATAGTACTCAAACACATCAGATTTTCTTTATTTTCCCTCTGCAGCTAAGTGTCCCAAGCACAGCCAGAAGCAAGGTATGACACATTGACCACAAGAAGAGAAAGAATGACTCTGCACTTTCCTCTCACGTCCAGCCCGTTCCTTTTCCCTCTCAATGTAACCATTTCATTTTGCAAGAGTTGAAAATGAAATCTCACATTGCTGTCATAGTTAAGTCCCTTCCTTGTGTATGTGCAAGACACTTCTCTGTGCGTGGGTGCCTGGGGAGGTACATCAGGAAATGTCAACTTCTCTTCCTTTTACTTGTTGTCTTTTACTCTTCTTATTTTTCTTCTTTGGGTTTAATGCTTTGCATGTGAATCTTTCATGTTTGCTCCATTGAGTGAGAGTGAAAAGAGAAAAGGGGAAGGACATCAAGATCACTTTTAAAGTATCTCAGGATGAGCAACAAATAAAATCCTCAAGAGAAAAAAAATAGAAAACAACACAAACTCACAGCTTCATGCACTGTGCAGGCTGCAAACTGGACCTATGTTCACCTCTGGGTCCACTTTCCCATCTCACAACAGAAAGAGAATCTTATTTACAATGTCCAAGCCCAACGTGGGTGCTTAAACCTAAGCCAGTCTTGTTGGTCCATCCAAACCCCATTAAAGTCAACCTTTGCTTACAGTAACATTCTGACTAGCTTTCCAACCCAAGCCTTTGCTGCAGCACACTCATTTTACTTGCCTCCTTTTCACTCAGCCTGATCTAGATTTGGGTTTCATGTCAGTTGCCTGCATGGGGAGCCCAGGTTCTCCTTTTTTCTCTGCAGTTGGAGCCTGTTGCTGCAGATCTCCTGCTTTTTAATCTTCCCATTTCATATAAAAACAATAACTCATATGTGTTGCTTTGCCCAGCATGATGCCATGGCTGAAAAAGCTGCCCATGTAATCACAGTTGGATGTGAACTGAACCCAAATGACTTCATGTATTTTGGCACCATGAGGAGCCTGATCAAGCCCCTGACTCTTTTCCTAAGGCTGTACTAGCACAAAGCAAAAGACAACCTTTGCCTTGAAGGGCTCCTGGAAGTAGAAAGCAACAATATCTGAATATATTTTAAAGCAGGGTCTCCACTGGACTGCTCCAATGAACAGTAATGAACCTCAGAAAAGAATGAGGACCAAAGCTCTGTATTAGAGACTACCTGAAAGGAGAGCTTCACAGAGCATATCCCAGGGCCTCATGGCAATTATTCTCTTTCAGAACGTGGTGGGAGTCAGTATGCAGAATATAGGGGAAGGGAGTTGACAACAATAATTGATCAGAAATGAGACAATCAGTTGACTCAAGTGGCTACATGATTAATTGTCAGAGTCCAAAAATGCCATTAAAAGCTGCAAATGATGTGAAAATTTGAAGTGAATTTTAAACAAGTATACATTTCCTGACTCAAAGGCACTTTAGCCCTATAGCCTGAAGCTTAGAGACATCTATCTGGCTTTCTTCCATCAATCAATACCATTAAAGCCCTAAAAAAAAATCCTTTCTCCATATAGTTATAAAATATCAATTACATACATTTTCATTAGCTGAATGCAGTGATCAGGGCTGATACATTGGTTGTTTGTTTCTCAGTGAGACATTGTTGGCACTCTCCCAGTCACAGTCTTATCCAGTGGGAGCATCCTCTAATCACGCTGATGGGGACCTGTACCTGGCTCCTCGCTTATGCACCAGCCGTCTGCCTGCAACCCTATCACGAGCTGTCAGTCACAGAGCACAAAACAGGGGTGCTGGGCTTCGGTTTCTCCCGCTCGTCACCCCTACAGTGCATTAACCACCGGTGCCTGCAGAGGATATTCTGCTGCAGGATTTAAAAGCTCCAAGCAGACGTTAATGAGTTATGCTAAACTCACTGACACTCTTGTGGAAAGTACTTTCGCCTCTGTTTCACTGATGTAGACGTTTAGATAGAGGAAAGATAAGTCACTTGCCTGAGGGCATGCACTGATTGAGTATCAGAGACCAAATTAAACTCTGACATTTCTTGGCCCTCAGCTCCATGTTGTGGAAGCTCTGTCTCCTGGAAAAACTGAACCATCTCGTCTCTACATTAAATGTGCCGCATACTCAGCGCTCACCCATTCCTTTGCTTTTAAATGACATGATGCCAGCACCAGCATGCAGATACCTCTCCGTCCGAGAGAGCATGCCTTCCTCCTCTTCAGCTCAGCCGTTTCACATGTCCACTAGTGTGCACTGCCGTCCAAAGCACCTTTATGTGGGCCAACACTCAACCAGAGATTTTTTCTCAACAAGGCAGGAGCTGAACACGTCCAGGAGCATAGAGGTATTTTTAAGTCAAGGAGAAATGCCCACGGCCACACTGAATGTGGTTTGAAAAATCCAGCTTGCTGTTTTCATTCAGCACTTCTTCTTCTTCTCCAAAACGACACAGGAAAGGGAAGGCAGTGGGAGAAGTTTAGGTTTGTTCTTTGGAAGGAGCGTGTTAAATGACAGCGTTAATTATTACTGGCTTTTATCCAGGAAAAACCAACAACATATAAACAAAGAAAGAAGATGACACACCTCTCACACAACTTGCAGGAATTTATGGCTCTTTATCTCAGAAGCCCTCTGAAACAGAGACAACCAGCCATCTCCTGGATATTTCCAAACCAAAGAAAAGGAACTTTCTTGAAGAACTTGAATGGGGCAGAAAACTGCCCCATTTATGGTGCTGCATAAATTTAATAGGCTCTAAGTCGTCCAGTCTCATTTTCTTGTCTCCTTTTCTGTCACTTCAGACTGGTAAACTCATGGGCTCTGTGTCTCCTTTTGATAATTTTTTAGCTTTGAAAGACAACCAGGTTTTCCTAGGTTATCAGGGCAAGCAAGCTAAGCACTTCTTGCCCTGCATTTCCTGCCCTCGGCCACCGCCTCCACTCGGTGGCAGAGGGCAGCAGATGCTGACACCAGTGCTTCAAGGCTGGGTGTTCCAGAGCAGCCTCACCTAGCAAGCCTCCTGTGCGATATCCCACATATAAATATGCCTTATGCAAACTTCTCATGCTTGCACAGGGTGGCTCACATCAGAGCACAAGACCTCATTTCTAGCCATATCCTTCTCATTGGCATGCTTGCTGCTAATCTATTTTGGAATAAAAAGTTGTCTCTAGTCCCCAGGTCTGTACTCTGTGAGTTCAGAGCTGGGAATTGCAGATGAAGTCCTAATGTGAAGAGAGAGGAGCATAAGCTCCTCCTCCATAAGCGCAGAGGGAAATAGAAAACCTGTATTTTACTGCTATAGTGCTGGGCATAAAGAGGTCAAGAAAATACTCCCCCACTGTAAAACAGTTAAGTGTGAACAAACTAAAAATAATTTTTATTGCAAGACGAAAAATCCATTGATTTTCTATTTTCCAGTTTCCAGCAGCTGAAGAGGCTATCCAGTTGAACATTGCAGCCAATATCTGCATGAGAAACTGCAGACTTCCACTTCTCAGTTGTTAGAGAAATGTTTCCCTTGTTGGCTACTGAAAACTGAACATTTTCAATTACCAGGGTTTTATTTCTTTAAAAGTAATTAAAAACCTGACATTTTTCCTTGAGGTTTTCTTCCATTTTAATAATGGAAAAATATATCTAATGGTAAATTTCAACTTGCTCTTCTTCAGAGCTTTCTGCTGCTTCCCATGGTCACCAGACCTACAGACAAACCACGTCTCAAATAGACCCAAGAACTGCTTCCCCATGTGGTTGTACATGAGGTTATACAAGGTTACACAGCCTTTGTCATCACAGGCACGTGCGCTTGAAATTCAGAGATTTGCCTTTGGGAGGACCAAAGGCCAAAATAAAATGGACCATCTCATGAGAATCTGGTGCTACCTTGGTGCACAGCCACCCAGCAGTGCTGGGAAATGCTGCACAGACAGTGTGAGTGGCTCTTCCACACTGCCCACATGGTCAGTCAGGGTCTTTCTCCAGCAATTACATCACTTCCAGTAGTTAGGTCACAGGACAGCAGATGGCTTTGCGCCTGCCAAAGCCAGACCTGTCCTCACCATTGCCCAAGCACCATTGAAGCCTGCACTTTGGTCCCACTGAACTATTCCAGGAGAGAGTGTGATTTTAATTTGCTCTGTCTCTTGGCTTCTGCTCGGCATCTGCCAGGAACTGCACATGCCAGGGTTACATCCACACAGGGTTGTGCATTTATAGGCAAGCCCACTGCCTAGAGCCATAAAGGAACTGAGTCAGCCTGGTCTGCTGGAGCTAGCCCTCCAAGCCTTGCAAGTTCTTCCAAGTCCATGTCTCACTGGAGTGTTTTTGGCCAGATGGGAAGAAGTGAGATGTCTAGTGGTAAAAATGACACCACTTTTGATTAAGGGAAATGGTGAAGTTTCTCTTGAGGGCAAAAAATTGTAACTTCCCATGAAAATATCTCCTTTGAGAAAGTCCTAACTAAAGGAAGGCAGAGTTTTACAGGGCTGTTGTTTGCCAAGGAGCAGTGCAGATGTGACTCATTTGCTCTCCCCAGGCCAAATGTTGGTTGGTGCCTAGAAAGAGGCTTAAGCCTCCCTACAGACACACTGAGCCTCTCTACTAGAAGCAGCACCACAGGCCAGGTTCCAGCTCAGAGAAATCCTCTTCACAGCTTCCTTGGTCTGTCAGATTAACACCAGGGACAGCATGGGCAAAGGACTACCTGCAAAGCTCACTGCATGTCCAACAGAGGTGTAACCAGTCTGAACCTACTCCCTCCCAGTCTTTGTCTTGTGAAAAATCAGTTTATATCTTTCTGGAAACAAGTCTTCCATGGGGGTTGCAAGAGACCAAGTAATGTGGCCAACTATTGTGCTTCATTGTCTCTGCTTCTGAGCTGGTAGCTGTGTTCAGTCAAACATGATAAAGGGGAAGAGGCCTTCAGGACATCACGTTTCTCCAGGGTTTGCAAAAAGATACCACCACATTCGTACCCTGTTCTGCTTTTTTACAGGGCAAAGAGGGAAAGTTTCCATTGCAGGGATCGTCTCCTTCCACTGTCACCCTGGGGCTGGAGGCACATGGAACCTTGGTCTCCCTGCTCACAGACTGCACACAGGGGAGGGCTATGGAAGACAGGGACTAGAGCGTTCTCAAAAGACACACAGGCACACACACTGAAATCAGAGCATCCTGCTCAATTTTACAAACAAACCAACTCAGGATCAGATCTAATTTTTGTATATTTTTGAACACCTAACTTTCTAATGATGGGTATTATTTTATGATGAGGAACAAATGCTTCATCAACATACAGTCTTCTGTAGGAAAAATAAAACAGATCTTTCACCACTTATTTTAGATCTGATTCTTTTCCTCTCTAGTGCTGTTACACAATATTTTTATTAAGATTATTATTATTAATATGAAACCCTGATACTTTTATCGTGTTCTGTGGGATGTTTCTTTTTTTATTTCCTTAGGTGTTTTCTGGCCTTTCCTGAAAACACTTTCAGGCAGCTTTGGACAGCAAAATCCACCTTGTTTCCTGACATGACTAAGTTTGCTAGAAAGCAACACTTTTTCCCCACACAGAGAAACCTGCATGCCTGTTACCTAGACCATTAGCACTTATATTTAATTTCTATTAGTGGTGACAGCAACAAAACTCTTGTTGAAAATGCATTATGCAATCCAATACATCTGAGCTTTGCTGGTTCTCCTTGTAAGAAAAGGGGCTATTTACTTTTTGTCCTGACACAGTGCTGAGGGCCACAGTACAAAAGGATTTTAATCTTGTGCGACAAGAAGTCTGACGTGGTTCTTGTTATTCTGATGATGATTTCATTTCTCTAGAGCCTTATTATGGTTGTAAGCAATTAATGCTTTGGATATGAACGCAAATGTGATCAGACATTTGAGTCTGAGGACTTCAGCTCATCACCAGCTTTCCAGGTACTTTAGATGTCTGTCAGTGTTGGTCTTCTAGCATGAGGGAGCTAAGGTGTCTGTCTTGGTGCTCCTGCTCTGGCTGGCCACTATGAATCAGAGGAAGACCTCAGATCTGTATTTCACTGCAGTCTTTCTAGTGAAGATGAAGGGTTGATGCATTTTTAGGCAATGCATTTTATACTTGACCCAAGCGCTTAGGTGGGTTTCAACAAACTCTAGGACACATAGCACCATCGGAGCAGTCCTCGGAATGGTGTGAAATGGTGTTTGGTCTCCCCTTTGCTTCCAAGAAGGATTTTGCAGCCTGGAAGTCTTGAGATGAGTATTTCTGCCAGCTGTGACTCAGGAAAAGAATTTAAATGTGATGGCTTCAGCCTAGTCTTTGGTAGAGTATTTGTCCACATCATAAAACCACTGGACACAACATGGAAATGCAATTGACATTAAACCAAATTATATAATCCCATCTAATGGTATTATAATGAATCCCAAGTGAACTAAACGTGATTGGGCAAGTATTTCAAAGTGTTACTGAAACAGCTTTTATAGTGTAAAGGTCTGCATTTGCCAACCAGTGGCCAGACACACAGAACAGACTCTAATAAGTTAGCCAATTCCCACCCTGTAAACCTGCGGCTGTTTCTTAGAGAAACATCTTTTTTTAATTAGCACTTTAACTTTTTGAAGGATTCAAAGGAATTTTCTGAAGTGCATTTAATTTTTTTAAAATACATTGCTCCTATTCCCAATTAGCTGTTTCTGGTCTGTAGTGAAATTCCCTGATGAGTAGAAAGAGATTAAATTTCTGTAAATCTACCATTTATGAACTTGTGAGTTGCTAAATGATGTTGGCCTTTCACCTAATGGCTGGTTGTGCCTTACGTATCTGTACAGTTTGCTGTGTTATTCCTCTGCTCTGGTGTTTTTGTTTTTACTAATTTTGCATAAGGTACATTCTGGCATGGCTCTCAAAACCTGATCCAAATGCTATGTGAGCACAGCTGACTGTCTGCTTGATTGAATGTCTTCCAAGTGCAATTTTCAAATCTTCTTTTCTCTGGAGAGTTGGGGAGGGAAAAAAGAGTGCTGCCCCTCCAATCTGAGATAGCATCTTCATTTTTGACCAGCTTGAGAAATTCATCCCTAACAAGTGAGAAAGGTCATTTCTTAGCTCAAAGCTACTCAGGAGTCTGGATGTTCTGGAAGGTGTGAGCTGCCTCTAGGTCCCCCTGGATCACAGGAAATACCAGATAGCATTCACAAAATTTTGAGATTGTGTCTGATATCTTGTAACTTATTTCACACAAAAACCTGAAATAGATGCAAAGGTTTTCTTTGGACTCAATATTTTCAAATAGCACAGGTTTTGCATTTTGTTTTTATTGATCTAAATATCTGCACAATATTCAGGTTGATAGAAAATGGAGCTCTCTATAGCTGGCCTTAGTACAGCTTCCATTCTACTTTTGGATAATTATTAAATATCATTGAAGTTTGTCTGTAATCACTGATTATGTCAGAATAGCAGGTTTACTGACAGCATAGTAGTTTCTCTTGTTCTACTCATATACAAACTTCCACCTGGTGACCATCTCAGCTGTAGGTCAGCTAAGATCTAAGATCCCATTGACTTTCAAATGGAGCCAGGGGGGTTTCCTCCCTTCAGGCTTTAGGGCAGATAATTGCACATGTACTCAATTCCCATTCAAAGCTTTCCTCCACTCATGGCAACGCTATGTAAGAGGAGCATAGACAAGGCTACTGTAGCAAGAGGTCTGACCTGACCTGGGTAGGTCTATGCAATGGTCAACATGTCCTTGAAAGTTTCTTCTATGAGCTGTGCAGAACAACCAAGGACTGTGCTCATTTCAACCATGCTATCACCAGTGGTCCTTGTTGGCTGTTTTCCCCTGCTGAGAGTGGCTCTTCCAACACCCAGAGTCGTCCTCAGAGCATTGTATACTTCAGACAGGAACACAGCACAGGTGGTGCAGTCCAAATGTAAGCCTAGGTGCAACATCAGAACAAAGCCCCTACCCAACCTGGATGGCAGCTCCCAGAGACTTTTCTCCTTACTGCTGCCTGAGTTGAAGGAATGGCATCCCTCCTTTTCAGGCCTTCTACTCTGAGCTTACTCACCCTATTAGATCTCTATAGGGCTCATGTAATACTCACTTAGCACCCAGCCACCCTTCAATAATCCTGCTTGAGTTCCTACGAGTTACCTCAGGAGAACTTGCACCTTCACTGTGGGCCAAGATAGTTCTTCTGCCTCTGGAAAAAACTGGCAAAGCACTTCTAAAGAACCCTCCTAGATGATTAATGTCAAGTTCATGACTTGCTCTGCAAACATACTGGAGACTCTGAGCTGATCTAGCTGAGGTTAGCTGATGCTAGGCAATCATTTCCCCAAACATTCTCAACCAGAATGTCTTGCTTTCAACAGGCTACCCTACCTGGACCCTAGGTTTAAGAAGATTAGAAGGCAAGAATTCAGAGTCAGTGATGAACAGTCCCTGTTGCTCTCAAAACACAATCATTCTTTCACCATCTCAAAGGTCCTTATAGCTAGCAATGGATGAGAAGCATCTTTAGCAGCAGCAGGCAGCTTGAAATCATCTCAACAGAACTTGCACAACCAGCTAAGTTTCTGTCCAACAGATTGATAAATGTATTAGCCTTAAAAGTAGAAGTCAGCCCTGGTCACCCTGCTTGCAAATTTCAAGAAAATAATTAGCTACCCATGTTGATAGTTAAATTACAGCAACCAAGAACACAGAATTCTAAGAACTGACTCCTGAATCTCTGTTTGTGAAAGGACAAATTCAAAGAACCTTACTTGTTTTTCTCCTGATTTCAAGTGATTCATTGGACTTCTGCTTTGTCCCTCAGAGTACAAATCCTGTATGTTTTAGTGGGAGAGTAAGCAATTTTCAAGGGCACTTTTCCACCCTAACTGAGGAGGAAAGTGTGTGATTACTCACAGATATATATCATGTTACCAAAAAGCCTGCCATTGCCATAGGGTATTGACTACCCCATGATTTTCACCTGTGCCTGATGGGTTAGTGAGTCTGCATATGGAGGGCAGTGAGAGCAGCTAACCAGCAAGCAGCAGACTTTTAAACAGGAAAAGAGAAAAAGAAAAAAAAGAAAAAAAAAAGGTTTTCTGCCTGAGAGGAAAATAATAAACCAAGAGCAGGCAACAGTCAGATCAGATGGTTTTAGCTTTTTCTTGGGCAAAGTGCTGTAGATACAGATTAACTTTGTTTGTTCAATATTTACTATATTTTCCTTTTACCTGCTCTGAAATGAGGACTGGAAGCACTTTGCTAAATGGATTGAAATTATCCTAGCTTCACAGCATGCCTCGTAAGTGCCCTAGTACTGTCTTTGGCTTTGCTGTTTTGCAACTACATGGAGCCATACCCTTTCAGGGGTTTCCATAGATTCCCCTGTCCCTGCTATGGCAACAGCACACTCTCAGCTTTGCTCCTCCTCAGCACTGGAGGTCTGTTTGCATTGGAAAGATGCTGCTTGGGGACTCAGGCCATCTGAAAACTCAGACCTGCCTGGGAGCAGTCCCTTCAGAGTTCATGTAACCCAAAATCAAATTCTAATGAGGCACCTGAGCTTTGGCATCTCATTCATGAGGTCAAGTTTGCCCTGGGAGTAAGGAGCAGGCCACCTCAAGCGTCTTCATGGGACTTTGACCATCTGTGCCACTTTTCTCTACGCAGTGTTATCTTCAGGTAAAGGTTTCCTTGTTCTAAAAAAGGCAGTGCTGACACCATGGAAGCTGGTAGAGATATTACAACCTCTCCATGGCACAAACTCTACTGTTTTCAGTGGCAGAGGCAGGAGGACTCAGTGCCCTCATGTAAAACAGATATACCTCAGTCCATTTATTGTCTCACCTCACTGATTTAAAAATCTGGTAAAAAAATCTAAGCTCCAGACATAGATATTTTGTCCACAGTCCATGTTTCCTACAGGACTTTTTTCAGATTTTTAGGTGTGTCTAAGACGTTTAATTATGGGCTAATTGCACCACATCTATTGGCTATTACATCCTCCATCCCTTATGCTGGCAAATAATCCCTGTGATGGCCTCTTAATGAGATTGATTGGGAAAGCATTGCTGATATTTTCTTAAACTGTGGGATCTGGTAGATATCTAAGGAACAATCTGCACCCCTGTAGCTACTCTCCATCCCAAATAAATGGAGAAAGTTCCCACTTAATCCAGGGGGTCAAGAGCAGGTCGTGTGAGACTTCGCAGCCATTACACACATGCCTTGTCCTCCTACTAAATCCTGTACAGTTTAGGGCCCAGAGATGGAACAACTTTTGCATTCAGTGAATTCTAAGTCAATGTGTATAAATGTCTGCTGATTTGATGCTCCTCTTTAACATTACATGGAGGGAAGCTGCCTGAGGCAAATACAGTACTTAGAGGTGCAGCATTACAGGAAACCTATGGCCAGACAGCTGGGCACGGACCTGGGACAACATCCTCCCTAGCCAACATCTCTTATTTCCTTTTCCCCTCGCTGCCTTGAGTTTGATGTGAGCTGTCCTTGTTTATGGTATCAGAATCACTGATGAAGGTAAATATCAGAAAGAGGAGCTGAGAGAGATCCAAAGGTAGCATTTGGCTGATCCTCAGAGAGCCTACACCTTCCCTCCGCCCTTCACGCGATATTGATGGTTTCATAATGGACATGAAGGAATATAGGATCAAAGGGAATATCTGAGTGTTGTTGGTTCTAACTACCTGAGCTTAGCCATGCTTTTAACTCTAAAAGCCTTGGAGAAACAGCTTCTGTTTTGTTTTACATTTCATCTGCTACAGCTTGCCTTAGTAACCAAGAAGCGTTTCGTGATTGCGTGTAAGAACCCTGCGCGCTCAGGCTGTGAGCTCTGTGTGTCTCTGCCATGCATCAGGCTGAGGTGTAACACAGGCGGCTGTGTCCCTGGGCCTGTCATCTTCCAAACATGATGTGTTAGGTCATTACCATCATGTAAGCCTTCTGCTGCTCCATCCAGTGCAAGTTGCTTTTGGTTTTGGTTTGTTTTATTGGTTTTTTTTAAATACCATATTAAAAAATGATAATAATAAAATCTTTACTTTGCAGAAAGGATCTTCTGGTAGAGGAGATACTGTGGGGTACAGTTCCTTGCAGACCAGAAGCTAAGATGCTTTTATAGTCATGGAAGAAAGAGAAAAGGGAAGAGGAAAACAGGTTTTTTTATTAATCTATAGCTTATAAGACTCCATTTTGTGTGCCTATAGCAACAACATTTGAGGACATGCTTTATTTTACTGACATTTTTCAGCATTATAGATACTGATCACTAAACTCATGAGAAATTAATATAGTCTGCTAACCACTTATGAAGTAGTTGTTGAAATGCACAAGTGATAAATCAGCAAAAACATGCACCAAAGAGAAAAACTGTGTTTATTTCTGCTCCTTCAGTTAATTCCTTTTCCCTGTTCCTCTTGCTACAGAAAATGGTGGTTGTGACGGATGCCAGCTGCATGCCAGGGGAAAGGAGCAAGCCCCCAGATCCCTGGCTGCAAAGTTTACATGCAAAAAGTGTCTCCCTCCCTTCCCGTTCAGTGGAGCTGATTTGTAGCTGCCAGCCAGCCCGCAGGATGGCTTGTACCCCCAGAGCTGGGAGCCTGTTTGCTTTCCAGCTGCTGCCTGCCCTCCAGCATGTGCCCCGGCAAGATTTGCTGCTGTTGGTCCCAACAGGAGCCAGGCTCAGGGCTGCCAGGTTGCATCCACATCGCTGCAGGTGGGTCAGCAGTGCAAGAGAGGGGCGATCCCAGGGTCTCTGGATAAAGGCAGGAAATCTAGACAAGGAAGGGATGTAAATGCAGGCTGGAGTATAAATGGTGGCCCCGACTGGGAGGAATCAAAGGGAAGCAGCTGTTTGAATGGGGAATAAAAGAGCAATGCTGAAGTGGTTGTGAAGTGGCTTGCGTTAACTGGAGAAGGGACTGATGTTGGTTGCAAGCAATGGCAACTTTGCAGGCTCCACAGAGGAACCATTCCCATGGTTTGCTTCCTGGGTGCAGAATAACCCTGTGTACGGTGTCTTTTTTTGTTTCTAAATCTCCAGGTTTGAACCCATTTGGATTCAGCCTGTGGCATTCCCCCTGCCTAAAGGGAGGGTCTGAAGGATAACTAGAAACCTGGTACTGGAATTTCTAAGCGAGCAAAACAGTTGGCTCCCTCCATATGTAAGCAGGGGTGTAAGCTTTCACAGTGGCAAGGTAAACAGCTGAAGGGTTTGGGGAGCTGTCTTGAAGCATGAGCCTGACCCCTGAGCTAACACAACAGCAGAGGAGTCCCCAGGGACCCTTGTAGGAGCAGATGTCAGTCTGTGGAAATCAGTTTTATACTGATTTTCAAACATCTGCAGAGTGTCTGGTTAATTGCAAGCGGATGTACTTTATGTTTTCCAGGCTACCTGTTGTTAGAGTTTCTGTGTTTGGCTGTGTCTGTACAGAGGTGGGTATGACACAAACACCGATCTCTTTGTGGTCAACATGCCTACAGGTAGAAAGGTTACTTCAGCTGAACCCCTGGCTTGCAATGAATAATTCAGCCATCTACAGACATATCTCTGTTTAAAAATGGTTGACACTCTTATGACTGCCTTCTCTCAGCATCCAGCTATTAAAAATAGCAACAACATATAGTAGTTTGAGCCAACAATATTTACCTGTCCGTGGTTTATAAGAGGTATTTATTGAGTGGTTCCTGATAGGCAACAACCACTGTAAATAAACACCAAGGCCTGTCTCATTCAGGAACAATCATTAAAAATCATCAGTTGACTTGGCCTGAATCATGAATGAAAGATATTTACTTTTGATCTTTCATTGTGTGACACAGTGCACTGGCTCTTTCAGGTGCTGTCACTAAAACGCCACTCTCAGCTCTGACAGCTCTGTGCAGAGAATGTGTAACCTGCACACATGTGATGATGCAGAGGTGTCTCCATGTTAAAACGTGATGTATGCCAATGGCACTGGCCACCAAGCCAAACCCTGCCTTTGTGCAGAACACAGATGGTTTACTCATGGTACTGAGCTTTTATAGAAAGGGCCTTCAGGAAAAGTACTTTTATTTTGTATTTACAGAAAACATGTGAAACAACAGGACTGGCTGCTCACTGTGCATGGATCAAACAGTTCCTTTTCCTGAGCTGCCTGAATGAGGGCAACTCATATCTGGTGGTGCTTAGGGGGAAAAAGAGTGGGTGCTCCCAGGATAGTACCTGAAAGCCACTGGACACAGGATACGAGGGTCTCTTAAGATCCTCTCAGGGCTTCTCACAGGACAAGAGCAATTCTACAAGTAGCATAGTGTGTCCTTCCTCTTAAGCACATCCCGTAGTATTCCCTAAGAGCGAGGAGCTGAGGTGAGATCTATATTTCACTTTGCTTCCAGCTTACTGTGCTCCTTGACCAAATAATATAACTTCCTCATATTTCAGCTCAGCTATCTAAAGAAATGCATACTTACCAGAAATGTGCAAGAGCTTAACTACTGTGCACATTTAATTGAAGTGCTGGTGATGAATACGGTACTTAATTTTACACCTTATATGCATACAGATTTAAACTAACTGCAAACCAATTTTGGGGATAGTGCACAGGAAAGCCTGCTCCAGGAAACACTTTAGGTCACTATTAGGTACTTAAGTTCCTCATAGTTTCTCTAGAAAATGGCACTGTGGAGGTTTCTAGTTGCTGTAGTAAAGGTTGGCAGGAATGAGTCTCAAATACCTACAGCTCGGAGAAATAGTAGCAGTAGAAAGGTTGCTGGTATTTCTATATTTGATAATAATAAAACTAAACAAATTGACAAGATAATAGTTCCAAAATCAGTATAGAAGCACAGAATTCTCTCTCTTATAAAGTTCAATTTCCTATAAGAAAGTTTAAGCCAGTTTCTGCATCTGTGGTTTATTCTGCACTCCTTTTCTGCTCCCAAACACACTCCTCTTTCCCAAGCTGACAGCAGTCCCTCTGCCTCCTACAAAAAGAATGGGGGAGCATCATTCTCCTTTCTCTTAGCGTATTTTACAACAGCTAAAGCAGACAGTAAGCAATTTCTTCAGCCTAATCAAAGGCCAGTGTCTTCATTGATACTTTCCCAAGACGCCGAATGAAGTGGAAGAGTTTTGAAGGCTTCTGAGGTATACATCAGGAACCAAATCAAAACTGCAGAAGGTGCCTTGCTCCTTGTAATATCGATCGTGGAGCCTTTCAGAGGGAACATTTCCAATTTTTTTTTTTTTCAAATAATTAAAGTATAATATTTTACAGCCTGATAAAATTTACAGGGACCCTTGGCAAGTAATTATAGTGCTTCTTTAAAAGAGACCCCATAAAAGATGCATGATTAGAAAGTTAAGGATCTGGATAGAATTACAACGATGTGACAAATAATTTACAAGCGATAAACCATCCCAAGGAGAAGGGGGAGGGTGATTAAAAGAAAAAGGGGGAAAGACACATTAAACTAACCAGTGATGAAGTCTCACAATTAAAATAATAAATTTCCCCTCTGTGTTTAGTGTTAAGGTTTTGTAACTACAAGTTGCTGTGCTTTGGCTAGAGGAAAGATCCTCTTTGGCTAGAAAAGCTCTAGCTTAATGTTGACGTGAGGCATTTCTTTTCATCAAAGGTTGTTCTGAATTTAGCTCAGTAGCTTTCATTTTATTACATGCTCAAGATAAATATTCTGTATAGACGTTCTGCAGTACTAATGATCCCTAAGATTGTGGAACAGTAGCTTGGAGAATTTTTATCTGCCTCCAGATGTTGGCTGAACTCATTTTTTTATAGAGCACATTTATTAGGTTTCAGCTAAAAAAAAGAAAGAAAAAGAAAAAAAGAAAAAAAAAGGTGATGGATTCCAGATCAAAGCATGCCCAGATTTGGGGAAAATGCATGTTTGGATGTGGATTTTAATTCTGATGATGGGGCCCATATTTACAAAAGTTCAAGGGCAGCTTTGACAAAATTAGTAAGGGGGGAGGGGAGAAATCATCCTTGACTTTTTATCACCTTAATCACCACCCCTTATAAAAATATCAAGGTCAAAGAGTGTATTTATCCCAGTCCTAATGATTATTATCAGCACTAGACCTACATCAAGCAACTGTTGCCACCATGGCAGGTGAATATCAGCTGTGCTGAACCAGGCAGATTGAGGCAGGGGGAGCTCCCAGCTCCCATGAGAAGATGTCCAAAATGAGGAAACATATCCAAAATGGGGAAACATATACATGTACACGTTCACACATGTACAAAATGGGGAAGCAAAGTGATACAGAACAGGGCATTGGCCTGTGTGAAAGTCTCTTCACAAATCACAGCAATGCACAGCACCTGATAACAAGGCTCAAATAAGCAGCAGAGGATCCGCGTGGATCTTTCCACTTACCTCTTCCCTCACAAGGACAGCAAGATAATTCATAACCCAATCTATAGGGAAAAATTCATTAATTTTAATTCCTATGTTGCCTCTTTCTCCTGGAGCAGCAAGACCTTCAAAGAAAATGGCAACATGTTGTTCTGTGATTCCTAGCTGATTTACAGAGCATCAGGACTGATTCTCCACCAGATAACCAGTTGCCCCCTCTTTGTTTTAACAAAGGTGTTACCTTTTGGGTCAATCTATATCTTTATATTATATATATTGTTATCTTTTTAGATATTTTTTAGATATTCATGGGGTTTATATGTATATAATTATTTATCTTCTGCTTGACACCTCAAATGAATATCCAAAAAGCTTGAACAACTTTGTGAGAAAGGGACTTTTCTGCCCTGTTAGCACATGAGATAGCCTCCAGCCTTTTTAAAGGTACTGCATTTTTGTCTTCTTTTGTAATTGTGTGAAGTTATAGCCCCAAATGGACACATTTAGTTAGTGGCAACTCCTCATCGTATCATCTGAAATGCTTGATGTTCTGGCATGGGGGATTTTACTCTGGCTTTTTTATATCTAAAGAAGTTTAGTGAAGCAAAATCTAAATCAAGTCAGGTTGAACACCAAAGATGTAGGAGCATAAATTTGACACTGGGTTGATTTTAGTGCGCTGCTGATTTATCCTGCGGTAATTGCAGAATCAAGCACATTAATCAGATTGATTTGTGCACATCTGTTTTTCAAAAAACAGATGTTGATCAGATGAAAAAGAAGTGCAATTCTTCTTACACCAACTGACATAAATCACAAGTCAAATAATTGAAGGTATCTGCAATAGATGCCCATGGCAATGAGAGAAGAATGATACCTGAGATCTCATGTTCCTTAAGAAGCTTGGGTTTGGGGTCACTTTATTTTATTAAATCACTCAAGTGTCTCCCCAATTTCTGTAGTTTATTGTAGCAGAAAGGGCATTCAGTGGTACGGTGAGACTCCTGGAGGGACCTGACCATCTCTTCTGGTACCCTGTAATGGCAAAAGTAGAAAGAGTATTGCAAGATCTTTCCCTTCTGAACATACCTGATAATTCCTCTTTAAACCCCTTTATTGGGGCAGGCTCTAATTTAATCACAAGTAACCACAGATTACCAGGAATTGGAATAAAGCGGATTTTTTGCAAATAAAATTCAGAAAGTCTCTACTTTTCTAGAACAAAATGCTGTGGGCTTAACACCTCCTGAAGATGAACTGAGGAAATGATTTCAAGGCCTTGGTTGTCACTTGCAATATCAATCAGGCTCTACCTTCCCCATGGCCCGAGTGTAGTACAGTCAGCGAATAAAATCTGAAAGAGAGAAACTACAGGAGAAACTACAGAGATTTCCCAAAGAAACTCCTTTTCTGCTTCTCTCATTCTAGCCCTAGGATCCAAACGTTGTAACCTTCTTGCCGTATTCTTGCGGTTTGTTGAGTGGAAAATGCACATGTGTTCAAACAGCTGTATTGTTAGAGGCTCAATCCTAAATGTAGCGCAACATCTGTAGGACAAGGGAGAGGTGTCAGCTGAAGTGTATAAACCTCGAGCTAATGATATGGTGCTGTGTTGACAAAGCCTTCTGTTGAAGCTGAGATTTTCCTCAGCACAGGGTGGCAGGCGGTTCGACATTTTCCAGACGCTCAAAGGGACACCTTCTGTGGGATTTCTCGTGCTCTCCTGCCCGCGCTTCACACGCTGAGATCACTGGGACTTGAGAACCGGCTTCTCAGCCTCTCTGCAGCAGCAGATTGCAAGATCTCGCCTTTTGGGGGCTGGTTGTTAGCACTGTGTCTTCTGAGCAGCTTGAAAGTGGAATTTTGTTACTCTTCAGTCCTTTCTTTCTCTCTGAAGGCTTTGTACGAGGGTGAGCTCAGGGGTAATGCATGCCTGAGGAGCAATCGCTGCAGTCGTGGTGCCACATCCATGACTCCTGAGCTGAAAGGCACCAGTGGTCAGGACAAGGGAATTATGGCCAGAATTGTTTGAATGAGACACAACCGTCATGCCCTGAAGTCAAAAAGCCTCTTTTATATCCAATAGGCAAATTCAAAAAAGATGCTTGTCCAACTGAAATACAAACACATCTCTTTCCTTTTTTTTTTCTGTTTCGTTTTTTTGTTTGTTTGTTTCATTTATTCTCATTGCAAGAACTGGAGAGATACAATTGCAGAGCTAAAAATGCACTTGCTAAACACCAGCTATAGAAGAAAACAAAGAGTAAGCTAACATAAGGACAGTCTTTCATCCTTGGAAACCCATCCTTGAGATGATCCCAGCATCAAAGATGAGCTCTGAGCTTCCCCGTATTCTGGGAATGTTCTGATCCAGGGGTTGGCTCCAAACTCTGTATAAGTGAGAGCCATGTGCTAAGCTCAGATCCAGACTGGAGTCTTCCCAAAATCTGAGGAAGTTCAGATCCAGGGTTTTGGCTTTAGCCCATGTCTAATTCAAACCAAATTGTCATCTCGATTCCAAGTGAAAATGAATCAGAAGGCCTCATCTTAGCAGCTGATGAGATGTCCACACTGCATAATCACCACGTACAGTTTGGCAGCCAGCAAGTACCCTGACTCGGGAATGGAGATGATGGCTGCACCTGCGACTTGCAAAGCTTTCACAGCCCTCAGGTCCTCTCTGTGTGCTCAGCATCCATACCACAAGGGATGCATCTTAAAGGAGGTACTGATTGGGCCCTCTGCAACACCTGGATTTCATCCAGGTTAACAACAAGGCTTAATGTGTCTAGATGAGGAGGACTTTGCAAAACGTGATAACCTCCATTTCTTGGCAGGGACACTTTCCCTAGAGCCAGGCACAGCAATCACTTACTGTGTGCTCCCATCTTTTCACTGCCTCTACTTTCTTGCTGCTAGGAGTCTCCTGTCTGAAGCTGTCAGCCCTATATTCCAGTGTACTGGGAGGACTTCATTGAATGAAGAAGAAGATTCCCTTGCAGCAAGGAGTTCCATGAAGCTGTTTTCACTGCCAGATTGGAAAGGAGTGCATGCCCTGTCTCTCCCAGCTGGGGACTTGCAGTGGGACCATGTCTCTTGAAATGATGGAGGTTTTATACCAAACCTGGAGTGAATGTGTTAAGGGGTGCTTTACTACATCCTCACTTAGATTTTTGAAGCAACCCCTCCTGAATGCCACGCTGGGCAAGCAAAGGATTTCCCAGCCCAATCTCCACAGAGTTGGAAACAGTGATGACTAATTTTGCCATTCTCATGCAGCCCCCAGGAACAATTTCTTCCTTCTTTCATTATTAGCAATATTAATTATCAGCACTGTAGTAATACAACCATAGCCTTGCTGTGTTAAGTACTTTGAAAAGATGCAGAAAGACAGAATGACAAGTTATTCACCCCAGAGTCCAGAGTAGTGACAATTCAGTTGGGCTGCTTTCTTGCAGTAGCAGAGAGGACTCAGGGAGGGATGGAACAACTTCTGCTCTGACTGCCCCTGTTTCCAGTATCTCTGTTCAAAGAAAGAAGTGGGGGAGGAAAGCAGTGGTGTGAGAAGAAAAACACACACTTGATACAGAAATTAAAGAGGGCAGCACCTCTCTGTTTTATTCCTCCTCAATATTTCATCTTTTGTAGAGAGAACAGAATCTGGTTTGTCCAAAATTCTGTTGCTCCCTTCATGCACTCCTAAAATATACAGGACTGAGAAGATGCTCATCTTATAGTTTTAGGGGAGCCAAAGTGTTCTGGGCTGGCAAACAGGCAGCACGAAGTTGGTGCTGAGCTCTGCTTGTGCACAGCACCTTTTTCTGGAGGATAGGGGCAGATTTCTTTAGTGCAGCTGATGAAAAACAGCACAGTTCCCTCACACAACCCTGCCCCACGTTGCAGACATGCACAGCTCTCAGGGCAGAGAAACTCCACCCCGGGAAGGAATTCCAGAAAATGCTGGAATTGCCCAGCAGATTGGTGGAGAGAGAGTTAAATAACTGTGTTTTCTCAGTGCTTTGCCTCCCAGGAAAGAGTTAATGATAAGTAGCAAGGCATAGAGTGGTGTTTCTTATGGAATCACGTGTTGTGAGAATAATGCAAGCAAACTACTTTCGCAACGATGCTGAGGTCACTCGACCACAAGCCTCCAGCTCTATTATAAGTGAAAGAGAGAGAGATACTGGGACAGAATTGTGGGCAAAAGTTCTCTTTCATGGGAATCCTGTCAAACCTCTACAGCCCTTGGAGACACCTGGAAGGAGAGAAGTGTGATAATTATTTTCTCAAATAAGGGGAACTTTTGTTCTTTCCCTCCACCCGCCCCCACCCCATAGCAAGTCAGCAGCCTGTTGTGGTTTTGTTCCACGTGATTCCTTGAAGAGAGACAAAGAAATGCAACATCCTATCGGAGTGAATCACATAACTTGGAAATGACCTGATTCACACGTTTTTTCCATTCCCTGTCGCTGATGTGAATCTTAAAACAAGAAATAATAGGTTCTGATGTTTAGTCTGTGAGCTGTTGGAGTCTGTGCTCCATTTTCCAGCTCAAATTAAGGCAGGAAAACACTTTTTCTTGCTTTCTTTTTTGTTCTTTCTTTTCTGAAGAGTCTTCTTTTCAGACATGGCTGAATGCCTGCACGGTGCAGATGCCCAAAGATATTTCAGGGGTCAGAAAAGCAAAACACAACACTTAAGTCGGTGTGACCCTGAGAGGTGCTCAAGCAGATCTGGGGCCTGGTCCCCCTTGAAATAAATGGAGGAACAGTGATTCCAGGATGCAACCAGAGCCTGACACAGGTTGTGCTCCTGTCTGGATGACAGTAGCTGCCTGCCTTGCTGCCTCAGCCTCTAGCACTTTACAACCCAGACAAGCCCTCTGTTCCCTGAAGGGATCTCACCACTACAAGTCTGGTTCCAGCAGACCCCCTTCCTTGTAGATCTTATTGCTGCTTTAAAAAGTCAGCAACAAGCATCACATGGGGCATTTCCCTGGGACAGGGACTGCCTTTTTTCCCTTTTCATGAAGCACCAAGTGTGGCCTCAGTAAAGAGATACTCCACAGAATAAATAATAGATACAAATAAGAAAATTACATATTTCCATATCTAATTGCATAGAGAAATCTGATTTCTAGTTGCACAGAGAAATCTTCCTGACTGTGACAATGAAAACCAAATGCTGTAGCTTCTTGTGCCTGACAAATTTATGACAAAATTCTGGTCTTCCTAATCAGCTGAAAACTTCCTACTGACAAAAAGGACTCGGGCTCCCTGAAACTAAAATCAAGGTACACAAGAACCTTGCTACAAGAGTTAGTCTGACATAATAATTGGACACAGGATCTGGACATCAAGCAGAGTATGTGCCAACTGCTGCCTTTGCTTATCTTGTTTTCAGTGGCCCATTTAGCCATGCAAATTGACACATATATATTTTATACATATACAAAAATACAACTTTCAAAACCAGTGGGAGCCCCAGTGCTGGCATCTGCCCAGGTCCAGCGTGCCAACTCATGGTTTATTGGAGCCAGCTACACATGGGTGGGCCAGGAAAAGAGGAGGGAGAGAGGCGGGAAGGAGAGCAGCATTCTCCCCACCCCACTTCCCCCTTGCCACCACTTTTTTAGTTTGTTTTATATTTGTCATTATTATATAACTTTGTTTTGAGCTCCCAAAGTTGTTGGCACTGAGTTTGGTAGCAGCCCTGCCTTCCTTCCGTGGAAAAGCCAGAGGGTTGGTTCTGGTTTGGGGTTTTTTTATTATTATTTTGTTTTAAAAGACTTTCTTCTAGGACAAGTACCACATGTTTGGAGCAATAATTGTTCCAGATGTTTTTGAGCTAAAAACCTGGGCCTAAATTAGTCAGAAACTTGGAGAATTTGAGAGGCAGTTTGCAACCCATCTCCAAAGAGCCTTTCTCCCCAAATGGAGATGCCATCTTCCAGATTCACTTCTGTGTCTGATTGACCTTTTCATGTTAGAGATCATCCAGGTCAGTATGGGTAATGAAATCACCAGGTGCTTGCTACAGCCAAGCTATACCCAGGCTAGCTGGCCAGACAGGAGGTGAATGGAGAGACAAGGAGGTAAAAGGGTTTGTGTTGGGGGGAAACAGGCACAGTCAAAAAGGCAGCAGTATCTTGGGTATTGTGACCTACAGCCTAGTGATCTAGGCACGCTGTTTCCTCCTCAGTCATTTTACATCACTGGCAGCCAGAAAGTCCCAGCAGATCCCATCTCTCCAAGGGCACCACTGTAAATAACTTGGCTTGTACTGAAACATTGACATTGCATGGGTAAAATTGAGGTTGGAACATGGGCCAGACTTTTCAGTATTATCCTAAACTGGACACATAGTGGCTGAACTCTGCTATGCCACAGAGTACAGGCTCTTCATTCTGTGATATTTGGATATTCCTCACTTTAAAACTAGGAGTTCTTGTGTCAGTGGATTCTTGGATCCTAGCTGCATGTTTGATTCACATGTTCATCTCTAAAAGAAATAAAACTAAATAAAGATTCATTCCTTTAAGAAAATAAAGCCTACAATGAAGTAATGAATGAAGAGGGCATAACATCACTTGCAGATGACTAACAGTTTATACTTGTGGTTTACACAGCCCCCAAAAATAATACCTGCTGCCTCCCACATAGAGGAACAAAAGACATGTTGGTCTACACCATAATCAGCTGTTGATGGGTTCCCACAGTGTCTGTTGAAAGGCCTACTTCAGTGTAAGGTGAAGCAGACAGCGTGGTTGTGTCTTCTCTGAGGTGGGGAGAAAAGTTTTGTGCCAAATTGCCTTCCCTGCATGGTCAGGTACCTGGGGGTGACAGAGTGGGCATTCTCCAGCGTGGGATGGGATGGCATGGGACAGGATGGGATGGGACAGGATGGGATGGGATGGGATGGGATGGGATGGGATAAGCAGTGGCAGGTAGTTGCATTGAGGGCAGATGGGTTGTGTAAATTTAGGTGTAGCTGGTCACAGTGATGAGACATGTTTAGAAAGAAAGCACTGTTCAGGGCAGCACACAATATACAACTGAAATTCCTTCAGGCAAGCCTGGGGGAGAAGAGGAGTGAGATGGAAAATGCTGTGTCCAGCTCTGTAGCTGACAGTCACAGAGCTTCTGAGGTCTGTTTCAGTCCCTGCTCAGGTCTCAGCGAAGAAGAGAAGCAATAGGCAGCTAAGTACAACTAGTTAAAAGGAACAATACAACTTGTTCAACTTCCCCTTGAGAGCAATGTTAAATGTGGACAAATTATCCAGAGAACCTTTTAGAGACATTAGATACCACCAAGAGGGGTTGGGTTGTCAGTCCTTCCTGCTGTGACAGACTGTGGTGTATGTGGCTCTGGGGACTTATATTTTCATTCCAGGTATTTGTGTTTAGGTTTTTCTTTTTTTTTTTTTTTTTTAAAGCACTTTGAATCACTGTGGGGCTGAAATAACATCAGATCAGACCTTCTCACGGTTCTTCAGTTCCCTGGGAGTCAAAACATGGTGGAAAGACCAGATCTCACATTATTTTTGTGGCCACACAGCTTGTACCCAGGGGAAGGAGCTGTAGAAGTCCATTAAAAAACATAATCATAGATATAAATAATGAGACATTCAGATTAGGGGGGGGGGGGCGCTTCCTGTGGAGTCTGAATACATAAGTTCAGGATCAAAGGCTGATTGCAATTACCTTCCTGGTTCTATACATCTTACCTGCTGTTCCTCAAGCTTTAACCTGTGTGATGGAGATCACCCTTCGTTTCAGTACTAAAACCTACTAACTCAAAGCCAGATCCCATTTGTAGGCAAATCCCTGTGTGAGGCTGATGTGTCACTGGGCCCATGTGGCTCAGGAATACTGAGCGCTGGTGGGTAAGTGCAGGTTCATACCTGATCCTGAGATTAGATCCTTCCATCACTCACATGTTAATGTACAAGCCACATAAAGAAGAGTCTTTGCCCAGCATTGCCACCAGTGGCCTGACCAGCTGTGGTATGTGCCAGCCTCAGCTCGATCCCTCATGCAGAGCAGGAGTGAACACCCTGTGCTGACCCAGGGGATGTCTCCAGAGGTCTAGTGACCTTTTGTTTATGGGCTTTATACCCTGACCAAGAGAACTATCTTTCTGTGTCCAAGTGTCCTCCTAAGTGTTGTTGGGGTGGAATTAATCCCATGAAACTTTAGATATCTGCTGCTGAGCTAATTACCCTGAGTTCTGTGTAGAACTGAGGGGAGACACAAGCATTTCTAGGGTTACCAACTATCTCCTTCTAAAAAGAACATCTAAAGAAGGTCAGAAGGGTCATGCTTTAGCAGTGCTCCTCTCTGCCCACTAATAAAGCCACATCAGCCAGGTAGCTCAGTTGTCTCATCTACACAGAGGCTTACATACATTACTCTGACATATTTAGAACAAGGAGGTACCCAAAGCTGTGGGAAACATTTCCTATACTATGTGACTGAGCAGTGTGGGCACAACGTGTGCAGGGCTGGACACAACATGCCTGAATCTATTGTAATCTGGTGATGTAGACATACCCCCAAGCAGTTTGGTACTTCTTCTGCTTCCCCCTCATGTAAAGAGAGAGCATCCCAGTCACCATGTAGGTGTGCCTGCTTCCCCATCACCTCAGGGTGACCCAGAACCAATGATGTTGTTTGAAGGACAGAAGGACAGGCATGGCCTATTCCTTCTCTTCCACATCCCTGCCCACCAGGTCACCGGGAGCAGAACAAAAACCTGCTGCTTAGGAAAAGCCCTGTGGCCTGACAGACAGATACTACTGCATCCAGCCTTCACACGTCTTTTCATTCAGACTGAATTTCCTTTTGGAGCAGGAATAATCTTACAATGCTCTGTTCAGCTGCTCTTTTCACTTGGGCAGGCCTTGCTTCACACAGGGGAACTACCTTCAGCATCCAATCTCTCATTGCTATTTACACCCCAAAAGCATGCAGGAAGGTGCTAATTACGTAATGGGCTCCCACTAAAAGCACGTGTGTGGGAAGATGTGATGGACACCTGTACCTTACAGGACTGCTTGAAAACAGCTTCAGTGGGGATTTCTAGGAAGAATCGCTGTCTGCTCATCTTAGGTTGAAAGGGGAGCTGCGAGGGGGTTTAACCCTCTTCAAAAGAGCTTTGTTTTCAGTCCTTTAAGTGCTTTGATACCAAATAAAGCAGTAAGGAAGGCACTGAGATGCTTTTGCATTTCAGGTGCAGCCTTAGCTGCACCCCAACAGAAGAAAAAAGCAAGACAGGGGAGGGATTTTAGGTGAAATGGTTCAAATGTGACACTGTAATTTTAAGGCCAGTGTGCACAGATCCATCGCTAGAGAGGAGGGTAAGAAAGCAGAGGCTGAAACAGAACAAAACACCTTTGGCAGTAATTCCCTAAACACCTCCTGCACCCGAGCAGCTAACCCAGGGCTAGCAGCACCAAGCACAGTGTGGTACAGCTGAAGTGGGAACCTTTGGAAGCATGGCATCGTCTTGCTGCACTGGAGCAGTTCAAGGGGTTTCATATGTGTGGAGCCACAGAGAAGCTAAACTTTCCACTGTAAAACAAATCCAGCAGTTTTAATACTGTGTTTTTGCAAATTAGATGGGACAAAGTAAAGAAAGCAGAGTAAATGAAAGCAGGAGTGCCAGAGTTAGATGAGGGAAAACACAAATAGGGAAACATGGAAAAAGGTAAAAGAGGGTTATTGCAAAATTGGAAAAACACAAGCATGAGCCAACTGGAATTGGAAATGTTTGGGATTTACATCCTTTTATAGAAAGTGACTAGAAAAATTTTGAAAGCATAAAGCCTGACAAGAAACGCTGAGAGGAAATCATGGCAGGGAAACTGAGGTAGGAGTGTATCAGACTGAAGAGAATCTGAGGAATCAAAGGCAATTCATGGCAGAGAACATTTCGCTTTCAACTTGTTCCTTTTCAGGGAGATGCCACTAAGCTCTGTAAGGACCAGCCAAGCCCCACCCTTTTGTCTCAGCACGTTCTTTCAGCTTTCAAATCTCATTGTCCCTAAAGACCTAAGTAGCCAAAACCACCAGAAAATATTGGTGTGTTTCTGCAGTTCCCATTTCACTGAACGTGTGAGTTAGTTCAGGACTGGCCCCATTTGTGAAGATCTTACCTTGACCTTCCCCAGGGAAAAAAAGTGCTTCAGCTCTTACAGACCTCTCATTTGGTTTTGCCCTTGGGTTTCATAAGCAAGGTGGCAATTATGTTTTCCTCTCTTTGCAGGCAGTATCTTTCAGGACAGGAGCTGAAGCCATAACTCACTTCAGACCAGCCCATTGAGGAGCCATCTATTAATGAGTTCTGACCTCATAGCCATGCCAAGGTCTCTGAGGTCTGGCTAGGTGTTGGATTATGCTATGAAGCCATCAAATTCTCACTTCTTCTCATTATTGTGACATTTCAAACCACCAACACTTTACATCACTGGTATAAGAAACAAAAAGCAAAAGAGCTGCTCTATTATTAAGCAGCAGTTTGAAGGAACTGAATCAAAAAGTCTTCTTCAAACTCAGGGAAATAACTTCATAATATCTGTTTTTAAGAAACTTGTACTGGAGGGCAATAACCCACTCTGTACACGTGCTCTGATCTTCCCAGAGAGCTGACATGGGCACAAAGACATGCCATGCTGGAGGAGCAATGCAATGGAGGCCAATTTACAGCGTGAAACTGCTGACCATGAGAACCTGACCTCCGTGTGGTACACATTTGGGGAGCTGTTTTGCAGTAGATCTAGTCCAGTACACTAGACTGGAAGCTCAGTAGTAGTTGAATCCCTTTGAATGCACATCTTTTGATTTAATTTTCCCACCAAAATTATTTAGTTTGTACACTTCAAGACTGTTGTGCACACCCAACCTAAGCATAGCCAATGGAGAAGTTTAGGGGTCTCCTTCAAAAGGGCATTATGAGAATGCTTAACATAAATGCATCTATTGTATTAACAGCTGGTTAAGAATGGAACCCAAACACATAGACCAGAAAAGGAAGGAGTCCCATCAGGGTGTGCACTGCAGTCTGACCTGATTTCCAGAGCTACAGAAAAGAGGCTCCTTTAAAAGCCAAAGGTGTGTTTGTGTGAACACAGCCTCATTTAACACGATTGGGTCGTGAATATGGGTATGAATAATCACCTGTCATGCCAACAGTATCTTGATTATATTCCTTACATGCAGAAATGATTGTTTCAGGCCTCAGTCACGTTGTGAATACACCCATGATGAATAACTGTTAATTAATTGTTTCTCTAGCAAAAATAGAAGACAGCTTGGTCTCTTCCTTGTTTATTGGAACAAGTATTTCCATGAGCAAGAGAACTCATGAATTTTGGTTTCTCATGATGTGTGCCATGTGGCTTCCTGACTTACTTGAAATTTAGGAGGGGTACAGCATCAATGCCTTCCTCATTAAGCGTGTATGTGAGAATAGTTTTAAAACTCATTAAACATCGCAGAAGATCTTTCAGACACCTGTAAGGGAGAGAAAACTTAGTCTAGGACTACAACTGATACAAGACTGAGTCTCCTCTGCTCTGTACAGGCACTAGCTGGTATCTCTCCCCTTCTTCACTCCTCTCTCCCCGTTTTCACAAAAACTGAATGAACCCAAAACCTTTGAGACCTCTACTGTTTTATTAAATTTGGTTGCAATTGGCCAATATGTTCAAATGTTGCTGGAGATGGCTGACAGATGGATACTGGGGCAGTGCAAAGATCGCATAAGCTTCTTATTGGTGGGCATGTACGCAGAAAATAAGCTTGAAAATTTCAAGTTTGGGGAGGAGGAGGAGTTAGACTCCCTGTTTCTGGGGAAATAAGCACTTATCTCATTTTAGGCCATGCAGAGATTCCAATTTGAAGAAAGTAACTGTCCTTTTGCACTGAAGCTACACAGATGCTCCTCCATCTGCCCATTGTCATGCCACCAAACATGGAAATGCTTTGCTACAGCCTCTGGCACACTTACTCAGGCTGTGCAGCAGCGGAGCCTTAGCAGTGCCTTTTCAGACGTGTGGATCAAAGCAGGAGGTCACTGCGGTCAGCGAGCAGCCTTGGTTACCACCACACCCAGCCAAAGCATTCTTCCTTCTCCTCTGCTGACAGTCAAGGCTGACTCCCTGCATGTGACTCCCCCACCATCCCCTCCCCACCACAGGTTTCTGGTCTTGCACAACTGAGACTACAGATTGCATGGGCAAATTTGTCACACTGCAGGCCAAGAGTCCCAGTAAACATTTCCCCTTTTCCCCATCCTCTCTCAACCCCTCCACCCAGCACACAAGTGCACCCACCCCTAGAAGCTCTGCTGTGATGTTGGAAGCTTTCCTGGGCCCTGCTTCCTCCAAAGAGCTAAGCAGCAAACATGTTAAGAGAGATTTTGCAAAACCAGAAGGCTAAAGGTTGCCCCCTGGATTTGTCGTGGGCAAAGAAACATGAATTCATTTTTCCACGAGTTTTTGAAAGCTAAGATGAGATTATCTATAATTTAAATAAAAAGAAAATTGGTGAGAAGCAAATAGCTCTTTGGAAAATCCTCAAAATGCAATGGATATCAACAGAATGTTTCTACCACTCTCGGGAAGTACTGCCAGCCCACATCTTTCTGCTAACTCCTAATGGGTCCATTAACTACTCCTAAATAATGATGGAAACCATATGGGTGCACAGGTGGTCTCTCAATAAATACCAAATGAATTCAGTATGATCACCATTAACACAATTAATACCCAGCCAATCTACATTGATGGAACTATTAAAATTAAGCACTACTATATTTCCTCAGTCCCATGGCAATTTTACAATGGAAACAAACAAAAGGCTAGAATTAACTTTTTTTTTTATCATAGTTATTTGATTTTATTTACTTACAGGCAGGTTTTAGGCTTCTGTGTAATCTGTAGCATCTTTGCTCTGTGCAACTTGAGGTAAATTTTGACTCTGACAAGAAATAATTTGGGGAGAACTAATTAAAAGCATCGAACTAAAATAAATGTTTGGTTATTTTAGGGGGGAAATTACACGTATTTGGGTGTTGAAGCAAAGTGCTTCCTACTTTCAGCAGAAGCCTGCAAACATGAGCAATGAATATGAGATTGCCACAGCTGCTCTTTTTATCGTCTACACTGTGAGTTCATCACTGTTCCCTGATGGGACTATTAGTGTAGTTGGGATTTTATTTTATTTTTTTATATTAGTACTGTTCCAGCGTATATGGTGGTCCACACAATTGTCAAAGGAAGAGGAACATGTTCATAAGTGACTTTCTGTAATGAAATGCCTGATGTAGGCCCACTATTGATACGATATTTTGGCTTTTAAAAAGGAAGAATTAAGCTTTTATTTTTTTAGAACCAGGCCAGTAAGCTAGGTTAGTTCAGATTCAGTCTCCATTTTCATGTTTCCCTTGCAATCAATAGCTAAGCTCCCTTGAGTTGAGCAAGGCAGTATCAGTTCCAAAGCCTGTGTGGTCGAGTGCAGGGCAGATTGAACACCCTGGCTTTTATCCATCTTGAGCAACGCCAAAAAAGAGGTGCTTTAAATTTTGCAAAATTTGGTCTGGATGCTGTTTTGCATGAATCACTAAAGCCTGGTTGGTGGGAGAAGATTCGGAGATAAAAATCTTAGATCTTCTAAATCCTAATATAGTGGATCCTGTTCTAGGGGGCAGAGGGATCAGAGAAACACTGTTGATGGCAGCAAAAACTGAGTATGGCAAAAGTGTGACTTGAAATCGGTGCATTTCACCACTGGGGCTTTTGTTAGAAAAGTAATGTTTCATCAGTTTCAGAGGGCAGCTCAATGGGAGTTTCAGGCTTGCTGCAGCTCATGCCAAGCTGGAGAGATTTCTCAATTCACGGGTGCAAGTCCTGTTCTGAAAAACACAAAAGACTCCTCTTTGGTGCCATAATGAATGAGATGGGCTCTTTATTCTGTGGCTAGAGATATCCCAGGACATCTTGAGGTTGGGGATGGACTTTTGGATTTGCTCTGCTCAGCTGAAACAGGATTTCCAGCCTTAAACTGTCCCTGTGGTTGTTGAATTTTTTTTTCCGACTCAGATTGAATATATCTGTCAAAACCAAAAATACCTATGCAACCCCAAACTGCCTCTCGTTACACTTGTGATTAATATTCTCTGTGCCTTAAACAACACACCCTTTTTAAAATTATTATTCATTACACCAGATTTACACCCAAGGAAGATATTACTCAGAAGAATTTGTGTGAGGTTTGGGTAAGCTGTGAGCTTGAAACTTCCCTAAGCTACAGTTCTATGAAATATGTTACATGTGGAGCACAAAGCTCGTTTCACAATTCCTTGCTAACTTTTCCTACAAACTGTCTTGCATATAGATTGCTCTTGAGTAAGTGTTTCTGATTAACTCCAAGTATCAATGCTCTTGTTCTTGAATAGAGAAGTCTGTGTTTCTAATTTGAATAACATAATTTCAAAGTGTATTAAGGTAAATAAGGACAATGCACTCTTGTTCCAGAACGCAAATGCCCATGAAGTTATTCATCAATCTCTTTTTCATTTAAATTCACACTTTACCTTAATTTGTGTTTCAAATGCAGATGAGGCCTTAATTAAATAAAAATTCAGCAGATGGTTTCAAATTCTCTGTTCAATTTACATTTCTTGTACCTTTCTAAATGCTGGACTTTTATCTTTGAAGCCACAAGTATTACCATTAGACCTCTTCTTTTAAACAAATGCATAATAATTGGTAGGCTGGAGCTGTCTATACGGGGAATAAATTAAATATTGATTACCAGTTCTTTAAAAACCCTCAAGTTTATGTATATGTTTCAATAAATACTTGAAACCTTGTCTGAACCTTGAGAGATTAATCAAAACTCAAGTACGTACCAGAGGTTTGGTTCTTTTTCAATTTAACCAGAAAAAAAAAAAATTAATTAAGACTTCACAACAGACTTTACTCCTATCCTTTATGACATCTTTGATCATCGATGGGCCAAATAAGTTAATTTGACAAAAATGCCAAATGACTGGGAAAAAACCTCATTGAACATTTTTGATGTGTAAAAAAAGATGCCATATAGTTCAGCACAGGAGCTGAGTGACTCTGAGTTTGTTTCATCTGCACTTGTTCATTATTAAGAACTGTAAAAAAGTTAATGAGAGTGGCTATTGAATAAGTAAATCTACACCATCATTCTCAGACTGGAAGTATGAAATTATTACGAAAGGAAAACACTGCTTGCCCATCATGTTACCTTTGAGGTATAAAACACATAAAGCAGGTTTTCTTCCCCCATCCCCTGTATCCTATACATCTCCCGCTGCCGATGACCTTACTGGATGCACACTGACAAACTTCGTCAGCTTTTCTCCTTCTCACGTTAGTTTCCCACTCAGCACTGATTTACAAGCCCCTGTATTTCACTCTGTCATACAGGCTTTTCTACCTCGGCATTGCTAACCATATCGCTGTATTACTCAGAGCTAGCTCATAAATTGCTTCCTTTCAACTTCCTTCCTTTGCATGTTGTGTAAGGGGAGCAGCCCTGCGGCATGCCCATAGATGGGGATTCCTATTTTACACCCCGCAGCTATAGATCTCCATCCATCCCTCCCCAGCCCGTGGGCTTTATTTATTTGTTTTGAAATAGCCTCAGCGAATGTGACAATATTTGTGTGTTTCAGCAGCCCCAGGGAAAAAAGAAATCCACCCAGCTTCTCCTTTTAAAGAGATAGCCCCCTCTGACTAACAAAACCTTTAATAAGAAAATCTGCTGATGTTTTGCAGATGTCCCAAAGAGCTGAATGCTGGGTGGGCACAATGGAACTGACAGGTACAGGAAGACGAAATTTGGGTCAGAGAAGCGATTTGATGGCTGCTAGAATTGAATGTGAGAGAGCAGGGTGTCGGCAGGACCCAGATGATGTTTGCGGTTAGGCAAAGATGCAGCATTTCAGTGGTGTGGCTGCACCAGGGCTCTGGTTTATGTTTGCAGTTACTAAAATGTCCTTATTTGTTCTGACTGGAAAAGCATTCCTTCTGCAAAGTGGAAATGTTATCAGCTCGGTTGTCCTCGTGAGATTTCTAGTATCTGTGGGTAGATGCAAGAACACATTTCACAAAGCAAGTTCCTCTTTTGGGATCATGGGATTTGAATTGCCTTCTGGGGCCCTTGATGTTCACAACATCTGTTGGTTGTATGTTTGAAGTTCCAGTTTGGACCTGCTCTGGGCTCAGATAAAAGAGGAAGAGCATGATGTTATACTAAAGGAGGGTGCCTGGCATGAAATCTTCAGCAGTCACTTGTAGCAGGGAGCTGTGCTTCGTCCCCATCTCAGATGAGAAGAAGAACACATGTTTTGGGAGCTCTGGGACTCTGGGCTGCTCAGATGTCCAGATTTCTACTAGTGTCAGAAGTCTATAAAAGATTGGCCTCCTTGCTAAGCCAGGATGCATGTAGCAGTAACCTCTTTGATTTGGTGAGGGGGGCAGAGGAACTCACTGATTCTTGGTGGTAAATTGTTTAAATGTATTGAAATGCTCAGCAAATGGAGAGCTTGCTGTAATTGCAGTACTCCTTGACTCCCAGTTAGCACAGGACAGGCGCACTTGGAAAAAAACCCAGGAAAGCTCCCAGGCAGTTGCTGTTAACTGTGCAGGATCTAGAGCTGGCTGAAAAGCAGGATAACATCCTGCTGCTCCTTGTGCTGTTGGGAGAATCCCAACACTCCGCATGGCTAGAAATCCTCCTCCCTCCAGTGCATTTCTGTTTGGCTCTGTGTTATTTGGCAGCTGAAATGGTTCCTTTTTCAGTTCAGGCTGTAAAGTCATTACTCAGGGATTAGTGCTTTATTCCCTCGGGTTGAACCCCCTGTGCCACTGCTATGCTACTGCTCACCCCAAAGCACCGAGACCAAATAATTTAGCCCCTTCTGCTGCCACTCTGGCCACAGTGATGGGCCACATTACCTGCTGGGGTAACAAATGCATTTTTCATTGGCATCGCTTTCTGTGTCTGACATTTTTTCTTATAATAATTTTTTTTTTAACTTGCCAACACTTTATGCCTTTACAATGTTATCAACTATTGTAGCTTTCGATCACATAAGAGAGGAGGAACCATGGGTACCTTCTTATTTCCAAAAATAAAAGAGGCCAGTTGCTGATACCTTTACAAATTTTCATTCAGCCTTTGCCAGCTGAAATTCAGAGCGATTAAATCTGTATCAAAAAGGAATAGAGAAAAGCTGGGTGTAAACTGATTTTGCTCAGTACAGACCAGCTTAATTTTGGAAACAGAGCCATGAGAGCAGTTGTGATGCCAAGAGAGATTTTCTGAGGTGAAAGCACATACTTTTTATCTGCAGAACTTTTTCTATGATCTCTCCAATGCTGAAAATGTCACCATTTAAGAAAAACAAGGGCAAGGCAGTTGCTTGACTCTTAAAGATGCCATCAGTGCGGACACAGTTAAATTTGCAGGGACCTCTGTTGCAGTAAGAGATTTTGGGAGAGCCATTGATCTATCGAAAAGGGGGAAGTGAGGATATTCACTGCTGGATAAAAATAAGCTACTTGAGCAAGAAATGGCACAGTCTGTTGCGGTTTAGTTTCACGTGACACCTTGAAGAGGAAATAGGGATGACTTAGAAGAGGCAAGGTAGGGCAATGCCCCTCAGAATGGTTCATGTAACTTCAAGGCAACCTTTTTTTTCTTGTGTGCAGACTTTCCATTCTGTACTCCTGGCATGAGCAGAGAGGAAGAAAGGGACGGACTGTCTTGTGCAATTCCCCCATGCATAGAGCCCGTGAATCAGAAAAATGGGCTTTGTTCTGACTTCACACGGACACACTGAACTATCAGCCTAGGCTGGTTCAAATGTTTTTAGCCTAGACTGCCTTATACATATATATATAAGTATATATATGTATACACACAAAAAAACCCTGCCTCTTAACCACCTGCCTTCCTTTGGTTCTTCTAGAGGGGGAAAAAAACCCAACCCTGTTGTTTAGACATTTTGAGTGGGAAAGTTCCCTTAAAGCATGAACCACCACAGAAAATTCTCCTCAAGTGTACGAAAGCATGCCCAGAAGCAGTGAGGACACACGGACACAGCTGGTTCTGGGTGTGGGTTTTACAGAGCGGAAAGGTAAAACTTTCCAGATTGATGGAAACAAGGAGGAAAAAGGAATTGGGAGCTATAAAGATAAAAGCAGTGCTCAGAGACTAATCTGAGCAGCCACACCTGGAAGCCAATACTCTGTAACACTGCGGCATAGACGGACGCTGATGTAAGAGCATCTCAGTGAGGATGAAGTATTCCTCATGTCCCACCAGCACATCAGCAGCAGTATTTCCTATTCCCATTTTCTTTCCGATTTCAAGCAAGGGGGAGGGGCTCATTCTCTTTGAACATCTTTGTCAAGCAGATTTAGTCCAGTGGGCTATTCATCTGCGTGGTTTGTGTGTGTGTGTGCACACGTGTATTTGCCCACATGCAAGCGAATGCAGAAGAGGCAGAGAAGAAAAGAAGGCTGGAGGGAAAGTGGATCCAAAGTGTGAGCTGCCTCCTTATTAAGGATCTACCAGAGACACTGTGTAACTCCTGATAACCTCTCAGATCACCCCATGGTCTATTTACCTCCCTTAGAAGCAAGGAGACACAAACCTTTATACTGATCCCACACATGTTCCCAGCAAACTGCCTTCAGAAGAAAATGCTTTGGGCTTGGCCTGGATGGGCAGCCTCCTGCTCTGCCATTCTCTGGACTGTGAGTCAGCCTTCCCACTGGGCTTCTGGCCTGGCATTAATTAGTTGGCCTGCAAAGGGCATTGCTTAGAAAACAGAAGGAAAATCCAAGATGGTAGTTTGGGCGGCTTTGGGGCAAATGGTGCACGTCTCAAAGATACTGGCCAAGTAGTTAAGCAGTGGCCTGCTGTTTGCAATATCCCGTTCCTCTCTCAGAGCAGTCATTTGCTGTGTGTCTGCTTCTACTCTCAGCTACACCCATGCTGGCCCACCAGAGAAATGAGAACAAGGTTTAGTGCTCTAGGGCTGACCTGTGTGCTTTTTTACTTACTTTTCTGAGTGGATTATCAACCCCAGCCTTTCAAATATGACAAGATGCTAAGAATGATTTAAAAAATACAGAGGGATTTTCCCCCAGTTTGGTTTTTTGGTTTTTTTTTAAAGTTGCATGAATTTGCTTATTGTCTTTGGAATCCACACAGTGACTATTTTGAAGTCCCTCTGTAGCCAGAATACCCTCCTAACTTAATTACTGAAATAAATGAAGGCTGAGATTCCTGTGTAGGTGCAGGACCTGGGAACTATTTAGAACTGCACCAAACCCCACAGCCACTGTCAACACCACTCCACATGCTCCCCAGTTTTGCTCCTGAAACGTGCAGAGCCGGTGCAATTCCTCTCACTGCTCTGCACTGCATTGCAAAATCCATCCTGCAGCCATGCAGCCAACAGACCAGGAGGCTGCAGTGGGAAAGCGCCGTCCCTGGGAAAGCAAGCTTGAACTTAATCCCAGAAACAGGGCAGTTACCTCTGGAAGTTAAACCCTGTAATATCAGCAGCAACAGTTCTCTCTGTTCCCTCAGCCCTGCTCTGCTGTGCCTCTGTCCCCTCTCCATCTGAAGAAAGACAAAACTCTTCACCATTTTTTCTTCTTCTTTTTTTTCTCCCCCACAAAGAAAAACTTGCCAGGTCTGCATCTTTTTCCCTGAACTGTTTCCTCTTTCTAATGTTAAAAGCATATGCTGTACAGCTTAGTTTCACGCTGAGATGTTAACTCTTTTTCAATATTGGTTTTGACACAGCTGTGTTAAAGGGTGGCTGCAGCTCAAAGGGCGCTATGGGACTTTGAGGCGTGGAAAGTGTGTCTGCAAGGACCAGGGCAGCTCTGGTGTGACCAGGTGAAACCAAAGGGTGCTTTGCCAAACTCCCCCACACAGCCCAGCATAAACTCACACACAGGAAAAGTCCCAGCAAATCTTCCCTCTGGGCTCTATGCATCTATTAAAGGGATTGTTAGCCTTTTGCTTTGGCACCAAGGGTTCGTTTGACCACGTCAGTAAGGCACCAGGTTTGAGCAGAGAGCTAGGCGTCTGAGCTGGGGCTCTGCACCTCCCTGACCTGCTTGCTTGGCTTCCAGGTAGGACCTTGCTCAAGCCCCTTTGGCTCAGACCACGAGCAAGAACACAGGCATGTTCTGTGCCCAGCACTTCACACAGTGTTTATGGCCAAAACATTTACAGCAGCACCCCATCACCCGTCTGGGGTGCGTGTGGCCAGTGCTGGAGTCAGGCGCTGAACAGCAAAAGAGGAATGAAAACCAGCAGCCCCAGGATTCCCCAACCCTAGGGAAGTCAGCTCAGTCCTTTTAACACAGGTTGATTCAGCCGTAGATGAAACATTAAAGCTGTATTGGAAATATTTTTCATTTCCCAAATAGATGTTTGAAGGCTTGATTGTTGTTTGGGGTTTTTTCCTCATCTAAATCAGGATGAAAGGGAAAATTTGAAATTTCTTTGCAGATCTGTGATTTAAATATGAGGGGAAAGGCTGGGCCAATTGAACCATTTCTTTTTTATGTTGACCCTTTCTTTTTAAATGACTATACATTAATGTGAATTTCAAACACAAGGCTCATTTCACAGAGAGAATGGAAATTTTGCTTTTTGAAAATGTAGAAACCACACCTATTGTTTTCTTCTAAATATCATTTTAAGACAGGAATCAGAAACCAGCCCTTTCCCACAAAAAGGTCTTATTTTCACTGAATTTGCATTTTTGACTGAAAGCCTTGTTTCAAAGTCTTGAAACTAGATCATGGTGAAGCAGCATTTATATCTAATTGGCCTCAAAGAAGAAGAAAACTCTGTGGGTGGGATTCATCTCACCTACTTATAGGTGTTTAGTCTAAATTATTCGTCAGCAGTCAGTGGCACCTCCAAAGGGCTGTTCTCTCTAAACTGGTCATAAAAAGCACCTAGACAAGTAGCTTGCACTTGATACCCACTTTTTTCAGTGTTTAAAACTAGGTGAGAGAAATCCTATCCTCGCTGTTCACACTCCAGGCTGAGGAGAGGAGCTGAGCACTGCAGCCCTGAGGATTTCAAGCTGAGGCACGTTGGGAGAAGAAAAAGGAGCTGGGTTCTTCATTGGTTTTTCAGAAAAAGCCAGATATTTTTAGGTGACAGAAAATAGAACAGTTTTATGTGGAACAAGTCAGCTGAAGGAACCCTAGTTATTTCCATGGTCAGGTAAAAACTGACAAATCTAGGTTTTTTTCTAAACCTCACTCATGTTCCTGGGTAGAGTTTTTGCAGTTCCTTTGCAATTTATCTCTGATTGCAGAATGATTTTTAAAAAAATTTTTGAACCTTTTTGGAGCAATGTTTATTTTTCTCCTCAGCTGAGTCCCTTTTTTTCAGCAGTGTTTTAAATCCATTTGGAATGCTGCATGCAAGACTGGTAATATCACCTGTAAAATCCCCACGCGTGATCGAAATAACTCAGTATGGAAATCAGAAGTGAGGACAGCAGCACATGCTTTCTGCTTCTTTCAATTGCTACTAAAAGGAATATGCTTTTTTCTTGTGGTTATGCCTGTCCCTTTTTGCAGGGGTATTTGGCTCCTGGGAGGTCTGTGCTCACAGGAGGAATTGCAAGGGGCAGAGCTGTGAAGCCATTAGCCCTTTAATTTGAGATACAAGTCCAATTACCAAGCAAAAATCTGTGGATTTCATTTTGAGACAGCTACACTGGATGAAGCTGTGGTCTCTCACTGGAACGTTATGGAAAGCATATGTAGAAAGTGAATGCAGCAGAGTGTGTGAGGAACAGACATTTATGTGACAATCTCCTAATCAACAAGCACAAAGAAGAACACAGAAAGAGCCCACTGACCAAACTTGATTACTTTGATGAGGAACTCCCTTGAAATTTGTAGGGATAAATGGACAAAGAACAACATTACCTGACAGCCCCCTAAGGGTCTTTGCACACATTTGACCAAAGAAATAGCTGGGGCAAATAAATCTGATGCTATGGTGCTTTCTATGCACTGAGGGTATGATGCCAAAAAAATCTGGGGCTTCCTTATGTATACTTGGAGTTTGATGTGGGATATATTTCACTAAGAGCTCCCAAAGGAAAACAAAAAGCAATTGGTAAACTGCAGAAAGTGGAGAAGAGTCTAATTCTGGTTTTTTGTTTCAAAGAAAAAAGAAGAGAAAGAACATTCCTCTATGTGTAAAACAAAAAAAAAAAAGAAAAAAAAAGGTGTTTTTCTGTAAATGTATCTACTGAAATGAGTGGGCTTTCTATTGAATTTATTTGGACTGCTCTTGTTTTCCATCACAGCCACTTTGTTCACAAGTCCTACAGCTGCTCGGCACTCAGAGGTGTGGCTCTGTTCCCATATTCCCATTTCCAGCAGGCTCTACTCAAAAGCAGGAAGATTTCAGCACCCCAGAGCAGCTGCGTGTCCAGTTGCATTGCGCCTGTGCTCCCCACCAACGTGTGCAGATGCACAAAGGGTAACCCCAAAAGGGTCATCTGTTCTCCCACTCGCCCCGTGCCCAAGACTCAGCAATCAGTGTTCCTGCTGAAGCATGGGGAAGGGCTCCAAAAACATTTTGGTCCAGTGCCGAAATCTTTCTTATTCTATATACCAGCATGTGAAATTCCTTATAATAGTGGTGCCAGTTCCCTCTGAGCTGTGACATGGTCTGTGGGAAGGCAGCCGAGCAGCCCTCTCGCACACAGGAGCTGATGTGGGCAGAAAAGGGATGGAAAGTGAGTGCAGGCAAAGAGACCACAGCCCTGGGCTTCTCTGGTAGAAAGACTTACTGGATTCCTGCCCTACTGGACTACCAGACACCAGGTCCATGCCTAAGTGTGACCATTGCCAGGAAACTGCGGAGTTTGAAAACCAGACTGGTTTAGATTGGTGTGATTCTCCAAACAAGTATAGCTGAAACGCTGATCTGCTCATGAGCTTGGAGATAAATGCATAGAGAAGAGGGAGATGCCCCAGAATTTAATTGAAAGGCCCCTTTATTAATATATTTTCTTGACAGATTATCTTTTGAAGTGTGCCTCTTCAGCATGCATGCAAGGATTTTATTTCCTAGGAATGAGCTTAAAGTCCATTTGATTTTCAGGGCAGACACACGATTCCCATTCATGTGAATGGGAAAGATTCTTCTACATCAAGGGGTGAACAGACTCAGTAGAGATCTAGACCCCTGATGTCCTACAGTGGTGGGAGCAGGTGAGTCAGGTGGGTCAGTGTCACTGCTGTTCCCTCCTGGCTTATCAGCTTTCTGGTTCTACTCCACAGCATGGTTCTTGTCGTGGTACAAGACTGTGGTGTGTTTTGGCATTGCATTGTATCAACCTGACGGTTTGTTTGGGGGTTGTTTTGGTTTCTTTCCTTAAGGATCATAACAATTATAAAATCACAGACTGGTTTGGGTTGGAAGGGTCCTTAAAGATCATCTAGTTCCAACCCTTCTGCCATGGGCAGGGACACCCATGAATATCTTGGTGAGCCAAAACATGAGGGGTCAAATCTACTAAAAACGGGACTGCCTCCTAGAGCAGAGCCCATTGGTGATAAAGGCAAAGTTACATGAGTTTGAGACCTGGCATGACCTACTTACTAGGCAGAGTTATGAGAATCCATGTTAGGACAGTTTGTTTTTCAGCCTGGTTTCTCATGGGAACGATGCTTATGCAACCGTACTGTCTGTGCATCTGTGTCTACATCCTCCTCCCCTCCCCAATAACTTTTGGACTCATTGCTCAATTTCAACCATCTTCCACAGGGTAACAGAGTTTTCAGGGGTGCTGTGGTCCTGTGAGCATTAGAAAAATCAGTAGAGGAGTCTACAGGTGTCCACTGTGCCAGCAACAGCTGCAGCAAGAGCTTGTGAAGTTTTGGATATGAGAGCCAAAAGAATAGGATGGTGGGGAGCAGCCTGCACAAATGGCCTAACGTGTGTAAAAACACTGCTTAATTCCTCCCTGAGAAGCCAGGAGACAACGCTCCTGGCAAACTAGACTTTGGCAAATGTGGACACCTCCTTAGTGCTGGAGCAGAGCTGGTGGTCAATGCCACGGTCACATTGCTGGAGGTGGATCCCACACAGCACCGGACTACCCAGCATGTCCCACTTCTCTTTTGATACTGTGAGCCTCTCAAAGCCCATCACCTACTTCATTTCTCTTTCTGTGAAACAAAACTAATTTGAGAGGTGCCTTTTAAAGCATGCTGGGTGATGGCAGAGAAGCATACCTGCTGAGATCTGGTGCAGTAAAACCAAGGTTACAGGGGGTCTCGGATGAGGAGCTCCACTGGGCTCAGGAGCACGGACCTGAGCCAAAGTTTCCTCTGCTGGGGATATGAGCGATGTGATACTTTTGTCATCATAGAACTCACAAACACAGGGTGTGGGTATCAGCACGTCTCACTCAGATCCAGCAGAAGTCTTTTTACCTCCCTGTCTTCCAAAAGATTCTTCGCCAGTGCTGCCATGCGACAGCTGTTAATTACAGGGGAGGAAATAATGGACCCATAGACTTCACAGAGAATATTCAGTATAGGTAAAGCATTGAATGATATGCAATTAAAACACTATATATCTAACCCCCAAGAAATGGTGAGTTTAGAGAGGTACCACTTACAGCCAGGAGGTGATAATGAAATGCCTAGGTTGCAAAGGCATCATTTCACTGTAGCATGAATGTATTAAAGATGCTATGAAAGACACATATTGTTATACGAATATTCAGGGAAAGACACTAGATCAGGAGAACGCCTTGGATTCCTGGTTCCACACTACATGCATGACAGCTTCTTTTGGGTCATAAATAACAACAGAAGACACATGATTATTTTCGGTGATTCATGTTCTCCTTCACATACATTCTCCTTTATTTTGGAAAACTGTCTTGTATGCATGCCAAACAGATGAGAAGAGAGAATGTTTCCATTTGTTTCATTGAAGTTTCCTGAAAGAGTATGAGGAACTAGTATTTTAAACATTGCATAGTCAGATTTAAAAAAAAAGGTGTAATTAATTAGTGTGTTCTTTGGAGCTAGTGTAGGGAAGACAAGTCCCTTCTAGGACATAATCCAGAACTGTGATGCCTCCGGAGATGGGTGTCAGCAGGCTGTGGGAAAAGATAATCTCAGACTGCTAATTTCTTCTAGAGCAAACTCTGGGAAGTGAAGGGTTTACAGTAAAAGGCTACTTGAATCTCTCAGGCTTCTCTGTTGTACCTGTCTGTGTCTTCCTAACTTTAGAAACTGCAGCTAAAGTTCCAGGCTGCGTCCCATTTGGGATGATGAACACCTCAGTCAAAGCTAGATCACCTGTAGATGCTTCTCCTCTTAAAACTCTTACAATAAAATTACTCCCTCCACTTGTGAGTGTCGAATTGCTCTGATAGGGGCTCTCTTCTCTTCCTAAGTTGTGCAGACTTGGTACAGTGCACTCCAGATTGTTTTCTCTACTTCCCAACTGGTGCATCTCCTTTGAAGTCAAAGGAGCTACTGTGATTTTAGCCCCATTGAGATACTCACTATGGAAGAAGTATATAAAAGACTACAGCTCACAGGGTGGGAGCTGCTGGTTTCCAGTTTCTCATTAATTTTTCACTTGTCTTTTATTTCAGTGGGTCTAAATATGCTCCACCTTTGGCACAGACACAAATGCTATTTTTTTATGTGGTTCAGTGGGAGGAATGGTTTTGATCATTAAAAGCAAAGCAAAAATTATTTCAAGCAAAATTCCAGAGCCTCTTCTGCATCCATTTATCTTTCCATGGCTTCCTTAAAGCACTGCCTACTTACTCTCTGGGGATATGTGCTCCAACTGTGTTTCACCACATTTACAGGAGCAGTCACATATGACCAAGGCTAAAATTTAACCTTAATTGCCCACAGGCTGTTGCCATTGAACCCTATTGGCATGTAAGGGTTTAAAAGTGTTGAAATGAGCCCAGTAAAAACAATAGGCAAGACAAAACCATATTTAGTTGCAAACTATCTTTAAAGATATTAATATGCTAAAATCCAAGTGATGAAGGCACACATCTCTGAAAGGAATGTGTAATTTCCTGTAATCATCTCCTTAAAATATTCCTGATTGGGACTTTGAAGCAGTCAAAGAAGAGAGGGGTCTCTGGAGAGCCCACCACTGAACCTTGCTGAGACAGGGCTTTGGAAAGTGAATCACTGCTGTGTGACTGGATCCATGCCATACGCCAAGGATCAATAAAGTTTTATGTACCTTACTCGCAAGCCTCAGGTTTTTGATTCCAGGTGTTCACATTAATCTGGGACACAATGGAAGGAAGAAGTTGCTATGGTTGCATGGAGATGGCAGCACAATCTGGACTGGCTTTAGTCAGCAAGTGCAAGAAGTTTAATTACCTAAAATAATTGCACTTCTTGAAGCCTTTCATGCTGTTTGCTTAAGTCCACTGAGCTCTGATACCATATAATTGCTCCAGATACCTGAGTGCCTGGGGTCTCCAGTGGTCAGTAACGTTATGCCCTATGAGGGAATCTTTGTGTTTGTGTCCTACTATCCCATCACTGGCAGAAGTCAAAAAAATTAACCTAGGACAATGGTACATAAGAGCTCTTCAGATATGAATTTTAGAAGCGTGTGATCTCAGACAATAAAACTAGCCCCTTAGTTCTTAAGGACAAATCCCTCTTAGGGACTGAAGAGTTTGCATGTTTTTGTAGGTTTAGGGCATCATTTTACCCCCAGGGTTGCAGAAATTGTTTAATGGTACCTGCAACCATTAGAAGTGATTACAGCCCTCAGACTGTAGTAATTGGGGACCACAGTTTGTGCTGTGAGTGTTGCTCTGTGGAGCTGCCCTTTCCAACCATAACTCTTCAGCTGAAGGTTACTGAGAGCCACCTCCAATCTCCATGATGATTCCCCTCTCTATAATGCATCCCTCTTTGTTTCATCTGACATTTCTGTCACCTTGAAGAAGCCTCATGGAGAAGGGGCCATGAGGTTTGGATGTAATTGGCATATGGATGGAGCTTAGGTTTTTTAATACACAGTTTTTATAAGACTGCTTTTATGTTTGCCTTTGCTCTTTGATCTCCACTTGAAAAACGTTTTTCATGGAGTTTGTTTGAAAGCACAAATAATCACTTACCACAACTAAGGGCTAGCAAATAGTTCTAGAAAAGAAAGAAAACCAAAGAGAATCCATGAGCTGACGGAGATGCCTTGAAAGATGTTTTAGAAACAGCTTGTAACGGCACATTTTGCAGGACTGTTCATCAAGTTAATTCTCCTGTTGCATGTGCATTCTTGGATGTGGTAATAACAAGGAGGGTTGTAATGGATTTCTAAAATGGGAGTGTTTTAATAGATTTTAGTAAATTACATTGTATTCAATACTGTAGTGTTGTGATATGACACACTGCAATGAAAGATAAAGTCACTTGCAGACATAAGCTGTGGTTCAAAACTAAATATGATGACTCCCATGAAAGATGAGATTTAACTACTTATGTCTCTGAAAATGGAGAAGCCCCCCAAAAAAACCGATAAAACAGAGCTACTCTGGTCTGATAGAAACAGGAGCAGCCACAGTGGATGGGAAGAACTATTCTGGCCTTTTTTGGTGCATTTGTAGAAAAAGCCACTCTTGTCATGCTAGATGAGCTGTAAATTGAGGTACTTAATGGAGAAAGTCCTCCCAGGGTGACTCAGCATGACTAAAGGTCCCCAAAGCCCTGAAGCAATCTACACGTGGGGAGAAAACTGTCTTTATCATCTTGCTGATCTTGTGGATCTCCATCACAGTAACGTGGGGTACAGGTGTATGGCAGAAAGCTAGCACTGGGACAGGCTTTCTGCCCTCTAAAATCTCTCGGGTCTCAGAGAAATCCCCCTGGCAAACACACCCCAAAATGCAGAATATTTTTAAAATGTTAAAAGTCAATTCTTTCTGTCACTAACATTAAAATACTCTAATGTAGACTGGTTAATGATGGCGCTTCATGAAATAAGACATTAATCTCCACTTGTAATGCAAGAGCCATACAACTTGCTTCAGCCTTAATCTTTTATGAGTTATGGACTCTTCTGTGATTCATAAAACAAATAAATCACACCTCTAAGGCTATCATCTATTTATTACTGCTTTTTAAACGTTCAGGATAGTATAAAAAGGTTCTCTTTTGCTTGCCAAAAGTTGTCAGCTACTGGGTAACATTTGGAAACCAGAGTCCAGATTCTGCATACAGCTGGACATAGGTTTTGTCTTTGTTCCTGAAGACAGCCAGCTCCACAGAAGTGCACTCATGGGGCTGGGTGTGTGGATTTCATCCCGTGCTTTCAGGCTATGTTTATAGCGACTGAGCCAGCTGACCTAAAAGACAACAGAAAGCCCCTGGCCTTCCTTTATAGAAAAAGACAAAGGCTAATCAGTAAATTGGACTTGCCAAGTTATGAAACCACAGGGAGAATAAGGGAAAAGAATAATTTGGAACAGCAAAAATCAGAGTAAAACAAATATTCAAATTATTGGGAGATCTACTGAAGCCAGAAATCACAGTTTCACTGGTACTTTCCCTCTATCACGTTCTGTGCTCATTTCATCATTACTCTCTTTGCAGTGGAACCATAACCCTAAAGTCTACATAAGCAAGCTGGCAGCCCAGCAGACCTGGGAGGGGGCGGGGGGTGGGGAGGAGGGGGTGGTGTTGTATGCAGGCTGGCAGCAAACTTTGCATCAATTGAGAGAAAAAAAAGGTAAAAGCATCTGGTTTTAGGAACCTCCAGTGCCCCCATTTTTGAGGACAGTCCTCCTGGTCAGCTCCCAACCTGCATCACGAGGTTGGCAGTCTGGCTGGTTTGGCTGTTCCAAATCCTACTGGTGTCAGTGGGGAATGAAACTCACTCCTTCCACCTCCTGCCTACAAAGACCCCAACAACTCCCATGGTAGCTGCTGACCTTGGCCTTAGATTTCAAAATCTCAGTGACCCAGAGGAATTGCTGGAGTAAATAAAGAAAATAAAACAAATGCCTCTACACAGCAGAAGGCATGAAGTATAATCCCTTGAAACCACACACGTATTTTTTGCTCATGGAGGTTTATGGATATAGGGGTGTGCTTTTGAGCCCTTCTTCATGTTTGTCTTGTCTGTGATTTGCTTGAAGGAACTGTAAAAATACAGATCTCCCAGGGCGCTTCTTGTAAGTTGTAATGAAAGCTTGGTTCATCCTAGCTGTGCTACAACTCCAGCACAGATTGCATTACTTCAAACCTGGGTCTGAGGACTCGAAGAAAGAGCACAGTAATTGCATGCCCCTTCCAAGAATACTAAAACCCATATAAAATACTAACCAAGTGCAATCTCCTGATTTCTCTTCTCATATGCCACATATTCCATTAGACAGCACTCAGGTCCCGTGTCTTATTTGGATAGTTTCTTTCTGTGAAAGGCAGGTGGAATTGGAAAACTGGAGGTCAGTTACCCAGGTGATGCAGGCAATATTTTCTGCTCTTTTAGGCAAACAAACAAAAAGATTTTTCTCTATAAAAGAATCCTACAATAAAAGAAATTCAAGAGGCACGCTAGTAAAACACAGTCCTTCAAGAAAATAAGCACTTGCCCAACCAAAGAGGAGGAAAGGCAGAATTAGGCAGGGTAATAAACACTCCTAAATCTCAGGACAAGTAAGTGACCACTGCTGATTTATTTCTCCTTTTGGGTTTGTTTATTTTTTTAAGAATTGAAAGTTCTTTGTATGCAATGGTGTGAGAGTGGTTGCAACTTTCATTTCAGTTTGCTTTTCCCTTAGAGATGTTTCCACACTCCAAGGCAGTGGTAAAGCTGTCTAGGGGAAATTTCCTCTATAGGTGCTGCTCAGTTGTATTTACAGAAAGAACAGAAGTTAGGCAACGCTCGCCTTCAAGTCCCTGCGTAGACTCACATGCTTTAGAGTTAGAAAATGAATTCTAATGCAGCTCCTTGTTTTCAAAGGAGCAAAATGAACAAGTAGAAAAAAACCTTGGTCATTAATGACAGCAAAGCTTCCCATGAATGATCACTGTAGCATACCTCAGGTTTCTAAAGCAGCTGTTGATAAATGACACCAGAAGGTGTCTTTTGGCGAGGAAAGCTGCCCATTTTCATAAAGCTTGTGTTCTGAAGCCCCTGCAATTATATTACACTGCTCTTGCACCACTCTGTGGAATTTTGCTTTTTATTTCCTACAGCTTCATGCAGACTCAGGCAGTTTGGCCTCTTTATTAAACATAAGCATCAATCTGTAAAAAGTCTCTTGATTGTCTAGACAAGTAGTTGTGAAAGTCAGCTTTGTTTCCTTGACTGTGTCCCTGGGGATACGGACACTGCTCCTTCTGTTCTCATCTGTCAATGTTTTTCAGCCAAAATTTTGGATTTCCCCCCCCTCTATCTGCCAATTATCACTGATTTGGAATCCGACAGGAAAAAAAATGTTTCAGTGCTGTTTCTTAATACTTTTTCTTTTTTTTAATAAATAAATGCCAGCAGCCCGGAGCTTATGAGCAGCCCTTCAGTAATAAAAGGATGTACACAGCAGGCAGTGCTCAATTTGCAAAAGAAAAACAGATTAACATTTCAGGTTTCTGAGGGCTTTTTGTCAACAACAGTACATTTAAAAACATCAATCTAGTAGTAATTGCATTATCAGTGCATTCTCGGCTGATTCTTTGGCTGATGCCCTTAATATCATGGAATGGAGAAGTAGATATGGGAAGTCTTTTAATATATATAAAAAGGGAAAGCCTCCTAACAGTCGGGTTGATTTGACTGTATATAATGCCCATTTCTGGGACTGGAACGAAGCGAATACAAAGGTAGTGGTAAGGGACAGAACACCCACAGGCAGACCTTCCACAGCACAAAAACTGCTACCAAGTCCTATTCCTGGGCACTTTTACACAAAGTACATTGTAAGCTAACAGTGAAAAAGAGCACTTTAAAAAAACCCCACAAAAACCCCACAGAAAAAAAAAACCCTCAGGAGAGACTTTAAGAAAACATCATGGGAGTATCATTCACCATTTCTTTAACAGATGCTCACCAGCCTCTTTTCAGGTATAATACCACTGATTGCATCCATGAAATGAACAACATGGAAGCAGACGTTGCTCTCCTTCTCCAAATTCTCTGTGAGTTCTTGAGAGCTATCAGAAACCCTGTAAGAAATGTCCTGAATGTGGAAGATAATCAGCTCCTGGGAGGGTGCTGCTCCTAAATAACGCTCACAGAGCGCCTTCCCCGCCAGGCTCATGGCTGGGTGCAGCTCTTCCCTTTGGAGAGGTTTTGTTTTGTACAAATAATTACTGGGAATTACAGGGGAATACAGAGAGGCTGGTTCCACACTGCACTGGGCAAAGGCTTGTGTGGTTTCTCATGTCCTTCTTAGATAGATGTCCTAACTGCTGGGTTTTTAGCTCCTCTCTGGGTGCCACTCACCTGCTGAATAGATGCTTCTTTTAACATTTCAGCTACTTTTGTAGTATATGAAAATAATATTGAGTCTGATTTTATGCTAATTCACATAGACACATCTGATAATTCTGTCTTATGTATATTTATTAGGGCTTTTTTTTTTTTCTTTCTTCCAACATAATCAGATTTGTTTTAAACTCAAAGGTAAGTTCCTACACCAGTATAAATCAATGTAACTACATTGATTTCAAGGATTGCAGCATCTTTCATTAATTCCTATTGCCAGAAATACTGTAGTTGTCTCTGGAGAAGAAGATATATATTTTTTAGTGCATTTTGATTTAAATCACAAAGAAAAAAGAAACTTCTGTGAAGAATTTAATTCTGTAGCATGCCATTAACCATGCAATTAAGGCCTAGTGGTGTTAAATGATCGATACAATAGAATCTCAGCCAGCCACCTCCAAAGATTTCTTTAAGTCCTTTCCCTATGCAGTTCCCACTCTGTCTTGACAAAAGAGAGCCCTGATTTTTGCACAGGAGACCCTGATATCTTTGTTTACTTACTAAGAAAAATGTGGTTTCCTTACTTGGATGTACTCCTTTAGCAACCTAAAGAACACATTTCCAGGTAAAACAACCCAAGTGACAGTCTTCCTCATGCAGATTCAACCAATCACCCCAAAATAAATTCTAATTATATCTCCCATCTTTTATTGGTCTGTTTGTGGCGAGGGTAGTCGCATGCTTTCTCTGAGCTGTAAATTAAATATACAGAGGGAGAAAGAGCATTAAAATCATGCAAAGTGTTTCAATGTTAAATGGGAAGTTATGTCTTTAAAAATAATTTCTGGTGCTAAGGTGTACCTGTGGTGTTATATACATCTTTTCCCACTTTACAGGGAGTTCCTAGTGAGTGTACTTCTGTAGCTTCTCTTCCGTGCATGCAAAAAGCAGTTCACATGAAACTGATCATTCTCTCCAGGGAAAGAGAATCACTGCCTATGGCCAAAATATGTTTTATTAAAAACAGAATCTTCCTTGTCAGGCCACATCGCTCCTGCTGAACTTGAGAGATGCCAAACAATGATGTCAGGTTTGCCACATGCTGATAATGGCATCCATGCCTGGTGCACAGATAAAGCAGCAAGAGCACCTGGCTGGTGCCTTCCTCTGCAAACCAACATTTTCTCTTGGTTTTGTGTGATAAGAAGGCATCGGTGCTGGTGATTGAAAAATGCTTTAGAAAATGAGGTGCTGCTCTTGATAAGAGCAACAACCCTTCACAGGTCTGTGGGCTGCTGTGTGATGGAGAAGAAGAGGAAGTTCAGAACCTTCAGAAATGTTTTAGATACTTTTAAAGTGCTAAATGTAGCATATATGCACTTCCCCTTTCCATACTGATTGGCCATCCGTGCAGGTCCCAGCGCCTGTGGCACTCTGTTAGCTGGGGCATCTCCCAGCACATCCCCTCCTGAGCCTCCAGACATCTGGGTAAGGCAGACGGACGGCAGACACGGGCCGAGAGATTCTGAGTCTCATATTTGAAAGGAGGAAATAAGGTAATGAAAAGGAAATCATAATCTGGCCCTAAATTAATTACTTCACAACACATGGCACTAAAAAATATATATTCCAGTAAGTAGATGGCTGTGCAGCTATATCCTGGAATAGGTCTGGTGTTTAATTTTTCTGTCTCCCATTTTCATTCCCCCACAGCCCCCTTTGTAGCTTTGCATTGCTACAGCACTTTGTAACTACACTGACTGCGGTACCTGCAGATTCCAGCACAGCACTGGCAACCTGTCCTCCTGTCCTCTCTACCACGGCTGGAACAACAGCTAAGCCTGAGCTTGATCAGCCATTGAACTAACTCCCTGTTTAATGCAGTTCTTTTTCCTTGATGCAAACAATAGTGGAATCATGAGAACATGAAGTGAAACCAAGATAAGAGACCTCAGGCCACCACAGAGCCTTGGACACTCTAGTTTGGGAAAGTATTTTCCTGACTCCTGTCTAGGTTTATACATATATATGATGTCATATCAGCTGGCATGCTGACTATCCCATGTAAAGAGGCATTACTGCTCCTTGAATTCAATGAATCAACTTTGCATAGGAAAGAAAATTTTATTTCATCTGGTTTGCTCTGTTGGGGTCCATGTTTCCAGTCCCTGGAGCTAAAACTGGTGAGTGACTCAGCTGTCAGTAGTCTTTGAGTTGGAAAACTGGTTCTATCAGAAAGTTTATCCAACTCGAGTGCTTTCTCTAGGAAAACTGGACTGTTCTGGGAGTGCTAGAGAAAGAGAAATATTGGGTTAAAGTTCCACAAAGAATAGTCAACATCAAGAGCCTAAGTTGCTATTCATTTTTCCTTTAGTGCCTTTAACCTCAGGATAATAATTAGAACCATAATGTGGACATTAATTATCACAACACACATAAAGATCTAAATAACCCCATTAAGTAGACGTATTTTACAGCATGCCTCATACCAGTTCCTAAGGAAAGGGTAGGCGGGGCAAATCTCCAGGGGCTCTGTCCCTGCAATCTAAACCATTTCCCAGATCTCTGTGCTGGATATTTAGCCTAACGTTTTTGGCAGTCTTCTGGCAACTTTTAAATCTTTACAGGTGCTATTACTGAGGTGCCAGTTGTCATGGAGAACAAAATAATATTTCACAACATAAAAATACCCCATAATCATTTCAGGTGGTTGATGATATTGCTGCTAGGCATAGTCGAACTCTTCTTCACATCACTGGGGACTGAGGTTTTCCCTCTGCTCCATGCAGCCCAGATATAATCCCTTCTGATTAGAGCCTTTTCTCTTTGATGCTCCCCTTTGTCATCCACACACTGGGAAAATTGCTCTGTATTGAGTTACATGCTTTGTGCAGTTTTGTGTAGTTGTCTTTTTTTAACCTGGAAGCAAAGCTGTTTGTGCCTGAGCAGCAATAGGATTCTGACTTCTAGTAAATCTTTGATTAATGAAGCCCAGGTAAACAGATTAGTCATTAACCTTTGCTTCTCATGATAAGATTGCTTATTGATGTAGAGTAGTTGTGCTGCTCCCATGCTGCCAAGGATGGGAATCTCTTTTTCCTTCAGACTTCAAGAATCTTCCCACTGTCTAATGAGACCTCCCTTTTTTGGATGGGTGTATTAGAGAGCTGCTGCCTCTGCAGGGAATCATCTATTTCCTATGGGATCTCTTCTCTTCCAGAACACTTGAATACAGACATTGACAGGCACTGCCTAATAGTAAAGTGTATTATTCACATCTCCTGCTCCATATTTTTGATAGACAAATGTCAGTGAGGGCAACTCAGCTGAGGCAGAGGGGAAATGCACACAAAGTGAGACAAGTCTGAAAAAAAAATAAGGTGCACTGCGAAGCCATGACTGTGTGGGACATCAGCAAAGGCCAAATCTTTGATGACAGGGCAGGGAATCACCACATAATATCCATGTCTGTAGACAAACAGAAGGCTGCTTTAAATCCATTTAGAGCAGGGTTAATTCTGGGCTCTTTATCAGGTGTACAGGTTTCCCAAAATGAGCAAGAGCAACCTAGGAGCTGAGGGCCAGAAGAGAACCAGGAACAAGTAGCCTTTTATCCCATCCAGCTCCAACAGGTCTTTTTGCTTGTAGTCATACCACTAATAGTCTCTGTGAAGGAAGCAAATGACCTTCCATCATCAGGTAAGGAGAGTTACAGATTCAGCCATTGAACAGAAAACTGCTGGGCACTCCTTTGTGGCCTTCACTGCAGTGCTGCTCATCTAGGTAGGGTTGGCACCCTCCCTGACTCCCAGAGCTAGCTCCACCAGTCCCCATGGGCCTGGAAATTCATTCACCGGAGGAATTGAGATAGATCCAGGAAAGGGTCTTGTCTTTACATGATCTGCAGGTTTAAGTGTTGGAAGGTTATGTAGGACTGAGGAACAGAAGTGGCTTATGCCTACTTGCAGCCAACAAAAGCCGAGGGGAATTCAAATTACACACCGGTCTAATTCATTGATCTCTAATATAATGGATGCTCTTTAAATCTGCAGACATATGCACTGTCGTTCTGAATGCAAGGAATTACAAACAGAATAGATAGTTGAAGCTTCATGTTTTCTAGCTGATCAGCACATTGAGCTTCATGCTTGCACGTTTTGCATCTTGTAAACCCATGTCTTCACTCCTGCTTTCAGTCCCACGATCCCCTGTGCGCACAGCTATTAGCAGATGGAAATCTAGTAACCTGATCTGTAGGCCCAGTTGGGTAATCAAACATTTAATTGCTAACAATTATCCATTAATGCTTATAAATTAGGTTGCCAAACTACTTCTACAGACTACAAATATTTGCATCCTGACTTGTCTGCAAAAATTGAAGATGCATGTGAAAAGCCATAGCACAGTGACCAGGGCAGCCATTTTCATCTGGACTCTTCAGAATGAAGCAAAAAATGCAAACATTTGCTGCATCAGAAAAGTAACCAGGAAATTAAAAGCTGAACGTGAGGTAATGAAAATCAGGTCCTAAGTCAAATTCAGCCTTGCTTAATTTCTTTCTTTCAAAGACCCTTCTTCCTTTTCACCCTTCTGTCTTCCTTCTTCCTCTGGGTTTCCTAGCACCTTGATTAAACATTTATCCAACCTGAGCAATATATATTGGTCCAGAGGGCTTATTTTATTCTGAATTACTTCCTGGTACTAATCATTATTTTTTATGACCTGTCAGGCATCTAGGAATGCTTGTTTATTAAAATAAAGCATAATAACATAATCATGTTTCAGGTAACACTTTAGAGCTGAACGTGTGCTTTCTACTAACACTCCCAACTAGGAGAGACTGTAACCTTCTCCAGTAAGAGCAAACTGTGTTGCTGTGCAGAAAATGTAAACCTATTCTATAAAAAGGTTCCAACTCCCATCCTGTTAAGTAGGTTTTGCCTTTTTATAATTGCTTTCTTCTACTGTCTGGTTTATTAAAGTGATGTGGTTATGATCTTGCCCATGTGACCTCTCTCTTTGCTCACAAGGGAAATGTGAGAGTGGTATTGCAAGCATTGGGACTTCAAGGCTACATTTAAATTACTAAATTCAAATGTTTCTGGAAGTGTTCCCAGGACTAGAACAAAACTGTTTATACAGTCAACTGCTAAGCTGCTCTCTGGCATGAATTTGGCCCATTCCAGCTCTTTCCCTCCCTGAATGGTTCCTGGTCACAGCGTGGCCAAGAGACCAGTCCTGGAGGCAGTGAACAAGCAGCTCCCACTTCTTCAGAGGATAAATGCATTTAATAGCATAGATGCTGGCCATCTTCCACCAGCTGGCTTTGGTGCTTATTCCTGGGCGTATTTTATTTACCTGATGAGGCAGAACCAAAATGCCTTGAACTTAGTACCCAGGCAAACAATTATTTTGTTTTGGAGAATGACATCAGATTCAGGCAAATGTTGCACTTGGCAGGGGTCAGAATTAGCCTCTATCATGTACAGTAAAGCATACTGCACATACACAAAATTAGGGTCCCAGTCACAACCCTGGGTACGTACCAGTTGGGTCTGAATGGTGCAAAGACTGAGTGTAATAAAGACAAGGGAAGCAAGGCACTCAGCTGAAAAGTAATGTCTCCTGTTTCGGTATCATGCTCAAATAGCCTGCCAAGGAAACAGTGCCAGAGGAACTGTGGAAAGAAGAGGGTGTGATGGTTTAATGGGGTTTTAGTAAAATATGATATATTTTTTTTAATTTGCCTGAGTGTTTTATTCTTTTTAAGTAACTCTGAAGGGATCATCTAATTCTACAGATAAGCCATGTATAGTCACCAGCCCAACACACTGGTGCCAAATGAATTGAAAAGGCTGCAGAACACAACACTTACTTTTACTGAGAATGCAAGTTGTTCAAGGACTAAATACTTTCTTTCCTTTTCTCCCTCCCTTGGGGCTTCTCTCCCCTCTTTTTCATCTTTTTTTTCCTCTTCCTTGATGCCCAAGATGGTTCCATTAGTCTTGCAAATATTAATTCTCAATGCAAACAGAATGTGTCAGGTACAGGAGGATGTAAATGGAAAATTAATTGAGGAGCAATGTGTAGGCTTGTGTTATGCGATGTCCTCAGCATGCATACTCAAGCAGAAAGCAGTCATTGACTTGCTGCCCCTCAAAAACCTGCCCACACAAGGAACATGAAGCCTGCTGGAGACAGGAGATGGGTGCACATCAGTGCCTGATAATCAGTTGTTCTCTGTGGGTTCTGTTGTTACAGGTGACTGTTACGTACTAGGACAGACTGCATAGCCAGAATGGAGCCATTGCCCTTCACTTGCTCAAGGCCTGACCTAAACAGTGCCCCAGGAGAGCCATGAAGCAAGGCTTTTTCACAGTCCTCTTTATAAGGTAATCACTCCTGCAGGAAAGATCAGGCTATCTTCAACTGGAAAGTTGTTTTTCAACCTGCCCTGGTCAAAAACATTATTGACTGCTGTTCGTTGCTGTGTGTAGGAGGAAGGTGAAGTTTTTGGAGCTTCTTGCCAATCTTTGACAATGCAGAGTACGTAAATTGATCAATGAATTTTACTGCTTTATCTGCCTCGTAAATTGTCCACAGATTATGATGCTTTTCAAATCATTTGCTAGGCATGCTTTTTGAAAAAAGGAATTTCTTGTGCAGTTCATAGCAATTATTTGTAATCTATGTTATTTTGACTAGAGTCTCTTGATGACATAGTGATTTTTTTTCTGCTTATTGATTAGAAGAGTTTTAGATTTCCAAATTATTATATTTGCAGGTAAGAATTCAGAATTTTGTTTCAGTTAATGGACTTGCAGTCCAGAAAAGATAATAGTTCACTCCTGCTACCTCCTTGAACAGCACAAGCCAGAGGTTTCAAGCAGTTCTTTCCTCCCATACTTTGATGTATGTGTGCATTTGACAAAGCGTTATCTCCTAGAAAATTATTCAGTCTTTCTTTCAAGCCATAGAGAATTCTCCTGCCTTCAATAAAAAACCCAGATGTTCCCATGACTTTCCCCTCATTAAAATAATTTGCTACAGTATTCCTGGGAAACTAATAGAAGTAGCTGAGAATACGAGCAGAATTTGTAATGCCTTTTTCACACACCTTTTAATATTTTCCCAGCAAAAGTTTCAGGCTTACCAGTGGAGGATTGGGCTGTTGCTGCTCACTTTTATCCAGACTCATTGTACCTGGTTGAGTGACATCATCAGCCCAGACCCTTTCTCTGGGAAGTGGAGAAAAATAAGCTATCCCAGCTGGATTGTACTTTCCAAGGCTGGTCTCTCTACTGATTGCAATAGGAGGCCAGAAAAAACAGTGCATACTCTAAGCACCCCAACTAGATATTGAAATTTAGGTGGGAAATACCCTGGCTCTACTTGCTCATCATAAGGGTTCGTTCTTGGAGAAGAAGGATGGGGCTCAGTTCAGGAATCATGGAAGGAAATCTATCACTCTTCCATCTCTAGCAATCATTACTGATCTTTTCTGGTAGCACTGGGGTTTATTTTAAAGAATTTATCAGGCTGTTTCCACTCTTGATGAAATGCTAGCTCTATTTCTCAGCCTTATCTGTATCCTGAGTCTCTTTTTACTTACCAGGAAAAGGAAGAGGCCAGATCTTTGACATACCCAGTAGTAACTTTCTATATCCTACTTTATTTCACAATTTACTCAGTTAGATCATTTCTATTTATTTTTGGACACATTCTGAGATCATGTCTATAAAGATTTCTGGAGGAAAATACAGCTGACATAAAGGATCTTGCTTTTTTCTCTTAACCTTCCCCTGATCACCACTGACAACAGTCTTTCTGAGAGGACTCTGCCTTCTTGCACATTTCCATTTTCACTCTTCCCCTCAACAGTCTCTCTGCACTCAGCCTCATGCAACCAGTGCTGTAAAGTCTTCCAGTAAATGTCTCATTTAAAGAGTGAGGAAGCCTGAATTAAATAGGGCAGGGACTCTTGCTGGCCCGAGTTAATGGAGATGTCTATTAGTGAGATGTCAGCTTTAGACAGTTCAACTCTGCCAGCATCATGACAAACCTTCCCCCCACAGTTTAACAGTGTATGAACAATGATACACTATGAAGGTGTGTGATGGCCTTTGAATTGGGCTGTGGCCCATTTTTAGGTGTTTTCTCTTCATTCAGGACCACAGCATATGACCTCATGTAAGTGAATGAGAACAAAAAGAAAAACGAGTCCTGGAACCAGGACCACCCTTTGGCTCAAAGGGGCACTAGAAACCCCATCATCTTGGTCCAGTCTTGTTAATAAATCATGTTCTATCCTGCAACCCATGGAAAAATGTGGATATGTCTACATGGTATGTCTACATGATATCTATAGAAGACATTCTGACAAGTCTGGAATGTGAAATAATTGTAACTGGTGTAACTGGAGCCAGAATTTGGTACAAAGTTTTCCAGTAGCTGGAAATGTCATGATTGTAATGGTGGTCCTCTCCAGTCTTTAGAGAAAAAGCATCTAGTCATGGAGGATGATGTACTGGTAGTGATGCATTGAGATTATAAAGTTGGAGCTCTTAAAAATTAGCACTGCTCTTGAGGCTTCCAAAATCGTGCCAACTTGTACTATGGAGCAATCATTAGGGTAATGAACAATTTTTCTTGGGTGCTATCTGCCATCACTTGACAATTTCATAAATGGGAGCATTTCAGAAGTGATAAAACTTCCATCCTTGCTGAGAAATAAAAAAGTTCATTAAACCCAAGCTTTCTTTTCTGAAGTGCACACCCTCAGAGCATCAGCACACAAAAAGTTTAACTGCTAATTTGTTTTGGTTTGGGTTTTTTTGCTGCAGCAAACCATCTTGTGTTCTCACATACACTTCCAACAGTAGAAGTTTCCTCATTTTAGCAAAATGTGTTCCCTATATTTTTAGAACTTCATTGCTGAGGAGAAGAGATAGGGCAGTCACACAGCCATTCCCCACTACACGATGTAGAGCAAATGCCAGAAGTGCTGAGGCTAAGGGGGAAGCAGCAGTGCCCTTTGCTTCCCTGCCCTCCACTTCTCCCTTCCTCCCTGAGGCTGACCTCTTCCACCGTGAAACCTGCCCTTGGTTTGCAGATTGCTCTGCTGCCATCCTGCCCAAGAAACAAACCAACAAACAGACAGACAGACACACAGACAGACACACTCCTATCAGTGCAGAAATACCATTAATATATAACCACAAGGATTAGAAAAACTAGAGAGTGTAAACAAAGGCAAGAACATGTTTGCAGTGTGTTCAGGATGGATTGCCCAACACTTAGGGAAGCAAAACACAAAAGTTACAGTTCCGCCAGACAACATGAGTGACTTGTCAAAAAAAAAAAGAGTTTTAAGGGCTCCACTTGCCCTCCCTCACCTGCCTCTCCCATTTGCCCCAATCACTTTCCAGTTATCTAGTAAACAGGTTGTTATTAAATCTTCTTAAATAGGAAATGCATGCTACAGGAAAGAAATGTCAAATGAAAAATGAGGATGGGTTTGCAGAGGATAAACCTGGAGGAGGAAGACCTTCCCAAGCCTGGACCACAGTTCGTGTCCCGCCACAGGATGGTTCAGGACTTCTCACAGAGCATCGAGCATGGGGAAGGTGGCATCCAGTATCTTCCTCACCAGATTTCATCACAGAAGCAGGACTAAGCCACGTCACCATCCATCACTGTATTCCTGAAAAGAGTGGATTAATAGTTCACAAAAATCAATAAAAGATTGCTGTGATGGGAGAGCCAGCCTGGAATAACAGAGTGCTTTTTCCTGCCAGCAATACTCTCACATTTACTAAGGGAACAAAAGCTGTGATATCTAATTCTGACTTGAAGTCTAGCATCCTCCCCCTTTTCTGCTAGCTACCATGCAGTAACTTCTCCATTGACACTTTAGCTGATGGTGATGTTGAAGCAAACAGCCAGGACTGTCCTTGTGTCCCAGGCACAGGCTGTGCAGGGCACAGCTGTGTTTGTGCTCCCTGTCTGAATTTCCTCAGTGTTACCACCCAGCAGCAGCCCTCACAGCTGATGGCTACAGAGAGTCCTGGATGTTGAAACGCACCCAGTCTCCTAGGGCTTCCCCTTGCATAATCTGTCTTTTCACTCCTCATCTTGCCCTGACTGGTTTTTTGCTGTTTGGTTGGTTTTTTTCTCAAATGATCTCACTGGAATCAGCAGTGACCAGCAGTCTTTAGATCTACTAAAAAGGCTGCAGACGTGGTTTATACCCTCACTTCCCATTTCAGGCTGCTTCAGGAGCCAATATTTAAGACCATCAAAGCAGTGTCCCACAGGTGACCAGGGTTCAAAATGCCTTGAGATGGTCAGTCAGTCACTTAGGAGTCAGCGAAAAGAACATTGCAGCGAGAGAGGATTGAGACCTGACACTTCTGCTTTAAGCTTGACCCAACTACTTTAAACCCACAAAGCCTCCTGATGAGCCCACATAGGACCATCACCGTTGCTTCAGCCCAGCCCTTGGCTCCAGCACCGCTTACTCCAGTGCATGCAGGAGGGTTTCACTGGGGAACTGCAATAATGAAAACAACATAACATCATATTAACAACACATATGCAAATACAGACTTTTGCCTATATTGTTCTGTTGGGCTGCTTTAACCATCGATCTAATCTCTTCACCTTTGGCATTGGAAATGTGTTTTAATTAGCCTACTAGCAAAACATTAGGCTGAGACAGTCTGATCATTTTTAACTTTATTTTCCTGAATGAAAACAATGCTGGCCAAATTTACTGTACACTGTCACCTTAATTACCTGTCTTAGACAATCCCTTTCCTACCCACTTGCAGTTTATCACAGTCTAACACAAAACTCTTCCTCCAAAAAAAAAAAAACCAACTTTAAATGCTTCTGAGATTCAAACCGTAGATTGCTTGTGCAGCTATAATCTTAAAAAACATCTGCTACATTTGTGTGGTAAAGGAAGTCTCTTTAGAATACAGCCTTTGATTTCTATAAAAGACAAATCAGGCCACATGTTTTTGTTTTGAATGCTTCTCATCACAAGAGGAAATTTTCTGCAGCTTGGAATTTTGAAGGCATGAAAAATGTATTTATTTTTTTAAACAAAGAGCGTACACAAGAACATCAACAAAACTCCTCGGAAGTGTTAAAAACTGTGCCTCTATCATCTTTAAAGAAACACTAACGAGTGCCTGACCCACATTTTGATCTACCTTTCTGTCTTAAATTTATCTGGGTCATATCGTGTCCTTGATCTGGGCATATAACTCCCACTGACATCTCAGACCTTAGGAGGTTCACCCATCATTAGTTCTCAAGCTGCTAATAGCCCGGCTAGCAGAAGATTAGGAGGTTTCACTGGGCTTTTTTTATTTGTGTCTCAGAGAAAGCGTGTTGATAGTAGCGGTTTGACAAACTGGGTTTGACACCAGTGTGAATTGAAGGCATGAATCGATGGTACCTTGTGGCCTGGTGAGTCCAGCACAGATTTTTTTAGCCTGCTTCTGAAGTAGTTATTTTTTAAGAAACTATTAAAAAATAAAAGCTGCTGTTTTTTTCATGGGGAATCTTTTGGTTTAGATTTTAAAACTGGTTTGTTTTTTTTTTTTGCTGCTCGTTTCTTCCACCTACATCTCTTCTGTCTTCTTCACAGAGACACTAGAAATGCCTGTGCCAATCTTCTTCAAAACCAACCACACTTTTAGAGGATCATCTTCTATACTTACCAACCACTCAAATACTTCATACTCCTGCACTCTACTCTGCTCCTTTCCCCACAAATTGATGAGATGCTTTGAGTTAAATGGCCCCTGTTGCCTTTCCTCTCCCCAAGCACTGCAAACTAAAGGTCTCATTCTGCCTAATGTGAGCTCTTACTCCTCAACGTGGAAGCACAGTGTTCGATGCTTCCCACGTTTGGGACAAAATGAGTTGGCACCTTCCTTTTGCAAGCCCAGGGCATGAAAGGAACAGCACGGATGAGTTACAGGAGCCCGGCTCCGCTCCACACAGTTGGATCAGTAGCATTCCTAGGGTAGTGCAGCTCTAAAACACAATCTGGGTTGTCTTTCACTGACTGAAGATGAGCCAAATGAACCATCAGTATCTCCCTTTTGATGAGCTTCTGATTATCAAGATTATTTTTATTTTTGCATGCTAGAAATGTATTTTTGCCATGATTTGAAATGCAAAAGCTAGTGTTCTGCAAAATGAAGACACTGATACAGAAAAAAATAATTATGATGAAATTTTGAAAACTCAGATAACCAACCTTATATCGAATCCCTTATATTTTTGGAGGTCCACCAAGGAGATATGCTAAAGTGTGTCCTGCTGATATTAGCTATGACCTGGAGCACATCTTTTAAGTGATAACTGCTGTCAAAGTGAAGAGACAAGCAACGAGGGCAGAAAGGCACTTCAGTTGTAGCAGCTTGTGTAGCTCTCCTATAATTTGTGTTTCCACTCAGTGGAAATACTTCATTAACTGTCAATTATTTTTGTCTTGCAGAGGAATTGTTTTTGGTTCATTTCTTTTTCTTATACTCACTCAGTGTTAAGCAGCCTTTCACTCATCCCATGTTTTAGTGTCAAAGAAGTTTCAAAAGTTACACATACAAACCCCTGTAAGCCTTAGGTCTTGTCCAGCGTTCCCTGAAGTCAGTACAAAGATACCAGTTACCTCCAGTCAGTTAGGGATCCACCTGTGTGTGACCTGTGTCTATGTCTCTCTGCTTTCCTTGCCAAGCCTCTAATAAAATTCAGCCTTAATAACCCGTGAAATACAGTATCCATCTGAAAGGACAGTGGACTCTGTTTCATCTGAAGGTTTACTACAAAAGACAATTATTGTCCTTTTGCACATGGAATGGAGAAAGTCCATGAAGCTAAATTTTGAAAGGTGAGGAAGCTTTGTCATGCACTTGATCATGCATGGCTCTGACAGCGGTAGCAGGCCTTAGGCATAGTGTACGATGGGTCAGAGCTCTCCCTGAGCTCCCCTCACCCTGTTTTCCCTGCAGAAATTTCTTATCCAGTCAACAAACCAAGTTCCTCCGTTCCACATTCCCTGTGCATTCATAGGAGAGAGCCCTGTGCAAATGCACGTTGGAGTCTGCTGGTAAATAATGGCAGATGTTTTTCATTACAGCAAAGGAGCCTCTTGTGCAATTAGAGAGAGAGCTTTAAAAATTTTTTTGCACAGAATAACTGTGTATTTACATAGTTGTGAAATTGCTTTTCTGATAGAGAATCAGATTTGCAAAACACTCGGTGCATTTTTTTTCCCTGTAATCATGTCTTCCTCTTGCTTTCAGATGCAGTATTCCTTGTAAACAACTGTCTCCTCTCTTTAGTACCCTCAGCTGTATCATTTATAGAAAAGAGATCCTGGGCTAGTTCTCACTTGAGCATTTGCCTGCAGGAATGCATGGAAGGATTCCCAGTGAGCTGGGTGCCGAGCTCTGGGTGCAGTGCACGCACTGAGTAACCAGCCTGCTCTACCTTGCCAGGTCTCCTCTTTGATTAATGACTGTGCAATTTAACGAAGATTCACTAAACCATTCAAGTGTGCCAGAGCTCATTTTTGACCACAGGTTTCACCCAATTTCTGTAGAAACATACTGAAGAGTTGGGTCTGGGGTGTACTCTAAGTTTCAACACTATAATTTGTGAACAAATGGGAAGCTCTGAACTGACTCTTGAGCTGAATTTGAGTCATAAAACTGCCTTCTGAAGTTTTCTACTCGGATTCAGTCTGTTCAAAAGTTCAAGCAATTCAGGGAAGTACAAGCATGCATTTCACTTTTATTCAGGCAGAAATATTAGCTGTTTTAAAACAGCAAGGAATCAGAATTCTGCTTCCCTATCAATCTAGATCTCTTTCAAAAACTAGGTCCAAATTTGGAGGAAATTCAGACACAGATTCACATAATCTCATTGTAGGTAAACTTTCAATTTTTCAGTTATGACATTGAGATATACTGTATTTAACCTTTTCAAAATGCAAATAAACTTGTTTCTCAACCATAAAGCAAGTGCAGGTGGGGGTGCATTGACAGTCTGGGTATCAGTGCAGGATTAAAGAGAGGGAGAAATGTTTCTGCAGTCCCTCACATCGGATGAAGTTCTGACCTTTGTCTCCTGCGCTCACTAATGGAGAGGACAAGAGCAGCTCTTTTCCAAAGAGCTCAGCTCCCAGTAGTTCCCATTATAACACCATGACTCAGCACCTAACATGTGATCTCTGCCCCGACACAAGCAGGGTGAAGAAAAACCGAAATATGCAATGACCCTTGGAGTAACGTGCCTGCCTGACAGCTAATTTGCCGACAGCACTCAGTGGCTTTGTATATTAATTAAGTAGTAAATTAATTCATTAATGTTGCCGACTCACAGAGAGCAGGAAATACCTTCATTTCATAATGTCCAGTTGCATTATCAGCAAGCTAACCTCAGCCCTCAGCTTGCCTACGTGATGCCACCGCTGACTTCAACAGATGCCACATGAAATGTCTGGGGGCAGTTTTGGCCTGATGTGTTTCATTGTGCTACAGATAGCCATGGGGCTTTTTCATTCCTCTAAGTAAATTTTCCTTCAGAAGCTTGGCAAAATAAAACCTCAGACACTTTTGGGCTCTTTGCCCAACTTGAGAACAAGGGCCACAAAAAAAAAGGTTCATTTTTTCTCACCAGCTACAAATTTGATTGACATGAAGGGCTGGTCCTATTAAGCTGAGATCTGGCCTGTGTTCAATGTATTTGGGAGCCTGGCTACAAAAGCATTAAAACAACTTTAACAGAGATTTTGTCAACCTATCAAAGACAAATCAAGAGTGATTTCCCTGATGCCTCTGCTGAATTGGGTAAATTTCATTTATTGACTTCAAGCACTGCGTGCTGGTAATTTTTCTCTCTGTCTTTTCCTCTGGAGGAATTTGACATGATCAGATCTACTCTGATGTTTCATAATCACATTTTCTTTCCCCTTCCTCTCTCCTCCTTTGCAGGGTGCTTTGAGTGCTGCTCCCAGGTATGCAATACCTGTACGCATTGGTATGTCAGAGGCTGAAGATGGGTCAGGTTCTAAGGTGTGCTTATCTGAAGCTAACTCGATAGAGTCTCATTTAACCTAGACTGCCTTGTACTTTCTTAGGCTTGTATCACATAGAGACCCTCAGGGTGGCATCTACAGGGTTGCCCAAGTGAAACAAGGAATTAAGCATGGCTTTTGTGGGCCCTGAAATGGACTAAACCCCTTCAGCTTGATGCATATGCAACTTGATGTGCTGCGAGTTCATGGGATGGAGGAGGAAAAGGGGGTGAGCTTCAGCACGGCATGGGAGGGGGTATGCATGTGTTGGTATAAATGTCCCTTTCAAGCATTGCTAATCAACTGGAGGAAATTCTTCTTTGGAACAAGATGGACACCATGCAGTTGGGGACACTGGATTCCACTGCACGTGCAGTATATCTGGGTAGGGCTGTGTGAAGGATTCCCTGTGGCACCACAGTGACACCCAGGGCCTCATCTGGGTCCAGAGTTTTCATTTATATGTCACATTAATTTCTAATTTGCATGGCTGATATCAGTGATGCTTCTCTCCTGGCCCTGAGGAAAGGCAGAGAGATCAAAGCACCCACTGCCCTGTTCACCTTTTGGGGGAGAAATGGCTGCAAGCACAGAAGTGCCCAATGTCCCTGACCAGCTCACTGGGGTTTGTATGGGTAAAGCTCAGTGTGACCGACACAGCTTGGCACATTCCTTGGATTTAGCAAGGATTTTGACTGAAACTAAGCAAGCCTCAGAGGTTTCAACCCTGCAGTGGCACTGGTCCCAGCACAGACTTCAGTCTGCAACTCAGCCTCCAAAGAGATGCTGTCCCACTCACTGCGGTACAAATACATTTTTAAAGAAGGCAGCAGTCACTTCTAATGATTGTTAAGGGCAGAAACAGACTAAGCTCCTCCCATCTAGAGCCTTCTGAGCTCCTTGAGCACATGAAGAGCTGGCCTGGGGCTTGTTAGCAGGAAAAACATGCAATGGTAGAAGCAAAGGGCCAATACATTCAAAGTGCCCAGAGGCACCCCAGGGTACAAACTGGTGTGCCCCCACCACAGTCCTTTGTCACCAGTCCTGAAGATCAGTCAACCGAAATGCGGCGTTGCCCTGGATGTCCTGCAAGAGCATCCTCCCAGATGCACGTCCCTCTCCCTCAGCCCATGGGGCTGCACGGAGCTGTGGGCAGCAGGGCACTGCGGGTCCTTTGCAGCTGCTGCGGGACTGTACCTACTGTGGGTCTGTGTAGAGCAAGCCTGGTGCATGTGTCCTTTGTTCTCTCCCCCTTCCAGGAGGAGAAAACCAAAGCTAAGCAAGATCGAAGTGACGTGCTCCAAGTCAGACTGTGATTCAGTGATCAGCTGAGAGAGCAGACGTGCTGTGCTAGCCACTATTCCTGTTTCTTCCAAGCTAATGTGGATGGATTTATTCAATGCATATTTATTTTGGGGTTTCTTTTTCATGACATTTCCACAATTTCTTGACTTACAGTTTTCATTATTGTGAAATTCGATTACAGAACCGGGCAAAATTGCAGAGCAAGGCATGTTTCCACCATGCAATTTCACTCCAAACTAGCCCCATTTCAGCCTGAGGATTGCATGGAGAGAGGATCGATTCTGAGTTTGCCAAGTGACATAATCATGAAAAATATTCTGATCTTATTTGGATCCCACCGAGAATATTTCATACACTTGAAATGCCTGCTGATTTTCTTTTCTCCTCTTTTCCTGATGTCCCATGTAGTGAAATAGCACAGAAATGAGGGAAGACTGCTTCTGGATCCTTGATAAAACAAGCTGCTTTGTCCCTCACCTTCTGGTTTTTTCTCACTACATGCTAGTACACATACTCCCTGATCAGAGCAGGGTTTGTAGGATACAGAGATTCTCACAGTGTCAAAAAGTAGCATGCTGGCCTGGAGCAACTCCTCAATTTTTCACATTTATGTGACACTATGAAAGTAAGTAAGAGCCGTGATTTTATCTTCTGCCCTAGCAGCTAGAATTTACATAAACTTACAGAGGTCTTGAAATCACAAATGCAAAGTGAAGTATTGCGTATCATTAAAATAAATCACTGTCACAGAAGCCTAAAACTTAAATAAAAGCTTGCTTTCTAGATTCAGCATGTCTGGTCATACAATGCTACCATCAAGCAGTTCTGCATCCAGTATTCTGTAAATCATGTAGGTTACGTCGATCCCTATTTTGATTCTGCAATATCACATTTAATATCATAAAGTTACCTCCCTTGACTATGTTTAATTTGGCTTTATGTTTGTTTATTTTCTTCATCATGTCATTTTTTCCTCTCATTGTTAGTTTTGTTTGGCACTTGTATAATAACACTTTGGAAACATTAACTAATTAACCTTCCTAATACTCCTGGGAGGTCCTGTGGGCTACGTAAGCCTTACCCTGCCTCCCACCTCATGATGAAATAAACAGGAGTTGTCTGATTTGCATAAGGATGAAAAGAAAATTGTCTGAGCCAAGACTCATATCTGGGGATCCTGGTCTGGGTTTGTCCCTTTTCCATTTACACTGGCATGATTTTACAACTGGGTTTTGGTTCGGCATAGCAGGGAAACAGAAAAACTAAGGGGTTGCACCCTCTTCCCTAAGCTCCCTGTCACTTAGCACAGGCATTTGGGGCATCCCCTAGGCAAAGACACAGTGCTACCATCCCCACCCAACAGCATCACAACCGCATGCAGAACAAAAGCTAACACGTGTGTGAAAGACTCTTTCAGCATCAGCGTTACAGTAATGCCCAGAAATGCAAATGAGAGCAAGACCTTTTCTGCATCCACTATGCAAATCTCTCTGTAAAATGGTCCTTATCCTCAACAGCTCACCAACTCCTCTGCATATGCAGCTCCCAGGTGATTATTGAACCCACTACCAACTCGCAGAGCTATGATCCAAATATGGCTTGTCTGGAGAGAGAGGGGAAAATCAGTCTCTGGATGGAAGGATAACTACCTTTGTAACTTTATACCTGGGATGTGCAGTAGAGAAGCAAATATTACCAGAGGGAGTAAGAACAGGGTTAGGTAAGTCAATTCAATCGGAGGGATGAGGGCTACCCCAGAAAGCCATCTCCTGAGAAGCATAATGGCAGGTATATGCCTCAGGAAGAGGGCTGGCTGGTGCAACGATGAGTGGGAGAAGCAGTGGGAAGAGCAAATGCAGCAAGAGCCCTCCGATGCCCCAGGCACCCTGTGCCTTGCCCTGAGATCTCAGGACATGGGAGCTCTGGGGGTATTCGGTGCCCACAGGAGCGAGGAGAAAAGCACTGAGGAAAAGGTTGGGGGGTTAAATCCTCTGCTGAGATGGGGGTCTACATCCTCCTGCAGCCACCTTTGTGCTCATGGCATTACAGCCCCCTCTGTGAGAAGTGCCTGAGTGCACTGCAGCTGAAACCTGAAAGGCTGAGAAGAGCAAGAGCACCCGTTCAGCGCATCTCTCCCGGCATTATAACTGCGGTGGAGGGGATAGCCATGCCATGCTGTAATGAATCACAGCAATAACCCTGTGCATGCTCGAGCACTGCTGCCTCATGTGCCAGCATGCGCTTCTTAAATGTTCGTGACTTCAGACTGCATTGGAACAGCGCAGCATGCTGCCCGCTCACTGCTGTGATGACGCTGTCAGGTCTCAGCCTCAGCAGACTCCGGCTCCTCAACCCAGAGTCATTTCTACGTGTGGAGACTGTTACCGGGCTGTTCGCCATGTCTGCCTTTTCCACACAGGAGGTTCACAGAGGACAAAGAGGGGTCTGATCAAATAGACCCATGTGTAAGTGGAATACACAGCTGTATAATGGAAAAGCATGGGTTGAAATGTTTGTGAAACAGGCCAGCGGTGGGCTGAAATGTCAGCACTTCTCTCCTTTTTATGTGGTAGGAGAATAAGATTAAATTCCCCTTAAATGCCGTAGTGGCTTCTGCCTTATTAGAATCATCTCTCATAACATTTTTAGAGTATTGTGTGGAATCCACTTAAACGAATCCCCGCGAAATGAAGAGAGCTGTTGGAATAATCTGCCCGTTGTGCAGCAGGCTCAGCCTCACACAGCAAGGATTTGCTGCGTGCTTGTGGAGGGACACCGGGTACCACCTTCCCTCCTATCTGTATTTAAGTATTTCAGAAAGCACCCGGATACTTGCAACAATATTGTATCATACTGCTATTTGAGCAAGGAGAGAAAGAGCTTTGAATAATTAAAATCAATTAAAAGGCTAAAGGATAGGGATTCTTCTTGTCTTCTGAGAACGCTTTACAGCAGTGGGTAAATGTTTTCTCGCCTTTCCTGATAATTATCTCTCTCACACACACCTACCCACACACAGAGTCTTGTGCAGCCACAGTCTCTTCTGGATTAGATTTTAGAAGATCTCAAGGTCGGTTATGCGAGCGCTTAGCACCCACGGCCTGAGCCCAGATGGTGGGTTCCCGGGGAAGCCGGCTCCAGCTGCCACAACCTGGGCACTGCTGAAGACCAAAATCTGCTCTCCCAAGCCCGTGCATTAAAATCCTTCTGAAAATATGCAGCCACTAGCTGAAAATGTAAAAAAAAATTAAAAAATAAGAGAAATCCTAATACCTCAGTTGAATAACAAATGACAGTGCTTTCTGCGTATGGTTTAGATTCACAAGCTGGGAGCAGTATGGTACAAGAGCAGTTTCATCTCACCAAGCTGCAGTTTAGGAGATTAAAGTCTATCATCTTGCATAAAAAATAAAAAAAAAAAACCCAACCCAACCCTTTAGGCCCTTGATCTGCTCCATCAGCTGATGTCTTCTCTGACTCAGGACATCTCCACCTGAACACCCACTGATCTCTGCTGTTCCTGGTAATGATGCAGCCCTGTGAAGCAACGTGCGGATTGCATTATCTTCTGATGAGGTGGCACTCTGAGCAATGATGCAAACGGCGTAAGCCCTGAGAAACTTGCTGCCTCTTCATCACCCTTGGCACGCTCCTCTCCCTATGATGTCTCACTGCCTCTCCTGACAGCCCCAACTGTTTGGTTTTCTCTGCTAACAAAACCCATCACTTCCCATAGCATGAAATCCCTGTGCAGAAAGGACAGAATTGCTGGCTGGCACATGCCCTGCGATAAAACAGCAGCTGAGAATAAATATGTCAGGAAACTTTTGGGTTTGGGGTGCCTTTGGAATATATCAGCTTATTTCTGCTGCAATTTGGGGAGTACAAACCTCTGTACAGCAGCAAACAGCTCATGACAGGATTCGTATCACAGAGAAGAACACATGTGGCTTTTGGAAAGGCCATGGCCATGGCCATACCTTGGCATTGCCCCAGGAAGGAGGAAAAGCCCTGTACAGTTGTCCTTATTCTCCAGGAAATTATTGTAAGGGTTTAATAGTTAACTCAGTCTTTAATAGCTCTTGTTCTACATCAGGACCCTCTTGCATCCTTCCCCACTTGCCTGACTAAATGGTTTAATCAAAATTACAAAAATATTTTTGAAAAGCACAGTGAACAGAGGGACACCTTCTCTTTAGGGTGAGAATGTTTAAAATTTGAATTTTTCCATGGATTTCACAGGGGAAAATCCTCTTTGCCATTTTATGGTGGGGTTTCTCCCCCTTCCCCCACACCACACCGCCAGCTGAGATGATATAAATTTGAAAATGTATATGATCAGAGAGAGAAAATCCCCAGGTTATTTTTCAGATGACACGGTCTTTGGAAGGGAAAGCTCCTGAGCTCATTTATATATATATATATATATATATATATATATAGGCAGTGTTCTGGCTGACCCACAGCATTGGAACCAAGTTCATCTGCTCCTGCCCTGGCTCCTGCCCCAGCAAAATCCAGGTCCCCACACAGGGCACGAAGAGCCATCACATCAGGAGACAGTCAGGACAATCAGTGTGAATCAACTTAAAAGAGTGGGCAAGATCATTTTGCACACTCCCTGTCTAAGAAGACATTGTAAGACACAATCCAGAATTGATACCCCCCTCCAGTGTGTTCTTGGGGTTTTTTAGAAAAGCATGTGTGCACCCTTTCCCCCCTATATTTTTATCTGAGCTCCATTGAGAAAGCACAGACAACACCATCTCCCTCCTGTCTTGGTTCCTGGATAGCAACAATGTGGAGTAGTTTTCTGTGGTTCAGATGTGTTTCAAACGTGGGACAATTGCCAGGATTTCATTAAGTGAACAACATGTGAATGTAACCACATATAGCACTGCTTACATCCATATAGCACAGGGCGCCTTTGCATGAAAGCAGATGTTATGGAAACAGCCCAAGTCAAATAAGCAAGGGAAGATTACCTCCATAATGAGCTAAAAATTAGTTCTGCACCCTCTTAAAGGGATCATACCAAAAAAACCCCATGTTTTCATAAAATAAACAGAGTGTTAGTGGCACGGGGACACAGGCAGGTATCAGCAGGTATAAAACATTTGCTTTCTCCATATCCCATATTAAAGATAAATTCAGATGCAAACCTAAATATATCCAAGTGAATCTGCACAGATATAAATTACTCCTTCCAGCATACAAATCATACCGAATAAAAATTCTCTGAATTTCTTTGCTGCTTAGACCTTGATTTATTATATGGTGACTAGGAAGTGCTGTCATCACCAAAATGTTTAGAGAGCTTAACACAATCTAATTATAGTCTGTAAAATGATTAAGGTTGAAATATCATTATTTTAAATATCTGTTATTTAAAAAAACACCTTTGACAGATACACAGTGCACGGTGTATGTTGTCATTCACTTACACAGGCTATTCCCTCCAGTGTTAATACAGAAACCTCACACACATTTTCCCCTACATCTGCCTTAAAATACTTCTCTCCCACCACTGCCCATCACTGTCAGGGGCTGTCGTGCTCTTGCCAGCAGTGGCAAAGAGACTTGCCACAGGGATGATCAGCATTCTAGTTGATAGTTGCTTGGTTGGCATTAATCTGGAACCAGTGCTGCTCTTACTGGCATCACTGCTGAGTTGACTACAAGAGATCTTAATTTTTTTTTTCAGTGGGGAAAATGAAGGGGTTTATCAGGGAGAGGAGTCAGCCAAAATGAGTTGGAGTTACTGGGCAAGAAACCTGGGGGTTTCCCCATTTCTATCCCTTCCTATCTTACTTAAAAGGCACAAAAGGAGAAATTTTAAAGGGAAGTTGCTTCTCAGTCATTCTTTACCCACACGGACACTTTTCCCTATCACCACTCCTCGCTCCCTGGTGTTCCAGCCACAAAATGCAGGGAGGGGAAAGCAGGGAAGGGGGGTGACACGACTAGTTACAAAGAAAAAAAACCCATTTTCCTCATCAGCAGAGATTAATGCTTAGAAAAAACCTCTCTTTCTGCACAATATGAGCAGCTACACACTTCTTTAGCTTCCCCTCTCTTTCTCCCAGGAGGAGAGAAGTTGAGAACCTGAGAGAAGAGATTTTTTATAGTGCTTCATTACTTCAAAATGAACAATTTATTTCAAATTTCAGCACATTTTTCCTTTTTTTCTTTTTTTTTTTTTAATGAGACATTGAACGAAAGGACTACTTTATCCATTTTTTGTCTAAACATTTTGGGGGGTGGCAGGGATCATTAAAACTTACTGACTAGATACATGAGTCTTTGCATTTTGCAATTTGGCTTACATTGAGTAATAGTTATTTGTCTGAGTCAAATTAATGTTGATGGATTTCTTTCATATTTCTTCCTCACTCTGAATAAGATTTACTGAATGTAGCTTTTAAATGTCATTACATATGTGGAGTTAATTCACATCTGCATTTTTGTGCTGGGAGGGGTAACCTATTTTCTGCTTCCACTCTCCGTAGCGAGGCTCACATGTTTCAGGGGCTAGTTCTGCCATTCACTTCTTTCAAAGAGCCCTGATTGGCTTCAGTGGGAGTTAAAAGCACTTCAGGGCTTTAAGAAAGAGGTCTGATCAGTTTTTAAAGTGTTCAAAGCTGAATGGATTTAACTATTATCTGCAAGTTTTCAAAAGTTTCTTTCAGCAACAGTATGATCCTCGGTGCACTTAGTGTGATTTTTTTAGAAACGGATTTGCTATATTGTGGCAATAACTGAAGAGCAAACGCTACCTGTAAGGAGTTGAAATCAGTTGTTCATCCATCAGAAAGTCATAGTATATCGATGTGACATGGGAAGACTGGGCTGGGAGACCTGGGGACAGCCAGGTATCTCTGGGATGGGGAGCTGGAGCCCCAATCTACAAAAAAAAAAAAGTATTTGTATCATCTGCCCAAACTATTAATTACCCCAGGGACCAACTGGGTCCACTGAGGCCAGCACACTGTATCCCTTCTGCACCTGCCCCTGCCATCCCGTTCCTGCCTGGTTTCGCCAGGGCTCTGCGGAGGAGCAATTATCTGCTGGCACAGGGAGGGCTGGAGGATTAGTGTCCGCCCCCAGGAAACTGCCAAAAAGCTTGAAAAGATATGAAGAGTGCTTGACAAAGCACCTTGGATCTGAGGTTTTGAAGTATGACAAGCACATGTTCTTCCATGTTCCTTCATCGCCCGTGTGATCCATCACAACACTTAAAAATAAGCACTTCTCAGAGCTTAAGTACCTGCATACGGCTTGGCATATGGTTAAGTGCTTGGCTGAAATGGGGCAACCATAGATGTAAAAGCCCATTGAGTCCAAAACTTAGCTAATGGAAATTGGAATAGCGCCACTGATTACAAGGGACTATCCTAATTAGCACCAGCAGAGAGCCAGAGTTTTATGAAGCATAAAACAGAGCTATACAGTACGTCCCACCAGAACGCAGCAGCCTTAACTCTGACCTTTAAAATCATATTAGTTTGGCAATTCCAGTTGCAATAGTAAAGTGCTCTTAAAGAGATATGAGATATGGTGGATGCTGAGACTTACGTGTTTGTTTAAGTGAAATATATATTTATTTGAAATATATATTTATCAGAATTATATATTTATATTTATCAACCCAACAGCTGACTTTTAATTAATTCTTTATAACGGTGTTTTCTTGAGAATATTATTGAATGTCTGATTTTGGGGGGGGAGGGGGCTGAAGAACAACCATGTTGATTTCTGTCAGAATTATGCATGTGTATAGGTTTGCACGTGAAGCTGATCGATACGTGTCATTAGCATCTACATACATAACTTTTACAGCTCTCTGTAATGGGGCTTGCTTTATGTTTTATTTTGAGATTGCTAATGAAAGACAGCTATTTATTTAGAGGTCAGCGTTAAGCTTGTTGCAATGAAATATGTATTTTCCTTTCTTTGTACTTGATAAGAATAATGCATGTACGTTTATTATGTCGGCAGCATAAGATTTATGATATCCACCACTATTAATGTCTTGCCTTTTTAGTGCTTAGATTTTGTAAATGAGCTGATAAGTAGATACACTGTTGTTACTTACCAACCTTCATTGAAATTTTTAAACAAAATACTTTCATTTTGGAATTTCCTAGGTAATTTTTTTGGCACTTCTTTATGTGTTTACCTTCTATTTTCCTCCATTTGTTACAAGGCTGGTTTAATTCCTCCCCCCCCCCCCTTTTTTTTTTTTTAATTAAAAGAAAACAGGAGCACTGACAAGGAAAGCAAGTCCCAGCCAGTGATGTGCAGCTTCTCCTGATTTTTTCTCCCTAGCATGTGTCAGCAAAGTTTTTACAAGAAAATTGCACCGTCCTCTCAGCACGACCCTTTTGCAAGTTTTCAACAGCACATAAACCTGCTGCAAGGTTTATTCAAGGCCTGCTATAGTTAGGCTACTGGCCTGGACCGGGAGCAGCCTGGAGCAGGCAGGGCAAGAACGGGGGGGAGAGTAGCCCCCAGCCCCGAGCAGCATCAAGGTGCCCAGACACCTGCTGTGGCTTCTCATCATCATCCCCACTTGTATTTCTGCCCCAGCAAAGGCATCAGCCATGCACTCTCTCACCAAACTGTTTTACAAAGCACTTGCCACAGGGTTAACTCTATTGCTACCAGTGCTTCTCAGATTATTTTCTATCTGTTTATTTTCCTGGCCATAGGTTTTGTGGCAGTCTCCAGTCTGTCCCTGAATGCCTTTGAAAACCCACCCATACCACAAAGTTAAATGTGATGCTAAGTCACACTTCAGGCTCTCTGGTTTGCCATTAGAAAAGAAAAGAAAAATAAAAAAGAAAACAAACAAAACAAACAACCTCTCCCCCTCTCCCCCCTCCAAACCCCCATGCTCCCATCTTAGCACTGAAATTTATTTTCCTTCGTAATTTCCATAATTGTCCAAGTCTTCAGGTGCTGAATGAGAGATTGCACCCTGTAATCACAGATCCTACAACAATTATTCATCCTGACCCTCCTCGAGCTCTTTCTGGGGGCACAACACTCATGGGAGTGAAAGACCTGTATCAGTTTAATCCCCCTTGCCTTCTCCTTTTGTGCTTTGCTGCACTTTTGCCAGATATAATTATCTGGGTAATGAGATGAGTTCTGAGCCGAAGTTAAATAGTCACAAGGTGTGTGAGCTTGTCCCACACACAAAGGCAGGAATTTCAGGCACAGGAATCAAGGTTTTCCTTGTCAGTGTGATCTGAGAGGTGTCAGAGGAGCAGCAGCTACCAAGAACAAAACAAGCCCAGGGCTGATCCAACCTGTCCCCATAAGCAGAGGGCAGAAAGTCCTTGGATCCTAGCATTTGTTTAGGAGAAAAGTGTATTAAAAAAAAAGGAGGGGAAGGAAGAAGCAATAAAATGTGTCTAGTCATTAAAAAAAAATATTTAAAAATGAGGTTTTTAACAGAGGCCCCAGTTTAGTAAAAAATCATCCCTGCCTAATGTAACAAGCCATGCCAGTAAACTCAGGAGGGGCTGGGACATATTGTCTGAACACCACAATAGCCCACCTCGCCCCACAAGTGCCCCCAAGACATCGGGGTTGCACCAGATTTCCACAGGCAGCTGTGAGCAGAGTCACTGCGCCCAAGTGAGCGCAGGCTGGGTTTATGGCTGGGCTCTTTAATCCTTTGGTTTTGTGTGAATGTCGCTGAAGGGGAAAGGGTGTGGAGGAGTCTGTGCTGGAGCTCCTAAAGGTGTAGCATCCAGCAGCTGCTCAGGAAATCTCTGAAATCCCCACGTCACCGAGCTGGGGAAGGGCAGGGAAGGGAAGTACAAAAGCCGCTACCTATTCACATCAGCCAAAGGTGTTTCCTTTAGCTCCTGTTTACGTAGCATGGGAGGGGGAAAGGGGTGGAAGGGGCAGCCAAAAAAACCCGAGCAGGCAGTGTGATGCTCATTTTAAGAGAAGCCACGTTCACAGGGAGAAAGGGAGCATTAACCCTTCAGCTCACAGAATATACACTGACACCCGGAGTGTCTGGACAGGACCTGGGGGTCACACACAGCTCTGCCTTCTTCCAGTACCCCAGCCCTGAGGGTCTGTAGGGGTCCAAACGTTACAATTGTGCAAATTTCCAACATTGTGCTCATGTGGGAATTGCAGGCATTGCTTACTCAAGGGTGGCTTTAACAGGTCATGTCTTGCCCCTCTCTGAGAGAGAAAAAGTGAAAAAGAGTGATTTACTAGAAAGGATGATAAAATCCTCAGTGTGATGTGGTACCTGACCTGTCACCCAAAGCACTGCTGTCACCCACAGCAAGGAGAGTTTCACTTGGAATTAAAACTCTCAGTATCCTCAGAAATCAAATATTCTCACCAACAGCAAGAAACAAGTGGATTTTGACATCATTCGCGCTGCTTCCAACTGATTTCACAGAAATATCAAATTTCACTCAAAGCCTCCTTCCTCCCCTCACCCCCAGACACCTCACTGAACTGAAATCTCGAGATCACCTGCACTCCCCTTCTCTTTATTGGGGTAACTTTGGAAAATGCAGTTTTACTAGGTGGTCACAGCAGCATCTATGTCACTCATGGCAGGGAGCTCCCCAGAGTGTGTTGAAACATGTCAGTGCTGGGGTGAAAGAAAGTTTTATGAAATAGCAATTGTTTCTCCCAGCTGGCTTCACCAGAGCACAGCCAGGATAAAGCTCCTCACTCACACTCCTTGGCTTCTTGCCTGCACAAGGTCTCCAAAATACCCAGTGGGTGGGGAACGGGGGTTTTTCCTTTCCCACCACCCGACCCGTCATGGCCAAACCACTCCAGTTTTTAACTATTTTTATATCTGAAGACAATCCAGCTGATGACATATTGATTGTGGGAGTGACACCATACAGGGCATCTGGTGAGAGAGCTAAGAGAAAGCACAGAAAGTCCTCCAGCATCAGGAGCAGCCCCAGGGGAGTTACAAGGGGCACATCCCAGCCATGCAAGTGATGGTCTGCATCCCACTCTGCCCCACAGACATGCCAGCCCACACGCTACTTCCTTCCCTGGCTTTGGCTGCTTTGCTGGGTTTCTACCAGTTTGCCTTGATGGAAAGCTTGAGAGGAGGGTATGGCTGTTTGCTGTGTGAGGGCTGGGAGCTGAGGAGGGGACTAGGGAGAGAAGCCAACTGCAGTGGGCTGTTCTGGCCTGGGTTTCAGGTTTGCTGCTTTGCTGTTTCTCCGGGAACGTGTTACAGCCTGTGGGAGCATCAGGGCTGGTCCAGAGGGTATGGTCAGTGCCAGTCTGAGGAAGCAGCTGCAACTGTCACAACATGGACATGCTTTTTAACACGTCAGAGGTGTCTCCTGGTGTCTGACAGTCTCCTTGCCTGATGCATTCGAGTCCCACTAAAAGCATGCTGATGTAGGGGAGAGCCAACCTCCCTGGGGCTTCTTGCCTCCTCCTGCTGTAGAGATGGCACTGAGCTCCAGAAAACGATGTGATGACTCTCTGCCATAATGCTCTTGCCATAAAACCCATGATAATTCACATATGTGGGGAAATAGAGTCACACTAGTTTGTTATAAAGCTTTAACAAGTGTAGTTTGTATATTCTTTTTTTCCTTTGTTAAGATGTTTCCAAGTGATCTGCACAGCCTGGGCACACAGGCAGCCCAAACCCTGTGCCCTCAAAAGCCATGGGGGTTTCTCCACGGGATTTAATGAGGGTTCAGGCAGCTTCCCTGTTATCTTTATCCACAGCCAGGTCGCTTTTAACACAAGATTGCAGGGGTGACATTGCTCTGCAAAGCTGGGTGATGGGAATGCAGGTGCCTCCTTGTTATATTACTTTGGAAATCTTTATGGGAACATTGGAGGGAAGGGGGATTTCAGCCCTCCAGGTACTGTGAGTTGCTTTCTGTCACACAAGTCTGAGAGTGCATCCAAAGCAAAATCATCAGGAAAGAAAAAGCAGAAGTGAGAAAGAATTGTAAAAGTTTCAGTGAATGTAAATGTGCTTATTTTCTCCCCCAAAGTGTGCAGACATATCCAGGCTTAATAAAAACCCTTGAAAGATGCAGTAAACACACACCAGAAAGACTGCCATATACTCCCATAGCTTCTTTGTCAGCCCCAAATAACAATGGCTCCATCACACACCTTACACTGCAAGAAGACACAAGAGAACATACATGCCCTGTCTTCACTCCCCAGCACTTCCATCTCCCTACTAACAGCTCAGACATGCAAACCCCTGTGCTTCTCAGAGCCACTCAGATCCCTCCTCATTGCTGCCCATGCTGAGTCCCAGCCTTGGACACAAAAGGAAAGGTATATGGTTTATGTAGGGACAGAGGGTTCAAGGAGGATATTGGCCCCATTCCCAAGCCTGATGAAGTCAGGGAAAACTCCTCCCATCACTCCAGTGGGGTTTAGTAAGAGCTTTTCATGAGCGGGGTCTGTGGCGTGCTCCCGCCTGCTCCCTGGCTGCTCTAACCTGACCTGTTGAGAGCGTGATGTCCGGGCATGTTGCTCTTCCCAGAGCATGGAAAGGAGGATATGAAAGAGGATGTTACAGAGTCAGGATAGTAATTTTGTCTCTTGGCATCCTGCTTTGATAAGAGGAGGGGAAAAAGAAAACAACCCTAACTACCATTTTCAGGACAAACTGTCTGGCAGTAGCTCTAAAAAGAAGAGGAAAACCCCAAATGGCTCATTACAACTAGATAAAAGAATTTAAAACCACATATCCTCAGCGTCAGTGAAAGCCCAAATGCTGGCAGGACACACAGATGTGGAGCAGCATATACCTCCCCAGGAATAAATCCCTGACTAATGCTGTAGAACAGGAATCTGGGTGTCCTGGCTTTTGGAAGCCCCTTTCACGGCTGCTGGTTTCCAGGAGAGAAGGTGATCCCACCCCACACATGCCACCACCTTGAGTAGACACACACACACCTCCCCCCACCCTTCCCCCCACATTGCTCCCCTTGTTATCACTCTGTAAAACTCTCCCTCTCTTTGGTGTGGTGGCCAAGGAGCCATGGGGCAGTAGGGGGAGGTCTCAGGCATGTCCTGAATTTGGTGTGCATGCTCTGGAGAGGCATGGGGTGGGGAACGATTGCATATTCACAGGGAAGTCCCTCCTTCTGCAGCAGGGTGCTTTGAAGGCAGTGAGGTCTGGGGTGTGGGGCTGGCACGCAGGGGAAACCGAAGGCTCTGATGCTCTTCTGAGTCACCGTGCCTCCTCCTCCTCACTTGATGGTAAAGGAGAAGCCACGGCTTCCCTGGTTGGTCTGACCAGAAGTGGAGGCATCATGTCAGCTGTGCCAGTCCCTGCCCAGGGCAGGCACTGCCAAAACTCCCATCTCAGGGCCGAGCACAAGTGGCTTGGCTTCGCCTTTTCCTTTCACCTGCAGAAGCCAAAAGCATTGGTAACTCACATCGGGGAGCACCAGGCAATCTTCCTTCTTGGGCAACATACAGGCCTGCACCAAACACCAATGTCTGAGCTTGCACAGGGTGCTTCACACAGTTACCAAAGACAGCAAGCAATCCTGCATCAAAACAACACAAACAAACAAACACCATCTTTCTCTGGTGCTTTGTAGGTGAGCTGCAAGTAAACACCAATACCCATGAGCAGTTACACAGTTGTGGTCAGTGAGATCTGTTTTAGAGATTAACTGCCAAGTCTAAAACTCATCATCATGCTGCTGTTCGGTTGGCCTCAGAATATCATGGAAATGAAAATAATTAGGCTGCAGGTTGCAGTAACTGTTTGGAAATATTGGCAGAACAATGAGAGAAATGTTGAAAAGAAGAATTTCAGTATGAGACCTATGACATAGTAAAAAACATTGGTTAATATTATGCTAATCAAAACATCATAGAGAGTCGCAATTTCATACAGAGAGATGGCAGGGAAAACATACTTAACTAAATAAGGATCAGCCAGTCTTAGTAGAAATCATGGACAAATCCTGAAGTGATTGAATGAATAAATACAATTGTTTCCACTGGTACTGCCTGAGCATATTATTTTTTGTTTTCTTTCTTTAAAAAAGGGTTAGGTTTGTGAATAAATTAAAACCCATCATTTTCCATTGCTTTTCCATGCTTGAAAATGGGCTGTAATAAAGAATGATTTAAAATATGTTCTCTTGTTTGGGAGAAGCAAAAGAAAAAATATTGTCAATCTTGAGCCTGAGCAGGGCTCAAGGCCAACAGCCCAAGTTGATTAACGAAATCTACACCTTTCATGACAGAAAACAGCAGCATGCCTAGCCCTATGCTGCCTCCTCTCTCTGCCCAAGGAGAATAGGTCATCAAAGCTCCAGTGAAATCTTGTTTTCCAGGGATTCTGCAGGGCAGATTGGTCCTAAAGGTAAATCACATTGATTTCAAGACAGAAGGGCTTACGGAAATTCAGAGCCATTCACTTCCCTAGCTCCACTGCAAAAGCTGAATATGACATGTCCAGGGGTCCAGGTAGGTACCAGAGTGAGTTTCTCCAGTACCTGTGACCTGCAAGAGAGAACACTGCCAAGGGTTTCACCATCCAGTAGATAAACTGAATGGTTGTGGAGACATCAGCCACTTTCTCACTACCAGACTGGAAAATCACAGGCCTGAGATCTATCCCATCTACCCTCCTGTGTGTCTGATTATTTGCCTATATATTGCAAGGTGCTGCTGGGGAGTCCTGGCAAGCCCGTGAGATGTCTGTTCCTTCATGGCTGCTCAGGCTGGAGACTCATGTGGAGCAGGGTTGTGTAACGTAATAAAAGCAATCCTAGAACAGCGTATGGCCGATACACCTGGAGTGGTTTGCAAAACAGGTGTGTTTTTGGCTGGGCAGGGTGGAACTGGCTGCACCTAGTGTGTCGGGTGGCATCAAAGGAGGCACAAGGTTGAAAGTGGGTGAAGGAGACAAAAGGCTGGGTTGGGAGAGAAGCTTGGGTGGAGGACGAGAAGCGGGAGAGGAGGCAGATGAGAGGCTGGAGTGTGGGCCGCGGTGGCATTATGCTGTACTCTGCAATGCCGCCTAAGGAATTAGCTGGAGAGTGAGCGTGCAGGGAAAGGTGAGAGTTGTGCCAGAGCAGAAGCATTTATTAGATGCTGTGAACAAATGAGCCACTAGTGTCCTGGCTGTGCTCAGGCTCCCCATGACCAAGGAGCTTCCCTGCACCCCAGGGTACCCAAAGCACCTCAGTGCCCTGTGCCTCCCATCACCCAGACCCTCCCCAAAACCTCACTTTCCAACTTCCTTCCCTGGACTCATTCTCCCTGGCAATGCTCTTTAGGAAAGGCAGGAACACTCACTCCTGTTTGATGGGACACGCAGTCTGAGCATGGACAGGGCACAACGGGAGCTTGTCTGGGTGCAAGGGGTTGGCAGGAGGCAGCAAAGGGATGATTCAAGGTCTGGCACTGCCTGCTTCCACACCAAGAGGAGAAGGAGCTCTTCTACGCATGGTGTATCCCATCACCCTAACAGACTGACTTGCCCAGACCAGTCGGTGGCCTGTGTACAGCAGTTAAACTTTGCCAAAATGGTAAATCCAGTCTCCATAAATCCAGATCCAAACTGAGTATTTTTTTATGACGGAGGCCACAGCTTAATATAATTAACTGTGACTTACACACTGGTTACTCTGGTGTGATGTCAGCTTCTCCACACTGTTTATTTTAATTAAAACAGAAATTGTAGGTCTCAAGTACTGGTAATTACAGCCCGTGGACTCAGTTTGCCAAAGCCCCTAATTAACCTGCTATGTGTCTACCTGACTTGAGGTGTTAGTTGAAACATGACTGGTGCAGTGGCATTATGTTGTCTGCAGTGATGGAAATACAGTAGGAAGACATGACAGGCTCTGTGATGGGGGATCCATATTTTAAGCTATTCTGCATGACATTCCTTTCACTTTTATGTAGATTACCTGTTTCCTACCTGAGACTTTGTAAGTGATAGACTAGCTGAGAAAATGGATTTGATGGGAAGTACCCCTTTTTCAGAATAATTGCCTCCTGTATATGCTCAGCCAGGTTTGGAAATCTGGTGCCTGTGTGACAGCAGGTTGCAACGGGGCAGGTGGACGGGGTATGCTCCTGTGAAGCTGTCTTTGCCTCTGGAGAAAGGCCAGTTATCTTTCACCTTAACTCTTACAAGTGCTTCTGCCCAGCCTTGGCAGCTCCCTCTGCCTCAAGACACTTCAAAACACAAACACTTCCCTCCCAGTTCAGCCACAAACTCTCATCATCAGAGTCCCTCTTTAATTTCCTGCCTCGTGCCTGCTATCACGTTTAATGTATTCATTCTCCCAGTAAAAGCTCTGCATAGTCTCTTGTTCCCCTATCTCCACAGCTACTCCAGTTTCTGTCTTCTTGACTTGTGTGGACCAGCCAGATGTTTCACCATCACTGCACCAGGGAGTATTGCCACTGCCTGTAGTGACCCAGATCAGGGCCTGGGCATAGACACATTGCCCTGCTTTTTCCAGACACAAAAAACCTCAGTTCTCCCTCAGCTCAGAGCTGAACTGATTACAAAGAGCATTAATTTAACCTGTGAGATATATGTTTTCCAAAACTGGGTGGCTTTGCACAGATCAGCCTCTGCAGTGTTTGAACCTGTGTTATTGGAGCAAAATATATTCCGGGTATGAGTTAGGCAGGACCAAAATCAAACCCAATTTTTTACTGGTTTTGATCTACCCATCCAGCTTCAGACATCTTCGCTTTCAGTTGAAAGGTCTCCTTTATACTTGAGCTTTTAAAGGAAGTAATTTTGCTGGTTTGGTTTAGGTACAAATGTGAGCCATGGTTGCCTCTATTTGCCCTTTAATTGGGTGACATAAAAATGGCAAGAGCTTAATTTATGGCTTAAATATTTGAAAAGAGAAAGTACTCTCCATCCAGTTTATACTAGAGAGATGGAGATCTGAAATCCCTTCCATAGGCTGCTCTCCTATCCAGTTAGAAGTTAATAGCATAGGATACCAAAGTTCCCCTTAACCATTTTAAGGACATTGTTTCCCACAGATTTCCACTACGTTCAGTGGGGAGAAGGAGGGTATTCCTCATAACCTCTCATCATTCAAAGCTGTATGAGCCCAAGAGAAGGGACCTGAGGGAAAGAGAGGGGGATGGAGGGAAAGGTACACTGTGCGTGCATGATACGTGTTAGCCAACATCTCACAACACATTAATCTTCACTTGCAAGGAGAGACAGGCCAACTCCTCGGGGCTTTGCCACTATAACCCTCTTCTCCTCATTCATGAAGATAAATGCCCTCAGAGTGATCAGCCATCATGTATTCTTTATGCATGTGCCAGATGGCTGTCTTGCAAGTCAGCCAGAGAGAAATCTTCTCTACGGAGAGCAAACAGGCAGGATCGCGAGCAGCGAGCTTCCCACAGGTGTGACATCCACCCGTCTGTCCATCCATCCCTGCAATTCAGTGTGCTTTTGTGTGATGAGCTGGCAGGTCATCCATCCTCACCACCTGGGAGGAGCTGGGCTGGGGTAGCCCCGTTCCCGTGGAGATTGCTACTGCTTCCCCATATACCATTAAGATGTAAATGACAGGGTTTTCCTAAATCCGTCCCCCAGGAGTGTCTCACGCAAGGTTGGTGAGGAAACAGTGAAGAGTAAAATGGGTGTGGAGCTTCTGGGGCTTGAGGAACAAGCTGTGACAGCGTGTTGCCTGGCATGATCCTGTGCTTGCTTTCTCTCTTACTCCCTTCTAAAGGTCGAACACTGGTGACCTCACATCACCCAACAAAATACACGGTGACACAAGTGTCTGCACTAATTTTGGAAGATGCCAAGCAGGAGTTGCTTTTCCTGGCTTAGGGGCTGTTAAGAAGTAGCGTGCTCCCACTGATTCCCCACACCTTCTCTCCCTCTCCTTGTCTTCCCCTCCTGACTTTGACATCCCCAAGCAATGGCCAGAGCAGGGAAGGAAATATTACAGACAGAGTCCCGGCGCCAGCTGTGAGGTTGGACTACACCAACAAGTCTGAACAAAGCCTGATGTGTGCATCCTATCGGTCACTGCCTCCTCCCAACCCAAGAATCTGAATTACCTGCAAGGACAGCCTAATCCAGAATAAAACATTGAATTAAAGAGAGATTAAGTTTCTTTCAACAGCAAGCCCTAAACTGTTCATCATAGGCGTGAGTCTTCTTGTACAGAGGAGTGGAATCTTTCTTTTCCTTTGGAAACCAATGGCCAAATTCCTATCCAGTGCCTACAGGATTTTGGCATAATTTTTTATATATACCAGAAATTATTCTAGGTAATTATATCACTGTTGAATCAATGGAAAGACAGAAGTGGTAACTCTAAGGATTTTTGTTATCACTATCGCTGACAGTTGCAAGATTCTCAGTAGAATGGGAAGTTGAGTGTCTTAAATTGACATAGACAAAAGACAGACCCATGGGCTCTCAGCATTAATTTATGTCTTGAAGAAATACCCAGGAAACTAAGCAAGTCAATTAGCAGAATGCTGTTACTTCATTTATAATAGAAGACCCACCAGATTCATTAAAATGGCCAGTTCCAGTGCGCAGGACGCTACTGGACAGGATGGTGTGTAAATCTTCACACAATACATATGGAAATCGCTGGGCAGGTCTTAATGAACTGGCTCTATCAGAGAACAGCATCAGAGCTGGCTTCTTCATTTGGCTGCTGTTCATATATATGAATGCCAGGGAGAAATAACTTTATCCTAAGCTGCTATGTATCAATGCATCAACTTGTAGACATGTGCTAAACAGCTTGAGGAAGAGACTGCCATGAATCAGCCATAAGAAAAGGGTTGTGCTTTCTAAATGGGAGCAGACTGTTGCAGGCTCAGATTTGAACCCCAGGTTCCTACAAGGAGCAGAATGTTTTATTATATTTTATCTATACTTAACTGTGGAACCCACAGTTTTTCTTAAAGGTCTCCCCACTTGCATGCGCAAGTACCTGGGCTGGTACCTTCTCCCAGTCAGGCAACTTGGGTCAGTAACATGGTTCCTGAACCACAGAGCCACACTGCATTCTGAAATAGACCAGTATGGGATCCCCAGAGCCCGGAGGGTCAAACAGCTTTAGGTTAGAGGTCAGGAGTCAATACTCCAAGTTCCTAGCAGTAGGGACCGTTGCTTTGTTCTGTGTTTGGATAGTGACCTGCCTGTGGGGCCATGCCTCCAGGTTAGGGCCTTTCAATGCCACACTAATGCAGTGAAATTAAATAATAAAATAGTAGCAATAACTGTAGTAATTAGCACTTGCTTTGACTTGTTGCCACAGACCCACGAACCACAACCATTAGTCAGGGTTTAAGATCATGTCTTCCAAACTGCAAAAGTTTGCAAAACACCTACTGTCCCTTCACACATGGAGAAGGGGGAAAAGCCAGAAAAACAATTGCCTACAGCAGTTCTCATCACCCAAACCCATCTGGGTTGCCAGTGTTTTCCTCTAGCTGCAAAAAGTCTCTTCCCACTCCAGCTCCAACAGGTGCGTGGGTACTCAGTTCCGTCAGGTAAGGTCCTACACTGCATCTCCAGTGGGGAAGCAAAGGAGGGATGATGCTCAGCTGGATTTCTTCTGTCTGTCATTGAGTATCAGCCAGAGCGTGAGTTAAAATAAGGGCATAATAGGATAAATGAAAGGGAGTGATTGAGAAGATGTGGGCGATGTGACAGACAAGCAAGCTCCTTGCATGTTGATGAGAATGGCATTATCCAGGCGATGGTTGATTTCTTTTTGTGTCTTGTTTAAAGGGGCAGCATCTTCGAGCAGCCCAGATTTCTGGAAGAATAATAATAACATTGCAGAAAATCCCATGCCTTCCCAGTGAATCCGTTCCACATTCATTTAACCCAAAAGGTCCACGAGGTAAATTAAAACAAACAATTTCAAAAGCAGTCCAGGATGGGACGGGAAACCCTCATATGAGTTGTCAGCCCAGTGCACAAAGAATGGCTCTGTTAATAATGGCAACCCATTGCAAAATAGGCTGATATTTCAGTGAGTTTTTCATAAACCAGAGCTTCAAAACAAAGGAAAGCCTGCCAACACTCACAAACTATGTGAGAAAGCCTCTTGCAGCCTCTGTGTTCATCTTTCAACAGAGATGCTTGCTAACGCTGTCACACGATTCGGCTTTTATAGTATATGCTTTATACACATGCATTATTCTCAGGCATTTACTGAGGCCCTGCAATTTGGAGAAGTACAGAACACTGTGCTCCTCAGAAGGAAACTGCGTAGATGGATTCGAAAGCAATTCTTGCTGAAGGAGCCTTAAGGCCTAGGTGTGTTTACAACCTTGACAAAGTTACAGAAAGATGAAAGAGAAGGGGCAGGAAAACATGTAATTAAAGTAGCATTATGTTACTGTGCCCTTGTAAACACAGAATGGCTATGGAGTGCTTTTATCGCGAGAGATGCTGGTCTGTTGCCACCAACTTTCCCCCACAGAGGCCATTGAGGCACAGAATGGCCAAAATGAGACATTGAGACTGCCTCTGCACAAGGCACATCTCAAAGAGGCATTCCATTGAATTCAGCGATCAGGGAAAGGTAGTTTGGAGAGAGCAACAATAAGGAACAATTTGGTTATGAAACAGAAGACTCTGGAGGCAGTTTAAAGAAGGCGGTCCGGGTCAGAGCTGTTGTGATGGGAGAGAACTTTTAAATTGCTCTGGGTTTAAGGGGGCCCAATGTTCCTTCTGATTTAGGAATCAGTTCCAGCTGGAAATGGGCCAGCTTAGGATCCACGAACAGATGCAAACTCAAATTGCAGGGGAGGATAGGAGCTGGTAGTTAGGATTAGACTTCTCAAGCATTTTATCTATTATCTTGATAGTGACAACAACCCAAACCAGATAACTCTGAGGTAGATAGAAGAAGCTGTTCCACAAACATTTAGGGATAATTCCTTGATTCAAGGTTCTAATTTGAATTGTAGTAACAATTAGCGAGAGAAAACAATGTTAATCAGAGTGATGTTCACAATGTCAAAGTGTCAGACACAGCTACTGCTATTATCAGTATGACTCTTTGCTCTGTAGTATGTTGCATCCCAAAAGAGCCCAGTACATATCACTAGCTAAACTGGTACTACTGGGAGTCAATTCTCTCATAAGCCAAGAGCAGGAGTGTGGCAGCACAGTGCCTAAGCGGGGAAAGGGAAAATGTTCATCCAGACAGCAGGACAAGCTGCAGCTCTGTCTCTGCACCTTGCACTCCTGCAGTCAGACAGTCCAGTCCCCTGCTAGCATCTCATAAATCTGTGCCAACTCCATGTATGCCCTCCAAACCCATCACCTGATGGAGATGTACAGACATCTACAGCTGTGCTGTCCTTCTGCACAGGTTAGAGAAGGTGCCATGGTCCAGTAAGACATCCAACCTCTTACCACAGTCTTTACCCAGTGCTCCCAGTTCCAGCAGCTGGTGGGAGTGAGCTGCTTTTGCCAGCTTTTACCTTTTCCTGTGTTAGTGCTTGACCCAAAATGATACTCTGGATTGTTCCCAGCAGTGGCAGCAAATCACTGAGCCTCATGTGATCTGTAAGTGAAACTCACTTGTCTAGGTTTTGGCTTACACCCTCCTGCCGCAGCACTTCCACTCCCACAACGCCTCTGCCACATGTGTCCTCATCCAGACCTGGCCACTGCCACAGCACAGGTCCCCTGCAGCCATGGCGTGGCTGTGGCTCTATGGACCAGCATGCTCCAAAGCAGAGCTGAGCCTGGGGAACCCAACCTCTTCCCTGCACTTGTTGAATGCCAGCCTTATAACCTTCTGGGGGGAACCCAGGACTTGGGGGTTCAAGCAGTACTTTACAAGGGAGCCACAACAGTGAGCTGGAGAGATGCTCTGAGCTGTGCAAGCTGTCCTGGCCCTGACAAACTCACTGTTTATATGGCTAAAGAAGAAGAGCAGTCCAGTGAACTGATTCTTTGGGGAGCTGGATCTAGTTCTCTATCGTAGCACAGATGTTTCACAAAAACTTGGCATTGCCTCAGTTTCCCCTCTTTGAAACTGCATCTTTGAGATATTCAGGAGTAAAGAGCTTTCTCACTGCCATTAGGAACAATACAGTTTCTGTGTTCCTTCCTCCCTGACTGGAGCACATACTGGTTATTTCATGGGATCTGTTACTTCCCATGGCCAGTGGCATTACACAGTGCTGTTAAGCTGGTGAGGTGCTCACACAGGGCACAGAGATATCTGGAAGAAATAAAAAGGTTGAGGAAAGAATCAGAGGGAAAGGTGAGCCCATGAGGTTGTGATCCAGCTTGCTGGAGGCACAACAAGGGGCCAGAAACTAGAGTCTCAGCCTCCCTGGGGCAAAGCCATCCTCTGGACAGGTCCAGATCTCTGTCAGGAGGTTTTGTGCCCACATCAACGATCCCATTCATGCCCTGAATTTAAACAAGAGATTTCCTATGTCTGCACAGATACTGACAGCATCTTTTGGCTGGGTGGAGTCATAGGTATCCTCTTGTCTCGGGCAGCATCCAGAAACATTGCAGATAAGAACGATACCACTGCTGAGTGGCCCTAGCTGTCATCAGGGATGCTATGACTATTCCTTCTGCCAGCAGGTTACAGCTAAGCAAAGGCGAGGTGTGAGGGCTGTGTTTATTTCACTGTTTTTTAATGAAGAAATCGGAGCTGCTGTCAGCATTACCCGTGGGTGCATCAGCTACAAATCAACACTTAAATAAATGAACTAAATGACATGATGTCAACTACATATTCACAGCAAACTACTTGGTCAGAGCACAGACTGAGCACTTTGTAAAGCTAAGCCTATCCCCAAAATAACCCTTCGGGTAAAAGCCTAAACTAATTAACAAGTAGGCGTCCTGTTCTGAAAGGCAAAGAACTCTGGGGACACAAATGTTAATATTTAGTATCATCGAAACTCATCAACACTATAGAGATGGCTACGAAAATCTAAATCTGGCATCCCTCATCCTCGCCTCACGCCAGCCAGAGCTGCAAACAGCAGGAGAGCTGTCAGCCCTGGGGTACCCAGTGGCTCCACAGCCCAGCCCTGAGGGGTTACTGATGGGAACAGTGGGACTGTGTGGCTGTGCCAGCCCCAGCGATGGAGCAGGTGACTCAGGAGCCCAGAGTCCTCCCATCTGTAAGGAGTGAGAGTCCACGCCATCACCCGTGACTAAGGCACAAATGCAGGGTGATTTCTCCCAGAGCTTTCCCACATCCCAGTCACGTGCTGCCTCCTGGACATGTCACAGAGGTACAATCCCTCTCAGTACTCTCCTGGCCTCCTGTGCCTCACAGAGAGCCTGCCACCCAGCACCAAGAGCTGCTGTATATTACTACATGAAGCAGTAATCTGTCAGGGCCAGGAGTTTTCTGCTGAGTGGTAACAAACTTTGGCTAAAAATAATACTAATTTAGCCTCTTTGGCCTTCAGTTTAACCACTCAAATGTTCCATTTCAGGAAGGTGACAGCTGCTTTGATCTGCTTCAGTGAAGGTGGATAGAAAGTTTGGAGCCTGCTGGAAGGCAGTTTTTCCACTGTGGCCTTCTGGGAAGATCTTGTGGGTAAGAAGGTGAGGCCTCACAGGACCTTAATTAGTAGAGGGAAACCCCTTGATTGGTATACTCTCTGACCATCTCAGTCAGTTAATGCCACCTCTAGGTCCCACACTGCTTCTGCACAGTCATCAGTGCAACTTTCCTCCTGGGTGCTGTTCCAGTCTACTGGGGTCTAGGAAAGGCAGAGCACAGGTCTGGGCTGGGGGAGGAAGGCTGGAAAATGCAGGAGCCTTCAACTGCATCTACATTTGACAGGGAGCCTGCTGAATTTACACAGTCCTATTGGATTTTACAGTCTCTGTCCAAGGAAGAAGAGGTCCTCCATGGAGGAGCTCATAGAGTTTGGGTGCCACTCTGCTGGCTATAATTAAGTGCTACTTGGCTAAATGATCTTGTTCAATTTATATATGGTACTTTCCTGGAAGGCTATTAAATGCATGCTATTTTCCTAAGATAGAGGCTTTTTAAGCTATTCTGGGCTTTCATATAAAGATGCATTTAGGCAGTTGCAATAAATAGGAGGATGAATGTTTTTCTGTGAGTGTCATGTGAGGCCATCAGAGGCAGATGGAGAGTCCTCAGCACAGCTGTTTTTGGGTTTGGTGACCGGGTTTGTTCCTCTTACAAGCATTCTGCAGAAGTCCAATGGCTTTCACTAAGGACTTGTGCAAAACTGCTCTAGAAACACAAACCCTTGGTGCCAGGCAGTCAGGGGCTTTCCATGAGTCTGTATGACTTGAGAAATGCTATTTCGAGATGTCCCCTCTTCCTCTTACCCATCTTGTCTTCGGTGTCTTTAGGTATTGAACACTCCCTTTCTCCTGATAAGACACTTCTGCCATCCACACAAACCTAAGCGCAGATGAGAGGTGCCCAGGAACCTTGTGGCATGAAGGGCACCCCAGGATATCTAGATGGACCAAGTGTGGCTAAGCTGGTCTACCCACAGATGGCCTGTTGCAGTCTTCCTCAGCTCTTGCAATACTTTTAACATAGAGCATGGGCAAGCATCAGGCAGCAATGCAGAAGAGCATCGACCGAGACAGAGAGCAAGTGGGTCACTGCTGCAGTTGCTCTCCTGTTGAGTTTTTAACCTCTGAAACTAGTAACTGAATGGCAAAGACTATGGCTAAAGCTGGACTAATCAGCTAATTACTGCAAGAAGTAAAGAAGCTACAAGTGACACCAGCCAGGCTTACTTCTTCTTTAGAAGGGACCTTCAAGCACTCTTGCCTATTTAGAGATTGAAGGAGCAGCTTTCAGAGGAACTTGCACAGTTCTTTTGATTTCTCTGTTCAGAAAATGCTCTGTGAGTGTGAATCATAAAATGCAAGCTGGAAACAGTGGTGCATTCTGGAGACTGAAAGGCATCTCAGATTGGACCCCAGGTCTGAAGTAAGCACATGACCAATCTCCAGGCACCCCCAAACTTTGATGAGGGAAAGCTGGTCCTGAATGCTACTCATGGTCCTCAGTTCTATTACAGTTCAAACTGATTTTAAAATATTTTTGTTCCAATCTGAATGTCACTTCATCTGTAACCCCTGACTTAGTGATCCTTCAAAATGGGGATCAAGGTCTGTTCTGTCACTGAGCACTGAGGAGAGATTCAAAAACTCAGGAGGAGCCTATTAGATAGTTCAGGGCAGGTTGCCAGTTCTTTTGCCAGCACACAGACTACTACAGATTCTTACACGCACATACATAGTTCAGACTCGCCCTGCGCAGTGACACCCAACCGCATTTAATTCCTGTGCATACCATCTCTCTTTGCCAGCCTCCTCTCTGATGCTTTTTTCCTTGTTCTCAACAAACACAATTCTAAATTCAGTCTCTGAGTTTCCATTAAGGATGAGCAAAGCAGAGCTTTAAACTCTGAAGCTGTTTTAACCCGTTTGCTCCTGGATCAAAAAGCTTCCCAGTTTCATTCCAACTACTCCAGAAACTTTATCCTCACTGAAATATTTGGGGGGTGGAGGACTAAAACAGGAATAAATTTTACTAAAGTGCAGCCTTTTCTTTCTCTGGTGTGGTTTCACTTGCAGAGATATGAGTTAAAGGAATGATGGTGGATACAATCTTAAGGCCAGGCCTGAGTCTTCTGTGAATATTCCTTTGTAGAGCACACTCCAGCATATTCTGGTCTGTGCTTGTGGTTGGTAGTTCAAGGTCACTTTAAAGAGGCTGAGAGTGCAGCTCAGATCCTGCAGCGCCTGCTCACCTTGGCTCTGAGCATTTTTCAGCAGAAAGAAAATGAACATGAATAACTGTAGGAGGAAAAAAAGTTCCTGATACACCATGTGGTTTTGTTTTGATCTCATTGTATTAAGAAAGGGGCTTTAGCTGGAGCACAGGCTAGGTGCATCGCTCGGCACCGATGGAGTTAATCGTGATCCCTGTTCCTATGGCCATCCACCACCGGGTGAATGCAGCCGCATTGTCCATGATCACAGCGCTGTGTTAAATGTGCTGCTCTTCCTGGAGCCATAACATGAAATACTCGGGGCTGTATTAACAAAGACCTTACACTCCGTTTTGCGTGTGAAAACACGGGGCTTTTCCATGAGCAGCTCCTGGCCCCTCATGGCATCGTGGTGCAGTCTGTGCTTTTACAGCTCACTGAGTGCTGCCTCAGCAGATCCACCAGAAAATGCCTGTTTTCTAGGATTTAAAATTGGGCTGGGGAGAAAAAAATAAATTCAGTGGGCTAAAACTTGGCATTTCAAGGCTCATCTGGGGAGTCAGTTTCTCATATTGTGCCAGATCCTGGCAGCTTCAAAGGGTGAATTTCTATTTCCTTGTAGCTGAAGCTGGTAAGACTCACTGAAAGAAAGGGTGAAAAAATCCGAGCATTAACTTCAGATCAGGCACGTTTTAAATTGAGCAATGAGCACCTTGTGTATACCTATATGAAAGAAACAGGTTTCCAACTGAGAAACATCCACATTGTGATGTAGCAACAACTTCCAGTGCTCTCTAAGAGCTAGTGTTTAATCAACTAGGAGAATCGGATGAAATGGATCCCATATAATAAACATTATTCTTGTGGAGGTGCCAGCTCCAGCCCAACAATTTTGAGTTGAAGCTTGCTGATGTTTTCCCATCATTCTGATCTCGTTGGAGCTCTGTGCTCTAAATTGACATTGCCAGTTGCCTGTCAAATAAAGGGGTTGTTGCTCACCAGAATGGCAAAAAGAGGGTTTCAGTCATGCCCCACACAAGCCTGCTGTGCCCCTTCCTGCAGTGCATCCCTGCACGGTCTGCCCCAATCCCTCAGCCTCCGTTTCCACCAGCGCTACCTCTCGTCCTCTCAGGTGTTTTGGGACAGCCACCACAGAGGCACTTCAAGTGCATGCATGTCATTGACTGGCAAATGGAAGATACCCTAGCATCCTTTGATCTTTCCATTCAAGCCTTTTGAATAAATGACCCACCAGCAAAAGAACTGCCTATTTTATAAAGAATTTACTTCTCTCTTGTGACAAAAAATGTCTTAAAGACCTAACTGCCTGCCCAAGTTTTGCTTTGCTGCAATGACGCTAACACACGTGTTTCACTGATGCTCCAAAAGTGCTGGTGCTGGTGAGGTATGAGAAACCTGAGTTCCAACCAACATAAGGGACATGGAAAGCAGAATATTTTGCTGCACAAATGCAGAGCATCCAGAGTCAGGGTTTGCACCTGTGCAATTACTTTGATGTAGTCATAGTGGAGCAAGGAGAGGGGAAAAAAAAAACCCTATGTAGATGAAGCTTTCAGCTGACAGAGAAAATAAAAACACAGCTTGTGGTTGTGTGAACTGATCTGTGATAAAAATGTTTGCATAAAATTACATGCAAATGACTGGGAAGTACAAACATACCCACAAGAAAGTCTGTTCCACTCAGGACCAGAAGCAGAAGTGCTGGAAATATAGGAAGAACACTTGACCTCAAGGAAGTTACAGGGTGAGGGTGTGAGCCTCTTTCAGCCAAAATCAGTGATAAAGCATAGTTATCTCACTGGGTATGGGGTCATCTCTTGGTTTTGCAAAGAAGGGGATTTTGTCTGGTTCAGGAAATATTTAGGTAAGCAACCAAATTGTTGTTGCCTTTACAGATCTTACAGATTCATAAAACCTGTAGAAGAGCAGAGTATTTCTTTGGAATCTGCCTGTTTGGAGGTGGAGGTTGGGCATTCAAGATTCAGCAGAGAAGGCATTTCCAGTCATCTGTCTCATTCACTTTGCCAAGACAAGAATAATTTGGGTCTCAGAAACCATATCTCCTCTGGAGTGTGGGGACAGCCCCGGCCAATGTGACTGTAAGCTCCAGGTCAGCTCACCTACTGAAGACTGTTATGTTGGTTTCTCTTGGTTGTTTCTTGAAGGAGATTTTCCTTTTCTAAAAGCTGCTCTCCGTCATCTTTTGTCTGCAGGTGGCTTCCTCTGTACCGGGAAGCTTGTGTGCTTGTGTGCCAAGCCCTCTCTCAGAGCCACCAGCAATTTAACCAGGGTCTTCCTGAGGTAGCATAATACATGGATATGCATTTTCTAGGGGGTCTGAGATATCCATATATATGTGGAAGCGTGTGTAAATAAAAAAATCAGTTTTCACTGTCATTTTAACCAAAGATAGGAAAAGTAATAATTATAACTTAAATTACATCGATGCAAAATCACAACAGTATTTTGCTTATCTGATCTTATCGTTCCTTTGATGGTCTGGGTTGCACAACGATTACAGCTAACTCTGCAGAGGCTGGGAGATAGCATAATATTGCTCATAAAGGTTATCAACTTGATGCTTCTCATCATGGCCACACTGCTGTTAATAACCCAAGCTTGAGTTTAAACAGGAATACTTATCTTTAATATATATTTCCTGCTCTCATATATTTCAGGGAAAAGCATTGAATTTATTGGCAGGAAGGACAAACAAAAACAGACTCTCCCGTGATGCTAAGCACATATAAAATTCCAGATGTTTCCAGCATCAGGATTTGTATTTTTTTTTTCCCTTTCTTTTGGTCTCTGTTTTCCTGCCAGGCCTACAGGAAAGCACACACAGAATGAAACCACTCTCCAATGGCAGCTTTGAGGAGCAAGCTCTACAAACAAGAAAAAACAAACACAGTGAAAACCAAGCGTTTTCCTCCTTTGTCGTTTGTTGGGCTGCTGCTGCCGAGACCCCGGCTCGTACCTGGGGTAAGAGTTTTTCCTGTTTCTTCCCAGGTCCCGCTTATGTGACCCGGGGACTTCTAAGGCTGGGAAAGGGGGGCATGAGGGGTTGTCTCATCTCGCAGATCCTTCCTGCAAGACCTCTAAGTGAGGACTGCTTATTGATCCTGAGCCCGCGTGTGGCGGTGGAGATAAAGTTGTGTTTGTTGTCCATCTCGCTGTGGCCAGGGCATCCTTATCGCTGCTGCAATCGGGGGCTAGACGGCTTCTGCAGGTTCTCGGGGAGGCTGGGGAGGGAAAAGACCTTGTGCTCAGGACTAAGGAATTTCCCTTATTATCTGATTCATCTTTAGGACTTCCCTGCCTTCCTTCCCCTTGTCTTACAATCATGCTGTGTATAGACCTGGAGGACTCCAGGGAGTTTGAAGGACACACTGATTTATTCATTGTTGCATTACTGCATTAATGAAGGGCAGTAGTCTTTCCAACTCGGTGGGTTCTCTAGACTAGATAAAGCTTGCATAAAAACACTGGGAGGGTTCCTCTGCTGCACTGCCACTACTTCTCTGCTTCATTAAATATCTGCTGCATTAGGTACTCTGCAAAATATTAGTGCAATTAGTAATTTACATTTATATAAATTTGACAGTGACCTGTGATAAGAGAGTCTTGCTGATGCTACTTTTCTTCTCAGGGTGTTATTTCCCAATATCTTACTCCATCCTGACCTGGCACTAATGAAGTCAATGAAAACTTTTCTTTTGATGTGAGAGGGAGCAGGAAAAAACTCACCCTTAGATTTCTTACACAAGCCTGGGTCTCATTAAAGTTACTGGAAAAAATATATGTGTCCAGTTTGTATACGGAAATTATGTTGATTGTCCCTTCTGGCTGTAACAAAACAAAAAAGAAAAAAAGAAAGAAAACAACTGAAAAACAACAAGCAAAATAATTTAGGAAAGAGACTGCAAGTCCAACAAAGAACATTTTTCCAATGTACTAAGTAAGTGCCATGGTTGTGCTTACAGCTCAGTAAGGGAACTCATTTTTAACGGAGGATAACAAAGTTAATCCTGTACTGTTTTCTTTTGCCTATTAAAAGGGCTGAAAAACAAGCATTTGTTAATTGTACGTATGGAAAATGCACATGCAGAGCTCAGTATGATCCCCCCAAAGTTACAAAGATTCCAAGAAGACCAGTTAAAATTAGGGGAGAGAGAGGAAAGAGGAAATTCCCTGCTTCTTTCTCCCTTTTTTATAAAAAAAAAATAAAATCTGATTGTAGTGGAAAAACTGACCTATCAGTTACACTCTGTAAATCTGGAGCTTTCTCTCAATTCAACATACCCTGTTTCATCAAGCTCTGGCAAGAAGTTCACTGGCAGGGGGAAAAATGTCTCTATTGCACAGGGAATAGTTTGCTCTGCCACTATCAGTTGTGCTAACAGCAACTCCCAAAACGTCGTTAGGAGCTAACTTTTCAGCCAGGTTTCTTCTGCAAGAGCTAAGACTGGTTCTCTTGAGAGACATACGGCTGCTGCCTGCCCACTAGGCTCTCCAGAAAAAGACAGCCAGTGGTCATGTTGCATGACAAAATGTATGCATTCTGGCAAGCGGATTCACCAGGTATAAAAGGCATCTTCATGACAAAGACAATGGTTTGCCCTCTGAGCAGTCGCTGGATGCCAGAGGACAGCCCTCTCTGCATTTCTGCTGCCTCCCCATCCAAGCACAGAAAGTCACACACAACCAGAAAAACCAATATTTGCAAAACTGGGAGTTTCAGCGTAAGGCTCCAAAGCCAGCAGTTGAGGAAAGTCATTTTCCAAGGGTCTGAGTCACCCTCTGCTCACCAGCTACCAGCGGGTGCTGCCGCATGCTCTGCCCCTCAGAGATGACTTCTGGAGCTGTTGCAAGCATGAGAGCAGCTGGCAATCTTAGTCACTTCTCTGTTAAAGTCTTGCCTTCGCGTCATCGATGAAAGACTTGATCTTTGGCCATTTTTACAACAGGAGCCCTTCTCTCATCACTTCCCAACGTGCCACAGCAGAACAGAGCTATGACCCATCCTCTCACATTTGCCCTTCTGAGGCAGAGAAGGCTCTTTCGAAGGCACAGTCCCATTTGGGGTTTCTTTCCTAAGACTCAGTCCAACAGTCATCTGTTGTACTCTCTTTCTTGATCCATAACAGGGCACAGTAAATCTCTCTTCTCCAAGCCATGGGTAGAGGGTATCTAAGTAGTTCCTATTTTTTCCCCTTTTAATTGGCTCCGTGCTTACAGTAACTAATCCCCCTTGGATCCCTGGGAAGCTCCATTGCTTCCCTGACCCAGAATTGCCTCATGCAGTTGTCTGTAAGAGCAAGGACACGTAGCCTGCAGCACAGCACCTGCATTGTGCATTGGCTTCTTCCTTTGAGGACAAGTTTCAGAAATCTCAACCAACTGTGTGATTTTTCCCTTCTATTTTTAAGAGGAACAGGAGTGTTTACATGTCAAGAGATGTTGATGGGCACTGATTCATCTCAAGAGTCTGTGTATGTCTTCCAAGAACGGCTAGTAGTGGTTATTAAGGCACAGATGATTGTCAAAATGTTGATGTCTATATCTGAGGTGAAACCAATGGGAATTAGATTGAAAAGACCCAAAGTTCTGGTCAACTGTAAGATTACTGAAGAACAAGAGACTGCTAGTATCTTGCTGAAGATTTTCCTTTGCAGCATAGGATTTTCTCTGTGTTCCTCTCTCACATTTTGGCCCTCAGAACTGGTCTGATCCCATAGTAGAAGAGCTAAATTAATGGGGAACCCAAGTCTGGTCCTGCACAAATAAGAATCCAGATCATGCAGACCCTGAGAGACAGGACAATATTGCCTACAGTGGCTATGATTCTGCTTCTCCTCCGCACACCCGTGCTGTTACCAGTAAGCCAACAGGAGGAAAAATGGTCTCCATGTGACTCAGTTGGCTGTTTCTCTTCCATGTAACTAAATTAGGTTCTTAAAGATGTGTAATTTCTGTAAAAATCTGTAATCTGGGCTTCCCCCAGGGACCAGCTCACAGGTTCTTCTCATTATTAAGAAGTTTTGAAGGGAAACAAGTATTTACCCTCTGACTGATCAAGACTTGGCTTGTCCATGGAGGCAGCAGCCACGGTCAGCTGGGTATGAGAAATGGAATAATTCCTCCTACGCACCCGAAGACCACACTCTGACCTGGTAAGTGAAAGTCAAACATGGGCACTTGGGAGAACTGTGTGGAGACCACCTTATCCAGAGGCAGAATCAGAGCCACGCTGTGGGTGGGAACTGGAAAACAAATTGGAAGGGAAAGGGAGAAGAACACAGCAGGAAGAATAAGAGGGAGTGAAAGGTTCATAAAATTATTTTAAAAGAGCCTTTTTATTCTCTCCTTGTTAACTATTGGCACTGCAGACTGGACACAGGCATTTGGCAAGTCTCTGACTCTGAGATGCACACAACAGGGATCTACCCTGTGTGCTGCACACACTGCAGTCCTCCCACCCAGAAAACTCCTCCCGGGCCCTCTCTGTGTTTGTTTCAGCTTGGAAACCCACCACACCTCTGATGTCATCCCCCACTGGGGCTTGAATTCATTTCAAGTTGACTGGTCCAGCCCAAAAAACTTTTTTCTATATGCGAGGTATAGCTACGGTTCATAAAACAACACACAGGACTGAAGTGTCTAGAGACTAAGTGATAAACTGATGCCAACTATTTATACAATTTGTTCAGAAAAGGGATTTTTATTGATTGAATGCATCATTTTTTCCCATTATACTTTTGGGGCTATTTAAATCAACTGTGCTCCATAGACTGAGGTTCCACATATTGCACTGAACTCAAGCATGGAGACCAGGAGGAAAATTAATAGCCAAGCCAGTTAATACATACAGTCTCATGAAAGGGTTATCAAACTTTGGAACCGGCTGCCCAGGGAAGTGCTTAAGTCACTATCCCTGGAGGGGTTTAGAAGATGTGTAGATGTGGTGCTTGGGGACATGGTTTAGTGGTGGACTTGGCAGTGTTAGGTTAACAGTTGGACTTTGTGATCTTAAAGGTCTTTTCCAACCTAAACGATTTTCAATGTATTTTAGATGACTCTTGAAACTACTGCTTGTTGCTTTTGAAAAAAGACTCGAGGTTCAATCATGCCAGCACTCTGCCTGTGAAACCGCTTCCAGACCAGGAGTGAATTATTAGTTTTACTTGCATGAAAACTCTGCAGAAGCATTTGCTTCACGGCAGTTGATGAAACATTTCAGCACATCTATTTTATCATCAAACAGAAAGAATCTGAGAACATTTTAATACCCACAAGAGCCTTTGTCAATCAGAAGTGAATGTTTTGTCCCAGCAGTGATAAAGGCCTTGTCTAGGATTGTGCTTTGAACTCTGCAAGTAACCTGTGCCGATAAGCAGGAAACAATATATTACAGTTTGTAGTTCCATTAAATTGTTCTCTTGTTTTGTGGGGTTTTTTATCTATTCTTTGGGTTTATGTTTTAGGCAGGGACAAATAAAATGTTTCATCGATGCTGAGGTCACAATTTGTTTATTTATGGGGGGTATTTTTCACTTTCCATTGCAAGCTGCTGCAACGAAAAGAAACACGGGTTGGCACAAAAAGGGGAGGAGGAGTGAGTGCTATAATGGAAGAAATGTTAGCCAATAATTAAAATTCAGTGGTACTGTAAATCCTAATGGAAACAACAATGTGTCTTTGTGTACAATTAACTCTGGGCTCCAGTTCATGTTAAAAATTCTAGCTTGTAAAAAGCCTTGACCTCAATACCGACAGCTCAACAGAGGTTCACAGATTTGGCTTTAAAAAAACCAACAACTTTCACAGAGGGGGAACAAATAAAGTCTGGACTTGGTCCCCTAAATACGCTCCAATTATTCAGGATGGTTGAAGACAAGAAGATACAGGAGAAGAAGGAAGGGGAAAACAGTCCCATAGCTCAAAGAAAAGTACAAAAATGTTGTTTGATTTCTAGAGAGAAAATTCACCCTCCCCCTCTTGTTATCCCAATCATACATTCTGCAGGGCACCCTGTGTGTTAACAGTGAAGTCCTAGAAAATCTTTATTATTATTAGTTTAATACTTTTTTTATTGTTAACAAAGCAGACAAAACGAGTTGCTCATTACAGTGAGTGACTGACAGGGAAACATGGAGGACTATTCATTAAGTAATTACTACTTTTAGGCAGAAAAAGTTACTGTGCTTAAAAGAGGGGAAAAACAGTGCAAAATCAAATTGTCTATTCTTTTTTTGGTGGGTGTGTGTGTGTAGGGAGTAAAGTCTCATGGAAAAGACAGTTCTACAAATGTCAATCAGCTTGACAAGCAATTATCAACTTTAAGATAAGGACATAGACTGTGGGTAGAGTACCTCAGAGGAGAGTACTTCAGTTACCACACAGTGTAATGGTGGATAGAGACTTGTCCAGATGAGTGTATCTATGGCTTATACGTAAATCTGTAGAAATAGGGTCAAACCTCATAATACTTTCAAACCAACTATTTTTCAATTTGCAGAGGACTTTCTGTTTGTTTCCCACCACTTCTAAAGAAGGAAGGACAAGGAATTTTAAAAAGTATTTTGGAAATATTTTTTGTCAGAGCTCAGACAGGGTGGATTCATACTCCTGCTAGAGGTATTTCTCTGCTGCAGTGAATTCAGAAACAGTAGTACATGCTTCCTCCAAAGAAGGTGAGAAACAGGACTGTCAAAAACATTTAAGTGCCTGAAGCCCTCAAATCCTAGCTGCAATGTCTGCTCCTGAACCCCCAGGGTTATCCCTGCACACACATCTGCATTTTTGCCACCATTAAAGTGGCCCAAGAATCCATGCTTAACCATCTGAGGGCTCAAGTATCAGAAATGCCAGTTTCACTTCCTTACACTGGAAAACAGGGAAAAGGCTCTCCTCTTACCTAGCACCACACACTGATAGCAAAGCATTCAAAAAAGAGAGCTGTGGCTGTTCTGAGGGTGACTTACACACCCTTGGTTTCAGTAAGAGCTGTGGGTGCTCAGATGCTCTGGCTGCAATGCTATCTATCAGGTGCTTAAAATACAGATTAAACAGAGAGAGATGTGATCTCTATGCTTGTGGAAAGCTACCAAAAGAAACAATTCTGCTTTTCAACCACTATCTTTTGATCCTTAACTGTAGGTAGGGTTAGGAAGGAACTTGCCTGTGTACATGGCAGTGTGTAAACGTTTGGTATCTGGGTGGCTTATGGAAGGGACAGAGCATCCTCCACCAGAAGTAGCTGTTTGTGGTAAAAAGGGAAGAAAGCTTAAAAAGAGTGGAAGTGTGGAAAAATACCACTCTCATCAACATATTCCTTACAGTGAAGAACTCTATCTGCTCTGGGTCTGTGCATTTGGACCTATTTTATGCTGCACTGGGGCATATATCCATGCCTGGTATTCCCTGGGAAATGGCTTAAAAATGTAAGTCCTGGGTTTTCGTATGTAAACACATATCCTTAGGCTGTCACTTAACTCCATTCTCACCTCAGACATGAAAAACCATTGAGGTTGTTGCTACTTCTTGGGAGAATCATTTCCAAGGAGAAATGTCATTGGGTCCATTTTAGAATGGGAACACGTGCACACACATCCCAGACAGATGCACATGGGGATAGCCTGTAACAACAATGACAACCAATGGCAAAACTTACTGATCCCCATGGAGCAAGAGCAGGTCCTTAATCCCCATGTTGTTTCCAAGCTTCCTGTTTTGAAATTGCCATAATTAAATTCTAAAGGCTGAGAAAGCACCCAACAAGTTGCCAAGTTTATGTCAAGCTTTATCAGCTGATCTCATCATAATCCGGTAAATAGCATATCATGAACATCAAATCTAATTAAATCCTCTTGAGATACGGGTTAAAAACCAGACACAAACAAGAATCAAACATTTAAAACCTGCCACTGTACAATCAGAATTAATCCACAGGGAGAAGTGAATTTCCTTGAAATCTGGACAAATAAACCTTCTACGTTCTCCTTTCCTCAATGGCTCACACTCTCTCTGGCACACAGAGTCAGAAGGAAAATGCAGCAACTGGGTTTTTACTCTCAACATAGATTGCATGAAATGCACATCTGCAGTCTGTCTTCTGGACAAGAATACAGGGCCAGACAGAATAAAGGAGACATATTTTATTTATCTATCTTCAGTGTTCTGCTGTCCGTACATAAAAGACTGATCTGTAGCTGTGGGTAGCACAATGAAAGAAGTTCTAAAGTGAAGTCAAAAGGCAGCAGTGAGGTGTTGTTCTTAACTCAGGCTCCTGATCATCACATTATCTGCCAGGCACCTTTCGAAATGCATCTCAGATGCACCATAGGCGTCTGTGTGTGCGTAAGCCCTTGGGGCTACACCTATGCTGCTAGTAAATTAAACAGTGGCAGGCAATATTCCCAGGCATTGGAATTTGATAGTCTATATTGTTAAATTCCTAGAACCTGCCCTGGCACATTTTTGACCTTAATCAATTAGTGCTCTCCCACACATGTCCCAGGAATTTAGGAGTTAGCACAGACAGAGACCATTCCCAAGAGATGCCGTATGTTCTCCTGTCCTGTGTGGTGACGAGAAGAGCTTAATGACACAGACACGGCTCATTCCAGGTCAGTCGGCCTCATTGCCAGAGAACGGCCCTAACAACACCTAATTTTCTAATAAGAGCTGCTGCCTACGTGCTCGTGTCATAGCCTGTATCTGCTGTATACTTAATCTGAGTACCTCATAAGAGCACTCTACCCTGAAGCCAGATCACATCAGGGCTTTACGAAAGGGCACTTCGGGACTTTGTCAGTCAGCTGACTTTATGAACTACAGATTTCCTACACTTGGGCATGAGCCCCTCTTGAATCCAACCTTTCCAATAAGTCACACTAGGTTACAACAGAGCTGAATGTGTTAAAATGTTCCCCTCTGTTCCCCTCCTTCCTTCTTGACCTGAACTAGCACATCCTGATCTCTCCAGAAATCAACAAGTCGATGTTGGCATCGTTTGCAATCACTTAATGAATTCACTGAGAAGACCAAGGTTTCATACTAAGCAGTGCAATTTCAGACTGGCATAAAAACTGTTCTTTCACCTCCAGTATTAAGCTGCAAATCATAGCTCTGAATGGCTTTACCTCAAGTGAGCAGAATAGTCCCTCTGGTGTAGATTCACCCTACCTAGCTTTAGGTATCTAAAATAAAGCCTCATTTTCCCAAGGCTTCCAAAGGAATGTGACACCAGAAGAGTATTCAACCCATCTCAGACCTTACTTATGTCTTACTAATACAAGCATATGCCAGCAATACTCAACATTCCAGCATGTCAAATTATTGCCTTTTTTCTGCAAACCTGCAGACCTTCCTGGTCTAGCTGCTTTTGACAGTGACTTTTAAGTTTTTTACAAGCCTCACCAACTTTTGTCTGTATTTTAGCTGGAAAATAAAAGGGGAATTAACCAGCTCTGTCCTAGTCATCTGTTCCACAAGCAAAAACTACTCTCAGAGTTTCAGGGTAAACCTGATTCAGAATGAAGTTTCTGTTCTTCTCACTCACAACAATAAAAACTTAAGGTTCATAGCACCAAGGTGACCCTGACTAACAAAGTGAATCAGCTCCCATGCAGAGCAACTGTTTGTCATATTTGGTTCATTCTCATAGTTGCAATTGCACCTAAAGCAAAGATAACTGGTCCTACTACTAGTCCCACTCCTTACTAACTCCAAAGATATCACCAGGGTGGATGCTGGACTGTGAAGCTCTTCTCCCACCCCCAGGCTTGGTGTATGTTGTGATAATTCAAAGCACAGCTGTATGGAGAGCTCAGCCCTTGCTTTCACAGCACAGGAACCACCACTTAAATTTACATCCCTGCCAAGCATTAACCATAGGGGACCTGCTGCTTCCAGTCATAAGGAGGAAGGGACCCCAGACACTTGTGTTGCTATATTGCAGTCCACTTAAGTACTGTGCAGTGCTATGAAGAAGGGTTTCCTGATGATGATCTCTAAAGGTGACTTAGAAGCAACAAGAAAATTGACAAGAACAAAAGAAAAGTTTGTACCTGTGGCATTTGAAAAGTGCTTCTACCAGGATTCTTCTTCCCTGGTCACTGACTCCACCCTTCTTCTTCCTGCTAGTGATGCCTTAATATGTGGATGTATGTTTGGTACCTAAGGGACATGTCCCAAGTACTTTTTTGTGATTCTTCTTTGTGCAGATAGTTGTTGGTGAGTAAGTCTTTCTGTTCAATGTACAGGATGTGATTAAATTTCTGCCAAACATGCCAGTGGGTCTCCATATTTTGAAAGGACAGGCCAACACTGAAGTTCTACCTGAGCCATACATTTTCTCTTTGGGTTTTGTAATTAATGCCCCTTCTCAGATGCACTTGTTGAAACCCATTCTTGCTTGAAACTACTCCTGCTAATTTAAGAGTAGGTTTAGATGCCCTATACAAAACTTTCCAACAGCTCAAGGATCCTCTGACTGCAACAAAAACTCAAAGTGTCACCTGAGGCATTGTTCAATACCCTTTCACTTCACTTACCTGGGGAAGCATCCTTGGGGCTAGCTGTGGGTGATCCAGCTGACACTGGCAGAGGAGAAATCCTGGGTGTATGCTGCTGCTTAGCCCTGGCACCCAGTGCTATGCCTTGCAGCCTCTCCTATGACCAATGTAGGGCAGGCAAAATGGCCTTGGGCCCTTCCTGCAAGGGACCAGGTGCTGCTCCAGGCAGAAGCAGGTGGGATTTGCCAGCTCACAGAGCTCGGGCTGAGCTTGGGCTGCCTTTAACAAAAATACCAACTTGAGGTGGTTGGCTTCAGGCTATCTTTGGGGTAGTCTATCTTAGCTAGGTGTAGACATAGCCTTTGGCCCAAGGTGGAGCAGCATTTCCTTCCCTTGGATGCACTGCAGAGATTCACAGGAGACAGAAAGGAACACACTGGTGAACACAGCTGCCAACCTCTCATGCCCACCTAGAGGTGAGGCACCTGTGATAAACTGGTATTCAACAAAAGCCTTCCTCATGAAAATAATGTGTGGTAAAAACACTACTCATCTCCACTAACTCCAGCACATTTTAGTTTAACCTCATTTCTCCTGTAGCCAAAATGTAAGAGTTTTTATCTCTCCTCTGTATTGCAAAGCTTCTACCTGGTTTAGTCTGGGTATTCATTTCTGATCAAGTGAAGCCCAGTAAGGAGTGGAAGAACAAGATGGAACGACACCTTGCCCAAAGCAGTAGTCAATAGATAAGCTCAGTGTTGTTAAAGTATTTTACTTTGCACAGAGACTGCATAGACTATCAAAGCCCTGGTACTGAAGTACTTCTGCAAACACTTCTAAGCTCTTCACATCTACTTCATTCTCCATTCATATGTCTCAGTTACCTTTGTAAGGCTGTATGCTTCAGATCTAATTGGTTTCTCCTTTGGTTAGGACATCCTTCCTCACCTCTCTTTTCTTCCCCCCTCTCTCTTCTGCCTGTTTATATTCTGGTTTTGTCTTTCTGGCCACTGTGTCCCCTTGACTGATGCAAAAAACCACCAAAGGGTGTGTGTGCTCTGAGCCCTCTTCTCCTTTCCCAAGAAATGATACTTGGGTTTGGACAAATAAGGTCAGCAGCAATGAAGTATTACAGAGTGCATCTTCACAGACTGCTCCGCTCTCCATCATCTCAGGGCTGCAAAGCAGTGGCATTTCTCCAGCATCACTTCCATTAAGGCCACTGTTCTTCTGTTACTTTGTGATATCAACATCCTTTCAGGCTAGGGGCATTAATCACATTTAACAAGTCATTATCCCAGGCCTTAAAAAGATTATGATAGAACCATAAGAAACAAAGACCAAGAGAAAGAAATTGTATTGTTCTTGCTTTTGAGAAAAGACAGGTTAAGTGGCCCAGATTCTGTAAAGATCCTTTGCACTTCCAGCTGCAAGTGCCTAACTCCAGTCAATCCAGCAGAGCCAGGCATGATATCTGGGTTTCCAAATAACCTGGGCAGTGAGGGGACTGTCCTGGCTAATCCAGCTCTTGGCTGCACTTCTGAGACCACCCACTTCAGGAGCAGTTGCAATGAGCTGGGGTAATATGAAGAAACGACAACCAGCAATTCTTCCATGAAGCATTTTGGTGACAACATTGATTGAATCATATTGTAACTAACAGTCTATTACTAAAACACGTCTGTACCTACTAGGTGACTAAGGAAAGACATAATACACAAATCTAGGTTATACAGCTCCAGAGAGACCTTACTCCATCTTCAGAGGCTGAAGTCCCAAAGAATCAATAGAGTGATTTTAAATCAAATAGCAGGAGACTGCTAATTTCTATGAAGAAAATAAAAATATTAATACTTGTTTTGAGATATGTTAAGGCTGATAATCAGAAGCTATTGTATCTTGTGAACTGACATGTCACGGCTTCTTCTCTGCTGCATACTCCATCAAGATCTTCACACAGGTTGTAAGGATGAAGCTTAGACAGCCCTATTCCAAGAACAGATGTACAGTTTGAGCTAAAGAAGACTCACCATTGATGGTTTTCTAACCCATGGTTAAACCTTGGAGATCACAGCAGTAGAGGGCAGTAGTGTACATCACCCCTAATGCTTACAGTCCGAAGGGTGTCCTTCTCTACCATAACCATGGTCCGATGATCTAAGGAATAAGATCAATAGCAGTTTGTTCATCCTCCAGAGGCCCAGAAAACACTCTACCATTTCATGTATTTCTTTTTTTATCCAAGCAGACATCAGTATTTCCCAAAACTGCAAGTAAGATCCTGTTCTCTATCATTTAGCACCTCTGGTGAAGTTTTTGGGTGTACATCAACAACCATGGGAGTGGATAAAACCTCTGCAATGGGATGCTCCCACCATGCTCACGTGATGCTGATCACTTGTGGATGCAGGGACTCATTTTGGCATCTGCCTGGAGAGCTGAGCTTTTCTGACTTAAATGAAAAGGCAACAGCCAGGAAACTACCAAGGGCTACCAATGTAAATGCAGTGACAGCTCCAGGCTGAAGAACAAAGGACAGAAAAATGAAAGGCAAAGCTGATGAGCCATCCTCAGTATAAGCCCTTGTCATTCACTTTCCCCTCCTGAGAAGATTTAAGGCCTTGGCGACAGCTGTCAGTCTTGCCTCCCCTGCAAGAGAGGGCTGGTTTAAGTCAGCCCTTGAGTGGTGTATCAAGGGAGGATGGCAAGAGGGATTTCCTTTTGTTTTTTTAAGCAATAAAAGAAGATCCTGTGTCTTTAACCTTCAGAATAACCTTGTTTCAGTCTGGTTCTCATTGCTGGACTGCTCCTTGATGAGCTTTTTATGCCTGATTAATTAGTACACTGAAGGAGGGGTGGGGGGAACTGCTCTGTTTAGCAGCTCATGCCTCCTTCTGACTAATCCACTTCCCAGCATTACAGCTCCATAGGGTCTGCAGTTGCCTCTCTCATGCCTCTGTTGTGGGGTGTCATTACTTCTTTCTACTTTTTGATTGTATTGCTTCCTATTGATTTAACCACATTTATTGAGGACTAGCTGGAGACCAGATTAATTTGAGTTTGTAGGCTTTATTTCTCCACTATCACAAAACTTTTCTAAGAAAAAGAAAATGTAGACCCAGGAGTGAATGGCCCAGATTTATGGAGCATTATCTTCCAAAGAGCCACTTTTACAGTGTTATTGATGACAAGGAATCATAATTTTTTTTACGAAGACCAGTTTGCATATGCTGTTATTACCAGTTTGTGTGCAGTCAAGAGGACAGGGAAGGCACTTTCTGTGGTCCTTTATTTTTCAGAGACATGAACCCATAATACAACTTATGCTAAATTATTTTGTGTCACAGTTTTCCCAGGGGGTGGGGAGCACATACTGAACCTCTTGGTAGATCACATTCAGCTCTGCTGATAGAGTACTGGATAAAAGCTAAGCAGTATTACTGAGGATAAAAATAAAGGCAGCTTTTTACTCAAATAGCTTTCTGGCCAACACTGGAAAAAGTCAAACTAAAATGTACAAAAGAAGTCTTTTGACTATTAGCACCAAGGGAGATGGTGGCTTCTTTGTCACTTTGTTGCTCTCTGGAAGTTACAGGACAGTAAGGTGCCCATTCCCTGGGAGAAGTAAGGGCACATGAGTCCCTCTGAGACACCCTGTGCAGCATGCACACCCCTGGTCACAGGGGGACCAGCCGTGTGGCTGCATCGCCCTCTCACCTTTCCTTTCTCCAGGTCAGGTGAGGGCTTTGCACTTGATCAGAGAGAATCTGGGGACTTTGGGTAGACACACCTGGGCGAGGTGCTCAATCCTCTGCAAGGGGGCAGACAAGGTGAGCACAATAGTCCCTCCTGATTTGAAAAGCTGGTGAGTCAATAAGCCTAATGTTAGCCTGAGGGTTAACGCTGATATATATGTTTCAGTTGCTAACAGGAGAGGAACAAATCCTACTGTGTCTGGGAGGGGGAAAAGCGCTTCTCTGTGAGACTGTAACCCCATAGTTACAGCAGCACAACCCCCAACCTTTTGTTAGCAGATATGGGTGTTGTCCAGATTCTTTGGGAGGCTGTCTCTGAGCTTTGGTGATGCTGCTGTCCTGTCCCCTCAGTAAGGAGACTCAGCTGGAGCTGCAAGCTGGCATTTCTGTATTCCAAGGAGCCTACTTCATGGCATTGAGTACACTATGGCATGTGTTAAGTTCACAACTCACAAAGTAACTACACACTCAGAGAGCCAAATTCCCTTTCCTGCTGTAACTCTGGTCTTAGAGCTGTGAAACAAAGCCTGGAAGGGACCTGGAGAAGCCATGTAGTTCACCTCAGATCCCCAAGGCAGGGTCAGATCTACTTAGGGTGCTCCTTGTTTGTCTAACCTGTTCTCAAAAGCATCCGGGGATACAAATCCCCACCCTCCTGGGCGATCTCTTCTGGTGCTCACCTGAGCTTTGACTCACAGCATGGTGAATTCCCCCAACCTGATGCAAGGTGAGGTTAAGTTCTGAAGTGAAAATATACCTTATATGGAAGGCATGGTAAAAAAAAATTGGAGATAATACTTGTGTATCTCACCTGTCTGGTATTCAGACACCGAGTGACCCTGTATAACCTAGACAAGGCAGTTTAGCTGTAAATAACTTTACAAAGTAAGGAGAAATCATCCCCTCTGTTTTGAAAACACCATCTTGTTCTTTAGCAAGCCTGCTTTGATAGGTTGTGTTTGAAAATAATGTGCCACTGATGTAGTGACACACGTCACTGTATTTCACCAGAGAGAAGTTGAATGCTTGGTTAACCCCAACTAGGGAAGCTTTAGTTCAGTTTAACTTTGTTTTCTATTCCAGTGCATGAAACAGAAGAGTTCAGACTGATAATGTCTCTGAATGAAAATTTGCCATAAGGGGTAAAACTGAAAACCATTCTGCCTACCTTCACCTCCAAAGTACTTGCCTAAAGCTTCATTTTTTTCCTGGAAAAATCCATTGGCTTCTGAAGAGGTTGAACTGGGCAGAGCCTGCAAACTTTCTGTTGTCCTGAAGGACAGGAGACCTTAGCTGTGCTTTAGCAGTGCCGACATATGTGGCTCAACTGTGGAAGCAGAGGAGCACCATCAAGTGAGATGCCTGTGATTTTCCATCCTCCTACCTTGGGTTACTCTGAGACGTGGCCCAATTAAGAGCAAAAGGAACTACGGTACAAGAGGCACTTCCTCTTTCAGGAATCCCTCTCCAGCAAATAATATCAATCCCTCCAAAAAATCAGTCCTGAGCCACACCATCATTTGCTCAGGAAGGATAATTACCGTTACACAGGGCATGGGTGAGATTGGAGTAACACAGCCCATGTTTCTGCTGTGCGATCTGGGTGCCTGGACATACCTAGAGGGCTTGGCTCCTGCCTAGCCTAGAAAGCATGGGCTGCGAGAAGACAAGAGTTCTTGAAAGGGAAATGGTAGCATGTGTAAGCTGAAAAATAACCACTACACAGCAGTGAAGAGGATTAAATTGGTCATGGAAGGTGTTAGGCTGAAAATTTCAGCAGCATCTCCTTAAACAGCAGCAAGTGGGTGCCCATGAAGGGTTCCAGGAACTTTGTCAACAAAGTTCCTTTTGCAATATATTTACTCGTCAAATGCTAGAGCTCTAGCACTAAGTAGAAGGATATGTACAGCCAGATCCTTCCTCACCTCTGAAAACAGGGTCAAGTAACAAGTTCAGTTCAGAATGATAAAACAGGTTACTGGCAGCAATTGCCTCATAGTTTCCTTCTTCAGAGGAAGTGAAACACTTTGGTGGGCTCTGAGACTCCTGATTCCTCTTTGCAGAGGACTCGAAGAACTTTCCTGTCCCCTTCACGTGTGTGCTGCCCTCTGCCACACAAGGACCTTCCAGCTCCCAGCAGCTGCCCCTGTCACTGACCGTGTCCTCGGGGCTGGCCATGCCCTGCTGCAGCAGCAAGTGGGTGAGGGAACAGCAACCGAAACAACCTTTTTATGCCCATGATCTTACATTTATCTGTTGTCTTGGCAGAATCCAGAGAGCAGTTTTTCTCTGCTGTGGCCCCTGCACTGGCTATGAGTAGCTGATGTCTTCAAGCTCAGCTCTGAGTACAGAAATATCAAAACCTACAAGCAAAAACACGAGTATATGGCTTATCTATAGCAGCAGAAGTACCCATTGTGCAGCCTGGTTAAGTGTGGCAAGGAGATATACATGTGTGCAGGGAAGGAGGGAGATCTTGTCTGAATTAAACTGAATTTTCCCTTGACTCCCAGCAGCCAAACTGAAAAATAAATTATTCACGGAGCCTTTTTCCCAGAGACAGCCCTGCAGGACTGCAGCCCAGGACACTGCCCAAGGTGAATACCATCTAGAGCTCAACTTGATGGCAAAACCATGCCTCTATCAAGTGGAAACAAATTCATTTCCTCCTCTGAAATTGAGAGATGCTCACATTAGGTCATGCATAAAATAAAAACAAGGGGGTCCCAAAAGAAATTACAAAGAGAAATAAACATCCCAAGCCATTGCTTGCTGAGAGCTGAAGGAAACAGAGGCTAAGAAGAAAATACCATTTTATTCCCCCTTGAAACAGAAAGTCTTATTAAAACCATCCCTTTGAGGCTGAGCATGGCTGTTTGTGAGTCAGGGCTGTTTGACGGGTGTCAAGAGGAGGCAGCAGCAAACGCCTTGCAGCGGCTGCCCTCCCAAAGAGGCTGGCATCACCTCTGAAGGAACAGCCCAACATTACCTGGACCCGAACAGAGCAAAACGGGCTCATGAGACCTGCTGTGGGGCAGTTCTCCCATGGTGAAATCTGTGTCAATATTTGGACATGCAGGAGAAGCCTCATGTTGCAGGTTTCAATATCCAGCGTTGTATTTATTTAATAATGTATGGTTAAAATATTCAGTTTGAAAGTTTTGGGATCAAATTAGTGAACTTCAGTAAGTAGATTTTTATAAAGAAGCTGTTGCTGTTCTAAATTTAAAAAAAAACCCCTACAAATCTGCAGTGAGACAAGAGGAGCAACTCCCCTCCCAGTTTGTAGCAAAACATAAGGCAATGTTTTGTTTCTGACTAAAGCAAAATCACGACAGGAAAAATGTTGCTTATCAGGAAGTTTGCTACAGGTCTTTGACAGTCCAGATGTGATTTCCTTGGGTGCAACCTCTCTCCTGTCCTGTGCTGGCAGTGTCCTCTCTCCTGTCCTCTCTCCTTCCTGCCTTGCAGCCAGGGTGAGAGTCATAAAGGGTGAAAAATAGCATAAGAAATGCATGCAGGTCTTTATCCTGCTGCTTCTTGTCCCTGTCAGGGTCATCATACCAGCATTTTTGTCATCACCAGCAAAACCCAGTGCTGGGGATGGTTTCACAGCTCAGGCGTGGGGTCACACCAGTGCTCACTCCTGCGGGGGGCAAGAGACCTAACAAGGTTCACTCGGGGAGCAGCATTGCTGCAAGTCCTGCCAGACCTTAGTAGACCTATTTGGTGACAGTAATAGTTTGGGGAGATGTCTGCAAAAAATGGGATAGGAATAAAGGAGGCTGGTTTCATTTTGCTACGTACTGCTTTCCAAGAGGACATTTTTGATCAGCTTTCCAGTGTTAATGCCCTATTAATGGTGAGGCAAGATCTGACAAAATGATAATAACTCTTTTCTCAATTATGCTCTTAAAGCACTTAAATGATTTCTAGCAGAAGTCAATGAAATTAAATTAAATAAACAGAGAGAAAGTGGGGGCCAAGTTTTCTGGAGTTTGGGTCATTACTAATAAAGTAACTGGAGAAAAAAAGCCGAAAGGGTCAGGAAAAGTGAAAGGGCAAGCAGAGCTGTACGAGTTATGAAACTGCCGAGTGCCAAAGGAAGGGAACAAAGTGAAAACCAGACAGTGAATCATCATCGCTGGTGTGTGTGCAAAACCCGACTGGGAATTCAGGCAGGTCCTCTTGTTTTGCTTCACCCATCCCTTTTATTCTTTTTTTGCAAGTTATTAATCCCTTTGCTACACAGCTCTTTGAGGTGTCCTAGTTGTGAGCTTCCTTTCCCTCAAGCCTACCTACAGTCATTTTCCTTTCCCCATAACCTTCCCCAGTCTCCCTTCTGCTCACACCACTCCTGGCCATGGTGGTGCAAGACAAGAAAGTGTTCAGGCCGACCAGGGCTCCGTGAGATCAGTGGGAGATTGGATCTGGTTGACATCCTTACTCTAGCTTGACCTTCTAACTAAGTTTTAAAGGTGGAATTACGTATTTAAAAATAAATTTTAAAAAATGTTGTGGGGGAGAAAATCGGGAGAAAGAGTAAAACAGATGAGGTTTGTCCTAACAGATGCATGGTGCCCCTAGATCTTTGAAAAGGAAGAACTGGCAAAAGTTATTGTTTGGCTGGCAGGCAGAAAGGAGAGCAGAAGAGAAAAATCCTTGGGTGTAACCTATCTAAGAACAGAGGCGGAATCTTTTCACCAGTTTTATTTCGGCAGGCTAGACTACAAATTGCAAGGAGCATTTCTGTGTCACTGATTGCATTTTCAGTGGGTTTTCCCAGCAAGAGCAGATTATCCAAGAGTTAAATTACAGCAGATCAGAAGCCACCAAGGCAAGAGAGGTAAGAACCCACTGCACTTCAGGACAGGTCAGCATGGGGTTTGCGATGATGGCAACCGAGTGCATGGAAAGGATGAGTCCTGCGCTGCAGCTGCACCACCAGCCCCAGCAAACCATCCCATAATCACCAGCCTCGGCTCAGCCACTGAACCTGCCCAACAGGCTCGGGGTGACCCACTCCTGCAAAGCAGAGCTTCTGTCGTCAGACCCCACGGATGAGGTAAGGAGGAGTCAGAGCAGCAGCAGAACCCGGAGGGACCGAAAACACCCATTATCTCACAGCCTGCCTCTCAGCACAGCCTGCTTAAACACCTGTAATTTTCTGAAGACGCAGACAGGTTACAGGACTCTTCAAGGGTTCTGCTTCTGGCAAAAACACTGCCAAGGAAAAAAAAACCCTCCAAACCCAACATTGCTTTAAATTTAACCCTCTCTGGCAGGCATAGTATTTTTAGAAGCACTTAGTCTCGCATTAAAACTTCCTGGATGTGCTCAAACGCTTTCTGATGTTGTATTGAGGCAAATTACTGAAGATGGAGGCTCATAAATCCTCAGGAATTAGAGAACTAATTAAATGCCTGAGCAAGGTATTTGGGCTCAGAGCAATGGTGTGCAGGCCTGTGTTTGCCAGATACCCCAGCAGAACTGTGCTTGCTGCAGGGGGTCGAGGAATGGCTCTCACTTCCCAGGGTCCTGCAAGGAGAAGGCATCCTGCTCATAAACAGACTCTAAGCCCTGGACACGTCACAACCCCAGGTTGCTTGGAGGAAGAAAGATGGAAATACCAGGAGAAAGGCTGCTCTTGACTCATCAGGTACTGATGGGTACCAAGAATCAACATCGATCAGCTTCCATGAGTAATTCAATCACATATTCAGAGCATGCAGAAGTGCTTAGCAGGCACACCCGATCTCACAGGTATTTGTTCCATGGCTCCTAATCCTTTATGTCATTGAATCATTACCATACTGAATAAAATCCTGTAAGTAACTCTGTGGATGTGGCTCTCCACACTGGCTGAGGTCAGTGGTAGCGCTTGCAGGTGGAGTCAGCCAGGGGTGGCTTTGATGGACACACGGGGCCCTAAAAAGCCTTTTGAGAATTCAGATCATTCTAAGCAGTTTGCACATCTATTCTCAAGAATGAGTCAAACAATTAAAGCAAAAAACCTTGGACTACTTTTTTCCTAATGAAGACCTTACCAGTTTACATTTTTAAGCCCCTGGCTAGGAACCTTCTTATTCCTCTTCAGGGCTGGGTACAGCAGAGCCTCCACTGACTGACCACACAGCAGGGTGTCTGCACATAAACTTCCATCTAGGCCCTGCTTTTGACAGTCTTAGGCTTAATCAGACTCTCCCGGTAAAAATGACTTTGCTCCCTCTAGGAGAAGGCAATGAGGATGAAAAAAGATACCCAGAAAAATTTCCCCTAAAACTTAAGATTGAAATATTGTTTTGGAGTGGAGAAGTCAGTGGAAAGGAAGCCCCACACTGAAACCACCAAAGTACTTTAGGAATTGAGGGAGTGGGATTATTTGAGTAGTTTCTGTGGGTGTATGTTTTCCCTGTGCTCCCCTAAGAGCTGATTGACTCCCAGCATGTGCTGGCTCTGGGTGGGGAGCGCAGGGGGAGATTTGACTGACTGCTCCTCCACAATGCGCCTCATTGTCTTTTCTTCTCTTACAGCTGTTTTTCTGAGTGTGGGTTTGAGGGACTGTGTGTGTGGTTTTTGTGTGCGGGGAGATTGCAGAAAAAGAAAAAGCTTTAAAGGGCTGCGTTTAGGGGAAAGCTAAACTCAGCCTCCACATTTGCAGGCTTTGAATTACACACCTAGATGCTTGCCCACTCACTTTGTGTTGGCTACGGTTTTGCTTAAGCAAAAGCTCACATGGGAGCGCTCAGACTGTCTGCATGTGCAAATTGGAGGACTAGCTACCTAACAATTGGTCCAAAAACACAGAATTGGCGATTTACGGGCTCAGCCAAAATAACAGGTCACATTCTCTGGTGGAGGGACTTGGCATCCTGTTACTGAAGTCAGAGGAGCTTTGCGGATTTACACCAGCTAAGGATTTGGGCATAGGTGTTTCCTGAGTGAGAAAAACCCACTCCATTTGGTTTGTTTTTCAGCGAGCAGAGCCTACAGAAAGCAGCCACTTTGCCAAAGAAGCAGGGATCCCCCCATGGGCGTTTGTGTGTGAGCAATAGCATCTTTAGGGAATTCACCAGTTTGAGCTGTGACAAAATTCTACCATTCTTGCCAAGAGACAGGAATCACTGCAGTCAGTGTCCTTTTTCTTTTCATGGCATTTTTGCACTTAGAAACCTCAGGCCCATACTTTCACCATGCCGATTGCAGCAGCATTCACAGCTGCAGTAGATGGCCACATCCCTTGTAATCGCACACGAAGCTCCATGTCATCTGTGTGCTCTTTTCCAAATGCTGGGGTGCCACTCGTCTGCCCCAAGAAACGTGCTTCCTACGCACTTCACTCGCTGTATATTCTTTCTTAACCCATTGCTCAATGTTGCAGCTGTAAAGCAGCCTCTGGGGCCGCCTCGTTTATTCAGGTCTACCGCAGCGGCGTCTCCCCTTCCCTGAACGCTTCCCACCTCGCTCGGATAACTTGTAGGTACAGGATGGGTTGCTGGAATGGGAATGGTTGAGCAGGACCCGTGATCACTGGAATCTGAGACCTACATTTTAAACGTGTCTATAATGTTACTGTTACTCATTGCTTTGTTTCACTGGGTGTGTCATATGCCATTTTCCCTTAATGAAGAGCTGGTCCAAGGCAAGTTTATTCACCCTCGCTGGGTGTTGGAAGATCAAACCACATGGGGTGACAAGATTACAAACACTTTGCTGGAGGGCTGAAAATACTCTGGAAAGGGATGAGAGATTTAACGTGTTCGCAGATCCGCAACTTGCCAGCGAGTGGAAGGTGGTACCATTCCAGAGAGCCTAGGAACCAATAACTGGGCAGTGATGAGATGTGTAAGTTACAGGAAATATTAAAATTCAACAAAATCTGCTCTGACACCCAAGCCTCAAATAATGCTTCTAGGGATGGATTAATTATTCAGGCAGAAATCCGCACCCACCCAAGCTTGCTACCTGTGAGCCTGCCAAACCCAACCCAGCGTTGCGCCTTCGGATTCGCAGCCACCCTGTAAACATTTGTATTATAATCGTATGGGTCTCTGGAGACACCACTACAGGGGACTGCAATGTGATGTCGCAATGGGAGCATCACTCCAAGGAAATCACTAGTTTGGCAGAAGATAATGAGGATCTCCCGTGCTACAAGCCCCTGAGAAGATGGACAGAAGAACTGGCTGCGTGGGAAGGTGAGCAGCCGTCAAGATCCCAGAGCAGAGGGAGCATAAAACAAGCCAGCGTCATGGAAAAGCAAACAGGCTGTGCTGGGAGAGGGGCTACAAGGAGAAAGGGGTCTTTGCATTCAGCTGCTTAGGACACTACAATCTACTCTTGAGAGTCCATTTCTGGAAATTCAGGAGAGAACTTCCTATTCAATAGAGAATACTAAAAAAAAATAAATAATTACATTTAAAAAAATAAATCCCCAGTTTCTCTCTATTTGTGTGTTTCAGGGCAAACACACAGCAGTTTTCATGTATATATGTAAAGTTAAGTTGTTTTCTTTTTTGGAATCCAGATGAGATTTTTTCCAAGGACAGAGGAGAAAGTACCATATGCAATCCCTTGCTTTCTTCAGCATGGGCAGCTGGCATCTGCAGAGGAGTGCCTGGTTTCATCATTTAACCTAAAAACTGGTGGATATTCAAGCAACCTAGAGCATCAGTGAAAGTAGCCACTGTCTCCTGAACATTCCCTGTGTCATATTAGTGCTTGTACTGAAGGTCTTGTTATAAGGTGTTGAGAAGTTCTTGAGCATGACTAAGACTGTCTGCTCCGGAGATAGAAGTGGTGGAATAAAAATGTGCCTCAGCCTGATGCCTGCTCATCATGCAGTAATTTGCAGAGTTGGATCCAGGCTCCCCAGAGTTTGTGGCACAGGTTTCTTAGATCTGGCCGTGATGTGATCTCAGATAAGGAGGCTGAATTCCACTAAATAGTCTCACAGTGATTTGTGGTAGGAACACAATCAGTTGTTTCCTTAAAACAACCCAAGAACCATGACAACCTGGAAAGGGGAACTCACAGTGTCTGCACACAGAGGAGATTTCAACATCAGATGTAACCAAACTCTGGTGAAGAATGAAAGCCAAGGGGGGCTGAAGGTCACAGGCTTGTGCAGAAAAGGTGAGAGAGACTATAGAAGGTGGAAGTGGGTTTCTGAGTAACAAAAGGTTTAGAAGTGTTGAGATGGAGGGAGCAAAGATGACAAGAAGGTCATGGGAGGTTTCAGAATTATTTTACCTCAGACTGCAGGACAAAAACATGAGAGGAAACAAAATAAGAGGAAACATTACCCAAGCTCTAGGGAAAAATAAACCAGAGATCCCTATAGCAGAGTTAACCCCTGTGTCTCTAACAGACTTACCCACACCTCTGTGCTTTGGGAAGGTTCAGCCATGAACCAGGTTGCACCTTTGCCCTCTGGCCCATTTATTCTGGAAGAAAAAAAAAAAAGTGTGGAAAAGAATGAACTGGGAGGAGGAATGTGCAATGAATCATTCAAGCAGAAGTAGAGGGTTGACATAATTTTTCACTTGTATCTTGTTGATAAGAAGGTGATTTCCAAATCAGCAGGTCCTAAACAGAGATAATCTACAAGCTTTCAGAAAAAAAATGAATTACATGCACAGAGACAAAGTTGCAGAATTGGGCCCTAAGTGGAATTGAAAATGGATCAAGCAATAGCATATAATGATGAGAAAACTTTTAAGCAGCCATTGACAGTATTTTAGGGACATTTGTTGGCAAAACATAAATAGGACCAACAATAAAGGAAACATATGCACAGTCAATCACCTTAGAGCAATTATTTAATGAAGGAAACAGGGTATTAGGAAGAGCTGGATGGCATAAAACCAGAGCAGGGGAAGATGGAGTGAAGAGGTGATACCAGTTACCCAGAGATAAACAGGACACTGAAGAGAAGAGATCATGAGGGTATCTACAGAGCTGCAGAAAGTTATCCTGCCAAGCAGTGTTTGTGGTGAGAGCAGGGAAAGTGTCTGTGTGTGTAGGAGTACGTGAGTGAGATGAATCATTTTCAGAGAGTCCCGTGAGCAGCAGAACCAATGTAGTCCTTGGACATACAGCTCGACTGACTTGATTTGCTGATGTCTCACAGGCTGTGAGATCATAGAGCAGGTTTAGTGGAAGCACTGACAAAATCACTTTCCTGAACCCAGACTACTATCTTCCTAAGACTTAGAGCACTTTATATCTTTGAATGCACTGAAAAATGGGCATAGTTCCAAAAGCAACTAGGGAGAAACCAATAGCCATGCAATGACAGCCACAAGCAGCCCTGCGCTGCTGCTGCTGCGAAGCCAGCCTAGCAAAGAGCACTGGCCAATCTGTCACCTCCTCTGTGCTGCAGTGGGATATCTTCATTCAAATATTAGCAATGTGGCTTAAAAAAGGCACATTAAAGTGCTGGCCAACTGGAATCCAGACTAATGCTCTACTTTTATTTCTTTGTACTGTCATTTTTTTTTAACTGCATTTATCTAGTAAACTACTATAAGCAAGTTCAAGCTGATGGGGCTTGCTCCCAGCTCTGCTGCTCAGTGCCTTGTGGTCTTAAAGAGCTGGGTTAGCCCAACTGCTTTTGCTTCCCATGTGAAGTCTCAGCCGGCTGCAGCTCGTGGTGGTACAATCAGCTCCATCTGTAATAAAATAGCAATTAAAAGACACTGGGAGGTTTTATTACCTGGTATAGTTGAAACACTTGCAGATGCATTAATGAAAGGACTGATCAAAGTTTTACTGGTATTAATTATGTTTTCAGGCACTTCACTGCTTCCGACTTTTCAGCAAGGGCCAGAAGGAGAGGCATCAAAGAGCTGCCACCGCGGTGATGGTCCCTGTAACATCACCTCCAGCAGCAGTCAGGAAGTCCTGTTAAAAACTCCATTTTCCTTTGGGGAGAAAAAACCCCTTGTATTTCTAGGCTTGAGTACTTTTGAGTAAAGTCTGGATGTCTAAATGGAACTGCTGAACATTTTAAGCCAAGTCTAGCGGTCCAAGTTTTTCCAAGGGCTTTTACATTCAGCTTCCACAAGCCAAAGAACCAAGGCCAATGCATTCTTATGTCCTGAGGAATGACCAAGAAAAATGTTTCTAGAAACTTCTAGAAAAAAACACTTAGCACTGGGACTGAACCCTGAAGAAATTCACCTCAGAAAAGACTGAAAATTAAAGCTCTGTATAGATTTGCCTGCTAATTATTCTATGAAATTGAATGAGGAATCTTAAATAGCCTTTAGACTTAAATACACATTTTCAAATCCATTATCATTACTTCTCATCTGCATGAAAGGAAGACCCTAAATACAGAGTGCGACAAACAATCTCAAAGGAAGGTAAAGTCCCTGTCCAGAGAAATGCAGAATCGGTGCAAATATAAGGGGGAGGCAAGTGGTAAAATAAGCAAGGAAATGAGCATTACTATAGCAGGCAGATGGCCGAGCTGGGTAGGAAGGGATTTCTCTTCCTGCAAAATATTTGAGAATTTTAAAATGTTCCCAACCCACACTCAGATGAAGCCAAATCTTTTCAATGTGTTTTGCTGCAAGTATTAAAAAAAAAAAAAAATTAAAAAAAGCAAATATCTAAACAGTTTGGCTTTCAGCAACATCATAAAATAATTCCCAAACTGAAAGAATAATTTGAAAACATTGGAAATAGCCAGAAGCTGGATGTTTTCTGCTTTGGGGTTTGTTTGTTTTTAGGCAAGTAGCTGGAAAGTTTCTTCCAAAAGAATGGAAAAAGTGGAAAAAAAAAAATTTCTTTCCAAAATACTTTGTGGGGAAATACTTGTGATTTTCTGCTCACCATACTTTGGAATTGAATTGTCAGGAGCAGCAAATGGTCTCCTCCCTAGAGCCTTGGTGCTGCAAGAGTGCCATGACTCAGGACATGTCATAGCTCTTCATCATTTTGCAGAGGGGTAGTGAGATGTGACATGTGGGACTCGGGAAGATGAACTGCTGTTGATTCCTCTGTCCTGGAGAGGGAACGGTGGGTCCCTTCGTAGTCCCAGTTTCCATGGGAGAAATCCCTGCAAGAGGACCTCAGCAGTTGCTGACCCAGCCCATGAAGGAATGCAGTTCGCTTAGCTGGTGCTTAACACTTCTCTGGAGAGTCTCAGGACACAGCTTTCAGATCCCATGCTCACCAACACAAGATGCAGCACTTGTTCTGCACGTGGGGAGGGCAACCCTCTGAAGGGCTGCCACAAAGAAACCTTCAGTAGAAGCCAACAGCCAGAAAAGCTCCTGGGAACTGGATGCAGGCGCTGCTGATGGTGGGTACCCTCTCCCAAACAATGACTTCCAGCTCTCTGTCACCTTGGCAGGTCGTTTCCAGCTGTATCCAGGCTTCCACTGTTGACCAGCAACTTTGGCATCTCCAGGCTGCCCAGTCCTGTACTTTGGAGCTCCACAACAAGTTTCAAACCAAGCAGTAGAAATCTTTTTTTCCACCCAAGTGTGGCCAGCTGTGTGCCTGGCCTACCTGGATGAAGAAAAACCTCTTCTTTTATTGTCCTGCAGGTGCACTGGGGAAAGGCCACGCAGCTTTTCACACTCACATGTGTGGACAGGCTGGCCCTGTGCCGCTGCTGTGCTGTGGCTTTTCAGCAGGCACGAGGGCAAGAAAGGACAGGCTCATAGCAAGCAGGGGCACAGGCAAGTAGACACCCAAAGCAGCAGAGCTGGTGCATTTATCATTAGCTTGGGGTTAGTAAGGGAGCAGAAAATCTGAAGAACCACCCAGCTCTCAGACAATTATTATTTATTTCTTTTTATCTGGTCATGCACCAGAAAAGCATTCCCCTTCTGTAACAAACAAAACAAAACTGCTCTATGAACCAGTGGTTCCTGCAGTCTTACCTTTCCAAGTTGCCCCTTTTAACTGGTCTGTCTGGTGTGTCATCTGCAGAAACAGTCACGGCTCAGTCCTCAGGAAAACTGAAGGAGTGAGATCACTGGGTTTCCAGATAGGGCATTACGCTGCCCTTCGGTGCCAGACGATGTGGTTCCAGGGCTTAGCTCCAGGACAGCCAGGGCTGTCTCAGCAGTTTCTGCTGAGCTGGTAGGATACTCAGCATCTTACCTCAGGATCAGAGCAGTCCTACCTCATCCTGGCAGCGCATCGCAGGTTGATGACGTGAGTAATGTCTGTCAACATTGACAACAGCAGTTTGGTTTTAATTACTTTTTATGATAGCTCCCAGCACAATGGCACATACTTATAGGCAATGCTGCCCTTTATTAAGGTAACCAAATGCTTTTTTGAGTTAAGACCCCATCTGCAGTAAATTATAACTTTGCCAGAGCAAGAATATTCAGGCTAAAGTTTTTTCCACAGTGGTCATCTGCCAGCACAGAAAATCAACAAATTAGCTGTTTCTCTGAACATGTGAGCAAAGACTTTGGTGATGAGCACGGGGGTAGGGTAGGGTAGGAGCAAAGCTATGTAAAACCAATTATTTATCTACTAAGCTTTGCAGGACAGAGGAACTTGTTGTCTGGTTTGGGACTTTTTAAACAGCTTCTCATCTACAGCAGGGAATGGACACATACACACCAAAAAACTGCCCACAGCATAACTCCAATGGGCAAGGAGTATTTCTTCCATTCCTGCACTGTTTTCATTCAAATAAACTACTGCCAAGCTATCCCTAAAATGTATGACAATGGCCAAAGGCAATTCATTGACAGTTATAGCAATTCTATAGGATTATTGAAATCCTCGAAAATTTTAGAGAGGAGTGTAGCCACCAGGACAGACATATAGAGCAGTAAAGTGCAAAATAATATATATATTCAACTCTAGTGCTGAAATCTCCCTCCTGCCCATGAAGGACACTTGCAATGGGCACAGAGAATCCAATTGCTTTCAATATTTGGTGGAAAGGAAACCATCTCTTCATTTATTAATTTTGAGAAAATGTTATGACATTTGTACAAGGCAATATTGGTTTTGCAGCTATAGATCTTGCACAGACTAACTCCTGTGTTTAACTTTCTATATTGTAAATAGGTCCCATTGACTTTCATGAGCCTGCTTGTAAGTAAAGATAACTTAGAGGATCAAAGCCCTATAAACTGTGTCATTAAATTTTAAGAAGTCAGAAGCTGCACGTTCTCTTCCCAGGCTGTACCAGCATCTCCCATGAGTGCTAATGAGACCAGTTCTCATGTCAGTGTTCTCTGGACATCAGAAGACCCAGATTTGATTTTAGTCTTGATTGCAGAGATCAAAATAAGCAATAACTCATGGAAATCAGTGTAGGTATATGTGGTAGTCAAACTATAGCTGATAAAGTTCATTTTCATTTTGGGTACTTGTCTGAAGTTCAGGTCTATACTTAATACACAGGATGCATCAGGTCTGTACAGTAGAGCTCATTAGAATTGATTCTCCATGTATTTGTCAATAATTCCAGGAGCAGAAAAAAAAGAAAGGACTACACCAAGACTAACAGACTGATTCAGCTCAGGAATGTGTGGGAAAGACAACTCAGATTTTAGCCAAAGTGAATGATTCCTCCACACCTTGTAAGAGTTTTCCTGAAAGTCAGGGTTTTACTGAAAACAAGGTTTCATGAATCAGGAAGTGAGAATAGAGAAGTGGGGAGGACGTTGTCTCTCAAGAACCTTTTCCAGCCACTGCAGAGATACAGGAGAAGAGGGTGGTCATCCCAATCTTGTTTTCACACGTTGCTTTTTACACAGCTATCTCCAAACCAAACAAGAAGTAGAAGTTGCTGAAGAACCCCCAGGAAGAAGATGCTCTTTTGCAATACCTAAAGTGCAGAACAAAGAAAGATTTCCAGCGACTCCAGGACTGAACGAGATGCTTCCCCTTGCAAACACCCCTGGCTCCTGATTCCCCAGCAAGGAGACCCAGGCTGTGGGAGAGCCCCAGTACACCCCAGCCATCACTGGCAGTGCAGGAGGCTGTGGGGCCAGGACTGTAGGACACACTCAGGAACTCCTCTGCCCTGCAGCATCCCTGTGACAGCTCAGAGTACATGAAAAATCACCCCGTGCAGGATGCCTTGCTTCACTCACAGACTTACTTTCTTTTTGCAAGGTGTGCTCCAAGAGGACCAGCTAACTGTGAGTCACCTCTGCAGTGCTTGATGGTCATCTCCTCACAAAGGCAGGGCTTTCCCTGAAGTCTGCAAGCGTTTCTGTAAAAGGGAGTTTTACCTCAATAAAAGAGCCAGAATGTGAAGGGAGATGGAGACAGCAGTTTCTAGAGCCAGCTCCTGCCACCAAGTAGCACACGCTGCTTTTCAACACCAGACAGAGAGTAGCATCTAGTGTGGGTTCCAGTTAGCACCAAACCCACAGGGGATGCCTTCTGTTGGGGCAAACATCACTGGAAAGGTAGATGGTAAAACAAGCATATTCTGGGCAGGGGAGACCAATAAATGATTCATGAAAAGAATAGGAAGCATCATAGCCAGGGCAAAGAGAATGCTAATTTGCTTTGCAACCTGATCAAATGGAACGACTGGCCTTGAGGGATGCAGCCATTTTGGGGGTTGATTGCTAGAGTTAATACAGAGCATTAACTTTGCAGCTTTGCTCCAGGCAGAACTTGTCCCAAGTGATCTAAAACTTTCAATGCACTTATTCTATCAGAAGATTTGTGTGTGTGTGTGTGTGTGTGTGACTGCCTAATTAATGAGCTTCTTTTCAATATTAATATGCAGAAAAGTTTACTGCCTTAAAGGTGTGTCAATATATACATTTTTCTGGTTAAAGAAGCTTGCCTTCGGCTATTCTAAAATATAAAAGCTATTAATTAAAGTATACAGTGCTTTAGAAAAAAAAGATCGAATTGCTGAAGTCTTTGGGGAGAATTGCTACAGAATTTATACCAAATGTCTCAATAAATTGATATGCTCAAATGAGTAACCTGAAGTATTTTAGTAAAGATTTTTCACAAAGCTTCACCTACTCCCACCCATCAAAGAATACCATCAAGTGATGTCAGCCCAAGCAGAATCAAGAAAAAACAAATGCACAAACTCCTCCCAGACCTGTTGAGTTGCTCCTTACCCTGCATAAGGACCTACAGGGACCCAGGAAACATGGAGACCTCATTGTGTTAAATGTCACTCCACCACCAGCCAACACCACTGGCCTCCTCTCCAGGCGGGCATGCCTACCAGCCATACAGAAACCCCAGCCCTACCTCAGCCCAGTGTCTGGAAGAGGCCAAGTGTCACCAGAGTTGCCCTTCCCCAGTCATCTTCCAGTTGGTGCCTTCCGATGCTGGCGTGGCCCCACCACAACACAGCAAGGGCTAGTGGTGCAGACAGATCTCATCTGAGGCTCAGCCTTGGTTGCAGGGTGCAGCCCGTCCGCAGAGGCATTCCCCACCCTGCACCTTGTGTCTGGGAAAAACCAACAAGGACGGAGAAGCAGAAGTAACATTATTGCTTTCATTTTTACATGCGGGAAACCGAGGTATGAATGCAAGGCAGGTCTCAAAAGCAATTTCCTCATTATTTCTTTTGCCTAAAGAGCTTCAAAAACAATTTTCTCCAAGTGATTTTTGTCAGAGGTTGCACAGGAAGCCTCTGGAAAAGCCAAAGGCCAAGTGCTGTGTGCAAAGCCAGTATTTTAACTGTATGACTATCCTTTCTCCCCGGTAGGTGCCTGTATAAAATGTTTGCCAAACTGAGCCTAAAATTATCCTTTCCCTTCTTAAATTTCCCAGAACATATCATATTAACCTCTCCTACCTGGAAAATCCACCAGTGACTGCTTAACATGCTGGGTGTAGATTTGCAGGAGTAAAACCCTTCAGCAAGTCCTTCCAGGCTGTCTGGACCCCAAATTACTGCCTGTAAAGGCTGCAACGAGCACTCCCACAAAGTGGAAGGAAGGAAGGAAGGAAAGAGAGTCTCTTATCTAATCAGCCTGATGAGCTGGTGGGGAAAATCAGCTGATGTCCATGGAGTGAGGTTGGATTAAAGGACAAGCAGCTCTAAGCTTGCAAACAGCCCATGTACCTCTTTTCCTAGTGGGATACTTGGCAAAACTGGGTGGGTTTCTTCAGTAAAGATCTAGTCAGAAATCTCTTCTTTTGAAAACATAGTACTAGAACTTCTTTCTCTGTGTAGGTAATTATTATATTTCACGTGAGGGGCTTTAATAAGCAAGAGCTAGCTGGTTGCTATGAGGTGACAGAAGTAGTAGCAGGGTTCAGACAGTCTTTACACTCCTTTTGTTTTCTGCTTGCAGGGGCTAAGATAAGGATGGGAAAGACAGTCAGAAAAAGGAAGAATTGTGAAATATTCTTTTCCTTTCTTCCCTGTAGTTGTGAGGAAGCTCTCCATAACATAGGAGATAATCAGCTGCTCAATGTAGGATCAGCAGAGTTAAAAAAAAAAGTCATATGCTTTTTAGATGTTATTTTATCTCTAATAAATATACTGAATATGGGATTTTTGCATGATGCTTTGATCTCAGTGAAGTTATACTAGCTGGGTTGCTGCCACCCCTCTAATGAGCAGTGTCAGAGGCCCTACATAAGCAGTGGCTAGTAAAAGTGGGGAGGAAGAAAGTAAACTCTGACACCCCTCTTCCAAAGTAGGTCAGGCTCCTCCAAAGGCCTGGCTGCATCCTTGCATCATAGGAACAGATATGTGTGCAGGATGCAGTTAGCACCTTAGCCGCTCTCTGCTGAGGGCAGGTCTGGCTCCTGCACTGAGTGATATGTGAGGCAGCTCAAAGGCTTCGTTTGTGTGTGCTGCAGAGCAGCTCCATATGGCTCATCTGATGATCACCACGCAGGAGCAAGGGCCCCGGCAGGCTGAGAGCTGCAAAGGACTGAGAAGTTGCTGTAGCAGATGCCTCATGTCTGGTACAAGTCTATCCTGGACTTGCTTGCAAAATCCTGAACTGCCTGCAGAAAAAGGGAAATGAAGATGTTCCTTCTAGGATCAATGTGTAACAGAGATATGTATGGAGAAAAGACTTGAGAGTTACAAAGTCTCAGAGGCTGCAATCTGGCTGTCTCGTATTCAGCTGCAGTTGCATGCAGGTGCCTTTTAGTCCCTGTGAGACAGTATGGCTGTTCAGACATCCCTCCCTACCTGGAGAAGAACAGATGACAGGTTCTCTGAGCTCTGACCAGGCGTCAGGCATTTGGAGAGCTAAGTTGCTTTATCTGCACTGCTCAGAAGAGACCCTCCCTACATGGGCTTTTCAGGACCGGGAGCATCTTTAGGTGCCAAATCCAGCTCATATGTCAGTTCACAGCTGACATCTGAGGTGCTGCAGTCATATTACTAATAAACCAGCTAAAACAGGAAAGGAGGCTTTTACCTGCTGCCAGCTCCTGTAATAACGTGTCCTAAGTGTGCTTTCTTCTTGCTCTTTCAAGTCATGCACGCACAAGTTACTTTACAAAGTGGTCTCTTGTCTGAGCCTCACAAACTTGTTTTACTTATAACGTGTCTCAGATTCTAGCAAGGACTGCCAGAGGGGAAGCAGTGTTACACTGGATTGCACCACAGAAGCCACCCAACTTAAGTGGATTACTCTTTTTGCCATGGGCTGACTTGCTTATGCAGGTTTGCTTTGTTATCTAATGTCTGTTACAACACGGGAAAGAAATACCAAACTGAGCAAGGCCTGTTCTGTGATCTGGATTATCCACTCCGCTTCCCTGTGGGAGCTCTAAGGAAAGATTCTTCTGCACTGACTGAAAAAATCCTTGTTCTGAAAAGCCTAACTATGGGAGAAGAGACTGGCAGCATCTGTCTTCAAAGTGAGCTTCTCGGTGGCCTGCAGCAGCTTGAAAGAGGCTTTTAGTCCTTCAGTTGGTAAAGCCTGCACCAGGACAACTCTGAATGCTGACCTGCGGGCTGTCCAGACCCCTCCAATTCCTTCCTTGACTTTTCAGCTGAGTAAGGGACAGTATTTTGCTGCTGCTTGATTTTGCTTCAGAATTTTAATTTTTGGAACAGAATTAGCACACCTGAAACTTTGAGAGTGTGTTTGCAAGAGATGGGCCAGGATTCAAGGAAGCTCCTTTTAATCCTGTCTTCTGGGTGTGGGTTTTCCCTAAATCTCATTTCCTATTGTAGGTTTGAATGGCCTCTGACTCCAATTAGCGTAACACAATAAAAACAGAGGGCTGAGTTGCAGAGGATGTGTTTCAGTGGCAGAGGTATCATAACTCAATGTTGGGCAAAGGATTCCTCTCTCCCCTGCCTCCACACTTCCCTGCTCCTCCAAGAAGGAGGATTTTAGCTCCTCAAACATGAGCGCTTTGAAAAGCAGCTTAAGGCCTCTTCTCTTCTGCTCTCAGGGTTCTCTACTTTCAGGGTTTTGCCACATCCATGCCGGCGGGAAACCTTCTTCTCTTAATTAATGCTGAAACACCAGTGTATACATAAGACTCCAAGGTCTAGGGTTTTAAGAAAAATACCAAGTATCATGAGACTCCTCATAAAACCATGACAGTTAGCTAGCTGAGCACACAAAGAGAAGTCTTGTGCTGACTTTTTTTTTTTTATGCTTTTTTTTTCTCTAAAGTTACTTCTATTTTAGAGTAAGGAATCCTAGAAAGAAAAAGAGCAAAGTGCCCACAAAAGATCCTTGTATCATGCGGCAAACTTTCCAGAATGAAACTACCAGCTCGGTTCCTCCCGAAAAGAGGTCACTTTGGAAGATGCAGTCCATCAGACAACGCACTGGTTTCTGAAGGTGGTGGAAACTCTTCTTCAGGAAGCCAGAAGCTGCCAGTTGAAAACTGAGGGTTTAAAATGTGAAGGATCGAAATGCATCAACTTTATACTCATTTCTGTGCCACTCTAGACAAATAAAGAAGCCCTTAAAAAGACAGAGTAAAATCAAACAAGGAATCCAGGCAGTGACTGGTTGTCCCCCAGTGGTTCTGAAACCTGGTTAAATTTAGAAAAAAAGAGACCCTGAAACTCCTGAACAGAACTGGTGTTTGTAACTTGAAGCGGTGATGAGAGTTTCACTTTTCATTGCGAGCAGATTATTCCAGCTTCTTCAGCGCTGGTGTGTCAAGGAATACAAGCTGCTACTTTAAAAAAAAAAAGGTAATTTGGTAATTTTGTAAGCTGTGAAATGACTGCAGGAATGAGGCCTGTACGTGCTAGAGAGCTGCAGGGACTCTCCCCACAAAGGGACCTGCGCCGTTCATCCCCATGGGTAGAACACAGCAGGTGACTGCAGATGAAAAGTGGTGATACTGCCCTATTCGTTCTCATTTCTAGGGATGCCCTCCTCCATCAACTGGGATGCTTGGAGAGCTGTTAAGCTGTCTTTGGATTGTTTGGGGTTTTTTCACTGACAACAACAACAACTTTTTTTACTTCATACACCTCTGTGTCCAATTCAATCCCAGTCACCCTGCTCTTCTGACTGCTGGAACCGACCTAGAGATGAGGGACCGTGGGGCCAACCCTCTTCACAAGGTGCTTCTTTAAGGGAAAAAGCTGTTAACCCAAATTACTTGGCAGCTCCATGAAATTCTAGCAGGTCATTTTTGCAGTGCAGTCAGTCCCTCTCAGCCCCCGTGGCTGCACGAGTTGCTCCAAATAACTACAGTAGCTCTGATCAGGAATTACCATGATTTGTCAGCTGTAATATAAGCCCAGCTAGGGTTTTGATGCTTTTGCCAGCAACATGTGAAAGAAAATATTTGAGTGAAGCTGTCTGAGCCAGGTTGAGTAAAGAAAAGGGGGAGAGAGGGATAAAAAGCCAACCTGACCCACCCAGATTTATTTCATGCGGTGCTGAAACCAGCCCACTGCCTGGATTTAAGACCAGTGGATATATTTAATCTGCTTGAATAACTCCTGATGGGTGTCGGGCTTCTTGCCCCTGGAAATCATAATCCGATCCTGCATACCACCTAAATAATACAATAACCCACTATAATACTATAATATCTCTTTTCTTGGAACAATTCTCTATAGCAGTGTTGGGGGGGGGGGGGTGGAGGGGGAATCATGTCTTTGAAAACAAAAACATCCTTCTGACAGAATTGCCACAGTTTGGACAGTGAGAGGGTTTTTTTCACTGTTGGGGAGCGGAAAAATCCAGCTTGGAGCAGGAGGCAGGGAATCCACGCTGGGTCCCAAGCTTCAGACCCAGCTCTCTACCAAGCCAAAGAGGAATTAAATGCCAGACAGCTATCAATAACCCTCCTTGATAGCTGCTGGGAAATCCAAACAACATTTTCGGGTCCAAGTGGGAGTTTTTGAAGTTCATTGAGTTTAGCTAGTGGCAGATGTCAGGAAGCTGCAAGGGGAGTGGTAGTGACGTTCATTACATCTGTGGAAATCTATATATACAGCTATATACATATATTTTTAATATATAATTATATAGGGAGAGTTATATATATGGCTACATCTAGTTTTTCAATAACCCAGGCATTAGGAAAATTTATGTTGAAAGTTCTCCTCTTGCAGTGAGACCTTGGAGAAGGATGTCCACATTTACCTCCATGCCTCACAAGAGCCTGTTGCAGACTTGGGTCCAGTGTTTTAATGGACTCTTTTATAAACCTGTGTCCTCTAGCAAGAATCTGAAAGGACAGTACTTAAGTGTGCATTCAGTTGAGCTTTTCTTCCTCTTGCATCTGCATATGCTGTGTGACAAGCAAGCGTGCTGAAGGTTAATTGTTACTCTAGGATATTATGTTCCTTCTCTCTTTTGTTAATTTTGGGGGCAGGGTGGGGAAAGGAAATCCCTGATACTTGAACCTTGCTGGAAATGTCTCAATGGTTTATTAAAACAAATGTTTGCCTTAGAAAAAAAACATTTAAAACCCCCACAAAACAGTGCAAAGGTACTGCTGCTTTAACCAAAACTTGCATTAAAAAAGCAAAAGCAAATTACCTGCTGTTTTTGTTGATCCTGTAGCCCATAGACAGGTCTGGATTGGCAACATCTACTGCTTTTTCTTTGGTTGTTTTAGCATTAGCAGAAGCTTTATTTTTTCATTCTCTGTGGTTTAAACCCCAGTTTAACAAGATCAGAATTAGCCTAAGTAACTCCAAGGATGCAAGGGAATTGAGTGAGCAAAACAGCTATTGCATTTTCCATCTCTCCTTTTGGTTGTCCTGAGTAGAGAAGCCCAAACTCTTCACACTGCCTGCAAACTTCTCAGAAGGGAAGAGTAGGAAACATGGGAGTGAGAAAAGGATACGGGAGGGGAGAGGCATTGGCCAGAGCTCTGGGCTGGCCCGTGGCCCCGAGCCTACTGCCTGGCACCAAGGGGCCCAAGCTGATGAGCAATTCAGGGTTTTACTTGAAAGTGTTCCCTGCTCGTGCTGTGGAGGACAAAATCCATTTCCAGCCCTGCTTAAATGGCTCAGCAAGGCAAGTGTGGCCAAAGTCCTGATACCAGCCACGGGACCACACAGCGCTCCTGGAAGAGGCAGAGCCACCAGGTTCCCGTTAAGTGACTGATGGACTCCTGAGAGCGACCGGTGGGTTCTTTTCGAGCTCCATCATTTTAATTCTAGCATCTCTCTCATCCATGTGAACCACAGGGGAGTGAGCATGTGAGGGTTTCTACCCAATTAACATCTCCCTTTAACAACGTAGGAAACTGGGGAGCTGCTCAATACCTAACTGAGGTAGTGGGAATATTTAGCATCTAAGAAGATTTATGTCCGTGACCTTCTGGATATAAGGTGGCAGAGCAGCCCATGCTGTGCTACATCTAATATGCATATTCATGGCTCATTTATTCATGAAAGAAATGACTGGATTAGCAATGGTTTGAAGGACACTGATCATGGAGTTGAAATGCACTCAAGTTGCTCACAAATTAGAACTCCATCACTTTTTGTAATAAATTGGTAACCATTGTAAATCCTTGCATATCTGTGTTGTTAGTGGAAATGCTATGTTGTATTTTATTGGATTGGAAACATTTCACAGCTATCAACCTGTCAATTATTTTAGCACAACACAAGGTTTCTCATGATGATAGATGGTGATTCTAAATAATTTTTATAAAGTATTTCTACTTACCGTGGTGTCAGGAAGCCTGCCTGCCTGTGAAATATTGTGATTTTTGAAGCACTCACCTGATAACACTCCTTAATTGTGTAACATTAATCTAGGTGTCAATCAAATACTTGCAAGCTAATATATGGAATTTTTTTTTCCTGAGGTTTTCATAGAAGGGGGAAAATGAAGATCATAGAAAACTGTTGGCAGCATATGAAGGAAGAAGCAATGCCAGACTTGTAACCAATCATAAAAATGCATGTTATGAAGAATAAAGAAAAGATGAACCCTTTTCACTTATTAACTCTACTTTTATTCAGAATGAGGATGTCTTCCAGCAACATGGGTTTTTTTCTTTCCCTCTCTCTGTCCCCACTTCTAATACATTGAGTGAAAAGAAAAAAGCCCAGTTTTGTGTGTCTTGAGCAGAGACAAACATCTGTGAATAAATAGGTGCTAAACATTAGATACCTGCTATTTAGGCTTCAAAGTCTTTTTCAGAGATTGGTAAAAGATATCATTTCACCCCCCAGAAATGAAGGAGGCTGCTTTAACCAAGACCATGCAGTGAGGCAGAAGCAGAGATGGGTCTGGTACCCATTGGTATACCAACATCCCAAAACATCTGGGAGGTCAAGGACATCAGAAGTGACTGCCTCTGACCTAGAGGCGTTGGCCACTTTTGCAATCAGCCAGAAGGGCTGAGGGGAAAGGAGAAACTTCCAAGGATCATAGAACAAAGCAAGTCTCCTGCTTCAGTGACACTGCTCCTTCATTCCTGGCCAGGCACTGCCACACCAGAGAGGACTGCCTGGGACTGTCCCCATGCTGGGGCTGTCATCAGATCTTCCTCTGAGCCTTCACCAGCACATAACCCTCCACCAGCAAGCAATAAATCCTGTCCTGAGCACATGCTCAACCACAGCCCCTCCTGCTGCTGCTCCTAGTTTTGGGTGTATTGCTGGCATCTATGGGTTTGGGACCACAGTCCCATTTACCTGTTTTGAGAGCTTGGGGTGGAATAACAAAGGCCAAAAAAATCACAAAGCTGCCCCCAGAGCAGCCCTACAAAACCAAGTCATGTAGAGCATGATGTGCTAGATCTGCAAGCGTACCTGTGCCAGGAGATTCCCAGTTTCCATCACAGGGTGACCCAGGAGGCCAACTCTGCCACCGATCCCAAGCAGTCTGACAGCACTGACCAGTCTGAATACCTGTGGCAGAACTGGACTCCAGGTGGTCTGGTACTTAGCCCTACTTATACACCACACAGCCTTTTCCAGCCATTAAACTGATTTTATGTGTGCAAGCCTGTTTCAGCAATTAGAGCAAAAAAATCTTTATAGCTCTTTTGGTTTGAATTGGGCTGGTTTCAAACCCAGGTACTAAAATGGATAAAATTATCTTGAAAAGCAAAGGAATTACACTGTACTCTGAGCTCCTCGGCATCGTGTTATGAAAGACACAAAGATAATATTTGTATAAATTAAAGCTATTTGAGACGTATGGTATTTCAGTTTCTGCTTCATTAAGTTGTCCTCCAGCCCTGAACATCCCTGCATCTATTCTGCGGCACTTTTCTATTTTAAATTTAATCTACCCTTCTGTAGAATGAAAGCTTAAAAGGATATTGCCTCTTTAAATTAAATGTGGAGGGGAAAAAAAAAACCCCACAAAACAATGGTGGAATTCTTCCTGAAGTGAATGCAATCTATTATATAAGTTCTAGAATTCATAATATTTTCATATGTCCATCAGCCTCCCTGCTAGTTCAGCAGTATATTTCTTCACTGTTTCACTATCACCACAATTACATTTTTGTCATTGATTGTAAGACCAGAAGAAACCACTGTGACCATCTAATCTGATTTCACATGTATAATAGACCATAGGACATGTCTGGATTAATTCCTAAATTGATTAAAATGACTCTTGGAAAAATATCCGATCTTTTGCTTCCAATTTCCAAGCAGTGGAATATACCTTTGCAGCTCCTCATGAGTTGTTCCAGTCACCCATTTTCTTAGCTTTGCCATTGAAAAATAACGTGCCCTCTGTTTTCAGTCAGGAATGTCCTCTTCCTCTTATATTTAGATACTGGATCCTTCCTCTGTGGGATTTTCTTTCTTTGTGTGGATTTGATGACAACAAAATCACCACTGAAGCTTCTAATTGGTGGTGAAAACACCAGGACAATGATGTTTTCACTATAATCCTCATAACTTTTCTATGAGTCCTGCCAGCAGTTAAACAACCATTGCACCCGTGCTAGCTGGTATAAAATAAAATTATTTAAAGCCTGTTTTCTTGGGGATTACCCACCTGATTCAGTTCTATATTGACTTCTGCCTCCCTGCCACATATAGGATTTTCTCTCAAGGGTGGGCATCCAAAGGTCTCCTTTCAGAGGCCCCAGCTCTGGCTGCCTGTCAAGGAGGCAAGAGACAGGAGTTAGGCTTGCTACTGCACCCAAAGGTTCACCCATTCACAGAGGTGCTTGGCACCGTTACTTTCCTGCTCTGCTCTGTCAAAGCTGTTCTGCTTTGTACAGAATAACTTGGGCCAGAGGGAAGGGAAGAGATCGCACACATGCATGTACATGGGTAGGACATTACATAGGCACTCAGCACATAAATCCTGCTGCAACGTCAGGTAGATCTGATGGGAATGCTCTGAGAACACCTTAGCAAATTGAGCTTTAAACTGGGAGAGGCAGAATAATCTCTTACATTCATGTATGTGAATAAGACCTAAGCTTGAGATAGGCAGCAAGTTTCTTCTGGCCATGCCAGGAACAGAACTTCAGGGGCCTCAAGAACTTTACTGCCCATACTGCAGGTGCTTCCAGTCTGTAAGCTTGAGGAAGAGTCCAGTGGGGTTTTTGAGGCTCTAAACAGAAGACTAAATGTTCCTAGTTCCTATAATAGGTGTTCAACTTCTTGTGTGTTTCTGGGTCATCAGGTCCTTGAAGGACAGGGAGTGGGGTGCATTGCAAAATATCTTGAAGTTATTGTCCTGCTGGTAGAATCAAGTTGCTTTGGAGATGGGTAAGTTCCTAGAAATAGAATTAGCAGAATGTGGGTGGAACAGGCACCCAGAGAGGTGGTGGGATCTCCACCCCTGGAGGTTTTCAAGACTTCTTAAAGCAAAGCCATGGCTGACCTGATCTAGTGTTGGCAACAATCCTGCTTTGAGTGGGAGGTTGGAAGGGACCTCCAGAGCCCCTTTCCAGCCAACATTTTTATCATGTGGGAGCATGGAGGGACGTAGTCAGGGAGGGTTTTCTGCAGTCATCTTGGAGTCATCAGCAGGTTCCCTAATGGGAAGCAGCTCCTCCCACACTCCGGCTATGAGAGCGGGCTCTCGTGGGCGTTCTCAGTGAGGGTGCCTTGGGAAAATGCAAGTGGAGTCCGGGGAGGGGGAATTACTGTGTCACTGAGAACAGCAATTAGAGAAGCCAACTGAGATTTCAAGGAAAAAACATTAATCTATAGGATATGTTAGTTAATTAAAACAGAAGCATCATCTTCAGGCCTTTTTCATTCACAGAAAGCTTCTGTTTCCTGCTAAAGGCAGATGGAACTGGTGACAGTAGCTCAAGACAACTGTGGTTGCTTTTGGAATGAAGTAGTTAGTTCAGAGGAGGAACAAACACACCCCTTCCCTGGAGTCCCAAGTTCTTGGCTGGAGGAGCTTCCAGCCCTGCTGTACTGCATGTTCAGGGTGGAGCAAAGTGATTCAAGCAAAGGCAGATAGTGATTATAGCTTAATTGCCGCTGCAGTGTATCTCCTTGCAGTGCCTAGCTATCTCCTGGCAGAAGGCACCTAACCCCTCTTGGAAGATTGGGTGAACCCCTATCCCAAGCAAAGTCCAATGGCCAAATTCCCACGGACTCTGTTCTCCTGGGGATGTGGCCACGGTTTACCCCCAACGGGGGCTCCACTCAACTTCCTCCACATCCTCTTTGGCTCACGGTGGTGGGTTCACTCACCGCATCCAATTGCCAGATCGGGCCAGGACCATCTGTGAGCGGGGCTGTCCTCTCACAGGTGACATGTGTAAACAGGAGTTTGTGATAGCAGGACTCCAGGAGACTTTGGTTATACCGCTGATAGAGACGGTGGGTAACAAAGCAAAGGGCTAGAAAAAGCTTTCCATGAGGAATTTTGGGTTTCAGTTGGGAGGAGGGTGGGTTTCTTCCCCGCTTAATGAAAAAGGCCCTTTCCTCCCCGTAACGAAGAAAGGAGGCTGCAGCACTTGGCAAACAAACTTCTATTAAGTGCATTTGCTGGAAATGTTTATACTTTGCACTTGACAACTATCTTGAATATACCGAGCATTGCACTGAGCTCTAGCTTGCATAATTCCGACATGGGAGCAAAGTCCTTACGGGGGAGGCGATAGTGTCTTTCCTTGGGACTTTTCTTTCTTTTTTAATATCTGTCACTAGTTGTAATCAGAGGCAATAACTAGTTTTAGAAAGTATTTTCCTGCTGTCCAGGGATTTCCTCTCTCCTCTGGTTGATTTTAGCAGCAGCAAAGTGAACATCTTTGCAGGGAGGGGGCAAACCCCATAAAAGCAAGGAAATCACCGCTACCTTCCATGTAGCCTGGCAGATGTTTAACAAGGGGTTCTCTGCCTTCCTCCAAAACTCCCCTTCTGCAGCATGTTGCCTGGAAACCCTCTGCTTCTTCCCCTTTCACATTTAATTACTGCAAATTGCTGAAAACTTTATCTAAACTCCTATCAGACAGACAAATCACTCTTTGATTAGGGCAGATAAATGGACCTAAGTGATTCCAAAAGTTGAGCTCTGCTTGCTTTGGGGTTTTGAAGGGGTTTTTTTCCCTTATTTTTGGGATTCAGCCCTACAAAATTTCCCAAGCTGAGTAACAGGGATCTGGGCTAATTCAGGAAGGCTCTTGCTCTCTGATTTTGTCTATGACTGGAAGATAAGAAAGGAGGTAGGTAGAGATTAGCATAAGAGACTGGTTAAACGAATGTGAATGGGTACTCTCACATCTAGGCAAATGGAAGGCAGCTAAACAGACAGTGGTTGTTCATTGGCCCCTGTGAAATGATGCTAGTGATGGGGTTATCCTTGCAGATGGATGTCCCAGTTAGGGCTTGACTTTGTTTCTGGAAGTCTTCATAGAAAGGCAGTGAAATGCAACCCATATGGGGAAGGATTCACTTTTTTCCCCCAGCCTCTGTCTTTGCAGGCTGGGGGTAGGGATGACGCATGGCGTGGGGAGAGAGCCAGAGGGCAATAACCCGTCATCTTGGTGCCATGCTAATTCTGTGGTTAAATAAGAGGGTGTCGCACGGTGGTGTTGTGGGTGCTGGCACGGCTCCCTGACACTAGGGTTGCATCCACACAGGTGTGGTCTCAAGGCAGTCCAGCTCCCAGAGCAGAACCTGCAGCCCTGCACCCACTTCCTATGTGGAGCAGGAGACATGAGGGTGCCTCCCAGTGCAAAGATCCTCCCCACAGAGACGAGAACACCTATGACAAGAAGAGCAAAAGGAGAGGTGTACCTGAAAGCCTCCCTTCTCACCTGCTCACACAAGGGAGACAAATGAGAAGATGAAAGTGGACAGGGGCCTGAACCCCAGGGTTTGATTCTAATTGTCTTCTATGAAAAAGTTTCATCGAAGGCCATGAGACCCAAGCCCTGGGCTTCATTTGCAAGTTGCCTCCCAAGGAAGGAGCTGGTCTCCAGGACCATGTCAGGTTGGAGAATGGGCTGCATCGTGAAGCTGTTGGGAATAATTCATTCTGTCGTGACTGGAGCCTCCAATATCCAGAGCCAGGACAAAGTAGAAAGACTAAATCAACCAGATGACTTCCAGCAAGAATAGCCTCCCCCCAGGTCAAGAATGCAGGCAAACCTGACCCCAGGGCTAACTGCCCTCAGGGCTTGCTTTTATTATTTTTTTTTTCCCCTCTGACAAATGCCTGGCTGGTGATTGTACTACTGCCCAGCTTTCATCCCCTCTGCAAAGAGCAATGAGCCACGGGGGCACCAAAGAGTTAATCCACGCTGGAGACAAGGCTGGAGCAGCTCACAGGAGTCAGGCTTCTGGAGTCAGGCTTCTCTTCCCTGCCTGTGAGAATCCCTGCTCCCGTCCAGTTTTGCACACTTGCAGCTATCACAGCTAACAGGTTGTTTGTCTTTCAGTGGATCCGAGGGAGTCTGTGTAAACCTCCATGCAACTGACTTTAATTACCTGCCAAACCTGCACCAAGGCATAAGCCCACATATTGTATGTGACATTACCAGTAGAGCAAGTACTGGAATGCAGGGGCTAGAATAATTTGACAGCTAACATAAAGCACTGTGATTTATATTTTGGTTATATTGAGATTTTTTCCCCCTCTTTGAGCACTCATATAAATATTTACTTGGATCCTAGGACCTTGCTTAACCCTCACAGTGCCATGTTTTATCTTCTTTCTTTTTTCTTTTTTTCCCCCTCCCTGGTATTTTTGTTTTTCAGCAGCTACTCCAAAAATGCCTTTCATTTTAAAACAGTGAAGATTAAAACCAAAAATAACTTCACCTTTACACTGTTTCAATCTGTAAACAATGTGATCCAGCAATCTTGATAAATTCACTGTAGTGTTCAACTGAAAACAGATTATGGAACAGGACTTCTTTTGAAAGATACAAGAATTATCTAACAGAAGCATTGGGCTTAGATTCTGGAGCAGAGACCAGCTGATACTTTTGCTGTGTCTTAAATTTTATCCAAGCTATTTCGTTAATTGCGCTGAGTAACATGACTGTAAAACCTGTTTATTTCAAACTTCAACTTACCTGCTGTTTAACGTTACCATGAAAGGGTCCTTTTATTTTGTGTCCCCTCATGGTTTAACTCAGCAAGCAGTGGGACAGAAATCACTGCATGAGAGATACGTGGTAATAGTGCAAATGAGAAAGCCATAGACATTTTTTAATTATTATTGTTGCTATCATGACTCCTGTCTGTGTGTCTGACGTGTGAGTGAGTCACTTATGACGTAGCCTCAGAGACTCAGGGACATGTGCTTAACGCCCTGCTCTCTTGGGTGCCTTGACCTGAGAGACATGAGGCCCTTGGAACCACCTTTCCGAAACCATTTTCTACCAACATCCTTGCTGTCCCTCCTGTCCATCTGTGGAGCGGGTTAACCTGTCACACAACAAAACTAGCGCTGGACCTAATGTGTGCTCTTCCAGGCCTGGAGATCTGGACGTGTTCTCACAGGCCAGTGTAGCATCGCTGCTGTAATACCCAGAATAAAATGCTTGATCCGTGGGTCAATGCTGACACTAAAGTCAGGATGGCCTGTGTCAAGAAGGGTTTAGCAGTCCTCCCTTCCTGGTGCCCTGAATGCACCCTGTGCCCAGCAGCCTCAGCAGCTGCACGGGATGGCTCAGTGTTAGAGCTGATGGTGGCATTGCAACGGCACTAACATGATGTGCAGAGCTGGATGCCATTGCAAAATGGGGGGTCATCCTGAGGATAGATGTAAAAGCTTCCTTTTTACATGAGCAGAGATAGCAGACTCAAAACTCCCTTGCCGATAGTTGGTGAATGCCTTAAATAGGGGGAAATGCAGGTCCAGAGAGCTGTGAGCACTAGTACTGACTCTGAGAGCTGTTTGTAATTCTGTGTTCCCTTTCTCATGCTTGTAGTGGCTTTAGGTAATAATTGCACCACAGCATAAGAGCAAGAAAGAAGCAGTTAGCAGAAGTCCAAGGTGCAAGTTTATTGCCCTCTGTAATTTCTTTTCTGAATGGGCCCCCTGAACCAGCCAGGAAGTTTCCACTCTGTTCAATAGTAAATAAGACTACACATAAAAACACAGGATTGCAGGGGCTTGTGCTGCCTTTTCCCCACTCCCCACCCCTCCCTGTTATCAGAGATCTTGCCTTGTGGTTCCAGCTGTGGTGATGGGAGGAGAAGCAGCACGGCCCAGAGGGACTTATGAGGCCAAACCCTGCCAGGTCACCGCATCTCACTGTGCCTCAGCTTCCCTAGATGTAGAAGGCCAGTGGCCTCCTTTAATAACTTGCCTGAAGCTCTACTGAAGGAGGAGTAAGTATTGTGGGGTGTATTTTTCTAAATGCAGATTTCTGTGCTTGGCATCAATTTCTTGCCACGCTTATTTCAGAAAAGCTCATACTGAACACAATGCCCTTTAGTATCCTTTACAAAGCCAGGAGCACCGTTCTGGAAACAAATGAAGCCTCATTAGTGGGAAGCCCAGGCTAGAGCAGAATCAGGCCTCCACATTTTATTGGTGGGAGGTTGTAGGCTTCGATAGTCAGGCACAGACACAAGCAGTGCATGTGCATTTGCAATGCATGCACATTATTGCAACCCTGAATGAAAACAACAAGAGTTTAGACATAATCCTGTCTCTATATTTGTGTGGACATGTCCTCGTATGTCCTGGTACTGCAGTGAAAGCAGGAGTCTGCAGAGAGGGTACAGCTATAACAAAGCGCTGTATTAGAGCTGCACAGTGCCATTGTCAGTGGAGTTTTCTCTGGTAATAAACCTTCACCCACTGCCTCCGAAAACAGGGAAGAAGGGGGAGAAATAAGTTTGAGATGTTTCTTTAAAGAAAGCACTAAACTTGGTAAAAGGACACAGCTTTCCTACCTTGCTCTCTGCCCCTCATGCCTCAGGATATCATAAATTTTTGATACCAATAAAACAGAATTTTTGATGAGCTGCTATTTTGCATTAAAGCAACTTCACATGCAAAGATTGCATAATAGGAAGTAAAATTGAATTTTGCCTCAGAACAAGTTCTTATTATTAATTTAAGTATTTTTTATATATTTTAGCAGCAGCTTATCATTCTATATATTTAATTTCTTTCAAGCAAGAACACTTAGCATTGGTTTCCTTATCTAAACAAATCTTTTAAGAGAACACATGTATAAAGTGGAAATGCAGTGTTTTGAATCTCTGCCTTAAGACAAACAGCGAAACTTTAAAAGGGGAAATAAAGCGTGGCAGAGGACTACTATCTCTAAAACCCAACAGCAGCCTCCGTGGGACAGGAAAACGTGTCGCTTTCTTTATGTGGATTATTTTTTTCACCCCTCTTTACTACAGTGTTTATTCCAACCATACTGTGACAAAGCCGTAAATACAATAAACCCACGGTTGGAGCAATGCTGTTAAAGGCAAAGGATTTGCAGTACCTTAGGTCTCAAGCACACCAACAATCCGTTTTCCAACACTGAGATGTGCAGGACCAGCTCCCAGATATAAATCGTCTCTTCCCTGTTCCGGATGAGAGAAAACACTTTGCAGCAGCTCAGGCTGCGTTCAGAATTCACTATTGAAAGTCATCATTTAAAAACCAGGAAAAGGCAGCACTTGGAGGCTTACACACACACGAACACACACACACACCCCCTTCTCCTTCTTGCATAAAACCAAAGTGCAGTGTGGGATCCCCTCAGACCGCTGCATGCTACATTACTGAACATGCTGCGCAGGATTATGCAATAAGCTACTTAGTGTGTGCACGGGCACAGCCTCAGATTTAGTGTAACCTTAATGGGGTGAAACATAAGGATTTAAAAAAAAAAAAAAAAAAAAAGCCCAAACCAAACAAAAAAAAAACCCATAACTGAAACTTGTCCAAATAAAAAAGCAAATTAGTTTGTTCCCCCTCGATGGTGGACAAGGTCTCTTTCAACCCTGTAAGGGATCCAGATTTAAAATGTAAGAAGGAAAAGAGGGGTACCCCCGGGAGCCGAGGCCAGGGCAGGATGCTGGCAGGCAGAGGCGCGGAGCTGGAACCCGGCGAGTTTCCCTACCCCAGCCTCGGAGCGCGGCCCCGCGGAACGTACGCACGCCCGGAGCTGCGCGGCCGCGGAGCCCGAAAGAGGTCTCCTGACCGCTGGAGATGGTTTTATCTGCCTTCCCCGAAACCTGACACCCGCAGCCCCGAAGAGCTTCCCTGACCTTGGTCTGTCAATCACCGGCATCAACCAGCCTGCCAGAGCCGGGCGGGCACCGCGCCAGCCCGAGAAGGTGGGGAATGGAAAAAAAGGGAAAAAAAAATTTAATAAAATTACTTAAACCCTCAAACAGCTGGGAACAGTTATCTCGCAAGCCTTGGCTCATCCTCCTAACACATCTCGCCTGCCCACCCCAATGTGGAGCAGTCAGCTGCCGGCCGGCAACGGCACTCAGCATCTCTGGAAAGTCTGAGAGTGAGATGTTTCTATCTTTAGTCCAAAAATCTTTTTAGTCTTAGATTTCTCTGGGTTTGGAATTAAAGATAATCAGGTTTGTACACTCTCCTGGAGGGGAGAAGGGAAGGGACTGTTGAAAAAAGTCTATTAGCCGGTTGGCAGAGACTGTCTCTAAGTTGTGTCTAAATGGGGGAAGGGGGTGGGGGTGTTGCCAATTGTGTTTCCTGTCTTAGCGTCTCGTTTAATTCTGGGAGCAGCCGTAGCCGGTCGTCACCTCTGCCCCGGCGGTGGGATGCAGATCTCGCTCCGGCTGTTAGCAACAGCTCTTCCAAACCTGCGAGATCAAACAAAATAATATGATTTTCACCGAAGGGAATCGTCCTACTGAACTGTACGAGATCACACAGCCAACCGTCTTCGTCCGGCAGCCAAATTCAGTGGTGCAAGCCCTGGGCTCTTCCCCGCCAAACACCCCATCCCCGCGGTGTGCAAGGCAGCCAGCCCACCCCCGGCGTGCTGCTCTCGGGGGCTCCGACCGGAGCATTTCTGGCTGCGAGAAGCACCGATGCTTCTGCTCTCCAGAACCTCTTGCTCCAGCCGGGGCTTCACGGCCCGGTCCAGGCGTGGGGCCGCTTCTGTCTCGCTGGCATCCCCAGCTCATCCTTCCCGAGGCTGCAAGGAGCGGAGCAGCGTGGGGACCGCTCACTAGCTACACCAGGGTTTGGGGTTTTTTTGGGGGGGTGGGGGTGGCGGGGAGGGAGGTAGTTTACAGAATCTTAGCTCAGGAGAGCCTCAGGGGCGATTGACTGATTGCCCAGCGGGTTTCCGGAGCGCTCGGCCCCTCCGAGCCGTGCCATTCGTGGGCACTGCCGGACCCCCGGTGCGCGGCAGTAATCGCAGCCTCCCGGCCTCCTCCGAGCCCCCGGGGAGCAATGCGCTGCCCGGGGCTGCAGCACCTCCCGGGCAGGGAGCGGCCCCCAGTCCCCGGCCGCGATGTGCGTGGGGAGAAGTGCCTCAAAGGACGGGCAGAGGACACGCACGCAAAGCGGAGAGAGGGAAGAAGAGGGTTTTGTGGAGGGAAGATGCTTCAACCTCCGCAGTTGACACGCAGCTTCTCCTTAGTGCTCCGGGTGGAAAGCAGGAAGCCTCGGGAAGGCGGCCCCGAGCTGACCCGCACAGCCCCCCGCCCCCGCTGCCGGGGGAGAACCCCGCGGGCAGGCCGGTCCCGGGGAAGAAAAGAAGGGGGTTCTCCTTTTCCCTTTCGCTTCAAGAAACTGCTTTCCATCGTACCCCCAGTGTCAACAGCCCTTTATGAATCACTGATGAACGGCGAGAGATCAAAGTCCATACCCGGGGATGGCAAATACGGGAGCGAAGCCGGGAGGGGGTCACCTTTCGCTGATGGGGGATGCAGGCAGCGGGAGGGGGGCAGGCAGGTCCTGACCTCCCCGACATCCGCAGGGCTGCCAGTGCCCGGTGCCGCCGCAGCTCAGCCAGAGCCTTGCCTAAACGCAGGCCGGGCCGAGCACGAGTGCGGGTGGTTTTCTGCCCCACTCCCCCGGCATGCCGGATCCCCCTCCGGAGCCGCCTGAGCGGTCGGAGGATGCCAGCCCGACCCCCGGGAATGGAGGGCAGCCCACAGCCCGGGTCCCCGCTCCGCAGCGTCCTGCCGGGCCGGGATCAGCCAGGCTCTTCCCTCCCAGCCCGGCCAGCCCGAGCTGTGCCCGTGGTGGTGCTTGGTTCCGTTTTTCTTTTCTTTTAAATGGGATAAATAAAACCTCAGAAATGGGACCGGGCGCTGCAAAGGCACCGGCCGCTGCAGCCGCCCTCGCCATGCAGAGGGTCTGCCCTGCCACTGACACAGTTCTGCGGTGGGAATCTGGAGGGCTTTTCTAAGGCCTGTTTTTCCTATTTTTTGTTGTTGTTGTTGTTCAATTAGCCCTAGTGATTTATTCAATGCATGCATGAGGGGACATTAATATGCGGTGGCAGTTCCCACAAACAATATTCCTCTCAGGCTTTCTGCAGCCATAGCATTTACTGGCAAGGGGGAGGCTATACAGGGAAAGCCAGGCTCTCTCACCCTTTTCCTCTGCAAACTCCTGTGCCCCCTTCGCAGGGCAGCAGGGTACGAGCATGTTCTCTGGGTCTGACTCATGTAGCCGGAGGGCTGGGAAGGCCCCCAGCCCCTTGCAAGCTCCCCCATCCCACCGGCTTGCCCAGCTGGCACTCACAGGGCAGGGATGCGGCTGGCGTTTAAGAGAAGATTTTGGGTTTAAGTTACTACTTTATTTGCTTTTGTGTCCCGTTCCCCCCTCCCCCCAATACACACACTTTGTCCTTAACTGGTTTGTTCTCCAAACGCTCCTTATGCCATCCCTGAAAAGACAGCACGCTGCTATTAGGAAGAGGAGCAGAGCAGAGAGAGGCTATTATTTTTGTTTGTGTGGTGCCTTGGATTTTTTTTATTTCAAAAGAGGGATTTAAAGTTCAACACGGTTTTCACACTTTGGGAGCAGCAGCAGAGCGCAGACATGCTGCGACCCGGCTCTGGGGCTCCCTTTCCCACACCCAGGCGAGGAGCCGGGGCGATTTCTAACCTCCCCTGGCTGCAAATTAGGGAGCTGCGCGATGGTTTGCCTTGAAAGCAGCTGATGGATGGCGGGGCTGCGAGGTGCTGGGCCCTGGGGGTGCCGGGGGGCAGATCTGTCCCCTTCTTCACATGTATCTAAAGAGTCTTCTAAACTGCTCGTTGCTCATGCTTTAAAAGGAGAGGGGAAAAAAAAAAAAAGAAAAAAAGAAAGAAAGCAAACCGGAATAAATAAAAAGTGCAGATGGAGAGGAGGAAAGTGAATGGCCAGCGCGGATCCCAAAGGAGCCGGGGGAAGGACAGACTTGTCCGAGTCCTCTCCTTTTGTAATGGAAAAAAATAAAAGGATGGGGGTGGGGGGAGAGAGAGAGAGTGGGGAAAAAGAAGTAGAAGTGCCTGCACTTGGCGTTTCCCCTCTCTCAGCCCGGGGGATGGCTCAGGCCGGAGGCTTCCGCACCTCGCCGGGCTGCCGTGGGGACGCCCCGCCGGCAGCCGGGCCCGGCCCGGGGCTCCCATCGCTCCGCTCCTCCCGACGGGGCAGGGGGATGCTCACCCCCTGCCACGGGCAAAAAGCAGGAGCTGGTGGAAGACTGAGCGGTCCTACCCTGCGCGCAGCAGCGTTCCCGAGGGGGGCAAAGGAGCTTCGCGACCCCCGGCGCTGGGCGAGAGGCAGGAGCTTGGCTGGGCAGCAGTGGGGGGTGGGGAGGGGGACACAGGGGGCCCAAAGTTTTTCCTCCTTTTTTTTTTTTTTTTTTTGGAACACGAGACGTCAGAGAAGCGGGTCCCTCCAAGAAATGCCATTTCAATGATTTTAATAAGCAAAATAGGAAACAATTTTAATAACCAAAAACAGAAACCAGTCTGAATAAAACTACAATAGACCAGGTTTTTTAATATTTTTCATATCATAAGCAGGATTTGAAATTGATCCCTTCAGAACTTTACATGAAATAAAAACAATTTTTTTCCCGCTGCTGCAATGTTTTGATTTCAACACAGTTGAATCAGTAAAAACCAAAGATCGTTTTCTGATGCATGACTAATATCCACAATATTTAAAACTGCAAGCACCATGCTGTTCATTACAATCTTGTTATTACTGTTAATTTATAAACTAATACAAACTTAAAATGCATCCGGCCAGCAGTGCCAGCTATCCTAAAAGGAAACTAAAAAATAAGTTTTCATTTTGGTATTTTTGTCAGTGCAACGTAAATCCTTTTACTGACCTGCAGGAGGAAAAAAAAAAAAAAGTAATAAAAACACCCATAAGACTCCAAACTACTACTACTATACAACTGCAAATAAATTTTGGCTAAAAAACTTTCACTCGTTGCATAGGGAAGCAGAGAAGCAGATTACAAATCATCGCAAAAGAATACACTTAGAAGTTGTAGTAAGTCTTCTTTAAAAAAAAAAAAGAAAAAAAAAAGAAAAAGTTTTATTTTTATAAGCTTTTCCAGCCCAGTCATCCGCTGCTCCCATTGAGAAACCTGACTTCAGTGGCGTCCCTGCTACTGCAACCTGACTCGTAACCGGGAGGGTTTGTTTGTTTAATTGGTTTAGGGTTTGATTTTATTTGGTCTTTTTCCTTTATTGACCGAAAATCTGGGGACAGTTGTTTCTTAAAAAAGGAACTGGTATCTCGTCGGTCCTTACAATCAGAAGGGAAGCTGTACGGCCAAGCCTAACCACTCCGGGGCTGGGAATTGTCCTGAAGAGCTTCGCTGCCACTTTAAAGCATGGAGTAGGCTCTAGTGACCGGTGAAAGGTTTTTCCCTGTTAAGTTTAGGTTTGGCAATGCCATTCAGGCGTTTTTGCTTCTGCCCCAACAAACAAAAACCAAAATGAAAACTAAAAAAAAAAATAAAAATACAACTTAGAAGTGCACCAGATATACAAAGGTTTTTTTTTCCTAATGCAAAATGCCCATAACTTTTTTTTTCCTTAAGTATCTCTTTAATACCAAACAAACCGTATAACCAGCCTGCTGAAATGTTATTTTGTTTTTGTTTTCTTTTTCTCCTGTGCGGTTTGAAGTAGCAGATATTTACAAGCTAACAACCATAAAAGAAACTAAGAGAGCAAACCCAACGAACAAAACTGCACAAGCAGTAAAAAGTTTGATAACTTGTGATGCTTTTCTTATCGATGAAACAAAACAACAACAGAAATCTATGATCGATGATCAACATGCTATAGTTAAACAAGAAAATGGTACAAAATAGAAATTATTACCATACATGTCCAGCATGCAGGATTAATATTTTTAATGCAGATTTTCGTATTTTTCTATATAATCAAGCAGGCAATAAAACTGATGAGTTTTTCTTTCTTTCATTCTTTCTTTCCTTTCTTAGATTGAATGTCCCATCTGAGTCCTGTAACTTATTTCTCAAAGCAGGCAATATATGAAGAGTTTGCATATATTGTCCTTTTTTATTTATTCTCTTTTTTCCAAGCAGGTAAATTGTGCATGAGATGGTGCTGTATATGTCCTCTCTCTTTCCAAGCAGGCAGTATGTTATAGATGGCTTGTTCATTGTCCTTTTTTTATTATTATTCTCTTAAAGTCCATCTCGTTGTGCAAGCGAGCGATCGATAAAACGCTTCACTTGTCCTTTTCTCCTTTACCTCTGCCTCTGTCACTCTCTCTAACTCACAAACGAAAGTCGAAAAGTTGCACTTTACCTCTCCCATCCCCACCCCCAGCCTACTTTTCCCACAGCTACTCTAGAAGACTGGATGCTGCAAAAAAAAATTCAAGTCTCTATTTGTCTCTCCTTCTTTCTCTCTAGTCAAGCAGACAGATGGATGGAGATGTCAGAGGAGGAAGGGAGAGGGGGAGGGGGGAAGGTGACAGGGGTCAGGTTTGGGGGGTGGGGTTTTTTGTTTGTTTTTTTTTTAATTATTTTTGTTAAGCACTCACATAAAGAACTCTGGGGAAGACGGGTTGTCACTGGTGGAGCCAGCCTCTCTGAAGCCATTGCTGGCAAGTTTCTCACACTTGAGCTTGTAGGCATCTCTCTCTGGCGAGCCGGGTCACTTCTTGCTTGAGTTGTTCCACCTGCTGAATGAGCTGGGTCTTTTCATTCTCCAGGTGGTGTTTCTGCTGGACGCGCTTATACCTGCAGGACTGAGCATAGCCCCTGTTCTTCAAGGTCCTCCTCTTCTGCTTGAGGCGGATCACCTCATCTTTGGTGAAGCCTCGGAGGTGCCTGTTGAGCTCCCTCACAGACATGGAGACCAGCTGGTCATCTGAGAACCGGTCCTCCACGCTGCTGGAGGGGGGATGCTGCTGGTGCGAGTTCTGGAGCTGCTGGGAGGAGCTGGAGGAGGTGGAGGGAGTGGGAGAGGCCTGGTGGTGATGGTGGTGGTGGTGGTGAGGGTGCCCGCTGCCGGCCAGGTCTTCATGAGTGACCGTGGGGTACTGGTGGTGGTGTTGGTGATGGTGGTGATGATGGTGGTGGTGGGCCCGGAAGCTCTCGAAGCCTTGCAGCTGCTGGGACACCTGGTGGGACCCAATGAGGGCTTCAACAGCATCCTCTGGAGTGAGGTTCAGCGCCTCGGGGTTCATCTGCTGGTAGCTGTTGGCCATCCAGTACAGGTCCTCCAAGTGAGTCTTCTGCTCGGTGGGGCTGAAGCTGGGCGAGGAGGGCACGGAGCTGCAGGGGGTGCTGATGGGGGTGGAGGAGACGGAGCCGGCAGGCTGCAGGCGGGTGCAGTGCCTGCCCGAGCGGTCGTTCCTGCCCAGGGGCTCCTTCTTCACGTCGAACTTCATCAGGTCGAAGTCATTGACATACTCCATGGCCAGGGGGCTAGTGGGCAGCTCGGCTCCGATGCTGAGCTCTCCGGCCATCGCTGTCTTGCGGGCACCTCTCCCGGCGGAGGGGGCTGGAGACCTCACTCCAGCGCGCAGCCTGGCAGAGGGCTGGCCGCGCTCCCTTACTCCAAATCAACTTTGGCTTTGCTTTCTCGCTTCCTTCCCTCCGCTCCCCCTCCACCGCCGCCGCCTCCTTCTCCCGGCTTCTGGGGATTCTTCAGTCCGGAGCAACAAAGCCAAGGACGAGCCGGCACCCGGGGCCGCCTGGACGTCTCCTGTCTTTTTGTATCAGCGTTTGCAACGCACCGCAGGCTGCGGCAGCTCCTGGCACTTAGACACCCGGTTGCAAGGAGAAAGGAGCAGTAGCAGGAAGGGCAAAAAAAAAAGCAAAACAAAACAAAGATGCTGCCTTCGGGTCTGTGCAGGAAGAAGAACGGTGCAAAACGTCTAGCCCCCTGCCCCCTGCCTGGGTTTTGTAAGTCCGGAGCTTTCTCCCCGCGGTGGCAGAGCACCGGAGTCTGCCGCAACTTTCCAGTCCGAGCGGGCGGCCGGGGGAGCGCGCTGCCTATTCGGCGGCGGCGGCTGGGCTTTGCACGGGAGTTCTCGCTGGCTCTGGCAGCGCAAGGGAAGGGGAGGGAAGAGGGGGAGGAAGGAGGGGAATGAGGAGTTAAAAAAAAAAAGGAGGAGAGGGGGGACGAGAAAAACCCAGGTCTCCGCTGTAGCTGCCGCCTCCAGCGCTCGTTGTGCAGCTGTGATTCGCAGCGCAGCCCCCCTTGGCTTCTTATACGGCCGTGCCCGCCGAGAGCGCGGCGGGGGCCGGGGCCGGCGGCGGCCGCGCCAATGGCAGCGCGGCGGCGGGGCCGGGCCGGGCGGGCGGCGGGGCCGGGCCGGGCGGCGGCGGGGGCGGCGGGGCCGGGCGGCGGCGACGGCGGGGGCGGGCCGCGCCGTGACAGCTCCGCAGCGCCAGCTGAGCGGCCGCCGCTCCCAGCCCCGCTCCTCCGGGCGCTCCCCGCTTGCTTCCTCCCCCCCCGGCTCCCGCACCATCATCGCCTCCTCTTTTATTTATTTATTTATTTCTCCTCCGCCACCCACCCCCCGCTCCCACCTCCCCCCGCTCCTTTTCGGCCTCTGCAATCCACACAGGAGGAGGGCTCGGGGACATCCTGCCCGTCCCTTTGTTCTAAATATAACAAAGTCCCTTTTTGCCCGCTGCCGTCCCGCAGCAGATTTCAAGCTTCCCCCCATCCCACGCACACGCATCGCCCCTTCCAACTTTACGTAAGCGGCCCCGATGCGAAGGTACCGTGGAAAAAAAAACCGGCCACGAACGCGAACCGGGTGCGGGGAGCGAGCGCCGGGGATGCGGGGTGGTGCTGAGGGGGATGCGCTCGGACCCGGGAGCGAGGGAGGCACCGGCTCGGCGAGGCTGTCAGCTCCCCTTATACAACCGGGGAAATCCTCCCGGTTACAGGAAGCAAATCTCTCCCTAAAGTAAAGCAAAGGCATTGACACAGACAATCGCAAATATTAGGGAGAGAAGGGAGAAAATATAATTACATTTCAGTTCTGAGGGGACCGTGTTTGCTTTCCTCTGCTGTTCCCTGAGTGACTGCATGCAAAGGAGTACTCGCCTTGTAAGGGTTTTTAGTTTCTTTTTTTTTTTTTTTTTTTGTCCGGTAACAGGATTTATTTTTTTTTTTTAACATTTTGTAACAATTAAGGGAGATTAGGGCTTCTTTTTACACTGTTTTTACGCTCAAACAGACAGAAAGTGCGACCCCAAGTGTCCTTTTGGAGAATAACAGCAACTTTTCACGGGGAAAAAACATCCGGAAAGAAGGGGACGGGCGGGCAGGAGCGGAGCCGAGCGGAGCGACGCGGGAGCGGCAGGGGAAGCGGGGCTGCTGCGGACCCGGTCCGGAGCTGCGCCTCCGCATCCCGCACCTCAGCATCTCCCCTCCGCCCTCCCCCTCCCCCGTATTTAGCTAAAAGAACAAGAAAAGTTCTAAATCTTTCTGCTTTTCATAAATTAATTAGGAAATGTCTTTCTGGAGCTGGGGCAGCACCGAGAAAGTCTCAAAGCTGAGACACCCCCACCACCACCACCTCCCTCCGGCGTAGGTCCCTCGCTGCCGGACCCGAGCCGGGGCGATGCCCGAGCCCGGTCCCGCCGGTCCCGCTCCTACACATCTCTGTGGAACCGGTCGCGCAGGGAGCCGAGGAAGCGCAAGTCGCTCAAATCGCCCCCAAAAAAGTCCGAGGGTCTCGCCGGCAGCTGGCTGGAAGGAGGAGGTTGAAACCAGGGAAGGGGAGTTGGATGAAACCCCCCTCGCAGTCCAGCCTCTCCGGGGCTTCATTTCCCGTAGCAATGCAAGAGATGCCGGGCCGCCTGGTTTGGGTTTTTCCTCACGACACTTGGAGGGGACGTAACTCCTCACAGTGCCCGCAATCGGTCAGCACCCCCACCTCCCCCGCATTGTTTTCCCCGGGGTGAGCCAGTCACTCCGCACCCCAATCCCGGCCGAAGCGAGGCAGCGCTCCCGAGTAAACGCACACCTCCCTCCGCAGGTTGCCCTTCTCCAAACGCGTTTGGGAGGACACGCGTGGACACCCCCCTTCCCCGGGCACTCCCCGAGCCCTGCATCCCCCACGGGTAACTCAGCCCCGGCGGTGTGGGGGCTCCGGGGTCCACACGGACCCCGCGTTGCTGGTTTCCCATCAGTGCCAGATTTAGGGAACCGCCGTCTTTTCCGCTTAACGAGCGGCCCCGCGGCACAGAGAAGCGGAGAGCTCCGCGCTGCGCGGTGCCCCTCTGCGGAGAGGCCGGAGCAGATCGGGGCAGGAGCGCAGCGGTCCCCGTTCGGCAACTGCTGCCTCCCAGGGAGCTTGGGGAGAGCCTCCCGTGCGGGTCCTCCGTAGTTAGGGTTTGGGAGGTCCTGAAAGTTGCTTGGGAAGAGCTTTATTTTTACCTGCACGTTAAATGTTATCGTGGGAAAGGGGACCCTGCGAGCGCTTGGGAAGCAGCTAGGATGCAGCCCTGCAAAATGTGCCATTAGATGGATAATACTTTTCCCTCTTATAATTACTGAGGTATATTCACGAGGTGGAGCTACTGAAAGGCGGAGGAAGCATTGATCTGATTATCTCCCTGTCCATACACACTCTGTCCCTTTTCCTAATGTTCTAAGATGTAAATTACAGATCGGGTTTGCGCTTCCATCCTCATCGTCATAAAATTTCGGGACGCTTTCTAGGTCCGTTTCCTTGTTCTTTCATCCCTCACTCCCCGTTACAAAATACGTCCCACAGAACTTGCGCCATTGCGCAGCTGGATGAAGTAGGAACCGTTTTGTGCCCCGAATCCCCAGTTAAAGGCCAATTTTGTTTATTGTAGAGCTTTTAATCCAGCCACCAAAGGTTATTCTCGCCGGGATTTATATGTTGGGGGGAGGGGAGGAGGGAGGATGTTTCTTCTTCCATTCTTTTTTTTTTTTTAATAAGGTTTGGGGAAGAATTAATGTTGCTGGAGCCGAAGAAGAGAGTTATTGTGCTGAGCAGCCCAATGAGGCAGCCCGGTAAGAGTTTCCCTTCCGCGGGGACAAACCGCGGGGCCGAGCGGCCACGGGAGCTACGCGCGGCGGGGAGCTCCGCGCACCCCGGCCCTAAAAGCCTCCACGGGGCAAAGCGGCGGCCCCGACGGCTCCCGGCTTCTGAGGAAAGGATTTCCCGTCCCCTCCGCTCCCGCGGAGGAAGAGTACGGCCGTTGGGAGTGGGAGGAGGCATCCACCTGCCCAGCACCGCAGCTCCGGGGCACAGTTCGCATCCCCCCCAAGACTTCCGAGCAATTTTTGTTTAATTGAGACCTTCTCCCTACACCTGAAAGCTGCTAATCGAGCGGCTTTATTTATAGATTTTTTTAAATTTCTCTTTTTTAAAAGATCCGTTTTTTGAAGGTTACTTTCGCGTAAAGAATTACTTCTTCCCGCTCTCCCTCTTGTTCTCCCTCCCTTTCGCAAACTCCCGGCCGAAATCGGGAAGAGTTCAAAGAAAATGAAAGCGTCATTTGAGATCACCTCCATCGGGAGTGTCTGCCCGGGACAGGGCAGTGGGGGCCCTTGAGCCACCGAAATTTGAAAACTCGCCCATAAAACTGGAGCATAGAGTTAGGTTTGGTTGGGCTTCTGCCTGAATCGGGGGGTTGACATTTAGAAAGAGAATCGTATTACGGTGGCATCGCAATTCCCAACTCATGGAAACAGCAGGTCAAGGTAACTGAATAAATTTAAAAAAAAAAAAAAGAAAAAGAAGATGAAGGGGAGGACTGTTATAAATGTATTTTCCACGCTACTGGTTCTCTGAGAAGCGCTCCCCGTTTTTGGTATCTGACTGCTACATTTCCCCCAGAATTAGCTTTTTCACCCCATAACATTAGTGAGGTATATGGTCTGAAATGATCGTTTTGATAACAAGCAAACACCCAAACCGAAATCACCCGTGGCTGGCTGGCAGCCGGCGCTGACGGAGAAAAAGAGCATCACTTTCCCAATTCTTACCTCCCCTCGATTGATTTTTTTTTTTTTAATTTCCCAAACTGCCAGCAGACCCCGTGCTGTTGGTCAGGATTCCCACCACCACCACCACCCCCGTGTAAACAACGAGGGACCTGGTTAATCATCTATCCCACATACATGTGCATGAGAATGAAAAGTGTTGATGTTTGCTTGTTCGGGCTGATGGGAATGGCCCACGAATTTAGGATTAAATTACTATACGGTAATCATAAGTCTTTGTTTCCTCTCCGCTCGCTCGCTCCTTTCTGCTGGGATTGTCAAAGTAAAGCGGGCAACATGCTCCGGACGAAGTGTGCACAGCACACAGCTTTGCGGTATAAAATAAGCCATTGTACCCTCCTGGGCTAACTGGGATCTCGTCGGGTTTTAAGCCTGAACCAGTTAAGAGCGGGGCAAATCCCAGTACTAACTTTAGTCACGTTTTCACAGGTGGAGCTGTGACAAGGGAGCGGAACAGCACTTCAGAAGGGTAGGGTTTTTTTTGGGGGGGAGGGTATTTTCCTTCCCCGAGGCTTCGCAGTGTCCAGCATTGAGTCCCCGCCTGGGGAGTGTGTGAGAGTGAGAGTGTGTGTGTGTGTGTGTGTGTGTGTGTGTGTGTGTGTGTGTCGGTATGTCCGGCCGGCGGGTTTGGGGTTTGCTCGGTCGCGATTAGGGAAGGAGGGTGAGGGGAAGGAGGGGGTCCCGCAGGATAAGTGCACCCCTCCGGGACGGCGGAATTTAGGGGGTCGCTTTGAACGCCCCACGTTTAATTAAAACCTGGCCTCGCCCGTGCGGGTAGCGGGGCGCTGGGTGCGGAGCTGCTCCCGGCCGCTGGGACGTGTCACCTGCCCGTCTCGGTTCCCCCCACACACCCCGGAGCGGTGCCGGTCCCCGAGCCCCCTCCGCCGGCGCGGGGATCCCCCTCGGCAACCAGCGCTGAACGCGGCTGCCGGCAGTACGGTTTGGGGGAGCGGGAGGGGGCCGGTGCCAGGCGGGGCTCGGGGATGCGACTGCTCCCGGCGGGAGGTAACCCGGGGGGCTGAGACCGCTGAGCGGGCCGCGGGGTTCCGCGCTAGCGCACTTTGAGGATGATGCTCAGAGGACGCTCCGCGACCCTGCGAGGTTGGGTGGGTGCAGGAGCCAAGGAGCAGGATTGTTAGGGCTTTTTTCCGAGGGGGCAGTGCTCCCCCTTTCCCCCCCACCCCGACACTGTCCTCAGCCTCGGGGTTAGCCCGGGCCGGCACCGGGCACAAGGCTGCTCGGATGCGTGGCCCCGGTAGAGCGGTGAGGAAGGAGTGGGGGTGGGATGAAGGGGGGCTGCTGCCTGACGTGCCTTTCCTCCTGCATTTTTGTGCGCTTGCAGAGAAGTGCAACTCTTCAGTGGCACCCTCTGCAGTTTGCTCGGGGTTTCGCTGCACCCTGGGGAGGGAGAGGGGGTGTCTTCGAGACGAAATGGCAACGTGTCACCCTCTTCTATAATGTCGGGAGCGCATGTGTGGCAGGAAGGAAAGCAAAGAGCAGAAACATTCTCCTTCTAATTCTTTCTTTCAGTCTTAGCCCCGTCGTGCCGTGAATGAATTGTTTCAAACTAGTTTTCAAGAGATTTTGTCTCTTTTGCATCATTTCCAAACTCTACAGTCACACCGTAACACCCTCTCTAATACACACTCTTGTTATCATTCCCCTTGCCACCATGGAAAAAATTGTTTCTAGCAGAAACACCTGATCCAGAAGCACAAAAACTGCTGTTCGAGCCCTGCTCGGATCAGCTTTCCTCCTGTGCTTGGCTGAGTCCTGCTTCCCACTTGAACCCTGGCACCTTGAATTCATTATCTGAGCCCCTTTAAGAGCATTTACCTAATAAGCAGCACCAAAACCTTTCTGAGTGATCAGAAGTTGCCTTTGGGGACTGAAGTAGCCAGTAGAAGCTGAAGAACTATAATTACTGTGGTCCTATCTTGCAGTGGCATTTCATGTCGTTCAAAGGTTTTCCAGACACTTCAGAACTTGGACCACATCTTACTAGGAAAAAAATTTCTCTTCTGCTTATCTGCTTCTCTTATGAATACAGAGGTATGGCACAGATGTCTGGGTGGGAAAAGTGTTCTTCCCGAGGGTTTTTAGTTTCCTTGGAATGGATATAGAAAAGGGAGATGTCAGGGAGACAGGGAAAGTGTCCTGGACCTATGCCCAATGTCACGAAGTCATGAGCAGCCAGAAGATCTTCCAGAAAAGGTCAGTCCCCCTGCCCTTTCTGGCCACAGCCTGTTACTTGTTTTTCCAAGAAGCTCAGCAGGAGACTTTCTTGGTGATCAGATCTTTAGACAGTTAAGAAGGAGGCGAGGGAGGCTTGAGGAAATCAAGGACCATGCTAGTACCTTTTCAGAAAGCCTGGCGTTGCTGCTGGTTCGAGGCTGCAGCACCAGCAAGGCGACTCACTGCAGAGCTGAGTGAGTCCCTCGGCCCTTGCAGGATCAGGGGGCTGTTGTTACAGCCCAGGAGTCCACAGGCATGCTCCAACACCCGCTGGGACCCATACACTTTCATTCAGACTGATTTGTAATTCCTTTTCATTGCACAAAGTCCTGGATCGAAAAAAAATTTGCTTATATATAGAAATTTTTTGGAATTCCCTTTCCAGCATTTGCTGCATAAGGATTTAAATATAATCATAAAGCCCAGACTGTATATTCTTCTCTTTGCTCTTTGCACCTTTAGTCCCCATTAGGGATTTTGTTTTGTTTCTGTTTTGACAGCCCCTGTATATATGTGTTTGTGGTTGTTCTCTACTGTTTCCTGATTTAATATCAGTGCAGTTACAGGAGAAGGATGCACCGTTAGCATTTTTTGCTCAAAGTATTTTTCAAGCTCCTTTTTGATGTAGTGGTCAGGTTTGCAGCTTCTGTGCTCTTGTTGATCAGAAGAGGAAGGATCAGGTTTATTGTGCCCTTTGGGAATGAAGCTCTCTATTCACCTAAGGAAATGCAGCTATCTCGCTATGCTAGCCCTTCTGCGTAGATCCAGGTGCAGGAGGGAAGTGAGGAAGGATTTAGTAGAAAGCTGTTATTCGATGAAATTAAAGTCCTTTTGTGTATTTCTGAGAGATAAAGATGAGGCAAACTGGAAACAGAGGTGACTTCTGCAAGCCACCACCTTCCTCCACAAACATTTTTAACTCCTAAGTATGAGAAGGAAAAAGAAGAGACAAAGAAAGGCAATCATTCTGGGGAAATGCTTTAGCTTGCTCTCCTTGTTAGCCTGAGGAACACTTATTCAGCTGTTACCCAGACAGGGGAAAGAAAAACACTCCTGATCTTTGTTTCTTTCGCATATAAACAGATCCACAGCCTTGCACAGCCCCAGATCAGACCCTGTTAAACTCAGTCTCTGAGTGTAAATTATGCTCCGTTTGCCCAAACAAAGTATTGTCTCCTAGTGCAACTTGCTGCTTTCTCTTTGGGAAATGAACCTGTGTTTTAGAGTGTGTGTCAGCATATGGCTCTGTGCTGTGAACACCTCCCAGATTAAATCTCACCAGACCTCCAGGCCCTCGAAAAGCTGGAGATGTTTCCCATCATTGGCCTCTACAAGGATCCTGTGGAGGGTCTGAGGGGACCGGATCTAACGTGACCTGGCCAGGACATGGTGGGGGCTCACGAAGCTCATTGCTGTCCCTGGGGCAAGCTGCAGTTTCTCTGTAACTATTTGCTTCCAGACCTTCTCTGCAGAAGCGTTAAATTAATTTGTGCAGGAGAGCCAGCAGCACAGCGGTGCGACAAATTCTCACCCAAGTGTTTCTCAGGCTAAATGTTCTCCAGCCAAATCTGAGATCCCATAAATAGTGACCACAGCACCTGGGCTGGAGAGAGAGAGGTCATAGGAAAACACAGCAAGGAGAGGACCAGTGGGAAGGGAGCACAGGCTGCTCTGAGGATGAGAGGTGGCCAGGGATGGTCGCTTCATTTCTGTGTCTATTTTAATGGCAATCCTATGGGGCACTTTGGATTTGCTATGCCAAGGGAGAGCATTTCTGCTTGTCTTCCTCTGGTGGGATCAATTCCTCATGTGTTAGTGGAGACAAAATGCATAGCAAAATGACCAGCATATAGGCTGTAAGGTAGAAAGTAAAAAACTCCTGCAGCAATCAGTGTACACCCATGCTACCCATGAATGTCAGATTCAATGATCCCTCTTCTAGCTAGAAATACAGGTATTAACCAGGTTTTATATATACATAATATATTAAAAAATATATATATAATATATAAATACATATTAATATCCACCATGACTGAATATTTAGGGGGGAAAATATCTCTTAAGTGCTGTGAATGAATCTCCATACACACAATTAACTCCCACTTTGTACATTTCCTGAGCACTGTGAAAAAACAGATTAGAGGCTCCCGAGCAGCATCCTCTGAGTCGCCATCCTTTCGGTGCGAGTGCCCTGTTTATGTTCAGCTTTAACTCTGTGTTTGCAGGTTTTTTAATAACCGTGTTTTTCATCCTTCAAACACTCAGATAAAGAGCTTCATCCCTTAAAGCTGTGATTACACCTCAGCAACCTCTCTCTTGGCAGTGTATGCGTGGTTTCTGTTTTGTTTTGGTTCTCTGGCTTGAGTTAACACATGTTTCAAACCTCTAATGTACTTCTTTAATAACTGGGTAAAAAAAAAAAAAAAAAAAGAGAAGATAGAGAATTTCATCCAAGAATTCCCAGCTGGAGACATCTGTTCAGCAGCAAGTCACCTGATGAACAGCTCTAAGCAGCCAAGTGTGAGTTATTTTTATTGGTTCAATGTTTTAAAAATAGGTTATTAGGGGTTGGTTTTTTTTTCACTTTTAATTGATACCTTGCTAGAGATTTCAGTAGATTCCTACACTGGTCTTCATGGACTTGGATTTATTTTTCCCCAAGGATTAGTAGAGCCTGAGTGATCCATTCCAAAACCTAGCTGTCTGGCTGAAACCAGTAGGAACCAGTTAAACGCTTGAAATGAGGGTTTCCACTAGGGTAATCAAGTTTCCCAGGAGGTGATGGATTTGATGTATAGCCTGTCATGATGAGTTGCAGGCACTCAGCACCTCTGAAAATCAGGCCATAGCAGCTTTCAGCAAATCTAAAGAGACGGGGTGTGCGCGCGTGCGAGCCGGAGCGAGCCGCGGATAGGACACACGTCTTCATTGATCTCGAAAGGGAGTTTGAACTGTTCTGGTTTGAATCACATGATTTGTCATGTTATTTAGCAGCTGTTAAACTTAGGTGAGCTTGTAGGAGCCTGTTGGTGCACACTCAGACCTAACGGTCTCTCGGTTTATTTGTCTGCGCCGCTACCCGGCTCCTCTGCAAATGGGTCGGTCCCACCGTTGCTCCTGCAGCACTCCAAGTGCTGAGCATCACTCCTGGCCACTCCTCCCTACCACCCAGCATCCCAAAAGCCCTTACCAGAGGATAAAGTTGATATTACATTTGTTTTTCCTCTTTTATTCTGTTCTCTGTGCTGTGTCTGAGATGACTTTTGAGGCCCATAGACCTGGCCTAGAGATGAAGGAAGCCTTTGTTGGAGCAGAACCCCAGTTTGACAGAGGGACAGTGACCTGAGAGATGACAGAGGAGGAGGGGTAGAACGGCAAGAAGAGACCAAGTGGCTGAAGGCAGGGATGTGGCACTGCACCATGTGCAGGATGCTGTAGATCTTCCTGATTTCTGTCTATCTAGAAAACTTTCAGTAAGTCTGCATGCAGCTTGCCTGACTTAATTTGAGATTCATCAACCTAAACTACTGTTCTGCTGGGAAAAATGGGAGTTTTAAACTCTTCTCCACACCCCAGCACACGGCAGAGTTGATTAAATGGGTGAAGAGCACCAAGAGCCACCACTTGCCTGCACTACCCAAGCAGTGGGCACCCAGAAGAAGGGTGCATGGGGAGTCCCTCTCCTGCGAACCACTGGAAGGGCTGATGTCTCCCCAAGGATAGTTTAGATGGGGGAGCAACAGTGCAGCCCCCCAAGCCTTTCTGCCATACACCCTGCTGAGTTATTCGCTGTTGCAGTGAAGCATGGTACATCGTAGGTGCAGAACACACTAGGATTTTCCCTTTTTTCTTCCCTTTTGAATAGCTTTAATTAACCATTTTTTATCTTTTTGAAAGCGAAAGAGGTTTTCCTTACTTGAGAAATGAGAGGAAATGTTTTCTGAAAGCTCTATTTTAATTGTCCCAAGCTCGAGAGAGGGAAAGCTGAGGGAAGAATTGCTGTCATGGAATTAACTTTATGAAAGAAAAGCAAATCTCCACCCTGTTTAAACATGGGGAAAACATCACAGAGGCATCCTGCTGCACCAAATGGTAAACATGTCCATGTATTATATCACTTATGGCTTCCTTTAGAGTTTTATGATGCTGTTCTCAATTACTGTGTTTGCATTTGTAATTAGAGTGCAGAACACATTGTGAAGGCAAATTATAGAGCTAACTTGTCCTTTCAAAATAACCCGTTTACTCAGTGTGCTCCCAGAAGCTTCTCTTTATTCAGTGGACTCCAGTGAAAGACGAACCTTCTCTCCTCAAAGTGTTGGAATATACATCTGCTGGAGGGAAGGGAGAGGAGGAACAACACTTTTTTGCCCCAGGGTTTTGCTGTGCCTTGGCCCTGACCTTTAAACCACTGAAACTCCCGTTGGTTTCTATAAGCATGATGCTGCAGAAGTTTGAGCAACTAAGGGAACTGGGTGGTGTGGGAGAAAAATCAGGGGGTTTCCTCTGCCACTAATTACCTCTGTGGCCTTGGTCATGTCACTTGGTATTTTTGTTTCTCCTTAACTGGCTCAAAATTTCCCATGGAAGAGCTTGGTTACTGCTCAGTCACATAAATGTCTAAATGAAGGTGGATGTGCAGGGCTGCTAGTCGTCCTCTAGCATTTCCTTCCTTTGCAGGAAGGCAGTTCCAAAGCAGCTCTTTGGAGCTGATGCTTTTATGTGCATCCAGTCTTTGTTCAGGACTTAGGCAGGGGCTCATTCTCTGTTTAGGTGTAATGATGAGACACCACTTCGTGTCATGTTACTCTAAGGGCTCTGCCAAGTCTCTACGCAAAGACAGCAGAGCGCTCTGCTCCTTGGTTCTGCCTGGTGTCTAGTGGTGTTTCTGACCAGCTGCAGCACATGTGATGCCCCTTTGTTTTGCTCTAGCTGTTGAGCATCATCAGCGGAGATCTGATCTTCCTTTAAGGCAAGTCAGTTCTGTACACAGAAGGCTGGAGCCTGGGCCAGCTGTGCACTTTGCCTTTGAATTCAGTAGGGAAAACCCCTATCCAAGTCTGAACTCGGACGTGATAATGCTCTACTGAGAGTGAAAAGGAAGCAAAGTCTCCAGCTGTTGCTGTTCTGCCCTGTTTGCAAAGGATCTTTGCATTCAGGGTATTTATTTTTTGTTGGGGAGGGAACATGCACTAAGCAGGAGAACTTGACTTTAAGAGGTTTCCCTGCAAATAACATTTTCATCTCCTCTACTTCAGCTGGGATGGCACAGGAAAATGCAGTGCCACATGTAGCTGTCCCATAAGCATATCCTCTCCCTGCCTGGCTGTGGGGAGTCACCTTGGCTTTGCTCTCCAGCTAACGTTTGGGAAAATTTCAAGCTCAGTTCTTGACCCTTACCTAGCACACTGCCCACCTCATGCTCATGCTCCAAGACTTCACAAAATCAGGCCAAAATCAGATAACGGGCACCTAAAAAGGCTGTGTTCTCCAGGGTTGGCAGTGTTTGGGGGATTAGAGACCCCAAACAAACCCCAAAACATTGTACTATGAGATTACTACGAGGTTTTTTATATTTTCTTCTTTTCTTTTTCACCACTCTTCCCACTACAAAGTCATCCATACAGCTTCTACTCCTGCCACAAGTAATTCCTTATTTTGTTTCCAATACAGCTGCTTGAGAAGTTCACCACAGTACTTGCTCTCCCCTTGCTGATGCTCGGTTATTAAGTTCCCTTCTTGATATCTCTTGCATGGGTCAGGAAAATTGATTCTCGACCCCAACTTTCTGTCAGGTGCTTGTTCCTTGTGAGCAAAGGTTAGGTCACCCTCCGATGATTCATTGAAGAAACTGGTTTTATTACTTTCCCTGTGTATGGGAGAGTTTCCTTAAAGAAAGGACTTCCAGCACATGGGATGACCTTCCCAAAAAGAAGGACTGCCAGAAGTTATGGGTTCAGCTTAATATCTAGTAACATTTTTATTATTTGTTTTTTTGTTTAATGGCATTAAATCCAAGAAAGTGCCTAGGGGAATGAGTCTGAACTGTATAAATCATGGGTCTATTTGCAAAGAGGACATTTTCTGCCATTCCTATGAGGGAAGAAGAGAGATTCCAGTGAGGGGTTTGACAGTGCCAGGTGCACCCCAGTTTCCATAGCTGTCTCTTTAACATACAGCCCAGGTTCACTGACCAATGTCAAAACACATCTGCAGGGCCAGCCAGGGAATGAAATACAGCTGCAAAATGGGAAAGCTCAGGATTTTGGGGGGAGAACAAAAGAGAGAAGGGTGTTTGTCACCCAGGTGATCACATCTGAGAAACACCTACCGTTGTTTGACTAGCGGGGATTTATAATATAGATGTCATCGCCCTGTCTTTGTTGCCGGGAACACTGTTTGCTTTGCTATATGCCACCACGCTGCGCAGGCAGCTGAATGAGACGGGCAGCTTTCCCTTCTGCTTCCAACCAGAGGAGCCCTGGCTGCAGCACCTCTCTCCCAGTGCAGGCTGCCAGCATCCCAGTGCCACCAAGGGCAAATCCAGAGGGAGGGCCACCAGAAAACAAGAAGGTGTGAGATGCAATATGATGATGACGTTTGGTTTTCCTGAAGTTCCAGCTTCCCCTGCTTTTCATTTTTGATGAAAGCCTGTTTCAGCAGCTGAAGTAAGAAGACATCCTGCACGTAACACGTGGAAGAGTTTTTATTCAAAAAAATGAGACACCTTTACCTGTCTTAAGAATTCACACCAAAATTTCAAGGAATGGCACAGAGGAAATGACATATTCATGTTGGATTTCACGATGTGATTTTGCAGCCCCTCCAGTGGAGTACCCATGTCTCCTCACAGTGCTCACAACAAGAGTAGGAGGTAAGCATGTAAAAAAAAAATAAAATTAAAAGCTCTTTACTCGATGGTATCCTTGTAGTTTGTGCTATTTTGAACTTGTCAGCTGCTTAAGTAACAGCTTGTCAGTGATCCCAGCCCAGCCGAATACGAGACCTGGTAGTATGGCTGCAAACTGTCAAGAGCTGAGTGATCTCCCGGGTTGTGATTTATGACTCCATGAACAATGACAAGCGGCGAAAAAAAAAGGCCCTGGTAATTTCAGAAGCAGTTGTGGAAACAATTAGATCACTTTTTTATTAGGTCGTTTATAGAATTCTTCCCTTTAAAAATTAGATCCTCGGCGAGGGCATTTTTCACCCACTTGGATGCTTTGTCCTGTTTTTCAATTGAGGGAAAATCCTGGGCTTTCCTTTGGAAACGCTGCTATGCAATGCCTTTAACTTCACAGGGGCCCAGAAAGCTGCAGGACTTCCCTGAGCTCACCCACAAGTCCGGGCCCATCTGCTGTCGAAGCCCTTTGCAAAGATTCATTCCTGCCAAGTCTTTTTGTGGGAATTGTGCTGGTTCCTGTACCATTTTCCCACTGCTCGTTGCTCACATCTTTCTGCTGACCTGAACTTTGTCTGTGGGGGAGCTGCAACCACCTTCTCAGCAGCTGGGAAATTTCTAGCACATCACGGTGGTACAGTCAAATAACACTGACAACAAACACTTGGACCAGGGTTTTCAGAAGTGCTGTGGTTTGGGGTTCTTTTATCCTGTTTTTTTCCCTTTCTTCCCTCCAACAGCAGAATTACTTGGCTGCAATTACTTATTTTCACTTACAATTACCTTCAGTGGCGGTTTGTCCATTCAGGGCCCAAGGAGCTGAGTAGTACCAGGTCTCATCTTTTGATAAGGAGCTGATGGCATTTCTCTAGAGGTGCCCAGTGTCCTGCTCCACCACCCCGCTGAGCTTGGGATCATGTCTCGGAGTTCTCTAGTAGGCTAATGAGAGAAGCTACTACCACATTTAACCAAAATCTCCCCCTCCCTTGTTTACTTTCTTGGAGGTTGTCGGTCAGTGCTTCCATGTAGTTCTGCCCCAACAACAAAGTCACAGCACCATCAGTTCTGAATTCCCTTACAGAGAAAGTGGCTCCAGAAGTGACCAAAGTGACTCGGCATCTTGGGAGCTCCCCAAAAGCCAAGGGGCCCCAGCACAGGTCCAGGCTCTTGTATGGCTCTTGAGTTACTTCTCACCATGGTGAAGTGCATTATAATGGAGATTTCTGCTACGAAAAATATTGAAAGATCAACCTGGAAAATTAACTTTTGCTGTCAAGAGCCTCATTTCACTCCTTCCCCTTCCTTCAATGAGGACGAGGGAGATCTTTGCATTTCCCCAGCACCATGTGTTGAGGGATGGAGAAAAGAGCTGTGCTGTGCCATATTCTCTAGCCCAATGAGAATGAAACTTACTCTCAGCTTTGAGTTTTATTATTCCCTTGCAAAACCCTCTTCTGTTGTGCTATGCACCAGCAAAAATCCTTTTTATTGCCATTAAAAAGGCAGCTGAGGTGCCCATTATTTCTTTTTTATTATTATTATTTGTACAGAACTCAGCAAATAAAATCGGGCCCTGGATAAAAGGTGTGTCCATTCTAGTAAAGCACAAAAAAATCTTAATCTTTGGTCCAGAAGCAGTAGATTGCCACAAACAGTCGGCAGCTAAAATCATTAATCTTTGCTGCTTGCCCAACTGGTACTAGTAGTAAAGAAGATAATACACTAGCGGAATCAGTGACCCACTACAAATTGGTCCTGAAAGGTCCACCAGCCTAAATAGACTTTTGCTGATCCAACACTTGTTAGGAATCCCAACAAAGAGACTATTGGCTCATCTGATGAGCCGCTCACTAGTGGCCCTTTTGCAATGGCTGGTGATGGATGACCATACCCTCTTTGAGGGGGAAGATGCAGCTCCTGGTATGGGGCCTTTTCTCATCTTAAATTTGTACTCAATAAATCACAGGTGCAGAAGAGACAGCATCAGTTTCATTACACCTACATGCTCCAGTATCAATCATGCCAACACAACGGGCTGCGTACAGTTCATTTCGGGAGGCTCTTTCTGTTCCAATACCATTTCCATTCCGTTGTGCTTTAGCATTCCTAAAGTGTTGAGCCTCTGCAGCAAAGCTCTGGGTGAGAAGGATGGGATGCACTGTAATTGCACTCTTTTGACACGAGACAGGGCTTAGCTCAAGTAACAGGATCCCTTGCTATTGTTAAAGGTAAAGCCTTAAATAGTTTGGTACATAGTATCACCCATTCTGTGGTCATTAAAAATCACTTCTGTTTTTAACCTTTCTTTTGTTTTTCCTCTTTAGCACAGACCTTTACCCTGGGTTGCAGCAATTGCCTTGGAATGGTCCCTTTTTGTGATTATAATGTAATTTTTCTGTCTGGTTTACAATATTTGTATAGATGATGCTGTAATCCCATACTTCCCCTTACCCAAGCCTAATTTTAACAAAGAAAGAGTTTCAGTGAGCTCCTTCAGTGTTTCCTCATTTAGAAGAGTTTCTCCTGGTCTCTCTGGCTGGTAAATACCCTGGGATCTTTGAAAGGTATGTCCATTACGATTCCCAATTTATGAATGTACTGCAGAGTTCCCACATTGTTATGTTAATTCCAATGTCAGCAGTTAAAATACACTTAAAACGAAGGAGGCTTTAGAGCTTTCAGACTTTATATTTAATGTACATAATCAAATACTTTCATGGCATTAAATGCATGTCTAACACTCATCATAAAAAATATGAACTATGTTTTTCAAGTATAATAAAAGCTAATAGATTATTATTCCCCATGTGTGTCCAAAATCCACTTTGCCATTTTTATACAAGGAAAGTAATTTCTTAGTGTCCAATTATACTCAGATTTGCATAGGAACAGCTATGTTCCGTGCAATTAAGTTATCACAAAGTTCTGTCATTCTGTAGCATTCTGTTAATCTTTAACTCAACGAAAAGCCATGTCAGCAGAGCACCAACACAGAAAAGATGGGTGTTCAAAGGAACTGCAATAGGAGCACATTCAGGACTGTCAGACAGAACAAGCTTTTCAAAAGGACACTTCCATTCAGTTTAAACCTACAAGGGTGTTGGGCTGACACCTCCATTTATTTGCTGCAGGGCTATAAGCAGAGAAAGAGAGAGACTTTCAGTCTTATTAAAGCAGTATTTGGAATACAAAAAAAGGGATTCTTTTCCTCTGCTCCTTTTACTCTGTCTCAGTGGCGGATCATCAAGACTGGACAGCATGAATGCAAGCCAGGAAAGTATTGGTTATAATGTGCAGCTGAAAGACTTGTTTTTCTGCAAACTGGCCACCAAATCTATTTATTTGTGGGTTTTGTTGTTGGGGAGACAAAAGGAAACGTATTTTGAAAATGTGGTTAGGAGTACACAAGTCTCAGGAAACAGCATCTTTCTGGCTGTCTGGTCCATGAGCTAAGGGCAGGTTATGGCTAACAGCACCAGTCTGGCTCAGTGATTATTCTGTTCCTGCGGCAGGTTCAGTTTTACAAGGTTAAAATGGTAATTGATCTTTGAGAGAGTATTTAAGGCCAAAACATGGTTATGTCCGTAACAGATCCTTAGCCAGTATAAACCAGCACAAGGCCATCATAACCAGTAGGGAGAGCCCAGCTACATCTCTAACCCCTCTACTCTCAAAACACTGGGCTCACAGTGATGTTCACGTGAAGATGTGAATATTGCTGGTAAAAGTTTTCAGGTGGGTTATTTCTGCGTGATTTCCAAACCTCCCATAACCACAGCCCAAGCAGGTTCTTTCTACTAAGATTCTCATTACTTTCACTGAAAGCTGGCACTTATCCCTCATGTTTTGTCCCAGGGATCTTTACTACTGTGGCTATGTATTATCTAATCCACGTTTCGCTCACTCAATTTGCAGGAAATGTTTTGCTTTCAAGGTTGCGTCTAAATTTTCAGATTTTTCATTTTTCATCTCAATTAAAAATAAACCATGCTGTGAGTCTGCTTTGTAGTTCTTTTATCATGCTACCAACTCTCTGCATTTTTTCACCTATATACTAATAAAACAGCTGTTTTAATACACATAAATATATACGTACCTCAGTAAGTGGTTTTTAGGGCTACTGTCCAAAGAAACTTTTCTTGTCTTTCATTTGCACGGCACTGCAAAACCCAGTTTTAACTCAAAAGAAACTGTAAAGAACTCTTTGTTATCTTCATTTTGGCCTTAATCTATGATGAATATTAATAGCACTTGTAAGGTGAGGTACAGATTAAAAGCATTGGATGTTTTCAAAGGTTGCACTCTGGGCAGCATTTCTGGAAGTGCCAAAGGGCCAGATTTGTTAGTGCAATTTTAGAAGTGACTTGACTCCTCTTTTTAAAAATGTCTAAAGCTATGCAAAAGCCCAAGCAGGGGCTTTATGTAATGTTCAAAAGGACCTTCATTGCCACCAGTGTAAAATAAAATGGAGTTGCTTTTGCAAATCCCTTCAGAAACTTATTTGCACTTTTACGTTCTCTATCTAAATAACTTCCGAAAATGGGGCTTTGTCATGTAGATGTCTTTGGGAAGTGTGTGCAATGTGCCCGTTGGGGTGGCACAGGGCTTTAGCCAGAGGTGAGGTCCAGGTGATGGATTTTGTGTGGAAAATTAAAAAGGCCATTCAAACAGGGCTGAACTCTACTCCTGCCAGGGCTGGCGGCACAGTTGCTGCTTCTGATCAGTGACATTGATCCCAGTCCACTGGGACACATGGAAAATGGCTAAACCCTGCTCTTTTAACATTGCACTAATGCCTTTAGCATCGCATCTGCAGTTGAACCCTAATAACCACTTCAGCAGCAGGAAGCTTTCTCCCAGGGACAGCGGTGTATATGCGAGTTTGGCAAGATGTCAACTGATTTGTTAGATGAAGGCTTTAATACAGTCCATATCACTTCTGGTGGAAAGTTCAGGGACTGGTGGGACCTCATGCATAACACCGGGCTGCACCCCAGTCCTTCTGGATGGGGCTTTTCAGCTTGCACAGGCCGCAGGGCCCAAACGCAGCACTGCACACGTGTGAGGGCACGTGTGAGGACGCATGGACCTTGGACGGTTTCTACCACGTGCTTGTATTCACATCTGCCGCCCTGAAATAACCCCCAGAAGACTCTTTAACCTGTAGAGTGGATGATGCAATACATGGATTCTTCAGTCCGCAACCAAATCTGCTCCGTCAACTTTCAGGCATCGCTACGGACAAGCGAGGTTGATGAGAAGGAAGTGCTTGTATTTTGGCAGCATGTGTCTTGAGCTAAAGTGGGACTGATTACATCCTGTCAGGTATCTAAAAGGTGTGGCTGAACACCGTGTTAAAGAAGGTATACAGGAAGGTGTCGGTTTTGGGAGGCCAGTTTAAAGCATCTGAGGATAACCCTGAAAAATGCTGCTCTTGGGTGGTTAGGAAAGTTCGCCTTGACTGGGAGGGTTTTATGAAATGCTTTGCTTGTGTTGGTCAGGAGGCAAAGAGCTGGATTAAAGGACTGACCCCTCAAGTAAATCTTAATCCACCCCTCACAGAAACCAATGGGGCCCAAACCACTCTCGGGCTGTCAGAAGCCATGAAAGTAATTCTATAAAATGTTCCCATAACCTGATAAAAGAGCTGATTTAATAAAATTATTAAATTGTCAGTTTATGATTTTACTTTAGAAATCTTTTTGGCCTAGTTCAGGTTAAAAAAAAGAGTCTCCAGCTTTAGTTTTTCTGCAGAAAAAAGACCCCATCATTTATTAGATGAATGAAGATATCAATTTCTGTTTAAACATTAACAGGGTGATGCCAAATATTAGTCAGTTCCTAATAATTTTGAGGGATTAAAAAGATAATAAAAGTAATAGTCCATTACATTACCTACTTCAGCAAGATTGTAATGAATGTAATAAATTCCAGATCAGGGTTATAACAACTTCCATCTATTTAAAATGAATTTGTAGGGTTACTTTCATTAACTATGTATATGGAGAAAATGATCTGACATATTACTTTAAAAGAGCTGTAAAACCGATTAGAAGGAAATATGCTTCCCAGACAGTGATCTGGGCCGCTGGGGAAATTTTATCCATGGGAAGAAGGGGGGCAATAGGAAAGGAAGAGGAAGGCATCTTAAAGGATGCTGTTGCATCACGTCTTTAACATGCCCCCGAAGCCGCTTGGCTCCTTGGGAGATATTCGGGCAGTAACAACGGTCAGAGACCAGGAAAGGGATGAAAGGCACTTTTTCTCCTGGCTTTTCTAATTCCCTCAGCCTCCATCCTCAGCAAAGGATGGATCTGTTAATGAATAAAGGGCTCCTGCGCTGGGGATTTGTGCATGGAAATGAAACTGCGCCTGGTTCTGGTACGGCCTTTCAGCAGCCCAGGGGAAGGCTGAGGCATTAAAGGGGACGGTGGCCTCATTGCTCGGAGGAGACAAGGGACCTAGCACTTGACTGCACTACAGAAATTACTGCTGCACCTAGAATGCAGCCTTCATTTATCAATTTCATAGCAAGGGGGAAAGGGAAAGGGAAAGGGAGGGGGAAACCAACATCTGACTGCCTTTTTCAGCGCACGCTACATCCAGCCACCGAGAGCCCTCCAAATCCAGCCATGTGTGTTATAGAGAGTCTTGGATAAAGTAACTTAATACTAATGATTTATACTTAATTGGACCTCTAAGTGATTAAAGTGGCAGTAATGAATGAGTAACATCCTCCTAATTCCCTTTTTCCATTTGGCTTGGGCTGAAGGCCCTTTCTTTGTGCAGGATTTGACTTGGGGGTAAGCAGTGCCAGTGTTTTTTAAGCTTTTAGCAGCATGTCTGGAACGAGCTGCTTGGATCATGTTTACAATAAATGACTCCATAAGCATGCTAGCAGAGCATTGATTTTTTTTCTTTCTTTCTTTTTTTCCCCCCACCTTTTCCCTTTCTTTCTCTTCCTTTCTTTCTTTCTTTTATTGGATTAGCCAATTGTGAGGTTAATGAATATGCATTTGGCAACCCATGTTTGTGAGGCCAAGTCCCACGTGGGCATCAAAGGGTCTGAAATGTGCGAGTGTAAATATCAGCTTTGTCAAAATATTGATTCACTTTGAGAGTAACACAGCACCCTCCCCCCTTGTGCTAATGTGGGTAAGGATAAACCTGTTTTGCGCATTTTTAAACTTATTTTATAGGACTTAATATTGCCAATTAATTGACTGAAGAAGCTGAGATTTTCTAAGTCCATACTTCAGTGCTCTTTCACTGCTTTTTCATTCTAAAAATGATTGCTACCCTCTTTCTTTAAAAAAAAAATCCATTAAAAATGTAGGCCTCAGTGCTTGTAATATGTAACTTTTTAAACAGAGGGAGAGATCCAGAACCTCACATGTTTCACTTTGTAGTTGTAAAGGGAATGTTACACAGCATAAAGAGAGCTTGAATTCAGGAGATGTGCGGAGTGCTCATCTCACACCAGGGCACATCCAGCTTATCCCTCGCAGCTGGGGCAGCTCTGAGGTGGGGGATCAGGAGAGGAGAAATTAGCTGTTTATAGCCCTGTGCTAAATTAGTAGTTATTTAAAATTAATTCTGTATGCTTCCCCACATGCCCCAATTACACCTCCCATTGGAACATGGATAGCAGTGTAGCACATCGTGCGTTAGCCAGCACGATAATGTTATAATTTGGTTGTGACATAAAGAGAATTAAAAAAACCTAATAATATGCTTAGGCTTCTTTTACACCAAAAATAAAGATATTCATTTAAACAACCCCCAGCTCTCTGTCACTGTATGTTTTCTCATTATGGCCATGGTAGGTTTTGAACCACCTGGCTCCAATGCAGGAGGAGATGATGTATCAAACAAAATCAGGAATAAGATACAGAAAAGAATGTTATTTGGGATGATTCCTTTTTCTTTTTTTTTTTTCAACTCCTGATTCAGGAATATTCAATGGTGAGAAAGGTTTGATTTCATCAGATATTGTCAGAGATGAGGACAACCCAGCAAGCGTGAAAACTCCCTCACCTGATTCTGAGGGCAGATTGCTATCAAAGGCTGGCTGCCGTCATGGGTAATAAAATTGCACTGTGGGTGTTGATAGAAACTGGCTAATTAATAGGCCATTACTGTGCTGTCATTGACGAACATTAGAACCCTTTGAGACTAGTTATGCTGGCAAAATTCTGGAGGAACTCTCCAAGTCTGGTGAAACTTGGATTTCCCAATAGGCTTTGACCTGAATTTTAGGAGTATATAATTTTTTCAGGTGCTGTCCACACTCCTGTTCGAATTGTGTGGATGGTCTCTAGGAGCCAAATGCTCCGGGTGGAGGGGATTTCAATGATGAATAGTGGTGTCCTCACACTCCCACAAACTGTTGATGATGTTTATTCCTTTCTGACCACAGGTCTCTGTGAGGTTTGTCTATACCCCCAGAGAAGAGGTTATGCACTCAGACACTGAGCATCCTCTCCTCTCCTCTCCTCTCCTCTCCTCTCCTCTCCTCTCCTCTCCTCTCCTCTCCTCTCCTCTCCTCTCCTCTCCTCTCCTCTCCTCTCCTCTCCTCTCCTCTCCTCTCCTCTCCTCTCCTCTCCTCTCCCTCTCCTCTCCCCTTTCCTCCTCAAGAGTTTGGGGTCACCTTGAGAAACTGGAGTATGTGGGGGGAGGAACTGTTTGACACATTGGGCTTTCTCTGTCTTGCAGTTCCAGCAAGGGGTAATCTCAGTTAACCATCTTTTGGGATGGTGCAGCAATGATTCAGAAGGCGGCTGACAAGGACATTAGCAGAGGGTAGCAGGAAAGGGAGAGGTATTATCCAGAGCTACAGAAAATGCCTGGTCAGGAATACGAGAAATGAGAAAAAGTGAAGAGTGGAAGAAATAAGCAAAGAAAGAGAAGTAACAGCAGCATTTAACCCAGGGAGAAAGAGTCAAAGTGATTTCTGCAGCACTGGGGAGGAGAAAGTATGAGGAAAAGTAAGATTTATGGAGGAGCAGCTAACATGAGATTGGAGCCTGTCAAAGGTTGAAGAAAACTAAAAAAACCCCAACCCAACCAAATGAAAAAAACCCCATCCAAACCCATACAGCAATTTGGGCATTGTTATTGCTAGGAGTTAATCAGTCTGGGCACCCTTGGGGCTGTCCGTATCCGGCGACAGCCTTGGGAAGCAGCCCAGAGGCAGCATCCAGCTGCAGGAGCCAGAGCAGACAAGAAGCCCTTGGTTTCCAGCACCAAACCTCTGGCTGCTGGGCTCACAGCTGGACAGTTCATGGAACACGAGTGCATAGCCTGCAGAGAGAGGTGGCAGGGCAGCACGCAGCCTGGCAGCAGATCTCCCTGTCTCTTCCCCGAAAAGCTTCTTCTGCTGAATCCCTTTCCATGAAGCAGCACCATCTGCAGCAGAAGAGCTGTGAAAATGTCACTCTTCAGGGCCCTGGGAGATGCTTCACCTCTAGATCCCCCAGAACAAAGTGCATCAAACAATCTTAACATGGAAGAAACACTGAGAGCACAAGTCTATTCCCTGATAATCCTTCCAAATTCTTCTGAAGAGCCTCGTTCATGGCACAGAGAGTTCCCAGGAGGACTCGCTGTCTTCAAGGACTACTTAGATGTACAAACATACCATTTGCTTTTGCATCTCTTTGAACTATCCTCAAAACACCGGCGTAATAATTGGATACCCTTACCTCTGCTGGCCTGTGCAGCATGGGTCATATATGTAAACATCAAACGCAAATAACAACCCCCAAATTTAATTTATTTCTACCTAAACAAGTTCTTTTATCATAAAGCAATAAATTTGTCTTGGTGCTAGCAATTTGTTGCGGGTGACATAACACTGCAAATTGATTAATCGCTACTGTACACGACAAAATGAGAAAAGCAAGGAATTATTATGAATAGCGTCCATCTGATACAGTAGGGATTCATTATTCAAAAGTGTTAGCTAGTGGTTAGCTATCCCCTTGTTGCAGATTACATTCATTTGCAGAATCCTACATCATGCTTACACAAATCAACAAACATGCATTTATTAAGACATGGAGTGAAAGCTATTAAAATGTGAAAAATTGCCTTTTTCTTTTAAAAAAAAAAAAGTCAAGTTTGGTGGTAGCTTTTTTTTTGTTTTGTTTTGGTGGGGGATGTTTCTATGTGGCTGAAGCAAAGCAGCTTATTACATTATTTCTGTGTTTGCATGCAGAAGCAGTCACATCAAGCCAAATACCTTGGTATTTGTTGTTAGTGTCTTACTGTGAGCCTTCCTATTGCAGGTTGGAGGATTTGATGCACAAGAAGTGTCAGGCTGAAGTTACAAATGTAGTAAAATAAGCTCTCTTTGCCCTGTCAAGCAGATTTTAATTTTGAGCATTATATATTAAATTGCAATCATGTCTGAGGGACTTGCCCTGCTTGAGGTGATGTAGAAAAAGGTGAACAAAAGAAGAGCTCTTCCCTCTGATAAAGTACAAAAATAGTATTAAGGGCCAAGATGTTTCATGTTTCCCAGGCTGAACACCAAACCTCATGTTAAGTATGAACTCACTGTGAAAAAAATAAATGTCAGGTGCAAACTACAGAGGAAATGTGATCTAACCCTCTTCTTTGCATAGTAGTCCTGGTATCTGAGGATCATCAATCTCTTCTGAGACTGGGACCCCAGTTCTGTGTGTCCATCTCTCCTGTACACGATGTGATGTATCTAAGCTTGTCATCACTGTCAGGCAATTCGTGTTCTCTGTGTAAGCAGGTCTTGGCACAATAACACAGAAAAAAGACTGGTTTAACTTTTGAGGAAGGGCATGAAGAAAATACAGTCTGTTCTTCTGTTCCTGTTTCAGGAGCTCTTACACTCCCGCTTTGTGATGCTTCTACAGATAATAGGATTAAGGGCATCAAACAGTGAACTTTCCCTGCCTCCTCTCCTCCTGCTGCACATCCTGTCAGTGCAAAATGCTTTTCCTTCTCTTTGGAAAATTGCTTCTATCACACATTGCTTGTGGAGAGAAACACACTAATTGTGGAAGCAGCAGTTCAGCAACACCCAGTCTTTGAACTCGGGTCTCTCTTCTTTCAGCTCTGCTAGGAAATGCCCCTTGTTAAATTGTTTTAATGGCTACTTGAAGTGAATCATCACTAAAATATCACCAATAGGGAATTTTTTTAAATGCTTGTAGGGTTTTAAAGTGCAGGTAGTCATTCCACTTGAGTGTTCTGTATGAGAAAATAAAACAGTACTGAGAAACAAAAGCAAGCACGGGTGATAGGTCTGTGGTACATAATATTAGTGAATTGATTATTAGTACTCTTTTAGGTCTAGTTTCATTAACACTCTGTGATTAGATTAGTTGAGATACACATGAGGTATAACCATGGTTCTTGCACTGAGAAAAAACATCCCTAAGCCTGTTTCTTGTCTCCTCTGGGAAATATGGGCCAGGAGACAGCAAAGCAGCTTTGCACTGTGAAAGGCTTCTCCTGGCATGTGTGTCTGCTGAACCCATGCAGACCCCAGTAACATCTTTGCACACCACAATCACTAAAGTCAGATCACTTCTCATCCAAAGCTGAAGCCAGCACCAGCTCTCCTGGTTTTGATGCTGCTGCAAGCCTGGCTTGTGTTAAAAAGATGAAGCTGCTGGTTGGTGCTGGGGCACTCTCAGCAGTCAGCCGTGCCAATCTGGCCTTTCCAGGACTGTTTTAGGTGCTTTCATTTCATGGGTACTGGCCGACTCGTTTAAAACAAAAAAACAGTGTGCTGCATGATGTAACACAGGATGAGCGCTGGCTGGTGAGCAGAGCAGCGATGCTCACCGGACCATCTTCCTCTGTGCCTGTCACTGTTAAAACACAGAAGGGAAAAACAGGCTGTTGAGTGGGGACTTATGCCCTGCTCAGGGGTGATGGCCCGTGAGAAGAAATCTGGGAAGTTTTTCACACCATCTCTGTTTGAGCCAGCCCATTAAATGTGCCCAGCATGGTCAGTGGAGAGTGGCAGGGACGTTGTGGGACAGGTCCACAGCTAGATCAGGAGGTTCAGCTCTCCCCAATATGATGAGGGGATGGACACCAAACCCTGAGGAGGACCTGGGGCTAACCAACTTGTATCCTCAAGGATGGTGGTGCTGAACCTGGTTACAACTGAAATCCAGGTCCTGGGGGAAATCCTGTCCTCCCTCATGGTTAAATAGGATTGTGATGTTCTGACTGGCTCTGACAAGAATTTAGGGGGCAGAGATGGGGTATTTTGTTTATCCCTTCAGGGGCAGGTACAGTACAAAATAATTGACACTAAATACCAGTTCAGTTATGTTTTTAATCCAATTCTGGATGCAGACTTGATTCAGCAAAGTGGTTTAAGCACTTTTATGGCGCTGTCAAATCACCGTTACATCTAGAACCGCAACAGAGTCGATTCCTGCAGCAAATTAGCTCTTGGCCATTCGTCTCTGTGCTAGGTAAGCCATTTTCATCAGCCACCTACAGTTTTAATGAGAGGAGTGGAGGGAAGCAAAAGAAAGATTTCTGTCTGGGCAGTCCTTCTTTGCCCTGGGAGTGCTTCTGTGCTGCTGTGTAGTGAAAAGTTAATCTTTCTTGACGGGTGATACATGTGGATAGTACTTCATGCATTTGATACTGAATGCTTGATATAGCTCAGTGATCCCATATAAACACCGCAGAAACAGAAGGGACCCTGGGCAAGGAAAAGATCTGTCTTAAATCCTTCTGTCTGTCACATCACAACATCCTTCCATAATGACATGCAAACTTCAGAGAGGCTGCAGCATCTCTGTCTTGTCTGGGAGACACTTGGCTGTTAATGACTAACTTTCCAGTGACAGCATTTCTTTTTGTGGCTTGCTTCCCTTTGGATTTTTGCAAAAGCATCGGCAAAATAAATAGATAAATAAAATCCATCCATCAAGGGCAGGTGACTTGTGTAGGTGGACAGTAAGAATCTGTACCCCAGCCAATTGGACCAATTTGGGATTTATTTTTTTGTGGTTTGAAGTGGCAGCATCTTCCTTCATTCCCTCTTGTTCCGCTCACACGGAGCAGGAATGGAGCTTTGCAGAGGTGACTTACTGTTTAAAAGATAGAAGAGTGACTTTATTGGGATAAAAATTCAGTCACAAGACAGCTATAAACCAGTGGTTTTGATAGTTGCTTAGAGCATTTGAATACCCAAGAACTTGGAAGCTGCTGAGTGTGCTCTGCTAACAGCCTCGTCCTGCGCTGGTGGCAGTGAGAGTAGCTTTGCTGAAGTCAGGGCAGCAAATCAGCCAGATACTGGCTGGGGAGTTGGCCAGTGGGCTTGGAGTACAAGATAAATGTTTATGGAGGGAGAAAGTTCTCTCTGGATAGTACCATTGCAGGAAAAAAACCAGCTCATACAAATCCCTTTATTTCTCAATTTATCTGTTGTCATTAATGGATCTTTAATTGTTGTTTTGGGACAAACTTCTGAATCTACATGCAGGACAGAATCCTGTGAAATGGCTATTACTGGTTCCCGCTCTAGAGACAAGGGAGGGCTCCCTTCCTGAGCAGTCACACAGACCTCTGATTCTCCCAGGTTCCCTAATTAAACAGCAGCAAAACCTTTATCTTCCCTAGAAATGCTTTGTCAGTAGGCAGTGGCGGTCTGCCTGCAGAGTTAAGTACATCAGAGATTTCATCTCCTTACAAATGTTGACCTCCAGCAAGGTATCATAAGCTACATTGGCAAAAAAAAACCCTCAAAAGCCACAATTTTGCAAGTAAACTGTCTCTGTCAAGGAGTTTGGAGGGGTCGATGTGGGGTGCCTCAGGTTGCTCATGGCCATCACTTGGGCACCCTGAAATGTAGTCTGAAAGCATTTAGTTACAGACGGGCCCAAAGTCTGCAGGGCTTTTACCATCGGCAAGTATCTCCCCACAGCTTTGCCTCCGTCCTCACGTTGGTTTTTAAACTGCAAAAATTCACCATGTAAGTTACCAGTTGTACAATGGTAGGAGAATGGGAGGAGAAACTGGTCCTGTTGGTATTTGCATGGGCATGGGCAAAGGCATCGGCATAGGTACGTATTTGCTCCAAGGTCACCTGAAGGACAGTGTCAGGCCTGGGAAAGGCCAGTGCTCTCTTCATTATGTGCCTTTCTAAAACAACCAGTGAGTTTGATGTAGATGGCACAGGGTCTGCCCACCGCTTCTCACACCGTGCTCTGCTCCGCCGTTCCACCACGCACCTCTCGCCAGGCCGTGTCCTCAGCAGAGGTAATTGAATGAGGGCATCCTCACGTTGCGACGGAAATGAGTAACAGGAGGGATGAATGGAGGTGAATATGCATCGTGCCCTTTGTCAATGCATCATTTTACTCTTAGCAGAAGAAAAGGGAGCTGGGCTTTTATTTACCTACCGGCTGAGCAAAGGCCAGCAATCCCCACTCTGTCAAATTACTTAAGTATAGCAAATGCTGCAAGACCTGAACCAAAGAGGATTTTAAAGCTGGTGAAAGATTGTCATGGGGTGGGCTATGCAGCTTTTATAAAACAATTGCACCGGGCTTGGGAAGGGAAAGAATCTAAGGCCATTAACCCAGCAAGAGATGAGGCTGTCAGCAGAGCCAGAGAGCATTAAATGTCCATTTGCAACATATTTTCAGTGGGAATCAGTCACCAAACCTCATCACACACCTTTGAAAAGTCCAGCCTAACATGGATGGCACGGGAACCATGCTGTTCTTACTACACCTGCCGTGGATGGGTGGGAAATAGAAAGGGGATGTTTTCTGTCAGGGACAGCGGAGAGAGCGGCTGGGGAGGAGCTGGGGACTCCTCCAGCCTGCCACTGAGCTGCTGCAGGGTCAGGTCACATCGTTTCATGTCTCTGCGCTGCAAAACACCTAGTTTCTTGCTCCCCATCCTTGCCGTGCAAGCTGAGTGAAAAATGCTTCAAAGCCAGGAAGTTAAATTCTCTGTTTGCAGGCATAAGTGGCTACCTAGGGTGGAAGGTTGCAATGGATCCCTTAGGACATAGGGCTCTTGGGCTGTGAAAGTGCATTTCTCATCCCTCCGAGGTGCTGAAAGCCCATCCATGAAGCTGTTGGAAATCACTGGATCAAAACCAGCTGTGGAAGTGCAAAGTGCATTTGTGTATCTTGAAACAAAGATCTCTCCTATTGAAAAAAAAAGAAAAATAAAATGTGCAGGGGAATCAGTGTGTAAGAGGAGCAAAAATCAGAGCAGATTAGAAGGTAGCAGCAGAAATGGCTTTTGGAAAGCTGTTTTTTCCCCCCTACCTATACCAGGGATGCAGGAGAGAGAGGAAGCAACTTGGATCGGTGTCAAAACCCTCTTATCTCACACATTTACACTCTCCACTGCACAGATTGCTCTAGTTCACCTTTAATTTGCCTTTCGATAGTTGTAGGCTGATACCGAACACCCCTGAAAGCTGACACTTGGCAAATAGCGCATTGCACTCCCATCTCAAGTGTATGACATGAGAGAAGGATTTGAGGCCGTCAGAGCTACGAAAGCTATTGCTGATGTGATCCGAGGGCATTTTAACATGACTTGATTTTGCTTTCCTGTGCACCCTCTATGTGTATGTGTGACAGGGGGACATCTATTTTAAAAAAAGCCACCGCAAAGTGCCAGTGATATACGCTGGACACTTCATATCAGAAACATCTCCCTCCACCTTCCCTTCCTTTTTGGCAAAATCTCAACAATCGAGCTGCTTCCCATGCCCACGCATTCATCCATACAGGCAGCTGATTTATCCGTCACTCTCCTCACCCCAGAAGGTTTCTCCACGGTCTTCTCTTTGTCACTGACACCCCGAGGCCCTGACCTCTGCAGTATTCGATAGCGAGCCTCCAGGCAGACGTACTTAAGGGTTCAGATATGGTGTATTGCTGCTGCCTGAGCTGTCAAGAGGAGAAACAGCAACGAGACAGTCTCACGGCATTAAATAATTGGGGACTAAGTGGATTACTTCTCGGTACTGGAAAAACACCTTGCTGTTGATAGACACCAACAGAGCAGGAAAGAGGATCACGTGCACTTTTTGCATGAATCATCAGCAAAGATTTGAACCCGACTGCGCTGTGCGAAGCGCTCAGCTCACGCTTGCTGTGTTTTTAACCTGCCACATCTTGTCTGACTGACAGACAGGCCGGACAGCATTTCCATCCTCCTACAGAGTGGAGGCCATTGCCTTCAACTGCGCTTTGCTTGTGATATGGAAATAACCGTTGAAGTGGATGTCCTCACGATGAATAATCTTGTTTATAGACAAGATTTTATTTTGGCTAACGCTTGCATTTAGAAAAACAGCTCTGGAATTTTGTGACCAAAACAAAAGGAAATAAACAAAAAAAACACAAAAACCAAACCAAACCAAAAAAAAATTCCAAGTGATTCCATGAGAACAGAGTAAAACTACAGTCCTACCTCTGATTTTTATGCTTTTTTGATCCGCAGAGTTCAATAAAATGGGGTATATCAAGCTTGGCTTCCAGCCCTAACAAGCAGTGAATGCTCTGGCTGACAGCACAGTGATGGTACAGTGATGGTATAGTGATGGTACAGTGTCCCTGCCTCTGACACACTGCATAGGTATGATGCAGTCGGTGTTTGCATCACACTACAGTGGCATGAATCTCAAACACATCACAGAGCACCATCTGGTGTGTTGTAAAAGTGATGTTGGAGCTGCTCCCTTTATTTATTTATTTATTTGTTTATTTTACGTAACGTTTATTACTCGCTGAGAAGTAGTGGTGGACAAAACTGATTTGCACTTGTTTGGACAGGATGTTTAAATCTGAACCATCACCTGATCTGGGCAATAATGCTCACAGATGAGATGGGGAAAAATTCTATGAGGTCTTGGCCACCAGTTCACATCACTGCTTGAAACCACCTACCCCTTCTCTGCTGTCCAGATTTGTTTTCTTCCATATTTCTAGATAAGCGTATTAGCCAGCACAATCACATGTAATTAAACATCTGGCAAATTTACCATGAAATGAAGTCCAATTGAGTGCCCAGTGGACTTCTTGGGAATGAAAGGGGGAGGGGTGTGTGTGTGTGTTGGCTTGGGGAACAAAGCTCATCCTCTGGCTGCCGGGACCTCCACAGGCTGGGGGACCTCTGTGTCTTGGTGGTAATAGAGAGAGTGACTGAGAGATATTTCCCTGCTCTGTATGGGCATTGCTTTAAGCAAAACTGAGACAAAAAAAAAAAGATGTAATATATTAGGTTTTGGCTTTATCTACAGTGGAGCCATCCCTCTTGCACCTTTTGACTCTAGCTGGACAAGTAGCCCGACAGCGTGCAGGGCTGCTGCCTCTCAAAATGAATAAGGGCTGAGCTGTAATTACCTTTCCTTCAGCAGGAGCAGTGTGTTTGGTATCTGTCTTTCACTGATTTTAAAAAAAATATGGAAATTGCATGTCAGACAGATGATACAAGCCTCACTTCCTTAGAAATATGTGATGAAAGTTAGTTAGAAAAAAATATTTTCTCGTCAGCTATTGCTTTTCTATGAAGTTCCTCTTTCTCCAGCCACAGGATAAAATCATTTTCAGTTTGATATTCTGATCCTAGGACATGAGACAGGAACCTGCACTGCTCATAAGAACTGCAAATCCTTCCTGCTTACGTTCTTCTTGCTGTTGTATCTCTGCTTTTTCTATAGCAGCTAATGATAAAATAATGATAAATAAGAAACCAAAGAAAAGCAACTGTTAGGACACACTTTGCAAACCATGGATCCTAAAGCTTCTTTAAAAGAAAAAAAGGTGTTTTGTGCCTTTATGAGGTAGATTACCATGGCTCCCCAAGACCTCCTCCTTCACCCATGACAACATCACCCTCTCCCTGCCTTTTCCCATACATCGTTTTTATGCACGGCAAACTCAGCCAGGCAGGGTTTTGCTTGCTCCTCACAAGAAAGATCCTTTGCCCCCTCTGAGGTCACCCAGAATATTCCCCTCCATTTCTCCTCACTCATCAGACTAGGGCTGCTCCCATTCCCCGCCGCTCACGCTCCCCTCTCCCCCTGACATTGCCATGCACCACATCAAATAATTGTTGTTATAACTCTCCTCCTTCCCCAACTAAAATATACTCGATTGGGAGGGAGAGGGGGAACAGGGAAATAGCTGGGTTTATTTTAATAGTTTCCACTCTCAGTTCAGTTTTATAGTACAGTATATTTAACTTTAACGTATGGACAGCTGGATGCATTTAACAGCACAATGGAAAGAATTTAGCAAGTATACATTACAGGCTGTGTATTTGGAGCCGATCACCACATATTTCTTCATAATATTTAGATGCGCCTGTTACAGATTGTGTCGGGCTGATCAAAATATGTTTGTGTCAGGTAAGATTTGTCATAGATGAGCCTCTTTATTTCTTTACCTACTAAAACTCTTCCTAGAGAAGCTCAGTTTAGCTGATATCAGCATGTTTAGCCCAATGCTTACGAGAGGGTTACTTGCCTTCTCTGCAGAAGCCGAAAAAAAAAAGCCATAAACACACAGAAACAAGGGGGCATATTCTGAGCACAGGCTGTGGGCATGTTACTCCACTTGTCTCACCTTCACCAGCAAACCATGCAGAGAGTGACGGGTCACTGAAGGATCAGAATCTGTCCCCTATCCCACTCCCCATACACTGTAATGATGGAAAACAGCTACGGAGCTATAAATCCTTCACATCTTTCTATCGGACCTGCATCCCTCTCTGAACTGGCTGGTTACCCTCCTGCAACCTCTCTACAGCTCTCTGGAGATTCTTTTTTTCAGTGACAGCTAGTGAAACTCCTCAGTGTTCTTCTGTTTTCCTCTCAGAAATAAGAATAAAGGAAATTTTCAGCAACATTTTAAAATTCATTTGCCTTTTACTAAGAAAAAAACCAAACAACCCAACACCCTGTTATTATAAAGTAACCTCCTTCACTGTTTTTATTCCTAGGCGCCCAAATAACATCATTTTATCAAATTTACCTTGTTGTGTCTGTTTTTTTACTCAGTGCCCATTGCAGCAATGCAAATGGAAGGCAAATCAGCCAAGGGACTTGCTAGCATTTCTAGCCAGCTTTTTTTTTTTTTCTGATACTGGCAAATAATAACAGCTTCATCTTTCAGTAGACTTGGGATTTAAAAGTGCTGTCTTGCCCCACTACTGTAGGGTTACATGATTAATACTGACAAAATATAAGGGGCTGTGTTTAAAAGGTATTCTTATAAAAGTGCCAAAGAGAAGCAAGAGCCTAAAGAACAGCAATACTTATGATTTGGAGAGATTCCAACAATTAATATGGCTCAAGCCTGCTTTCCAAGCTGTGAACGAGCTTCAGTTATTTAGGAAATTAAGATGATTTTAGCTGTGTTTGGGTAGATATGATGCCTTGCCTCTAAGCATTGGGGGAGGGAAGAAAGGAGTAAGATGCTCAAGGAGAAAAAAACCTTTGGAGGAAAGACCAAATTGTTGGAAACCTCTGAAGTGTTCGCATTAATGTCATGTCATTACACCGTATTGCTGCACAGGTTAATATAATTGGGTTACTGTGTGTGAGCAATGATCCATAGCATGTTATGGCACTGAAACAAATGACATTTAACCAAGAGATTTGTACGGCACCTTGTTATCTGCATGGTGAGCAATTGCAACGCAGAGTCAGATTGCTCGACGAGGGACTGACAAATTAGTTGTTGGGTTTACTGGACAGCCTGGATTTATAACCACACAATTCCAACATAATTTATTAGATCCAAAAAAATAGACAGATCCAGTGTTTTTACTTAGATTATGGCCTTACTGCAGCCCCTGGTCCTGTCCCGTCTGTGGTGCTGTTACAGGCTGGATGTGTAACACTTAGTGCTTGGCTGGGGACAAGGTGAGCTTAGATCAATAAGCTGAAGGCTTCTAGTAACAAAAATGCATCTACAGCCCAGTTTATAAACAAATAATTTGCAGATGCAGATGGTCCCATCCCCCAGCTTCAACCTCTCCAAGGAGGGAAGGATGTGGGTGGGTTGGTAAAGGGTGCAAATTCAGTTCAGAAAAGAGATCACCTTCCCTTTTTGTCTCCTGGTACAACAGATGCCAAAGCCTCTGGTCTGTATATGAAATAATAAAGACAAGCAAACTGAATAAGATCTCGGGTTGGAGGGGGGACAGGATGGGATGGGACAGGGTGGGACTTGGTCCCACCTGAATAGTCACAGTAGTCTGCTCTGCCTCTGGGAGAAGGAAATGTCCCCGTTCTGTTCTGTCTCTTCTGGGCTGGGGAGCAGAGAGCTCAGCATTGCCCTGGCTGCAGGACAAAACTGCATGCTTTCTGGAAGGGATGTGTTTAAATCCTCATTGATAAGGAACCCTCAGCTTCCCCAGGCAGATTATTCCAAATCTTTAGCTTGTGTCAGTTCCCCAATGTCTATCTGCTCTGAATTATGTCGATTGCTTCTTTTCCTTTCCCCAGGGACAAAGAAAAGAAACAACCACCTCCTTCTTTATGGCCCCTGTAACAAATCAGAGGACAGCTATCAGGCATGTCACCATGTGCCCCCGGCTGCACCTCCACACCTTGCCTCTCCTCTTCCCACCTTGCAGAAACCTGGGGCTTTGCCTTTTCTTTAGCAGCCGTTTTGCAGCCTTGCAGCCACTGTCCTTCACGGTCACCTCTGTGTCCAGCATCACTGGTGGCACATGGTGCCCAGCACCGGATCCAGGCTCCCCTGGTCCTCAGCAGGTCGGCTCAGGGGAACAAGTGTGTGTCTCTTACTTTTTCCATTCGAGGAAATGATGAAATCTCACCTGTGTTCAGAGCCTTGGCTCACACCAAAATTTTTACGAGGTGATAAAATGATCACCTTTGGGCTCATGGCTGCTGACTTAAACCAAAACTACAAGTCTGAGACTACCACCCAAGAGAGTATTCTTGCTCCTAATCCAGCTGGCATCTTGGGATAACTTGTTCGCTTTCCAGGGTAGAGGCCAGTTTTGTTTGGGCTAGATAAACTCTGGAGAGATGCCCAAGCTTTTTGGATGTTCCCCCACAGCAAATCTGACCTCCACTTCTTTTGGAAGTTTGCCTCTCTCCAGATAGGATTTAAAAACTCCTCTCATAGGTTGGTTGAGTCAAAAATAACGTAGGGTGGCTTGAGAGGCTGGCTCTGAGTTTCAGCTGTAAGCTGGTAAATGCTTTGAGTTAAGTAATGAAAATAAGAGAGCAGTCCAAATTCAATCAAAGCACTGAAAAGCCATGAGCTGTGAGTGAGTTTGGAATCTCGAGATGTGGAGCTGAATGAGCATCTCTCTGCATATGTTTGGGTTGAAAAACCATGATGATAGTGAAGAACCTGGCACTGGGTTTGTAAGTTGAGCAAACTGGATGGAAAACACCAGCATCATGAACAAGGTGCTGGAGAGGATGTGGCTGGGACTGGAAAACAGCCTCACTGGTACTAACTGGTGCAGTTCCAGTCCCTCACCCACAATCGTAGCTAAGCCTGTGCTGTGCAACGAGCCTGGACATTGCTCTGCCACAGCCTCTAACAGCCCTGCTGAACAAGTCCATCAGGGGTTCCCCTCATGTAAAGCTATTATTGTTAAAATAAACATGCATTTAGCTTCACCATATAATATTTCACAAGCCCGAGGCACAGCAGTTGGAACGCATCTCCCCCAGCCTGGAAATAAGAGGCAACACGAATTGCTGCGTTGGAGCATATTCAAGGTAAACACCGAAGGGTTTTATTGATGCAGGCTTTGGTGTGGCTGTCACTGTGGCGAGGGTGCTGCGTGCTGTGACATCTCTATGCCTGAAACGGCACAGCGCAAGCTGATCCCAACTGCTACTCTTGTAAACATCTCTAACAACCAGCTGCTGGAGGAGTTTGTTCTGGTTTAGCCAGATGTGCTGGATCCTTCAGCCCATGCCAAACCAGTATTAAACCCTGACTGGGCTGGAGTGTCAGAAAATCACACCCTGCTTGATAATCTAACTCTGTTTTCCTGAGCAGTTTTTGATGCATTGCTTTCTTGGAATAATTTGAATTATTTTTAATATTTTAAAATATTACAGGCAAAGTTCATGCCTGGTTTAGTATCACTTCAATTAATCTACCAATGGGTAAATCCAGTGAAAAACTTACAACTAAAACAGAGCAAAACAGCAGCCTTTCTCATTTTCTTTGAAGCAGCCCCTATACAAAGATGCAATATCAGCTTTTATATAAAAAGTGCCTAATCAAAGCAAGCCCCCAAACTGCATTTTCATTTCACAGTTTTCAAGAAGAAAAAAAATCCCCCCCACTAATAATCAAAGGAAATGAAACTCAGTAGGGCAAGCAAAAGGGAACATGGATGGCAGCAGAGGAGGAGAGATGCTTGGCATATGGAGGGGTTAACTAAACCTGAGCCTGTGGTAATGCTACCGTATTTGCCAGGGAGAACGGGGAGAAAATCCTAATGGACCTACTGGAAACTGTTAATGCATATTGGTTATGTGCTCAGAAAGGACATGAAGCCAACAGAAGTGGCTAATGAAAAATGATGTGAGCATTCAGCAGTGAACATTACTGAAGGCCCTGATGGTGGCGGAGGGATGTGAATGACGCTGGTCAGGTGAAGAACTGGAAAGCCCAGTACAGTATCACCTTTCGTGCTGAGTGCTGCCAGCACACTTAGGGAAATGTTGAATCATTGCTGGAAGATGAGATATAGCTTTAGGGAGATGTGGTGAGGCATGTTCCTAGCACACACTTCAACCCAGAGAAAACACTCATTTGTTTTACAGGTGAATAAATAACCGTTTCCTTGAGAAAACCCAGTCATCTAGTAACGTGCAATGCTATTACTTAGGGTTTCATCACAAGCAAAAAACTGTGCCTGTCACCACTAATGGGAAAATCTCAGAGCTAGACATGAGAAATGCAGCTCCTCGTTGCTGCCAGGCACTTGGATTGCTACGGTTCTTTGTCCAGCACCTAGCCCAGCTGGAGCTTGCTTTGGGATAGAAACCTCCACATGACAAATATACGTATGGTCTTGAATGTCCCAGCTCTAGTCTTCTCATAGACCAAAGGAGATGAAAACATTGCATGGATTTCTATGAGAGCTTAAAAAAGTTATTTCTACTGATTTTTCTTCACTGAAATTTGAGGATAGAAAAAGGCAGCTTCCTTTCCCCATCACCTCATCAGAATATGGCAAATCTCAAAAAATTCAATTTGGGAATGGGCTTTCTTGCCTTCCAATTAGTTGTCAGCATCAGCAAGGGCATTAAAAGAAGAAATTGTGTTCAAAATGAGAAAGAAATTTCTCATTTCTGTTGCTTGGCCATGAGGCTGTGAGAGAGAGAGAGAGGGAGGGAGACAGAGATGTCCAGTTGTGACCTCTCTGCTGAGATGACCTCCTAAACTCATTTGTCTCATGACCATGATCCTTCCTCCTGTCACAATTTCCATGGAGAAACCAAAGAAGGCTCCAGAAAGGGTTCTGCTGTCTCTCCTGCACTGGCAATGCTTTGGTCTGTATAGTGTTACTTTAGGTCTTTGCTGGTTTAGGCCTCACTTGAGGAAATTATGAACTATCTTTCTTGAGAAGGGATGATATTTCCCTTAATTTAGATAGCTTTGAGCAAACAAGCACCAATTTGGATGTACTTTCCCATTTAGTATTTGTGTGATTTATGCTTCTAAGCAACCCTTCTGCTCTCCTGTTTATATGCCCTCAAAGCTCATTTTTTAACTACAGTTAATCACGCTGAAGGAAAACACAACTCGCAGCAAGATGATGCTGGCCAACTTTTATAACTTGGGCTACCGTATTGGATGTCAGCTCTGCCACTAAAAATAACTGCCCTGGGACAGGTGCCTTCCCTGGCCAGCAAAATTTAATGCGACTTTTAAAAATCCTGGCCAGAAGAAACCTTGGAGGGAAAGGGAAGAAACCCTTTAGCATTTGGGGGGTGGGGAGGAAGGGTTGTATTCCCTGTCCAGGAACTTTGAAAGCTGCTTGTTTGAAGTATTTATGGACAAGCTGGCTGGACACGAAGCAAACAGCAGTGACTCAGAGGGCCTTGCCTTTCTACCCTGGTCACAGTTTAGGTTGTGAAGTGGCAGGCTGAGTAGTTTCTAATCTGTGAATGCTGTTGTTCGTACTGCAGAAGAAAGTCCCTCTTCAGCTGCAGAAAACAGCCCGGTGATAGGCAGGTGGGACCCAGAATTAAGGAAGGAGCAGGACAAATGCTTTGTGCTATGTCCCTTTCTCTGCCCAAAAAATCCTTTGACACCCTCCTGCCCCAGAAAGAAAACCCTGCCTGCCCACCCTCGCTGTTCTTCTTGATGCTCCTTTAACCAAGTGCCCACCGAGCAGCACCCAAATGCACCAGCAGCCTTGGTGCCAGGGTGAGACCTGTGAGCTTCATTTCTTGAAGGAAGAAATGAAGAGAGAGATGGGAAGGAAGAAGGTCGAGGGGTCTGCTTACAGCTGAGAAAATACCTGCAATTATTTTTGCTCTGGGAGTTTGGCAGACAGACGTGGCACTGCCTGTACAGTCCATCTGCAGTAGAGATGCTGCTGTGTTCACTGCGCTCGATGCACACAGTGTTTTTGCAACACATAAAAAATCAGTGTTTAACTGCATCGGTTAGTCCCAGGGAGCCAGGGGAGAGAAAGGAACCGAGGGACAGCCACAGCTAGACAAGGGTTTCTCCTTCCCAGGAGATTTAAAGCAGCTCAGCTGCAGCAGGCAGCAGCGTCCCTGCAGAGCAGAGGTCTGCACAGGCTGCAGAGCCCGTGGTTAACCCCGCTGAGCACCACGTCTGTTGTTGCAGGATTGCTCTCAGGGTGCGAGTGAACCCGTCTAAACCAGCAGCTGCTGCGGGGATGTAGGGGAATTAGAGGCATGATTTCTCTCCATCATCTCTAGATGAGAAGTCCTGCTTAGTATCGCATTGGTTTTCTGCATGTTTGTTGTTTTGGTTTGTTTTTTTCCCCAGTGGGATGAGAAGCCTTCCCCGGGTGGGGTGTAAGCATCCCTGGACACTTGGCAGCCGTGAGGGAGTGGACAAGTAGCTTCAGCAAGCAGAAGCTATCAGGTTTCTCACATGTCCCCAGAGATATCCCAGCTATGCACAGCAGCATTTTCCTCCACCTGCAGCTTCCAGGAGCCTGCACTGCCTGGGCTGTGCAAGAAAGCAAGGAAAAGATCCAGCTCTGTGAGAGCATCCTCATTTCCAATGATTTGTTTGCTTGTCTTTCTTGATAAAAGTGTCCTTTGATCCCTATGGGCGCTAAACCAAATCCAACTGCATTTGCAGAGACTTCATAGATGTTCCAAATCTCCACACCCACTGCTGGCAATGCAGGGGATGCCAGGCCTTGGGTCTGGGGGAGCGAGGAGGAGTAACGTACACGTCTCCTATCACATCTTGCATGACTTTTTTGTGCTTTGTGCCAAATGATTCATACCTTGTTCCTCCTTGTTACAACACCAGGAAAAAAACAACCCAACATGTCAAGCCCTCCTTTTCCTCCAGGGCAGGGGAGAGGGGAGGAATACCTCTGAGCAACACCTGACACTCTACAGAGGAGAAGTTTTTTTCTGTAGTTGAGTCCTAGGGCCAAACACACCATCTGGAAGGATACAAAAGCTTTTACAGAGTGTCATTTCCTAGCAATTATAATTTCACACACATTTACCTAAGGAAAATTCTGAAAAAAACCAAAGAAAAATGACAAGGAAACAAATTATATTTCTGCCTTTAACCAGCACACTCAGATCTGGAGTCACATTGCAACTGGTTGCCAGAAGGACCGTAGCATTGCTGATTATTTATTTTGAGTGGCAAATGCCTACAGAGATGTGTAACCTTTGTTTTTGAGGTAGCAGCATGTGTTCTGCAAACTCTGACATCGGAATTTATGCCCTTTTCAGGCTTTTCATTTAGAATTTGGCTTTGTTACCAGGTTTCTACAGAGACATGTTGGTGGGATAACTTTAACTGGTGTTCTTAATTTTAGCTGTTTAGTTTTATTTTTCTCCCATTCCTCACCATCCCCTGAAATTCAATATCTGTAAGGCAAAATAGAAAAAAACCACAAACTACTAATCTATTAAAAGTCGAGCTTGCTGACAAGGACACCTTTGGTTAGAACCAGCTTCCTGCACAGAATGAGATTAAGACCAGCCTTGGGTTTTTTATTTGCCTTCCCTTGAAAAATCATTGTAGATTATCTCCTTTTCAGATAGAAAATGCAATTAAAAAAAAAAAAAAACCAAACCAACAAAAAAACACTTTATAATCAGAATGGGTGTCTTTAGAAAGAGACTCCATTTAAGTAAGAGGTAAATTATACACTGCCAAGTGCAGGAAAGGCACCAGTTTCTTTATAGGGAAGTAATTAATGGAAAAGGTTTACTCAGCTTGCCACAAGCTGTCAATGCCAATATCTCTGTTTATCATAGGTATTCTATCATTTTTCTTTGATAATGAAACTTCCAAATGTAACTTTGATTCCATATGTGACTCCAAAGACATCTGGTTTTCCAGTGCCAGTTCTGTACAAAGGGCCAGGTTGTGTAAGTCGATGTGATTCTATTGACGTCAGTAAAGTTGCATCAACTTCAAACCAGATGATCTGGCCAAAGGATCTTTTTGGTCTATGTGGTGTATGGCTGAGGTATGTTTTCACAAAGATGAAGAAGGGAAGCATAATGCCTTCTGGTAGACAAAGCAGATATTGTTTCTATTTCCAGCCTGTCCCATTTATTTATTAATTGCTGACTAGGAGCTGCAAGTAGAGGAGACAACACTTCTGTACGTTCCAGGAATAGCTGCTGTTGAGGTGAAATATCCCATTCAAATATCCTATAAGAATGGAAATATCAAAGTGTGTTACTGTTGGGTATATAGAGATTTGATGAGGATGTGCTTTTGCTTTCCTCCCCAGCTCCATGGGTCCTACAGAGAAAAGCTGTGATTTAGGAATTACCATAATTCTTAAATGCAGCCATTAAATTTAAGTAGAAAATAGACAGGAGTTTAAGAATCAGAACACAGGGACATTGCGTTTTGAACAGCTTTAGACTTTGGCGTTTGCCTTCGCTGGGGTTAGTACCTACACTGAAACTCACAGAAAAGCTGGGAAAAATTTGAATCTTAAAGCTTCTACCCTACAAAGCCTTCTCACATGCTTTATTTTAAGCACATGACCCGTTCTGTGGCTCTCAACGCTATCAGAGTCCAGTGTGTTAGACGCAAGTTTGTAGCAAATCAATGTTACCCACCTCAAAGCATCTCACTGCAAGTAGCCCAGACAAATGACTAGGCGAAAACAGATTTATCTTTACTTGTCTTATTTTTATATACTGCATAAATACCTTGCCAGATACTGCCAAATACCTTTGCTGGTTTGTAAATGCTTCCACAGATTTCGTTCAGTAAATGTACTTTCATTATCTAATATTGCAGGAACAGCCAAAGCTGTGTTCTGACACCATTAGGAGACGACAGTGAATGTGCCTTCAGAGACCTCCTTAATCCTGATCTACTGTGCAGAGCTAAGATTAATAGGGGAGTCGCACTCCACCTTACCCCTTTGGATTTATTTTAACTCTTAATTTTCTGAGTAACACTGTTGTGAAGTGGTAATTGCAGTATCTACATGTACTATTTACATTACACTTGTGACCACCTTGAAGCTTAGATCCATCGTACACAGAATGGATAAAGTTTTGTTCGTTGTGAATAGGTCACTTGGGTTTAGGGGTGATGACAACAGCCTCAGTGAGAAGTAGACAATGAAGCCAGAATCACTGATGGCTGTAGTTTATTTATTTTGGTTTATCCAACCAGCACTACTTGTTACCTGTTTTAACAGAATAGGATTTTATCAGTATTTTGACCCAGGATCTTCATTTGGTACAAAGTCAAAGTCTTGTCCTAGACTACTCCAAAATAGGTCACACAAAGGAATCCAGCATCTGTGTGATAGTCCAGGTCACACTGCTATTTGGGGAATGGATACTAGTACAGTCTTTGTGAGTGCATGATATATGAACTGTATGTATTTCCTTGATAAATTGTTTTTAAATATTTCCTCCTTTTTATTAATTGAAGAGGAAACTCATGCATCAATGACATTTTTATGCTGGTTTACACATAAATTATTTCCCTGTGATGTTCATTTTTATTATTATTGCCGATATTATAGCAAATGCTTTTTTTTTTTTTTTTTTTTGCCTTGTAAACAAGATTTTGCTTACAGCTAAATGAAAAGAAGAGAAGTTAATCACGTTGAAATAATAGGTTTAAAAAGGTAATTCAGTAATGTTTGGCTGATGTTTAATCTTCCCCAATAGAAGCCATGCCGAGAGAAATGACAGAAATTCTGTTTTAGTAATTAAACAGTATTCATCACTGGCAGGGCAGCTGAAGGAGAGCTGAAATACTGCAGTGACTGCCCACTCCCAGCAAAGCCCTCCAAACAGGGACTTCAAGGTTTGTTAAGTGACAGTGGTCTATGATTTTATATTTCCTGATCTGCTTAATGAGTTTTCAAAGTGGGCTCATATCCTGAATCCTCCTTACTGGAAGTGTCTGAGCATGACCTTATTGCCCAGAACAGACAAGCATCTGCATTTATTTACACTAGTATTTTTACCTACAGTTTTCAATAGGGTGTGTTCTGATCTTGCATGTCTGTCTGCTTGGTAAGATGGATCATAAGTGACAGTAAAATGAATTTTAAGAAAAATAGTTTCTAACGTTGCCACAAACCCACTTTCAAGAGTCTAGATTATCTGGAGAGGAATGGTTCTGGGGAGAAAAGGTCACCTGCTCTTGGGTGAGGAAGGCCTGCCTGAATCACACCAGCAGTAACTGCATCCAAACAGTAATAGCTGATCCCTAGCCAATCCCCCCAAAATCCATCATCTCTAGTTTCAGGTCTGACTGCTCTTCCTTACTGCTTCTGAGAGAAATGCAACAAGGGACAGGACCCAGGAATCCCAGTCCCACAGAGACCGGTGGAAAGACCATCAGGCTTTGAAGCTGGGCCACCTCTACGTCTCCTGCCGTAAGCTGGCTGCACACTCTCTTTCCATGCTCGAGTAAGCATACGGTTCCCAGCCGCTCGGAAGCACAGTGGGCTTTTTTGCATTTGTCTTTAGGTTTGTTTTCTGCTTGGCAGCTGAACGGGCAATTTGCAGCTCCCCATGAAGAGCAAGCCCAGTGGGCAAATGGCATTTAGTGTGTGAGCTCTGAATGAAAGTTACATTTCCCTTTTTCCCCTCTGTAGTTTGAACCTCCAGCAAACTTCCCCCTGCAGCTCTGGAAAATATAAACAATCCCTTTGCTGTTAGAAACCAGCATGATCGAGCTTTGATTTGTGATTTTCTAGGGAAGAACCATATCATCCTTCAGTGAGAAGATCTGCATGTTGGAGTCACAGAAGTGGGTCGGTCTCACACAGCATCTAATTAGGCAGATTTCTATTGTTTAGCCAAGCAGATGTATCCATCATCGAACATTAGATGCTGCATCATCCTGTTACAACAGCTCCTACCTCCTTAAAAATGCAGAAATAGGAAATCTCCTTTGCTTATTGGCTGGTACTTTGACCCACACAGTAACCATCACTTCCAAGGTGTCAGTCCCTGCTTTGGGATCTGTGTTTAAAGAATTCCCTACCAGAGGGAAAGCAATAGAAATATGCAGGCAAATTTTCATTCTCTCCCACCCTCTTTAAGGTCAGATTCACTTTTTCTCAGGGAATTTCAGAGATAATCAGACATAAACTGCATTTGATGGAACAAGAAGTCTCTTCAAGCAATGCTATTCAGCCCAGTTCATTTGTCCCTGCACGCAGTACTGGTTGGAGGTGCCAACAGTAATTAACTCAGTAGCATAAAGAGACAATTATCTGCCTACAAATACCAATCTCAGGCTTTTCCTCAGGCCATTCTGCAGCTAAGCCTTGCTGGTACCTTCCTTTCATTGGGAAATGGCCAAGAGCATAGCAGACCCCATGCTGTACCACTCCCGTCACGATCCCACAAGTCCACACCATGTCCCAAAGTCAAGAACATTACTTAGAGCTTTCTAGAGTTGCCCTACATTTTTATACAGCACAACTGGTGAAGATGGTAAGCCCTTGTCTACCCAATCATCCTCATCTTCTAGTAAGTTGATTCAGAAAGAGTTGTGTGCCTAAATACCATTATCTAGTGCCATGTTCACCTGTGCTCATGGGTAACTGAATCATCTGCATGGTCCTCCTGGTAAAAGCATAGTTTCTGTGTTTATGTATTATTACTTTCACACATTTTTACTTACTGGCTTCAGCTTTCATGTCTTATGTACCTTTCTGGAGCTTGGGACAGTTTACACTCAGAAATCACAGCAGTTTAAGTAAGGATGATCTCTTGTGACCTACATATCTGTTATGAATCTGACAGAGGTTTCACACGATGCAACAACTTTGCTAAACGACAAGAGACCACAGTGTGCCGTGGGAAATGTAGTCTGAGCAGAGCAGGGGAGTTTAAGGCAATGAAACTACTGTTTGCTTAATGCACAACAACCCCTTTCCAAACCAAACACTTCTTTTTTTTTCTACATCAAAAGCTTTATTATATTCATTTTTTTCCAGCAAAAAATTTGATTTTTCTGTGGAAGAGTTTTCTGGTTTTCTGTTTTCATAAATATCAAAGTTTGCTTTTCCAATCAGCTCTGCTTAGAAGGTTCAATGGGACTGACTGTGCAGAGCATCCGCAGTCACTGTCCTTACCTAAAACTATCAGTGTCAGTCCAACCTGTTTGAGGATTACCTGAACTCAGTGCATAAAGGGATTTGGGTTTTTTTTTCTTAACAGAGCACTATGTATTACTAAGTTTTTACAAGGTTATGAAGATGTTTTTACTGAGGAACATTTGCAAGTTTCAGATGGCTGGCAGATGTGTTAAAGAACATATGATTCAAATAGAAAACCTTTCTTTTTATTGCTGAAACACTAATAAGAGTGCACTTTAATATGCCTTAATGTGTTACTCCTTAATTGACAGCAGATGTTTCCTGAACAGCACTTTTTAAAAGACATGCCGCACTTCAAAACAAGAAGAAATAAAGCCTTACTGTACATACAAGAGCTTCCAAAAACAACGCCTCCCCTTGCCAATAATTGTTTTTAAAAACAGCATTCCAGATTATTTGAAAATCAATATTAAGTCCCGTGGAATATGTCAGAGTAAATCTGATGTTATTTTAACAGAACTTTAACATAACCAGTGTTCAAGGTCTCCTTTTGCTTTCCTTCCAGTCTCCAAAATGGGAAACATCATCTAGCCCTTGATGCTTGATCAGAAGAGAATGGGAAAAATCAGTCACCTCAATGGGAAGCCGAATGTCCATCAACTTGGCCAGGCAGAGAAAATTTCCAGCAGGATCAATTAAACATCTGAAATCTTGCCTGAGAAGCAAGAAAATTATTTTTCATGCTTTCATGTAAAATACTCAATGTTTTGAACCTACTTATCCCCTGACTGCTAGCATGATCTCACCTGAGACAGGAGGGATCGGTCCCTTGATGTGTTGATTCCACAAAGCTAAGCTACTAATGTCAAGGGATTGTCATCAATGGGAACACGACTGCATCACAGGTCTGACAAAGGGAACGTTTTTCCTTGCTATCTTGCCAAGGACTTGCTCTAGCTCCGGATCAAAGCAGCTCTCTCAAGATGTCTCAAAGCATGCAGGTCCCTCACAGGGATGGAGTTTTCATCATCCTCAGCAGTGTCCCAAGGACTGAATATTTGTAAATCTGGTTATTACTGTTAATGGCTGGGATTTCAAAGGACTAGGGAGGACTCAAGTTATACAAGACGAAAAAGCCAAATAATGCCTTCCCTTCTTCCAAAGTCTGTTGGCAGTCTGGACCTACTCTTTGCCGTGCAGAACCAGTCTCAGAAATGAAGTCCATCCCCGTGCTGCTGTCACTGGTGTCACTGCAGACTCTTCAGCAGGTCCTGTGTGACAAAGGACAGGTCACAGCCGCTCAGAGCATCTTCTCTGAAGAGCTTGACTTCAAACCCTGCTAGGCCTCACCCAAAGACTCGTGTGCTCAGGTGATAAAGGAGCAGTTAATCTGAAACACATTTGTTTCTCCTTCCCCCTTCATTTGCCTTAAGTTTTAGAATATTTATAGTGTCTGTCATTCCAGAAGAGGTCTAGCATTGAAAAGCACATATCAGTTTGCTTGAATCAAAGTGAGGTGAGCCTGGCACTGGGCAGGGGAGGTCGTGCTGCTGGGAGCCCTGAGCTCCGGGCAGGTCCTGGACTTGGGGTGAAGGTGTCTCTCTTCATTTTTTGAAGACCTAAAGCTTGCAAAGGCATTAAACAGTACAGAAATCAGCAGCACAAGGCAAACCAGAAAATAAGAAAAAATATGGAATTTTATTCTCTTGGATAAAAGAGAAAGATGAACATAATCACGTTATTGACTGGTAGAGATCAGAAGATCGTCCTTTGTAAGCACAGAATCAGCCTTGCCAACTTCAGGAGACCTGCTGATGTCCTGGGAAAATAAGACTTGTAGAATTTATTGCGCTTCTCCACAAACCCACCCAGGAGCAGCCCCGAAACTCCCCATCGCTCCTCCAACGGTGAAGCACTGGGCCCCGAGCAGGGCTGTTTGATGTGTGTGTGATTGTAACACACTGGGTTCCCCAAAGCATGCTGTGAGCTGCGATTTGTGGTAACAAATGACAGAATCTTTAAATACAGCCAAGCTGTGGTCAGTGTTTATTTATTTTTATTATGTAAACAACCCATCATTTTGGGTCGTTACAGTTTAACTTTAAAAGCACTTGATCATTTAAAATGACTTGATGTTATCAGACCTTCTTTTTTTTTTTTAAAAAAAAACCCCTTGTTAAAACACTAAGTAATTGACAGTGCTTTTTGTTATCCTGCTTATAAAATACAAATCATTAGGGCAATAAATATTATTCGTTTAGAACTGATGCAAACCAAATGTTTTCTTCCTTAAAATACCCATAAAAGTGAAGTTTTATCTTCCATCTGGCACTGCCTCTTATGCCAAAATGTTCTGAGTGGAATTGCATTAATAAGAAGACATCAAGAGAAATATGTTACTTGTATCCTTTAATATGCCTTTGTAAACTGAGATACACATTGGCCTTCTATCAATAAGCATCTCTACCTGTGGGTTTTGAGAAGGATTAATAGAGAAGAACCATTATAGGATGAAAGGACAGAGCATGCTGGGAGAAAAATGAAAATCAAACATCCACCAGTGCATACACTTCCTTCCAGGATAATATTTAGATTTGATTTTATTTTCTTAATTTAAATATATATATAAAAAAAGTGAAAGGTTTAAGCTGGTTTTAGATAGCGCACATCTGCACTGCAATAAGGCCATTTTCAAAAGTACAGCTCTCAGTGGGGTATTTATTTAATTCATATTGGTTTTGGACCTCAGCCTATAATGAGAAAAGATATGGGCACATGCTAGAGATGGTGGCTGCGCCTTGGACTTTTTTGAACATTAAAGTAGAAAAAGCCTTTGCATGTGGGAAGGGTTTAGTGAAAATTCAATAACTTTTGCTTCAGACACCGTGCTTCAGAGCACTAATAAAGACAAGAGAGAACTGACACACACGCTGAATTCACAACCAAGCTGCCTGGAAAATGCCAGCTGGTTCTGGCAGGCATTCCCCAGCCTCTGTCCCTCCAGCCACTTTTCACCTTTCTGTTTAAATTTGATTTTGAAACCAATCTCCAATCCCCTCACGTTATTCACGTCTGAAACATACAGGATGGTCTCTCTGTGGATGCATCTAACTCCACACCTCTGTTCCCATAGTGCTCAAAGATGTGTTTAAGCTGTTACCTCCCCAATCTGAATTAAAACTTCCACCAGTGCTTATGCCAATCTGCCTTTGCAGCTTCCCAACTACAGCCACAGCATCGCTGCCTGCCCATTGCACAAACACTGATAGCTTTGTACCAGATTCATTGGTTTTCAGAGAGTTCTAGCACAGGGGAGAGGGCAGAAGGCTTTCCCAGGAGGCTGGGGGAGCTGTCAGGAGGCCCCATTGGAACCTCTGGGGCAGCTGAGGCTTGCTCTTGAGCCATCAGCCCTGCTTCTGTGCGGATCAAAACTAAAAGTGAAGCAGGGAAACATTCCTTGGCCAGAGACCGTACATCTTTCCTCACTGTGCTATTGAGAATCTTACCCATTTTGCTGCACCTTAGGGCCCAATTCAATGACTAAAATTGATTTTTTGGTACTTCAGTGGCCATGTGTGGGAACCAGAGGTATTATTTTTTTATTGAATACAACCCTTAGAGCACTAGCTCACGAGCTCTCTTCAGTACACTGTAATAAAGTAATACCAACATTTCCCAGCTCTCCATAACTTCATTACTCTCTGTCTCCTTGGGACACTATCATATCTTTCACTGACTCTTTCATGGATGGTGGGCTTCACGTCTGATGCTAAGTCTGAGGGCCTCTCCCTTTTCTCACTGTGTCTGTGCAAGTGTGTGCATGACCTGACACACGTGTGTGCATGACCTGACACACGTGTGTGCCCTTCTGTACACATGCTCAGCATTATCTGCCAGACTCTGCAGAGGAAACAGCACATCCAAGTGCCAGTCAGTAAAATGCACTTGGCTTTCGAGGAACTGTTTTCATTAAAGCAGGATTGGGACCTGCCTGCAGACCCAGGAGTGTGAATGGAAACAATTTCCCCGTGCAGGAATCTCAGCTGACACGCAGCTGCCGAGCTCTGCGTTCCTTTTGCTTATGTTTTCCCTGAAACCATAAATAGTCCCTAATGCCAACACAAAACTCGCTCCTCAGTGCTGCACAGGGATACTGTCCCATTTGCCAGTGCCAGCCAAGGGAGCCACCGGCACCTCCTGCTCTTCACCAAGGTGTTTCTCTCTCCCCAGGCTGACTTTGCCCATCTCCCTCGTGTGGAGCAGAGGGTTTCCCTCAAGTATTTGTGAAATCCCCAGCACGACGCTGCTCTGAGCAGTTGGAACACCCCTGCACTCCAAACACACAGTGATAATGAAGAGCAATTGCAAGAGCACACACGCCACTCCCCTGCTATCCTTAAATACACTTCTCTCCCTTTCCCACTACATTCTTGAGGACCACTGGCCTTAACATCCAGAAAAGATACTGCAAATTTCTGCCTAAAATGGAAGTGCTTGGGGGAGTCATGGGAAGGTGTAGCTGGAAAGATGTTCAGATTATGTAGTGCCTGATTCCCCAACGTGCTCAGCCCTTCCTTCCTTTCATGGCACTATTGAAATCAACGGGTATTTTTTGGAAATCAAAGCTGGGTTAATGACTAAGGGTTTCTTAAAAGATGGAGCGGTTGAGGCAGTGATTACTGGGGCAAGAGGAAATCTCCTGCAGGTATTAGTCTTACAGGACGGCGTGCCAAAGGTTACTATGGCGCTCGCGATGTGGAACGATGATGAAATACTATGGGAAAAGCAAGTCCCCCAGCTACAATGTATGCATTTGGTGGTCATGGCTATGCACCAGTTGTGATCAATGGGTGTAAAGTCAGGGTCAGGGCTGCAGCAGCCGGAGATGCTGGTGCTTTGCAATCTACCCGGGCCCCAACCAAGGGGCTGAGTTTCCACAATTCATTTATCATAAAACAGCAATTTGCAAATGTTAGCACTTTTCCCACACATCATGAGCCCTGATGGACTTTAATAAAAGAGAGAGAGAGAGAGAGAGAGAGGCGTGGGGGAGGGCGGAGGGAGAGAGAAGAAAACCTACATAATTAAGTAAAGTTCTTAGAATGGCTTTAATTGGGAAAATGTTACCTTTTTGGAAGTAATTGCTGTACAGTTTTTCATTTGTTTTCTAGGTTCTGGGGCTTTTTTATGTTGGTTTCACATCAGTTAATTAGCCAGTTGTCTTCATTGGTGAGTTTTTGCCCCTCTCTCTTTTACCCTTACAGCTGCACAGGAACGATTTTCCAGTTTTCTTGACTCAGATGGTCATTAAAATTTGAATACCTGCATTAATTTGGTTACTGCACTGCTTTGAGCTAAAGGCCTCTAAAGGGAAGTGGTAACAAAGGAGAATAAATCGTAAACAAAGCTTGAAAACATATGAGCTTGAAAACAAACGAGCTTGAAAACAAACCCAGAGTTGTGCAGACACTCGCAGAGACATTCCCAGGAGTCACTGACAGGCACCACCAGCCAGGTTCAAACACCTATGAGCTCGGACAAAGTCCTGCTCCAGGTCTGGCCAGTCTCCCATATGGGCACATATGGCTGAAAGAACAAAATCTATGGATAGAAGAAAGAACAAGAGTTGACACTGTTCACTGGTATCAATGATAACAACACTTGAACGTGATTTTCCAGGCATCTTTTCTCTCTAGGCTCGTATTCTTCCCAGAGAGGGCAATAACAGAGGTTTCGATGGCAGGGATAAAATGTTCAGAGCTGTGATTATCAGATTTTCTCCTAGTGTTTTTGGAGGAAGTTGTTCCTCTCATTGAGAGAAGAAATCAGAGGCTTTAGATCACTTTGAAATGTTTACCCTATCCCACGCAGCTTTGCCAGCTCATCTACCTGTCTGCATCCCTACCCCACTGTCTGATGTTAATTACCAGATCAGCATGAACCCGTTCTGAAGTTCTCAGAGATTTCTCCTCTGGTGCTTTTCTCTCTTCTTGGCCAACCTCGCACATGTCAGCAGCTCTCCCTTCTCATCTACCATGTGTTCCAAAAGGCAAATCTATTGCTGATAGGAACAGTCGTCATTACTAATTCATAGATGTGATGCCTACATCCTCTATTAGAAACAAGAACAAAAATAGAGGGGAAAAGCCCTTAAAATGTCAGGCCCATCTATTTAGCTAGTAAGAAGTTTCTTCTTCTAAAAGCTCCAAAGAGCCACCTTGGTGGTGCCACCATAGCCAAACTTTATCTTTAGGGCTATGGTGCCCTAAAGCCCTTGGTGGCATTGTAAACTTGTGTGTCAGTGTTGCCCATCACTAGCTCCTTGCATGATTCACCACAGTGCTCAGAAGAGCCCAGGACAAACCCTCTTACCACTTCACAAGTGCTGGGCAGGATGAAGCTGACCTTTTGCAAGAGGCTGAACTCTAGGATACATAACTTTCCACTGCACTGGAAAAAAAAGTATTCTTAAATAAAATGCAGTTTACATTCCCATGTGAATAAACAAGAAAGAACAAAGGCAAAGTCCCCATGAACAGCTTTGTAAAATTCTGTCTCCCCTAGTGCCAGCTGCTCTCCTCAGCTCCTTCAAGAGCTGTGAAGATGAAGAGTGGGGGGTGCCTACAGGAAAAGGATTTGAGGTCTAGCATCAACTAGATAAACACACAGGAATAGTTTGGGGGTGTAACAAGTGCTGGATTAATGAGCAGTTATTAGGAAGGTTTTAGGTAGAGCTGATCCTGCTTTGGGAACAGAGACATCAAGTCCAGCAGCCTCCCGAGGAATAGATGCCCTCGCTTTTTCCTGTGGTCCAAACCAATTGTCTTTCAACTAATCTAAGTATTCACAATCTAAGCACCCAACACAAGGCATGCAACTGTCTACATTTCGTCTGACGTTGAGTCTACTGGTTTCTGCTTTCAATCACCCCCTGGAGGGGCTCTGACCAGCAGACAAGGGCACCCAGGGAGAAACGATAGTCAATAAAGGCAGCAGTCCCATGAAATGCCTTTGCCTTGTAGCAGACATTAGTAAAAGAATCAATGGGATGCTGTTTTGGGCCTTGGGGAGGCTTCCCAGTGGCCTGGCAGAGCAGACATGGAGGGCCTGCCAGGCCTGCACCCCTCACAAACCCCAGCAGAAAAGGACTTGTGAAGTCTGACCAGTTTCTCACCTTTTTCACCTGCAATTTGCTCCTACAAACATAAACCTCAGAAAATGAATCTGCAGGGCCCAAAATGTCATGCAGCTTGCTTGTACCTCCCTCCCCCAAAATAGAGTCGTGGGGTTTTCTTGGTTCTCCCGTTTCCAAGCCCGCAGCACGTGCATTTTCCACCCACCCTCTGCAGTCGGGAGGGCTCGGAGCAAACTCATCTTGCAAAAAGACAACCCCTACACTGTTGTTAAATTCCAAGACTCATAGTTATAAAAGAACCCAAAACAAGGAGGCAGCAGATGAGACAAAGCCTCAAAAAACTGGCAACACTGATGCTTCCTTGGAAATCCTTGAAGCTGCAAGTGTCTCTCAACCAAATGCCTCTTCCCGATTAGTGCCAGTGCTCCTCACGTGGTACCATTAGCACTGTGCTGAAGCATCTTCCCCACCTCCTTTCCAGCTCAGGCAATGGCCCGAGGTGGTGCTGGATGTGAAATGAACCCCTATCACATAGTAGCTGAGCAATGCATATCTCTTAGTGCATTTTGTTTCCTTTAACACTTTTCCTTTCTCTCTCTTCTTTTTTTTTCATGACCTGCTGCCAAAATCTCTTTGCTAATGTTTCTGCCACCATCGACGCCATGCAAGAAAAGTGTCTTTGTTAACACATTTAGGGCCTGCTTTTAATTTCTACAGTATTCCCTTTAATAACAATGTCTAATTAAAACATCTGTTAAAAAGTCTGTAACATTAACTTTACAGGGAGAATTTAATAGAATTATATTTGAATTGCAGCCATTTAACGGGTTTCCTAATTAGGCTGTTGAGTTTTTATTTTTTTTAACAAAAACATTACACAAATTAAAATCAGGCCCAGTTTTTTATTATTATTATTACAACACAGAGTGTGGTCAAAAAAAAGGCAGGCAGCATGTGATGGTGTGTGAAGGGTGAAAAAAAAACAACCCAGCAGAGCAGACAGTGGCTGAAAACACTTAAATGCATACAATGAGACAAGCAAGAGATGATATTTGGAAGGGGGAGAGGACCAAGAGAAGGGAGGGAAGACATTTCTCTGGCCTTTTATATGCATGTTTTTTTCAAAATGAATCACTGAGAGTATCTCCCCATTTATCTGCACACACCCCCCAGCCCCTGCCATCTTTCTCCCCTCCCTAGATCTCTCTTGTTTGGACTTTGTCTCCATCTAAGAGGAAAGAGGGGAAGAAGCCTTGGGGAAAAAACTAATTTCCGCCAGGTTTGTGTTTCCCCACATTTCAGAGGCTTGGGTAGGTTTGTTACTAGACTGAAGGGCTCTGCAGGTCTTTTAAAAATGCTTTGCTCCTCATGTAGAACTTTGCACCTCTTCACTAACCGCCTTGTACAGAAATTCATAACCTTCAGCACCTTCAGCAGAAGCTGCATTCCCAGGCTTTCAAAGGCAGGAGTTTTTCAACTATTTTTAACTCTAAGGAACCACGGATTGAAATTTTATTTGGAGTGGAAATAGATCTTCCCATTTATAGGAAAACCTCCACTGTTCATTTTTACACTGCTTTAAACAAAGATGAAAACTATCAGCAAAAAAAATGAGCTTTATGCCATGAAGGAAATCTTTTTAAATCACACAGTGTAACTCTTTGGGGATGGGACTCGATGATCTCTTGAGGTGCCTTCCAACCCCTACAATTCTGTGATTCTCTTAATTTGATCACACTGAGGTGAGTGTGAAATTATCCTTGTTTCAGAGAAGAGTGGTGATCTTCCAGTGAGACAGGGTCATTTTTGTATTCAGAATGAGATGCAAGAAAACACTACAGTTTTACTCCTCAACATAAATATTTCATGAGGCTCTCAACAGATGCTGAACTTAGTGCCTATACAAACATCTTGGATGAAATCCTGGCCTCTGAGTGATAAAACTCTTATTGACTTCAGTAAGGCCAATACTTCATCTTTTGTCTTTAAATTGAACTTAAAGTTGTAGCAACCACTGGCAAAGGGAAACCTACTTCAAAGGAAGGCTCTGACAGTTGGACACTTATCTCCCACTGATCTAAACTATAGCAATCTCTTTTTGTTTCCCAAGCTAACTTGGAAATCCCATTGAGAGAAAGTTCATCAAAATAGTTCTTTTGTCCTTCTGATTTCCAGCAAATCCAATAAAGAGCACAACTTCCCTCAAGGAATTTTCAGCACGGCACAGGCCAACCCCAGGCAGAAACAGCAAGTTTAGTAGGAAAAAAAAATAACAACAAAACATTCACAACAGAGGTTAAGAAATGTATTAGCATTCTTCAGAGACCCAGGACACTGGTGACCCCTTTGATCTTTTCTGTGCTCTGCCATACTGCATTGTTTTTGTGGCTTTTGGACTCCTAACCTTAGTTATAGGCTCTTTAGGGCTTGTGGCCTCCAGAGACTATATGAAAGGGATACATCTGGACTCTTCTAGCCAAAATGTCAATTCTTTAGAGGCTAAGAGGGGCCCATCTTCATAACCAAATGATCTGTTTCAGGCCTGTATTTCTTCAACACACAATTCTGCACATTCTTTGCAAAGGAAGAAGCTGAAACAAACCCAAATGTAAATACCAGATTCAGAGTCCATGTGATGGACATTCAGAGTCCAGATGATGTCATTCCTACAATGACACAAAGCAGCCACCCAGCTCTTACAAAGTCTCTTTGAGGGAATCCTCAAAAAATGCCTTTCTTCACAAAGAGTGGTGTTTGTATGGTGATTTGCAGGGGGTTTCCCAGCAAAGGTTGTGGTCAAATGAGCTCCAGGAAGCAATGTGGGGCAAAGCTGTAAGACAGGAGCAAGGTCACTGTGGTCTTTTGAGTACTTAAGGTCTCAAGGAATAAAGTTGGTTTGGAACAAATCTTCAAGAGTCTGCTGGGATGTTGGTGGGGAGAGGACATTTTGGTAGTTTCAAGTGGCATTACACATTTGTGGAGTGGAAATTACAGTTCAGTGTGTGGGCATACTTGATTGGACAATCTTTCAGTTGATGGGTTCTTCTGTTCAATTACTATTAAAATTCATCAAATGGAACAGAGTGGTTTTAATGCCCGTAATTGTTGTACAAAATGCTCTGTAATTGGTCTTACAAATGAAGCTGAAGAGCAAGATCAAACTCCATTGAAAATGAATCTGTCTTTCCACTGAAGAGTTCAAGAGTCACTTCTAAAATCCATTTCACGGGAAAGTGTTTAGCCAATTCCAATTCTGGTTCGTTTTGTGTGGCAGTTTTTATTTGCTTATTTTGGCCTCTGATATGCAAATGAAACCACCAACTCTTGAACTTAGTTCCACGTGCTCCCCTTGCTCGTAAATCCAAGGTGAGGGCAGCTCTGCAGGCAGTCAGCAGTGGGCAAACTTCAAAGTCACCTCAGGTGGATTTTGGGTGATACAGAAAGTCTGGCACTAGGGTGAGGCGAGGTGAGGAGCCTGTGGGTCTGTGCCATGCTGCACCTGGTAGAGGAGATGTTTTAGGAAGTCTTGCCAACCTCTACCTTGTGTTTGTTTTGTTGGGTTTTTTTTGTGGGTGGGAGTTATTTTTAGCTTGGGCAGATGAAAGGAGAGGCAACCTGGGAGCCAGGGGAAAATGAGCAAAGGTGAGAATTTCTTGTGTTACTTTTGCCAATAAAGGCAGCATAACATGGAACTACAGTTGTTCAAGACAGTGGGAAAGCAAGTAGGGCGTTTAGGGCATCAGTCTTACTTGGTGCTCCACAAGGAATTCGTTGAACCATTCACACAGAGGTATGGTCATAAATGTTCATATTGAAGTTCCTTGGAATGGCAACTGCCTCCCCCAAATGTGGAAAACATGGATGTAGGTCTAGTAGACTGCCACTTAGTTACTTGGAGCCACTGACCTTCCTCTCTCAGCTCCCCCTTTTTGGATCTGTAAGGCACGCTCAGGGGATGTTGCCAGTCTCACCCAGTCACTGTAGGGTATGTGCTCTGCCCAAGAAGGTATGGAGCACCCAGAGCACTTGGGTGCTCATCGGGACTCCTCATGACCTGCCTACCCTCATACCTAGTACTTGGTACATGTTTGGGCCTCCTTGAAATGGCAGAATCAAAGATGCTCAGACATGATGGATTTGACCACTGAACAGCAAACAAAACAAGTATCAGGAGCTAATAACTAATTCTGGTTTCCATTTTAAAGACTCCAGACAAAATCCTCTCTCTGACCCCTTTCCAAACCCTGCTCCCCTCTTCTGCTACCCCTTACTCCAGACAAAATCTTCCTGTTTTTCACCATTGATTCTGGAAAATGCAGCTTATTGTTCATGCTGCTTCTGTCAGGTCTTTTCTGCTTTGTCTGCTCTGAAAGAATTAAAAAGAGGGCTCAGAGGGGATCGCTTCTCTTTGTACAGTGAGTCGAGAGCTTTCTATGGCACCTCCTCCAATGAAATGAGGTGATGGCTGTGGAAGAAGAGCAAATCAGAACTTAAATTTCAAAAAAAAACCCAACAAAGCTACATGCTACAGTCCTGAACCCATTTAAAAGCCACAAATCCCTCTCTGTGATCCTGATTTGTTACCAGGATGTTACTCAGGCATGCACACACTGGCTCTGTCATCATTCATCTGCTGAGGGCGTGCGTGAAAGAAGTTCAGTACAGCATCTCCTGGGGAGAGCAGAGAAATTGTGCAAAAGCCCCACGTGCGTGTGCACTCCCCTGCGTGCCCACAAGCAGGGAGGCTGGGGTACAGCAACGGATTCTAATTAAATCACAAGGGTGAATGTAAAGACCAGAATTTAAGATTACATCCAACAAAATTAAGAAAAGGTCATGGACAAGACTGCATTTTTTAAAGCCTACCCACTCTGTTTATTAAAGGTGATTGCTTCATACACACTCAGCACTAATTGGATTGCAGGTTATTTTGTTATTTAGCTGGGGGTGGGTATTAGGAAGGAACAGAATAGGGGAGGGTGAAACCCACTCACAAAGGCATCACTTTTGTCCTAAAACAGTCTGTTAGTCAGCATACCGACCTTTTCATCCCCCCACAGTACTGGAACAAAACACCTTGGTTTTTTTTGCTTGGATTTTTGTTGCACATGAAGCAATTGCAGTGTGCTCTCATCCTCTGGTGCTGTTTCTGGGATGTGTGTGCTGTTGTGTGTGCAGGCCCTAATTACAATTAAATTTAGGTGCCTCCCCTTCTTCTACATACACGTATTTTTGTCTACATGAGATAAAGTACTCAAGGTCTGTGTTTTAAGTTATCAAGTGAAACCATAGAGAAACAGAGGAGTTGCACAGTCAAGAACCAGCAGTTTAAAATTGTCTCTATTTTAATGAAGACACGACAGAGGTTTCTCTTTGAAAGACACATCTGGGGAGGTTGGAAAGGTTTGGGTGGAGTGCCCAGAGCTGATGCCAAATGCCTGCCTGAGACCCATCTTTCCTATCCTGGTGACTACAGTGAGAAGGAGAAAAGAGGAGGAAAGCATCATGCCAACAGTGCAGGAAGGTATTTCTGCCTGTGCCTCACCTACCTTTAATTCATCAGGCAGGGCAGCAGAGCAGAAAGCAGGGCCCTAAGGGCCATGGCTGCTTTTATCCCTGCTAACCCCCTCATCCCAGTATTTTGTGTGGCTCAGCACTGGGTGTCAGCGGGTTTGATGGGAGACACCCACGCACCCTGACTGTTAAATAACAGCATCCTTTCATCTCCTCTGCCGAGGGATGGCGTTCCCTGTGTCCACTTTGTCTTTTGGTAAAGGGTCTCCTTGTCCCCCTTCCCTCTTCCTTGCCTTCCCCAAGATGGAAAAGACAAAAAGAAACAACCCAGAAACAAACCCTAAAGCCTTAACAGCTGAGGGTGGGTGTGGAAAAGAGCTGGCAGGAAAAATCAGAGTTAATCATTAGTGGGAATGATCAGTGCTCAGAGCCAAATGCACCCCATCCCCCTGCCCCTCCTCTCCTCCCCCCACCCCCAGCTGGCTGGTACAGAGAACTCTGGTTTTTGGAGAAACCTGCCTAGAAGGGTCCGGTTTCCCCATCAATGTTGCTTCTTGTGCTTCACTGTGCTGTGCTGCTGGAGAAGCTGAGATGGAGTGAGGTCCATGGAGGGATCCACTGGGACATGGTCCTGTCCTGCTGCTCTGGGGTGGGGGGGTCCCCCTGCTCCCCCAACCATACAAACACAGTTATCAACTTTTTACCTGCAAAAATGATGCCAGTAGGAAGTTGTTGGCATTGATTGCACAGGTCCCAGTCTCATTACAGAGAGAATATTTTTAAAACCATGCAGCTATGTGACAGGTGAATTGACAGCCAGGGCTGGGAACTGGACATGGGAAAAGCCCTGGAAAACATTGAGCTTTTATAACACAATTTGCAGCTAAAGCAGTGAACTTTTTTTTTTCCTGAAAGCCAAAAGGTTTTGTTTAATTTCAGCCAAAGAATTCCGTATTTTGGTGAGGAAAACCACATATCTGTGGCAAGGGAGCCTCGTCATGAAAGGTAGAGTTTAGCTAAAATCCAATTTTCTCTTGAAACAATCATTTTGATTGTAATTTTTAGGTTGCACTAGTAATTTCTTCTAGTTCATTAAATCATGTGTCTCTCTGTATCCACAAAGAGTTCCTAATTCTATTCATTCAGTCATTAAAATTATCCCTGGTTTCCTTTAGCAATTAATTTTTGCTAAGAAAAATCTGCATAGTTCAAGTCATCTCCCTGAACCAGCCCTGAGACCTGTTTCTGTCAGGCAGCATCACTTATTTTCTGCTTCTCATGTAACTAAGGAGCAAGCTGAGAACTGTGTTCACTGGGAGTTGAAAGGATATTGCAGTTTACCGTTTGCAGGCTCCTAAGTGAAATGCTGATAATACAAGTGATAAGATGAATAACCATCTCTGGATGAAAATGCACCTTCAAAGTAAAACCAAAAATTACAGACAGATTTCAGTCTATTTTAATGATAGCCACAACAAAAAAAAAAAAAAGGAGGCAGATTAAGGTCTTTAGCAGGGAGTTTTGGGGGAAATGGGGATTGCTAGAAACAGTTTCTAAGATCTATTGACTTGAGTAACGTTTTCAGGCACAGAGAATATAGAGAGGTAATGCCTGAAAAGAATAAATCAAATATCTTATGGCATTTTAGGCATTCTTTCCTTGCCTAGACACTGCTTTTAGTTTTCAGAAATATGAACAATTCCAGGCAAGCAGAGAATAGCCTGTTCATTCCCCCACCCTGTGATGAATAGTTGCATGTTAGCCTGTTCATTTAATGACAGCTATATATAGTGTGTATAATAAATCAGACTCCAGGACACAAATTCCTTCTGTTTACTTTTGAAATACCCTTTTTTCCCTGAGAACTGTGATTGTCGCAAAAGCCTGATGTGTAGGGATCCAAACAACTAATTACCTAAAGGTTTTGGTTCAGGAAGGTCCCCAGTCCTCTCAAAACTGCCTGATGCCCCCAGACCCCGGTGCCTTGCAGGATCCAAGCCTGCACAGGATAGAGAACGTGAATTCAGCCCACTGCACGCAGTTAAGAGGGAAGCTCAGTCTGAGCTTTGCATGAAAAGTCTCATTTTAATCAGAGATCTCAGTCAATTAGTTTGATTATTGCATTATAAACACTTGTCAACTTTTATAATATGTGCCTTTGAAATACGATGCCTGAACTCATCAGGCCCCAAAACCAGCTTATTTTTAATCTGGAGTACACTACCACTTCTCTGTACAATAACCAATTATAGTTTCTATAGATATTGTTATACATATATATGCTGCTATTCTTTGTCAGATTAAAATATCCAATGTTTATAAAATACCTGAAACGTTTCACTTCTAAAGAACCACAGAGATTCCCTTTCAGTTTAAATATTAGAAATTTTGTCTGGGCTGGGAGGAGTGAGTTTCAAGTCATTCTCTAGTCCCCTTAGCTACCCCTGCCACAGCCCAGACAGTCGGTGTACCACTGATAAGACGATCTGGTGTCCCATGTGCGGGATGAGAAATGCATGGGTTGGATGCTTGCTCTGGTTCAGTCCCCAAATTACTGTTCTCAGGAGGGGGGAAAAGAAAAAGGTGCAATTTCTATCTTTTTCTTTCTTTTGGGAAAAGTTTGCATGCAAAGAAATGTGGTATAAAGTATTGAGAATTGCCGAAAGACATACAGATGATGTATATTTTTATAGCTGTGAAGTCACTCAAATGGCTTTGTCTCCATTTCATTGTTTGGCATAGATCACTTATTGTGCATATGTTTTCAGATGGAAATGCTGAATTAGACTATGGCAAAATGGATAATGCAGCCCTAATGCTAGCATGAGCTAATAAAACCCAGCAATGAATCTACTGTTGCAGATTGAAGTACATGCATCTCATATTATTACTCAAGGCTTGTCTCTCCGATTAGATGATTGCATAACCTTAATATTATAAATCTTGCATGATGTGAATTGTTCAGCTGTAACCATAATCAGTTTTTACTAAGGTGGCATTTCTGTCATCTTGTTAAACACAAACATTATATATGCGCTAGTCATAATTTTATAACAGTTGCTTTTAGCAGGAGATGGCTTTGTCAGTCAGGAGATGCAGTTTAGCACAGAGACGCAGTGCAAGTGCTTAAGATGCTCATAATGTCAGTATTTGCTTCAGAAAATATCGCTTTGCAGGTCCTTTAATTTTCTGAGTGTAAATTTCTCTTCAGAAGTAATAGAAAAACTTGCAAGTTTTAGGCAGAACTCTCTAAAAGCCACTTCTCAGATCTTCCAAGAACCAAGCTGATTTAATCAAGTGAAAAGGCCCGTATACTCCACAGAAACTGCAGCACACCGGGAGCCTCCTCAAGCACCACTTCTCAAGCTGTGAGCTCCCACTTACTCCAGCCCAAACTTCCACAGAGGAAAGGAGGCCAAGCCTCACGTTGTATAAATTACTAAAGGCACGGCTTTATGGGGAGCGAACGCTGCCACCAGCAGTTAGGGGTTTAAGACCCACAGTATAAACCTCAGCAAGGTTTTCTTCTCCCATCAATTCACTGGGGATTTAGGCAGTTAAAACTCACAACCGGGTGATAAATTTCAAGGCACGATATGGGTAGAAGGGGACCTGACTGGTGTGAATACTGTCCTTTGTGCAGACCTCAGGGATTATTTAGTCCAACTTATCTACTTGACGTATTTATTGGCTTCATCAGACTCTCTGTAGAAAAAGAAAAAAGACAAAAAGAAAAGTGAAATCCCTGCCTGGGTCAGGTAATGGACACTTTCCTAGTTTTTGCTGTAGATCTTGTGTTGAGATAGTCCTGAACAGAGAGGAACACGTTGAAGAGATAAGGGCAATTCTAGTGCCTCCACATGCTGTCACGTGTAGGAAATGCATAGTCAGGGAAACAGGAGCATAAACCACCATATCTCACCTCTCTGGATCTACAATATATCTAATCAAGGGAGATTTCTTATTGGTTTTAATGGCAGCAGAATTGGCCCTATACTCAATAATTCTATACTCAAAATTACATCTTAGGGCTAATGTAAACACAGAGTTCAAATAACTTTTATCAGACAGTCTGTGGACATGATTTGCTGGTAGGAGATAGGAAATAATCAATTGCTGTTGTCTGTTCTCTGGAGAATAAGAGTATTTTCTGTTTCTACTGTGTTAACTATCCCTACAACTGCTCCTGGTACATTTGTCGACATGGAAAGCATGTTTTCAAAGGTGGGCATCCTCTGGTGAGAGGTAAAGGCAAGGAGCAAATACAAGTAGTACAATGTTTGACTTCTCAGTGCTCCTGCAGACCGGAGCTGAGGAGGGAAGAAGTCATCCCCAGTGCCTGCTGATCACCTGCAGCCCAACACGAGGCAGTGCCAATAAAATTTCACACATACCCCATACTAGCAAGCAGCTCCCAAACCACTTGTGGCTTGCCTGATAGCTGCCTGCTGTCTGCCTGTATCTCGTGCTACAGGAAGGCTTGCAGAGTCTTACTAAAGAGTTACCAGGAATGGCTTTGCTTTATGGTCCAGAAAGGAACCTGCAGCAACCTTCTGCTCCCCAACTCTCTAAAGCACTGCGCGAGCCCAGATGCAGACCTCAAGGTCCATGCCCAGATCTTAATGGGAATCAGGGAGTTTTATTGCACATGAGACCATGAAGATAAGAAAGCAACGGCTCTAGGAGGCGACTTCTCCTGCTGGAAACCCCAGCCAGCAATTATCCACAGTGCTCTGCTAGCTGCTTTACTATGCTGAAACTCTGACACTGGAGAGGATTCCTCACATGGTTGGGAGGGAAAAATAGATTTTAATATAAGTTTTTTAAAAAAAGAATGTATGGCCCCTATAAACTGTTAAACTTCACTTTATTGATCATAAATCTGTGTTTTGCTCAATGCAAAAGTTTTTCATCTTCCACAGAAAAATGCTGAAACAGCTACAATTGTCAAAAACACAAAGTTTTCTCTCCTGGACAATTTATATGGAAGTTATTGGATTTTTTTTGTTTAAAAGCACTCTTACCACACTGCACTCGCCCACCGGGTTCAGAGAAATTGCCTTTCATTGCCAAGCTTTGTTCTTGCCCTTCTCTGATGGGAAGAGACCTGGAAAAATGAAGTAAGGGTGCTAGTCTCTTCTACATACCACTAGGGATGGAAGGGCTGGATTGGATAAGAAATCCAAGCAATGGGAACAAGACCTTGATAATATCAGAGAAGGAGGTGCTCTCCTTTGCAAAGCCACTGCTGAAGTAGGGCACAGGCAGCAGAAATGCTACAGAACTGAGCACGGGGCTTGCAGCAGAGAGACACCTCACATGGAGATTTATCCCAAGGTCCACCCCACAATCCAGCGGCTGCAGGATGGCCATGATAGGTCCCATGGGAACATTTCTGGGAGCTAATGTGGCCCTGGGGTGCATCCCTCTGCTCTGTGACCACAGGCAGGGTCCCATCTGTGTCCCAGCCTCTCATTCTGCAATTGGGGCGATGTACCTTGGGACCAAGAGATAACAGCCCTGTCTTGGTATTAATGATCTGCAAAAGCTGCCAAGGTGCAGAGCAGGGCGAAGAAATCTTGATTTATTAATGGCAAAACAGAAAATTGGAAGGAAAAAGTGGTGCATTCCAGACCAGCCAAGGGTGGTATCAAGACAGGGAGATTTACCCTGTTGTAACATGCATTTAAAATGGTCATTTTATCTAAGGCAGCAGTGTGTTAGTGGACTGAATATATTTTGCCTCCTGAAACTTTATTTTTAATATCAAAGCCCACTCAGAGAGAGGAATAACAGGAGAAGGGATGCTTTTTCTTAGCATCCAATTGTCCAAATTACAATAATTGTGCTTTTCCCTCATGACCAGGAAGCCCCCTTTTTCTGCTTGTTCTCCATCATGTGGGACAACAGGTCTCTGTGCTCCCTGATGGTGGTCAGCATCTCTGTAGAGATAATGGACTGGATCATCACCTGGATGCAACATTTCTCTTTGGTCATAAATCACAATGGGAATACAGTAAACAAAAGCAATGAAATATGAACCCACGTAAATAAAGGAAGGGAAGGACTGTGAATTGTCTGGGGAAATCAGTGCAAACAAAGGGAGGAGGAGAGACTTACACTCTCAGAGGAACCACGGCAAATACACATCCTGATTTTAAAGTTAAACTGTTACTATAATTATTTAGGATTGGCCTTCTCCCGTGTCTCACAGGATGAGGCTTTGTTCTCCTTTCCTCTAATTTCATGTGCTTTCTGTTCCTCTTGGGCTTTGCTTTTATTTCTGTGATTTTCCCACTTCTAGTAATTCTGTCTACAAATACCCTTGTTATTTCATCATCCCTTCCAGCACACATAGTCCCCAACTCTTACATGGTTTCATCTTCCTTTCCTTCTGTCCTGCTAAATTCACATGCTTCTCAGTACCAACGTGAGAATTCCAGGCAGCTCCTGAAGTGAAAAACACAGGTCAGTCAAGCTATTTGCTTTCACTCTCATCCATGTTCAAAAGTTGGGGTCCAAGCACATGTGCATGTTTAATTTCAACCTGAAATGTTAAGCTATCCTTCATGACTGCCCAGTCCTCACCAATATGATCAGCTCCACAGTTCTGGAGATGTGATGATGGACACAAAATTTAGCAGATAGTCCCATAAGGAGAAAAAGTAAACAGGAGAGGAAAAAAAGGTGCTGGAAATTAAAAAAAAAACCCAGTCCTGAAATCTTGGGTGTGAATCCTTAATGCTAAATCTTTGTTTAATCTTGTAGATGGAATTTCATCCTTTAAGTTTATTGAAATGGGTGGCAGAGGGAGGAATCTGTCAGTGCTTAGTTTTACACCAAGAACTGGAGCAAATCTGTATGTCTGTTCCATTGTGGAAACAGCTCTGTTTTCCTAAGCATCACTGCAGACACACCAGGTAGTCTAAAACACCCTGGGATTTATAATTTGAGCACAGTTATTTTATATATGTCAAAAGCAGTGCCTGATCTTGCTGTCCTGAGGCTACTTCCATGTGACAACTAAACTACTAAACACTTCTCCTCCAAACTGCTGGCTGCCACAGTTAATTCCTTAGCCCCTGGGATCCAACACTTTGTGTTTCACAGAGCTGAATGACCCTATTTTTAAAATATTGCTTATATTGAAACGTGCATGAAACAGTTTTTAGAAACATATTTTATTTTCACCAACCCTGTTAGATTTTGTTTTCTCCTTATGGACACAATTACACATCCACATTGATACTAATATTTAGGGCTTGACAAACTCCTACTTTTAGAGGTTTTTTGAACATTTCATTCAGGTTCCTCCTCATGAGCGAAGGCATCTACAAGGACTTTTAACACAGGTGTAATTTTATTTTCTAAAGTAGCATGTGTCTGTCTGTTTGGTGGTGTGTGCATGTTAGAAGACAGGATTAAATAAACACAACGTGGCGCTTTGGTCTGAATCACATATAAGCAATACAGGTAGAATTGTGGGGGTCTTGGACCAGCTGCTTTGCTTCAGCTTTGTGGTGCAGTTAATAAATGCTGCAGACTGCTTTTTCAGAGCTTATAAACTTAGCAGAAATAAAAGGAACTAAGGAGTCTGACAACCGAGTGAAGCTTATAAATGCCACTGAAAGCCTTTGGGGCCCGGGCTCCTGGGGAGTACATCAGAGCCCTTGCAGGGGTTATAAATTCTGCTTATTTACTGGCAGGTTTCTCACCTGCCCATAAAAACCATAGGTCAAAAAGCGTTGCTAGGTGGGGAACAAGAAGTCTAGTTTTCATTTAACTCCAACTTCTTACACAGACCTGTGTAGCTCATCAGTAAAGCTGTGGTATATAATGATGAATATCACAGGGAGGTCGTCCCAGGGAAAGTATCTGCGGGACCTGACTTGAAGCAGGACCGATCCCCTGAAGAAGTGAGCTTCTGGCTCCTGTTCAGGCTCTATTTGCATGTCTCTGCACTTCACAACCTGGGGAATCCTGTCAGTTAGCTCAGGCGGGGCTGCTCTCGGGTTAGTAATTTGGAAGTGCGTAAGTCAGTTGAGCTGGTTCACCTCAGTGGGGAACAAGCAGGACCAGCACTTGAGGCTCTGTCCTTGCTTGTCTTATGTCTGGGCTGGGTCTCAGCTCTCCAGATGTGAAGCAAAACTGTTGTTTGCTTCCCCTCCACAGACCCACCTCCATCTCAGCTTCAAGGAATTTGGGCTCATGAATAGATCGATTTATACACAGGAACCAAACAAGTCCTTCACCAGCTTCATGCTCCTGAGCATTGCTGTAGGCATGTATCCACTTGGCAGGAGGAGGAGGGTTCACTGTGATCACATCAGGTTTCTTCTAAGCATCCTGGTCCCAGCTCTGTTCCACCCACTCGCCGCCTGACAAGCTGCTTTAATGTATAGGCAGTGGCCTTCAGTGGAGGGGCTAAATTTAAAACTTTCCTATGCTTCTCTTGTCAAAGTTAAAAGCTTTTCATGTCTGTGTTAATGCTCCTTTTCTTTTTTTTTCCTTCCCTTCTCCTGTCTGCTGGCACCAATGACAAATACTACATCTTGCATTGAGTAACAGTATATTGAATGGTTGGCAGAGGCAGAATACGGCACCTGTAATTTATCTCTGGGAGTTTGGGTTGGATGACACTGCTGGGAACAGACAGGGGCTCTGAGCTGTCACCTGATTACTAATTCTAGGATTTCTCCTCCGAGAGTGAGAAGGAGTGAGCTAGGATGAAGGGTACAAAAAGCAAATCAATAAACAGGTTAGTGTTTGCATCATTATTAACACTCGGGCTGTCAACACACCCATTGGAACTATCGCTCAGGGCAGCTTCAGATTTAATGGTCAGTGTAACAGATTTACTGTAAATGTTAGCTAAGGCCGAGCGGGAGGGGGGATCTCATTGACAAATAACAGAGATTTCAGTGGGATGCATGAAGCCGTTTATGTGTGTGCATAAATAACGGTGCAATCTCCAGCCAGAGGCGGGTGGCTTTCTGCTGTATTTCTTCCCACGGGGTTGCAGTGTATCCCTCCAGGCTCCCCTTCCCACCCCAGAGCCCCTGCCTCCCTCCCCTCTCAGACAGCAGCCACACATCAGTTAAATCACCGAGGGAGCTTCGATCTTGGGAACCCGTCAGAAACTCCTTAATAGCCCGGAGAAGGGAGGGAAGGGTGATGCTGCCATCTTCACACCAAATTAGGCTGTGATGAGAAAAGCTTTAAACAAAGTTGGGTTTTACTGTGGTGATCCAGCTGATGGGCTCCCAGCATTTTCTCTTCTCCGTGGACAAAGTCATCTTTGCAGAGGTTTCCAAGGAAAGCTCCTGCTATTACCCCTTTTCCAGAGCTCTGTCCTCACGCTTTCCACTAGTACCACACAACCGAGCAGCTCTGAGCAATACAAATGAACCCACGATCAAGTGCCTCTGCTTAAATAACTGATGAAATGATAAATCTGTTGCAGAGTAAATTGGCTGAAGACAAATCTTTCCGAATCCTGTCGGTGCTGCCACTTTTACAAATGAAAACCCTCATAAAGAAATTAAACTGGTTAAAACAAAAGGCACCTAAATCCAAGTAGTTTTGTGGTGGAGCGTTGCCCAGATTGCGCTGTCATTTCAAACAGATCCTCTTCAGGAACACTGTGTTGCTTTATTTTTTATTTCTTATTTAAATGGTTCTTGCATACACTTTTATAGTAGTGCATCAATCTCTGGGGGACTGTTTTTACTCACTGCTGCTGCCAGGAGAAGGGACCCAGAGGCTGAAGCCTGGGATATACCAGCCACGTGTAGCTTGCTCCTACTCACTGCCTTGAAGGTTTGAGGCTAATAGCAAAACACAAAATGCTGGAGCTCCCTGCTTTGATCTTCCCAACTGCATCTTCATCCCCTGTCCTCCAGGCAGACACCTCAGGAGCTGTTTTGTTCAGTGCAACCTCAGAAAGTGTGTTTCGTACAATGGATCAGACCCCCTGTGCTCCAGGGTGAAAGGAGTGCCCACTCCAGTTGAACTCTGTCTTGGGAGCATGGACAGGATGGAGTCAAAAATGCCTGAAAACTCCTAACCATGCTCTAAAGGAAACCAGTGGAGATATTTCAAATGCCTCTCATAAGAAACTTCCATTCAGAGCAGCTACAGAGACACTCAACAAAACTCAGGGCAGAGTTTAAGACTGCTTGAGCACTCTGCAGGGTACGGAGCAGAGCCCAAGGGAAGTGTGAGGTTGGTGACTCAGGAGATATCTCAGGAGCAAGAGCAGCACAACTACCTCTCACTCCAGACTCTTGAGATGCTTTTTTTTGCTTATCTGCTCACAGCAATGTTGATAGGCTCTGTCATTAGTATGACTGCTCTTTAAACACACAATACAGTGGGGACAGGTTTCTCCCCACCCTTAATTTTATTACAAACAAGCCCAAGATGAAACCCAGGTAGCTCCAAGCAGAGCTTCCTGAATGCCCCTCCCTACAGACAACTTCCTGTGACAGGACCAGAGGATTAACTCATTAGCACCAGCAGCTCTGGGCTCTGGGATGAGCCATGCATCACCTCCAAGTGTCTTCCACATCTTGTGACTTGCATTTTTGCCGGGAGCCTGCCCAGACCCAGTAGAAATGGGCAGGAATCTCAGGCTTGGTAGGACACAGGGGAGATGCAGACAAGGCTGTTTGGTGTTACAGTTTTTAAGTGCAAATATTGAAACCCTACAACATCCATCTCAGGGCCCACCAACATGGATATAGCTTGAGTACGTGGTGTTATGTTGTGGTTTAACCCCAGATCTCCTTAGCAGATCTAGTATCATAACTCTGTCTGTGCTGGGAAACCCACTGCATTGGGGACCTCCAATGGACATCCCAAAAGTGCCTCTGAGATAACCCGGGACTGTGGCATCCACTCAAACTCCACTTCCAATGCTGAGCTCCTCTCCAGAGAGCACATCTACTTTGTGCCACAAAGATATCAGCTCAGCCTCTCTGGCTTCATAAGACTTGCAACATTAGAAGCTCAAAATAAAACAAACAGTCACCCAGCTCAAACAAAGCAGCTGCAAAACCAGCATTAACATGTTTAAGTTTGATTTTGATTTCTAAAAGGCTAGTGGCAAAGGAAAGGAAACCTCTGGCTGTAGAGCCTCTCCATGGAGTTGAGCTCTAACGCCTCTAAAAGAGTGGAGCCCTGTGAATTCAGAGCCCCCTGCTTTCTTTAATCTGCACACTATTGACTGGAGGAAGAACAAACCTCCCTTGCAAGCCTTAATTGGAGCAAGTGGCATCTGACGATTTCTGTTTGAATTGTAAAAGAAGACTCCTCCCCGGTGGGAGCTGTTCAGCAATCAAAACGAGGAGGGGAAAAAAACCCAACCCACGGCTAACCCTTGCTGCACACAGCTTGGCTGTGCCACAGACAACCCACCCGAGAGCGGCCCTGGGACTTGCTGAGGTATTTGGACAAGGTGACCCCGCACCGAGCACATTAGCTGTATTATCGGCCTATAAACTGTCTCACCGCTTTACATATTCGTATGGCCCACATATTGAAGGAGAAGATTAGCTTGATTATCAATGGGAGAATGAGCCAAACAATTACTTTCATTATTGAATATCCAATTAATTATTCAGGAGGCAAATCAATTATTCATATCTCATTTAAACTGGGGAGGGGGCAGGGAGAAGCATTGCCGCTCGGCAGAGCTGTTCTCAGCCTCTCTGGATACAGCAGCCATTCTGCTGCCGCAACCAGGAGGAACTGTATTGGGAGTAAAAGCCAGCCCACAGGCTGCGTGGATATCCATCCGTGCACACCTGATGGCCAAGGCCAATGCTAGAGAACCGTCCCCATTCAGGTTTCCCTGTGGGGTTGCCCCAGCCGTGATTATTACTGCCTTTTCAATGCGACACAGAGCCCCTTCCAGGTCAGTCCCGACAGGAGTTCGGAAGCCCCTGGGAGTTAAGCACGTGCCATGGGAGCACCAATGCATTGAGGACTTGGATATGTTTGGTCTTATGCAAAACAAAGAAAGGGAAAATGTCTCATCCAGAGAGCAAGTAGGAATCTCCTGGAAAAGAGCACTCTTAAATGTTTTTCAAAGCCTGCTAGCGTTATACATAGATTTTACCAGCAAAATATCTGTGCCTCACTTCCCTCATCTGATTAATGGACATTTTTTAAAACAAAAAAGTTCTGCCCACCTTCCAGTTGCTTTTGCTGTGCTTTCTTTGGAGGCAGGGACATGTTACATCTGTGCACAGCCTAGTCAGCATCCGGATACCACCATGCTGGTGCTGCAGGTCCCAGTACAAGCATACACTCTTTGCCATGGCCGCACATCCTGCTCCCACCCCAAGCATCAGCAAGAGCACTGCTGGGTCCAGAGCACCCCGTGGCTGTACTGCAGAGCAGAGGGTAACTACAAGAGGAAGGAAATACAGCCACCAAGAGAGCAGATCCAGGAATATAATCAGGGTGCAAAAGATATGGAAAGGCCAAGGTCTGAAAACTCTGCTTTTCCATAAAACTACCCACACAGGCAGTGACAGCTGGATGTGAGTGTTTGAAAACCAGGGAAGCAGAAGGAATCACAACTTGCGTGTGTGTTCAAGGCAAATGGGTCCCTGGGACATTCAGTGTCTGGGAATGCTCCTTTCCTCCTTGCTCTCTCACACAGTCACTTGTCCTCGCCATGGCCAAGGTCCAACCCTCTAGAAATCCCAATGCTTTTTGTGTTTTGGTTTTTTTTCACAAGCAGAAGCAAGTGATACCATATTGGAAACAAATTGTCAATTACTGAACAATCAAGCCCTCCATTTGTTTGTTAGATTGGCTCTCAAATAGTCCGATTAATTATAACAGCACTAATTATTAAGATACACTGGTAGTCATCTCCTTTTTCAGAGAAAAAGAGAAAGTCTTTCCTTCTGCTTTTGCTGTCACAGTAGCAGCCTTACCCAATAGGGCGATTTATCTCTGTCAAGCCACTAAAATGATAATGCCAATTAAATCACACAAGTAATTGCTGTTGGGGTCCCCGTGGATTTATCCCAGCAGAGTCAGGTGGAATACGAAAGCAGACTGGGCAGGGAGGGCTGGATCCTGCAGCAGGGAGCACTGCGATCCCTCTGCCTGCACAAGTCCCTGTGCCCCTTTGATCCTGACAATGGACACCCTGTGGCAAAGCTCTCCAGCTTGTGCTCACAGGCTCCCCAGTAGCCCCAGCAGGGTTTTTCCACAGCCAGAAGCAGGTAAAGCTGCTCAGAGAGGGATGCCACTGAGGACCCATGGCATTAAGACATGCCAGGCTGTGCCTCTGTGCTTTCCCCAGATTCAGTTGGTTTCCTTATGGCTTTGGTAGTCTCTAGCATCTCTCGCTCTTCCCCTGCTTGGACCTGGGCTGCGTCCCCCATCCCCTCAGACCAGAAACGCAGCTGTATCTCTGGTCAGAGCTGATGTCACAGTCCTCCCCAACCACTGCAAAATATAAAGATAGACATACAACACACACACAGAGCTTGCTCCAGGGAGGGAGAATCACATACATGGATAATGGTGGTTATGATTACTACGGCTGCTGCAAAAGAGGGGAGGGGGGGGTGCTTGCCCCCACCTCCCATCCTGTGATTTCTGCTTATTGTAATGAATCGATGTCTCTGCATCTGGGCAAACCCCACCTAAAAAGAACGGTGTGATCTAACCCAATCTCGCTTCTCATTCAATTAAACCCCGTGAAAGCAGGCATGTAACCTTGTTAATATCACGTTTATTAGAGGGAAGGGGGACAGAAAATTAAGATATACTTCATGTTGTTGCTAATTAGAAAAATTGAGACTTTGCATCTGTGCAAGGCAGAGCAACATGTGGCATTAACAGATGTGAACTCATTACACAGCTGCATCGTAGGAAATTGTGCCACCACAGCGACAAAAATCTCAAAATCAGATTTCTCCCACTGCCTCAGCTTCCCATTGCCTTCTCCCTTCTTCCTCCATGAAAGTTTCTTCTGGGGTTGTTGGGGTTATTGTTACTGTTTTACGGTAGGGAGCAGAGAGGAAAGGGGGCTGATCTTTCTGTGAAGAACACCCCTGGAAAGCTCAGTGGAGAAACAAGACTGGTTTGAAAGCATGAGCACTGGCTGAAGAACAGGCAAAAGGTGCCACACAGCTGGAATAAAATCCATTCTGCCTGTCCCCAGCTATAGTGTGTTCTGCATGGGGGAAGGTGGGGAGGATGGCAGGCAGCCTCTTCCCCAGGGCTTTCCAGACACCCCTTCTCTGCAAAGAGGAGGGAAGTGGGAGTAATACCTCAAATGAGGTGTCACCAATGAAGTGCTTCAAATCCTGCCCTTTATCCCCCTGGGAGCTGTCTAATATCACCAGGCCACTTGTCATCAACAGTAAAGAGCAGCCAAATAGCATGAAAATAGGTCGCTTTTTTTATCATTTCTTCTGTATGTTCTGCTTAACTTTTTTGTTTCAGATGGTGGAATACAGTCCCTGGGGATGGATCAGATCCCCTGGGAATAAAGCAGAGGTCAGGCTTGGGATTTCTCCATTATAGCATTACCAAGAGCTGATTTTCTCTCTGGCACAGTTGAAAGCAACCCAGCAAAGCAGCTGCATAAAATGCAACAACTTCACTGAGTGCGGTTTCATTTGTGCCTTATTCAGCTCTGGAAAGTCTCAGCTGTAGTTCTGTGCAGTCAAAAAAAAAATAATCAGGATGTTATCAGGAGTCACTGCTGGAACAGGTTAATGGGTTTGGGGTAGCACAGGCAGGGTAAGGGGGCTGGAACACACTTCCAAGTAGATGAACATTGGATACAAATATGACACAAAATGAGCTCCAAAGATTGTTTCTGACTTTGAGAAGGTTTTGCAGGAACCAAGTGGAAGCTTTGTTGCACAAAATACAACTTCTTTCCCTCCTCTCATTCCCAAAGATTTCTACCAACTTGAAACATCCCACCAGATGCCTGTCTGAGCCCAGCGCTCTGTACCCCGGGATGCGGCACAAGAGCTATGCTTCAGGCAGTGTCCTCAAAGCAAGATCCAGATTTTCTCCTGATCATAAGCACATCAACTTGGGTATATGGCTGAAATAAGTCTGCTTAAGAGCTTTGCTGGAACAAATGGCTACAGTAAATGGCACTCTGGTGCAGCTTGCCTGGGCCTCCCTCACAGAGAAAAGCATTGGAGGAAAAATACAACAAAAGAGGCAATAAAACCTGATTTTTAACAGAAAGACTGGCTGGTGAGCATACTATGGACTGCCCAGGAAAGCTCTTCCCTTCATTTGCACAGACAGAGTTGGCTAACATGGATTTTTACAGTGGCTGCTCTGAGCAGGCACCGGTAGCAACGTTCCTCGCTCGCACCATTTTATCGAGAGCCCTTTATCCATCCTTTGTCCCACGCAAACATGCTGCGTGCAGCACAGAAACCCGTCACCCCACACACACTGCTGAGGCCTTCAATCCCTTTGTGCAGGCTGTTTCATTTCATAGACTCAAGGGTCACTTTTATTGTGGTCTCTGCTAAATGAAATCACAAAAGCAATTTAAAATCGCTTAAGCAAATCATGAAAGATGCAATATGAGGAAAGGGCTGTGAATAATGGTTAGCCTAAAGCATTGCAACAAAGGGAGTGACTGTGCTTCTGTCAGGCCCTTTCTCTTGGTCCGTATCCTTCATGCTGAATTCCTCATCTCCTGCCTCAGATTTTGGGCAGGAACTCATCAAAGGAGAAGGACACTCTTATCAAATTTCTAACATTGCCTGCTATTCTTCATGGAAAATGATCTCCAGGACGTAGAGAGCACTGCAAGTGAGTATGGCATTTCAGATATGCAGTAGCCAGAAAATAATAACGAAACCACACGATGCCATTTTTATCCTGGAAATAATTTTCTGGAAGAAAGGAAATGTCACTGTACCCTGTGAACTTGATCTTTATCTGTCCACCCAACACTCAGCAGAGACTTCTGGCTGCTGCCAAGATTTTTCCTAGTAGTCAATGATCCAGTATAGAACAAAGTTTACAAAATGGCTGTGAGAAATTTCAAAGAACTCTGTTGCCCATCCCATCCCACCCCACCCCATCCCATCCCATCCCCATCCCACCATCAGAGATATGCTTCATAGAATAGTTTTATTGCCCCAAGGATGATTTTCTTGCAGCTTTGACAAGGTCTATTGACAGTTTTCTTTAACTAGGTTTTCTCTATCTAGGTTTTCTTAGACAGTGTTCAAAGGCTTTATGGAAGCAGCAGGCAACTGTGGTTCCTCAACTTCTGGCTGGGAGGTGGGAGGACAAGAAAATGACAGGGACTGATCTGAGAGACTCCAAGCTGTACCATGAAACTGCAGACAGCATCTCGAGTGGCTTCAGAAAAGCCTGTACTTCTGCTCTGGTGATGCTCAGCTTTATGCAGGCACAGCCAAGATTCCCTCCTATGCCCAACACTTCCTAACCCTGAGGTTTCCAGCTGGATCTAGTGGACAATATTCAAAACTGGATTGAAGTGTTGTAGCAGACCCTCATCTATAAAATGTGATCCATCCTGAATCCACACATCTAAAACAGCAGAAATACCAGCAGATGGTGGGCCAGGTGTGCCCTTATTTTCAGCTGAGGATCATGTTGGATCCCAACAGCATCTTCTCAAGTGGACACTCTGCCACTCAAAAAAAGGATCCTACAGAGCCACTGCCCACCATCCTGAAGAGCCCCAAAGGCTGGAGAGGATTTGGCACTGCTGAAAGAAGAGGTGAATTCCTGCTCTGGGTGTTCATGAGGTTTCCAATTCTGCCACACCACCTACTCACTAACCCTGAAGATCCCCAGAGCATCTGGAGAGGTCAGCACAAAGGCAGTAGAGAAGATGTTCCAGAAGAGAAGACCTTTATATTTCTTCCTTCAAGAAATGACCCAATAAATACTTTCAGCATACTCCCCCTGCCCACCCAAAAAAAACCCCAACCCTCAATTCAAAGCTTACACATGATAATAACATTTCCCACATTTTCAATTTGCTCAGATAATCTTGCTAAAAGCTATTAATAACCCACCTTTAGCTGCAAGCACACGTGCACCTGTGTGTGCAGAAGACAAGCCATCTCTGGTGGAGTGAGCCCCTCAATGAGAAATGAACTGCCTGAAATTAACTTTAAGCGTCCAAGTGATTAAACCATTGTGCTGTGATTGTGTACAATACTCCCTTTCTTCAGCAATTAAGGCTGTATTGATCAGATACCGTGAGGAAAGGGACTGGCAGAGTAATGCTCATTCAGGCTGCCATAATTAAGAGTGATCATCTATTGTTCTGGAGCACACGACAGCCCAGCCCCATCAGGCTCTTTCCTCTCGCCTCCCTCTCCTCTCTCCCCTGGCTGGCCCTCGCTCCCCCATGGCAGCCGCACCAACACGTGGACTGAGCATCTGCTTAGAGTGAAAAGCAGAGCAGGAGCTGGCTGAAGCATCTCTGTAGCAGGTCAGGATGAAATCCATGTCTTTCCTCAGTTGCTCAGCCTCAAAGCAAGCAGCTTCTGCTATTCACTAGCAAGAAAGGGGGAAAAAAAAATGGGAGAAGGAGGTCTACATGAAAGAATACAGCCCATCACACCTGAAAGCAAGCTTCAGGTACCAGACCTCAGCAAGGCTTTGGTGAAGTGGCACCTCTGCATCTGTGTGGGTCATTCTGGCAAGGATTAACACCTCCCAGAAGAGGTCTTCCCACTCACAAAAATGAATCCTAGTTTTGTTGTTCAGGTAATTAGGGATCTTTTTTCCCCAAAAATGTACTCAAGCCAATCTTCTGTCCTTAGACACAGCTTGAAATTGGCTTCTTATTTATAACTTTCTCAGCAAATTTTTTTCTCAACATTTGCTGATCCCTTGCTGAGTGAGGGAGGATTTGGGCCGTTTCCTCATGAAGACTACAGAAAGCAGCACCTGAAAACATACTTCCCCAGAAAGCAAGGGTATGTGCCACAGAGGCACATCACTCCAGATGTGATGCAGTGATTTATTATTCATCCACAAGACCTTGCAAAACCAGATGCTGGTGTCTAAGCCAATGTGATAACCACTGGTATTTCCTTCATCTCTAAGGATTGCTATCAAAGTTGAAAGAAATATAAGTTATTTGCATACCTGGATGACTTTTCATGCCACAGCCACTAACCAAATCAAGATAGCCTAATTTTAGCAGGACATTAATACTGTCTTTCCAGTTGTGTGGGACTCATTTTCAGCATCTGTCCCACTCAAGGTAAAAGGATAGACTGGCAAGTCAAGATGGCACGTGGGTCTGATCATGCAATCCACATGCATGTAGTACCTTCACTTCAAAAGAATAAACCAAGGATGCAGTCCTACGCTCTCAACCTCATCAGTCATGATTCACTTCAAATACACATCTCACTGCTTCATTCACAGTTCTTGTTTTAGCAGATGAGTTGCAGCCTTGCCATTGTTTTTCCAGTTATCTCAGTCCTGGGCCTCATGAAGATCATCGTTCACCTCAGCCAATGTCCTCTGCTGAACACAGCTCTCCTTTCTCTCAGTGAAGAGCATTGCATCCCCTTCTGCTTGACAGAACCCATGCCCTTGATAACTAGTATGTGCAGGCAGAACTGATTGGAACCCTGGCACTGCACAATTTCATTTTACACTGCCCTAGACCAATCCGGTTTCCTTGTGTATTTTGAATGGAACAAGCTGTTGCAAGAAGACAGATGGAGAACTCTACTTTGCTCTTTGTCTTCCTCTCTCCCAAGCTCAATGTCATTCAACAGCTCAGGCCCAGGCAGAGTAAAGGGTTAAGCACAAAGATCTGGAAGCGACTGTGCTGTCCTGACACAGTGCTGCCCTTTCGCCTCTTCCTCACACACACACACTCTGTTCACATAGCCTGCATTCCTCTCCAGTTAACACCATTAAGCTTTGACCTGAACTAGAGATAGAGCTAAATATGTGTGCACCTGTCCTCTTATAATGACCTGCTATTATCATTTTCCACCCCTCTTTTTTGATTGATGGATATTATATGCATAATGACCCTCAGGATTTTTTCCCCCTCTTTTTGTTAGGCTTTGCTAAAGCAACCTGCAAATTAATTTAATATCCTCTTTTGGTTGGGAGCTATGAAACGAGGGCTCGAGGCTGATGATGCGTAAACCATTTGTGGCATGTATTTAATCTCCGGACAATGGATAGAGATGTTAGTGCATGCTACACTAAGTTCTATTTACGCTGGCTATTAAGTGCAGTCAAGCTGAAGGCAATCGGAGCACATTACAGGGCCTAATGGGAGAGGATGCTACACAACAGTACATTAAAGACTGAAAATGAATTAAGAAGGAAGCATGGTAGAGAAAGCAGACAAGGAAAGGGTTCTGTATACAGATAACTCTTATTGACAGCACAAATATTCATGTACTCTGAGTTCCCAAATCCAATTTTGGTATTGGATACCACTCTAGAGGGAATGTTTTGAACTCCATTTTCATGCAGATACGAAATGACTTGCAGTCAGCCTGCTCCCTCCCACCTCCCTCTCCGCAGCTTGCGTAACCCAATGCTGGGAAATGTGTCCCTGTTAGCTACCTTGCAAAGCTAAGCTGTATTACTCTTGACCAGCTAAATCAAGCCAAACTTTCTTGGCCTGAACCCTGAAATGCATCTGGCCCCAGGAATTATGAATATACCTTGCTGTACTCCCAGTCCAGTTCACCCTCCTTGGCACTTCTTGCACTGGCCGTTGCATAGCAGAGAAAATTCAAGCCCCCTGTGAAAGATGGGAGAAAAATGCACAATGGGAGAAGCATACAAACTGTGAACACTGGATCTTTGGTTGTGACTTTTTTCCTTTTCCCTGGTGCCTGGGTGGGAAGAATTTGGAGGTGACAAAATACTGGCCTGCTGTCTTTTCAAACCCAAGCTCCAGAACTGAAGAATGACATCGTTTTACTCCCTCTCTCACTCACACACACACAATTTTATGAGTTTGTTTTTATGTGTAAAATCTCCATGGGTGAAGAGACTGACTCTCTATGAATTTCTGAGCAAGGTGGCTTTGTTTTCAGTGTTGAAAGAAAAGCCCAGTTTAGTTTACAATAAAAAGCTTGCATGTGGGAAAGAGCAGCAGCAACCAACCTACTGAAACCACATGCTCACACCTACCAGGTCTGCTCAGCATTTCAGCATGGCTCTTCCAAGATCAAGCTCTGATTATTATTACACCCAGGGGGAGATCCACACCAGAAGCCCAGATTGCAGACACACACCTGACCCACTCCCTGCTCCCTCAGAGTCCTGAAAGCATTTACCCAGAGTATATTTTACATTTATTTTAGGACTATATTACCCCCAACTACACTTGGATAAGCCAAGAGTTTTCCTTCAGAACAGGAGTGTGGTAATGAACGCTTCTTTCCTTAGCGAGCCTGAAGCCTTATCACCTCCTCCTCCCACTTCTTGAAGTGCTAGTGTAGAGTAAGAGCATAAAGGAATTACTTTTCACATAGCCAGTTTATTCTAAAAGCATGTCTGGCAATAAAAGGAGAGGATATTAGAATCATTTAGCAACCATCATTTTTTGGCAGCAAAGGAGAGCTTTGAGTCTCTTAAAATGCTACCAAACTTTAAAAAAAAATAAATCAATTCATTGCTAACAAACAGAAATACACTGAAACCAATACCTGAGCGTAAAATACTCACATAGTATTTTATCCTCTGTATGTAGTACAGGAATTTAAACTACTCTTTTCAAGCAAGGCATTGAGTAACCATTGAATTTGCCTGGTTTTAAGGAGCAAACTCGTAAGTAAGCTCTGCAGAAAAAGGAGTGCATTGGTTTCCATGTGAACCTCCCAAGTCCAAACCAAATGACTTTTACACTGTACTGGGATAGAGCTGGAAGGAAGGGGTAGGAAAAGCAGTGTTGGTTCACTGAGGTCTTCTTTGCTTTGGCTTTTGGCAGTAGTGAAACACTTTCTCCTCTCAAGGACATTCTTGTTGATGTGCAAGTAAGAGTCCTTTCTGTTTTCTGGTGCAAAACATCTTCAGGAATAAACACACTGTTTGAATTTTCTATTAAATTTATTGTTGTTCTTGTTATTGTTTTCATTTTCCTTGGGAAAACAGCCTTGCTGATGTTAATAGCAATCTGAGACCTTCTCCTGTTTCTGCAGTAAGTTCTTTTGGTCACCACCATCCCCGTTTACAGCCTACTGTGACATTGAGACAGCCTGAATTAACTCTGGGGTGTTTGTTGCAGGCAGACATTAGGCAGCTACCACGTGTGCTACTGTTGGGGATAATTTTAGCACTACCTCCCACACTACTCCTGTACCCGCAGCTCAGCACATTTGGAAGCTGTCTCACAGCTTCAGTCTTTCACCAATTCCCCAAGTTACACAGAGCAAAGATACTCAAGTCACACACACAAAATATATTCCTGTGAGGCCTTGGTGTGTCTTCTCCATTTTTTGGGTGTTGAATATGATACACAGATGCTGTGAGCTGCAGAACAGTTCAAAACCAAGCTGGCCTGAAGCCACTTTAAGATCCTTCCTATTTTTAAAAACATCTTGAGAGGAGGAAGAGTAAGGAAGAGCATTGAGCAAGTGTTTCCTTCTTGCTAGCACTGTAAATCTAACCACAGCTTTCTTCTTCACTTTCTTCTTGAGGAGTGCTCTGTCATCCCATCCCGAAAGGCTAACTGGGATCAGTGTAAGAAAGAGCAGATGGGGTTCTCAGATCTCTTACAGCCCTCAGAACCTCTGTCCAGAACACTAAGTGCTGGATGCACATCATCCTGGGAAAAAACTTAGAGCCTTGGAGGAAAGGAGGGTCACAAGTGAAGCAGTATCACACGCAGTCAGCAAGAGACTTTTGCCAAAGACTCAGAGAATCTCTTCTCCTGGGGTTAACAGGAAGAGATTCCCACCATGACCAAAGTAGAAGGTGTCCCTGCCTACCCAGCTCCCCACATTGCTCTCTGGTAAACCAGGAACATTGCTCGAGGCCACCAGTATGGACCTGTGAGTAATGCAGGCCAGGCAGTACTTTGCACTTTGCTTCCTCACTGAGTTTTATACAGCTTAACAAGTGCTCCACAGTTCAATGAGTGTTTAAAAGGTTCAAAGTTTCTTGTTGTTTATAAGAAGAATGTCTGTGGTTTATCACCAAAGCAATAAAACTGCTGAAAATAATAATCATAATCAGTGGATCTAACCTAACAGAAATGTCACAGTCCAATTCAGCACCCTTCCCAGCCAAGATACAACAGTCATCTACAGATAATTAAACTCTCTATGAAAGCCAAGTACACAAATGAGAACCCATTGGGCAGTGCCATATCCCTCTGTTTGTAGTCAAAAACACCTCTTAGCGATATGGCAGCAAGAAGGACTTTGAAAACAGCTCCAGGAATACTTTCTCTCTGGGATCCAGTCTCATGTGGAAGCTATCATAAACATCACCTTGGCAAATACAGCTCTCTGGGCACTCTACACATGCTCAGATGATGTTTAAACCACTCCTTGGTGCCATCTCACATGTGGTTACATGAGCTAAGGGAGCAGAATCTCCAAGACTCACTACTGACTTTGCAGCCCCATCAGTTGGAATGCACTGCTCAAGAAGGATAAACACTTTTTTGTTTTAAAAAAAAAAAAAAAAAAATCTACATTTCTAAAACTGTCTCTGATCCATTGACATGCTCCACAGCATATGTCATTGCTCACACAAACATTGGGAAGTCCCCTTTTTGTGCATATCATCAGAGAAATGCATCTGCAGGGTGTGTGAAGGGAGGGGACAGGATGGGCAAGCTCACAAGGACAGTAAAGCCTTCCACCGAAGATGCAGATGAAAGGCAGAGAGGAGGATGGGAAGGCAATACATTAAGTAAAGCACATGGATACTTTGTACAGATGTTTTGCTGCTGTTGCTGAAGAGCAGAACCGGCATGTTCTCCCAGGCCCATGTGATGCAAAGTAGAAGAACCATGAAAAGTATTATAAAAGATTAACTTTAGATAGAGCAGCTGAAGGTCTTCAATCCCTGGTTTTGTTTTCCACATTATAGGCTCACATCCCCATTGCCCAGGATTTATATTTTGGGGGGAAAATCCAAAACACCTGTACAACTTACAGAATACTTCTCCTTTTAAAGATAGTTCATCTTTTTTAGCCTGCCCTGATGACTTTGTGATGTTTGCATGGGTCACAGATACTGTGTATTCCCCTGATAACCTTGGAGCAGGGTAACTAAAGGTGCTGAGGGTAGGAAAAGCACAAACTAATACAGGAGGTTGATACAAGAGCACAAGTAAGCACATGGGAGAGCATTTAGAGCAGTGCTAACAAGGGAGGTAAATAGAAAGAGCCTGAGTTTTGAAGAGAAAAAACAGTGGTGTACCAAGATTGCTGGAGGACTAAGGCATGGTTTTGCAAGCTCTGGGTTATCAGGAGTAATAGTTATATATTTATTTATCCAACTTAAAATAATTTTTAAAAATCCATGCAAGGTTGCTTGATTGGTTGGCAACGCAACAGAAAGAGACACATTACAATACTCAGCTCTCCACTGAAAATTTCTTCCCCACCTCATTTTCCACATTCTTTTGCTCTCTTCATCAGTCTGGAAATCAAACTTCCAGGCTTTTTCAAAGCAGCCTCAGCACACAGTCTTGGCAAATCCAACTATGGAGGAGAAAAGCAGATCAAGGGTTTGTAGCCCCCCTACCACCCCTTCCTGCCAGAGCTGACACTCTGTCTCATGACAAGCCTTGCTGCTGGAAAGTGGCTATTCTTACTTTTCTATTTTCCCCCAGGAGTCTCTAAGTAATAGCCTTTGCCCTGCAGCCTGTAGGTCAAGTAATTAGCTCGGTGGTATCCATTTACCAAACCATAGCTTTCTCTTTTTTATGTTTGTAATATATTCCTCAATCACAAATGATTGAAATAATTAGACTGCAATATTTTGATTTCATAAAAGTCTTTTGGAAAGCACCTTTAAAGAATCCTTTATATCCCTTAAACTGCCTTCTCCTCCCCAGAATTCTTTCCTCAGAGCTTCTGTCTCCTCTTTCTCATTCCCCATAAATAAACTTATTTTTATTTTGAAATTTTATTTCAAAAAGTGTAAAACCTCTGATTATCCATCTCAGCTCTCCTATGGTCCTTAGCAGCCCACAACAAAGCCAGCATCTCCAAGAGTCATTTTTACATGCTTTTTGCTAGCTTTGTAGCCAAACTTGTAAAATGAGAAGTTGCTTCATTGTTTAACCCATTCCCTACAATTTCACTTTCTATTTTACAGCAGATCTGTTGTTTTCCAGCAGCAGCCCTCTGCCTCTCTCCTTCCCTTGACATTGCATTTCTTTAACCAGCACTGTGCAGACTGAGCTGCGACATTTAGAGAACCCACATCCAAAAACTTTTCCTCACTTCTCTTGGTGGCTCACAACACCCTTGGAAAATACTTACCAGTGATGTTGGGAAGGAAGACGCTGTTACCCATCTCAATTCATTTCAGCCTATTTGCAGGACCAATATACACATGCTCTATTCACCTACAAATCCCCAGCAGCCCCTGCAATTAATACCTAATTAACAAACAAAAGCAGAGATGCCAGGTGGAACAGCACAAGCCCATTCACAGCTCACAAAAGGGAGCGATTAACTCCTGCCAGCTAAGGACAGGAAGAAAAATACTTTGCTATTGAATGAAGTGGTGTTGCCAAGATGGGATGTGTATAAAGAAATAAAATAAACCACGCTCCAGCTCAACTGCAAGCTGTGGGCTTTGGTTCAGGAATTGCTTAAGGTAGGCCAGAGGGTCATTATCATCACCTTCTGGCAATAAGGCGGATAAATCTGCTGTTCTTCCAACAGTTTTTAAACCGGATTATTTAAGTCTTTTCATGTAAGTCCTGAAGGCACTCCCACAAGAGATTAGGCAGACTTCACCACTGGATGAGCTAAAAACTGCACAAATTGGCTTCCCCCTGGCAAACTTAACACTTGTACGCAGCTAACAAAGCAGCAGCAGCTTCTGTGGAGGGGAAAACATTACCTATAGTGTTCCCAACTTGAGTGAAGACGTGCCTGGGCTCAGGCTGAGGTTAGCTAGCAGGTTTGGTGGGCTGCTGGAGCCCTGAGTCCTGTGCACTTGTGTGTCCCTCAGGGCACATCAACCCCTATCCCCACCTCTAGTGACCGAAGAAGGTGGCTGGCTCTGCAGCAGAGCTGCGTGTCCCTTCCTGCTTCCCCTGCATCCTCCTCGCAGGATGAGCAGTGGGGAAATGTCTGCATCCACCTCGCTGCCTTTTCTTGTCCCATTTTCTCTGAATCCAAAACTCTTTCCCTAGCTGACAGACCTGGCCTCAGAGCCTTCAGTCTGCTTCTCATCTCACCCCATGGGACCCCAGAAAAAACCGTGGGTTTGCACATGTAAGGGTGGAAGAGAATCAGTCCTGGTTTATGCTCAGCAGGGCAGGGATGGATCCTCTCCAATGGGAGTGCTGCAAGTGGACAAAGAGCATGGTCAACCCCTCCTGCTCTCAAGCTGTAAATGACACATTAATTATATTTAAGGTTAAGAACTCTTTGTGTGTCCAGAGCCACACAGCCGTTAGGCAAGGGACATCACTCTCCCTAATAAAAAGGATATTCCTGTGAAAACCTTCTTTGCTCTCAATCCCGAGTCCTTTTTACACATCTTGGTGTTTCTGCTGGTACCGGTACCAAACCAGGACTTGACATGTGTCTGCTCCTCAGTACCCTTCCCTGCACAACCCCCCCACAGACTAAATTCTCATTATCACCATTAACATGTTTCTCACCCACTATCCAGGCACCCTGCCTACAGTTTTCACTCCCAGGTATCAGATCAGCAACCGAAGATGTGCTTGGAGAGGAGCAGACGTCAGCTGAGCAGCAACAGTTGTCCCATCCATCCCGTCCCACCCCGCTGGGGCTCATGTGGTGACATGCAGCACCCACCTGCCAGGCACTCCGAATTTTTTCTCTGGACACTGTGATGCAACGCTGCAGTTTGCTAAACCCTACATGTTGAAGCCAGTCACAATCTCATTGCAGCCGGTGCACGCACAGTTCCCAAGTCCTGCACGGGCTAGCCAGTAAATCAGGCCTGTAAAAGTATTTTTGGCCCCCTGCCCAGTATGTGTACCTCTTAATCCCTAATTCCAATTGTGTAAACAAGGCATGACATAACGGGTGTGCCATGGAAATATACTCTATAAAGTTGATTACCACGCTTCATCCTATTAGAATAGCAGTCACTGTAAAACTATAGATAAGGCTAAAGCAATTTATTTGTGTTTCTAAAGGAGATGGGCACATTTCAGCTTTTCAGAGCATGATCAAACTTGACAGGCAGACTCTAGAGCTACTTTGCAGCTCTTATAACAGCTCATTTCAACCTGTACTGGCCGGGAATTTGTAAAACAGATATCTCCTAAGGTCAGATTGACCATGGCCTTTGCTCAAGTATGCAAAGTGGGATAGCGTAAAAGGCATTGGATTGCCTGGGTGACCTCTTTAGCTAGATGTAGTTTCAGCTCCTGCTCTCTCCTGAATGCAAAAGGCAGCTCTCAGTACTCTTGGAGGAGGCAGGGAGCCCTGAGGTGTTAGGAAGGAAGAGCTGTAGCTTTATCCCCAGGCAGCCAATCTACTGTCATGGGGAGATTTTGTGCCAGGATGACCGGAGGCAGCTGTGCTCCCTTTGTCCATCCAATACCCACTAACAGCTTTACCCAGCTCCTACCTGCAGCATATGGGTCAAGCCTGAATTTACCTGCTCAGGGTCACCCACAGCACCTGTGACAAAGCTGGGACTTGGGCCCAGATCTCCTGGATCCCATTCCTGTGCTCATTCTTCCTGGATGCCTCCAGCAAAGGGTAAGGACTGAGGTCATGACTTTCCTACCCTGTGGCTGTCTCCCATCCAAGGTCCTTCCTCAGGGTTAAAAATTTCCTTTAAAACTTTTCAGGCATGACACAGATCACCCAGTCTCCAAATCTGAGCCAAACCCTGCTGCACCCACAGGTGGAGAACCCGCTCCCTGGAGAAAGCAGGGATTCACCTCTGTCCCTCTTACTTCCCATGGCATTGTAGCTTCAAGGGCAAACCAAAAACCCAGCGCAGACCTCAGCTCCAGGGAGGAATTGTGTTTGTGGTCAGACAGAAGCCAGAGCTGCTGAGCCCGGAGGTTTCCATCTCTGCTTCATGGTCAGGGGCCAAAAAACACGTGAAACCTCAAATCTGCCCCAGGTTTGCAGCAAACAGAAAACCATCCCAGCTTCAGATTTCACTTACAAGTCAGCTCTGAGGGAAACAGCCAGCCTGATCGAAGATTAAATATTGATATAATTAACACAAATCAAGGGCATAATATCCATCAACTTGTGCATGAGTTCAAAAGCTCTTTTTGAAGGCATAGGAGCCAAGGAATTTTTCCATTATCTCAAAAAGAGCTAGATAAAGTCTTTTGCCTGTAGAACTAAGCCTGTAGCAGCTGGTAGGGTCACTGAACCAGCCACAGCAAGCCTTGTTCTGCATTATAGAGCCACCTCTCTCACCAGAGATGAAATGTTAACATGCATCCCCGCAGGCATTTTTTTTAACCTGATTCTTGAGGCACCCCCCCCACCCCCATCTCCCACCTTCTCTCTCTCTGTCACCTCTTGAAAAGGTTTTTTCAAGCTGGAACTGTATTTGAATTTAGTCTAATTGGAAGGAAATGCAGGACCCAAACGTTGGTTCTCATTGGCATGGAGACACTTGCGTACAATCACGGTATGCAAAGCAGCAGAAGTCTGAATTCATAATTGGACGTTCCAAAATGTAATTATGAAAGATGAAATGCTCCTTTCAATGAGAAGGCCGTAAATAGAATAATTAATTTTGTGTTTGCTTGAACAATTCTGTATTATGGACCTTACACTGGAACTGAAATTAATTAAGTGCACCAGGATTTATGGAGGAGGTGAAGAGAGAGGGAAAAAAAGAATTAATCTGAAGTAAAAGATAGATGACTTTGTGAGTGTAATGATGCGTTAGTCTGGGGTATTCTTTAACAAATTTAGCAGGCATGTTCTGGGTACAAACAGCACTCACTGACAGAATTATCTCAACTAATGCAGCTGCTGGACTCTGAGCAAATTGAGATTGCAGATGAGTACTTTAGATTTAGAGCTATTAACCCTCCATGTGCTGGCGGCTGTGCTTCTGTTGGCATGGTGGGAAGGATGTGGGTGTTTGCCCTGCGCTGAGGTCTGCAGGACAGGGCTGGGCAGCAGCTCCTGGTGCTCATACACGCACACGCAGGCACACACGTGCACTCACTTGCCCCACGCAGTGCTCGAGTGCAATGTAGCTGGTCTCTGCCTGAAGCCTCCCGACACGGGTGGCAGTTCTGGGGGGAAGAGCAGAGGAGAGGCAGGGCGCTCACAAGAAAGGGAAAGGAGGTGAAAGGGAAGCAGGGTTCAGGGTAACATCGTTCAGTGGACCCGAGTCCAATCTGAGAAAGAAGGGATGGTAGCTATTGCCAGCTGAGAATTTTAAAGCAAACGAAGTCAAAGCGAGTGCTTGAGAGAATAACTCTAAACCAAGCTGCTCAGCTGGGAGGAACTATTCCTGATTCTCATATGAAAATACAGTGTTATCCCTTTTCCTCTGTGGAAATCACACGATAGAAACCCAGGTGTAAAAACCTCCTCCCAGGCTTCATTCAAGGCTAAAGCATTTTCCAGTCCTGAATGAATTAGGGATTTCAGATTTACCAGCCTGGCAGAGACCCCTGAAGCACCCAGGGCAGTGAGTGCTTCCCACATCCGGAACAAGTCACTCAGAAGACATTTCCAGTCCCATAAACGTTATGCCTTACTGGTATAATTTTTGAATAAAATAATGTAATTTGCTATAGATCCACGAATAATCAATGTGCTGCTTCCCCTGCTAAGAGTCGTTCAGAAGCAGCACTTCCTAAAGCGCTGGCTCCGGCCGTGCAGTATCACCACGCCATGCAGGGACACTGTGGTGTTTAACACGTTATGTCTTTGGAGTGTCAGCTTTCCCTGCCCAAGAGCTGTCTGCTGAGAGACACCCGGCAGCTGGAACCAACCCCCTGTGAATTTTTTGAGACTCTAGGAAGTGACTGATTAGGATGTGTTGGTGCAGCCCTGGAACAGACAAAGAAGTCACTAGTATGGAAGAGAGGTTCCCTTATCCCTGATTTATCCTCTCCTCCTCCTCTGCTGGGATTTCTTTGCTCAGGAAAAACTTCCTCAGTTCTTATTTCACTCTGCTGTGGGATTATGGCAGTGGTGGACTGAGACACCCCCCCCCCCCAGTGCTCATGGGCATCTGCTGCCAGTCCAATTAAACACAAATTTCATCATGGGAATCTTCTTGCAGAAAGCACAGTGGAAAGCTGTGCTTGGTGAAGTCCCTGGGATGTGGAAGGTGTGAAATCCATAGGTCTATAACCCTCGGCCAAGACCTGAGGAATCTCACAGCCAAGGCACATGGCAGGTTGTGAGCCTGAAACATATCCCTGCTGTCAGATGAAGCTGTTCCCAAGCCTCAGCATGGTTGAGGAGACACCACAGCGCTGCGGTAGCTGTATCCCAAAAACTAAAGCAGCAGAGTGCAGGAATAAGAGCCTCTTTCCCCAAGGAGTGAAGAGCTAGGGTTGCACAGTACCAGCTTGCTGCTACATAGAAAGCATCCACAGGCACTCAGAGATAGAAGCTGCTTGTATGATGGTTAGCCAACAACATACATTGATCTCTGGGAAGAAGAGTGCAGTTGTGGACAAGGCATATTTGCTTACTGATATTTATTCTCATTTTCTACAAGAAAATGCTAAATATGAACTACGGTTACTCTGCTTTAAATTGCAACAAGAGCTGCATTTTCCACTTGCTTGGTTATAGCTCTTTAAGTGATACATTATATTGTTTGCCAGAATACTTCTACAAAGTCTTTGCTTCATTTAACTTGTAGAACAATTCAGCCAGATTGGTCTATAAAAGGTGTACTTAAAATCAGGATTACCCTGGGACTCAAAAGTGCTGGGTGCTAAAATGCAGCCTCTCATTTCCCATGGCCTTCTGAGCATTTGAACATATTTATACCTTCTGCATTGCAGCAAACTTAATCAGGAGGACAGGCTTGCTAACATCTGTGCATTCCATTCACTTCTGGAGTCGTCTCAATCTCTTCTGAAACCTGATTCTGGCTGTCAGGATGCATAGCTCTCTATGCTGGGTATTATTCGGACATTTAGACATCTGTCATCAGGAAGTGTGATAGATGGGTTTATTAACCCACAAAGGCAAAGACTGTGACAGCGAAGGACTCATGCAGGGAGAAAATATTCTGCAAACCTTACAAGTATGCTCGATGCTTTTCCCAGCCTGTGGTTGCAGCAGGAAGTGAGAGACGTGTTACACATCAGCTCAAGATAGACATGTTGTCCCCCCCACTAGCTTGGACCAAAACAAGTAAATCAAGTCACATAGGTGATATGTCATCCCCAACAGAAGAAGAGACTTTTCATGATGAACTGATGTCCCATAACACAAACTCATGCCAGCAAGAGGTTTTTTTGCAGCAAACTGGCTAGAAGTGCAGACTGTGCTTTACAAAGAAGTTTAAGGGAAGTGGAAACCGGTTTTAACAAAAATCCTCACAAAGATTTCATTTAAATTGTTTAAATTCACCAAGTAGTCACAGCTGCTGGTTGGGTTTTTTTTTCTCCTGTTCTAATTCTCCTTCCAACCTCCCATCTAGCTGTCGCCTGTGCCCAGGACTTTTGGACCAACAGATGCTTAAGGCAGACTCTAGAGCCAAACTGGAAATTTTGGGATGCTTAGTTTTGGGATTTGGTTTGTCTCCATATGTAGTCTTAGGGACAATCATTTCTGTCATGCAGCCTTGCAGAAAAAAGTCAAATGCAGTTATTTGTCACTGTTTCTCCATTTCCCATGAGTCTGGGGTTCCTGTGCTGAGTGTCACAGGGAATTAAGACCAGATACAGAGACAGGAACACATCCTCCACTGCCTCTTTTCCAATGAGCCTGTTGCTGTAACAGCCAGTGGCTCACAGCTGGGGAGGGATGTGGCTCCTGCAGTCACAAACAAGAAGATGAGGAATACACAGACTTTGAGCAGGGCTCCCACATGGAGCCAGGCAGAGGGACCTGAGCAGCCTGTCCTGAGAGTCCCTGCAGTTGGCCTGTGGTGTCTCTCAGGCAGACGAGGAGGTGGTGCTGGTGTGGTTAGCACAGAATTTGGGCAATTATAGCTTATCCGACCTCTTTTCAACCAGATTTCCTTTGTGATCCAGAGAAAATCTTCCCAACTCAGTCCTCAGAAGGGCCCAAGTGCTCAGTTAGCCTCGGCAACTTCACAGGTAGCATTGCTAGCCACATGGTTCAAGGTAGGTGCATTCACAGAGCTCTAGGGCAGGTCTGAGGTCTGGGCAGTCTCATTTTTCCCTCTCCTTGCTGTCCCCTTGTTTAAATGGAGTGCTTTTTGTAGGCAATGTGGCTCCCCCCCCACACACCCTCCAAGCACACACTCAAGCTCTGCAAACATGGCAGTATACACGTATGTGTTAAGCAGGCACATATCTGATACATATATAAGTTCATAGACCCACATACCATGATGCTGGTAAACTTTATGATCCTAAGGCCACTAGAAAGATGAGTCAGATAAAATCAGTTGTTTCTTTTTATTTATAAAGTGGAGTGATTGCACTCCATGTTTGTCTTTGCCACATGGGAAAAGCTGAATTTGGAGCTTTAGATTTGTAGGTTTGGGCTTGTTAAATATATTGCAAACATTTCAGGAGAATCTGTCTTGTTAAGTCCCATGACACTATTGCAGGCTGTGAGAGATGGATATATAGTGATTTCCTTTAAGCCTTAATTTCTGGAAACAAATGACTGCCTAGAAACTTCAACTTCCAATATGAAAAGAGAGAAAAAGAGGTTGATAAAATTCCTGTGTAGGGGAAATTTGAAAATCTAATTTAAATAGAAGCAGCAGTCCTGCAAACCAGACAGGATTTAAAAGTTTATATGGAGCAACAAGCAAGCAAATGTGTAAGAAAGCCTTGAGCTGATTTTTGTCCTCTCTCTTTGGCAAGGATGCCAAGCACAGCCTGCAGAAAATAACGTTTTATCTCATGCAGAATTACAAGGAAACACCCTGTCAATAAAAGCAGAAAAAGGCAAATCTCCCTAATCACTGTAACAGGATAATTCAAACTAATAACACAACCTGCAGTTTTGCAGTTTGATACTATTAGAAGGAATGGGAAAAAAAACCCAAACCCTCACCAATCCCCATGACACTGATTCATCAAATAAATTAACTGTGTTCATCAGTTAACTCCCACTGGTCAAATAGGGTTAAAATTCTTGGAACTAATTCACATTGCTAATTTCACAAAGGGGGGAAAAAAAAGCACACTGGGATAGCAGCAGCCAAATATGCTATTTTGCCATAACTGACTGAACCTTGGGGGCTGGCATTTTATTCTTGCAATATTTCTTTTAATAAAAAAGTGCCTGATTAAAATACCCTTTTAGAAAACATTAATTCAGGAGCTAAAAAAAAAAAAAATTCAAATGAACTCAAATAGATTTTCTCTGGTACGTTAGCATTGCATTTAGGATAATGGATAGGGAGAAGGATGGATTCTGTAGGTATAAATCAATAGGCGAGGGGGTTGATGAAACTGCAACCTGTGAGAGTGAAGCCCTGGTGGTTTGTGATATCATCAGGAGCCCAAGATTAATTCGTTTGACAGGCCAGACTCCTGCATTCATTATTTTAACAACATGCACACAGAACCAGGATACACATGTTAACCAGTCAGCCAATGTATATTCACTCAGAGCCCCTACAAGCACCTGGTTAAAGTAAAAATCCCAGCTAACTTGTTGGGAGGAAACATGAATACATTATCCCTTTTGTTGTTGTGAGAAAACTGATCAAGAAATGGGGGTTATGGAGAGAGGGAAACAAAAGTGGCAGTTTTGGATTAGCCAAAGCTGCTGGTCATGCTGGCTGGCCACACACCAGTCAAGGACCTGGTTCTGCCACTCTTGCAAGGCTGAGTGCTACCTTCCTGAAGACACATTAATGATTTAATTATGCTTTCTAGGGGAATCTGATGTGTGGCAGCATGGATAGATGAACAACATTCTGCTCCCTATACACTTTTTTTGCTGGTTTCTGCCTTCAGTCTTTCTTTGGTTGAAGATAAAAGTTTCTAGAGGAGAAACTTTATGGTTTGCAAGAAAAAGGAATCAGCATAAGTCAATCAGGTGCCAGAAACCCCAAATAAACTTACACACTTTCCATTTTCTATGCAGATATCTCACTGCCCATTTTTCTTGTGGCCTCATGACCAAACCCTGGCCACCTCATGCTCCATCTAAGGGCCTCTGAAACCAGTGAAAGGGCAATTTTAATGGCAATTGGATCAGATCCTCATTCCGAGGTATAGCCCCATTAATTTCAAATGGCCTGTTTATGTGATTAAATTTGGCCCAGTTTGGCCCCAACGCTGGGAAAAGGCAGCAATCCCTGTTATGTTCTGACGTAGGGTCTGTCCTGTCCAGCTGGAGTTGAGTGTACATCATTACTCAGGGAAATTTGGATTTGGACAATTCTTCACTGATAAACAACATATTGCCATAATTAGCCAGTGTGGACTGGGAATCCTGGAAATGGAGTCTATCCCATCTGTCAATTTAGGAACACGTTATTTAATTCACACACTGCAGTGCATTGAGCAACCCGTGAAGGGTCCCCCACCCCAGGCTGGAGCAGGGCTTCAGACAATAATTTGGACACTCTCCTTTTTCCTCTTGGACTCCATGTCCAGGTTGAAAGTGAACACCTGTGGTTGGAAGAGGCCACACATGGTTCCTGCTCGAGCACAGCCAAGCTATTTTTCACAGCTAAGACCTGAGATTCCCCATTTTCCAGGAGAAAACTCTTTCCAGAGGGGAGACTTGGCACAAGCAGCACCAAGAGAGGGAACAGTAGGACCCAAATGATTGTACTTAAGTGGCAGACTCAACACGCAAGACCCTGTGGTGTATGTGTGTTCTGAGGGTCCTGACCCACAGGGTGAGAGAAGCCAACCAAAGCAGACTGTAGCGTGGAGCCCAAGATGAACATCTAAAATCTGCTCCTAAGAGTGCAGTTGGCTTTGTGTGCAAATTACCTCCAGAGCCACGAAACAGCCATCAGAAATGCACGGTGTGGTTGTTTTAATATAAATATGCACTATTAGATTTCCACCCTGATTCACCAGCATCAACAAGCATCACGTTTTGCCTCCTGTTCTTCAGCCCAGATTCTTCTTCAGCTATCAGACTTGCCTTTCATCATCCTGCCTGTCTTCTAATCAAAGCAAGCCACTCTAACTTTTATATGAAACTAATTTTCATATTGTCCACACATACATACAGTTAAGAAATTACAGTGACAGTGATAAAAAATGTTAATTTTTCTTTCCAGATGCTTGTAAAACAGCCTTAACATATGTCCGCTGTTTAATTAACAGAGCGGCAGCATGGTGGAGAGAAGCCAAACTAATAATTTAAAGAAGCATTCTCCCCCCTTGATTTGAATCCCAAAACACATCCATCATGCACATTTCTGAAACTGCAAAAGATTTAATTTTCTGAACTTTCAGCAAACATCATAAAACAAGTCAAAGAGAAACCTGGAGTCAGGAGCCTTTGAAAGAGTTCAGCTTCAGAACTTGCTCAAGAAATTCATTTCATTAAGTGACTAAAAACCCCAGCACTTTTTTTTTTTTTCTAAATTAGCTTTTATTGTCATCTCCTGGGTGGCCAAAAGGTGCCATTGTGCTGCTCAGGTTCTAGTTCAGAGCTGCCTCCTTGCTCAGATTGATGAGGGTGTAATTCCTTCCTGCAAACAGAGCCAAGACGAAGCCAGTCATCTCTCACACTCCCAGCCCCTTTCCCTGTAATATTTGTGCACTGCAAAATTTCTGGTGTATCCGTCTTTACTTCCAGGAGGGACAGATGTGCTGTTATCCCAGCTTATAGGTGGGGGACTGAGACACAGGGGAAGAGTTTAAATCTCATGTTCAGCACAAGCATTTTACCTAACTCTGTTACTGAAATCCAGTTGTCTACATGTCACTGAAGCCAAACGACAGAGGGGGAGAAATGAGGATGCTGAAGACCTTGGTGCAAGCTGAAGGTCTCACTTCTGCAGCCTGGAGCATATGGAGGCAAGAGGCAACAGCCTGGCATATAGCTGATGTCCCACGCTCTGCAGCATTGAGGGCTTGAGCCTGAGGTGGAGCCTGGCTCACTGCTTAGATGGGGATCAAATGCTGGTCTCTGAGCTCATGTATGCTCACAGCCCTCCTCTTTGGCCCCTAGCATAGACAAGGCCAGAGGGACAAGGTGAACTTAAAGCTATCCCTTGCAAAATTAGCACAGAGATCATGTCTCTGAAGCCAAAGTGAACTTTGCAGCAGGGGACCTGCTCTGCCTCGGAAAGCACATCGAGATCTTCATCACCTCATTGCACTTCGCATGTCTGGGATGATTCTAGGATATTTAGAGGTGCAAAAAGCTCTCTTGACCATGTGCAATAGCTGTCAGCAAGCAATAACTTGTATGTAGAAGGCATCAAACCCCACAAGGAGATTACTCTCAGAACCATGAGGGAGGAGGAGATACCACCACAGCCATTAACCCCTTCTCAGGTAACCAGACAGGCAGAAAGTCAGCACCGCCCACCTCTTACAGCCAGAAATGATGCTCTTGGCCCCCATCCTCTGCAAAACTAATGCCTCCTCCTTGGGGACCAATATGCCTGGGGAAAGGAGTTTGTGTTTTATCAACCTGATGGAGGAGCCTCTGCTCCCACGTGGTGTAAAAGATAAAGCAGCACGGTGCCGACTGGGGAAATACACCCTTTCCTCTGTGAAAAGGAAGAGATTTGTCAAAGGTGATGCTGTATTTTATTACTGTATTAAATAGAAGAGCACATTAAAAGGCTTCTGTTAAACATTAACCAGGAAGAGGAAAGACGGGGACAGAGCACTTTCCTTCTACACCTCTTGTAGGGAATACCTGGTCATAAAGCAACGCAGAAATTAATCTGCTGATAGATTGGAGACTGGGAGTGTTAATTGACCCTTTGATCTCCCAGTTGTTATTTTGAGTCTTGCAGGGAGGGATATTAATGAATGTGAAGGTATTAAATGAATTCCTCTCTTGCTGTGGCAGCATTTGGCTCCCAGCAGAGAGCATCTCTTTGGGCTGGCCGTGCTCTGGCTGGCCTTCTCAAAGGACAAAGGCATGGAGATAGATAGGTGTTACAGCACGCACACGACAGGCAGGATGAGAGCACCTGTCTGGGGTTACCAGGCAGTCTTCATGTTCTACATGGCTAAAAGGTGTTGAAAAATCCCCAGTGTGAAATAGAGAATGTTTCATAAGCTCTCGGATCAGTGTCACTGCTAATCCCAGCACAGCTCAAAGCAAGTAGAGCTGTTTATCTCCTTTCTCCCTTCAGAGTCCAACAGGAGGTTGGTACAAACAGAGCTAGGGAGGTCTCTGCAGGCACCAGGATGTCTCCCCAGGTACCAGTCATCCCTGCCACACCTCTGCAGCCTTCGAGGGTGTTACACCAGGAGTCCATTTGCCCTCTTGTTTCCAACACAGAACCTCAGCATGTTCTATCCAGAAGTTCCTCTCCAAAATTGTAAAACCACAGGGCCATGGACAAGGTCATCACCTAGCAGCAAGGACTGAATTGCTAGACCCATGCAAAAGTCTGAGCCAGGCTTGTTCATGTCAATGCCCCACGTGTTACCAGATCTGTGATCAGACAGAATTTCTCCAAGGCATGCAGAGAGTGGGAGGACCATCTTGGATGAAGTTTCTTCAGCTAAAAGCCAAAGAAAGACATTTGGGAAAAAATCACAGGCAATGAGTCAGTTAATATAGCAGGGACTTTCTCCAGAAACCTGGCCAGCTCTTTCCATTAAAGAGCTAGTCTTTGGCTAGCTCTCCAAAGGAGGCTCAGGGACTGTGTACATTAAAAATGCTATCACCATTATGGTCTGTTCACTAAAGGTACAAGAGCATGACAAATATATGTAATTTGCAAATTGGCTGGTCTTTTGCAATAATTTAGAGACACTAGTTAGAGGCAATAGAAATCTAACAATTACTGATGTTTAAGGTTTGCATTGTTGCTCTGTGAATATTTCATGCATAAATGAACTTCCCCTGGACCAACTGCTGTTTCTGATGAGGCGCTCTGAGGCTTTATTGCCAAATACACAGCAGGGCTCCCCCAATGAGCCACATAACGGATGATGCATCGCCTTTGCAGCTTAAATAATGCAGGGTATCTGCATTTTATAGAGTGGTGGTACACTTTATTTACATATCAACTGAGTGGCCAGACTGAATATGAAGAAATATGTGAAGGAAAGGATATGGCACTTTTAATATTTCATATTAGCCAGCACCCTGCAGGAAAAGCCCAAGGCAGGGTGAGGTGGGAGCTGAACTGCCCGATTTCTGTGTGTGCATGTGTCTCTCTGACAACACCTCTTGCAAACCTGATGAAATGTATGCCTTTTCACACTCTTGCAAACTTCTTCAGCACCACTGAAAACAAAAGGCAAAATCTGCCAATCAGAGATTGACTTTCCAAGTGCGATTTGTTTGGGAAGAGAATCAAATCCAGGCTTAAAACCTCATCCTGTTCCTTCCTGAGGCTGCTGGGAGATGTAGTCCTGCTCTCTATCACTCTGAAGGGAGCCGTGGAGGATTTCTGCTCATAGGGAGGCCACCCACAAAGCCTCATCAGCCTGCTAGGGCTGCGAGGAGGCCCAGACCTCACGGAAAAAGCATCTTCCAAAATGCAGAACTATTGCAAGAGCTGATGATTCCTGCTGCATGAACCAGTCTGGGTTGATGGAAGGGGAAAACAATATATGAGAAAGCAAGAGCTAGTTCTTCCCTACAAAAAATGGGGCTCGCACATCATTGCCTGTGTGGGTCTGGATCTCAGGGTACAGATCCTTTTTCTGCAGTGGGACTTCACCCACCCGTAAAATCCTCCTTCCTCATTCATTAAAGCAGCTCGGGTCTCAGCCTGGCATATCCATGTGCTGGTCCAAACCCAGGACTAGTGCCTGTCATTATTGTCCCCCTGTAGCAAAGAGTTGCAGCCACCTGACAAGGCACAGATATACTTCCTTTAAAATTGTTTAAAGCAACAATTTGCTCCCTCCATAGAGAGAATCTCCCAGCAGAGCACCGGCACCCATTCTTCACCTGCCTTTTTTGCAGGGCCGGTGGGGATGTGCCCGCCAGCACCGTGCCACAGCCTCCTACTCTGTCCAGCATCTGTGTGAGAGCGGGCAGCCTCTCCCTCACATTATGCCTCATTCAAAGAAGAACTGATGTGTGCCAGTCCTTTTTTGTACAAACCTATTAAAATTCCAATGCAAATGACCGGATTCATAATCTGAGCTTCATTGAGAAACACAGTTTCCTGCTTTCTCCAGTAATGAAATTATTGGTTGTGCAGATGCTCCATTTCTAAGCTAATTCAATCTCTGACTTGTTTTTTTAAGGCTGTATGTGTGAGGGCAGGGGTGTGCGGATGTGCAGGTTGATGTGTGCTTGCACACAGGCAAACACATCTGCACAGCATGTTTCCCAGGCACACAGATCTGTAGGCTATTTAGTTAGATAGCCAATTATAATTATAAATGCAGTGGGAATAGGAGCCGTGGTATATTCTATAGACACGATTAAAAATAAACTGGGAAAGCTAAAAGCAGCTTAGTCGCCAGAAACTAATACACTACAGGAGCAAGTTGTGGAAATGCCTGATTATTCTCTTTTGCTCACTCCATCCCTGGGGGATCTTCCTGAACTGTTACTTTAACTGCTCAACTTGCCTTTTCCACTGTGATAGTCAGCAGATGAAGCCCTTCACATTTAAGTGTAATAGTGCCAGAGAGACCAACTGCTCCTCAGAGTTACGACCTATAAATGTCGCTTCTGTGTCAGAATGAGAATGTGCCACTGAAGATGCTGAAGTCTGCAGAGGGTTTGCTTGACAATTCATGCAGGCCATTAAACTTACTCCTCCCCTCGTCCCCCCAGCATTGTGTACGCTGGGATTTCTTGCTTGCTTTCACAGCTTTCTGAGCAGTTCTTCCAAAGCTGGCAATAACTGAGCAATTTATCCGTGGGACAGAGTGTATGGCACAGCATTTGTTCAAGTTGCTCTTCTTTTCACCTGTCATGGCAAATAAGAGCTTCAGGACAGACTGTCTATACTTCCCTGCACCAGGTGTGGGTATCTTGCCCAGAGCAGGGGGAAATGGAGACGGACATCGGGCAATGCCAAGATGGGACAGGGAGTCCTGGGAGGTGGGTATAAATCAGACCCTGGTCCCAGATGATTGCCAGCCATGAGCTGTACAGCTCATTCCCTTTCCACAGAAACCTGCACAACTTCTCCAACCCCGCTCACCCTTTACTGGAAGAAGAAAGAGCAGCTTACGTTGCTCCACAGCACCCAGATGTTCTGGACAACTGAACAACCATGTTAGAGTCATTTCAGTCTACCTTGGTCATGAAGACACAATTACTTCTCAGCCCAAAGGGTAAAGCAAGAAGAATAACAATAGTTGAGCACAGGGTTTTTTTCTTGGCTCAAAAACTGGCCCTAGCTGAAAGCTCACTTCACCACCACCAGAATCACGTCAGAAGAAATGCAGGCATCTACACCACATTAACATCTAGCTCAGCATCCATGTTTATTCAGGTGGAGATAACTAATATTTACTTATTCCATTTATCTCTTAGACGCAGACAACTTGCTCACAAGGAGAACCCAGGAGCCCTGGGAAGTTCTGGTCCCCAAAGCAGGTGCAGATACACCATGATGCGCTCAGGCAGTGCAGGAGTGATGTAGGGTATGGACAACACAGTGCCCACAGTGCCACACACCCACTGGTGTTCCTGACCCTTTTCTTTCTGAGAAGGGGACCTTGGGAAGGGCAGAAAAGCATGGCTCTGGGAGGAAAGATGATGCAGAAAAACCCAGGACTTGATGCCATATGGCAGGGCAGAAAGGGAAACCCATGGGTAGCAGAGGGGATGAGACTGGGGTGAGAAATGAACCCTGGCTGCAGGGCAGACCCACACAGGGCTGTGCAGAAGAGGCTGGACCATATAGTTGGTGCAGCTGGAGAAGCATGACTGGAGGCAGATCATACAGTCAGCTGCTCTGTGGACAGGAAAAGGATAGGATGAAGGAGTGCTGTGAGACCAATGAACAGGGCTAACTCTGCTCACAGTGTTACTATGCTTCACATTGATTTGAAATCTGGAGGAGCAAACGTGGTATCACAGCCTGTGGAAAGACAGATGTACCATCCAAGCACTTCTCATCTAATGCCCCACTCCCACCTCCATCCTGTCCCAGGGTGTCCTGTGACTCCCACAGCCTTTCTCACAGCACCTCTCCCCCTTCCCTGTCACCCCAGGCCAGCATCACCCTGTCCCCACTCCATCCCCTCCGCAGTGGCTGGGGCTGAAGGTCCCACCAGTGCCCACGGGTGAGGCAGCAGCTGATTTGGCGGCCACTTGACCAGAGATGCTGGTTGAAGCGGGACTGAGATGGGGAGGGGGAAGAGCTGAGGATCCTTTTGAGACTGCCACCTGGGACCGGCGGCACTTCTACTAATGCACAGTGAACAGCTAAATCATACATTATTGATTTGTCAGACGTATTTGCATATAAATAAGCATGATCATTCATACAAACCTTAATGTTGTTGTTCTCCCTTTAGTGTTGTGATCACAGATGAATGACTCTAGTTAGACACAATTCAGGAAAGCTTGTACCACTGCAGCAAAGTAAGCTGCTGATTTAAAACTACATTTATTGGAGCATGTAAGTGTGACAGTCTATTGGTGAATTTGGGGATAATTAGTCTAAAAGACAAGATAAATGAATCCTGAAAGTGGTATTGTGATGAAGAAATGATCCCTCCATGCTAGTAAAGCTTTGATGCCAGAAATATTGTAAATGATAATTAACTGGGAAACACAGAGGAATTATATTTCAATTGTGTTTTCAAAAGGACTTAGAATTTTACAGACAAATTGATTGGGTTCTCCCCTCCCCCAGCCCTGTGATTATGAAAGATTGTCTAATTTACAACATGAACTATGAAGCATATGACAAATCGCTGGCTTGCCTTTATGCATCTTGTTTGTACGTTTCTCCCTGGTAGATATCTGCTTATTGTTTTTAAGCAAACCAAGACATGTATTTTTCAATTAGTCTTTCCCTAGGCCTAATCTAGACAGATCTGCAGGCCAGCACAACACACTGACCCATGAAAATTATATCTGCTGTATTAATTCATTAAGCATTGCAGGATCAAGCTGTAAGATCTCACTCCCTGATAGCATCAGCAGCGTGAGCCGGGTTAGTCTGCATCCCTCCCCTGAAAAGAAAATATTATAGATTGTGCAATGCAGGGGAAACATTGCTTGCTAACACTTCATTTTAATTGTCCTAAATTAGAGCTGAAGACTTACAGAACTGTGTGTGACAGCCAATGAATACCAAATGAATTCATTAGGATCAACGCCGTTACAATGAATAACTAACGAATCTATAACAATGTCTATATCTTTTGTGCCTCGGCTGTCGGCTGCAGCGGGGAACCCTGGAGGGAACTATCCTGACCCTCGACTGGCCGGGGCCAGCACGCTTTTGCCCTGTGCCTGCCTCTAATTGCAGCTCTAGGTGATGCTGGGTGTCACCTGGACTGTTCAGGGATAAGGGAATGGGCTGGGCGGGTGGAGAAGAGGATCAAAGGGGGCATCGCAGGTGAACTGCAGAAGCAGGGCACAGTCACGAGCCACTGAGCTGCCTGGATTCCATGGAACCAGCAATGCAGCTCGAGCCACCTCCTGCCACTCATTCCCATCTCCGGAGGTGTGGGGCCATGAAACGGACTAAAAAGCACCCGCAGCACCCATAACTGGTGATTCAAGCTCAGCAGGGGCACCCTGAGCCATCCCAGAGGCTGCAAGCATCCCCTAACGTTTTGGACTGCTGAGGTCTTCCATCTGGGCTCTGGACAGGCACTCCCTGGTGAACCCAAAGAGGGGTTATTGAAGGAGGGAAAAAGGAGAGAAGCAGCTTGGCTTGCACAGAGTTTGCACCGCATGTTCCAAGCCACCCATAAATTCACATAAGGTCTCAGGTTTATGGCATTTTTTATTTTTATTATTTTTCCTCTAAAAGGGATGCCCAACTGCCTGGGGATCTTGTCCCAACATGTGGCAGCAGGGTGCCTCATCTGCCACCCTGTGCCCATGCAGCCTTAGCAGTGTATATAATAAAACCTAGCAGGAAACTGCTGCCTCTAGCTTTCTGCCCCACTTCCTAAATAACAGCTATGGTCCCCAGAAGGGAACGCCTTCCTGATGCTACTTTCAACATACCTTCACCAGCATGTTTCACTGGCCTGGCAGAATTTGCACTGAAGCTGCAGACTCTGGGAGACAAGTCTCTGCTTCAGAGCAGAGCAGGATAGACACCATGGGCAACTGCCTCTTACCATCATTGCAGCAAAGCTTTCTGAGCCAGCACATCCTGGGCAATGTTTCCAAGTAATTTTGTGGTCTTGGAACAAAAATCCTGGGTTTAATATGAAAAAATTGTCCAGCTTTCTAAGGAAGATGCTATGGGAACCCTGATGAAGGAGTACCAGGAAGGAGACAGGGACAGCCAGGAAAATAGAGGGACAAGGGGTAATTTTCTCTAAAATCTGGGTTGCAGGAGCAGGGCCACTGCCCTTGCTGATGTGCTTTTGGGAAGCAGAGCTGGTCCTGAAAAAAGAAAGTAAAAGCCAGACATGTGCAGAGAGGCTCTGTGGTGCACAGCCTCCGCCTCCGTTCAGGCTGTTTGCAAACTCTCTATGCTTATCATCATGTAATTGAAATAATGCATATTGACAGAGACTTGAAAACAACTGCTCAATTTTCCTCAAAATTCAATTAAACTTCGTTTATTCTGGGGATCGATCCAATTAAAAGGGGGAAATTTCAGATGGTCCGAGCCTTACAATCCATCTTAACACACTGTGTCTATCACCGTGATGTAATAATTCCCCCAATCAATGCTTTAAAAGCATTTAGCAGTCTTGATAATGAACTTTTGTCAAAATAGCCTTACAAAGCAATAAATGAGAGCAGATTAATATGTAGTCATAAAGCTATGAATGGTTTAACGCTTTGAAAGGGTTGCTTCATAAATTAGACTTCCTTATTTATTTCTTTATCATAACCTCTCTCTGTGATACTATTGGGGTTTTGGTGGACAAGAAGAACCTGTGCTTCTGGGGTGACTTCCTTGCTCAGAGAGAAATGGATGGATACGAACCAAAGGATATATCCTGGCCCAGTTTTTTGTCATTACAGACAACACCCATGGCCACCGTGGTCAAAAGCAGAGTAGCTGTAACTAACCTTGTTGTCATTGCACTGACTTTCAGATCTCAGGCAAAAGGATACAGAGCTCCAGAGAAGCTGAGTCCCACCACCAAAGGGGTTCAGTGCCTTAGGACCACCATAACTGCATGAAAGTCATTTCACAACCGCTGGGGATTGGGGAACATGCCCCGTTCCAACACTGCAAGGAGGGTTACACCATGGCTGTCACCGTGACATTTCTTTAGGTAATGCCCAGTTTAAATGTTTGCTTTCCCTGATGCTGATTTAAGATACTAAATCTCCTTCTTAATATCACTGTGGCTCCAGGCTGAGCCCAGCATCTCCTGTCCTGCTCCACAACACCCGTGGATACCGTTCGTACCTGCTCAAGGATAGAATTGGCTCTTGAATCATTTTCTGGTTCTCAAATATAACCCAGGTTAGAAGTGGTACCCATCTCCCCAAACCCACTCTCAGTGTGTTTTGCACAACAAGGAGATTTTCTAAATGCCTGATATTCACTAGAAGAGTCAAAATTAGCAAAGACCCAGGTCAGAATGAGGCAGCTGAGAGGTCACATTACTGCTCAAGATGGGAGCAGGGAAAATGCTTCTGCTGCAAAGGAGGTCATGAACTGCTTGTCCAGAAATGCAGATTTCCATTTTAATATTAATTTTAAGTGCTCTGACTAACAACCCCACTACAGGAGATGGGCAGGTGGTTTCAAATAATCTCTTTTATTCTTCCCAAGTGCCACAGAGATGCTGGCAGCATGTGTGGCTTTGGAGGGTGACAGCTCACAGGAGACAGGCAGAGACCAGCTTTGCCCATTCCTCCTCGGGCTCTTTTAGCAGGTCATTAATGTGCCAGGTGAGCTGACAGCCTGGGAAGGGAACCCACATGTTACAGACTTTCACTACTCCCTGTAGCTGTGCTGAGGGTTTCCCACCCTGGGGTTTGGTATCCCTCTGCAGTTACAAATGCTGGGAGCTTCAAGCAGACAGTGAGGAGGCCAGGTCCCCAGGATCTTTGCCAAATATTTTGAGCATCCCACAGGTGGGAGGCTTCAAATCTGTGTATCTAAGAGAAAGTGATCTACTTCTCAAGGATGCTGTGGCCTTTCTGATCTCTGTTCTGTGGGGGGAGCTTTGCACTCACTGTGCAAAGGCACCCTATCTCCCAGGAAAAGGCACCCATCTCCACAGTGGATCACAGCAGCCCTCAAACAGCTTGGAGCAGCAGCCCAATATTTTTGAAGACACCAAATGGAGGGAGAAGAGAAAAAACAAAGCGCTGAGTGAGAGCTGCAGAGAGAGTGGAGCCTGCATCCATCCCTCTGATGCTGTCAGTCAAAGCGGCTTCATACCATTACCTTAATCCCTGGGACTTGATAGCTCCAGCAAACTGGATGTACACCGAATCTATACGATGCAGACTTACAGACATTTTGCCAGGGCTCAATAAACATAAAGCACACCAGTGCCACGTGAAAGATGTTAGATGTGAAAAACCTTTTGGCTCAGCAGAGATGGCTGTAAGTGGCAGCATTCCCTCCCTGCGAACTTTAAGTGGAAACATTTCATTTGCATACGATATTAATTGCAGGAGAAAAAGGCGTGCTCCTCACCACCTCATCCTCACGGTCTTTTATGTGATGTTTTCCTGTGAGGGTAAGGGAACTGGGATGAGCAGTGTAGCTGCAGCATGTTCCCCTCCCTCAGCAATACACAAAGGAGGTGACCCGCTCAGATTGTTGCTTTCTGAAATGATACGATGCTAATTGCATCCAGTGCCCTGCTTTTTGACTCCCTTTAGACAGCAGCTTTTTCTACTACATCAGAAGAACGTAAGCCTTTCCCTCAGCATGACCTGGAGTCACATCAACACTTCCCAGAGCAACTCCTGGGTACATGCCCAAAATTAATGTGGGGGAATTATAAAACCAGGCAAGACCATGGGGCAGGTACACGGCCTGTTGACCTGGATGGATCCCAAAAAAGACCTGCTGTGCCCTTGCTATGTACAGGGTTGACCTTAATGAGTTATTTTACGTTATTTCTGACCACTCAGATCTATTGCTAGGCCCTTCATGGATCAAAAAACACGGAGATAAATGTCTCCCAGGTTTATCCTGCCCAGTGAGGCAGACACTTTGCCCCTCAGACTTCTTTTCTCCACAGCCTGGACATGCCCAACATTGTTTCCTCAAGACCTATTTCTCCTCAGGGACTTTCACCAGTCCATCTTCCATTTCCAGCTGACCATCGCTGAGGGATCCAGCCCAGTTTGGGCTCCAATGGACAGCAGCAAGTGAAGGACTGGGGCAGAGTTGCAGGGACCAGGGCTGCCTTGGGGCACACCAGCATCCTGCAGACCATTGGATGCTTCTGCATGGACTTCCCCCAGAGAAAGACTGGGCCCTTCCTTCCTTTGCCTCCAAGAGTTTCTGTTTCATGTTTTCATTTCCAGTGGCATGGTATTTTGGGGGTGGATAAGGGAGAACTAAAGTGTGTTTCAGGAGTAATCTATTCCTCAGCATTTGGTCCCTTTGCTGTTCCTTTGAAATAAAGGAATATTCAAGCAGATGAAAAGAAAAAAAAGTGATTAAAGAATCCTCCTAAATCCCAGATAAACACACATGAAAAAAATAATTCCAGGTGGAATCATTGCAGGTTAAAATTAAACTTATTTATTCTGAGTGTCACCAAAAAAAAATTAAAATACCTCTTCTCAATGCCCCTTCCTCTCCCCCAAGATAATTTTGATACTAAAGGTATTGCAGCAGCTTTAAGGGAATCACAGATCAAACATCATTTGGGAAATTTCAAAGGGCTGTTTCAACAGTATCACTTTCTACCATTCCCCACTCCACATCCCTTCTTTTTATATTTTGGTTCCTGATGAAGTTTCAGCTGCTCCTGAAGTCAGTCCTTGTGTTCTTGGCTATCAAAGAGCATTGCAACATCAACGTCAGAGTTAAACTAAAAAAAAAAAACCAAAAACCTCTAAAAAAAAAAAAGCATCCCTTTTCCTTTGGAGATCAGAAAGTCAAATAAAAAGGATGCTGATTTGTGGAATAAAGGGTGGGATTCCCTGCTGAGACGATAGGAATCTTCTGACTTAACTGAGTTAAGATTTGAATACATTGGGACCAGACAAGGGGAGAAAAAAAATCCATTAGTTTTGAGAAAAGCCTCACACAGTTTCAAAAGGAAATATGTTAATATAAATTTTTTTTTTAAAAAAAAGAAGAAAAAAAGATTTGTATGTGTGTTTCAGAGGGCAGGAGTTTAATACTATCAGCCAGAAGCAAAGAGAGAAATTAAATTACATGACTAGCACGAAGTCTTGTCTCCTACTGCCATGACATGGATAGGGAAACAAGAGAGTCCTCTAGCATCCCTGCTGGATCCAGGGCCATTGGGAAACCACACCGGCCACTGCAACCCACCATGGTCATGCCTGTGGCATTGCTTAGCCCCTCCATGGGGTAAAACTGGCAACCTGTCCTTGTTTTGGCTGGGGGTTTGCTTCCAAGTAGCCCCCTGGGCTGGTGCTTGGGTCCTGTTCCAGAGGTGCCCCACACTGAAAGGTCATGAGCCTCCCCCACCCCTGCCTCAGTTTCCCCTGCTCTGCAGTGAAACCAAAGGGCTGTTGGTGAGTGTGTGACAACTCACTGATAACCCTCTGAACCCAGCAGAGAGTGTAGTCCCTCTGAACACATCAACCTGATTTACACAGCCTGACACCAGAGTGCCCGTCCTTCAGCATCCCCATGGTGGTCAAGCCAGAAACCCAAGCTGCATTGACATGGTGGTTTATGAAGCAAAATCTGCTGATGCTCCAGCCACTTGTCCCTCTGGCATATCCCTGGTGAAGGCAATGCACTTGCTAAGTCCAAGGAGAGCTGACAAGTCTGCTCTGCATCACAGGATGCTGCTGCCATTGCCACCCAGGCAACTGGGCAGGAGACACACACACACACACCCCCACCAGCCTCTCCTGGCTGAAAAAAAAAGGGGCATTTTCCCACCCTGCAGCTCCCTGAGAGAGTGGGTCATAACATGCACTGCTTAGTCCCTGCAACTTGGAATGTCCCCTGCTCATCACCACCCTGGGAAAGACATGGCATCAGACCCATGCCCCTTCTTCCCCTCAGAGAGCTTTCCTGCTCCTCCGTGCCTGGGCAATGCTGAGGCACGTGTGAGGACTCACACAAAAATAATCATAGCAGCACGAGATGGCCCTTCGTAACGAGGCCCAGGGAAAAGCTGGTAGCTGGGGAGAAGCTTGGTCCAGCCATAGAGTGGCTGCAGGCTGTAACATCAGGGTTGTCAAAAAAGCAGCTCAGTATTAAATCCTTTTGATGGTTCTCCTGCTGAGAGAAGCGATGATATCTCATCATTAATGGAGTTGAATTAATATAAATTAGCCGAACAGCTCCTCGCTGTTTCCGTTCAGGCAGAGAAAAGGGGTTTATTGGGGAGGCAAAAGCAACGATCCCTTTCACCTCACATTCACTTCGCCATCCATAAAGATGCTGCTGACCTCGCAGTCTTATCTCCTCCTCCCCTCCCCTGGCAGGACCCAGGCGATGTAAAATAAAATGATTATGTGACATCCCGGGAATGCCGGGACTGTCCACAGCACAGACCTCTGGTGACCTTTACACAAGTGACAGGTGACCTCTCTAAATCAGCCCTGGGGAGGGCTGAGGTTGCCAGGAGGGCTGGAGCCTCCACGGGCCCTGCGGCAGCAGCGTCGCCAGCTCCAGGATTTTAACTTATGGGTAGATCAGGTTGGGCGACAAGGGACACCTCTCTGGAGTGCCAGGCTGGGCTCTGAGGGCTATTTCATCTCTTATTCCACCACGTCTCTTCCTCTTTCTTCCCTCAGAACGGTGAGTTTCATCCTTCCACCCCCATCACGCACCCTCAGGGACAGCACTGAGCGATTTCTGCAGCCCTGTCCAATTTACAAACTGGTTTTCCAGCCTGCAACAAGCACCAGAGAAACTGCTGTGAGCTGACTGCAAGCCAACTGCCAAACTCCTGGTAAAGAAAAGCTAAAGGAACACCAGCTCAGAGGTTTGAAGGCAGGCAGGGTTATTTCTTTATGGAGCAGGTGATAATTATATAAGAGCAAGCCTAACCCTTAAAGCATGTTTCAGCAAGTGCTCGAAGGTGGAAGAGTGTCTGTGCATCAGGTTCCATATGCCAGAGCATTCTTGGTACATTTTTTAAAGCTATAAAAGGCAGACAGGACAGACAATGTATATTATATTATGCATTTTTAAAAGCTACATTAAAAGAACATCATTAAGGTTGCAGAGCCAAGCACTCAGACAGTAGCTATGTCATGCCCAAGGCTGCCTGCCCAGCTTCATTTGAATCTCTCCTGCCTGTGAGTGATGACACAGTCTAACAGTATGTGTTTGGGCATTTCCTCCTTCTCCTCACACTGGACTTGGAATGGGTGGCATGGGCCATTTTAGAGTATTTTCTAGCCTGTCACTGTCCTACCACTGCAGCCATGGGCTTGTTCAGCCACTGCCTAGCAGCAGCACCCAGCATGGCAGGACCAATCCATCACAGAGCATGAGGCTGTTGGGTGAACCCCACCAACCGCCCGGCAAGCAAAGGTCTGGGGCCACGGCCTCTCTGAGAGGAACCTCACCATGCACACATCCTGCACAGTCTCCAGCGATGCCAGTTCCTGCTGGTACCACAAGCTGGTGCAGAGGCGCCTGCACGGTACAAGAGCAGGGAGCGAGCTGCAGTCTGGCTTGAAGAAGGAAAAAGAGAGAGAGAGAGAGAATTCAAATGAACTAATTTCTTGTTCTAAGACCTTTTCGCCCCTTTGCAGCTGCTTCTGATACAAAGGCAGAACCTTATCTCCCCGTTGCAAGGATCCAGTGCTACAAACAACTGCCTTGTTGTAATGCGTAGAATGTGTGGCATCTGACAGCAGCCTACACAGAGCTGGGATGTGAGCGGGAGGCACATTCCCTTCCATTTTCTGCCCAGCTTTATTATTTTCCCCCTCTCTCTCTACCTCCTTGAGCCTGCAACTAGCTGGTTTGCTTTTGGCATCATCCCTCTGCTCCCCATTGAACCACATCACCACAGTCCATGTAGGCAGCAGCAGTGGAAGGAGCCTCAGCAGTCTCTCTGCCATGTCGTGCAGCTCTTCCACCTCTGATCACAGCAGGCGTGAGCAGGGGCATGTGGGCAGCAGGACAGCCATTGCTTCCCCCATCATGGCCCTCACAGTTCAGGCAGTGGCAGAGAAGGGAAAACACAACAAGGTTATAATTCATCCTAAAAATCAGATGCTAATCAAACATGTTAACTTTTGAGCTTAGACTCAGGAGTCCCACACTAGCAGCTCAGATGTCCAGGCTTCCAGTACTATAAGGTGTCTCTAAGGCTCCTATCATATCATCATCTTACCAATTTTTAATATGCTTATATTCAGGTTTTCCTTTGAGGCAGGAAACTGCAAACTTAAAACACAGGAGAACATTATTGTCAACCCCAGATGTTCCAAGCAGAGAGTCTGAGCCTACGAGTACGCACTTCAACTGGAGACATGACAGAGAGCTATTTTTCCTCTTCATTTTTTCAATCTGCATTTTTGATTACTACCTATAATGTCCCACAAAAACTACAGAAACCTGTAGTTCTCTGAGTATATGTAGAACTTGTGTGTAGAAGAGGAGGGAAGAAGAGACCAGACAAATATGTTTGGAGTATTGCCCTGGTCTTGCAGTCACCTGCAAGGTCTTAGAAGAAAGTTTGGAGGAAGGAGTAAGTTAATACTGGAGGCAAATGAGAAGTTCAGAGAAATTCAATGGGATTTTATACTGTAGTAAGAAGGAGAAGAAATTAATTACAACACAAAAAATCACTGTTATGGATTCCAAGACTACTAGTAGTGAGAGTTTCATGTTTAACCTGGCAGTTGTCCATGGAGAGACACCTGTCCTCTCACACTGTCTACACAGTGTTACCTGCAGCTTGACTGGGAGGGATTGCCATTAGTGATAAACAGAAATGAATACCATTTAACGAAGCATTTCAAACCTCATCAGTCATTGCTATTCAATCAATTGAAGCTGGGACACAAGCAGAAAAGTTCCCTGAGATGCTGAGAACTGTCAAGAACTTTTCTAGACAAACATGCAGAAGTTGTTTTGTTTAACCAGGTGGAAAAAAAAAGAGGCTGAGAGGTGATACAATCATCCTAGGGGCTATCTGCCCAGGCAGGAAAAAACTCAGTTGAGTGGAAAGCCATTGAAGATCAACTGCATAGAACTGGGTATTAATACATTTAGGTGTAAAATGTTGAGTTAGCTTCTAGCCATTAGAACAGGTATACTTTTGAGGACCCTTCAAACATTAACAGAGAGAAAAAAAGGTGCTTGCACTTAGTTTGAAGCCAAAGATCCTTTAATAATAGTGCTCAGGCAGAACATCAGCCTACACCAGACCAACAGTGCTGCAGGTCACAGCAGTGGCTAGAAAACCCTGTGACCTGCCAGCACATGCTCCATGAAAGCAGCAGGATTTGAGGTTTCCAGTGAGAAGCACTCACCAGGAGGCATCTGAGTAGCTTCCTCTGAGGATCCTGTCATTCTGTGCCACAAGAGGTCTTTGGGGAATTAAACTGGACGTCATCTTCAGCCCACCTGGAGTACTGTGTCCAGCTCTGGAGTCCTCAGCACAGGAAAGACACAGATCTGTTAGAATGAGTCCGGAGGAGGCCACAGAGATGATGCAAGGGCTGAAGCACCTCTCCTGTGAAGACAAGCTGAGAGAGTTGGTCTTGTTCAGCCTGGAGAAGAGAAGGCTCCAAGGAGACCTTATAACAGCTTTCTAGTCCTTAAAGGGGCCTACAGGAAAGCTGGAGATGGACTGTTTACAAGGGCATGGAGTGATGGGACAAAGGTAATGGTCTTAAGCTAAAGGAGGAGACTTAGGCTATATATAAGAAAGAATTCTTTTACAGTGAGGGTAGTGAAACAGTGGAGCAGGTTGCCCAGGTTGTTGGTAGAAAAATTCAAGCCAGATGGGGCTCTGAGCAACCTGATCAAGTTGAAGATGTTGAAGATGTCCCTGTCCATGGCAGGAGGGTTGGACTAGATGACCTTTAAAGGTCCCTTCCAACCCAAACCATTCTGTGGTTCTATGTCAGTGCAAATGCTCTTCAGCCTCCCACAATTTACAAGCTGGTGATGCTAAGGTAGGAGGTGGGAGGCACCCATCTCCTCTAAGGGAAAGAAGCATTTTCTTGGGTTCATGTATTCCAGGTAGTTTGATAAAATTGTCGTTTTCCCTGCCAGAATCACACAGCTACCACAAATACCTTTCATGCCATACAAAATTCTTTCCAAATGCCCCAGATCTGGAGAGTGGGGGGAGACGGAGAGAGGGAGAAGGAGACAATCGTAGCTCCAACCCACTCCTCCGCGTTGCAGAAGCAGGAATTTGCTCTCCAACTGGAATGTGGCTGCTTAATAGGGCCACAGAAGCAAAGAGGCTGCATCTGTAATGTTTCTGTCAAAGCAAACGAGGTCATTAACAGACGAGTTCAGTGATGGAATTGTCTCTCGTAGTATTTATTATATGGTCCTTTTCCTGACACCTCCCACTGAGAGAATATTAAATATTTAATGCACACCAAGGCTCTGCTCATTTTTCATTCCCACTTCAGCATTTCAAGTCGGGTCCAATCTGCTGCTAGCTACAAAGTCGACTGGACAATGGACCATAATGAATTAACTCTTTGGAAGCCATCGTAGCATTTACAGGACTGCAGAAAGACTGGGTGCTTTATCATCTCTGACTCGTGCCTATGCTTTAGAATTCAATCGTCAATTCATTAAAACAAAGTAGGGGGAGGAGGGCAAGGGTGGAGAATTTGGGAAATAGGTTTCAGGAACCATAAATAAATAAATAAGTGGGGGGAGGGGAAGGGAGGACTGGATGGATGTTAGCCTGTCAAGGTGACAGGGGTTTATTTACTCATTATTTCTAAAGCTGCTATCTCCAAAAATGAAGGTTGCTCCTATACAACACAAGAGTCTCCAAAATCCTGAGCATCACAACCAGAATGATCCTGGAGTAAAATGGAAGAAGAATCTTTGAGAAATAGCTCACAGCCCTGATCATTACAAGTCTAAAACACAACACAAAGACAAGCAGAGCAGGATGTGTCCCATGGTAGGGACACGGTCCCATGGTAGGTACTTGCTTCTCATCTGGTCAAGACAAAGCTGGTGCTGCCTAGTAGCTGAACTTTCCCAGGATGTCTGCAGAGTTTAAATGGGTGTCTAAATTTCAAAAGGTGTCTTTGAAAATCTCTATGAAAATGTTTAGTTAGATGTTGCTTCAAGAGGAGAAGGCCTGTCTACCAATGACATGCTCCCCTGTGAGGTTTTCACTGAGTAGTTGGGTAGTTCTGGTTATTACAACACCTAGAACTCCTTCTCACCACCCCTCTGCCAAAAATTGGAGAGTCTATGCAGAAAACTATATGGATGTGATGTCTACAGGCTGCTGGAGACGTGGTTAACATGAGGAAGGTGGCATTTGTCAGGACTTCAGCTGTTCCTCCTCCATCTTCCAGAAGAACACATTTACAACCAACATCCCAAAGGGCAATTACTCCCTTTATTTACTGCTCTTTTCCCATCTTCCTACAGCATCAACAGATCTTTAGAAACTGTCATGCATGTGGTCCCAGGACTTCACTGGGCAGAGAAAGGCACAAAAATACAATCAGGCTGGTTTCACCCAAAAGGCAGAAATTTCAAGGAGAACTAACTGATGTTTACGTGAAAGAAGATCCACTGGCAAGTGACTCCAGCTTTTAGCCTTACAAGCTCCCATTTGCTTATCTGGTTAACACTATCTGTCACTTTTACTGAGATACCAGGAAATCTGATTCCCACTCATGGTGCTAAAGCAACCTGTATGCGCTTGACCTTTCTAATGTTTTGTAATTTGATTGGGTGGCTATTCCCATATTTCCTTGTCACCAGCCCTAGTAATCTGGGAGGCAGAAGTGGAAAAGACAGCCAGTAAAAATACAAGCAAACACAAGTGGGAATTAGTTCAGGCCTCGGGATGCCAAAACTACTCAAAGCTACATCCTCACTGAGAGCGCAGCCAAAGCTCAGCTCAGCCATGTAATCTCATGGTGTCACCCCACAGTCTTAATTCAAGGCTCATATCCTGGGCTCAGGCTGGAGATCTCTGCTGATGAGCTTTTAGAATTGTAAATTAATTATATTTTTTACTCTTGCTTTGCCCAGAAAGCCTCAGTATGAACACAGTTATATCAGTAGAACCCTATATATCCCTTACACAAGGGACTAACCTCTTAGGAAGGTTATATTGCACATTGGTACCAAAATGTTCACAGATTAACAGAGGTAGGAAGGGATCTCCAGAGCTCATCGAGTCCAACCCCCTGCCAAAGCAGGGTCCCTAGGACAGGTCATACAGGTTGGCATCCAGACAGGTCTTGAATATCTCCAGAGCAGGAGACTCCACAACCCCCTGGGCAGCCTGTCCCAGGGCTCCTTCACCCTCAATATTAGTACAACAACCTGCAAATTACAGAAGTGCCTTAGGTCTGTTTTCTGACTGCTCTTCCTCAAAACTGGGACTGCTCAGATGACTGAAACAAACCTGGACAGGAACAGATACATTAGCAAAAACACTTCTAAGCTGCTCTCATTCTGCATCTGCTAGAGCAGTTGTGCAGATGAAATCTTGCACAAGTGTGAAGTCCTTCTGCAGAGGCACTGTGCTTTTCCATGCAGTTTCCCTGTCTATTGAATGGGAACAGTGATGAGGGGAAAGTGTAACTTGGCACTTTAAATCACAAATGACAGGTTCCTAGGAGACCAAAGTAAACTGAGAAAGTTTATGTCTAAATCTTCTTGGAAAAGCTTTCTACTGTCAGACCCCCAAAATGCAAACTCCCAGTGTGGCTTTATGCTGAATAAATCACAGTTCTCCACAATTAAAATTCCTTCAATTCCTGCACCAGGAATCCCAGTGACTTGCCACACATTTTCTCCTAAGTCCTCATGGCACACAGGCATTTCTCTTCTTACAGACACAGGCGCTCAGCTCAGGGTTGGAGTTTCACAGCATCTCCTGCTGTCCCCAGCCAAGGAAAGGATGCAACCAGTTGTTCACTCTGTGCAGAGTGATCCCAGAAGCAGAAGCCCCATTTGTTTTTGCTTCCTTTTGACAAACCTATCCCTACAGATCGATTCCAGCCTGACACAGAGTGCTGGTAAAGACGCCCACAGTCGCTGCAGCAGTTGGTGCTTTCAAATATTCATCTTTTCAAAGGACGGGTTTTTCTCCCCCAGCCCCTTAGCAGAGAGCTTTGCTCTTTCCTGCACTCAAATTGCCTGCCATAGATATTCAGTTTTTGACTTAAAGTATCTCTTTTTCACTCCAGTGACTGTATACAAAGCGACAACAATACCAAACCTCCCCAAATTAGTGTACGTTATGGCAGCCGTTAGTTTATTTATTTATGTGGATTTGCCCATTTCTTTCTCCAGTCATTAATAAAGCAGAGTGGATTTGAATGTGTACAACTGAAAATGGCTCCTAAAGGGAGCCTTCTGCTTGCAGAGTTGCTGCTTGGCTTCCAGTGCCTGTCACTCACTGCCTGGAGTGAAAAATAACAACTTCTTTTCTTCATTTCACCCCAAATTAGCGTAAGAGAGCAAACACAGGCACCAAACTTACGAAGAGCAGAAGGAAATATCCTCCAGGGTTAAGATAAAGCAATTCCTTTGCCACTCAAAATCAGAGCCAAAATTCAGTGTGAAGGCCAACAGCATTCTCATCTGGGTAACAGGAAGGTTTGAGCCTTTTCCAATGCAATGGAGCAAAACTTCCATGGGTTGGGACCCAGGATCCTCCTAGAGAAACAGCCATGAGTACACCCAACAGCTTGGGCTGTAAGTGCTTAGTTCTGGTTTTATAAAGTACTTAGCAAAATGGGGCCTCCAACCAAGGACTTAATGATCCTGAAACACATTATTTTAATAATTGCTGTATAATTGAGTCAGCATTCCATAAGGCACCTATCTAGAGGCAATCCTGCCCGGCACGGAGGATTGCATGCAAACGTCTTGGTTGAGCCTTCTCTTACAACCCTCACACTCCAGTTTTGGAGACCTTGGTCACTCTTCCATCCCATTTTAGGATGCTAACATGCAAATGACCTTTCCAGAGGTTACAGATACCCTGTATTTTGCAACATTGGTTCTCTGTTTGCTGCTAATAATGAGCTGTTACAGGGACAGAACTTCCCGGTCCATTTCGAAGCAATCTTTGCTGTCTCTGGAAACATTCCTTGTATCCTGAGGAAATCCAGCTTATATGATTCTTCAAAACTGTAGGAAATATGCTGACTTTGGTCCCAAAGCTTTACATGCTTGCAGTGTCTCTCTGCTGGTATTTTGTTTTCCTGAAGCCAAAGGTGATGCTCACTGTTTCATTGTGTGAGTATACTTTTAAAAAAACCCCAACAAATAACAACATCACAAACTGTTGCATCTGTCCACATTTTGTGTTCAAGTCCTGATTTGGAACCATTTAAAATTCAGGGGACATTTAGCAGTCTCAGGGATCTGGCAGGCCAGACAAGCCCAGAGAAGGAGTAAAGACATGACAGTAGCAACAGTCAGCTAATGCCAAGATCAGAGTGACATCTGGGCTTTAAATAAAGCATATTTTCCAGGACTAGACAGATAAATGGTTGGGGAATATTCATCAGGTTTGTCATTATAGTGATATTTCTTTTTTATGTTGGTAGAGTGTTGAAAGTCTGGGGTGCCTGGAGATAGGTGTATCCTATGCTACAAACACCAACATGCTAATGGTTTGTACTTAATTGTGATTAAGCTTGGATGTAGACATGGCTCATTTTTGTGATCCCACATACAGTTGTTATAAGGAAAAGCCTCTCGTGGACTGAGAGCTCTGCCAGTTCAGCACACACAGACAGGATGCTGCCCAGCCATCAAATGGAGAGAACATTAGACTGTGAGAGCAAAAAGCAGCTGGACAGCCAAATCCTGCTGATAACCAAAGGGTGCTAGACAGCTTCACGCATGGCTCCTGACCCACTCTAAATCAGCAAGCAGTTCTTGTTCAGATCAGCAGTGCATCTTTTCTCCTCTCCTTCCCCAATTCCTTTTTTCACCTTTTCTTTCCTCTCCGGTTCTTGAAGCAAGAATTTCAAGCAACATCAACCCTGATGTAACTCCACTTGATGTACTGGCAGCTGGATGCTATTCTTTGCCTGCTGTTGTGCAGTGGCAGATGCTATGAAGGTCCTGTTCTTGCCCTGACCAATCTCAGGTTAAAATAAAGGTAGTAGAGACCTTTAAAAACAAGAGGAGGTGATGAGGGAGGAAGAATCTGGAAAGATCCCCTCGAATTTAAACAGTAGGTGTACCAGGCACATTTACCATGGTCTGGGTCATAGTAAATAACATTTTGGAGCTAAGAAAACTCTGCTGCATCAGGATGGGGAGAGTAATGCTAGGGGGACAGATTTCTTGGGCATCCAGTTAGATGATGTGATGGAGTGCTGTAGCAGGGCCATGGCTGTTTTAACCAAATAGACCTGCCAAAGGTCCAGGGGCTGCAGAGAGAGACACAGCAGCAGAGCTATGTGGGAGTACGGGTTCTCCTTTCACCAGCAGTTCCCTCAAAATGAGCATGAAGAAAGAGTCTAAAGGCCAAAAGGCAGCTGTCTTGCTTGGTCACCTCAAATTTTTAATTCTGGATTCTGAAAAGCCAACTTCAGTCTGTCCTGAGCCAGGCAAAGTATTTTGGTTCAGTTTGGAGCATTTTAATTAAAGTGAAAGGATGATTTAAAATGCCAAATTAATCTGAACTGAAAAGCCTAAATGTTCATTTTGCAAAGATGAAAAAGAAACACAGAATGGTTAAGATTCTTTTTTTGATACAGTTTATACAAATGGAAGCTTGTTCATCAAAAGTTCCTGAAACTTGGCATAAACTTTGACCCAGATCCTTAAGTAAAGACAAAAAGGTTCTCAGTTAAAATACTCTGGTTCTTGTGCTCACAGTCTTGGTCCTTGGAACTTACTGTCACAGATAAAGAACCTTCTCAGTTCAGTGCCTGGGCAGCGTATTCCAGTGTGTTTCAGCAGGACCAGTGCTCAAGATATAACAATTCACTACTAATTATTGTTGCTGCTTTTTTTCTATGTAAACCTCAAAAACCCTGTGCAGGACTTTCTTGAGTGGCTGGAAGAGAGATATTTAAAGAACTGTGAGTGTGATGCTGTGATTTTCAGCCCTCTGAGGAAGTTCAGTGTTATTTCCACTGAAGCAGTTGCAGTTGGAAGTTGGCTGCTCATTCTATTTAATTTGGACCACACCAGGACAGCTGGTGTAAGTGGTCATAGCTGCTGGACCTGCTGAGGATCTGCTCCTACATCTGTTCTCTGGTTTCTCAGCATCTTAAAGCATGGCATGGAAATGTGGTAAAGTACAGGACTTATCACATGCAATAGAGCATTATAAAGTGATTTGTGGCTGAGGACAAGTCCTTCTATTGACTTCAGGGCTGTGGCTCAAACCTTTGATCAGCTGTATCTCTCCTCAGCAAAGAGTGACGAGTGCATAGGTGGGGAAGGTGGCAACTCCTGTGCTCTGCCCCATGGGTCCACTTTGACCTTGTCTGAGTCAGGCCTCCATTGCCATGGCTGTAACAGAGTCATAAGACTACAGCAAGGTGCTTGAATATGGAAAGTGTCAAGGATCATCCTGATTACTGACTGGGTGATGTCAGAGGGGAAGGAGTTGGATAAAATAAAACAGATTTTTTTTGTGTGTGGGTTCACCTGGGGAACAAGCTGTAACCTTGCAACTTACCCAGAGCCTTTTTGTGCCTTCATGTGGATGAAAGAGCATGCTGAACTACCACCAGGTTTTATAGGGCAGGTGCTTGGCCATTGCTTTGGTGAAACGGAGAAAAAATATTAGAGCATCCCATGTGTGGAAGGAGGCTGCCCAGGGGAGTTTGCACACCTAACCCTCTTTGGTTCCCTCTAGAGTCAGACAGAAAGAGAGCATCTTCCAGTCACCTAGTGATGAAGCTTTGGGTAACCAGGCAACCAGTTCATCCTGGCTCAGCAAATGGAGGGTGGATGTGAGATGCCAGCAGGGGCAAACAGCATTGACAAGAATCCGCTGTGGTCCAGATGCAAAGCAGGGGGGTTGTCACTGCTGGAAGCCAGGCTGGCACTGGTACGATGCAGCTCAGTTGTGCACTTTCGCCATACAAAGATTTGCAGACTCGCTCCCTCCAGCCCTGGTGGGATGTGAGGTTTGTATCGACCTTGGCTTGGTTTCCTTGATGATTGAGCTGTCCACTCCACCGAGTGGAAGGAGAACACTGCTGTTGTAGTGCAGCAGCATTTTACATCTTCTCCAGTGAGGGTGCACAAAGTGTTTTACAGTTTCACCCACCCAAACCCAAAGCTGGACTGAAGATCAGGGAGAAGAAGGTCTCTTACCATTTGCACTGGCATGTAAAATTGACTGTAACAGCATCAGAAAATAAAATCCTAGATCTTAAGGAGAACTAAGATGTCAAATCCATATTAGAAGAAAAAAGTGCTGCTTTCCGATCTTGGCTTTGCTGGTGTGATGCCAATGATGTATCATTAATTTCAGTGCATTCACACCACTGTCAGGCAAAGCAGAGAGCTTTCTCTACCATCCATTCAGGGCATCGTGGTAACCTGCCATCCCCCACGGCATTACACTTTCTAAGAAAGCTGGTGCCTTCCAACCCAAACCACTCTGCGGTCCGACGATAGCTGCGCATCTGCGTCCCAGTGTGCCAGGAGGCAGGAGAAGCTCTGATAGGAGTAAGTTTTGCCCTTGAAAGACTTTGTTTCCTCTGGATTTTGCTGACTGGGATCTCCAGCTATGGCTTTCCTCAAGACTGAAGCATTTCTAAGAGCTCTTATAAATGCCTCAGACACAGGAGTTTGCGAGAGCAGCGATTTCCCCCGCCGCAGTATCGGGCTCTCTCCCCAGCAGAACTGCTTGCCTTTACAAAACTTGTCAGAGGGGATGTGAGAGCAGCACTCTGTTAAAGCTTGCTGGAAGCCAGATAAACCTTCCAAATATGTTGGGAGGGAGGAACAGAGCTGCCCAGAGCATGAGCTCATAAGGGTAAGGCTTATAGGGAAAAGCGGTATCTTTTATAAGCCCCACTGATGATATTGGAGAAAACTTTCAGGAGCACAACTGCTGCTTTTCTTTGCTTGAAGCAGAAAATGTGAGGCTTTGGGCTATGAAATCAAACCTTATCTTTAGGGCAGGATTGGGCCCCTGGGCACCCTGCAGTTTTCCAAACTGGCTGCATGATGCTGTTTCCTCATTTGCCTCTGGGGATCCCTGTAACTAAAGGAACCGTTTTGTTTTGCAGACTGAGAAGGGAATGAAATAGTTGGACCCTTAGTAAACAGGCAAACACAACTGGTTGTCTTTGATTATTTGTTAGTTTGGACCTGAGCCACGAGACCTGGGGATTGCAGTCCAAGTTCCTAGAGCTCCAACCTCTGACACACAGATCAAAGTTAGGATGAGTGAAGCTTGTTATCAGTAAGAGAGGTGGCCAGAGGGGTTTCCAGGTGGAATCTTCTTAAAATATCTCCTGTCCATTTCAAATATGGAAATCTTGGCTGAACCTGCATCACCTACTTAATAAAAATTCCATGTTCAGTCCAGAGAAATGCTTCCAGCACAATTAGATCAATTTCCTCTAAGTAGCAATAAATGTGTTTTCCTTTAAAAGGCCAACACAAGTACATTATCACAGCCTATAATCCCCATTCTCTCTATTAGCTCAAAGTACATCCTAAAGGCCAAGGGTCACAGCTAAAGACTAATCAGTCTCATTAGCCTGTCTAATTTATCTTAACTAGGGGGACACAAACACACTAAAAACTGCTAGGGAGACTTTTTGATCAGGATATCAGAGTCATTCATCAGGGTCCTGCAGCCTCCAGAGACAGGAAGGAGGGAAAGGACCCAGGGACAAAGCCATTCTCCAAGGATGCTCTGCACCAAGATGCACCCACGCAGGCAGGAGAGGGCAGAAACCCTCCTGGAGGCTCCTGCTGTCCTGCTGGGCAATGTCCCAGCAGGCTGGGGAGGAGATATGAAAAAGCATCTCCATCTTGTTCTCACCCACATGTTGCCCAGCAGTTCTGCACCTTCCTTGCTCAGGCCTGGCTTTGGCACTGCAGGCACTCACTGGTCCAGGGAAGGGGTTGATTCTGGCTGGTTAAAGTTTAACCCTTCCCCAGCTGCCATGGCCACAACAGAGATCTGGGAACATAAGCTGTGCCTCCCTCTCCCACAGGCATCACTCTCCTGTCAGCTCCCAGCACTCAGGACCTTCCCCGCTGCATCACTGTGCTGCTCTTGCACCTTGGCAGGGGACAGCCAACCCCTGCTCCCCTGGGATGCAGAGGGAGAAGGGGCAGAAGAGATGCAGTGCTCAAATCCATCTAGGAGCAGCACAGAAAAGGAAAAATCAAGCAAAATCTAACTCCTGTGGAAATAGTTTTGTCAGTGGTTATCAGGTAGGTGTTTTAGATGCTACCAGCCCAAAAAACAGAGCCCTGCTCCTGGACCTCAGTCTTGACCATTAGTGGGCAATGGCAATTCTCTTGCCAGCATTGCCCAGCATTATTGCCCAGGTGCCAGGTTTTAGGAGCACAAGGCAAGGAAGCAAACCCTGAGGCTACTTTCAGGCCCCAGGGCACTAACTCATGTTTCCATCCTGAAGGCTCCTGGCTGGGAGGAATTTAAAAATTTGTGCTGCCAGCAGGTCTCTGTTGGATATTAGAAGACAAGGAGTTTCTGCTGAGAAAAGAAGGAAATGTATATTATTTAAGGAGTTTCAATAGGAGGAGGCTGGCCAAGCTCTAAATCGAAGTCACCTCTTGAGACTCTCCTGGGAGAAAGGAAAAGGTTATCCCTCGGGTCCCCATTTCTGTGTTAGAAATACAAGGCTCCAGAACAGTTGCATTTCCAGTGACAATCAGCCACAGAAAGGACAACACTGCTGTTACAGACCCTTCCCTTCTCACACAACCCTCCTTTCTGTATCATGCTTGTGTCCTCATCCTGCCCTCCACGACACTGTGACGTCAGGGCGCCTTGGGATGCAGACGTGCAAACAGAGCTGAACTGTTTAAACTGGACCAAAGTCCAGCTGCTGTGCAAACCTTTCATCACCCAGCCAAGGGGCTGCTGCCAAGGACAACAGTCACAGCAGAAAGGCTCTTTGGGCACCCATCTTCCTCCCTCTCCATCGGTCTCCTGCTATGTCACAAGTGCTGAGGCTGAAGTCATGGAGTTCTGGAGGCTGCCAAAGGACTTGTGGCTTGGGGTTTCACCTGGGGGAGGGCAGTTTGAGGTGTATAACATCACATAAACAGGTTGAACTTCGAAGGTGCAAAAGGATTTATAAAGTGTCATAGCAGTTTGTGTCAGCCAGTCCCATTTTTTTACCATTCTGCTTCTCACTTCCAAGATACTTGCATGGGAAATACTTAGGGGAAAATTAGCCTTGCTGTGCCTTCCACTGCCAGGCACATGTGTGCATTCATGCCATGTTGCTCAGTCAGACTAATCTGGGCAGAAGAGAGGGGAAGAGAGGTGAAGAGGTAGTGGAACTATCCCTAGTTTGTTATTTCTTTAGTCCTGTTGGTGAACTGTCACAGGCAGGACAAAACTGCAGACAAGGCTATGTGCCCCAGCCACCCTGGACAATCAGCCACTGCTGCAACACAGGTTCCAGGGTTCCCCACTCAGGTAATCAGCTGAAAAACCTTTTCCAGGTGTATTCTGCAGAGAAACTCTGAATTCCTGTGCACAGAAACTAAGTAGATAATGTTTGTACAGGAACTCTAGAGAATGTCAGTCTGTCTGGATTTTGAAATGTTTTAAATCACAGTTTCATTACAGCTTCTAGGACTGACTTTTTTCAAGTGGGCTTAAACAACCCATAGCAATTGGCACGTGTCCTCTCCCCTGGGGTGAAGCCAGCTCACTGATCTCAGGAACACGTGTAGCTACATGCATCTTCGATGGTGGTGAGACACATTCCTGGCCGTCCCTGTTCATCAAAGTAATCAAGCACATGCCTAGTTTTAATTACAAACTTACACAGGGTGAAAGCTAAGCATGAATAAAGGGTGAGATTTTAGTGGCTGCTTAAATCTATGGTTCAAAGTTGTTAGGGACATAGGGTCTGCTCCCTTCCTTTCCCTTCCCCTCCTTTTTACTTTCCTTAAAGGCTGTCGTGTGACATTACCCACAAGCTTTTGACAATAAAGGTTTAGTTCAGTCTTACTCACGTGATCAAGCTCCTTTGGGCAGGATACACCTCACCTAACACACCGTGTCTAGGCTGGGCATGTTGTCTTAAGTTGGTAGCCCAAGTTTCCTCTGTAGTCAGAAGAGAAGGTGGGTGCCTCTGAAGGAGGATTCATCCTTTTCTGTCTGGGGCAAACATCTTAGGACAGATGAATCAGTTTGTGGACATCCTTGCCTCTTTCCCAGGTCAGTCAAGGAAGTCTAGACTAAGCTTGGATTAGTCAACTTCTAGGCAGCTTTAGTGAAGCAAAAAACATTGCACCCTAAGCATTTCCAAGGCTACAGGGTTAGGTGAGTTGAACCCAGGTCTCACTCTCAGAGCCACACAAGCCTCACTGGGCAAGTTATTGAGTTATTACCGAGTTATTTCCTGAGACAAAGGGTGGGAAATGCCAACTCTTCCCAAGCTCTGCTCACAGCTATCTCCCACACCATTAAAGAAGACATAGGTATGGAGTTGGAAGAGAAGTAACAGCCAGGCCCTTGTTTGTCCCACATGCAGAAACTTGCATGGCCAGGTTCCTAGCTTAAGATCCTGGCCCCCAACTCTCAGGCATATTTATTCCAGTGTTAATTGGAAGATGGGGTGGGAGCAAGAAGTGGGGGAGATGGAGGGGAGGGAAATTCATTTGTTGGGATGATGGAATGACTCCTTCAAATGAAAAATTAAAAATGGTTAAAGCAGTGCCTGAGACTGTCTGTTTAAATTTTAAAGGTGTATTATCCCAACCAAAGGGGTCCAGTGCTCAGCACCTCTTCCTACTGATTACCATACAGCTTTCCATTTTCATATAACCTTGAAATACAACAAGGTCAATGTATGCAGAAGGATTCTCTTTTTCTGATGGGTCAAGTGATGTAAATTGATATTCTTTTCTTTTTGTCTAACAGAGATCATCCTTTACCTAGAATTTATGCCTAAGTTCCTACACCATTTCTCTTCCAGAGGAATTAGAGGAGGCTCAGCGTCCACCCAGGATGCTCCATGTTTCTGGTGGTCAGAGGCAAGTCTACTGAATAGAGTAAAACAAAACAGAGATTCCTCTTTCTTTCATTTTATATCTGACTTGGTAGTTGGGAATGTGCAAAACTCTCACCTCCTTCACTGAATGAAGACATTTTATAGCACTTAATTCCCACAGCAGCAACTGATGGCTTTATTCTGCCTCCTCCTCCTACTCCTCACAGCACCCATGCTGTTCTTCCCAGGCAGCAGTGCAGCATTTCCTTTGCTGCAGATCACACTGGCTACTTATTTTGCAATGCAGATAAACCCTCTTTGCATCATTTCCAGGGGAGAGAAACAGAATAGAAGATCCCCTTTTGGAATTCTGCTGCTTCTTTCTTGCATGTTGCCTTCCAATGTCACAAAACCATCACACACTGTATCCTTCCATCAGAGCTTATATCCAACAAGCTTTTGCTGACTACATAACCTTCACTAACCTGAAATTCCTGAGTAGTCCCAGGAGCAAAATGCATCTTGGAATAAAATTTTTGTAATGTCATTTAAGGGTATTCCTAATCCAGAATTATTGAGGAGGCCTGGGTCATGGGAATTGAGTTTGACACTTGACAAATACTTGGCTTTGTGTAAATGGACAGGCCACTGAAATAACTGCCTTTGGATGTCACATGAAGAGAAATTAATTCTTTATTAACTTCCGCAATGATAATCTAATAAACTCGTTTGTTCTACTAGTTTCAGCACTTAAAGTGCTCAGTCGATTGGATGCAAATAGATTTCTTTTTTTTTCCTTCTCCTCTGGAACAGTGCCTCTGTGCTGTGTGAAGGGACATGGGTGTGAAGAGCCAGGCCCGGTGTGTCAGGACGTGGCACACATGTTGGGACCTGGCTGCTGCTTGGCGTGAGGGAGGCGGGCACGGCAGAAAGGCAAATAGCAGGGGCTAGGAAAATACTCCATTAGCAGTGAAAAGGGGGTTTTATTAAAAATTTATATTTTAAACAAATTTGCTTTGACTTGAATTCAGATCCCTTTTCTTCTTAATCGGGTATTTTAAAATAATATACAATGAACAAATATATTAGCCGTTTCCCTTTAGTATTACAGCACATTAGTCCTGGCCTTCAGGACTCACTACAGGAAAGACATTGAGGCCCTGGAACGCGTTCAGAGGAGGGCTACTAAGATGGTGAGGGGTCTGGAACACAGGCCTTACGAGGAGCGGCTGAGGGAGCTGGGATTGTTCAGCCTGGAGAAGAGGAGGCTCAGGGGAGGCCTTATAGCTCTCTATAACTTCCTGAAGGGAGGTTGTAGTGAGCTGGGGGTCGGCCTCTTCTCCCGTGTAGGCAGTGACAGAACTAGAGGGAATGGTCTCAAGCTGCGCCAGGGGAGATTCAGGCTGGACATTAGGAAGCACTACTTCTCAGAAAGGGTAGTCAGGCACTGGAATGCACTGCCCAGGGAGGTGGTGGAGTCACCGACCCTGGGGGTGTTCAAGGAAAAACTGGATGTTGTATTGAGGGATATGGTTTAGTGGGAGCTAGTAGTAATAGGTGAATGGTTGGACTGGATGATCTTCTAGGTCTTTTCCAACCTTGATAATTCTGTGATTCTGTGACTCCTTGCTGGATGCTGTACAAATCCAAAGAAAGCTGGAGTTCCTGTGCTAAAACTTTAGTTGCAAATGCTAAAATTAAACTTGGAACCACGTGGACCAAGCAAGCCCCTAATTCTAGAAGGCAAGTGTGTTCAATGAGAAAATAAGGCTGTAATCTGTGACCTAAGTGTCAAATCAACACAGCCATCGCCACTCAGAGGTTGAATTTCAAATGTCAAGCTCTGAGCTGCTGTAGCCTGCCCAGGAACCATGTGCAAAGTAAACAAACAGAAAGGGTGTACAATACAGAGTGAAACATGACCTCACTCTGCTCATTTCAGAGGATGGACCTTCCCATCAAGAGGAGAGGGATGCTGGCTGATCAGTCCAACACACTGTGCTGTATTTCAATATTCCTGATTCTGTTGACAAAGAACAGACCTCAGGGTGTTCAGGGCTACTCAATAAACTCAAGCAACTGTGACAGAGCCCTGGGACAGGCTGCCCAGGGGGTTGTGGAGTCTCCTGCTCTGGAGATATTCAAGATCCGTCTGGACGCCGACCTGTGTGACCTGTCCTAGGGACCCTGCTCTGGCAGGGGGTTGGACTCGATGAGCTCTGGAGGTCCCTTCCAACCCCTACCATTCTGTGAATACTTTTCATATTGGTACAAACTGTAGAACCACCAATAAACCTGCCTCTGACCAGAATACCTACACCGTGCCGTGGCTGCTTGCCCTCCACCCACCAGCAGTACAGCCCAGTGAGAACTGGCTTGTTACCCTGCCCGGTGGTGCAGCACATCAAAAATGGTTCATTTGCAAAAGCCAAATATTTATTACTATTTGCTAATCAATTTACTTCATAATGACGTGAAAAATAGTGAAGCCTCAGTGTGTCAGCTCCATGTCAACATATAATTTGCAAAGGAATATATAAATATGTGGATGTGGATTTACTTCTGATTAGCAGTAATTATCCTGTGAAAGAGATACTGGAAATGGAGCGAGGGGTTTCTAGATTGCCTTAAGTCTCAGTGTCCTCTCTGCTTCTCTTTTTGCAGAGGTAATATGGGGTGGAGGACTTCTCCAGCCCACTGTGTCCTGCTCTCTGGCTTCGCTGTAGACCTCCCAAGGAGGTCAGGGTCCATCACCAAAGGGGCTGATGTCTCTGCATTCTTATACAGTCAAAGATAAAACAGATTTGGGGTGATCCAGACCGTCCAGATGAGCTTCCTCCCCTGAATCAGCCTCAGCAATGCTAACACCAGCTTTCCTTCCTGAATACTGCTGAGACCCAAGTAACCAGCTGCCTTTATTTTCAAGTATTTTTCTTGCTGGCAGTCTGATGCCCTGGAGGACCTGAGCCTTGCTGCCTGCAGAGCTTCATAAACGGGATTTTGGCCTCTTTGTGAAAAGAAGCCCTCTTTTTATAAACCTGTGCTAGTAAGTGTCATGCTGGAGGCCCTCCCCAGCCAGCCTTCCCCCTCTCTGCCCTCACTCCAATGTGCAGCTTTGCATCTCAGTCTCTCGGTTTGTCCCTCTCCATTTATTTCTCAGAGCTTGGCACTGAACTGAATCACTGAATAGGCTCACAGAACCACAGAAAATTCTCTGAAAGAGCTCACCAAAGGCCCTCCAGTCCTTTCCTCCACGCCCATGCTATTCTCAGCAGAGATTTGTGTAGTCTAAGGCAGGAGCTGCATTTATTAGTGTGCAAGAGGAATGCACTGCGGCCTGGGTTTCAGTTTCACTAACATCACAGGCTCTATCAACACCCAGAAGACAGTCTTTGCTGCTGTCAGAGTGGGAAACAAGTGTCTGTGACATGCAGCACCGTTTGCTGAAGTCTGTCTTGCCATAGCCTTAGCCAAGGTCTCCACCTCTGACTCTGAAAAGCAGCTGCTGTATAGGCTGCTCTCCACTTCCTCCTGATGCTGGATATAGAAGCAATAAAGAGGTGGGGACCATCCCCCTGTTTACAATGTATTTTTGGTATTTCTCACCAGCAGCAGCTGATGGGGATGGACACCTGAGATGTGAGGTGACAATCTGCTTCTCCTGCTCAGAGACCCTGCTGTTACTGCGCTCTGCCACAGAGGTATTCTTAACATTACAAGGGGGTGGATGTTAGATCCTGGGGTCCTCAAAGACCACAGATATCATGCTGGCAGGTTTGGGGGGGTTGTTTGGGTTTTTATTTCAGGGTGGAGAGGTTTTTCCTCTTAAAAAGGAACAGAATGATGATGTTTCCCGCAGCTGCAGAGTTTGCTACTCATTTCTCCTGCATGGACACCTGGTTTTGAGGACTGTCTGCTGCATTTTCTAACGCTGATGCCAAAAACATCTCTCCAGCTGAGGAGTAGGTGGGTGTCTCAACACAGCCTGCAGCAGTACCGAGCCAGGACGTGGCAGAAATGCAGCCATCAGATGGGATGGTTGACTGCTGTGCAACATCATCGTGTTCTTTCCCAGAGACCTGGGGGCAGACAACCATTGTGGGGGATGGGGACAGACAACCATTGTGGGGGATGGGGGCACAGCCATGGGCTCTGGAGCACATTCCCAGATCCCAGCCAGGCTGGCACAGTTCTGAGGTGCAGATCTGATGTTGTCCACCAGGAAAGGGTTTTGGAGAAGAAACTCCAGGCAGTGCAGTACTTGTCAGAGCTCATTTAGTTTTTGTAATGCCCTAGACTGTGGTTTGAGAGTATGAAACTCATGTTACCAAGTAAATCAAGGCATGGGTGTAGCAACAGCTTAACTTAACCCATATAACATGCCAGGGCCAGTGCAGGCTCACAACATTGCCATGAAATCACTGTCCACTTGCAGCCTGGACAACCAGGAATTGAAACCTGCTGCACAGGAATTGGTCTGAGTTCCAGTTCAGGAGGCATCAGTCTGTCCTGCTGCCTCCCTGACAGCTGGACAGTGTGACAAACCTGGTTCATTTCTGGAACACTCCTGTTTTCACCCATCAGAGTGACATTAAAACCAAGAGCAAAATTCTCTTGCACTGGAAAAAAATAAACTGCTTCCTCCAGGCTTGGAGAACGCTCATTCAATTACTGAGCCTTGTTTGCAGAGAAATTTTAAGCAAATTTTGGTAATAACAGGACACAATGGAAAATGATCATCGTGTAGGGTTTTCATATTGCATTAGTTCAGATCTACTTGCACCACCTGCTTAATTTCACCTTTCTCCCACTGATACCTCCTGGAGATCTCAGGACTACCTCCCTACATCTATATTTGGGTATAATTTGAGTGTAATTTGATACGTAATTAGGGTAGAATAGAAGACTGAGTATTTAACTACCCATACATCTCTCTCTAATTTAAATAATTCCTAATATATCTAACTAGTTTGCCTCATACTGCACTGATGTGTATTGAACTGGGGATAATGAAATAAGGAATGTGAGGGGGAAAAATGTTATTTCAGAGTCGGAAGATCACCAATTAATGACATGAAAAGCCTAGTGGGAATATCTGTACACTTAATGCCCCTTCTGCTTCAAATATAATGTGGTCATAGTCTCTGGCATGAGGGCTCTCAGAATAGTGTTTAGAACAACTTGTATTTCTGTGAAGCTGTCTCAAAGTGATCAAGTGTCCCACAGCTTTTAGATAGGAGAAAAAAAGATGAATTTCCCCTGGAGATCACTTCAGCAATGTCTTAGGCATTGTATTTAAGAGGGGAACAAATTGTCTTTTGCAGTTGTATCTCCTTCCTCCTGTGTCTAGAGAGAAGCCAGACGACTGGCTTAAAAAAGAAGCCTAAATTTGAGACGGTTAAAGTTAGGTGAGTTCAGCTCTTTGGTGTGTGACTGCACATCCCTGATGACTCCGTGTGCCACAGTCAGGGAATTGTTTAGCTGTCGGGCTGGAGTTGGCTGGGTTTTATTCTGGTGAAACAGCACTGCTGGATTTCATCCTGCAACGTGGGAAACACTTTAGCACATTCCTCTCTCTAACAATATAAATTGTCCCCCTCATGCTGAAACAGGGGCAGGTGCTGATGGATGCACAGGCAGGCAAGAAGTCAGATGTGGCTATGCATCTGAGTTTTCAAGCTGTCATTCTATCTTCATTGGGGGGAGGGTGAGAATGGAAAATCCTGATGTTTTTGAAGAAAAGTTTAGTTTTGATAAGGATGAAATATTTTATTATGAAATGGATCAGCTCCTTTCACAGAATGTAAAATATAGCCATTTAAATGGCATCATTTTAGCATGTAAACTGTTGAAAATAGAGTAGACTGTAGCCTAATACCAGCTGGTTATTGTAAATAACAGTGGCTATGGAATTTGTTAACTGTTCCATTGAAAATTTCAATGAAATCCGCTCTTTGCAGAGGAATGCTTCTGTGTACATGTGTCATTTTTCTCAGCAGAAAAACATTTTTTCAGGAGATTTTCAATCCACACAAGAATATGGCAAAAAGGACCCTATGCATGGGCTCCTGGCCAGCCTGGGCTCCCACCTGCCATGAGCTGGTGCAGAACCAACACTTCTCCCCATGACAAATCCTGGGGCAAAAGAAGAGTACCTCAGCTGAATACCCTTGGGGTATGTTTTTATGTTGTGTTTTTTTTCCTCAGCATAATCCCTCCTGTTTCTTCCAAATAATTTTTGGGGATGCCAGAGGGTCTTCTTGCATTTTGGGGTGTGCTGCCTCCTTCACCCCATCCCTGGTTTGCCCCACTGCCACTTGCCATGCCACCGATGATGCCCACCCCGAAATGTCACGTCACCTTGTTGTCCAGCATAAGAGCACAGCTCCACAGTCTCTCATGATTCCAGGACAGCAAAGGGGATGACAAAACCCTCAGTGCAGCATCTCAGGGGCGAGGGGGGTGGTGGGGAGAGGGCAGCTTCCAGCCTTGCTCCCATCACATCACCACATTCCCCATGCAGTGCGGGCATCCGGAAGCCCCCAGCTTGTTCGCTCACACGCTCCCTCCCCCTTCCTTGTCAGGGTTTCTTTCTGTGCAGAACAGATGGGCACAAGCTGTTTGGGAACCACCTCCCTTCCCTCCCCCAGACCTCGTGGAAAGATGCATCACCGGAGCAGGGAGCAATCCCCTCCCGACTGCGGCACAGCACCCTTTTCAGAGGGGCAGGTAAAAGTTTAACCAGGCTGTCTTTCAGCGGTGGAGGCAGAGCCGCCTTTCATAGCCATGATAAATTGCTCCTGTCAAAACTACATGAATGCTCATATTGAAAAGCTCTTCTTTCTTTCTTTTTAACTTTCCCCCTCTCTCCAGTCACATGGCATCTCTCGGTTGTTAGCCAACATTTAATGCCCACTTAGTCAAAGGGCACTTCCACTCCTTCTCCTCTCTCTGTCCTGTCCCCTGGGGCTGCTGGGGCTGAGTTGTCACAGAAATACTGACAGGGAATGAAATAAAAAAAAAAAAAAAGAGACAGGGTGAGGAAGAAACCCTTTAATGTGTTCAGGGCTTTTGATTTTATTTGGGTCCTTCTACCAGTAGTCCCTAAGCAAAGATTGTAGGATGGAGAGGTGGACAGACAGTGAGAAGCTATCATTATTGAAAATAATGTTCATAGTACAAACTGAGTTATTTAAAACAATTGAGATAATTGTTTTAACAATTAAGATAATACTGTTTTAAAGGTATTCTGTGTGTGGTAGGTTTTGAAAGACATTTCTACTTCCACATAATGTACTAGGATTTCATTTTTGTTAGTACATTGAGACAAGGTTATGTGACAGGACAAGGGGCAATGGATGCAAGCTGGAGCATAGGAGGTTCCATGTGAACGTAGGGGAGGACTCTTTCACTGTGAGGGTGGCAGAGCTCTGGGAGAGGCTGTCCAGAGAGGCTGTGGAATCTCTTTCTCTGGAGACATTCAAAACCCACCTGGACATCTTATTGTGTGACCTAATCTAGGTGATCCCGCTCTGGCAGTTGAACTAGATGAACTTTCAAGGTCCCTTCAAACTCCTAACATTCTGTGATTCTATGATTCTATCTTCCAAGGAAGTTTACAACTGTCAGTGTGTTCTAAGTTAAGTCATGAGTTACATTTTCTTGTATTTTCCAAAGATGATAATGAATGCATAGTACAAGACAGTCCAACACAGCTCCTCTCCAGCAGTCAAGCAGCAAGGGTAAAGCATGAGGGAGGTGTCCCAGGGAGGCAGAGTCTATCCAGTTTATAACACAGTCTTAGACCCTTCCTTACCTGACAGTGGGTGCTTTTGCTCCACAGATGCCCCAAGGCAGAAGCTACCACCTGTGGCCATGGAATCCCCCCACATCATCCAAAATCACCTGGTTTTGTCAACCTACTGGCCCTGCTGCAGCACGGCCTTGTACTGTGATAGTAATGGTCGTGGAGCTCCTAAACAGTTACACTGATCACTGAGGAATGGATAGGAGGATGGCCTGGCTGTCTCCACCAAGATCCTGTGAACTGATTGTCCGTTCTTGGGTTTGAGACTAATGGAAGGATGGGTTATGGGTGCTTGGCAAGCACCAAGCCAGCTGAGCTGAGACTCAGTCACTCAACTACCTCAGAGTCACAGCTCCAGGAGAGGCATTAAAGTCCAATATAAGGAAGATTGACCCAAACATGCACACAGAGCACCATGTGCTTGCAGTGGTATTATATCTGTGCATGTTATAACTGGAAGAGCCTCTTCTCCTGCCTAAAAGCTTGCTGTAAGGAATGGAGGAGACATGACACGGTGCAGCTGTCCCCAGCTGTGCTGCTCTGATGCCTGTCCCTGGTCAAAGCCCATGGTTCAATGGCACTGTGACACTCAGCACACCCGGCTCCCTGGGAGCTGTGTTTCACCCAACCTGACTGTGGGAAGTACCCAACCCCAGGACTGCTGCAGCTCCCATTTTTGAACATATCTCCCTGCTCTGCAGCACCTGAGGGGTAAAAACTACCCACAAATTCAGTGTCAGACATTCAGCACACATCTAAGAGATTTCAGACCTTTTCCCACACTCTGCTCTAATTCCTTCCTCTCATGGTTTTCTGTCCATGCTGATATCTAGCCATTGCCCAGCACTCCCAATATATCCTCCAGACTGTAAGTATATATGCTGCTGCCCTGTGACAGCAGTATCTGGCACACACACACACAGAGCTTTCCTAGGTGCATCTTCTCTGTGACAATTATTTCTGCTACGGTCCTTGTAGCTAGTTACAGCATCACTACCCATATCACTATCTCCCTCCTTTAGGGTTCAGCTCTGTCCACATCTATATATGCATTTTAGGATATTAATACCAACAAAACATTCTTGTTATCCCAGCCTGCTTGCTCATTAACCCTTGTTATACCCATATACACACAGTGTGCATGCAATGAAGACTTCCCAGCTCTAAAGCTGTTCTCTACTTACCTATATGATCCCAGATATTTTACTAAAGCTATATGGGTGAAGATGACCAGCATCTGCCCATGCATGTGATGTTATTTGAAGGTTGCACTCCTTCTAACTGCAGCAGAATCACTGGGAAAGTTTTGCCCTATAATGAGCAAAAGAAATGGGGTGTTTAAAGAACAGAGCAATCTCCAAAAGCTCCCACTGAGGAACCACATGAGCACAGGCTGAAAGTCAGGCCTGATCCTTCCTTCAGTCAGATACTATTGCTTCCCTTGGCTCTGGCAGTGGCCTGCTGGCATTGTACAAATCATTTTCTCTCTCCGTGCCTCAGTTTCCCCACACTGTCTACTGACAACAATCCTCCTTTGGAAAACCGTTCTCAATCCATTACCAGGAGTGTTGTAGGAACTAAGTACTTATGGTCCTGGCTAAGCTGATGATGTGTGTTGCTGGTCCCTACTGGCACAGAGCCTCTAAACATCCTGGAGGCCTTTGCACTGCTTCAGCTCGCAAGGTTCAAGCCCCAGAGCTTTGCTGCCACAGCCTCCTCTCCCTACCATGTACCACTTCAAATCAGCCAAGTTGCACCACAGGTATTAACTGGTTTTGACTGACTTCTTAAGTTAATTAAAATTTCACAGTGTAATATCAAGCATGATTAAAACAATTAGGTTTTCCAGCCCCTTGCAATGCCTCCCACCCTTTGCTTTCCCTTCTTCTCCTCCTCCCTCCTTCCCCCGCCTCCCTTCACCCTGGAAGTTTTTAGATACGCTTCTGCACCACTGCAACAAATTGCATGGTGGGATCTGAAATTATTACCCTCTTAAATGCATTAAACTGTTCATAAAGCAATTTGCAATGCCAGTTACCAAACTGGAGTGAGCCTCCCAGCCTGACACCTCCCAAATGCAGAAGGATTCTTGGCAGCGTATCCTGCTGCATTGCTCTTTCGCTCTCTACAGTCACTGCCTGAAACTTAGGAGAAATCAATGCAATTATAGATATGAAGGTCCAATTACTGTGAAATGTGATCAGTCTTTATCTCTGAGTCCCTTCAAGAAAATCAGGGAGGCCTTTTCTTTTTCCCCCATGTGAAGGGAGTTGCAATATAATGCAAAGGGATCTTTTAACAGAGGACTGAAAGAGAGGGACGTCTGTCACTCAGCAGGCCGATTCCGATGTCGCCCGATACTGATTCCCTTTCCATAGTGGTGAGGTTGTTCCTGATTTACACCTCGGTGCATCCATTGTGACTGATGAAATCAGTGCCCATTGACACTGCTGCCAGGTTCCCAGCCCAGCACCCTGCACGGGGCCGTTTTCCTTCCTTAGCAGCTTTAGTGGTCATTTCCCCACAGATGCATCTCATCAGATCCCACAGACTCATGCACCTTCAAGTGCCTTAGATGGTCTTGAACCAGCTCTTCTCCTACCATGGGTGGGTTCTTCCTTCTCCCAGTCCCTGCCTTTGTCTTCTGAGACTTCAGCAGTATGGCTGGAGCACTGGCCGGTGAAGACTGAGACAAAAAAGCCTCTGACGACCTCAGCCTTCTCCATGTTCTGGGCAACCAGGTGTCCCATTCCCTTCTGGAAAGGTCCCATGTTTTCCACAGTCTTGCTTTTATCACCAATGCACCTATAGACACTTTTCTTATTGCCCTTGACATCCCTGGACAGAGTTCATTCTAGCAGGGCTTTAGCTTTCTTAACCTGGTCCCTGGATGCTTGGACAACTTCTCTGAATCCCTCCCCGGCTCCCTGCCTTTGCTTCCAGCCTCTGTAGGCTTCCTTTTTGTGTTTGAGTTTGCCCAGGAGCTCCTTGTTCATCCATGCAGGCCTCCGAGTGTTTTTGCATGACATTCTCTTTGCTGGGACACATCTCTCCTGAGCTCCAAGGAGGTGATCCTTGAACACAAACCAGCTTTCTTGGCCTCCTCTTCCCTCCAAGGATTTGTGTTCTGTAGTACTTGAACAGGCAGATTCTGGAAGAAGCCAAAGACTTCTCTCCTGATGTCCAGGGCAGTGATCCTGCTGTTTGCCCTACTTGCTGTCCTGAGGATCATGAAATGGTTATTTCACAGTCACTGCAGCCAAGGCTGGTCTTGAGCTCCACATTCCTCACCACACCCTCCTTGCTGGTGAGAACAAGATCCAATAAAATCACCAATAAGGTGATTTTAACAGAAAAACTATTGTTTTGTAGCATTGACTTCTGTACTCAGGAGATCAGTGAGCGGGACCTGTGTCTGACTGTGATTTACTGTTTATCCAGCAGAGCAGGATCCTGATCAGGGCCAGGACATCACCCTAATAATAGAAGCAGAAGTAAGTAACTATCTACATTAATAAAGAATGCAATCCTTTATCTGTGCTAATTAGAAATAAAGAGAGGAAAAAAAATACATAAATTAGCTAATAGTTAATTACCAGAACTATATTGAGAAATGAATGTACATAAAAAGTATAGAATCAGTTCCATATTTACAAAATGTTGGGGTTTATTTCTAGAACAGGAATTTGTTTGCCACCGCAGCCAAGGGGGAAGAAAGCCATTTGTCATAAGCCTCGTAGCACCTTGTTCATGGATCCCAAAGCACTCAGCAAACATTGATAAACAGACCCCAACACATTCCCAAAGGGAGCCGTTATCATCACCATTTAGCAGTGTCGGAGAGGAGCCTGGGAGTCACGATCTCCATTCCTGCTTACCCAGCTCCAGTCTGGACCCCCTTTCTCTTCTGGAGAGCATCCATCTGCTTTCCCAAACCACTTATTGCAGCCAAAAGCTGTAGGAGCCAGGTTGTGACCGAGCTAAAATCTGAGGAGAGAAAGGCCACTGGCTGGGCTGGCTTCAAGCTGCTGACCCTCGGCACCTCGGTCTGTGCCTTTGCCTGGCTGATGTCCCCCATGCTCGGTACCCCAGGCACAGACAGGAGCCCCAGGAGGGCACCGAACCGAGGGGAAAATGATGGGAATGTGGTCCCTGGATGCCCATTGCTCTCCCTGCTCTGCCATTTAAAGCACATCTTAACCAGCGAGGAAGATCTCTTTGTCCCTGTGCACCACAGCTTGCTTGTGTCCTGCCCAGGTGCTTGACACACTCCCACTGCCCCATTTTCACCAGGACTGGAAAATGAGCTGTGTCACCTCTTTCAACAGAATCCCCGCTGCATTTCACCCAGGGAAGAGAAAGGGAGGACCACAGTGTGAAGCTGAATGGCGCTCGTGCGAGTGGGAGGCATCTCTGTGCCAGTGTATTTATATATAGGCGCTGACTGCACCATGGAGGGGTAAGAGGCAGCCGAGCTCTTGCTGTCTGTCAGTTGCTGCTGCCACCTGAGCAGTCTCACACGTGTCCTCACAGCCCAAAACACGCAAGGAAATCCCGGGAATGCTCTCCACACAACGGGGCATGGACTTAAGAGACCTGAAAAAATAAATAATCACAATATATCTGAGGGTGGTTTTATTTTCTATCCAGATTCCAGAACCAGCTTTACATTTCCAAGGGTTTCTAACCACAGCAGCATCTGCTTCCTTCTCCTACCTTTGGTTTTCCCCTTCAATTCCATATGTATTTTCTTTTCTCACCACACCAGGAGAATTCCAATAAGGAATTTGCTTATCTTGGGGTGTAAAAATTGTGTTACTGTTCAGACCGGTTTTGCAGCACCCAGTGTTGCCTGTTAGTGGTGTAAATGCAGAGTTAATCCTGCTTCTCCTTGCCTGTGCTTTCGCTGTACTTGTTTATTCCACATCTTGTGTCCGCCCCAGGATGTATCAAACTGTTCAACCTTTGACTGCAAAGTCAGAGGAGTGACTCACTTGGAAGCTAAAACGTAAATAAATATATGCATTGCTAAATAAATCAAGCACTAATACCCAAACCCGAGGCTGATAAATATGCTGATTAAAATCCCACTTAAATAAATGGGGCAGATTATCAAACAATGGGTTTAAAAGTAATAATTTCAGGGCACAACTCAATACAGCACACATCATAATAACTAAATTGGTTTAGTCTTTGATTTTTTCTTTACTATAGAGAGCGAAATATTTTCTACTACAGTTAAGTAAACACTGGTGTTGCCACCAACGCTACAAAAGGAGATGAAATAGGGTTGATTTATTCATAAATAAGAAAATCTTTTCTTGATTACATTGACAGAAAAATGCTCCAAACCTCTTAAACCTTCTGGAACAGCACAGAAAATTGGGGAATGGGTAAACGGGCTCCCTCCTCACCAGTATCCCTGCTGCAACTGTGCATGCCCACAGAATAAGAAGTTCCTCTCCTGTACAGGTACCTTCCCCTCTGGCACTAAATTACAAAGCGCTACCCCCAATTACAGTCTCTAAAACCATTAGCAGTTAAGAGAAAATAATCCCTGCAATTTGTGCAGCAATAAGTATTATGTACGACGGAGGAATATGCAAAGAGGAGCGCAGCAGATCTGCCGGGAAGAGGAGTCTCTCAGCTCAGGACTGCCACCTCCCTGCTCCTCTCAAAGCCCAGAACAGCTCGGAAGCAATCAGTTTTATCCTTTCCCTTATTTTCTCTATTCCTGTGCCTTGTCCTTCTGACACCGCCCCAGTGCAGCAAGCCTGGCTGCAAGGCCTTGCATGCTGGCATATGTCTCCTTTTTTTTTTGGCTCCCCTGAAGGAAAAGGTGTTGTTTGCCTCCCACGTTGGATCGAGCCCTCTGAACCCGGTGTTTCCACATTCTTGATTGCCCTGCTGTGTGTGAACCGCATACCAACTAGGTAGTCCTTTAGATCACCTTCGGAGTTCAATTTCCCCCCCTCCCAACATGCTGATTGAAAAGCAAATGAAACACTTTTTCTACCACCAATTTCCTCTCCTTCACCTACCTGCCTGCACTTATTATTCCTGAGGAATCTTACCAAGCAAGCAACAGGTTCCTTAAAGTGGTGGTTTGGCCCGTAGGTGGTACGCTGGGTTGATAACTTATGAAGGGCTGGGCTGTTAGAGGAAGATTACTCTGAAGGGCTCTGAGCTGAGCACGCTGGAGGGGATACAGCAGAGAGCATCCTCCCCTGCCAGGCCAGCCCCATGGTGCACCCAAACCAGGCACAGCTCAGAGGAGACCAGGCACAGCTCAGAGGAGACAACTAAAGGCACAAGATCTTCTCTAATTTACCTGGAACACTCTGACTTTAGTTTTTAATTCATTATCTAGTTCTCTTGCTTCTCACCCTGAGATTCTCCATATAGAAGGTCTTGCTTAGCATGTTCTGCTGGCAATGCAGCTCCTGTGCTTCAGGCACGCTTTCCTTAGCAACCTCACACCAACCCTTTCGACCTGAAGGGACAAGGTCTGAAACTGAAACACCAGGGCCCTGTAATTTAACATGGAAGGTATGGAATCATGCCAGTGACATAAAGAGCTGGGGTTAAAAAATAAAATAAAATAAATAGAGGGTCTGTAGCTCCCTAAAAGATACAAGGGGGAGCCCGGGTTTTAGGCATATGCCTGAATTTTACCAGAGTGGGATTTGAAGCAGGAGTTGTGGTGCAATCCTGGATCAAAGTGCATTTTTAAATGGAGATCTAAACACCTCACATTTACAGGCTCTTCCCCTCACTGCCCTTGTACATGTGAGACAGGATGAAGGCAGCTTCCAAAACCGCAAAAGGGCTTTTGGGATGAAATCCCAAACCATATGGATGTTTTTCCCAGTGAGGACATTAGGGTTTGTCATAAGAGTCTTGCTGAGTTTCCACGTCCCGCATCCTGACTTTTCAAATACCCCTGAGTCGATATCAACTGGCACCTGATTGTACCAAGCAAGAACTTCCTTTTGGAGATCTTCTCTTTCATTTCCTACTACCAACCCATGAGCAAAAGATGTTTCTTGAGCAGAGCAATTCAGATAGTGTAAAAATAGATCTATTTTTGCCAGCACAGTTAGACAGAAAGCTTTACATTCCCTATAGAGGTTATCTACATAAAAGAGGTTACATTGCCTGTGCAATGTTATTGTCTCCCCATCTGAAGCCAGAGTCACCCACAGCCTCCCTGAAGTTGTAGATGAAATTTCTCCACCCTCCTCCAAACTTTGACCACAATCCCAGCAGATGCAAAATGTTTGCAGTAAGAGGTGCCAGTGTCGTCAGCTCGCCACAGCAGCTCCCAGTCAAAATGTTTGCCTGCACACTTCAGAGCATCATTTATCTTGAGGGATGTCAACTCTAAAAATGTTAGCGCGTGTCACTGTCAAAACAAATGCCAGAAATTAGCTTTCTTTCATCTGAAAGAAGAATAATTAACTTTGCAACTGTTTCCAAAAGTGCTAATTAATGGGTTTCACCAACTTGACTTGTCAGGATACATCTTGATTGGAACAACAGCTTGCTCTTCCCCTTGAGGATTATGGCTCTTCTTTTGGACTCTTTTCCTCATCCGCCAATTTAGTGAGTTGCAGAAAATGGATGTCATTTATAAGACAAAAATAAACATGCAAAAAAGGGAAAACCCAAGAGACAAGTTAACATTTATTAATTATTTGTGTACTTTTCTCTATTAGCAATAATGTAGAAACACAGTTGTTCCATTCTAACAGAACAATCTTTAAACAAGATGGGATTTTGTTCGCTGTTTAGCTTCCTCAGAAACCAGTACAAGTCTTCACCTGAGATGTCTTTGTGCATAAGGATGGCTTGGACTGGACTGGAGGACGGGAGCAGATTTCCCTCTCCCATCTTGGAAGTCTTCTGGACCTGAGTCTTGCTCTGAGCAAACCCCAACTCCAGTGAGCACATTTTGACTCCTATAATTCCTCCAACAGTTTGTACAACATAGTGTCTTCTCCCAGCTGTCCACAAGGTGATAGGCTGCCTGACTTCCATACTGAGCACCTTCCCTGTTAAGCCATGCCACTATTTGGATGTGTTCTCTCCTCCTACCAGCATGGGCTCAGCATTTTACCTGCTTGTGTTGAGATGAAAAGTAAAATGCCTGAGTTTGCCAAGGAGATTCAGCTATCCCCATCTCACAGCGAGTCAGTGGGAGCCAGATCACACTACCCAAACCCCTGAAACCCTTTGAAAACCCAAAACCTTGGAGGCATCTAACAATCTGAGAGACCGTGGCCTGGAGAACTAGTGAAGGTTGTGGTCAGGCTTTATGTAAACAGCCTGATGAAGGCTCAGACCTTTATATGTGTTCCTGGAAATATAAAGTAAATCAGGAAATCAAGTGGAAAATCCAGGAGGTTATTATTAAAAATCCACTGCTCAATTATCATTATAATAAACCTTACACCAGAGGTCATTTATGTTCATGGTAATTAGGGAGGAAGGTTATGGTTTGAGAATAACTGCATATCAACTAAGGAAGAGTTTTATTGCAGGAAACTTGCCCTTAACACTGCTACCTAAAGTGGTCCTGCCAGGCTTGGCAAGCAGACTGAAATTGTGCTCTCCTAGGATGCAAAGAGCTCCTGCAGCCACCCCCACCCTCAGCAGCTGCTTCCAGTTCACAAGAATGGCAGGAGATCTGGGCCACCTGAGCCAGCCCCTGCCCCTTCCAGGTGGAGGGAAGAGTGGGATGATGTATAAAGGTGTTAATGGAGGAGTAGGGGTGCTTTGCTTGGGAGAGGAGCTAGAGGAAGGGCAGCTCCTCAGGAGAGGTACAGCATTTGGGGTATGCTGTGCTCTGAAAGTCTGAGCTTGTGCAAGAGCTGTGGTTTTTCTGTCTGGTTTCCCTGTGTGATGAGCTGAGTTCTCCTTGTTGCTTGGAAGGAGAAGAAAGAAAAAGGATGAGAACATCTGAGTAAGAGCTACGGTCATGTTAGCTGCTCACTTTCCCAGACACTTGTGTTAGGCTTTTGGAGTCAAAGAAGGAAGTCTCTGGGCTTGTGTGGCCTTTAGGCTGGAGCTGTGGCTTTGGTGGAGAGCTGGGGGCTGTGACTCAGGCAGTGGTCCCTGTCTTGTGTTTGTGCAGGACTTGATGGTGGTGGGTCTTCTGAAACTTCACTGTGAGAGCTGGAGGAGAATAACTGGGGAACCATGACTGAATTCAATAAAGAACAGTGGGCTGGTGACATCTGTATCTGGTCTTTTGCTGAGCTGTGACTTATACCCAAACCAAGGCAGTAAAGGGTTAATTAAATGCTACCTACAGTTACAAGTATGTTAGGATATGAGGCAAGTAGCTTTGTATTTAAAAGCACACCTAGGAGTAGCTGGGGTGTCTGCAAGTCATGTGCTAATGCTTCAAATTCCTGACAACTGGTGGATTGCTGAATTTTAAGGATCTTCATGTTTTTCAGCTGTCCTTAAGCTCCCTGTTGTGTCCATAGCTTGAGCAGAGCTTTGTGATGGCTTCTTACTCTAAGGTACCCCAGAAAAACTTCCATGTGGTATTTTCCTGGGGGGGGGGAGGGGGAAGGAGGCTAGAAGAGGACAAATGGTGTCACAAGATGGGGTTAACAGCCTGAAGGAAAACCTTATAGTGCTTAAACTAAGGCTTCCTGATGCCCTGTCACAGACCAGCCTGCAAGAGTTAAACTTCCAGCAACCTCACCTTCAGGGATGTCAATGTTATTTACTAGATGTTTCTACTTAATTTGCTGCTATATTTACACTTACAGTAGAGGCTAAAATTCTGTGTCACTGCATTTTTAAGTGGAGCCTATTTTTATCTGTGGGGGAAGGGAAGAATTTTGGCATTTACTGGAAGGTATGGGGCTGTCATAGCTCTGGAAGAATAAATATTCTGGAAGAATAAATCTCTCACCTACTCAATTTCATGTCTTGAACTTCACCTGTAGGGTCCAATCAATCCACTAGATTACATTTAGGACAGCAAAAAAAAATGCTTTGGGTGTAAACTTCTGTTGCTTTCCTATTTCAAATGTCCCTTTAAGCAGATAATATGAGCATATTTGTGCTGGTTTTCTATGCACATGGTGCTGAACACACAAGAATCTCCACAAGATTTGGCCAAAACACTAGTAGGAAGAATATTTGTATTTAAATGAGGAAGATGATGACTCCTTATGCAGAACTAGGTGCTGTCTGTAGCCACATGCTACGTGTCATGGGAAGCATTGGAAATGGCAGAGACCTGGCCTTGAGGATGGACTGAACCCTTCCTGAGCCCAAAGGAGTCCTTGGAGAAAGCCTGGGGTGTGTTATTGTGTGTTTGCAAGTATGGGGGGAGTTTTGTCAAATCACTGAGTTCTGATGCTAGAAGTGGTGTAAAACATGTCAGACCAAGGTGGTACATGGAGGAGTGGTACCTAAAATCACTGGCATTGGCAGAGGATGCTGTCAGGTGCTTATTGTCTTACACATCAAAAATCCAGTGGAAGGGAGGCATTTTAAAAGGAGGGCGAATAGAAGGGAATTGCCTTGCATTGTGTTGTTTCTGGGTGCATTTAGTAGGAGAAATAATATCTTAAATGTGGGTTTGAGCCCTTCACTGTAAGGCTGGGACTCCTTGCTGCTGGTGCCTCTAGACAAGGTAGGTTGGGGCCCAGACTGATGGGGGGTGGTGGGGAAGGAAGGGACTTCTGCATGGTGAGGTCTGAGACATCAGCTCAAAGCCAACAGGGATTTGAGTGAAGTGGAAAAGTCCTCTGCAGTGCAAGTCTCCCTGAGTGAGTGGACATGTTGGTGTAATGGGATGTGAAACCTCCTCTGCTGCAGATGAAGTGGGCTGTATGCTGCAAGGCCTCAAGCTTGGCTTTATTTCATTTTCTGGGCACCCAAATGGTTATGGTAGCATCTAGGGAGGGGGAAAAGCTGTTTGCATGCAGAGGTTTGTCCTCTCCACCCAGTGTTAGCTGTGAAGCTCCCTTGTGCTCCTGTCTGTATTTACCCAGGTGGCAATGCTGTCCCTGCCAGTGTCCTCCCCAGCTCTGGGGGTGGGGGGACACCAACCCTGCTGGGAACAGACCCACCAGCAGCAGAGGTGGTGAGCGTGGGCTTTGCCCAGGGACTGGCATGCAGATGATGGCTTTTGTCTCTGTTTACTGGACTGCATCATGTAGCCAGATTCCTCCCCAGTGCACATCCCCCTTCCCACCCCCTTCCTACTGACAGCCCCTCTGCGCTGGGCTCCTTTACTAAAAATTGGTTGGGAATGAAGAGGGGGGAGAAACTTTATTAGTGTTACACATTATTTTCCTCCTTTCCCCTCTCCCCCTTCTCTTCCTGCATGATGAATTGCCTGGTACTGAGATGGTAGCTCCAGCCCAGGCACTTAGCAATCTCCTCCTGGTCCCTTGCACAGACAGATGGGACGGCCCATGTCTTGACCGTGATTGATTAGCTGGAGAAAGCCTGTTGAGTGGAGTTCCATGAAGATTGATGCTTTCTCCTTCTAACAGCATTTCCAAAAAGTTTCTATTACATTTTGATTATGTTTATAGAATCTCACTGGTCTCCAGGAAGATTCAATCTTATTTTTCCCCCTCTCCCCTCTGCGCAATGTGTGTAACTTCCCTCCTGTGCATATGCTGTTCATCTATCTCTTACCCTTATTCTTTAGGGGGTGCCCCCAGGAGTCTCTTAGGGCAATTCTGTTCCCATGTCCCTTCTATCAGCCCAGCAAAGGTACCTTCTTGCAAGGGGTTGGTTGGTCTTGTAAAGGCCACTGACAAAGGAGGACTTCCCCAGCACTGTGCCTGCCCATATGTGGCCTCTAAAAGCAGCACAGCAGGAGGATGGAAGATTATCTGTGATAGCTTGGTGGAGAAGCATGGGACCACCAAGGGTGGTCTCTGGATGAAGACCTCCTGTTTCCCAGTGCAAGAGATGGTGGCTCCTACTTGCCCACAAATACCTGCTTCACCCTGCCTGGATTCCCAGCGGCTGGAGGGCTCTGCTCAGCTGCCTGCCTGTCCCAACTCGGCTTGCATCAGCTCAGACACAAGTCCTTCAAAGCTGCAGAACCTTTTGAGCCTGAATGTTAGTGGGTTTGGCCAGGGAGGGGTCAGGAAAACGAACTGTTTTGGCACTGCAAGCTACCCTGTTGTCTGGGTGAGGGGAGATAGCAGAGCATGTCCCAGTACTTCTGTATTTCAGCATCACTGTAGTAAGGTGGTTTTGTTTTACAAGGGAGGCTTCAGTCCTGTGCAGTGTGGTCTGGGGTTGTCCATCTAGGAAGGCTAATATATTTTTCAGTAGCTCCATAAAATGTGTAGATATGTGATGATTCATAAGTAATAACTTTGGTATAGTGCTGAAAAATGTGCTCACTGCTGCACAGAAGCAAAGATAAAGTTGGTCCCTGACACCAGATAAATCAACTTTAAAATGCTGGGCTTCTCCAAAGTGTTAGGAAGGAACCTTTTCAGTAAGTTCCTAATTGTAGCAAATAATTATGTTACCAAATCTCATTAAGGAACTGGCTCTCCTGATCTTCCACTCTTAGTTAATTAAACAGAGAGCTGGCCTTTTTTGTGGAACAAAAGTCACAGGCAGCTACCTTGCTTTTGCTGTGAGATCCTCTCTAGGAAGCAGAGCTGCTTCTCTTGTGCCACCTCAGCAAATGAGCAGGACTTGTGTGTCCAGGTCTGCCCTGAGCAGTGGGAACAGTCTTGTGAAGCAGCCCCAGGGCTGTGTGCACCCGTGTGGGCTGACACCTGCGGTGTGGGAATGGGAAACTGCTTGTGGCTGCCTGTCTGCTGCTGTCCTTGAAGAGGAGGATGTAATCTTGTGTCTGCATTTGTTTTTCCTCTCAGTTGAGACTGTGGGTGTCTCATCCAAAAGTTGAGGTTTGCTGGGTGGGAAGTGGAGCATCTACCAAGAGGCCTCTGTATCCATCTTCACGGAGCAGGGACCACCTTGCCCAGCTGGCAGAGCTCAATGCCCCAGGGCAGTACAATGTACTAGCCATGCCCTGCTTTCCAGCAGGTTGGGGACAAGAAGCCAGTGTGTGCATCACAGGGGTGTGGTGTGACCTGGGAGATGGCAGTTCCTGGCTATGGCCCTTCAAAGAATGGAAGGATGCAGAGAGCTGGTGCTGCCTAAGGCTTACCCAGCCTGTGTGGAGGATCTGATGGCAATGATCACTAGTATGGGTGATTTATTGATGTCTCAGTGCTTCTTGGTGCTGGGTGACAACCACCAACTGGTTTAGACCTGAGGACTGAAATCCTCTGAGATCAAAGCAGTGATGAACATAGTTACTGAGGAGGCAAGTGAGAGGCGGAGACAGAACCTGTGCTGTCACAGAAGAGCCTTCCTCCTCCAAATGCCTTTCCAGAGACACACAAGTGATGTGGCACCTTGATGGTGTGTCAGCGAGACATGATGGAGCTTCTCTCCTGTCTCCAGTCCTGCCCCTTTGCTGGGACACTGGTGGAACACTCCCATTTGCAGGCATCACCACTTTTCCACAGTGTTTGAGCTACATGCTCGTTGGCCTCTGGTTTAATGTCCCCAGGCTTGTATGTCCCTGGGTGTGTGGTGAGGTGGCAGTGATGTTGGGGGCTGTCTTCTCAAGGTGATGCAGTGCTTGACTTTCACTTTGGGTATTTTGCTCCTTGGTGGGGCCAGCACACCCCAGCTGAGCTTCACACCCCTGAGGTAACCTGATTGGCCAGGTTGGTTCAGGTATTTCCCCACAACTCAGCAGCATGGATGCAGCCTCAGTGAGGTGACATGGGCCCCCATCACTGGCAGAGAGGCCACAGGGCATGCAAAACCTCAGCTAGGCTACCTGCTGCGTGTCACTCTGTGTGCACAAAGGCCATCTTCCCAATGGTGGGAATCTCTGCTATCTCATTGTAGCACAAGCCCTCCAAGGACTTCTGCTTTAATTTTTTTGTGCTCTTTCTCCTTGTATAAAACCAGGCTGGGCAGGAAGCCCATGATTTGTGTGATGTGTTAGAAATACACACAGGGGAGGCAAGGGTAAGGATTCCCTCTCCCTGTGCAGGAGATACCGTGGTACCCTGGGATGTAGCCATCCAAACTCCTGCGGTCTTTCCCTCCCTGTTAGCTTGTCTGCCTGCCCCTGCCATGTTGGGCTGTTTTTTAAAATATAGGCCCCATTTTTTATTTCTGCATTTATTACAAATGCAAATTACGGATGAAAGCATCAACTACACAAACCATTACTCAGAGGAGCATCTTTCCAACTGCTGGACTTGGACTGAACAGCTTGTGGTTAATTTGCTATATAATCACTGCCTGCAACAGGAAAGCAAGTGCTTCAACTGTGCTAATATTATGAAAGGGGAAGTTAACCATAGAGATAAATTCTGAGGAGCTGCAGCTGGGATGAAAGAGGGAAATAAATGTAGCTGGAGTCCGGGCTTCAGGCTTGTAAAAGTGGCCGCTTGGATATTTAAAGGGATAAGAGATAAGAGTTCAGGTTGAACATGTGTTTTTGAAGTTGCTTTTAGCCTGAACATATCTCCCCCAGAAGCAGAGAATCCCTGCAGCTCCCATTGACCCGTGATTTGAGCAGCGCCCTGGACCGTAGACAGGCATGCAAATGTGATAAACTGCACTGCCCTGATTTCTGGGTGGCTTCCCAGGGCAGCTGCTGCTTGTGGAGGCAGGCACAGGCACTGGGATACAAAGTAGATGAGCACATGACAATTGAGCTGGCAAAGATTTTTCTGGGGGAGAGGAGAGGGAGAGGTGAGGGGGTGTCTTTCCCATCACTCGGGACAGTGGATTCGGCCTCTTGCACAAAGTCAGGGATGCTGCCCCAGGGCTGTTATGAGAAGTGTGTCCCTGCTGTGGATGGGGACCACTGATCCATCCAGAAACCACCTGTAGCATGCAACAGGTCCTCAAAAGAAATTATGACCTGACTAGTGCAGAGTGCCCTGCTGAAGCTCTGCCCTGGACTGACAGCATCACTGTATAGCATCTGGCTTCACCAGATACTGTGGTGAGGCTGAAATGATGCTTAGACCTTCCCAAGTGCCCAGGCGTCCTTACCCTTCAATCCTGTACCTGTCAGTGTAACAGCAGCATAATGCTCATGCTGTTTTGCAAAATGCTCTAGGGATTAAAAAAGTTCCTGTCTCTTATCTCCCAGGACAAATCCCAAGTGCTGTCTAGCTGTTTTCTCTGGAGGCTTATGAGAGGCAATGGTTGCTAGATTAGCAGAGATAGGAGATGTGTATAGGAGTGGGAGAGTGAATCAGCTCAAGATGAGTGAAATGGCTCTTATGAAGCAAGAGAGCTCCAGCTCCAGGGCACTCTGGATTCATATCCACCTCAGACACCTCTTTCTGACTGACAGGCTTGGTTTGATTGCTTTTCACCATTTCCCAGGCCTGGAGGAAAAAAAATCATCCTGGGGTTGGGGGAAGGTGTGAAGTGCCAGAGGACAACTTGTACTTGGGAAAAGGTAGCTGAGCTATTGTTGGGGGTCCCCTGCAGCAGACCCTAAGGCACAGGGGTGCTGGAGCTGTTCTCAAGCCCCACCTCTATGAATAAATTGTGCTGGCAGTGCAAGAGCCTATCTTTGCCAGAAACTTGTCTAAGTAGCACCAGAAGGATGTACCACTTAGCATCTCTGTGCTGGGAATTGGTTTTCATGGGGCTTTCAGGCTCTGAAGGCACACAGCAAAGGTATGATGCTCAGGGCAGGCAGCAGCAGCCCCAGTGAACAGGAGTTTTGAATGACTGACCATAATGGGAGTTTTTTGACTTTTCCACAGCAGATTTTGATTCCTGGACCTTCTGAATCTTAGGAAAATGTCCCTTGGTCTTTTTTGTTTTTAATCCACAACCATTTGTTCAGTTTCTAATATGAGCATTTGCCTTAAGCTGATGAGTAAAAGTATTTTCCCTGCCTCCTGGCTATTTGCTGTAGGACAGTGGGAACTCCCAGCTCTAACAGCTCCAGAGGTTAATAATTGAGCAGGCAGGATGGAGATCCTCAGGGTGCATATGTAAAGAACAACAGGGCCAGAGGCCCTGTGTGGGCAGGGGAGTGCTATTTGGGGAGAGGAGGGAAGAGAAAGCAGGGGTGTCTGGACAATGGCAGGACTGTTGCATCAGTGCTGGCCTTGCAGTTTGACTCCCCAGTCAAAACAGATGAGCCATGAAGCTTTATGCTCAGCTAGGAGAGGATGCTAGGCAGGAATATCACAGCTGAGATCATCAAGGCTCAGTCTAGCAAAGACTGTCCTGAGATGTGTGTCATGGTATGTGGTGTACAGTGATGTTACCTGCTTGGGTTAGGTTTTGCCAGCTCAGCTTGAGCCAGCAAAAATGGTAGGGAAAAGGCACTCCTGCCTGTGGGTCATGAGTGAAGCTTATTTCCCCCAGCAGCATCACCTCCTAGTGCAGAAAATCAGAGTGTGCATTTTGTGAAGGGAGATTTCCTGGAATTGCTCTTTAGCCTGGTACTTAAGGAAAAGCTACAGCTGGAGAGTTCAGGGGCCAGAGCCACCTCCCTCTCACACCCCTGTAGTCTGTTTCCTTCACTTGCTGTGGCTCCAAAACCACTGGCATTAGTGCCAGCTCACCATGGAGCATCTCTGTGCATGAGGAAGCTGCTGTGCCACCAGGATGTGTGGCTCCCCTTGGGGTGTGGTATGACCATGGCAAGCAGGAGCAAGAAGCTTGGGCTGCTCACTCTGAGACTTTCCAGCCATGAGATGGGAATGGGGGGTGGAGGGGCAGGGGGGGCAAGGCTCTGAGGAAGGCTTTTGAGCATGTTGCTGTCTGCTGTGGAGGCAGGTGGCTGCTTGCTGGTGGAGCATCCATGAGGTGTTAACTTCTGCTGCAGAGAGCTGCCCAAAGCAGCGACCAAGGGACTTCCCAGTGCAGCCATCAGCAAATGACAGCCATTGCACAGGCTGATTCCTGAACCTCCTCCTGAGAAGAGAAGGGAAACAGCTTCAGACCAAGTATCTGAGAGAGGCTGCTGCTAGCACCAGAGCCTCCTGAGCTGTCGGTGTGACTTGGTCTCATCAAGGTTGATGGCCTGGTTGATGTTGTGGTTTTGAGGTGCAGATCACTAAGTGGTTTCAGAAAAATTTCTGTACAGAGCAGAAGCTCTGGGATACCCTTGTAGTATCACAGCATGAGGATATCAGCCTTTCCCAGCATGGGAAGCAAATGCAGGGGTACTCAGGCACACATCTCATACTGGGAATGTGATCTAGAAGTGTTTTTAAGCTTGAAGTTCCTTTTCCTTCAGCCTTTGTGGAGCTAAAACTCTTCAGAGAAGCTCAAAAAGGCTGCAAATATTGTAGAGGCTGAGGAAGCCAAGAAGATGTAGAGAAGGGGGATTGCTTTTTCAAAACTAGTCACTTCTGCAGTCTTGTAATGGGTAACCCCACGGTCTGGGTGTGTAGTATATCATGTGGTGTTAGCTTCAATAAGCACATATTTTGTCCTAGTCCCTCAGAGGTATGGATTTGTTACTATGCCCTTTGAAAGAGGCTTGATACTTTAAGGTAATCTGCCAAAACTCTTTTCCAAGAGAAGCAATGAGCCATGGTGAGGACATGGCCTCTTTCTGTGTACAACTTCTAAAGCAGCTGCATGCTAGCATTAGAAAATTCAGTAGTGTTCTAGAGAGTAAAAGGATAAATACAATAGGTCACTAAATAACTTAATAATATTTCAAAAGAGAAGGAAAGTCCAGTGTTCACAAGGTCCTCCCATCATACTCCCATATAGCTAAGGTGAATTCATACCCGAGCTCCAGCCCACCATCAAAGGGGATGGGTTAATTAAGTGTTGATGTACATATCCACATCCACCTAAAGGCCAATTGCAAAGAGCATTTCAGATTTCCTAGCACTTTTTTGCATGTAAATATTGCTTTTACTGGTGTAGATGAAAGGCAGGGTTTGTTCAGGCTGTGAACTGCTTAAGCAAAAGTTGTGGCTATAAATTAAGAGGCTCCTTTTGGTACCTTTGCCCAAAGACTGGATGCTTCAGAGCAACATCACCATAAGTGATTCAGAGAATAATCAATAACATTAAAATCAACTGGCAATGAAAAGACCCTGCATTTATAATGAATTTTCTAGATTATATTGAATACATCACAAGCAAACTCCTCAGTGATGAATTTGGCAGCTGTTTGCAAAAGGTGGTAACCCAGGTACTATCCTCCCTCTGCTCCTTCCTGAGGAGGTGACTGTCACCCCATGGAATAAATCTCCTTCCTTCTGGAAAATGGTTATTAGGTAGATCCTCCCCCAAAGGTGTGTTGATGCCACATCTTTTAGATGTGCCTGAGCCTTGGGGTCATGTTGGTCTACTGGTAGATACGATCTAATCTTGAAACAGGGAGACCAAGATTTTCTTACTTAGTCTTCATTGGGTCTGGGGGATGTTTGGTGCCTCATCCCTGCTCTGAGAAGGCTCAGCTGGTCAATGGGGGGCAATAAGATTATGCCTGAGGGAGAGGAAGCTGGAACAGGGTTCCAGGGCATGGGATGACTGCTGGGGGTGGATCTGAGCCTGCCCTGGTGATGGGGAAGCAGGATGGGGTGTTTGGCAGGCTGAGACCCATGCTCACCTTGTCCTGATGCTCTGCACTTGCTGGATCAGACCTTGGGCTGTTTGCATTGTGGTGACAGGGGATGGGCTGGGATCTTCACCTCTCCGAGCACACAGGCTTGGCTGGCATCATCTGCCCCCTATTTGAGTGGAGGAACAGGAGATTTTTTAAATGATTGCTGTAAGCTGCCTCCCAGGGAGCTGGTCAGGTGGTGCCCAGTCAGGCAGAGCTCCCATGAACTGGTCTGCCAGGGTCCAGCACTGCTACTGAGAAATCTACCTCAGTAGGTCTGCTGAGAAATCACTGGATCTGCCCTGAAGACCAGGCTGATTTTAAGTAACCACCAAATGATGCATGATATTACCAATATTTTACCTAAACAAAGATCAATCACCAGCTCAACCATTCCTGTCCCAGTGTAAAACTCCCTGGATATGCCAGCAGCAGGGAGAGCCTAAGACCTACTTCAGTTTCTGCACTGGAGGGTACAGTAGTTCCACCATCTCCCTATGCTTAGAAACTGTGCAATGATGTCACTTGTCCCCTAAACCTTAAGACTCTGGCTTACTGTTCATTTTAGCAGCTCTTTGCTACTTTCAGTTTTGAATTTCTTGGTCTTCCCCAGTAGAGCCTGGCTTCACAACTAGATTCCATGGCAAGGACAAATTCTGGTGAGGGGTGAATCACCAGAGCTCCACGCAGAAGAAACTGTCATTGGAACAGCTAGGGATGCTGTTTGAAGTGGGCTGGCTGGAGCCCTTCCTCAGAGGAGAGCAGAGGACAGACTTTAGCTGAACATGACCTTTAGTGAAACAAAAGGGTGTCTTCACACTCCCAAAGGATCTGGCAGGCTGCGTGCCAGCACTGCTCCTTGGGTGCTGCAGGGTTTAGTCTGAACTCTTCCTTGGATCCACAGCATGGATGGGAAGGGGCACACTTAGGGAATGGGGTGGATCCTTCTTATCCAGCAGCTTAGGCACAGCTCTGCTCCCCAGAAGCACTGTGGGCATGGCTCTTGTACACAGCTTTGCAGCCACGAGCTAACCTCTGCTACAGAGGGAGCAGAACTGAGTCAGTCTGAGCAGGCTGCGTGCCCAGAGACCATTCTCCAGTCTGACAGACCCTGTGTGCAGAATAGACTCTATTCCCTCTGGAGTTACTCATGGAACAGGGGCTGAAGCACTCCTTGGCATGGTAACTCCAGCCCCTGGATTGCAGGCTCCTGTGCTCTGCACTGGGGGGGCTGGTGTCCAACTCTGAAATAAATCTGTGGGTAGATAGGTTGGAGGCTGCTGGAACTGGTTAAATGTCATTGTCAAGTTTTACATCGTGCCCAGAACTGGGCTTGGCTTATAGGAAAGGGATGGCAATTGGTGGCTGTAGGTTCAGGACTTGCTAACAAGAGAACTGCTCTCCCCTATGCTGGGACCATCCTGAAAGCTTCTTCATACGTGGTCACCTTGGTTCTCTAAAAATTCATAGGAAAAGATGGTTAAGATGCAACAGCAGCTGGTGAGGGAGCAGATGGTGCAACTTGCATCAGATGTTTTATCACACTCTCTGTTTTATCCCACAAAGAGTGGCTGGGAAGTAGAGGAGAGCGTGGGAGCTGCTGTAGGTTGTGAAGGTGTGAAAAATCACAGGTAGTAGCAGTGTTTCCCTCTCAGGCTGCTGTTTTGCTTGGTGCTGGGTTAAGTGATTGTGCTTCTGAGAACGCTGGTGCCCACCTGTGCTTGAGACTGGAAAAGCTGCATTTGGGGAGCATCAGGCTTTAGAGCAAGCTGGCTGCCCTGCTTGGGTCAGGGATCAGGATTTGCAGGAACCCTCTGGGGAGGTAACGGTGAGTTCACTGGATCATAAGCAAACCCCTATGCTCACCTTTGCCAGGACCAGCCTGGACACCACTTCCTAATCGTGCCCCACAGAAGGTTGAGAGACCTGTGATTGAATTTGAGTCCAACTTCCCTGTGTGAGTTCTGAACCCATTGAGTGGCTTCTGATTTATCTAGGCTGATATTTGGGCTGTCTTGAAAGCTCCTTGTGAGCTACCTGAATGGACTTGGGCACAGAGGAGGAAGAGGATGTGTACCTGGAATTCATGTTGCATGAGCCCAAAGAACTGTCTAGTCCAGTTGGGCAGCTTTTATTGTCCTATTGCTATGAAGGGCCTGTGCCAGAGCCTGACAGCAGCAATACAGATCTGAATGAGTATTAAAACATAATGCCCCCAAACTGATGTGCTCAAGGGAATGCAGCTGGTGGAGGGTGGGGGGAGGAGGGCAGTGATTTGCAGGATGCACACAGGAAGAGGAGCCAGTAGTGATATTTCACACAGCAGAAATTACAGAGCAGCAAGTACAGAGCAGGGTGTGCTGCTGGAAACACACGACCCACAGCAGTTTCCTTCCCTCCACTTTGTTTCAGCTCCTGCTCTCTGTTTTGCTCATCTTCCTTGGCAGGTCTGTCCATCCATTCTCCTGTTGTCCTGGCAATCCCTTAGCAGTGCTGACATTCAGATGCTAACAGGGCAGACGCTGTGGCAGACCGGTAGCTACATGGTGGTTGTTTATGTAGCAGTCAGCAAAGCCATTCACTGCTCCGGGTTAATATTCCAACGGGGGGGATGGATGGGAGGGTGGGATGGAAGGAGAGGAGAGTGAGGGTGCTGGCAGTCCAAGCCCAAGAGGAAGAGGAACGTGTGTGACTACAAAAGGGGAGGAAGCCCATTGTGCCTGAAACAAGACGGAAGATGCCACCTCACGAAGCTGGTGATTAATTAGAGGCACGCTTTGAATTCCCTGCCTGGTTTAGCATTAACAGATTGGTGTGCTGTGGTGAGTCACCTTGCTTGGGGGCTTCATTGTCTGGGCTGTGTGGAGCTGGGAGGGGTTTTCTCATACGGACTGCTGGGATCAAGTGAATGTGCACAGATCTCTCCCACTTGAAGCTAAAAAACAGGAAAGGGAACCTCCCAAAGGTGGAATGAGTTAATCTGTGAAACTCATGAACAGAAGAGAAATAGAAAATAGTATTGGGATGGTTTTGAGGGGCATGGAGGAGACTCGTGGTTTTGAACACTCTGGTACAGCTAAATTGTGTTAGTTTGATGTCTGGGCCTTTTGAGCACAGCCCAGACCCTGGCAGTGTCCATAAGGGGTGTGGGTTGCATTCTGGGCATGTCTGCAGGTCTGTGGCTCTGTATTAGTGTTTATAGGAAGTCAATGAGATGGAACTCAATAGAGAAAAGGAAGACTTAAGCGTCACTGGAAGACAAATGTGAAGGCCTGGCACTCAATAACTTTACTGAATCATATCTTTTGTTGCTGTATGTTTCTGGGTAGCAGGAGTACAAGAAAGGTGAACAGATCTGTGTGTTTCAATAGCCTGCTCACCTCCCCTTCAGAGAGGATGCTTTATTTCTCCTTATAAGAAGACATCCATCCTCTGCTTGATGTGGAGTCAGCAACAGCATGAATCATGGAGAAGTTGTCCATGGAGATGAAGGCTGGGCTGCTGGTGGTAGTGGAGGGGGAGTGGGATGCTACAAAGAAATGGTGTGAACAGTGGACAGCACAAGCATGTGTGTGGACACGTCTCTAGCTAGGATGCCGTAGCAGTGTCCCACCTGACTCAACTTGCAAGCTGTGGTCCATGGAGCAAAGGGACCTTATCTGGATGGCTCGAGCATCCCCATGAGCATGTACCCTGTACCCTTAACCAGTACAGATCAGGGATGTGTTGAGTTGATTCTGCAGGGAGGTAACAGTGTGGGCTGAGCTCCTAACCAATCTGTGGAACTTGCCCCATTTCTCCTGCCCTATAGAAAGGATGATAAGATGGAGCTGCCTATGGTAACAGGTACTGGATTCAGAAGCCAAAGACTCTGTCATGTCAGAGATGGACGGGGCCAGTTCAGTCAGCTGCAAAGCTGTGTGAAATTCTGGTAGCTTCACTTCTGTCAACAGGGAAATACTTTTCAGGTTGCCTTAGTTGTCAGCTTGGATTGTAAGTGCAAGTGAAACAAAAATGCAAAGCAAAAATCTCAGGAAGGGCTCCCCAACCTGGATGGATTTTTGGAGGCAGCAGGAGAGCTTGGACAGTTGCCTCTCTGAGGTTTTTTTGAGGAATTTTACTGAAACTTATCTCCAGCTGGATGTATGGAAACTAAAAAGCCTCTTCATCAATAAACATAATTAAGAAGGGTACCACATTAGTATTAATTTATATGGCTAATTAACTGAAGTCATTAATTCATACTAATGTGTAGTCTTCCTATAACTCCCAGTAGTTCTGCTTCCTGAACAACACACTTGTGGATGCTATTGCTTTGGATGAAGCAAACACTTGTGAGGGACAAAAAGTATTGAGTCTCTTGGAACAGAAGCAAGGCACTTGCTGACAGACAGGGCTCCAGGCTTTAACTATATTCCCTTCTTGCTTTCTCTAAGCAGCCTTTGTAACATGGGTTTGTTGAAGCTATCTCCAGGAGAGGTTCAGATAAAGTAGACCTAACTAACTCCCCCAAGGGTCAAAGACTGAATTTATGAGCATGAAGGAATGTTCAGATCCAGAGTCCTCATCCTTCCCTGTCCTGAGTACAAAGTGGCTTTTATTCTGTGGCTTCCCACCTGCCTGAGTGTGCAAGGAGCCCTGCACTCCTGGAACAAGCAGCTGTTAACAAAAAGTGGATGTTTTCAGGCTGCTGAGTGTAATCTGTTACAGCATAAAGATGGATGAGCACCTTGTGGTGCTGCTTCTTCCCTTGCTATGGGCATTAGAGGGTGGAGGTTATGGGCTGGCCCAGGTACATTGCCAAAAAGATGCCAGCATGGATGGGTTGGGGACATCTGGATGTCATGGGTCTGTGGGGAGGACATGACTTAGACCCTGAGGATCTGGGTTGTCCCATGCTGAGCACTGAGGGCGGGATGGATGGTCCTTCTCTAGACACAGCAGCCTGCTCCCACCCTCAGGCACTCAGGAGCATGTAGTCAGGACAGGATCAGTCCCACAAGCAGTGGGGTTTTGCTGAATTCTGCCTTTTATATGGAATCCAGTCTTGGTCATGCTGCAAGTTTGAGTAGGGCTGAATTCTGCCTGGTGTAACTACAGCCCCAGGGCTCGAGGGCTGGTCCCACATCAATAGAGTGGCTGTAACTCCAGCCCAAAGCCCTTGCTACAAGCCCTAGACCTAAATCTCACATGGTCTGAAGGGATTCTCTCTGCCTGCACCCCCACTGCTAGGTGCTGAGCTGGCACTAATTACAATTTTGCTAATTGCTCTAAACTCCACTGCCTTGCTGCTTTCCACAGGCAATGTTTGGCCATGGCTTTTGCTGAAGTGGGGGACTCTTCTTGGAAGCCTGATAAAATCTGCAGGGAGACACCTGCCAATCTTCATACACGACATCTTTATTTTAATTTATTGGCAGCATTTAGAGAAATTGGCTTCTATGCAGCATCAGTTGGACTTCATTAAAATAATAAGAGAGCTAAGTTAGTAAAAACAAACCTGGCCAGTTGGCAACCTCAGACTTTTGTCAGGACTGATGTATGCTGGAACATATAGATTTAGTCCATCTACAGTAATAAAGTCCCATGATCCCATGGTTAAAATGTCTTTTTCCCTGCTAGCTGATGCAATTCATTAATTATATGACATTTCCACAACGATTTCTCCAGAAGAAGGCCCTGAATGCCAAGATTTACATTACATTTTCAATTACAAAGATACCCATATGGTGACTCTGCAGTTATCTACAACTGCTTAATGTGTGCCTGTGCCTTACTGGAATGCTAGTGGGGCTCAGGATGTGCTGCAGGCAAATCCCTTCTGGATATGGGGGTCTCACTGGGTTCCCACACTGGAGGGTGATGGTGGCATCTTGGTGTTAACTGCAGGAAAGGAGTGTTGGGAGTTGAAGCACAAACCCTTGTATCCTCTTGGGCCACCAGACTTTAACAGCCTCTTCAGCTGAGAGGGGGTTGAATGAGCAGCATTATGGGCAGGACTTTAGGCTAAGACTAAAGGGCTCAGCCCAAACATGCATTTCCCAGGCAGGCTCCAAGATAGTGAAGGGTCCAAGCCCATCTCCAATAGGAGCAGGAGATGGGCTTGGACCCTTCACTATCATGCGTGTTCCTGTTGTCACTTCTTTTGCTCTCACATCCTACAGCCAGCCATGCAGACACCCAAGCGAGGGACAAAGTGATGGGGTGAGGTGCAATGAGTGCAGGTTTTGGCAGAAGAGGGGAGGGACTGGGATCCTGTGCTCCACACTGCCACATCAGGGCTGGTGCTGCCCTGAGCTGCTCAAATTAACTGGTAGCTTGATGGGTACAAGTTGTCATTGAAATACTATTTGTTATGAGGAAACATGTTGGTTTGGAGGAGCTTAATACTCAGCATCATACAAACCACCCTTGGTGCATCCTTGGCAGCTCCTGCCTGCCCAAGCTGTTGTGGTGGGACATCTGGGTCCTGAAAGGAAAGCAGAGATTTTCCTTCTGCAGCTCTGGTGTGGGGACACTTGCCTGGAAGCTGTTTCCTTAGAGCTGCCAAACAGAAAAGTTGCAGGTTCATTTTGTCCCAGCTCTGGACGCAGGAATTGTCTGTGGCTTGTCCCCTTGGTTACCCTGGGTGCAGGACCTCCCCAGCCCTCCTGCCTGGCAGGCTGCAGCGATGCTCCCTGCAGCACCAGGAGTCAGGAGTCAATGCTGTTTGCACAGTTGCACTCCGATTAGCTCTGCAATGCCTCTAACCTTAGAGTAGTAAACCAGTGGCATATATATAGTTGAACAATTATATGTATTGTGACTTAATTTCCCCCTGAAGATCTCATTCACGATGTTAGAGTGAAAGGATCATAAAATGAATTAATAGCTGATTCACTGTATAATTTCCTAGTTCAATATACTTTAGTGTACCAGCTAAATGAGCCATACACAGCATTCAGCTTGGCCAGTTAACAGCTTTATCATTGAGATCTCAGGCTTAGAAATAAAAGCAATTCTTCTGAAGTAATTGCGTCTAATTAAAAGAAACATTTAAAAAGTGTAACCAAAAGGAATTCATTTCAAATGGAAAATTAATGCTGAAAAATAGCCCTGAGCTCTCTTGTCTTTGCTAATAGCTAAGCATTCTCAGAATAATTAAACTATTCTGAAATGTTGATCCCTTCCCCCTGTTAGAAATGATAGCCGTGACCCAAGGCGCTAGCAAATCCTCAGCTGGGCTGTGGTAGGTGTGGGGCTTTGGGTGGGCAAGGGAGGACCCTTAGGAGAAGGGTTTCCCACCCTGATGCTCTTCCACCCTGACAAGAAAGCAAGGTCTTTGCTGCATCTTTTGGAAAAGCAGGAGCTGAACCTGGTGTGGCAGGGGTTTGGGAGGCTCTGCCAGATGCTGGGACCCCCACTAAAAGCAGGGGAATTACCTGAAAAATAGGTGTTTAAGTGTTTGCTATGATATTAACAAGAAGACTTTATGATATTTGTCTCTCTCTGTAGCACCTCACTCAGCTGAAGGCTGTTTGCTGCTTTTCTGTTACTTTTTTATGATCAAAGTGTGCAGCTCTTCATCCTGCACCCCAGAAAGGTCCCCAGTCAATATCTAGGCTTGTAAAGTCCCTGGCTGGTGGTTGCTGTGGGGGTGCCCCAGCCTGGCTGCTCCTGACAAGAGAGCATCCTAGTTCCTTCAGGTTCCTCACCTGCTTCCCCAGCACTTGCTCCTCTCCCTTTACTTGTGCTTGTTTTGGCAGGGAGTGTTTCAAAGCTGATTGTGTGTTGAGACCCCCACTCACATGCTGCCCTGCCTCCCTCAGAGGGGGCATGTCTGCAGGTGCCTCTTCCCCACCCAAAGATTTGTTTGCTCGGAGCAAATGAAGCACATCCTGTGACACAGTGAGGATGAGCTCGAGACCCAGGTGCTGAGCAGGAGCTCTGTTGTTAGTTCTCTCTGCTGAGCTAGGAAGGTTCCTCTCTATCTTGTGGCACCAGGAGATGGGGTGGCTGTTGGGGTGGCGAGGATGGTGCCTAAAATAGTTGTTACAGTGCTTTATGTGCATGAATTGGATGGCCAGGTGCTGCTGGCATAAAGGACCTGCTATAGCCAAAATGTCCCAGGTGAGGAGCTGCCAAGAGCCATAGGGCACAGGAGTCTGGCCAGATGCTTGAAAGCTGCTGCTGCTGAACAGTTTCATTAGGTAATGCAGATTCTTCAGATCTGAATCTTTTTCCAGAATTTTTCCCTTATCTTGAAAAGTGACTGTGGTGGCAGAGAAAAAAGGTTTGGAGATGTCAGTGTTTGGTTCAGCACCTCAGTGTGACGCGTTTGATGCTCAAACAGAAGCAGCTTCCCCTTGGGAAGTTGATTCCTTTTTAAGTGTTAAAAGGCCAAACCCAAATACTTCTGGCCCAAGTGACTTTTTGCAGGACACAAGTGCTTTTGAGAATTCAACTTTATACTAGTTGAGGGAGAGAATTTGTTCTCTCCTTGTGGGATGGGAATGTAGTTTCTCATGTTGTTACAAGTGGGTAGCTCGGGGAATCTTTGGGGGCTGCTGCTTGTTATTGCCAGTACCTACTGAATTTGCTTTTATTATGTTGTTTGGTAACATAATGAGCATATTCCATCCAAGAACTCCTCTAAAATGTTCCCAGCAAATTCTGTGAATGTAAATACACATTTATAGCACTGACCCCACAAAGTAACCTTGGTGCCTGCTGGCTCGTGCCCCTTTCCACAATGTTCCTTGAAGTTCCTCTTCAAATTGGAGCAAATCAACGTTTCCTCCTTTTTATTTTGGAGGCAGAGCAGAAGGGGCAGCACCTTAAGACAGGACTGTGTATTGTTGCATGTTTTTCTTTCTCAATGTTATTTGTAAGCATCACAGATTCTAAGGGAAAAGGCAAAGCTGGTCCCTGGCCTTGACAGCAGAGCAGTAAATACCCTGCCCAGCTTCAAATTCTGCCTCTATTTTCTGGATGATCCAGAACTTTCTTTTTTTTTTTTTCATTCCTGAGTGTTTCTAATTGAGCTAACATTATTAGAAGGTTTAAAAAAACCCTTTCCCAAATTCCCTTTGCGTTTCAGTAGCTCTTTAATATGCAAGGCAGCAAGAGATGAACTGGGTCTAATTACGAGTCCCTGGAGTAGCCAGTCAGAAAATGAATTGATGCCTTTTTCCTTATGAACAATGCATGTACCACAAATTAGAGGCGCCATCACCAGAGATTTAATTACAAAATATCATTACTTTCACACATCATTTCAGATTTGGCCTGATCAAATCAAAGTTGGGGGAAGAGAGAGAAGGGGGAGGCGGGCGAAGGGAAAAACTGCACCACTAGCAGGGTCATTCGTTCAGGGGTACTTGAATGCAGGAGGGAATTGGTGTTATTGAAGCTTCCCAAAAGGCAATTCTGCAGAGAAACAGTGGCTGGGAGGAAATTCATTTCCTTTTCCAAGGGAGGATCTGGGCAGTTCGGCTGTCTGAGGGGAAACACGGCATGAACACAGTGGCCAGGGCTGGGTGGGCTTTGCTGGGACATGCTGCCTGAAGGTCATGGGCATGTCCAGCTCCAAGGCAAGTCTGGGGAGAGGGGGATGTGATGAAAAGAGCATTTAGTCTGCTATCTCTTGGCTTTAGCTGGGCTTCCTCTACCTCTGGCAGCAAAAGCAGGAGAGGGAAAAAGAAGGGACTAATCCCAAAAGGTATCTAAGTGTGCTTCAGTCCTTCAGTGTATGTTACCCTGTGTTGTTACTGACAAACCTCCCCCAAAACACCCCCTGAAAGTAGGTATTTATGCCAAAGTGCATGAATGATGAATTTTGTCAAGAGGAACCACTGCCAAGAGAGGCCTGGAAACTCATCAACTACAGAGCTCAGCCTCCTATTGCTGCTTAAAGGTGGTGGTGGTTATCAGAAGGTGGCTCTGGTGTGCTTAGGGGTAGGATCTGGCTGGCTTTGTTTCCCTGGTCTCTACTAATCCCTGGAGAATATGGGGTGAGCAGCTCACCATCTTATTTCTAGTGAGGTTGGGTCTGTCCCTGTGGTTGGGCACCTTTACAGCTTGTGGTACTTTTTAAGCAGAGCAATTTGGAAGAAGCACAGTCAAAACTGATCAGTAGCCCCTGTTCTGTAAGTCAACCTTGATGCTTCCTTCAAGTGGAACATCCCAAGTGAGAGATCCTCCCTTTCTGTCCATGACCACTGAAAAGGAGGGGCACAGCTTGGGGTGTGACTCAGCTGCAGGAAGGTTTCTGGGCTCAATGGCCCTGGGTCAGAATGGAAAATGTGGCGAATATTCAGAAGTTGATCGGTTCCAATGCTGTGTACTCACCATAGCAGGTGTGAAAATGTCAGAAATATCCCAATAAAATAAAAAGTAATGGCCTTGTAGTGTCTAACGTGTCCCTGAGTGATGATTGCTGTTGCAGACCAGTGCTATGGCATCAGAAATTGTCTTTTTCCACCCCAAGAGAAAAGCAAGGCTGTTTTCCTTGCGGAGTGACACCTGTCTGGGGCTGATTTAAAGGGCTGGCTGTTGGCTAGGGTCACTCGTGCTGAGCTGATGCCATAAAGCCAGTCAGCAGCAAATGCTGGCGCTTGGGATGGGAGGGCAAAGCGGCTGCTGGGCCCCAGGGTGATTTACAGCCCCTGCATCCAGCCCAGGCCACGGGCTGGGATTATTTCCCAGCCGGACGCACAAGCCAATCGTTTCAAGAAGCTAAAATGCTCCACAAAATTTATGAGGAAACTGACGGCTTGTTGAATACATGATGTAGCGAGATGTGGTTTTACATTAACTTAAGAGGCATTTATGGGGCAATATTCATCTTCTCTGTATTATGGCAAGTATAATGTGAGAGGATGCTATGTCATGGGGATATGAGACCTGACAGATACGACGTACACAGAGGGGAGACCATAAGGAAACAGAAAGGCAGGAGGAGCCAGAGCCACAGGCTGAGTGTGGATGGGGCAGGAGAACAGGCTACTGAGAAAGGTGGAGAATGTGGGTGGCATCTCCCTGTGGAGTAACTTCAGCTTCCATAGAGCCATGTGAATGCCCATCAGCTGAGGATGGGATCAGTGATCACAGCACTGAAGACTCGAGGTCAAGCCCTACTCACCATGCACTAAGGAACAGGAGATGCTCAGCTTGTTGTTCAGTGGACAAGTGGCCCAGGGCAGGTAGAGCACCTTCTCATCCTAGCAGATCGTTGTGCAGGTGGCAACAAGGGCTTGGACCACTGAGTGACCTGCTGAATGTATGGACACCTTAAAAAGGGAAAAAAAATCTTTCTTCTAAGAATACCTAATAGCTGGACTTTGCTGTGCAAGTGCATAGGCTGCAAGGGGCTGTGTGGCCTTACAGAGGAAGGAACAGACTCCCTTGAATGTGGCAGAAAGGCACGTACATCACCGGTAGCTAAATATAGCTGGGTACTTGCAGAGCTCGCTCCAGCTGGCAAACCTTGCTGCTTTGCTCTCCTGTCTGTCACACATCTGACTCCTCTAAACATGCAGCACAGGCCAAGCTCTCAGGCTGCTCCAAGGAAGCTTCCCTGGTTTATCCAGGCAAAATTGTAGCTGAAAGTAATTACCAAGCATTTCCCCCACCTGCATTTAGCTGCAGGCAAAATTTTGCACTAGGGAACTGTTTGGTGATGGAGATCAAATAACTAATTGAAGCTGTGGAGTAAAGCAACCTGTGGATTTGGTGCAACCCTGTCCCTGCAGTGTCCTGTGCCAGGCAATTGGGACCTTTGGGCTGCAGGTCTACCCAGCGCTGAGCATGGGTGGTTAGAAGGCGAGTGAGTCACTGGCGTGGCCAAATACATGATGCAGGGGAAGGTGCTTTCCCTGACACCAGGGATGCATGGCTCCTGCCCACCCAGTTGTGTCTGGGCTCGAGGTCCCTTGCAGAGCTGGATCCAGAGGATGCAGGGCAGGGCATCTGCCTGATGGGCTTGCCTGCAGTGCAACCATCCTGGGAATCACAACTGCAGCAGGGTCTTGGTCTCCATAGATGTTACTCCCTGGCATTACGTGTGGGGAGGAGGGAGGTTAAAGTCTGGCTTTTATCCTTTGGTATGAAAACACCAAGTAGAGATGTGAGCCCTGCCTCAAGGAAGAAACTACTGAGTGGTGGCTCATCAAGAGACCAAAGAGCTTATTGTGCAAAGCCAAGGGTGTGTCTGGTTCTGTCTCCTTTTAAGAGCTGCAGTGCTTCCCCTACCCTGGCTCTGATCTGTCTGTTCCTTGGGAAGAAGTGGTGGTGTTCCCTTAGAGCCATTATCACACCTCTTTAGGAAAAAAGGGTCAAAATTTCTAGACCCCATGAGTCTGGGTGAATACCTGGATGGATGGCAGGACCTACCTTTATCTGCCAACACCGCTGCTCCCCAGCCTCTGCCTCTTGAAAGGTTTTTAGCTGATTTCTAGTAAGACCTGTAGCTCTGACAGTGGTGGTGTTAGCAAAAATGCAGATTGTATGGTGGAGGTGTTGTCCTTGATACTGGGTGGGACCAGAGCACCACTCACCCAGAGCAACGCAAGCCTGGTTGGAGAAGGTCAGAAGACCTGAAGGAGCTGAAGCAGCCAGAGGCAGGGAGATGGGCTGAGGCTGGAGGAGATGCCTGGAGACATCTCTGGGTGGGGACAAAAGGTTGCAAAGCCGTGCTGAAGAGGCAGGAGAGCAGATGACGTATAGCACCCATTACATCGGCGAGGAATTAGGAGGATTGATTGATATCAATTATCAGGTACAATTTGTGGCTGCACAATTGACACGTTAATCACCTCCCTGCTGCATTTCAGCACGCTGAGATTTTTGACCAATTTGAAAGGTTTACAGCAACAATATGATGCTGATTTATCTCTCCTTAATAAAAAAGTGATCAACTGAAACCTGCATCCATCATTCTGTTTATCACTCATGGTGATTTATTAACTAATTATACTTACAGTGGGTCTTTTTCTGTAAGTATGGATAACAGAGTGATGCAGTGTCAGTGCAAGTCATAAATAATGCCCCAGTACAGTGTGTTTAATACTCACTCTCAGGACCAGCCCATAACAAGATGCCTTGATTAAGGTAAGCAGGTGGCTTCGTTTGTCAGGAATGGTCCTGAAGCTGCACATGGAAGAAACAAATCCAGGTCTCATGTTTCCAGCACTGGACACTGCATAAATGTCTTGACATGTGATTCAGATCAGCTGAAATGCTCTCAGCTTGGCCACTTTCCAGAGGCATTTGCAAACCCTCACCAGACCTCATCATACCCTGAGACTAAATAGCAGCATGATGTTTCAGAACCAGGATCTACAGAGCAAGAATAAGCCCCAAATGAAAGAAAGAGAATTTACTGTGGATTTTAAATCAGAGCTGGGGAGCTGACAAACATCAGAACTTCTCCAGCCACCATAAAGGCAAAAAGGAATTTTTAAATGACATTCCAGGTCCCTAAATCAATTTAATCCACCAAAAATATCTTTTACAACACTTGTAGGTCACAGTAATTGGCTAATACAGACCCCTAGGATTTGTTTCTTGTCAGAGGTGTGGTCAGTTCCCTTGCCTCATGTGGGAGGATGATGATGTGACTCTATTAAACAATTATACCTGGTAATCAGGTCATCTCAAGGAGAAAGCAACTTCTCAAATGACACATGGGACAGCCCTGTATTGTCCTTCCAGGCTGTGCAGCTGAGGAGGTCTGTGTGATCCCTCCCTCCCTGCAGAGATGTTATGAAGTACGTTGCTCTGCAGTGACTGGACTAGGGGTCTGTTTTGGGGTCTTTTCCTAAAATCTTGCTGAGTTTACTTGCACGTTCACGTTTGTGCTGCAGAGTGATGCAAGACACCGAGTGCTTGGGGCTGTTCAGTTTTAATGTCACTTGTCCTCAAACCAATTTGGAAGCTCCCTTAGCAAATGCCAGCTGTAAACTTGCTGTGGTTGTTCTTGGAAAGTGGCTATACAAAGGGCAGCAGGTGCCTGTGTGGCTCTAGAGCTCCATGGCCAAGCCTGGGGCTGCAGTGGAACTTCTTGGTTTCCCCTTGCACATCATTATCCTCCTGCTGGGGTGCAGTGCTGGGGCATTAAATCTGCTGTGACAGAGTGCAGCTCTCCCCAGCCTCGATTCATCTTCCCAGCTGGGGGAGAGGCAGTCCAATATATTTTTTTCTCCAGTATCTCTGAGGATTGGGTGAAGTGCCCAGTGCTTCCTGCAGCCAGAGGCCTGAGGACACTGGAGAGGACAACCTGGGCAAAGCTGGGAGTGGCTCTGGGCACAGGGGAAACCCTTACCTGCTGACTGCCATGGTATGGTAGACCAAATCTACCCATAATGCAGTTTTTAAACTTTTGAGCTTAGACCAGGACCATCCTCTTAACTTTTTCACCTCGATGTCTGCCCACAAATCCACTTGTGACTCCATTATTTCTCCTGGTTTCTTTTACTAAACACATGACCTCAGAGGAATATTCCACTACCTTAAGCTTTTTTCTTCTTTATCCATCGCTTGACTAGGTCTATGGTAAATATCCTGGCTCTGGATTCCTTTATCTTTCAGTTTTATGTAGGTATGGATCATATAAGGTTCTTTTTGGTATTGGTTCATCTCTGTAATGAAGAACCTTGTGCAAATGCAGCATATAATGGCTATTTCCCACTGCCCTGGTACCCTGCTCCCAGCCCTGCCATTGACTCTCTGCCAACTCATCCAATTGCTCTTCCCCTCTGAAAACATCAGGTGTAGCACAGGCACTCTTTGGGACAGAGTCTTTCACCCTGTGTTTGGACAACGTTGAAATAAGCTTCTCTCTTTTTCCACCCCAATAATATCTGCCTGCTTTGTGAGTACAGCTCACCCAGGAGGGGAATGCAGCCACTTCTGGCACAGAGCAGCAGCGGCGGAGCGACACGCGGCAGCATCACGCTGTATTCCAGGAGGCCAAACAATAACATCATCCCAGATTACAAGTGCAGAAGGGATGGAGCTGTGATTAGCACGCTAACAACAGAACCCATAACGAAGAGGGAACACTCAAACCAGCAGCAAATAATTAAGTTATTACGCAATTAATAGTTGTCAAAAAGCAAAGCGGGAATGATGGGGGGAAAAAAAACAAAACCCAAAAAAGAAAACCCCAAATTCCCAGTTTGAAAATGGTTTTGCAGGGCTGATGAGTGTGGGCACTGCTGTGTGAGTGGGAGTGCAGCTGCAGAGACACCACAAAAATCACCCAGCACCTCCTGGGGGAACAAACAGTGACAGATCCATAATTTATAGGGGGCAGTCGGCACTCAATAATTAGGGCATAATTTACACTGAGAGGGTTTTGGTGGTGGGAGGAGAAGCGGCAGTTTTGCTTGTTCTCCTGTTCTTTCTCTGGGCATCTGTCCCAGAGCTCTGAGGGGAGAGGATGCTCCTGCAGACAGGCCCAGCCCAAACCAGAGCGGGAGAGCTCAGTACATCCCCTTCTATTCCTCCTGAGGGTGCGTGAGCCCAAAATGACTGTTTTGCAGGTTTTTCAGATGGAGAGGTCAGATTTTTCTGTTCTACTGCTTGGCACAGCTCTTCCCCTTTTGATGATTAATCCACATCTCCTATGCCAGGGGCTGCAAGCATCCCTACGAGCCTGTACCACATCTCACCTCGTGCGTCACAACAGCCCGTCTCAGCAGTGTGAGCGCATCTGTGCCCTGCAAGGGGCTCAGCATCCCCTACTCATTGCCATCCTCAAGGCTTGGGCAGCAGTAAAAATAATGCTGTGCTCCTTCTGCTTTGTAGCTACCCACGGGGCTGCCTCGTGACCTGGCTGCAGCTCTCCCTCACTGCCCTGTGCAGCCTTGCAGGGCTCAGCACCAGCCACCTCTGCTTTCTGATTTACAGGTGCATGTGGCCCTCAGGGACACCCTTCACAGCCAGGATGTGGCTGTGCGTTGGGTGCAGACCTGAGCTAAACCTGCTTCCACCAAGGGCCTGGCTTGTCAGGCCTGGCAGGATGCAAGGGAGTCCCAGGGAGGAAAATGTCCTGATGTAACACAAGAGGAGCTAACGAAATCCTGAGAGTTTTGGGGCAGGTGCCTCCCTGATGTGTGTGGGGAGGGGGTCACTCCATAGGCTTGGCAGGAAATCCTACCCAGGCTGTCACAGTGAAGAAGAACAGGAGACCAGTGTTTGTGCAGTGCTTTATCTGCAACACCAAAGGGTGTCTTTAGAGCTGGTGCAACAACCACACTGATAAGACCTGTAGATTTAAAATTGATGGAGGGAGGGGCTTCAGGACCATAGCCAAAATGTCAGTCTGGTAATCACCTCTTCCCTCCTAAGTTATGAGCTGTGGCCTGACAGCACTGAATGAAAGCTTTGCCACCTGCCCCATCCTGTGGAGCAACGTTGCTGCACCCTGTCAGCCCATCCAGCCCCGTGGACCCAGTGATGCTGTGGGATGTCCCAGGCTGAGCACCATGTGTGGGTCCGGCCAGCAGTGTGACAGCCCCCAACGCAGCGGCACCACGGGCAGGATTGTTCCCCACCAAGGGCCACCCTGCCCCTCCTGGGGCAACAACAGCCAGGGAGTTAAGTTTCATTTCCTCCCAGGGCAGAGGCTTGCAAGGGGAGGTAGGAAAAAAATTAGTTAGCTTCATCTTTCTCCCATTTTAGGAAAATTAATTTTTGAGAAACCTCCACAGTTTCACTCTTCCTGGTCCCTAAATCACGCGGCCTGACAGCCCGGCCAGGGCTATTTATCGGCTCCCTCGCTGGGAGCCATCTTCAGCGAGCTGAGGCTGGATCTGAAGACCACGAGTGCCATCTTCTGGGAGCCCGCGGCCCTGCTGCCCTCCTCCCCTGCAGCATCCCGGGGCTCGGTCAATAAATCTCTCTTCAAGAGGAAAGAGAAAGTTGGACTGCGGTAAGTTTCCCACCGCTGCGTGCCAAGGCATCACCGGCTGTCGGGGCAGCACGATGCTCCTCGCCTTCCTCGGGGGAAACGGAGGCAGGGACATGAAATAAGGCATCTTCTCTGCTCGCCCCAAGATGCGCAGGGGGGTCTGGGGTGCTGTGTGGCCTCTGAAAAACCTGAGAGGCTCTGGGTCAGGATCAGCGGTTATGCTCCAGGCTTGCTCTCAGTTTGGAGCTCTTTTCTAGAGAATCCAACAGGAACCTTCTTTCTTTTTTCTCTGTCAGTTTTCTATTAAGAAGAGATTCTCTTTTCACACAAAGATCTAACTCCAGAATTGTGCACTTTAAGATACCCCTGGAATATTACAAACTCCAAGCCAAATCCCAGAGGAAGGCAACACTGGAATTGAACTGTTTGCTTGAAGGAATTTCCCAAGCTGGAGCACAGGGTGAGGCTGGAAGTGGAGGGTGGTCACAGCATCCCAGGAAAGGAGTAGAGCAAGAACCTGTGAATGGTTCTCCTCTTGTAGATGTTTATCAGGGCTTGAGCTGCTTTTGTTCTGTAAAAATTATCAAAGCTTTTTTTGCTGAGGTTTGATTTATGGTGAAGGGAGCAGAGAAACAGGAGGGGATTCAACTTTTTAAAAGGGTAGATAATGGCAGGATAAGGGGGATGGATTAAAGCTAAAGGAGGGAAGGTTTAGATGAGATATTAGGGGGAGGTTCTTTACAGAGAGAGTGGTGAGGGGCTGGAACGGGCTGCCCAGAGAGGGGGTGGATGCTCCGTGTCTGGGGGTATTCAAGGCCAGGTTGGCTGGGGCTGTGGGCAACCTTGTGTAGCTCCAGGCCTGGAGGTTGGTGGGCCTGCCAGGGGCAGGGGGATTGAAATTCTGTGATCCTTGCGGTCCCTTCCAACCCAGACCATTCTATGATTCAGTGAAGCAGGTCTGCCTGTGCTGCCAGAGCCTGAGGACGCAGAGGATGTTGCCAGGCCAGCCCAGTGTAACCATGCTTGTGAGAGTGCAGGGACCCATCTTTTCAGTGGCAGTGAATTTATTTGCACACTGTGCTGTGATTCCCATAGCTAAAGGGGGGTAAACACTTCCCTGGTGCTACCCAGCCTCTGTGGGAAGAGTGGATGTGGGGGGTGATGAGTTGTCCAAAAATACCGTCCCCGTGATCCTGCAGAGTGCCCAGCTCGGTCTGCAGAGCAGCGTGTGGACCATGCCGAGGTGTGCAGCCTGTGCAGCATCGTGGTGGGGGGAGCCAGCATAGCGCAGTGTGTACAGTGAGGTGTGGGGGTCCAGCCAGTGTGTACAGCGCTGTGCAGCCCTTCAGGCCCGGCACAGCCTGTCCGGCAGCGTGTGGTGTGTGCAGCAGGGTGCAGAGCGAACACCCGTACAGTCTGTGCCACATGATGGTGCTCGGAGCTCTCACTTCTGCTTTCCCTGCAGGCCGGCGCTGCTGGGCCCTTCTCCCTCTGCCCAGGGACTTCTCCCACTCGGCTGGAGACAGTCACACAAGTCCCCACTCCCGCGCTTGTTAGGCCAGCTCTACCTGCCCTCCTCTCCCTGCTGATGGTTCCCATCATGGCCCAGGGAAGGGTGAAACCTGGGGTGTGTGGCAAGGGAGAGTGCTGGTCTGTGTGGTAACGGGGCCTCCGCTGCAACCCACCCTGTCATGGGACCTATCCTAGTACCTCCCAGCTCTGCCTGCTCATGGCCGGTGCCATGCAGTGTCCAGGGAGATGCAGTCGCATGGACACCACCTTTGCAGTCTGGCACAGCCCCATGCCCCACACACCACTGTCTGGTTTGGGACATTTCCCTTGCTGGCTGCTCTGCTACAAGCCTGGGGGTATCTCCACATCTTCCTGCAGCAATTCAATCCTTCTGTGGCCATAACAGGGTTAGAAACCTCTTCATCACCACCTTGCTACAAGAACTGAACTCAGTGCATCTGAAGGCATATGGATGCAAACAAGGCTGGAGATGTTCTCTGGGGGTTGTCTCACTCATCCTCCCTGGCAGCAAGATCAGTGCCCTGTCAGGATTAGACCAAGTCACTATTCGACCTGCAAGCAAAGTGTCCCTCAGCATCAGTTCTGTTGGTTTGCTGGCTTTATCAGTAGGATAAATCTTTGGACTGTGCCAACCCATCAGGTCTTGGTGTTGAAGCAAGAGCGCAGGCAGGTGAAGAGTGAAAGGTGGAGATGGGGGGTGGTGGAGCCCCATGTCAAGCTCGTCCCACCCACCATTGCAGCGTGAAAGAAAATGTGGGGAGATGTAGCCCAGGCTGAGATTTTTCTCAAGTAGAGAGTTGGAGAGTTTCCCTTGGCAGAGTCAGTCGGCATCAGGCTCCGGCACTAAAAAGGGACCGGACGTAGAAAACTTGAGCTCCACTCACCTTGCTGGCTTCTTCGAGCTGCATTTGGAAAACAAAGCACATGTAGCCAGAGTCAGGCAGCTCTGCTCTGCAAACAGCATCTCACATCGCCCTGTGCCGTGGTTTTGGCAATGTGTGTAATGATGGGCATCAGGGGAGGGGACCAGAGGACTTAGTTAACACTGGACCTGAGCAGAGATGGCCTGAGCAGATCATTGGCACCTTGGGCAATGATTTTCAAAGGAAACAGCAAGTGTTGGGGACTCAAAGCCACTCATAACGCATGTCAATACCTGGTTTCGTTCAAGTCTGCAGATATGTGATAAAAATTCATTATTTTTAAAGCTAAACATCCCTCCATGCCCACCCTCCCCACCCCCACATCCCCCATCACTGCTTGCCTCTTTGCCTCTTCAGGGCAGGGGGGATCATGTAGAAAAAGTCCTGCTCTAAACACGTCTCTATTCCTGACAGCTTTTGATCCAAGTGCTAGCTGAACTTCACATGGGTTTGGAGTGAAACCAGTTTCCCCCCTTCCAGTCTGTGCTGGAGAATACAGGGGATACAGCACCTACAGCATTCAGTGCGCTTGGGGCCCATTCCCAGATTAACCTCATGCTCCCTGGGAGCAGGCAGCACCCGCTGTGAAACGATGACTCGAGTGATGTCTGCAAGGGGATTCAGATAAACTTGGTGGGGTTTTTGGAAGACTGATTGCTGCCAATAACACTACAGGCAAGATTTCAGAACAAAGGCTTTTTCTCATGAGTTAGCAAAAGCAGCGCTAGCTAGCTGCGATTTATGCTTCCCTTGTAAATTACATTTTAAGACTAGGATTCTGTGTCATCAGAAAAGACACATTTTTATCTTTCTAGAGCATCTTTAACGCGCCCTTGTGCTGGTTTTGGCAGGGGGTGATAGGATATTTATTTCTTTTATTTAACCTAGAAGGGGTTTCAACCTGTGAAGTTGGGTGAGGGGAGATGGCGGAGTCACCAGCTGATGGATTTAGGGCTGGAGGCAGAGATCAAAGAGAAGCCCATGGTGAACAGATCATCTGTGTGAGGGAAGAGGTTCCTGTGGGAGACCCATGGCAGACCTGGCCCCTGGAGATGTTGGGTACCACAGATCAGAAGACCCTTTCCACAGTGCCTATGCCTTCCCCTGCTCCCTGCCCATCCTCTCACTCAGCTATAGTTGGAAAGCACTCCAGAGTTCAAGCCATGTTTGGATACTCGTGGCTGTATTTCCATGGGAGCATCACCTTGGCACTGACAGTTTCCACATTATGTGCGTTATGGTCCTTAAATTTGCCATCAGGAATTGCCCAAGTCTGACCCTGGTCCACCCAGGAGTCTGGTTCTTCTCTGTGGTGGCTCTGTGTCATCAGAAAAGACACATTTTCTGTGAGCTCTCCGTGTCTTGGGTCACCTTGTAAGAGCAACTTCTGTGGCTTTAGGGGTTCTTTGTAAAACTCTTATCAGGGGCAGGCTGCATCCTACTGGCCCAGAAACTGGGAAGCAACAGGCCAGGCATGTTTAGAAACAATGATGGCCTCTTATGCCGCAATGCCAGTGCCTCACACTGCAATCCATATCAGTGCAGCCACAACCTCTCCCTTCCCCAAATTTTCCAAGATGAGCTGAAGAAGTGAGGAATTCATTGAGGAAAGATGTCCTTGTTGGACAGCTATGTTTTCCTGCCATTCCTCTCAGACGTTATCCTTATGAGCTAGCACCTGGCTGCTTCTGAGCACGAGGGGGTTGGTCCCTCAGCAGCTGTAGCCATGACTTCTGTAGGATCTTTCCTCCTGAGACTGGCATAACGAGCTCCCTGATCATTCCCTTCACTTCAGAGCCTGCAGGAAAGCAACTGAGACAGGCAGGGATGTAGTTCCAGACTAAGTATGGATGCAGGTCTCCCCACAGCTTCCCTGGGATGTCCAGGCAGAAACAGGTGTCCTCCTCATTTTGGCCTTCATCTTCTTCCCAAGGGGCTGAACCTCCCTTCCCATGTGAGGCTTTACCTCTCTCCAGCAGCAGAGAAGACGGCCCCCCGGCAGCCCGGGTCCCGACAGCTCCACACCTCCCTTCCCAAAAGAACTTTTGCAAGCTGGATTTGCAGAGATTTGTTTTTACAAACTTTTTCCCTGCCTGTGCAGCATGTTCAAGAGCTCTGGAAGGGAAGGAGGGGAGAACGGCATATTGGGTCATCTCCATGGGAACGTCGTGGCAAGACTGATATGTGCCCCGAGAGGCGGGAGAGCTTATTAGCATGTTCCAGATCCTTTCCTGCAGCCTTTCTTTCTCCCCCTGCTCCCCCATCCCCTGCAGAGGAGGAAGAAATAGGATGTTTTCAAGGAGGAAAGAATGTGAACAGCCGAAATAAAGCACTGCCACAGATCCCAGCCCTTTTCAGCAGTGGGTCCCTGTCACCTGCTAAGAGGAAGCGCTTGTCACAGCAGAGCTGCAAGAGCTCCAGCAGCTGTCAAAGGAGTTTGCTTAGGAGAGAAGAACCTCATCAGGGTGCTGAGTACCAGCCAGGCCTGGCCAGATGCAGAGCAGCAGTGCTCAGCAAGGCGTGGGGAAGGGAAGGAGGGCACCTGGAGCCACAACTCCAGGCAGCCACAACCCCTTGGTGCAATCCGTGTCTTCTCCTCTCCTTGGTGCCCCACCAGTCCAGTGCCTTTCCATGCCACAGCATCACCCAAGGCAGCGAGGTGGCATCCAGCTCCACTTGGTGAGCTGACTACCCAGATCTTTGTGGCACAGTGTTAACCCAGAGGGTCAAAGAAGGTCAGCTCCTCTCCACGTGCCTCAGTTTCCTCCCCAAATCCCTGTTCTTCCAGGGGACTGCCAAGGGCTTTCACATATGCTAACCATTTTCAAGAGTGATGGTGGGCTGAAGACAAGCCTTTCAGTCTTGCTGGAGCCAAGAACGAGAGGCCAGATGGTGCATGACCTGACAAAGCCCCCTGTGAACTTCTGTTTGTTATTCTCCTAAAAGCATGTTGCCCTGGGAAAAATCCAAGTGTTCGTTTCCAGGACCCAGGCTTTTTTCATGTACAATAACAACTGCACCTACCCTGGCCACACGCATTGTGCACACGAGGGCCTCTTCCTGCTGCAATAAGGGATTTGGGTGCAGAGTCTCCTAGAAAACCAGGAGCATTCAGCTCCTCTGGGACACAGCCGCAAATATCCTCCTGTCCCATGTTTGTAGAGCACCTAAGAAGAAAGAGTCTTGGGGTCCCACCTGTGACAGCCCTCCCACGGGCATTACTCCAAAATTAATAGCAACAAGAATATTTTAAAAATAGAAATGGCTGCTCTGGGCTGTGTAGTAATTAAACATTAATAAATCATAACACTTGGGAGGAACTTGTATGTTACAACACTGATTTTAAGAGCTTGTCTAAGTGAGCCTGAGTGCAGGAGTGGATCTGTGACATGCTCCTCAGGCAGAGGGCGTCTGTTCCCTCCTGCCCTGATGAATCTTGGTTGGGCAGTGCAATGCGGATGGCTGAACTCTGCAGCCTAGGAGATCAGCCTCAGCATCTGTGTGCACAGCGTGGCCACAACTGGGAAGGCCTTTGTGATAGGAATAATGATGTCCCCTCAGTGGGATTGCAAATGCAAATGGAAAGAATGAAAATATCGGTTCCTGTTACAACTTCATTGCTGCTGTGACTGACCCCAGGTGAAGACCTGAAGCTGTCTACCCTGCCTGCCCTGCAGCAGAGCTACAGTGCTCTGTTTATGTTCATTCCTGGCCCAAATGGACTTGGCCATGAGCTGAGAAACAACAGGAGGAAATGAAGAGATGGTCTTGCGTTTGTGGTGGCACTTAACCAGATGTTCATCTAGTATCAAACATGCAAAGTGAAGGGTGACAACAGCTACACATGGCCTGTCTAATAATTAACCAGCAGCACAGCCCTGTAGTGAGCCCACAAACCTGCCCTGGCCTCTGCTCCCAGGGCTTCAGCTCCCAGGGCTCTGCCAGGCGTGATGGGAAATGCTTGTGGCATGGACCGGGTAGGAAAGACTTCTTGTAGCTTTGATTTTAGTCAGTCTTAACAGTTGTTCTTCATCTGCAGTACCCTGCTGCATCCCGCTCTGTCCCTACGCTCACACACAGCTGACCTACCTTCCCTTCAGAGATGCTGCAGTGTTGGGCAGTTGCTGGTGGGCTTTGTTGCCCTTGCCCACGTGCACATGTACTTGGCATTGGTGAGGCTGCACCTCAAGTGCTGTGTCCAGTTCTGGGCTCCTCACTCCAAGAAGGACATGGAGGTCCTTGAGTGAGTCCAGAGAAGGGCAACCAGGCTGGGGAAGGGGCTGGAGGGCAAATCCTCTGAGGAGCAGCTGAGGGAGCTGGGGTGTTCAGTCTGGAGAAGAGGAGGCTGAGGGAAGACCTTCTCCCCACTTCCACTGCCCTGCCAGGAGGGTGCAGAGAGGTGGGCGATGGTCTCTTCAGTCAGGGGACAGGAGATGGGACGAGGGGAAATGGCCTCAAGCTGTGCCAGGGCAGGGTCAGAGCAGATGTGAGGGAAAAGTTCTTCACTGAAAGAGTTGTCAGGGTCTGGCACAGGCTGCCCAGGGAGGGGGCTGAGTCACCACCCCTGGATGTGTTTAACAGATGGGTGGATGAGGTACTCAGGGATATGGTTTAGCATAGGATGGGAACGGTTGGACTTGATGATCTTAAAGGTCTTTTCCAACCTTGTGATTCTGTGATCTAACCGCTGAGGGCATCTCTTCACCTGGAATTACAATACATCATTCCATTTTAATGTTTTAGTTAGAAACTTTGTGTGTGATTTGTGCATGCTCTTGGAAGAGAAAAAGACTGGGGTGCAGTGATTTGGGCTGGTTTGAGCCTAGAGCCGTGGGGTGCCTCCATCCTGTACATGAGGCAACACCCCCCCATGCATAGCCCCACTCCTTGGTCAGGTGGTGAGTCCTCTGAAAATTCAGAAGTGTGTTTGTTAATCAATTTAGTAATTGCACAAATAAGCCCTTTGATATTTATCACTCGGGATCAGAGTCTGGCCAGCTGTAAGAGAACCTGTATTTATGGTCACAGGGCACATGGAGGTAGCACTTATTTGGTCTGTGCTCCAGTAGCTTTTTAACCCAGGAGAGAGCTCTTAAACTGAAGTTGTGTTTATTTTTGGCAGCCAGGAGAGTGTGTGAAAATGAAACTGATGGTTTAAAAACAAAGATGGAGAAAAAGAGGAATTGAAACTGTGCAGGCTATTTTCAGCCACCAAAATGAATGAAATGTAAAAAAAAAATATATAGGTTGCAAGTTTCGAATTCTAAAAAGATCAGTCTGAAAGCATGAAAACCCAGGCAGGTGCTGTCAGCTCCAGGCATGGACAAAGCAGGCTTTTCCACAGCCAAAGAGTGGGAGACTTCAGCAGCTGCACATGGGACAATGCAGATCTGCTCATCATGGGGCTCTTCAATAATCAGAGGAAACCTGAGACATGCATGCACTAACTCTTTGCTGTTGCTTCTTATTCCTGGCTCCTAAAGCTGGAGGCTGCCAACAGAGCCACGACGAGGGCAGATGGCACCTGCAACCCCACTACACCAGGCTGCAGCAGAGACCAGCAGAGAAGGAGTTAATGCATCAAGTGGGAAAAGGCGAGCTGCAGCTCAGCCCTGTGCACATCCCCATCCTCTTCCAGCCTCTTGCTAGTCCTCCTGACTTTTGCTATTGTTTATCTCTGCGTGAAGCAGGGAGAGATGATCAAAGCAAGGAGCAGTGAAGGAAAGACAGCCTCACCAGCATAATAAAACCTTGATAAGTCTATGCTCCAGGACCACTGCCTTCTGCCATAGCCCCACAGACCAGTTCAAGACAGGATGCCATGCACAGTAAATTGGAAATGAATCAGGGTGTTCCCCTGAAACTTCACTTTCCACCACGTGGTGCCATCGTGGGATGTATGTGGGTGCAGGACTGGGAGGGCAGGACGTGCTGGGCACTGAATGCTCATCACTCCCAGCTGACTTTCCACGGCAAGAGGGAGCTGCTCCAGCACTGACAATGGAAGGGCAGCACTTACCCGATGGCAAAGCTGGGCTGGGGAGGGCCTCTGTTTCCACCCCATCTGCCCTTCAGCAAGTGATGAGCTGGTCCTGGGGAGCCAAGGATGGGTTGTGCCCTTGGCTGGGAGACAGCCAAGGCCCAGCAGTGGACACGGCATCTGACCTACACAGCAATACCTGATGACAAGGGAAGCCCCTGTGCTTGCCTTTCTTCGGGGTGGTTCATGCGACCATGGGTTAATCATCTGCTGGGTGACAAAGGGGAAGTGAAGGCAGCTACACTGCAGCAAGGTTTCAGAGAGAGGATGGAAAAACTTTCAGAAAGATGATGTTGGTGAGAGCTGGTCTGGCTCTGCACCACCTGCCCAGACCTGGGCAAATGGGTGCTGCCAAGCCAGGCCCCAGAGACTCAGCACTGAGCTCCAGTGTTCAGCCCCACGAGCCCAGGCAGAGGCCTCTCTGCAGAGCTGCTGCTCTCCACACCATGCTCCTGAGTGTGTGTGCTTGGACTTATACAATCCAGATGTTTGCACAGAGCTGTTCCTGCCTATGATTCTCTTCACCGAAAGCTGATTGCAGCCAGATCCCTCCATCAGGCAGCAGCTCTAGGACCCAGGAAAGCCCCTTCCAGCACAAAGCCTATGCTAATAGGAGACTGGAGGCCCCAGAGGTCATGGCATCAAAGGCTGCAGAGATTTCTCACCGGCTGCACATATATTTGGGGCATCTCCTGCCTTTGTCGGTGACGGTGGCTGTCAGCTGCTCACAGGGAAGGATCCCAGCCCTATGCATGGCTGTGGGAATCCCCATCCTTGTGACACTGATACTGTAAGAATGCAGCACCCATCCTCTCTAGTAGCTGCTTCCTTGCTGGGACACGTGTAGTTCATTCTGGTGGGATTATTCTGGCTGAAAGACTGGACAAAAAGAGGGCACCCACAGATCTGGGTTCACGCTGGGGGCCAGCAGAGACCCTTTTCTGGCTGAAGCAGAGAACCCTTCCCAATGCCCTGTCCCTCCGGTCTCTTGATCACAGTGATTTGGATCAGAGCTATTCAGCTGCATTATGTTAAACTGCAGTGCATGGTCTTAAGCAATGCACCTGCATCCGACTGCCCTGGGGTGCCTGGATGTGCTGGGGGTACGAATACTTTTTGCCCTGGTGACTGTACCAACACTGGGGCTGGGGCTGCTCAAGGCTTTGCTGAAGTTCATTAGCTACTATAACTGTCAGGAAAATAACTGGATCTCAGAAACGTCCCTGCAGTTTGGGACAAAGGAACAAAAGAATGAGGCCAGGTGAGATGTAAATCAGGAGTAACTCCAGAGCCACTGGTGTGGCATGAGCAGAGCTGGGTGAGCCACAGCAGCAGAGTGTAAGGAATCCTGGTGATGTGTTGGGGATTGGGAAGGCTCCCAGAGTCCCTCCTTGGTGCAGTCACAGTTACCTGGTACATCTCGGTGAGGATGATGATGATCACACACACTCACACCCCCATCGAGGTGTGCTTGAATGGGCCCACTGAGGTAGTAAGGTCACTGCATGATGGCTGTGGGCACTGGCAGTGTTTGCCCCACTCTCTACCTTGATCCAATAAGCAGCCACAAGTGAGCTGCCAGGCTCGGGGCTGCCAGTCTCTATGTACTGGTGACGGCACCTGCCAGGACCCTCTCACCTTGCTTGGCATCCATCCTCACCCTGCCCCAGGGCCAGCAATGCTGGTGGCAGGTTCCTGTCCTGGCACTAGGGCTTTTTCCTCTGGGGCGCTTCAAGGGCATTGGCATCACCCCATTTCATTTTGCAAACAGGGAAACTGGGACTCGAAGGAGCTCCCACACACAAGCAGGCAGCCCAGAGGAGCCCATGGTCTCCTGGGGTTTGTCCTGTGCACTGGCATACAGGACTTTTCCTGACCTCATTCCCTGCTGTGAGCCCTTCTGCCAGGCCTGCTCTGAGGGGAAACAGGGCAGGGGGACTGCTGGGGTGTGCTGACCCCAGGCAGGGTCTCTGTGTGCTGCTGGAAGCTGCAGATGGGCTAAGCCCTGCAAGGAGCAGCTGACTGGGAGCTTCCCATAACAAAGCTGCTGATCCTCTTCCCCCAGCTCCTCTCCACGCACACGTGCTTTCCACGCCTGCTCTGTCCCAACAAAGCAGCCCCTGTTCCCTGCCCTGTCCCCAGTTCCTCCCCAGGCCAGCGCTGGATTTATGAATGAGTGCCCTGCTCTGGTGACAGAGGGCCCTGCCAGCCCGGCCTGGCTCACTCCAAGGCACCGGAGTGATTCTGCCGGAGCAGCACGTGGTGGAGAAGGCAGAGCTTTGGGGTGCACAGCCCACACCCTGTGAAGGGCACAGTGCCCTGCCCCAGCCTGGCCCCATGCCCACTTGAGGGGACTGTTATGGATTATAGCTCCGAGCTGCCTGTGCCAGGTTGCCAGCTGGCAGGACTGCATGGGAAGCGGCTCCTGTGGCCTCGCGCTCCGGCACGGCAGCAAAGCCCATGTCAGTGCCACTTCCCTCTGCTACATTGGGCAGGAAACTCCAGCTGTCATAGGGCTGTCCTGGGAGAGGGGCATCCCCACAGCAGGGATGGGACCTCGGGCAGGCAGGCATTGAGATCTGCTGGTCTGCAACCCATCTGCATCGCCACAGTCAGCACTTTGTGTTTTTGCTACTAATTAGCACAATACAGATGAAAGATGGCTGATTTCAACATCCTTCATGCAAAACTAAGATACAGAGCTGGCAAAGCACTCAGCAGTGTCATATGCTCATGGCACATCATGTAAAACCATCAGTGACAGCCCGTTCACTTGCCCAGCACTGTGTACTCCTGAGAAAACCCTTCCAGCACCTCTCTGAGCCAGGTCAGGGCTCATCAGCATCTACTCATCCTGCCACTGAACTCTCACATGCTTCAAACATCTTCTGCTGGAGTTGAAGCCCAACACCCACAGCGTCCCCAGAACCAGGATTTCACCCTGTGCTTCCAGGCCAAGCTGTTCCCTTCAACTGAGTAGCTGATCTGGTCTCATCTGCCCCCTCCCCTCTGCATGCCCAGGTTGGGACTCTGTCCCAGAGCCCTGTGAACAGTAACGAACCTTTCTTACTGGCTTTGAGTGGCTTTGGATCAAGCATTCTTCCAGTAGCTGGCCAGGATATTTGTGTTTATTTCTTCCACATCAAGATTGCTCCAAGTGGGGTCATCATGGATCTGGTCCCAGGACTGCAGGGGCTGTGGTCTTTGTGGGCAGAATGAATGAAATTGCTGTCCCTTGGCATGTGGTGGCTGTGCAGTCCCAGCCCTGCGCCTTCCTGCTGCATCCAGAGTGTCTTGGAAAAGGGAAAGGGGGTGTGTAGCAACCAGAGATGGGGGTAACAAGTGAGTTGGTCCCACCTAGATGGGTTCTAGCTCACCTTGGTGCCTGTAAGGAGACAGCAGTTGCCATGTGTCTCCATCTTCTGAATATTTTTTCCCTTCTTGTATCTTCCCTACAATGGCTCTTGGCACCACCGTTCGCTCTCCTCAGACCCACACCCCCATGTGCAGTTCTATTCCACCTCATCATAAAAAAATGACAGTAAGAAGGACCTTTGAGACATCAGTGCAAAGAATTACAAAAGAAAGTTACATTTATTATTTTAAATCCAGTTTCTTTATTTCTGGGATGCAGATTTTTGGAAGGGGCTATGAAATCCTTGGCATTTGCAATATTCATCTCATGTTTCTCTTTTTAATTAACAACCTTATAGGACATACAAATATTTTAATGTTCCAGAAAGGCCTAATGAGTCTACAAATCTGTAGCCCATTGAAGGTGACAGCTCTCTTCTAAAAAAAAAAAAAAGCCAATTATTAGCCCAAAAAAAAATGCTCACAATTTCCAAAATCATTTTCATCATTATTTTTATTCATGATTTGAAATTGATTATTGTTTCCTTATGAAGTATCTGTATTACTTCCTCCCTGACAAAATGACTTTAAAGTTGTTATTTCCACTTGAGGTTTTGGTGGATTTCCTGATCAAGGGTTCATGCTTCAGCTTTTGTTACACTAACTAAAGATTTATGTTTCAGCTAAAACCATGATATATAAATTTAAACCCAGCTACACAGATATGTTTATACAGAATTACTGAATTTGATAAAATGTACAAATTTGGTCATATTGACTCCAGCAGTGGCCATTCAAACTCCCATTTAGAGTCGGTTAAAAAGCTGAGATAGCAGCTCAGTGGCTGTTCAGAGCTCCCAGCCTCAAACATGGGCAGTACCAGCCTGAGACACAAGCATCTCCCAAATCCCTTTCAGTGGCTGTTCAGAGCTCCCAGCCTCAAACATGGGCAGTACCAGCCTGAGACACAAGCAACTCCCAAATCCCTTGATGTGACACAGTATCTCACTGTGACACAGCATTTGTGATCAGCACCCATGGGTGCTGGTGCTGCTGGCTCGTGGGTTCGCTCTGGGAGGTGAACCAGAGCAGTCCATGAACCTCCATGAACCACCGTGGCACGCTCTGCGCTCACCTCTGCCAATAGCTTGCTGCATCTTAATACCAAGACAAGAATTGGCATCCAGGCTGGTCCCAGGCATCACCTGATGGCCAGCTTCTGGACTTGGGGTGGGGTGCCAAGCTCTACCTCCCCTCCAGGGAGAGGGTAGCCCTTCGCTGACCTAGCCTTGAGCTACCTCTGCTCAGTAAATGAGTCAGCCTGATGAGTTCAGACCCGAAGGGCTCTGACTCCTCTGAGCCTTTCTCACCTGATTAGCAGAGGATCCCACAACTGCATTTCTCACCCCACCAGCCCAGCAGGGAGGATCATGAGCCTTATTTGCCAGGTGAAGAGTTGAGGCACAGAGAGGCTCAAAGCCACACAAACCCCAGCAGACTGTCCCAGGGTAGGGCAAGTAGCCAGAGTTTGTAATCCCAAAAGCTGGGCCTGTCTCCATCTCAACTTAACTGTAAAGCATCTACTTGCAAAAGACCTCCTGGCTTGTTCTGCTTTTACAGCCCTCCAGAGCCCAGACAGAGCCACAGACGCTGCACCTGCCTGCTGGGATCCTACGTGGTGGAAACACTCAGAACCACTGCTGAGAGCTGACACATCCGATGAAGAGCTGCTGGTGCTGGCACACCTATCCAAGCAGAGCAGCCTGTGCTCAAGGGGTTTGCAGAGTGGGACCCACAAGCAGCCTGGTGAGGCAAGCAAGACAGCACTTTCATGGCAGCCCCTGCTGACCATGAACTGCTGCCATGTGAGAGCAGCAATTTGGCAAGTGCAGTCATGGTACTGAGTATCACCCAAGAGTACGTCTGTGCCAGAGCAGGAACAGAGCAGTCCACCTACATGGGACCCCTGAAACTATCGAGGGGTCCACATGTCACCTCATTTGGGCTTTGCAGCCATAATAGCAAAGGGCTCCCTGGCTTTGGGGGCTCTCTTCCACTGGCTTTTCCAGACTAAGCTAAACTTAGGGTGTCTCAAAGCCCTAAGGCTAAAGCTGGTCCATAGCTTGAGTCTTGGGGTAGGAAGACAATGGCAACCTGCCAGGTGGGTGGGTGTGAAGTTGTACCAAGAGCCCCTGCTGAATTTTCAGCTCTGGTCACTGTCTTGAGGGAAGTTTTTAAAGGTTCCATTTCAAAGCACTCTCAGGTTTGGTGGGGCAGTCTCTGGAATACGTCTGGCCAGGCACTCAGAGTGATGAGTATCAGAGCTCCCGTGGATTTTGGATGGGTTTAAGCTGCTCAGATCTCCTGGAGTTGGGCCCAGCATTCCTCACGTGGCACAACTCCAGAAATGGAAGCGCTCCAAGTGAGCAGTTTCTTTCCCAAAATGGGGATTCTTCTTTCCTTTGGATTGAAAACACTACAGACAGGGGAAATATTATCTCATTGTACTGGGAAGGAGAATCATTTATTAACTGTGGGCACCAAATTTAACTCTGGGTATTTTTTAATAGGAGTTCTGATATGAATAGAAGTGTTTGGATCCTTTCCTTGCAATGTCAGGAATCTGCATCACAAAATTACACTACCGTGTGAGAAGCAGAGACTGAAGTCAGCTACAGGAGAAAACCAAAGTGAAAGCAGCTAGCCTAAAATCACCAGCAGTTCATTCCAGGGGCACAGATTATATGAAATGGCTCATCTCAGTTCTATTTGCAACACGTTAACACACAAAAAGAGCCATCCTAGTGCCTCCTCCATTTGCTGCGTTATGCAAGGGTGGCTTTTCTCGCGTGCTCTGAGGCTCCTGAAGCACCCACGCTCTGCTGCTGGGAGCCTGGGCGATGGGGTAATCTCCAAACACAAGGCACTGCTCTACAGGGTAGAACTAGGACAGGCTGAAGTAAGGTCCTGCTCGTGGGTTTCTCGTTGCTTTCTCAAGCAGGAGAGCTGCTTTTACTTGCTAGGAGCAGGGAGGCAGTGTGGAATATATACGTAATGTAATATATACCACCGACTGCATTCAGCATTAGGTAACGGTCATAGAACAGCCACAAAGCCAGCTCCATGAGAAAATGTACTCCAGATTCTGATCCAAATGTTCCTTCCATTATGCTAACCCTTCTACCACTCCTGGTCCCCTTAACCATGGCAAATGAGGACACGATAAAGTTCAATTAATATCAGCTACTGTTTCCTAACTCAGAATTTCCCAGGACTTCTGCAAGCCTCTCCTGTCCCAGGTGAAAGTTGGTAATTAAGACTGACCTTTGGAAGCTCCCACTTACAATGGTATCTGCTGGTTCTGCTTAATTTGCTCCCGTTTTAGATATAAAACTGTGAATAATTGCTGCAGTTTATTGAAGTGGAAAATAAAGAGCTTTCAAAGCACTGAGGTCGTTTAGTTACAAAACATTTGTCAGTCCACAACAGGTATGAGTGTTTTGAGCAGGTTATCCTAACGAAAAATGAGGGGGGCATCATTTATCTCACTGTACAAGTGTCACTTTGCTGCTGGGTTACAGGATTGTTGGGTCCAGTCCTGTCTAACATCTTCATTGACGACCTTGATGAGGGAACAGCATCCACCCTCAGCAAGTGCTGATGATACAAAGCTGGGAGGAGTGGCTGACAGGCAGGAACACTGCGCTGCCATCCAGAGAGACCTGGCCAGGCTGGAGAGCTGGGCAGGGAGAAACCAGATGAGGTTTAACAAAAGCAAGTGTAAAGTCTTGCACCTGGGAAGGAACAACCGTTTCTATCAGTACAGGCTGGGGGATGACCTGCTGGAGAAGAGCTCAGTGGAGAAGGACCTGGGGGTCCTGGTGGATGACAGGGTGGCCATGAGCCAGCAGTGTGCCTCAGTGGCTAAGAGAGCCAAGGGGATCCTGGGGGGCATCAGGAGGAGTGTGGGCAGCAGGTCAAAGGAGGTGATCCTCCCCCTCTGCTCTGCCCTGGTCAGGCCCCACCTGGAGTGTTGTGTCCAGTTCTGGGCTCCCTGGGATAAAAAGGACAGGGATCTCCTGGAGAGAGTCCAGAGAAGGGCTATGAAGATGATTAAGGGCCTGGAGCATCTCCCCTATGAGGAAAGGCTGAGTGAGCTGGGACTGTTCAGCCTTGAGAAGAGAAGACTAAGGGGGGACCTAATTAATGTTTATAATTATCTTAAGCAGGGGATGCAGGGGGAATCAGCCAGCCCCTTGTCAGTGTCTGTGGAGACAGGACAAGGGGCAATGGCTGCAAGTTGGAGCACAGGAAGTTCTGCACCAACATGGGGAAGAACTTTTCCCCAGTGAGGGTGAGGGAGCCCTGGGACAGGCTGCCCAGGGAGGTGGTGGAGTCTCCTTCTCTGGAGAGATTCCAGACCCGTCTGGACGCCTATCCGAGTGAAATGTCCTGGGGAGCTGCTTTGGCAGGGGGTTGGACCCGATGATCTCTCAAGGTCCCTTCCAACCCCTACAATTCTGTGATTCTATGATTACAGGGGTCGGGAATGCTGCACATGGGGCAGGTCTCTCTGGCTGTGAAAAGTGGTAGAGTAGCACTGGGAGTATGCAAATCATTGCTTTTACAAGTGAGCTAAGACTCAAAAATCATGACAGGCTTTTAAAAACTAGGTTTTCTGGTTTAAATCTGTTTTGTAACTGGTCTTTTGTTACCTTTTCATTAGCAGAATGCCCTTGATTAGTATTCAGACACCTTTTTTTTTTTTTTAATATACATCATATCCTAAAACATTCATAATAGAAAGTTGCTGCTGTCTCTAACTGAAGTAGAGATTCTTATGAAACAAAATCAAGGAAAACAAAACAAGTGAACTTGGGTACAGGGGGCTACTAATAAAATTGGATGAGTTGGCAATGTATTCTTCCTCCTTCTGTACTCTGAAAGAGGGTCAACGACCTGAACTTTTGATACTGTAATCAAAAATATCAAGATATGGATGCATCTAATTACCAAATCTGTTTCACTTTCAAACTTTAAATGCACCGTGTAATAAAGTTGAATATAAAATAGAATTAAGAGAAGGAACAGACCTCATTGCAGCTTTCCAATACCTGAAGGGAGCAGAGGAACAGGAGGGGAATCAGCTTTTTAAAAGGGTAGATAATGGCAGGATAAGGGGGAATGGATAAAGCTAAAGGAGGGAAGGGTTAGAGGAGATATTAGGGGGAAGTTCTTTACAGAGAGAGCAGTGAGTGGCTGGAACGGGCTGCCCAGAGAGGGGGTGGATGCCCTGTCCCTGGAGGTGTTCAAGGCCAGGTTGGATGGAGCCCTGGGCAACCTTGTGTAGCTCCAGGCCTGGAGGTTGGTGGCCCTGCCTGTGGCAGTGGAGTTGGAACTCTCTGATCCTTGGGGTCCTTTCCAACCCAGACTGTTCTATGATTCTGTGATTCTATGAAGGAATGCAGTATAGATGGCTTCATGTGAGGCTAAAAGCAAGGCAGTGGCTTGGAAAGGGAGCTATGGAGGGTTTAGTGGCTTGGATGTATAGATTTCATGGCCTGTGTTGGTCCTTGCTCAAGCCAGAACAAGATGTGGGACCCTATCCTAACTCAGGACTGCAAAGCTGGTCAGGGATAGGGCACCCACCTCCCTCTCCCAAAACAGGCACTTTGATCACAGCAATAAGCTCTGAGTACACCAAATAAATCAAACCTCACAATTCACTACGATCGAGAATCAGAGGGTTTCCTACAGGTTTTATATCCAGGACGATTTATGACTTAATTTAAACACGTAGTTTCCAGTCGTTTCTTTTTGCAAGCAATCACCTAGGCTACATGAACCTGATGGTGATGTACTGCAGTCCCTGGAAGCCCCGGAGAGACAGAGAGAGACAACAGCACTCAGAGGTGTGAACTTCCCCCATTTATCTTGATGGGGTGTGCACAGCCTGGCCAAGGAAGCAAGTCCAGGCGTGTTAACTGCTTCACTGCCGGTCCCTACAGCAGCGTGCCTTGTGTGGGCCTTTCCCTTCCTTTGGGAGAGCCTCTCCAGCAGCAAAGGTTGGAAGCTGGGAAGGGGATGAGGGAGGTGCAGACTCCCAGAGTGTGATGACACAGGTTACAGGTTTGGAGGGGGTCCCGTTAGATCAGATGGGGTTTTTTTTTCATGCAGCTTGTGCAATAGATGTGGTCACACAGATGTTACAGTTTAATACGCTTTTGAAGGAGTTTTGTATCTCCCTGCCTTGTGGGATCTAAGAGGGGAGCAGGGGCTCTCTCCAGGCACCACTCAGACCCCAAATTAACTCTGCAGGACAGCAGACAGAAAATGTAGCAGGTGGGAAGCAATCCTTCTGCCTGGTTTATGGATGTCTCAGACAGAGGTTTCCCGCATCATATGAGGTTTTCCTTGCCACTAATGGACCTGGCCCTGTGGCCGTGGGAGCGGTCTTTAAAAGGCCCTGAGCTAAGACACCGGGCAGCTCCTTTTTACATTCAGAGCTCTCCTACCTGTCCATCAGCAGCCTCTTACAGACTGCACAGCGCTGAGCCTCCCTTCTGCAAGATGTGCGCTCGCAAATGCCTGCGGGGCTGGCAGCTGCTAGAAGAGGTAGTGATCCTTTCTTCTGACCTGGGCTGGCTGCAGCACGGTGGGGACTGCAGCAGGTCCCTCTCCTGTGGCAGCGCACAGCCACCTGAGCAAGGCAGAAATACCTCAGATTTAACGTGAAACTACTGCTTCAAAAGAAAAGGCTTTTAGAAATCTGCAATGCCTGAAGTTGGACGTGCCAGACCACCTTCAGGCTGTCCTGCACTGCCTCTGCACCCCAGATGGCAGCTAGAAGGGGCTCAAACCTCCAGCCATGTCCAGAGCACAGCCCCATTTCATCTCATTCTTGTGAGCAAGGGGTGACCACCTCTTCCAACAGGAAAGGTGTCTGAAAGAGGCTTTTCAGTATGTTTATATTTAAAAATCTAACAGTGACTAAAGCAGTTTGCATAATAAACAGCTCTACAGCCAGAAATATTTGCCTGCTCTCAGTAAAAAAGGAAGTCCTCAGATCCTCTTCTGAAGACTGTAAGAAAGTGACAGAGTTTTCCCTTTACAGGATATAAATATGCAGTGCAAATAGGTGGCTTCTGTCACTGCTTACATTTTGATGTATCTCTTCAGATAGCCTGGCAGCACCAGATTATTTTAGTGTCAAATCAAAGCTCTGGTTGTGTAAAGAAGCTGAGGAAAGGTACAGTCTGTGTTGCAGCACAGGATGGAAGCTCCAAGAAGAAGACTGGAGGCAGTCCTGTGAGACATGTACCAGCCATGCATACTAAATCTGTCATTTAGCACACCAGAAAGAAAACTCCTTTAGCAGAGCTGCTGCAGAGCAGAAATAAATGTTTTCAGATTTGTTTTGGGGTAGGGGTTGTTCTGCTGGGACTATATGTGATTCATTCTCACAAAGCTAAAAGAAAATACAGCTTTTGTTTCCTTTTTACCCTCCATTTCTTTGTGAGAGAAAGAAAAAAGGGCCTGTTTACGCTGGAAGGAAAACCTTGCTGGCTGATGAGAGCAGAAAGCTCTCATTTGCAATGCACCACTACTGTCCTTGAGTTCATCATCAGCCCAAACCCACCCGATCCACGTCCTTCCCTAGGATGACTCTTACCTACATGCAGTCAGTTGTACATCACCTAGCACAATGGGATCTCTGTGTGGTGACTGTGGCCTCCGTGTTCCAGGCTCACACAGCCACACAGACTAAAGACAGGAGGTCACGGGCATGCTCAGGCTCTGAGCAGGGCAGAAGTACGCACCAAGCTCAGCTCCCTTGCCGCTAAGGGGAACTGACAGCTGTGTCATTTTGAAACACTCGAAATCTAACAGCACATCAGACCATTTGTGCTCACATAGGTTTAGTAGGGGCGTGACTCAGCCGAGCTTGCAGAGTTCCTCCTGCAGCGCTGTCCCAGATGGGTGCCTCCTCCTGCGTGTCCTCCTCCAGCTGGGCTGCAGGTGGGCCTGGGGCCTGAGAAAAGGGCCCGTCAGGCGCCAAGCCTGGCGCTGCGGCCCTGCCTGGCACAGACCAGGCTGCCGGCCATCGCCCGGGTGCCGTGAGGAGACGCATCGTCCCGGTTCACGGTTAAACCCGGCCCGGGGGCGAGGGGCAGGCCTGCCAGGCCCAAGACAGGCTCGAGGCATGCCCCGAAGGCCCCAGCGTCCCGTTCAGTTAGCGGGAGCTCTGAGGCCTCGCAAGGCGCTTACGATACAACCGTGCCGGTTATCAAGGGGATCCCGGGGGGCACACACGCACCCCCGCGGCGAAACCCCCTCCTGCGGCCCGGGCGCCGCCATGCTCCCGTGACAGGGCGGGGCGGGGCCTGCCGGCGGGGGGCGGAGCTTGGATGCAAATACGGCCGGCGGCCCGCAGGGGTGGGATAGGGCGCATGCGAATTGAGCGCACGGCAAGGCACGGACCCTTACACAATGCGCCGGGTTCCTTCAGCGGCGGGGAGGGGAGCGGAGGGGCGGGGCCGAGCATGTAAATGAGGACCGGGTTTTGCTGCGCGATTGGATAAGAGGGAGGAAGAGGCGTGACCGGATATGTAAAAAGAGAGCCGGCGCAAAGCTCACGGGAGGGGGCGAGCGGGTCGGTTGCGTCGGAGGGAAGCACAAGGGTGGGGCGTGGTTTCTATGCAAATATCGCTGGATCGCGTTCGGAGGGGCGTGGCTAGAACGCAGATCGGCGAGCTACCTCAGTTGCCTTGGCCCCGCCCAGGCAGTAAAAAGCAGCGCGCCTGCGCAGTGCGCCGAAACGAGAACTTAGTCTGTTACACAACCGCGGTGGAGTCAGGGGCTGCGCTCTCAGTCGCGTCCAGGGCTCCGCGCGTCCCCGGCGGCGCGTCTCCGTTCGGTTCGGTTCTCTTCAGCTTTCTTTCCTTTGCTCCGCTCCGTTTGGCCTCCTGCGCTCTCCGGCATGAGCGGGGATCAGCTGCACAACGATTCCCAGGTGAGCGCCGGTTCGATGCTCGCGGGGGCCTGCTCCCCGGGGACCCCGGCGCCTCTCGCTAAGGCCGCGGGGTCCTTGCTTCCCCTCAGAGTCGGCTTTTACCCTGTGGATTCCGCGGCCCCCTCCTCCCCCTCCCCCCGCCTTTACCCCCTGTAAAGGAAGACGTGCCCCGCTTCTGCCCCCTGCCTGTCCCCGCTCGGGGTAGCCCACGCGTCTGGGGAGAGCCCTGTCAACGCGGCCTGTTCCCCCCTCGTCGCGTCCCCCCATCCACTGAGCCCCCCTCCCCAGCCCCGGAGCCCCTTTTCGCCCAGGTAGGGGGCGGTGGGGAAGGGGATACATGTGTGACCCCTGGGAGAAGGGGAGGGGGGTGGCTGGCTACGTTACACTGACTCGCTCCTCTCTGCAGGGTGGGGGGTGTCACCCCAGGAGCCGTATGGCTGCCGGGGGACGGCTCACCCTGCGCGCCCCCTCCCCGCTACGGAGGGCACCTTCTGCATCGTGCTGGCCGTTTCTCTTTTGGTATTTAATTTCTCTAAAAATGAGAATGAAGGAAGGGGGGGGGGGGGTGGAATCCAGCGCGCCCTTCCTCCCTCCCTTCCCCCCGAAAAGAGGGGGGAAAAAAATAGCCCCCGTCGGGACAGCGTTTTTCACGGTCTCTCCCTGTCTCCTCTCCCCGCAGATCGAGGCGGATTTCCGAGCGAACGGTGAGTGTGGCCCCGGCGCGCCCCTCGCCTCGCCGCGCCGGCCGCGCACAGACATGGCGTCCCAGAGACTAAGTCCCGGCTCCTCGCTCACCGGCCCCATTGTTCCCATCGAGCTGCCAAAAGCGCCCCTTTGCCAGCGGCCTCGAGCCCCCCGACCCCCGCTTCCTCTAGTGGGGTCACCGGAGGCCCCCGATCAGAGCCCATCGGCTCTCCCGGGATCCCCTTTGGGCCCCGATTCCTCCCTGGAAAGTCGCCTTGTCGACGGTCGGGACTTAGTCTCTGCGCCATTTTCTTTTTCTCCTCTCTTCTGTGTGGCTTTCTCTCCTTCTCCTCCTCCCCGAGCTGCTAGAGAGGAGCCTTCTACAGAGGCACCGGGCGGCGTTCCCCGGCCCCCAGCCCCGTCTTAACGGAGGGGAAAGCGAAGTTTTTAACTAAAATAAATCCCCAAGCCGTTTTTTATCGCAGCCTCTCCCCCCCCCAACACACACACACACTGCTCCCCGTCTCTGTTCCTTTCAGGGAATCCCTCCCTTCCCCTAAAATGAAAGGTGATTGCAACATGTTGCTCTTTAACAGAATCTGCTGCATCCATTTTAAGATCAGTCTTATTTCGTTCCTTGCTATTTAATTGAAGTAACTTTACCTTGTTGGGTGGGGCTTTTTAATTAAAATAAAAGCCTGCATTAAGGGGAAAAAAAAAAAAAGCCAAACAAAACGGTGCAGACAATTCCAGAAAGGTAGACAGCATCACTTCAGAAAGTTTGCATGCTAACTGTGCATTTCATTCAGAAACATTAGGAGTCCTGTGATTTCTTGTATAAATTTATATGTAAATGTATACATTTATATGTCTCTATATATTTATACTCGTATATATGCACATATAGTGTTATGCTTTTTAACCAGCCTGATGGTTGCTAGCTTTTTCTGACCGTTTATTCATTTTTCTAGGAAGCAAGCTAATTGCAACCTCCCACAAGTTGGTAGGTGGCAAATTGAAGGGTTTAAGCAGGGTAGAGGGGACTTCAGGGCACATGACCTACCTTTGTATGTGTTACTGTCACTGTTCGGGATGTGTAAGGAATTCTGAGCTGTCCTCTGGCTGGTGAGGTGGTAGAGGACAAAAAATGAAGATAACCTGCTTGATTTATACTGATTTTTAACACACTTTTCTGGATGATGTCCATGTGCCTGGCTTCTTTGTAGGCTACTGCATGTAAATATTTGCAGATCTACATTTGGGTACACCTTTCTTGCTGTCAGTTCATTGGAATGTGGTGCTGTGTGTGTGCAGTAGGAGCAAGCAGTAGCAGATAGGCTGTTTTTGAACTACTATTTCCATTCTCAACCTATAGTAGGGTTCTAGGACTAATTGTTAACAGAAAGTGGATTTCCCAACAAATGGAGGAGGAATGCTTGAAGCAACTTAAATATAAGCATGTTACTTGAATACTTGCAGCCGTCTTATGCTGGGAAATATTTGCTTAAGGATCATCTTTATTTAGGGAAAAGTACTCCCTGGTAAGCTTTAGTTATGGTACTGACTTACATAGGGGAAATGGTGTGTATTTGACCTTTCCACTCCAGCTTCCAGTGAATGTCTTAGAGGGATTTTTCTTCTCTATTGTGGCCATGTGCTGGTTTATTCTTACAAGGGGTTTAGGTATACAGCTCTTAACTCCTTCAGTTTTTATTTCGACCATGTGGTGGAGAAATTCAATACAGAAATTCAAAGTAAGATACCTTGATAGAAAAAGTGAATTTCTTGTAAATCAAGCATGCCCAACAAATTCTTATCAGTGTAGGTATTTGCACTCTTCCTTCTATTGTAATTACTTTATATCAGTTGTGTGGTGGCACTGTGAGTGATTATAGGCCCCTAAAACCCAAAATCCTGTTCAACACTGAAAGGTGTGTGTAGTAACCTTGTTAGTCGTCTTAAGGGAATAATGCTGAGTAGACACTGTCTTCTCTGACCTTGTTACCAGAGCTGATCTTCCAGAAGCCCCGTCCCCTCTGCTTGCTCAGAGTCTTCATTCCTCTGCTCAGTAGCTCTTTGCACTTCTGTCAGGAATTGTCGCGTGTGTATCTGAGAACAGCAGTGAGGCTCTAGCTCTTATATTCTTGTTTTGATCCTATTTAATGGCAGAGATGAGGAGTGGGTGGTAGGAATCTCAAGTACTTTTTTTTTCCCCCAGATGTTTAGAATTTGGTTGTACTTTGATTATTGTTAGGCTAGGCTTATGCCTTTTAGGTTGCCTTTCCTCTTTACCTTTGGGGAAAGCTTTTCTAGGGGCAGGTTTTGAGTCATTCTGAATGCTGAATGTACCAGCAGTAAACATTTTTGTTAATAGAGAATGTTTGGGGTGACTTTTGTAGAGTATTGATAATAGAGCGGCTTAAGTGCTTTGAAGCTTCCTGTTGTTACTGATGTTCATATCTGGGTCAATGGACGTACTACCTAAGGTGGTGATCATGCAAGTTACTGCAGCTGAAGTAAGGTGGGTGGATCTGCTGGCCCATTGCAGGTCACCAAGGAGCCACCCTGGTTGTAGCTAAGAACTTGGATCTGATTACACACCCGTTTCATTGATAGGTATGGGAGGATGCCAGCAGTAAATATGTGTTCCTGGCTATTTCTTGTCATTAAATAGCCAGATCACTTTAAGCAAGAGTGTCCTGGGCAAATTCCAACTTGGGTAATTGCATTCCGTCGCAATATCCAGATTCTCCCTACTGTTTAATTTGGCCATAGTGGGTATTTTTTCACCTTAACTGTATTTTTAGTATCGGTACGCACTGCAAAGAATTTTCCATGTTCAGTGCCTGTTTGCAAACCACCCTGAGAACGATACTGCACTGAAACAGGGAGCCTTCTTTGCAGGTAACATCCCTGTAGCCTTCAGCATTGTGGAAGGGAAATGGTAGTCTAAAACTGTCACTTGCAAATACAGTGTGGTCATTAAAAATGATCCCTTCTTCACTGACGTGAATATTGAGTCTCCACTGTGTACCCAGGGAGGGAATCATTCAGAGTTTGTTTTTCTCACTTGGTAAAATTGCAGATCACTTCAGATGCAGAATCTGGATTCTATTGAGTTTTGCCTTTTAAGTGCTTTGTTATTAAGGTGGAACGTTAACAAGCCCTTACTACTGAGGACAATGTTGAGACTAAAAGCAGTTTATCTTGACTTTCAGTTCTCCCATTTGTGTTTGTAGAGTGCAGTACATAAAAATTACTTCTGTTTGCAAAATAATCAAATTGTCTTCCAAAGCTACTAAAATCCACTTGCAGGTGTTAAGTGTCTTGACTGTTCATCAGCCTGTGATGTGAACTCCTGCAAAATCCATCTCCCTTCTGTGTAGAAAGTGAAGACATCACCCTAAAACTGCGTTTTTCTCCTTCAGTTGAATTGCCCAATAATGTTAAGATGCAATTTGAGGCAAGTATCGCTGCACTACCCACTGCAGCATATTAACGGGAGTTAAGTGTGAATTTGATTGTCCAGCCATCATGGAGATGGCTTTCTGAAAGTCAAATGTGCCTGAAGGAGTGGTTTGCTTTAACAGCCAATTATTTTTGGGAGGGGTGTGGGGAGAACAAGCCCTTGCTGCTGCAGCATCTTATCAGAAACTGGCAGGTTTTTAATGTTGGCCTGAGCACTCATATGGCACCTCTGTATATGTTGGGGTGAAGATATGAAGGGGAGTGAGCAAGAAGGAAATTTAAATTCCACAGCAGGGGTGCTGAACAAAGGCTGTACGAGTTAAGAATTGCATCACGTCTTGTGCTTTGCATTAAACTTGTGTATGGTGTGTGGCAAAGCTGCCCACCTACAAGGTGGGAGCGATTTAAATGCTAACAAACTGAAACGCACCGTTCTGGAGATCCTGAAGATTTTTCAATGGCTGTGAAACACCCCGTGGGAGACCAGATTTGTTCTTCCCTGCTGCCGCTTTGTTGTGTGCCTTCTGGATGGGCAGGGGTTTTTGGATAGAGAGCAGGGCCGCTTCTGCCACAGGGCTCTGTGGACCTTAGCGCAGCTGTCGGAGCCACTGCACTAAACGTCGGGAGGTTAGGAAGCTTGGAGGTAAACCCTGTGCCCTATCTGTCTCGGGCACTTCGGGGTGAAACTCTTTTCAGACTAGGGCGTTTAAATGTCAAAACGTTTGGCAAGGGATCCAAAATACAAAAGGTAGCTAATGGTATTTAGATGCAGATTGGCTGAAAATATCCTTTCCCTTTTTTGTTATGGGGGAGATGTGATTCCTGAAGAATGCAATTTGCTCCTTCCAACACAAGGCTTGAGTCACACTGCCTGTTCCAGACTGCAGTGCTGGGTGACGAGCCTGCATTGTACGAAGGGCTGCCCACAGCCGCAGAACAATACTTGGGGTAGTTTTAAGTCTGAAACCACTTAGCTTTTTTTTATTTTAGAAGTATTTAACAGCAGACCCCAATCTCTGCAAAAATTCTTAACTTGGTTTGGTGTTGATTTTCAGTATGTTCAACATCGGGGCTTGTAGAATATAAAGGTAGATAGATCTTTACTATAGGACTCCTCAAATTGTTACAGGTGAGGGTACTCTGAAGTAAACTGATAACTTCTAAACAGTGCTCAGAAACACAAATAAATGTTTTGTGGGTAAGCTGCTCTTAAATATCATGTGCTAAGTAAGGTATTTGCATCTATTTTCCCAGCTGTAGCTTCAGAATGGTTTTACTGAAGACCTTGAGGTCTGTTGTGTTAATTGTTCTGACACATTCAGCATTGGGGTTAAAACTTAATGGCTGTCTTGTGGGAGTGGGGAGTTGAATGCGTTTCTGCTAGCTGTGGCCAACTTTTGTTTTTGTTGAAGCTCAGCAGAATTACCTAAATGTGCTGGAAGATGTGTTTCGCGGGTTAATGGCCTGTGTGCTTCCTACTTCCAGCAGATTTTCTTAAGATGTTTTTCCTTTTACTATGATGTTAAGTGATATCTGTTATTAACATGATATCAGGGCTACATTGTTTACTTTGTAAAACACGAATCATGTTTAACCAGGGGACCAATGTAAGCGTGTAGGGTTTTACATGGCTTCACCTAAATTAGGCACACAGGTTGTAAAAATGATGGAACACAAATTCAGATTTAATTTCATTTACAACGGTGACTTCAGATATTTGTTGGATAGTTCATTGAATTCCAAGCTCCTGACTTGCGCTGTCAGCAGAAACTGCAATAATATGTAATTATAGCAAGTACTTAACATCTCATTGACTCAAATTCCTCTGTTAATGATTTCACTGGATTCCTGTTAAAGTAATACCTGCTGAAATAGCACAAGCCACTGCCCTATTAGAGAGGCTCCAGGTCAGATTCTTACTTACCACTGTTATAAATTGCTGTAGTTCTGCTAAAATCAGTGGAGCTCTGACAGTGTATCTGCTTTTTTGTTATTGGGCTGCAGGGCTGGGCTTTAATGATACAGGGACTATTTAAGAAAAGGACAATTTAACACAAGAAACCAGCACAGATTTTTTTTTGTAGTGCCTTTTTCAGATGGGTTACTTTCTCTTTCAAGTTGGCTTAAGCTGGTTGTGCTAATACAATTTCTCATATCCTTCGAAGACATGCAGTCATTCAGAAATATTTATTGGCTTATTAAATTGAATTGCCTTTGCGGCTGCTGGTTTTATAGGAACTGCCCCAAGTTTTATAGAAAACCTCACCCTCTGATACACAGGAGCAAAATGCTGGTTAGTGTTATGTATTCCGCTCCTGCCTGTGGCTTTGAAGGACTGTGTCTTAGGTCTCCAAATCCGAGAGAGAGGATATTTGTTGTAGAAATTGGTGTTTATCATCTTGCTTTTCTGGGGCTGTTTCATTTGACTGAGACAGGGGAATATGACAGATATGCCCGGCTGTACCTTCTCCCTGCGTGACTATTCGTTCTGAGCTGTTAGCACTGTCAGCATTTAAATATGTACCATCATTGGATTTCAAAATGCTTCTTCCCGTTAAGGGAACGGGAAAAGGGCATAGACTTGAAAGAACAGCTAGAAAATGAGTTTAAAACCTAGTTCTCAGCTAAGGTAGGACTATTCCTTTTTAAACAGTACTCCCAGCTACTGCTGTCCTCACTCTGCTATTAACTGTCTGCTCTAGGGAGCTCCCACTGGAATTAATAGCGTGTTGAAGCGCAGTTCTGGGCAGAGCAGAGAGCGCCTTTCCTGCTGCAGGCTCCTGCTGTTTTGCAGTTCAGCTGAACAAGCTGTGCTGGTGGTTTCCCAGTGTGTGCATGAGATGACAGCATTTGTTCAAAACGTCCTGACACAAATACTAAATAGTTCCAGTGGATTTAATAAGATCTAGTTGGAAGTATTTTCATCTGGAGTGCTAGCTTTTTAAACTAATGATTGTAGAGTGAGCAGTAGTAATACCTTCTGGTGTCAAAGTGAGGATTAAGACACCTGGAAGTGAAAAGAAAGGGTGAAGTTAATCTGTTCTTGGACCTGCAAGGTATAAAGAGCTGTGGAAAGTTACTGTTGACTTTAGAAACATGAGCATACAGACATTTTTTTCAAGTTTTCAGATCTGAGAATGAAAGTGGAGAGCATGGAGCTGCAGTCTTCCTGAAACTTGTGCCTTTGTAATGCCTGAGCATCAATGATTCTCATACTACATTGGGATTTGAAGTGCTACTTTGTTGAACCTCAGTCCCTGTTGCAGTATCCACCTGAGTGATGGTGTGAAATGCAGTTTTCTGCCAGTCCTCCAGCAAAACTAGTACCAGACTTGATGCTTTTGGAGATGTGGGAGACTTTGGCAATTAGTTCCTTATTAGGCTCTAATGATAGAGATGAAGTCCTGTAATGAGGAAAAATGATTAGAAGAGGGACAGTGGTGAAAACAAGAATTGCCTCAAATTTGCTAGTGTTATCAGAAGTTCTTGTGATGTTTTCTGTCATATCAAGGCCTGTTTGTCCTCTAGAATAACATACTTTGTGTGTAAAAATACTGGCCAGACAGCTCTCATGAGTGCTGTGGCACTGTTGCTTCACTCTGGGCCGGTTTCCTATGTTAAGTCTCACTAGGCTTACTTGAAGGTGGTCGCAGTAGTAGTTCAGTATAGACAACTTGTACTGAACAGCTGCTGTTTTGAAAGTGCCAGCTCTCAATGTGAAGGGGTCACAAGGACTGATAGCATTGAGTATGCTTTACTCCTGTCTTGGAAAACTTGAGGCAGGTGCTGGAAAATATTTCAAATGTGTATCTTGATGGGATGGGGGCAGTGCAGGCTCAAATATGGGTGTTACAGCAGGAAAATTAGTGTAGGTGCTTGTCATTGAGCCTCAGCAGGCAATACCTCATCAAGGAAAACAGTGTGTCTCCACCTAAAGAGCTTAAATCTGTTGTGTTTGGAGATTGGAACTTCTGAAGTTGAGATGATTGCAGGGAACAGGGAGCATCAGGCTATTGTGAAGTTGTTTAATATTACTAGAGGGCCCTGTCAATCTTGGAGCCAAAAGTTGCTTCCCACAAAGCTTCTGATCAGTAGATCTTTCTAGATTCCTTATCAGTATGTTTTTGTTCATGTTCACAAGCTTGCTGAATGCTTTGTGCAGTTGTGAGGGGTGTGGGGGTGTGCGCGTGTATTTTTGTCATACCTTTGTCAGAGAAGGGGTATTTAGGGAGTGTGATCAAGACAGCAGCTTCCTTCTGGTGGTGGCTAAGCTTCGTGGTGTCCACCAGAAGATGGAAGTTTGCTCCTTCGTAATTCTGCCCAATATAGACAGTTGCTTGCTGAAGACAGACGGATGTACATGGAATGCAGCGCTGCAGCAGAGCGATTCTGCAGCTGGCTGTATCTTTCCATGACTGGAGGGAGAGAGATTTCTGCCTCAGGAAAGCTTGGAGTGTACTTGTAGCTTCTCTAAAATATTTTGATCAGCCTATGTAACTCATCTTTGGCTCGGTCCTATCTGTGGCTATTAAAGACATGCTACATGGTTAGGGTACAGTAGTGTCTGTTACATCTCACCAGCTGCAGTGTACAGCTGACAGTCTTACACACGGTGTTGAACAGATAGTACAACTTTATTTGGGGAATCACGACTCTTACCTTCATAGTGAAGATGTAGTTGTGATTCTTCAAAATGCTCCTTTTTCTCCCATAATGCTGTTTTTCCTCTGCTTTCCTAAAAAATAAGACCCTGGTGACTTACAGCTCATTTTGAACTCCCAGTCATTGATTTGTACACTCTTACCAATTTTTGCAGCAAGTACCTGGGATCTCAGAGCTTTTTGCTCTTTTGGGGAATAAATGAGAGCAACAAATGAATTATGAGGTCTTGTGTTCAACTTGGATAAGACTGTATAGAGCTTGTCCTGTCTGAAACCCTCTTGACCTAATGCATGAGCACTGTTAGTCTGGCTGCTCTACAATGAGTTTTGTCCAACGCTTCATAATTTCTGAAGTGTTCACCCCTCAGTGCATACTGCATGGGATTGGAGCCTGTCTTGTTTCCACACAAATGTCTGTTGGTTTGGTGCAGCTGGAAGATGTGTGGCAATATATAAATGGAGTAATTTTAAGAATTTTTGAAAGAATTGTCTTAGACACTTGACCAGAGACATGGCTTCATGGTCAAAAGTCAAGAATATAATTAATAGAAGTGGAGCAATACCCAAACACAGATAGCTTTTTAATTTTTCCTGGCATTTATAACTTACTCTGATATATTGTCTAATACTGCTTCTGACACATGAAAACAGGAACTTTAGGGTGTTATTCAGGACCCTTTATCTTCCTTTATTTGCCACGTTTCTTCTGTATGCCTTTTCCATTTGAACAACAGTGTGGTAGTTTTTCCATTATATGTAACATGGAATAGGTGACCCATGCTTTAGGGCCAGGGTGAGTTGATGGCAATACATTACTGCCCAAGGTTTATATTCCACTATTTGAACAAGGGCCAGACTTGTCAAAGCAGCTGCTCATCTTCCTCTGAGACTGCAATTTCTTGTTTTGGAGAGGTGGCCTAAGAAGACCTTTTAGGGGAGAGGATGGGGGAAATTGGGGTCTTGCCTTCTGTGGTTTTTTTTTCCCCCTTTGAAATATGGTGTCTGCAGATTAAGGATCTGGAAATAGAGTTGAGAAACGTGTAGTGGTCTTTAACTGAAACACAGAGATTTCTGGGGTTAGGGTAGTGAAACTAAGACTTCTATTTCTGTGGTCTGCAAATAGAGTGTTAGGACAACAGGTGGCGGGGGACACCGTGTCCCATGGGTTGTGATATGAGGTGGTTTGGACACCTGATAACCAGGTAGGAGGGCTGCCTTCTTCCTTCATCTGCTCTGCAGTGAGTGGAGTTCTTTCTGTCCTTGGAGACTTGAGTAACTAAGTAAGCTGGCAATTCTTACTGCAGCTTCTGTTTTTGTGTGATGCTGTTGTGCCAGCTGTCAGCATGGTCTGCATTGTGTGGTGTTCTGGTCAGGCCATGTGAAGATGAAGGGTTGAATATGAAGAGAGATGCTTTTGAAGCTGAAAGTGGGAAGCACTGGGGAGGGACACTGTTACTCATGGACACTATTCTTGGGATTAAGGTCCTTTGTGCTGTGCATTGTTATCCTGGCCTAAGGGCCTGATGTTTAAATAGGCAACACTGTAGGAGAAAAGGGAGTACTTATACTGAGAGGTGGAGAGACAAGAACAGGGCGGGAGTAATTTCTTCCAGCACAGAAATAGATATCAAGCTGTCTGGCTGGGACTAAGATTCGATTCCAACTTGGCCTTTTGTTTTTGACTTTTAATTCTGTCTCCAGCTGAGGACTGAGGTGGTTAGCAAAGGGTGGTTAAAAAAAAAAGGCAGCCTCTGCAGCTTTAGCAAATGTTGTACTTTTTTCTTAAACACAGAACTCGGGAGCTAAAGTCTGCTTTTTTTTTTTCCTGTGGTACTCAGTTATTGCACAGGTATTAGTGTTGCATGGTGGGTTTTGCAGTTACACTTATCACTGGATTTACAGTAGGGAGATGAGTGGTTTCCTGCTCTGTGTGCAGGGTTCCGGTGTCAAGTACTTTCCAGGTTAGTCTCTTGCACCATGTGTGCCACCTTGAGATCAATGTCTCCTAACTGTGCCTTGAGCAGTAGGAAGAGCATACTGTGTCTTCTCCTAGTTTGTGTATGTTAGCATGTGTGTGAGTAACATCAATTATTGGAGAGAGAAAAGAGCAGGGATGGGCAGGCACCAGTTTTAACTTGCCTAAGCAGGTACATGTACAAGTTAGACGAGCACTCTCCATTTTAATGTAGCCTTTTGGGAAACTGGAAGCAGGAGCTCTTTGGAGATCCATGCAAGGGTATGATTCATTGCAACAGAAGCAGCATGTACAAAATGGAGGGATGGAGTAGTACTAGTGACGTACTCTGAGGTTTGTACTCTAGAGTTAATGACCACCAGATGGGGAATAAAAAACTGCCTGCTCCTCTTTTGAGGACTGAGAATGTCATTGAGGCTGTGAAAATGTGCTGTATCTGTTGTAATGCTCCTTGTGCACAGGAAACCCCTTTATAGAGCAGAGGAAGCTTTCCTTACTGGTGTTTCCCCATGACGCCTAGTTTTTTAGCATTGGCTTTGACTGAAGATTAGGTTCTGGTAACACTGCACCTCGGGGATAAAGAGCCCAAGGTATTGAGTGCTTTTTGGCAGTAGGAGGAGTGAGGTATAAGTTGTACTGCAGTACACAAGTGTAAATTGCCAGATCCAGAGGCAGTAGGTTTGTAAGACTACAGATACATTGCAAGAGATGAACTGCTAACAGCACTGACCTTGATTAACTTCTGCAGTGTTGCCCAACTTTGCTGCAGGTGTCATCTCGATCCATCGTTCTAGTAAAGAAGCATTGGCACAAATCAGAGTCAAGATAGCAGTGCTGTAATTCTGATGTTTGCAAGTTGTGTTGGAGCTGTGCAGGTGTTTGGGTTATTTTGCCTTGCTTAAGCAGATTGGAACCACTTTCCAGCTGTCCAGGATACCTTTGGAGGTGAATGTGGATAACAGACACTTTTTTCAAGAGCCTCTGCCTCCTCCAAACTCAGGAAGCCTCTCAGATGAGTTAGCATCTTGTCTGAGTCATGCCATGGCTGTGTATGTCACCTGCACTTTATTAAGGAAGCATAAGCAAGCTGTCCTTGAAATACCTGTTTTTATAACTAGATACAGTCTTCTAATTTAAAATATGCTGCTCTCTGGAGTTTGGTAGCTGTCATAAACAATGTTTTTCTTTTATCATCAAATAGGCTTATTCAGCATCACTTATATCGAAGGAAAGCTGCTTGCTAGGTTTTAGACTTTTCTAATCATCTAGGTGTAAGGAGGAAAGTATGACTTGGTGCTTGATGCTTTACACTTAGCTTCTTCATTTGTCAGCATGTGGTCTCAGGAGAGCCTAGCCCAGCGTAGCTGTTTGCCCCAGTCTTTAGCTTGTCTTGCAGTGGATGAAGACTGCAGCTAGCGGTAAGCTGCCTATCCCAGTGACTTAAGTCTTCAGTTGAGTCTTAGGCAAAAGGCAGAAGCACATGCATTGAGTCCATCAGTTCCTTGTTTCATAAATGAAGGTGTAAAGCTGTTGTTCTTTAGCATTTTTCAGACATTGCCTTCTGTGTCTAACACGTTTGCCCTTTCCCTTCTGCCCAGTCCTGTGTTAGACTCTTGGCCAGTGAGGCATAATCTCCAGTTTATGGTTCTGTTACTGTCCAAGTGTGAGCTCATGTGTGAAGAGAAAAAAGTTAATTTACTGCTGAGAGATCACCTGAGTTAAAATTCTGTCCTCTCTGGATTGGGAGTTGGCGTCTTACAGCACTCATCCACTGCAGTATTTGTCTCTTTCAGGAATCTGATTTTCTTCAAAGCTGCTGGTGGTGCCTTTGCATGTCAGCTGAATCTGTTTGCGTGCAGTTGAGCAAGCAGGTTACATGTGATGTTGACAGCAGGGATGGCTACTTCAGCAGGGCGATTAGATCTCCTAGGAAGTGATCTGTGCTTAGGCTTTGCCTGTTGCTTATCAGTGTGCTTCGTTAGAATGAGAAGCCATACTAATGCCTGGCCATGCATCTCAAGAATCGGGAGGTTTATGAGGTCCTGATGTACTGAAGCTAAAGTGTGTATTTTTAAATGGATTCCTTCAAAGAGAATGAAGCTGTAGAGCATTGTTTTTTGCAGAAGTCCCCTGTAGCTGTATTTCACAAGAACATGAAACAACGTTCAAAACAGATGTGAGGCTCATTAACAGCAGAATTAGTTTGTTTTTAATTTGAGTTCTTGTGGGTTTTATCCCTTTTTGTAAATACCCCACCCACCCAGGCACGGGAGCATCATGCACAGACTCTAATCCAGACTTAGAAACCTTAAATCCCAAAAGGAACTTGTTAGTTCAAGGAGTCGTTTTTGCATAGCATGAGTGTGTTTGTGTTTTGAGAGGAATATTGAGCTGGGAAAGGAACACTTCTCCATTTCATTTTTGTAGAGGAGTCCTAGGAAGAATGCTGACTTGTACATTGCAAATATTTACTTTTTGATTGGAGCTGAAATAAATATACTGTTTGATTTTTTTTCTAAGATGAATTTTTATGCTGTCTTTGTGTGTATTAACAGTTCATCTTAACTGTCTCTGCCCCATCACTGCCAGCTATACAAATGGTTTATTATTAGGCAGCGTCGTTAGTGCTTTGCTAACTGCAGGCATGTGATTTCCTAAATCCTGTGATCTGAATGGATTTGTTTACATACAGAACTAAATTCAGATCGAATTACTTGAGACTGGTACTCCCAGAAGGCATCAGTACAGACATACATTGTCGAGCACCTTTGTACACCGAGAATCCAATGATGTTTCCTGCCTGTAGGTCACTGGTTTTTCTTTGCACTTACTCAGGCTGGAATTACTCTTGTATGTTGGATGTGTATGTAGCTCATAAAGCAGTTTCTGGTGCACTCCTTGATGGAACAAACGCTGGATTTGGCACTGGCTGCACAGATTTCATTGCAGCAGTTATATTTTTCTGAGAGTATGATGTTTGTTGTGGGCAAATTGTCTCCTTGTTTTACTTCTCTGTGGTTATTGCTTTCACTTAAACTTCTGCTGTTTCTGTATCAGAATAGCTGTCTTCACAGGTAGGGCTGTGAAGTGCTAGCAGACAAGCTTCCAGTACTTGTCACAGGCTGTACTGGTGGAAGGTATCTTATATTCTAATCTCAAGGTAACTGGTACTTCAAAGCCTCTTGTTGTGAAAACCTATAATGAACTGTTTTCTGGTCATAGATCCTTTTTTGAGCAGATGACTGACAGGTTTCACCTCTTTGAAATGCACACAAGCATCCATAGGAAACCAGGTTGAACTTCTATTGTCCCAAGCAAATTTGGGAGAAGTCAGGTGAGAATGTCACTGTTACAAGCTGGTACTTAACTTCCAATTTTATTACACTTTTTTCTCCATGGGTCTCTTGATCTGTCAATGCATCTTAATTATGGGGATGGCATTGAAATTAAGTATCTTGTGTCACTAGTTGATTTTCAGAATGGGTTATTTATATTGTATTATTAGGGCTACTCATCATGTAGTTTCCCCACTTCCTGGCTTTGCTTAATGCTACTGCAATCATTAATGCAAGCTTAAGGCTCTGATGTTTGTGTGGGTGCCTTACACATCTGATAGTATCAAAGAAAAGGTGATCATAGGTCACAGTTTTGATTGTAGGAAAAAGGGAAGTTTTTTCTAGTCTGCTAGGGACTGGAGCACAGGAAGCAAGATAATTGCTAGCTGTAAAATAGTTCCAAGTTCAAAAATAAGTGGGTACACTTTAAAACTTGCAAGATAATGATGCTGAAATGCATGCAAACTCAAACAGGTTAGGTGTATTCAGGTATTTCAGAAAGCTCTGGGGCTGCTGCATGAGCTCTTTGGGGTAAAGCAGAACTTTGAAGAGTGAGAGTTGCTTTCTGCTGCTGGGTGCCTGGATAGGGCTTTCACTCCCAGAAGTGGTTTTGTCTAGCACAGACTTGGAAGAGGAAGATAGGAGGGAATAGTACAGCTGCTGCTCTAGGCTGTTTGTGTAGGAGCAAACTACTAAATCAGCTGGAGTGGCTTTCTAAGTGTTACTAGCCCTTCATGTTAAGATTCATAATGAAGTTTAACAGATGTATTGATTTTAATTTTGATTCTAGTAAGACTCATAATAACCTTTAAAAATTTTGCCTCAATATATAAAAACTGGCAGCCAAGAAACTTTTAAAAATAGTTTTTCCTACACTTACAGTTGAATCATTCAAATATAAATTATTAGATTGTAGATAGTCTTAGCCTGTTTCTGCTCTGAAGTAATCAAGTGGAAATAAAGATTTCTTAATCTTTCCTTTGGAATACTCCTGAAAGTAAGCTAAATAACTTGTTCTCATTTTGGGTTAAGGAGGAATAGTAAAATCTCCAATCCCTATGGTTGCTTCTGTAGTGCTCATAGATTTTTTTCAAGCATGTTTCTAACCCTCCCACCATCCAACCTCTTAAAATACCTAATGTTAGGCTCATGTTCAGAAAACTTGAAAGGTAGAGTGTGATCATGTCACAGTACTTGTAAAGCAGAACCTGTGATACGGTGGAAGTCATTAGGTAAGTGCCTGAGTTTGAAGTGCACTGATAAATGAACTTTTGATGGCTCTGCACCTGCAGTGTGTTTTGTTCAGTTTAAACAGCTCATTTAGTGACTGTGATTTTGGAAGCTGTTTGAAAACTGAAAAAAAGCAAGCTAATTTTTCACACCTAATTATTTATTTCTGCATAGGTAAATAAAAAGGGCTACTTTAAAAATTGAGGAAAGAAGCAACTAGAAGCAGTTGGTACAGTGCAATTTCCAGGGACTATGCTTGCCTGCTTTCGGTGGGTGGACTTCAGATGTGAAACAAATTAAGTAAATGTTTTGCTTCTTCCTAAGTCTCATTTAAGGCAGATGTGAGTTTTGCACAAGGTGGAATATGAAAATGTTGGCGGTGCATTTAATAAAGCTCTTGATTTCCATCCAAAGATGCAAGCCATTAATTTAAAAAATCAAACAGCCCAAACAAAAAACAAGCCTCAACAAACCGATAATATATTGTGCGGAACTTTTTTAATTTAAAAAGTTACAGGGTTGTTATGCATAATAAAATAACCACAGCATACTATCTTGCAGTAACAGGTTACATTTTTTTTATTCAGCTCTCTGTATTGGTGTGATTTAACAGTTGCCAGCTAGTGAGACTTGACCTGGAATTAACAAAATAAATAGATTACAGGTGCATAATGAGATTAAAATCAATGACTCAAAGTAACATTTGGTGTCTGCTGCTGTCAACTGAAGACTTGCAGTGGAATTTGGTGCACTGTATCTAGGAGCTGTACTTAATATTCCTTTCAGTATTGCAATTGTAGCATTATTTTAAAACTTATAAAGCTACTGACACCCACATTGTGGTTATGATCTTCTGTGTCCTGTCCCTTCCTTTCAGAAGACTCAGTACAGTTGGAAGCCAGAAATCTCAGCTGTCATTAATCATTTACCTTTTGTTTACTTTTTCCTGTATTTTAGTTGTAATAAAGTTTCTTCTTGTATGTCTCATTAAGCAGGGGAGTTCTACTCCCTCCCTTGTCTTGAGTGGGACTTGTGGCAAAGCTGACTCTGGTGATAAGATGCTTGAAGGCAACTGTTGGAATAAGCCTGGCATGGGTGAGCTGTCACTGAACTCGCCCATGACAGGAACAGAGGTGACATCGGGCTGTGTCCATCCAGTGCAGCACTATACTTAAAGAAATCGTTGTAGATAGGGAAAGGAAAAAACCCACCAGCTTAAGTGCCACAAAAATAATACAAATGCCCAGACTTCTGAAACAAACTTTTTTGATCGTGCTTCCCCATCAGTTCAGGTTGGTAGGCAAGGTATTAAGTAGTAGGAGACCTAATCGCCTGACTGCAGTGTGTAAAACAGTGGTACTGCTTGGCAGAGGTGACTTAAAGCTTGTACCAACCACTTCTGTCTTGCAGATTGAGTTTATACCCTAATACTGAGTATTATGTTGTCCCTTCCTAACTCTTCAAGTCCTTCATCCCTACAGCAAGCAGGAAACCAGCACTGGCCAAAGCCACATCATGTTGTCAAGGGATAGTTAATAAAAAAAGGCTTTGAACAAATGCCACTAGAGCCTTTCCTCTGAGGATGCTGAGCAAAGCTCATACCACTCCCATGTGTGAAGTGTGTGTGCTGCTGACTGCTGACAGGAGCCAGGCAGTGCCTGCTGCAGGAGAAGCGTTTCAAGGCAACTGCTGGGTTTTTTTAATCTTCTGTAAAATTTTTGCTTGAGGGGAGCCCTTGTTCTGGGTCATACCCAGGATAGTCAGACATGCCAGCCCAGTCCTCGGGTGATGGTGGTGTGAATACAGGCCCTGTGTGAACTACTGTTGAGACATCGCTCTTGAGCTGAGGAAGTGTCAGGATTTCAGGGAGTCTTTACAAACTTCTTTTTAGTGGATTCAAAAATGCAAGTGATTTACACAGCCAGCAAGTGGAAATATTTTTTTCTAGTTGACATCATTGCAGTGTAATTATTCCTGACAACACGCCAGTCTTCCTGTTGGCTAGTGCAGTTTTTAGAACTGAAAGTTTTCTTCTTGTGCCCCAAAATAATATCAAGCTCTGTTTTTTAAATATAGCTGAAGCTTCTGTTATCATCTCTAAGGACTAGGAATTATAGTTGTTTTCCCCTATTTTCTCCTGATTCACCTGTCTTGAAAGTTGGCATGCCCTAAGCAGCTGTTTACTTTGCATCACAAACTGTGTTGTTTGCACCTTTCTAATGATGGTACAAAGAGCAGTTGGAGGCGGAAAAACCTTCTGCTGGGGGCACTGACTCAGTCTAGGGATGGAGCACAGTACGTGAAGTTCTGTCTGCGGTGTGAATTTGTCACAGATCGCACTGAAAGATTTTCTTTGCTCTTGCCCCTGTCTCCTGAAGTAACTGAGTTGCTCTCTGAGTAATTCTTGGTCAGAGGTCTACAGAAGATGATTCTGCCCACCTACCCATGGCAGTGGTGGAGGCGTGTGCAGTGTGTGTGCTCAAGCCTTGCTTAAGGTCTAGGCTTGATTCTGACGCTACAGCAGAGCGTAAGGTGGTGATCACTGAGCTGTGAAGCTACCAAAGACCAAAAGGATCTCTGCAGGTGTGCTTGGGGGCTGAGCAGAAGTGTTTCAATCCGCCCTAGTTTACACATGGTTTGTGAGAGGGGATTGAAGAGCAGTGTATCATCCCCAAAAATTCTGTGGCCCAGATTGCCAGCCAAGAACTCCTTAAGGAAAAATATTTTCTGCAGACAGGAAAAATAAGGGTTCAGTGAACAATTTTGCTTTAGATTGTGTTGAAGTAAGGGATGGGTTATCTTCAGCAGTTCCTGATAGCTCCAGAGTCTAACCATGCCTGTAAATGTTGCAGTTGCCCTGCTGCAGCAAAGGCTTTGGAGACCCAGGGCAGGAGTGCCTCTGGTTACTCCGGAGCCGCTCACTGCTGACCCTGGGCAGTTCTTTTTGTCTTTATCCTCGGTGGGGAACATGCATTTCTCCCTGCGGTGTGTACATCCCTCCCTTTGTTCCCCAGAGAAGATTGTGTGTGACAGCACCGCGTGACGGTGTCTGTGCAAAGCCTTGGATCTGTGCTAAAGGTTGGTTGCTTTCTAACTCTGAAAATAGGATTAGTCCCTCTTGCATTATCTGTTTGAATGCCTTTAAATTTTACCTTCTGTTGTAATTTTAAACTTGTTTTACACTCCTGGATGCTAGACTGGAGCAATTGTCCGGTTTCTCAGCAAGTCTGGCCTTCCTGCTGTGCTGGTTATGTTAACTGCATTTCACACAATGGGGAGGAAACGGGTGCGAGTTTGGAAAAGCCTGAGATTAGATGCTCTAGTAAAAACTGCTTGGTGTTAGTGCAGCTAAAAGAAATCCACTGGGAACCTACCTGTAACTACTTGTTAATGCAGTAATTATTTCCCTGAGTTGATTACGGCTGTTTCACCTTAGCAACATGTGCTTTATGTACACGTAAGTTGTCCAGGGTCTGTCCTGTGTACAGTGCATTAGCAAACTGGAAAACAGATCTATCTGCAATGAGTATGAGGCACTTTTAACAGAGAGGTATTGGAGCTCAAGCTTGTGGCTGTCCTTTGTTCATTCTTTTTGCATTTTGGATCTGGCTGCAGTACTCACAAGCAGAGCTAGCTTTGAAACGGGTCATTGGCAGCTACAGTTGCCTAGCTTTCTACTTTTCTCTCTGTTTGGGCCCCTTCACTGGCTGTGGAAAGTAATTCTGGGCTAGTTTGAGGTGGGAGGAGGAGTAAGTGTTTACTGAAAGCAGGACAGTTGTTGGATGTAACAGCTAGGAGTGAAGTGGGTTTATATATACCATATAAACTTGCATGTGCTTCCAGCATGGCTTTATTTCTGGTGTCTTGGAGCTTTCCTGAGGTCCACACTGAACCTGCTCTCAGTCTCCTGATGTACAGGGATGTGATGGGCCATCACTTGTGAAACTTGAGGCAAAAGTGTTATCTTCAGTTTTGCTGCTGCATAACTTGCTTTATTTGTGTGAGTGTAGACTCAAAGCAGCAGGAAAAAAATAAATCACTGAAACTTTCTATCCTAGTACAGGACAGGGAGAGTGTTAGTATGCAAGATGCTCAAGAGTCTGTATTGAGGTGGCTCTGGAGAGTAAGGAGTGTAGCCTTACAAGACTAAATATCACTAGGGAGAAGAATGGGGTTGCTCTTACCTTGTTTCCCAAAGTGACTACTCCGGACTGTCCTCTTGCCCATGCCAGCGCAGCAGCATTTTCAGCTGTACACTGATGCTGGTCACTTCCCTGATGATGAACTTGCTGTTCCGTCTTATTCTGCTTTCTTAGTGGAAACATACTAATGGGTTTCAGTCTCTGACTTTTATTTATATAATTACAGGAGAATGTTTTGCAGTTTGGGAATCCCTGGAAACACATGTTTCTGTTCACACTGAACTTTTTTTGGTTTTGAATGCATCTAATGGATTGAAGCTTCATTGTTGCCTCTCGGTTGGGAGCCCTTTGGCATATGTAAGCAGCAGCTATTAATTTAGCTTTTCTGTACTGATCAAACGTGTATTTTCATACTTTATAAGGCTTCCTTAGTTTTCTCCTTTGTGTAATATCGTTTACTGTCCTTGTGCTTGCAGTGAATTTATGTGTTTGTTACACAGCAGCCAGGATCTGCTGCAGAAGAGGTGTGTGAGTGTGCCACCTCTTTCAGAAGAGGCGGTGTAAAAAGCACTGACAGCTCATTAAACTTGCTGCTGCTGTCTGCACTGCTGTTCTGCTGCAAAATGCTTGCAGTACAGCAGTTTCTTAAGGTCAGCTTCTCTATACCACACAGGTATAATGAATGCTTAATTAAGCATTAATCACCAAAGGAGTATTTATCGGGTACCTCCCCAGCAGGTTAAAAATCAGGTGCACAGAAAAGATGTGGTTAATCCAGTGTGGCTGAATAAAATATTTGGAAGGCTCAAAATGTGCACTAAAGAGTAGCTGTCCTCTTCCTGCATAGGCTTTTGCAGCACATCTTGCTTACCTACCCAGCTTTTCTGGGTTGGTTTAGATTGATGAAATGCCAGCAAAGACATTTGCTTCAGGTTAACTTTATGTACCAGAGGCTTCAGTCACACACAATAGAAGTGATTGGCCTGTGGCTTTTTCTGGCCTCTAACCTATCCTTGATAAGCCTTTGAAGTCTGGGATGTCTAAATGAGTGTACAGCTTAGGTTGCAGATGTGGTCCTGTGCCTGACATACTCTCTCACTATTAGCAGCTCTTTCACATTATTTACCTCTCTTCCTTGGATGGAAGCTGTTGTGTTGTTTGGATGGAGCAGAAGGTGTGTTGATCTTGTTTTGTGAACTTTGTGTTTTCAGAAAGCTGTGCAAGATCCTGGTTTGCATGATAAAATTTTGCCAGAGTAAGTAGAACTTCTTGGAGTTGTTAGGATAAAGAGTGGCTGGAGACAGTTCTTTCTATCTTTATTCCCATGTCAAGATCTATCACCAAGTCATTCCTCAGGTTTAATTCCATCCCTTCAACAGAAGGAATACAGGGTCTTCAAGTTACAAGATGAATGAAGAATGCAGTTAACTAAGGGGTCTGTCTGTCTTGTTCTGAAGCCAAGTTTCCCAGTGCAGTCCTTTTAAGGAAAAAGACATTGTATGTGTCTGTTCCTATAGCATTTTTTGCCTCTTAACTGCTGAAGTGTGGAGAGGAGATGTAAGGTCATTGATTTTATTGTGTATCTATCTCAAGTACGAAGTACTGGGTTCTGGGTGGTGTGGTCAGTTCTAGCTCAGCCCAGGAGGGCTTTTGTCTTCCAGTAACTATAGCCTGGAAAAAAAAAGTTGACTCAAATCTCTCCAGTGATGATGTATTTCTTCATTTAATCCCTTAGAAAAAGGAGGAATGCATACTGGTGGAGTCTTTTTGCAGTAAAGTTCCCACCTTTGGATAAAATGTTTGGTAATTCCTTTCTAGTTTTCCAGACTCTCTTCATGAGGGCTGCATGCTTGGTTTTCTCCCTATTCCCTTGTTTGGATGGAAAAGTGGATGACTGACAGCTTAGAGATGCTTTGTGTGTTCTTGTGATTTAATAAAAATTAATTTAGCAGTAGTTTTGCAGTAAATGACAAAGCTCAGATTTGATTCTGGCTTATGGAGGAATAGTCAGTGCACCTGACTCAGTGATGCACCCAGAGTGAAAGAAGTTTGTGACAGCATGGTTATTGTACTTCATGGGAATTCAACTTGGAGAAGGACTTCAAGGATTTAGTAATAGCTTTCTGTAGCAATGTTGATTGAGGAGACATTTCAACACCGGTAAAGGCTTGCATGGCAAGTTACTTTTGAAAGGTGTATCTGTGCCATTAGTGTGGTGTTCGGAGGAAGCAGAAGCCTGGCAGGTGTCTCTGTCACTGTAGTTTTGGTCTTTTCTTGATACCTACTGAAAATCCAGGTCCTGCTACTTTTATTGAGTGTCACACTTAGGTTATGGGGGACTCAAATAATGGTCTTGTCGTTTCAAGTCACTCTTGCTTCAGGATTTCAAATGTTTTGCAGTCAGCTATTGGGGAAATTGAGCAGCACAGAAACAGACCTGTAGTACCTTTCCAGGGTAAATGTTTTCTCTGTAAATAGGGCCATTAGGCCAGTAAGTGACATATCCAGTTTCACATGGCAAGTTTATTTTAGATTATGGCTTTCTGCTCTAGTGTAGCATCCGCAATGCCATCATCCCTGAACAATGCCTTCTGGGTATGTTTTTTCTGCTTTTGACATTTCTAGCTGCATATAGATGTTTTTCATTTTCTGTATCCTCGTTACAGTTCAATTTGCTTTGTTGAGAAGGGTGTTTCTGTCTCTGATACTTGGGTACACTTCTGCTTTCTGTCCAGTAGCTTTTTCTTTCCTTCTTTTTTGGGCTACAGCAATGACATTCCATTTAAACTCTAGAAACACTGTATAATCAATTACTGGAACAACATGACTGTACCATGACTTTTTCCAATTGGAATACAAATACTTGAGAGAAGTTTAAACCTCTTCTGAACAGGTTACGTGGGATTCTTGTGCATACCTTGAAAATTGTTAAAACATGTGAAGTCCAAAGTCCTGATCCACTATGCCTCAGACCATGCTGTTCTCTCTCTGCATGGTTGCTCTGTCTGAGCTATATGGGGTCTGCAAAGGGGCTTTTTCATCTCTGCACAGTAGTTGCTGTTCCAGGTGAACAGTCTGTAAATTGCCCAGAACCTCACAGAGCAACTTTACATATGGGATTGCTGTTGCCTGATTAGGTAGTCTGCTAACCTGTCACTATTCCTCTTGAAGATCCTGGATAATGACTAAGTGTTAGTCTTTCTCCTTGCTGATAGATCTAAATATTGTAAAAGTTAGTGCAACACTAAACCATTGTGATTACATGCCTAAGGCAAAAGTTCATGTTCTTTTCCAGGAGTATGAAGGGTGCTTTAGGCATGTTGAGCTACATTCACATGTTTGAACATTCATAGCCCATCTTGGCATCACTTCAGCAGCTGAACCTTGATAATTTTAATAGTAAGAATTTAAAACTCTAAAAATAGTATGATTTGGCAGAATAAATGGTAACAAATTACCAATCTTGAGTAACTTGAAAGTAAGAGGCTATTTCCTGATAATCTGCAGTTTTAAGGTAATGTCTTCAGGGGAGCCTGTGGGGGAGGAGAAAAATAGGTTAAACTGTTTCATTTGGTGTTTCAGCTGAGAAAGGACCAACAAGTTCTTAAGTGACAGGAAAACTCCTGAGAAGTTTTTGAACTTGACCATCTTTTGAACCTGTCTGGGTGTTACTGAATTACCTCCCTTTCAGCTGCATAATTTAACAGTGGAACTGGAGAAGTCTTTTTAAAGACTTTACCTCTCCAGAGGAGAGGCTGAAAAGAACCTGCTAGTTTCATCATGCATGTCCTCTGTGCTGATAGCAAAGGGCTTCATGCTCATGCTCCAGGTTCAGGGTGGCTGAATGTACCAGTAACAAAGTACTGTGCTGGTACAGACCAATGATCCCAAAAAGGGCTTGAGAGCTTATAGGCTTCTCTTGGAACAACCAGTATTGAGGCATTGGACTTAAACTGAGGCAGAAACTTCAGCTGCTCATCTGAAGCAGAAGTGTTACTAGAATAACAAAGCTGAAAATATTTTTCTTTGTAATGTGATATTTTTCCTGCTATGTCTTCAGATTTGGGCACAGATTCCAGTTCCAGGAATGGAGTAAACTTGGAATTGCCTTTCTGGACATCAGTGTAAATAAGCTTTGAGATGAGGCTTTGACAAATAGAATAGCAGCATGTATACCAGTTGAGGTATTTCTAGGAAAAGCAGTTGCAGTGTTGCTGGAACAAGAAGGATAATACAAAAAGTTCTTATCCCCAGAACTTAGTAAAACACTTCAAAAGAGCAAAGACTACTGGCAGAAACCTTTCTGTTAACAGGTTAATGAGGAATTCATATTGTGCCCATGGACTCAGGAAGGTTAACTAAAAGACAGCAAATATGGAAGACTAAGAGATTTACCTGAAAAAGCTACTGTTGGCCTGAAATTGGGGTTACCAGGTGCTAATATGCCAGCCATCTCAATTTAGGAAAAATGAGGACCACACTGTTGCTCACATCTTTTTTTTTTTTCTTTTCTCAGTTCTTACAAAAAAACTTACAATGCCAAGTGATGGAATTGGGATAAAACAGAAGTGGGATAAACGTGCATGGTGAGAGTGGGATAAAACAGCATCTGTAGCATCCTGTATTGTGTTCCAGTGATAACTCTCCCAAATAATATTGATAACTGCATTGATTTGGCACACAAGAATGCACACCCCTCTTTGAATTCAGTGTTTTATTAGAAAGCTGCTGTCAAAACTGATATACTAATGTAGCAGTTAGGCCTGCTTCCTTTGGTGCTGGCATATAAGTAATCTTTTGAGAGGGGTGCAAAGAAAGGTGTTCCAAAGGGATTCAAAAGCAAATTAACTTCTTGCAAGTTAAAAACAGTCTAGTCATATGTAACTGTTTTATCACCAGACTAATTATTAATCCAGGGGTCGTTCTCGTTAGGGGAGGAGGCTGCTCACCTTTGCTGTCTGTTGGCATTTTTCTCCAGGTGCAACTGCCTGCTGGAGGAGGGCTTCCATCAACTTCATCTCTGTTCTTGTCCTGTTGTAGTTAGAGATCCTGAACCTTTTACAGCTCTGTTCCTGGATAAAGAGTAAAACTGCACTGTTCCAGTAATACATATTACAACTAGTGCAAATAAGGTTATGACTCAGCCTTTCCCCAGAGACTTAGTGGTGGAAGGAAGGTGGGGGGGACAACAGAACAGAGCCACAGACCAAAAGTGCTTAGAATTTCCCATCTTTAAATCAGGCATCCTTGTAATTAAAGAGAATTGAGAGATGAATCAACGTACAAAAATGCAGAGCTGCTTGTGATTGTTGGAGGTACAGGGGAATGGCAGGAATAGTACAGGGACTGTGGTAATCTCTTGGAGATATACCAGGCTCAGCATTAACAGACAGGGATCCAGTGCCAGAGATATCAAGCTTTCTAGAACAGAAGAGATGCCAAAAGCTCTGTTTGGGTTAGAGAATACTGGAGGGAGAGCCTTAGAGGTAATGGATCCTTGCCCAGTGAGCGTAACCCCTGTCCCTGCTGTAACCTTGATGCTGGAGAGAAGCTTTTTGATTTCTGAAATCCTTTCAATATCACACAGGCTTTTGGAGGTTTGAACTTTGCTCACAATGGAGTGGATTTTGCCAATGCTCTTGGAGAAGGAATAGTATTTATCTCCTTGTTTAGTGTTAGAGGGAGCAGACATACTTGGTAGAAGACATAAAAGGCAGGAAACAAATCTGAATGTGATTGTCTGACCTCATCCCTTAGCTCATGTGAGGCTGGATATAGGCAACTGTTCATCAGCTGCAGGCTGGGAGATTGTTACTGGAGGCTGGAAGAGTCTTCTAAGAATCAGCATGCTAAATATATCAAAGAAGATAGATTACAGACAGGAGCACTTCTGTTGATGAGGCTTGGTGAGAGGTGACACACCGTGTCTTAAAGTTGTTCGCCATTCGGTCATCTGTTGTCTGTGTGTTTGGAGGTGAAGTGGGCACACAGCCTGGAGTTAAATGGCTACTTTTGTTTTGTCAGTCACTAAATAAACATCAACATGGACTCTTAGATAAAGCCAGTTGGACAAAACATTTTTTTGTGCTATGTGCTAAATAAAAGGATTCTGTCCTTTTTTTAATGACCCACTCTCCTGAACTTCATCCAGCTCCACCATAAAAAAAGCTCAAGAGCTTTAATGTCTTCTGAAGACATACATATGTCAGCTCAAGACTATTTAATAAACTCTTGGAAGCCTTCATTTCTAACCTACCTCATGGCATTGTGTCAGAAAGCAACGGCATTGAGTTTGAATGCTAGGCAAATATCCCAGAATAATTCTTGAGACATGCCTTGGAGGTAGTACTCTTACCTCCCCTGGACACGCTAAATTTAGAATTATCCAGCATGAGAGACCAAGTACCTATCCAGCTGAGACTGCACTTGGGTGAAAGCTCTCCTGCCAGTTTTTCCCTTCTGCTCTCAAGACCACAGGCACCCTCTCCTGTTCCAGCCACTTTAGCCTGCCTTTTAGCCAGAATATCCCTATGAAAGCCTGTCCTGCTGGAAATCATTTGGTAGGCAACGAAGGAAAGCTGAGCAGTGACAAGACCTACCAAGAAGACCTAGTTTAGCTGGTCAGGCACTTTTTTTTAGCTATTGTACCAGGCTTTACTTGCCTAAAAACACCAGATCATCATAAGCTGTGCAGAGGGTTGAGGAAATCGTTGTCTGACTTCAATGTTTCCAGGGTACACCCCTGGAAATAGTTTTCAAGAGCAAATATTAATTTCAGCTGGAAGGAAATCTAGTGATAAAAGTAAAACTGTTCTGTGTTGGGTTTTTTGGCTGATAAATTCTCCTGTGGTTCTGTGCTGTAAAGAGAATAGCATTGAGCCTCAGCTGCATGCACTTCCCATCGAAAGGTTAGTAGAAAAAAGACTCTGTGTGTGCCTACTTTAAAAGCAAGTTCGTTAAACTGAGTGTACATAGCTCTATGTATAGCATCAGGATGGTTTTTCTAGCAATTTACCTATTCATCAAGTGTAAATAGATGGCTGTTTGCTTCAGCTGGTGCTTTAGGAATTGTGAGTAAACTCTCTGTGGAATAAAACCCAGGCAGTTTGCAAACAGCCTGAGCTTCCAGCTACCGGCTGAACTGAAGAATCCAAAGTGTGAAATGCACTGTGAAAATATTTTTGCCAGTGAAATGTGTGGTGTCCTGGTGGGAAGAAGGGTACTGAGAAATTGCTTCTTGGCAGATCAGAGCGTGTAGGTGTCCAGTCCCCACACAGTTTGCCAGAGATAACTGCTGTGAATTAGATTTTGCTGTTTAGGTACTTGAAAACTCTTAGATGTTTTATGATGTAACACCAAATGTTCCACATAACCTGCCATGTGCCTGTATATCAAAAGAGAGACAGTTAAATCTTGTGCTTTCAAAAGAATATACTGTATACACCAAAACACTTGGAGATGTTAAGTTTAGGAGGATCTAGGAACGATACAGAAGGCAAGTTGGAGGCTTGAATGTCAGCACTCACACGTAGGCTTATGGGGTCTTACTGCAGGTGTCTGAAAACAATACCTGAAGTTATAGAAAGTGACAGATTAAAAACGTACTCTGAGAGAATGTGACTGGGTATGTTTCCACTAAAACCAGTTGCATGCTTTGAGAGCTGGTGTCAGTTAAGGAGAAAAATGAATATGTGGTGAAAGACTTGGAGTCAGGAGGATGAGACTTGGTCCTGGCTCTGCAGTGCATTTCCTGAGTGACTCTGAAAGTCACAGAATCCTTGTGTTGCAGTTTCCTCCTCTTACTGTGGGGTGTAGTAGCCTTTTTAGAGGCATAGTGACATCTTTATAATTAATTAAGCATTAATACCTTGCATCCAAGATCTGTGGAAATTCTGGCACTATGATCTGGAGCAGTTGCCAAAGCACAGCCAATTTTAGGTACATTGTTTTAGGTGCTTTGAGAAGCATTGTAAAAAAAAAAAAAACCCCAAAACCCCACAACAAACTAACAAAACCCCACAGAAGACAATCCACCAAAAACTTCAAACAAAAACCAGTCACCCAAGGGGTGTCTTTGGGCATGCAGCCATTCTTCCCAATGCTGCCTTTTGAGGTGGGTTTGGGATGCTAGTTCAGTCTCAACTCCTTTTTATAAAGAATGCTTAAGGGTCTAAAGGTGACTGTAAATAAATTTACTTACAGTTCGATTATGATGCTCTTTTTCTGTGCTGGATCTATTTTCTTGGTGGTTTAAAGGACTTTATTGTACAGCACAGTTGTCAGTGAGGATGGGAAGTGTCACTCGGAGTGGAAATTGATACCAGTAAAATTACGGTGTTCATGTAGATTTGCTTGAGTGCCATCTCCCATTTCTGACCTGTCACTTAATTTGAACCAGTCCTGACCTGTGTAGGTGAGTTACCACCAGCACATACTCATTACAGCTGTCACGTTGGATTTTCTTGGTGGGGCTGTAATCGGAGGGAGGTAAGTGTCTCCTGCTGAAGTGAAGTATGAGGAGGGAATTCCTAGCCCTCTTTTCACCCATTCTCTTTGTCTTCCCTCATTACTCCTCTTTCCCTTGCTGTATGCCTGTCATGTCATGCACTGTTGAAGATAAGAGTAAGATTAACTTGGGGGATGGAGGGAGGTGATGACACTGCTTTGTCTAGACTAGGTACTTGTGGAAGAAGCAGCCTAAATTTTAGGGTTCAACAGGCCTCACATTTCAGCTGTTAGGTTCTTGCATCCTTAAAATCTATTTGACATGAAATACTTAGAGGCATAGGAAGCTAGGCTTCCCATCTGCCAAGTAAGATTGAACTTCTTGTAGCCATTCTTACCTATTTAATAAGAAGGGTTGCATTTCTTCAGGGTTTGTAAAGCATTTAAAGGTCATCGAACTGAAGATGGTATAAATGCAGCTGGTGCCAAGATGAATTAACTTGTGCTGCAGGAACAATGAATCCATTCAGGACTCTGAAATGGAAGATTTTTGTTAAAAATTTTGAATCACAGAAAATAACTGCTATGGGGTGGGGAAAGATGCAGAAGTTCATGAGGGAGGCGTGGAGTTTTCTCCCGACTTCATTCCTTAATTTAATTTCTTTTTTTGTTTTTGCCTCTCTGCTTGCAGATTCTCACAAACACAAAGATAAACACAAAGACCGAGAACACCGGCACAAAGAGCACAAGAAGGACAAGGAAAAAGACCGGGAAAAGTCCAAGCACAGTAATAGGTGAGGAAAAAGTTGATGAAGTCCTCCTAGGCTAAACCACTGCTACACGTGCAGTCCTACAAGGATTACTCTAAAAAACAGGAACAAAACTGCTACGCTTTGAGTGTGGTTTCTATGAGTGTAGGTGCTTTAAGCCCAACTTCTGTCGTTGCATGCATTTCAATGTGGTAGCTGAAATAGTGTATCTTGCAAATGCAAGTCAATTCTAATGTCTAAAAGAGTTTTGCAGCTTAGTGTTTAAGTCATTGAAAGCTAGTGTAACTCCATGAAGATCAATCAATTTCATTCATAATCTATTGGGTGTGTAATTCCAATTGTTTGTCAGAAGTGAGGAGCTCTCTTGAGTGCTTGGTATACATCCCACTGTCTTAGTGTAGATGAACCTGGAGTGACTACTCAGCCTTGTAATAGAAGTGTCTGGAAAAATGGTCCCCCAAAATGATGACACCCTTGGCCTGCTACCACAGTGGCTGGATATCTCAACACTGAGGCAGTGCTACAGACTTGGGATGGGCTAGGTGATGAATTTGAAAGGATTGCAGTCTGCTCTGTCTGATATGATTGAGACACCACACTGCCACTGCATGGGGAAGGTGTTTCATGCTAGTCACTGAACATAAACACTTATTTGCTCTGTGACATGTAGCTTTTGAGGTGGTGGTGGTAAATCCAATCCCATGGTCCAGGTGATACCTTGGCCTGTGACCTGCAAGAACCAGGACATGCAGGTCTGTCCATGGTGATTTGGTGTGATGGAACACAGGGCAGGTATGTCACACACAGGATGTTACTCAGAAAAGCTTTCCTAGTTGTAACTCCTGATATGTAGGTGCCACCAAGCCTGTAATGTCAGTAAAACTTGAAAAAAACCTGTCCCTGGAGGATAAGTTGTTTGTGATGTGCTGAATGGCAGATGGTTTTGCTATGGCCAAGCAAGTGTTTTAACTAATTGATGTGCAACTATGATAACACAATCTAAAAATGAGTAAAAAAGCTGGTGTTAAAAATTATTTCTGTTGAAGAGAAGCACAGAGAGGAGTGTGCTGAGCAGTGAGTTTGTTTTATTTGGGTTGCACTTTGAGTTTTCTGTGACCTTTTGAGAAGTTATGGGACCTTACTGTTCCATAATAAATTTAAGTAAATAGTCGATGGTGGGGAGAGTGAGGCAATCTAGGTCAGATAAGTTCTGGCGTGTTCTGGTTGTCACAGCAAAAATGAAATGAATGATGTGCACACATTGTTTTCTCTCTATATGGTATGGCCTTGACTTCAGATCTTCATTTTTCTGGTCTTCAAGCATGTGCCTCAGGATTGGCTGTCTTGCATTTCAAGACATTTACATTGCTTAAAGTTTTCTGCAATCTTAAAGCCAAGCCCATGCTTTTTAGTGGAAGCACTATCTTTAAATTTACAGAATTCATTAATGAATTGACCTTATTTGTGTAGGAGTTAGAAACAGTTGGTGTATTTTTAGCTGGAAGAACTAATTATGCTTTATAACTTAAAACTGTATGCTACTGTTTGTGTAAACAATAAATGCCAAAACAGTGGAAAGGAGATAAGAATGGTGAGGTGTGGCTGTGGTGATATGTAATCACCCTTTATCTGGAAGTAATTCTTTCCTCCCTTTAGTGTTGCCTTGAAAGCCCTGTGAGAAAGGCACCAAGCTTTCCTGGCATTGTGCCTAAAGCTTCCAGTCACTTCCACTTACATATGAAGTAAGTCCTGTGAGCAGAAGACACCCCATCTTTGGGTGCTGTGGTAGGCTGCACCGATAAGGATGGCATGTGGGTGCTTGTGCAGGGGGTGTATTTGAGGTGTGTTTGGGGAGAGATGAGTTCTTTGCCCCTCAGGCCCCACACAAGGTAGGATCGTGTCCCAGCCCAAGTCCACAGCTTGAAGTTTCAATAGTTTTCTGCCTTTCAAATTACAAATTGATATATAATAGTGCTGAATCAAGAGATGCAACCTCAGAGGTGGTATTCTGGGAAGGTAACGTGCACAGACACACATGTGGTGCTCTGGATCATTCCCTCAATGCCCAGTGATGCCCAGGGTACCAGGCTGCCTGCTGTGTGGAGCCAGCTGACCTCTGGCACAAACTGTTCAGAAATAACTGACTTCCCAATGGAAACTTGCATTTGGGAGCCATGCATGTAATTCCATAAGCATATGCTGTGTCTGTGAGGATTAGATTTTAGGTGATGATCTCCTTGTGAAGGAGAGTGCCCAGCAGCTCAACACTGGGTGGAGGGAGGTTTGTGGTGAGCAGGGAGTTGCACTGAGATGGGCTGGAGGGAGCATGTGTTTGTGGATGGGCAGCTGCCAAGTGTTCACATGGAAGGTGTGAATCCAGGCTGTACAGGGTAGGACTGGAGCAAGCTGTTTCAGTTCAGGCTCCATTGCTACAATTGCTGTAGCAAAATAACTCCCTGGACAGAGTCAAGATGAAGAGAGAAGTCTCAATTTTAGGATGCCTCGTGTCCATCGCTATCGTACTGCTAAGAGGAGGAGTTGTACTGGGGATGGGAGGGGGTGTTTGATCACTCTGACGTTTTTAATAGCTTTTAATTTTGCCAGCTGCAGGAAGGGAGGAAATTGCTTTGTGGGGAAATACTGGAGAATTGTCCTCTTTCAAAAGGGCTCTTAGCTGTGATACAACAAGACCCAAAGCAAAACTATTCTTTGGAGAAGAGTGAGGGCTCTGTGACTTCCTACACTTCATTAGTTTCAAAATCTTGACTTTGTGGTAGGGCTGTCCCAAGGGCTGGTCCTAGTTCCAGTTTATTTTGTTACTTTGTCCTCAGGGCCATCACTGGTGGAAAAGATTCTCCTTGCAGATGTGGGTATGCAGATGGAAGAAGTGCTTTGCTGGCTGCACAGGGATACTATTTTTCATATATATATTTTTTTAGTCCATCTATTGCTTAGGCAACAGGTTTTCTTGACACTGAGCTGGTAAATGACTGTCTTCCCTGGTGTCAGCCCTGGGCCTGAAAGCTATCAGAAAGGTGTTGCCTCCTTAGATTTTTTTTTTAATGGGAAACTCCATTCTTGGTAGATTTTCAGACAGGTTAGAAACCTCCATTTTAAGTTTGCATCCAGGACAGTTTCTCACAGTGACACACTTGCATCAGTTTTGGCAACAAAATCACGTCGTGATGTGACCCCTTGTTCAAATAGTACCATCACCTTGAAGGGGCACCTTCAGTGTGGATCTTTTGGCTTATCTGCTAGGGAGCATACTGCTAACAGCAACTGGTCATCAGCAAATTTGCAGTAATTGAGGGGGATTATAAAAGAAAACTCCTTATTGAGGTCAACAGCTCTGTCCTTTGCATCAAGATAACCTCTATGTGATAAGGAGAGGCTTTCATGGTTGCTCCTTGTCTCTCTGCAACTTGTTGTAAAGACTCCACTGGGCTGAAGGTCTGGTGTTCATAAGCAAAGATGAAGTGCCCCTTCCAAAACCCAGCCCTGCAGCAGTCTCAGCATGTGTCTGTTCACTGTGCCCATCCAGCACCTCCTGTCTACAGCAACACCATCAGTTGAACCCATGTGCTAAGGACCGCAGCAGATGTCTGAGAGCCTCTGCACTGCGGAGGGCTGTGCCAGCCGTTTCAAATAGAGGATGTTTCCTCACAGAAGAGCTTTGGAGGAATGCAAGCTGCCTGTTTGCACTTAAGTTTCTCCTTTGACAATGAAAAATGAGTGAAAAATAGCCATTTCTCTGTTAGAAGTTAAACAAAATATTTCCAAGGTAACGGGAATGTTGGGTTTACCAGTGGTTTCTACCTGTTTGAGGAAGTTTTAAAGCACTTGATAAAAGCCTGTTGCTAAAATCAAAATTGAATCCTTCAGAAAAGTTTCTCTTGGATTAGTAGAATTGTGTATAAATCTTCATCAAGTCCATTCTGTACTACATAAAAACTGCTGGGTTACTAGAAAGATGTGCTGGATGGTTGGTAATTCTCAGTTTGACCAGTGCTTTAGCAGAAAGGCAAGCTGTGGGTGGTAAAACTTGGGTCTGTACCTCTGTGGGATTTTATACCAGGTGTGTGAAGAGTCCCTGGTTGCCTTCAGAGAAGTACAGTGCTGCATCAGACCTGGTGTGCAGTCATGGCACTGTCTGGTTGTGTTTGAAGCAGATCATTGTCTGTCTGTACAAGTTTGACAGTTTCATTTCCTGCCCTGGACTTAAGTCTTTTAAAATAAAACTTGCATCAAGAAGGCAGAACAACTTCAGTGCAGGAGAGTAATGTTTCCTGTATCCAGACTCTGAGGGATCTAAACTGCCAAGATAAGTCTCATAAATACCTAAAATAGGTAATTTTGATTTCATATGGCAAAGTGTGTGGAGTGATATGTAGAACTTCTTAATTTTGCTTCTTGCTTTCCTCCTCTCCCACTCACAAGATGACACTTCTGTATCTTAACTACTCGTTTACAGCTGTAGTAAACTGGGAGAGAACATTTATGTGCCTCAGATCTTTTTCTGTCACCCCTCAAGGAAAGAAATTTAAGGTCTGCTTGAGAAAAACCCTTATTGAGGAATAAATCCATGTCAATCAAAGCATTTTCTTTTGCCCCCTTTCTCAGCCCATCCAATACACACCTATTAACAGCAGTGGTTAAATAAAACGAAACAAATCCCATGTGCCCATAACTTTGTGATTTGTGGGAGGTGAGTACTTCACACACACAGACCATGCAACAACTCTCTCGGGGGCAGGTGCCTTGGTCTCTGTGCACCCTGTGTGTGGTGCCAGTACGCTGAGGAGCACAGAAATGTCTCTGGGCACTGGGAGTGAAGAGGCTGCTCTTGCAGTGTTGATTGGTGTTGTCAGTGTGACAAGCATCTGAGCCCCAGGAAGAAAAAAAAATCTTCTGTCAGATTGCATATCTCCTCCATTTACTGAATCTGTTGTGATCACAGCTTGAGATGAGCAGAAGCATGGAGCACATAAGGGATTTATAGACCTGATCCTCACTGGCATCTTCTGAGTTTTATGGTGTTGCTAGGAAATATATAGATCCCAGGCCTTTCCTAGTAAGGAATGAAAATAAAATTCATTTCAAACTTCTCACACACCTCTTCTGATTTATGATGTGAACCCAAACTGCAAAGAATTGTGTGCACTGGGGGCAGGAAGAGGCAGGATCAAGGGGGTGGGGGAGGCAATTAAAAAAGATCCCAGCACCCCCTGTTCCCTAGTGTGGGTGGTTCAGTTTTTATTCCCCACTGGGGTGCACAGTCACCTTTGTCAGCTTTCTCATGTGAGCCTGTCTTCCAGTAGTAAACGTTTCTGCTTTTCATTTAGTAGTATACCCAATCCTTGCCCAGCCATAGGTAGTGCATGCTAGGCTTGATCCGTGTCTCAGTGTGTGAATATTGTTCTCCCTTCTAATATTTTTGTCACCTATTGATTAGTCCAGCTTTTTATCTTGTTCCTCTTGCTGAAGGCTTGATCTGTGTTCTTGTGAAAACTGGTAGAAAGACTCCTTTCAACTCTGGGAGAAGGGGTTTCATGCTTTTTTAATTGCATTGCTGAAATCCCAGCAGCAGCCTTGGCGCTCACGTGTTCTTCCCTTGCAATACCATATGATAACCCTCTGACAGTGAGCATAAAACACTGCAGGCCAGATGAAAACCTGTCCTTTGCTGGTGTGCCTTCTGTTTGGGAAGCACTCCCTGCATGGTCAGCTGTTCCTTGGTACGATCACAGTTTTCCATTAATGCTCTATTACGTCAAACAAGACGCAGGCTGCGTAACCTGTGCTCTGCCCCTATTGTGTTGTTGGAGTTCACTAAAAGCACACCTCCCTGTTATTTTACACTTCAGCTGCATTGTAGCAAAGCTCAGCTTGCAGCAGGCTCTGGCACTTGCTGGTAGCAGATTTCCAGTCACGAGCTAATTACAGCTAAGAAAATGAGAGGGAGAGGAAATAAGAGACTCTTTAGCTAACGCATCCTTCCCAGCTTGTGATTCTGAAGCTGGAATGGAAAGGGCCTGGGAAGGGATTATTAACGTACATAAATGGCACCTGAAGAACGTGGCATTAAATTACTGCAAAGCTGTTGTAGTTTGAAGAAGGAAGCTGTGATCTGCACATCTGCCATTCTTTGGAAACACTTTCCACTTGTGACTTTCCCATGTGACCACAGCCTGAGCAGCTGCTGCCAGGTGCCTGTTCTCCCTCCCGCTCCCCTCCTCCCTCCTGTCCTCCTGCAGGCATCCTCACTGGGAAGTACAGCCAGGCTTGCAAGGGAAATGCTGCTGCCTTCCGCTGCATCCGCTGCTTCCTGCGCTCACCAGGGCCTTCAGATGTCCTTGTTCACACTAAAACTCTAAGTGAAAGACAATAAGCAAGCTGGCAGAAAGACTGTAGTGCTTCTGGAGACACGTTTCTACTTGTCTGGCCTTTGTGCCACAATACACCTCTAGGTGATGTAATGCCTGGATTAATATCGTGTCCTACTGTGCTTTGCTACCCTTAAAAAACCCCAAATAAATAGGGCAGATTGTCAGCACTAAGCACCTTCAAAAGGGTAAAACTCCCAAGTGCTGTTACAGCCATTCAGTTGGAGTGATGTGGATGAAAAAGATCTTATCAGCAAGGCTAGGTATTTCTAAAATAGATTTAGACATCTGTGTTATCATCCACTTGTCCTCATTTCAGGCTAACTTCTGCTGAAGTTTCCTGCTATCTTATGGGGGGTTTTGCTGGCTACTTCAGTGGGTGAGAGGGGTGAGTGCAGGAAAAGGAAGGAAGTAAGGATGGATCCACAGTGTTCTGAGAAACGAATTCAGGATAAAATGATCTGGTGTATGTGGTCTTGAGACTTTTTTGTTTTCTTTTTAAAAAGGGGTTTTTTTTTCAGTTCTGAATCTGCCAGAAAGACATAGTTCTGATTTCTAAATTGTTCCAAATACCTCCTCATAATAGCTTTGGGATTGTCTAGAAATAGCTTTCTGATAGAAGGCTGAAACTCCTTCTTCAGGGTAAGGATGGCATCCTGTTGCCTTCCTTTTGAGATGAGTGTGGTGGTTAAATTTTGTTCCCCAGAGGCATGCATAAATGTCTTAGCCAAATGAAAGACCAGGGCAGCTCAGCTTGCTGACTGAACCTAATATCAGAGCAACCTGCTTTGCTTTTGGAGGGGAAAAAAAGTTAGTCTTCTCGGGATTGTGGCTTGTTATCCATATGTTTCCAAATGAACTTTTTTGAGGTGGAGATTTCAGGTCTCCAGGGATGAGGGGCACACAGCTTCATCGCCGCACATGTCAGAAAAGTTTGAAGTCAGAGCTGTGGTCCAGCACGGGGCTGACAAGAAGTCTACTTAAAAACAAAGGAAAGAAATTAATACTCTTTTACGTTGGAACAAGTAGCAAATGGAAATCAGATTTTTATCTGGGGAATTTCTTCCAGTCACATGCCAGGAGCAGCAGCAAGCAGGACCTCAGGGCCAAGCCACCAGCACTGTTTTGAAAATGAAGCTGCCGAATGAAACTGGAGACAGAGTTTCCTTGGGTGATCTGAGCCCACATTGCTTTGGTGAGAAACGTACTGCTCGGTGCAGAGCAAAGGGGAAGAATAGTCTTGTGATTTTTCTGAGTCAGAAATCCAGACTTCTTGATTGTGACTGCAGTGCTGAAGAACTGTAGCTTTAGATTAGATTGCATAACAGCTTTTCAATGGTGGTCACCCTTTCAAGAGGGATGCCGTTGAGCTTCTGCTTAAGCAAGCCTAAGGTTTTTAGCACTTCTTTATTCTACCTGCAGTCTGTGAGTGTTGAGCACACATAACAGCTGTCACTGCTGCTTAGGCAAATGCATTTTCTGACTTTTGCAGTACTAGCTTTGCAGACGTAGATTGTCATGTATTAATTTGCTTTTAGTCACATTTTATGTACATCCCAGGGCTCTACCAGTCACATATTGAAAGTTAGTGCTTTTGGCTGCTTTCTTCTTTTTATTACTGTTCCAAACTCCCAAACAACAGACACTGCCATGGACTTTACCACAGAAAACTAACTCTATTGATTGCAGAGGGTACTGTGCTTGGAAGGTGCAAGTTGTTGTCTGAGTAAAACATAATATTTCATGTAGGGTGTAAATACCAAATAAGAACAAGAAAGAGTCAGAAAATAGAAGCAAGCAGACTTCTGCAGAGAACAGAATGGGCCTTGGGTGTTTGTTAGGAATTTTCCTGTATGAGGATACACCTTTGTAATTGTAAACCTTACTTGTAAAACTGAAATCTTTGGCAAATGAGGTACCTCACATACAGATAACAATACAAGAGATTGAGCCAGAATTTCCAGACCTTCCTGAGCTTAAAAATTATTAATAACGTGTGGGGTTTTTGCTTTCAGTCAGTGAATCTAGCTGGAGCAAAGGAAAAGGCAAACAGTGTCTTTATTCACCAGTATATCAAGAGAGTACAGAAACTGTGATGTCAGATCTGAGCAAGAGTAGCAGGCATCTCATGGGTTTCAGGATGTTCTGTGTATGTACTTGCATGTCCTGATCACACAGGGTACATGTCATGATCTGCTGGGTAAGAATAGTCTGCAGTTGTTAAATCTTCACTCACGGACAGCATGTGCTGCTGTGTGTCTATCTACAAGAATTTCTAGAGTGCCAGTTGCCTTTTAGGACTGAAATTCTCCTTTATAGTTTTACATGCAGCATAAAGGGGTTGCTAGAGATCTAAACTGAAACAGGGTTCTCTTCCTCCTGATATCTTCTACTGCAGTACAGTACATGAATATGCTGATTCCCTCCAGGGATGGATTTTCATGCTTTGACTCCTTGGGTTTGGAAGGCCAGGGTGTTGGAATGTGTACTACTCTGAGCTTGAATATTTAGCCCTCAGCTTCATTCGTGCTAGTGTTATGTGGGGCTCTGCAACTCCCTGGGTTGGACTTTACTCTGCAGTTCTACAGCTGGGTGTGGGCTGGTGGGTGTGTGACTCGTTGCATTTCTCTTAATTACACACAAGCTCTATAGGAGCTGGTTAACATGCTCCTTGCTTTCCACAGCCATCAAACATCCAACCCTTTTATGGTCTGTTTTTACAGGAGAAAGAAGACTTGTAGTGTAGGTAATTTTTAAAAATCACACTCTTACCTGGTGTTCCAGGCTTGCAGTTTTTCAAGGCTGTGCTCCCCCAGATCTGTTTGGGCTTGAACTTGAGTGTTGTAACTGAAGTAAGAAATCTACCTATTTCTAGTAAAGCTTTGCATTTATACAACTTATAAATGTATATTGAAAGCCCATCGAATTAACTAGATGGCTACCTGGCTTTCTGTACAACAGGGCTGCTAATCCTTGTAGCCAGTTTCTATTGTGAGTCTCCTGAGAGAGCATCCTTACTCTCAAGGGTCAAGTCATTCCATGAGAAAACTCACTTTCATTTGAAAACAGCCAAGTGTCTTCTGGTTGATAAGGAAACCTTGAAAAAGTGATCCAAATTTACCCATATGTTTTTGAAATCAGGAAGAGGTAGAAACAGCATTTAGAAGGTCAGTTTTCTTCTCCTTAGGGGCATTTTTTTTCTTTGTTCTAATTAAAGAATTTGGGATGTTAAACTGTCAGTACTGATACATGTAGCACCACGCTGAGTAGTAGCAAACCAGATCCTCACTTGGAAACACCTTTGGTGAATTCCCATCCTGGTGGGGCCCAAGGTGACAGAACAGCTCCAGCTGAGGACTGCAGCATTATTCCTGTCTTTTCTGTTTGACTTTGCATAAACACAAGGACATTGCATATCCTGTTTGCTCTGGTTTTCTCATCTGTTTGGGAATAATAGAGATCAGCGGTTTTCTCTTCAAGTTCCAGAGATGAGAGCTGTTACAATGACAGACTGTTGTCCAAGCAAAAGCTGACAGGGGCATTGACATGACTGGTGGCTCTGTTCTAGTGACCATTTATGTGGACTAGGAAAAAGAGAAGCAGAGGCAGTAGGAATTCAACCTAAAGGGTTGAGCTTTAAGTGTAGCAGGGTTTTTTTTTTCCTGTAGTGAAGCACTTGGCAACTGTGGTTTTGTGGTATGTTCCCCTCCTGTTCCTCTTCCTTGAAGCATGGATTACGTGACGAGACGGTGGTAGATCTTCCTGTTAATGTGATCCCTTATTTTTTAGGGTTTGTAATCATCAAAACCTGTGACTCTCTCCTGCTGGAAATTGTCTGTATTGGTGAAATCTCCTTGTGTTCCCCTCTGCAAACACACTTTCTTGTCTTGCAGTGAGCACAAAGATTCTTCGGAAAAGAAACACAAAGACAAGGAGAAAACCAAACACAAAGATGGCAGCTCAGAGAAACACAAAGACAAACACAAAGATAAAGACAAGGAGAAGAGAAAGGAAGAGAAGGTAGGTGACTCCTGTGAGAGAGACAAGAGAATGGCTCTAGTTTGTACTACTAAGTGGTCCAAACTCAGTGGGTTATATGTGGCTTATACTTCCACGTTTTTAATCAACGTGGGGAAAGTTGTTCCAGTACTGACCCAGAGCCTTGGTTTGTGTAGTGCTAGATAAGAACTTGTAAGAGCTTTATCTGCAGGTACTGTGGATGGAAACAGTTCCATAGTGGAGCTGTGTCCACTGCCTCCAAATTTTTTCCCTGTTATTTTTCCTCTAAGCTTAGATTCAGAGGCAAGAGAGAACAATCTGTTAGATCTCACACACATTCTGTGCAAGGACAAACACAGACAAGTCAGACAAACCATACACACAAATCCAATCTATTGGAGGAAGGGCCAGAAGATGCTGAGTTGACTAAGACTTACAGAAAACGTTGCCTTTTCAGTGTGTTGTGTGGGTCACTAAGGGCTACAGGGATGAAGATAGAATCACAGTGCCCTTTGGCTCCTTCTGCAAGTTAAATATCCTGCCTGTGTTGCATGTCGGAGAAACATAAGGTGCTCTAGGCAGTGCTAACTAGCTCCTGCTATTTATGGTTTTGGTTTTGGTGTTTTTCAGATGAAGACATCTTCTGGTGATATAAAAATAAAGAAGGAAAAGGAAAATGGTTTCTCCAGGTAAGAGATCAGGTCTATGACCTTTTTCATCAGCAATTTGACTTTTCTTAGGTGCTCAGTATCTGACTCCTCCCACTTGGTCTTGGGAAAAATCTGAATGTTTTTGACCCCTTCAGAGGATATGTTCTCAGTTGTGGGAATTGGTAATTCATCTGTTTAACCAGTAACTAGAGATGGGAGCTGTTGAATACCTGGCAGCTGACTGCACATGCTGGGCTTGTCAGAGTATTAGTAGTTGAATTCTGCTGAGGACAGACTGAACCATGGAAACATTGGTGGCTGGAGTTGAAAGAACCTCTGTTGTAAAATTGGTACTTGAGCCCTGCAGGCAGTCTTCTGGAGACGGGGCCTTGGAGAGGCAGTCCAGGTCACTCAGCAGAGTGACAAGTGGGGAGGTTGTGTGTGTAAAATCAGAAGTACCTTCAGAAAAGTGCCTACATGTCCCACTCCACTAAATTCCTGCTACTAACAGAACCTCCTGGACTTAGCCATTGTATCAGTCATCGTTAGAGAGTCTTATTAAAAACCTGAAGTGAGCAATTGATAAAGAGTACTTTGTCTTAGTATGATCTCTTATTTTAAGTGGATTTTGCTTAAATCCAGCCATTGGTTACTTTAAGGTAGTAAAACATGATCAGCTGACTTACTGGAGGCCTGTGGTATTGTGGATCCATGTGTTCACAACTGTTAGTCAAGAACAGTTTTCAGCCATGTGTCCTGTTTTATGAATCCACAAAAAACCCCAACAAAACCAAACCAAACCCAAGAAAGTTCTTCCAGTCTCACCATGTTCTGTGGATGTAGAGATGTTGGGAAAAGACACCTCTCTAGTCCATGCCTGTTACTGATTCTTTCCATATATTGACCGTGCGCTCTTGGCATGAGTTCCTCCATCTGTTTCGATTTCTTACTCTATTTAAAAATGCAAACGAAGCCGTTCCGTTTGGCACAGGGAACAGGCGCCCTCTCCAGGACCTTTTGGGGATACTCTGGAAATAAAGCAAAGACATTCAGGTGTTTGGTGCTGTAGGAGACAGTTAGAACAACTCTTTCTAACCTCTACTAGTAAGCAGAATTGCGTGCGTCTGCTAATCTGACCAGGGACACTGAGTGTTCTTTTATCAAGGTAACTGGGTCCTCATTAGGTCCAAGAGCAACATTTTCTATGTTTGGGGAAGGCCTGAAGGAGTCATCACAGTTGTGCCTTCAGGGCCACAGGCTGGCTAAGACTAATTATTTTCCTTTCTTTTTCCTGCTGAAATGTTCTTTTTCAAGTGCACCAGAGAAAAACTCAGATGGTTTTGATTTTTTCCTTAAGACTTGGTAGGATGAGCAATGTTACAGTCTTGAGAACAATGCAAGTCAAGGTTCAGCTTGGTCACACAGCTCCTTTCTTCTAATATAATCACACTTTATTTGCCACTGTTACGACATGTTATGAAATATTTCACTGTTAAAATAGCCTAGATAAAATTCCTAGCAGCTTAATGAACAGTAGTTCTACATTTCTGCCTGGAAGAGAGAATAAATTAAATGGGACAAACATTTTTTTTTCCATAGATGTTTTGCAGCTGTCTACACACTGCAGACTGTGTCTTAGTTAATCATAGGCAATGCCACAGATACAGCTTCTTGCAGCAGCACGTATCTGTTCCCCTGAGTTGCATCTGCCAGCTCTGCAGTGGCTTCACAGCTGTGAAAGAGCAAACTGCCTTGTTCTGCTTTATGGACACATTGCCAGCTAAAGGAAGACTCCAGAACATGTCTTGCTGACTATGATCTGCAAAGCAGAACACTGCTTCCTCCCCCCGACTCCATCCAGTTGCAAAATCCACATGTTGACTTGGAAACTGAGTCAATTTGATGGAGAAATTGCTGATTGAATATGAATAGGGAAGCCCAAGATGGCACTGTTAACTTTGTCTACCTGAGCAGAGCAGCACTAAGTGCTTCAAAATGTAATTTCAGATTCCCTGAGACATCTTTTTCTTTATGAAGATAAGTGAACTGCTTCTGTGAAATCTAGAAATAATGAGTTTGTTTAAAGGGATAGTCTCTCTTGCACTCATACTCTATTTTTTTTATTATTATTATTACTGCTTGGGACATTGTGGCTGAAAACATTGAGCCTGATACAATATTTGGATTCTGTTGAAAGGGACAGGATTACTTGCTCCCCACCATTTGGATAGTGAAGACACCAATCAATTTGACTTTGCCAAACCTTTGCTTCCTTTTCTGGTTTTCACATGCCTCAGTATTTAATTGGCAAAGGCTTCAGGGAAATAGCTTTCAGATCTTCAGTTAGTTGAAAATTTTTTTCTCTTGACTGGCTCAGTAGTGACACTGAGTTGAAACTAAATAATGTCCTCTTGACCACACACGTGCATGCATTTCAGTTTTGTTTTAAGTATATTTGAAAGTCCTGGAAGCTCCAGTTGTTCTTACTTAAAACCTCAGAGTGAAATCTAAGCACTTGAGATTGATCTTGATGGTGTTTGAGAAATGGAAATGCATAGACTCTGAAAGACACTCTACTTACTCTGCCTTGTGGCTATTCAGAAATGACACACCTCAGGTCTTCGGGGCATGTTCTAGGATTGGAAGAGATGTCTGTTTTGCAGGTGATCATTTATTAAAACCAAATTGTTGCCAGTTTCCAAGAATCTTCCTCTTTGAAGGTAGAATCACCTTTCTTCTTTTTACAGTCCACCACGTATTAAAGATGAACCAGATGATGATGGGTTTTATGCATCTCCAAAAGAGGACTCCAAACCTCTGAAGAGACCTCGAGAAGATGATGAGTAAGTGGCATGGGTGCTTGTGACTTGAATGTTACCTTTAGTTTTAAAATGGTAACACTGAGGGAACAGGTAGGATTTCAGCACAGACTTGTTCAGGTGGGTGACTCAAGGTCTGAGACCAGGCTCCTCCCACTGTTACAAGTTCTTGAGTAGGGCAAGGATAGTTTTTGTTGTGTCCAAAGCAAAATACCATTACCTGCTTCTGTAGATGGTTCTGGGAAGTGTTGCCAAGCTAGTAAATAAAAATGAAAAACCCAGAAGGTAGGTAGTGCAAAGAAACCAGTGAAGATTGTGAACCATAAATCTGAGCAAGTGAGGTATTAATGCTAGCTGAGTGGCTGCAGTGATTTCTCTTGGGTGAGGAAATGACTGCACAAGAGGAAGAAAATGCATTGTCAGCCTGTTTGAGGATGGAGGGGGAGGTTTCTTGCACTGCTTCTTCACCAAGAGTCTAAATATGTGGGTTATGCTGAAGATTTTTGTCTCTAAATCAAGAGGAAAACACACACAATGTTTGCCTCATACAGTAACCTCCCCAAGAAAATAAAAGCCCAGTTACATCACAGTGATCTGTCACCATCTGTGCATTTCCAGCTCTTTAGGTAGTGTAGCCTTACTAGCAGCCTGGAGTTAAAGGGTTGGAGGGGTTTAACTGTGGTGGCATTCTGTCCTCCCAGTGTGGTATTTCCAAGAGAGATGGGTGTGATGTCTTTCTTTTGTGTAATCATTTGCTGCCTTCTGGTTTTGTGACCTCCCATTTTATGTCTGCAATGGAAAGATTAGAATTTGCCAGTAGTCAATTTTGCTCTTGTTTGAATTAGTGGGGAATGTGATAAGTGAGCCATGTGGGCAGATCCCAGACCGAGGACTGGAAAAGGAGTAGGGGTAGAACATGCCACTGAGCTTTGCCCGTTTATCCCACCCTGTGTAACCACTGGGTGGCTACAAATCGATTCTTCATCAAGGAACATTTTTTCTTCAGCAGTCAGAAACTTGTGGAGAGGTATTCACAGGAACAGTTTATGGGTTTCAGGGCTTTGTAGGCTCTTTTGCTGGATGGGGATTATTTAAGTCTTCTGAGAGTGTGGGGCATAAAATTATGTTGTCTAGAAATTACACATGCCAGAAATATTTTGAATTTGTGCCCACAAATACTTGGTATATGTGTGACTGCTCTTTATTTTTGTACTGAGGCATGGATTATTCTCATCAGCTGGTCTTATTTTTTCTTGCAGTGCTGAGTACAAACCCAAGAAAATCAAAACAGAAGACATAAAGAAAGCAAAGAAAAGGAAACAAGAGGAAGAAGAGGTAACATTAATGACAAGTTTATTGGTATGATCAAGAAAAGCAAGGCTGACAATTTGGTGTTGAATTACACAGAGCAGGGGGAATCTGATTCAAGTGGAAAGAGCCAGGGACCAGTCTGGGACAAACCTACATTTGGTAGATCCTCCACCTATGGCACAGGTCAGCTTACCTGAGCTGTAATGTATGAAAGTCAGGAAAACCTGCCTGAAAAGATGTCTCTGGGATGTGAACTTCAGCCTGCTCCAGGCAATTCACAGTCCTCCTGCAAAGCAGCTTGCAGAGGGTAGAGGACCCTTACTGACAACGTCTGGTAGTTGCACAGATGATGTAGCACAGTTCAGAACCAGTGGAGATGAAACAGAGGTTAGCTGCTAGAAAGACACTTAAAGCTTTTAGATGGAGCCTAGGGTGGAAATCTTTTTGGGGAGGGGCTCTGTGAAGAGAGGTTTGCCATAATTTACGACTAATACTGCGCTCCACATCTAGCAAAGGTACCCTTGTTATCAGCACCTCCTGGCAATGTGGTTAATTCTTCTGTCAGTGATAATGTCTCTGAGCATACACCAGTATGTTCCCAGAAGCCACCTCACAGTGGTGGAAGTGCTCTGTAGCATCTGCCAGTCAAGCTGCACTGGTGGAGGCCAAGGACAGTGTTTCTGTAACTAAGCAATCATGTTACTGTACCCCAGGCTTAGTGCTTATCAGGTGAGGCAGGGTAGCTGGCTGTGTGTGCACGTAGCACATCCCAAGTGTAAAGTAAAAGAATTTGGCTTAAAACATAAGTGGAACCGTCAGCAGACTTTGACTTAATTGGGTGATCTTAGAGAACATTTATGTAGTGGAAACTACATCATTCAGTTGTTTGTGGTCAACCTTATATACCCCAAGAGACAGTCTTTTAGTTTTGAAATGTCTTTTCAGGGAGAGGAGAAACACAGTAGCTTCTTGTAACAGATTCTTACTCACATTGTAGGAAAGCAAAGCAAAGAAAACGAAGAGCAAAGACAAGAAAGTCCCTGAAGCAGACAAGAGAAAGAAGCCGAAAAAAGAAGAGGAGCAAAAATGGAAATGGTAATGATTTATCAGTGATGTAAGCTACCTTCTGCAGCTGGGCTGTCCCTGGTACCTCATGCTGAGTGAGTGAGCACATCTGGCTTTCTCTTTCATTGATTAATGAGGATTTGTTCTGAATAATTGGCTTACATTCTGGTAAGCTCTAAATAAATATCTCATTCACTGTGTTCTTCCTCTAAAGTACAAGTGAAATACATTTTTTTTGGTATACCAAAAACCAGAAATAATTTTTGTTGTGTTTGGTTGGTGGGGTTTTGGATTTTGGTATTTTGGTTGTGGTTTTGTTTGTTTCCTATCTGTAGAATGTAGAGGCTACCCATAATGATCAGAGTCTGGTATTCTCATGCCCACAACCTGCTCCTTGCTGACGTTCTTCACAGCAATATGAAAACTTGTGGGCTTGGGGTGTCAAAGGAATATATGAGTATGTGCAGAAGTATTGACTAGTATTGTAATACATGCTTATCTGTGTTATATAGAGGGTACAACTTGAGAGGGCATCTACCTTTTCTTGCTAGCTGCATATCAACTGTGTGCCTCTCAAAACTGCTCCTGCCTTTTGCACAGAAATGAAACTTGTTCAAGTGATCAGTTAAACTTGGGCTGTTTAGAAAATTAATTTTGAAAATAAGTTTTGAGTGGAAAGCACTTGCTGCCTTGCCCAGAATCCTAAAGTGACATCGTTGAGCAATTGAAGTTGTGCTTCCAATCACTCTTCAATTTTTTTTGAACCTATTAAAAATAAATCTGAACTTTGAGGTTCATTTGGAAAACAGGCCTGTGGTCTATGTGTAAGAAACCTGCTGGCTTTTTCTAACTGTGCACAGTAATTTAAGCTATTGTTATTGCTGAATTTGAGAAGCTATTACTTTTGTGTTTTGATGTTTGGGTCTTAATAGTTCCCTCAGTTTATTCACTGTTTTCAAAAGTGTATGTATTTTCTGTGCTCCTGTAATCTCCTGTAATGTATTTTTATGACCTTTTGGGGATGATGTTTCCATAAGTGTTTTCTTTTCTCAGATCATTTGGCTATTAATAGATCTGTAGTGTTGAGGAATGCCTTTGCAATCTTCTTCAATCTTTTCAGGTTCAGTCTTTTACCCCTTTATTGTCACTCTTCTGATTCATCTTTAAAAAGAAAAATTCTTCTGTAGTGTTTGTAGTATTTGTATATTTTTCTTTGATGGTCACAGCTTCCTCAGAGCCATCAGCACTTGCATGTTTTTTTTGTGCTTGTATACTCTGCTGGAAACTGGCTTTTCAGGCTTCTCCCCAAAACCATCAGGGTGGGGTTTCTTTTGAGCAGCCCACATTTTTGTTGATCCCACATATGTGCAGTGCTCTGACATTAACAAACTACAGGAACATGAAGCAATAAGAAGCTACAGATCTCTGTAAGCCTTAATAATCTGTTGCTGTCTTGGCTTTGTCTCAGCTGCCCTTCCTGGGTCTGTTTAACTCAATATTCTGTTACCAGAGCTCCCTTATTTGTAGTTGGAACCCTTTAACAGCAAACCTTTACTGGAAAGCCATTCTGTTCTCCCCTCACCTGCCTTGGCAGCACAGTCCCAGGTAGCTGTGATTTGTGCTTACTGCTGAGGAAAACTGCCTTGGAAAGCATGTTTTGCAACATTTGGCAGTAGGTAACTGCCATCCTTCTGCTGATGTTCCTGTCGTCCATCTGCAGCTCTGTATAGCGTGTCTTTGCTGGACAGGGTTTCATCTGCACTTCAACTGTGTCTCTTAAGGGCATTTTATGTTACATCTGAGTCAATTTTCTGAATGTCTGATATCTTTTTTTTTGGCTGATTCCTCAAGTGCTTGCTGCCTTGAGCATTTTTATCCTCACTTTGTGAATCCTTGATGCTAGGCATTCCCAAGGCATTGGCCTCGTTCATCACCATGTGGAGCTCTTAGAGGTCATTTTCACACCCTGTCAGTGTGTGAAGAATATGTGATTCAGAAGTATACCTTATAAGCATTTCTCCCACCTTGTGTTACAGCAAGTTCATTTCCTGGGAATAACATGTCCCTGAGGTATATTCTGCTTTTTTTCCCCTACATTGTCAGTTTCTGCTGAAATCAGAAAGGCAGCTTTCCTAACAGGCAGCATTCTCCTTGCTCCCACAAAATCATTTGTAGAACGTTGCTTTGGGACCAGGAGCTGCCTTGGGCAGTGTTGCTGTAATGCTTTTTGTTTGTTTGTTTCAAATGAGGATGAAAAATTTGCTAGTCAGGAGGCTCACTTTTACCTCTTGTCTTAGTGCTTGTGTACAAGTGAGGAAGGTGGAGGTGGGATTTGGAGTGACTTGTCATCATTTTTGTGGCAAATTTTCTGGTAGCTTTGGGCTTGGAAACCATCCCATGGGTCCCATGTTGCCTTGTAGCCCTCCTGAAAGGCAGAATGTGCTTCAGCTATCTTATTTAATCTGCTGCCTTTCTAGTACTTCTTTTACATGCATCCTTTATAAAAGAACAGGAATGTGTAGAGGAAGAGAGTTTCTGAGTAAATAGCAGAGTGCTAAAGCTTAAGAAGCCACAGCTGAAAAGCAAGATTGACAAACCTGTCCTGAAAAGTAGTAGCTACTGTGAATGATCCCCTCGTTTTTTCTTACTAGAACTAAAATACTCACTGTCAGAGAGGATAACCTTCTGTCTGGGAGGAGAGTGGAATTGCTTAGATTTATTTTGTTGGAAGGAGTTTCTGGGTGGAAGAACCTAGGCCTGTGTTTGACAAAAATATTTAGATTTCTAGCTTCTTATTAATCTAAAAAACAATAATTAGAAATGTAAATATTTGGGTTCTAGACTCCAGATGTCAATATTAGTTTCTTATATCAACATAGTTTACTCAAGCAATCTTCCCACATAGGGAACCTAAAACTGACCTGCAGGTTCTGTGCTGAGAGCTGGGGTTGTGTGCTTTGCTCTTCAATGCACTGTGCTTCTCATAAGGTCTAATGCTGGGACCAAAGACGATGGAGCCTTTCTAACTACAGCAGTGTTGTGCCCCATACAACTGTTGAGAAGCATTTCTAGGGTTTCCTAGCAGTAACACTTCTCTATGCAGTGCTTATCATCTGTGTAGTGACCCTGTTATGTCGTTGGAAATGAAGTGATCTGTATTTGTGCATCACAACTACATGCATGTCTCTTCTCTGCTGCACTCTTACCCAGAAAGGGGCTGCTCCATAGGGCTTAAACTCTGTTATTATCATGGCTGCTCAACAAAGTTGTCTGGGCAATTCAAAGACTGAGTGCTGCAACAGGTTAATGGTCTTCCAGTTGATTAATTATTACGGTAAAATAGCCTTTCTCAGCAGGGAATCCTCTGCCAGCAGCATGTAGCAGTAATGTTCTGGTAATCTTGAAAGAAGTGTAGAGGGGAGGAGGGGGAGCACTGGGGGAGGATACTGGCCCAACTGGACCCCTTTTCTTGGTAGATGAATTGCTGACCTTGTGAGTAGGTTCAGTTGGAATGTGGGATCAGTGGTGCATACCTTGTTGTGTTGTAATACTTAAATGCATCATTTGCAAAACATTTTTATAGAGGTGCTTTAAGGCAAGTCTGCAGTTTTCTTGTGCTACTCTGGTTTTCTGTGAGTATGTTTTTCTTACCCAAAGACTTGCAGTGAATTTAAAATGATGAAAGCAGGTTTCAGTCTATCTTGTCCATGCAGGTTTGTTCTCATTTAAGTCATAAATGAACATCTGTTTCTTTATCTCTGCCCTTAATGGCATACTTGTCCACGTTGAAAAGCAGCTGCATAATACACTGTCATTGTTGGGCTTTGCTGAGCAAGCATCCTGGGCCTGATGTTAGATCCCAGCTGACTAATTTTGCATCATCCTTGCTGCTTTACAACACCAAAGTCGGCATTTTCTTAAGTTCTAAGCTTTTTCAGCTGTTTGATTTTGTGAAAAGAGTAGCAGAGTGGGAGATGAGGACTGTGGTGTCATCAGATAACCTGTGACCCAAGGTGTTGTGTTTATGGACATGGCTGTGCTTTTTTTAAATATAGATAAAAATACAGATTAAAAAAAAAAAAAAAAGGAAAAATGCTGACAGTGTGTTGAATATTTGTACTTGATCTGTGACCAGCAAAGGGATGATTGCTTGCTGATCTTTTTTAAGCATGCTCTTACATCCACATAGCAACACAGTGAAGATTACGAGCTGAAACTTGTATTGGTTCATATTTCTCTCTTGAAGGTGGGAAGAAGAGCGCTACCCTGAAGGCATTAAGTGGAAGTTCCTAGAGCACAAAGGTCCTGTATTTGCTCCACCATATGAACCTCTGCCTGAAAATGTCAAGTTTTATTATGATGGTGAGTTAATCTGTGTTTCCACTTGCTGGGAAGAGAAATAAACATCCTCAGGGTATTGTGGCGTCTTCCGGGGACTGAGGAGATGGTTTTGTTTTAGTGGTTAGTTTAAAAGAAGTTCCTCAGTGGTTAAGTGAAGGAACGGTCTGTGGAAGTGAAGGAACAGCCTGCTGAATTCTGCTGAGTGACACAGATGAACTTGTTCTCACTCTGTTAACAGTGGTAAATCTCTTGGGTTACTTAACAGCATGACAGTGTCTTATGCCTGAGAGTAGCAGCAGTAGAGTACATGATTGTAACTACTTCGTCACCAGTCACCTTTAGGCTTGCTCTGTTATCTTTTCACCAGTCACCTTTAGGCTTGCTCTGTTAACCTTACAAATTGCAACTTCCATCAACTGTGATGAAATTCATGATCATTTGGTGGCATGAGTGGAATAAAAGACAATTTAATTCTCATACAGATGATTAGGATCTTGTAGGGATGCATGGGATGACCCTGGCCTCAAGGACACAGCCCTGTGGTGTAAGTCATGTTCCTCTCACCAGCCATCGTGTGTGGTAGAACTAATTGATGTGGGATTCTAATATGCTGGGCTGACTGGTTGTTAAAGGCTCATGTGGAAGGGATTAGATGGTGTGCTGCCTGCTGGAGAGCAGACTTGATGACCCGTGTGTTTCCTTTAGTCCTGTGATCATGTTAAATGAAGGATCAAATTAACCCAGGATTGAATTAAGTGGGAGGCATTTGAATGGATGAAAACATAGTTTTTGGTGAAGGGGGACATCTGTGTGTTTAACTCTGGGGAGCAGCGTGCTGTTTTTGTGTGACATGGCACAGTGGTGTTAAATACAGAGAAATAGGTGGTATTCATTTTCAGCAACAATACAGTGAAATAATAAATGTGTTTCATCCTGTTAAAGGCTGTCTCCAATCAAGTAGCACTGTGGTCAGGTCTGTCTAGAGACTTTATCAGGTTTGATAAGAGCTTTATATTAAGTTGGAAATTTTTTCCCCTCTATTGAAGAGGGTGTAATATTTCTCCTGTCTAGAGAAGGGGAGAGGCAAACTGCACTGTAGCTGTTCCTTTGGTGCAGGCAGCGATAAGCTCCTCTTCTATCTAGCCATCTAATTAGTGAAACCTCTAGGAGGTGCAGGGATTTTTGCAACCTTTGTCTCTGTCATTGCAGAAATTCATCAGTAGGCTCAACAGTTATGGGATGGGCAGGAGGGATCTGGCAAGTAAAGCGATCCTGTAAGTCTTCCTTGAGAAACCAGACAAAAAAAAATAAATCAGATGTCTGATTTGCACAGCAGCTGCTGAGAGCTGCTGTCTGTGCTCACAAGGCTTTGTCTAATTTCAAGATTATCCTAGGATGATTTGTAGAGCCCAGTAATCACGCTATGGCTGGGCAGCCAGCTGCCGGGCTGCTGGCTCTCAGTGGAGGAATTGCAGTGAGACTGCCTGTTCTCATCTAACATCGTGGCTGCTGGAGCTGTTGTTAGTGTCTGTGATACCAGACTCGGTAAAGGAGCTTGAAATGCCAAAGCCATCATTTTGGGCTTGACTATATATTTGAGTTACTGTGGGTAAACAAGCTACAGCCCATACCCCAGAGGTGCCTTGAACTTGGTGTTGTTCTGTAGACAGGGCAAGGTAAGAGTGTAGATGGTGGCAGTCACATTTCAGGCATGGCCACATGGTCACTTCTGCTTGTTATGTCCCTTAAATCTCTTTGATTCTTTAAATGTCCAGCCCTGTCACAGAGAACCTTTTCAAACCTTTGTAAAAAAGAGGAGATTGAGTCCAGTGACATACTTTCTAGAGTGGTTAGATAAAGGTGACTGAGCCTTCAGCTGTTTGGGGGAAAATATCAATCATTTTAGCCCCATAACATGTTACTAACTCAGTAGCCTCTTTCAGGCTTGACTCGCAGCCTGGAAAAAACGTTTCCCTTGCTGTCTGTCCCTTCCCCCATTTCCTGTTAGAAGCAAACAAATGCTGTATTTTAGGTTGCAGCTTAAAAATTGGCAGAGTTACTGTTGGTTTAATTTAATTGTGGAATACGCTCAGATCACGGGAAGGACCTTTTGCTAAGTCCTGTTTTACGAGGGTTTATAGATCTCAAGGCTTTCTAGCTGACTCTCATGCTTTAATTTTAGAGATGATGCAACTTTTTAAAGCACATAGTGAATCAAAAGTGTGGTTTGGTTGGGGTTTTTTTCCCCCAAGAGCATAGGATCAACAGTAGTGTTTCTTGTATTGACTTTTGTGCAGGAAAATGGTTGTTAAAAAGTCCACAGGTGTTGAGTCTCTGCCAGACCACTGGGACTTTAAATATATCTTGCAACTAGCTGGAGATGTGAGCTGCATGCAGAATCCTTCACAGGGATCTCTGGCACATCATATATCCTCAGGAATGCAATCTGGACCAGAAAGATGCTTGATAGGAATGTTAGATGTCAAATCTGCAGCCTCAGTGTTGCAGCAGCCTCTTTTCCCTGGTGTTTTCAAGTCTTCCCTTGCAGCAGTTTCCCTTTGTACTGCAGTCTTGCAGATAAGCTGAAATGTGACCTCTCTATTTGCTGAAAGCTCAGTGGTTCTTAAAAAATGACTAGCCTTTGAGCCTGATTGGGAGACACAGGAATTCATCCTCACAGCAAAGGGATCGATTAGCAGAATCCTGACACATTTCCCTGCAATGAAGGGGAGTTGAATATTTGGCATTGCCTTCCCCCTGTTTGTGGTGCATACATAGGAAGGGCTCTTCCTGGCCAGAAATAGCTAAAGGCTAGAAGGGCTGTTCCACCACGGCGTCCCTTGCTGGGTACAAGAGTGATACAGAGACTGCATTTCCCATATGTGTGAGTGCTGGAATATGAGCTTTGATAAAATCCCTTGCCTCTTTCACTTCAAACATCAGTATCTCCCCAGGAGTGTACACATGGCGGGGGTATTTCAGCCTAGGGTTTCCTGCAGGAGCCCTTTTCCCCTTCCTGCTTTGTGTGTCTCAGACCTATCTCATCAGATTGCTATTGCTTTTAATGTTTAGATTCCAGAGGAAACTCCTTTCATACTGTTTATGGTGCAAGTCAAGCAATTGTGCTCCTCTGTTTCCGTTGTCCACCCCATTTGCTGTACTATAATATTTTAAAGAAAAACTTCTCTGTGGTGAAAATACAGCATGCTTTAACATAGTTCCAGTGGCCTTAATTCCTGTTTACCACTTCCTTTGTAGGTAAAGTCATGAAGCTGAGCACCAAAGCAGAAGAAGTCGCCACATTCTTTGCAAAAATGCTTGACCATGAGTACACTACAAAGGAGATCTTCAGGAAAAACTTTTTCAAAGACTGGAGAAAGGTAGGCATGTAGTCTTGGGCTGCAGTGACTGCAGCATGGCCCATGTCTCCTTGGCACTGGGCAGTGAAAAGGGGCTGCTGTTCAGTGTATAGGAAAATTAGCTTATGGCAAGGAAATCTGCCTCAGATTGTAGCTGTGAGGTTTCCAGTCTGTCCTGTAGTTCCACTAGGAAGGACCCTATAATAAATACCTTTTTAAACCAACAAAGTCAGAGTTGTTCCAACCAAATTTGCCTGTTACAGTCAGATGGGGTGTCGATGATCTTTTGTATTAGAGGGAAACCCTTTCCAAAGACCTAAATCTCAGAACTTCCCCTCAGTCATCCTCTCAGCTGTAAGATTAAACCTTCAGATCAGTTGATGCCGTTTTCATAGACAGGTTACTGGATTTTTCTCCCTATCCCTCAGCAGTCCCAGGCACTGTTGAGTGTGAGCACTTTGGGAGATGGTACAGCGCTCACACTGCTGGAAGGCCAGCACTCTGAGCACTCTGCTGCTTGTCCTTTTCTCTTTAATCGTAGCTGGAGTGAGCATGTGCAAGAATTTGGGCATTCTTGAGGGTTTATTGTGAGAACCTGTCTGTTGTTCCTGATTAGACTGTCTGGGGTAGAGTAAGTTCTGCTGTGCATGAAAATACAATACATATGAGAACTTAAAGTGCTGCTTTCTTTCTGCAAGGAAATGACCTCTGAAGAGAAGAGCACTATCACCAACCTCAGCAAGTGTGACTTCACCCACATGAGCCAGTATTTCAAAGCTCAGTCGGAAGCTAGGAAACAGATGTCCAAGGAGGAGAAACAGGTACCAGAGGGAATTCTAGGAGGCTTCTTGATTCTTAGCAAGCTTGTAAACATCTTTGTGTAATCATTCTTCTGCCTGCCTTGCTGTATATAAGTCAGTGTTTGCTTTCAAATTATTACTTTCATGTTAACTGTAGGAATCTTTACTGTGCAGCTCAGGTAGGGGAAAGGTCTGTGTTTACAGCTGAACCTTCATCCTGAGGTAAAATGACATTGATATGGCTAAAGCTCCTGACCCTGCTTACATAAATAAAGGGAATCCAGAGGTTCTACCTCCATGCACAGCCTTGATCCGTGGCCAGCAATGAATAGTGAATAGTCAATTTAGGATAGATTTTAATTTTAGAAGCATCTGGATTTGCAGGGCAAAATTGGGGATGGTGGAAGGGATGCAGCAGTGACATTAGTGAATAAAATGAAAGAACAAATCTTAAATATCAGGTAATGCAGTTTCCTGAATTTAAAATCAAAAATAAACCAAAATTTCTCCAGTAGCATGGCTGCAGTGGCTTGTGGGGAGAGAATTAAATCGTTTTTAGATGACTGAGACTAACTGCAGTGGAAATTGGAAACTTGCCCCAAGTTCTCAGTTGATCTTCTGCAACACTGCAGTAATTGTCCCTTGAGCAAGGAGCTGGGTAGCTTGGGAAGTATGGCCTTTGGGGTCAGTGGGGTCCCACCGAAATAGAGAGCCTGTGTCTTACTGCTGATAAACATGCCTTAACATTTGACAAACACGGGTGAGCCCTTCTCAGTGCCCACCCAGGGGGGATATTACAATGGTGAAATCGCTTTTTCTGGTAGTTTCTTAGCTGGAGCACCAGTGCTGTCTATGGGTCAGATGTTTTATTTTGAGCTGCAGTGTTTTCTTCCTTCTATATAATTAGAGTTCAGGCACAGAAGTATGCAGTGAAATCTCAGCACATTTTTACTTAGGAGACTGTGTTCTGCTTAGGAGAGGATTTGCTGACACAGGCTTGACATGCGGCAGACTGGAGACATTCCTCTGCCTGCTTTCCAATGCTGAGTTCAAACACAGAAGTCTGGGGGTTTATACATAAACAACAAGATGTAAAGTCCAGTGGATGTTAAATCTGGAATATAGACTAAAGCAGCAGTACTGTGCTGGGCTGCCCGTGTCACTGTGCCATGTGGACAGAGGTAAATACCTCTGTTGTGGCAAAATCACAGCTTTCTTCACCAGCCCTAATCTGTTTCCCTCAAATATGGGTTTTAATGTGTGAGTTTTTGCACATTCTTCTCTGCTTCTCTGGTTTGTGCTGCTTGCATTTGATGGCTGCTTTTCTGGGCAGTCTGCTGTTCTCTGTGTTGATACACGTGGTATAATGGGGATCTGGTTTGGAGTTGGGTTTTCAGCGTTAGTGTGGTGCAAATAGCACTTGTGTTTTTTAAGTCTTGGCATGTAGAGATACATGTGTGGTGTTGAGGATACCGTATCATATTTGCTTTTGGCTTCTTCCAGAAAATCAAAGAGGAGAATGAACGGCTATTGAAGGAATATGGTTACTGTGTGATGGACAACCACAAGGAGAGGATTGCCAACTTCAAGATTGAACCTCCAGGTCTCTTCCGCGGTCGTGGGAACCATCCCAAAATGGGCATGTTGAAGAGACGCATCATGCCAGAAGACATCATCATTAACTGCAGCAAGTAAGCACTGGGTGCTTCACACCTTGGCTTTGCTTTCTAGATAGGATTGTGTCTTTTTAACAATCCTACAGAGGTTGATACTGAAGCATATAGAAATAGGCGTGCTGCTTATCTTACGCCTGTTTGGATAAGCAACTTAAGGCAAGCAAAGACTGAACAAAGTTTTGATGGCTTTCACATAGAACTTTATCAACATATTTTCTTCCTCATGCCTGCAGTCTACATGTGTTGAAACAGTCTTTCCTGCTGGTATTGCCAGCAATTAATTTTATTGGTGGCATGGTTTTGCCCCAGCCAGCAAAGCCCTGCTTTGTCTTCCTTGATGTCAAAGGCTAAGGTTTGGTGGGCTTCCTCTTCAGTCTTCTCCAGATGAGTGTCCACAAATGAAGGCTGGTCCTAGCAATGTGTGTATCCTCCTTGCATATCATTGTTTAGCAGATGCATGTTGATAGCAGTTATATTTCTGATCTTGATTCACTTGATTTCCAGCTCATGGAAATTCAGTTACTATTGCCTCAATTTCTTTCCCTCTGCACTCTTTGTGTGATGGCATCTATTACTTTCTCTATTTTGATGCCATGGAAGTATTATTTAATAGTTTTTATTTGCTGTTTTGTAATTCTCTGCAGGGATTCCAAGATCCCTCCCCCTCCACCAGGACACAAATGGAAGGAGGTTCGGCATGACAACAAGGTTACCTGGCTGGTGTCATGGACTGAGAACATCCAAGGCTCTATCAAATACATCATGTTGAACCCTAGCTCGAGGATTAAGGTAAAGATGTAGCTTAACAAAAAACCAAAAAAAATATTTCTGATCATGTATACAAGAAGCAAATGTAGCTGTTGGCTCAGGGAGAGGGAGGAAGTTTAAACTGCCTTGTTATTTCATTGTACACTGGCATCATTTTGTCATTTCTGGTAGGAATCCTTCACTCTGTGTAAACCTGAAAGGAAGAAATTTATCTGAGAACAGACTTGGTCTGGTGGATATTTTGCTTACCTTTGCCCTAACTCCCCCTGCCTGATAGTGTGGTAAAATTCTAACCATGGGTTGCTAATTAGCCAATTGTAAAATTAAAATGGTAGCCAGACTCCTGACTGAGAAGGCTGATAAGGAGCTGAAGGAAAACAGACCCTGCTGTGGGAGCAAATAACCAGTCAACGGATCAATTCCACAAAAACAATGATAAACTTGGTGAAAGATGAGTAGTCTTCAGTTTCAGGGGTAGGATTGAAGTTCTTCTTGTGAAGTCTGTTTAAGAGATTTTTTTCCTGGATTAGAAGCAAGGGGTTTGTCCTACAAATATAGGGAAAAATCACTGTTCCTTGTGAATTCATGCCCTCTTTTTGCCATGGCTTGAATATATAATAATGATGATGAACTGTTGATGTTGCTTTTACATTTTATGGGTGTTTAATTACACAGCTGAAAGAACATAAGTGTCATCTGAATAGAGCAGAGGAAATCATTTATATGTTGAGAAGCATGGAAGACATAATATCTTTTGTGTCTTTATAGTTGCTTCCACGGAAGCGTTTAATATCATGGAAATCTGAATTACCTACAGCTGTGTGGCAGCGGAGCTGGAAGCCAGGCTGTTCACCAGCAAAAGCTCAGTGCTTTTGTACAGCAAGACTGTTTGCCACACACAGACTTGCAGAGTTCTGAGATGCAGATCGGAACCGGTCCTTTGCCTGCTCTCTAATGCTGACTCTATTCCAACTCCCTCTGCAGGGTGAGAAGGACTGGCAGAAGTATGAGACAGCTCGGAGGTTGAAGAAGTGCGTAGATAAAATCCGAAATCAGTATCGAGAAGACTGGAAATCCAAAGAGATGAAAGTACGGCAGAGGGCTGTGGCGCTGTACTTCATTGATAAAGTAAGGCTCCTTCCCCAGCCCACTCCTCTTACCTTTCCTGTCCTGGTGGGAATGCTGTCTGTCAGTACCAAAGGCAGAATTGAGCCCTGTTACTAAGGTATCCTGAGACTTCCTGGTGAGCAGGCTCCTTTTCCTTCCCATTACCTGGAATCCAGAGCAATAAACTATTGTACGTGGCTATTTCAGGCAGCATTGTTTTAATTCATTGTTTTAATTCAGGCAAAATTCACAGCCTGGTTCCAGAATCACCCTGTTGTGTTACTGGGAAGTTTGCATGGGCCTTTTGTCTCCAGCTGTTTCAGTTTTCCTGCTGGTTTGTCACCTCTTCAGTTTGAGGTTGCAGACATGAGGTTTCATAATAATGTTTGCACCATAGCGTAAAGAAAACTGCAGTTGCATCAATGCATTTAAAGCTACTTAAAGCCAGTTCCCAGAGAGCTGTAGCCCTGGTGTGTGTGGTGTCTTGACCAATTAAATTAACAGGTTTTGTTCAGAATGGTTTGGTGTAAACCAGGGGACTTTGATTTGAATAAATGCATATGAACGCTCAAGGTTTTTCTTCAAAAATTAGATAGTGTTTTACCCTGCTAAAAAACATTTTTAGGCAGCCAAACACAGTCTTTATATTATTTATGTAAATTGAAGTGTCCTTTCTGCCATTGAAAATGTATTTACTTAGCATGCAGTGAAGAGGTAGGATCACAAGCAGCTGAACTTTATGATTTTCTATCAGGTTGAGTTCACATGGAAGTCACTTTGTTTTTAAAAAAAGTCAGATGTTTTGTAATGGATCACCAAGAGTCAGAACTGTCATTTGGTTTGAGTTACTTAATGAGCAGAAGTTGGTAAAACATATTGCTCCAAACTTCTCTTGGAAAAATTGGCTTTTCTGGTAGATTTTTGGCTTTTGTGTACAGCTATTTAAAACACTTCTAAAAAGAACTTAAAGTTGGTTTTGTTAGAATTGTGTAAGTGTCAGTTTTAGCCACTCAAATGCATTTTCTCCCTTTCTCTTCTCCTATGGCATTGCTGATTCTTAGGCCAGGTTTGAAAGTTTTCAGCTTCTATATACATTACTGGGATGGTTTGAAATGCTCACTGTTCTTGTCTTGATCTAAATGTAGCTGGCCCTGAGAGCTGGTAATGAAAAAGAAGAAGGTGAGACAGCTGACACCGTGGGCTGCTGCTCTCTGAGAGTAGAACACATCAAGCTGCATCCTGAACTGGATGGCCAGGAATACGTGGTTGAGTTTGACTTCCTCGGGAAAGACTCCATCCGATACTACAACAAAGTCCCTGTTGAGAAGAGGGTAAGGCATCTCCACAAACACATACACAGGCAGGCTTGCAGAGACATGTGGTCAGCATGGTTTTGGTGGCAGTAATAGGGTGTTTCGTCACCAGTTTGATACCTATTCAGAAAGTAAGTCAATATTCTCCCCTTTTCATTGACAGTGCCATGGGAGATAAGGCTGCTGCTGGTACAACATAACATAACCCAGCAGATGTGATACTTAAACATCTTGCTGTTCTTCCCTGTGGTCTCAGTGTGAAGAGCTGGCATAACCTCATTGTAATGGCTAAGTTAGATGAATGTCTTGGGTCTTGTTCTGGTCAGCGGGGTTGGTTTTGTCACCTGTAGATGATAAGAGTTCTAGGCACGTGTGGTTCTGAAATAGCATTGGATGCCACGGTTAGAGCAGCAGATCAGCCTGAGCGTTCATGGTAGTAGCATCTCCATAGCAGTGCTTCTGTTCATGTTGAAGCTGACCCCTCACTAAGGTAGGTCTAGATCGTGGATTCTCCAGAGCAGGTGTGCTGATACTTCTGATCTATGACCCAGGGTATCTGTCAACCACGGATTCTTTCTTAGGCAGTGTCAATTCCTTTATTTCTTTGTCATCCACCAATTTCATATCTGCTATGATCTTGACCTCATTCCTGAATAAATCCCCTCCCAGCAATGTGAGTTTGGAGGGTGCTATCTATAAAGCCTTGGTTTTGTGGTGTAACAGCTCTGCATCTGGCCCACAGCTCTGCAGTCAGCGCAGTATGTAGATACCACGTGTAATACTGAGGGGATTGTAATGATAATCAGCAGTAAGAGTTGGCCTCTTGAGGAATGAAATAACTATAAAAGAACAAACTATGCCTGCTATATACGCTTTATTTCCTTGTTTAAAGAAAACATTTTTCCTGTTTAAGTTTATTGGTGTTGGTGTCTCTTGGTATCTCTTCTTCAGTGCTTACAGTGGGGAATTGATTATTGTGGAATTGGAAATCTTTGTATATTAGGTGTCTATAAAAGAAGAATTTTGTTGAGAAGCTGGGAACTGGGGATTTGGAGCACACAGAGCTAAGATTTGTGGTCCCTGTATAATCAAAGATACGTTGATTATTCTCCCTACCCCAGTGGTTCTAGTTTGTGATGGAACTGCATGAAAACAGTGAGGAGGACTGGTAGCTTCACTCTGTGGGAAATGGTTGAGAGGTCTCTGGTTAGTAATGATGGAAAGGAAGGGAAAGGTGGTAGCATTGGGGTGTCTTTCTCTGTTAAGCAGCTAAGCCAGAGTAGAATCAGGCCTTCTGCAATCTTGATCTAAAGGATAAAGGGTGGTGTTGAATATTCAGGACTCGTGTTGCTGGAGAAGAACCTTCAGCACAAGTGTTGTATTGAGAGGTGGGTCTTTGTCCAATGGGAAATAACATCCAGCATCCTCACTGTTGCCTGATAACAGTTTAAGTGGCTCCCCAACAGTGTTGCTTTCTTACATGTTGCTGCTACCCAGCGCTGTTGGTCTGTGTACCTGAAGTGACCGGATTTCTTTTCCTTCAGGTGTTCAAAAATCTCCAGCTCTTCATGGAGAACAAGCAGCCTGAGGATGACCTCTTTGACCGCCTCAATGTAAGCATGTACTTTAATGGTGAGGGGTGGTGGTAGAGCACCAGCTCACTCTGCACCAGGCAGTAACACCTGCTCTGTCCCAGAAATGGTTTCAGTTGCAATTTTCTTCCACAGCTGGACTGGGAAACCTAAAAGCAGCAAGAGTGAATCTGTCTGTCTGGTGTCTGTATTGTCCACTGCACCCACAGGTTCCTGAAGTAATGGGCCTTGGTCCTGGTGAGCCCCGTTGGCTCTGACTTGGGGAAGTTTTTTCAGAGTTCAGAGAAGAAGATTGTGTGAGGTGACAGATTTTGAGATGCCACCCCCATCTGCACGTTTGGCTCTGTGGGAGCACTGCGGTGGTTCGGGCACCTTAACTGGGATGGGATGGGCACGTTTCTACCTGCTGGAAACCAAAACCTTCCCACTGAAGAAAACTGTTTTGGCCGCCTGTGGTACTTAATACCAGTATAGTACTTGTTGGGTCTTTGTTCACTTTTCATGTGGTTTCAGTAATGTTGTGGCCATTCTGTTGCGGTCAGGTAGGGGAGTACAGAAGGTTTCAGCTGTGAGCTGCATGTCTTCATCAGCCCTGTGTCCGGAGATATCACACATGCTGTGGTCAATTCTAGTGCTAACTGTTATCTCCTCTCTGCTTCCTTAGACTAGTATTTTAAATAAACACCTTCAAGACCTTATGGAGGGACTGACAGCCAAGGTATTCCGTACTTACAATGCCTCCATCACGCTACAGCAGCAGCTCAAGGAGCTCACTAATCGTAAGTCTTGTCCTTGGAACTGAGAGTGGAACAGATCTTATCCTGCCAAACAGACCTGGCTTCCTTCGCAGAGCCACAAGTACACCACTTCCTGGTCACAGTGTCTCCCAGTGCAAGTGATGGGCAGATGAGGTGTGACCAAAAATCTGCTGCCAGGCAATCTTTTGAGGTTCCTGAGCAAGCCCAGCACTGGGGCAGGGCTAAACTGACCCCGTTACACTGAGGCCTGTCTGCTAGTTTTTGCCTGTTACTTGCTACATCTTTGCTTTCTGGTGCTAGTGAAGCACTGTGGGTGGTAGGCAGACAGAAACATCTGTAACAGCCCCGTGTTTCTTGGCTGGTCGTTCCCAGCCTTTCAGTTGAGCACTGCTAGCTCGCACTTCCACAGCTTTACAAAGTGGCCACGTAGGGTCTGTGAGGTCCAGCAGTGGCTTTAGCAGTATGGTCCTGCTGGCCTCTGCTCTGAGCATGGATGTGCTTCCCCTCTCTTGGGTGGAAATGGTGTTTTGTTTCTGTCAAAGAAACTGTCTCAGGAAGAGTTAGGCCCCAGGACGGAAGAGGTCAGGCCCCAGGAAAGAGTCAAACCCCAGGACAGAAGAGGTCAAGGGCCTAACTCGTGGCCTGTAATTAGGTTGGAGTGCAGTGCTGAGACTGGCCTGTCTGAGGGGAAGGTCGGTTCTACAGCGATGGAGCCTGCACAGACCTGGAGAACCCACTTGTTCATCACTTTCTTGTCCTCTGCAGCGGATGACAACATCCCAGCGAAGATCCTTTCCTACAACCGTGCCAACAGAGCGGTCGCCATCTTGTGTAACCACCAGAGGGCTCCGCCGAAGACCTTCGAGAAGTCCATGATGAACCTCCAGAGCAAGGTACCCCCACCCCGGCCCAGCTGCAATCCTGCATCTTGGGAGTCACTTTTCCTTTCACTTGGGGTGAAAGGGAAGCAGAGGCTGCTTTTCCCGGTCAGGAGCTGGTGATTGCTACCTCAGAGATGGTCCTGCGTGGAGAAGAGTAGTGAGCTGAAAGGGACACCATTCAGTCTGAGTTGTTCTTTACCTGTAAAGGCCAAGGCCAGACCCTTTTTATCTGTCCTTCATCTTGCAGCCATGTGTTCTGCTGCCATGGAGACTTCCAAGCAGCAGTCCGTAGCTCTGATTTGTATCCCCAAACAAACCCAGAGTGGGCATCCACTCCTGTTGTGTGAATCCCAGGCTGTTGCCAGCACAGGCTGTGTACATGGTATATTAGGCTCCTCTGACCTGACCTCGTCCTTTGCAGATTGTTTCTGGTGAGGACCACAAGGTCCAAAGGGGCTGGTCCATTCCTGGTCTGGCTTTAGAATAGCCTTCACAATAAAGACTTCTGGTTTGGCACTGCAGTGTTCCCCGCTTCTGTAACACCTAACACAGCAGCCTTCACCTTAGAGCTTGGGGGCTGTCTAAGGGGAATGCTTGAATAGGGGTTGCAAAATGCTAAATCTCCCTGAATCCTAAATTTACTGGACAAGAACTGCCTGAAGCCTTAACAGCTTCTAGCCTGTAGAATTTAGGGCAAGAACTAAGTCCTGCTGAGGGAACAGGGATCATCCTTCCATGTTACAGTCAGAGTTGGTACCGGTGGGATGCAGTAGATTCTGAGCCAGTTCTTTCGCCTGCTTGGCTGTAGCTGTGTGAGAAGGCCCCCAGCACCACCTTGTCTTTGGGAGTGAGCGGGGCACTGTGTTCTGAGGGGAATATTTCACCGCCCACGGCTTTGCAGCAAACCGAAAGGCCTGTGGCCTAATTGTTCTGGAGAAGTGGGTCTGAGCACTGGTAAACTCTGAACATGATCACAGAATCATTCCCTGTGTCATATTGTGCTGCCCAGGGGTGACTCCCACAGTTGTCAGCAGCCTGTTCACAGTGCTGCCATCTGGTTTTGCCTCTCCTAGATCGATGCCAAGAAGGAGCAGTTAGCTGATGCCAGGAGAGAACTGAAAAGCGCCAAAGCTGATGCCAAGGTCCGGAGGGATGAGAAGTCTAAAAAGTAAGGCTGGTGTTACCAGGCTGTGCAATGCTCCCTGTACTCTCAGTTCCAAGTGCATCCTTCACCACCCTGTATTGTGTTTCCCCAGCCTGTGATCTGTGAAGATTTTCTCAGGCTTTCTGGTCCCCTCTTTATTCTGTGCATGAAGAAACAACCTTCAGGTTGAGGACCACAGGGTGGTCACTAGCATTACTCTCCACTGCATCTGTGAGCTGAGCAGCAGTCAGTGCTCAGCCGCCCCTGCCCAGGCCCAAGCAGAGCCGTGGCTTCAGGGTGCCGCAGTGCCCCACAGTGTGGAGTCAGGCCTTACATGCATTTTCCTGGATTCAGCTCTGCTGGAAGCACACGGTGCAGATGTTGTGCCCAGACTCTTGTGTGGCTCTGCAGGATAGCCACAGGGGTGCTGAGTGAAGGGAGTTCTGAAAGCAAAAATCTCAGCATGACTATTACAGAGGGATAGGTGAGCTGGTTCTGAAGTGGGTGTAGCATTGGTACAGTTCTGGCTGTTGCTTCCAACCCTTTTAAACAAAACTGCTGCTTAAGATTTCTGCTCTGCCTCTTGGAAAATGTCAGTTCTTAATTGCATGTGCTGTGGTTTGTGTCACCATCTGTGCTGGCACAGCTGCCCTTCGTGGCTGGTGGCATTGCTTACCTTGAGCAGAGTCCCTTTGGGTTCCCACAGTGCTGCCATCTCATGCCTGGCTGGGCATTAGGAATGAAACGCTTTGATTCTTTCCCACCCCAGGACAGTGGAGAGCAAGAAGAAAGCAGTGCAAAGGATTGAGGAGCAACTGATGAAGCTGGAGGTTCAGGCTACAGATAGGGAGGAGAACAAGCAGATCGCTTTGGGCACCTCCAAACTCAACTATCTGGATCCCAGGATCTCTGTCGCTTGGTAAGCAACCTGCCTGAGCTCTGCTGAAAGGGACCACTCTGTCATCTGTGTTCTGTCCCCTAGCTAGCAGACAGGGGTTTTGGCTAAGAGCCCCTGTACTGCTGCCCATGGCAGCTGTCTCTGTGCCTTTCCTTTGTAGCTTCAGATGGTTTCAGGAAAGTTATAAAAGTCTCCTGAGGCAGGTGTGACGTGCCAGCCAAAGTCCCTTCGCGCTGGGAGGTGACGGGTTAGAGAACATGAGGGGCCGAACACCAGGCAGTTGGTCCTGCTCAGCGGGGTGGCACGTACAAGGCTGGTCTGGATGGGACTTTGGGCACTCTGGGCTAGTGGAGGGTGTCCCTGCCCGTGGCAGGGCATTGGGACCGGATAGGCTGTGAGGTCCTTTCTCACCCAAACCAGTCTGTGGTCTGTGGCTCGTAATGGAGCAGAGCTAGGAGGTGCCTGGGGAGCAAGAGCAGTACTGCATAGTGAGGGTTGGGTGCCTGTGCCGCTGGACTCTAACAGCATCTCCTCTTCTGCAGGTGTAAGAAGTGGGGAATTCCTATAGAGAAGATCTACAACAAAACCCAACGAGAGAAATTTGCCTGGGCTATCGACATGGCAGAGGAAGACTATGAGTTTTAACCTGTTTTTAATGAGCTGAATTTTATGGAAATAAAAGGGGGAGTAGCCTGGTTTTTAGGGAGATTGATAAACTGTGAGCCTTACTTGTCCTCGGATGCTGGGGAAGGGGGAGGAAAGGGGCAAGTGAGCATCAGATAAAACAGCCAACATCTTGCAGAAAGTGTAACCTGGAAATATCCTAAAGGAGCTGAGCCAGTTGTCCTATGGACAACTTATTTAAAAAATGTTTCAGAGATCCAAATTCTAGCTGTCTGGTTTGTGTGGTTTTTCTCTTTGAGGCAGGGCAAGTGGATGGGGGATTTGTCAACCTTCCGCCAGGCAAATTCACCATCACACTGAGAGCGTGGGAATCTTTAGCTACTGTATACAAAATCCAATTATATTGGTGCGTTTTTACAGTTAGGGTTTTGCAATAACTTCTATATTTTAATAGAAAATGGACTCCTTAACCCCTGCCCTTCCCCTCCCCCTCCCGCCCCATTTCAGAATTTAACAAAGAAAACAAAATTTAAGAAACCCAACGCACCTGTTACAGCTGTCACTAGAGTCATGGAAATACCCAAATCTTTTTGTTTTTACTTTTAAATTTGTCACTTGAAACAGTCGTGGACATTGGAACATGAATTACAGATATCCACCCCGTCTGTTCAGAGCAAAACGTGATGGGAAATCGGCCTCCTGACTTGAGTGTTCCTTTTTTTTTTTTTTTTTTTGAAATGTGAATTTTTCTTTTCTTTTAATTATTTTAAAATATTTAAATGGGGCTTGTTTTGTTCCTCTTGATCTTAAAGATCATGTAGATTTGGGGGGAGCGGGTGGAGGGAGGGGATCGTGTGATGGGGAGATGCGTGTGGAATTTGAGGACAAGTGAAATTGGCAACAAATGACGTTCCCATCACTTTTTGTTCTGAACACGCTATGTACACTTCAAGAATATCTACTTTTTAGGTTGGTCAGACTGTTTTACCTTTTTCCCCCTTTTTTTCTAAGCCCCACTCCCCTCTTTTACTTGAAAGATTTTATTGTGTAAAAAGAAGTTTCACAGGTCAATAAATTTCGAGGGAAATGAGCATCGGTCCAAAAAAGGAAAATAATCAAGATTTTAGGGCTTTTATTTTTTCTTTTGTAATTGTGTAAAAAAATTTTAAAAAATTAAAAAGCAGAATTTTAATGTGAAACCTTTTTTTGCTATAATCATTAGTTTTAGAGGCATTGTTAGCGTAGTGTGTGTGCGAAGACCATTTCCTGCAGCCTTTCCTCAACAAGTATCTTCTATTTTTATCATGAATTCCCTTTTAATCAACTGTAGGTTATTTAAAATAAATTCCTACAACTTAACTGAGTGTTGGTGTCCGTGTGTTCTTTCACCCTGGCCTAACAGGGCTGCACACAGGGTGCTGAGGCAAGGGGCCAGCTGGGTTTGGGATTGGACAAGTTGAGAGTGAGCGGGTTTGTAGTGATGTCTTGAGTCGCGGTGGGTCGGTGTGGTCATGTAGATAAACGTTCAGAGGGTGGAGGAGTGGGTCCCACAGTGTTGCAGCGTGGTGTTTGGGAGCCCTGGGCACAGGGAGCTGAGCAGGCTGTCCTGGCAGCCTGTGATCCTGCTTGCTGGCTCAGGAGCTCAAGGTGGTGCTGGGGTATGAGGTGGTCCTGGGGTTTGAGGTGGGCCATCAGTTCGCCTGGCTCACAGATCCCCTAGCAGTGCTCCCTGCATGGCAGTGTTCTCACCTGGGTTTCTGCACTTTGGTATCAGAGCCCTTGGAGTGCAGAGCTGCCCAGTTCTGCTCCCAGCCCCAGCAGGAGTAGCTAGAAGGTATTTTGTTCCCTGTCCTTGTGTTCCGGGTGCCAGGTGAAGATCCTTTCTGGGACATGCTGACTGGTGTTCATGAGTAGGTGGGAACATGGGGAGCGCAGCCCTGCAGTTGCATTACCAGCACCCTGAGAAGTGGAGGCCGCTGCTTTAGTGAGGTGGGATGTGGCAGGAGCGAGGGGCACAGCCAGGCCAGCCTCTGGCAGGTAGGAGGGCTGGGGTGGGATGGGTGTCAGGCCCAGGTGGCCCCATGGCAAGGTGGTGGTCAGCTTGTGCTCCTTTGAGAGGGCCAGGATGTGCTGCGCTGGGAAGCATGAAAAGTGCACAGTGTTTGGCTTGTTCTTTACTCCTGCAGTCTCTGCATTGGTGTTCTGTGCCCAGGCCCCGGGGTACTTGGGAGCCTGGAGGACCTTTCCCACATCCCTGGTCCAGCCAAAAGCAGGGTAAGTGCAGCCTGGTGCTGGTGCAGCAAGGATGGCTGCGGAGAGAGGGGCTGGAGCTGCAGGCAGAGGGTGCTGCGGGAAAGCCCAGCTGCTCCTGGGTGCTCAGGTGTAAGGAGCTGGAATGTGTGGGGGGCTGAGGGCAGAGGTTGGTCCCCCTGTGTGGTATAAGGTTGGGATCCTCAGCTCCTGCTGAGAGACACTGGAGCCCAGGAGCTGGCAGAGACAGCTGCTGGCACAGCAGAGTCCTCCCAGCCAGGAGGATGTGGCCTGTCCCTGCCTGCCCCGATCCTTCCGGCTTTACTCCTACCTGCCTGGTGACGTGGGTTTGCTCTGCCTCCCGTGGGCTGGCTCCTCACCTGCTCCCCAACCCCAGGAAGCCCCTGCCCGCTGCAGCTGACAGCTAGAGCAGCAGGATGTGGCGAGACCTGAGCTGCTCTTCCTGGCGTGGTTTCTCAGCTGCCTTGATAAGCCCACAGCCCTCGGCAGGGAGGAGGATGGAGCTGAGAGCAGCACCTTCTCCTTTGCCTCACAGCTGGGAAGGGTGGGAGGCTGGGCAGTGACATGCCGCTGAGCCTGATGGATGCTTCCATCTTCTTGGTGCTGGAGAGCAGCGGCTTGGTGTTCTTGAGGAGCCAGGAGCAGACACCCCCACACTAAGGCAGCACTCGCTGGGCTCCCAGACCCTGTGAGGGCAGCTGGGGTGGGCTCAGTCAGCACCAGGAGCAGCAGTGCCTACACAGCCAGCCCCGAGCAGGGCTTCCTGCTCCCTGCTGCGATATTTTCAGGTGCTTTGTTGTGGTTTTGAAATCTTGCAGTTGGCAGAAGTTACCGTTTACTCTCTGGGGCCTTTCCAAGGTGCAGCAGAGAACATGCTGGCGGAGAAGGAAAAGGGGTTCATTGTGCTCCCAACCCGCCCGTGCCTGGAACAATGCAGCCTGTAAAAACACCCTTTCTATTTATACAGCCTCACCACCACCACCACCTTCAGACCTGGCTGAATTAAATTCCTGTACCCTAGGATGCTGAGCAGGGAAACATGCTGTGCTCCCATAGCAGGGGATCCCCTGGCCTGGCATCGCTGCTGGCAGATCCTGCCTGGGCTGGGGATCCCAGCCCCTGGAACCCGCTCTGCCCTGAGGTCCAAGGCTGGGCCAATGTCCCCAGCTGGGCTGTGCCTCTCCCCATCAGCGGGAGGAAGAAGTGTGGGTGCAAAATCAGCCCTTGAGAAGGCACTCGGGTATCTCTGAACACCAGGAAGCACAGGTGTCCTGGGCAGGTGCTGAGGAGCATTTAATCAATTGTATTTTGGCCTGTGGCACAGCAGGACCAGGACCACACATCCTTCACTGCAAGTGGAGAACTCCCAGATCCCATTGACTCGCTGTGCAGAGACACAGCCATGAAATGTGCTGTACCCCACTCTGCATCCCACCGCTGTAGTGCCTGGTCCTCACCACCACCCCTGCCCTGCGACACAGATTGTGTTTGGTAGAAAGGGAAACTGAGGCAACAGTGATGTGACCAGCAGAGCAGGGCATAATTTAGGTTGGATCTGAATCTCACGAGCCCACAGACAGGGCCTGATGCCAAGGGGAGGCTGCAAACCTTGCTGGATGCATCCCCATCCCCTAGAAGTCTTCCAGGATTCAAGGGCTGGGAATTGAAACCAGGTGAATTGAGGGTATAAACAACCCCGTGTGCTCCATGGAACGTGTGTTCTTATGGAGCGGGGACAAGAAACCTGGAGCTGCAGCGGATTTCCCACCAGGAGCCAGTTTGTGATCCAGAGGGATCTCACAATGCCGGGAAGGACAGGAGGACGTGGGGGACTGCCTGCGGGCACGGCTTTGCCCCAGCTCCTTGCTGAGCACAAGCCACAGGCACCGTGCCAGCATCCTCAGCAGCTCTGCGGCCCAGGCAGGCCTGCTTTCCATCCCCGCAGGAACCCGCCTTGTGACATGGCCCCAGGGCTGGAGGGAGCTCAGCACCCATGTCCCTGGGGGTTTCCAGATCCTGCAGGAAGGAGGAAGCTCTTCCTGATGGTGGCTTTATCAGCCCACGGGCTCGGTTCTCCTCTACCCACCCTGCACAGGGCAGAACAGACCAACCAAATAACCTGGAGTGCTGCATCTCTCCCAGGGCCAGATGCTGCGTGCTGTACTCTCAGGTGAGGCCTGGGCACCTTCTCTCCATGTGCAGGCCCTAGGGTGGGAGAGGGACATGTCCATTCCCAGACACTGGTGTCAGAGGAATGCTGAGTGCAGGGACCTCCGCACCTCCGGCATGGCCTCAGGGGCTTGTTTTCCTGGATTTTGCTTCCCCAGCCCTTGAGCAAGGATGGAGGGTAGGGGCTGTCCTTAAGCCAGTGATCACTTGGCTGTTAGCCTGCTCCTGGACAGAGGATGCAGTTGCTCCACAGTCCCACAGAATGGGGGGGCTGGTGCCCCACACTTTGGGGCTGTGGGGGAACTGTGGGTGCTACAGCCAGCACAGAGGGGAAACCGCTTCTCTCAGAGGTGTTTGTGAGGGGACACTTGCAGAGCCCACCCCTCAGCAGCTCTGTGATGAATATGACCCAGGGAATTTCTTCTGAAGTAAAACTGACCCACTGCAGGCCAAAGCCTGGTGCAGGGTAGCACAGTGCAGGGCAGCCCAGTACAGGGCAACAAGAGTAGGAGGAAAGCTCCTGCTGCCCTGGGGGGCTGGGAGCGATTCCCTGCAGCCCATCTCAGGAGCTGGGACCACAGATTGAGCCTGGCAGGCAGCAGACACGCAAAAGCAGCATGGCGTGCTGTCAGATTAAACTGTGAAATTCCTGGGCGTGCGGCATCGCGGACACGGGGCGTTAGTGCAAGGCTAACAAGCCACCAGCCAAACCTGGGCCCACAGCATCACAAGCCAGCACCTCCACGCCCTGGCCACCCAGGGTTGAGGAGATGCTGTGATGGGTGCTCCCTGCCAGCGTTCCAGAGTGAGTTACCTTTTTGGGTTCTTCAATGGCCACACTCCCTTCTCAGGTTTTGCCCTCAAAAACAAGGGTGTGCCCATAATGCTCGGCTATTTTAAGGCCACTGGGAGCTGGCCACTTCCTGCCGGGCCCGAGCAATTTTCCCAGCGGGACTGGTGGTGGCTCAGCCCGGAGGGAGCAGGGAGAGGGTCCCATGCTGATGGCTACAGCTCAGCTGGTTGCCGTGGGGCTCCACCAGCGGGTCCTAGCAGCTCTGCCTTAGCTGAGCAGGTCCTCAGTGCCATGTCACCCCTTGCAGCACTGTCATACACCCATTGTTTCTATAAGGGGGGTTTAGGTTCTTGCCTCAGCATGTCCATCCTCATCTTTTTAATGCCCAGACATCGGATAGAACCCTGAACACCCATGAACCTTGTAGTGCTGTCGGCATGTGTGCATACATGGAAGTATGTGCTTGTGTGTGTCCCTTTGAGGGCGGGTGGAGCAGTGACGGAGGGAACAGTTCACATTTGGGGTGCACTCAGAGGTGGGTGCCTCGCTGAGCAAACGATGCCCTTTCCAGACGCACCCATGAGCTGGAGAACAAGGTGAGGGCTGCTCGGCCATGCGCTGCCTTGCCACAGGCCTGCAAACACCCGTGCATGTGTGTCTGCTGCATCCCTACACATATACACATCCATCTATACATTTATGCACAGGGATACATCCCCTTCAACCTCCCCCTGTGGGAAGTCCCTGCCTGGCTGCTCTCCTGCAGAGGGGCCATGCTCATCCTTGGGACCCATCTCCAGCCAATACAAGAGATGGACCCACCACCACACCTGGGTACTTGCACTGGAGCTGGGACACGCACTCCAGCCCAGGACACAGCCCGCCCCAGGGTACCCTGATGGGGAGGAGGGCAGAGGGAGGAAGGCTAGCAGTGCAGAGAGGGAAATCGCAGGCTTTAACTACATGAATGGAGTAAACCTCCCTGAACCGCTTCCCAATCCAACTGCTTATCCCCTTACTAGCCCGGCTTTTGTGCAGCCTCCTGCCTGCTCCTGGGGCTGGAGGAGAGCCTCCTGCCACCCACGCCTGCCCCGTGGGGACAGGATGCCACCCTGCCACCCTGCCCGGCTGCGCCTGCCAGCACAGGTCCGGCCGTGATTTACCGGTGGAAGCTGCAGCAGCCACAGGCCTGGCGCTGGCGAGGAGCCATGCCGCGCTGCCAGGGGGACTGTCCCCAGGAAAAGCCACCCCGCCTGGCCTGTCCCAGCGCGGCAGGGCTGGGGCTGTGCCCAGGAGGGCAGCGGCTGGCCGGGCCTGCGCCCCACTCACATCTGCGTCCCATGTGCCCGCCCGCCCTGCACAGCCCCTGGGGTGCGCACGAGGAGTGGGGGCAGCACGGGGAGGCTGCGGGGGGCGGGCTGGGCCCCTTGGCCCCAGAGCCGCGCACTGGGATGACCCACGGGACGCAGCGCTGAGGGGATGCAGCACCCCCGGGACCCCACAGAAACCTCGCCGTGGGGTGCCAGGGCGCCCCACCACTCCGCGCCGGGGGGTGCTGGCACAGCTGGGACCTCCGTGTGCCACGCGTGCGGGGTGCGGGGCGCGCTCAGCGCCGCGCTGGGCCGGGGGTTCGCGGCTCCGGCACCCACGGGGCCGAGTGCCGCCCCCCGTCACACCGTCGGGATGCGATGACGGCCGCGTCCCCAGCACCCCGAGACCCCGGCGCCGGCAGAGCCCCCCCCGTGGGACCCCACGCGGGCCCCAGGCGCGCAGAGCCGACGTGTCCGCGCCCGCCCCCCACCCCCCGCTCCGCCCCTCGCCGCCCACCCGCGCTCGCCTCCTTCCCCTCCGCTTCCCTCCGTCCTCTCATCCGTCTCCTCTTCCTCCTCCCCGCAGCTGCGGAGTATGGTGTCGGGAGAGTGACGGCGGTGGGAGCGCTCCGGCTCCCCTTTGTTCACCGCGCTGATGGCGGCCGGGCCGGGGAACGGCCCCGGGCTGCCCAGCGAGGCGGAGGCGACGCAGCTCTGCCGCAGCCTGGAGGTGGGCACCGTCATGACCCTCTTTTACTCCAAAAAGTCACAGCGGCCCGAAAGGAAAACTTTCCAGGTGAAGCTGGAAACGCGCCAAATGACATGGAGCCGGGGCTCCGAAAAGATCGAGGGGGCCGGTGAGTGAGGGTCCTGCCCGGGGGAGGGGGGAGCGGGGTGCGGGGCGGCCCCAGGGGGAGCGGGGAGCGGCCCCGGGGGGAGCCGTCCCGGGGGGGAGAGGGGGAAGGGAAATCGCCCCCAGCCTCTGTGTGCCCGGCACCGCCCCGCGCAGCAGCCCGGGGGCGTCCGGTGTCCCTGCCCGGGGCCGGCTGGGGCCTCGGGGGATGCGGGGGCCGGGCACCGCCATGGCCGCCCCCAGCGCTGCTTCCCGATCGAGTTGTAACCTACCTCAGGGATGAACCGGGGGCCTTTCCCAGGGCGTACGGCACTTAAAAGCCGTAAAGAGCCAGAACGGAGGCGGGATTAAGTCTTGAGCCTTTCTGGGGTCGCGTCCTGGAGCAACAGATGGGATGGAACGGAAAGGGCGAAGGGCAGGGAAACCAACCCAAAATATGAGAAGGTTTCTCCCGTTTGCCTTCGGCCCTTCGTGCATCTGCCCGGGGCCCGGGGCCCAGGGCCCAGGGTCCCACACACCCAGTTTGCGGTGGTGGGTTTCGGGCAGAGCATCCTGCTGGCTTCGGCTTCCCGTGTGGGATGTGGGCTTGGAGCGCAAGGAGGAGGGGAAGGCAAAGTGAGTGTAGGAGCACAAAGATGGGTGGGAAGGGGGTGAGAGGAACCTTTAACCTGGGCACTGGTTTCCTGGGCTGCTGCTGGTTCTCCTAAGTTACCCCTCCCGCCTACCCCCACGTGCGCCTGTGGGAGGACAGGGGCTCTGTTCGATGCTGGAGGTGAGGAAGAGGGGACACATGAAGGCGATGTGAGGGAAGTCCTGGTGCTGGTCTTGGCATGGCGGCACGTTAGCACCAGCCTTCCCTCACCGAGGGACACGGCTGGGGCACAGTGAGGCCGTGGAGGGGTTGTCCTCTCTCCTGGCAAGTGCTGCTGTCCCAGGATGGAGCAGTTGGGTGCTTTTAGTATTGTGAAGGGGCTTGGATCAAGAAAAGAGCTGGAGGTGATGGTTGTGCCTCTGTGGTAGGATCATAGAATGCTGGTGCTTCCTGTTCAGGGCTTTGCTCTGCCTTAAGGACCTCAGAGTCCTCTGGCTTCTGCCCAGCCATGTCTCCAGGCAGATCTGGTGGGAGCCTTGGGCTCCATCAGCATCACCAGCTGCAAAGCTCCCCCACACCTGAGAGTGGTCTCAGGAGCCCTGAGGCAGTGGGAGAGGGAGGAGAGTGCAGCACTCCATTGTCCTGGGCTTAAGCTGCTCTTGAGCTAAGGCAGAGCACCCGCTGGCTTAGCTGGTGAGACACTGGTTTTTGGTCAGCATCTGCAGACCGTGTGAGCCCGTGGCCCGTCATGGAAAGGAGGTCCCCACTGATGTCTGCATGGGCAGTTGTTCCCATGGGCAGGACTAAGCACCTGCTGCAGTCCTTGTAAGGGCCCTTTCCTTCAGGGAAAGGTGGAGAACTCCCACTGCTATACCCACACTGGTGTGGGAAAGGTGGCGCTGATGATAATGTCGTGGCTGTGAAGACTTCTCATGCTGTGCAGGCAGCCTAGAGCGGATTGGTAAAAGCCAAGAGCATGTCCCAGGGCCTGAGGTGACCAAATTAAAAGAAAAAAGAAGATAATAAAATCCTCAGGTTTCCTGTGAAAGAAGAACAAGAGCTGGGGAACACAGGACAGCCAGTTCCCTTGCGTTCCTTTGAATGTCACAGCAGAACATTACTTGGGGCTTCTCTGCTGTGCTCCAGGGGGTTGGATGGCTGGTGGCCTTGGGCTCTGGATGTCCTGGCACGTTCCTCCCACTACCTGTGGTGCTCCTGCAGTGTGTGCGACCCTCCCGAGGGGCAAAATGGGATGTGCTGGAGAGAGAGGACGTTAGCCTGGAGAGCTGCCATTTCTTCACCCCCACCTCTCTGAAGCCAGGTGCTTTTGTGGCATGCCCTCCTCTGTGCACCCCAGTATCCCACCCTGGCCTCAGTCCCCTCCTCTGGTGTCACACAGCACCCTGTGCAGCACCCATCCCTCGCAGGGCTCTGGAGCAGAGCTTTGTTTCAGCACTTGCAGCACAGAAGCAGGGAGCTCCAGATGGAAACACCAGCTTGTGTACACGAACCATTACTGTGTATCTAGGCAGGTGAGGCAGAGCCCCGTGGGTGAGGCCCAGCCATGTTAGGTTGTTGGCCAACTTCCTGTGTTTTTCTGGGTTCCTGCCTGGGAAAACCCAGGTGTATGATGGCTCCAGGTGGCAAATACACTGATGTGTTCCCCTCCTGGCTCATCCCCCTTGAAGACCACCCTTTTTGCAAACTGAAGGGGGAAGTGATCTGGAGTCAAGCTAATTACTGTGAGTGCAGGGTAGATTTCACCAGGAGCAATGACTGACCCAGTTCTCCCCATGAAGACAAGCCATGCTGGACTGGGAGCAGGAAGTTGGGGCTGGCAGGAAGATTGGGGGTTGCTTTTTGTGGTAGTGCTGGCTTGGCTGTAACTTGCAGTGTGCAGGAGGCCATGAGGGATGGAGAGCAGCCAGCTGTCAGGAGGTGAGATGTTCCTTCACATAGAACAGCGTCTCCACTGGACAATGCCTGGGGGTCTGCAGGTCAGAGGCTGCTCTGTTCATGGGTCCGTTACGAATGTTCTTGAGATGCGGAGACGAGAAAGGAGCTTCAGATCTCCTGGATACAAGCTAGTTGTCTAAGTAGGAATGATCCTGGGTTTTTGGCCATTTCAGAACAGGTGAATGCTCTCAGGGTATCATGTACAAAGGACTTGAACTCAGGTAATGTTTATGTAGATTTTTGTGTCTTGGAGAGGTATCTATCCCCATGAACACCCCAGCATGGAAGATCTGTGCTCCTTTCTCTGCATCCAGAGGTTTTTGCAGAAACAAGATGTGTATTTGTGCCAAGGAGGGGTGAGTGGTGCTGGGGGACCTGGCTCCGTTACTGACTCCATTGGGAAGGGCACAGCTCTGGAGGCAGCAGCTCAGGAAGCCTCCTGTTGTGTGGTAGGCAGCACGTGAGGCAACAGAGGGTCAGTTGGCTCATCTCCAGGTGGCCTCAGGTACCCAGGCTGAAGCTGCAGCATGCTGGAATGAGAGGTCTTCTAGGCATAGTCGCAGTCATTGCTCCTCGGTGTGGTGCTTCTTATTTCAGAGCTTCAACACCACTGTGGGTGGTGTCATGGAGCTGCTGTCTCCCTAGGATCTGTGGGTGCTTGTCTGAACTACGGGTCATTGCTGCAGTCAACTAGTTTCCCTTCACCTTCACAAAGAGCTTCATTTTGGTGGTGCTTGGCTTTCTACTGCATGCTGACCTGGAGCTGAGCCTCAGCAGGCTTCAGGCCACCCCACCGCTGGAGGAGAGCATGCTTGGAAGAGGGTCCAAGGGAACCCCCATCCTCCATGCCTTTGATGCCTCACCACTGGAGAGCTGTTGGTCTGACAAGCTTCTCCCTGACCAAACGGGCGCGTGGCTGTCAGGCCACGCTGCTGGTGCTGGGAGGTGATGGGACATCCTCTTTTCATGTTACTCACTGATAAGAGCAGGACCTGAGCTGGAAGGAGCTTCTGACAGAGCTCCTTGTGTAACGACAGAGCACTGTGTGTCAAACAGCATCTCTTAACAGCGGTGTGTTTGGGGGGAATGCTGACCGGGGAGTAGCTGTGTTTGATGGAGTGGGTGGCATCACCACACAGACAACCAGCCAGCCTTGGTGGCCACCATCAAAGTGCCAAGCCGAGCCTCCCTCCTGTCCACGAGCTGGCCAGTGATGGGATTGTGGTACCTTGGTGCTGAGAAGAGAGGGGAGCCCTTGCTGGTGTGCCAGCCTTTTCCTTCGTCCCCTGGCTCCATGACCCTCGCGCGGTGCTTTATCATCACTGCCTGAAGAGTGACCTTGTGTGTTAATTGTCAGCGTGTGTCCCCTGCTCCCCCCACGGTGAGCAGCTCTGACTCAGCAGCGGGCAGAGCAGGGGCTCCGGCCAGCTGGGCTCCCAGATGAAGAACCTCTTCCGTTGGAAAGGACCCATCTCCTGCCCACCCTTACGCTCTTCAGCTCGCTCCAGCATCCGCCGAGGAACGGGGAGGAGGGGGCCAGCAGCCACCTCCTTCCCCGGTGCTTTGCAAAATGAAACTGCAAAAAGCAATCCCGGGTTGAGGGGGGAATAAAAGTCTTTCTTTTCTTCCTTCCCCAAGTACTATTTGCTTTTCTCCTGAAGGGTCCCAGCCAGCTCTAATTACAGAGGCATCGCTTTCTGGCTAATCAACCCCACAGAGGGCCTGGCTGGGATGGTGGGAAGAGCTCTAATAATTTCTTTTCTCTTCTTTTTGTTAATCACCCAAAGCAAAGCCGAGTTAATCCCTGGAGTCAGTTGTCTTTTGTGGGCTTTTTGGGCCTTTGCTTGGGGTTTTTTTTTTTTGGGGTGGTTTTTTTTTTTAAACTTCCTGTGTTACGTAATGATAAAAGGGTCTCGCGTTGGTAACTTCGCCTGCTGGGGGGTGAGAGGCCAGGTCCTAATTGATCTGTTTGCTTTGAAACACGCCAGAAAATTCAAGAGAGTTTGCTCAGAGAGCGAGCTGAAAATTTGGAGCAGATGTTTGTTTTATAGGGGGGGAGAGAGAGAGAGAGAGAGGAGTGGGGGAGACAAGAAAGAAAAGAAACCACCTCGAAAAAAAACCCTGGTTGCATTCTTGCTCTGGGTGAAACGAGCTCAAGTCCTGTGGAGGTGGAGAAACGCCGTCGCTTGTGTAAAACAAAAGGCAGGAACTGTAAAATATTAATCCAACGTGTCTCTGGAGCGTGGCTCATGCTCACCTCGCTCTTCCCAGCTACCTTCCTCTCTCCTTGTTCCACAGAAGAACAGTTTGGGGAAGGGGATTCACCCTCTAAGTTATCTGGGTTTTGAAGCCATCTGAATAAGCTGAGGGGCTTGGAGCCCTTGGGAAGCGAGCAAGCCAGAAACGGCTTTCATAGGTAAACAGACTTGGGAGTCAGATCCTCTTGGAGAGCAGCAGGGCTCCTGCACCGGTGGGTCCCCGTCCTGCTTCACAGCCCTGGCTGTGGGACTGGGGGCCTCGAGCCACAGGGTGCAGAAACTGCTGGTGTGGGAAGGTGAGAGCATGGCTCATCTCCTTCATGATGGTTAAAGCTTCCTTCACTGAAGCTCTGCTGCAGGGGTTTCTTGAAGGAAGGAGTGGTTTTGTGTCATTACTGGCCTCCTCCTTGCTAGGATAGTTAGTGGAATTGGGGGAAGCAAACAAGCTCCAACTCCAACAGAGACATCCTCTTTACATCCCTCTGTCACCTCCTTTCTCTTCTTGGTAGCTTGTTCCAGGAAGAATGAGCTAGAAGACCCCAACACATGCAGTAGTAAGACACACAGCACAAATTAACTCCTCCCCTGCTATCTCAAAAGCATCTCTGCAACCCGGAGAGCAGCTAGAGGTTAGTGGGCTGGGAGACCTGTGCTCCGCTGTGATACCTGCACCCACATTGCCCATCCATCAGGTCCCTTCATTTGCCAGTCAGCCCCTTGGAAGATATTGGCTGGTGGGTCTTAAGTCTGTTAATTAAAACTTGCTGGAGAGGTTTAGCGTGGCATCAGACCGATGCCGAGGGCCGGGGCGCTCCAGGCTTTTCAGGGCAGAAGCGCTGTGGCTTGGCTTCCTCCCTGCCTGCCGGCAGCCGTGCTGGCTGGACACCACGTGTGGTGAGAGGAGCTGGAGCTGAACATCTGGCTCTGCAGGAGAGCCCCTGGCGTGCTCAGTGCCGTCACCTCCCATCTCCAGGGGCAGCTTTGTTCCTGGGGCTCCAGACAGGACTTTCCACGAGCCCATCTCGGAGCTGAGCAGTCCCCGAGCCCGATCTGTGATCTCTTTCACTCCTCTTTGTTTTAACTCCCGTGCCGGCACGGCGGGGGGTCATTCCTATCCGGGAAGTGTTTGCTCCCTTATCTAATCGCTGGCCTACACCAGCTGCTGGCGGTGCCCATCGCCTGTCCCCGTGCGAGCAGCCACGTGACCCTCTGCGTATGGCAGCGTGAGGAGAAGAGGCTCCTCTGCAGGCTCGGCAGGAGCCTGGGGAGGTCGGTGCTGGAGTCCCCGTCCTGAGCAGTGCCGAGGGCCCCGTTGGGTGTGGGGGAGCAGGCCTGACCACCGAGTTGCCCCCAGGATGCAGCCTTCATTTCATTTTTGTGATCCTGGGAGCTCGGGCACTGCTCTTGGGCTGGGACCTTCCCCTCCAGACTGTGCTGGGGCTGTTGTGTCCCTTGGGAAGGGACCTGAGTGATGCTGCTGCACCGTGACGGGCAGACTGACCAGGATGCAGAACATGACAACGCCTGGGATGGAGCAGGAGCTCTGTGACTACAGGTGTTTGGCTGAGACTGCCTTGCGGTTTTTGATGCTTCACACAAGCTTCTGCTTGCATCCTGCCCTGACCAGCTCCAGCAGCTCAGCCCATGGGTGGCAGCTTCTGAAGCTGCTGGAAGCAGAGCACGTTTGATGGTGTCCATCCTCTTCATCTCTGCTGTGGTGGGATTGTGCTGGGGTTGGTGTTGCCAACGGTTTGTGCTGAGCATCTGTCTCGTCCAGGCTGTGTACCTGGCTGGCAGGTCACAGACTCCAGATCAGTTCACCATCAAGCACAGTGCTTGCTAGTCCCATGGCTGGAGAAATACAGCAGGACCGTGCTGCTGGTGAGCCATAGCCTGTTAGATGAAGGGGCCAGCAGTGATAGTCTCTGCTTCATGGCAGGTCAACCAAAAGCTGGGCTGGTGGTTAGAGTTTGGAGGTGTGTGACAGTGCTTCTCAGAGCTGGATGCCGTGACTGGGGTTGCAGCAAGCCCCCTGTGGTGTGTCCCCATTCCCAAACTGTTGCAGGTTTGGTAGGACCTGGTGTAAAGCACACGATGCAGGAGGGGTGCGGGGGACTCCAGGAAGAGCCTGCAGCTTGTGGTGAGGAGGTGTGGGGCTTCGATCAAAAACCCTGTGCAGCTCTGAGCTTAAACTATCAGCTGAACTTTGTTAATACAATAAGGAAACATCTGAAGTCAGTGGATAAGACCTTTTTTTTAATAAGAAAATTCTTTTCTAGTGTGCTCTGAGGTTTAAGGGCAGTAGAAATCATAAGTCTGGGGCTTAAATGCTTTTGAAAAGTTACCCTCCACATCCTCCCTTCTTCCCCTTGGCCAAAGGGGCTTGGAAAGCAGATGGTGGAAGATGACGCTGAAATGAAATAACTGGAAGGATACCTGTCTAGAGGAGGATAAAAGAAGGAACGTTCACGTGCTCAACAGATACATGCTGCTGTATGGAGAGATATGGAGCAGCCAGGGATGTGCATGGAAACCCACGACCATCTCAGCAAACACAGGCTCATGAGGCTTGTTAGCTCCTTAGGTCACTGTGTGTGCTGCAGCTGGCTCTCCCCTGCCAGGGTCACATATATTTAATACCTAGTGCATCCCCTGCACCGTGACTGTGTCCTGCCGTGCGCGGGAGTGGCTGATCTCATGGCTTTTCCTCTGCTCCCTGCTCATCTGTTCCGCTGCGGGTGGTTTCTCTGCCGGAGGCGCTTGCATCAGGCAGTGCAGGAGGGTGTCTGCAGGCTGGGGAGAGCCCTCGGGAGGGGGACATGGTGACAGCGGCCATTCCTGAAGGGATGCTGCAGTGCTGGAGACAGCTTTCCTTCAGAATGGTTTTAATCTTTTAAGTTTTGGGGAGTGGACTGGATGATCTCTTGAGGTCCCTTCCAACCCCTACAGTTCTGTGATTCTGTTTTGAGGCTTTTTACGTTGTACAGAGAGCTGTTTTACATGGAAAAAGCTTTCTGACATTGATTCAGATGAGAAACTTCCTCATTTCTGAGACTTTCCTGCTGGCCTGAAGATCCTCCGCACTTATAGCAGCAGGCAGGGCTGCTGGCTTCTGCCCAACAGCTGTCCCAGCTCTCCTTGACTCTGAGCACCTTGCTGCCTCTTCATCTGTCCCTGTCACATATCGAGCACCCTAATAGATTGGACAGTGGGGGTACATGTGATTGTGAAGCACCCTGAACACCCAGTAGATCAGGGCTGGTGTCTCTGGCAGGGGCTGGCAGCACTGGACCTGCACAGGTCAGCAGAGCTTTGCGATGCTGATGGTCCATACTCTTGAAAGTCTTTCAAACTGCTTGTCAGCTCCATCTCTGCTGCCTGTGTGGTCTGGAGGCCCTTCAGCTCCGTATGAGCTGGGGGTTCTGAACTGCGCTGGCTGGAGAGTGTGGAAAGCTTTCTGGAATCAGTAACAGGCCTCTCCCTTTATCTCCTCTGCAGCTTCTACCTTCTGTTTGCAAACGCTTGTAAGGCTGAGCTTTTGGGCCATCGTGGCTTCTCAGTGGCTTCTCATGCTGTTGATATGGTGCCCCAGTGCACACCTGTGGGCAGGCAAACCCCAGTTGTCATGGCAAAGGCTGTGGTCCAGCATGTGAGCTTCCATGAACAGGATGCTTTGCTGAGCTGACTGTGTCTGCTGGCCTTGAGAGGCAATGGCTGACAGCCACAGCAGCAGGGGCAGGACCATGCCTTGCAGGTTGGTTTCTGCTCCCCAACCCATCACAAATACATTTATTTTCTTTTTCTTGGAACACAACTTCTTTTTTTTGCTGCCTTGACACACCAAATTGTCCTCAGGGACCGAGGCTGCATCCCATTGCCTGTTCCCTCTAGCTTCAAAACCCATCTCCCAGGAGCTGGGTGCATGGTCATTGTGCTGTGCTCTGTCCTGCTGCGCTGCCAGGGCCGTGGTGCCTGGAGGGCCGGGAGCAGGAAGGCTACTGCTGTCTCAGGGGCACACAGCAATGCTGCGCCTGCTCTGCTGCCTCCTGGCACCGCGAGCTGCTCCAGCGCAGAGGGGCCCTGCTCCCCATCTCTGTGGGAGCTGCCCTGGCTCAGACTGCAGCGTGCTTTGCTCTGCTCCTCCCAGGCTTGTGCTGTGCGAGGCCCTGTCCTGCTCCAGCTGAGCTTCCATCCGTACTGGGGCCAGACCGACCAGGGCTGGAAACAGTCATCACCGAGGGGGGACATCAGGGAAGGCTGTCATGGCAGGCTGCAGGGACGCTGGGTAGAGCAGCTGCTTGAGAGCCGTTTTCCTGTTTACTTGCTCCCAGAAGCACCGGGCAATGTGGTGATTAAAGGACATCCCTCCTGCGTGTACTGGTATGTCCTCCATCCCTCCTCCTTGCCCTCTCCAGGAGGTGTCCTCACACATGTGGTCCCCATCCTGTAAGCTGGTTACAAAACTGAGGTGGCTGCGGCTGTGGGCTTGGCTGTGTTGGGAGCATGGGATGTCCAAGAGGACTTCAGCCACCTTCGCACCCTGCACCCTATAAATCAGCTTTCCAGCTGTTGGAGCAGTGGGGTGGGGGTGGTGTCTGGCTCAGTTTGTTTGCTGTGCATTTGGGTGCTGCCTGATGTGATCCTCCTCAGCACCAGTAAAGGGAAGGCTCTTATGCCACATCAGAGGAGAAGCAGAGAGCCTGCTCTCATCTCTCTGAGGTGCCATGCTCACGTACCTCTGCCAGTGCCTGTCCCACTGCTGTCCCTCATCCACTTCTGGTTCCTCTGGCCAGGATCTTGGGGTACTCTGGATACCCCCAAGCCTGCAGCCAGCTCACAGCCCTCCTCAACTTCAGAGGGCCAAAGAGTTTTCTGGAGTCCTAGAGCAGATCCTGAGCAGTGCCAGGCTCCCCAGTCTTGCTGGGCAGCAGGGAGTTGGTTCTGCAGGGACACACCTTGGCTCTACATCCCAGAGAAGCAGCAGACATTGTGGTTTGGGTTTTTATCCTTGGGTTGTTGTTTTTCCTTTCCTCTTCAGTGCCTCATATGTCATTGAATGCCTTGTGTCAGCTTGCTCTCAAGGTCTCACTGCTGGTTGGAGTATGGTCCCCATAATCCCCAGCAGCTTGGGCTCTGAGACATGTTATGAAAAGGCCTGGAGAGGAGGGCATGATGTTTTGGAGTGCTGGCACGTTGGGTTTGGTATGAACCATGGAGCAGGTCAGTGTGCAAGCAGGAGGAGGTCTCCAGTTGAGGAGATCAATTAATCCCAGGTGAGGTTGCTGAGAAGAAAAACAAACCCAAGTGGTAGAGAAGTCTGGTCTGAAGACCATCACCAAAAGCTTTGGCTTCTCCCATGTAAACTGAGGGTAATGTTTCCTGCTAGGGAAGCGTGTGGCTCAGGTACTGAGCCTGGAGATCTTCAGTTGGATAGTGCTGTAACAAGAAGCCATTGGCTGGTTATCAACCATACTCTTGCCTGGACGATGGAAGGTGAAGCCAGCACAGGCTGTGGTTAGTGCAGATAGAGGAAAACTGGTGAAAAACGGAGAGGAGAGTCATTGTTTCTGGTTTTAACCACTTTGGGATGGAGCAGGTTTGATGTCACCAGCAGTCGTTTCAGTAACTTTGTCTGCCTCTTTCTCTGGTTCCTGGTGCAGTGGGTGGAAAGGACTCATAATGTGAGTCTGAGTTGGAGGAGGTGCCTTGGCTGCTCCCTGTGTATCAGTACAGATATACAGCCCTCCAGGGCCTCTCCCATGGATAAAAGCATGTGGAGAGATCTCAGGGAGGGCACACATCTGGAAATCACATCTGTGCTCTAGTGAAGACTCAGTCCGTGCTGTCTCAAAACAGCTTTTTGAGCACAGTGGGGGAAGGGGTCGGGCTGCTGTGGTGACCTTGAGTGACTCAGCAGCAGATGGGATCTTTATCTCACTCTCTTCCCAACTTGACACCTAAGAGCTCAAGCCCTGGTAGGGACAGGGATGAGCCATCTCACCTCCCCACTGCATGTCCTAGCTGAGTGTCGTCTTTGCTGTTAAGTCACTGTCACGGAAACTTGATTGCATCGACTGGTGGGGTGGATGAGGACTGAGTCAGAGCATCTGAACTCCACTGGCATTTGCTGCTGGGGTGACAAATCTTTTCTGTCTTTCAGTTTTCACTCCTCGCCCTCGTGCCCTGTCCTGGAGACAGTTGTCTCTGTGGTGGGGCATGACTGCCCGGGCGTGAAAGAGTCAAGAAGGCACCTATATTGGGAGCAGAAATCTCCAAAGGAGAGCTTGCTGCTGTTAGACACTCAGGGCCCCCAGGTCCACCTCTGCCAGGGCTTTCTCATTGGCCCTGCTAAGCTCCTGGCTTGTGTGCTTGGGAACCAGTGGATTGCCATGTCTGCCCCTCTTTTCTGCTTGTTTTTTGCCAGTCTGCTTGGTCCCATCCCTTTCCCCACCCAGGCAGTGCTGGCAGTGGGATGGGGTCTGAGGATATTGGCCACCCCATAAGCTCAAGGAGAGGGATGGAGGGATGTCACACTGAAGTGCTCCCTTTCAGATCCTCCCATGGGAGACACCTGCACAGGGAGCAGCTTTCTGGAGCTTCTCACCCCCTCCCATGCTGAGACACAGCACTGTGCCAGTGTCCCCACTGATCTATCCCTGCTGAACCCTTCAGCTCTCCTCACCGCTGTGCATCCACCCAGAAGGGAGGGAGAAACAGTCTGGAGGAGCCATGCTCACAGATCTGGAGCTCCCCCATCCTCCCTCTGTTTTTTTTGTGCTCCTCTAAGGTTTCTTTCCCAGGCAGAGCTGAGGGGAGATGGAGGCCTCCATACCACGCAGGAAGAAGGTCACCTTGGGGGTGACTTGCAAAGCCATCGCTAGACAGACGGTCTGCTCTGAAGCACTGGTGCTGAGCTTCCTTTTTCCATGTGAGTCAGGGGAAACTTGTGCCTCTCAAACAGACCAGGGTGATGACTGAAAGGTGGCTCTGCAGTCTGCCACTGGCCTGGTTTCATCTGGGGAAGGGACACCAACTGCAGAGCAGCAACTGTGCAAGCGAAAAGCAGGGCTTTACCCTAGCTGGAGTTCCTCTGCTTGTACTTGGGGTGGAAATGTGCTCCCATGTCCTCTCTAGTGAGGGGGAAAACAAGTCCAGGGCTCTCATGGAAGGATTTTGGGACCGGTGGCTGCTGGTGCTTCTTCAGGGCTTGGGCTGTGTTTGCAACGCATGACTGTGTCTCAGGATCAGTGTCCCACATCAGCTCCTTCGCTTTATTTGCTGCTGTGGCTCCTTGTCTGGCCTGGGGACAGCCATACTGAGGTGGTGTTGGCAGCAGGTGCTCAGGGGTGACACCCCGTCCCCATTCCCGCAGTTCCAAGGGACTGGGGAGGTCGAGGCCGTGCAGCCCACCAGAGGTAGAGCTGGGTCCAGCACCACCTTCTCAGCCATGCTGAGGCCAAACAGTGGTGATGGATGTGGTGTCCACACTGGCAGGGGGAGGCTGAGACCAGTAGAGAGGAGATTGCCAGCCTTCGTGTTCCAAATCTGCACCAGGCTGTGGGCAGAGGCTGTGAGAGACCAGTGTCCCTCTTTGCTCACTTGGGTGATCAGCTTTGGGTTTTTAACTCATATTTTCTTGCAGTCAGGGAGAGATGTGCTGACGTTACAGGATCGGCAGCTGCCAGCCCGCAGCTACGTCTGTTTCTAGCACTGTGAGGATGTTCATGACCTTGTGAAGGCCACCTGCATGAGGCAGAAGCTGTTGGAGCAGCAAGGTCTGGGTCAGCCTGGGGACAGGTCCACAGTGCCCTGTGGACATGTCTGAGAGAGACCTTTGTCCCCCCACTCCAGGCTGTGACACAGGGGCGTGGGATGGAGGAGAGAAGGGTGGTTCCTGCAGAGCAATGCAGCCGTGCAGCATCTCCTAATCTCCCTGCACATCTCCTCTGGTTTCCTCTGCAGTTGATAAGGAGTTTTGGGGGGTACAGGGAGGGAACTGGAGCTCAGAAGCCATGGGACACGTGGCCCAGGGGCACAGCGGAGGCAGCGGCTGCCGGAGGCGAGGGCAGGAAGCACCGGTGCCTGCAGAGCAGCTGCGTGGAGCAGCTGGCAGGTCCCGGCGTGCCCTGTGTGGGCTGCCCGCCGTGCAGTGCCAGTGCCTGGGCAGAGCTGCCGGCTCCCCGGGCGGCATTTAAGCTCCCTGCCAAATCCTCCTGCTCCACACTGATTGACAGAGATCGTTGAGAGGTGAGCCAGGATCTGCCTTGGGATCCAGGCTAGTCCCCAGTCATCCTGGCTTAATAGGAGCTCCCCATCATCCCCCCTTCAACCCACTGAGCTGTTAGTTTCTGGCGTGTTCTCTCCTAAGGTGCTCTCTGCTGCTGGGGCAGAGCTAATGCAACCCTCCCTTCATAGCAGAGAGCAGTGGCTTGGAGCAAAAGGTGCTGGTGCAGGTACTGGGTGAGATGGAGCAACCTGATACCCAGCTGGAGGGGAGAACAGCTCCACCAGCATCTTCTCCTGGGGCAGGAGAAGCCCCTGCACATTGCAGCAAGGAAAGCACTAGGAACTTGGCCCCCAGAGCAGCGGGCTGGCGGTGTCCCTGCCTGGGGCAGTTAGTGGGGGTTAGAGCTTTTCACTGGTGCCCCACTGAAAGGGTCACGGGGCCGTTTGTAATTCCTTGAGGATGAGGGACTTACTGGGGTGCAGGGTGCTGCTGGTTTGGTGTTTGCGTTGGCCTCTGCAGATGCCTCAGCCTCCCTGCCCTCCAAAAAATTAGTAAGGTCAAATTAGAGACCTCAGCTGGTTTCTTGTCCTCCTGTCTGGATATGCCATCTGTTAATGGCCTGAGATTGTCCTTCCGAAACCTGATAGCTGATGCACAGCAACGCTGTTGGCAAGCGCGGCCGGGAGTGCAGGCGGAAGGAGGAGGAGGAGGAGGCGGCAGTAACCCCATCGCTGCATCTCTGTGCAGAGACGTGTAATTCACCACCCCACTGTCTGCCGCAGTCCCCTCTGCTGAGAGGGGCTGGTGGGGTAGGGAGGTGGAGCAGCCATCCCACTACTGATGGGGGATGCATGGCTCCCTCCTCTGCAGTACCTTTCTAAGCGGCTGGGGGTTGCCACTGCTGCTCACGGAGGGGCGGTTAAGGGCAGGACCCCGTTTCTCTGCGTTCGTTCTGGGGTGCAACGTGCCTTTTGTAAGAGCTGCCTTAATTTTTGCAATCCAGCCAAACTCCAGCTGGGATAGGTACCGCCTGCCGGATTCTCCAGCATCCCGGGGACACATGGGGATGGATGGGCCCATGTGGGCCCAGAGCTGGAGCGTTGGGGGCGGAAGGGGCTTGATAAATAGCGAAGGGCAGGCGATGGGCTGCAGACTGTGAGGTACTGAAGGCTCTGGCCCCCGTCCAGCAAAGCACTTAGTGTGTGCTCGACCCTTCCCCTGAAATCATAGGGGAGTTTTGGTTCTGTGGGGTTGGGGGTTGGTGGGTTTTTTTTGGTGTGTGGTTTTCTTATTTGCAGAGTGGTGTTTGCTTACAGGCAGCAAATCCAAAGCACAGAGTGGGTGCGGAGCAGCCCCGGGCTGGGCAGGGTTTTGCTGGTGGGGTGATAAACCAACTGCATTCCCCCCAGGCAGGAAAGGGGGGCTGCAGTCCCCCCAGGTAGGAAAGGGGGTTGCAATCTCTCCCAGTTTCTGCAGCTCTTGATACCCCGTGCTGGCTGAATACCCATTGCAGGGGGCTCCCACTGAAACATTAGGAGGGGAGGGGGCACTACTTCATCCTCTGTGCTGCTGCATAATAGATTTCTCTTATTTTTAACCACATGTACATATGAGTTGTGTCTTTTTTAACTCCTTCGTCCTCAGCAGCGTTTCCCTGACTGCCCAGTGCCCCCCTGCAGCGATGGGAAGCTTTGGGATGCCCACAGCGTTGTGCTCAGTAGGATCCACAATGACAAATAGCAGAAAAACTTTGAGTTTTTTTTTTTTTAAGTCTCTTTTTCTTTCCCAGAGCAAGTAGCCTGGAGGTTTTTGGTGGGCCAGGGCAGGATCAGCAAAGATCATGCTGGGTTAAGGGTGACCATGTGGCTGTCACTGCTACAGGTGTGCTGAGGGAGAGACACACTGCACTGGGTGATGCTTGTCAAGGGGGTGGGCGTTTTCTTGGAGGTTATTCTGGATGAATCCATGCTGGAAGGTAATCCAGACTAAGCCCTCTTGGTTTTTTTTTTCTTTATTATTATTTATTTAATCACTTTTACAACTTTCCAAAAATCCTCTGGAGGTGGAGATTTTGCAACCCTCGGAGCCGGTTCCAGGGTGTCCTTACATTACAACACCCCATCCATCAGTGGTTTAACAAGGCTTGGACTAAGTTTGAGTTTAAATGACTTTTAGGGTGGATCTTTATATAATCAGTGGGTAATATGTTGGTTGGTTTTTATTCTTCAGTGGTGCAGGGGGTGGGTCTGGGGCCAGCTTTTTCTTACTGATGCAACCCACTCCTGCTGAAGGGGAGGCTCTTTGCCCAGAAACGTGACTGTCCTTTCTGAAGGCAAGTGGGGAGGGATGCAGGTCTTCCTGCTGATGGTGAGTTGGTAGGAAGAAAGTTTGGGGGGCTGCGAAGGACACAACCTGTTGGCACAGCCACAGCATGGCTCAGTATGCAACCTGGAATCACGTGAGGAGCTTAGAGCATCTCAGGGCTGGATGGGCTTTGCTGCCTCCCTCCCAGAGCCTCTCCTGGCTGCTGCCTGCACGCCTGCCTGGGAGGGCTGGAGGGTGGCCAGCAAGATCCAGCCCTTCCGTCTCATCTGCTGCTTATCTGGCAGTTTGTTGCTGGTCCCAGCTTGGAGACATCTCAGCTGTGCCAGACTGCAGTGGGGTTCATATTGCAGCAGAGAGCTTCCCTCCACCTCTGCTAGCGCTGTGGCACCAAGTTCTTCCTCCTCTTGCCATTGTCCCCATGGGGTGAAGGCCAGTTCCTGCCTTGTGGCTGCTGCCTTTCACAGCGTGCTCTGGGAGAGAGTGGTTTGGGACTGAGGAGATGTGGCTCACCTTGGTGACAAGGTACTTCTCTCTGAAGGGTTCAGCATGGATTACATGCCACTTGCCCCCCTGCCCAGGCAGACATATGACCTGTGGTGCTGGGGCTCCACTGGACGCTCATCCCCTGGTCTTTGGCTGCATCCCTGGTAGTTCTTTCCCAGGAAGGACCCACAGCAGAACACATGGGCAGCTGTCGAGGAACCCAGGGCACCCCTCAGCTGGGGGCTTGCTGGTGCTGAGGGTGTCGGAGCAGCAGTTAGATGTTGTTTCCAGCACACACTTGGCACTTTTCCATTTATTGCACTCATGAAGAGCCTCCAGCTCGCCTCTACTCATCTGCCCTCTCCTTTTTAATTCCCACTCCCTGCTCAGGGCTGGCTGCCAGGTTCCCCTGCCTGCCCTTGGTGAGGGAGCCCAGCTTCCCCCATCCCCCCAACCCTCGCTGCAGGTTTGCAAAGCCACAGGGCTCTGTCCAAGTAAACACAGGCGCTGCTGAGCATATCCAAGTGTGTGGGATCAGCAGCCAGCAGCACTTTCTGCATCGACCACGGTGGGATCAGGCTGGGGGGAATCAAAAGACAAAGGTAGCCCAAGCCTGGGCGGGCAGGGAGGCTGCTACAGGCGCTGGGTTTCCTGTTTACTGTCAGGAGGGTGGCTGGGTGCACGGAGACGGCTGTCTTTGACTTGGGGCTCTTGTACACTATGGTGGAAATAGTTACGGGTTGGAGTTTGGTTTACTGTCTGGAATAACGTGCCTGGCTGTGGGGATGGGCAGGAGTATGGGCAGAGTGGCACCCGGGCGTGTGCGGATCGAGATGGGGCTTGTAGGCTCTGCCTTCGCTGCCGGCGGGCCTGCAAGCCAGTCGCGAGGTTGCCAGCAGCCTTTCGGCCTGTCGCAAAGCTGAGGTTGAGCAGCGCTCAGCCCAGGCTGTAAAACCCACCCCGAGCTGCGTGCTCCAGTGGCAGCGGGTCCCGGCTTGTGCTGTGCAGAACTGGGGCTATGCCCCCAGGGCTGCAGCAACTCGCCAAGCTGACACCAGCTACAGCAGCAAGAGGAAAAAACCCCAGCGAGGCTTGGGGCACAGCGAGGTAACCCCATCTCTGGCAGTGGGGTGCTGGAGGATGGGCCTGGGCTGGGCTGGAGGTAGGTGCTGCATGGGGAAGCAGCATTGTGGTGCTTGCATGGTCGGGACGGTGGCATTTGTGCTTGCTGAGTGTGTGCTTTCTGCTCGAGAGTCATTTCCTTCCACACAGCAAGGGGGCCAGGAAGGTGTTTGAGTCAGTACACACAGCGGGGTCTGAGAGGCTCCTCCGCAGCAAGGCAAGAGCTGACGGCAACCAAACCCTAAACCGCCTTCTCCCCGGCACATGCAGGCATGTTTGGGAGGATGAGAGAGACAAGCAAGCAGCTGCAAGCACGCGTGGGCTGGAGGTTTTTACCCCCTCCCTCCAGGCGTGCGGCCTTCCCACAGGCTGCCCAGGGAATTCCCTGCGTGCTTCTCTTTGATAAGCACCTCGGTACACAGTTCATAACAATAGCTCCTTCTTACTGTTTTCTTACTAACCCACGGGTGCTCCTTGCAGTGAGAGGTCAGTGCCAGGCATACTTAGCACACCACAGCATCCCGAGGAGGAGGGGAGATGCTTGCAGTGTGATGCAGGGGAAGGATGTTAATGTTTTAGCACCATCCTTCAGGAGTTATTGCCTGGTAAACTACCACAAGAACCCAGCTGCCCGTTCTTTCCCACCGTGTTGGTCAAGCCCTGCATCCTTCAAAGGCAGGGCTCACCTTCAGCCCTGCTGTGCATGTCCTGGGTGCAGGGACCTGAATGGTGACACAGTTTTTTAAGGGCTGAAATGACATGCTGTGTCACTAAGGATGTGAGCATGGGGGCAGGTTACAGCACGGCACACTAACCTCTGAACTTCCAGCCTGCGCATTTCCAAAGGGTAGACAGAGCCTTATACAGCCATACCCTTATTGTCCCCCAGCTTTGCAGCCCCAAGGACCTGGGTCTTTCTGTGCTCTTGTCCTGAGTTGGTGAGCTCTGGTGGTTATTGCCAGGGTCAGTCCAGATGTGCCCTGTGTCAGGCAATGAGCGGGCTGCTGTCATCTCGAGGCATGCACCCAGGGTGCTGCTCCATGTATCCTGCCACGAGAGCATCCCAGATCCCTCAAGTAGGGTTTCCCAGTCTCCCCAAAGCCAGGCCCTGTGGTGTTCCTTTGGAGTGAGCATCGTCTCTCACGATGGCTGCATCGGTGCTGCCGGCTGCTGCTGCGGGTGACGAGCAGGTCGTGTTTCTGTCTGGTTTTAAACTGCAGTAAATTGAAATGAAAGGCAAAAGTCGATCCATGGTGAGTGCAGTAAGTGGAGTTTAATTGGGATGAATTACACGCCGGGTTTGCAGTAATCTCCGTCCTGCATTGCTCAGAAGCATCATCTGCTTTGGAAATGTGACTCAGAAACATTGTTATTTGATTCCCTCAAGCATTTAAGGAACTATTTTTCCAGGAAGCAAAGATTCTTGGGTTTGGTTTGGTTTTTTGGGTGGGTTTTTTTCTTGTTGCTGTTGTTGTTTTCTCTTTGTTTTATGGCAATGCGAGTCCTTTCCCAGAATTACCTCCAGGGAGGGTGGCTGGGAAATGCTCCCTTACCAGCATCTCTTCAGTTCCTTCTCTTTGCTTGGTGTTTGATGCTCTGGGCATGCTTGCAGCTGCCCTCTGAGGAGGGGCACGGCTCTGAGGTAGCTGGTCGGAGTTACCTGCTCCTCTTGTCCCCAAGCTGAAGCTGCCAGAAGATCATCACAGCCACACCATCAGATTGAGCACCCACGTGTAGCCACGCAGGTTTGCCTCCTCACCAGCACCATGCCTGCAGTTGTCCTGCTGTTCTCTGCCAGGATGTCCCCAGTGGGCTGTCCCCACCCTAGGCTGTCCCTTGTGCTCATGCACTTGGTCACCTTTGGGTTGGCCCAACAGGAACAGCTGCTGAGGTGTGACACCAGCCCTGATGCTGTCCCAATGTCCCAGAAGCCCAGTGTGATGGTGGTGCTTCCTGCCCTGCTGTCATCTGCTGGGCACCATCTGAGGGTCCATTAGGCCGTGGCTCGCTTGCTTACAGTTCATCTTGCCCTCTCCAGCCATTCCCTGGAGGAAGCACATTGGAGAGCAGCAGATGTTGAGCCTGTGGTATTTGTAAGGTGCAGTAGCTGCAAGGAGGATGTTGTCCAGCACCCTCAGAGGGTTCACCTCTGTAGAAAAGCTGTCTTAAGAAAAAAAAAAAAAAAGTTACTGTCTTGAAAAGACACAAAGAAGTGCAGCTTGCAGATGTGTGTGGGGTGGAGGAAGAGGAACTTATGAGGTGTGAAGCTAAAGGGCGAAGGAGCTTGCAGCAGCAGCAGCACTGCCCTCTGTTCATTGTGCCTGGGGATTGCTGTGCCAGTGGTCCATGCTGGTGTCCAGCCTTTCTTGGGGGACACTGGTCAATAGGGGGGCTGTGGAGGGTTCCTAGGGAACCAGTAAGAAGGGGCTGTGTCCGAAGGTTTGTGTGCATGCACAAGCACATGTGCATGGCAAGAGATGGGTGAGATAACCAGTAAGATCTGTGTGCTGCTTTGAGACGCTGAGAAGCAAGCTGGGGCCCTTGAAGGGCTTGTCTGAGGTGAGAGGTGTGGGCAGCTGCTCTGGGAGGACCTGGGCACCTACGGCCATGCTGAGGGCTGGACTGGACTGTGCTAGAGCTCTGGGTGCAGCTCCCTTCTTCAGTCCATGCCGTCAGTGGTGGCAGGAGAGGGCTGGGACACTGCTGTGATAGCTCACATGGTGGCTGAATGCAGTAAGTCCCTCCAGAAGATGCCATCCCCAGCAGCCATCCCATCCTTGCTCTACAGCGCAGCCAGGGAAACGCGGTTCCTGAGGCTGAGCTTTTCAGAGCCCTGCACTGCGGTGCTGTGGGCACGCCTGGGTCTGCCATCATGGTAAGCCTGCTCTTCAGATGGCTAAAACTGCTTCATCTGTGCCCTTCCTTCTCCTCCAGCTTCATGGGAGTTTCGAGCTGTTCAGTGAACTCCCCTTTTGTTTCCCTTCTCCCTTAGTGGATATTCGTGAAATCAAAGAGATTCGTCCAGGAAAAAATTCCCGTGACTTTGACCGGTACCAGGAGGATCCATGTTTCCGACTGGACCCATCTCACTGCTTCGTTGTCCTCTATGGCACAGAATTCAGGCTGAAGACCCTCAGCTTGCAAGGTAAAGAGCTCGTGGCCCTGGGGCTGTGTGCCAGGGCAGGTTTGGGCACTCACCTCCTCACCACACAGGACCCAAACTTCCCATGCACCCTTCCGCAAGCGAGCAGCACGTACCCCTTGGCAGATGCTCCTCCTGCCACACTGACGGGGTGTCTTTGGAAGAAGGTTACACTGATGCCTGAAGGGTACACATCCAATCCCCTAGAGAAGTCAGTCGGTTTGCCCAGTAAACCCAAAAGTTGGGTGAAGTGAAGCCCCTAGCTCAACACAGTGCTTGAAATCAAGGGGTTTATCTCAGCTTGGCATGGCAGCGCTGGCCAGCTGTGCCATGGTCACTGGCACACACGTGAAGTGGTCGAATCTCACTGGCTTCCACCTCGCAGCTCTGAGAACACTGACAGTGGCAAAGGGGAACTCCTGAAGCTGTGGTGCCTTGGCAGTGCTGGCCTCAGCCTGCCTCAGCACCTCCTCAGCTGGCCCCAGCAGGACTCAGAGCACCCAGCCTTGAGCTTTCCCTGGAAGGAGGAAGGGTTGTGCTGCTGGGCCTCCCTCTGTTCAAGCAGAGAGCAGTTGGTGCACCACATCTTTGTTGGCTAATAGTACGTGATCCTGTGCCTCGTTTCAGCCTCCGTAGGCGAGCACTGATGGAGGCAGCCGTGCTTCGTGTCCATGGCACATCTGCCTTCTGGCTCGTGCTGCTGGACACAGGGACAGAGACAGCACTTGTGCCCTCAGAAAGGATGGAGCTGCTCATGGGGAGGCTGTGGGGGAGCTGGCACGCGTTGCCAAGCAGGTGCTGGCCTGTCACCCAGGCTGACCGGAGCATTACTGCTTGGGGACAAAGATAACCCCTTGGGAGCTGCAGGGAGAGTGACATGCAGTGGCCAGGCATGCAGCCAGCCACGTACAGCCCACGGGACGGGAGCGGGAGCTCAGTGGGGAGAGGAGCCCACCAGAGCATCTGCACGGGAGGGAGCCGTTAGCAGAAAGGGGATGGAGGAAGGAATGGGGGTGTGAGATGTTTAGGATAGTCCCAAGAGGGTTGGGTTGGTGATCAGCTCCTACGTCCCTTCTTCCCATTTCCCCTGTGCGCTTTCCACAGCCACTTCCGAGGATGAGGTCAGTATGTGGATCCAGGGGCTGAACTGGCTGGTAGCAGACACTCTGCGGGCTGCCACCCCCTGCAGATTGAAAGGTGAGGAACTTGTCCTTGTCCTGCACTTGTTTTCTTTTTGTTCCCCCTTTTCTGTCCTTTTTTGACAGAAAAAGGTGACGCTGGTGACAACATCTGATTCTGTCTCTGAGCCGCGCTGACCTGGTGCTGCTGCCTCTGCACTTGAGAGGCTTCATCCCACTGATGCTACGTCATCTATGGCCAGAGTTTGATCTTACATGCAGGGACAAGAAGCTTTACCACAAACCAGATGTTTTTATGTGTGGGCAGCCTGTGTTATCCGTAGCAGCTTAGTGTAGAGGCTCAGAATGTTCTCAGATACTCTCAGAAGAGAATATCTTTGATTTTTTTCTCTTTTTTTTTTTTTTAATGTCTTACCTGTGGACTTGCTTTCAGACAGTGACAGTCTTAAAGTGGGGGCAGGTTGTCTGCATGAAAATAGGGTAGGCTGCCTCTGGAAGGGGAGCAGAGCCAAGTTCTGTGATGGGAAGGAGGGCAGTGGGGTGGATGACAAGTGGCTGAGCATCTTCCAGAGGTAGCACCAGACCGAACGGGCTGGAGGAGCTGGGGCTAAGCATGGGGGTGTGTCTGTGCCTTTCCATGTAGGTGGCTCCGGAAGCAGTTCTACTCGCTGGATCGCAACCAGGAAGACAGGTAAGAGAGATGATGTCCCTTGCACAAGGTGTGCACGCTCCTGGGAGGGTTGGAGCTGGGGAGGTTTCCCTTTGACCTGAAACACCAGCCTTTGCTTTAGATTTTTTTTTTTTCTGTTGGGTTCTTTAGGTCTTTAATTTTCATTCCCAATTCTTCCCTGGCTGATTTTCACTGAATTAAGAAAAACACATCCCAAAACTATCTTGTGTCCCTGATGTATTTCCCAGCTGTTCAGCCCCAGTAACACCTTGAGAGCCCATAACCCCTTCACATGAGGAAGCAGGCTCCAGTGACCCAGCAAGCGGCTGTGCCACCCGATCAGGGCTGAGCTGGGTTGTGTTCGTTACTACCCATTACTGTTTGGTTTGTTCTCCTCCTCTGAGGCCCATGAGGCCATGGATCATCCCAGTACTTGGCTTCTAGGCTGGTGGGCTGCAGCAGAGCCACTGCTTGTGGGCTTCTTGGGTGAACGCTTAGTGATGCCCCGCAGGTGAAGTGTCCTGAGGAGGTAAGGGAGGGGAAATGGGTCACGATCCATCATCAGGAAATAAGGGAAGGGACATCTGCCTGTCAAGGAAGCAAGTTCCACCTCACTTGGCTTTATGCCACTTCTGCTGTCACCTGCTTTTCCTGGCTGCCAGTCTCCTCTTCCCAAGGTGCTGTTATCTGCCTCCTTTCATCCCTGGGATGCTGGGCTTTTCCTTGGTGATGTTAACTCAGCCCATTAACCTTTCAGCATTGATTTCCATGTCACTGTGCTCCCCTGGGGCACGGGATTCCTCCAGTCCTGCTCCAGAGAGGACAGTGATGGAGCCATCGCTCACACATCAGCTCACATCCCACAGCTGCGGTGGAGCACCCAGCCCCATCTCCCTCTTTGTGTGCCTGGGTGCCAGGCAGGGCTAGCTGCAGAACACAGAGCAGATCCCTGGGCTCCAGAGCACTGTCCACATGATCCCTGACAATGCCATCAATCTTACACTGCTACTGATTCCTATGCTTCACCCCGAGCCCTTGAGTCCTCCTCATCCTTACAGCAAGCTCCTGCCAAAAAATCTCACCCCACTGTGTGTGCCAGGGGGGAACCATGGGTGACCCCAGTCAGACAGGTCAGTCCCGTGGATCAGCAGGTGAAAATCACAGCTCTGTACTCACCAGGAGAAGTGAGCAGGTCCTCTTGTCCTGCTTTTTGTCCCTGTGGCAGCCAGGACAGATGGATGGATGTCCCCACTGTCATGCTGCCAAGGGTTAAATGCAACCCCTTGCCATCTCAGAGTTGTGGAAGTGTGTTGCATGGGGGAAGTCCCACGGTGTTGGACTCTTCGTGATGATTTATATCATGGCATGGCAAGAGCACCATTGAGTGCCCAGGGATAAATCCTGACAGAGGCAGAAAAGGAAGGAGAGGCACCTTTAATCTCTTGCAGATTCTCTGCATATGCCCCACACCTTTCAAATCCAGGCTTGGTTTTTATACATGATGTACTGGTTGTCAGTGGTGACTGGTTGTGGTATTTCCTAATTCAGCAAGGGAGAGCACTGAGGCAGGTGCTGGGGTGGCTGCCTGGGGGGTTTGAAGCATGACTGCAGGAGAGATGGAAAAAATTGGTCCTTTTTCTTACCGATTTATACAGTAAAACCAATGAAGTGACACCCAGACAGGACAAACACGACTGAATGTATGGATTGGTGTGCCCAAGGCACGTCCTGCTCAGCCAACAGCTGGCCCGTTACAGCCCTCCTGTTGCTTTGCTTCATACAATATTTCTACTTGTGTTTAGAATTAAGGCAGCAAAACCCAACATGTTCCTGACCTGTCAGTCAGGGGAAGGGAGTTCAACACAAACAGCTTCCTTGGGAGAGCCGCTGCTCCAGCCCGGGCAGTAAAGGAGCAAAACAGCAGTACAGGGGCAAAGCAGAGACTGTTGGGGTTTCCCCATTTTGCAGGCATCCGTAGTAACAGACGTGTTGTCTGCAGAGCAGAGGCAGCAGTTGAGGGGCACATGCATCCCTCAGATGAAATCTTTGGCCTTACAAGGTGTTTCAGCATTAACTCTGGTGTCTTGGGGCTCTTTGCTTTTCCGCCTGGAAACAGGTTTGAAAAGGGAACAGTGAGTTGTGCTTTGAGGGTTTTTTTAAAGCATTTCTCCTGCAAACCATCACCATCCCTGCTCCTTTCCAGACCAGGCAGGTTTTTGGCAGCTGAAGAAGTCATCCCTGGGGTTCTTTTACCCCATACTCTCCCCATGCCCCAGCCTCCCCCACCAGAGCCCTTTCCTTTCCGCCTTCTCCCGGCTGGGTGCCTGTGCATACCTTCCAGCACACCAGCAGATGTTGGCTGTTTTCACTGGCTGCTGGGCCTTTGGGTATTTGTTTTTCCAAGGGAGGTTAGGTGGAAAGAGGAGGATAACAGGATGCTGGGGTTTTTTTCCTAGCTGCTGCGGAGGAGACTGTTTCACCTCTGGCCAGGAGAGCTGGGAGCAGAGCTACGGCACTGTGGGCTGGTTTCATCCCCTGTGAGAGGGCTGGATCTGTCCCTTGGCCTGTTTGTCATAAAAACTTCCGTAGAAGAAATTAGTTTGTTTATTTGGATTTTACTTTCTAGTCTTAAAATAGCACCACACTGTTTATTCAAGGTCTCTGATACTTTATTAGCAACACACAGTGAATAGTACCCCATCGTCCTACCAGAGCAGACAGGAAAATGCTGGTCACAGCTTGTACAGGGTTTGCTCTTGCATCTCCTGGTGCTGTCACACTGATGAGCAGTGCTGGGGTCCAGCATCCCCCCTATCCCTGAAACAGCCCAGCATCACCAGAGCTGGGTGCTGGCTTCAGCCCGATGCCTGCTGCTGGTCCTGCTGCTCAGCCCCTCCTGCCCTTCCCAGAGCTCTCTTGAAGTCTCACCCAGGATGTTTTGTGCCTTGGAGAAGGGAAAGGGCAGGCTCCCCTCCCCAAAACACCCACCCTGCACCCCCTGGAGTGGATCCTCCTGCTGAGGGGGAGATGGGGGTGCAGGGAGGAGATAGCAAAGCTGCTGCTTGTGCTGAGAGCATGATGCTGGCTCTGTAGCTCATACAGCTGTGAGGGAAGGGGATGCTCATGCCGCTTGCCAGCTTTTTTGTTTCCTCCCCTCGTGCCAGCGAGCAGCAGGACGCTGCCTGTGCAGCCCTTGGCCAGCCGGGTGCTGGTCCTGGGCACGATGTGGGAGCCAGGCCAAGTCTTGCTCTGGCTCTGCGAGCGTGCCGGGCCCCTGCAGCCCTGAGCCCAGAAAAAGGGCTCTCTGTGTCCATTGTGCCAGCTGCGGAGGCCCTCGTCTCTGCAGCGCCTGACACCAGCCAGTTTCTCCCTCTCCATGGGGCTCCCTCCATCCCCTCTCTGTGTCATTTGTGCATTTTCTCCCCAGGAGAAAGCATAAAAGGGATGCAGCAGTTCATGTCGCCCATCCCCATCGCTGCAGGTGACGGTCCCAGCACAGGACATCTTCCCTGACGTATTTATGTTTGCAGCCCAAAGCCGTGAGCGTTCCCAGGGTCAGACCAGCCCTATGCTCTGTGGGATGCAGGAGCATACTGCAGGGTCCTGGGCTTCTGCTTGCTCTGTGGGGAGCAGAACCAGCATCTGCAAGTGCTGGGGCAGACTCAGAGGACGTAGTTTTAAGGCAGAAGCTGCCAGAAGGCGATTGCACGCAGGCCTCTCGGCTTCTTAAATCCCACAGATGGGAGACATCCATGTTTGTTCCATGCTTCCCATGAAGGAACCACGCTGGAGCAGGCAGGGGCAGCCCAGGGCTCCTTGCTGCCTGTCTCTGCCTGCCTGGGAACAGGTTCCTGCTCAGGGTTGGCATTGAAGCCCTCCCCGGTCTGGGAACTGGCACGTTTGGTGCAAGGAGCCTCTGGGGGAGAAGAGGGGGAGAAGAGCAGTGCTGGCTGCCAGCTGTGTGTGGCAATGGCTGGGGCAGTGCCCTGCCTGTGGCTAGATGCTGAAAATGGCTTTTTTTCCCTCTCTTTAAGGACAAAATTAGCAGGGTCCAAACCACTAGCAAAAGCCTGCCCTCCTCCAGCTCACCATGCAGGCCAGGGAGTGGGTTTTAGGCAGGATTTGGTGTTCTGGCATCCCCGTTGGGGCAGAGATATTTAGGAAGTGCTTCTCCCTGGTCCCTCCTGTAACACAGCAGGTGATAAACACTGTGTGAGTGGGATGAGAGTGTTGGGACTCGCCCTGCAGTGCTGGGAGCTTGCAGGAGCCGTTTGCAGTTCCCATTGGGACACAGGCACCTCTCTCTGTTCCCCACGTGTGGCATTGATGCAGAGTCCATCGGGGTGGAAGGACGTTTTTCTGCCTTTGGTCCCAAGCCTGGTGTCCTTGCAGGGATGATCCACCCTTGTGTGTCACAGCTGACGCCCCGCTGGGCACAGCAGCTCAGTGCATGCGGTGTCCCAGTCCCAGGGTGAGACCCCTCCATCCCAGACCACCTGATCACGTTTTCCCTCTCTCCCCCACTGAGCCAGGATCTCTGCCAAGGACCTGAAGAACATGCTGTCTCAGGTCAACTACCGGGTCCCCAACATGAGGTTCCTGCGGGAGAGACTCACGGTGAGTGTGTGACCCCTCCGCTCTCCTGCTTCGTGCCAGGGACCCTCAGCAGCCTGTTGCCTGCCTTTGAGCAAAACCCCGTGGTGGTTAAACTCCCACGGAGCGTTTGCATATTGCAGAGGCTCCCAGCCTTTCCCGGGAGGGCCCCCACCCACTGCGGTGACTGAAGAGGTGCCAGCTCCCACTGAGTGCCGCACCCTGACCCGTTTGTGGCCAGCACCTTCTCTTCGCCCCACCCTGCCTCCCCCGCTCCCCACATTGCTGTTGGCTCTGGTCTAGGGCTTTGTCCTGGTGGAGCACGGTGCAGGAGGACAGGCAGTGAGGCCAGCTGGTCCTGCATCCCCACATCCCAGGTCCTACATCCCACATGCTGGGTCCTGCAAGCCACTGCTACCGAGTGCCAAGCAGCCAGCTCTGCCAGCATCACTGCAGACCCAGGAGCGGAGGGTCTTCTCATGATGATGGGCCATTTCCACCAGCACTAGTCTCTGAAGGAGAGCTTACACCTCAGGTCTTGCAGTTCCCAACACTCCAGATGCTCTCTGCAAGCCAGAAATTAAAACAGCCCTTCTGTAGCTATTTGAGTGAGCAGTAACACTTTGTCAGCACTGTGATGCTTTTATGTGGGTCACCCTGGGAATGGTATAACTCAGATTAAGCTGTGCCCATGTCCTGGGCACTGCCAGCTCCCACTGGCCCTAGCAGAGATGGGCAAAATGAGAGACAAAGTCTGGCCAGGTGTTAGCTTTCCCCTCATCCTTTTTTCCCCAGGAATCCTGGTTGGAGGAGACATTCCTTAGGCGGTTTGGAGTTGCCTGTGCCCCTTGTAACATCTCTGGGGTTGGGATTTTTTTTGCTACAGGACGTGGAGCAGAGGAACGGGGATATCACGTACGGGCAGTTTGCGCAGCTCTACCGCAGCCTGATGTTCAGCGCCCAGAAGATGGTAAGACATGACTCTTCCAGGGCTGGGAAGTGCAGGGAGGGAGGGACCCTATTTTTTTTATGAGGCATCCCCTCTTAATTGCCTTTTTAACCCTGCTGCCCTCTTCTACCTCTGGGCCAGGGATGATGGGGAGTAAAGGAGTTATATGCTTTAGGATGGTTATCATGGTGCTGCTTGGGCTGCTGGGGATGGGGAAGGCGGTGTGTGAGCGATGGCTGTAGGAAGGCTGGGCTGCATGGTGTGGGTTTGCTGTCCCTGTTACCTCCTTGATCGATTTGTGCTTTCACATACATGGGTGAGATTGAGTGCAAACCTAATGCTTGTGCTTCTTCTCTTTGCAGATGGATGTCCCGTTCCTAGAAAGGTGGATAATCCTCTGCATTTGCTGGGGAAGGGCTTGTTTTCTTTTGCACTGTGCTTTGGTGCCTGCAGCAGCGTCTCAGGGATGAGATGTGTTGCACACCTCTTGCTTGCCACCGTGCTGCTTGTGTTTTTGCCCTCTGAATAAGCATGTTTGCTGTAGACACTTCAGCTGGGGTCAGTAAAGGCTCTCTTCCTCCCCAGACATCCCACTGCAATCCAGCTGGGGCCAGCCACCTCCAAATCCAGTCAGTCTGTCTATGTGAAATAATTGACCTTGAGCCCTCTCTTACCCTCAGGGTTGGTGCCAAGTCCCTGTCTCCTGGGTACTTGCAGCACTGGCCAGTCTGCAGTCACTCTGTGGCTGCCCTTACCTCCTCAGTTCTTTCCACTCTCACACAAGCCAGCCCAGCTATTTTTTGTACAAACCAGTCCCACTGGTGGTTTTTGCTGCCCTTCACAGAAGTTTCGTGCTGTTGTACCCTCGGCAGCATGACTCCTGGAGCAATCCCTGTCTCCAAGATGTGGACATACAATCTCAGCTGCTGTGTGTTTGCTGTCGTGCCCCCCTTTGCCTCTCTCTGCACATCCTGCTCTGCTCTTGCAGCGCTGCTTGCTCGGGGCATGTCTTGCTTGCCTGCACCGTGGTGGTTGTGGATGGCAGCTCGCATGATGCTGGTGTATTGGTTGTGATGTGCTGCACGAGTGACTGAAGCTTCTCTCTCTCTGCTTTCAGGGGTGGAGAAAGGTCTGAGCACTTCAGGGTGTCACTACTGGACTTGCAAAATTTCTTGCTGGAGTACCAGAGGGTGAGCTTGACACGGGCCCAGGGCAGGGATGGGGGGTAGGCACTGCTATTGGTAGGGATCTGGTGCTCCAAGGGTAGCCTTGCCATGACACTGGGTGATTTGGTCATGGGGTGCTCTGTTTGGCATGGCTGCAGCTGAGCATGCCCTTCCTGGAACAGGAGGCGATGGAGGGGAATGCTGGTGAGGGTAAATCTGGCCTCAGCCAGGCACCCTGGTCAGGAAGGGGACCATGAGCAGAAGGTCCGAGAGGGGTGGAGGTCCCAGGAGGGAGCAACCAGACTGACTCAGTCCCAGCTGGTACTGAAGGTCTGCAGCAGCTGAAGTGCCCTGGTCTTTCCCATCAGGATGTCCCAGCAGCTCCTGAGGAGCAGCCAACAGATCCGACTGCTGACCTTTCCATTTAAAAGCAATCCTTGGCATTCAGCAGGTGCAGCACACATGGCACAAGCAGCACATTCATAGGCTGGGCAGACCCTTTATTTCAGCTCTTGCCAGGCTCCCACCTCATTGCTGGTATCCTTCTCCAAGAGGGAAGGGGGTGGCTCCCAAAAGCACTGCCGTGCCTCCCGCAAGTGCGTGGGGCCCCCTGCTCTGCACCATCCTGCCCATGTCCCGCCACCGCCCCCTGCCTGGGCTCTGCAGCGAGTGGGAAGGGGACCAGGAATAAGACACAGCTGTTTTGTTGGGTTATGAAAGACGCCCAGGGAAGGAGAGGAAGCAAAAAGAAGCTGAGTTGGCTTCTGCTTCTGAGGGAGGTGGGCTGGCAGATGTGTGCAAATGGGGCTGTGGGAGAGAAAAATGCATGGCATTGAGAGGACGAAGACCACTCAGGAACAGGGCAGATCTCTGCAGTTGCGTGCTATCTGGCGTCTGTGCTGACAGTTGGATTCCTGGCAGAGATGGGCTTGCATTAAAAGCTGCCTCCTTAATGGTTAAAGCTTCTAGCTGGATGAGCTGCACGTGGGTTTGAGCAACGCTTTGTGTAATGGGGGGTTTTCTATGTCTCTTCTGGGATTTGCAGGAGCTCTGGGCTGCAGACATCCTCCAGGTACAGGAGTTCATGTTCAACTTTCTGAGAGACCCTTTGAGGGAGATCGATGAGCCTTACTTCTCTCTGGATGAAGTAAGACACCATGACCACTAGCGTGTACAGACTGGGGCGGGGGAGTAGGGTGTGACATCCCCAATGTGATGTGTGCTGCGGTGTGACAGCGCTGCTGACTGTCTCCTCTGCGGAGTGGCAGGGCTGCATTGCTGTATGAGATGAACGTGGTGGGTCACCATGTTGCACAAGAGGTGTTTGGCGAAAGGAGTGACTTCTGGGCTCTCAGCACTGAGCACATGCAGCTGGGAGCACTCATCAGCAGCTCGTTTTGGGGAGGAAAGGGGTTGCATTTGGCTTAATGCCCCTTTGGGGCATGTAAGGATCTTTTCAAAGCAAGAAAAGCTGAAAACAAAAGAAAAACAACAGGAGATGATGATGTTGTGTGCAGTCTGTGCTCATGCAGAGGCCCTTTGATCCACATGGCCTTAGAGAGCTGTTGCTGCTGTGTGAGCCGCAAAATAAAACACAGAGCTGGTTGTTTGGCTCCAGCTGGGCCAAAGGATTTGTAAGTGGGTATCTGGCAGAGCTCAGAGGGAAGGTGGCAATGCGTGAAGCTGTGGTTACTTGAGCATGGTGGGTGCTGTCTTGGTTGCCCCTGGTCGGTCTGTGCTGAACTCAGAAAACAGCTGAGTAGCTGCTGACATGGAGGGCAAGATGTGTGTGAAGCTGAAACACAGCAGCAGGCTCCTCTGCATCACTAACACGCTTCTGTTTCTCCCTGAGCAGTTTCTCACCTTCCTGTTTTCCAAAGAGAACAGCATCTGGAACTCACAACTGGACATGGTGTGTCTGGAGAACATGAACAACCCCCTCTCCCACTACTGGATCTCCTCCTCACACAACACGTAAGGACTAGGGGACAGCTCTCTCCACCTGGCTGCTCCCAGCATCCCCTTCCCCTGCTCCGGGCTGGGATTCTCTTCATGCTGCCTGATCCCAGTGACAGGTCAATTAGACTATTCCACCCTGGGGTCAGTACATCAGAAACCATCCTCTTTGTGCCCCAGTGCTCCCTCTGTCATTTAACCACCAGTGTTTTGCCCTCACATAGTCAGCAGCACCCATCTGCACAGACCATGCTTTCGGGTCCTGGGCTGTCACCCAGGTGATTCCTCTACCAGTAGCAGTGTCATCTTCAGTTCAGGACAGAGTGATGAAAACCTGACAGGCTGAAATTGGCCATTTTGCTTCCCTGCTGCTGGAGGAATCTTGCAGGAACTCCATTCTGTGCAGACAGGCTGTGCCTGTGCTCCTTGTTCAGGGGCAGCAGTGGTGCCGAGCACAGATGTGCTCAGGAGCTGGAGGGCAGGTGGGGAGCTCCTGTCAGCCTGCAAGAGCAGGTCTAACCCTGCTCTCCAGCTGCTTCTGCCTGGCACAGGGGGTTCTTTGTGGCACCAACGCTGATGCCGCTCTCTGAGGCTTATCTTGAGGGGCTGGACTTCAGAGTAGTGCTGGCAGCAGGGGCAGAACGGAACCCCCGCCCCAGGAAGGTGGCAGGTCTGGGGGAGCCGTGCTCTCGCCACCCCTTGCGTGGTGGAGGTGGGCCTGCAAAGTCCCAGCAGGCGCCCGTGGTGAGCCATTACTTTGCTGATGTCTTCTCTCCATGAAAGGTACCTGACAGGGGACCAGTTCTCGAGCGAGTCCTCGCTGGAGGCGTACGCCCGCTGCTTGCGCATGGGATGCCGCTGTATCGAACGTGAGTCCCTGGAGCCAGCAGTTCTGTCTCTGTCACCACGATCGTGGTCAGGGAAGGCTTCGTGCATGAGGCAGGGCTGGAGGGTGACGTGCCGGTGGCAGCACTGTCACCATGATGTGCTGGAAGGGTGGAGGTCATTTGGTTCATGGGACTGGGTGGTACCTGCCCAAGCTTTTGGTCCCTCAGAAGGATCTGGATGGTCCTTTATTACCATCCAACATGGTTCCCTGCTTAGTTCAGTCCATCTTGTGTCCACGTCCCGCCTATATTCCAGCCTCTGGGCTAAGTTCTCCCTGTGGGTCTCTTTCAGTGGATTGCTGGGACGGTCCCGATGGCATGCCAGTCATCTACCATGGACACACCTTAACCACCAAGATCAAATTCTCTGACGTCTTGGTCACTATCAAGGAACACGCCTTTGTTACCTCTGAGTAAGTGCTGCAGGGACCTGCGCTACAGCTAGCAGAGCTGCCAGGAAGGCAAAGAGTGGGTAAAGCTGAGGCTGTGGCAAAGTGAAGCCCACCTTTATCCAGAGATCCAGCACTACACCACGTGCCTGGGATCTGGTTGGAAGATGGTGTGTCATCATGTCTCCCAGCCAAAGGGAGATTTCTCACAGAAAAAGGTTGTGGGAAGGAAGACTTCGGGTAAACCCCAGTAGTTTTGCCAGTCCTCCATTCCATGCAGTGGGGACACCTTGCTGTAGGGTGGATATGTAATGCTCAAGGCAGCGCAGACTGCCGTGAATGTGCTTTGAGGACACACAGACCAGGTTTTGAAACGGATCTCAGAAGGAGATGGCTCCGTCCTGACACTGTCCTGGTTCTGATGGCATTTCCCCTTCTCCCAGTTTCCCTGTCATTCTGTCCATTGAGGACCACTGCAGCATTGCTCAGCAGAGAAACATGGCCCAGAATTTCAAGAAGATCTTTGGGGACATGCTCTTGACCAAACCAGTAGATATTTCTGCCGATGGCCTTCCTTCTCCAAACCAGCTCAAGAGGAAGATTCTCATCAAGGTGAGCTTCCTTCCCCAGCAAGGCTCCCGACTGGGGGCAGGTGGGGTGAGGATGTGGGAGCAAGGGCAGCTGCTTACTCCTGGAAGGGGATAGTTGGAAGTGGAGACCTGGTGCTAAAAACAACTGGAGACAAAAAACTCCCTCCCTTCAGAGGAACTGCTGGGAAGCGAGCTCAGCAGCTGGGTGCTGCTTTCTTTGAATGTTGGGGGGATGTTGGTATTTCTGCTGCAAGAAGAAAGGGTGGGACTTCAGTGCCTTTTGATGATCTCTGTGGCGTAGTTCTTACCTCGGTCCTTTTAGTCTGGAGGAACCCACTGCAGCAGCCCTGGAGTTTTAGCTTCCTGTTCACCAGGAAATCTGTGCTGCTTTTTGGGTGCCTGCTGCCCTCAAGGTGCCTGATCCCTGCTCTCATCCCACAGCACAAGAAGCTGGCAGAGGGCAGTGCTTACGAGGAGTTACCCACATCCGTAATGTACTCAGAGAATGACATCAGCAACTCCATCAAGAACGGGATCCTCTACCTGGAAGACCCCATCAATCACGTACGTCTCTGCCGCTGTCACCCTGTCCCCACTCTCTGAGCCCCATAAATGACGTGATAACTGTCAGGAGCTGTGTGGTGCTGGAAGGGTGGGCCGTGGTGCAAATGATCTAAGAGACAGTTGGTCTACCCTGTTCTTCAGGAGTCTCTGAATCATTGAATGTGTTGGGTTGGAAGGGACCTTTAAAGGCCATCTAGTCCAACCCCCTGCATCTTCACTAGAACTGGTAGCTCAGAGCCCCATCAAGCCTGACCTTGAATGTCTCCAGGGATGGGGCCTCCACCACCTCTCTGGGCAATCTGTTCCAGTGACCCACCACTCTTATACTGAAGAACTTTTTCCTAATAGCCAACCTAAATCTCCCCTTTTCTAGCTTAAAACCACCATCCCTCGTCCTACTGCTACACGCCCCTGTGAACAGTTCTTCCCCAGCTTTCTTATAGGCTGTGCCGTGTACTCTTCCCTAGGCATCTCCTGTTGGCCCTTGTTAGAAGCAGAAGGCTGAGCTAGAGGGAGCACTGGGCTGATGCACTGCAGCTGCGCTTCTGTAATCCGTATAGCCTGTTATCTGTTGCTGCAGTAAGTTCTAGTGATGGCCTGCATTTGTAGACCTGCCTGCCTCCTGCCAAGCGCCTACACGCTTAACACACTTAAACGAGCATTCCACTTCGTTAAGCGCCCAGCGTTCATTTCCCTGTGTGTGGAATGGCCACTCCTGCAGCCGCTTCGCTTTGCTTGGGTGGGCAAAGTCACATGCAAATTAAACAGGGTGTCTCTGGAAACTAGGGAAGTTCAATGGTAGAGCTGCATAACCATCCCTGATATCCTCATCTATGACAGTCCCTGTGCTGGATCCATGCAGAGTGATTTGGGTTTTTTTTGCGTTGATTTGCTCTTGGTTTGGTCTTCTCCTCAGGAGACATGCTTGGGGTGCTTGCAGTACTTTGCAGTCCCATAGGATGTCAGACTTAATCGCATGCTGGGTTTTTTTTTTGCTGCTCATAAACTGTGCTTGGAATCTGGGAGATGTCTCAGAAGTTTTCTGTGACTCTGCTGAAATCAGAGTTGCTGGTGATTGTCCTTTGCAAACCTGATCACCCCCGCTTGTGCTGATCAAGAAGGGAAGATCCCACAGATGGGTGGTGGGCCAGCCTGGGGCTTCCTCAGGGGGTCCCTTTGCCCAGAGTTTGTTTCCTTGCAGGAGTGGAACCCGCATTACTTTGTCCTGACCAGCAGCAAGATCTATTACTCCGGGGAGACAACCAATGACCAAGGAAATGAGGATGAGGAAGAGCAGAAGGAGGTAAGTTGTCACCTTTCATGACAGTGAGCTGTCCCATAGAGAAAGGACTTGACTGCACAAGGGGCTGAGCATCTCCAGTGCCAGCTGACCTCCGGGGGAGATCCTGTGGTGGGAAGGGTGGGAGCTGATTCGGAAACTCCCTGGTTCTGGTTGGAAGAACCTTGAGCAGCGCAGACTGGCACCATGCACCAGTAACTTGAGTCGGGGGGGCTTTCTCCCTGCCAGGTGAGCAACAGCACTGAGCTTCACTCCACGGAGAAGTGGTTTCACGGCAAGTTGGGCGCGGGACGTGACGGGCGGCACATCGCGGAGCGGCTGCTGACAGAGTACTGCATCGAGACAGGAGCCCCTGATGGCTCCTTCCTTGTCAGAGAGAGCGAGACCTTCGTTGGAGACTACACCCTCTCCTTCTGGTGAGGGCCACAGGCACCAGCCCGCTGTTCGGTGTCACTCCTGGGGTGATCCTCATCTTGGCACTGTCTTTAGTGGTGGGGTCCCCTTCCCCAATGCTCAGCCAGTGGGTTTCCCCCTTTCTCTTTGCCCCCGACATCATGTCAACTCACTGTCCCAGAGCAGAAGGGTCAAGTTCCTTGGTACCCTTGCAGGATGTCTTCCCTGTGGGAGAGGAATGTCCAGGTTGGAGCTGTACCTGAGGCGGATCCAAAACCTCCTCAGATGACCCTGGTTTATCCCCTCTTCCGCAGGCGCAACGGGAAGGTGCAGCACTGCCGGATCCACTCCCGGCAGGATGCCGGCAGCCCCAAGTTCTTCCTGACAGACAACCTGGTGTTCGACAGCCTCTACGACCTCATCACCCACTACCAGGATGTGCCGCTGAGGTGCAACGAGTTTGAGATGAGGCTGACAGAGCCAGTGCCGCAGACCAATGCCCATGAGAGCAAAGAGTGAGTGCGTGTTTGGGATGGGTGGGTGATGTCCACTGGCACTTGAGTCCCCATGGGAAACTCTCCCAGGTCTCTCCACAGTCGTTCCTTCCCTACTGCGGCTCTCCCATCCCTACTTGCTCTCTGTGTCACAGCAGCCATGCTGGCCAGCATCATTGCTGGTGGAGCCGGTTGTCTTGGAAGCTGAGAAAGGAGGTACTGGGCTTGGTTGGGATGCCCTCACCCATGCTGCATGTCACCAAACATCTCTGTTCCCACCTGTCCCATGGGAAGGAGAAATCAGCCCTGTTGCAGTGTTGTGTATACGATGGCTTCTGCTCCTTGTTCTCCTGAGAACTCAGGCAGCCTTTTGTGAACTGGAGGGGAGACTGTGTGGTCTGGCAGAGGCGAGGGGTGGGCTGGATGTACAGACCCACTTCAGGGTAACATGTCTTTCCTGAAAGGTGGTACCACGCCAACCTCACCCGGCCCCAAGCCGAACACATGCTGATGAGGGTGCCACGTGACGGAGCCTTCCTGGTGCGCAAGAGGAGCGAGCCCAGCTCCTACGCCATCTCCTTCCGGTGCGTCCCTGGGAGAAGGGTGGTGGGCTGGGGTGCCGCAGAGCAGAAGAGGGGCTGTGAGCCTGACATGAGCCCTCCCAGAGCTTTTCTCCCTCCTGGGTGGCCCTGGATAAACCTTACAGCCCCTGAGAGCCTTTAGGACCCCGTCCCTCCTCCTATCTCCTTACAGGAGATGGCTGTGCTCAGCAGCCAGCCCAGGGGACACCTTTCATTTGGATGTCTTTATCTTGGTGGAGACCCTCTTGCCAGGTCCCAAGTGGCTTCTCTCTGTCTTTCCACCTGCCAGGGCAGAAGGGAAGATCAAACACTGCCGAGTGCAGCAGGAGGGCCAGACCCTGCTGCTCGGCAACACCGACTTTGAGAGCCTCGTGGACTTGATCAGCTACTATGAAAAGCACCCGCTGTACCGCAAGATGAAGCTGAGGTACCCCATCAACGAGGAGACACTCGAGAAGATAGGGACAGCGGTGAGTGTGGATGGCCGTTGGAAGAGCTAAGCCAAAGGATGATGGACAGGTCCGTTTTAAGCTGGTGCCCTGAAGTGGTGGCGTGTGAGTCATCTCTGCTTCACAGGGCACACCTCGCGGGGCTTCGTGCCCTGTTGGGAACACTCACTGGCTTGAGTGAGATTTATTGCTGTCCCTCTGACCCAGCTCAGCAGGGAGCATGGGCTTGGGCATCTTTGCTGTATGCAGCATCATCTTTGGTCCCGTGTCTTCCCTGGGGCGTTCTCCCTACCTCCCCCAAGGTGGGGCACCTGTTCTTCTGCAGAGCCACGCTTGTCACCACTGTGGTCACCACAAACTTCCCCTTTGTTTCTGCAGGAGCCGGACTATGGAGCCCTTTATGAGGGACGACACCCTGGGTTCTATGTGGAAGCCAACCCCGTGCCCACCTTCAAGGTACACTCTCACTTCTTGAAAGGAAGAACCGCAGGGCCTCGGGGTTTAGCAAGTGTCTGGTTTCCATCAGGTATCTTGTCTTGCACATTCGTTTCTAGACCAGGCAGAAAGACATGCTCTAAGATGAGCCTTCCCAGCCTGGCCTGCCTCTTGTCCTGAGCTCTCCAAACCAAACCCAGATGTGGCTCTGGCCCAGAGGAGAGTCCCTGTGTGGGGCCATACCAGACTGGTGACCTCTGCTTTGGTGTAAACAGGGACCTTCATTCATTCTTCAAGGGTCACTAGGGTCTGCCAGCTTCTGGCTGCAGGGGTGGATGCTGCCTGTGCACAACGTGCCTCACAGCCCCACCAGCACATACATCTGCAGTGGGAAGTGACCTCTCATCCCCTGGGCTTGTTGCCCATGTGACCTTCAGCTGCCCAGCCTCACGGGACCCCTCCTCATTGCAGTGTGCAGTCAAAGCCCTGTTCGACTACAAGGCACAGCGGGAGGACGAGCTCACCTTCACCAAAAATACCATCATCCAGAATGTGGAGAAACAGGAAGGAGGCTGGTGAGTAGGTCCCAGAGACTCCTTTTTCCTCAGGGACATGGTCAAACCGTGGTGTCACCATCTGTACAAAGGGGTGTCCTTCTAGGGTTGGGTCCTTTCCGGGACTGCCCGCAAGCTGTGCAGCTCTGAAGCGTCATGAACCCTACAAGCAGCCGGTGGAGGAGCTGCCTGTTGCCCGTGACCCCCAGAGAGGATGTTCTGGGATCCTATGGTGGGTGCTGATACTGCCCCTTCCCTCTCTTCCAGGTGGAAAGGAGATTATGGTGGCAAGAAGCAACTGTGGTTCCCTTCCAACTATGTAGAGGAAATTACTGGTCCCAGCAGCCTGGAGCCAGAGCGGGAGGTGAGCTTGTGCCCGAGCAGAGCAAGAAAGGGCTGTGGGGAGGAGTGTGTGTGTGCAGCCCCCCGTGCTCGGCCCCTCTGCCCAGGGCCATGCCCAGCTTCGTTCCTGTCCTTCATTCCCAGCAGCAGTTGGATGAGAACAGCCCCCTGGGAGACCTGCTTGGAGGTGTGCTGGATGTGCCCTCCTGCCAGATCGGTGAGTGCCAGGGAGGGATGGGGGAATGGTGGGGGGCGGGCCTTGCAGCTGCTTGCAGGTCTTCTGGGCCAAAGGGCTTCAGTGTCCATCTGTCTGTAGGCACCCCTGTGCCTGCCCTGAGTGGGTGTGTGTCGGCAGCATGCGCTTGCCATGCGGTGACACGCTCCGCTGCCGCTCCCAGCACAGGGTGCCTCGGGGTTTGGGGACATCCCTGCATCCCGAGTACAGCTGAGGTCGTGGCAAGGAGCCGCTCCAGCCCACCTTGAACCTGCGCTCAGGCAAGGGAGCTCAGACCAATTTTGTAGGGTCCTTTTCCATAAGGATTTGTCCTCCTTTGTGAAGGGAGGTCACCCTCAGGTAATGGGGCACCTGGGCACCAGCTGAGCTGGATCCAATCTGCGACTCTCTGCTTCCCCCTCAGTTTGGCAGTACCCAGAGGATGCTGTGATCCAGGTGGCTGTTCCCACCTGGGCACTTCAGGGTGCCCAGATACAGGAATGGGGGAAGATGCAGGAACAGGGTGGGGAGGAGGGGAATACAAAGGCCCCAAGAGGCTTCTGGGCCCCCTCAGGATACACTCTGCATCCTCACCTGTCACTTCCTGGGCTCAATCTGCTGCCTCCAGTGACCAGAAATGGAGCTTCTCCTCTTAGCTGAAAAGTCCCAGGGCAGCCTTGAGGTTCCCTCAGCACCTGTCCTCTCCCTTCCTCCCTCTGAGGTGTGAAGGACTTGGCTCAGCATCTGCTTGTGACCTTGCCCTCTGCTCCCTCTCCACGCAGCCATCCGCCCCGAGGGGAAGAACAACCGCCTCTTCGTCTTCTCCATCAGCATGGCCTCGGTGTCACGCTTCTCCCTTGACGTGGCTGCAGACACACACGAGGACTTGCTGGACTGGGTGAAGAAGATCCGGGAGGCAGCACAGACGGCTGACGCACGGGTGAGTCTGGAGAGCCCTTGGCAGGGGAGACCTCTCCTTGCCGAGTCCTAGACTTTCCAGGAGCCTAGGAGCAGGTGGAGGCTGGGGGTGGGTGGTGAGATGGCAGCCTGTGATGACAGCCACAGCACTTAGAAAGATGATGAAGCCCCAGAGTAAACTTTTGACAATGTAGCAAGGGGTGGTGGCCATGCATGGTGGCTTGAGAGGTTCAAGATGGACATCTGGGAAGATCGGTCCATCGAGAGGGTGTTGCAGCCTTGGGAGGTGGGGGATCTCCATCCATGGAGGGTGGCAAGGCTCAGCCACAAGGCCACAGCTGCCCTGTGCTGGTACCAGTGCCAGTCCCACTCCAGGAAGAAGGTAGGGCACCTCCCATGAGCACTTTTGTTGTGTCCCCCCATGCAGACCTGCTAGTGGGTCCCATGGCATGGGCAGGAGTGGCAATATCAGGCCAGCACGGCCGATGACTGCAGTTGGTGAGCTGAGTTATGCAGTTCCACTGTTCCCACCTGCCCTTGATGCCTCTTTGTCCCTTTCATGGCAGCTCTCTGAAGGGAAGATGATGGAGAGGAGGAAGAAGATTGCCCTGGAGCTTTCAGAGCTGGTGGTATATTGCCGACCTGTGCCCTTCGATGAAGAGAGTGAGCATCTGCCAGGCTGGTGGCCACTGCCAGCAGTCACCCGTGGCCTTACAGAGCCCACACTGTGCCCTGAGGTGCTGCCTGACTAGATCTCCAAGCGAGTTGGAACATTGGAGATCCAGAGAGATGGACATTCCTTTCCCCATCCCGCTGTTGCTGGAATGTGTCACCATCCAGAGCAGCTGCTGAGGCAGTGGGGCTGGGGAGCACCATGCCCAGTCATCATTGGGTGGTTTTGGTCCTTTCAGCCGTCGGTGTTGGGCACCTGGCAGAGGTGTCAGGCAGAGCAGGGTCTGCACAACCGGCAGGTGGCTGAGCTGAGAGCATGGCCCCAGGAAGGGGCTCAGGGTGGTTGAAGTGTCTGGAAAGGGAATGTGCTCCTGGCTTACACTGTGCTCTCTCCCCACAGAGATCGGCACAGAGAGGGCTTGTTACAGAGACATGTCCTCCTTCCCCGAGACCAAGGCAGAGAAGTATGTCAACAAGATCAAAGGCAAGAAGTTCCTGCAGTACAACCGCCTGCAGCTCTCCCGCATCTACCCCAAGGGCCAGCGCCTGGACTCCTCCAACTACGACCCCCTGCCCATGTGGATCTGTGGCAGCCAGCTGGTAGCACTCAACTTCCAAACCCCAGGTGAGGGCAGCGTGCCGGGAAGGAGGGCAGGCTCCTGGGTACCTCCTGCCTCCTCCCACGTGCCTGGTCCTGGCACACGGGGTTCTAGGAGTGGCTCCGCAGCCTCTGTACCCAGTGCAGGGAGCATGACCTGATGTTCATGTCCAGGCATGTGGTTGCCATGGGGGTAATGTGCTCTGGAGGGCTGGATTGGCTCAGGGGGTGGGCCAGGCCAGGGGACTGTGGTGCCATGGGGACAGGATGAGACAGAGATGGAAGCAGGGCGGGCAGGGGAGGGAGGTACCACAGTGCAGCCCCAGTCTCAGAACACCAGCCAGATGCAGCATCAATCTCACTGCTCTCCTCACCTTCCCTGGCCCTTGCCAAACCCCTCTGTGAGCCCACTCAGCTCACCAACCCACCAGAGAAGTACCTGCTGGGGTTTTTTTTCATGCCTTTGGTGAATTCAAGCATCGTACGGGGTGGTTTGGCAAATGCCAGAGCCAGCACAAGGAAGGTGGAAAATAGAGGGAAAAAAAGAAAGGGGTGTCCCATGAAGCTCTGGGGAGGTGGGCAGATTGTGCATGAGAAGGTCACCCCATGGCCCCAGCATGTGCACACTGCGGTGAGGCCACAGCACAGGAGGTGTTGCCAAGGGATGGGCCAGCTCCCCTTGCAAAGAGCTGCACATGAGGCACCAGTAACGCAGGTGGTTTGTGGAAAGGGCACAGGGTGTTCTCCCCTCCATCTCCTGCCTGTGCTCTCCAGACAAGCCCATGCAGATGAACCAGGCCTTGTTCATGTCCAGTGGCCAGTGTGGGTACGTCTTGCAGCCGACCAACATGAGGGATGACATCTTTGACCCCTTCGACAAGAGCACGCTGCGGGGGGTTGAGCCGCTCACCATCTACATTGAGGTCAGTATCTCCTCCCAGCCTGGAGTCAGACCCAGGCTTTCACACCCACCTTGGGTTGATGGCATGGTTTTTTTCTGGGTTCCTGGCCTGTGTCTGCAGCTGCTCCTCATCAGCAGGAGTTCCTCGGTCCTTGTGTCATAGCTGTCCTGCAGTGCAGGCTTGAGAGACCTTGCTGAAGAGGGACACCCATGGGTGCTGATGAGGAAAGCACCACCAACCTCCCTGGGCACCTGGAGAGGGGTAGCAGGAGCATCCCTGGATGCTCCCCCCCAGAACCCCTCCTGTCGAGGGCCCAGTGCTGGCAGGTGGCATCTCTGTCCCCATAGCATGCCTGACACCACCGGGGCCCAGGATGGTTCCCAGTGGGGTAACACAAGAGGTCTGCCTTGTCCCCAAGTTGCTTCAGGCTCAACACTACCAACCTTGCGTGGCCCCTTCCCTCTCAGGAAGATGCTCAAGGTCAGAGCGTTTCTGTGGTGCGCTGCTGGTGATTACAAGATGGGGGACTGCTGGTGGGGGGCATCAGTGGATGGACTGTAGATACTTGTTGAATCTTTTTCTTCCTGGATGAGGGAGACTGGGGCTGGACCTTTCTCACGTCAGCTCCTGGAGCTGCACAGCAGAAGCTCTACAAGGTTATGGGACAACTCAACAGACAAAGCTTCTGGAGGGATGGGAAGGACGTGGCTGTGTCAAGCCCGATGGCTCTCATGTTTGGAGTTGTGACTGTCCCACTAGCTGGTACAGGCATGCCTAGTGGCCTTGGAGCTGAGCAGAGCATTTGTTTGTCAGCAGCATCCTCTGCAAGTCCCTTGGTCTCAAGCAGACCTTGGGAAGGAGGCAGCAGGGATCCACCCTTTAGGTCCTCACAGGTTTCTCGTGACATTCACAAACTGCAGCTCCTCTGAGGCCACCTCTGTTTCAGAGTGATCCCACCTCAGCCAACCACTGCCTTGCTCGGGGCAGGGGACACCCCCCCATCATGTCCTATCTGCACCATCAATCCTATATCCACTGTCTCCCTAAAAATCCCTGCACCATCTGTTTTCCAAACTCTCCCTGCACCCCAAGGTGCAGCTGCAGCCACCAGGCATCAAGAGTCGCTGTGCCATAGTTTGTCACCGTCTCCTTTAAGAGATGGGCTCAGCCTTTTGTCCTCTGGTAAAACTGCCTGATGTCCCCACCAAAGGCAGCTTTCAGGGATGGAGAAGCCGTCTCGAGCCCAGCATGACTCAAAGCACATGATCCAGCGTTGGCAGCGCATCCTTCCCCTGCAGCAGCAGCGTGCCGACAGCACGCTGGAGGGACATATGGCCACTGGCAAGGGGGAGCTGGGATTTCTTTCTCCTGCAAGGAAGCAGGTTGTCACTGGCGGACAGGCTGTGCTACGAACAGATCAGAGCAGCAGCAGAGAGCAGCTCCTTTCCTTCCTCATGCCAAGCCAGGAGGGCTGAGAAGTTTGGGAAAGAAAGGGGGGATCCAGCGTAGCTCTCCAGGCAGGGCGAGCAGCTCGGCTTGGCAGCCCAGCTCCGGCATGGCCGGCTGGATGAGGGATGCTGTGGTCCCAAGCCTGGCTCTGTGGGTGGCAGGCAGGAACCTGAGGCAGCTGAGCTGCTTTTTTTTATGGTTTACAAGTCAAACTGGTGATGGGTAACACCACAGCAGGTTCCAGGGGTGGGAGCTCAGAGGCATTGTGGGCTAGGCTGGCTGTCAGGGTCTCTCCTCTCTCCAATTCATAGAGACAGGGTGATTGATTTACTTGGAATGAAAATGGCTTTGTCTGCCATCAGATCATTTTTTTTCCTTTGCTCCCACCTCTTATCAAGTGTCTCCTGCTCTCTGCCCAGGTTCTGGGGGCCCGGCACCTTCCCAAAAATGGAAGAGGAATTGTTTGTCCTTTCGTGGAGGTGGAGCTGTCTGGGGCTGAGTATGACAATGCCAAGCAGAAAACAGAGATTGTGGGTGAGTGGGGTAGTGAAGAGAGAGAGTCACTTGGCTGCTCCTGACCATGGTGCGAGCCTGGCCCTGGGTGGGGGCTGCCTGGGATGCTGGCTACCAGCATCAGCCATGGGGGGGTGGGAGGGACACGGGGTGCAGTGGGGGCTGCCCATTGACAGCGGTGTTTTGTGACTAGCGGACAACGGCCTGAACCCTCTCTGGACCCCGAAGCCGTTACGCTTTCAGGTCAGCAACCCTGACTTCGCCTTCCTCCGCTTCGTGGTGTATGAGGAGGACATGTTCAGCGACGAGAACTTCCTGGCTCAGGCCACCTTCCTGGTGAAAGGCTTGAAGACAGGTAAAGCACTCGGAGAAGCAGGGAGGGGTGGCAGGGTGGTCCTCACCAGTTCGCTCTTCGCATCACTGGCCAGGGAGGCACCCAAGTCTCATAGGAGGCCACTGTCAGGCCCCAGGCCGGCTCAGTCCTTCCTGTCCCCATGGCAGGTCCCATTCCCAACCAGGTAAAGGAAGGAAGAAGCCATTTGGTAACATCTCCTGGGGCCAACTGCCGCGTGAGGAGAGCTAGGGGATTTGGAAAAGACCCCTTGATGTCTGTGCCAGGGGACTGACATGTCACTGCCTGTGCCAGGAGTGACGCTGGGGCTGTCTCTGCCGTAGGTTTCCGTGCTGTACCCCTGAAGAACAACTACAGCGAGAACCTGGAGCTGGCTTCCCTGCTCGTCAAGATAGACATTTTGCCTAGCAAGGTGAGGCTGGGTCACAGGGGGGTGGCTGTGCCATAGGGCTGAGGGGCAAAGGCCTGCTCTGCCCCATGCTGCCCGCTGTCCTGCTCCGCTCGCCTCCACAGTGGCACGGCTCTGCACCATCTGTAGAGCGACGCTCAGCGTTGTCTGCGGGACAGTTGAGTTTCCAGTGCTGCTCTGGAGCGATGCACAGCAGGCTGGTGGGATGGCAAGCGCTGGGCTTGCCTCCTGCAGCTATCTGGGGCATTTCAGGCAGGGTCCTGCCCGGGCTGTGTGAGACTTGCCTGGAAATCCCTTTAGCAAAGGTTGAAGGAAGCAGATTTGCTCTGTCCTATTCCCTTCTCTGGGCTCTAGGGAAGTTTTAGCTTGGGATTGTGGAGCCCAGCTGCTCCAGGGCCATCCCTGTTGGTATAAGTTGAGGGCAGAGCTGATTTCTTATTTCCACGTTTGAAAGGATGCTGGTGGGAGCCAGTGATGGTTTAGGTAAAGACAGAGCAGCTGCACCTTGCAAACCCCAAGACTCCATGAGCCCTGACCACCCTGTGTGGCAGCTCCCAGGACAGCTGGGCCCTGCACCAGGACCCTTTACTAGAAGACACGCACTTGGAAAGCCCAAGCCCTTTACCACTGTACTTTTTCTTCTGATGCAAGCAGGAAAATGGTGAAATAAACTTCTTCGGTGCTTCAACCCTACGGGACCGAGCTGGGGATGCTTCCAGTCAGCTGCTGGCGAGCAGAGGCAGAGAGGGGTCCTGCGACTCGCGGTACCAGCAGCCCTTTGAGGACTTCCGTGTGTCTCAGGAGCAGCTAGCTGACCACTTTGAGAGCCGGGAGCGAAGGTAGGCCAGTGCTTGTTGAGCTTTTCCCAGCATGAGACCACCCCTGGTTTTAGTTTCCTCAGTGGGGGCAGGGAAAGGCAGCCTCCCACTGACCTGGAGCAGAGCTGCAGCCTTGTTCCCTGCATGGAAACCCCGGAATTCAGCATTAAAGTTGTGCTGCTCCTTGGGGAATTCACTGCTTTGGGGTCGGTGGGAGTAGGGTGGGACAAGGACCTGCCACCCTGCAGCCAGTGGCACTTCCCCCAGGCCCTTCCTCCCCTGGGGTGGCTTTGACAGTGGAGCGTCGCCCGGTGAGCCTGAACTTGTCCCCTCTCTCTGCCCCGCTGCAGGGTACTGCGGAGGACCCGGGTCAACGGGGACAACCGGCTGTAGCCCATCTCGGCGGGTGAAAGCACCTCCAGTGCTTGTGAATCTCACGGCACGCTGTGAACTGGTTTCTATGGAAACGGCACTGCTATGGCCTACTTTCAGGCAGCTTTTCCAGTTTCTCTGCTGAAGGGTGTTCCAGCGGAGAACTAAAAAAACAAACACAAACAGGGAGGAGGGGAAAAACCCTCCTAACCAACCTCAAACACCCATCAACCTTCACCGCCGAGCCCTTAATGACACCCATCGCTGCGCCCAGCCTGCCAGCGGCCCAGGTGGGACATGAACTGTCTGTAAAGGTGAGGAACGAGACCCAAACACCGCCCAGCCAGCCCTCTGTATCGCTGCTCTGCCTGTATTCCCGGAGATCCCGCTCCCACGCAGCTGCCGGCTGTCCTCTGCTGTACCCTTTCCCAGCTCACTGGGGACTTAACGCGACCCGAGGCAGCAGGTACCTCCATCCTTGTGGCATCGCATCTACGTACATGTATAGCTTTAAACAGTAATAAAACTATCAGTATTACAGTGTGTGGGGGCTCGGGTGTCTGGCTGTTTGGGCCCCCTCCCCACCAGATGCAGCCAGTGCTGCATTGAGGAGGGAGGTCGCAGGCTGTGCTGCTCCCTCCTGCCTTGAGGGAGGTTGTGGCTACTCAGGGGTAAAAATAACCAGGAGCAGGCCCAGGTTTAAGGTTTGCTCAGAAGCGAGCTGCCTGGGGGACAAGTAGCAACTCCAGGCTGCAGGAGGGCTCCTGGGATAGGGGAGATTGGGCTCCAGCATGGTGCTGGGTCGCACAAGCACAGGGCCTTACCCCACAGGTAAGTCATTGTGCTCTAAAGCAAAGGTGGCTCTTCCATAAGAAGAGGGGTGGCTAGTACGGACAGGGAGGGGATTGGCCCCTCTCTATTCTGCACTCGTGAGGCCCCAGCTGGAGTCCTGTGTCCAGATCTGGGGCCCCCAATGCAACAAAGATAAAGAACTGTTGGAGAGGGTTCCAAGGAGGCCTCGAAGATGATCAGAAGGCTGGAGCACCTCTCCTACAAAGAGAGGCTGAGGGAGCTGGGCTCGTTCAGCCTGGAGAAGAGAAGGCTGTGGAGGGACCTCATTGCAGCCTTCCAGTCCCTGAAGGGAGCAGAGGAACAGGAGGGGAATCAGCTTTTTAAAAGGGTGGATAATGGCAGGATAATGGGGAATGGATAAAGCTAAAGGAGGGAAGGGTTAGATGAGATAGGAGGGGGAGGTTCTTTACAGAGAGAGCAGTGAGTGGCTCGAACGGGCTGCCCAGAGAGGGGGTGGATGCCCCGTCCCTGGGGGTGTTCACGGCCAGGTTGGATGAGGTCCTGGGCAACCTTGTGTAGCTCCAGGCCTGGAGGTTGGTGGCCCTGCCTGTGGCAGGGGCTTGGAACTCTGTGATCCTTGGGGGCCCTTCCAACCCAGACCAGTCTGTCATTCTATGATTCTATGTGAGCGAGTGCTCCTCATGCCCAACCGAGCAGGTGGGTTGCAGGGCCCAGCCCTTCCTGCCCCCAGTTCTCACCACTGTGCACCGGTAGCACCAGGAACCACCATGGGCTTCCCCAACACCGAGCGCAATCACCAGTCAACTCAGGTTCATCTTTTACGCTCTTTATTTAGGAACAACCAAAAATGTCTGGTTTCATTTCAACAAACTGTACAAGCAAGCTCTTCCCCTCGCCCACCCTCACATCCACATATACAAAAGGAAGGGAAACTTGCCGTTCACTTCTCAGAAGTGGCATTGTTGCTACAGGGAGTTCTTGCCCTCAGAATAAGAGCAGGTAAGGTCCATAGCAGGTACAAGCTACCCTAGCCCTAGTAATAGCCACAGCCCACAATCACAGGCAGCTTCACTTTGTTTTTGTTTTTTTTTTCTCTTTAAAACCTTTACCAAAAGTAAAAACTATTTCCTGTCTCACACGATTGCCAAGGTGACCATCTAAAATTGTGGTCTTAAAAAAAAACACAGTAATAACCCCACTGGAACCCCCCACACCTCCCCGGTACAAAGACGGTTTACACAGCAGAGCCCTTGCTCTGCTCCCTAGCTGCACGGCCAACCCTTATGAAAGGTCCCGTTGCAGCTACAATTACATTTTCCTTTGGATAAATCCAAGCAAAAATTCCAGGTCATTCAGCACCAGCATGATTTCTAAATAACAATAATTAAAAAAAAAAAAGGAAAAAAAAAAAAAAAAGAGAAAAGCCCCATTAGGCTGACTTTGTGGTCTGCTGAGAAACAAAGTGATCAACACGCTGTTCCCAAAGCCTCTCTTTTAGTGCAATGTTAGTATGTGCAAGGGGAATCACAGCCACGTACCCATAACACCACCACAAGCCAGATGGGGCAGAGAGAAAAGTGCAATTTTTAGCAAGAAGTTTTCTATGCCATGGATTCCTAGCCCAACCTTCTCTAGCACCAGTAAGCAAGAGTCCTAATTATCACCCTCCATCAATACAGGGGGGAAAAAGTGGCTTTAATTATGCCATCAGGATACAGCCAGCGTCAGCCAACGGAGCGCTCTTTACTGGAACAGGCAATAACAAAACTGAAAAATAAATCACTGCTCAGGTACACAGAGCTCCCTCGCTCTGCTTTAAAGGTTTGTGATGCCAATCTGGCAGTAAAACATACAGCAGAAACTAAACTGGCAAAAAAACCCAACACCCACTCTTAAAATAAAGGTATAGCTTGCAAGTGTCTCATCCCCCTCCAGCTGTGCTGCCTGATCTTACCCGGCTGGTTCTGTGATCAACTGAGAAATGACAGCAGAGGATGCTGCAGTGAGCTCGATCGTATCAAGCTACCAGTCGATTGGAAAAGAGCAAAGCCAAAATTATCTGGGCAAGAAGAAAGAGATGTTTACAAGCATTTTAAACACTAAGCAACTTGTCAGGGAGGCGCAGCATCGTGTTAACTTTCTAATTTGTGCCTAAGTGCTGAAAAAAAAAAAAAATCATCTTTTTCCCATCTGATTCCCAGTGACCCAGCTTCCAAACATCACCTTCGGGTCAGGTTGCATCTGTAACGTCTCTGAGAGAGGGGCTGCAGGGAAGAGAGAGTACCCCACTGCTACCTGTGACCAAAAATTGTTGCTTTTCCTTAAAAAAAAAAAAAAATTACATCTACACATACACACCCAAAACCTTAAATGGAAAACCAGCCTTTTGCATCCTCCTTTTCCTCCTGAACAGACAGGGAACACCTAGAAAATGAACCAAACAGGTACCTCCTTACAGCTCCAGGCTCTGTGCGAGCATCGCCCAGGCAGGTGAAGGTTCTGCACGGGCTGACTACAGGGTGTCTCATCACAGCTCCTGCTTTTCCTGGTGGCTTCTCACGGTGACAAGTGCAAGCCCCAGGCAGGAGGGGACATGCAGCCAAACACCATACCTGCAGCTGGAGCTCTGTAGGCATACACTGACCACCACATTCCATGCATCCAAGCTGAGCCCTCGTGCCCTCGTTCCTCCCGCCACCACTGCAGACCTGAGGTCCAGCAGTGCTCAAGTGGAAATAGGGGCCTGTCAGTCACGGTTTGTGTAGTGCTCTGCTTTTTAAAAAAATAATTAATTAAATAAAAAGAATGATTTCCAGGATGCTAATTAAGGAGCTGAGAAATAAGCTACCCAAATGAAACACAGAGCCGTGCCTCGAAACCTCACGGCAGGGCCTGCTCATAATGAATAAAGTAACTCTGTTCCCTGCATCAGGAGAACCAGCAGCCAGATACAGCACAGCTCAGGGTCTCAGGTTATTAAGCAATTGGATTGTGCCCTTAATCTAAACAGCCTCAGAGACACAAGTAACAAGATTCACGTGGATTAAAAACGATGGTTACTGCTGTGCCTGTCAAGCCCAAGCTCACATACAACGGATGGAGGCAAAGACTTTAATTTCCCTTCCTTACCCAGGCTGGCTATGCAGCCTCTATCTCACACAGCCCTCCTTTCAAGTCAAGTCAGTCAGCTTCGATTTGCTGATGATAAATATTCACACGCTGTGCAGAACTGTGGTGACGCTTCCTCTTAACACCAGAAGAGCTGCTGCTGGGACTGTCAAGCCAACTCTCAATTATTCCTTTTGGTTTCAGATACAACCATATTTTAACATCCTGCGCCAAGCCCTGAGTGTTTGGAGACAACACCTGCTCCTCCTCAGCTCCAAAAACAATGGGACAGGGAAACAGGACCTCAGAACTAAACCCTCAAAAATCTCCAGTTTATACTTTCACTGAGATTTCAAGCCAACTTAAAATAAAAAACCCAACACAGATAACAAGGAATGTGGGAGTTAGAAAGGGAACTCAATTTCTTATTCACTTTTCTTGTCTCTAAATCTTCCCCTCCCCACGCAATGGGGATTGCCAGCCCGGTCACTGCATCTGAGGGGAGTCTGCATGGAACCACTTTTGAAAATTCCTCTGACCCAAAAAGAAAGAAAACTCCTGCTGTGCTTGTATGAATGCGTGGAGACAAAGCTCAGAAACCTCAGCAGCTTCCAACCCTCAAGGCTGGTTTTTCTGTGTACACCGGGAAATTCTCCCTCAAGCTTACAAGACTTCAATTTTTTTTTTCTGGAAAACTGGCCAAATACCATCCAAGTGCAAAACAATTCAGCTAGTGCATGGAAAAATGGTTCAAAGGGACCGGTTCATAACGTAGTCCTTAAGCATTTCTGTAGATGGAGTGGGGATCACTCTTCCAATCAGCCATAGGCCTTTAAGTGTACACCAAAAAAAAATCCCACAGAAAATCACCTCGAATGGGCAAACTACACTTCCAACATAATTATATAGCAAGTAGTTAGTAGAAGTGTACATTTGTAATGTACCTCTTAATGCAATAAAGAATCAACGGCGTATCTGAACTGTATATATGTGTACTTAAATAAACCTGCACATACATAGACACTAGAGAGTAAATGACCTACCTGTATTTGTTCTCTGAAGGTAACACCGTACATACACCCACACTCTCGAGCCACACGACTCCCAGATCTGCCACCTCCAGCTCTAGGACCACCCAGATTCTCCCCTCACCTGTGACATTTTGGGGTGAGTGGGATTGGACCCGTGAGAGTTGAACCCCTGGGGCTCTGGCTGTCTTCGTAGCGCGGCTGCCCCTGCTCTGCGGGAGGAGAGCCGTGGGGATGCTGCTTGGCTGAGCCAGCATGAGGCTGAGGTGGGATGACAGCTGGTTGTGCCTCCAACCATGGCATGAGCAGCAATAGTGCTTCAAAAGAGAAAGAAATTTAGGGAGCCTGGTGTCAGCAGCTGCTCCAGCTCTCTTTAGGGTGCAGGTCATCTCCTTCTGAAGCAGCTGCTCAGGCTGGGCTGTGGGATTACACCATGAGCTCACCAGAGCTACGTGAGCTCAGGAGTAAGGCATCAACCACGTAGGCACGTCCTGCTGGGTGAGAAGAAGTCTCCTCTCTTTTTGCAGAGCACTGAGCACATAAAATCCTTCCTCACAGCTGAGCAAGGCGGCCTCATAAAGAAGGGATGAAGAACGAACTGGAAAAGCAAGGGCAGTTAAAGATAGAAATCAGACACCAGCTTTGGAAGACGTTCTGAAAGACCTTTTTGATTTTAAATGAGATTTTTTTCTAGATCTCTGCATCCAACCCTTTGGGGCTTGCTACCCACCCTTCTAATAAATATCATTTCCCACCAACAATAGTGTCTCCCACATTAAAAAGGTCTCACTAAATAAAAACCTTCTACTGAAAAAGCTTGGCCGAGTTAGCTTGGCAAAAATAAGGAGCTATGACTACTCTCCATAAATACAACACCCAAAACGACTTAAGTTAAAGGACAATGTTGGCTCCAAAACAAACCAGGAATGAACCAGCCATGAATTAATTCAAACTAGAAATTTAAATAAAGTTTCTAACAATTCAAAAGCAGGGAAGTTCTGGAAAAGCCTTCCAGGAGTGAAAGCGAAGGTAAGACATGGAACCAATTTTGAACTGAGATCTGATTAGTTGGTGACAGATTGGTCTGACACAGCATTTGGCTCAAGAGTTTCCCTTCTAGACCTCACTTTCTATTAGAAAATTATAGTTATAAAATAATAATAATCAAGTAGTTGCATCAGTCAGCAACCACCCAAGACAACATGGGCACGTAGAAAGCGTACAGGTACCAGTGAGCAGGAAGGTTAGCTGGGAAATTTGTTTTGCTGTTTTGCCAGAATTATTGGGGCTGAACTGGGGAAAAAGAAGAAGAACAAGGAACAAAAGACGACAGACTGCAGCAAACACTTGAAGTTCTGAGTGCTGCTGCAGGAGGATCTGTCATGTAGGGCTGCAAGAGGGAAACTTCCTGATTGCAGAAGAGCTGCTGCCTCGTGGCTCCCTTGGAGACAGCAATGACTTGAACCACTCACAGCAATGCTGCATATTCTCTGTGTTTGTTCTCTGAAGAACAGCTTGTTCTTGCCGAACAATGAAAAGGATTCCAGGTCAGGATGGAAAAATTATGATGTGCTAGTTCTGAGTGATTAAAGGGAGACTCGGAGATTTAACAGCCTGCTACAGCGAGTCTCCAGGAGCGCAAGGGGAAAATATTCTAGCCAGCAAGGGACAAATGACACCATCTCCTGTGTTGTCTGGGTCTGGGACCTGCTACTTTTTGGAGAGTATGCAATGCTAACTCTAACCTCACCTGTGGGGATGAAAATCTCACTCAACTCCCACTGGACTCTAAGGCAAGACTGGCAGTTTCCTTCTCAGATACCTTTCCTAACACACGCATACACGCTTGTGTGCCCACAAAGCCCTTCACTGCCGGGGCTTGAGGCCCAGAACGGGCAGAGAGGATATATGCAGCCATGCCAACCTTTAGAGAACAAACACCTTAATGGACAGATGAAGGAAAAAAAAACCCCAAAGTACTGTGCCATGATAGTCCATATCAAAGCAATGACCTTGTTTACAAAATGTCTGAGATTTGTTATGCTTGTATAGGCAGCTGTAGGCATCGGTATATGAATATGAAATCTGAAAGTCTGTCCACTGGAAAGCCAACAAGAGCATCCTATTTCCTGGGTGCAACCTGAGCCTCCACATCTCTGCCAGCTCTCAGCCATCTCCTGGGCTGGGACACCAAGAGCTCTGCACTAAGTGCCCAGTTTTTGCACGTGTGCTCTCTCATGTGCTGGGCTCAAGGTCTCAGTTCTGGCAGTGCTTTATCACCACGTCCTGCTCCTGAGGTTTGGATCTGGCCGGCCCCACGGGTTTCTTAAAGACCAAAAATTTCTTCTCAAGGGTAAGAGCAGATCCTCCGGGGCTGGTGGTTTGAGTTCAGTCTGTTTCTGAAAAAGAACAGAGGTGTCAGAGATGCTCTGGCTCACTGCAAGGGGCTGCAAGCCAGATGGGGTGCTGGGTGGGAAGGAAGGGGCACAGGAGTGCCTCGGGATGGGTGAAATGAGCAGCCTTGATGGAGTCAGCTGCAGAGGAAGGCTAACCCCATATCCTCGTGGGAATGGAGCTGGGCTTTGGCCAGTGACACAGCCGCAGAGGGACACGGCCTGTGAAGGTCCAAAGCCATGCACCCTCACTGAGCATCTCCTGCCTCTGAGCCATGAAGAGTGACAGGACTGCCTCACCTGGATGGCATAAAGCCATGCTCAGAGGGTGCTAACAGGGGCACAGCCATGTCCCTGCTGCAGGCCTGAAATGCAGCCCACCACCCTTCCCCAAACTGCTCCCCTCTGAAACACCCCCCAGCCCGCTCCTGCAGCCACAGCTGCTCCCCAACAAAGCACTCTAGCAATGCACATCCAGGCCTCTGTGGCTAGAACGGCAGGGGTCCATCTCCTCCAAGTTTGACAGGGGAGGGGAGCAATGAACTCTGGTGGGGTTTATTTATTTTAAGTCCTGCAGCTGTAGCAGAGGTGTGTGGGAGGCTCCAAAGCAAAGTGGGGATGGAGAAAATCCCAGCTGCCTGGCACGCTGGCAAGGGGCTGCCTGCACAGAGCAGATGAGGTTTGGAGCAGAGGGGCTGCCTGCACGGAGCCCGTGGCGGGCCAGGACGAGCACTCGGCCATTCCCATCTGCTGGGAATCCTGCCGGGGAGGAAACAGCCCCCAGCTGCACTTCTAAAGAGTCCATGGAGGGCTTGGAAAGCACCTCTCTGCTCCTCCACACACACATGCACACACACACATGTATTTCAAAAGCAAAACCTGGAGGAGGGGTAGGGCCAGCAGCTGTAAACACCAACCCTCCACATCCTCTCCCCCTTGCAGCCTCCATCTTCAACACCGGATCCGAGCCCTGTGCCAACAACGGATGCTTACATCTGGAGAGCAGCAATGGAAGGGGCTCTTGCCTGTGCAGGCAGACACAGGTTACTTCTGGTGCCTGAGGCCAGGGGGAGGCATGGAAGTAGCTGGTCGCATGGAACACAGCAGCCAGGTCCCTTCCTTCCCAACTACCCTTCCACTTCATAAATAAACCCAAGGGCAACCTTCCCCTGGGCAGGTAGGTAAAGGGACCAGACACTTCTGCTGGCTTTACTTAGGCTTAAAATCAAGCCAGGATTTGGCTTCAGAGTGGGCCAGCACCCAGTGACCAAGGCAGGAAGGGGCCAGCTACACTCGCAGCATCTCGCCACACCCTCCTCATCCTCCTTCCCAGGGTTTTCCTTGCTGCTTCCTCACTTAAATCCCAAACAGCAGGATGGGACACTGAACCCTTCCCCCTAAAGCCTCAGTTTCGCAAATGTGCATTGTGCCCCGTGCTCACCCAAACCCTCCCACAGAGCCAGCCCTGCCCTAGGCAGGGAGGGGTCTTACCTAGCCGTGTGGCTGGTGGTGGGCCAGGGGCATCAGGGGTCCCAGCACTGCCTTCCTGGCTGCCCGGCTCCCAAGACTCATTGCTCTCCGTCACCTCTGAGCTGGCCTCGCATGGCCCTTTCCGGCTTCCCGCCATCTCAGCAGTGCAGGCCTCCTCAGGGACAGCACCCCTGCTCTCCTCCTCCACCTTCATTGCGAACCACACCTTGAGCTGCTGGGCGCTGAGGTGGGAGCGCTCGCAGAGGCTGGGCAGGTCCTCCTCCCGCAGCCCCTTATGCTTCTCATAGTAGTCCTCCAGCAGCTCCCGGCTGGAGGGGCTCACCTCCACCAGCCCCGGGGGAAAACCCCCCGCCTGTAGTTCTCATACCACTTCAGCTGCCCGTTCTTGTAGCCATAGCGGCTGTCCCCAAACCAGCGGATGACCTCAGCCCGTGGCAAGCCCGTCTGCGAAACGATAGCGTCGTACTCCTGGTTGGTGGGCCGCTGGGTCTGCACAAACATTTGCTTCAGCAGATGCCGCTGCTGGGCTGTTTTTTTGAAGTTCAGTTTGGTTTTTGGAGGGGTGGGTGGTCGGCTGGAGCTGCTGTCCCCTTTCTCATTTGCACCGGTGGCCCCTAACTCAGTTTTGCCATTGGACTCGGTCACTCGGAGGTTTTTCAGGTTGATTTTGATGGGACTCACCTTCCGCTCCACTGAGCTGTTGCCCGAGGCATCGACTGAGCCATTTTCGCTCGCGGCCCTCAGCTCATCTGAGGAGTCTTCCCCTTCCCCTCCACCATTTTCCACCTCCTCCTCCTCCTGACGAGCAGCCGCCTCCTCCACTTTCTTATTTTCCTCTGCCACCTTCTTCTTCCTCCTCTCCGAGAACCAACTATCAATCTCCCTCCGTGTCATCTTTGTTTCCCCCCTCAGGCGGTTCACCTCCTCCTCCGCAGGAAGGGGATTTTGGGCAAAACTGCTCTCCAGAGCCTTCAGCTGCTCTGGTGCCCGCTCTTTGTACTTGGTTGGCGTGAAGTCGGGTGCCTGGTGCCATGACTGCCGCCGCGGTGGGGGGTGAGGGGTCGGTGTGGCCGCTGCTGCCGCAGGGCTCAGCTCAGGTCCTCTGGATGAGGCATCAAAGGTTATTTCGGGCAGGGAATCGAGAGCGCTGTCTCCAGGGAAGGCAGCCCGGCTGCCTCTCACATTCCTGTAGTGGTACCTCCTATCGCTGAACCACTTTCGAATCTCCTTGGTAGAAAGGCCCGTGATTTTTGTCAGCCGCTCAACTTCAGCCTGGCCAGGGAACTGGTTCCTGCAGAAGCTGCCTTTCAAGGCCGAGAGCTGCTCGTGGGACTTCTTGTTTTTGTACACATTGGGATCCAGGAAGGTCTGTGAGGATATCGCTGGGCAGGCAGTGAGCAGCGACTGGCCACTGTTGACCACCTTCACCCCTGACGCGTTGCTGGAGCTCACTGTGCCGTGCTGTGGTGCTGGCTGTGGCTTGGCCACAGTTGTCACTGCCAAGGTGAAGGAGGAACTGCTTCCCTTCAATCCGTTTGCCATGATGGGCTGTGTGACTAGCAGCCCCCCGGTCCCCTCTGGCTGCCCTACCACGTGACCTGGTAAAGTTGCCTGAATAAGATGGGGTACAGTCCCAGGATTTGCAACCAGCGGCGTGTTCAAAACTGTAATGGTGGGTTGCGGCACAGACTGAATAACAGTGTTGAACATCTTCTTCCTGGCATCTTCAATCTCCTCCGGTGACCAGCTGATGCCCTGCTTCAACCTCTGGGCAGTGAACCAGATCTTCAGCTGCTCTTCTGGGTACTTTGTCACTACAGTCAAGTAGCAGAGCTCAGCTTTTGTGGGGTAGGGGAACTTGTGGAAAGAGTTTTTGAGGAAGCTGTTGGAGTCCATGGCAGCATTGTACGTTGGAATGCTGCTCAGGGGGATCATCACTTTGGGAAGGGACTTGGATGTAGGTAGCTGCTGATGCAAGGGAGGTTGCTGCTGCAGTGACACGAGTTGTGCAACACCCGCCTGCAGAACCGGCACGTTTCCTATGATGGAGCCGTTCATTATATGAGATGATTTTGTTGAACTTGCAGTGGGCTGGCTGACCGGCACAGACCCATTGGGGAATGAATGCTCTCCATCTTTCACCTCTGACTCACTGCCCAACTGACTTGACGCATTCTCCTTCAGCGTATGGATTTTTTTGGCCTCAGGTTTACCTTTCATTATCTTCATAATGGGGGTTTTGGTAATGATAATTTCAGACTGGCCGTCTAACCCTTCTTCAGAGACCTCTCCCGGAGGGTCGTGGCTGCTGGCAGCCTCACAGAGACTTTGCTCCACGGTTGTACGATTGTCCTGTTTAGTCACCCTCCAGATGAAGCTTGTTTCACCAGCATGTGACTCTGCATTGTGGTGCGACAGCCCCTCACGGCTATTTGCCAGAAAGTTGCAGGCAACACATGCAAATGCAGGGTCTTTGCTAAAGTCTAAGTGCTCAGAGTCCAAGTGCCCAAAGAACTGATGAACGTCTTGAGATCCAAAGTCACAGGACTTGCAGATATAAGCGTCACCATCAGCAATACCCCGGTGCCCGTTAGACAAAGCTCCGTTATTACTGTTACTGGCACCAGCATCACTAGCTGCTGGCCCTTCCACAGGAGCCTCCTGTTGTGTTCCTCCACGATCATCTCCAGCATCCAGCTCAGTCTCCTGAAGCACCAGTGTTTTTACTGGTATCATGCAAGGAGTTGTGGATTTTCTTTTGCTAGCCATGGCTACAATTGATCCAGATGATTATTTTTCTTTCATTTAAATTAAATTCAAATTTAAAAAGCGCTATTGCAAGTGCTCCGTGGTCTAGATTCCAGCAAATTCATGACGAACCAAGGAGTTGTTGCCAAACGCTGACAAATGTTCATATTTGCCACTGAACCTGAGGACAAGGAGAGAGAGGAGGGGTTAGTTAACTTGGCATTAGTCAAAGCACAACTGTCCTGGTATTTAACTGTATAAATCACTTTCAGCCTCTTTTGCTGGAAAAAGAAACCAACAAACTTGACCTTGGATCTGCTGGATTTTCACACCTACAAGCTGTGAATTACCTGTTTAAAAACAAACACACAAACACTCTTACTGCCTGCATTAAATTCTCATTTGAGGAGGTGAACCACTGAAATTTCCCCTCTCCCAGCCCTGCCAAGCCCCACCACCGGTGTTTCAGCGAGGAGAGCAGTGCCTAAGCTTCCCACATGCCCGGGCACCCAGCTCAGCAGCACGCAGGAAGGGTCACCCTTGGAAAGGCCACCCATTTTCCATCAGAAAAAAGCCATGAAATATCACCACATTCCCCCCAGGACATTTAGATTTCTTCAAAATTGACATTTTCTGACCATCCCACTGGGAAGTTTTTATCTCCACCGTTCCCGTGCCAAGGGCCTCTCCCTGCAGAGATGTTGGAAGCAAGGGGCCTGCAGCCAGGGCCACGTATTTTAGCGCTCCTTGCTCAGCAAGCCCACAAAGCACTGATGAGATGTCCCTCTCCACCTCGTGCAGTTTGTTCCTGACACAACAGCAGCTGTTCAGTCTTCCAGCCAGACTGCAAGAGAAGGTAAGGCCCCAAAACTCGAGGGCAGCATCACAGACGTGTTCCCGGCCTACAGCCTTCCCCTCCCACCACCTCCGCAGCTTTTGGCACTCGCACAGCTCAGTGCACTGGGGGTATGTGCTAAGAAAGTGCAATTTCTGTGGCCTTGGGGTGAACAGAGACCTGTTGCATTAATAATACTACTAATAATGATGATGTCTTTTCTTTTTCTTACACTAAAGCGGTTCCCAACCTGCTCCAGCCTGTGAAAGGCCAGGGCTGGCCGGGGCATTTGCCATCACCTTATTCCTGGCCTGATGTAGCTTTGCCATCCCCACAGCAGACGCTCCATGCCGGAGATCACGATCTGAGGGCAGTAAAGCCATCCACTGTAGCTGGCACCGGGAGTCACTGGTCAGATGACAGGGAAGGCAACATATCTGAAGCAGCAACATCTCTGCCTTAACCCCTCTATCAACCTTTTTTTTTATCCCAGCAACCCTTTTTTTCCCCCCTTCCCTTTAAACACAGGGATAAAATGGCGGTTTTCCAGATCGCAAGGTCACTTGGAAGCATATGGACACACTGATTCATATTACAAAGACTCCGTGCCAGATTTTCCTGGGATTTACGGTAACAGCTTTATAAAAACACTCATAAAAACTTGAACTTAAGAAAAAAAAACACAACCCAACCCCAAACGACCAACTTACCATCCTATCAGATGACTCACAGAGGTAACTCCTATCAGTTACAGCAGTTGTGCACCAGTAGCTTTCTCATATCAAATATTCTGAGCTGATCTCATGCACTGAGAAATGCAGATCGGGCAAGCGACTTCATGGTGCTTATGCAATACCTCCTCTGCTCATTTTTTAGTTGGTAGTTTTTAGAACAGAGGCATGAAAAGTCTCAATGGGAAAAAAAAACCCAACCAAACACAAACCAAACCAAACAAAAAACCCAGAAAATAAAACACGGGAAGTATAATTTGACCTTCTTAACGTCATTAGAAATTTTTTAACAAAATTGTTCGGAGAGCTGACATCATTTTTTCCAAGCAGGAGAGCCTCGATGGCTGAGCGGCCTCAGCAACTCTCAGGCACCCTTTAAAAGACTGATGGGAAAACGTAACTTCCCGTTAATGTGGGCTGATCTGAGATTACAAAACAGTCCTGTAAATAGTGTTAGTCATCGCTGAACTTGGCAACAGAGAAGACTGTTTGATATGCTAAAGCATCACAAAAAGCTAGAAATTAGAATATTTTTTTTGGTAAAAAAAAGCCTATAAATAAAAAAGGTATTAAAGCTGTGGTCTGGATTTAGGCCGTGTGATTTGGGTGCTCTCAATACCTGCTTTATGCCCTGCTCATCCCACCTTTGCCTGGTTGGCCTTTCCCTCTGCAGAGGGCCGGAAAGTTATTCATTAGCATGAGCAAGTGGAATACTTGGATGCCTATGAATGGGCTCTGCTATTCAAAGGGGAACAGCATCCATTTGACACCAATCCCAAGACTGGGCATTTTGGATGCTAAGTTAAACATTGCAGAGTCTAGCAGGGTGCGCTGACCTTTCCAAGTTGAGTCCATTAGGAAACTAAAAAGCCCCTAAGACCAGCCCGAAGGCTACAAAAATACAGCTTTAGAGGCTGAAAGGAGTTCTGTGGCAGGGAAGCAATGGCAAAAGGGAATTATTTTTTCATTTTATTCTGCAGCTCTAGGTCAGCCCAGGGAGAAACTGCTGAGTCCTCTGCAAGTTGGGTTTGTTTTTCTGTGTTTCCAGCAAAAGCCTGATTGAGATCCAGTTCCAGAAGCTCCATTACTGAGACAGCTTGAGTCCCAGACAGATCTTACCTCACGTTTATGGAGCCGCCAGATATCAAAAAGATGATTTTTATCTGTCAACAGAGTAAATTTGATACAGGGCAACGGAGATATACAAAGACCCCCATTGTGCTGCATTAACAGAGTGCCTCTCCAAGGACGCCGTCACGATTATTTTGGGTAAAAGTGAACGGCCTGACCCACCTACAGAGAACCTAAAAGCTCTGCATTTCATTTACCAGCACATTTGCATCAAGCTCCATGCTCTCTCCAACAACTTTCGTTAAAAATGCAATCAAAGCGGCCCCAGCTCTCCTGCTGGGGCTCCGATATTAATGCCACCTGAGAGCACAGATTGCAAATTTAGCTGGAAATGAATCACAGTGCCAATTTACTGAGGGGGGAAGAGGGGGGGAAGGCAAAAAAAATTAATCAAGTGTACTGTTTGTCCGTTTCATTTCCATGGAACAGTTGCATAACCACATGTTCAGAGCATGTTTTATTCACTGCTCACCTTCTGGAATTCACTAATACTTTAATACACCACTAATATGGAACAGAATGGATAATTCACCCATTTCCCTGTCATTAAAATAAGCAAGGCTGTATTAATGGATGGGGTAAATTAATTGCAGAAAAAAGAATATTAATTAAAACCCAGCCTTAGGACAGAGCTCAGTGTACCACCTCTGCGAAGGTCTCAGCCCAATTCGTACAGCTGTGTATGAAGAATCTGATTTCCTATGTAATATTTTATCTTGAATAAGAGACATCAGCTGAGTAAAGCAGCTACCTGGCAGCCAGGAAGACAAAGGGATCATACTTAAATTGATGGTTCCTATTTAATTTATATTTGTTAATTTAGTAGTGAGGAAGCAGAGCAAGCAGTTCAAATGACCTGTCCACTTGAACCTGCCACTGCTGTAGGAAAATTGAGGGAAAACTGACTTAAAGCAGTGTCAAAGCTATTCAGTTCCAGTGAGAAAGATCTGCTCCACTGGTAGATGCTGGTTTATGCTGTTGTCACCACATAGTGACTACGGGGACAGCCAGGTTGGTGGCCACCCATCCTTTTCTCAAGGGTCACAGACCAGAAGAGGCTAGCCCCATACCCTGAGACAGCAGCGAGGCCAGGAGGTGTAGTGAGTGAGCTTGCTCCTGCACTACACCACCTCTCCTCCGTGTGGGATGTCCCACCAAGGCCACACACCAGTATCCCACCTCCAGCTCCTAAACAAGTAGAAGGAGCACTGTGAGATGTGCTACCCCTAGCAAGCCAGGAGGAAGATGGAAGCTGTGAAACCTGGGGTTCCCAATCTACAAGAACAGCGCAGCATTTCTGCTAGAGACAGCCAAAAACCTACAACGGTGCTTTGAGCATTCCCCTCCTGCAAAGCCTCCCATACCAACCTCCCTCCTCCCCAGCACAGGAACCTCCCCGTCCCCATCGGCGGGTCCAGGTACACACAGCTAACCCTCTGCAGAGCAGCTGTGCCTCCGCTGAGGAAAACCAATGTTGAGACCGGTCAAAGTGAGCTTAGCAATTTCAGAAAATTTACTTCTGCAGAGATTAACAAAGGGAGGTTTCGAAATCTGCACTGCTGAGTATGAACTTTCAGCTTTTTCCAGCTTGGCTGGATATAACTGGTTTGGTTTTAAATGTTTCAGTGAATTAATGAGTTAGGTTGTTAATGCAAAACATTCACTCTGCGCAGTGCCAAGGTCCCCAGTTAGAAGATTAATTTTTGTGACCTTTTGCAAACCTCGCCTAGAAACAACAACCAGAAAAATCCACCAGGCAGCATCACTGGCATTGCTGGGCACAGCCACGTCGGTCCCACTGCCCAGGCATGGGGACCACAGGACGTCCATCCTTCTCTGCCCCCAGTTCAACCAACTCCTGGGTGCCCAACACTCACGTGCTGGGGACAAGACTCCATGGGGACACACGTAGGATGGGCACCTGCTCTGCTGTGGGCTCTGGTGTTTGCTGCAGCTCTGCTGAAGGGTGAATGTTCAGTTAAAAAAAAAAAAAAAAAAAAGAATTAAAGAATTCAACAGCAAAACAGAAGTAAAACAACAGTTTTCTCAACGCTTTTGGTGCCTGCTAGGCAGGCAGACACACTCCCCAGGTCAGAGACAAAACTGATGTTTCTGTCTCATATGAAGCCAAGCACAATATTGGTGCTTTAAATACCAGCGGTTTGTTTTTACACTGAAGCTCTGCAGGCCCCAGCTGACAGCATGATATTGGGGGGGGGAGGAAAAAAAGGGGGGGAAATCAAAGGAGGAGAAAAAAGGTTTTTATCTGTCCCTTCATGCTCTACCTCCAGCCAGGCCCAGAAGATGCACGTCTGTCTTTGAGAAGTCCACAGATGACTTCCCAACTCCCCACCAGTAATTAGTAAGTAAAAGACAGTAAATAAAAGATCCCTGTGGCTGGCACCAACAAGTGCTCTCTGCAGCACCCAGATCCAAGAGCTGATCCACCTTCCCTTTCCCACCACCAAGCATTCGAGGGTCAAATCCCACCATGTTTTGCAGCAGGTGTTCCTCCACCCCACACAGCAGACCCCCAGTATGGTCTGGTCAGCACTGGGTGCCAGCTCAGTAGCCTGGGACAGGACATGTTCACCTGGGAGCTGGGGAGGGGAGGAAGAACAGGTCTACACAGCAGCGAGCACAGCAATACATGGGGCACAGCCCCACGGCCACCTCTCTTGCCAGCCCTGGCAGTCCCAGGACTCTTCCTCTTTGACTGGGCAATGACATTTGTTCTGTAACTGGAGTCCATCCACAAGAAATCATGTAAGAATTTCAAAAGACAAAGCACTACGAAGCATGGGCAGAGGGCATACCGCAGCACCACACAGACCCTGCCAGAAAAGGGCACCTACTGCTACTCCAGGAGCACACTATGGGGATGGACATTTCGGCAACGACCTCTCCAGGCTACAACCCAGTGGTTCACTATAGACAGACCAAATGGACAGCCCACCTCCCCAGAGCAAATCCCAACTTCCCAGGCATGGATGGGACCTCCCTTAGGTATGCCAGCACGACTGTGTAACCAAGAAGAGGCAAGATTTGGCAGGGCCAAGCTCCTCTGTTCCAGGTCTGCGGCTACACATCCTGGCTAGTTGGGGTCCAGCACTGTCCCTGGGACCCTCTGCGAAGCCTGCAGCTGGTGGGAAAGTCATGGGACAGGGCAGTCTCCAGGAGCCTAAAACCACCAGCAGCCAAGCATCAGCCCAGCTCCCAGCCTGGAGTGTGCGTCCCTCTCTTGCCTATAGGTAATACCTGTGGAAGGCAAATCAGGCTGTCACTTCTCTGCCACCCAGAGCCTGGCCTGTGACCCAGTCCAAGGGGTGACACACTTAACTCTTGGGATTTAACCCTGTACAAGCCTGAGTTCTCACAAGCAGTTAATGAGATTTTTCCCCTCCAAAGCAGATCGCACTAACACTACAGGCACTCAAACCCCAGGTGCCTTCAACAAGAACAAGGAAAGCAACCAGCAAGAACATAAATGTAACCCAAGAGAAGCCATGCGGGCAGGAAAAGCCTCTTCATGTCTTATTATTTTGCACTGCACGAATGTACAAACGCACGCACAAATTTCGGCAGTTCCGAGCATCAAGCAGCATCACATAGTCAACATTTGTACTAAGGAACAATTTCTCTTTATGTGGACTGGTCAGGGGGCTTTGGAGCTTAAGCCTGGCTTTGAAAACGCGTGTACAGTCTAAAGGCAGTGGAAGCCGGTTGACCGAACAATCGTATTCATTCTCCGCTACTTGGCAGGCCTAGAGCAGAAAAGCGTCTTTTCCATTTAGGCTCGTTAAACGGAGCTATTCATTAAAATTTTGCCCTTCCACAAACTGCCATACTTCTCTGTTTGAAACCTGCCTTTAAGAGAAGTCCCCACAACACCCCTCGGTCACCCTGCTTCATGTCGTCGCCCCCTTTCTGAGCTGTGTTTTGGGGTCGCTCCCTTGCTTCCAAAACAGCAGCAACTGGCCTTTGCTGTCGTTACCTGGGCAGAGGCTGGCTGGCTGCCTCAACACTCAGGGACCGATGGGAATTGTCTCCACTTTCTATTCAGATGAGCACAAAACGGAGCGAGATGGAAGGCTAGAAAGGGGCGGCTGAAACAGAACGCGATTAGAGTATAAAAATAGGTCACTGGGATAATATAACCTTTAGACTATTGGCAGTGTGCCCCCTTAGAGACCAGCCTGCGTGCTGTATTTCAGGAGAATGTCAGGAATAAAAAAAACACCCCGCAACACACATCAAAACAAAGCCACCGATCATCCCTCAGAGCTTTGCGTGCTTCTGTTTGAACATCACTTACATTAATTCACTCACTCCTTTTCCTCTGCCCTCATCCATTTGATCAAGCACAAAATAAATGTTATGCAATCATAACATTAATGTCTTCCAAAAAAAATAATAATCTCTTCTGGCACAGAGGCTTCATTACAGATTTGCTCCAAGTTACACTACCTTAGCCGGGTTCACGGTCCCAGCATCCCAGGGACCCACCTCCATAGCTTCAATCCTCACATTTTGTCCATGTTGCAAAACATTCCTGGCATTCCCCCAAAGGAAAAGGTCCAGCAGACTGATAATCATCCGAGCCAGCTCTGAGGTTAACGCTACCAGCAGAGGACACCAGATAGCATTAACGGAGCATCAAGAAGACACTCAGCTCCTCTGTATCTAGGTGTCCCATCACCTCGCACTCAGCTGGTGAATACCAGTGTGCTGGATTGTGAGGTATGAGAACATCAGCCACGGTTATATATCACAGGACCTCTGATCGTAGCCCCTTGTGCTGTCTCTAGGAGGTTTCCTTTTTTGTTTGCATTATCAGAGGGATCTGATAGCGACTGCTGCTTGATCGCCGACTCTGCAAATGGCTGCACATGGGCCTGTGATACTCTGCCACGCCATGTTGTTCGGACTTGCAACACGCCTTCTGATGCTACACTTATGACTTAGAATCATAGAATGTGCAAAGTTGGAAGGGTCCTTTAAAGGCCATCTAGTCCAACCCCCTGCAGTGAGCAGGGACATCTTCATTAGATCAGGTCGCTCAGAACCCCATCAAGCCTGACCTTGAATGTCTCCAGGGATGGGGCCTCCACCACCTCTCTGGGCAACCCATGCCAGTGATCCACCACCCTCACATTGAAGAGCTTTTTCCTAATATCCAACCTAAATCTCCCCTTTTCTAGCTTAAAACCATCACCCCTTGTCTTATTGCTACATGCCCTTGTGAACAGTTCTTCCCCAGCTTTCCTACAGGCACCTTTCAGGTACTGGAAGGCCGCTATAAAATCCCGCCGGGGCCTTCTCTTCTCCAGGCTGAACAAGCCCAATTCTCTCAGCTTGTCCTCATAGGAGAGGTGCTCCAGGCCTTTGATCATTTTTGTGGCCTCCTCTGGACACGCTCCAACAGGCCCATGTCCTTCATGACTTAACATCAAGCATCACCATTTAGGTAGGGCAAGACCAGCTTTGGCAGAGGCAGCCCTTTGCCATGCATGTGGGAAGGGGTAGGTTACACCTAAAACACACTTCTTTGTGCTTTTATTAACTGCAACTGCTGAAGTGGCTCCAAGCAAAAACACCTCACAAACCCCAGTAAGTATCAGGGAGCTCAGAGTCAAGACTCCCAGTTCCCAAAGCAAAATGAGAACCAGAATTAGTGCATGTTAAATCTCTGACAAGTCTTTCACCTCAGCAGGAAACGCTAGGCCAGGTGGCTGAGGAGTTCACACCGATGGCAACAGAGCACATGATGTGTAGAAGCCCACCATGCTCTCGGCACAGCCCTCCCTGTCCCAAGGTGACTCATTTTTGGGGAAGCCTTTGAGCCCATGTTTCTGAAGCATTTCTACTCACAACCCTGCTTCCACCTTTGCACATCCACCTCTATTTGGGAGCCATCACCCCAAATTGGGCAAGCACGGTTCTAGATGCTAGCACAACATATACTGTTAAAAGGAAACCAGTGTCAGCTCTTACATGAGCAATGAAACGATCCCGCTGCAGAACCACCAATCCAAAAACCTAATTGAGGGTCACAGGGTTTTCTCACCAAGCATTCAAGTCCCTTGGGCAGGAAAGAAACATCGAAGCCAGGTTGATCCCCAGTTATCGAGCAGTCACGTTAGGGACAGACCCACAGCAATTCCAGGGAAATAGAGTGTCCTGAGCTTTAAAACAAGATGTGGGTGGGAAGGGCTAAACTGAGCTATTAAACAGTACCAGAGAGCAAGCATGGGGCGCTGGAGCCCATCTGCAGCACAGACTGAAGACTATTACAGTGCTGCAACCCCTTCCCAGCTGAGCATTTTTTGGATTACTTCATCCCCCGTGCCCTTTTGCAATATGCTAGCTCCAAACGCTGCGTTACGTTCTGGCTCGGCATCAGCTCCCATTCCCCCACTTCCAGTTGCTAGAACCAAAAAGACAACTGCAAAATACTTGGGCTGAAAGCAAGGAAATGGGGGTTTGGCAGGGTGGGATCGTGGATTGGGGTGGGTTTTCTTCTCTCCCCCATGGATCCCACTGCAGAGTGGTCCTTTCAGCCCTCGCACGCAAGCGATGGCTTTCACAGCTTACCGAGTTTGCCGGTTTATGGCAATGTTTTTCTGCTCACTGAACTGGCTCATTCTTTGAGCAGAACAAACTGTTCCACGTTGAGGCAGGAGTTGGCTGTGTTTTAACAAAGGATTTTTCCCTTCTGACAGTGTTTTGCAAAAGACCCAAAAAAAGGAGTTTGGAGCCAAGTTACAAAAGGTCAGGAGAGGCGAGTCAAGCACTGGGTGTAGTTCCTGTATGTCACGGCCAGTCAAGGAAATGGGTGGGGAGAAGAGGAATGGCATGTGGAGCTGCAATAACATATATAGAGCGATACTAATGAGGAACGGGCTTTCGAGTGGCGATGGCACTGTAATTTTTGCTTTACAAGAGCTGGCTTATTAGGGAGGCTGAGGCCTCTGCAATCGTTTACCCACGTGAAGCATGCGTTTGAGAGTTCAAGCAGCACTAGTAGCAAGAGAAAGGCAGTCTCATTCGCTTCCCCTCCCCAAGCTGATTTCAAGCAGCCACCGTGCTCTCACCTCCCATCAGCCGAGTGACTATTCAAAAGGCTTCTAGCGAACGCCAGTCAGTCACCAGCACAGTGCTGGGGTGAAGAAACACTGGGCTGAGAGATTTGGCACCTTGTTCTGGCCCCCACCCTGCTCTAGCACCCCAGCCATTTTTAAGGGGGGTACGGTACTCCTGCAGAGGTTTGCTGAGTGCCATAGCTGCTCTGCCTGCTCCTTGCCCTGCCACGCAGAGGGACAAGACTGCTCGAGCAGAGCTGCTGCACAGATGATGAGGACCCACTAGCAAGGGTGCTACGGGTTGGGGAGGACCCCAGCTGACACTGCGCTCCCAGCAACACAGCCTTCCTCCCTAAGGAGCCGACAACAGACCTGCCCTCTCCTAGAGCCTGGGACCACAAAGGCTTTCGGCATCGGATGGGCAGGTTTCTCATGCAGCAACAGCAGCTGGCAGGACCAGGGTCTTTCCGTGCTATATGAGAAAGACAAACCAAGATGGCCAACTCTAGCCTCATAGATGTTGGAAGGAGGGGAGCCAAAGGGATCTGCAACAGTTGACAGTATGTCATGCCTGATACTCAAGGTTTTCCAGGCCTCAGAGGATCCCTGAATAGAAAGAAACCACCCATCACTGGACCACAGCCACTTTTGTGGCTGGAAGGGGCAGATGTTCAACTCCATACAACAATACACCGCAACAGCAGAGCCTGTAAGCAAAGAATGCTGCATCCACTTAAAACTGAAGAGAGAAATCAGGGACACTGTCTAATTCTTGATGTTTAGGGTGTACATACCTGCTCTGCAAGAGTGGCACAGGGCTATCTTCCATTGCCTTGCACAGACACTACCTTGGCCAAAAGCACTGCACCAAAGAACTTCAGGAGCATACAGTCAGACTGGAAAGTGTTCGGCTCCTTCAACCAGAACCCTGTTTTCCAAAGTCCTGCACCTTTTTAGTACCTCCATGACAGACTTCCAGAAGTCTTCACCTCCCAATGGTTCCTGCTGGCACAGAGCAGGGCAGATAGCTAAGAAAGCTCAGCAAACCCTTTGCTGAGATATACTTGGCGGGAAGCCAAACATCAGAAGTCTTCCCATCATTAGATGCTCTACCACTCCACTGCAGAGAGGAGCAGGCATGGAGAACTGCATCGTCCCTACCACAAGCCCTCATCCACTGACCCCCAAGAACTCACAGGGGTCAAGCTTCTCCCTTTCTCTGAAATACTCACTATTTCCCTTAGGCTGGATAGGAAAAGAAAAATGGGATTGGGATTTCATTCAGGATCTCTGTGGGCATGACCCCGAGTCCGAATCATGCACCTGCCAGTCAAACACAATCCCTGTCATTTGCCTTTTGGTTTGAAAACTATTTGTTCAAAACCATTTGTCATGCCACCCTGGACACTATGCAGGGATACAGAACAAAGTTCAAGGGTTATCTGTGATATGAACCGTGCTTGTCAGGACTCTTTCTCCAGCTGTTTAATGACACTTGGAATGGATTGTCCTTACTGGACAGTCAATTATTTTTTTAGTCGAAAACTCACCACTCTCTGTAGGTCAGCTGTGAGCTGAAAGCATCCCAGTTATTTACTGCTGGAAGCTAAAGGAATTTCCTTACTCTCAGAAGAGAGGCATTTAAAATTAGTTTGAAGTACAGTTGTGATAAACAAATCATGTTGTTCTCCTCTCCCTCCACTGGTTTTTATGCTTGCTCGCTTTTTAAACAGTGCCTGCTGGTCTAACCAGCCTTTGCCTTAGCTGCCTCCTGCAACTACTCATTTAAAAATTCATTCACAAGGACACAGGGGAACTACAGACATTTTCAGAGAAAAATCAGCCAAGCCAGGGCCCTGCTTTCAGAGCTCTCCCTTTGCAGTGGGCTACCCTGGAAACTCAATATTTCAACACCGTTTAAAAAAAAAAACAAAAAACAAAAATCAATAAAAACCCACCCCAAAACACCAAAACCATCAAGGATTTGGCTTTGGCTTTTTGGGAAGTTGGGTCATTACCTTCTACATGGGACATGGGCTCAAGACTTCAGCCCTCTGCTCTTGGCCAGGCTCATGTTGGCTGGAAGACCACCTCACCAGCCTGCTCCACCTACCCTGCACAACAGCGGTGGAATGGAAACAGCTATCGGCAGGCTGATAAGGAAGGAAAGAAGTCTTTTAAAATGGCATAACAGCCCAAGGAAAGGGCTTTGGCTTTTGGACTGAGTCTCCTGCAAGCATCTATTCAAAATATTGATGCACTCAATTTGTGGATACAAGGAGATTTGTTTAGAAAAAAAAAAATCAGGCACACTGGGAGAATTGCTTCCTTGCCACACGTTAGCGTGTCTACCCATGAACTGCCAGCAATTACTAAGCCTCCACTCTGTATTCAAAGCTCTATACAATGGAGTTGATTATTTTTAAGCCTTTCAAACATCAGTGTAGTGAACTTAAGAGCACCATTTGGAAGATTAAGATACGAACACCACCATATTATTCAATTTAGCTCCAACACTGCACATTTATTTCTGCAGAGAGTCACAGCTAATACTACATTTCCAGCTGCCAACAGAGACAAATACTTATAGCCTTAAGTCACACTGCAACATGGTCTTGCAAACCAAGTTGAGGAATAAGAACAAGGAAGTTACTATCACTATGCAAATGCTGCCCAAATACTGCCAAGCTATACTGAACCTATCTTCAGGTCTTGGCCACAGGCTTCAAAAATACACCCATGGACATTACAACCCGAGAAAATCCCCGTGTTCTGTGCATGCAGCCAGGTATGAAGCTATCAGTACATCTCCAACTGCTGTATTAGAAGAGTTTTCTAAATATTTTATATGTTCATAGAAGCATGGAGAGGCTTGCTGCCAGCTCCTCGCCTGCTTAGGAGGAGAGCAGCAGCTCTGGGTTTTGGCAGTGATGTGCCAAACCCATGGGCTCCAGCCACATGTGTTTGGGTCTCATTCCCATGTTCTCCACATGGTAGAAACTTCAGTCCCATCCCCACAAGTGCCAGCTCACCTTGAAAGAATGACACCACCTGCTTTTCCAAAGAGCTCTGCGCACCCCTCTGCAGAATCAAGGCCACCACTGAGCTGCATCGCTGGCTCGGCTCCCCTGTGTCCTATTTTGGGGCTTTTTGTGGGTACCATAGAAACATATAACAACTAAAACTGGGAGGGACTGCTGGAGGACATCTCCACTCCCAGCAAAGAGTTTCCATCAATTCTTCACCAGGCAGGCCAAGCTGCCTATCAGCATCAAGCTCCTGTTTCCTATGAACTTGTGCTGCAGGGATACAGAACAGCTTTCTGGCCACTTGAGCCACTTCCAGAGACCACTGAGTAACAGTACTTCTTTCAAAAATCCAGGTTAATCACTCAAAGAAAAGAAAGATCAAAAAAACCCCACAACAAACCATAAAGGTAGACAAGTCCCAGGACTTTTAGGCTGTTCCTGTGACAACAGCAAATAGAGTTTACTAACTGCTGCTTTATTTGCCCAGATCAGGCATACAGACAGGTGACAAAGGGGAGCAATGGCAGGAAAAAGGATTTGTGCCTGTTTTCTGTCATTATGCTGCTCAGAGGAGAGCCAACTGCTGCATGCTGCCTTCTTGAAACCATCCCACCCTTCACAAACTATTGTGTGAGTGAGACTGGACCAGGTGTGGGACTAGCAGGATGGGCACAACATTCTTCCACAGGAATAAGCGAAGAATTAAGTGAGGTAAGAGTCCATTAAAAATTATAAATCAGTCTGCCTGTTTGAAGGCTCTCATTTCAGGAGAGCCGATTTAAAAGGAAGCCTTCAGGGAGAAGCTGTCTTTTAGGAATGTAAAATATCCAAGCCCTTCAAACTGAACGTGGAAGAGTTCTCCCTGCGAAGGGTACCACAGACAACAGAAGTATTCCTGATTTACACCACTAAAAGCATCACAGCCTATGCCATGACCTCAGAAAAAGGGAAATCAAGACTTTCTCTTCCCTTTTCAGAAAGAAACGCAGGTCGGTCTCATTACACCGGCCTGCAGCATTCATCATCATTAGGGTGAGTGGCACGGTATACATTATTAACTCTGTTTAACCTAACCAAGAAAACCGCAGGATAAACTAAGCTGCAGGAGGAGCTGGCGCAGGGGATGACAATGTCAAATACCCATCGTGCTGTGTCAGCAGGCAGCCTGGGAATGGGATGAGTGGCTGGCTCAGGGACGGCACGACGGAGCCTTTCGCTTCGAGAGCAGTGGTGCACATCACAGCCACCTTAGCAGAACGTGGCCCTCCAAGCACCTGCTTTCTTCCTCGGGCTGGGAGAGAGCAGACTTGGAAGCATCTTGGTTATACTGCATACCCAAGTGACAGCGTGTCACGCTGGATAAAGCTCAGGACAGCGGGAACTCCCTCCCTACACAAACCCATAATCACCTGCCGACAAAAGATTAAGCGATTAGATGTCTCCAGTGCCAGAGGAGCTAGGGGAAGAAGTGTTCACAGTCTGCAGGGCTCGTCCCCAGTGAAGTCGGAAGCAGACAAGGTAGTGTCACAGTGAAACCACCCCAAGGGTAATGCTCTTAAGATCAGTGACAGAAATCCTCACCTCAAGCTGCTTATCCAAGTGGTCAGGATCAGGCAGAGTGCTGGGCCAGAGGGTTCGTAAAGCAAGCTCTCCCTGGATTAATGCTGTAAAACTGTACGTACCTTCCAGTGTCAGTGGGGAGAGTGGTTTGCAGCCTATCCAAAACACTGAAGAGCTGGTCTGCCACTCTCTTCAAGGCGGTTCTATGACCATCTGCTTTCATAGCAAAAGGACTTGGCAATTGCTAGCAACAGCACCCAAAATTCAGGGCCAGCTGCTCCTATCTGTACCCTTCAACCTCTCCCCCTTCTAAAATCAGGCACAAGTCTCATCACCACCTGGCAAGTGCTGGTGAGTGGTGAAAAGCTGCTAGCAAAGATACCCTCACCTTTTAGGTTACACAAGTTGCCGTCTTGGGCAGGGTCCCATGGGACTACAGCTCCCCACCAGCCAAGCCTGGCTCATAGAAGGATATTCAAACTACAGCAAGCACCACACCACTTGCCATCCACCAGAGCACACAGGTGTTCTGAAACCATTCCCAGGGATCATCTACAGAAGGAAATTGCTGGTAGTCACCTCCTTGTTGCCTGGCATCTTCTGCTCACCCCCTCTTTCTCTGCCACCTGTTATTTCCATAGTATTTTAGATTCTCCCCAAGGGACGCTTTCTAAGCCTCTCCCCAGAGCATCTCATTTTAGGATCCTTCAGGGGAAAACTCTGCAGGCTTTCAGAAGCCACACCTACGTGTGAACTTCCACGCATACCAGTCCACAGCTCACCCTCCCCAATGCACGAAGTAGTTTGAATGATTGAGAGACATACAACTTGAGGGAAGGTCTACAGCCTTAAGTGTGAGCTGTCCCAGCGTGAGGATCACTCAAACCACGCAAGGGGAAAAGACAACAGGATAAAGTGCCTGAAGATACCCTATCCCTACACTGACAACTTGATTTCTTCCCTTTTACCAGGCCGGCTGTTCAAGGCACAGTTCTACTGCAGGAGGGTTCCAGGCTGCACGCGATGTCTCAGGGAACAGCTGGCCCACCAACCCAAAGTCAGAGGTTTACAACCTAGAAGCAACCTGCCTGCTGCCCAGCCTTGCAGCATCCCATCCAGCACGTCCTTAAATAACTCAAGATACCTCAAAGAGGAAATGGTTTGGGGTTTTGTTTTTGGGAAGTGCAGAACAGAGATGAAAGTAAAGCCTCTGTCCGAGAGGGATGGATTTTCCCAATGGCTGGGTTATGCTTATTGCACAGGTGAGAACAACTCATGCAACAAATATTCACACCAAAGATGAGAGAGCTGACCCAGGTTACATTCAGGTGCTAAGGTGCTTTGATGTGCTTCTCAACAGCTTGCACAAGTCATTGTACCTAACTGGATAACCAATGGGAGATACAGGTATTGGTATGGTGGTGTTATTTCTAGAGAGTCAGATACTCCCCAGGAGCATTTTTACCCACCCACAAACACCACGACGCCAGATTTTCTGCCATGTCTCAAAGATACTCCTTCCCATCGGCTCAGCCACAGCATCCCACGCCAGCTGGAGCTCCATCGCTGGTGGAGGTGCTGACACAGGTCTCAGGCCAGCCGCTCACCTGGACCCAACCCAGATCATCTGGCTCTAGCAGAAGGAAGAGGGGCTCCATGCATCAGGACCAAAGAGGAGCAGTATTGCTCCTCTGCAGCATCAAGCAGTGGCTGAAACATGGTCTCCCTCCACTGGAAAGGTGGAAAATGAAGTTGGGAGGGATGAAACAATCTGCCCAAGGTACGGCCGCACACTGCAACAGGAATCACCTTCATGTGGCAGCATCTTTACCCACAAAGCCATCACCTCTCCCTAGCATCCACCCAGATGTGAAGGAGAAAGGCAGCACAGGAACAAACACACAATATGTTCAACGAAAACCTCACGCCAAGGCCGAAGGAGCACCAGAAACCTGCTCTACCCAAACTGGCCATCAATTTAAAGCTAAAGGAAGAACTGAAAATGATGTTAAAGCTTCTCAGCTCAAAAATCAACCACCTTGCTAGGCCATGTCTGCAGTTATGCAGGGAGCCGCAGGATCTCACCAAGCAAAAGCTCTGGGCACCTACAAAACTGTTTTAAACAGACCATCCCCCTTCTGTTCTCCCCAGGAGAAGAGGAGAAGGGCCCCTAAGATGGTCACACTTCCAACCCCATCCAGACTCTTGGCACACTGGCTATGGAAAAGGCACAGACTGCCTTCCCACTGCCACTGTGCTGGCTGGAAGGGAAACGCTGTCCCCGGCGTGTCACAGAAGGGAAATGAGGCACGGAGCAATTTTAAATAACTCGCCCAAGGTCACAGGAAGCTTATAGCAAAGCAAGTAATTGAACCCAGGACTTGAGAGTCCCCAGTCTAGTTATCTGATAGCAGAGTTCATTCCTTTAATGGGTCACCTTTAGGCAGAAGCCCTCCCAGTCTGCACACGAAAGCGCTGCCGAGAGATTACACTGAATTACACTGACAGAAAGCTTCCTTCCCAGCCCACCGGGCTCCAAGGGTTGTTTTGCAAACAGACTGAAACTTGTGGTGTGTTGGGTGTGCTGGAACAGGCACCTCCCCAGCGCTGCACTGCCAAAGCGCTCGCACAGCTCAGACCAGGCTGGGAGATAAGGAGGTGTGCTTCCTCCAGAGATCATCCTCCTGTTCCCAAGGGTGGCCTCTGGTGGGTAAGAGCTTACTGGTTCCCTGAGCTTCACCTTGGATTTGCATCTTCAGTCATAAATACCTCTGGATGAAACAAAACATTGCCACTTTAGCACCAAGGCGGACACCAAGAAGATGCTCTCCCTTCGCAGGAGGCATCTCCTTGAACCTGGTGCGTGCCACCACTTTATACTGCTCCAATGACAACCAAAGGCACTGTATCCATGCTTTCACAGCCCATGGGCGTGGTTCTCTGCCTCCTAAAGAAAATCTGCTATAACACCTCCTGGCATACCCCAATCCAGCCACAGAAACTAGGAACAGCCTTTGCTCGAGCCTTCCCTACCCTCAGGGTGCCCTCAGGGTGGCTGGAGACATCTCCATGGCATCCAAGCTGACTGCTCCTGCAAGGGTGTGGTGTGGGGCCAGCAGGCTGCCCAGCAGTACCACACCCCCATGTACTCCCCTCCCTTTTTGGGGGGCAGCTTGCCTCACACACAGAGCCCAGAGGAACAGCAGAGCCCAGGCTGCCACGTTGCCCCGATCCCCGGCACCAGGAGAAGCCCACACACGTGCAACCAGGAACAGCAAAACCCAAAGCCTTCCGATAAACAGATGCAATTTTTAATACAACAGCCAATCAAACCACATCCATGGGTATCTACAGCGCTCAGATAATCCTCAGTTGATGACAGATGGTGAAAGTGTTAGGCAACAGGTTTGGAAAGGGCCACACTGGGTGGAATTCGCCTTTCATGCAATGGGGGCTGCATGGGGGGGGGAGTCAAACAGTTAGTGTGGGCCCAGCCAAAGGGTTTATGCAGCATTTAAGCATCCAGTGGCCCCATCTTTCTTTGTACAAGCAATTTAATTTGTCAAACTGATGTTGTGTACATGTCCTGAGCAGATAGGTCAATACTAGTAAGAGTAGGAAGGAAGGGATGAGGGGAAGGGGTGCAAGGGCATCAGGAAAACGGGGTCTGAGCTGCCAGTTGGGAAGACGTTACAGGTGTGTGTACTGGCTGGGGAGGTATGAAAATGAAAGCAGAGATGGACCATGGGTCTGATCCCAGAACAGCTTCACAGCTGCACACTCAGGGCTACATCCAGCTGCTTGGGAATGATGAGAGTTACTCGGTGACCCCCAACCATCACCTTCCTAAGGAGCACCAAACCCCATCAGCTCAGCAGGAAGAGAGAAGATAAACGAAAGAAAGAAAGAACTTTGCCTCTGCTAAGACTCCATTACAAACACCCCCTGAGTGCTACCAAATTAAAGGGATAAAGGACAATTCTCCTTTGCAAAGCCTTTGGACAGGGAATTCTTTCATTTGCTGCAGATCTGAGGCGAACATTTGCTCTAAGAAAGAGCTTCTCTCTCAGGGTGGAGAGAGCAGATAAAACTTTTCCCTGTCTCTTCTTTACTGGCAGAGCAGAAGCAGCTGTTGGGTGGAGGACATGATCACAGCTATACAGAGGGATAACCCTGGCCCAACACATTTTGCTTTAAGGCTGCTCACCTTACAGACCTTGCTGTCACTCTGCAACACCAGACCATAAACCCCAGCAAGGAGAACATTCAGTGTGGGAGCTGGGACCAGAGGTTTCATTGCAGAGCCCCAGTTCTGTGAAAGCACCACGCAATTTTAACTCTGTGGGCCCAGTACAGCCACACTGTCTGACTGGGATGAACCCCCAGCCCTCTGTCACAACCAGCTCAGCAGAAACATCTCCAGGAGGTTATTAGCAACAAGACCAAACTAGCAGCCATGGGCCCGCAGATCCATGGGCCCTAAACACAGGGCTGAAGAGGCATGGTATCAACTATGTCAAAAATTTGCTGGCTTTGAAATCCTACTCCTGTTTATTTGGGTTACAGGAGTACCCAAGGGCCTCAGCCAAGCCAACATCTGCCCTACAAAGCTTGGGCTGGGGAAGTGCGTTTGCACATGTAATGGCCACCTCAGTATAGAGCTCCCAGCCCATGGCCAGTCACAAGAAGCTCACAGTTTTACAGCAGAAATAAATAACAGCCAGGTTTTGAAGAGAGCAGGAGCAGCAGGTTGGACAGGCTGCAGGACTGATTCTGTACAGTGCTGTGAACCAAGCCACCAGCCAGACACCACAGACACTGGTGCCCCTGGGGCTTTTCTGGCAGAGCTAAGCTCTGCCTTTGAGCAGCCAAAACACTGTGCTCAGAGCAGGACCACGCTCTGCAAACCCCTGCAAGGACTGAGAGAAGGTTGTTAACCTAAACAGTCAGGTCTAAGGTTGATTTGGAGGAAGGATGAAATCAAGAGGTAAAAACCAGTGACATACTGAGCCCTTAATCCAAGGGACTATTTACAGGCCAAGAGCATTCCTCACTGCTCTTACCTTCATCTGGAAGATCCAAGTCAACACCAGCTTTGGAGGAGCCTGTCCACAGGCAACAGGCAGCCCAGGGAACAGCCCAGCCCAGGAACTGGGATTTGCAGGAGGGGAGGGGAAGGGAAGTTAAATAATTGGAGAACTAAGCACAGCTCGCTGGGATTTTGCCTCACAATCCAGGGGATGAAAGTTGAAAACTCAAAACATTTCCTCTCCAAATGTATTAAATTCCCATTTTCCTATTCCAAAGTCCTTCCACTTGCTTCAGCATCCAGATATGTGCTTCCCAAACACCCTGCTAGGGATAGGGTGTTGTAAGCAAAAGTTTTACAGAAGAGGAAGGTTAAGGCACAGCATATTTTCCCCATTACTTCAATACATCCTGCAAGCTCGGTAAAGAAAGAGTCTTTTTAAAAATCCAGGGTGGGGAAGAATTAGCTCACCAAAACCATAAACAGATTTGCTTTGCACTTTCAGTCCAAGAGAAAAACAAGACAGACTATGTGCATATTGATGCAGACAATAGCAAAATCGTTTTAAAAACAAATGAATCGGGAGGGAGAGGACACCAGAGGAGGGGGTGGGGGAAAGGAGGAGAAAAAAGGGCCAAGTCCTAGAGCAGAGATGCTGAGTTTGGTTTCTAAAGCTCCTGAGCAGACACTGGAGAGCCTCGGTGTGCCAGCGCAGGACCGTGAGGACGCAGGGTGGATGACACATGTTGCTGCAAACACCACGACCCGTCTCTGGGTGCAACTTGAGTAACAAATGACATGATTTTCTGTAGATGTAACTCAAAGGAACCGTTCCCACTTACCCAGTGACCTCCCACACAAAGCATCCCAATCGCTACCTCGCAGTGGCAAACACCAAGGGATATAGCATTTAATTCCCTTCTCCCTACTCTCCCTCACAAGAGGCCCTGACTCTGTTTACCAAGACAACGTGAAGCTGCAAAAGCCTTACCTGCTTCATCCCACTGAATTCTCCACCTCAGACAGCCCAGAGATCAGCAACACCCACTGCATTTGCAAGACTGGTGCCATAAGGTATTTGAGGTCCCACCTAGTACGCAATTAATTGAGGCCACTTCAAGGAGGACAGCTCTCAGGGGGTGCATGTGGATCCCAGCACATCGCGTGCTGTGGCAGGGTCTGTTAGTTTATTCCTACCAGCTTAACAGGAGGGATTTAGGCTGCAGAGCTGGAAGTTTGTCAGGAAAGCTACAGCAAACAGCATCAGTCCTGGCTGTCATGCTCCCAATGCTGATTATTTAATGAAGTCTAGAGCTAAGCATCTCTGGGCATGGCAGAAGCTGGGTAGAAATCACTTTAGGGTTTGAAAATCTCCATTTCCATGGGGACACAGTCATTTATCATACAGCCATGGACTGGGTGAATGAATTTCCCACCAGTCTGCTCACTAACGCTCCATCATTGAGCTTCATTTCTTACAAATAAAATGGCTTTGCTCTGGTATGAAACCCAACTTCTTCAAAAATCTGGAATGGTGCAATGGAAAACCAGAGTGTTATTTCCAAGCACATCTCTTCCATCCACAGCATCACTCCTTTGACCCCTCATCCCCACCATGGGCCAGATGAACATTAAGTTATATGGATTCTTACAGATGGGGAAAAAACTAAACCACCGATCTAACACAAGGAGAGAGGAGCACCAGCCTGGAGAAGAGCACTAATGCCCAGGACATCTGAACTCCATCCTGTCCAAAGCACGATGTTCAGGAGCAAAAAATACCCAATAAGTTGCCTCCTCCTCAGGGACACGTGGGAGCACAACCCACGATCCACACTGAGCACAGCAGGGATCAGAGGGTAACTGAGCCACACATCACACGACCACTGATGTCAGCCATGGGGCTAGAAGAGCCATCCCAGGAGAATCCTACAATGCACTGAAACATGCCACACTGCTCTGCCCAAGCTACACAAGATGGAAAGGTGCACGCACCATATTGCACATGGAGCCCAGGGTGGCCACGGTGACATACCTGCACGAGGGACCACGTCCTCGGCCTGTCCTTCTCCAGTTCCTCCTCCGCGCTCGTCCGCATCTTTAAAGTGCCTGTGGTGGCTTCAGCTGCGCTGGGACTCAGGGCTGGAAGAGAAGGCATTACACCCAAAATTACCACTGCAGCTCCGAAGGAGAAGGCAACCTTGGTTAGTACAGGCTAAAAGTAAAAACAAAGCCCTCATCACTTTAAGGTGTCTCCCAGCTCATGCTATCCACCCTGCCGTGCTCCCAGAGCATCCCAAAGCACGCGCCTTTGATTGTCTTTTTTCCCCCACTCAATTAGCAAAGACATTATTTATCAGAAGTTAATCAAGTTCGTGGAATTAATCGCCAAGCACTCAGCCGTGCTGGCTCACAACCCAGTAAAAGTAAAAGCCTCCCAGCTGCGACTGTGCCAGAGACCAGGGACGCTGCTCCAGGGGCTCAGCCACTACTCACAGGCTCGGTTCGTTAGCAGGACTGGAAACCTCAATGGCTGAGAACATATTTAAAGGAGGAATCACAGCACCCCGCCTGACACCGCTGCAGCCTGCGGCTATATATAACCCGCAGCCTTGCTTGTAGCTGTAGGCTTCCTCTCTCCTCTCCAGTTCCCTCTACTGCAGTCCAGTCCCCATTCTCTCAGCCCTGGAGAAGCAGCAGGCTGATGTATTTCATAATTTCTAAACTTAACTGTCTAAAGGGATAACCAGCCAAGTGGATTTCTGGGATTAAGTTCAGACTGGGGTGGGGAAGAGGGAGAGAAACCGGCATACTGAAAAACAAAGAGTCATCCTGGAAAAAGGTGAGCCAGAACTCATAAGAAGGATGAGAAATAGGAAACTTATGTTGTGATTCCAGAGAAAAGGAAAATTTATACTTGTTTGCTGGTCCTGCCAGAGTGCAGGCAGCGGCAGGTTCTCCTCCCCCTGCAACACGTCCCCAGTGTCGCTCTGCTTCAGCCAGCACCCATGCTCTGGTTCCCTAACATCCCCAGCCAAAGCCCCAATGATCTCAGGTTGGATCCAGCTGACCACAGACTTTGCACACAACCAGTGAGTTTCTCTGATTAAAATAAATAAGTAAATAAGTGGCACAGAGAGATTTCACCAAATAACTAGCACAGAGGCTTTACAGCTTAGGAAGGTGCTTCCATCCAAAATCCTGCAGGCAAGAAGCTTCCAGGCCGGCTATAACTGTGCCAACCAAACCCCAGCAGGAGCTGAGAGAGAAGAGAAAAAAGAAAGGGGAAAAAATATAGCAAAGGAATTGGACAAGTGTTGAGAGATGTATAAAGGTCCCTGCTGCAAGGCCACTGGGACAAAGCTTCCCCCAGGCCCACAGTGATGGTCGCTGTATGTTATTTCCTATATATTATTTTATTTCCTATATATTATTTTATTTCCTATATATTATTTTATTTCCTATATATTATTTCATTTTCCTTGATTTATTTGACAGGAAACAGAAAGCGAGCACAAAGCCAGGGGAAAATTCAGCCCCAAGTCTGGCAAATCCCAAGAATTCAAAGAACAAGAAAAAAAAAATGCTTTAAATGCCTGCTAGATGCCACAGCTTTTTTGGTTTTCCTTGCTTTTCCTTTTTTTTTTCCCCCCTCTCCTAAACTGAAGGGAAAGGCTTATTCTGAACCAACTGGGTTTCAACACACTTGGAAAGATCCCAGTGTCAAACGCCGGGACCTTGACATAGCAGGTGACAACCTTTTCTATGCCAGAAAAAGTTTAACATACAATAAGAAACAAATATTAGACTGCTGATGGAGTGGGTTTTCATTCCAGTATTTTGTGTAAATGTCCTGTAAGGACTTGCACAACGCTACCATCTCCCAACCACAGTGATAACAGTGCAGCCCCCGCCATGCCTCCTTCCATGACATTACCTCTCTCTTTACTCCCGGAGCTCTCCCCGCTACAGTAGGCTTAATATTATTCCCACACTTCTTTAGGGATTCAGCATATGCCTAAGACTTTAACAACCACGACTTCATGATCCTTGGAGTACCTAAATTAAGAGTGACCTTGATTGCAGCAGTGTGAGCGGCTTCGTGCTTCCTGAAATTAAAGGTGGTTTAAATAGAAACTTACACTGCAGGCAGAGAAAAGAACTGAGTTTCCCAAAACTTTGCTCTGAAATATTGAGCAAAACCCCTGGAATTTGGCACCATGAGCCACTGTTACCCTAGGCTGCTCCTCCTTGAATTGCCTGAAGCTGATGCTTCAAGTCAAACCAGGAGAGCTGGGGTTGGGGTTTCCTCTGAGCAGCATGTCAGCATAAAGGACCACCACGGAATGACTTCTGCCTAGCTTCTTTCAGATATTAAATCCCAGCATACAAGAGCTAGGATATGCTCAGGTCCTTCCATCTCCAGGATCTCCGCTGCCTGCCAGAGCCCCTGGCTGTCAGCATTTACACCACACTGCCCTTCTTTTGGAGTCTTACGGTTTCTTCAGCCTTGACCAACTGGCTCAAAACCTGCAAACAGTTCAGGAACACAGAATACATTCGCCAAGTATCAGACTTGACATACACAGTGTCTCTACATTTAGGAACCAAAACCACTGCAAAGCCTCAAGAAGAGAGATGTTTCTGTTTTCCTTTCACCTGGCAACCTCATCTCAGCTTTTTTAATTATTTTATTCTTTTAAACAGCTGTCAGCTCTCTTCTTGCTCCCTTTCACTTTGGTTTTCTTTTCTGACACAGCCAGGAAGGGAAGGCAGCTCTCCCAGAACAAAGCTCCTTTGCAGTCCAAAGCCCAGTTCAAGCAGATACACAGACCAGGCAGCCCCAGGCCCTGCTCTCTGCACTCTGTCCCACCAGAAGTCAGGCTGCAGAGGAGCAAAACAATATGGGAAAAGACAAAAAGAAATGCCCTGCCTGCCAGTCCCCAAAGGGGATGCTCAGGGGATGCTCTGGGGGGTGCCTCACCTTTCCTTGCAGTTTCAGGACTGGGTAACAGCTCAGACATGCTCATACTTTGCAAGACCCTGGCTTTGGCAGAGATGGACACCTTCCCATGGTGGCCATGTGGACCTTCCTGTGGTTCATGGGACCTACTGCTCCAAAAGCCAAGCACACGGCAAGGTTTCTTCACCAAGCTGCTCCACATCCCAACCCCCACAACAAAACAAGCCTCATTCAACCCTTCTTTGGGTTCCCATCGATGAGCATCACAGCCCTGTTTACAACATTACCATTGAGCAGCTCACACAGATGGCCCTGAAGTTGATTACAGGTGGTTGTTACACCCAGCGAGGAGTGAAAAGCTCACTTGTACCTCAAGACCTGAGTTGCTTTATGTGGTTATGACATTTAAAAAAAAGGTGATGCACAGTGATGGGGAGTTATGGCCTGAGACTCTGCACCTCATCTGCAACTCACCAGCACAGAGCTGACCCTGCTCCCGTCTGTAAAACAGTTATACAAAAGTGATACAGCAGGTAAAGTGGTGTCACACTGGCATCTTGGATAAAACTCTTGGAGGAAAGAGCATGAAGAGGACAGAGCAGAACACATTCCTGACCTGAAAAAGATGCATGTGGAGCATCCTCTGCCACATAGGACCTTCTTACACAGCTTCAGCGCTGACCGCCTGGCCCTGCAGGCTCTGCTGTGAAGGGGGACAAGGACACTGCCTTAAAAAGGTTCCCATTCCCCAGGTGCAGTTAAAGGCCTGGCAAGTCACCATTTTGGATCCCTAAAGCATCTGTTTCTCCTTCTTCTGTATTTACACAGCACTGGGAGCTCGTCTGTACTGACAGTCCTTTAAAACTGCTCTGCTAAAGGCTCACCTCTCCTCCCTTTCTCTTCCAGCTGAAGTGAACCAGTGCCCTGGAAAGGCTGTATCAAGAGAGGCAAATCATACAATTTAACGTCCAGAATGTTCAATTTTAGAATCAAAGAGCATAAAATATTTCTAGCCAACATCTGCTTTTGAGGAGAGGCATGCAAACTTACATTATCTTCAGTCACTACAATCTTTTTAAGTGCCTGAAAATTTAAGCCCCAGAACATCTCTTGTCCTCTCTTGCTTATTTTAGCCTGAAAACCATCCTTTCTAGGCTCACCACTCCTGCCAGTGCTGCAGGAGCACAGGAAAGCTTCAAGACAACTCCTGCTTGCAGAACAAACTGCACCTTCATCACTCATGAATGACCATCAGTAAATATTAGAAAGCTATTCCCCAGCCATTTGCATCTTCCAACAACTGATGCTCCACAAGCTCTTCAGACCACCAAATCCAGTTGTTAGGTTTAGGAAAAGTGTTTTCCAATATTTAATCTGAACCTTTTTCTCTACAATTTTAGGACTCTGACCTCTCATCCCACCAGTGTGATCATAGAAAGCAAACACCACCTTCCCTTTAGGCACCCAAGGATGTATTTCCTCCCTCCCTCTTGCCTTACCTAGAGCCAAACTACTCAGGTTTGTTCAGACCAGGGGTCTCTAGACCTCCGGTCAATCTCCTAACAACCCTTTGGACCTCCTCCAGCTGACCTCCTCTCTCCTGCCACAGCCAGAGGAGGACACCTTCCCCCATCATTCTGCCACTACACACCCATCCACTCTGGGATGGTTGGGGTTTTTTTTTTAAGGAGAGGTGAGTTTTATGCCCAAACTCCAAGAATTCACAAGCAGGGAGAGACCTGGTCCAACTCACATCTACTTTAGTCATATTTTCCCATTGCAAAGGGAAGGAATTACAGGATTATTCCCATTAAACTGAAAAAATCCTATTGCACAGTTTTAAAAAATTTAAATCCTATTCAGGTCAGACTTAAGACAAGGGGTATAGGCAGCATCACATGCTAAAATTCAGCCAATGATAGTCAGTTTCTTGCCCCAAGAGAAGGAAAACACAAGCAGACTCCTGCTCCTTTCACTTCCATTCACTGCCCCAAGGATGCTCTGAGAGCCATGGGGGACACAGGTACCTGAATTCTACTGTCCAGTATTTGGGAGCAGAAATCCTCCCTTTGTTACGTGTTTTATACAAGGTCTGATTGCCCGAGTCATTCTCTAGTGTGGCTGAAACAGAAGAGCACCAGTTTCCCTTCTGCCCAAAATCTCAGCCCTGCAGCACCCCCAGGACATGGGAAGCTGCTGCTCCAGTCCTGCACTGCCTGGAGGGTTTGGGATCGTTAGCTCCAGCCAGGAGCTGGGATATTCTGGGATGGAGAACTCTGTCAGTCCCCTGGGATCCACTTTCCATGCTGAATAACGTATCTAACCAGTAATACACTCAGTAACAAATCTGAACAGTTCCTCTGCTTCCAGGCTCTTCCAGCTCTTCCAGCTGCAGGGAATGGACCCAGTGGGAGCAAGGGGACAACACAAGCAAAAATAAGTGGTTTTTAAAATAATAATTAAAAAATAAATTCCCTTTGACCAAGAAATCCCCCTGGGCCCTCTGGGACACACAGCAATACTGGTAACTCAGGAATAAAGAAGCCCAGGGAGCCAGCAGTGACGGTACTATAATAATACCAATTATTAATAGGAGGAACCCCATCACTTTCAGCTTCTGCACATAGCTTGGCTAAAGGCAAAGGATCCTGTGGGACATTTTTGGTGTGTGGACCTTGCATATTCCACAGTCAGCAAAGAAAAACCCACACTGACAGTTTTCACACTGCCCACGGTTTCTTACTAAGGTGATTTGTCATTTAAACTGTCAGCTTGAAATCTAATCATTTCTATAAAATATTATGTATTAGAGTCACAGGCTGTGACCACTGCCAAATTCCCGTGTCAATTTTTATGGGGTTATAATCATATCCCTCCTAATGTTTTATTCTCTTGCTTCTGTGCCAGAGATGGGAAGGGCAGTAAATGGCTACTTAAAAACAGTGTGTGACAATCCCAGCCCAAACTGACAATGGAGCGAAGTGCCACGCTCCCTCTCCTTGGGAGAGATGCTCAGCAAGAGCATCCTAAGGTGTTGCCAAAAATGCTTTCAGCTGTCAGTGTAGCTTTGAAGCAGGTTTCTTTTTTTCCTAAAGGGAAATGCATTTTGAATTGAGGGGCAAAGACCCGGCAGGACAAGCCTTATGTTTCTGCCATTGGAAATGCCTGGGTCTTGCAGAGACCAGGAACAGCTCAGCTCACCAGTGGACACAACGGGAAGGTCAGTGGGACCCCACAACCCACTCCCCCAAGCCCATGCACCCTCCCCTCCATTCACTGCTTAGAAACCCTGCAGCCTCATCACCTCCTGAAGCTCTCCTCCTGCTCAAGGTGGAACAGATGAACAGACACATCTTGGGTCTTACCGTGTTGCTTTCCCTACTGCAAAGGATGCAGGTCCTGTCCCAACTCCAGCAGGTACCTGGCTGGGGCTCAGCCGGGGGACAATTCCACAAAACAAGCATTTTGGCTTTCTTAGGCACAATCCAAATGTCTTCCCTGTCTATTCCCACCCCCCAAGCCCCTCCCCAAATGCCTGGAGCACAACAGTGCACATTTGTACTCACAGGACAAACAAAATTGTCTAGAAAAGGAAGGAAAAATTCACTTCCCCAAATTAAGGGGCAAATTTTACAACATGAACACAAGGAAAATGTTGGGCTTGTTCCCCCCCTTCCAGCAAAGCAGTTTTTTGGGTTATATTTTTTTTCAGGACAGTGTTCCTTTATAAAAGCATTCTTCTGAAAGCACTTCTTCCCTGAAGCTCCCCCTCCACCAGCTACTGTTACAAATCTGTGATAAAAGAGGTATTCAGCAGGGTTTGGCACACAAATAGCACCCAAACTGGCACTGCCAAAGCCTCGCCGCTTCATCACGAGGTTCCAAATATTTAGAGAAAGAAAAGATGCTCTTGCTGGGACCATCGGATAGGGGAAGCTTCAGGTCCTGGGGCTGTCAGAACCTCAGTTTTCATGGGGTGGGGAGGGGGAAGGAAAGAAAAAGGGTGTCTCTCCGTGAAATTCTGGAGAAAAACTCCCAGGCAGGAACAGAGTGTGATTCAGGGTTTCAAGGACTGGTGGCCAAGCAGAACCTTTGTTGGACCATCGCTTGATTTGATCCAGCTTCAGGATTTTGCAGTCTCACTGGTGACATCTGAGTATTTGGGGGGCAACCACGCTGTGAAGTTCAGCCATGGAAGTACCACCAGAACAGAGGGGACAGTGGCCATCCCTGGTGCCACCGCGCTCTTCAGCCAGCGTGGGAGCAGAGCCACGGAGGTCCCATGTGGCTGGACATATGGACTTTAGAGTTCAGCTGAACATGGACACTTTGCTTGCCTAGATAGGGTACATGTCCATGATCTAGCAACTTAATCCTGCTAAAAAAAGGGGAAAAAAAAAAAAAGCAGGAGGTCTTGCTCTGGTCTCCCTCACCCCCACATCTCCCTATCCTCGTCCCTGCTGTCACTCCTTATCTGTCCCTTAGTGTGTGCCAGACTTCTCCAAGAGTTTGCTCCAGCAGAAACCATCCACTGTTATCCCTAACCATGGGAGCAAGTATCTTACCAACCTCATTTAAGTTTGCAAGAGAAATGGAAATGAGACACACACACACCCCCTGCAGCATGGCTCAGGTCCACTGGAGCCCAGGGGATGCTCAGGTCCTGATGAAGGAGGACAAGCCTCACCAGCATGGGCTGAGCCCACAACGCAAGTGTGCAACACTTACAGGGTGTCTTTGCAGGGACACGGGCACACACACCCGATGGCAAGCACCACTCTTCAGTCCTGCAGCTCTTCAGTTCCATGCCAGAAACAAACCACAGCCAAACCGGACCCAGCATCCACGATGCAAGGGAAAAGAAACATCTCGGCAATGAATAGATCTCAGCTGGAATCTCCCAGGAGATGGTATTAAAACGTAGGGGGAAGAAATAAATAAACTGAGGAGAAAAGAAGGAACTTGCCAGTATCGGCCATGCCAACTTCTAAGTCAAGTCTCAAACCCCAGGGAACCAGCTCCCAGTCTGGGATACTGGGAAATAACCAGGCTAACACGGGGTGGGGTGAGAGGAGGGCATCTCCTATCACAAGAATTACCATTCTCCAGCTTTTCTCTGTAACCACAAAGCTCCTGAGGTCTTTTTTTTCCTCCTTAAAAATCCAAGATTCCCCCTGAAGTCCCTGGTTCTGAGCGCTGGGCTTCCATCCAAGTGTCAGATGTCAGAAGATAGCACTGGGCTGCAGGAGCTGGCCACCAGCCAAACCCTTTTCCAACCAGCTCCATCGGGGGGTCCAGATTCAGGAATCCACACCAATGCATTCGGGAAGTATTTCCCCAAAATGCAGAGTTTAAGCCCCAAACCCTATCACGCAGCAGCAAGCACAGCTCTACAACACCCTATAAATACCCTGCTACGTACCACGCTCGCCAGGTCCAGCTCTAAATCTGGTTCACCCGTCAGTCGCAGAAAATATAAACATTCCCCTTGGTTTTCAGTGCAATATTCCCAGGTCAACCCAGAGAACCTATGGAGTCACTAAGCTATAATTAGAGGTTTATTATAAAAGGTGTTTGGGATGCCTGTCAGCGCTGAAGGAGACTCTGTATTTAAGGTACCCGTACCACACGTAGCAGCAGCAGGCTGGCTGGGGTGGGTTGGATTTTTTTATTTGGTTTTCATTAAAAAGGAAAAAAAAAAGCCAACTTGTTTACTCACCTCGAGTGACTTTTCTTGGTCTCTGCTTTGCTGGAGCATTTTCAGCCTCTAACTTGATTAATGGCATTTTAAAAAAAGGTAAAAAGAAAAAGCCATCAGTGAGGTGGTTTAAAGGATAAGAGTTTTATCCCTAGCTCGGGATGGGATTACCAGCTAAAGCTCGCTCTTCACCCCCCCAAAAAATATAAAAGAATGAAATTAATCGGCTGCAGGACAGGCAGATTCACTCGGTCACTGTTGTAGGATTGTTGACATTAGCTTTTATTTTTAGAAAAACATGAAGTGTGGAGGGGAAATGAAACAATGCAATACTTCTTTGAGCCCAGCTCTAACGCTAGGAAAATGTGCAAAGAAAATAGCGTAGCGATCCGCTTGCATACCTTCCCACAGAGCGCTGGGCTTGAGTTTATAAAACAATAAATATCCCTTCAGAGCACTTGGACTGGCCTCACTTTGGTCTTTTTTAATTATTTTTTTTTAAATAACATCTCACAACATCACCGTACCCTGAGCCTTTTTGGGATGGAGAGGACCGGAGAGCTGCACTCCAGGGATGCTCACCAGAACCTGATGTCCCTCCTGGCTGTCACACCATGGGGTGATTTTGGGCAGCTCTTGCTCCCAGCACCAAAATCAAAGGGGGCCCACAGTGGACCACAGGCATCATGCCAGAGCGAGCATTTCCTATCCCCAGCACTTCCAATTACCCTCATCCTGCAAACACCTTCCTGGGAAGGTTGCTCCATCAAACACACCAGGATTTATTTCTCGCCTTTGCAGTGCAGCTTGGTTCACTCATACCCAACACTTGTAGGGCTGGGGTTTCAGCAGACAATTCCCTGGATTTCCAAATAAAGTATTTTTAGTGCACAAGCACCGAGCTGTATCACAGCTCAGCAAACACTGCTAAAATTAAATTTAAACTGGGAGGAAAAAGCATCTCCAAAAGGATGCTCTCACACAACACCTGGTAGCAGCATCACTGGCGCTTTGCTGTTGGACACTAAGTCCTGAGATGAGGTGGCCACACCAGGAGATAACCAGGTCTGCTCCACGAGGGGGAAAAAAGTCACATCATGAGGACATAAAACCATCTCTGCTAATATCTAATATGAATTCAGATGCACAGTGGCATGAGCTGCCAAGGACAAGCTCTGCGGAGGTGACCTTTCCTGGGACTGCCTGGATGTGACACCATGGAGGTATCAAGACAGAGAGAGGATTTCTCCAACCACCCACCTTTGGGGCAGAACTGGCCAAAAACAGCTGCGGAGGGAGGCAAGGCAGAGAGCAGCCCCAGATCCCTGTGATAACAGGCTGCCCAGCTCTCAGATGCTCTGAAATTGCCCCCTCCCAAATGCTGATTTCCACTTGTCCCTTCAAAGCCCAACAACAAAATATTCAGGAGCTGGACGGCTGCACAGTAAACACAGTAACAAATTCCACTATTAAGAGGCTCCCACAGACTGATCTTTGCATCCTGCAGCAAAGCACCACTGCAAGGGAATGTTTTCTGCCTCCAGCAGACTATTTACTGTCACACACCTACATAAAAATACAAATATTTGACATACAACTTCTATCCCCCTACCCAAAGAAAAAAACAACTAAAACTGAGCTTCTCAGTTCCCAACTTTGCAACACTTTGTATCTGCAATTCCATTCCATGAACAACCCCCATCTCTTCTGTACGATCCCATGGAGAACAGCTACACTGCACATACCTTTTTTCACTACATTGAGCTTGAAGAAAATTTAAGACTTCCTCTCCTCCCCATCTCCTTTTATTATTTTTTAACGGGAGATGTGATTATTGAAATTAATTTGGGGAATAGTCAGCCTTCACCAGTCAGCTCTGCAGTTTGGGTTTTCTTCATCTCCTGGTTACAGGCTAATTATTGTACTGGTGGGATTATTTCCCATTCACATTTGGAATTTACAGCACAGTAGGGAATTGATTACATTAGAAGAAAAAGAAAATTAAAAAAAATAAATAAAATCAATGACATTTGAAATTCTCCATCTTTTTTTTAATCTTTTTTTTAAATGTTCCTCTGTGCCTCATGCCTAGGAGGACCTGACAGACCCAACCCCAGCAGACTGGACGTGCATGACAGCATTTCGAGGCATTAAAAGGCAGAACAGCAACAACATCTCTGGAGGAGATGCTTCGGGAAGGCAAACTGAGCCTTCCATGTTCATCAGGATCTCTGCTGCTCGCAGCATCCTCCGCTGCCTCACCCTTTTCCACATAGCCAACATTTGTAATTCAGCAGGAAAACCTCCCCTCACATAGGAGATAAGCTCTCCTGAATCAATGCAGAGTGGGATCAGGGCTTGCTGTGATCCTGACGTGCAAGAGGATGCCAGCAAAGCTGGGAGAGTGTGGAGAAGCAGCCAGGGCTCAGGGAAAGGGTCCAGCTGAACATGGCAATGACTGCTCAGAGAGAGGTTCTGCACAATCAGCCTCCAGCACACTAGCTCCAAAGGTGTCACCTCCTAAGCACCTTTGTTTGTAATGATTTTCTAAGCATGGCCACCATCACCAGGACCAAATCTCCAACCTCTGGAACCGATGCGGACACATGGCTCAGCACCATCAGGCCGGGCGAGCAGGACACCATCATGCCAGACATCAGCTGCAGAGGAGCTGGAAGGGGAAAGCTAAAAGCAAAGGACCTGCAAACCTGCCACAGATCATCCTCTGTCTCCATCTTCCCTGTCTGTAAAGCAAGAGGAAAATGCCAGGTGCTGGAGCAGGGAGCACAGGCTGCTCTTTAAGACATCCACTGTGCTTCGCAGCGCACCCGGGGCTGGAGGAGCGGGGCCTAACGGGTGGGTTATTCTCTAACAGGTGGGTTATGCACTTAAGGAAACACTCACACTCACCCGCTTTGCTCTGAGTCCAGACCACAAGTCTGGAGGGGGCGTGTGCCCAGATTTTTGGGTTTCAATTAGCTCTGCCTCTAGAAAACAGAGACACTCCCCTCATCTTCAACATCTCCCAACACAGAGACAACTCCTAGCAAAGGATGAAAGAGAGGGACACGTTTCAGAAGAGGAGTTTGCTTTCACACCCTGCTTAGCAAGCTGAAGCGTAACACAGACAGGCTGGCATCCTCCTGCATGCGCTCCAGGATGACTTGTCTCTTAACTTGTGTCTTAACAGCCACCCCACCACTAGCAACACGTGAGAGCCTCCATGCGAAGAGCAAACACACCCATCTTGCCAGGGCTGTGAGGAAACACGTCTAGAAGCCCCACTGTTGTCTCATCCAACGCATAAAGGCCTCCAGAGCGGCTGAGCACCACGCTCCAGGTGCTGGTCTGGAGGTGACCATCTCTACAGGGCTGGGCAGAGCCTGAAGGTACGACACACACAGGCTGTAGCACACTGGTTAGCACTGGAGCCTAGAATGGTCCAGGCAGGACCTGGAGCCACCAGAAAGGTCTTCAGCCACCAAACCCTGCTCTCTGCACAGGCATGAGGAGCAAGCAGTACGGTTGGATCCTTAACCCAGAGACACAAGACCTCAGCTCATTAAACACGCTACACATCAAAAAGCACCTCAGACAACCTCATCTCAAATGTCCTCTTACAAAGTATACTCCAAGTTGTCCTCTGTGCTACAGTAAAGACCTTTGCTACTCCTATGCTAAGCAGATCAAGCCTAGTTTTGGTCTTCTTAAACTAAAGGCTTTATTTCTTACCATTTTAAGAGCAGGCAAGATGTTTCAACCCCTCTTTGAAGCCAAAAAGCTACCAACAGTATCCTGATTATTTGGGAAGGCAGGAGAGTGAACTCCACCTGACAGGAATGCAGTAACTGCACTCTCCATCTGTGGGGCAACCCAATCGCTGGATTTACTTTCCAGAGGGACCCCATAGAATCATTAAGGTTGGAAAAGACCTCCAAAATCATCTAGTCCAACCATCCCCCTAACACCTAAACCATGTCCCTAAGTACCTCACCCAACCTTTCCTTGAACACCCCGAGGGACCCAGCAACATCGCAGCTGGGGCTACAGGACAAGAACTCAGAAGAACAAAAATACCCCCCCCAGCTTTCTGAGAAGCACCTGGATATAAAGGAAAAAGTGTCACAGCTTCTGAGTGACAGCAGTGTGGCTGTGAAGTGAGAGTCTGCAGGAGCTGTTCAGACTTCCAGGTGGGAAGAGGCACCAGCAAGGCTGGGTACATACAGTTATGAACATATGTCACTGTATCACCAGATAAAGCACCGAATGTCCTTCAAAAGAAACAGATTACTAATCCTGCAAGTGTTTGTGCAGCACTGGCACAACACCTGAGGGAAATCAGTAACTGCCCGACCTGTTTTCATAAAATAAGTTTTTATAAGTTTCATGAAAACCTCTTTATTTATCAAACTGTGAGAGCAGAGCACGCGCGAGCATCCTGCACGGCGAGCAAGGCTCTGGGCGTGAGAAGCTCCCTTCCCTTCCCTTCCCACGAGAGCGAACTGACCCCCTCTTTGTACCTGCAGAACAAAAAGGTCACCTGAAAACACCTTCAAGATGCTTACTCAGGAGAATAAGAGTCAAAGGACGCTGACACATTCAGCAGAGAGCTGCCTGGCTGGAAACCCCTTAAAACCAATTCATTGGCCTCTTGCCCCAGTGAAATTTTAAGCGCTCGCTATTCAAACTGGTCCCACCCAGGCAATTCATGAAGGACGCTCTGCTGACCCAAAGCCAGGGCTTATTCCCCACCCTGTTCCTGACGTGGTCCTCTTGAGCATCTCCCTGTGAAAAGAAAGAAGCCAGAAGGCTCTTCCTCTTCTCTTGGAGCAGCCAGGCAGCACAGCAGGCAGGGAAGTCCCATTGCCCAGCCTGAATTTTCTGAGCATTACTGGGCAGCAGCATTTGGGTGGAGCTATACTGGAAACTTTTGCAACCTTCACATCATTTTATTTCTTTTTTTTCCCTCCTCCCCACCCCCAGCAAGTGGTAAAACACACAGGGGGCTGGGCTGGAATGGAGAGGGCAGCACTGGCCTTCAGTAGGAAGAACAAGCGTTACAAGAGCCATCACCTCAACTGAGCAGAGTTTAGAAGGCTCTTTCTCTGGTTTCTCTATTTCTAAAAAGAAAATAGATTATAAAAATAAAGTAGGAGCAAGGAGTGGAGAGTACATGGATAAAAAGGGAGGCCAGTCTAAGATCCCATTATCATACATGTAGATAAAGGAGAAGGTACCCTCACACAGTGTCCATCTTTCAAAGGGGAGGGGAAGGAGAAGCCATGAAGTCTTTGCAGTGCACAAGAAAGTCCTCCATGCAGAGATGAGCCATGGCTGCAGTGGCTGCAACTGCCTCTGGTGACAGCCCCATCGCCTCGGCTCTGCTCTTGTGCCACGTGGCATCACCATCTCCTCTAACTCCAGCACAGTCCTCATCCAACCAGGGCTTCTCCAGTGACTTTGCACAAACTTGCTCCATTTGCATTTGAAGCATTGTTATTTAGAACATTTGTCCAGAGGAAAAAACCAAACAAAGAAGGGGAGAAGTACAAGATTATTTTTTTTTCTCTTTTTAATTAGAAACATCACCCCTCTCCTACTCAGCAAAGCAGAAAAGCCATCACAGCTGCAAGACAGAGAGATGCTACAGACCTTCACCACAGAGACCTGTTATCAAGCACCAGCACATAGCATCTTCTCCCAGTTAGCCTCCATCACAAGACTAGACTCCTTCCACCTAGAACTGGTGCCCAAGTTATAGACATAACCACCCTGGGCTCCTGCTTAATCCTGCTCTCTGTGTTAATGCAGGGAGAGTGGCACCTCTGGGAGCAACTCTGTGCGGGGCAAATCATCCTCAGGATGACGGAAGCAGGGGGACCCGGACCAGGCTCTGGGCTCCCTCTCTCCCAAGAAAACCCCTCTTATCTCATGCCACCTCCCTGCAAGAACCAGGGTGACAGTAACTTACACAAATATCCAGCAAACCAAGGACCTCTCCCATGGGATGAATCTCCCTGGTGCTTTTAACACACAAATCAGGTGGAAAAGACAGAAAGGGGGGGAATAAATAAATACCAGGAGATGGGGAGCAGGGGACCCACGGCAGCAAAGCAAGCAGCAATGAGCCACCCCCGTGGGTTTGCTTGCACAAGCTGGGGTGGGGGCTGAGTAGGATGGTGATGTGGTGGGAGATGTCTGCTCCCATCTTCTGCCTTTTGTTGTCACAGATTTCCACAGACCCTCAGTTATTTGTTTCCGCTCCCAGCGGTTTTCTGGGGGAGCTAACGCCCTGCTTGCCTTGGGCAGGGAGCAGGCAGCCAGGTCCCCGGAGGGAATGAAGATGAGTGGGTCTTCCAGGGCTCAGTGCTGTGCAGGATGCAGCTCCACATTTGGAAGCTGCAAGTGATGCACCTATGCAACAGCCTCGCATGGAGCAGTGGGCGCCTCGTGCCCGGTAACCTGGAGAAGGCTCCTGGGGGAATGAGCTGAGGCTGTGCCCTGTAACGACACTGTGGAGCCGTCCCCATGCACAAACAGGGGAAGGTTGGACAAGGGACAGGCACAGACCCACACTCCAGGGTTGGACTGTAAACCCAAGTTGTAGATAATTCCAGGAGCTACCAGACGAGCGGCTTTTACATAGTAACTCCATAGTAACCAAGGCAGATGATAAAGCTTGTATACACAAGGGCAACACATTTTCAGAGGGGAGCTAGAGGGGGGTCTAACCAGAAGGAAAACCTTCACATGGAGCAAGGGGACACATCTGTATGAAGGAGAACTCAAGGCACGCTGCTGTTTAAATCTCCCCACACCAACAGTGCAGATGACTTTTCCTACCAGCCCTGCTCACCTGCTCCAGGCATCCCTGCTCCAGCTGTCAGCATCCATCCCTGCAATCCCCCTACCAAAGCCAGCAGCTCCCACGAGGCTGGGTTTGCTCGGCTTTGCGACAAGTGACTTCAGGGCTTCAAGTTACTTCAGCTTTCTTACAGCAGCAAGAATTGCAGAGCCTGTCAGAAGAGCTGATGCAAACCCCAACCTGTCTAGAATACAATTAACACAACTCCAGATTAGGTTGTATTTGAAGCAAAACACAGTCCAACAGCCTCCTCTTTCCCACCCCCGAAGGTGGGTCAGGGCTCCAAAACCATGCAGGCATTTGTCCTGGGAGTTACTGGGCTGAACTGAGAGGAAACAATAAACAGACTGGAACAGTCTGCTCCCTCTTCTCACTACGCATCCCAAGCTGTAAAATGCATCAAGGTCACCGACCCAACCTAGTTAATACAAGTTATTGTTAATTTGCTGCTTTTGTCTACAGTAAATAAAATGCTTCTCATCTTCCAGGTTGTTGGTTTGGGTTTTTTTTTTAATTCCTCCTTGTCTCTTAAAGAGAAATTAGTTTAGAAGAAGCCGTTCCAGATAATGAAGTAAACTTCTGGCTTCCTATCCGTGGAGAATCGTTCCTTAGGACACCAAGATCCTCAGCTGGGGACTGCAGCTGAAATAGGTGGCTGGGGAGAAGAGCAGCAAAACCTCCCTCCCATGCCGGGTGGAGGGGAAAGCCTGCGGCCAGGCAGAGCCTGCTCCTTTACAGGCCCAGAGATGGGAGCACACAGCACAAGAGGGGCTGCTACAGGGTTTTATTATCCAGGCACATCTCTCAGCCTAGTGAGATGCATCGCCTACTGTTCCCCCCAAAGTTTTCCAACCAGAACAGAAGAGGACCCCTCAGAAAAACCTTGCCGCTTGAATTCTGAGGGCACAGACTGAGCATACCCCAAACAGAGGGCAGAGTTTAAAGGCCCAAGCACGAGCTGCATGGCCACCCCTCAGACACACCAGCCCTCCAAGCAAACGCGATGCCCAGGGCGACCCGTACCCCACTAATGAAACGTCCCCACTCTCCAAACCCGCTGCCCGGAGCGGAGAGGCCTCGGTCCACTGGCACCCGGCCACAGGCCCGGCTGCTGCCACAGGAGCCCCGGTCAGGAGCTGGCATAGCCCAGGCAGGACTTTACCCCGCAGCCCGAGGGTGTGTGGTTAAACCACCAGCCCCAGGCAGGCAAGGAAAGCGCCCACGGGAAACCGGGGTGCAGCAATCCAGGGTTCAGTCCCAGCTCTGCCACAGATCTCCTACACAGCCTCGGGCACGTCACTTAGCAGCACTCTGTGTTCCTACCTGTGCGAGGAGGGAGATGCCGGCTGCTCATATCCCGGTTCATCCCAAGGCTGGGCACGTTAAACCCGGCATCGCTGCCACAGCAACAAAAATCCCACCCGTGCCCAAGGCAGCCAAACCCCAGCTGCGACACGAGTGGGGTCAGCTGCCCCGCAGTCCCTGGAGCCAGTGGGCGGCAAAGGCTGAAAAAAAACCCCTTCTTCCTCCTCCAAAGCTCCAGACTGAAGGAAAACACCCAACCCAGAGCCCCCGAGGGAGAGGCAGCCGGGTCCCGGGCAGCCCCACGCAGCCGGGCGCTCACGCTGAGCTCCCACAGCAGCCGGGCGGCAGGTTTTTAATTCAATTTATTTTCATTTGCATTTTAATCGCCGCCGAACCCATCGCAGCAAAGGGCAGCGCAGCCCGACGGCTCCCCGGCGGCAGGGCCGGGCGGACCGGGGCGGCGGCGGCGACGGGGCGGGGGAGGGACACGCGTGTCCCGACCCCCGGGTGGGCGCCCGGTAAAGGGAGAGGGTCGTGGGAGCGGCACGGCCCCGCCCCGCCCGGCCCCCCGCACCTGCCCGGTGTCTGCGGTCGCGGGGGGCAGGTCCCGGGGGACGGGAAGGAGCGGGCGCGGGCGGGACCGCGGCGGCTAGGCGACAGGAAGGGCGCGGAACTCCCCCTCCCCGCACCCAGCGCTCGCACTCACCCGCGGCAGGTCCCCGGGCTGCCGTGGCGGCTCGGCTCGGCTCGGCGCGGTCCGGCGGAGGCCCCGGCCCCGGCGGCGAGCGCGGGGCGGGCGGGGCGGGCGGCGCAGCGGGGCGGCCGGGCGGGCGCCGCCGAGCCCAGGCATCGGCGGGGGGCGGGGGAGCGCGGGGCGGGCGGGCGCGACACACACCGGCATTAGCCGGGCTCCATCGCCGGGCGGGGACGGGGTGGTGACGTCACCGGAGCCGGACCGGGGCGGTGCGCGCGCTTGCGCGCGGGTGCCGGGCGTCGGGCGGCTGTACCGGTACCGGGGAGGGGGGTGGTGGGAAGGCCGCACCGAGCATCGGGCGGCCGTACCGGCTGCGCGCGTACCGGGGGTTGGTACAGCGGCCGTACCGGCTGCGCGCGTACTGGGCGTCGGGCGGCTGTACCGGCTGTACCAGTACCGGGGGGCGGTGCGGCGGCCGTGCCCCCCATGGAGGGGGGAGATGGGTGTAGCGGCTGCACTGACTCCGTGCACCGGGAAGGCTGGTCTGGGGAGGTGCACTGTGGGGGGGTGAGCGGCTGCACCGGACGCCGGTAACCGGGTGCGTGCTCTGGACGCACGGGGCGGAGCGGTGAGCGCCAGCACCGGTAGCTCGCACCGCGGTGTGCGGTGTGTGCCTGTACCGGGGCTGTGAGCGGGGCGGGAGGGCGAGCACGAGTGCCTGGCCAGACACGGGGGAGGATGGCGCGCCCGTGCCGGGGGCACCGAGGGCAGCGAGTGCCCCGTGCAGCCGCGTCAGCCTCTCGGTACCCCCGTTCCGTCCCTCGCCGCAGCCGGCTCGGAGCGGGTGGCTTCTGCCGGCTTCAGGACCTGACCCCGCCGAGCGGAGCCTGACTGAGCCCGGGGGGGGCCGTGTGCCGCGCCGGGCTCACGCGTGGGGCACTGAGAGGGGCGATGGGTCCGGCCCGTGATGCCCGGGCTCGTCGGTCCGGTGCTACCGAGAAAACCCGACCGCCCATGGGCTGTTCCGCACCTTGTGCCGGTGCCCGGTGGAGTCTGGGCTGGAAGCACCCTACCCCCTCCCGCTCCTGGCCTTTGCCCCTCGGAGGGATGAGTTTTTTCCACCCGGTGCGGGCCGGGGGCTCGGGGGTCCGGCTGCAGGGTGAGCGGCTCCAGGCATAGCTGCCATCCCTAGGTTGGGGAAGGGCTGTTGGGGTGGGCAGACTGCACCCCACGGGCTCTGGCAGGTCAGGGACAGAACAGAGCTCCGACTGTTTTTTTAAATAAAGCGCGGCTTTGGCCACATCATCTGCCCTGAAATCAGACACCAGCTTTGGACAAGAGATTAAAGATTTTCCAGCTGCTTAAACGTGCACGTCATCCCGCTTTTCCTGGGCTCGGAGCTTGGTCACACCCTGCTCATGGTTACGTTGATATAAATATGATGTCACTTATCTAAAGCCATTGGTTCTGAAGCGTGGTCCCCGGCTGGGTTGTCGGCAACTGGGACAGAAAAGGCCCTCGATGCATTGCAAGTTCGGGGACTGCATTTTCCAGGACCGTGCAGTGCTCAGCGCTATCTGCTCTCCTGGTTTTAGAGCATGGCTGGATTTCTCTCTGAGCCCTGGCTCTTGGAGCCACACAGCTGTGTGGGAAATGGCGTTTTCTGGGTTTTAAGTAAGCTTGAACCCTTGGTGTTTACAGAAGAAATGTGAACTTCTAACAGCTCAGAAACTAGGAGCCAAATCAGCAGACCATGTTTATAAACCAGAACAAATGGTTTTCAACTAGTCCTGCGGCTGTAATTCAGCTTTTTCAATGCTTGTGATTGGCAACGGAGGATGGCATTTCCTCCTCTTCAGTCAAAACAGCTTTCCCACTAACTCCATCACATGCCAAGCCAGTCTGACCTGATCTTTCTGGGGATGGGAAATTAAAAATCCCTAACAGCGCTGTTTTCCTGCTGTATTCCCAGCCCTCTGAGCCACTGGACCTTCAGGAATTGCCCCTTTCTTGAGGGAGCAGGACACCTCAGCCTGGGGAATTTCACCCCATCCAGCTGGGCTGAGTTGGTTCTGCCTCTCATCCTCTTTGGCTGAATTACCCTTCTCACAAGCTTCTGGAGTGATTTGTTGGTCCAGGGAAGGAAATGGGAGCCCCTGCCTGGCCAGCCCAGGGGCAGGGAGCTCTGCCAGCCTTCCCCATGTGCTGCCCTGCAGCACTGTCACACCACAACAGCCCTTCCACCCCCCAGCCTCTCCCAAGGAATCCCTGGAGGGAATTGGGGGGAATGTGGGGGTCGCTACTGGAAGCAATTAGGGAGGACAGCCCCACCAGCAGCTGGGAGCTGCTCCTGGGTGCTGCCTGGTACAGGGCCCTTAGACCTGCTGGGGTGATTGACAGCTGTCAGCTCCACATCTGGGTGACCCAGTCCAATAAACTCAATGGCTTTGGCCATCTCTCACTGGCATTTGGCGTCTGTAGCATTCTGCTCAGTGCATTTGGGAAAAGACATCTGTAGCTGTGCCTCAGCCTGGCTGGCTGCTGCCTTGGTTCTGCTGGCATCTCAGGAAACCCCAGTGTAAGGGTGAACTCCAGACACTGGTGGAGGTGGAGGACAGCAGACCTGGGGAGAAGTGAGCCAAGCTAGTGGCTATCAGGAGGTCATGTCCCAGAGCAGCAGGACCCAGAGCATCCTTCCAGTGTGGCAAAGGGGGCAGGGGGACATGGCTCTTGGGTTCAGAGGTGGGAAAACAATTTGGATGCTGCAGTAAGTGGTTTGGTGAGGTGGGATTCCAGCTGTCAAACAAGGCTGCCTGAGCTGAGTGGCTGAAGGATTGCTCCTGTCCCAGTCTCAGCTTCACTTGTCCACAGCAAAGCAGGACCCTTTCAACTCCATCCCCTCCTGTCAGCAGACTGCTAGCTGAGCTGCGACAGGTCTTAGCTAGCATGGAGGCAGGAGGGTTGGATGGTTTCCCAGGTCTCTCTCACCAATGGATTGTCCATCTTCCCTCCAGACCCATGAAGAAGCAGGCAGCAAGGGGTGAGGGTATACCCAAGGAGAGGCTGGCTCAAAGGTAGGCTTAAGCAGCTGCAAAAGTCTTAGAGAATTAATGTGATGACCGAGGGAGGAGGCAAAGCCCCCATCAGCCCCCACCTTGGAGGCAGCCAGAAGATTGGCTATGGCCTGACCCATCTGCAGCAGCTGTCAAAATACAAAGAGGGGGTAACCAAGCTCATCTTTGACACATCTGGTCCCCTTTCCCACTCTGAGACTGAAGATACAACTTGTTTTTTTCCTGGAACTGAGAAAAATTGAGGAGTCTCCCAGGCGATGAGTACCTGGGGTGCTCCCAGCTGCCAGGTGGTTAGATGGGGGTTTTTCCAGAGAGGCCCTGGAAGCACTGGGACTGTGGCTACCAGCCCTGCCAGCCATCAGAGGCACAGCGCAGCCGGAGGGGCCAGCAGCATGAGGCCTGCAGTGTGGGGCCAGCAGTGTGAGGCCCGCAGCGTGAGGCCTGCAGCGTGAGGCTTGCAGCATGAGGCCTGCAGTGTGAGGCCCACCATGCTGCTAGCCCGTGCGGGGTGAAGGCTGCGATCTGAGAGGGGTGGGGAGAGCCAGGGATGCGGGGCAAGAGCTGCCAAGATGGAGGCGGGTGTGAACTTTGCTTTTCCATTGGAATGCAAGGAGCTGAAAATACTGCATCTCGGTTGACTAATAAAAAAAAGCCGCCTCATTTTGCAAAGGCTCATTGCAAACATCTGCAGGTTCCCAAAAAGGGGAATAAACCTCTCTCTGCTGGAGCAGCTCCTAGGGGGAAAGATGCACAGGGAAATTGGGGTGCTTGGGGTTACAAGCCCAGGGAGTGATGGATCTGCAGGGCTCACATTCCCCTCCACCAAAGAAAAAGGGAGGGAGAGAAAGAGGGGGTATGAAAAGCAGCTGGAGAGCCAATAATAATTGTATGGCTTTGTGCAAAATTGCCACGGTGATTAAAAGTGCTTTAAGCTTTCTGGAGGGGAAAAAAGAGGTAAGTAAAATGCCCCAGGGCCGGATTATAGCCGAGAGGGAGGTACAGACATCCCCAAGTGTGGCCATGGCACATCAGGTGTGCTGCAGCGTGCCTGGGGGATGAGGAGAGCCTGGGTACCAGGAGCTGGGGCAGGAGCTGAGCATAAGGGCCAGCACAGGAAACCAGATGAGTCCTGGAGGGAAGTGATGGGGGAAACGGCTTCTGCAGGGTGCCCCAGTGCTGAGTGCATCCCCCTGTATCCCGAGGTGGGGGCTTGGAGCCACAGCAAGGTAGGGCTGCCCATAGGTGTGTGTTGGCTTTGCACAATGACATAAACTTACCCAAATTCATTCTTAGCTTGCAGTTATTGAGGGGCAGCTAAAATTACCCCTCAAAAATTCCCCAAACCCTTGTGTTTTGGTGAAGCCTCATTCCTCCCTACAAGCACCATGCACCAGCACCTTCCACGTATCCCAGTCTGGCCCTGTCCAAGGTGCACTGGATCTTACGTCCAGGAGCAATTAAATCGTCAGCACAGCAATTATTGCCCCCCACACCCTTCATGGTCTTAGTCCACGTGTCCTGTAACCCCTATAAGCCCTATGGGGGAGGGAGAAATAAGCATCACACACAGACTCTCTAGCAAGGTGCTTCCCACTCCGGATTGTCCTTAGCCTGGCCAGGGCTGCATGAGGATGCTCTCCAGCCATGGCAAGATAGCTTTTAAAGGGTAGATCTTTCCCAGAGCTGCACACCAGCCTCTGCACCTTTTGCAGAGGGCTGTCTCCCCTGGAATCCTGAGATCTGGGGCTTTGTATAGTTTGTGCCCCAAGGGGTTAAACGCTGAGAGATCTGCTCTGGAAAAGGAAAGAAGGGCTGATTTTGGAAATTGCAGCTTGGTAGGTTGGGCTGCAGTGGCCTTGAAGGATGATGGATTGGAGGAGGAGGGAAAGAAGGGTCTCCATCAGTGCAAGGCAGTTGGCAGCTCTGCCTGGAGCTGCTGGAGAGAAGGAACCGGTTGCAATGAGATAGACACGCTGGTTGCAATGAGACACAGCTGCTCTGTGCAGGTGCCAGATGCCTCCCCAGATCCACCCTCTGTTCTAGGAGCCCTCCCTCATGGGATTGGCAGGAGGCAAGGTGCAGGGCTGGGTGCTATGTTGGAGCCTGGGCCCTCCCCTTGCTCAGGTGAGAGGAAGGAAGCTGTAAGGAGAGGAGGAGCTGAGAGTGAGACAGGGTTACTGCTGGCAGAGGGCAGCTCCTGGGGTTTCTGGGCTGGTTGCCCCAAAGTTGAGGAGGTGCTGAGGCTCAGCAGCTGTCCAGGTAACAGGGGAGACCCTGGGCAGTTTGCAGCCTGGGAGGGATGGGGAGGTGGATGAGTGGTGTGGGAAGGGTGTGCTGCTTGCGGAGTGGCCTGGCCTGCTGCTGCCCAGGAGCAGGGCAGGCTGGTGTTAGCAAAATAGAAGGCTTGTTTTGGGCATCTTTTTAGCTGTAGAGGTGACTGTGAGCTGTGTTGCTTTGGGGGTGGGGGACACCTGACTGCCCCCTCTGCAAGGGCTGTGTGGTGAAGGACCGTGGTCCTGCCCTTCCTGGGGTGGAGGTGCAGCAATGCCCCGTTCTGTGGGGTTTATTTGTTGGATGTGGCCCGGTGTCCTTGGGGTGGTTTGAAAGCCCTTTCCCCTGTGTTGTCCCCCCGTTTTTCTCTCTCCAGAGTGTAACTTGCTCCTTGTCTCTCACATGGGCCTCCTCCACCCATGGTGGGGCTGAGGGTAGTGACAGGTCTGAGCCCCTTCTCTCTGTCCCCTGTCCCCGGCTGTCCTGGGTGAGGCTCTCAAGTAGTTAAACTCATTGAGCTGAAAGCCATACCAGAGCTGTCCTCTTCTCGCTGCCCTGAGCTCGGGGCCAAGTGGGCTCCCAGCGAGGTGCGAGCAGACACAAGAGGGTCTGTGTATCTGCCTGGTGCTCTTCAGGTCTGCCTCCACATATGCCCAGCCAGGAGCCCTTCAGCATTGCCCTGGGAGAACTGGGGCCAGGCTGATTGTTCACCCTCTTTGAAACCCCCTGCTCTGCAGAGGGGAGCTCTCTCTTCATGCTGCCAGGCTCTGCAGCGTGGCAGGGAAGGCAGCTGGAGGGCTGCCCACAACAGCAGCAATGCCCAGGAAAGCTGGGCTCAGCAGGTTGATGGGTGGCCCCATGACCCTGGCCCTGCTCACAGTGGAGCTGATGGAGGCATCGAAGCTTCAGGAGCCAGCTAAGGCTTCCCTGCTATCCCCCCTGCTGCACTTTCCCTCAGGGAGGATCTGAGCTTTGGGCTTATTCATGGTTGTTGGGGAAAGGCAGAGGGAACAGGGAATGGAGTGGGGACTTGGAGGAATGCCTGGGGATGGGATGGGCATGAGGTTTGCCAAGTAGACCGGAGAGGATGGGTGTCTGCTTGGGCAGAGGGCTCATCAGGTGTCACCTGCTTGTCCTCCTTCTTGTGGGTAAAGAATCCCCTCTGACCAGCTGCCCCTTGGCCTGGCTGTGTGCTGTGTTGAGAGCCCCAGGGACGCTATGCCATCAGCTGATCCTGCTGCTGGCACAAGAGGTTTCCTTTAGTTCATCTGTGGTCCTTCTGACACAGTATCCTGTGTCCTCATCCTTTCCTTGGAGCAAGGTGGGCTGCAGAGCTGGCAGCTTGGGAAGCTGGGCTCAGCCTCTGTGGTTCCCAGCCTCCAGAGTGATGTGCTCACACCAAGACCATTTTCCTGCCGATGTTGAATGCTGAGCAAACAAGGAGCTCCTCTAGCCCAAGGGCTGGGACCAGCATCCTGACACAGATCCACAAGAAGATACTCCAAGAGGCAGCTGGTGGGGGGTTGTGGGAAGTGGGGCTGCACAGGAGCTGCTTGGGGCCTGTGCTGCATTCCCCAGCATGGACCGTGTGAATCTCCAGCTCTGCAGCCATGCCTGTCCTCCAGCGTGGCAGAGGGGAATTGTCTCTACTAGGGGATTGAGCAGCTGAAGGAAGGATGTGAGAGGGTGAGCAGGGAGCGGGCAAGGCTTTTCTTCCACGTGTTCTTGCTAATGAAAACCAGGAGCTGTGCAGCCTCAGCGTGCAGCCCTGCCTTGTGAGGATGTCACCACAGATCTGTCCAGGCATCCCCTGGGCAGCACAGCCCCTTTGCTGGGACTGCCTGGGAAGGTGGACAATGGCAGCAGGGGCCAGTGCGTGGAGACCAGGGAGATCTGGTTCTAACAAGGGCTGTGTTGGGCCCATTTGGCGATGCCTGGGTTGGATGCCTTCTCCTTCAAGTGGGAAATGTTAGGTTTGGACGTGGTTTGAAGCGAGCTTGTGGCATGTGCAGCAGCTCCTTGGGTTTCTCACACCTCTGCCCTAAAATTTTTGGGGCTTTTTAAGGATGGTCAGGGTAGGAGGTCTGCCAGCCAAATTCTTGTTTGAATAGGATGCTGGCAGCTTGATTGCAAAGTGTTGCCGTGGGGTAGTATTTACCCTCTCTGGGGCCAAATGTGATTGTGCGTCCCCAACCGTGAAGGTCTTTCTCCTCCAAGCAGATGCCGTAACTAGTGCTCTGGCTCCTGCTCTGATTTCTGGTGCCTGCAGGGGCGCACTGGCTTATCTCTATCAAGGCCCTTTGTGGTGTTTGCCTCAGTTTTCCTGGAGACTTACCTGTCCCCACCGTGGGGCTGTATCTACAGCTGTGAAATGACTGTGCCAGAGTAAACTCACGCTGCGTTTATCCCCTGGAGCCCTTCTCCCCCACCTGAGTCTCCTCCTGTCTCTCCCTTGCAGTCTCAAACGATGAACTACGTGGGGCAGCTTGCTGAGACCGTCTTCGTCACGGTGAAGGAGCTGTACCGGGGTCTGAACCCCGCCACCCTCACAGGCTGCATCGATGTTATTGTGGTGAGGCAGCCCGATAACTCCTTCCAGTGCTCCCCATTTCACGTGCGCTTTGGGAAGCTGGGTGTGCTGCGCTCCAAGGAGAAGGTGGTAAGTGGTGCCTGCCCTGGGACTATGATTCCTCTCTGGCCTCTCCAGATCTGCCATGACCCACAGGGAGAACTTTGTTTGAGGGAGATAGGATCCTTGCTGAAAGGTGTGCTTGCTAATTTTTTGGAGGGGAGGCTCCTGAATGAAAAGTAACCTCTTTCAGAGAGGAATGTGCTCCCCAGGAAATTTGGGAGAGGTCCCATGCTGTCAGCCCTGTGAGCAGCCTAACCAGTCCCCTCCCTGGGAAGTGTCTTTCTGCACACGGATGGGTGAGCAGGCTCTGATGGACAGAGTGCTTCTTCCTCTTGCCAGGTGGACATTGAAATCAACGGGGAGCCTGTCGACCTGCACATGAAGCTGGGTGACAATGGAGAGGCCTTCTTTGTCCAGGAGTCAGAGGAGAATGAGGTTGGTGATGAAGAGGTGCTGTGAGTCTCTGTCCTCCTATGACCACCTGGAAGCACAGGGTTGAGGTAGAAGGACCAGATTTTTGACTCTTTGTCTTCCCTGAGGTGACACCCTTATCACCTCTGATGTTTTGTGTGTCTGGGAAGGTTCCTACCTCAAGGACCTTGCAACCAGTGTGGAGGATCTGAACACTGGAGTACCCTGAGGGAGCATTAGACCAAATATCTGCGTCCCAGACTGTCCTCCCTCCCTGGTCATGGCAGCTGGCCAGCCAGAAAGACATCTCAGAGCTTGGCCTCTTGGAGGATCTTGTGACAGGGATGAGAGTGAGCCAGATGCTGTGGCAGGCTGCCTGCTCCACTGGGAAGTGGGATGAGACTAGTTGTGGTGTCCAGAAATTTTGGCAGCTCTCTCCAGGCTGACTGGTGGTTGGTGCTAGCTTGGGCTGGGTTTGAAAGCAGGGAGAGGGCTGTGCAGCTAAATCCTCTCTGCAGCCTTTGTAATTCTGGTCTATGATGCCATCTCCTGCCTGCTTCTCTTGTCCATGTTGAAGATGTCTGTAGCTCGTAGCTGGATATCCCTGCTTTTATTTTTATTCACATGTACAAAACTTTTATTTTGGGCCTAGCCACAAAACCACCCCCAGGCTGAGGGGTTGGTGATGTTGGTTGTGCTGGTAGTATGTATTGTACATCATCACAGATGAGATCTATGAGCTGGAGGACACTGGAGCTGATGGGCTCTTCCACCCCTGTTTCAGGCCAGCATCCCCTCCCGTCTCTGCACGTCCCCCATCCCCAGGGAGCAGAGCCCAGAGGATGCTGGTCAGCCCTCTCCTGGGCAGGAGACCCCCTATGCTGAAGCAACCCCGCGCGGGAGGAGGCGGCGCAGGAGGAAGCCCAAGCGGAAGGAGGTGTCAGACTCTGAGTTAGAAGGCTGTGAGGAGACCAAAAGCAAGGTGACTCTGGAGGAGCCGTGCAGGCCCAGGTGAGTGGCTTGGTCTGGGCAGGGTGATGTGCTGGGTCTAGCCTGTGAGGCCCATCAGTATCAAAAGATGGGGACAGTGTTTTGAGTTGGACCCCAGCCTCCTGTGGAGTAGAAAGCCGGTGGAAATGGTTCTGTTGGGTATTGTCAGCTTCCCAGATGAGGAGGCTGGTGCCTGAGGCAGTGTAACTGACCTCTTTACTCCTCTGCAGTGATTCGGTGCACTTCTCCTTTGCTGATCTCCCTGAAGAAGAAACCAGGTCACTGCAGTCTCTGGAGACGTACCCTCACTCTGATGGGGAGCTGGCCTCCGTGAGCAGGTACCAGGCAGAGCCAGGGCGTCCTGCTTTGCTTTGAGAGCAGATGTGCCTTGTGGCTGGGGAGGCGGTGAGGAGAAGGCATCTGGGGGTGTCAGAGAGGAGGGTTTTCTTGTCCTGCTGTGCTGTGGCTGGAGGAAAGCTCAAAGCTAATGAGGGACACTTCTGGCCGTGTTCGCAGATGCAAGAAGCCTGCGTGCACAGAGGTCTCCCGCTTCTGCTGCTGAGCTGCTTCTGGACAGGTGGTGGCATAGCACTGACATAGTGCATTGTGACCTTGAGCCTCAGCTTCCCGTGGGTCTTGCTTGTTTGTCAGTATTATAGGGCAGAACTGACTCTACAGGAAACCAACCTCAGAGCATTCTTGGCCCTAAATGTCCTTGAAGTGATAGGAAAGCATGGGGCTGTAGGGTAGATGAAGTCCAATGTTCCTTTCTCTTCTTGTAGCCCTATCCTGAGCCATCCATCTTCTCCCAAAAGTGACTCTGAGCTGGAGATCAGACCACAGGAGAATTTTGCTCTAGGGTCTGAATCCCATGTGCAGTGGACCTGGGGACGGCTCCCTCAGGTGAGTCCCTGCTCTTGCTCTTTTGCAGCTGGTGGGAAGGGGGTGTCTGAAGGGCCTGCAGAAAATGGAGGCTGTGTCCAGGCAGCCTTAGATGAGTCTGTCCTATTCTGCCTGATGCTTTGGGCAGCTTCCCATCCTCAAACCTGTTGTTCTGCTTTCTTTGAGGTGAGTAAATCGGAACGAGTCGAACCAGCCAAATCCACAAGGATCTTTGCTACCACAGAAACTACCGTCTCTGTGACACCAGTCCCAGTGGATGAGACAAACCATCTTGTTGCCACCTCTAGAGGTTTGGAAGGAGGTCTGAGTCCAGCAGGACATCAGGGTGCACAGTGTTCCTCCACCACATCTGCTGTTGAGCCAACACCTGCACCCAGGGATGGGAATGGTCTCCCCAGGCTGAAGGACATCCCTAGTGCTGTGGTGGCAGAGAGCTCTTTGGAAGCTTCCTCAGCCCCAGAAGAGAAAGAGGAGGGAGGTGGCAGTGTTGTGCCAGAGGTTCAGATGGATGTGGAGCCCTTTGAGGGAGCTGCTGCTCTAAGGAACGTGGGCTCTGAGGGCCCTGAGCCACAACTGGAAAGCCAGAGGAGACAAGGTGAGCTGGTGATTGGTGCTGCTAGAAGCAGTGTGTAAGCTTGGAGATGTATTTGACTTGGGTGGGGGGTGGGGGTTTTGCAGTGTAACTCCTTCATGACCAACCTGGGTATTCAAGGCATGACATGTTTGCTTTGCCTTCTCTGTGTGTTACCAGCTCCTGTGCTTTGAAGAGCTGTTCCTCAGGTTTCCTTCTCTCAAACCACTAGGCTTCCCAGGAAAGCTTTCTTGCCTTACATTTCTCAAAGTCCATCCTTGGATGTCATCCTGTTTGCATGCTTAGAAGAGTTTTCAGCAGCGTAGACCACACCTTAAATTGAAGTGTCTGGCAGTGCCTGGTCTGACTCCTGTCTTCATCCTGAGCATACCAAGTCAGGTGGAAAATCCCACCCAGTGAAGCATACCCTTGACAGTGCATTTAAGGACTTTTGTGGTGTTACCTGTGCTAACCAACCTTGCTCCTCTAACAGAATTGTCTCCCTGAGGAAGAGAATCCCCTTGGGATTCCTCACTGTACAGGGAGGGAGATCACAAAGTGTTATCTTGTGTGGTGCTAATTCAAATGGCACCTTTAAGTTGTCATAGCAGAACATGGGCAGGACTTTGGCCTGTCCTTTGTTTCCACTTGGCAAGTGGTCTCATGCCAGTGCAGGTGTCTTGAGGTACATCTGCTGATGTTGATTTTAAGGAAGCTTTTCAAGTAGGAAGAGAGGTGCCCTTTTATATGATGTATGAATGTGGTAGATGCTGAGATGACCCAGGTGATCCAGTTAAGCTCTCTCCCTTCTGTCTGTGCATTGAGGATCCATCAAAAGAAGTCCTCATTTGGATCCCAGTGATGTTTACCTGGAAGACCTCTCCAAACTGGATGAGAAGCAAGTGGCTCTCTATTTCCCTAGGAGGTATGGTTTGTCTCAGACAGCCAAGTTCAGACCTTCCTGAGCAGTTCCCTTACAGCAAAGGATGGAGGTGTGTCTAAAGCTATTGTCTGATGCTTCCACTGTTTTTCCTCTTGCTGGTAGTGACACAGAGCAGAGTTCAAAGCCTGTGGCAGACCCTAGTGACCCTCTGTGTGTCCAGCCACCAACTGACTTGCCCACCAGCAGCCCCATGGACTCCGACTCTGATGTGATGCCTGCCATTGCCCTGTCACTGTGTGGAGGCCTGGGAGGGAACAAGCAGATTCCTCAGGGTAGGTGGGAGGGGAGGGGGAATCTGGTGTCCTGAAATCTGTTACACCAGTGGCCTGACACAGCTTCTGTCCCACCAGAGAAGTTCATGGAGCACATGGTGTCCTACCAGCAGTTTGCAGAGAACCCAGGACTGATCGATGACCCGAACCTGGTGATACTGATGAACAAGAAGTGAGTGGCCTGGTCTTCCTCCTGCTTCATCCCATGATGACCAGTCAGTCACTCCTGTAGGAGTGCACCTCCATCCCAGATGACAATTAGACCACAGTAGTTGTGGGAATGACCTTCTGGCCATGCTGCAGGATGGTGATCTGGAAATAGCTCTTGCTTCAGGAGTGGTGATGTTCCCTCTTGCTTCTTTCAGGTATTACAACTGGGCAGTGGCTGCTCCCATGGTCTTGTCCCTGCAAGCTTTCCAGAGGAACATTCCTGAGGTCAGTGGCATGTGCTTCTCAGCAGGGCTTGAAGAGTGCAGTGGGGCTGCAAGAGGTCAAGCTGCCCATCTGGGGCTTTGCAGGCAGCCTGGGGCAGAGCTGAACATTGCTCCAGCCCACAAATCCTGAGGTCTGTCTTTTCCCAGAGGTACCTCAGGGTGGCTTTTAGATACCTGGGTACTACTGATGCCTGGAGAGCAGAGATTTCCTTGTCAAAAGTCTCCTTTTCTGATGTGCAAGGCTGGCACCCCAAACCTTTATAACCTTCATCCCCAAACCATCTCACTCATCATGTGTGGTGGGGATCACACATCCTGTGAATAATTTTGCAAAGGAAACCCTCCCTGGCAAGTGTCTCCTTGGCCTCTTGGCAGCTGAGCCTCCCTGGGCTGAGGACCAACTTCATCCCATGTTCTGCCACAGAGCACCATTGACCGACTGGTGAAGGAGAAGATGCCCAAGAAAGGCAGCAGGTGGTGGTTCTCTTGGAGGAGGAGAGAATTCCTGGTGGAGGAGGTGGGTTTGCAGCAGTGGCTGTGAGATCCATGTCCCCATGCATTGTCACCTCTCTTACTGCTCCCAAGTGGCAGTACAGCAGATCCTGCTCTTGGCACTGAGGTGCTGATGACACCACTGTCTCCTTGCAGCAGTCAAGGCCTGGGAAAACCAACGTGGGGATGCTGCAGCATGACTCTGCTCAGCAGAGGTGAGTGTCCCTCTCCCAGGTTGCCTTTAGGAGTCTCTCTGTGCTCTTGACCTCTTCTCCTACATGACCAGCTATTCCCATGTCTACCTGACATATGAAGGATGAGAAAGCTGTGTTAAGGCTTTGGCTGACCCTGGTCCAGCCAAGATCCTCCATGGCTGCTTCTTGGTGTGTTGTCCCTGGTCCCCTTGAGATATCTCCTGCTGCTCATGGGGAAAGCTATGGTCTGCACAGTAAAGCCAACATGCTCTTCCCTTCTTTGTGTAGGCAGAAAGAGGAGGTGTCATCCAGTGATGATGAGCCCCTGCACCCTGGAGACGTGTTAGCAGCTGATGCCCCTGCACAGAAGTCTCAGCCAACCTACAAGAAAACCCTGCGACTCTCCTCTGAGCAAATTGTATGTACTTTACTCCCTCACTGCCTGCTTGTGTGTGTAGGGGTGAGACAGCCCTTAAATGGGACTTTTCTACTCCTGACCTCATGCTTTTATAGGGTATCCAAGTCCTGGGTGGCCACCTTGTAGAGGCTTGGGGACCCTGGTCTGGCCAGGTGGCCTCTGGTGTTACCCAGTGCTGGTGTACCCCTTTTGTTCCCCTTGGCCATAGGAAAGGCTGAATCTGCAGGATGGCCCCAACGAGGTGGCATTCAGTGTGACAACTCAATACCAGGGCACCTGCCGCTGCGAGGCCACCATCTACCTGTGGAACTGGGATGACAAGGTGGTGATCTCAGACATCGACGGAACCATCACCAAGTAAAGGCCCTTCCTCCCACCCCATGTCCCTCATTAGGGGGAAGTGTCCTTTCAAGGCTTGCATTAGCAGCCAGGAAGGACCACAAGTCATGTTATCTTCTGGATATCCACTAGGCTGGATCAGCCTAACCTGGGGGTCTGTCTTTATAGGTCGGATGCTCTTGGGCACATCTTGCCACATCTGGGAAAAGACTGGACTCACCATGGGATTGCCAGGCTCTTCCACAAAATCCATCTGTAGGCACTGGAATTAATGAGGCCAAGGGGAGGTGGGAGGATGAAGGAGGAGAGGCTGAGTGGGCACCGGGCAGGGCTCCTTCATCACTGATGCTGCCCAAAATAGCCTAGCTTTCTGCTGTGGGTGATGCTGGCTGCTGGCTGGGCTGCCTAGATGATGTTGGGGTGAAAGCAGAGGGGCTCCTGAGGAGCAGGTGCCGGCATTGCCTTCCCTGGGAGAGGAGCGTGTGTCGCTGGAGGCGTTGCGGGGCAGGTGTAGCGGAGCACCGCGGTGACATCACGCCGCCTCACCCCGCAGAGCAGGCTGTCAGCTCCCCCCGGCGCCCAGCGGGTCGGGGCCGGTTCCCTCCGCGCCCGCCCCGCCGTGCGACGCGCTCCCGCCCGGCCCGCGGCTCCGTCCCCGGCGCCCGTGGCCACTGAGAGGCACTGTGGGCCCGCGGATGCCTCGTCCCGGGCTCGGGGTGGGGGGACGGGACGCTGGGGCTGCCCTCGCTCACACCTCCCATCCCGCAAGAGCACCGTGCCGGCTGCCGGGGGGCTGCAGGGACCGCGGCCGGCTCCCCGCGGGCAGCCCGGGGTGGAAAGGGTGCCCGGGCACCGAGCTGCGAAGGGCGCTTAGCGGCCGGGGTGGGGGGCGGCTGCTGGGAAGGACGCGGAGGGTGGTAGGGGGTCCCTCTCCCATGCTGCCCCCCGGCAGCGCTGGGGCAGGTGGGGAGCTGTCTTAGCCGAGTCTCGGGGTGGTGTTTGTGAAGTTGTTTGTGAAGGGGTGACTGGGTGTTGGGCTTAGGACGGGTACTCTGCCTCATCCTCCCTCTTCCTCCTCCACCTCGGAGCGGAAGGATGCCCCGTCCAGGGCACAACTCAGAGGGCTCCCCTGTGCTCTCTCTAGGAATGGCTACAAGTTCCTCTACTGCTCAGCCAGGGCCATCGGCATGGCACACATCACCAAGGGCTACCTCAAATGGGTCAACGACCAAGGCTGTGCCCTCCCCAAAGGTCCCATCCTGCTTGCCCCCAGCAGCCTCTTCTCTGCCTTCCACAGGTGCCGCATTCTCTCCTTCTCCCCAGACTTGTGCCTCCTACACCCTTGGGAGCAGCAACCCCCTTCCCCAGCTTGATGCTGAGGGATGCTGCAGCCTTAAACTGTTTCTGGCCTCCCCACTGCCTTTTGTGGGAGGCAGCTGGGGAACTGCCTGCCTTCCCTGGAGCTTTGTGGTGAAGCTCCTGCAGCGCACCACATCTCTTTGCGCCCTGTGCAGCCTGGCTGCCCAGGGGGTCACTGATGCCACTCCAACCTCTGCTCTGTCCGTGCATCTTGTGCTGCAGGGAGGTGATTGAGAAGAAGCCAGAGGTGTTCAAGGTTGCCTGCTTGACAGACATCCAAAACCTGTTTGCCACAAAGCTGCCTTTCTACGCGGCCTTCGGGAACAGAGTAAACGTGAGTGAGTCTCCTGGGGTGGAGGGAGGGCTTGGGATGAGGTGGTGGTGATGCCTTCCTGCAGCTCTCATGCCTTGCCTGGCCTTCTTGGCAGGATGTCTATGCTTACAAGCAAGTGGGCCTGCCAGAGAGCCGCATATTCACCGTCAACCCGAAGGGAGAGCTGATCCAGGAGCTCACAAAGAACCACAAGTCAACGTAAGCGACCTGCTCGTTTCTCAGTCAGCCCAGCTTTAACCCAGCCCAGCACCTTGTGGGGCAGAAATGGAACCAAAACCCCAAAGACTTAGGGCCAGCTTATTGCAGCAGCTTCTGTCTTACCACCACAGGTACGAGCGGCTGTCAGAGCTGGTGGAGCTGATCTTCCCTCCCCTGGGGCAGAGTGGGAGCGTCGCTCTGGTGTGCCCGGAGTACAGCCACTTTACCTACTGGAGACCTGCCCTGCCTGCTGTTGACTTGGAGGCCTTCTCCTGACCTGCTACCTGTGGAGACCTGACCCAGGGCTCTCCTGTGCATCCCCCACCAGGACTGGGTGCTCCAGGCACCCCTCCACATCCCTGTTTGCTGTTTGGGCATTTTGCACTTCCACCACAGGTCATGTTCTGTGCTAGAAACACCCACAGTGAGTCAGAGGGAGCTCTGACTCTGCAAAGCCCCGTTACTAAGGGGGAATTCCTGTCAGGTGGCTCTTTTCTCAATGTTCTTAACATCTTTAAAGCCCAGCTCTTCTCCTTAAAGGTGGCTGTGGGTTGTTTATTTATTGATGAGCCTCTGGCATAGTTAATTTCTACCTCCAGTATGACCAGTGTTCCCAGACAATGCACCTATCTGCAGTCTGGTAGCTGAAGGAGTGAAGCTGTCCAGGGGCTTAATGACTCATTAAGGTGGATGGAAGCTGTTGAGGTTTTAAGTATTCTTTGCTGATGTTCACTAATAGCAAAAACTAATAAACAGTGCCTTAATTTAGACTGCCTATTGTCCACTATACTTCTGGGCACAGGAGTGGGAGCCAGGCTCTGTGTCCCTTTACAGATGTGGGTGGGTTAACCCTGCTGCCATGCCCTGGCATGGGTGTCTGGGGGATATGGGGACAGGACACCCAGCTTCCTTGGCCTGTGCAGCAGTTGCCTATTACCTCCAGGTAACGCTGCAGAATTCATTTGATGTCTGTGTGCACAGGGGTGAGTCTCCTGTGGCTCGTGGCCTGTCTTGTGCCAGGCTAGGAGCTTATTCCTGTGCCTCCATAGCGAGTGCTGGAGTGAAGCTCAGGTGCCCCCAAACAGGGCTGGGTGGGATTTAATCCCCCTCTCCCCCTGGCTGGGGACTTCCCTGAAACCCAGTGCCCAGCACAGCTGTCTGAGCCAGCTTGGTGTCCCTGCTCTGGTGCTGTAGCTACATAAAATAAAACACAACAGAAGGGGCAGGAGCACTCTTGGCTTCCTTCCTTCAGTTTGGCATCACCTTCTCCTTCCCTTGCCAGCAGGTGTGAGTAAATCACCTCCTCAGCTGTCTCCCTCCCTGCTTTAACCCCAGCTCTGCTGCTCCTGAAAGCCACACGAGTCGCTTTGATCCTGGAAACCTCAGCAAGAAATACTTTATTTTTTTTTTCCTTTTCAGTACAAATACTTTTTCAGCTTTTAAAAATCTGAACAAACGTAAAAGGTTTTAAAAACAACAAAACATAGCCTTTGACCAGGGTCAGTTATCAACTGCCTCAGAAAGCTGCCTCTGCAAGAACAACCACCCTGGCATCCTCTCCTTCCCTCTCTGCAAGCAAAAAACATCGTTTAAAATGCCCTATTTTGTACAAAGTTCCTTTCACTTTTTAAACATGAATAGCTGAGAACTGAGATACAAACTGTCCGTAGCTTCAAGTGACGAGTCAGGAATAGCACCATTTTTCTGGAAGGACAGACTTCTTCCTTGTCCTAGTTTCACTGTGGCCAGTCCCAGCTCCCTCTGTGCTGGAGGAAGCCATTGCTGCTCAGCTGTGCTCTACCCCAGCCCTGGCCTGGGAAGGGTGAGCCTGGCCCTTGGCTTAATTTTCTCTTTGGTTACTGCAGCCCTTTTTCTCCCTGTTGTGTGAGGATGAGGAGGGGGCTTGGGAAGGGTGCTCCTGTGGGATGAGGGCTCCCCTGGCAAAGTGCTGAGGGCTGGCTTGAGCCTCCTTCCATGAGCTGGGGGGAAAAGATTGGGTTTGTTGTCGAAGAGCAGGTTTGGCAGGATGCTCAAAGGCAGCTGGAGGTTGCTCCTCTGCTGGAGAAGTGTCCAGCAGCTGCAGTGTAGCTCCAAATCAGCAAAGCTCAGGGCAGCAAGAGTGCATCCTGGTGCTGTAAGCACCCAGCAGCCCACAACCTAGCAGGGCTGGGTCCCCTCTCCCTGCTCCTGCAGCCAATGGACCACACTCCTCTGGCAGGGGAAAAGAGCTTTAACTGCATCGGGGTAACATGACGCGGCCAACTGGACTCTATGATCCCTGTGGTCCTCCCTAGCCTGGAAGCTTCTGTTGCAGGGAGCTCATCCAGCTTTTATGGGTGGAGATGGAGAAGAAAAGGCACCCAGATGCATCTCTGCTGGGAGCTGGTGCTGCTTCATGCTAGGCAGAGCACAGAGCTGCTCCTCTGCGAGGTGGAGGGGAACGGGGGGCAAATTGTGGCACAGAAGAACAGGGACAACCTAATAAGGGTGATGGGTGTGAGGTGGGGGCTGAAGGCTAGCTGGTGTGGAAGGGTCCATGAGCTGCAACGCTGAGCTGGCAGAAAAATGTGTTCCTCTGCAATAAAGTGCCAGAGCAGTTAAAAGGGAGGATTTTTGATCTCCTCTTCATCCTTCCTGTCAGTGAATCCCTCACTGGTGGCCCAGCAGCAGACACCCATGCTGGGCTCCCTGGGAGAGGCAGGTTTTTGTGGGCATCAGCCACACTGTCCAGGCACCTGCTCTGCAGGGCAGGGCTGGAGTTGGTGAGCACCATGTACAACCTTCTCCAGCCTGGGTGTTTTGAGGGCAACTACATTCAAGTTGGGTAAGTGATGTTTGCATTCCAGGCTGAGCCACGGCGAGGTCTCGAGAGGTCTTCTCAAAGGTCCCTGCCTCCTCCTCCCCTGTGCTCCACGCAGGTGTGGGTCCCCAAGGCTGTTGGCATCCCAGCAGGCTGAAGAACGAGGAAGGCACAGGCTCCTGCTCCTGCACTGTCAGACAGGGAAGGCCCCTGGAGTGGCTGCAGCTCTCCTCATGCCCCAGGATGAGATGAGGGAAACCACATTCACAGTTTAAGCAATACAACAGGTGAGAACTCGAGCTGGAGGACAGGACCGCTCCATGCCCGTCTTGGCCTCTGCAGAGCCCTACAGGCACACATCTCTTTGGGGAAGACACAAGCTTTCCATAGCCCTTTGTGTCAGTCCCAGGTGTGACCAGAAAGCACCGTGACAGGGAGGGTTTGCAAGGCACAGCATCCCCAGAGATCTCGGGGCTCTCCCCAGAATGCTGCTGCGGTGGTTTTAAGCTGCTCAGGGTGCTGCAAGGGAGGTGAGGGCAGAAGGGGAAGCTCTGCCATCAGTTAAGCACCATGACAGGGGATTCTTCAGAAACACACACTTGAGTGCTGTGTTTTCCTAATGCACATCCCCCTGTGCTCTGCAAGGCACACACATTCACACAGAGTGAGCAGTACAAATGGATTTACCAGACGTGAGGAGGGCTGCCATCTCAGGGAGGGGAAGGCAGGTCCCAGGAGGGGTGAATACGTGTGTTCTTTGAAATCCACAGTTCCTGTGGCGAGTTTTGTTCCCTGTAAGGAGCCCTGGCTCTGCTCAGACCCTGGATAAAGATGCAGGTGGTCTTTAGGTCAGAGAAACTCTATTCCTCAACTGACAACTACAGGGTTTTATACTTCAAGAAGTGATAAATCCACAAAAATTAAAAAGAAAAAAACCCAAACAAACCCAAACCAAATGTTCCCACCTCCAGCTTCCTCCTGAATTGTCCTTCTGGGGTCATCAGCCTAGGAGCCAAAGTGACGCCCCCAGCCAGGAGGCTGGGACACTGCTGCGCCAGGGCTGGACAGCTGTGAGCATCAGGAGGCGAGTACCCGAGCAGCAGAGTTCCTGAAGCAGGGCTGGCAAGATTTCTTTGTTGTTTTTTCTTTTCTTTTTCTTTTTCTTTTTTTTTTTTTTAAAAAAAGGGGGTTGTAGCAGCTTTTAATTTATCTTTTCATTAAAAATATCACCCCAAGAACTGTTATCACATCGGAGCGAGTCTGTGTGGTATAAGTTAATCCCGCCCTGCGCGGGGAGAAGGAAGAAGCACGTGGCAGCACGACTAATGCTGCTTCTCCTCTGCCTGCTCTTCCAGGTGGCCGACCTGCTCAGCCAGCTCGGAGACCTTGGCTTGGCAGTCGAGCAGGTTGTCCTTCAGTCCCGTTATTTCCTGAGAGTGGACAGCCAGGGTGCCATTCATGTGGTCCATGTAGTCCCACAGACTGCCCGTGTGTTTCTCCAGTTCGTCCCTGATGCCGTCCAGGCTCCCCGTGACAGCACCCAGCCTGCCACAGACTCTCTCCACCCGGGCCACCCGGTCATCAAAGTGAGCGATCTCCTGCTGCAGGTCATGGGCCACGTTCTTGCAGGAGCTCAGGTCACTGACAATCCTGGCTTTGAGTCGTTCCAAATCGCCTTTGAGGTTCAGGACACGCCGGTTGCTGAAGAAGAGCTGGGAGCCTTGGTCGTTGACTTTCTCCTGGATGGAGTGGACCTCATCCTCGATCTTCCGCTCGTGCTCATCCAGCGAGGAGTTGACATGCGTCACGGTGTCTGAGTACTGGGAGACAGAGTCCTTGAGCCCTGTCAGAGACTTGCTCACGGTGTTCAGGTTGATTTTTAGCAAGGTGATCTCCCCTTGCAGAGCCCCCGATGCTTCCTCCTCAATCCGCCGCTGGATCTCCAGGATGGTGGCATTTAGCTTCCGCAGGAGGTCATAATTGCTGTCCATCCGGAGGAGCAGGTCCTGGTTCTTGTTCTGGCAGTCTTCGATCTCTGTCCGGAAGGTCTCCACATCTCTAGCGGCAGAGGTGCAGCCCAGGGAACAAGTGCTCTCCAGAGCGATGAGGCGATTCTGCAACACCTCCAGTGTCTCGTCCGTGCGTTTCCTCATGCTGGCGAGCTCTCCCTCCAGCACAGGCACCACCGCTCCATCCATCCCCACGGGAGAACTCACGTTATTCAGCTCCCCCACGATAGTCATGAACCTGTCCTCCAAGGTCTGCATTTTGTCTTCAAAGGCAGTCCTCATGCCATCCACCTCTGCCACCACCATGCCTCTCATGCTGTCCTCCATACCTGAGCAGCAGCTCCCCGTTTCTCTCTCTGAAGCATTGAGTCTGGCCTCCAGGTCTTCAAAGCGCCCTTCAAAAAGGTTCCCTAGGGTGACAGTGGAGATTTCTCCATCCAGCCGCGAGTGCAAGTTCTTCTGGGACTCAGAGATGCTGTGAAGACCTTTCTCAAGGATGTTCATGCGATCAGTGAGGTAGTCCAGGTTGCTACAGCAGCTTTCCACCACCGTCAGCCCTTGGATTTGGGTCTCCAGCTGGGAGATCTCTTTCTTGATCTCCAGCTCCTTCCCATCCAATGTCTGCTGCAGCCGAAGGTTGGCAGCTTTTTCCTCCTCACACTGCTGCTGCACCTCTTGAATCCGGAAATCGCAGGTGGTCTGGATCCTCCCCAGCTTCTTCTCGAAGCCGTCGAGCAGCTCTCCGCGCAGGCTGCTCAGCCGCGTGTCCACGTACTCCTCCAGCAGGTCGATAGAGGTGAGGGGCGAGGGCCGGGCCGACTCCAGAAGGTGCTTGATCTGCCCATCGTGGTCCAGGACCATCCCCCGAACCTCGTGCAGCAGATCCGCCTTGGTTTTCAGCACGTCGCTCACCTCCGTCACTCTGGTCAGGATCTCCCCCACGGGAGGGTAGGTGGCAATGTCGGCTTTATCCGCCACATCCACCAGCCCGTCGGGAATGATGCCAAAGCCCACCGTGGAGTCAGGAGTGCCCGGGCTGTTCATCAGGGAGCCGATCATCTTGGTGGTGTCCTCCTGGATGGCCAGCCGCAGGCGGTCCCCCAGGCCGCTCACCATGGTGTGCAGGCTGTCGTAGGACTGGGAAAGGCGCCTCACCTCCTCCTCCAGCCGATCCAGGCGATCCCCAAAGAGGCCAGGCAGCTTCCTGCCTGCACAGGGAAAGAAAGAGAGGGGACAGTCAGAGCTGGTGCTCCTTTAACGCTCTTCCCTGGATATCCCTAGATCTGAGCCCCTTCCATACTAACGCTGGCTCCTGCTTCCTTCTCATTTCAGCCAAATATCAGCCCACCCATCCTCCTCTCCCCTGATGTGGTAACCCTGGTGACACGAAGCAGGAGCAAGATCTTACCATACTGATTCTTCTTTGGTCCTGAAAACAGGTCAGGGTGGCTTTTTGGATGGGGGGGAAGCCTGGGGATCGGAAACATCTTTTGCCCAGGAGGCATTTTAGGGCTGGGGTGTTGAGGCAGGAGGCCGGGCTGGTCAGTTGGGCTGTCGTGGCACCCTTCTCCCATGAAGCCCGGGCAGCACCTCCAGGCTAGCTCAGTCACTGTCTTGTAGCCAATCTTGTATCTGGGCCTGAAGAAGGTGCGGTACCTTTCCAGGAAAAGGGGGAAGAAAGAAGACGGTTTAGAGAAGCAACCTCAGCATAACCAACAGAGAAGAACAGGGCCATGGGTCCTGTTAGGTGTGGGAAAGCTGGCTGAGACCCACGTGCTGCCCCTGCAGACCTTGGGCCAGCTCCTCCAAGAGCTCCTGCTGCACCACCAGCAGCATCCATCCATGGACACAGCTCAGTAACCAGCACTCCAAACACAAGTGCCAGCCCTCCCTGGGACTGGACCATGAGGTGCAGGTGTGGCAGCACACAGTGAGAGTATAGTTCTCCCCAACAAGCTGGTGACAGAGCTGGACAACCTGAGAACAGCTCAAAGATGAGGAGGGGGCTGTCTGTGCCAAGCCATTATTCATGTAATTGTGGTTTCTGGAGAAGGATTTTGTTTGTTTGGTGGAATGAGGGAGCACAATATGACATGATGGAAGTGATTCCAAAACCCATGCAAGATCAGGTCCCTTCCAGGAGGGGTCTGGGCTGCTTGTGGGGGAGTTTTACACTTTGATTTGGCCTAGAGACTTTCCTAGTGTGGTAAAAAAATTCCTCTTCTCAACTCTGCTCCTGTCCTGACACAGGAGGGTGGAAATACCTCTGGAAACATATTTTCTCCATGTGAGGAGGGCATCACTTTGGTGGGAAGCCTGTGAGGCTTGGGTTGGCCATCAAGGTGAGAGGTTTGGCAGTGAGGCAGCAGAGCCCTGGTGAGGTTTACTGGGGGTGCTGCCATGGGGTGTGCACAGAGGTATGGCTCCTTACACCCCCTCCAGGTGGGATGCCCTGGGAGGTTATTCTATCATCAGTTTGGACATTACAACATAAATTCCCCCCCAGTTCAAGGGTCTGAGCCCCACCTCCTTGCCTGGTGGGACACTGACACCCTCCCTATCTGCTCGAGGTGGGGTCCCACCAGCCCAGAGGGGGAGAACTTGGCAGCTCCCAGCTCTTCTGTGGCTCTTCCCTGAGAGGTGACAGGGATAGGACAGGACCCTGCCAGCACCTTCAGTCTCTCCAGCAGCTGAGCCGAGCTGCACAGGGCTGAAGCAGCGTGTTTCTCACCACCTCTTCTCAGAGATGCCAAATGCTTTGAACTTGCCTTCTGGAAATTTCCAATCTGAGTTTACCAGAGCCTGAAAATCCTGAAGGTTGCTGTTCTGCAATGACACACACAATCAGACCCTTGTTGTTCTCCAGCACAGTCAGCAGAAGGTCTCTGAGGAGGCAGGACAAACAGCCGTGATGCACAGAGGGGCCACATAAGCCACTCACGCTTATCCAGTCACTCAGGACAGCACATGGAGCAGAGTCCTGTCCTCCCTGTCCCTGCTGGGCCCTCAGTGCCCCAGCCTGCATCCCCCCAGGCAATGCTGCTTCCACCTCTGTAGGTACCAGGAGGCGAAAGCAAACCCAAATCCTCTGCTCTCTGAATCTCTTCAAAGCTTCTCTACATCAGCCGTTTCCCAAAGGCACAGGACAGCTTCAAAACAAGCTCTTCTTTCTGTTACTCCTCCTCACAGACCCTGCAAAGTCTCCAGGGTCTGTCCTTCTTCATGTGTAGGCACCTGCCCAGAGGTACAGCGGCAGGAGACTGTTGTGCTCGGCCGTGGTCAGGGGGTGAAGCGAGGATGGGGACGGCATCCGGAAGACAAGGCACCTTCTCTGAGACACACCGTCCTCTGCAGAGGAGCCCAGAGCACTTCAGAACCTCCACACACTTCTTCCTCTGTGCTGAGCTGCAGCTAAGGGAAGTATTTATTGCAGCTGCACAAGCATCAGCCCACGGCCCCAGTGCGTGGGGCAAGACATTCCCCTGTCACACATGGATGCAGCACCCGAGGCTGTGCAGAGAGTCCAGCAGCAGGTGTGTCTGCTTCCAAAAACACCCTGGCTTTGTTTGAAGGGCTGGAGGGGCCAAGCAGTGGGCACAATGGAGATGGGAGAGGCCTCAGGGACCTGCTCCATGGTACCAGCGTCTGCAAGATGGTCTGAAGTCCAGACAGATGCTTCTACAGCACTTGTGGTGGGAGCAAGGAAAGAGCAAGTCAGTGTGCAGGTCTGACAGCCCTCTCTGCTGGGAGAGCACATGGCACAGCCACACACCCCGTGCCAGTGCTGCAGGAGGGGTGCTGGGCTCCCACGAAAGCCTCTCAGCCCAGCTTTCCTTAGCACTCAGCTCTGCTGCGCTCGCTGGGCCTGGGGAGGCTGCAGGAGCACAGCATTGCAGCACGGAGCAGCATCCCAAGGGCTGTGGAGTGTGGCAAAGCACAAAGCTCCAGTGGCCACCCTGCCCCAGCTCCGGCTCTGGCTGTGGCACAGCAGGGTGTTTCCTTCCAGCACTGGCAGAGAGTTTTGCAAATATTTTCCTGGGGCAGGAAGGCTTCATCCACCCCCAGCCACGGACCCCTCTCCCTCCTCCTCCTCCTCTTCTCCCTCAGGCTCTCACAGAGCTGTCATCCCTCTGCCAAACTGCAGGTCTTTAACAAAACGCTTCCCTGCTTGCATGCACCCTTCCCCCCTTCCCTGATTTATTTCTGATGAGGAGCAGAGCTCCCTCTTCCTCTTGACAGATCCCACGTTGCCTCCTCCTGGCACCACAGCCCTGCCACTGACTGTCACATCCAGGGAAAACCCTTCAGCCCCCTGCCCCGTGCTGCCTTCTGCAACCCCAGGGGCTGATGGTTGGCAGGGTAGCACAGGAGCCCAAGGAGAGCTGTGGCCTGGAGCTGGGAGGGGAAGGGACCCATGCCCTGGCATCCCCCATACTCACAGCACTTTCCCTGGGCACTTGGGTCCCCAGCTGCACTTGTGGTACTCAGCTTTGACGTAGCTCTCAGCCCCGTCCTGCAGCGTGCACGTCACGTTGCGCTGCACCACGTAGGCACAGTAGCTCCTAGGGAGAAGCACAGCAAGAGACCATCACCCTCCACCCCACAGATAGCAGTGCCCCAGCTATTCAGCCCATCCCTGAGCAGGTCTGCCTGCCCCACCAGAGAGATCTTGAGGGGGCCAACAGCTGGAGGGACACCTCCCCCTCCACCCCCAGCATTGCCCACTCCACCCACTGGGAACAGGGACAGCAGTGGGACCCAGGGCAGCACAGGGAGTGCAAAGCCCCAAGTGCCAACCCTTTTCCTTGCTCTGGGTGGCTCCAGGTATCTCTCTCTGGGTTGAAGGAGTGCAGCTAAACCGCACACCCTCAACACAGCTCTGCCCACCTCAGCCATGCCAGGCTGTCTGCTCAGCATCAGGCACTGCCCAGCCCCCTGGGTCACTCCAAGCCAGTGGCTGCCCCATCCTCCCCCAGTCTCAGTCACTCTGCAGGTGAGCCCTGCCCAAGGAGCCAGTCTCAGTGCTGGGAACAGGCTGCATACCCTCCTCTTCTGGCTCTTCACCATCTGCAAGAAACCCAGAGCCCCGCACAACAGATCCATGGTGCTGCAGGAGGTTGGACTGGGTGCTGAGAGTGGCTGCTGCTGTCACAGTTGCATCACCACTGGTGCTGGGGTCACCTGAAGCCTCAGCCCTGGAGCTTGGCACAGGGTGACCAGGGTGGTGAGAGGGGCTGGAGCACAAGCAGAAGCCCACCAGCAATGGCAGCTATGGGAACAGCATGTCAGAAATAGCTCCAGCAGCAGCTGGCAGGGGTGGTCCATCCTCCTGCAGCTCCTGGAGTGCTGCCAGTGCTGTGCCCATCCCAAAAGCCTTTGGAGTTTGCTGTGGGTACTGTCACTCCCAGCAAGGCGTGATGCTACAGTCAGCAGAGGGAGAGGAGATGCAGGCTGGCTGCTCTGAAGGTCTGTCCTGGAGGCAGGGACAGGACACAGGTCCTGGGACAGACAGGGGCTGGAAACCTCTTCAGATCCCTTGGACAGGCAGCACAAGGAGTGAAGCCTCTTCCATCACACCAGCTCCCAGGTGCCACAGGGTCCAGCCAGCCCCAGGCAGACCCTCTCCCAAGCTGAGCAGCAAACCCCAGAGCTGAGGATGAGGTGGCCAAGGGAAAGGCTGTGTGGGAAGGATGCAGGAGCACTGCTTGGACAGATGGAGACCAAGGCTGTTCCAGCTGAAGGCAGAGCTGCTGGTAGGAGCAGATGGACTTGGTCCACAGCAGCAGAGACAGGAGGGACGTGCAGCGAGGCAGGGATTAAGAACACAGGGATGTGGCAGATGGCAAAGTGGGAGGAGAAGAGGGCACAGGCACACAGCATGGAGCAGAAGCAGAGACGGAGGGTCAGCGGGATGGAGCAGATGGGCCGGCACAAGCTGCAGGTGCCAGGAGGTGTGCAGTGAGGCGGGAGAACCCAGCTCTCCCCGTGCGAGCTGGGGTCGCTGCAGCTGAGAACCAATCGTGGCCTGTGGAGAGCAGCCTTGGGGCTGACCAGAGAATCAAGCTGCAGCACCTCAGCCCAGCTCCCACAGGTCTGGCATGATGATGGTCTGGATGGCATCAAGGGGGAGGTGAGGGAAGGGACTGGGACAGTCAGAACAGGGCAGGAGGGTTTGGGGAGGACTGCAGAGTCCCCTGTTTTTGTGTGTGTGTGAGATTGTGCATGTGTGTTCCTCCCACCCCCAAATTCCCCACCATCAGCCCCTGGCGACAGCACAATGGGGCTCTGGATCACTCTGAGTGGGGAAAGATGGGTGAAGCCTCCAAGCACATGAAGGCAAAGAGACAAAGTACACCCACCCCCACGCCAAGGCCCACAGCGAGCCCCCAGTGCCCCCACTCAGAGGCCTGGAGCAGGATTCTCCACCTCCAACAGCCCACATGGGGCAGGAGCTTCCTTGGTGAAGCAGTAAGGTATGAGCATCTCACCCCCTCCGATACCCTGGCCTTCCCTGCTCACTTCCAGCAGGGACCCCCTGACACCCCCAGTGCATCCCCTTCCTCCCCTTGGGTGCAGCATCAGCATCGTAACCCCAGCCCCTTCCCAAGGGCTCTTGTTGCTCCCCTAGGATGGGCACCACAATTCCAGGCAGCAACTGGCACTTCCAGCCTGCCCAGACACAAGTGGCTCTGCCCCAGCCAGCAGCTGCCAGGCTCAGAGCAGTGCAGGGATCCCAGGCTGCTCCCTAATCCTCCAGAAGGGAGACACTGATCCGTGCACAGGGCCATGGGAGAGCAAAGCCCGGTCGCTTCTAGCTGGAGATCACATGTGCCTGTGGAAACTCAGAATCACCATCCATAAATCCAGATCCACTTACAAACACACTGCTAATCCCTCCGTAAGCAAGCTAATAGCTAACGCAGGCAGATCTGCTAGCCACGACTAATAAACACTACCTACGTGTGACTGCTGGGGTTAAGGCAGTCCTGGCTCTCTTTCCTTCCCAGAAAGCCCTTTCCTTCTCACCTGCCCATGGCGAGCAGTTTTATAGCTCCAGCCTGATGGTTTAAGAGCGAGCAGCTGGAAAATGTTACAGGCTTTGGAAAGCTCTCACTGGCACTGCCAGTATTGTTCATCTCGAACGTTTCCCTACTCATTCCTGACACCACATCCTCCCTTTTCCAAAGGAGCCCTACAGACACCCTTCTAGCAAACAAGGGGAGAGGGAAGGGAGCCCACCCCCACCCCCCTCCATGTAACAGCCTTTGTGGAACTGAATGGAAAAAGTCTATAGCTGAGTGTAAAGCCCACATTCCTCTTCTGCCTGAGCTTTCCAGGTTACTTGAAAACATATTTAAACTCCAGTCAGTACGTGCTTTACAAGCAAACAGGCAAACTCCCTCCAAACCCATCCACGTTTTCACACGTAGGTCTGTGCACCCCCCCACCCCGCACATCACAGCCCCGCACCAGTGTCATGCGGAACAGGTACGTGCACCTACCCCATAAGCACACACATGGGCATCCCCAGCCCCCCTCCACGGGACCGCAGCACACACGTGTCCCCCCGGCACGTAGCCCGCTCCCTCTTGGAAACACCCCCTCCCCCCGCTCTGAGCAGACACGCAGCCTGGCTCTGCACAGTGGGGGTGCACCGGGACACCCCAGCCCTGCCCTGCACACCAGTCCCCATCCAGCACCCAGCAGCTTGTGCGGGGCAAGCGATGCCCGTGGCTGTGCTCGAGGACCGCTGCCCAGCAAGGGATGCCCGCGACCGAGCCCGAGGGGTCCCATGACCGGTACCGGGGCACGGGTACCCACCGAGGGGCGCCCGCGGCAGCCGGTGCCCCGAGGATGCTGCTTGCCGAGCCCAGACGCGTGGCCGGTACCCGGTGCCCGCGGTCTGTCCCCGGTAAGGGACCCCCGGACTCGGAAAGCCCCGCCGGTACCCGGGGCGGGGGGACCGACGCCCGGGGACGGCGGCGTCTCCCGATGCCCGCCGGATCGGTTTGCGCGGCCGCGGACGGAGACGCGCCAAGAGTCGCTTACTTGTGCTTGCCCACGGGCTTGCCGGGGCCGAGCTGCGGGCTGGAGCCGGCCGTGTAGAGGCTGTACCTGCCGCCGTAGGGCAGGGGGGCGGCGGGGGGTAGAAGGAGCCCTTAGCGTCGGCGAGGGCCAGCAGCGTCCCCAGGGAAAGGCAGGCGAGCAGAGCTCCGCGGCGGCGCAGCGCCCGCGCCCGCCGCATGGTCCCGGGCCCGGAGGTGGCGGAGCGGGACGGGACGGGGCGGCCGCGGGCTCGGCAGGGACGGCGCTGCGGAGGGGACCGGAGCGCCGCCCGCTGCGCCCTGCCCTGCCCTGCCCTGCCCTGCCCTGCCCTGCCCTGCCCTGCCCTGCCCGGCGGCACACGCCGCTCCGCCGCCCGCCCGACCCCTTTTGTACCGCGGCGGCGGGGGCGGGCCGCGCTCCTCCTCCCGCCCTCCCACAGCCGCCGACCCCCGGCCCCGCGGGCGGGGAGACAAAGCGGCCCCCTCAGCCCCTACACACACGTCCCCCGTCCTCCCCCTCCCCGCCCCTTTCCTTCCTTCCCCCCCCAACTCCCGCGCAGTCCCCGCGGTGCTGAAGCTCCGGATCCGGCGGAGGTCGGGAGGAGAGCGCCGGCGGCCCCGGAGCGAAGCTTGGGGTGTGGGGGGGAGAGCGCAGCCTGGCCTCGGCCCCAAAGCTGCCCCTGCCCCATTGCTACCTCCCCGGGCGCCGGGCGGGGGTAGCAGGTGCAGCGGGGTTTGGAGACGCGTGGTACCCGCACGGCTCCTCGGCCACCCCCATCCCGCGGGCCTGCCGAGAGAAGGGCTGGAGGGACCTTAACTCTGTCCCTTGGGTGTGTTGGGCTCGGGGAGAGCTTTGCTGCTGGAGACTGGCAGCTGTCGATCATTTGACTGGCACCAGCCCGATGCACGCGGCGCCACCAAGGTCCCAGCAAACCCAAGGAGCGCTCTGCAGGGAGGTTTTGGAGCTGACATCAGCCCTGCCCCCAGTAGATTTGGGCTTCGGCTCCAGGAGAGAGGGGACAATCCCTTCCCATTCCCCACAGACCCACGAATCTCCCACGGCCAAGTGCATCTCCTCCGAGGTGCCTTTGGAAGGCAGGTTCAGGCCTCCTACCCCTTCTGTGTGCACAGAGGTCCCTGATAACCTGCATGCCCATGGCCCGATTCAGAGATCCCTGATATCAGAGGTCCCTGATAACCTGCACCCCAATGCCCCCAACCCATGGGTGACCCCCAGCAGTAGGTGCTGGGCACTGAGCACCCTTACCTGACAGCACACCCCAGGCACTGCACCGTTAACCACAGTGGTGTTAGACCCTTCGTGAGAGCCACGGGGAACCTTCTCTGTTGGGTGAGGGGGAGAGGACCCCCACCCAGGGCAGCGGGCAGTTTGGGAGAGGGCTAGCATCCCTGGTTCTATCCAGCGGAGGTCAGCCCGTAGCACCACAGAGGTGAGGCCATGCTGGGGAGCAGGTGCTTTTGTCATATAAGCAGAGACTGGGCCACTCACTCCCTTGGGCATCCTACCAAGATTACACCGGGGGTTCAACAAGGCTCCCGCCTCTCCTGGCAGGGCCCAGCCACAATCCAGCCCAGGCCAGGCAGCATCACAGCGAGGCGTGCAATGCTTCTCCAGTGTTCTTGGAGGAGAACAAGAAGCGGCTGAGAAAGGGTGGCTGGGTGGGATCCCAAATGCAGGAATGAAACCTGCTGCTGGGGGAAGGAGGTATCCAAGGCTTGGGCTGTCACTGAGACAGAGATGATAAGATACTGAGACAAATGGCCTTTTTCAGTTAAAAGGAGCCTTTGGCTCGGTCTGAGACAGAAACATTAGCAGGAGAAGAAAAACCCACAGCAGAGCAGTGCTGGAGGGGGTGGAGAGCTGGAAACCCTGGGTGGAAAAACCAAGAGGAGGAGGAAGGCTGTGTAATGAGCCAGTGCATCCCCTCCTCGCGGTTCAATCTGCTGCGGGGTGTTGCTGCAGGCCACTTGTCAGGCTGCACCCCAGAGGTGGCTGCAGTGTGGATTGGACATGGTACATTTGGCAGCACATGAAGCACTCCTCATCCAGCTGGTGCATCGGGGTTGTTCCCCTCTGCTGGGATGCTGCAGGAGGGATGCTCTATAAGCGACTCTATAAAAACAAACAGAAGTCGATGGAGCCTGCATGGTTTAATGCTGGATGCCAAAGCTGAGAACTAACCTTGTGCACAGCCTTAATTTCTTTTCCCCCGTGCGCAGGGAATAGGAGCCAGATTTAATAGCAGCGTGCTGCACATGTGTGTCTGAGGCCTCAGGAAAAAAACATCTGGTGTTGCACAGTTTCATACCAAGCCCTTGGTCCTGGGCTTGGAGCTGCTGCTGCTGCTGTGTGGAATGGGCAAGATGAGGCAGAGTTAGGGGTGCATGTTCCCATGCGCTCATTCCAGCTAGCCTGGCTGTGAAAGAGAAGGGAAGGTGGTGGGAGCTGTTGCGATTGGGGAGGGGGAGGCAAGGGGGGTGCATCTGTCTGCCTGTCCCTGCCGTCCAAACCCACTTTTGAAACAGGGGGTCACTTTCTGCCAGATTTCATCGCGAGGTGAGATGCTCAGAGAGGCTGGGTTTCATTCTGTTGTTCTGTTGTCTAGTTGTATCCCAAAAAATAAAAAGGCATCTGGGTAGACAAGAGAGTGCCAAACCTGGGTCCCCACTGAGGAAATGGATTCATCATCAACTCTATTATAAGACATCAAAGAATCCACACATGAGAGAGCCGTTATGACTGCCCCAAACCATGGGAAAAACTCTCATGTGCCTTATTAGCCATGAGCTAATCCAACCATGAGACACAGAGCAGGAAACTGGGATTCATTAAGTTGCACTTCTCAGGGAGCAGCTCAGGTTTGACTCTTTGATGATCAGCTGTGCTGCTGCTGGTCCCCACCTCACTTCGAGCTCTGGCTGGGCATGGGAGGGTGCCCATATGGAGCCTGGCACAGCATCCTCGCTCATGGGGAGAAGAAGCAGGAGACCCCTTCCTACCAGGGCATCGTCCTGACATGGGTATGTCCCAGGGGTTAACAGAGAAGGTGCCCAGCCCCACCTCCCAGAGCTGAGAAGTATCTGCTGATCACTGAGCTCTCCAGAAGAATGGGAGGGCTTTGCCACTGCACTGCTGCCAAAAAGCTCTGGAAACCTGGAGCTTGGTTCCAAACAGTCTCCAGCCCTTGGTGCTTCCCAGAGGAAAGCTCTGCTTTCCCTCGTGGCCTTGGCTGGAGAGTCAAGGGGATCAGATCAGAGCCACAGATCAAATCTGGATGCTGGGCAGACCTGAGACCTTACCAAGGGACATATCCCCCTGAGCTGTGAGGCTGTGTCCATCAGTGGGAGCACCTCCAGCACCAGCTCAGCACGGAACTGGGAAGCTTGATCTCCGCCTGGACTGCCAGGAGTTAATTTGGTTACCCCTCTCACCCAGCACATCTCTGTTCCCAGCCAGTCCAGGGATGAATGGGTAGAAGTTTTCCCCTGCTAAGGAGCCAGCAGAGATTTACCCAAAAAGCAGGGCATTGGGCAGGACCTGGAGGTACACAGAAACAGGAGCTGGGCTGCAGAGGACAGCAAGAGGGGAGGTGCTTCAGGCTGCTCCTCCCCAGCTCTGCTTCCCAGGGAGGGCTGAGTGAGGCTAATTTCACGAGCAGATGACACCAAACAGTGACCTGTTCTGCTTCACATCCTTTTTAATTAACACCTTTAAGGCCTCATCAGCTGAATAGTTGCCTCCCTTCATGGGTCAACAAGCCAGCAGCCCCTGACCTCCCTTTCCCACCCGGGTAGGATGTTTGGTGCTTGCACAGGGCACAGTGGATATTCACCACCAAAAACCCCATAAGCCAGTGCAAGTGAGAGGAGAAGTGAGAGGACAGTCCAGAGTCTCTTCAACTTCGTGTGCTCTTGACCAGGACAAGTCTCACCCACCCTAATCCTGAGCTTTAAATAGGTACCACTGCTGGAAAGGCACCCGCTGTGCTGGGCAGGGTGGGGTGTGCCATGGGATAGGAGCGGATTGCAGGAGGGGAAATTTAAGTTGGATGTTAATAATAACTGAAAAGAAAAAAAACCCCACAACCCTGTGGTAGTAAAATGAATATAGCCCTGGAGGAGAGTGGATTGAGCCGTCAGGACTGATTTGAGGTAGGGAAATGGATTGGAAGTCTTCCCAGGATCTCTCCCAGCCTGAGTTTTTCCAAGTACAAATTCATTTCCCAAAGTGGCAAAGCAAAAGAGCAGCTCAATTTAGAGGCAGAGTTTCTCCCTAATGATTCCCACTGGATCAAAGGCATTCCTGGAACTGGCACTCACAGAGGCCCTTTCCCTTGGCAGCAGGGCTGTGCCTGTGAAAGACGGGGAGACTTGTGGGAAGGCAAACTTTCCCAGTGCATGTCCAACAGCCCAGGTGTCACCCTCCCACTGCAGAGCCCCTGTGAAGACACCATGGCTGTGCCACAGCTACCTGGGATGAACAGGGACACTGCACTGCTGGAACTGGCAGGTAGGATGCATATCCCACATGATATGGGGCTGTGGCATCATCGTACCAGTTACCACCCCAAGGAGACCGCTGTTCCCAGTAGGGCCTGGAGTTTTCCAAGTGCTCCAGTTCCCAGCTAAAACAGAAGTCAAGGAAGCCCACCATGGTCATGGTTCAGCTGCAGGTCCAGAGGACCTTTCCGGCTCCTAGAACGCGCTTCCCCCACATCCCATCCCCATGCTTGGTCTCAACGGGAAGGAGATGCAAGCGTGCAGGCAGGAGGCAGTCGTGGTCCAGCCAGTAGCACCACAAACCCAGGCAATGTCACAACATCTGCCTCCTTTGGAGGTTGACAAGGTTTTGTTCTGAATCAGACCCTGGCCCCACTCCCAAGGGCTGCGATCGCAGTGCGTCATGCCCCCCCAGACCTATGGGGCAGGGGGCACCTGGGTTTGCCCAGGCTCCAGAGGAAGCTGTGGCTGGGGGCTGAGAACAGACTCCCTTTCTTCGTGGGAAAGTGTAGTGACTTGAAGTGGTCAGACAGCCTTATCTCTGGTTTCGAAAGCCACACGCTGATCATTTGTCAAGATTAGCGCGTGCGGTGGAAGGGATGGAGCTGTTCCAAATCCAGGCTCACATCTCTTCCCTGGGCTCCAGGCCATTCATAAAAATGCCAGAGCAGCGGCGGCGGCGGCAGCAGGCAGCACATACTGGGGCTGTGGTTTGGGGAGGACTAGAAGGGGTCAAGAGCAGGTTACACAAGCTCTGAGCGGGTGGAAGAATGCACAGGTTGGTTTATTTGCATCTCCCTCAGCATCCTGCCGCCAGGAAAAGGCTCAAAGGGGCTGGCAGGGGAGATTTGGCAAGGGCAAGGGGTGGGCAGGAGGTACTTTGCGTGGATCAGGGGTGATGTGCTTAAAAAAAAGCCCATTTCTCCACCATGCCAGGAGCCCAGGGAGAAGAATGCATTAACAGCCATGGCGATGGGGCAGGAGCAGTGTCCAGGGGCAGTCCTGGATGGATTCAGCAGCACATGGACGTGGGATGAGGAGGATGAAGATCAAGCAAGGGAGGATGTGATACCTTTGCAGTAAAGCCCATCATGTTGATTGTGGAGCACTGGGAATCTGGCTGGACCCAGACTTTGTGCTGGGGTGGGCTGGCCCTGTAAGCCCCAGGAAGGAGCAGCCCTGATCTTGGCTGGTCCCCTATAAGCTGACCTCGTGTGCTACCAAAATAATTTAGTCATCTCCACAATGTTGCAGCAGTTCACACTTGCACTTCAGATGGTCCTTCCCATCTCCTGCACAAATGCTCTTCTGTAGGGGCTGTCCCTGGGGCAAGAAACTCTTCCACTGGGAATGGAAAGAAGCATGGTCCTTGGTTTAAAGAAATGCCCCCAGACCTGGTATGTTTGCTTGTTTCTCCAGGGCTCAGCAAGATCCTTCATGGAGCTGTGCCTCTGGCTTTCAGGAAGGTCCATGTCTTCCTGGGCTGTGTGTCCAGTTGGGCCGATTTCTGCCTCTCCTGGGAACAGGTTGATGGCAACAACCCAGTGATTTAGCCACAAAAGCTCTGCTTGGTGACCTCATTGCTGCACACAGTGGAAGAAAAACACTGCAAGAGCGGAAAGAAAATACCTTTCCGTTGGGATCTGGGGAATATTGAGGGACATTAGTACAAACGAACCTCTCTGCTGGTATTTTTTCTTAAAGTCATCCAGTTAAAGTCACAGTTGAGCTAATTGTAACCACTGACACTCCTGTGAAGCAGAGATTGCCCAGCATTGAAGTGTTGGGGTGCCTGGGGGTGTGTGTGTGACTACCTCTGGGTACACAGTTCCTGCAGGTGTGAAGGGAAATAACCCAGGCAGGGAGTCAGGTCTGCTGAGGGGACTTTAGCAAGAGAGACGGCCCCAGGAGCTGGCTTTGCAGATAGGTTTCCCTGCATGTGGTGGGCCTGGGTGGGCAATGGCCAAGTGCAGAGGCTGCTGCAGGGCTCTGTGAGGAAGCATCCTGAGGGTTGTCTTCTGTCTCCCCCATCTCCTGCATTTTGGGGGCAGGAGCCACATGGAGCTTTCTTGGCTGCTCCAACAGCCTGCTTGGATGAGGACTGCCTGGATGGATGACGGAGAACAGCCCTATGAGGCCAGGGCAAGTTATCCTACGTGCATGGCTCAGTTTTGGCCTAGATGTGGCCACTTCTGGGATTCTGGGGCAGAAAGGAGGTTGTTTCCCACCCCTTGGGACTGCTTGCCCCAAGCCATGGGTGGTGTGGCTCCCACATGTCCCTGAGTACCCCGTGACTTCTGAATTGATCAATCTGGCAACAGCTGGGCTGGAACCTGCCGGTATTCATGTTGCTTGAGGCAAGGGGATGAGGGAAACTATTTTTGGGTCCTAACAGGGGTAATTCATGCCTCTCCATGCAACCAGCACTGCCCTGGACTCTGAGGTGACCCCAAAGGCATGTGTATAGGGTGCATGGTGGGGAACGGCCATAAATAACGTGAGCAGGGAAGAAAGTGTAACTGATACCAGCTTTGGGCTCTTTCCAGACCTGCTTGGACCTGGGACCTTGTGGCCAATACTTGGCTTTGCCAGCTTCCCTTTGCAAGCAGCTGTTTCTGCAGGGCCTGCATCTGCGCTTGGCCCTCTGTGTTGTTTTGCTGATCTTCTTTCTCACTGTACAGCAACGTGGACTTGCCAAGGTCCCACTGACCCATCACAACACCACAAAAAAAAGAAAAAAAGAAAAAAGAAAAAAAGAAGAAGAGGAGGAGAACTTGATATCTTCTGCAAGTCAAATAGCTTGGGTTCAGTCTTGGAGAACTTCCCGAACTCTCAAGGAATTTCCTGATCTCCGGAATCTGCCAAAATCTGGGATCTGCCTCGGTTGGACTGCGCATATTTTCAGAGCACACAGCACCGTGCTGTGTTTTGGGTTTCCACCCCGGTCTTTGCAAGGGCATGCTCTATCTGAGCGGGTCAGGAAAGGAAAGCCTGCCTCTGACGGGCCACAGGGAGGTGCAGGGCTTTATTTAACATCCTCTCACCCCTTTCTTTCCAGATCAATGAGATTTTTGATCCCAAACCCCTGTCTTGCCAAACCCTGGGCTGTTAGTGCAACCCTCATGTGAACATGGAAACTCGGGTGCAGATGTAATAACGTTTGGTTACTGGCTCACTGGCAGACCTGGAATTGAAGGTATAACCCCAGATTGACTCATGCCCTGTTTATTTTTCAAAAAGTAATGCTTTTGCACCAGAAAGCAGCCTCTTTCCTTGTAGCTGGAGCTCTGTGCTCGTGTGTTTATTGCACATATTTCAAGAGCAAACAAGCTTCTGGGTGGGAAAAGCACAGCCCCTCCTCTCCAGCCAAACTCGAATGAAATTCCTCAAGGTCTTTTTTTCCCCAAAATGAATGCTGGCTGGATTTCGACCAGGTTGTTTTTGACCAGCTTTAATCTGTGAAATCAACACCGAGTCAGGAAATGCTTAAATTGACTCTGAATGAGAATTTGGCCAGAACTTTCCCCCTATTTATGAGGGATAGCTGGAACCAGCAAACCTCCTGGAAGGGACCTATCCTGACCCCTCTGTTGATCCAGCCAGGTCTGGAGGGGCTTTATCATCCCTTAATGCTTGATTTTGTTCTTCAGGAGCTCAGCAGTCCCATCGGGTCCCTCATGATGCTGGAGTTTGGGACTGGTTTTCCGTTGGTTTCAACAAACTTTGGACCAGGCTGGTGGGACCAGTTGCCACTGGGGAAGAACCCAGTTCTCCGGGCAGTGGGTCAGGACTGAACCCTTTGAACCACTATCCCCTTCCCAGCTCTGACGTGGGCCAGCCCAAACATTCTGTCTCTGCCTCCCTGTTTGCTCCGGATGCCTCCGCATCGTGAGGTCTCCAACCCTGAGGTGGGGCTGAGCAGCCCAGGAGACCCCATATCAGCCTCCATGTCCCCCCACCCTTCACCGTTCCCCTTTTCCCCATGCAATACTTTGCAGGGGCACTGCAACTGCATGGCCCTTGAGAGGAAGGAAAAGAAAACCCAGCGTGAGCACATGTGGCGGGCAGGGGGAAATGGCTGCTGCAAAGTAAGCAGTGCCTTTAAAGAAGTGTTTGTCTGGGGTTTGTTTAGTTATCCTCTAGGTAATTTTACAGCTGAGGAGGCCGGGCCATTCAGGCAATGGCAAAAACAATATCCCCACTGTCTGAGCAGCTCTTGTGGCTCGGTGGAGCTGGGGGGGGGGTGCAGAGGGAGACGGGAAAGAGAAGTTTCTTTTACTGGTCGTAGCCAGAAAATGCCATGGAGGATGTCCTGTAATTAAGACGTCGCTTCGAACGATCAAGTCACTCGGCTGTCAGGTTGAATAAACCTCTGGGCTCAGGCCGGCTGTGAGAGGGGGAGGAAGGGATATTGTTGGGAAAGACTCAGTCCCATCATTTGGATTTGAATGGTGGCTCCAGGCTCGGGGTGCCCTGGGATGCTCTCTGTGGAGGAGGTTGATGGGATGAGGGCTCAGGTTCCTTGTTCCCGCGGGCAGCATTTTTTGGTGCTCCGTGTGGAGTCGGAAGCAGGTCTCCCCTGCCTGCCCCCCTTCCTGCACCCCTCTTCACCCCCCAAGCCCCAGGAACCAGCAGCTTCACCCTGTCAGACACAGGGATCTGAGGCTCCCAAAACACCACCCGCGCCCACCAAAGCATGGTTTGTCCCATCAGCCCGACCGATCCCAGGCCTCAACCCCCATGCAACCCCCAGGAAAAATCTACCCCTGCCTCTGCCAAAGGCCTCGTGCAGCCCGAGCTGGAAACGTGGGGGCTCGAGTCTCTCAGCGCTACGTGCAAATAGCTCGCATCAGCTCACAGGGCTGTTCCCAAGAGCTGCAGCACTCGCTGCTGGCAGCCAGCTTGCAGGAGGATACCGATATTTCATGCAGACATGGCAAGAAACCAGCCCTGTTTCCCATTCACAAGGGGTGGCTCCGAAACAACACGGAGATCTGTCACGGCGTATATGCGGCATCTGTGCAAATTGGCCTGACTGCCTAAATAATTCTGTATATATTTATAAACTGTGAGATGTAACGTTTTTTCCTGTTTACTTTTCGGTTGAATTCCTTGCTCATGGAAATGAGAGCTGCAGCGCGGCGGCTAGACATAACCATTGTATGGGGAGGACGCTGTACAAACTGTCCTAGAAAATTCTGCCAAAATGCCAGGGCCTATCAGCCCTGATCTGCAGCACCCCCTCGCCCCTTCCCACACGTGCTCCCCTCCTCCCTGCTCCAGCCCTCTGCGTTGAGCTGAACCCAGCTGGATGCTCTCATACACTGACTACCTGCCTGGTAGTCAGGCACTGGAATGCACTGCCCAGGGAGGTGGTGGAGTCACCGACCCTGGGGGTGTTCAAGGAAAGACTGGATGTTGTATTGAGGGATATGGTTTAGTGGGAGCTAGTAGTAATAGGTGAATGGTTGGACTGGATGATCTTTTAGGTCTTTTCCAACCTTGATAATTCTGTGATTCTGTGATTCTGTGTTACAGGGATGGGGTGGGGGTTTTGCCCAAATATTAATTGAGAGAGAGAGACCGCTGCAGGTAGAGTGGTTTTGGATCCGTGGAGAAGAAGGTAGAGATTTTCCATCCTGACAGGATTGCTGTGAATCCGAGTTGGGCAAATCCTCTGTGGATAAAATTGGATTTTATCTATCTCTGCCCCACCAGCCACGGGTGGGTTGTCCTCCCCCACATGCTGCTGAGCATCGTGTTGCTGGCAGCATCTGCACTGGCACCCAGGACGGCTGGTGTGAGCCTTTCTGTGGCACGGCTAGGACAGCAGCACTGTTACCATCGCCATGGGCAGCTCCTGTGGCTGATCTCCACAGTCAGTGTTGGCTGAGCATCCCTGGGGCGTTGCTGAAGCATTGTGCCCAGGATAGCAAGGTCAGACAAGATAATGCTGCAGCGGCAGTTTGGGGTGCTGGGAGGGGCAGGTTCATGGTCTCTGCTCCCTGGTCTGTGTTTTGGGGCCAAGGACACGGGATGCTGTCCCAGTTATGTGGGAGTTGCAGTGATGGGAATTGGAACAGGCTGGCCAGGGAGGGGCTGAGTCACCAACCCTGGGTGTATTTAAAAGACGGGTAGATGAGATGCTCAGGGATATGATTTAGTAGAGGACAGGAATGGTTGGACTCAGTGATCTCAAAGGTCTTTTCCAACCTAGTCATTCTGTGATTCCAGATGCAGCCCTTTAACACTTGTGTGGGTTTGGGATTGAGGTGCCTGGAGCATTTGGTACCTGCAAGGTGAGGGATTGGTGCAAAGGGACTACCTTAAGGGGCTCACACAGCTTCTGCATCAGCCAGCACAGGAGTCACTGCATGCCCCAGTCCTGCATCAGCCAGAGCTAACACATCTGCTGGGCAGGGAAGGGAGAGGGAAAGGGAGAAAAGATTTTAAATGTCGAAAGGGAAATTTGCACCCTACTTTCTGGCTGCTTGGAGGCCACATGAGAAGCCACTCGCTGCCCAGGTGGGCTCTGGGAGGGTGCTGACAGGGGCCTGGGCCACCATGGAAGTTCGACCTTCTTCATGCCCCTCAAGGATGGGCTTGCACATCCCACCCTGTCCAGTTCTCCCAGGTCCAGCAGAGCTGTGGGGAAGTGAGGGTGAGAAACCTCTTGGGAGCAGAAGTATAGAGGAGCCTCTGGGTCCCACGGGCTTTTTCCCATCCCAGTGTGCCCAACTGCCCTTCCACAGGCACCCTCACCCTTGGGAGGACTCATCTCCTCCTCCAAAGCAGGAACAGGCAAAGTAACCTCTTCCATGGCTGCCAGACAGCAGGAAAGGAGTAGGACAACTAGAATATGGGTAGGGGCCATGTTTGCACCAGCATCACATCAGTCGCTCCTCACCTCAAATCCATGTCACCTGCTGGTGGCTGCTTTGGCCTCTGTTTCTACCATCAGTTCAATTTAAAACGTATTTAGCAACGATCAGAGCTATTGTGTCATATTTATTTATACTCTTTCACACTCGCTTCTGTTCACTCTTGGTTATTTCAGTCACATTTCTTGCCCCTTACATAAAGGTCTGGGAACAGCTGTGCTGGAGCAGATCAAAGGTCTTTGGAGCCCCATGTCCCCCTCTCTGATATTCAGCAAGGATGGAGATGGGGGAAGGAGGAATGAAACAAGTGTGTGGTGATCCTCCTGGCAGTGAAAGGGTGAGGTACACCTCCAGGTCAGCCTGCTGCAGCCCCCGGGACCTCCCGGAATGGCTCTAATCTCTTCTGCAATGTGGTGATACTTCTGACCTTCTCCTCGCCCCAGCCAGCAAATGTCACTTCTCATGGTGCCCAGATCGTGGATCATGCCTACAGCATCCATTCCCCTGGGATGACTGGCAGTGGTGGGGATCCCCTGTGAGGAAGAGGGGGCCAAAAATTCATCATTACCCAGGGTGACTTGAATTCCTCTAAGTGCTGCAGAATTAGGGATTTCTGTGCTTGCACATGGTTCGGGGACCAGTGGGGGCATGCTGGCCTCCCATCTTCTGCCCTTCTTTGGGGGGTGCCGTGGGATGGCCACAGGTATTGAAGGCATCAGGAGGTTTCCTGCCTCAGAGGCATGAATCAGGGATGCAGGCTGAGCTCTCGCACGAGCAATGGGATGCAGCAATGGCCCCAGCCATGCCAGGACCTCAGGACCCCAGCGCCTGCCCAGCAGTGGGTGTTTTGCTCGATGCCCAAACTCCAGAGGGCTGTGGGGTGGGAAGAGCAGTTGTGCTTGCAGGAAGGTAAAAGGGGCTCCTGGGGTGGAGTTGTGCAAGTGAAGAATCACCATTAGAGCAAGTGTCCAAGGAAATCTCTGCTTCAGGACACAGTTGTTTCACACAGTGCCAGAAAGCGTCCAAAGGAGGCGAGGCTGGCAGAAGAGAGAGCGTAATTGGATGTTTTGGTAATCCTTTTCTGAAGGAGACACAACGGCTCGTCCGACCGGAACGGGGTAACGGCTCATCCGCTGCAGGCTGCTCCGTGGGAGGGCTGGGAAAGCCCCTGCCCCATCGAGTGGGGAACAGGCAGCTGCCCTAGCTGCCACCATGGCCACCAGTGCCCATCCAGGGCATCCCACCTCCTGCCTTTTCCCTGGGCAAAGGGGAGTTGGTTCAGTGGTGGGTGAAGGACAGACACAGCAGCTCCCGGCTGGTGGGGTTGTCCCATGGCCATGCTTTGCTGGCTTTACCAGCAGTCCCCGGGATCACCAGGGATCTCCACTTGAGACAAATCTCAAGCTTAACTTCTATTGGGTGTTGACCAGGCTGAGGTGTCCGTGCACCCTCCCTTGGGTGCTACACGCCCCCACCTCAAATCAGGATCTCGTCCCTGCTCAGGGTGATGTGGCTGATGGGCAGTAAACCCTTCACTGCGGGACTCAACGTCTGGTTTTCTCTGCTTTACCAGCCTGGCCATGTGTTATCCAGGAGGAGAAGTACACTGTGGGGTGCAAGTGGGGCCAGTGTGGAGGACAAGATGCTGCCCAGCCGGTGTGTAGGCCTGGGGGAGGCAGAAGGGCGGCAGGGAGAGTTGCTGGTGCTGTCCCAAGCTACCCAAGATGCTCCCTCTGCCTCTCCATCAGGGTTTTAACGAATGCGGAGAAAGTCCTGCTCCCTCTGCCCTTCGGTGAAATTGGATCTATTTCCTGGGATTACATGCAGCACCTTAAAGAAAATATTTACAGAATTTATATTCACATCCCGTTCGCCCTCTTCTCAGGGGGCTCTCCTGTGCCCTCCCTCCCGCCCGCTCGCACTTCATCTCCCCCCTGCGCCTCCTCCCGCTCGCCTTTCCCCCCTCCCCGTCCTGCTACAATACCCGCCTTTGTGAGACGAACAATGTTTACTCTCCATCGAGGATGGGGGGGATTGGAAATGAAAAGGGCTGCCTCCCCCTCACCCCGGCCCCGGGCTGCACTCGGCAGCAGCGGGAGAAGGAGGAATTCCTGCAGGAATGCCAATGGCGACAGCCCGCACGAAGGCAGCCCAGGAGAGGGGATAAATATTCAGCCCAGGCGAGGGGATAAATATTCATGCTGGATGAGAGAGGGAGGAAAGAAAGAGAGGGAAGGGCCTGGGGACCAGCATAGTCCAGGGTCCATCGTTTTCCTCCACAGCTTACGGGTGTGTTGGAAATTCCCCACCGGCCCCGCTGGGTTTGTGATGCAGAACGGGTGCAACTCTCTTTTGGGCTAAAGCAGGAGATAAAAGGAGTGTCTGGGCTGGGGTGAGGGCTGTACAGCAGCCCCAGGAGTGGAGAAGGGGATTTGGGGCTCGAGCAAGGCGAGGGCTGCGAGAGCCAGCATGTGGCTGCAATTACAGGGATGCTTGCGAGGATGGTGTGCGCGAGTGAGCGTTGGAAATGCATTGCTTTCCCTCCCCGCCCTTCCCTGGCGCTGGCTGCGTTTCCCTGCCAGAAGCCAAGATTTTTCCTGCTGCTCCTTGCTGGGAAGGCATCCAGTTGGAAAAGGGGAGCGCTGGAGGGAGGGTTCTCCCACAGCCCCAGGCGGGTGGCAGGGATGGGGACCCCAGCCTGGGCACCATAAGCAGTGGCAAGCCTTCAGCGACAAATCATTTGAAGGGGAAAACTTTTTCTTTTTTCCTCAAAGAAAGGGGAGAAAATGCCAGGAAAACTGGAGAAGCTCTTATTATGGGATAGCTTCACCATCTTCAGTGTTCTCTGCCATCCAGCACCAGCGGCCCTCGCTCCCTGGGCTGGGTGGCAGCCGGAGCCAGACACCGCTGCTCTTTCCCATTGCAGCTCTGGCTCTCCGCCAGCTTTTCTAAGCTTTTCCCCATGTGAAAGGGGCAGCTGGCTGGGGCTTACAGAGCCTTCTGTGGGCAAAGGGCATTTTGGGGTCCCCCCGATGCCTGTGGGAAGGGCTGGCAGGGCAGGGAGGGCACATGGGGTTGGCACTGACACAGCAGTGGGTCAGGAGGCTAGGACCTATCTCCAGAGATGAACAGGGAGGTTTGTACAAGCCTCTTTCTGTTTCCTGAAAAACCCCAGTGTCTAAATATAGCAAGTACTTGGGCATTTTACTCTGGGAAGAGAAAACAACTCCAGTGCCAGAGAGATCCTCTTCTGTTTGCTGAGTGTGAGGGCGGCATGTCCTCTGCCTGCCCCCATCAAAGGGGATCTGCGCTGACAGGGGCTGGCACCCCTTGAGCCCACTCTGTCCCCAGGACCCTCATCCAGTGGGCCTGGGCAACATGAGAAACTCCACACCACACTTTGGGCATCATGTCCAGCTGATGCATGAGCACAACCCTCTCCCTGCTTTGTTCCAAAATGAGGAGAAAATATTTGGTGGTTTAATTCAGAGCTGAAGCAGGAAATCATCGCTCCCAGGGCCTCCTCTCCCTGCTGATGTGGGGCAGCATGGTTGGGTACCACATCCTCTTCCCTCAGCAAGAAAGGAGCCTTAGGGAGAGGCATTAATCCAGATGTTCATTCAGTCAACTTCCCTCACTGGCCTCCTAAGAAGGAGATCTGGGCATGGGCAGCCGTGTTGGGGCCCTTCTGTGCTGCAGGCAGGAGCCCCAGCAGCTCTCTGGGCACCGTCCATTTTCTACCTGACAAGTGGGAGGATGCAGCCATCAATCTCCTCCCCCATTTCCCCCCTGGATAGGTATAATGGGAACCCTCAATCCAACTAAAAACATTTTTCTTCACTTCCTTTCCCGATGCTGGAGATAAATTAGGCTGTGCAGCGTATCGTCATGCTGCCTGGGCAATGCTGGCCCTTGCCCACCCTCGGGCTGCAGAAGCAGGTGGGTACCACTGCCGCCATCAGTGGCACAGACTGATGCTGCAGCCCTGGCATGAAGGGGGCGGCGGATCCCTCTTGGCCTCGTCGCTCCCTGTCACCACCAAGAGCTGTGGGTGGTCTGGGCAAGCCACCTTTGCCCTGGCCTTTTGCTGCCCAAATCAGGGAAAATAAATGAGCAGCAGCCACGTTGCAAACCGCTGGGGCATTGTGTCCCCAGGCCCTCTGCCTCGCTCACCTCCTGGCTGCTTGTCTCCTGTGCTCACCTTCAAAGCAAGGTGCTGGCCCAGGAGCTCGGAGCATCTCCATGACACTGAGCCTGGCACTTGGGCTGCACCCCTCAGTCCGGTGTGCTCACAGCTGCTGGCAGATGGGCGTCTGCAGGGCGAGCAGGGCTCTGCTCTGAGCTAACACGTGCCCTGAGCTCTGTGAGGGGCTGTAATATCCACAGGCTGTGTGAGGCTCAGAGAGAGCAGCTCCAGCACGGAGGCTGAGAGGAACAGAGACTGTTTTGTGGTAATTCCCCAGTGATGTAGAGCTGCAGCTACCGTTGGATCAACAGCACACCGGGGCCGCGGTGATAACTGCTAGTGAGTCTGTCCAGGAGACACCTCGGGGAGATGCAACGCCTGACTGGGAGCGAGCATCATCCTGCTGGGGTGGGAGGCCAAGATCTCTGTGCTGCTCCTGGAGCAAACCTTGGCTCGCGCTGATCGCCCAGCACTGGCTCCCACTTTCCCTGGGCTGCTGGGCTGGAGGCGGGTGCGATGCTCTGCAAACAGCACGTGCCACCAAGGTCACCTCGGAAAGCTGCAGGGATCAGGGTTTGCACCCGATAGCTTTGCACATGCTAAAGGTGGCCAGGGATGTCTGCAGAATGGTTGGGCTCCTCTTGCTGGGTCAGATGGAAGAGGCTCTAATGGGGAGCAGGAGTGAGTTAAAGGGTGGAATGAGGCCCTGAATCTCTCTGGGAACGCAAGGAGGATTAAAAACTCTGGTCCCTATATTGCTTTTTCTATTTCCTTTCTCCTTTTTTTTTCTTGTGGTATTATTTGATGGTTAGAGGAAAAAAAAAAACCTGGAAGCATAACTGCATAAATTGCTGTTATTTCCGGCTATCCCAGCAGAGCCCAGCTCTTTCCTCACCAGATGGACCGGCTTAGAGAGCCCCCAGCTCTGGTGAGGCTCCAGGGGCCTGAGGCTGCCCTCCTTTCCTTTGCAATGCTGAATTTTGCTCCCAGCACCCCGGCTTGCAGCGGGACAGCAATCCTGCTCCCTGAGCCAGGTAACTGAGGCAGCTGGGCTGCGTGGGCCCCTGCTCTTGGGGGGTACAGAGCCCTTGTTTGCTTTGGGAAATGAAAAGCGTGTACAGCCTGTGGCTGGAAGCCATGGGGAAGTGTTGCAGCAGGCAGTTTGGGGTGAGCACTGGGGCTCCTTGAGGAGATGGCTCAGAGGTACGGGGCGGCCATGGTAGTTTTGCATTATGGGGACAGCAGCACGTCCCGCTCCCCTTTGGGAATGTGAAACCGCCTCAAGGTCTGTCTTCTGCTCAGTTTGTCCTTCCCCAGGGACAGTGTTGCTCTGTGTGTCTCTGTGATGCCTGGGCAGCCAGGAGGGAGGGCAGGCATGGGGATGAGGGGACCAGGAAGGGGGATGAAGGAGCCTTACAGCAGTGACCTGGTGGTCGATGTCCATCAGGAAGGAGGAGATGGACAGATGCCCATGTCTTTGGGCTGTACATCCTGGTAGAGATATTGGACCTGGATGAGTCCTATGGGACTGTCAGCTCCTGACAGTGTCAAGTTATTCCCTGTAAGCACATGGCTCCTCGCCATCTCACACTGCTGAAAAGCAGCTCCATCGCCGAGGTGACCTGTCCCTCACTGTAGAAAGCTGTTCCCCAGTCTTCTGGCTCCCTTTCTCAGTTTCCTACCCACTAGGAGCTTCAAAGAAGTGATCCTTGAATATAAACCAACTATCTTGGGCCCCTATTCCTTCTAGTACCCTGTCCCATGGGATTTCCCCTAGCAATTGCTTGACAAGGCCAAAGGTGGTCCTGCTGAAGTCCAGGGCTGTGATCCTTCAGTCCTGCCCCTGCCTCCCAGTCCTGTCCCATGGGGGCAGGTGGCTATGCTGGCTCCAGCGCCACAGCCAGCAGAGCATGCAGACATCCCTCAAGGACAGGAGCATCGATGGGTTTCAGCCTCATGTGCAAGGGAAAATATGTATATGTTCCATATGCACAAGAAAGAGGCCTTGAAAACCAGGAGGATGCAACGATCAATAAATTATAGCTTGGATAACATTTTTCACCATCACCAAATAAATCAGACCTTATTTTTCCCCCATGTCCACCGATTTAATGGCAACAATAGCGCCCTTGGTGGTCATAAAACTCCATCCTCTTGCCGTAGGGCCTCCCAAACAATTTGTCATTTGGCCTCTGCTTGTTTGCTTTAAAATTAGCCGGTCCAGACACTTAATAGCCCAGGAGCTAAGAAATCCATCAACCTACCCCAGCTTCCGACCATCTCTGTGTGTACTCAGGCTGCATCGCAGCATGGTGGGTGGAAGAAGTGGTGGGGAGGGAGCGAGCTGCGGAGTCAGGGACCACGGGGGATATTTTTCATTGGAGCTTTAAGATCATCTTTCCTATTTCCATTTCTTCCTCTCTTCCCATCTTTTCTTTCCCCCTACGGTCACTTCACCTCTCCAGCTGCCATGAGCAATAGTCTCCTTCCAGCTACAGCGAGCAAGTCAGGAGCTGACCCTTTCTCATAGGTGTAAACACTGCCTTGTTAAAAGGGGATAATTGCCGGGGTCTAGTTAACCCTGGTGTAAAATCAAAGTGAATAGAGCCCCACTGAGACTTCCAGCCATGTGGACCATGACGCCTGGGCTCTGGGGTAAACAGCCAAGGCTTCACTGCTTGTCAGCTCAGCGCATTCAGTGGAAAGCTAACTTCTCCCTGAAGCAGCAACGCTGTCTTTTGGGCTGATTTGTACCCCCCAGACACAGGACCAGCTGAGAGGTGGGTCCTTTACCTGTCAGAGAGCCTTGTCAGGATTTTTCTGGCTGCCCCACTGGGAACAAGCAGGGGTTTATCTGCAGGGAGTGGGTACGTGTCACTGCATAGGGAGGAGCCGCTCCTTTGACTTGCTGAGCATTTTCAGCCCTGGGGCCCCTGAACCCTGCGATGGTCCCTGGGGTCCATGGAGAGGCAAACCCAGGGCTGCACACAGGAGTTGGGAGGGTGCAGCTTGGCTGCCATTGTCCCTCTTTCTTGGAGGAGCTTGTGTCACCATCATGAAATGGTTTCTGTCTGGTTGGAGGCCTCCTGTCACAGCCGTAGGGCTGCAGTTGCATTTGTAGCATCTGCCGTCCCCATGCTGCCCTGACTCACACCCCTGCAGCGCTTCCTCCCCTGGACCATGAGCAGATTTTAGGAACAAGGATGCTCGGAAAGCTTTTCTTGAGTGGGAAGAAAGGGTGTGTGAGGGGTGGAAGTGGAGGGCAGCCCCTTTCCCCAAATCCTTCCCAGCAGCCTGCTGCAGCCCTCTCCTGCCTCCCTAACCAGAGGAATGGGGGCTGCAGCACCCCAGATGGGATGCCCTGAGCAAACTGCAGAGAGGCCAGTCCCAACTCCACAAAACCAAAGCATCTGAGGGATGTCCCCAGGCCCGCATGCAGGAGCAGACGCCTTTCAGCCTCCTCCAGCCATACTGAGAGTGAAACCAGCTCCCTGGTGTTATTTTTTCCTATTTGACCAGCGGGGCAGGTCACAGACAGCTCCAGTAATTCAACCTGAAATGCCAAGAATCCTATTTCTGCCTCTGCTCACTCACTGAGCTCTGCCCATGGCCTCAGAGCGAGATAAACCGTCTGTGCACGAGTCTGGGTTGTGAGCGGAGCCCGCAGGCTCAGGGCTGGCTGCAGACATCATGGGAGAGAGGCACCGAGCTGAAGGCATTTTGATTGCTTCCAGGATTACTACCCAGCATGTTTATTCCTCCAGCAAGGAGGACTTCATAACTCAGGGACTCCTGACAATGTATATATATTGAAATCTTATAAGAGTAATGACCATATCCAATGATATTTTGTTCTCATCTTGCCAATGTAAACAACTCTCTGGACTTACTGAACTGCATTGGGTCATCCTGAATAATTAGGCTCGCATGTTCCATTTATTACCTTGAAAATCCTTTCTCATTGTATTTTATATGTATATATATATATATATATATAAATGTAATATGTTTAAATGAAAACCAGATACAGCTCCAAAGGAATTTGAAATATGAGGCTGAGAGTACAAGAAGCGGCAGAAAGGTCCTCTGCTAACAGGAAAAGCCCAGCCATCCGGGCTGAGGAATCAGGGAAGGTCGGGTGTGAGCTGCTGCGTGGGGCTGGGCTCAGGCTGCGTCTCTGCAGGCAGCCTCGTGTTTAAGGACATCCAGTTACCCACTGGTGTGGACACTTCTACTGGCAGGGTGTGGGGAGGAGCAGGGTGTGCTATCGTGGAATCATGGGATCGCCTGGGTTGGCAGAGACTCTGTAGATCATGAGTCTAACCACAGCCTAACCCTGCCCAGCCCACCTCTAGACCATGTCCTCAAGCACAACATCTACATGGCTTTTAAATACCTCCAGGGATGGTGACTCCACCACCTCCAGCCTGTCCCAATGCCTGACAACTTTTTCAGTACAGAAATTCTTCCTGATCTCTGACCTAAATCTCCCCTGGGGCAATTTCAAGCCATTCCCTCTCATCCTGTTGCTTGTCACCTGAGAGAAGAGACTGACCCAGAACATCTGGGATCCTGGGGTGCATCCGGAAGAGTGTGGCCAGCAGGTCAAGGGAGGTGATCCTCCCCCTCTACTCTGCCCTGGTCAGGCCCCACCTGGAGTGTTGTGTCCAGTTCTGGGCTCCCTGGTATAAAAAGGACAGGGATCTCCTGGAGAGAGTCCAGAGAAGGGCTATGAAGATGATTAAGGGCCTGGAGCATCTCCCCTGTGAGGAAAGGCTGAGTGAGCTGGGACTGTTCAGCCTTGAGAAGAGAAGACTAAGGGGGGACCTAATTAATGTTTATAAATATCTTAAGCAGGGGATGCAGGGGGAATCAGCCAGCCCCTTTTCAGTGTCTGTGGAGACAGGACAAGGGGCAATGGCTGCAAGTTGGAGCATAGGAAGTTCCGCACCAACATGGGGAAGAACTTTTTCACAGTGAGGGTGAGGGAGCCCTGGGCCAGGCTGCCCAGGGGGTGTGGAGTCTCCTTCTCTGGAGAGATTCCAGACCCATCTGGATGCCTATCTCAGTGAAATGTCCTGGGGAACTGCTTTGGCAGGGGGTTGGACCCGATGATCTCTCGAGGTCCCTTCCAACCCCTACGATTCTGTGATTCTGTGATCTCTGCAACCACCTTGTAACAGCACTGTACAGCATGAGTGAGTCAGAGCAGTGACCCTCAGGATGTGGAGCCTTACCAATCCTTGCCAAAATCCTTGCCAACACTCTCTCTCCCCTCTCCTGAAATGCCATACACCTAAGTCAGGTGAGCATCTCCACAGTGATTCCCAGCTCCCAGCCTGACACAGATATACAGCAGGATGCAGTCTGTCCCTGCTTGTCTGTGCAGGAAAGGCAAAATGACATGGTCCTTCCACTTTGCTTCCACTATTCTTTCTGAGTAGCTTTCCTCAGCAAAATTAAGAGCAATTGTAATTAGCATGGATCTCAGATACCCAGGTAAATGGCATGCCTGGGGGATGAGTACCAAGACATAGCTGTGACTGGGAAACCCTCTCTAGACACTTCACGCCTCGTCCTGGTTTACTGATGCCTGCAGGGCTCATGGCCTTTAATTGCAGGTCTGCTGCCTTTTTGGTTTGTTCTCTCAGCAGGGACAAGGAGTAGTAGACAGAAGGTGGAGCAGACAAACACATCATACCTTTGTCATCTTCCTCCTTGAGGACTGCCAAAGAAACCCCCCAGATGGGCACCAGCCAGGAAAAACTGACCCATCCTCTGCTTGACCAACCACTGCTTTCAGGTCACTGTGAAGAGCAAGGTGTCCATGCCATGGGGTAGGTGTCCTCCAGCGAGACATCACCTAAAAAACCACCTGAGGCTGTCGAGACCCAGGACATGGCCATCCATGAGGTTCCTGGTGGTGGGAGCACCCAGTGAGAATATTTCAGGTCAGAGGGGAGGTGTGGGGTGGGGATCGGTGTGTGGGAAGCTGGGAGCAGCCCTGCCAGCTCTCCCCATGGTTCTGGCCAGCACTGTTGAGTGCTTCACTTGCATGAGCACTGAGAGTAAAAACAAAATGACATTCATTAGATGTTTTAAGGAGTGTTCAGGCATGTAATCCTCCTGGAATGAGGCAGCCATAACAAGTTACTGTAGTTATTGATGGTCATGTCAGTTAGCCCTTTCCAAGGATTAATCACCATCCTGCTCATGCCATACAGGATGTTTTTATCTCCGTTCTCTCCCAGTGTTGCAGCGTGCAAAGCTGGCTGGGCTGACCGGTGTGGCTTCCGAATCCATAGGGGGTAGAGGGTGGTTTGGCTCCTTATACTTAGATCCTAAATATTTAGCAGCTTTGGAAGAGCACAGCGTTTAGAGGCATTTCTGGGGCAGAGCTGCAGCATTGCCAGGTTTCACTGTGGAAAGTCGGAATTAGAACATCCCCATCACTGTGGTCTCACGTACAAACCAACAGCAAAGTCCCCAAGGGAATGTGCAGCCTGCAGCAAGGATATTGCCCCACCAGACATCTTGCTTTGGCTGCCACTGATACTGCGGGTGCATCTAACACATCATCTAGAGAAGGTGGTGCAGAGCCAAGGCAGAGCTGGTCAGACACAAGAAGACAGCAAACAAGGTTGTACCAAAGCATATGAACTAAAACATATGAGAATGATCATCCTTTTGCTTTGCTCTGTGTGAAAAAGGGACCTGGGGGTGTGACAGGTTCATTGCTGAGTTCAGCATAGGAAAAGCATAGCCCAAGGGTGACAGAAACATCAAGTGCCAATGTTTTCCCAAAATCAAGGCTGCCTTGAAGAATCTTTGAGTGTCAGGGGCTGAGGCTACCTAGTGCACATAGCCCAGCAGCAGCATACATCATCCCAGCACCCATCCCAGTCCGAACTCTTCTGCTCTGCCCTACCCCTGATGACACAGAGTGCCGTCCCAAAACCCAGGCCAGAGAACGAGAGCAAAGCAGAGGGAAATGTCCATCTGCTCGCTCTCAGGAGGGAGATCCTGGCGTGTTTGGCTTGGAGGGTGCAAACAAGGCCAGGATCTTCAGCTGTTCTTCAGTGCATCCCTGGGGAGCCTGGCCATGGCCCAGGAAGAGCTCCCTGGCTGTGGCCGGAGGCAGGGTCCCACGGTGGAGGTGTGCAGTGCTTGCACAGCCAACCTGCCTGTGTCTCTGGCCGCTTTCTTGCAAAACCTGGCAGGTCTTGGTGTGCAGCTGACTTGTTAATTGGGAACGAGTGACTCCAGGAGGTCCTGACCTCCAGCATTTGGTCAGACCCCCGTCGCCTGTAAATGCTGTGGAGCGGTAAGGGCTCAGGGAGGAGGGGATGCCTTTCTTACCCGCTGGCTGGTGTGGCCAGATGAGGGCTGGGATATGTGCTCCTTGGAGGTGCCAGTGTAACCAAACCTCCCGCTGGAGCTGGATTTGGCCTCTTGCCCCAGGTGCTTCCATTGGCACTTCTCAGCCAGCCCCTTCTGTCACCCAGGACAGGCTTGGGGCTCGTTTTCACTGTGCCCCTGATGCTGGCAGTGGTCAGGAGTCTGGAAAGCCACGCAGAGGGCTGGGCAAGGGAGGAACCTGACCTGCTGCTGGGGGTTATCGCTGCCCCACCAAGGCTGCTCTGCTTGGAGGGGAGGGAGGAATTCAAGATCCCAGAGGGGTCTGGCTCTCGCTGTTCCTCTCTGGTCCCCACTTGTGTCCCATGGGTGGCTGGGTGACTCAGGGACCTGAGCACTCCTCAAAGCCTCTGTCCTCATCACAGGGGATGGCAGAAGAGATTCATTCAGCAGCCCCACCAGGAAAACTGCCTGCTCATTACAGCAGGGTCCCACAGCGTGTGTTAAAACAAGCACGCTGGCAAGGCTGGAAAAATGCCACAGAGCAGAGGAATTAGCATTAATCAAGCCTAATCTCCCAAGGGAATCACCCCAATGTGTGGCACATGGGCGTGCTGTATCCCAGACAGGCTGGAGGGTCCTAGGCAGCCCCTGGCCAAGGGACCCTGGTGACTTTCCGGTGTTGCCCCTGAGAGTGGTGACCCCTGACATGAGCTCTTCAATCCCAGACACTGGGGAGGGAAGGAAAGGAAAAAAACAATTATGCTTTTTCCCTCCCCTTCTGCATCTTTGACAGACCTGCCCCCTGACAGCTTCTCCAGAGGTTTCCCAGGAGCTGATTAACCTCCCTGCCCAATGCTGGGCCAAGTCAAACCAGCTTTGATTGGGCATGCAAGGGGGTGGCTTCGTTAGCCAGCCCTCTGCAAGCCTGCCAGGATAGAGGAGCCCTCATCTGCCCACACCTGGCTGCAGTGCCCTGCACATGGGGCAACCCATCCACAATCACATCTCCAGGAGGAGAAACCAGCTGGGCAGAGGTGGCCCAAAGCCCTGGGAGATGCAACAGCTTCAGCATGCTCTGCTCAGCTCAAAGTGGGAAGGTCTCCTGCTCAGTGCCCAAAGACACAAGGTGTTTCACAGCACCCTGGGAACTGCCAGAAGTAGGAGAGCCGTGGGGCAGCTTCCCTTGTCCCCCCTGGATCTTCCCAGCTCTGCCTTGCATTAGGAGGGAGTGGGAGAGCCAAGCCCCTCTTCTCCCAAGCCAAAATCTACCTCATCCACTCCAGCTTTTCGGTCTGTCTCCAGGAACTGGTGCCTGTTACTGCTGTGATGGGGTAAATTAAACTTTTTGTCAGCATCATTTCCTCTGGTTCAGCTAGGTGGGAAACTGCATTTTACAGCCCCTTGGCCTCTCATCTGAAAGGAAAAAAAGAGAGAGGAAAAATGCCCTTTAAATAGAACTTTCCATGCTGGAAGTACCTTTGGAAACAGCAGAGGGGGAGCCGTCAGCATGAGCAATAGGTGCAGGCATAGTGGGGTTCGGGGACAGGGGACAGGTAGTGCCATGGGCCATGGACAGGCTCCTCCGTTTGCCTCCTGGCACAGCCATGAACTCCTTTTCAACTCACCCTGCCAGTGCTCTGCCCTCACCAAGCATGACCAAATCCCGAGCTCTTGTCCTGCTTGGAGCCACCTCAGGGAGCCTGGTTGCTGTGCTGAACCCTCACCATATCAAGGACATATGTCAACCTGGAGCCTTCCAGATGCAGATTGCTCATCATCCCCCAAAGCAATGGGAAACACTCACCGTGCCCCAGTAGAGCCCCCTTTCTCCTCTCCTGCTTCTAACTTCGCCCAACTCCTGGGTGCACACCTGCCCACCCCAGGTTAACCTCTCCATCTACTTTTCTTTTTCCCCAAATTTGCTTAGCAGGAGAACTCCCAGGCTGATATTTGTGGCTGGAGCAGCTGATGGGAATGTGGGCTGCCTACAGCAGGGAAAGAGAAACAAGATGCTTGGCTCCTTTTTCCAACTCCCTGGTCCCCCATAAAAGCCACGCTCACCGGAGGAGACCACCAACCAAGACTTTAAAGTCCAGGCACAACTGGGAATTCATGTCCAGCCAATGGTGCTGTGGATGCAGAGTGCCCTTCACCTGCTGGGATGGGAGCTGTGAGCCATGCAGAGCAAGAAGACCCATGTATGTCTGAGCACACCCTAAGCAAAGCGAGACCATTGTCCCAGTTGCCAGGCAGCTTTGCTCCGGTGTGCCCCAGTCAGCAGCTTTTGGCTATGTGGAGGAAAATCGTGGTCAGTCATGGTGGGGGGTTGGTTTTCAGAGCTTTTTACAGTGTGAAGCTGCAGATGTGGGCATACCCTCAACAAAAATGCAGCCATTTGTGGGGAAGAGCACAACAACCATTGTCTCCTCTGATGGAGTACATGACCCATCAGTCAGAGACTGGAACGGGGAAGGATCTCTCCAAGATGGGGAGGATGCTTATAGACATGCCTGTATTGTGCACTGCGAAGCTTAGAGATGGGCAGGAGGGGAGTTTGCACTGCTCCAATTAACAATACAGGCTAATTTGTAGCAAGGACATCTCCACACTCCTTGTTGTTCCATGGTCTGAGAGGTCTACATTTAGTTGATACTCATTTTGTTGGCCAATTTTTCCGTGTCTGTGTTATTGCCAAGGATCCTTACTGCAGACTGTAATGATTTATCTGTGTTGCTTAGCTGTGACATGGCATACGTCACCCATGCTGTTCCTCTGCTAGGATGGGACAAGCGTGACCCAGGCTGGCAGAAGGGCTGGGATAAGCCTTTCTGGGATGCCCTGGAGCCTTGGAAAGTGGGAGCAGACCTGAGGGGCCAGGGACCTAGTGAAGGAGTTACACCCCTTCCCCTGTTTTATTCTTGAAAGAGCTAAATGTGCTGGAGATGTGCTGGCTGGCTCCGGCACTGGTGCTGAGCTTTCCCCCGTTGCAGACCAAGAGGTTAAATACATTATCAAGCAGAAAAGTGGACATCAGTCAGCCCTGCCTGTGCCAGGGGGGTAGGTGATCCCCACTCTCCTGGCCCTGCCATGTGCCAGAGCTGGACATTTGGTTTCCATCATGCTCTGCACAGTGAGGGTCAAAGGCTCAGACGTCGGCGGAGGACGAAAGCAACGGTGGTCCGAGCTCAGCTGCGCAAACCTCCAGTCCCCCATCTGAGCTCATCTCCACGGAAAACATTTGGGGAGGATGCGTCCAGTTCAGATTCGTCATGTGGAGCAGCTTGGCAGGTCCAAAAAGCCCCTGGGGCCCTTCACAAGCATTAACCAGTGGATTAAACCAGCCCCACCATCCCTCTCGCTGCCGGGATGTGGATTTGTCAGCTGAACGCTGCCGAGGTGAAGTGGAAAAAGCGTGATCTGCCCCTTTAAGTCCAAAATGATGAGTGTATTTCTGGAGGCTCTGGAAAAGAAGTCAAGACTATTGGCTTCTGCGTCACCAGCACCGGCCATTGATTCCCTGGAAATGTTTCATATTTGGCCAAACTGGCTGTTGACGGAATAGTTTCTGATTTAACACTCTCGGCTGCAGGCGGGACCCAGCTGGGTCTTGTTAGCTCCAGAGAGACCGTCCTTCCCGTTGGCAGCTGCAGAAATGCTTCCAGCCTAGCCCTCTCCTCCTTATTCCCAAATAGACACTTAAGCCTCTCCAACGAGCTCTGCCCAGGAGCCCTGGTTACTGCAGCCTTCAAGCCGCTCGTTGCCTTTTGTCATTGTTGTGATTATTTATCTTTTGCTTTAATACAAAATTATCCCCGTGTGGTGAGCAGCCCCAAGCTGGCCTCTCCTGCACCTCCAGCCCATCACTCTGCAGGGAGCAGATGTGGGTGTCCTCAGGAGCTCCCAACCCTACACCAACACCTTCCCCACATGCTCCATGGACCCCACAGTCTGGAGAGGGTCCTCCCCAGTCCTCCTTCCCTCTCGTTCTCCCACCCTGTCTCTCCCAGCTTCTCATCCTCTCTGCCCTTCTCGCTCCCTCTCTATTTAGTCTGTGTGTTCAGAACTCAGCACAAAAGCTCTTACAGCTCCCCGGGCTGTGACCCAAACAGTAAAGAATGTTTATATGCTGGTTGCCTTCCATTTCTGTGTATTAATATTGCACACACACGCTCACACACTCACACACAGCGTTTCTGGTGCCTCTGCAGGCTGCTGGCCAAGGGAGCCCAGCCAAAGTAAAGGCATCTGGGCCCTTCTGGAGAGAGCAGGAAAAGAAGAAGAAAAAAAGACCAAATGCAAAAGCAAAAAGGATTTTGGAGGCAAGCAGCTCCTCCAGCCTGTGCCCCTGCACCCACTGCAGACAGGGAGTCCTGAGGAGAGAGGGGTTCGCCAGACTGTGCCAACCACGGCAAGTTTGTAACGTCCCTGGTCCCTGGCTTTCCCTGTGGGGCTTAGGCAGGTGGTGGGTGCTCTGGGTAAGCCACAGACTCACATGGAGAAGTGGAGAGATACACAGAAATTGGGGGTCTGGGGGATAAGCTGCCTGCCAGAAAGGTACAGCAGCCCGCCTCGCCACATGGTGCCCAGCCATGGGGACAGCAGCCAGCCCCAGGGAAGGGATGCTAGGATGTTGGGGCTGGTAACTCGCTTAAGAGCTCTGTAATTAGGGCTGGGGTGTGGATGAGGTTCTGTCTTCACATTGACTGATGCCACATGAGAGCCTGAATGCCTTGGTAAAGTGTTGGCATGTGAAGTCTCCGATGGGCCTGGGGATGAGCTGCTGCAAGCGTGTGTGGGTGGAAACCCCACACAGCCTGTGCAAGCAGAGCTGGCTGCAGGGCAGTCCTCACTGCCTCTAAAATCACCCCAGAGATGCTGCTAAAAAGGGGGAAAGAAAGCAAAATGTGAGGGTGTAGAGGGCTGGGAGTTTCTGGCCCCTGCTCTTGCAGGAACCCCTCTGCGTGCTGGGGTACAGGGGGGCTGCAACGCTGGGGCAGACCTACGAAGCCAGCAGCTGGCTTAGGAGGGTCAGGGTTTTGGCTGAGCTCATCCTACCCTCCTCCAGGGTCCCAAAACCAGGCCCACATGCACACGGCTTCACCAGCACCTGCAGCCTGGGATTGAGAGATGAGGCAACAGGAACCTTGCTCATCCGCATGATGAAGACGCTGCCTTATCAGACACAGGCTGCCTGGGCTGGTCGCTGCCATGCTGCTCCAGGGCTGCTGGGCTTCCCTGGACCCTCACCCCTTTGCGAGACACACAGCCTCTGCCTGACCCCTGGGAAGGGAAAAAGCTGCCCAGCGCCAGTGAGACCACTGAGCCTGTTGCCGGATGCTGTGAAGGCTTTGTGTGTTGCATGGCTTTTAACCCCACCGATCTGATGGGCACTCAATCTCCTTCTCATCTTCCAGGAAAAAATGGACCTCCCAGAGGTCTCAGCAGGGGTTAACTCTGTGCAAAGGAGTCACGCAACGGGGGAGGGCTTGTTCCAAGCACCAAATAACTTGCAGAAGTAATGCATTTGTTCCTAATTAGGATAATTGCCCCATCACTTTTCTCTGTGGCATTGCCCAACCTAACTCAATAATGTCTTAAAACACTGGCTAAAACATGACCAAATTTAGGATCCGAGTCGAGTAATATATTGCCTTGATACCTCCTAAAACATGAATTGGCTGGGCATCCTCCTGCAAATTGTGTTTCCAGGGAACATAAGGAACCCATTGTGTAATTAGCCTTTGTGATGCTCTGCCCTCCTGTCCCATGCTACTGCATCTCCTGGGACCCCCAAACCATGGATGTAAGCAGGTCAGGGGGTTATAAAACACGTCTGTCACAGAAGTGCCAAGCAGGGTTATGGCAAAGCAGGAGATAAGGGCTTGCCTGCTCCTTCATCCCTCTATCCCCCAGTTTGGAAGCAGACAATCCTAACCTGTCTGGTGGCCAGGAGAAGACCTGGGGACAGGACAGAAGAACATCCTCCAAGACACCAGCCTTCCCTGCCTTGGTTTAAGTCCTTCTCTTCCTCCTTCTTACCGTGCAAGGGACCATGTGTGAAGGTCATACCCAGAGTTGGTGTGGCTCAAGGCAAAGCCCTGGGGGTAACATTGCTCCCTGCGGCACACCAGTGTGCCCAGCACAGGAAGCTTTCAGGGGTGATCTCCTGTTTCCCAGTATCTCTCTTCCACACTCATTTTTTCACATTTACTCATCCCCTTTGAATGCCACATGAGGCTTCTTTCCCCCAAGGGTGTTGACATTTAAATGTATTTGGAGAAATCCATTTACACTGTAAAAATGACTAATGGTTAAGCCTGGAAGTTAATTCAGTCTGCTCCATGTCTCATCCCTGCCAGTCCAGGAGCTAGCCAGAAAACAAGCCAGAGCACTTTCCAGCTCCCCTTGGCTGTTTGTTGTCAGCCCCGTGTGTTTACCCCTCACACCTCATCCCAAAATTTTCTCCCCCACACCTTGCAACTTCCAGAAGGTTTGGGGGGGGTGGGTTGTTGCTGTCCTGGTTAAGCAGGGTGGGGACTGTCCCCTGTCTCCCACCTGCTCTTCTCCCACAGAGGAAGGGTTAACAGCAGGAACACTGGCCGAAACAGGAAAAGTAACTAAGAGAGGACTTTCCTTGTGCCAGGACATCCCTTCAAAACATCTAGCTGGCCTGTCTGGTGACCTGCTCTGCTAAAGGCATACATTTACTTTCTATATGTTTTTTCCACCTAATCTCCACATTTTACATGGACGTGCTGGCGGGGGGAGGGCCAGGGCTGAAGGGTTCATTCGTTTCCCCAGCCCAGCTCCGTTTCCACACCTTCCACCAGCCATCTCCTGGGATGGGTAGGCCTTTGCATCCGCTCTCCCCTTCCCTCCCCTCCCACCCTTCCACCGGGGCTTCGTGCCGTGGCAGTGTGGGGAATACACCTTTGATAAACACCACATTTCTGGCACTGCTCTCTGTGCACACGTATGGCCTCAGCATAGGAAGAAAAGGGGAGGGGGAGGAAAAAAAGTCCCTTTCTTTCACAAAACCATGGAAACCTGCTCATTCATGGGTGAGCAGATGGCTTTCCGATCGGCTCTGCATGTGCAGAGCTGAGCCCTGGAGCACACCTTGTGCAGCTCTGCACAGAGGCACAAGGAAATCAAAATGCTGAGAGGGGAACGTGGCTGTGATGCAAAGCAAAACCAGCCCCACAAAAGTGCTGGTCCGGATAAAACCAAGCACAAGACAGGATGTGATCCTGAGAGCCCAGAGCATCTCTGTTTCCCCCTGGACTTGCAGCAGAACAGTGATTTTGTCTCACCGATGATCATTTGGCTTCTGGCACCCAGGAGGTTCAGAGACAGAGCGAACCCAAAGGGAACTTCCCTCCCTGCAGTTTTGCCTGAGCTGCTCTTGGAAATCCCAGCCCGGGGGGATCACTGATGTTGGGGCAGGACCTGATCTTGCAGGTGTCCCTTCCCCAGGCTGCAGATCTGTTACTGGCCCTTTACCTTTCCTCCCCCTTGGAGCTGCAGTTCAGGAGGAGAACACTGGTGTCCTGGGGGCAGTTACAGGGTTGGTGTTGCCTCTCCAGCTCTTCCCTTCTGGCATCACACAGCGGTTGCATTTGCTGCTCTGGAGAGCCGGTCCCCAGCCACTCACATTTCTGTGCTCTCTGGAAAGCAGCTGAGCCTCTTGCTTTCAGTTCCAGTGCATCACCCTTAAATCCCCCTCCTGGATTTGGACACTTAATAAGTCTTAGCATTTTACTAGCAGGTACTGATAGCAATGACACAGAGCCACATACTTTGAATTCAAACCCCTCTTGGCTTAGCGTGCACCACTCATCCCCTTGTCCACCTAGCAGCTATGATCCAGGCTTCTCCTGCATCCCTTCTTGGAGTTCTTCCTACCAAAGGGGTGAGCAGCCAGTGTTTCCAGCTAGTTTGAGGGACACTGAACCTGACACCCAGACCTGAACTGAGGGAAGGAGGAACCACCGTGCCCCCCAACACCTTTGAAAACCTTCTCTCCAGCCCCCAGAAGGGAAGCAGACCTCTATCCAGCAAGATGAAGCAAGGGAAAACATTGATGGCGGCGTAGAAACGGCTCAGAAGGGTGTGTGGGCTGTTCCCAGCAGCGTGTGCAGAGCTGCTCCCGCAGGCTCAGCGGGAAGGTGGCAGTCTCTTCCCTGGGTTTTCCTCACAGCTCGGTGTCCTGGTTTCAGTCAGGATAGAGTTAACTTCATTTGTAGCAGCTGATGGCATGCTGTGTTTGGGAGTTCCAATGAAAGCAGTGCTGAGAACACCCTGATGTTCTTAGTTGCAGTCAGACAGTCAAGGACTTTCTCAGCTTCTTCCTATTTCTCTATTCATGAGAAAGGAGGGGCGAAGCCAGGACAGGTGACCCAGATGGGCCAAGGAGAGTATTCCATGGCAATGACGTCCTGCCCAGGAGAATGGGGGGCTGAGGGGAGGAAGAAGAGGGGCGGTGGCGGGACGCGTGCTGCTTGGGGGGACGGTCGGGTTCCGGGACAGCTCTGGGTGGTACCTGAGTTGTGTGGGTCGGGGAGAAACTGCATTGGGGATCAAGAGTTTCAGATTCTTTTGCTCTAAAGTCCTGTTAGCATTGGGATATTTGATCTTTCTGTTCTCTCAGTAAACTCTCCTTATCCCAACCCACGGGCCTCTCAGTTTCTTGGGTTTGGAGTTATTTGCCCCTTCCTTTTCCCTTCCCTTGTTTCCCCCCTTTTCCCTCTTCCCCTGCTCTTTTGCTTTAAGGAGCAGGCAGCTGCGTGGGTCTCAGCCCACAGCCGGGGGGAAACCACGACACTCGGAAAGCACAAAGTCAAGCTGGGGAATCAAGATGTGGTCAGTCCCACAATCCCCTTTAGCTTCCAGTCCTCAGCCCCTGGTTATTGTGAATGCCCCGATAAGGAATCCTTCCCGTCTGTGTGCTGGAGATGTGAGTCCCGTGGGAGACCACGGTTCCTCCAGCAACTGCTCTGACTTCCAGCCCTGCCCATGAGCCCTCTTCTTTCTCATATGGAGAAATGGAGCAAAACAGTGACCCTTCTCGCTGCCCTCCTCCCAAAACGAGATGTGGGGCCCGAGACGGCTGCCCAGGGTGACTAATGCTGTATCGGAAAGGACAAGGAAAAGCAGTGCTGAGGAAACACACACAAGCCAGGAAAGATCCTGCCCACAATGGAGGCAGTTGCCCCCTCTTGCAGGGCATGGACTGCTGGCGGCTCCCTCCTGCTCTGCAGAGGACCAAGCAGACACCCTGAGCCTAAGCTGCACATCTGGAAGTAGGATCCATTAAAACAAGCCCTATTACATAACAAGGGACATCTGGAGCCTGTTACCACTACATTTTTAGTAAAAATAGTTTTTTGATATGATCTCTCCTAAGAATGTGGCAGAGGGGCTCGGAGCCAAAGTCTTCCAAGAATGGCTGTAACTGCTTCTCATAAAACATCCCCCACCTCCTGCTCAGAGCAGGGATGTTTCCTCTCAGTGCACACACCGTGCCCCCACGCTGATGCTCAGGGGCACAGAGGGGAAGGTTGCGGGCTGAAGGCAGGTGCAGAGCTAGGGGCAAAGCTGAAGGAGTCACCAGGTCCCAAGCTCTGAGGTCGGTGAAGGCTTCGTGCAGCCTCTGAGATCAAGAGACTTGAGCAACCTGCATCCAACATCTCCTTGTGTTAGTGTGGGGAAAAATTAGCTTGTAGGAGTGGAGAGCAGTGTGTCTCTGCAGCATCTCTGCAGGTGAGGAGGAGCCCACCAGAATCTGCTGGTTTTGTTGTCAAGGTGTAGCATGATGAAGCAAGCCGTGGGTTTTGCTAATGTCTCAAATCTGGGGCCAAGGACCTTCCTCTTAATTCCCTGGAGCTTGGAGGGGAAAGGTTCCCAGGCCAGTCTACAGGAAGCAAATGCAACTGCAGTTCCCCACTATCCTGGGAACCTTTGGAAGCACTTAGGTACTATAGGGATGGGGGGGTGAATGGGTAGATGAATGGAGGAAAGGAAGGAAAGCCATGGTCTTCAAGCAGTAGCATCAGACCTGCTTCTCATGTCATCTGGAGTAAGCAGCCACTTGCTGAAGTGAGAAGTTTGGGTGAGCGAGTCAAAACAGCAATAGCTAAAATAGGTGAAGGAGGGATAGCAATGGCTGTGTCCTCTGTGGGTGTGGGAGCTTAGGATGTCAGAAGCAAATGTTGGCTTTCAACCCTTTGCAGATTTCACATCTCCTTCCTCTCCACCTGGTGACTATGACAGAATGGTCTCTGTCCATGGGCCCTCTGGCCCTTGGCTTTCTCTAACTTCCCCAGTGGGCCTTCTCATCATGTTTCTCCTGAAGGTTCCACCCTGGCCATGAGCTCACCAGTGCTGAGTGGACCAGGCTGTGGCAAGTATGTGCTCATTTGGGAGAAGCAGAGGAAATCTTAAGCTGGTGTGCTCCTGGAGCCAGCTCAGCAGCAATGCTCTGGAAAGGACCTGGAAGGTCATCTGGGCACATGCATTTGGTGCTAAATATTGAAGTGTGGTTGCTAAGGAGACCTCGGTGCTCCTGGCCAGGACAAGGGGCTAACTTGGGTGTCATGGCCAAGATCTGGTCTGAGCATCTACCAGTTGTTCCTTCCCTAGGCTTTTAACAGTGCAATTTTCTCTGGCACCGTGGCTGCAGTCCTGGCTTCCCTGAAGATCCTCAGCCAGTCTGGGCTATATGCCACCTGCCTGCAGATCCCAGCCCAGAGCTGGCCCTGCAGCCAAGGAGGTTTTGCCTGATGCTAGCAGACCTCGGGCAGGAGCAGAGGTGAGGAGGGGCTTGGCTACCCAGGCACAAATAATGTCTTATCTGCAGGTCAGAATGAGACCAGTGTGTGAACACTGGGAACTCCCTTGCTGTTGATCTATCTGCAAGAAAGGGAGAAGGTTCTTAAGTGATGGGTGGAATTGGATCAGGACAGATCCCAGATGTGAGTCAGAACTCCCACATAAGACAATTTCATTGCTCCATCAAGATACCAGCCCTGAGGACCCCCAGAAAAGATGCAGGGGGTGGTATGTGCTCCTCTCTCCAGAGCATGACTGGCCATGCCCTGGCACAAGGAGAAATGAGACATTGGACACACCAGCCAAATGGTTCCCAGCCTCCTGAGCCCCCTCCCTGGGGGCCACCCCCCTCCATCCTCCTTGGGGCACATGGTCCCTGGTGGGGGGCTGCACAGCTCTGTCCAACCCCTTGCCCTGGGAACATGGTGGTGCACACCAGCATAGAGATCATCAATGGTTTTCCACGCTCTGAGTCATTGGGAGAGAACAGCACTGCGGAAAAACCCAGAGGACGTGCCCACCCCAGCCTGAGACCCTGTCACAGCAAGGTCCAGCTCCTCACAGCCAGTGAGGCCATACCACTGGTGCCACCAGCAGCTGTGCTGGAGCTTGCTGGGCAGGCAGGAGACAGAGCCAGGCCAACCCCAGCCCCAGTGACTCTCGGCCAGTGGGGATCCTTGGCCTTCAGCCACCTTCATCCCAAACTCCCTGCCTGCTGCACATTTTGGTGCTGAGACCATCTCCATCTCCAGCGTGGCCACAGCTCCCTGACTAGCACCTGCCTCTGGCCACATCTGCTGCCTGGCAGGTTCTCACCCACTGGAAGAAAAGCTTTGGGTCTTCCATGCCAGCCCCATTCACATCAAGTAAAACCTCCTTCTTCTCCCCTGTGGTCCAGGGCCCAGGTCCTTGCATCTCCCCCAGCCCGCAAGGTGACCAGGCACAGGAGCAGACCTGGACACGTCTGAAAGACAAACACACATGAGGTCACGTGCTAAAGCCCTTCTGGCAAGTAATAAAAGAGCAGAGTGACTGATCATTGCAAACCCTTCCTTAAAAGCTTTTGTCAGGAGAAGACACTGCTGCCCTCAGGACAGCCCAGGTACACGGCGCTGTGTCCTGGCTTCTCCCCATGATGCCGGCTGGGCTCGCTCCTGGCATGTGATTCCCCAGGTTGGAGAGCAAGGAGAAAGAAAGCAGATCCCCTCTTTGGACTGGAAGGGTGAATTTCTGTGTGGATTTTAGCAGTTGTGTTGCCACATTGCAGTGGAAGCTCTACTTTCTGTACAGGGGCTGGGGCTCAGGGTTAACACCTTCAGTGCCTTGGAGCGAGGCTGCACCATTTCCTTTCACATCAGGCTATAAACAAATCCAGGAATTTAAACCCAGCCTCTCCTTTCTTCTGCCATATCTACCAACCAGACTTGAATTTTCCAGAGGTTATAACCTGGGTAGCTTTTCATCTCATTGCCAGCAGACACATCTTTGGGTGAGGAGCAAAAGGCTGCCAGTGCAGACAGCTGCTGGAGCTCTTGTGCAGGGAATGCTTCTCTTTTTCCTTAACCCTGCCCTTGCAAGTGGAGGTGCTGTTTTGGCTCATGTGCAGCCAGCCTAGAGAAGTTCAGGCCAAGTGGTTAGAGCCTAACAAAGTTAAAGGCAGATGAAATCAGAGCCCTGTATCTGGAAGTGGCAGGCTACTCTCATTACAGGTGGGGTTCCCAGTTCCACCTACAATAAAAACTGCTGGTAATTTGTAACAACGCTGTGCTCAGGTTCGTTTTTTCCCTGCCTCCCTTTTTTCCCTGCCTCCCTTTTTCTCCTGAGTCTTTCCCCCATTCTGCAGCCTCTGGCTAAAATTAAAGCAGTCCTGGCATCATCCCATTTCTCACCTGCTATGAAGTCCTTCCTGTACCCTGCGAGCATCCCAACTGGGTGACACACAGCCAGCCTCTGACATGCTGGGGGTAAGAGGATGAAGGGACAAGGGAGAGATGGCACAAAGACACAGGCTCCAGAACGCTGCTCCAAGCTGATGTGAAGCTGGTGCCTGCTTTTGGCTTCATCTTTGCAGCCATCCACTTGGGAGATAGTGTCCAGCTGTTTCAAACCCTGGAAACAAAAGATCCCTATTTTCCACCTCTTTCTTTTGTTAATGTCCAGATTCAAACAGTGGGCATGAATGGGAAAGCCCTGCACAAAAGGAGCTGCTGTGTCCTGGGGAGGTACCGCTCGGTCCCATTGCAAGGAAGGCGCTGGCGGGCTGCCACAGCCCTGTCCAGAAACACAGGCATCTGGCCTCAAAGCTCTGCAGCATGAGGAATCTACCAAGAAGAGCAAGAAGTTAAGACACTGTTTTGCAGAAACTGTTAGAAACCAAAGCCCAGAGCTCTGCTCATTGTAATATCTGACATAATCGAGGTCATTATTTATACATTATCTGCATGAACATTTGACACTGGGAAAATACTCACAGTTCCTGAAAGACTGGCAGATTCCAGCACAGGGGTGTTTATTCATGCCAAAATCTAATCCAGAAACTCGTTTTTCTCTCTCTTTGGATATTTTGTCTGATGAGAGTACAGGCTGTGGTGAGCGGGCAGATCCTGGTCCTTGCCAGGCTGAGCGGCACTCGGGCAGCCTACCCACTGGAGGAGCCTGCATGGGGAGTGGGAATGGGAGCACATTCAGAAAGTCATTTGGGAAGGAATTCCTAATGAGCCCACAACCATCTCTGGACCTACCCTGCAGACACATCCTGGTCCTGTCCCTGCACCTCCCAGCCCATGCCCATCAGCAGTAATGGGCGGCTCAGGAGATGCTCCCTGGTCTGCCCTGGGCAGCCTCACTGGGCTGGAGGTCACAGTGTCTCTGGGGACTCTCACCAAGCAGATTCCTCTGTTTCACTGGGGTGTGCTGGGCAGCTTTACACCCTGGGGCTGAAACCTGGGGCTGCTTCTGGAGCTGGGCTGGAGGTGAGTCACAGGCTGGAGACTCCTGAGAAATACAGGTTTCCCAGGGTCTTCTCCACAGGGATTTGCTCTAGCAGGGCAGATCTGGCCTGACACCCACCCTTTGAGACCCGAATTGCAGGCACTGTAGAGAGCCTGTCTGCATGGAGCATCTTCACCTCCTGTCCTCCTCCAGCCCAGGGGTGTGGGCAGTGTGCCCCTCTTGGGTTGTGTCCACCTCAACACAATCTTTTGCCTGTGCAGCTCTGCCCATTGCCTTTGCCATTGTGGAGAGCACAGAGAGGAGGGAAGGAAAACCAGAAGTGCTGTTAAGCTGCGTCTGTCGCTGGGAAGGAGTCCCCATCCACCCACACTCATGTGGGGTGCACCCCCAAGGGCATGGGGGGGCCATCCTGTAGGAGTGGGACAGTACCAATGAGTCAGGATAGAGTGCGGGCTTCGGGGCAGAGGGAGAAGTTATGAACCCCCCTTCTCTGCCAGCAGGCACACGAGGAGGCAGGGATGCCATTTCAAGTCCCAGCAGTCAGATCCTGGGTTACAGACTCATCCCTTGCTGCAGCCATCAGGACGTGCAGCCCTGGCAGCTGCCACTGAGGGAGCAGCAACTGGAAAAGCCCTGCTTGCCTTTGGGGCTGCAGAGGGCTGGGATTAATACTTTGCTAATTGGAAAGCAAGTCCCACGTTGAAATGGCTTCCAGGGATCCAGGATGGGGAGCATGGAGGAGCCCCAAGATGATATACCTGGCAAGGAGAGGGCTCTCATGGCAGGCAGCACAAGAAAGAGGAAAGAGGATGGGCTTCAAGGTCCTGTCCAAATTGCCTGATCCAGGGAATATGCCTCTGGAGTTCCCATTGCTTTTCCTAGTTTTGAGGATTAATCCAGCCCACATAAGGAGAAAGAGTGGTGCTCCCACAGGTCACAGCCAAAATGCCAGCGGGCAGCTGAATCCCATCACCCCCAGACCAACCCTGCCAGGGGTGACTTACTGCAGGGAAGATCCTCAAGGCAATAAATAAAGAGCAGGAGACAGCCCAAAAGTGAGGAGGGACGACAGAGCTGCAGAGCCCAATGAGAGGGTGTGGGGGACCCAGCCGCCCCGTGTTGATGTCCCCACCACAGCCCCATGCTTTATATAAATATTTGAAGTCCCTGTAAATAAAGATCTGGCCCAGGAATTGGGAGAAGCACTTTTGCTCCTGCTCCAGCTGCCTGGGAAAGGCGAACGTGCTGGCCATCAGCCAGGGAGGGAAGTGTCCCATGGGATGTGCATGGGCAGTGGATGGAGGTGGTGTAGGGTAGGGGTTGTCTGAAAACCCAGCTCTGACCCTCCTGTGGGTCACCCTGGGTTGATGGGACCCTCTGAGATCTCCTCTTCCTGGGTGGGAGATGGCACCAGCTCCAGGTGCATCATCACCCTCAGCCAGGAGGGACTGAACGAAAGGCTTGCCCAGTGCGGAGCAGAGCATGGGATGTGGGGGGGAGGTTAAGCTCCTTACCCCTGTGAGCCTCCACACCCCAGTGAGAACAGCCCCCTTTTCCTTCCCCTCCAGCACCCCCCGTGCCTTTGGCCCCTTCCCACAGTCAGGGAGTTTCCATCACTCCTCTCAAACCGCAGCGCTGATGAACCTGAGACCTGTGCTTGCCGGGGAGAAGAAAATCAGAGTGTAGGAAATGCAGCAGATGAGGAAAAAGAAGAGGGGGGGAGGGGGGGCAGTGGAGGCCTGAAATAAAACCCAAACCAAAAAGCTGGTATTTATTGCTCCCAGAACCTCTCAGCATGGTTTGAAACGTGCTCCTCGTGCCAGCGCGCAGCGGGACAGCACGCCTCCCGGAGCAGCCGCTTCCCTACAGGTTGCAGAGGGGCTTTCAGGGTGGTGGCAGGGGTGCTGGGTCTGGAAGAGGGTGAGGGAGAGGGATGTGTTTTGCTCTGGGGTCTTCTCACCCCACACACACCGCCCCCACTCCCTCATTTATTTATTTATTTACATCCCAGCATATTACCTAATCCCTCCCAGTTTCCATGGCTGTCACAACCCCCCTCCCACAGCCAAGACACTGTGGAAAATATGTTTGATTCCTTAATTTATTTTTTTTTCCTGGCAGGTACCTGATTTCTGGTTGAAAAGGGAAAGAATAAAAAAAAACACACCACTATCTCTTCCTTCCAGAAAAGCATCAGTGGCCCCAGCCTTCCCTGTGTTCAATCCCAGGATGTCTCCCTGCCCTGGCATTGCACAGCTCCCATGAACAGCCAAAGGCTGGGCGAGAGCTGGGGTCTGTAAGAGGGGAAGTAGGGAGCAGGACAGAGCTCTCAGGAGGATAAATCTCCCACACACCTTCAGCTGGGTAAAAAACCAGGGAGCAAAATGTGTGCTCCCACTGATGGAAAAGCTCACAAGCCGATGGGGGTACACTGAGACCCCAGTGCTGACAGCCATGGGGAACCAGTCCCATGGACCTGCGTGTCCACCTGTAGCACCAGCTCCTCCTCCTCTGCTTTGCAGCCTCATTTTCCTGCTGCCAAAGGACTGGATACCCTAATTACAGCACCTCAGCAGGCTGGATAATTACCAGGCATCCCCAAGCACTGGATCGCAGAGGCTCTGGGGAGGGGCACCCAATCCTGTCCCTGCTGCAATGCCCTGCACACGAGGGGAGCTGATGCTGGCTCACAAGGGATGGTCTTTGCCCAGCCCTGCACCTCAGCTGCAAGGAAGGGGAAGGGGCTTCATGCCAAAAAGGTGGGTGGGCAACACAGCCACCCCGACAGCCCTGTGCATGCCAGTGCAGGTGGGCAAGACGGGTGCACTGGGGACTCCACCTCCCCCTCCAAGGGCCCAAACTTCATGATGACCATGCTCCCTCTCAGAGCCAGCTGAAGAGCACTGAATTGCCACCACCGTGCTTGCTGCAGAGCTCTGCCGAGCATCCCAGCTCTCCCTGGGAAGGACTGAGAGCATCCCCAGCTGGGGCCGCTGCCAGGCAGGCCGGCCGCACACAGACTGGTCCAAGCCACGGTCACGAGCTGGATCTGCACCCAGCAAGGAGACCGGCTTGTCCTGATGAAGCCCCAAATTAGAACAGACAAGCGGCAGAAAACAGCCACTGAGGAGCCCAGAGCGGAGCCGGCAATATCGGGTATCAGGCGAGCAGCAGGGGCCGGGAAGGGGGAGGCAGCAGGACCCAGGGTCTGAGGTTGGACCAGCCCTGCCAGCATCTGCTTCATGGTGAGGAGCTTGATAAAAGCACAGTGGACACTTCTGGGATCCCTGGTATAAAAAGGACAGGGACCTCCTGGAGAGAGTCCAGAGAAGGGCTACGAAGATGATGAAGGGCCTGGAGCATCTCCCCTGTGAGGAAAGGCTGAATGAGCTGGGACTCTTCAGCCTTGAGAAGAGAAGACTAAGGGGGGACCTAATTAATGTTTATAATTATCTTAAGCAGGGGATGCAGGGGGAATCAGCCAGCCCCTTTTCAGTGTCTGTGGGGACAGGACAAGGGGCAATGGCTGCAAGTTGGAGCATAGGAAGTTCTGCACCAACATGGGGAAGAACTTTTCCCCAGTGAGGGTGAGGGAGCCCTGGGACAGGCTGCCCAGTGGGGTGTGGAGTCTCCTTCTCTGGAGAGATTCCAGCCCTGTCTGGACACCGACCTGGGCAATATGAGCTGGGGAGCTGCTTTGGCAAGGGGTTGGACCCCATGAGCTCTCGAGGTCCCTTCCAAACCTCTACAATTCTATGATTCTATGACATGGGCACATCCTGCAACGGGCAGGATTGACACCCAGGGAGGATTAAGTCTGGGAAAGGGTAAAAAAATAATGGGAATCGTTGAGTTGTAAGCGCGAGGTTAGAGAGACAAAGCCAGGAGCTGCATCCTGGGCCAACAGCTCCAGCACCACCACTGCAGTACTCTGCGACATGCAGAGCACCCACAGGTATCACAGCACCTGAGTGACCCCAACAAGGCCTCTCCTCCCCCTTTCTGAGTGACCCAGGAGGAGATGGCAGAAGACTCATCCAATGACACCCTCCCAAGAAGAGAGAAGGGTGTCCTGGCCCTCAGAGCCACAGGGAGGGACCTGGGGATTGTCCCAAACTCCATTCTGTAAGAAAACCTTCATGTTCTTTGCAGAAAACAGCTGGATTTGGGCTGCTTTAAGTCGAATCTCACATGCAGTATGGCTGGCAGGACCAGCCCTCCAGCTGGTGCTCAGAAACAAGTGTAAGGAGGGGGAGAAGGTAAAAGCACAATTGCAGGGTTTAAGTTTGGGGGTCATCCTCTCATTTCATTTCATTCCTTTTGATTTCCACTTCACAATATTCTTCCAGGAGGTGACAAAGCAGGGCCCTGCCCCCACCCCTGGATAGAAGCACCAGGGTGATGATGTCTCAGCCTCTGGGTTTAGCAAAGGGAAGGATGGAGCCGCTTGCTTCTCTTGCTGCTGGACTGCAGTTGGGAAGACCACGTGTAATTGGGGAGTGTCTGCAGGCAGAGCAGAGCAGAGCACAGCAGAGCACTGCCAGACGAGTGAGCAAACCACTCATCTGCTGTGCAGCTGCAGGGAAGAGCTGTGTTTGCACACCTAGGGCTTGGGAACACCGGGACGGGAAAACCTGGGGACACACATGGATGGATGGACAGAACTGGGAGGTATTTGCACACTGGCCCCATTCTGCAGCAGGGAACCCTCCATGGGCGCTTAGATCTGCACTGGTGCTCACACTGCCTCAGCTGAGCTACACGTTGGCTGAGCTCACGTGTCCAAAGGTCCCAGCTCCCAGTGGGATGGAAGCCTGCCGCCCCGCTGGGTGCGCAGTCACTGCCGTTACCCTCTGCCCCTCGGTGCCAGCCCCGCTCCACCCTGCCCCAGGTTTCAAAGCTGCCAGCTGCCTGTCATCCTCCTCATCCTCTCTGGAAATGGCAGCAATGCTTATGCAAACTAGGAAGTAAAAGCTTGACCGTGCTTTTCCATGGTGTGCTGGGGGTTATGTGGAGCCGCTGTGAGGCCAGTGCCAAGATCCAGCTCTGCAGCCCTGCTCCCAGCTGGCTGACCGGCCAGATGAGCACGTTTAGAGTTTCAGCCATGAGCCACGCCAAGGGAGAAGCAAAACCCAGGGGCAGTGAGACTGTGACCTGGATTCAACTCTGCAGGGGAGGGGGAGGTGTTGTCTCTCCACTCCTGCATCCCCCCTTCGCTTCCGAGGGGCGAGGCCTCTCCATCCCCACTGAGCATCCTCCCGAGGAGGTGGCACAGGAGGGTCTGTGGTACCCGTGTGAAACCCTCCCGCTCCCGTTCCCGCAGGCCAATGGCCCAGGAAATGCTTTCCTTTTAAATACAGAACTTGGCGTCCTCTGAGGCAGCTTCATCCCGGCTCCCACACTGCAGAAAGGTTTCCATGGATCTAATCTCCAGTAAAACCTCCTCCTGGGCTGCTTCTCCATTTCCTTTCCCCTCCGAGCTGACAGCCTCAGATCCGTATCTCGCCGCTGAGACACGGTCTCGCTTCCCCCCTGTAGCTGTGCTTACGATTTGGAGGCTGCCCCAGAGCTCCCCAGGGGCAAAGGGATGTGGGGAAGCAGCACCAGCCCCTTCCTCTGCCTTTGCCCATCACCTGGGGCTCCTCTAGCACTGGGGAGCAAGAGGAAATACCCGACATTCCTGCACCATGCTCTCATTCCTCAGGCAGGGCCCCCACACCCCAGTGACCCAGGCTCCCCCGTTTGATTATTTGGGGAGATTTTCTCTTCCCAGTAATGCCACAGTCTCTGCCAGTTTCCCTCGCTGAGCCAAGCCGGAGCCATGGCCTTGTAGGCACAGCCCAGCCTTGGGAAACAGGAGGCTGGGCTGAGGAGGATGGAGGAGGCATGGGAATGTCCTGCTGCAGTGCTAGGGCTGGGCAGAGAGAGGGATGGGGGCAGCGAGGGGAGCCTGGGCTTGGGGGCTGCTTTTCATTTGTGTCCTGGGGGAAAAGGGAAGGAGGAAGGGAAAAAGGGAAGGGAAAGGGAAGGGAAAGGGAAGGGAAAGGGAAGGGAAAGGGAAGGGAAAGGGAAGGGAAAGGGAAGGGAAAGGGAAGGGAAAGGGAAGGGAAAGGGAAGGGAAAGGAGGAAGGGAAGGAAGGGAAGGGAAGGGAAGGAAGGGAAGGGAAGGGAAGGGAAGGAAGGAAAGGAAAGGAAGGGAAAGGAAAGGAAAGGAAAGGAAAGGAAAGGAAAGGAAAGGAAAGGAAAGGAAAGGAAAGGAAAGGAAAGGAAAGGAAAGGAAAGGAAAGGAAAGGAAAGGAAAGGAAAGAAAGAAAGGAAAGGAAAGGAAAGGAAAGGAAAGGAAAGGAAAGGAAAGGAAAGGAAAGGAAAGGAAAGGAGAAGGAAAGGAAAGGAAAGGAAAGGAAAGGAAAGGAAAGGAAAGGAAAGGAAAGGAAAGGAAAGGAAAGGAAAGGAAAGGAAAGGAAAGGAAAGGAAAGGGTGTCAGCTCTTTATTTCTTTATTTCCCCCTCTGCTGCTGCTGGCCGGCAGCTGTGCTCAGCTCCTCCAACATCTGGAGCCTCTTGGCCACCGGCTGGGGCTCTTGGAGGACGCGTGCACTCGCGCACACACTGGCTGAGCTGCGGCACGCCGGGTTAAGGGAGGAATGTGACTCGGGCCGAGGGGAAGGCTGGCTGGGCTGCGCTGCCCGTGCGCAGGCGGCCGCCGGCTCAGCAGGGCTCCAGCTCCATCCCTCCCTCTCCTGCCTGCACCAGCGATGGCAGGGCATGCCCTCATATGGGGGGCCCGGGTGGCTCCAAAGAGAAGAGGGGTCCCACAGTCTGCTGGGCCTGGGCTGGGGGCAGGGCAGAGACAGGTGAGCCAATGGGGCCAAGCCCAAATTTCCATCCCAGCTCCGTTGCTCCACTCATGGTTCCCAGATGTGGGAGGCAATGTCCGGTGTGAGGAGCATTCCTGCAGCAAGGCTTGGGAGAAGCCTGAATCCCAGGGAAATGCATTGCCCTTGGACTGTGGGAACAGCGTGGTCCCTCTGCCAGCCCTGGCCACCCCAGCACCCACCACCCCCAGCACCCACAACCCTCAGGGGTGTTGGGAGGTGGGATGCATCTGATTGCCTGTACCATCCACAGCATGGACGTTGCTGGGGAAACAGGGAAAGTCCTGTGTGCCTGTGGTGATTATTTGGGGAGATTTTCTCTTCCCAGTAATGCCACAGTCTCTGCCAGTTCCCCTCGCTGAGCCAAGCCGGTGCCATGACCTTGTAGGCACAGCCCAGCCTTGGGAAGCAGGAGGCTGGGCTGAGGAGGATGGAGGAGGCATGGGAATGTCCTTTTGGCCATCACGAGGGCCAAAAGGCAGCCGAGTGCTGACGTGGGGGGCGGGCACACTCGTGGGACCCTTTTTGCCATGCCCAGGCCCAGCACACCTTCCTGCAAGGAGTTCTGTGGCTTCCTCAACTTTAAACAGCAAAACAAAACTTCACCCTGAGTTCTGGAGGAATTTCCTGCTGCCATGTGGCATCCCACGGGGCTGTGGGCTGCCGTGGCCCTGCCAGGGGGATGTGGTCCATCTGTCCATGGGCACCAGAGCTGGGCAAGAGCGGCTGGGAAACCACAGCTCCCCTCCAGTGCTGGCGCTGGCCGAGCTCACCCTGGCCAGGCTCGCCTTGGCTGGGGCCATAGCCTATTTTTGGAAGCTCTTGAGACTTCCAGGGAGGGACCTGCCTTTTCTTTCCCTTCATTCACAGACAGGCTCATGCTGATTCGTGCCGTGTCTGTGCAGGGGGTTTGTCTGTTTCTACCCTGCCTTTTATCTACGGCATGGGAGAAGCGGAGCCCAAATGGATCGAGCAGCAGAGGGAAAGCTTTGGCCTTGCCTGCTCAGGGGAGCCAAAGCAGGCAGGCTGCAACAGGCTGGGGACGTGACATGAGTCTCTCTGCCACGAAATTACCACCCTCTGTATCTCACCGGTGGCACTCGCCAGATCCGGGGATGAGGAGGGAAGGAGAGGAGCCACAGCCTGGTTCCACTGCCTGGTTCCACAGCCTGGTTCCACAGCCTGGTTCCACCCTGGCTGGTGGGGATGCTGCCAAAACTGGCTTTTCCAAGAAATCGGGGTGTGAGGCTGAGCACCCAAAAAAACCAGCCTGCCTCTGACTGGGGACACCGGACTACTTACTCCCTTTGCCACCTGCTCCTCAGCTTCCCAGCCCAGCTTTCTCCTTGCTGGGGGCCTGCCTTCTCTCTGCTCCAGGTATCCTATGTGAGGCCCAGGGAAGCCCCTAATTCTGCAGGAATCTCCTGAAAAACACAAGCACAGCTGTCCTTCCTGGGATGCAGCAAAGGACCCAGAAAGATCCAGGCCACAACAAACCTGCCTTGTGGGAGAAAGTTGACCCTCTCTGCTCTGGTGCAGGTTAGACCTTGACCTGCTGCAGATGGTGACACTAATTTGGGTGTCCCAGGACAGCCAAACCCCCAGCCAGCCCCAGAGGAAGCCTGATTGCACTGGGGATCAGGGGGATGCTCCCATGAGCGAGATGCCCCACACAGCCTTGATCACAAGCTCCTGTATCCCTGCAGCTTTCCTCAGGGACTCCTGCTTCACCCAGGCACAAGTGGGGAAGGCAGGAGGGGCAGAACCTTCCCCATAGGATCAAGGCTCATCCTTGGCTATGCTGGTGTAAATCATCAAGCCCCAACCCCCCTTCCTGGGCTTTCCCCATGGAAAGGTTAATGCAGGTGGTGGTGTCACCCTGGCTGGTGAGCATCTCCTGACCCATACCAGAAGAGAGGACACCAGGAAAGCACATCAAATATTCCTCTTCCCATGGCCAGCTTGTCTTTCCCCCACATCCTGTGCTGGGGACAGGGGTTGGATCCTCCCCAGTGCAGCCAGCTCAGTGGGGGTCCCAGCCAGTACCTCAGAGCTGGGCTGTCCCAAAGGCTGTCTGGGAGCAGAGGCAGGAAACATAAAAGCAGGCTGGGCTGTGCTTGGCAGTAATGGAGCTGCAGCGTGCACAGGGACTGCCACGTTGTGAGCAGAAATAAAGGGGCCAAAGTATGCTCCCTCCCCTTTTCCCCCTCTCCTTCCTCCCTATAGAGCCCCCAGGCTTGCAGGAAAGGGGAGGGAGGTCCTGGGGAAAGGTCTGGATGAATCCCAGGGGTACAAAGCCTCAAGTTTGGCCAAGGAGAGGGAATGGATAGTTGGGGCCCCATGGTGAGAGGAATGGGGAGTCCCAGGGGTGTCTCTGCAAGGGTCCCCTCCTCCTGCCATGCTCCAGCACCTTGTCCTTCCTGACTGCTCCAGCCAGGCACCAGGCTCACCTCCACCCCAACCACACATGGCAGGGACAGACCTGCCAGATGTCCCACAGACACCAGGCTTTGTCCCTCCAGGGAAATTGTGTCCTGGGGGAAAAGTGTCACCAGAGTCCCTAGGAGGAGAGCACTGAGGTCATGCCTGGCCAAGGAGGCTGGAGGCGACACTCGAGTCAGCGGGGCTGGTGGGGAGGTCTGCATGGGCAGCCACCCCACAAGGATGAGGATAGCAAAAGCAAAGCCCCCAGGCTGCATCTGCAGGACTTGGTGACATGTGAAACTGTTTATTTCACTGGATGGAGATGGAATAACAAGCTCCCAGCAGAGGCAGTGGAACAAAACCCCCTGCAACAACCCCTGGCTGGGAGCTGCCAGCTCCCATTCCTGCTGCACTCTTCTGTTCGGGATCCGGTGCACACAAGGTCTGCGGCTCCCAAGGAAACAACAAAGACCAGGGAAGGGCAGTAATGAGTCTGAGAACAATTAACACACACACAGGGCCAGGCTCTGCTCAGTTAACCTTGGCTTAAAGCTGGGACTGGCGGTTCTTCTTCAGCTCAACGCCAGGGAGGCTGTGAGCAGACTTTGGTCCTGAGAAGCAAATGCCATAAAATAGTTGAAATCTCTCTAAAATAGGAATGGATGACAGGGCAGAGAGGAGCAGCATGGAATGGCAGTGCATGAACGCTCCTCTTGAAGTCTTGAGAAGATGTTGAAGTCTTGAATGAGGACTACACAGAACATCTTTGTGCCTTCCTCTTCTGGGGATGGGCTGGCAGAGGACCACTGGTGTAGGAGAGCTATATTCCCATCATAGGACATAATTTGGAAGGGCCTTTCCATTGGAAGAGTTCAAGGCACCTGGCATGTGCTTGAAGTTGAAGCCTTGGAGAAGGACGGCCAACTGGGCCTGCTGGGGTGGGATTCACGCCGCCCCAGCAGTCAGCTGCACTGGCTAGGAATAGTTACGTGACTTTCCCAAGCTCCCCAAGTGACTCATAGACAAGGATGAACCAGATGTAAGAGTCTTGACACCAGGACTGACTGGTCTTGGGACCTCCCAACTCTTTGAAAGAGCAGATGTGATGAGAACTGGACTTGGCGTAAGCATCCAGACTTTGGAGCAAAGAGAGGAAGGAGGTAATACAGAGATAATGTCAACTGCTTTGAGGTGGTGAAAGGCCCCATCCAAGGTTCAGAGGTCAGTTGCATTTCTGGTTTGCCTTTTGCACATGAAAGCAGTCAGATGGAGAGGCTCTGACGCTGGGGGAAATGTGTGTGATGCTTGTTCCAGCCCTCCTCACATGATCCCACCACTCCAACCCAGAAAAAGCCTCTTGGAGAGGTGGGGGAGCAGTTTGAGAAGACATCAAACACCTTCATCGCCTACTGAATTCCTGGCTTTTCCTCTGATACACACCAAGAAGGGTGCAGTGAATGCCAGCAAGGGGAAGCGTGGGTAGTGCACAGAGAGGGAACAAGGCTGAGAACAGCCTTCATTTCCCACTGGCTGCAAAACAGCAGCTATATATATACATATATGTATAAAATGTGTCTGGAAGCTTGCAGGGAGATCTGGCCAACATGGCTCTACATCACTCCACCAAGCACTTTATGAAGAAGCTCTGTACTATAGCACAAGCAAGACGGGATGGCAGCTCCTTTTGATCACCTTCTGATCACCTTTTGATCTTGCTGGGCTCCCAGTTGCTCCTGCTGAGGACCTGCCTGTGGTAGAGCAGACAGCTGACCTCCCATGCCCAGCTTCTGCACAGGCAGGTGAAACTCAGACCTCCCCTTGCTGCCCACAGTGTCGCCCTGATGATGTGCCCAGCAGGAGATCTACAGCTGGGACAGTTGAGCTTGGCCTCGATGGTTACTGGGCTGACAGTCCCTTAGGTGGGGAGGCTTGGGAAACTGGGACAAAAGGTGGAGAGAGGACAGAGGGCGATGAATAGAGCTGGTGAAAGGAGTACACGGGGTTGGGTTTGCTTTCTGACGCCTGTTTGCAGCAAGTCCATCAAGTCCACAAGATCTGCTGGGGTCAGAGTCTCAGCCACAGCCCACAAGGCTTGGCACTGGCATGAACAAAGTTCACCCCTCTCTGTATTGCACCCGTGGAGCAGAACACGGCTTAAGTGTCTTTCTATCATGAGTCAATGCAGTCCCCCTCCCATACCTGGAGCATGTGCTTTGCTCAGCTGGAGATGCTTCTGATGGATGGGAAAAGTTGGTAGCTTGGTTTCCCTCTTGATGCTTTGGCTGTGAATCCTATTGGCTCCCCCGAGGCCACAGGGCTGGGCAGGGGAAGGTGGAGTCCTGGAAACATCCCAGGGATGGACAGAAAGCCAAGAAAGTTTCCAAGATGGAAACCATCCAGCATAAATACAAGGGTTGGGCATGTGTGTGGTCTCCATAAATTAAAGCTACTAATTGGCTTTAGAGTGCAGTTACAAAGAATATGGTAAGGCCCCACAACCAAAGCTAGCACACACAAGCTGGGTCCAAGGGATGCCGGTTCCTTGGTGCCTGTTGCTCCCCATAGGGTGAGCAGCCGAGAAAAATCCTTCCTGACATGTTCTCCAGAGATTTCCCTCCTGCTCCCTCCTCAACACCCTCCAGTGATATCTGCCCCTGTCAACACACACATGCTCATTCGAAAGCTCACTAGCAAAAGAGAAAAATCCCTGAAAGTAGCAGGTGTCCTTAAGTCCTGTCAAAATACATCAGCGCTGGCTCTGGAGCATGGCTGGCTCTGGGAGCCTGGCCTGACCCCAGGAGCCAGTCGCGCCAGGCTGGTCCCTGCAGCACCGCTGTAATTAGGGCTTGGGAAGGAGCGGCGCCGGCAGCGAGGAATTCGGAATTCACAACCCCGCTTAGTCGTGCTGCCTGTCCTGCCCTCACCGGCCTGCACCCACTCCTGCACCCGGCGGTGCCTCACTGGTGGAGCATAGACTCATAGAATCATAGAATTGTAGAGGTTTGGAAGGGACCTCAAGAGCTCATGGGGTCCAACCCCCTGCCAAAGCAGCTCCCCAGCTCATATTGCACAGGGCGGCGTCCAGATGGGGCTGGAATCTCTCCAGAGAAGGAGACTCCACCACCTCCCTGGGCAGCCTGTCCCAGGGCTCCCTCACCCTCACTGGGGAAAAGTTCTTCCCCATGTTGATGCGGAACTTCCTGTGCTCCAACTTGCAGCCATTGCCCCTTGTCCTGTCTCCACAGACACTGAAAAGGGGTTGGCTGATTCCCCCTGCATCCCCTGCTTAAGATAATTATAAACATTAATTAGGTCCCCGCTTAGTCTTCTCTTCTCAAGACTGAACAGCCCCAGCTCACTCAGCCTTTCCTCATAGGGGAGATGCTCCAGGCCCTTAATCACCTTTGTAGCCCTTCTCTGGACTCTCTCCAAGAGATCCCTGTCCTTTTTATCCCAGGGAGCCCAGAACTGGACAGAATACTCCAGGTGGGGCCTGACCAGAGCATGGGGAGCACAGCATCAAGGCACCCTTCTCCTTAAAGAGCATCCCAGCAATATCCCTGGGATATCCCAGTGGGTATCTGAGCACCAGGTGTTGGGCAGACGGGCATCCCCAGCACCACAGCAGGGCCCCGAGTTGTCGGCGGGGTTGCAGAGGCGGCGGGACTGACACTGTGGAAGGAGCTGACGGCGAGGAAGGGGCCACGTGTCCCACGGGGAGAGGAACGGGTGGGTCAGACGGGTGTCTGCAGGCCGGCCGTTAGCTTTCTCACCCGTAATTAAAGGAGCAGGACATGTTGGGGAAGATCCCTCATTCAAACAGGCCACTGTAAATCTTCAAAAGACTCAACTGCCAAATAGATCGAAAAGGGGTTAAGCACTCATTTCTCCAAAGCTGACGGAGTTTGGTGCATGTAGGTTGGAGGTTCTCCAAGGGGCCTGATGTTTTATGTCTTTGGGATGTTTTTGTCTTCCTTTGGCTGTAGTCAGTGCTGGTACTGTGTTTATATCAGCAACATTTTGGATTATTCCTCCCTTTTTTTCTTTTTATTTTCCTTTTTTTTAAACAAACATCTGCTGCTTCTGCTTGTAGATTGTCATACCACAGCATCCTGCCAGTGGAGAGAAGCTCCAACCAGGATGTGGGTAGCAAAAGTGATGCTACATGGCAGGCAGCGGAGCTCGGCAGAGCTCAGCCTGCCACTGTTCTGGGTGACACACAGCAAAACAGCTTCGCCTCAGCTGCTTCCTAAGAAAAAGCACCAACAGCTTTGTTTAGGGAATTAGGTGAAGCTCCCTGCTGTGACAGACAGGAAAGCCCCAAATTGGAGGCCTTGAGCAGAAACAGCTCTTAAGTGTATTCTGGCAGGGTCCCAGAGCACCCCATGGCTGGAAACCTGGGGGCACCACAGCTTGGAGGAGAGAGGCTGGGCTCATCTGGGTGGCCATGTGCCACGTTGTTCCTCCTGGATGCTCATCTCCTTGGAATTGGGCACGCATGGGGCAGAGGACCCATTGCATTGGTGTGCCCACAGGATGCCAGTGAAGACAAAGATTCCTCATGCTCCCAGGGGCCTTGCTGGGAGATGGGGCAGCCTCATCTGCCAGGGTTCCCTTCCCTGACCTGCTTCTAGTACCAGCCCCAGCCACACTACAAAACCCTGCATCCTGGACCAGCTACCAGGGCATGAAGGTACCACAAGCCAAGGGAACCCATCACCCCTCCCCAGGCACACACACACCGCCCTTCTGCCGCCCCGTGCTTTGCACCAGCATCCCGAAACTGGCACATGAAGAGGAATGTGAGCAAACACGGATCCCACCTGGCCCCCTCCCGCCCCAAATTCCACCTAGCACCGAAGAGGGGCTGCTGCCAAGGAGGAGCAGTTTCAGTCAGCTCCATATTTACTTATGAATTCCAGCCAAAGAGGCAACAAAGGTGCCTCCCACCCCTGGGGTTTTTCAGCCCTTGCACCTCGGCATCTTCCCCCACTGCCTGGGGGGAGCAGCTCCCCAGGTCCCAGGGACAGCCCCCTCCTGCTCAATCGTTTTTCCTTCACTCCTGACCGTGGACCTCTCTCCTTGCCTGCCTGTCTATCTCCTTTTCCTTTCTCTCTGCATTTACTGGAAGAAAAATGTTTCTACAGAAGAAAATGCAATCAAATCAAAAGAGAAATGGAAAGAAGCGCCTCGAAACTTGCTAGACAGGCATTTTCTGTGCAAGATCAAGGGCCAAATTCTACTTTCATCACACTGGAGAAAAATCTGGACTATCTCCCCTTGAATTAATGGCATTCCTTTGTAAGGGGAACACAATTTCATTCATTCACGCCTTGTACAGCAGCACTGGGGCCATTAATCCTTACGGCTTCCAGTCACGTCTCCACTCCAGTTCACAGCTCCAGCAAGTCCTGCATGGGAAGTCCCAGATCCTTGCATCCTTCCTTGACTTGTCAGCTCATGATAAACAGTATCTCATCCTGATCCCAAGTGTACAAGCACACTGAGTGATTACATCACCTCCAAACCCACTCCAATAAGATAAAATGCAGCTTGCATCCAACTGGAATAACTCTGCGCTCCCCAGGGGGCTCTCTCTCTCTCCCCTCATGCTCAGCATTTCAGGGGCCAAATCCCAGTGTCTGCTGCAAGGCGTCCAACCTGCAGGCTGCCACTTGAATTCATGGATTGCCGGCCCAGGTTCCTGCCAGGATCACTGCTGGGGGAACCCTGGCCTGCTGTGCCAGATGCTCAGTCTCGCTGCCATGGAGAGAGGCTGATCTTACTCCCTGCCAACAGCAGAGCCATGAAACCACCTCCCCGACACCAATTCACATCCCTGAGAAGAAGGTGGGCACACATAGGAAGCTCTGATTTTCTTCTGTGCTATTGACAGGGGGAGGAGAGGGACCTTCAAAGACATGGTACCTCAGATATCTGGGCTAGCATCCCCCAGGTAGTGCAACATTGCCCCCACACCTGCTAGGTGCCTGCAGCACCTTTAGGTGCACCTTAATGCACATCCACTGGCCTTACCAGCCTCACCTGGGACCCCACCCACCCCTCTGACCATGGACCCTGGGGCTCTATTTAAGCTCAGGGCATGCCTTTCTTGTGTTGGCTGGGTGTATGTCTCATCCTCTTTCTGGTGGCTTTTGCTCCTGACTGGGCTCCCTGGATGGATTTTCATCACTCCCTGGGGCTCAGTGTGTCCTACCTGGCTCTACCTGCTGTGTTTGCTGTCTGCAGGGTTATACACTGTCAGTGCAGGTACCCCCTATGCTGCCACCATCCTTGGCTCCTGAATCACTCTCTACCCCAATCCTGATCTTGCTGCTGCCTGACTATGGTGTGACTTCTTCCCTGGCGACTCGTCTTGCTCCTGGACTTTACTACTGGTAGGACAAGAGCTAATATGTTCTTTACTGTTGCGCCTTTTGCTGGAAACTCTGATGCAAGTACAAATGAGTAGCTGTATTAATGATAAATTAGGTGAAGCATTCATGCCGTTGTCTACTTAGAGATGGGGTCAGGTTTAGGACCAAGCTCCTTTAAAGCTCATGCTTGCATCCAGGGTTTGGAATCCTATTTTTGTGAGTGCAACAAGCCTTCTGCTTTCCAAAGAGAAACTCCAGGAGGGACAGTGGGGAGGTGCTGTGCAGGCTTTGTGTGTTGGAGTGATGCCACTGACGTGAGGTGTTTGCTATGCTCATGCATTAAGGTACATGCTGGACTTACTGGTCAGGCCACAGGAGACCCAGTTTTGTGCTCTCAGGTGGTGTCTGACCCCCTGTGTGGTACCTCTATCAAGCGGCTAAGATGGCTGAGAACACCAGACCCTCAGTCCATTCACCCCAGCAGTATCCCTAGGAGCATAAATGTTGTATCCAGGGAAATATGGCCATGGGATGAGCCAGTCTTTGAGGGAATGAGTCCCACACCCAGCACAGAAGGTCATTGTAGGGAGCCCTTCCAAAACTCTGCTCCAAGCCTGCCTAGGACATGTGGGAGGGAGCCAGCACCCCAAGTCCCACTGATCATACCTCAAACACTTCAGATAGATACCATTACTATTCAGACCAAGGGGCAACAGATCAGTGATGGATTTTCTTATGTGGACAAACACATAAATCTCAGTTAGCAAGATGCTGCTGGGGAACAAGACACTTCCTCTGAACACCTCTGAAGAGCCTAGCAGGGAAGGCAGAGTGCCAAGCTGGCTTCTCAGCATACTGGTAGGATGATACAGAGTGCCAAAGTGATGACCTGGCTGCCTTATAGGCTCTCCCTTCCCAAGGCATGGCAAGAAGCCTGCATCCAAGCACCTTAACCCTTGGGGTCGGGTGAGGGATTAGAACCACAGCAGGAGGATCTGGCAAGCTGAGGAAAGCCAGGGTACTGGGTGCTATGAGGAGCTGTGAAAGGAGCTGCCAGCCTTTGGGGAGGCTGGGGGGAGATAGGGAGCAGGCAGGCAAGAGTACTTGCCTGTGTTACACCTGGGGCTGCTGTGAGTGGCCTGCTAAATAAACAGATCTGGCTTCCTGATAGATCCTAAGCCCTTGCAATAAGGAACTTCTTAAAATAAGCAAGCACAGGGAATTCCTGCTGTTTGCTGTCTTACTGCAGGAAACGCTTGGCATAAGAAGGAGCAGTAGCTGGTGCCAGGCCAAATGCTGCTGCTGCACGTGTCTGGGACAGCTCTGAAAGGGCTGATGTTACTGCAGGGTGATGGAGCTCACTGCTGGCTGCTGTGCTCTTCCTGTGCATGAGGTTTCAGAGCCCAGGGTTTCTCTGTGCAGGTGGGAGGCCAGGGAGCAGAAGTACCTTACCCCAGCAGCCATCCAGCTGGACCTGTGGAGATGGGTTCCTGTGCTGGGACAGAAAGGAGTTAAGTGGGCTTTGGACCAGCACCTCACATAAATTCTCCCATTTGAAGCAATTTGATGTTGAGCCACCATTGCAGATACTCTATAAAATTAGAGCGAGGGTGGAGGACAGCATCCCCTGAGCCCCACAGCATTTTCCTTCCAGAGCACAAACTCGTTTGCCTTATTAGTGCTGGGGCTATGTGGAAAAAATCGGTGGGAATAAGCCTGATTGGCCTGCTGAGAGCTGAGCAGGAGCCAGCCCTCTCTGGGCTGGGGGAACCTCTGCCCTGAGGTCAGTCTGAAGTGGCACGGTGACTTTTGTACCCTTCACAAACAGCCACCGCTTAGGACAGCAGCCCAGGAAGTGCCCCTTCCCACAGGAGCCCCTTGGGGCACTAGCAGATTTGGATGGGGAGGGAGGTCTTTGGGTTCTCTTTAGTTTTCACTGAGCTTGATAAACTCACATGAGGCACAGCGGCCTCGTGCAGCTGGAGTAACCCTGTTGATTTACATGAATTCCTCCAGACACATGCTGGGCTTTATGCTCTACTGGCATTTGCATTTCTGCAGTCTGGACTCAGGCTGGGAACTTTTATTGGGTGTATTCTAGCAAAACAGAAGGCAAGGAATAAAAATAACTCTTTTTCTGGGCTGGGTTGATTGCTCTTACACCGGCATAAATCCAGGCCAGCTCTATTGATTTTTAAGGAGTAACTGGGTTTATGCTGTCGTAACTATGTCCCCAGAGCTGTGTGAAATGTTCACAACACAACCTGAAATTACGTGGAACTAGCAGAGCTTCACTGTATTGGGGTTTCATTACAAATTTGAATCTCAGACCAAGTTTGTCAAAAGATTCCTTAAGGTTCATGAACCTTTCAGTCAAGCCTTGGCCTAGAGTCAAGCCAGCCTGAGCTGATTTATAGCTTTGCATGGAAATAATGTGAAATCAGTGGGTTTTGTTTGGTCTTGAAGCCGAAGCCTGATGCTTGCAGTCGAGCTTGGCTTTCAAGAGGTCAGCTCTCCTTTGAAAGTCAAGTTCGAACCTAAATCTGCAGTGGGAGCTGCAGGAGATGCTGTCTAGATTAAAAACACGGGCTAGATTTGCAAGGGTAATGAGTGCGGTGTTTCTTTACACAGCCCTCCAAGTGTGAAAGCAGCAAAGCCTGAGCTGTGCTGCTGCTGCACGCTCAGAGCTGGATGAAAAATGCTTAGGATGTAGGGGGTGTGAGGATCACTGATTCATCTAACTGCTGGAGTGAGCAAGTACTATCAGTCCTGTGCCTTACAAGGCCCTGCGACCGCCTCTCGCAGAGGCCGGAGGTAGCAGTCTCCCTCTGCTATTCCCCTTCACGCTTCAAAGATGGCGGTGTTCCCGCTGGTTATACACTGCCGGCGGCATTACAACTCGCAGGCAGCAGTGAGGCAGTTGACAGTGTGGTTTGGCAGCACTGAGCCGGCAGCACATGCCTCCTCCCAGCCAGCACCAAACACAAAGCACTTGCGGCAGCCCAGGGAGGAGAAGGCTATCAAGCTCCCTTAGCTGTGTGGGGCCGTGCTTGGAGCTAGCCCAACCTGCCTGGATTGTTTCTTTTCTGAGCGTAATTTGAGGTGGAAAGGGCCAGGAATGGTACCTTCCCCATCATCCGTAGTGCTGGTGTAGAAACAGCCATGGCTCGAGCTCCACGAAATGCAGTGTGACCTGTGGCATGGCTCCACAGGAGTGAGGACCTTGCCTGGGCTCTTCTTTGACCGTCTGCATGAGATGTGTGGTCTCCTGGCAGCAGGCAAGGGTCTGGGGTGGGTCAAGGGAGGAAGGTATTTCTGCAGCAGGAGGAGGGTGACAGCAACCTCATACTCCATACCACCATCCAGACCTTTCCTCAAAGGCTTGCAGTGTGGGGAACATGGCCTCTCCTTTGATGAAGCTCCCAGTTTAATGGGTTTTCAGTGTGGTTTTGCTGCTGTCTTAATGCTTTGGTGATGCCCAGAGCATCCAGATGTGATCAGAGTCTTGCAATGTCCCCAGCCCTTGCCAGAATAGCTGGTCTGGCTGTGTCCACTAGCTTGCTACCATGGAGGTGCTTCTCAACTGTGACATTAAATCAGGAGCTGGGGTCTGCCAGGAGGCCCTGCCATGGCCCTGGGGAAGACACTGCAATACCCTAGGTAGAGTCTGAGGACTGCCCCCCAGACAAGGGGCTGTAGAGCTACAGAGCTGGCCCATGGTTGCCTGCCATGGAGCCATGTCCTCAGCAACTGTCCTGCAGTGATGGAAAAGGTCCTGCAAAATGGCCAAACCCCCAGACACTAAATCCAACCCCCTCCAATCTTCCCATCTTGTTTGAGCAGCATCACTAGTCCTCTTCCTGTGGGACTACTCAGTTGAGTTTGGATGGCTGGCTAAGTGCTCAGTAACAGCCTGCTGAGATCTTTCTTTGAATGATGCGATCACCGTGTCCTGGCCGCTTAACAGCAGTCTTGTTTGAGCATTTTGGGGACTGAGGTTCACTGGCAAAGCTGTGCTTATCTAATCAGACTAGAGAGCAAAGTGTAATCTGCCTGGGCAATCAGAGCTAATGACTGCAGTTCAAATGTTAACTTTTGGCCAGCCACGCGCAGAGTAAACAAGCCAAAATGAGATCAATTGAAAATCAATTGAAGGGACTTGACATGTGCTCAGAGAGATGGCCCAAGCAAAACTAGAGACTAAACTCAATGGATAAATAACTCATTGTGAGTTATTTGCTCAGCTCTACTTAAGTGGTTGATTATGTGGGTCTTTGGTTAATTGACTTATTGAGTGGCTGGCGTGGGTTTTTGGCTGCTCACTCACTCCCTGCACGTTTTTGCTATTAACTCAGCTGTTTGATGGAACAAGTAGTCTATTGTCTATTTCTTGCTGGCTAGGTTGGTGTTTGGTTGGATGTTGGCTCTTGGGCTAATTGAACACATCTGCTGCTGCCTGTACAGTGGCTTGCTGGGTTCATCACTGGCTCTTTGTTTCATTGCCTGTCTGATGTGTCGGTGGCCCAGTTTGTCATAGATCGGATGCTTTGCCTACCTAATTGCTTGGTCCTTTCCACTTGCAAACCAGATCCTTGCTTTTCCCAGTTGGCACTTGGAGTTGCCATTGCCTCTTCTGTGATGCTTGGGCTCCCAAGCTGCAGGAAGGGCTCCTCCTCCTTGGCAAGCTGCATTCAGTGCATCATCTCCAGGACATTTGAGGATTGTCACTGGGAAGGATGGACATTTTCTGGAAGTCCATTCCCAGCTGTAGCTGTGTTCTGCAGCCCTGGCATGGCTCCATCTTGACCTTTTACTTTTTCCATTGAGTTCTTCATTCTTTCTGCTGGGAAACGTGGCATGGGAGCTTTTGGGTTAGAAACAGGTGGGATGTTGGCTCAGGGAGGCTTCAGCTTGAGTGGGGAAAGGGGAGGGAAACAAGGGGAGCAGGGGAAAAGAGACCTGGGCAGGAAATGATCTTTGGATATCTGTTTAAAAGCTCTGATTTTGATGGGTGCTCTTCCTCATTTTTTGCTTGATTTTTGGCCCTGAACTTTGAGCTTTGATTTTTTTTGGGGGGGGGGGGAATTAAAGAATTTTTCCCACTCTGGTAAGAACCATTCCTTAGGCTGCCCTGTGTGCATTTCTAGAAACCATGCCCATGCAGTGAAATGCATGTTTGAGAGCAGAGCCAGGAGCCAGCTGAGGGGACTCCATGAGGGATAAAGGGCATGGGGAAGGCTCTCCCTCCTCCCCATCCTTCTCATCCTTCCCCATGCCTTGCTGGAGCACCTGAAATCCATTAGCTCATGGTCCCTCAGGGCTGGGCTCTGGCTGATGTGAGAGGTGTTGACTGGAGCTGAAGCTTGACTTGACAAGGCCCCAGGGAGACACTCAAATTAGCTTCTTTACAGCTCTCCTGCTTTTCATTTCACCTGTCATCCTTGTAAAACACTCTTATGGAGGAAATGTCAGTGTGTGTGTCCTGCTGTGCTTCCTGCTCATCTGTGGCAGCCCAGTGGGATGCTTGGCAGTGCTGGGCAGCTGTGGCACACACAGGCAATGCAGATGTCCCCCACAGCCCCTTGAAGGGCTTTGTCATGTACCAACCAGCCTGTCCCTCTGGCTGAGCACAGGGAATGAATTGGCTTCTGCTGTATGAGACCCTCAGGTCAAGCTTAAAGTCATGGTGGGAATCAAAGCAATGTGCTCTGGGAGCATCTATCCCTTGTATGGTTCTGCCATGGGCTTTGCAGCCTTTGGGGACCTCATCCCCAAACAGACCACCTGTGATTCAGTGGACCATCCTGAGGGATGCTCTTTGCTCTTCACCCATGAAACCCACAGTGTCTGGGTAGAAGTTAGATTCCCTGGCTAGAGAGTTGGAGAAAGCACATCTCCCATATCTGACCAGTTTGTGTTGCCCCAGCCTCCTTGGGCAGTTCCTTGGCAGTGTGATGGAGGAAAGGGGTGGGATATACAGAGGTACAACTGAGGTAAAGCCTTTCAATTTAGACCTTATCTTGGATTTCTCCAAGGAGGCCAAAACCTCCTAGGCTGATACAATGAAGTGCATCTCTGCTGTGGCCTGGACCAGACAGGGTGGGAGCAGGGATGAGGAACACCTTGCACTGAAAGGTCTTGCTCCAGCTATTTGGTTGCACAGGGAATGTGCATGGAAATAATTCTTACATTCTAGTCAACTCATCTTTTTTTTTCCACACCTGTCTCATTCTTCTGTTTTTCCATTTCTGGGACTTGTCCCCCAGCAGGCAGCCTGGGCTGGCAGGAGCTGTCCTGGGGCATGCCAGGGAGTGAGGGGAGATGCTGCCTTGTCTAAAGCTCCCTGAAGGTCACTAAAAGGTAAGGGAAGAGAACAGGCCAAATTCTACACATTTTTGTTGCTGTCTGAAGTTCCTCCTGTCTTGGAAAACACCTGCAGGGCTATCTTGCTGGAATCCTGCAGAAAAATACTGGCCTTTGGGAGGGCACATGAAATGAAGGTGGTTCAGGGGGGTTGAATTTGTTTAGCTGCTTGAAGGGGCAGTGAGGAAGAAATAGGTGGAAGATGGGGTGATTCCCTCTTCATGTCAACTAAAATAAGGGGGAGACAGGAATAGAGAAAATGGGAAGGGATTATGTGTCCCCAGCCTTTGGATGACACAGGGCCAGAGATGTCTCCTGCAGATCTGGTCCTGTGTTCCACTGGTGACTATAAGATGCAGCAGTACAGCATCCCCATAGGCTGCCCCATCACTGTGATGTGAGGATCAGTTCTGGGAGTGATGGCTTTAGAAAAGAGCCCAGCCTGGGGTCCAATGCATGCCCAGACCCTGTGGGACATCCAAATGGCCCATGCAAGTGTAGTCTCTGCTATGTATTGTCCCTTGCTGAGCTCACAGCTTGGTTTAGCCCTTCCATGGTAGTACTGGAAGAGGGGAAGGAAGTCTCTATTCATCTGTTTTCCAAGCCAGGGAGAGATACTTCATCTGCCAGTGAGGCTGCTGGTGGATTTCTGTGTCTCAGCAGCACGGGCTGGGGTGGCAGGTGAGGGTGGCTGTGGAGGTGCTGAAAGGCACCAGCACCATTAATAGTGAGGCAGTAAAACAGTGATGCTTGTCACCAGTGCTGGGTGTGTGCTGGCAATGGCCTGTCTGCACACAGCCAGTATCCTGGGGGTAAACATGGAACCTCCTAAAACGCTGCTGCAAGGGCTGGATCAGCTGCTCCTGGGTAGGAGCTGTGATAGGTCAAGTGATTCAGTGATTAAAACTGGGCAGGATCTGCCCAAAGAAGGGCCTTGAATTCATGTTGCCAAGCCCCACATATAGCACCCCAGCCACTGGGCCAGCTGAGATGCAACAGCTGGAGCATCTCTACCATGTTTCTGCAAGCTGGTGGCACTCAAGTCTCTCTGATGCTGGCACCTCCATCCTCCCCAGCCCCTGCCAGGATGTTTTCTTTACCTGTCTTCCCCCCACCCAGCAGCATGTGGCTCTGCCCTCCACAGCCCAGCTTGACCCATCTGAATTAAGCAGTGAGCTGCTTTACAAGGCTGAGCACCATCCACAAAGATACCATAAGGATGGGGATGCAGGGGGAGACCAAAGGAGTTCTGAGGCTTCCTAGAGCCAGCATGGCTTGTGAGTGCTCAGCCTGGCATGAGTATTAGTTACCCCAGGACTCCAAAGTGAGTTTTTTAGCCCCAGTGAAGTGAGGACAAGTATGTATGGATTCTTGTTCTATAGCAAGGAAGAATTTTCTGGATGAAAGCTTTAATTAGATTTGTTTGGACCATGTTCACATGCCTCCTGGGCTTGCTTTCTCTGAATACTTTAAATAACAGTTTTATTGGCAGGAACATTTGTGCAAACTGCAAATTTGGGGTCAGCATCTCAGCTGATATAAATCAGTGCAGGCCTCTCCAAGGTGGTGGAGGTACACCAATTTACACCCACAGAAAAGCAGACTCCCTAAATGAATATTGAGAAATTAGTCTTGGAACACGAACTTGGAGTGAAAACCTCTGAGTGTTTGTACTGGAAACCTTATCCTGAGGCTTCAGCAACTTTCAAATTGCAGCAGGGAGCATCAACCACCAGTCAGCAGGGATCCTGGCATCCTCCAGCATCTCCTCACCTCCCCTGTCTCCCCAGATTGCAGTGCTCTGCTCCCAGGCAGCCCTTCCTGTACTGCTTACCCTCTTGTAACACCATCCACTGGCTGTCCCAGGTGTGTGTGGAGTCCTCACTCCTATGGGGCTTCATCCAGCCCAGCTTCTGGTAGGGGCTTTGGGGTGTTGAGATTGGAGGCTTCGAGGGATGGAAACTAGGGGGGAAGGGGCTGAGCCTGGGGATGGCAGGAGAAAAAGGAGGTGAGGGGCCCTCTGATGGCTGTCTCCTGGAGGAGCTGGAGCATTCCCAGAAACAATAAATGTCCAGTGATGATTTGATGTGAATTAGGATGGAAAAGCATCACAGAGTGTCTGAGACAAGCTCTCACTTTAAACTTTGGTGAACTCTTGAGCAAATTCTTGTGCATTTGCAAAGCTGTGCTCCATATGGGCCAGGGCTCCCCAGCAAGGGGAGGGGGTGTTCCCTCCCTGGGGGTGCAGAACCTGCTCAGGACACCTTTGGCCAGTGCAGCAGATGGGGAGAAGTGAGGTCAGGGATGGCTGGGCTGTTGCAAGGCATGGGGGTGGGGAAGTGTGGAAGGGGCAGAGGATGCTGTGTAGGGGATGTGCTGCCCCAGCTCCCTGCTATTCCGGGGCACTCAGGACCACATCTGGCAGGGAGCTGGTCCAGGTCTGGTATTACTGGCAGGATGCTTCACAGCCTCTGCATCCAAAAGGTTCCTTAGAACATCTGTCTTGCATGACAGAGGCTGTGATATATTGTCAGAACGAGCTTTAACCCCAGAGAAAGAGGCAAAAGCTACTCCCAGGTTACTGCAGGTAAAATCAGACACCAACCATGTTCCAGGTCTTTATGGAGTCACCATCCACCACCTTTCTAGTCCTGGCAGTGATGGGGACAGAGCTCCCTATCCCAACTGGCATGGCACTGGCCATGAACAGGACTGGAAGGGGGCTCAGGTGGGATTTGGGGCACCTCTTGGGAGCACCAGCACTTGCAACCTCCCAAAGCCCCCATTTGATTTCAAGATCCTTGGCTTGGCCATGGGTCTGAACTCTCCTGGGAAGCCCCAACTCCTTCATGGCTGGGTAGCTTTGTGCAGAAGCAGATGGAGCAGCAGGGCTGGCTGGGACCAGAGCCTCCTCGGTGCTGTGTCTCTGCAGCGGGGACATCCCAGCTCACCAGCTCTCACAGCCCGTTTAAGTCAAATTTTGCCCAAAAGCCCCTCTGTGGGGCTGCAGGTGGACAGCTCAAAAGACCAAGAGGGTTTTAATCCTTCACTGACCTAAGCAGATTACTCTTGCTTCCCAGGCCAAGCAGCTTGGAAAGGCAGGGTGACACGGGGTGTGCGGAGCGAGCAGCGCTGGGCTGCAGGGCTTGTGGCATATGGATGGGTGGCAGCTCCTCTGCAGCAAGATGAGCAGGAGGTGAGGGGTGAAGGAACAGCAGAGAGCACAGCAGGGAAGCCTCCAAAGAAAATACATTTCCTGATGTGTGCAGTGGTCAGACCTGGCTGGTCCTCACCTTGCCTGGCCCGCTGACATCGCTGGTGGGAAGGTGGTGGAGATGCTCTGACTTCCCGTTCCCTGCACAGCTGGACATCCCAAATACTTTCCAACCCAGCAGCTCTCTGCCCAGTCCTTTCTGGAGAGCCAGAGACTGTTGGTCCCAAGGTGGTGGTGGGATGGGGGAAGGTGTGTGGTGTGTGCCTAGAGAACACAGCTCTTTGCAGAGAGGCTCCAGGGGAGCCTCAGCCCCACCACAGACCAGGACAGTGTGCAGAAAGCACTGGGGAGACTGTGAATTGGTGAGATTACCCCTGTGCCCATAAATATCACCCAAACCAATTAATTACCTTGCTGATCCCCACTGTTCTGCATGTGGGGCCAAGTGGAGCTACTCCCTGCCTCCCTTGGACATCCATAACCATGGAGTTAATCAGGGAAGGGGAAATCCCTGTTGTGCTGGGAGGGGGCACAGGGAATCCAGGCCAGGACTTGTCCATCACTATCCATCCCTAGAGCATAGCAGCCAAGCCCTGGGGTCAGGCAGGTAAAGGGCTTTGGGGTCTGCTCAGTCACCTGGAATAAGAGGGGGAGGAATGTTCTGGGGGCAGTGGCCTCACCGAGGGGGTTTGGGGTGATGGGAGTTGAGGATGCCAGTACCTCCTCCGTCATGGAGGAGCGGTGCCCCACTGGGAACTGGATGGCAGTCCTTGAAATAACGATGCAGCAGAGGGAAGAAGCAGCCTCCTCCTCCTCTGAGGCTGGCCTGGTCCCAGGGTGCAGCAGCCAGCCCCAAAGCCACCTCACAGACCAATTTTCTTCCAGTGGCTTCCATGTGACCCTGCCACAGCTCAGGGGAAAGGGGGGGGGATGGACAGACACCTGCTCACAAGTACCTGAGTGTAGACACACTTTGCTGTGTGTGCAGGGACTGCCCTAAACAACAGCCCAAGAGCTCCAAACCCATTTATTTCAGTATCATTCTGAGGAGGGAGCGGAGGAAGGCTGGATGTGGGGAGCCCTGCCCTCATACCCAATAAAAGGGAGCTGTGTCTGGTTTGTATCTAGAGGGAGAGACAGAAAAAAGCTGCTCTGCAATGAGATTCCTCACATGACAGCGTGCTGACACGCTCTGGGGTGATTCTGGCAAGAAATGGGGAAGCCAAGCAGGAGCTGGGGTTTGCAGGATTGTGCAGGCACCCCTGGGGCTGGAGGAGGGGGAGTTGCAGGGCTGCTGTACTCCCTGGCTCTGCACCCCCCTCCCCCAGGGGCCCTCACCCCAAAGCTGCTACCCACCCCCAGGCCTGGCTTTGCAGGGACACTGCCCTGCTGAAAAAAGGGACCTTTTTGTAATGCAGGTTTGGGGGTTTCCCTCCTTTTTTGCTCCCCACAGTCCCTCCATCCCTGGCCAAGCCATGGGTGAGGGGGTGTCCAGCAGCCTGGAGCTTTGCAGGTTTGGTGTGTGCCAGGGGTGTGGGGGGTGGGTGTCCTCCCAGTCAGGTCCAGCAGGCACGTGGGCTCTGTGACTGCTTCCATCTGTGATGTGGTGGAAAGGGAGCAGGGAAACATCGGGCTCCCTGCAGAAAGCATCCACCCTCTGGGGGCTGGCAGGGAGGGGGCAGACAGCGTGTTGCACCCTGATGTGCTTGGAGGAGCAAGCACACACAAACAACTCAAGTTCTTTGGGGGCAGCTGCATCCCCATCACCCTCTGAGGATGTCCCTCCAGAGCCACTGCTGTGGCATAGGGTGTCAGTCCCCATCCCACCACGCTGATTTGCATGATCAGCCTGGTACCTGTGTGCTGGGGGAGCGTGGTTTGGCACAGGGTTTGTTTATGAGCTGTTGGCTTTGGGCTCTCTCCTGTGTGTGGGGCTGGATCCTGTTGGGATGGGGCTGGGGGTCCCAGGCACTGACCAACACTGGGCTGGGGGACATTGCAGGGGCTTTTTCAAGCATCTGGCAGTTGAATATTTATGAAGGAGAGCAAACCAAACCTGATACTTGCAGTTGCTAAAAGAGTCAGGAATCTGTTTCTTTTCCCCCTCTGACTGCAGGGCAAGAGCAATGTGTCCCCCAGCCAGTGGGACAGGAGACAGCAGGCAAAACCCCATCCATCAGCAGCTCCATCCCAGCAGGACCAAGCTGAGCTGGTGTAACCTGCAGTACCCACACTGGTGTATCCCCCCACTGCTGCTCCAGCCCCAGAATATTCCTCTCCTTCAGTGGAATCATGCTCCTAAGGTCTCTTTGGAAAATTCAATGTGACCCTGGTGTAAATAGCTGTTGCTCCCCTGCCTACAAATGGCTGGGGCTTGGGGAGAGGGAAATCCCTGCTGTCCTGATCCAGCTGGGAGAGGATAAAACCTCTGGGCAACTGTTCCCAAACAGGCTCAGCATTTTGGAAACACTGGGAGCTGCATCAGCACTGCCACACAGGAGACTGGGACTTGTGCAGCCAGAGTTTACTTCTCCACTCCCTGCATTTATTTATTTTTATTCTTTTTAATAGTTTGTCTGAGTGCTTCCTGAGGGCTTTTTATTTATTTAGGGACCTCTTATCCAGCAAAGCAGGAGCAGAAGGGAAATGCTGTCATCCAAGCTGGGATTTCTACCACATGCAGGAGTTTTGTGGCAGGTCCTTCACCGTGGCCATCACCACCCTGCCCCAAATTCATGCAATGCCAAAGCCAAGAAAAGGGTTTTTGCTGGTGGCTCAGCCCTGGGGAGCACAGCCTGTCCTTCCTCCAGCCCTGCTGCTGTCTCTACATCACCACCAAAGCTGTGCAGTGACTTGCCTGTGTCCCTGCTCTGGGACCATCATGAGAACACAGGTAAGGACCTGCCCACCTGTAGAAGGAGGCAGTGCAAGGGGTGGTATCAAATTTATTCCCTTCTAAACCAGAAAGGGGACCCTCAAGCTCAACTATTCCATATTTACCGGTGTTATGATGCTCTCCAGGCTTCCCTGTGCTGATGATTTTGGACCCATCCTCTTAATGCCCTGCTACCACCCGGCAGTGATACAGCATCACAGTTGCCTTCAGGCATGAAACCCATGCTAAACCATCACTGTCCCCTGAGGCTACTGGCCCACCTCCCCTGCTTGCTGAGCCAGGCTTTCTGAAAAGCTTTTGGAGTCACTTAGGGATGCACCAGCAAGTGTCACCCTTGGGGATTTCATTACTGAAAGTGCTGCAGGAGTTGGGAATATCTGTTGTTTGTGGAGGATGGAGAGAAGCCCAGAGCCCTGGCAGGGGCTGGGCACTGGGCTTGGTGAGGATGCCACAGCTCAGTAGCCAGCACTCTTGGAGTTGTAGTGGATCTAGCAGAAGCCCTGCCATCATCTCTTGGTGGGTTTTCTGGCTCCAAAGCCTTGGGATTTCCAGCCCAGTGTGGGGTGGGGTGGGGGGTGTTGTTGTGCTTTTTCCAGCAGCCCAGTCACTGGGATCATGGAATGAGGGGGAAAGACTGGCAGATCTTCCCCATGCTAGGGGCATGGCTCTGGACTACTTGTACCACCCCCAAAAGAGGGAACACAGAGTTTTGTGCTGCTTATTGTACCAAAACTATGGCAACCACCTTTGGGCCTGAGAGCTGGGATTCATCCCAGGGTGGCTGCCTGAGAGGAGTGTGTGGCCAGGTGCTGCCTGGGCTGGGGGCTTCCCTGAGGCTGAGGGGGGGCCAAGCTGGAGGTGCTGCTTTTGGGGTGAGCGGCTCCCAGCTGCTTCTCTCCCATGGATGTGCCAGAGGCTGGACCTACTGTTGCCTTTCCCCTGCTCTCTGTGTAGACAAGCTGTCAGGTGCTCAGCAGCCACCTCTGCCTGAGGCTGATCTCACATGGGTGGAGGGGAGAGAAACAAGCCCCCCCACCCCCTCCACTTCCTGGGGGCCAGGTGGGGCAATGCAACTCTGACACCCAGCCCCATGGATGGGATCCCAGCAGAGCCACCCAGAATGATGGGAGCAGTTTGCATATGCAGTGTGCTAGACCAAGGCGGTGGGGGGACCTGTGCTACCTCATGTGGTTAGGCCTTCACCACTCCCTGGAGACCTCCAAAATGCAGGGCTTCATATATACCTAAGGGGAGGGGGTGGCCATGCTGGGTCACCCCCCAGCACAGTTCAAAGCCCAGGTGATACTGAGGGATGTAACACCCTGGTCTGAACGGCCCCGATGCTGCCAGTGGGACTGGGCATGGGCTGAGGCTGGGCAATTGCAGGGGGAAACTTGGCATCTCACAGGCAGGCAGGGTCCCCCACTGCCCCCCACCCCTTGGTCACCTCCACCCACCCAGTGTCTCCAGATGGATCAATTCCCTTCAATTGTTCCAGCCCCCCAGTGAGGTGGGTTTCACTGCCAGCTCCTTCCACTGGGTTTTCACATGAGCCCCCAGGAGGGTCCACAGGGGCTGCAGCTGCCAGGATAATGCCTGGTCTTGGCACGCCAGAGCCAGTGGGAGCCAGGAAGAGCAGTGGGTCCAGCCAGTGGTGTTTCACCTGTCTGCTTCATCTCATCTCTCATGAGATGGAGAGGGAGGCGTACAGCTCTGCTGGGTGTCCAGCCCTGCTGGGTGTCCCAGGCGGGTTCCTCCCTTTCCCCATGGCTTCTGCTCCCACCTTCTCCATTCCCTATCCCTCCCTGTGGTGAAGGGAATCTGGCTGAGGAGCCCAAATCTGACATCATCCTATGAAAACAGGAGAGTTTCAACATGTACAATGGGAACAGCACAAACACAACCCATCTGTTGGAGCCTCTCAACGAGTTCCCATCATCCTCCTGCCTGAGGCTAGGCAGTGCTGGGATGCAGGTCACATTGTGAGGGAGGAGGTGTGGGGTTGGGGGTGCAAATAAGTCACTTTGCTAACAGGAAATGATGCTTCAGGGTCTCATGTGGGGGCTGTGCCCTGGGGATGCTGTCAGGAGGATGTGGGATGCTTCACGCTGCCAACTAATGTAGGGTCTGGGTTACCTGGGAGAGCCCCACAGCAGTCAGGGCTCCTGGGGACAGGGTGTCAGGGGACCCCAGAGATGTTACATATGGAGGAAGGGCTGGGTTCAGGCACCTTGTCACCCCTTCATCCCCTCCTGTGAATGTCTGGCCTGCAGAGCAGCACAGGAAGGGGAGGACAAACAGCACTGCAGAGAAATACACAGAAACAATTTAATAAGACCCCAAAAGATAATGTCTCCCAGCTGGGATTCATCAGGGAGAGATTTCCAGGAGTAGAAGTAAGGAAAACAGACCCCAGCCAGTGCAGTAATACCTTGGTGCTGGCTGGAGCAGGGTGTGCTCCTGGGAAAGCAGGTTGAGTGTCTGAGCTCCTGCACAGTGGGGACCCACAGTGCCTCCCCAGAGAGGCAGGAGCTGCTGGGGTAGCAGCACCCTGAAGAAGGACTGCCTTGAAAAGCTATTTGCAGGCAGCCAGCACACAGGCTGTAACCCTGTGGGAAGCCCCTCCACTCAGAGTATCCCCCCAAGTAGGGCTGGGGGATGGGGAATGGGCTCCTGTTCCTTTCTGACACTGGTGGATTGAGCCAAAAAAGGGAATTGTTGGAGTCTTTACCAAAGAAGGAAGCTGACTGTGCCGCTGGCAGGCAGAGCTGGGACAGGGTGGGATGCCACAGCTCAGCTCACAGGTTTGGGGGGCTCACTCCCCTGTTTGGCCCAGGCTCCTCTTGAATGCATGGGGGCCAGATCCAGACCCAGTCCAGAGGTGCTGGGAAGGCTGGTGCCGTGCACTGCCCTCCTTGGGGCTGCTGCGGGGCTGAGCCACCCGCATGCCGTGCATCCCATGCAGCAGGAGTGGAGAGGCAGCAGGGCATGGACCTGCAGTCCCCTCTGTAAATTCACAGCACTCCTTCCCTGCCTGCAGCTCCACGTGTTTAAGCAAGGCTCCCATGCAGGGAGGAGAAGGAGCCATACCCCAGCTTCCTGCTCCTCTCAGGGCCTTCCTCCTCCACCCTCCATCAGGTTGCCCAAGAGGTGGTGGAGGCCCCTGGAAACATTCAAGGACAGGTTGAACAGGGCTCTGAGCAACCTGATCTGGTTGAAGATGTCCCTGCTCACTGCAGGGGGTTGGACTAGATGGCCTTTAAAGGTCCTTCCCAACCCAAACCATTCTGTGATTCTATGACCTCCTCCTCTCCATCCCTCACCCCAAACCTTTCACAGTCCCTCCTCCCAGCCCCTTTGCACCAGGTGCAGCAGAGAGCTCTGCCCTGGAGTGTACACACACCTACTGCTCTGTGCCCCACAGAGGGGTCCTGGCCCCTCTTCCCAGACTGGCAGAATTATTTCACACCTCCATATCCCTCTGTCCTTGTCAACATCACCAACCAACTGAAGCTCAAATAGAAACAGGCAAAGCATCCTGCAGCCAGAGAGCTGTGCCACGATGCCAAGCCCTGCCCTGGGCAGCGAGTGCTGCTGTAGTGCCAGGGTCCCAGCAAAGCCCAGCCAGAGGTTCTGCTGGGGTGAGGGCTCCCAGGCTATGTTATAATGAGGGATCACAGCGAGTGATGGGCTACAGGTCAAATGTATGGTTATTACAACTTAGTAAATGTGGTTTTAACAACCATCTGGCACCTCTTTTATATGCAATAACCATCCCATTACATCGAAATAAAATCCACGTTTAAGGCACTTAATTGCACAAGTGGCCTTTAGCTTTTTCTCTCTCTCATCTCATAAAAAAAAACCCACCCCTTCCCATTTCCATCTGTCACAGCAGACGATCTTGGCTGCAGGACTCCAGCCTCCTCTCGAGACTGGGTTGGGGAACACGGGGTGCTTCAGCCCCAGGGGAAGGTGTTGGAGCTGGTGCCTTTCCCCAGGTCTCCAGTGGGGGGTCAGCCACCCCGCAGCCTCTCCAAGAGGTCTCCAGCATCCCTGGGGATTGCATGGTCATCCCCTGATGTGGACTACAGCAGGGCTGGAGCAAGGTCAGAGACTCATCTGATAGCTAGAACAGAAGAGAAATGCCATCACACAAAGGATTTTGAGATAATTTTAGTTTGGCTTCACTCCAATCCTGGGGGGAATTCTTCCCCTTGCTCCAGTTTCTCTCCAGGAAGAGTAATAGAATGGGAAGCACCATCACAGCTGGCCAAAATCTGTTGGTTCCTGCAAAATGTAAGGTGATGCAAATCCAGCTCAGCAAAGCAAAATCCCTTTCTGGGACAGAAGATCAAAATCAGACGCTCTGATGCAGAGCATTTTTTCCTTTCTCCAGGAAAGCTGTGGCAACAGGACTTTGCAACACATTTCAGTGGAGCTCCACCTCCTAAGGGAAAATGGGAGAGTAATAACCCAGTGCAAGGGGACAGCCTCAGCATGGGAAATGCTCACTGTGCAGCTGGGTACCCGTCTGTGCCCTGAGCATCTTCACACTGAGGCGATGAAACAGGCTCAGTAACTGGGGTATTTATGTGGGAATGGTGGTTTGGTGCTGTCGAAACCAAGCTGATGGGCAGTGGGTCTTGCCTGGGCTTTATAAACCCCCCAAGACCACCTCAGTGTCACCCAAAGAGGAGCTGATGTCCCATCACAGCTCCGGCGCAGAGAGGAGCAAAGGGAGCAAGCTGCCTTCTCAGTGATGGTTTTGCACATGGAAGCAGCACAGCAGCTCTCGGATCCTGTTTCCCCCAGCAAGTCCAAGAGCCGTGTCCACCGTACACACAGCAAACACCCCAAAACACAGGGAGAGGAGAGGAGAGGAGAGGGAGAGGGAGAGGGAGAGGGAGAGGAGAGGGAGAGGCGGCAGAGGCAGGAAAGCGGGAGCTTCTCTGGCTTCACGGGATGTTCCCCGGGAAGCAAAGCAGCGCAAGTTCCCAGTGCCCTCTGCAGGAGGAATCACGGGCCTTTTCCCCAAATGTTGGGGCCTTCCGGGAGGGCAGCGAGCAGCCGGACAGGGCCTGTCACACACGGCTTTGCCACCCTGAGACCAGGAGAGCATGAGACACCAGCCACCCCCTGGGGCTCACAGGGAAGAAGCCCCTTCGTACAACAACAACTTCAGAAACCACTTGCTCTTTATAAAACAAAAGAAAACAATATTAATCATTCCTGATGTAACAACCTTGAAATGCACTCTACTTACAGATGCTTCATTTCTTGCATGGAAACATGAAACACAGCTTGGCTGAGTGTTGCACAGAGAAGGCAGGCCATGGGCATGTTCAAAATGTGTCTGTAAAACCCATGATCTTTCTACTGCTGGAGACAGCAAGAGCTAAAGCTCAACATAGCAACACACAGAACATTTCCAAGCCAAGCAATGAATGGAGCCCAGCTTGCAGCACCATGCCCTGCAGCTGGGTTTGCTGGTGTCTTGTAAGGCACAAAGTGAGCAGCATGAGGCAACAAAAGCTCTTGCCTTTGGAAACCAAGCTTATGGCCTTAGGGAAGAGCTGAAGCCCTTTCCCAGAGAGGTTTCCCAGTGCTTTTCAGGATGCACAGCCCAGGCCATGCTGCCCCCAGTTGCCAGTTACCTCGGGTCTAGTCCTCTTCAACTCGCTGCTCCTTGCTATTGTTGCAGAGCCTGGTCTTCAGCCTCTTGGGAGGAGGATACTGCTCAAGGGACAGCACCTCCTCAGTCCCATTCAAAACAAAGTCCCGTGTTTGCTGTGTGTACGGTAGACACGGCTCTTGGACTTGCTGGGGGAAACAGGATCCCCTGTGTGTGGCTTCACCACGGCAACTTGGGGTTGGCCATGGCCATTCCCAGGGGTACCCTGGAATAATCACATCGTGGCAAACAGACCCTGCTGGTTATACTGCTGGGGGAAGGCAGCTTGGGGAGCACAGAGGTTTGGGGGTTGCACAGCCGAGCTGGGGGTTAACCTGACATTTGCTTCTCTATTTGGTACTTAGAGAAAGCCAAGGGGGAGGAAAGAGGTGGAAAATAAGACGGCCTGAAATCCAGGACGTCACGTGCCTCCCCCGAGGAACCTGTGCAAGCAGTGTCGCACAGATGCACTTGCTCACTCGCAAACACCACTCCTGAAGCCTCGCTGCTGCCGGGGAACCCCCATCCGAACCCCAGACCCAGCACAAGGGCACCGTCCCCAGTGCCTCGCAGATGAAGGGCACGAGAAATCCCACTCCAGGCTGGCGGAGGTCACCCCCCCCCCCCCCCCGGGGAAGCGCGCAGCCCTTTCTGCCCCTGCCTTGCCGGGGAGAGCGAGCTCTCGGGGGTAAGCAGCAGCCAGGGAGCCGGCTGCGGCTGTAACTCAGCGCGGGGGGCGGCGGGAGGCTGAGACCCGCCGCCGGCCACTCGGGGCTGCGGAGGTAACCGCGTCGCAGGCGGCTGAGCAGCCCCCGCCGCTCAGCGCCCGTTCCGTCGTGCCGCAGGGCGCTGCTGACACTCCAGCCCCCGCGGCTGCAGGGAAGGTGCCGAGACAGGCGTGGGGCTGCCGGGGGAGCGGTGCAGCGGGGCCCCGGTGCCAACAGGGCGCCACACATGTGGCGTGGCACGGTTCCGGACGTGACGTAGCGTGACGCAAAGCACCGCGGCGTGGACGTAACACAGCATGGCGCCCCCCGCTTCCCCTTTAAGTGGCCGCGGCGTGCTGAGCGTGGCGGCCGGCTCGCCCAATCAGCGCGGCCCACATCCTCTCCAGGGGCCGCCCCCGCCCGCCGCTGGCTGGGCCGTACCACTCCCGTGGTCCAGGAGAGCCGCCGTTGGCTCTTCACGGGTGGATCCGGCGGCGCCCGCTTTCCCTTCCCTCTCGGCCGTCCCCCACGTTCTGCTCCTTCTCACAGCTCCGCCGTGTCCGCGGCGGGCGCCCCTGGGGACCGTTCCCCCTTCAAAAAATACGCCTTCCCTCCCGTTCCCCCTTTGGCACGGGCGCAGTGGTGCGGGCCGGGGCGGGGCGCGGGGCGGAAGCGACGCCGTGGCCCAGGCGGCGGGAGGCATCATGGCGGCGCCGGGTGAGGCGCGGGCTGTTGCGGGAGCGGGGCCGGAGGGGGGCGGCGTGGCGGGGAAGGGCCGTGGCGTAACTCGCTTGTCTCTCCACAGGGCTGCGGCTGCGCCTGGCGGCGGCCTTCAGCCTCCTCGTCCTCCTCGCCGGTGTCCAGGCCCTGGCCCCTAGCCACCGCCTCACCGCCCGCGACCTGGCCCGGCTGAGGGCGGCTCTGGAGCGGCCCTTCGCCGACGTGCAGGCCGCCTACTACTCCATCGTGGGCCTCGCCAGCCTGGGGGTGCGGGTGGCGGACGAAAAGGTGAGCGGTTTGAGGGCCCGGCGGGGCCAGCGGTGCTGCCGCCCCCAGCCCGTTCGCTGTCCTTCACCTGCTCCTTAGCCCGCTCGTTGTTCCTCAGCCCGCCCCTCAGCCTGCTCAGGGTCCCCCAGCCCTACCCCCCGCCGCTCTGTGTACCTGCGGCACCATAGCAGCGGAAGATGAAGCCCCATGAATTTATTCAGTGAGCTGCGCTTTGACAGGAGCGTGAGGAAGACACACAGCGTGTGTGTGTGTGTTATGCCTTAGCAAGGGTCAGACCTACCAGTAACCGCTGGCAGTTTTTCAGGTTTGCTGTTTGAATGAGTTGGAGTCTGGGCAGTAACATGCCACAGGCTCTCTGAGGCATACCACCTCTGGAAGGTGGTTTCAGGGCTTGTTCCTTCATAGCCTGTGTGATACCACTCTACCAATCAATTTGTTTCACTGTTTTGTGAAAAATATTTCTGCCCATGGCACATGAGCTTTGCTGTCCAGGTACAAGAGCTCATTTTGGTTCCAACACTGAATCTGGCTGATCTTGTTATTTTTTGTATATAAAATATGTTTTCTTGTGTGCAGACTTTTAACAAAGGCTCACAGTATTAGCATGTCTTTAAGGGTATCATTCCCATCTTTAATAATTTCTCATTGAAGTGTTGTAGGTTATCCTTATAACAACCCCATACCTGAGCATACCCACATACGTGCACACATGTGCTTACCTATGCACCTAAGCTGTAAGCATGACTTTGTGCTTTACTCATAAGTTCAGCAGTTCTAAACTATTTGGCCTTGCTTTCTTTTGTGCATTTGCACCACAGACTGTTAGCTGTGAGGCTTCTGAAGGCGATGTGCTTCACACACTTCTCACCTTGCTGTGGCCACATGCTGGGTATCTTGGGGCTGGGCTGGGAATTGCTGCTTTCATTTGTGTCACGTGGCTGGGTTTTCTAATAGCTCATAGTTTTGTTAGTGATAATGCAGCCTTTGCTTCTGCAGATAGAAGTATTTATTTGTTCCTTGAGGTTTATTGTGAGACACTTCTTTTGGGACAGTGTACCTCTTCATGGGGTGAGACTATTTAAAAGGTAAAGGCAGAAAAAAAGTAGATAGGCAAAACACTCAAACACATACCAGTATTCCTAGATAACTGTAGCATTAAAATCTTGTCCTGCTTGGAAAGGCCTGTTTTCCACATACATAAATTACAGGTTAAATTCTTAGTTGCTTTATGGTTAAAATGGAATCTTAATGATCTGTCTATCAAGTTGACAGTTAAGCTGGCTGCAGATTAATGAGCAATCTCATTGCTTGCCTTCAGACTGTAGTTGCTTACCTGACTTCTGTCTGTGGGCTTTGAAACTATATTCTGCATTCACTGCTGATGTGTGTGATACACAGCTGGGAAGGAAGCTCGCCCACAGAGATTCTGCTCATCTGTTCTCTATCCTGGGAGATCTTTCCCTACTAAATACACACGTGGGACTTTTATTTTGACAGGTTCTATGATTACACTAAATTTAAATTTAAATTCTGGTTGCAGTAGAGCTTATGTGAAAATCACTCCTCTCTCCTAGCAGGAACCACCTTTGTTTCTGTGCAGTGCTTAGTAGAGTAGGATCTGGGGGGGTTTCAGGCTCTGCAGCATCACAAATATTACCAAGGATTTCATTTGCCCTTTCTCAGTATAAAAATGTACAGGAAACTGTCTGAGAGCATCATCTAAATCTCTCAGTGGCATAAGACTCTTGCTGTAAGTTACCTGCTGTTTCTTCACAGGCTGCATGTAGTTTCATCAAGTCTCACGTGGACTCCAGCAGCGTCGACTCCCTCTTCTACGCTGCACAGTCCATCCGGGTCCTGTCTGGCTGTGAGGTAAGCTTGGAGCCCTGAGCTCTGAAGATAGATGTTACTGCAGAAATCTTTACCTTGATCCTTTGCTTGGGTTTATTTTATGCATGGCTTCTACTTTTACTTTCTTTTAGTGGTACTGCGTTGTGTCTTAGGCAAATAACTCACCGAGTCTCTGGGCATACTCTACACATAAGGTTATAAAGCAAGTACTTATTTTAATGGAACTCGGAGCAGCTCTGTCCATTGAAAACGTTTTGGGCAGATAATAAAGTGTTTGGGTGTAAACCCTGTGTTGAAATGCCACAAGGTTACAAATACAGCCCACCCCTGCTGCATCACGAGTGGCTTATTGTCCTGGTTTCAGTCAGGATAGAGTTAACTTCATTTGTAGCAGCTGATGGGATGCTGTGTTTGGGAGTTCCAATGAAAGCAGTGCTGAGAACACCCTGATGTTCTTAGTTGCAGTCAGACAGTCAAGGACTTTCTCAGCTTCTTCCTATTTCTCTATTCATGAGAAAGGAGGGGCGAAGCCAGGACAGGTGACCCAGATGGGCCAAAGAGAGTATTCCATGCCAATGACGTCCTGCCCAGGAGAACGGGGGGCTGAGGGGAGGAAGAAGAGGGGCGGTGGCAGGACGCGTGCTGCTTGGGGGGACGGTCGGGTTCCGGGACAGCTCTGGGTGGTACCTGAGTTGTGTGGGTCGGGGAGAAACTGCATTGGGGATCAAGAGTTTCATCTTCTTTTGCTCTAAAGTCCTGTTAGCATTGGGATATTTGATCTTTCTGTTCTCTTAGTAAACTCTCCTTATCCCAACCCACGGGCCTCTCAGTTTCTTGGGTTTGGAGTTATTTGCCCCTTCCTTTTCCCTTCCCTTGTTTCCCCCCTTTTTCCCTCTTCCCCTGCTCTTTTACTTTAAGGAGCAGGCAGCTGTGTGGATCTCAGCCCACAGCCGGGGGGAAACCATGACACTTATCCAGGGCCCTTTTCCATCAGTACCACCCGCTGCAGCACGCAGTGCGATGCCAGATGACAAACAGGAGCAGGTTACCAGGGTAAATCTGAATTGTGCATTACCCTGACTCATTGATAGCTGGCACCAAAGCTTTGACATTTAATTAATTAATAGGTAATGGGCCTTTTTAAAAGATAAAGTTCTGTTGTTTTTCTCCAAAAGCTTGTAGTAGTTAACCAGTCAAGTGTATTGCTCCAAGAAGTGAGAGGTGACTGGAAAGTTGTGTTTTGTCAAGCATAAATCAACATGTTCCACGTGTTCTTCCTCAGGTTACCATTTCAAATGAGACCAGGGAGCTGCTGCTGGCAGCTGTTAGTGAGGACTCCTCAGTCACACAGATCTTCCATGCTGTTGGGGCCCTGAGTGGTTTTGGTCTCCCCCTGGCATCTCAGGAAGCACTCACTGCTCTCACTACTCGTCTTAGCAAAGAAGAAAATGTGCTGGCGTAAGTCTTTCAGAACAATTCACTCTGTATATCTTCTAGGCAGTTGGATTTTGGAGTGAAAGGGGTTTTGACAATGTTTGCAATATAGGTGCTGTGTTTTCATGTGATGTATCTGTCCAGTTCATTATTGTCCCTCTGGGAGTAATGAAATATGTGGTTTTGAGCTATTTTCTGGGAGATTTTGGAAATAAGCTTACATGTTCAGTTTAGTTCAAGAGGAATGCTCAGTAAAGAGGGCACATCCCAAAGAAGGCTTCTCTTTTTAGCTGATTCACAGCAAACTTTTCACTTAAGGTCCAGCTATGGTTCTGTGTCATTTACATTGCAATAGACTTGATGCTCTTCCTCAGCCCTGGCTTGTAGATTGGGATGCCTGTACTGAGAGGTGCAAAAAATGTGCCAGTAGGCAGAAGAAATCTTGGCATTTATCACCAAAGAATTCAGTGATTTTACTGTGAAATAAGACACTAGAGATTTCCTGAAAAGCGATGGAAGAAACAGGAACTAGAAGACTTGCTTTGTTGATTAAAAGAATGGATTCCTGGAAGTCTCAGTAGCAAGCCTGGGGACCTGTGCTGGGCAGGGATCAAAGATTTGTTTCTTTAAATCTGAGTTTATTGCAGCGCTGATGCAGCTGAAGTGGTGTTCCCTAGTGAATTGTAGGCTTCCACTAAGTCACTTCAGATTCATTGCCTTGAGTCAACTGAGTGCAGTGACAGCTGTTCTACCCTTCATTCAGAATAGAAACTGCAGTTGCTTTGAGTTGAATGAGGTTTGGAAAGAGGGAAAAATCATACCATTGTTTTTGTTCTTGTTTTAAGAACCATCCAGGCTTTGGAGACGGCATCTTACTTGTCCCAGCAGGCAGATCTAAGTGGGATTGTTGAGGAGATTGAGGTAGGAACACACTAAGTTCTACTTAGCAATTTGTTAGACCTCTGTAGGACTAAAAGATGCATTAGTGTGAAACACAAAATAAAGAACCAACCAGGCTGATTCCAGTTTTAATGATTCTTTCTGTCAGGATCTTGTTGCTCGCCTGGATGACTTGGGTGGAGTTTATCTGCAGTTTGAAGAAGGAATTGAGACTACTGCACTGTTTGTTGCTGCTGCCTATAAGCTCTCAGACCACGTGGGTACAGAGCCAGCAATGAAGGAGGTCTGTATCTGCTTTGTCTCCCTTGTGTGCTATGGCTCACAGGATCTGCAAGGTGTGCAGTGCAAGAGGCCAGTGTAACTGTGTAGAGTTTCTACTAGGAAAAAAATAATGAACACACTGATTGAAAAGGGTGTCTGGGAGGGCATGCTAAGTAACAGGATGTAGGAGGAAATTCCATCTTCAAGATCACAGGCAGGATTTTGTTTGGTTTTCTTACTTTTTTCAAATGTACAGAAGGAAATTGCAAGTAAGGCTTATTTTTCTTTATTTATTGAGACAAGCTGTTCATAAAAACCTTCTTGTTTCAGAGTTTGTTCTGGTATTTAGCACTTTGCTAGCACTTTCCAGCATTTCAAAGGGTTTTACAGATGTTATTTACCTGTGAGGAAATACAGGCCCCCTAGTTTGGGGTGCCCAAAAGGGAGGTGATGTTACTACGGTACACCTACAGGAATCCAGATGCAAAACCTTGTTGTCTAAAATGAAAGACTGTTGGAAGTTCCTTTTGAGCTTGATTAAGCCAGAACTCATCACTGCAAGCTGTCCACTTTGGGGTTTTTTCCCCCCAACAAGTGAACTGAGTGAGGTGTACTTCTGATTGAGAATGGCAGCTCCCTAAAGCACAAGCTGAAGTGGCAGGGTTGAGACAGAAGCCAGTGTAAGACATCTGAGTTCATTCCTGGCTCCCTTCCACACCACTGCCAAACAGACTAACACAAACTAATTTTGATGTCATTTTTGAGGAGGTGATTCTGTCACACACAATGCAAACTGTCAGCATCCAAATGATGTTTAAAAAGAAAAAAGAAAAAGAAGACCAATTAAGGAAAATTGTTCAGTGTTGTTTCAGAATTGTGCTGTCAGAAGTGCTATTGTTGGGGTTTAATGCTTTCTCTTGTGAATGGTGAGAGTGCCTCCAGAATGCCACAAAGGTCTCTTTAAAAATTAGCATGTAGTATATGAAAAAAAAAACAAACCACCAAACAGTTCTCTTTTTTTGCCTCTCCACAATTTAAATGAGAGTGTCACTGTGTCAGTTGCTGATTAAGGTCTGGAGCTATGCCATGCCCTCCATGTAAATGAAAACCACTGCAGGATTTGCACTGTGCAGGAGGTTTGTGGCATCTGTCTGTGTGCTTTCTCTAGTTATGTCATGTGTGGTGATGCTTATTAATGCAAGTAGGAGGATGAACATTTGGGATGCAGTGGCTTTCATTTAAAAGGGGTTTTTGTAGGTTGCTAAATTGTGTGTCTGTTGCTTTGTTTGGGATTGTCTTTGATTACCCTCATTTCTGATTAGAATTTAGCCTGCAATCCTGTGCTTGGATCAAAGTGCAGGTAACCAAACTGTTTTCCAGGCTAGCAGGGAGTAATGGAAGGATCTGAATAATAGGGCATAGCCTGCAGAGTGTGGCCCAGATACACCAACCCTGCAAAGTCAGACTGCAAAACCAGCTGTCCCATGTCCCACTCCTCCTTTGGAGAGAACAAATTACTTCTGGCACATCCCAGAGCCAGAGCTGGCTCTGTGCTCCTGGTGGTACTGCTTTAAAGCTAATCCTCTTAGCTCAAGGATAAGCCTGCATGGGCCTAGACTGGCTCCTTCCAGAGCAGGTAGGATGCTTTGCATTACCTCTCCGAGGCCTTCCCAGCTTGGCAGGTAGCCAGGACATCTAGTAGAAGACAATTGTACAGCCCCTGGAGTCATATTGTCTTTTTGCAGCTGTAGGTAGTCTGAGTAGCTGAGCTCAGGGCATCTCCTGTTCTAAAACACCTAGCTTGAAGATTAGAAATTCTGGTAGATTGCAATTCTGGTTTTGCAAGTTTTTACCACAATCAGAGCTGTTGTGGTTGGAACCTCCCAGCCAAGAATAAGAATGCTAATGTCATGTTCAAAAGGTAGCTAATTTTGGGTTAGCCAAGTTATTTTTCAAGCAAGTGGGAAATTAAAACATCTTTCTGAATTATGTTTTTATTCATAACATTCGACTGAGCCAGTCTGCAATGGTTGTGGTAAGCTGCTGGTGCTTACATGTGATTTGCTTTTCCTTTGTTTTCCAGGACCAAATTATCCAGTTGGTGAATGCAATCTTTAGCAAGAAAAACTTTGAGACCCTCTCAGAGGCTTTCAGCGTTGCGTGTGCTGCGGGTTCTCTATCCCAGAACCGCTACCACCTGCCTGTCATTATTGTCCCTGATGGGGCTGCAGCGGTGTCTCACCATCAGCCTGTACTCAAGGTGGGTCCTCAGCCACAGGTCTGAACTCACCTCTTGGCTCAGTCTTTAGTGCTGTAGGTCTGGGCTGACTGAGCTTGTAAGGTGATGTCTTTAAAGTTTAGCTCCAGGACTCAGGTTCCAGTAGGTCTGGGTTTTTAGGGCTTTTATGAAGGGATTCCTAGCAACTGCTGCTTGCCCAGTGTCCTGGTTTCAGTCAGGATAGAGTTAACTTCATTTGTAGCAGCTGATGGGATGCTGTGTTTGGGAGTTCCAATGAAAGCAGTGCTGAGAACACCCTGATGTTCTTAGTTGCAGTCAGACAGTCAAGGACTTTCTCAGCTTCTTCCTATTTCTCCATTCAGGAGAAAGGAGGGGCGAAGCCAGGACAGGTGACCCAGATGGGCCAAAGAGAGTATTCCATGGCAATGACGTCCTGCCCAGGAGAACGGGGGGCTGAGGGGAGGAAGAAGAGGGGCGGTGGCGGGACGCGTGCTGCTTGGGGGGACGGTCGGGTTGCGGGACAGCTCTGGGTGGTACCTGAGTTGTGTGGGTCGGGAGAAACTGCATTGGGGATCAAGAGTTTCATCTTCTTTTGCTCTAAAGTCCTGTTAGCATTGGGATATTTGATCTTTCTGTTCTCTCAGTAAACTCTCCTTATCCCAACCCACGGGCCTCTCAGTTTCTTGGTTTTGGAGTTATTTCCCCTTCCTTTTCCCTTCCCTTGTTTCCCCCCTTTTTCCCTCTTCCCCTGCTCTTTTACTTTAAGGAGCAGGCAGCTGTGTGGATCTCAGCCCACAGCCGGGGGAAACCATGACACCCAGCACCCACCAGGTGCTACCTCAGAATGTCACTGTGTGGAAGTCAGCCCTGCTGATTAGAAACTTGGGCTTTCTTGGTTATGGTAGCAAGAAGTAGGTGAATTTGGGTGTACAGTGCAGGGGGAGGGAGAGTCATCTGTGCTCTCATGGTCCTCTGGGCCAAGAGGCTCCAACAGGCTTCACAGAAGTCCTTGTTTTTCTCTTGTAGCTACAAGTGACCAATGTTATGTCCCAGCCACTGACTCAAGCTTCTGTAAAGCTCAACTATGCCAAGTCTGCTGCTAGCAAAGCCACTGTCCTTCAGCAGACAGCATTTGCTCTCTCAGGGTAAGAATTTGATCTTATTTTTACAATTTGTAAGGCAAAGAGGTACTGTTTAAACAGTGGTGGGCTTATCTTCCTTATGTGTTCTTTGGCAAGAGAAATGTTTGTATGATGGAGAACTCAAAGTGCTGTAGTTGTGTTTGGTTGGTAACTGGTGGCTGAGCACCTTTGGTAGTGATGGTGGATTTCTGTTCCTTTTTCTTTTGAGAATGGGGAATGGCAGTTTCCTTGTGACTTTGGGGGCACTTCAAAGAATTCTTTTCCTGCTGCACTTAGCCATATTAATTTTGTGCTGCATTTCCCTCCTGCTTAATTAGGATATTTGGAGACTTCTACCAAGATGTTACCTATTTGTAGGCTGCTTTAGTTTCCTAGAGGATCCTTCACACCTTGCTGCTTTTTCTTTTGTTAGAGACATCTTTGAGCTGAACTTCATGAATGTGAAACCTGCAAGTGGATATTATGACTTCTCCATCAGTGTGGATGGAGATGAGCGATTTATTGCTAATAAAGTTGAGGTGGGTGTGCTTTCTGATGGCATTTAAATACTGTGCCCTGAAATAGCTGTTTGTCTGTACCCATTCAGGATGTTGCTGGTTGTGTGGCATTTTTATCACGTGTTGTTCTGTGATGCATTGGATCTTCACTCAGGATTATAACCAGTAACCAGATTAATACATGATGAAAAGAGATTTGTGTAAATTTAAAAACTGACTTATTTAGATATTTGCTGATCTGACAGCAAATGAACAAAGGCAATGAAGGCAAGAGTTTATACTGCAGCTCTGAGCAGCTGTGCAAAAAGAGGTTTCTAAGAATGCTAGTGCTTCAGAGGGTTTGAGATGTGAGTCTGTAAATCTCAGTGCTTGGCTAACAGTGTCTGGTGATTGCTTGATCTGTGGAAGCTGAGCATTTTTGTTGTCTGGTCTTTCCACTTCTAGATGCCTAGAAAAAGAGTTGAGAGGATCTTTTGGTGTCTCCTGACTGTATGTGATCATACTTTTGTAGTACAGAAACAGTGACCAAAGCAAATGAAGTCTTTATTTCTTGTATACATACCTCCTTTTTGGTGACAAAAGCTGTTACACCACACCTTTCTGAAGAGTTTTATGTAAATGCTCAGAGTTTTACTTTCCTCAAGTTTGTTGCAGTGAAAAGAATGTGACCTCTGTGACTGCTCATACAGTCACTCTGGTGTCAGCAGCTGAGAACGCTCTGCTCCAGTGATGCCTGTTCCCAGGGTTAGTTTTTGCTCTTGATCACTTATTTAAGGAAAAGATTTGCTTTTAAAGTCTTCCAACATAGTCAGCTTGGAGTGGAGGAAGATGCTTATTTACAACTGCTGACCTTTATTCTGTCTATCAAATTGATGTTGTCATCGTAGTAGTAATGGCACTTAAGAGTGTCAAAAGGGGATTGATTGGTCCTGCTCAGGCTGGCTGCTGGCACATGGAGGCACCAGCAGGAATGCATTAATGCTGGGGGGTGGGCTTTGTGTGAACAGCTTCTAATAAGACACATTGTTATGAGGGAGGATGGCTGGGGGAATTGCTTTTTTTTTTTTCCTTACTGTTATTAGCATTAATTGTCCTTAATGCACCAGCGTTTTGACAGTAATGAGCTCAACCAGTGGGTTATTACTCCAGGCAGAGACTACATTTCCTGGCATTAAAATATTTGAGAGATGTTTGTGTACTGTTCAGTTGGAGGGACTGTGTGCTGCAGCTCTAAGTTGCCTTCATGTAACTTTAAAAATTAAGAATTCATTATCCCACCTTTCTTTGCTCCCATCTTGGAACAAACTAAGGCTTTACTAAGTTAGCCTGAATAGTCCACATGGTAATGGATCCATTTTCTGAGGTAACCTCTATCTTTAGTTACCCTTCATGTTGTAGAGGAGCTGCTGAGACTGTTGTGTTTGAAGTCTGACCTGAATAGTTTGGTTTATGTTTTTACATACTTTTTCCCCCAGGTTCCCTGTAAATTACTCTTCAGGATTGGGGGTGTGGGGCCAGTTCACACAAGCAAACCTGTAGTAACAAATTGCAGTGTATGATGAAAAATAGCTTGGCAATGAAACTTGAATTCTTCAGGGGAGCATTTGTAAGCTGTGAGGACAAATGTGCTAATTAAAATCTACAGGCTGGGGTAACTGCTGATGTTTGGGAGAAGGGCTGAAACTGGTCAAAGCCACCCAGGCTCAGTGCCTGGATGGTCTGTGGTTTGGGACTGGAGAGAGGGCAGGAAATCGTTCTCTACTCAGGATTTATACAGCACTTAGTGCAAAGGAGAGTGATAAGTGGCAGGACCTGGTTGGCTGCTTTGCACTGTAAGTGCTGGGACTCTGAAGGAAAGCTTGCTGAACAAAGTGCAGGTCTGCAGGAGTGCTCTGCCTTCTGCCTGCTGGTGATAAAATCAGCAGAAACCTGTTGGGCTTTAGGAGAACAGCAGCAGAGCTCCTTGCTGTCTGGAGACCGACCTCCCCTCAGACTGCTATCAGAAGTACCTATGCAGTTCTGAGTTGTATCCTATACAATGTAATCTTTAACAGCTAGTTTTTGCTAGCTTAAAAGGCAAACTAGTTGGACTGTTTTATTAAAAACAGTTCTCCAAAGGGCAGCAAACTCCAGCCTGACTGAGAAGCTGGTGTCTTCCTTGCTGGCTGCATGTGCCAGGAGGGAGGGGATGGGTTAGGGTTAGTGCCTGATGCAGGAGCTTTGCCAGAGGGTAAGTTGCTCTGAGTCTTGCTCAGCTTCAGTTCTGGTTTTGGCTTAGTGTGAGATTGTCTTTGGGGAAGGGGACAGAAGAGCTAAAGCTTCCACAGGGAACTTCACTGTAATTAGTATGTGTAGAGTGCTGTGACTAATTTCCTGTTGTGCTTTATTGCAGCTGAAAGTGAAAGTTTCCACGGAAGTTGGGATTACTAATGTGGACCTTTCTACTGTGGATAAAGATCAGAGCATTGCACCAAAAACCACCAGGTAAAATGATGCTGTGGATGTGATCCTTTCAGGGGCAGCTCTGGCTCTAGACTGGAGATCATCCGAGCTTTACCTCCTTCAGCTAAAGCAGAGGAATCTTGTGTTGGAATAACTGCAGAGTTATACCTGTGCTGTTTCTCTTGATCTTGTGAGTTCATTGGGAGAATGCTGATTGTTTTACAGGTGGTTTTCCTTAGTACTGAAATAAGTACTAACAGAAGCCAGGCAGCTGGAGCCTTCTGTTCCTTTGTTGGCACCTCTCCATAGCAAAAGCAAGTTAAAATAATTGTGTTAATGTTTCTGGTATTACTTGGATTCAGTAGAGGTGCTCTAAAGCAAGATACACAGTGTGTTTGGGGCTGTAGCTGCATCATTGCTTGGGATACTTGAATTAATGCCATTGTTTTTTAACTGACATCAGTTAGAATGTGATGTGTGGGGTATGACATAGGTTGCAGAGCCTCATGGAGGGGCCCCTCTTTGTGTGTTGATCCAGCCTTCCTAAAGGGAGGTTGTAGAGATGTGGGTGATGGTCTCTTCTGCCAGGTGACAGGAGATGGGACAAGGGGAAATGGTCTCAAGCCACACCAGGGCAGGGTCAGATCAGGTGTTAGGGAAAAATATTTCACTGAAAGCGTTGTCAGGGCCTGGAACAGGCTGCCCAGGGAGGGGGTTGAGTCACCATCCCTGGATGTGTTTAAAATAAGGGTAGATCAGGGACTTAAGGATATGGTTTAGCATAGGATGGGAACAGTTGGACTTGATGATTTTAAAGGTCTTTTCCAACCTTGTGATTCTGTGATTTCTGTGCTGAAGTACAAGTGTGTTTTCTGTTCTGCCCTCACAGTGCTGATTTATAGCATAGCCTTGGCTAAATGGAATGTGGGGTGTAGCATTAGCAAAACATTCCTCTGGTGATCCTCTGAACCTTACAATAAAAAAAAAAACATTTTTCTTGAAAATGGACACGGTATGCCTCTCACAAAAATCCTACTGGAAAAATTCCATCCATTTCTTTTGATTACATTTGTGGTGGAAGAGAAAGACCTGTTAGTTCACCTGTCTTTTGATAAAATGGTTCATCTCTGCTGAGTAGGCTGCAGTACTGCTAGACAGGAATGCATGCCTTGGTCTCTTTGAAAACCAAACCATCTCTTAGAAAATCATCTCTGTTCTGTTTGGTTTTTTTCCCCTCCTAGGGTAGCTTACCCAGCCAAAGCCAAGGGCTCATTCACTGCTGACAGCCATCAGAACTTTGCTTTATCCTTCCAATTGATAGACGTGAACAGTGGAGCTGAACTCATCCCTCACCAGGTCAGGACAAATCTGCATCATTACTGTGTCTCTGAAATGTTCCATCTTTAAGCATCTGAGGTGACAGTTGCTCTTGAAAAGATGTGATGGGTTTTGAAAAGCGTTATGTTTCTGACACAGGCTGTAAAAGATCTCTGATCTTGGTAGATGGGAGGTGGGTTCAGTTATTTTGGTTTGGCTGTATGTTAAACAAAACCTCTTCTGACTCTGGTGCTGTGTCTTAGTCAACTAAATCTGTGCAAGTAAGAAGTGCAGTTCTGATTTTTTAATGTAGAATGTTTTCTGGAAGACTCCTTGAATGTAGACTCTTAAAAATTGTAATTTTTCCCTATAAAATAGAAAGGTAAACCCCTCAACAAACTCCCATGTATGCACCCATCCCTGCTGTGTGCTGTTTCATAAACTCTATGGAGTTACAGTCAGTGTATCACCCTGTACCACAGGTGGGCCACTGGGTGGTCCTGGTGTTAATGTGTAGTTACTTGAAGAGAACTTGGCTGATGTGCAGGGCTCGTGGCACCCAGGCTGCCAGTTTGTACTCCAGCTTTTGTTAATGTTGTGGGGTTTTGATTTGGGGTTAAATCTCTCATTTCACTGACATTTCTAAACACACTGTGTGATACTCCAGAGACATTCCAACCTTCCCTTTCAGACTTTTGTCCGACTTCACAACCAGAAGACTGGCCAGGAGGTCGTGTTTGTTGCAGAACCAGACAGCAAGAACGTGTACAAGTTTGAACTGGATACCTCAGAGAGAAAGACTGAGTTTGACTCTGCCTCTGGTACCTACACTCTTTACTTGATAATTGGGGATGCAACTCTGGAAAACCCAATCCTGTGGAATGTGGTACGTGGCTGGAAGTGTGATGATGGGATTTGGAGATTACTGGTGGTGTAACAAGAGGGCACAGTACAGACTTGGATGGGAGGGGGAAAAAAAGCTCAAATATCTCTGCTTTGGAGTGAGGCAGAATCCTTGTGCCCACTGATGGTCTCTGAGGGTTTCTGTTCATTGTATGTTTTTAAATAAGCATCAAAACAAGACTGAAACAAACATTCATTTCATCATGTGTGTGGTGGAACAAACTTCAGACCGTTGATGGGTGTGTAATCTCACAGCAAGCACTTCAAGATTTGGCCTTTCTGTGCTTGCTGTGCTGGAAATAAGCCCAACTCTTGGGGATGGGTGAATGGCATTACTGCCCCTGATAATGCTCTTTAAAATCTGGTGGCTTTTTCTTAGTTTCCTTTGACAATCATGTCAGTTGTAGATTGACATAAATAAGAAATAAGCCATGGTACTGGAATAGGTTCTATAAATTTTTTTAATACATCAAGATCAAACTTCATGCAGCTGCATGATTTCATTTCAGGCTGATGTTGTGATCAAATTCCCAGAAGAGGATGCACCATCCACAGTCCAGTCCAAGAACCTCTTTGTTCCCAAACCTGAAATCCAGGTACAGTCAAAACCCAGAAATGATGTGCAGAGACAGGGGAGCTAGTCTTGCTAGTGGTGTTTGTTCTCATCGTAATTTATTGTTGAAAAGTCATCTCTCATTAAAAAAGTAATGCTGTGCAAGGAGGTTAATGAAAGGAAGAGCAGAGTTATTGCTTAGTGGAAAGAAATTCGTTGCAGTGATTCAGAGGATGAATAAATAAGTTGTGTGTCCTAGCTGTAAGAGAGCAACTGAGAGGATCCAATCGTGTGCATTTGACTAAGCACCACAAGAAGATTTCAGCTTTATCTGGCTCTGTTGAGCCATCTGTGCTGGTGACAAGCTCACAAGTGCTTCTGTGAGTGCAAGGGAAAGTCAACTGTGCAAGAGATTAAATGTGCAGAGACTGGAACAGACACTACTTTAAAGAGTTAGGCTATGCCTTAAGAGGAATGCTTATCCAGAGGAACATCTGGGAAGATCCTCAGGGCTGTGGCTGGTCCTCTGTGGCACTGAGAAGCTGCTCTGTTGGAATACACCTAGTTAGGAGTTGATTTTGTTTGTTTGCAGCACCTCTTCAGGGAACCTGAGAAGAGGCCTCCCACTGTGGTGTCTAACACTTTCACAGCGTTGATTCTCTCCCCCTGCTTCTGCTGCTCATTCTGGTGAGTGAACTGGGCCACAGAAGAAGAAAACATTTCTTCAGCCAGTCCCAGGTCAATTAGGAGGTTGGCCAGCTAGCCTTCTTACTGAAACACTTGGTGATTTTGAGTAGTGCTGCAGTTGTAGCTGGTACATGTCAATGCAGAGCACTGGTCTGGTATTTTCTCTTTCCTAAATGGGTTTTCTTTTGAGTTCATAGTCAAAACAGAAAAACACTGCTGTGAAGCAGAGGTAGGTGGGTGAGTTTCTCCAGCATGCTGCTGCTAGGGGTGTTGGATAACAGTGGGCAGATGAAGTTATAACTAACATTAGTCTTCCACAGGGAAAATAATCAGTGATTCTGCCTCACACTTAATATATCCATCACATCATCTGTGTTACTTAATCCTATCAGATCGATTCCCATTTATGGATGTAGTTGGTATTTGTGTGTCTGTAGTTGAAACATGTTCTGCTACTCACTATATCATCACATCAGTGTTTTGGACTTAATGCAATACAAAATCTCATCTAGGCAAGTTAAATTCCTCCTTATTTGGAGGATGAAACTGGTCCTGTACTTCCTTGGCAGCAATTTCCCATTAGCTAGTCTCCCTGAAAGCTGGCAGATGTGTCCACTGGTCTCTGGAATTCACAAAATACATGGTGGTAACACTTTAATGAAGAATCTCTCTGCTGCTTCTCCTGTTTTCCATCATTCCTGCCTTTCTCTGTTGTACTCTAAAAACTGAAATTGTTTTTATGAGCATGCATCTTGGACTCAGCAGAACAACAGCTATAGACACAAAACTAGAACCTTAACTTTTTTTGTCTTTTCAATTAAAGTTAATTCAGCTGGATAGAAATAGCAATGTTTGTTTTTCTGGAAAATGTCAATTTGGAGCAGTTCCCTGTCGTTGGTTTAAGAAAGATAATCAAGGAACTGCCTGTGGTCAGTCAGAAGCAGCAGGAGAAATTTTCACTACAGGAGCTCAGTGGTGCTGTCTTTAGCAAAATCACTGCTCTATCCTCTTGTAGCAGTACACAGGAGCTCCTGTAGAGAATACACCATATTAATTGAGGAATTTAAACAGGCTTGAAAGTGAAATATAAACTAAAAGCTTGTGTGTACTAGGCCATTGTAACTTGGGTTTTCTTTCTTTTCCTTTTAGTGGCTAAAGATAGGTGCCAACATCTCCAACTTCAGCTTTGCTCCCAGCACCATTGTTTTTCACATGGGACATGCTGGTAAGTGTCAGAGGCTTTCTGCTCTGTTTGACCTTCTCACCTGGGAGTGACAGATGAGAGCCCTGGTGCTTAATGGGCTTGTGGTCTATTAACTATAATGACATAATAGCATAACATTTGTTCTCTTGTTTTCATCTGCCTTCCTGCTTTTCATGATTGTTAATACGGTGATAAACCTGTTTTGGCCATCAGCTTATAACAGCAGTCATTATCTGGGCTCCTCTCACACACCATTTATCTGTACTTAATAGAAATTCTTATTTCCAGAGGTCACACTTTCTTTATTGCCTGTTTATCCTTTGTAAGCAGGGAGTTGGTGGGGATTGAAACCTGCAGGACTGGTGCCTAAGTCTTTTCTTTAAAGCTCTTCCTGTGAAAGCTGCTCTTGTTCTTTGACTAACCTTTTTATTTTAAATCAATTTTATTGTGCCCTTGCTTGCACAGTTACATACTGTCTTGACAGAATTTCAAAAACATAGCAGGCTGGGGGAACATTGGATCTACTGTTTCCCAAATGACACTGTTGCTATGTCCAAGTCAGTTTCCTTGGAAGCTTTATAAAGCTGTAAGCTCCCTCAGATGTGCAAAGGTTAATATCCTCTATTGAAGTCCAGAGAGTCCTCCTCCTTTTAATAGCCCCTAATGTCTATAATGTGTCTGTAATTCTGCCACAGGAGGCTTGGTTGCAAGCTGTCAGTGTCACGTTTCACTCCAGTATGAGACCCAGGTGCCCTCTTTCCCTGGCAAAAATGTCTCAACTTCACATCTGCTGTTCCAGAGATGAGATAGAAGCCCAGAGCTTCAGCCTGGCCATCCAACCCAACAGCTCTTCTGGGGATAACAAATGGTTGGTCTTTGAGATGCAGTTTCAGCCATGGGCTCTGTCTTTTTTTTTTTTTATCTCACAGCAATGTTGGGACTCATGTATGTCTACTGGACTCAGCTCAACATGTTCCAGACTCTGAAATACTTGGCCATTTTGGGTGGCATCACATTCCTGGCAGGCAACAGAATGCTGGCTCAGAAAGCAGTAAAGCGGTAAGCCAGGGCGGCTGCGCTGGGGGAGCTGCTTCTGAAATCAGTGGGGGGGTGATCACATCGGTGCTGTGGTGTGTCTGTAACTCATACAAGTAACGAACGCTGCCTGGGGTTCTTCCATCCCCTGTGTGGGGATGGGCTCCTGGGTCCTGCTTGGTGCTGGGTTTCAGTATAAGGGCTGGAACTGATGGGGCAGGGAGCCGCTCGCGCTGAGATGCAGCTAACATTCCTTCAGAGGGAGCGGTTCATGTGGCCATGGATCAGGCACAGGGACAAAACAAAGGGTGGAAGGATGTGCACTTTGACCTGGGGAAACCCACGGGTGGTGAGACGTTCACTGAGTTTGTTTCACTGTGTGATACAGCAAGGTTTTACAATAATTAAATAATGCAGACGAGCCCAACCCAAGCAGCTGTGCTTGTGAGGGAGGTTTTAAGATGCATCTTACTGCTGCCTTATACTGAAAGGGGCTTTGTAGAGAACAGGGAAGCAAGCAGATGCTTCTCAGAGGTGTGCAGCAACAGGCAAAGGGCAACATGCAAGGAAACCAGGGAAAATTCTGGGGAGTGTTAGGGATACAGTATCCCTTTCTGTACTGGGACTGGACTGATTCTTCATGTTTGGGTCTCGGGATGTGCCGTGGCTTAGGCAGCCTGCTGGCACTGTGCTGCCCCAAGCTCCCAGCGCGGTGCATTAATTAGAGGTCGAACCATTCCTTCTCCTTCACTTCTGCCACATGAGGATTCCATCCAAGACTTTAAGTTTTAGGCCTTTTTGTGCTAATGTCGAGTTTGGCTTTGAAGATGACCTTACTGACCTGCCTTGCCATCAAATCTGCACTTTTCATACTTCCCCCTCTGAGCCATGAGGGGCTGTTTGTCCTTACAGAGCTGTTTGCAGAGTTATCCCTGGAGTCTCACTGTTTTTTGATTACACTGTATTAAAACCAGGACAAGAGCAGTAAAAAGGCCACATGGTTTTGCATTGATTTGTTGTCTTTAAAACATCTCTACTTTGGTGGCTGTAGCAGGGAGATGATTATTGTAATTAACCGTTTCCATACCGTCCTCCCAGTTGCTGCAGCCTTGCTCCCTTGGACATCCAGCCCCCTGTCTTGTTACAGTAACAGATCCCCCTGGGATCTTGCTGCCAACAGGGCTATGTTATGTCATTTAGTAATATTTCCTTTTTAATTTAAAGAGTAATGATAAAATCACTGTTAATTGCAGATTGCCTAGGATACAGATTTGGGGGAAAAGAATACAATGAAGCTTACTTCTAAGTGTCTGTGCTCAACCAGGGCTTCTGTTAGCACATAAATGCTGGTGGTTGGTTCCTACTTCAAAACACCACAGGGGGTGTCTGTATGCTTTTTCGCTGTAAATGACACGAAGCTGCAACTACAATGGCAAATTTGAAAGTAAAACTTCTACCTTAGGCTAAAGTTAAACCCTTTGTACCTGGCTTTAAAAGTTCAAAGAGACATCTTTTTGTTAAGGTGCTGCTAGCCTGTCTCAGATGTTGAAGTGCAGCGATAATTAACTAGATCACACTTTGAGGCAGAGCTGGTGTTCCACTATGGAGGCTGCTGGCAGGCGTGGGAAGGGGACTGTATAAACCATCTCCTTACAGAAGTTACCAGAAGGCCTGGTTTTGCTTTTTTGCATTTCTGTCGCTGGCTCTGGTTCCTGGAGCAGGGCTGCTTTCCTCCTTCCTATCTTCTCTGAACCTTTCTTCCTCTCTCCTTTTGGCAGGATTGCTGCAGAGCAGAGCAGTAGGTTGGCAAAGTATAGAACGCTGCGGTAAAAGGGGGTTTTGCTAGTGACCAGCTCTTCTAGAAGTAAGGGCTTTTTGGAATTTGCCTTTCCTGGGCATGCTGCCTGTTTCATTTCATGTCATCACTCACTCCTTGTATGCAGATACCTGAGCTGAAGCTGCTGCCTTCCAACACCACTTATTGGGCTTTAAATCAGTCCTTGGGTGTCCTTGGCTTCAGCTGGGGCTGCATATTAGCAGTATGTGTCCTCCTGAGCCTAAATTACCTTTTGTGTGATGTCCTTAGTCATCTGAAGTCTGCATGGTGATATGTGCACATGTGAATACGCTGTCATGGGCACCAAGCTGCTATCAGGTGATGAAATAAAGCTATTACAAGCTGTGGTGTTGCTGTAAATGAACAATTCGTAATGTCAGCTGGAGGAGAACACGATGGATGTGGCTGATACCTGCACTGTTCCCACCCTGCTGTTGGACATCTGCAGTATTCTGGTTATTCAGCTGCCAGGCACTCTGCTGAATTGTATCTTTGCTTGGAATGGTGAGAGCTCTGTGTGCAGCAGGAGCTAGGGCAGCACCACCTCGTTCAGCTGAGAACATGACCCAGCCCAGGGTTTATCTCCCTGAACTGGTCACGGTGGCTCAGTCAGCAGCAGCCAGCCCCATCCATTCCCTACCATCACCTGGTAATTCTCTGTTCTCCCTTCCCAGTCCAGTGCAAAGCCCTTTGTTTCCTTTCATTCAGAACAGGTAAGGTCCTGGTTTGCTATATCCACAGCCCTGCAGGAGGCAGGACTGCTCTGCATGCTGCCCAGTTCTGAATGCATGTGTGTGGCTTCGTTTCTTGATCAGTGAACTGTTATTTTGGGGAAGGGAGAGAGTGTCTGGGATGAGTCCTGTGATGGAACTGAAATCCCAGCGTGCTGCACTGGTACATCTCATGAGCACCTGTTCTCTCTCATGTTCATAGTCAGTGCTCCAGGCACATAAACACACAAAGTGCCTTGAACCTGTGGGTTCAAGCCCTGGTGGGTGGCTTGCCTGCAGATACGATGTGCTCTGTGGTACAAGTTCCTGTCTGCAGATTAGATGGGGGGGTTGTGGCATCGTGTTCTGTAGAAGAGCACCCTGTTACTGTCTCTTCTCTTCCTGGAGAGTTTTGAGGTATTTGAGCACAGAACAAGCTGTGACAAGGAATTGGAGATGTCTGTCCCTTCTTCTAATAGCTGAAAGCTGGCCGCATCCTGGGCATGTGTGCTGGTGCTGTGCTGGTCCCTGACTACTTCTCTTTACCTTAGCTTTGGGCCAGTGGTCTTCAGCTTTTTTGTAGCCTGTTACCAAATGCCTCACAAGCTGTTCTCCACAGCTTGCATGTTTTCTGTTTCTCAGCCTGGTGTTTTACCTCCTTAATTCCCCACGGGCTGCAAGTAATCCTGGAAGATCTTGCAGATAGCTCCTTACCCACGACCCACAAGTTTGGTTTTACTGCTGTGTGCAGTCCTTATTGATGGCTTTTCTGTCAGTCTGCTGTTACTAGCTCCTGGGGCTGGGCTCTCAAGTGCTCTTACAGCTGTGCCTGAAGGGAAAGGGACCCCAAAATGATGGGTTGCTGTGCTCATCGTAGAGTAATACATCTTGGGGACATGAAGATCTCTTTTCTTTGGGGAAAGACCAAGTGAGTCCGATTGGATAGATTGTCCCTGTTTAAAGCAGAAGAGTGGTTATAAGGTACCTGAGGTTAAGGAACATTCATCCCTGCTTTTTTGTTCAGTTCTGTATTGTCCAAGGCTCATCCATATCTTCTGCACCAGAAATTAACCTTCATTTCTGTCTGATCATTTCCACCCTCCTTGAATTCAGTTCTGTGTTCCATTGCAGTACTGGTTTTACCACTCAAGTAAGTTTCCTGGGAGAAGCTTATTTGACAAGCTTCCTTTGAGAGAGAATGAGGGAGCTGGGGATCTTTTACTGTGCAAGGAAGTGCTTTGTTGCCTGGAAGAGTTAATTTTCTTTTTATTTTTCTTTCCAGGACACACTAGTACCAGAGGAATGGAAGAAACTGGGAAAAACAATGCAAATACCTTCAGAACAGAAGTGAATAAGTAACTGAAAGTCCAGAAGGAGGAAGGCAGAAGCAGATTTTTTTTTTAATATTAAGTCAAAAGGGTGCCAGTTCTACTTTTTTAAAGGTCTGATTTTCATCATTGTGTTCATGCTACTTGAGTGCTTTTTGTTTGAATCCAGAAAACCCAAACCCTTTCTTCCATGGATCCTCCCCTCTTTTTTTTTTTTCCTCCCAGGACATTTTCATTTCCCTTTTAAAAAAAAAAGAGGAAAAAGAAAATACAATTCTGCCTTTTCCCCAGGTGCCCTCTCTGAATGATTTGTGAATAAAGAGGAAAGAATGGGCCTGAATTTTGGGGTGTTTTTTGGCTGTCTTGGAGGCTGCAGTTGGAAGCAGGGCTCACATGGGAATGAAAGAGCTTTTTCTGGTGGGTGATTTTGTGGATGAGTCAGTGCTGTGTGAAACTTCCTGTTCTTTCATGTCCTTTCCCAGAGGAATGTGTTTATTGGGGGGTGGCTGGGACTTCCCACTCCTGCCTGTCCCCTGCGTGAGGCTGTCATTGCATTTCTCTGCTGATGGCTGTTCTCTCTGACTTCAGGATGGTGCCTGATGGCTCCACGTAGGAGTCAGCCTGAGGTTATTGCCTCCATTCCTTGAAACCCAATGCCAGGAAGCTGCTCCTTGCTATTAGGTCAAGTTTGAGTTCCTTGAGCTCTAACTTCTCAATTAATTACCACCTTCAAGACCACTGAGCAGTGTTCTGGCACCAGACTTCTGGCTTTATCATAGGACACACTGGTAGGAATAACAAAAGGCCAAAATCTGCTCCTGATGAGCAGCTCCCAACTGGGAAGATGAAGAGTTTCTCCCTCCCTTACATCCACATGTTGGCTCCTCTTTGTCCTGCATCACACTAGTTCCTTTTGGAAAAAGAACTTTATCAAATGTCTTTGGGAGACCCAAGAAAACTCTTACCAACCAGCAAGTGTTTGGAGCCCAATCCTCCAGAGAACCTGACAAGTGTGAGGCACGACTTCCCTCTACAAAAGCATCTTGCCCCTTCCCACTGCAGAGGTTCACACTTAGCTCACTGTTTCTGTTCTTTGTAATAGTTCTACCCCTTTGTTCACTGTGAATGTTACACTGAGCACCACAGAGGTTTAATGAACTCCCCTGACCTCCCCTGCACTTCTTCAGACACCTCATCTGTGGTACATTAAAGTCCTCTGGGATTAAAGGAGTTTTAAGCAAGAAACAGTTCCTATTTGTAGTATTTTAGCCTGGAATTCCTTCTCACCCTGGTGAGGCTTTTTGAGCCTTGTATTTTGTTTCTGCTCACTCATCAGCTTTGGTTTATAACTTGTATTTCTCCTTATGCTTCCTGTGAGGATGGATCCTCTGATTCTCTTGCTGTAGAGCTCTGGCATGTTGCATGTGATCCAAGGAGAGCACAGAGGCAAAAAGAGAACCAGGGAGCACTACTGTAATGTTGTATCTTTAGCTCTGTGTGTTGCTGTTGGTTTTCTACCTCCTTGGCAGTGTGTTAGGAAAAGCTGTTTTTATTCTTCTGGCCTTTTATTGCTCAGACACTTTCTGGATTTCTTCATCAGTGTTTATATTTAACCTCCCAGATTTGACCATTGGTTTCCTTGTGTTGATGCAGACTGAACTTTCAGAGGGGTGTCCTGTATTCCACAGAGCTGCCCTCACCCAGCTGTTTAGTCATACAGACTTAGGTATTTCCAAAGTGGGTTTGATAGGTCTTTTGATTTTATTTCCAGTTCCCAACCTGGTGTTTGCATATAGTTTTTATGTCACTTTGCAGAGTTTTAGGGGGTTTATGCCAACATGTTTACTTAGCACTTCAGGAAGCTGATTCTTTTTTTGTAATTCCTTTCCTTGAAGCAGGTCAGTCCTGATGGCTTCAAGTGTGGTGTTACAGAACAGGCTTACAAACACATTTTGAACCAATCTCCCTCAACATCCCCTTGTTGCTCCCCATCCTGCTGGGCAGTTAATAATATTTTCATAGCTCTAGAATTGTAAAACCTGAACAGAAAGAACGTGATCTGTAGGGATTTGGTGCAACCATGAATATATTTCCATGCATGCTGGACCCTGCTCTGCTAAAACACGGTTGCCTGTGGAAAAATGAGATGGTATCTGTGGCAGACTATCAAGGAATTGTTCAGAAGTCTTACTATGTGTTTGCATGGCACTGTATTTCCAGCCTGGTCTTGAGATATGGGTGCTGGACCCGGTGCCTTCGTTAGCACAGCTCTGAGTCATCCTCAGTGCACTTGGCCACTGTCTTTGAGTGACATCTTCTAGTCTGGGCCCAGAATCAACAAACATTAATGTCTTGACAGACAAAGAGCCATCTTGACCTGCTGTTGGACAGGTTTATTTAGAACAACTTTTATTTCCTGCTCATGATGGGATGGCAGACCCCATCCTGACGTTATTTACATTTCTGAAGACATAATTATTACACAAACAATAGGAGAACTGGGGTGATAGGGAAGGAAGTAGCTGTGAGAGGCTTAACTGGGATAATAACTTACTACTTTGAAAACATTTACAGTTGTAACCCTGTAACTGTGGAGTGCAGAGCTACTGGATGGCTCTTGGAGTTAAAACAGCTACAGCCCGATCTGATGCACAGGGATCTCCTTAAGCTCCTGCAGAGCTGTAGCTTGAACACCTCAAGGATGAGCACTAACTGTACTTGACCTGTTTAGAGTTCAGTTTTGCTGCCAGGGTTCTGCATGGAGGAGCAGCACCCACAGCAGTGTTTCTAATGGGTTGGTAGGCATGTGGGTTCATGTTTTACCTTGCCCTGATCTGAGCTGCGTGTGTGGTTGTGCTATCAGCATCTATTTAGAGAAGGCTGTAATCACACTAAGTTGCCTTAAGGTGCTTTTTGGTGGCCTCATGTTTATTAAACAAGCCCTCAGAATGATGACTTGGCAGAAATTTCACTATGCTTCATGATTGGAAAGCTTTAATTAGCAGACAGTATGTCCCCAGGATTACAAGTGTACTAGTTGTTTTGGTCTTTGTAAAGCAACCTGAGGTTAGACCGCTGAGGTATTGCTCTTCTGATTCACCTACCAGTATTTAGAGAGGGGAGTTAAACTGTAAAAACCTAAGTGGATTAGGCAGTGCATCAGCCCAGCCTGCCTTTAAACAGATCTGAGGAGCGTATGCATCGGTTTCCAGCTGGTCACATCCAGGAATGTCTTCATTGCTGTGGAGGGCTTGCTGTACAGTTAGATCCACAAGCTCTGAGTTGTTCTAGACAGAAGCAAGAGGAAAAGAGAATTCTGAGAGATCTGCAAGCACATGCAGAAGGTGGGGTTTTTATTTTTTGGAGGCTTTTTCTGGCTGACCTTATTTCTGGAAAGGTAACCAAGTCAAGCATGGCAAGAGACACTGAAATGCCATCCTCTCCCAGCTGAGTCCTTAGGGGTGATTTAGTTAAAACTTTTGGTCTTTTTCTCCCCTCCCCAGCCCTGTTCTTGTTTAGTTGTGCACACAGGTCTCATATCCACACCCCTGGCTCAGGTTGGACAGAGGAGTAAGATGAGTTTGCTTCAGACAACGCAACTGACACCTGTGTGACTGGGGGTATTCCCAAGGATGGATTGTCTGCTGGCATGCAGCCCCCCAGGGCTGGCAAGATGAGAGTAATTAAGTTCCAGGTAATTCCTTTCAGGAGCGAGGGGTGTAGAAAACAGGGAGACTTCCTTTCCTATTGAGTGTGGGGAAAACCTGAAATGTCCCAGGGACCTAGAGGTGGGTCCTGCTCTGGGGAGAAGATTGTCTGCCTTTCACCTGGTGTAGACACTTGGGCACACAGAGATAGCTTTACAAGGCTGCTCTTGGTTGCTACAAGCCTCATCCCACACATCCCCGGGTGGCTTCCCAACACTCCAGGTCTGTCTGTTGAAACTAAGACAACTTTAGGTACTGGACAAAATTGATTGGGAGGTTTTTCCCCTGAACGTTGCAGCAAGCGCCCTTTTTGTGGGCAGCAGTGGGAGTTGCCTTTGCTGAAGGACAATCTTCAAACTGCCTGAGCAGTGCTGCAGCACTGTGTCCCCTACAGAAGTGAGCAGGGAACAGTACTCACCAGAGCATGGGGAGATGAAAAAGGGAGAAGTATTTACATGAGCTTGGCCAGGGCGTTGGGAAAGCCTTCTAACCGACTGCTGTTGATGTCCTGAGGCCTGTGAAGAAGGTAACAAGGCAGAGATGGCATCACTGGGATTGAGAAACTATTTTTTCCACTGCTATTTTTCTCAATTGTGAGGGTGAGAAGACAGCACAACGACGTCCTAATGTGGGATGTGCTAATGTGTATGTGGGCTGCCTCAGGACAGGCTGTTCCTGGGTTATGGGGTCAGGGAGGAGCTTTATTCTTTCACTGAGTGTACCTCAGAGATGACACTTCATCCAATGGCTTCACCAGACAGCAATAAGGACCTTGTCTTATTCCTGTGGTGAGCAGATAATGAACTGATTCCCACCTACCTCTGGTTCTGCAGAATGGCTCCCAGGAAGTCCCGTAGAACCATCTGTTGGTGGTAGCGGCTGTCCATCAGGATGCTGTCAGACTGGCGCCTCGTCAGGAATTGGTGCACCCCTTCTCCTGGGCTGCTCTCACTGCTGCTGTTGCACAGAGATGAGAGACATCTTTCAGACATGCTTTATAGTCCCTCGCTCAAAGTTTGGCTCAGGCTGAACAGCACAGCAAGGGAACCTGCCGGGTCTGAGCCTCAGGCTGTTCTGTTGGACTTCAGTAAGAGATTGCTCCTGTGCTAGGAGAGGGATTGGAGCTGCCTCACATCCAAGTATTCAGTCTTAGTGGTCCTAGTGGTACTGGAGAGGCTGGTTTCTGTATTCCAATGATCACTGCAACTATTACTTGCAAATATTATTGCTTGTTGACATTATGACAGAGCTCTTGGCTGACCTGACATGTATAGCCTCGGAGGAAAGAAGAATTAAGCTGCTTAATGATAACTTGTGATTAGGGGGATTGTCCTGGTTTCAGTCAGGATAGAGTTAACTTCATTTGTAGCAGCTGATGGGATGCTGTGTTTGGGAGTTACAATGAAAGCAGTGCTGAGAACACCCTGATGTTCTTAGTTGCAGTCAGACAGTCAAGGACTTTCTCAGCTTCTTCCTATTTCTCTATCCATGAGAAAGGAGGGGCGAAGCCAGGACAGGTGACCCAGATGGGCCAAAGAGAGTATTCCATGGCAATGACGTCCTGCCCAGGAGAACGGGGGGCTGAGGGGAGGAAGAAGAGGGGCGGTGGCGGGACGCGTGCTGCTTGGGGGGACGGTCGGGTTGCGGGACAGCTCTGGGTGGTACCTGAGTTGTGTGGGTCGGGGAGAAACTGCATTGGGGATCAAGAGTTTCAGCTTCTTTTGCTCTAAAGTCCTGTTAGCATTGGGATATTTGATCTTTCTGTTCTCTTAGTAAACTCTCCTTATCCCAACCCACGGGCCTCTTAGTTTCTTGGGTTTGGAGTTATTTGCCCCTTCCTTTTCCCTTCCCTTGTTTCCCCCCTTTTCCCTCTTCCCCTGCTCTTTTACTTTAAGGAGCAGGCAGCTGTGTGGATCTCAGCCCACAGCCGGGGGAAACCACGACAGGGATCCAAGACATAGGGATTTGGGGTGCTCTTCAGGAGGTGGAGTTGTTTCTGTTGCAGTGGAAGGCAGCTATTTCTGCTAGAGGTGTGAGAGAAAGTGCCCAGTGTCACCAGCAAGACGTTGCCCTTGGTACAGCAAAGGCTGTGCTCACCCCAGCCGCTTCCCGATGATGGTCTGTAAGAACTTGCGGGCGGAAATCTGCCCCAGGAACTTCCGATAGTTGTCAGTGAATATGGCATCGGCGTGGCGCTGCATCCTGGGGGTGAAAGACAATCACAAGGTGTGCTCTCTGAGCTAGCAGGGCACCTTCTAGGGGAGAAATGCCTGTTTGGGATGTTACAATGTGCCAGAGCCTTTTGGGGGTATTGGGCTGCGCTCGTATCGGAGAGCGGAAGGGTTTGAGGGAGTTCAGTCCTGACAGGGAGGCAGGAGGCAAATTAAAATCTCTGTTAATCAGTATTCCTGCTGAAACAAGGAGAAGTGCTTGTAAAGCTAAGGTGAGGTCAGAGAACCAGTGGAAAGGAGAAGAACCACAGGCTGGGAGAAGACAGAGCTGGGGCTGGGACATTCCTGTTTGCTGTCACCTCCTGGGAGGGGTGTGTCTGAAACAGGGTGACAGGAGCCTCTGGTTTCTAACCTGGGGTTAGACCAAGGCCCAGAAAGTCCATAGGAGGGGAAGGGCAAGCCGCTTGGCTGGCCCCACTGTTGTAAGGATGAGTCCTCCATGCTTCAGACAGAAATAACCATCTTCCATCTCCTGGCAGGGGTGGAAAGGAGAGGCTCTTAACAGCTGCACAGGTGGATGCCTAGAGCTCGTGCAAAACTGTGGTCCCTGCAGGAGTGTTGGGCCTGTGTCCCTGCCTTTGTCAGTACGTCCCTGCTGCTGGGGGACAGCAGGATGTGGCTCTGGACATGGGTGATGGTGAGAGCTGGCACAGACCCAGCCTTCTGCTCTGGTTCCAGAGTTCTCCCTGTGTAGCCTGGACTTTGTGGTGCTGGTGGGACAACTGCACTGCTGGTCCATTCCCAGCCTGGGGGAAGACCATAACTAGCACACTCTTGCTGCAGTGAGGCCAAGGGGTGAGGTACAAACCTCTTCTCTGTGGAGTCTGTTAAGGAACCCTCCTCATCCTGTTCCTCTGCCGAGGGGTTATGGCTCTGCAGTGGGCTGCTGTGCTGTAGCTGGAAGTTCACGGCCTTGGCAGCAACTGCCCCTGGACTGTACCTGCAAGACAACCCAAGGCACTGCAAGACATCGCTCACTGGCCAGTCAGGGATCTGTTGTCTTGGCCAGTACTCCCTGTTCTGCTTTTTCGTTCTCTTTTTGCCATCCTCATCAAATAACACCAGGGGCATCCATCACTCTCCCCAGCTAGAAACTGCCCTGAAGCTGTTTCAGCACCGAAAAGATGGTTGATAGAGCTGCCCCAAACACACCTCCCCCCTTGCTGAGCTCCCAGCATCCTCCAGCAAAATTCCAGTGATTCCAGTATCTTTATTCCATGGTTTGGGCACTCTGGGACACTGCAAATCCACATTATAGAACCCAATCCTCAATTTTCTGCTTCCATTGATTTGCAGTGGTAAGAAGCAATGTTGCAACTCAGAACAGTTGACGTGGAAATACCTGGAATATTAATAGGCTGCTGTTGAGTCCATGCACTGGAATTTCTGCAGTTCTGATTCCAGCACAGGTGCCTGCAGGCACAAAAGTTAATCAGTGATGGAGCTGGTGGTGCTGGCTGCTCTGGAGATTGCCAGAGTTCCCTTTATAGGACCCAGCATTCAATTCCAAAGCCAACTGCCTGGGCTGAAACATCCCCTGCCAAGTGCCTGCCTTATTTGGGAACGGCCCCTAGGCTAGCAGTGTTCCCAAAAAATTAAGCTAGGGTAAGGAAATAAGTTTACCACACAAAGATGGTTTATCTGGCTTCAGAAGTGCTGGCAGCCTTAATTGGGCACCTGCTTATTTTGCAGAAGGTCAGAGATGGAGGAGTGGGTGACTCTGGATAAAACACTCAGGAGCTTACCTGAGAGCTGGGTAGAGAGGAGAGGAGATGGAGCATGTGACTAGATGCAGGAACAGGAGCAGGGTGGCTTTATCCAGCATCTTCCACCCTTTGGGGTCACCTGAAATACAGAGCAGTCTGAGTCAGTGGCAGTGAGATGCTGAGGGTCAGGAAGAGAAGCCAAGTGCCACCTTTATGTCCTCAGTCCCCCTGCTCACTTACCAGCACAAACACCAGCCTCTGTGTTTGTGGTTATGGAGTTTCCCAGTGCAGAGGTGTCTTGATGTGGCAAAGCCTTGCCTAGGGTGTGCAGTTCCTGGAAGTAGTGGCCGTGTGACCCCAGGGAGCGGGTGTCCCCCCTGGGTCAGGAAGCAGGGCTGAGTAGCAGAGTTTTGTGCTGTGGGACCCCCTTACTGACCTGTCCCTCCACTGCGGTCGAGGGAGAGCTCTCAGCCTGGGGCGAGCCCCAGGGGCCTCTGTGCAGGCTGTAAACACCCATGTAGGAGCACCAAGGTGTGGGGGCTGACAGAACCAACTTCACTGCCTGCATGGGACCATCTGCACCCAAATCCTGGGACCCCTCCTGGACATGTGTATGGCACAGGTACCTGCACAGCGTCTGGCTGGGCTCCCAGGGTTTGGGGAGAAACAGGCAAATTCAAATAAAATTCCTGGGCAGAGGGGTAGTGCTGTCCCAGAGGTGTCCCTGGCAAACCCATTCACTAAAGGAACCAGTGCTGAGCTTAATTAGCCTAACCAAACTGCAAGCTGCTCTGTTAAGCAGCGTGCTTGGGGAGAAGAGGGGACCGGGCTGAAACACACTCCTTCAGGAGAGCTGAGCTGCTGCTGTGCGATGAGGAGCCCCCTCCCCCGCTCAGCAGAGCCACCCCCGCAGCTCCCAGCACCGGCTTGGGCAGCGGGTGAGGAGGATTTGAGCCTCCAAGAGACACAACCACGGTGCTTCACATCCAACGTGGGCTGGATGACTCAGGGCAGAGCTGTCCGGGGTCGTGCGCCTCGGGAGCTGCGTGCGATGCTTTGTGCTCGGAAGCGAGGGGCAGTAGAAGGTATGGCAGTGAATGCTCTCCCTGAGTTTTCATTGAAACTGATTGATCTTTTCTTTGCTCAGGAAGGATTCTTTAAGAATGGGGATAGAAATCTTTAAAACACCAAGTTTCCCTGTTCCCTGTCTTATTTTACACAAGAAAAGAGCAGAGGGGTGTTTGATCTCTGTAAGGGGAAAAAAAAAACCACTTGAGAATTTTTATTTCTTTTAAAAAAAAAACCTTTCAAGCATATAACAATACTTTTTTGGCAAAAAAAATAAAAGAGAGAGTGGTTTCTAAATGGAAAGGGTTTGGTTGGGCTTCTAACTGCCCAAGTGAACTTTCCAAGCAGTGGGTTTTACTGATGGTGGTGGCAGGAGGGGACCATTCTGTTGGGAAACAACAGCAGGGAGCTCTGCTTTGCTGCTGGGCCACAGCTTCTGGAAGGGGGATGCTAATTAGGGGCCGGTGTTTGTGCAAGATCTTGACACTGTGGGAATGAATTACAGAGTTAGTGGTAGCATAGAAGTGTGTGGATAGACATGGGCAAGGTGGTGCACTAAGAAATGGTGTTTCTCATCCTAAATTCATGTGGTCCTTGTTTCCAGTTCCTTGTGCTCCCAGCCCTCGGGCCAGGGTGCCAGTGGCTTGCTTCCCCTTCTGTTCCCCTGGGAGCAGCAGAACTCACAAATGCACAAGTTGCATTCCCTACTGCTGAAATCTGGTTTCTTCCAGCCCCTCAGAGCACCAAGGAACACTCAGAAGCAGCAAAAAAGTGACTTTGAGAGAGACTTGCAGGACAACTGTGTTTAGGGCAATTTTTCCTGCCTTTATATTTTCCCCTTTACATTTGAACGTGAAAAAGCATGCTGCTTTTGTGCCTCTCTGCCCTAAGTATCTCCAAGATAAATCTCAAATTCAGATCTTTTGATCTAAAGCATCTGCCAGGAGGTACCAGGAGACTGTGGCACCAGCATTTCTAAAAAGTGCCAACTGGGAGATTTAATCAGTCCCAGGAAAGCTGCCACCTGAGCTGAGAAGTGAAATACCAGCGTAAATTAAAAGAAAACCTAGTCCAATGTTGTCTGGTTCCCTTTCTTCTGCCTGAGATACAGCTCTGATTACAACTTTCTCTCTGTATCTGGTTTCTCTTTGAACATTGGCCTTTTTTTTCCCCTCTGGAATCACTTTTTGCCCCTTTGAGATTTCTCTTCCTCTTCTCTGCTTCTAATTTCTTTGTGATAATTTTTATTTTGTTTTTCTAGTTTCTGGTTTTGTCTTTCTTCCCCTGTCATGCTTTGTCTTTCTCCCTTCACTACAGTCCGCTTCTTGGGTATTTCTGGCTCCCTTTTACCTTTGGGAAGGACCCTGAAATGAACATCCTAACCCCTTCCCAGAAGTGTCTGCTATTTCAGAGGAGAAGCCAGGGAATTAAGTGTCACCCTGCATACAGGCAGCTTGACAGCTCTGCAAAACCTTGTCACCTTTGAAATTCTTCTGAGATGAGGGACACCCTACTTTCCATTCTGGCAGCATGTGAAAAAATGATTAATAAATAAATTCCCCTGGAGATGAAGAGCTTTTAGCATCATTCCAGCAGATAAAGTGTAATAGCTTCACTCCATCCCGTGCAGCACTAACAGCAGCAGCGTGGCAGTGATGTTGGGGAGATGGGCTAACTATCTCTTGCTGCTTCTGAAACCTGAACCCGATCTCTGTCTTTACAATACCTCTGTGTAGATGAAACGAAGCTTTTCCTGTGCCTGCAGTTCTATAAAGTTCAGACATTTATACTATGAAATGCTAGATTAGAAAAGCAGAAACCCTTTCAGGTGCCTTACTCCACCGCGCTGTAGCTGGCTCCCCGTTACCTGTAGCACACCGTTGGGTTTCTCCTCACACTCTGGTTTGGCTCAACCCCAGTTTTATTGAGGGGTGAGTAAAGCCACGTTCATTTTGCAGAGTAAAAGGAGCTCGGATCAGTGTAGCAAAAGAGCAAAATGGTGCTACAGCTAGTAAACATCCAACACCTTACAAGAGCCATCTGTATTATCATAATATTGATTTACATTTATCCTTCAGTTCAGTTATTGATTCATTCTATAACTGGGTACAAAGCAGTCTTGTATGGTATAGAGGATACAGTACCTGGCAAAGCTAATTACTTTGATTGCATTTCAGTGTAATTTAATTGGCTCCCATTTCCAAACAGACATTATCTTGTTAAATGCACATAACAAGAGACTCACACTTACCGTTCCCTTAGAAAACGAGCGCTTCCCAGATCCGCTGCTGCCCAGGTGATTCCTTCCCCTGTTGCAAATACAACTTTCTTCCCTTGGGCTGCTCCGGTGAGCCCTGCTGGGTCCCTCTGTCCCCTCTGCACACTGCCTGGGCAGGACCTGGGAAGACACTTTTGGATCTCCCCCCAGCTGTCCTCTGGCTGCCAGAGAGGTGCGTCTCCTCTTTTTATACCTGTGCTCCCTCAGGAGTCCTGTGGGCTTCTCCACGTCAGAGAATCAATTATCCTGCTGAATTGCAAAGGCTGCGTTTAGCATCCTCTGTTTTGTGTGCGCGCAAGGACGCAGGCAGGGAGGTTGCAGGGAGAGGGGCTATGCCCCGAGTGGAGGGCCATTTGCATGCTTGATCACACAAAGAGTGAAGAGCAAATAATAACAAGGATAACCTGGCAGAGTAAATGACAAATTTGCTTTGCAAGGTAAACTTCTCTTTCCCTTTGCAATTATGTTTTTCCCTCCTACTCCACGGTGAGGGAGAGTTAACCATTAACACTTCCTCGCACTGCTGGCTCAGGGGGAGTTATCTTTTTGCTATTTTCTTTTTCTTTGATTATCAGCCTTTGTTACTCATGCCTGCTGTCGTTAGTGGGGCAGCTCATGCTTCAGTCCTTTGCAAACATCACAGCTTCACATGGAGCACACGAAGCAGCTGGAGAGCAAGGGTCTTCCTTGGGGGGGCTGCGTGTGCTGGTAGCTGTTTTCATTCCTGGAACAGGTTTATGAGAGCCCCATTAAAAAGAACACTCAGCTGTGGTGCCAGGAAGACCAGGACAGTTCAGAGGAGTTAAAAATGAGGTGCCAGCATGAGTTCCACCTGTCAGATTTTTAGTATTGACTTCATAATGCCCAGAATTGATGGGGACTCAGACCCTCCAGTCTCAGGGCTTACATGACTCCATGCTGGGAAGAAGTTTTATCAGGTGGGATGACTCATATCTGCCTGAATACCTTCACCTCACACCAGAGCACTGGTCGTAGCTACTGGTGGCAGAGATGGATTGTAAGGGAAGGACAGTGAATCTGGTGTGAGTGTGGGGGCCTGTGGTGCAGGGGGTTGAAGCATTCAGCACTGGTCGAACTCTGTCGTTGCCCCTTTGCTTCTTGCCGAGGTGAGAAATCAGCACTGTGATGATGGCTCAACTTCTTAGTGAAGCAGTATCTTCCCTCCACGCTGTGGGCTCTTGGTAAGCACTAACCATTTGGAAAGGCTCAAGTGAGCTTGGTGAGCCAAATGACCCTGTGGTGCTGAGCAGCAGTTGCCCTGTAGTTAGGCTGATGTGTACCCACACCTTTGGGCTCTCCCCGTTTGCCCTGAGTGCTCCGAGGGCCCAGGTTCCCTCTGGCATCAAACCAGGAACAGGCCACTTTGCTGAGAAATCATGAAAAAGGATTGAACGGACCAAAGCAGGAGTGCAAGCTGACCCTGAACAGAGCAGCTGACCAGGGCCCTTCTACTGGAATCAAGAAACAGAGGAACATGAAGAGAAACAAGAACTACTGCCTTCCTCCAGTTGTAGGAAGGAATGGCCCTGGCCTGTTGAAGGGGAAAGGAGCTGCTGTGCAAAGGTGGCACGTTATCACTTGTATCATCTACTCGGGAGCCCCAGAGAAGGGGATTTTTGGGGAGCAGGTTTTCCAGGATCCCTGTACTGGTGCACATGGCTGCACACTGTCTCTGCAAACTGGAAAGGGATTTTTGTTTGCTTTTTTGACACAATCTGTTCATGATCTCTCATGTGTGAGGCCAGTTGCACCGATTTTTCAGCCTGACTTAATTTTTTTTTCCACTGTCTTGGTGCTACACTGGCTGAACAGATGAATCAGACCATGTGAAACCAGTTGAGAGCCTACACTGTGCCAAGGTATTATCCTGTAGCGTGGTTTTAAGCTAATTCTCCCTTCTCCTGGCCCATTGCCTTACACAGAGCTGCTGTAAGATGCTGGGCAATATCTCTCAGATCAAGAGGAATCAGTCTATATTGACTTGTTTATAGCTGGATTAGGAGAGCCATGGGCCGCACTCATATGTCGAGTGAGCTGCTTCCAAAGGCTGTATAAAGCTCCATTGTCCTAGGAGTTTCCTTGTGCAGCCCTGGGTTGGGTTCCTGTCATGCACAGCTGGACCCAGCACGACTCATGCAACAAGAGGCTCTCTTTATGACTTTGGATTAATTGCAGGAGGCACTAGAAGTTTCTGAAAACCCCCTGGGCTCTTTGGGGTGTACACAGCTTAGGAGTTCTGAAATAGCTTAAACAGAGCAGCTTTTCTGTCCCTGGGATTTCCTGTCCCGGCTTTAGTGAAAACTTTTGCATCCTCCCAGGACCCAGAAGGGTCATTTGTGGAGCTCCTCCACCAGACTTCTTCTTGAGCTAGCAAGGCTACTTTCCCTGTGGCAAAACCAGCTTCAATCCCCACTGCTGCCGGCACTCCAGCCTCCCACGATGAGTCCCACAATGGGTGTTCTGGCTGATAGCCTCTCTGGACAAAGATGCTACAGACTGTGATAGGATCCAGTGGTGTTTGGAGCCCTTCTGCATCCATCCACGTTACGGTAGGTGTTTCAGCTGGAAGCCATGGTCTCTGTTCTTGACAGTTTTTCAGTGGGGTGGTCACGCAGATGGAGCTGGTAGCCCCTGCACGCATGGGAGGGTGGCTCTGGCTGTAGTTCTGCACTCCTCACAGCCTAAGAGCTGCTCAGTACGTATCAGGGGTGTTCAAAGGCTAAATGTACTTGTTGTGTGACAGCATTCCTCACAGGAACTTCATTTTAGGGACAGGATCAATAATAACTTGGTACAACAGATAAGAAACTTGTTTTGCAAAACGAATGGCTTTTCCTCTTTAGAATCATCTCTTGAGTTGTCCCTGGAACCTGCTCGGTTTCTCCCCACCTCTCCTCCCTGACACAGCTACTGTCGTTAACACCCACCAGCTCCCAAAACAGAGGTATGAAACACTCAAACTGCCTCCCACAGGCCATGACTTCAGGTTAACAGTGAGCAGTGGGTAAGCCTGATAGAGTCTACCACAAGGTACAAGCTGCCACAGATACCTCCTACAGCTGGATTATGGAGTCATATCCATGGAGCCCCTAACGGCCTGAAGGTCCTTGGGAGAAACACATGCCAGCTAGTTTATTTCAGTGCCGATCCTTCACTGACACAGGACACAGTGTTAGGATCCTGCAGCAATTTCCCAGGTATTGATTTCCTCTTAGCTTTACCTCCTCCAGTCTCCATGCCATGCTTTAAAAAATTGCCCGTGTCTATTCCAGCTGCACAACGTACAGCTTCAGATAAGCCGAGCAGCATGTGAAATGGTCTTGTTCACCTTGTGAGGTTGAAACTAACGACAGTAGGAAGTAACTCATCATCTGGTAAAAACCCCATCCCTTATCTCATCTGTGAGAAGCTTTTCTGCACTTCTCCAAAATGGCACAGATTGGGGCTGTTGGTCCTGAGCTGCTCCAAGCCCACCACTCTTGAGGGAACCCCCAACTCTCCTCTGTGGTTTGCTCTTGCTGAGAGATGTGGTGGTGACTAAGTAATCCCAGATGCTGCTCTAGCGCTACATTAAACACAACTCCTAAATCTAGAAGTTACATTTTTCTGCCTAGATTTGCCATCTTAGAGGTAGGATGTGACACACTTTGGTTCAAATGTCTTATCCCAAGTGGCAGAACTGAAGCACATTTATAACTTGACCATCATTCATTCAATTACACTGTCTGTTTACTGGTGTGTATACAGTGACTTTAATTCCTCAGTTCTTCACAAAAATGCGATTGCTTCTGTGAAAGGCAAGGAAACAAAAATGAGAAAGACAAGATTTGACCTGTGCTGCCAGTTTCTTCTGAGGAACAAACAGAAGGCCCAACATGTAAACCCAGTGGGTGTGGTGAGACTCTCGGTTGGAAAATTGTACAGGACTTGGTTTCTCCACCTTGGAGGGATAAAGTGCTGGGCTCTGGATCTTCAGATCCTCCAGATTCAGTCCTTTCAACATCAGCAGATTCCCCAGGGAGAATTTTCCCTTGAGGAATTCATATTGGTAGGAAGCAAACATTAGTCACAATAATCTCAGGGAAGAAGACCCTCTGGACAGTTTGCGCTATGAGAATGAGTCTGAAGCAAGAGATCAGATTAAAAATAGACAAAATCAGGAATTCAAAATGTGCAAGAAAGTGTGATCAGAAAAGACTGTCTCATAGAGTTAAAAGCCTGCTTAATCTTCAAACATTAATGTATCACTGAGAGTACAATAGAACAAATGGCACCAGCCTGCGAAGTGTGTATCTGTCAGGAGGCCTGATGAGCTCTGCGGGTGAGATCCATTTATAGCGCCCATACCTGTCTGGCTGTTTATTTCCTAGCAGAGCTGCTGGAGCGTTTCAGCATCGCCCAAGTGAACTGCCAAGAGTTTCAGCCAGATGTCAGCATGTTACACTCAGCTGTAAGCTTGTGAGTTGCTGGTTCCTGAATGTCTAGCTCTCTAAATTCCATCTCCTTCCTCTTCCAACCCTGACAGACAGCGCTCAGATGCCAGCAGTGAATCTCAGTAGTTAAGGACTTTGGTTTTGGTCTTGCAACTCACATTTCAGTTTGGAAAGGAGCCTTGGCTGGAAGGTTACACATCACATTACAGCCAGAATCAATAAACAGGGTTTCAATCCTAACCCTATCACAAGTTGGTTGCTCACCAAAGTCCTTCAGCTGCCGGTGCCACGCTTGAGGACCCTACTCCTGATTTTGGGAAGCACCAAGACCTTCATACTCTGTGACGGAGAAGGTATGAAGGAAAGGGTCAATGACTACCCCAATGACAGCCCTTCTCGACATGGCAGGCTGGGTGTTGGTCTACATATTTTCTATCATTTCAGGTCCCATAATTTTTTTTCCTGGCTGAATACGAAGAGACCTTGGTGCACAAGGATACGGTACACGTACAAGGAATGGCAATAAAAAGGTCTCATGGCAAAGACATGCAGGAAATGCTGCAATGCAAACCAAAGAATAAATGTAGAAAGAACTAAAACACCTAAAGATGGTTTGGATTCAGAGAAATATATCACGTCTGAGCTCTGTCTCTACTCTGAACTGGGTGCTGACAAAATTGCCAGTTACTCTTGTTGAATCAATTTTAGCTTTGAAACCCACTCACATCTCGTAGGCTTTGGGGGAAAAAAAACTATTTTTTTTAAGAAATAGCTTCTTTTTTATCCTTTCACAACCAGCTGAAAAGAATGGGTCAGGGTGGTGCTGCTGGTGAAAGGAGTGCAGCCAAAATGGGCTAATGGCACCACCTGCTTGCAGCTCAAAGGCTGAGTGTCTCCTTTGCAGTGCTGCTTGGCTGTGGGGTGTTTGAAAGTCACAGGGCGGGGGGCTAGCTACTACTAGTAAATCGTTTTTTAGTAAATAGTAGTAAATAGTAGTAAATTTACTAGTAGTAGCTAGTCCCCCCACCCTGTGACTTTCAAACAGTCACAGCTACTACTAGTAAATACTACTAGTAAATACTACTAGTAAATAGTAGTAGCTACTACTTTAAATAGGTAGTGCTGTTTCTGTTTTGGGAGTGGAAGTGAAAGGAAGAAAACAGATGGTACTGATTGCAACCTAACTGCCTCTTTTTTCCCTTTGCCTGCAAACTTCAAACCCAAGGATCAGAGCCAGTGGGAAGGTATGTGTGCATAGCAGCAACACTGAATCTGGTGTACTGGTAGGACTGGAAAGAATTTAATCTGGCTGTTCAATCCACACTGATAGGATCTCTCCTGACATTCACTGAATTATTTCTCCCTCCTCAGTGTTTTACTGTCCTGAATAATGTGTTTGGGAGCCAAAAGGACAGGGTTTACTGCCTTTCCTGAGGACTGGGTTTAGCCCTGAAGCCAGTGCAGCCACTCACCAGGGGCAGTGAAAGCTCTGGTAATTATTTAGAAGTCATTTCTTTTGTTAGGATTTTTATGCTAGAATGTCTTTGTACAAGCGTCTCTGGCCTCTGCAACTCATAGTTGTGGGCATTCTCTAGTTGTCTGTAAAGCCTTCTGCACTAAAGATGAAAGGTTTTTTAATCCAGTTGCTCAAAACCTTTGAAATTGTTTTCATTAATACCCGTTTAATTCAAATGCTTGGTTACAGCCTCGGAAATCCTTTTACTACAAATGCCATACCTTACTCCCCCGGCAGATAAGCAACCGATTAGGTTTTCCCTGCAGCATTTAGGTGTTCTGATAACAAAGCTCTGCAGCAAAACTATCCTGGTGCTAACTGATATTTTAGGGTTAGGAGAAGGGCAAAACAAATCAGATTCTTCAAATACCATAAGCCAGCAACAGGGAGCACGAGGCATTTTTTCCTTTATAGGTCATCTTGGAGAGAGATCTCTGTTTCCGAGCTGGATACCGACTCGGGGAATTAATAAAATCTCCAGCAAGAGCAGCGCCAGAAGTGTGAGGCGTAATTGTTGCTGCCAGAGCGCCTCAGGGGAGCAATAGGAACCCCGGGGATAAAGGGACCCGCCGGGGCCCAGAGGCCATGCTGTCATGGTGGGGATTAAAACTCGCGCTGATTCGGGGGGGTGAGTGCATTAACTCTGAGGTGTAAACGCCCGGGCTCGGCACTGTGGGGGTAGACGCCCACAGCCGGGCCCGGGGCGCCTCGGGTGGAATCGGGTAGAGGAGCCCTCGGGCCCCACAGCCTGCCACCCGCCCGCAGGCCGCCCTTAGCAACGCGGCGCCCCGGGCGGTTGCTAAGAGCGGGGGCGAACTTCCGGCCGCGCGGGGATTACTTCCGGTGCGCCGAGGCCTGGGCGAGTGCGGCGGTGAGCGGGGCTGGGGTTTGTTGGAGCGGGCTGCGGGAACGGGGCTCCCGTGGGGAGGGTGGGGCGGCGCGGGGGCTTCAGCCTCAGCCTTGCTTCGGCACCTCGGGAAGGGGGTGGGAGAGCTGCGGGGGCAGGGGGGTGATGGGCGGCCTGCAGGAAGGAGCGGCGCGGAGCCGTTCTCTGCGAGAGAGACTCCGGCCGGTACACCGGCTGCCTGGCGTGGGGCCGCGGCCCGAGCCCGCTCTGAGCCCGCCCGTCTCCGTCCCAACGCCGACCGTGTTGTTTCAGCAGTCCAGGCTGAGCCCCTTTGTGCCCCGGCCTCCGGCAGGAGCTGTCGAGTTCCGCGCTGCGTGCTACCGCCCTGCATCCACCTCCTGCCCCAGTTCCTCTGGTCTGTGTAACTTGAAGCGCTCCTGTGGCTTTGCCCTGCGCTAATTGTTTATATAGCGTTAGGCCCTGAGGATGCCGGCTGGGAAACAAAAGGAAGGGTTTGAGTCTGGCTGAGCTCTGCTGAGGTGGCTCGTTTGTAGCCCTGATCCTGAAAACAAGTGGTTGTTTATCCTGGTGCCTGACCCTGCACCCGGGGACATGGCTGCGTCCTCTTCCAGGGGTGCTGCTGAGCAAAACCATGAGCCTGCAGCATGGAGTATCCCCTTCCTCACTCTGTGGCACAGCTCTGGCTTGGCTGCAGGACCAGGCCCTTTTCTGGGGGGTAGATCCTTAACAGAGGGAAGACTAAGTGTTTGTAAACAGACAGTCAAAATTCATTTCTGTAGCACAGTGCAAACAGTGACCTGTTATGTTCCAGCAGGGTGGCCAGGCGTGTGGGCAGAGGTGGTAGCTGCTGTTAGACCAGATGACTAAGCTGCTGGGGTCAGGGGAAGCTTCCTCTCAGCAACTGAAACAGGAGACCTGATCTTTACACTCAGTGTGAGAACAATTACTGTAAGCCTAGCCATATCAATAGCTGAGGCAGCTTGAGGAAGAAGGTGGTTGATAGCTGTGAAGAAGAAGAGATGTTAGCCAGGTAAGAAGTGGTGAAACTTTTAGCTTCTCAGGAGCAAGGAGAAAGACTCCATTATCATCCAGGGACCTGCTGGGTTAGCTGTGAGGCAGAGTGTAAGGAGGAAGCTCTTGGTGAGAAAACTCATTTTGTGAGTTGTGCATTCACAGCATGTGGGGTGCTGAGCCCTGCTTCCCCCCAGGGAGTGGGGGAGCTTGAGCCCTGCTTCCCCCCACCAGGGGACTTCAGCCCTGCTTCCCCAGGGCTCAGCTTTGGCCTGCTCACGTGTGGCAGGTTTAGGCTCTGTGCAGGTGCAGGTTTGGGTGTTGTGTTCACCACAGGAGATTTTGGGAAGAGTTTTGCTAATATTAGGTCAGCTCTACTGATTGCATGAAAATTAAGAGTCTGAATGTGAGTTGCTGTGGCTACAGTGAGAGCAAGCAAGCACACTCTTCTCTCACTACTTGGAGGTTGACATCAGGCCTTCTCTGAGCATATGTCATGGGACAGTGCTTAAAATGGTAGTGGCAGCTGCTGCCAGCCTGTGTGAGAGGTCTTGGTGCTGGTCATGTCACCTGGGATTTGTGAGAAAATTACTAATACCCTCAAGGGAGGTGAAATAGAATAGGGGAAAGGAGGCGAGACTTCTGGAAGATAACAACAGGGATATTTTTGTTTTCATTGTATCAGTCTCTGGTTTATTTTTTTTTTTGTTTGTGTTTCAGGTGCATGAATCAGGATTAGCAGTAGGAGTTTGTCCTGAGAAAATTCCGGGTGAGGAATGAAGCACCATCCCTTCCTGTTCTGTTTGAGGAAAGGGTTTGGCAAAGATAACCATTGCACAAGATAACCCCAAAATAAAGCTGAGATGAAATGCAACTCAAGGGTGAAATTCCCCATGATTCTGTTTCTTGCTTATGATCCTGCTGCCTTAGTGGGTTGGGGGAGAGGGTGTTTGGAAAGGTAAAAGCAGTTGGGGGTGAGCCTCACTTGTGCATTCTTTGCTGTGGCCTTTGGCTCTGCTCTGGGACGTGCTGAGCCCAAGAGGCCCAGCATGTATTCCAGCTTCACATACAGGTCCTGTGCAGCTTACAGAGTTCTAATCAGAATTTTAAAAAAAATCTCTTTTACTGAAGCACAGACGTGGAAGGGACCCTGAGAGGTCACCTATTTTTATCTCCTGATTCAAAGGCAGGATTAAATATACTCACACCCTTATCTGATCTGTTCAGCTGAATCACCAGCACCAGGCATTCCATGGTCTCTGTATTCCAGGGGCTGGCAGGTTGTGCAGTGGGGAATTTTTTTTTCCTGTTTCTTTTAATTTTTTTTTAAATTCCAAACAAAAGCCTGTACTTCAGCTGAATTACACCAAAAGATTTAGTTCTTGTCATTTCCATACCATTCCTTTCAGTGTGTCCCCAGGTGATGTTTCCCTCTTACCCAGTGCTGTTGTGTTGATGATTGATTCTCAATTTTATCAGCTATAAACTTTATTTAAGTGTCTCTGAACTGGGTCACACCTGTGGATTGTAGAAACCTCCCAACCTGAGAAATACAGACCCTGCTTTGGAGCTAATTTCTCAGAGGGAAATTACTACTGTTCAGCTGAAATGTGTGTGTGGCAAAATCTCACACCCAAGCTTGAGTAACCCAGAGAATTGTGAGTATCAGGAAGCAGTGCCAAGTCAGTAAGTACACCCCAGGATCGTACAGGTTGGGAAGACTGAGGAAGACACTAATCACAACTGAGTTCTGATGGCATCTTGGATTAATTCACTTTCCCTTTTGGGACTCTGTGGTGTGCTCCAGCAGCTGTGGCAGGAGGGTTCTCTGTCATTGTAGAAAGCCATTAGTCATTCATAAAATGGATTGACAGCTCCATTAGTGAGGAAGGGAGGAGCGATGGGCCCGTGGAACCCAGGGGATCAATACTGAACTCTGCCACCTGTGTGACTGATGCAGGGTATGTCAGGCTTGGTGTAACCAGCCACTAAAGCCATGCTTAACTTCAAACTCATAGCTCATCCCTTGCCTTCACCAGACATACCTTCTATGTGGTTTATTCAAGTAGTAGTTGGGTTTGTACACTATCCAAACCAACAAGGCTGTGACCACACACAGAGTAAATAAAAATAAAGACTAGTCACCTTGCCTGAACAATTGACTTTAGGGAGAAGCCTGTTTCTTGCTTATTCAGCTTCTCCTTATCATTCCATGACTTGGTATTTTGTTTGTCCTGCCTTCATCTGCAAATAGGCCAATACTGGCATTTGAGGACTATTTTTGTGGGCTAGGGGTAGAGCCAAGCATCCAATAAACTTTAATTTTCCTCTTTGTTACTGGGTCTGTCTTTAAAAAAAACAAACTGCAGGAGCTTGTCTGTCCTTTTTTGATAATGAAAAGTGAAGACCAGAAAGCATGATGCAAATAACTGCTCTTTTTTTACCCCCCTTGTAGTAACCAATCATCTTGAGAGCAGTTAGCAGAAGAGTGTGCTTGAGATGGCTGCTGAGTTGGATTTCTCCCCACCTGAAATCCCTGAGCCCACGTTCATGGAGAACGTGCTACGCTACGGACTCTTCTTTGGGGCCATTTTCCAGCTTATCTGTGTGCTAGCCATAATCCTGCCAGTTTCCAAGTCCCACAAGACAGTAAGTAGTGCTCTTTAATATCAATATGAGTAGGCAGGCTTGGAGAAAATAGGATGGGAGGGACCTTTGAATAGCTAATGGAGAGACAGAGGTCTGCTCCTGGGATTGATGACAGTTTGAGTGTTTATTTTCTTTCCTTCTAGCTTTCCCACCTCCAGCTTTTGACTTGTGATTTACCCCCAGGTTAGCAAATCAGGAACAAACACCTGAGCTGGGGTCTCTCTGAATCTCAGGGAAAAAAGTGACCTGAAGCACTGACCAAGTGTGCTGAATGTGCACACTGTTCCTGAATCCATACTGTCACCCTGCTGCTGATCTGCTTTACTAACTGCCAGGCAGGCTGTCCCTTTGCCAGCCTTACCTTGCAGGAATGACTTTGGACTCTGGTTTGTTTGTGATTTTTGGAAACAAGATACAGGTGAAATTTCCAGTACATTCTAACATGAGGAAGGCAGCTCTCAGTACTGACACCCAATCCTGGCCAGCAAGTGGAGGCTCCTTTGGTGCAATTAGCACAGAAGGAGTTTTAAAGTGAAAGGTTGAGGTGAGCTACAGGACTCCTACTCAGAGGTAACTGCATCTTCCTGGAAAAAAGAGCTGTGTGTGCTTGGTGATGTCAGTGGTGCTGGGGACAGATATTTCAGGGGTTTGGTGGCTTGATACAGATGCCTGTGGTTTATTTTCAGTAACAGCTCAGCAGGGGAAGTTTTGTTTTCAGGCTATCTATATTGCCATGTTTGTTCCCTCTTGTGCAGAGGAAGCATGGACATTTTCAGCCCATCTGGCGAAGGGAAGGCCTGAAGGTGAGATGCAGTGTGAAGGATACAGTGCATCACCCAGCTCTTTCCCCTTTAACTGTCTGTGTGATGTACTGAATTAGTGACACAGCCCCAGTGTGGGTGCGTGCTCCCTCCTGCCAGTCCTACCACAGCAGTGGTGGCAGGGAGATGAAGCAGGTAGCTGCCAGGCATGATGCAGTGGCACTGCAAATCTTGCACCATTACTCTGTAGCTGCCAGCACCCCTCTGTCAGAGTTTGTGGCTTCTCCTGATAGATTTTTGAAAAATTCTGACTCTTGGAAGCTGGAAAACCTGACAGCTTTAACTTGAGGTGGGACACTGAACACTGGGACACCATTTATAATGACAAAAGCTCAAGGACCTGTTGCTGTTTTAAGTTTGCAAGCACACTTTGATGTTTGCATGCTCTGCTTTTTATTTTCCCCATGTGTATTCCATCCTCTTGATTTACTGTCCATACAGCTAATTTGTAAGACAGTAAACACCAGAGGCTACCCCTCCAAGATCTTGGGAACGATACTTGAGTCTGGGTGGGATATTGAGGAGCTTCTCTGTCTTGGAAGCTTCAGGCTTTGAAGTCTACCTTGGTTTGAACATTAGAAGGCAGCAGTGTTCCCTTTATGGCAGCAGCACACTACATCCCTGAGTAATAACTGCGTGTTGCTCCATTTCTCCAGAGCCTGCCAGCTCCCCGTGCGCCGATTACAGCCTTTGGAAAGCCAGCCAAGTCTCCTTCCTTGGAAAGCCACACAGATGTGAACTGTAATAGCCCAGTAACTTGAGAAACGTTTGAACCAAGCTCCTTGATTAAAAGGATTCTGTCAGATGCTTGCCTCCCCCTCCATTATCTGGAGCTCTGTCTTGGAAGCTTGAAACTAGCACGTCTTGCTCAGCCATTTTTTGTGTGTCCTTTTCCAGTTGGCACGCTCTGACTGATAGAAACCAAGATGCTAAAGCAATATTTATACTCAAATGCATTTAATGAAAGGAGGCAATCTGCATGTGTGTGCTTTCTCAGATGAGACTGGCGCTGTTCCCTTGTGTTTTTACAAGATAACTAGACTTTATTTCCCATGGCTGAAATATTATCTGTCATCTCCCCTGAAGGAAACAAGCAGGATCCCTAAGCATTCCCTGTTAGTCCAGGTAAAGAGAGCCTTGCTTGCAGTCCCCTGCCTGGATTTTGGGCTTGGTTTAGAGGCTCTGAACTTGACATCCCCAGTGCTTGTTTTGAGGAATACTTTTTGTCTCACACATGATAATGATTAACACTTGGCAGAAGTACCTGCTGAATGTTTCCACACACACTGGTGATTGTATGGTATCTTCTGCTTTTCCTAGTTTGCATAGTATTCCTTTCGAGTTGCTTTTCTCTTACCTGCTGGAGAAGAGCTCAGTGGAGAAGGACCTGGGGGTCCTGGTGGATGACAGGGTGGCCATGAGGCAGCAGTGTGCCTCGGTGGCTAAGAGAGCCAAGGGGATCCTGGGGTGCATCCGGAGGAGTGTGGCCAGCAGGTCACAGGAGGTGATCCTCCCCCTCTACTCTGCCCTGGTCAGGCCCCACCTGGAGTGTTGTGTCCAGTTCTGGGCTCCCTGGGATAAAAAGGACAGGGATCTCCTGGAGAGAGTCCAGAGAAGGGCTACGAAGATGATTAAGGGCCTGGAGCATCTCCCCTATGAGGAAAGGCTGAGTGAGCTGGGACTGTTCAGCCTTGAGAAGAGAAGACTAAGGGGGACCTAATTAATGTTTATAAATATCTTAAGCAGGGGATGCAGGGGGAATCAGCCAGCCCCTTTTCAGTGTCTGTGGAGACAGGACAAGGGGCAATGGCTGCAAGTTGGAGCATAGGAAGTTCTACACCAACATGGGGAAGAACTTTTCCCCAGTGAGGGTGAGGGAGCCCTGGGACAGGCTGCCCAGGGGGGTGTGGAGTCTCCTTCTCTGGAGAGATTCCAGCCCCTTCTGGACGCCTATCTGAGTGAAATGTCCTGGGGAGCTGCTTTGGCAGGGGGTTGGACCCGATGATCTCTCGAGGTCCCTTCCAACCCCTACAATTCTATGATTCTATGATTCCCTTTAAAGCCAGTTTTGTTTTTCTTATCCAAAGCCTGTTTTAGCCACTTGAACTTTTAATGGCTTCTGTGGTAACGAGCTGTTTCTGCACATGAACTCATGCTCATGAGAGAGCACAGGCAGAGGAAGCAGAGATGGCACTGCCTGAGCCTCATTAAATGCAGACTCAGTGTGACATAGATGGGTTCCAACACAGATACCCAGCCCTGGCTTCCTTTGGCTTATACTCAGATTCTCAAAGTGAATTGTCAGCAAATTGTAAAAAAGAAGTTACTGACTGTTTGTTAATTCATTCTTGTAGGACTCAGACACTTGTGAGCCCAAGAATTCAGAGACAGTGAAGAAGCCAAAGGCAACCACTGCACAGATAAGCAAGAAACCCAAGAAGGAAACTAAAAAGAAACGATAAAGCCGTGACCGATGAGCCTCAAGACAAAACCATCAGCTACAATCATGCTTCCTCAGAGATGACATCAAAGGCAACTAACTCTGTTCAATGGTTTTCTGGCATTGCCATGCTTTACCTTTTGGGGACCAGGGTGAAGGAACTTAAAATTTTGAGTGGAAGGGGCAGGGTTCTGCCATAGATTTCTTACTAGGAAAGAGGCCTTCACATATCCAGGACTTCATTTGACATGATTCATGTGTCAGTCATCATTAAAGTGACTAATGTAGAGAGAGAGGGCTGTTGTCCTGGCTCCATCATGCTGGCTAGGATTTGCAGCAGAGTCCCTGTGGAAGGTGGAGCATGGGTTTGCTACTTTGGATACCGGTTTGTGTTTTATTTTTTGAAGGCAGAGGGATCAAATGGATCAAGGATACCACACTACACAGCTTTGTATTCATCTCTGTTGTCATCTAGTCTGAAATACATAGCTGCATTTTATGGCTGAATAATAATGTCTTTGTCATATTCTTTAATTCTTTAGGTAATAACTCATCAGATTCCAGACTGCTGTAGATGAAAGCTTTCATTTCCCCAGCGTCGCTACCTCTTATTCCCCACCCATGCACTTCTCCTTTCCATTCCCACCCTTGAAAACAGGTAGGTTTCAGGGAGTTGAGGCTGCAGTGGGGGGACTGCTGTCACTGCAGGGATCAGGGACCGGTTTGATTTTGGAAGGTGCAGAGTGCAGTGCCTGTGCTAATGGGCTTCTCTTGGAAACTTGGGAAGACTAGGTGCTAAACGTGGGGGAAAAGCTGCTCTGAGGCAGGAGTCTCGGGGTGCTGTGTTGGCCAGGTGTGGAGCAGCACTGCCTGGCTGTGCTGTTGCTAAACCCTTCTGTGAGCTAGCTGAGTCCTCACCACAGGCTCCGTGTCCACACAGCTGGGGTTTGCTGCCTTTGCAGAGTCCCCTGCAGCCTTCACCTGCGATACTCTGCCGCGTCTCCTCTTGCCAGATTCTTCCTGAAGTTAAATATGATCTCTGCCTGAGGAGATGTGGTGGTTTAAGATCCAGGGGTTGGCAAGCTGTCTGTGTAGCCTGACTCTATGGCAAGAGACGTGTACACTGTGTTCCTTCAGGCTCTGGCTCTCCAGGCCCAGGGACAATCCAGCATTAGATTTAAATATGGCTAGACAGGACTAGGAAGAGATAGGTGGTGACGTAGCCACTGAGTCTCTGTAGGGCAGCTTGAGCTTCCTGATGCCAGCTCACATCTTGGTTTGTTTGATCACGAATGAGTCAATGGGAGGAGAACCTGCTCTTTTAGGCACACCCAGGGTTCAGAGCAGCTTTGAAGGAAAGGGTTCGCTGGCAGGGCTGCAAGTCTGCGAGCCATTTGCATACACAGACTCCCATCCTCAGTTCAGCACCGCTGTGTGTTCACTCACACAGGTTGAACAGCACAGTGACAGGAGCCCTTGGTGTTCAGAATGGCAGTGTTGTCTGCTGGCTCTTGCGTTTGATGGGTCCCAGTACCTGTTTGATTCCACCCTCTCACTATTTCCCCAGTACCAGTTTAATTCCAGCCTCTCACTGGTTCCCTGCTCCAGGCTCTCTGCTTCTCCCCAGGACACTGACACCAGGCTGCACTGCTTAAAACCCAGCTTAGAGTTCTACTTTAAATTCAACATTTTCTTTTTCTTCCTTTCCCTTTTTTTTTCCAAGCTACATAAAGGCAGTAGCAGGAGGACAGGACAAAGTGTGGCAGACACAAGCACTCTGAAGTTGCTTTGAGTTCTCAGTACAAAGAAACATCACCAAAATTTCCCACACAAATAACAACAGTATTGTGCTGTGAGTTTCCATTTCAGATCTGTGCTTCTGCCTGTGCTCTGCAGGGGAAAGAACAGCATTGCTGCTGCCCTGGGTAGGGACTGCAGATCACTTCTTCCATTTTAATAGGTAAGGATGGGGTGGTTTTACTTACCAACCCAGCCTTTGTATGGGTTACCTAAGGGGGTTAATGCTTTAATGGGATTGTAACTATTGAACGAGTAGCACACATGGTACCCCAAATACAGAAGTGCTTCCACAGCTAAGAACCAGTTAGCCATGAGGACTGTGTGGTCGTTACCTGAACTAGCAGGCTACCACATCTAGCTATTTGCACGCTGCTTACTCATTGCTAAGTAGGAATCATGGATATTTGGGTTGGGTTTTGTTGGGGTGAAGAGGGATTAGGATAAATTACCCAGTGGGTTCCTAACAGCTTTCTATCTGTTTGAATGCTCTCATTAGCTGAACTTATAGTCCTGTTTTAGAGGTTATGAGTATCTGCTGTATTTTAGACTCTCCTGAAGTGTGTAATAAATACAATCAGAATCTCTTTGTTTAAAAAGAAATCTTTTTTTCCCAAGTTGTGCTGCCTCTCTCCATGCATTCATTGAAAGCTGCCAGAACTCTCAGGCTATAGAAACACAGAGACATAAATAACCTATTCATATAAACGATCCATTAAGGGAAAGCCTTTCAGATCCTTTAATCTGTGAAAAATTGGCGAGCTAATACTGTCAGGCATGTGTGTGTCTGTATCTCTGACTTGGAAGTAGTGCGCTGTCTCCCACTACATCTGTCCTTTCCTAGAAGGAAGGAGGGAATGGTGTGATGGCTAAATTAATTTGCTGCCCCTGAGAGATTTTGGCTCCTAGAGCCCCCATGAAGGTAGTAAAGGCATCGTTCATTAATAACGTGAGCAGGGGATTAGCTGGGGATTCAGAAGCCTGATAATAGGGATTTTCAGTAGCCCCTCGGCGTGTGATTGTAGCTCAGGTTTACATGGCTGGAACATGTTGCTGTCTGCTGGCTCTTCGGGGCTGCCATAGGATCGGCATGGTAGCCAAAAGACCTGTGTGGTAGCCAAACTCTGGCAAGCTCTCTTGGTTCCCTCAGCAGAGGAGGACTAGTGTGGTGACTCCTTTAATTCCCAAGCACTTTTCTCCAGGCTGTTTTGTAATTAACATCCCAAAGGGAGCTGAAGACCTCATTAAGTCAATTTTATTGAAGGGGAGGTTTTCAAAGGTCTGTCTCCAGATACCAGCCGGTAGGCAGCACCTTGGTGAACAGCTCCAGAGCCCAGGACTGGGGCTCAGCACTGGGTTCCCTTTGCTAATGTGTCTTACCAAGTTCCTTCCCTCAACAGGCCAAGTCTCAGCTCCAAAGAAACGTGGCTGGGATTTGAGAAACTCCTCTTTTCATCTGTGATGGCGTTCAAGCAGTTCTGCCTCCCTGGCCACACTCTGGAGAGCTGCAGCCATCGCCACCCCCTTGAGCTGTCCCACGCTCACAATGCATCCTTGTGCTCCTCCAGCACAATCCCCTGAGACAGGATAATAAGTAGCTCGTGACTGAGTTCCAGTTCACATAGTTCAATTAAATCCCTGTTAATCTTGTTCAGACCTAATTTACTTTCATTCTCATACACACGCTTTTCCCTGCTTCCAGGGATTCTGGTGAGGTTCCCTACTGCCAGGAACCGAAGAGCTCGAGGCCATCTTTGCAGGGGGACTGATGTTTGCAGAGCAGCCCCCTTGTCAGGTCAATAAAATTATTTCCCAGCCTGTCATGAAGCATGTGAAAACATCCCTTCAGATTTCATGGAGGGTCAAGCCTGGATGTGATGATGCTCAAAGAGAAAATCAGGAAGCTGTAGGAGGGCAGGACCCGCTCGCTCTGTGTCCCCGTTTCCCAGGGCACTGCTGAACTGTTCCCTCTGTGTGTGTGTGTGTGTGTGTGTGTGTGTCATTTCTGGGCAGCTGAGAGCTGGGGTGCTGGGATTCTCTCTTGAGAACCTCTCTTGTATGTTGATTCTTCTCCCAGGCCAAAGTTAGGCTGTTCACAGCCTGCGGCCGGCGGGGATCGAGATGACTATTGATTTAGTTGTTTGTTTATTAATCTTGTGAGGCATCAGAGACTGACTGCAGCGAGCAAAGGGGATGATGAATGGGGAGTGCTGGAGCATGGAGCATGGCTGCTTGTTTGGCGGTGAGGCTGATTGCCAGCTTTGGCGCTGGGAAGGCATCTGACCCTCCTCCTCTTCCTCATCCAGCTAGAAGAGGTGATTTGGTTAGGAAGCATTCCCTTTCTCTCTGGCAAGGAGACACAGCCTGTAATCAGCATTTGCATTTCTTCTTAAATTAGCAGTTACTGCAGGTCCAGGGCCCTGCTCTTCTCCTCCGGTAGTTTGTGGCTTCGGAGTGGCTGGCTGTGGGGGTGTTTTCTGGCTTGTGGTACCCGGGCCAGTGTGCAGGAGCTGGTCCAAACGTCCCTTGCTTGGGGCTGGCAATTGCATGGAGATGAACTTGGCTTTGGGCCACTCCCTTGAAATGTGGCTGATTTTTCCTAGTTCATGTTGATTCTTCCCAATTTGTGGCTTTTCTGTCCCCACAATTCACCCCCCATGTCCCCTTTTGCTGCTTCCACCCTGGAGACTCGCATCCATTGCAATTCTGTCTGCAGCCAAACATTACCTGCCAGTGACAGACTGTGCTATCACCTGCTGTTACAAGGACAAAGAACACGTGGAGAAGCATCCAGGACAGGGACAGGTGTCCCCTTGTAATCAGCCCCTTCAGCAAGGAACCTGTGCCACACACTTCAGCCTACCCTTGAATCAGAAGGAGTTATAGTGATCAAATACTGCGGTACCCAGCTCTTGTGATAAGTGCACTGTGGTGCTGTGCGTGCTTCAGATCCTGCTCCCAGCCAGCACATGCAGACTTCTCTTGGGCAATCCCCAACCTCTCGCTTCCCTTCTCCCAGCTTCCCTGGTTTTATTTACTGCCCGGAGGCCCTGGTGTGGCTTCAATGCTCCTTGTACCCTGCTCACTGGAGGCGTGAGCATGAGCAGCCACTGCACCACAGGGAAACAGCGGGTGGTTGGAGCAGAGAGGCGGACAGGTTCCTCCGTGGCCCGAATCCAACCTTTCTGGCTGGTGGGTACAAGGTAAACCTGCTTTGGATCGCACCTTTGCTTCTTAAAATCTTGTCGTGTTTGAAGAGCTCAGCTCCCAAAGCCAGGGTGCTGTGGGTGGAGGGGTTCAAGGGCTCTCACTTCTTGCCAGAAGGCTGGCTGAGCCTCGGAGGTGCCGACCCCCGAAGTGTCAGGTTCAGCCAGACCCAGTTCACTGACTGGAGCGTCGGGAGGCAGCGGTGCTGGTTTGAGACGTCCCACAGGCAGTTCATGCTGGCTGAGCCTCGGAGGTGCCGACCCCCAAAGTGTCAGGTTCAGCCAGACCCAGTTCACTGACTGGAGCGTCGGGAGGCAGCGGCGCTGGTTTGAGACGTCCCACAGGCAGTTCATGCTGCCTTCGCTTGGGCTTCTGCACAAGTCATCCCCACTGTGCTGAAACCAAAGTCCAGAGTACAACAGGCACTGGCTGGTTCTGGCCAGGGATCTGGCTCCAAACATTTCCTGGTGTTATTTGTGCCTCTGCTCGGGGCAGGAGCTGTGCTAACACGGGGCTTGTGGAGTCCCTCCTGCTCCCTGCAGCTCCTGCTCCTTGGGGTGTGCTGGGTGGGCATGGGCTGTAGTGGATCGGCCAGACCATGGGTGCTGGGCTCTGCATGGGAGAGGGTCCTCGAGGCTGTGGGCAGCTACTTCTGCTGCTTGGGTGGCTGAAGCAGATGTCCCCAAGTGCCAGGCCTCTGTGGGGAGGGGAAACGCAGTGGGAGCAGTTTTTGAGAGAAGGGGAGAAGCTGCGACCGTTTCTGCTCCCTGCCTCCCCCCATTATTTAGTTCCTTTTAATCTGAGCAGGATCCACACATGTCATATGGTTTAAATTTTTCAGATCAGACTTTGGCCTCCTTAGCCCATCCAGCGCTTGAAGGACCAAGGCCGGATGATTAAGGGGAAACACCCTTGTGTCTGCGCAGGCTGCGGCCGGGTGCTGGCAGGGGGGCTTCCTGGGACGCCTCTGCTGCCAGGGGGAACCCCACAGCCCCTGGAGCAGGGTCACTGGGACGTGGCTGCCAGGGCTCTGCGATGCTGCTGTTAGCAAAGCAAGCCACAACAGGGCTATAAATCTCATCTGGACACGTTTCCCTGGGCTTTCCTGAACCTCTCTCCTATTGATAGTAAGACTGGCCAAAAAGCAGAGTTTCCACTGCTGGGCAATGCTCATATTTTGCATGCAGCTTTTCGTTTGAGCTGAGGCAAGCAGCAGAAAGTGTCGGATTTTTGCTCAAATGAGCTATTCCAAGATACCTACTTCAGATTGTATCGAGATGTCATGTTTTCTCAGTCAGAAACCTGGCAGGAAATGTCGTACCTCTATCCAACACACAGATAATCCCCCCTGCCCCCAGCTGCAGAACTGGTGCTTCCTTATCAAACATTTGCACATCACCAAGTGGAGTCGGTGGTTTCCCTCTGTCCTTTCCCCCAGGGAATTTTGTGGTGACGTTTCCTGGCTTGGGGCTGCCTCAATGCCAGGGTTAAGGGCCCCTTTTGCATGGTGGATTGTCACCGCATTGAGGGACACGACAGGTCTTGAGCTGTCCTGAGTCCCTCTCAGCTGTCCCTTTCTATCCTCCAGCCTGCAGGATGCTGGCATTTGCCACTCCGCTCCTGCAGCCCTGATGCTCGCTCGGTGCTGGAGAGAATGGCCAGAATTTGTGTTTCTACCACAAAATATTGCCAAGTGGCTCAGACAGGAGGAGTTGTTCTGGTCAACCCCCCCTCACTAAATCAGCCCGTAGCTGCAGGTTCCCCTAACGGGGCTGATGGTGCCGATCATTTGCCATCACACGCTCACTGGCTGCAAGGCTGTGAAGCTCAACGTGGCTGCTTCCGAGCCTGTCCAGCATCTCAAACAAAACCATTACAGTATTAATAGTAATAATTCCTGCAAATACATTTGAAATTTGCAGTGAACAAAATGCAGCTAGCCTCAGGAACAGAATCCATTAGACACAACTTATTCACTCTTGCCAAAGGGATGCTTAAAAATAAATCTGGCTGGAGATGAATAGATGTTTTGTTGTAAATCCGCAGCTACGTTGGTGAGGTCAGGACTCAGATCAATTACTGAACCCAAAAAGCAGCCTCTTACTCCTCAGGAAGATTTCAGGAGCCCTGTGGAGCAGCTTGATCTGCACGCCTGGAGGAGGAAGGAGCCACGTACTTAGGTACTCACGCCTGTAGTAACTTTCAGTCTTAGTTCTCCTGATAAAACTTGCATGAAGGTCTGCAGGAAAGCCCCAAACACCTGAGCACGTTTTGATTTCTCATTAGAATATTGTTTCAAGACATGAGAATAACTGAGCCGCCAGACATCCCAACATGACTCCCTTTAACCTGAAAGTACCTGGGTTTCAGTTGCTGTAACCCACTTCCCCTCCCTGGGGTGGGCTTTATTGGGGCTGCTTAAAAGTGAAGAGAAAGGTCTCAGGACAGTAAGTTTTAGGGAAGTGAGTGAAATCCCTAGTTGGGTTTTAAAAAAAAAAATCAATTGTTGATTAGACTGTTTAAAGATAAATACTTGGAGTGGGGCAGGAGGGGCAGGAAAGTGGGCTGCTGGGGGTGTCTGTCAGGCTGGGGGTGTCTGTCAGGCTCAGGACCTCGGCTGGCCAGGGATGCGCTGAGGTGTGCTGCGTTGCTTAAACTTAAATGGTCTTAAATGGCCTTGAATAGCCTTATCACCAGCACTGTGGGGTTCACATCAGAGTCCTGCGAGGGCACATTCCTAAACCCAAGCCCAAACGATGAGGCTGGCCTCAGAGAGTATGGCCTTGTCATTCTAACTCTGCACCTCTCTTCGAAGGAGAGGTGATGTCCTGGGCTAGGTCCGGCGTGTGAAACGGCCTTTGCTGTCTGCCTCCCAGCGACAGGCCAGCACCGCCGGAGAGGGGAGCGGTGACACTAGGGCAGCCTGTGGAAGAGGAGGGGATTGCAAAAGAGGAAAACAAAATTAAAATATTTATAAGTCATAATTGCATCTTAGATTTGGGTCTGGATCCAGCAGAGGCGGAGTCACCCCAAACAGCTCACCCAGGACTGGGACTGAGGCCCTGCTCCCCCGGGGGGTTTCCCCTCCAGCCCCAGCTCCTCATACTCGCTCTGGGACTGAGGGACCAGCTGCTCCAGGGTCAGGAAGGAGAGGGGAGTGTCCCTGTGTCCCTGTGTGGGCACAGTGGATGGACGCCATGGGGGTCCCGGGGTGCCCGAGTGTCTTTGCTCCACAGTATGAGCATGGTGTGAATGAGCAGAGCAGCACCCGAGGCTGCCCCACGCACGCAGTTAATTCATGTGGGACATTAGGTGGAGGAATCCCTACGCATCCCACACCAGGGGGATAGCAGAGAGGGTGCCTATGAAGTAACACCCCCAAAAAGCCTCAGTACAAACCAGGCTGCTGTTTGATGCTCCAGCAAGGAGCGAGCAGGGCTTCTGCCCCAACCCCAGCTGCTCCCCAGCAGCAGCCGCCACCACCCCACGGTTGCTCAGGGAGCCTGGCCGCCCTCTCCCAGCCCTGGGAGGGAACTGAGAAGCCAGAGGGAAAGCGTCTACCCTGCTCAGCCTGGCTGTAGGGACCTTATCAGCAGGCAGCTCCTCCCAGGGAAGGGCCCCTCTGCAAGACGTGCTGGCCAGGGGTGATGGATCTGCGTGTGCGTGACTCCTTGTTCCTGGTGACTCATGGATTCGCTGGCCTTTGCCAGTATCATGCGAAATATTTCTTTAATAACTCAAAAGAACAAGTCAGGGGGGTGGGAAACTGAAAGAAACAACGCCGCCACACAGTTCTCTGAACCACGTTAGCCTCACAGGAGGTTAGGTCTTGCTCAGGAGAATGGGGGCTTCAGAGATCCCTGCTGAGGGGAGGGAAGGGATGGTTGGAGGGGTGAGCAGGGGAAGACGGAGGCAGTGCGGAAATGCAGCCTGTGGGTCACGGGGGCTGGCCGGTGGCCAGGAGTGCCTCATAAGCCAGCTAAGTCGGGGTTTAAGGAGCGGACTGCTTCACCCCGTTTGGTTTTGGATGAAGTGGCAGGGAACACCTTCGTGGATCACTAATGGGGGAAGTGGGAGGGCTGCCAGCACTGCTGAGCTGGTCGGGCTGCCCCAACGGGCTCAGGACAGGTGTTGGGGCGCCTGGTTGATCCCTGAGCCCACATGTGCACCCCAGGATGCTCTGTGTCAGGGGAAAGCCTGGCATTTTCCACTGCCTCCCCGCGCAGGAAGGTGCTGAGGAGCGAGGGGGAAGACAGCCACGGGGCTGTGACCATCCCCATCTGCCTGAGCAGGAGTCGGGGGACTCACACCTCACCTGCACGGGGTGACACTGCCAGCCGGGCACCCCAGGAACACCCACAGCTCTGTTCGCTGCATTTTGGAGACCAGCCGCAGGGGCAGCCTGGGGGTGTACTCACCCCCGGGTGTTTGGCACAGGTGAGTGAGAAACATGGCAAAGACGGGGCAGATGCCCCAGTAGGGCACGGCCTCCAAAGGGGGTTCCTAAGGGGTCCCCAAGATGCGGTTTATCTTTCCCTGCTTTTGCTCTACACTTGAGCTTTGCCTCCTTCTGACTTCGGAGACGGGACAATGGGGATTGTACCCCCCAGGTTGGTGAGGCATCCCTCCTAGGGAGGGAGACAGGCAGATCCAGCCGCAGAACCTGGCGGGATACCGTTCTGTCCGGCTATTCGCATGTGTCAGAACAGTCTAATAAAGCAAACCCCAACCCAGCCGAGGGTTTAACCCTCCCTAAAATCACTTCTCACACCAGCTCCGGCTTCCAGCTGAACGCAGCAGCGCGGCCCGCCGGGACGGGGGGCGCTGGGCTCGGGTAGGGGGAGCACCCACCACCGCGGGGAGCCCAGAGCCCCCCTCCCTCTCCTCCCTCCGCCCCAAGCCCCTCACCCGCAGGAGACGCACCCAGGGGACCAGGGCCGCCGCTCCCACGCGTGTCCCCGGCGCGACCAGGCGGTTCCCTCCGCCGCGGGCCGGGACGCGCCGGCAAAGCCAGGGGCGGGGGCGGCCCCCCCGCCCCGTCCCGCTGCGCGCCCCGCGGAGCCCGGCTGCCCGGAGCCTTCTGCCTTCAAAACAAAACCACGGAGGGGAGGGGCTTTTCCCTCCCCTCCCGTTTCCGGTGCTGCCATATTCCTCTTTTTATTCCCCCCCCTCTCTCTCTCCCTCCCCGTGAGTTGCCCCCTCCCGCCCCGGAGCAGGGGTGAGCGGGGGCGGGCGCGGCAGCAGCGCGGCGGGTTCGCGGTACTGCGCGATGCTGCCGCCGGCGGCGCAGCTCTGAGCGCCCGGCCCGGCTCGGCACGGCCCGGTGCGGGCACCCAGCGCGGCGGCGGAGGCGGCAGCGGGGGGCGGCGGCGGCGGCCGCGCCCCCGGCGCGGAGACAAAGCCAGGGCCGAACGCTGGAGGCGAGCGGCGGGGCCGGCCCCGCTGCGCTCATAGGCGAGAGGTGAGCGGGCGGCGGCGGGGCCCGGTTGTGGGGGGGATGCCCCGCTATAGGGTGGGTAGGAGGTGCCCACGGTCCGGTTGGGGGGTGCACGGGGTCCGCCCGTGGAGTCCCAGCGGGGCGACCGGGGGATGCGCACAGTGGAGTGAGCTGGTTTGTGGGTGCGACTGGGGATGCTCGCAGTTTGGCAAGGGGGCTGTGGGTCCGGTCGAGGGTGCCCAGGCTCCGTTGGGGCAGCAGCGGGTCCGGCAGCGGCGGGTGCCTTCAGGCCAGCCAGTTGGCTGTGGGTCCAGACAGGGATGTTCGCGGTCTGGCTGTGGGATTCGGTGGGGCGGCTATGGGTCTGGCAGCGGATGCGCACGGTCTGGTGGGTCAGCCGTGGGTCTGGCCGGGCTTCCGTCCGATCTAGCGGGGCAGCGGCGGGCCCCGCCGGGGATGCTGAGGGTCCGGCGGGGCGGCACCGCCTGCCCGCAACTCCCCTTTGTTGTGATCAGGGGCTGCGGGGGACCCCCGGGAGCGCAGGGCGGGGAGAGCCGGGCTGTATGTAGGCCAAGACATGAAATATTCATTGCCCCCCTGCTTTGATGTCTCCTGATCCGCTTCCCTCGGCGTGTTTGCTCACCGGTAATTCCGGGGCTCGTGTCCAGCCGTGGTGGGCCTGGAGAGCGGTGTTCGGCCGGGCCCCTCGCTGTGCCCGGCTGGCTCCAGCTTGCTTGGGGGACTGCAGAGCCCCGCGTTGCCTGACTAAAGGCTTTATCCAGCCGGGAAGTTCCCCCATCGCAGCCCGGGCGATCCAACCCCCGCGTGTGGCTGTGAGCCGTGGCATCGGCGTGTCCCCACCGTCCGTGTCACACTCCCTGGTGCCACAGAAGAGCCTGGTGGGGCTTGCTGGGGTTGGGGTGGGCTTTTACCCCTGCTCGCTGCCCGGGAGGCCGTGCCAGTGCCCGTGCAGGCATCCCGGAGCTGGTTGGGACGGGCGTGGGGGGCAGTCTGCCGGGATGGGGCCCACCGCGCTGGGTTGGGTGTGCTGGGGATGGAGGATGGAGGAAGGGGGTGGTGGCGTCTCGCAGCACTGACCCCAGCACGCTCCTGTCTGGTGCTGAGCATTGTCTCTGGGAGCTGCGCAGCCTCCTGCCAGACCCGCTGGAAACCAGTGGGGCTCTGCCGCATCTCCCCACGTTTGCCGGCCCTGCACAGCGCACTCCTCTCCTCCCCTCCCCCAGCCCTTCCCCACCCCGACCACCCAGCGCTGCGGTGCACCAGGGCTGGGAGGTGACTGCAGTCCTGGTCCCGGTCCCGCTGCCGTTGAGCAGCCGGGGATCAGGGAAGGTGGCAGGGAGTGGGTCGTGCCACCCTGTGCGTGCCCAGGAGCGATGCAAAGGAGGGAACATGATGTACTTGCTCAGCGCAGCTGTGGGGGAGGTGGCCAGGACAGGTCTTGCTGCCCCATGGCATCGGTGCTGGGGGCAGCGGGGGGCACAGACACTGGGGGGTCCCTGGGGTGAGCTCCTGCCCGGGGCCGGTCCTGGCTGCGCAGCAGGGACGGGGACAGGACGGCACGTACCCAGCAGTGCCGTATGCGAACTGTGCTGCGGGAAGGTGGCAACAAAAGACTTGGATTTTTTCTTCTTCCTCCTTCCCGGCTGATGCTCCCCAGAGGGGCTGGGAGGTGTACGGCAGGAGGGAGCTGGAGGGCTGCTTTGTCGCTCTGCTCCCAGCCAAGGAGATGCCCGCTGCCCGCAGCCGCCGGTGTGTGAGTGGGAGAACCGAGTCACGACGCCCTCGCCCAAGGTCCAGCCGCTAAGGGTGGGAAGCCTGTGGTCCCTGTGGGGCTCAGAGCCCCGGTCAGACACGGGCAGGGGGCTGGCAGAGCTCTGCCGGGAGGTGTGATGCTGGGGGCGTGGGGTGGGACATACACACACTCATCAGGATTCTTGCACTTTAAGGCCAAATCCTTCTTGTTTGCGCTGCGGGGCTGCTCCCAGCACCTCTGCAGCTAGAGTGGGGCTGATCCTGGGCTGCTCAGGGCTAAGCCGGCTGCTCTGCACCACTTTGTGCTGGCTCAGGATCTGGCCCGTAGCAAAACCTCTGCTGCTCAGTGTGTCTGGGATGACGCTCCGTGCGCTGGCTCCCCGGGGAGCCGCTCTGTAATCATTAGCCACTTAATGCTTGCCTGTCAGAGAAGGGCACCTTTCCTTGAAAGATCGAGTCCATTCCCGGTTCCAGGCGTTGACCCGGGAGCAGCAGGGCTCCTCCTGACACCTCACCGGGGTGGCTCTGCCAGAACACAGCCCCATGATTCTTTTTTTTTTTGGAGACGGGGTTATTTATGGGCTGATGCAGCAGCAGCTAAGGCAAGTCCGATGTTCCCTGTCTCGATCGTTACTGGCCTTGCAGCGCTCCCTGGGTGATGGAGATGCCCTAACGATAGCTTTGCCCTTTAATGACTTTGTGCCAGAGTGATGAAAATTCATGGAGGGACTGCAGGGAGCACAAGGGGCTGCCCAAAGCCCCCCGGCTGGAGAGCTGAGGGACGAGACAAGAGGAAAAGAGCCATGGCCCGTGGGGACTGACCTTCATGGAGGTTCTGCTGTGGAGGCAGGAGGCTCCTTTGCTGCCTTGGTGGCACAGAGAGGACATGAGCGGTTCCAAGGTGGGGATGGCCCTTAGAAGTTCCTGAGAAGCAACATCGTTTTGCTGGGCTCACCAAGGTGAGGAGGGGACAGACCGTCTCTCGTGCCTCCAAAATCCCACCCACTGCTCCCTGCTGCTGGTGCCAGGGTCATCCCAGAGCTAAAACTCTTAACCTACAGAGTAAGACCCCCTACCTGAGAGTCTCAGCCCATAGCATCTTGTTTTAAAAACCAGCAGACACCTTGGATTAGAAAAGGCAGGAATGAGCAAACTGTCTGTGTCTCCTCCCAGCACATCTAAGGGGGATCCCCCCACCCCCCAAGCATCACTGGGACAAAGCTTCTGGCATCACTGGGGGAAGTTGGAAAGCCTATCTGAAGCACTATTGTTTCCTGTACTGTCTATTTTGCAGCTCGGTTTCCAACTTGTTCTTTTATCTCTTGGAACAATTTCCCATCTGAGCTCACTTCCGCAGGGCTCCGATTCTCACCCTGGAGCCCACGTCCAGCACACATCCCACCCGCCGCGGGGAGAGGCCTCAGCGGACAGCAGCATGTCCACGCTGCTCTGTGAGGGAGGGATGCCTGGGATCCAGCAATGCCTGGAGAGCAACTCAGCCCTCCGGATGGAAATGCCCATCCCTGTGTGCCCATTCCTGGGACCAGGAGCACAGAGTGTGGCTGTTCGCAGTCCAACCTCCTTCCTTTCCCCACCGCCTGTACCCAGGGGTGGTGCAGACCAGTTCCCCAGGGCTGAAGTTTCCACCCATCAGCACAAAATCTGATGTGTGTCAACAGGACGGTTTTTAAAGCCTCCAAAAAAAAAAAATCATAATGCCTTTCGGCCCTTTATCTTCTAAATAGACAGTGAGCTGTGAGATAATCCAGTGTATCATCCACTTAGGAGGGGGAAAAAAAAACCCATAATATAATTAATGAGCTGAGTGCTGTGGCATTGGTGTGAGCTGCGGTCGGTGCTTGGGTGCACCCAAGCCCTGGGCTTGGCCCTGTGTTGGCACCGGTGACCTCGGCGCTGGCTGCAGCAGGAGCTGGTGCTGCTCTGCACATGCCCCTGCACATGCATGCTGTGAAAATCAAGCCCTGAAACAGATTTCAGGAACAAATGTGGTTTGAACCTGGGCCAGGAACCGGGACCTGCGAATCTGCGTCTTGCACTGCAACTTCCCTCCGGGCTACGTATCTCCTGGCTGCGGAGCGGGGAGGTGTTTGGGAGGACTGGGGGGCTGGAGAGGCTGCTGTGGGGCATCAGCTGCTGGGAACGGGGGCGATTTTGGCTCAGAGCCTAGAGAAACCCACCGCAGCCCCTTGGCTCCGGGTGGTCTCGGTGGAGATGTTGCATCTAAAATACCCGCAGGCTGGCGTGTGGGGTCAGCAGGCTCATCTGGGGGAATTTGGGGAGTGGAACTGTCTGGGCACCTAAGGCAGAAATGTGAGAAATGGAGCTTAACAAATCCAGCCTGTTCTGAGTACGTGCCCCCTCCCCATGCAGCAGCCCCCTCCCCATGCCATGCCTGGGTTGGGGGCAGTGTGACAGGGTTGCATTGGTGCTAAATCGGTCTTAAAACCATCTCACCTTGGGGCACCATTAGCAGGAGTGTGGGGATGGAGGTACAGGGCTACGTCTGGGTTTCACAGCTGCAATTTGCTTCCCCAGCTGGCAAGGAGCGTCATGTACCCCTGGCAGCACTTAGGAAGCTGCCTGGACAGGGAGTGTGTCCACACTGCCATCAGAGGTCAGTGAGGCTTTACGCCCAGTGTGTGCCTCAGTTTCCCTTCTTCCACCCCTCCTTTGCTCCCCAGCTGTGTTGCTGACATCATGCACCCACCATGGGCATGGGCGATGCGGTCTCCGGGAAGCCCCTCCGTTCTTCAAGAGTTTCCTTCCCAGCTGGGCACCGGCTTCCCCAGCCGAAACCAGCCGCTGCAGCTTGGTGGCTTCACGGTGCCGCCGGCGGGTTCAGGTGGTGCCATGGGGCCTCTGGGTGCTCCCGGGGAGGAAATGTGCTCTTGGTTACTTCTGCAAAAGCGCTGATGTGATGGGGGAGTCGCTCCCTGCTAGGCCGGGCCCTTTCCGCTTTCCTTCCCCCGGTGAGCGTTGGGCGCCTGGCTGTGCTGGGTACGGGTCAGGAAGCCTCTGCGGTGCCAGGAGAGCTGCTGGCGATCACTGTCCCATGCCAGGCAGGGAGAGTGTCGTGGGGCCTGGGAGAAGGAGGGGTGCACTCATGGCATCAAGTCACCACAGCCAGGCTGAGTTTTACACCCCAACATCATGGGCAGTTGGGTTGGGAAGCGTGTGGGGAGGAAGGGTCGGGAGGAAGGCTCGGGGTGCTGGGCCAGGCAAGGCGAGCAGCACGCAGGGGCACGGCCATGGGGATATGGACACTGATCCCAGCCCTTCTTGATGCTTTGGGGATGGGGGTAGCTCTCGTGCCGTGCGCCGCGCTGTAACTGCCATGAGCCGCTGGTGAGCAGAGATGTCCTTTGTCCCTTCGTGCCTTCGTCCTGTCCCCCAGGCTCTGCTGAGGGCAGCTCCGGCACGGGGTGGCTATTTTGGGTAGGAAGAGCTGCAGGAGGGAGGACTGCAGAGATGCTGAGCTCCACGTGCATCTCATCCCGTGGCGCTGGCTGGTGTCAGCAGCTCAGGGCAGGTCCCATCCACCTCTCCCACAGTCCATCTCTGCTCCCCACCACCTCTGCAGCGAGCCGTGCCGCGTCAGGAGGTGTGTGGAGCCCAGAGGTGTGCAGAGCCCGGCTCTCCCCTCCAGGAGTGGCAGGGATAAAAGACACCAGCTCAGCGTTTTTCTTTGTTTTTCATCTGCTTGGGCTGTTTATAGCAAGCACTGTCTGGGGCCAGCTCCTCTCCTGACCAGCTCCTCTCCAAGTGGCTCCCTCCGAGCTGCTGAACATCCCGTTTGCCCCAGGAGCAGATGGGGAATCCCACACAGTTTTTTTGGGTGTGGAAACACCGCTGATCACCGTCTGCCCCTTGAGACCCTTCCCAGTTGCTTCCTCTGATGTCTCCTGAGCCAGTTGCTTTGTTTTGGTGGTGCCGATGGGAGTGGCTGTGGGGACCAGCATCTCTCTGGGCTCTGCCACCAGTGAGATCCAGGCTCCCTGGACATGCCTGGGCGTCCGGGGGTCTGGCAGTGCCAGGACCATAGCTATGGGAGCTGCTCCTGCTCGTGTCAATGCCCACAAAGGTGCAAGCAGGAGTCGAGTGTGCATCGCTCATTGCTGTGGACTGATCCTGTCCTCATGTTCCTGTCACCCAGCCTTGATGCTCAGCCTGTTGCATGTGGGCACTGGGGCTGGTGGCCCCATGGTTCCCTGGAGTACGTGGCTTGTGTTGGGCAGATGCCCCTGAGTCCCAAAGAAACCAGGAGAAAATAAGCCCATAACCAGCAGCAATTTGCTTATTCATTTACTTGTGGGGTCTGCAGAGCGGGAGGCGTTGGGAGCCAGCGATGGGAGACCCTTGGCCTCTGCTGGCTCCTCCTTCATGCCCTCCCAGTGCAGTGAACCCCGGCACACATCCTGCCAAGTCCCTGTGGCTCCCAGCTGGGACAGGGGCAATGCCTGGCCCCGGGGGGTTCGTGTGGAGGGTGCAAACACCCTCTCTGCCTTTTCCCTGTTTTACCAGCGAGCGTTTCGGTTCCTGTTCCGTGTCGGAGGCGGGCGGGAGGGTTGCTGGCAGCTTTCATGCCACGGGGGTCCCGCAGGACCCCTTTGGAGGGCTGGCAGGGCTGCTGGAGGGACGCTGGAGCCCCAGGGAGCTCCTCTCCTCTCCTGGCTGGACTGGATGGGCTGGTTTCTCTCAAAGTGGAAATGTTTTGGCAGTGACGCCAGCGTGGCCAGGGGTGGTTGTAACTTGCTCAGACCCAGAGCTTTTCTGCCTCCTGTGCCTTCATTGCCCCCTTCCTCCCCCTGCCCTGGAGATTTGCCACCTGCCTGTGCTGCTGTCCTCACCCTGGGGGGTGAAATTGGGCGCTGCTGGGTGCTGCTGGGTGCGGCAGCCCTCGGGCTGGGACCTGCGCAGGTGGCGGCATCAGGGGTTTTTTTTGCCGGATCTGAGTCGCCCGTGAATCACATCAGCCTCTGGCGGCCGCCTGCCCCTTCCCGGAGAGCAAGAGCCGGGCATGGGGCAGGCTGGGTGCTGTGCCACAGCCAGGAGTCCACAGGGAGTGCCCCGGGGTAGATGTCCCCTTCCAGAAAGCAGAAGCAAACTCGGTTTCCTGGAGCTGGAGGCTGGCCTTGCTGGAAGAGGTGCTGCAGAAATGGGGAACAGAAATCCCCTGCTCCTCCTCGAGAGGCCAGCTTGTGTCACCACGTCTCTGTCAGCCCCTCCACCAGCCCGGCTGGTCCCTCATCCTGATGCTTTGCCTGGAGGAGGATGGGAACAGTGTTGATGCGATGGGGCTGGGGAAAACTGGAGAATCAGGCGGCAGGTGGTGGGAGCTCCTGGACGCTGGCACACCCAGGGACCAGTACTAAAACTACATTTGTGGGGGCACCAAACCCCCCAGTGCTGAGCCAGATTGCTGTTCTCAGAAGCATCACCCCGTGGTTCCGGGCAGTCCCGTGACCAGGAGCTCGCGTGTCAGCCCAGCTCAACATGGGTGCTTCCCAGCCCTTCCCGTGGGTACCCCCTCCTGCCCTTGGAAGCATTTCCTTTGTGTTTCTTCCTCCTGGACGTGGCAGGAGAGCGTCATCGCCCTCATCGCCCAGCTGGGAGAAGCCAGCTTCAGGTTAACAAAGGCCAGAGACATTGTGTGCCTTTGGGAAGCATTTGCTGTTGCTGGTGGGACAATTCCTGGCTTTGGCTAGTGTCCTGGTGGGAATGCTGGACACGCATGCTGAGTCAGGCTGAGAGGCACCTGTAGGCATCCCTGCTCCCACCCAGAGCAGTGCATGGTGCCCAGCCAGCTGTGAACATCTGCTGCAGATCCCACCGCTGCTCCAGCCTCTGTTCCTGTGCTGGACCACCCTTGTGCTGAAGAAGCTTACTTCTCTGTCTCCAGTTGCAGGGAGCAGCAGTATGGAAGGGGCTGGGAATGCATGCTGGCTGGAAAGTGGGGTGCTCCCTTCTCCCCTTCCCTACGTGTGTGCAAGCAGCAGGCTCAGGCTGGGTTTGCAGGACCCATGTCCATGTTCTCCACCTTGTCCCAAGGGCCCTGTGCATCCTGCTGAGCACGGGCACACTCAACTCAGGGGTGCTGGCTGGGAGGGGGCTGTGCTGGTGCCCCCAGCCCCAGCTGTGCCATGCCCCTCAGTTCAGGACTGTGCTGCCATGCAGCCATCTCCTGCTGGCAGAGGGCATCAGCTTTGCTCTCCCCATCATGAAGCCACCTTCCCCCTTGCAGCCTGGTCCCTGTGTGGGTGCTGCATTGAAAGGCTGGTGAGCTGGTCCCCCTCTCACCCTGGGCTGGATGCTGTCCTGCATCCCACAGCAACGCAGCCACCTGCAGCCACCCACAACCACCCTCCACAGGAGCTGGGGCCGAGCCAGGCAGCTTCTCCAGCCTCTTGGTCACACCGGAGGCTTGTCTTCAGCCTCATCCTTCTAGAGATGGGGGCTGACCCCATGCCATGGGCCATCTTTCTGGCACTTTTATTTCCCTCAGGTTTGTTGGATGCATTTGTGCAAGGCTGGGTTAGGCGGTCAGTGCTTTGTGCGTGCCTGCAATGGTGACACGTTAGGTTGTGTGACACACGGCTCTGCGTGTGACACCAGGGAGCAGCGTGCCAGGAGCTGCTGGGAACTTCTCTCTGTGGTGATGGTGTGTGGGTCAGGAGAGGCAGTGGCAGCTCCCCCTGACGCTGCCCACACCGTTCAGCCACATGCGTTAAAAACCCGCTGCCACAGGGGTACCTGTGGGGGTGTGTGAAGCTTTGCCAGCCCCCAGGGATGGGGAGAGCATCATGCTGGGTCATCCTGGAGCCATCTGAAGATGCAGCTCCGTCGGTACCCAGCTCTGCTGCAGGTGGGTGATGGGGATGTGGCAGCAGCCACCTTCCCTCCCCCATCCCGTGGGGCAGAAGGCGGCTTAAACCCGCACGCTCAGCAGCTCAGCGCCCGCAGACACAACTCGCTGCGCATCCCACTCGCAGCTGCCTGCCTTGTTTCAGGGAGATAAGTCAGTCTGGCAACTTTTTCTCACCAGTCCCAAGCAAGGCGGTGCTGGTGGAGTGCCTGCTGTTGGGCTGCCCCTGCCCGGGGTGCTGGAGGGGGCGGTGAGAGCACTGCCTGTGGCTTTGGGCAGAGGTGCTGGTTCTGGTGGAGATGCTGCCTGTCGCTCTGGCATGCCAAAAACTGCGTGTGGAGGGGCTGGCTCTGCAGCAGGGGAAGAGCTCAAGCTCCCTGACAGGCTCCCCAGATGTGTGTGGTGTTTCTCAGTTTCTCAGCCAGACAAACATCTGGAACCTGGGTTTGTGCTTCTCAGGGCCTTGGTTTGGTCTTATAAACTCCCTGTTTTGACACGTCTCTTTGGAAGCATTTTGTGTCTCTCCTGACCATGACTCTCCCCCACGCTTTGGGGGGGTGAATTTGGATGGTTGATTTAATTACCCTTTCCCTTTTTGTGACCCACTGGCCCCCGCTAGCTTGGGCTGTGGAGCTCTAATTAAGATGGTTTTAAATTTAACAAGAGTTGACAGGGTTGGATGGGAGGGGCTGGGACTTACATACACAGGGAGCGTGTAGCTGGGCCCCCGTGCAGCAGCCGTGCTGCCCTCCCCTCTCTTCTGTTAGTGGTTCCTTTCATCAGAGAGTTTTCCATCTGCTGGGGGGTAGCCAGGGAAGGGCTGGGGTGCCCTAACTCAGGTGTCTTCCACAGGCAGGCACTGGGTGAAGCTGGGGTGGCCATCAAGGGCACCTACCCACAGCTTCCCTGGTCCCCAGATTGGAGCTGAGGGATGAACTGAGCATCTCCACATCTCCTGGCTTTAGGAGTCAGTGAAGGTGGGAAATGAGTGTCCTGGCAGAGAAGAAGGGCTGGAGATGCCACCCAGGCGTTCCCTTGCTGCATCACCCATGCAGCACTGCCACCCCCTCTTATGCTGCCTGCACTGGGGGGACATGGACAGTAAAGTGCCCTTTGACTCTTCCCTGCTTGCATCCAACCCAGGATTTCTGGATTTCATGGCACCCCTCGCAGGCAGCTTCGGTTTGTCCTGCATGGATCTGCCCTGGCGGGACCCCAGTCCTGCTGGGACGGGGCCGGTTGTGTGCAAAGGGGGTTGGAGAGGGTCAGTCTGGGATCACCACTCTCTGCTCCTTCTCGTCCCCAGCTGCCATGGGCTGGGTGCTGCAGAGCTGCTTTGTCTCGCCCGCCGTCCCTTCCGCACGCTTCATTTTTCAGTCTGGCATGAGACAGGTGCCGTTATTCATCTCACCCAGGCTCCACGAGCCGGGGATGCGGCTCGGCTCATTCCAGCGGCGGGTGGATGCTGGTGCCCCCAGCCCCTTGCCCACCTCACCGAGCATACCCCCCATCCCCTCTGCCAGCAGTGCCGCTCAGCACCCACCCTGCTCCTTGGCAGCCCCAAGGACGGAGCCTGTTTTGCCAGAGATGTCTCCCTCCCCACGGCTGGGTGTCTGGTGTCGGGCCCCAGCCTGTCGTGGCATTTCCCAAGGTTTCTGCTTCTGCCTGGCCGTACCGCTGTGTTTTGTCTGCTCCCAATCAGTGCCTTTTGTTAGTGTCTCTGAAAGGAAGATAACATCGCTTCCCCCCTCTGCCGCCCGCTATCAGCCTGGTGTTGCCACGGCCATTGTATCCTTGAGCGATCCGGGCGCCGTGGAAAGCAGCCGGAGCGGATCGTACCGGAGAGCAGCAGTTCCTGTCGCTGGTGGGTTTGGTTTCCAAAAGCATCTCCTCCATGGGGAGGGAGGGCAGAGGATGGAGCCTTTTCCTGCATCCTGATTTGCCGGTTAATTTTTGGGGGGGGGGGTGCAAAGAACCCTAGGCGTGTGGGTGTCAGGGGAGCAGGGGTGCCGGGCAGGTCAGGAGGCAATACCAGCGCTGGTGGGGGAGGATGGGGGCTGCCGCTGTCTCGCGTGCTGTGATCTGATCCGAGCTGAGCTGTGCAGCTGAGTGTGCTTCATTTTTAATTGCTTTTGGGGAGGGGAGGGTGGGGGCGGCGTCTAGCTGCGGCCTCTGCCCCGGGCAGGGTGTGTGGCTGGGCTCAGCCCTGGCATTCTCTCAGCCCAGCTGCTGCCTGGAGGGGGGTTGGGGCAGAAAGACCCCAAGCGCAGAACCCATCAGCACATGGGGATGAGAGCGCCTGAGCCGTGGTGCCCATGGCGCCTGTAGCCATGCTGGTGCTGCACTGGCTGGGATTGCAGCCCTGCCATGGAGCTGACAACAGGGCTGTGCAAAGCTGCAGCCACCTTCAGCCACCAAATACCCAAACCTGTGAGCGTGAGGGATGCCGATGCATCCACGCTCCTGGCAGCTGCGCGGGACCCTGTCCATTCCGCTTTGGAGGACCTCACTCCTCACCACCCCAGCTCATGGCTGACCCCAGGCTCTGGCCCATTTGGGTTTCCCCAATGCCTTTTTTGCTCCGGTTTTGTCTGAACGTGGCCGTGGCCTGGCAGCGCGTGCCCCGGTGCGTGCAGGCAGCGGGGACACGGGCACCACGTGCGGGCGCAGCGCAGCCTTATTTGTATGTGCTGCAGCCCGGAGTTGAGTCTGCAGCTTCCCCCCACCTTCCCTCCCGCGGTGCAATTATTGCCAGCGAGTATTAGTCAAGCACAAATTACAAACCATTCAAAGGCTTAAAGAGCTGTCAATCAGCTGCGGCTCATTATCCTAATCAAACGCACTAAAAATAGTGACAAAACTTATTAGGGGCAGGAAGGGGGAGGCCATCCATACAGACCTGGGGCAGGGGGGACATCCTCTGCGTGGCACCCGCCCGGTGAGAGGGACATGGCACAGACCCCACTGAGGTTTGCGTGGGGGTTTCCACTGTCACACTGGGGTGTTCGCGAGGTGCCAAGCCCGGGGCACGTGTGCGCCATGGGGCAGCCACGCTGTGATCCGGTAACACGCCGGCTGAATGGGTCAGGTTGGGGGAGCTGGGGCAGGGGAGGCTGTGATGGCAGCCAGCTGTACTGGGGGAGCAGCAGCTCTTTCTCCTTTGCTGCTGTCTCTGTGCAAGCCCTCCCCTTGCTGCACCTTGGTTGGCAAGGGTATAAAGGCAGGAGGCTGTGGCTGGTCTCTTCCAGGCTTGGTCCCAGCAGGGTTATGTGGTGGCACAGCCAAACCCTGCACACCCTCTCCCCACCCAGCTGGGATGTGATGCGGAACCTGGCCAGTGTGGGAGCCTGATGGGTTGCTTGAAGCTGGTGGTGTGATGGGGGCTGGATCCCCTCTGTTCTGGGCAAGTGGGAGCCCCTCAGGGACAGCTGGAGCCCCTGCCCAGCAGTGGCAGAGATGTTGCTTTCAGTAGGAGAGGGGGAGAAGGGGCACCTTGTGCAGGATCTGGAGGCTGGGAGGGGGTGGCAGAGCCAGGTGAGTGACTGTCCCTGCTCTGCTTTCAACCTGAAGCTCTGCCCTGAGCTGCTGCTGCTGAGTGTTCCCCCACCATGCACGTTCCTGCCAGGAAACTGCCCCTTTTGAAAAACTTGGCCAAAATGAGCTTTTCTGGCTGAGTCAGGGCTTGCGCAGCGTGAGGTGCTCCCAGACCTTGTGCTTGGTTCATGCCGTGCTGGAGAAGACAACCCTCGTCCCTGGGGACAAGGTCCCTGGTTGGTGGCCAGCCCCTGCCTCCCCCCCCCTGCCCCGCTGCAGGTCCCGGCTGTCCAGAGAGGGAGCAGCTGGGCTGGAAATGCTGTTGTGACCCGAGGAACCACCACTGCTTCTGCCCCAAAAAATGTCACAGTCTTCTGGGGGTGCCTGTGCTCCCCTCTCACCCAGGGACATCTCTCCGGGTGGCTCCAGCCTCCTCCCCTCCAGTCCCCGGGTGGGTTTGATGAAGTGGAGCAGAGAATCGTCCCCTCTTCACACATGAGAGACCAGAGGGAGTGGGTGTGAGCTGCTGGCCCCGAGCTGGAGGGATGGTGAGGAGGAGGAGGAAGGCAGCAGCAGCCCTGGGTACTGGACCGTGGGATGAGGGGAAGAGGGCAGCGGGGCACAGGGATGGCGGTGGCTGCCACGGATGCTGACACCCCCTCTGACGGGATCCCCTCTGTCTTGCAGGCTGCAGCGGGAGCTGAGCTGACTTCTCTGGCAGTCTCTCCCCACCCCGCGGCGAGGCTGTAGCCGGAAAGAGCTGGTAAGGCATCCTCAGTGCCTGGGGAGGGGGCACCAGGCTGCTTCGCTGAGTGAACCCACCTGGGAGAAGGGAAACCTTCCCCAAGCCTGGGAGGGAGGGGGAGGGAGCTCACATCTGGGGTACCAGGTGCTCTGTGACAGCTGGATGTGGGCCTTGAGCATGGGTGGGTGGTTAGGGTGCTGGGGGCGAAAGCAAAAGGCAGAGCCCCCCTTTGTCCTTCGCGTCCCCTGGTGCTGCCCGCGGCGTTGGCCGGCCCCTGGGGACAGAGCTGAGGCCTCGTGTCTCAGCGGTGGTTTGCAGTGCGCTGAACCCCGGAGCGGAAAGCCGGGGAGCTCTTGCAGGCTGCGACGTGCCCGGGGTGCTAATCCCCGCCGCAGGAAACCTGCCTCCGGCCGCGCCAAGCATCAGTCGGAAGCGCCGGGAACGCCGGGCACGCTGCAGCCTGCCAGCGCAGCACCAGCCTCGGGAGCCCTGCTGAAAGCAGAGGTGCCGTGGGGATGGGGAGCGATGCTGAGCCCCCCACCCCCACCCCCAGTGCTGTTGGCTGAGGAAAGCACGGGAGCAGGGAGATATCCCTGGGGCTCTGGCTGGCTGCTGGCAGCTCTGGGCACGCCGGCAGCCTGTTACGCATGGAAATACCCTACGTTAGACATAAACCCCGCAGAGCTCCGGTGTGTGTTGCACTCCGGCCACTGTGATGCTGTCCCACAGCTCCCAGTGGGGCTGCTGGGATGTGCTGGGAGCTGCTGTGGCCAGTTCATCCGCTTCTTTCTCTGCCCCTCAGCTCTAGGTAGGGGGGTGTGTTTCCTTACCGGCTCTGATGGAGGCAGGGGTAGGCTGGTCTGTGTGGCTGCTGTGTGGCCCCCCTGTCCCCCCCAGGGACCCAGTACATTCCTGCCATCATTAATAACTCCTCAGCCTGGCTCTTGCACAACCCGCTGCATCCTCCCGGGGGGATTGGAACCCTTTCCTCACTGCCTGCCAAGGCAGCGGTGTGGGGGCTGCGGGGGATTTCTTGGGGCTGCCCTCCCTCTCTCCCTGGGGTCGGGTGGAGAATGTACCCCCGGGCAGCTGCGGGGCGAAGGCCACATAGCCACGTGTGCTGAGCTACCTGGGACTCAAAGCAGGGGTGGTGCAGCGCTGCCTGTGCCTCTGGGTGTGTTTTGGGGTTGCCAGCCTACATTTTGCACTAGCCGAATCAAAACTGGTGTGCACACATGTTCAGGTGGGTGTTTGCAACAGAAGAGCTTGCAGAGGGCCACAGGCTCATGCCTCCTCATCCTCCCCTGCTCCCATCTTTGGCTCCTGCAGCCAAAGTCCCACTGGCTGTCCAAGCGGCACGTCCCGTCCCAGTGCACGCCCAGCAGTGCCCTCCCAAGGAGGGTTGGCAACCAGACACGAGCTGGGAGCTTGTGATGTGTGTTGGGGATCTCTCCCCCCCCCCCAAACCGCTTCTCACAGAGGGGTGGGTTTATGGCCTGTGACATGCACAGTGAAGCATGTCCTGCACCTGCCAGCTGCCGGGTGCGAAGGCGAGGACACCCCCCACTTTGGGACACTGGGAGGTGCCTGGGAGATCCCACATCCCTTCCTGGGCTTGTTCCTGGCTCCTTGCTCCTTTCCAGCTGAGAAATCAGTTGCCAACCCCAGCTGACTGCCCTGTGGGGCGTACTCAGGGCACATTCATGTCCCTAAAGTGCTGCTAAATCCGTCGCCCTGGCTGGGGTGTTTTCCTGCCTGGGGAAGTGCTGCTTCCAGGGGAAACTCTGAGCGGCTGTGCCCCTTGCTCACGGTCGCGTGGGCTGTCACAAGCTGCACGGTCACAGCCCCGCCGTGTCCCCGCTTCCCTCCCCGTGCTGCCGCTGCCACCCCAGAAGTGCCAGTGGTTGCCGGAGCCCTGGGCAGAGGTGAGCGAAGGGGGGAGGAACAGGGGGGACAGGAGGGGGTTCGTTTTCCTTAGTGGTGGGGGCTTTTTCTCATCGTTTCTAAGGTCCTGCTTCCCCCCAGAGTTCTGCTTTAGCATCTCCTGCACCAGGCTTTTGAAAGTGCATTTCATTAGGGGACAGCCCTCTCCCCTTTGCCGTGGGACCTGCCTGCAGGCTGCTGGGGATGAGGATTTGCAAGCACAAAGCTGGTGTTTGACCTTCCTTTGCTCCCAGGCCCCCGAAGCCCAGCGCAAACATGCGTGGGTCGAGTCCCATGGCAGATACAGGCATTGGTTCCTCCTTGTTGCCTGCACGCGTAGGAGGAAGGACAGCTCTGCTCCCCATCAGAGCAGCTGCTGTAGCTGTGCCTAACCCCCAAAAATCAGTTCATGGTGATTCCCAAACACTGGCAGGGGCTGATCCTGCCTGCCAGCTTGCTTTGAGCTGAAGGAAACCATCATGGAGGTGGGACGGGGGATGCTGCTGGTCATCTGGGTGGTTTGGGAGCTGGAGAACAGTAGATGGAAGCTGGGTCTTCTGGAAAATAAGCCCTGATGGTCAGGCAAAGCCCTTGCTGTGGGGAGGGGAGCAGAGGTGGTGCCTGGCCTCACTAAACATCCTGTGGCGGGAGCCCAGCAGCTCTGCACCCCCTGGGATGCTGGAGCTGTGCAGGCTGCTGGAGCTGCCCTATGGCTCTTGTCCCACTCTGGGGAATCAGGCCAAGCTTCTCTTGAACACTGGGTTAGGAAAACTCCCTGTTGAGTGATGCTGAGCCCTTGGCAAAGCCTCGCAGGTGGGTGCACCCAGGTCCCCCTCTGCTCTGCACCCTGCGGGCAGCAGCTGCTGCCTCTTCTCCTTCCTTGCTTGTTTTTTTTTATTAGGGAGATTCTCCTCCCCAGCTGTCTCCACCTCCCTTTGCCCTCCTGCCATGTGTGAAGTAGCCTAAATACTTCATTCCATAGCTTCAGGACACTGCTGGGTATCCTGCCATCTTTGGAGACTGCAAATAATTCCCTCCCTTCATTTATACCATTACCTTGAAGGTATTTATAGAGCAGGATCTGAAGTGGGAAGGAAGATGTGACTATATATAAAGCTGATATCCCTTGGTCTTTGGCTGTTAACTGCCTGGAACTGCTCCTGACTTAAACTTTCCTCCCATTTGCCGCATGTTTTGGAACATCCTCTGCATTCAAGTCCTCATCCTGAGCAAGGAGTGTGAGGCACATATGGCTTCTCCAAATTTCTGCTGCCAGAGTCATCCAAACTCATCAATATTCATCTGGGTCTTGGCTTCTCCTGGCAGAAGCCCTCATGTAGGAGGAAAGCTGGCTGTATAGAGAGCTGAGCTACACCCTGCCCTGGGCACCCTTCCCTGGGGCATCCACAGCCATGTTCCCAAGCCCTGGTCTGGACTCTGCACTCAGCATCCTTGTTCCACAATCCCACAGCCAAGTGTGCTTCTTCCCTCTGCTCCCAGCATTTCGCTGGCTGCTGTGGCGAGGTGGGAGGTGGTTCTGTGTTAATGAGGGGCGATGCTGTCCCAGGGCAAGGGCAGGATGGCCAGACTTTCCGGCAACTGATGCTTGAACAGACTCCAGAGGTTGTTTTGTTTCCTTGTGGGCAGGCATCTGGTGTGCAAGCCCTGGGAGGCAGCGTAGTAGTAGTAGTAGTAGTAGTATTACTACTACTAATAATAATAATGCTTTGTGCATGTGTGCTTGTCTCCTGCAGCCTGGGACCATGGGGAGCAGCAAGAGCAAGCCCAAAGACCCCAGCCAGCGCCGACGCAGCCTAGAGCCCACTGACAACACCCACCATGGGGGCTACCCAGCCTCACAGACCCCCAGCAAGGCGGCCGCTCCCGACACCCATCGCACCCCCAGCCGCTCCTTTGGGACCATGGCAGCCGAGTCCAAGCTCTTTGGAGGCTTCAACACCTCTGACACGGTCACCTCGCCGCAGCGTGCTGGGGCACTAGCTGGTTGGTGTGGGCTGGGGTTCAGCGGGGGGGTTGTGGGGGGGCTCAGGTCTTCATGGGTTTGGTTCCAGCTGCTTCTGGTGATGATGGGGGTCTCCTGCTTCTGAGGGACTCTGTCTTCCAGCTGGAGGGGGAGCAGATCTGTGTCTTATCAGCCAGTGGAAAGATGGTGGGAGTGGAGGGTCCCAGTGCCGTGCTGCGGCAGTACCGGCGGCTGTGCCCGTCCTGAGTGGTCTCTGTTGCAGGTGGAGTCACCACCTTCGTGGCCCTCTATGACTACGAGTCCCGGACCGAAACCGACTTGTCCTTCAAGAAAGGAGAGCGCCTGCAAATCGTCAACAATACGTGAGTGTCCCTGTCCCTGCAGCTGAGCCCACCTGGGTGAACTGGTGCCCTTGCCACAGAACCCCCCAGCCCAACCCCTGCAAGGGCAGCTCTCCCCCGAGATGGGCACTAAGTGGGGCGGATGCTCCAAGGGGCAGCTCTCCCCTGGGATGGGCACTCAGGGAGGATGCTCCAAGGGCCACCTCTCCCCAGGATGGGCACTCAGAGGGGTATGCTCCAAGGGGCAGCTCTCCCCAGGATGGGCACTAAGCGGGGGGAATGCTCCAAGGGGTAGCTCTCCCCTGGGATGGGCACTTGGGGGGGATGCTCCAAGGGTCAGCTCTTCCCTGGGATGGGCGCTTGGGGGGAATGCTCCAAGGGCCAGCTCTCCCCAGGATGGGCACTCAGAGGGGGATGGATGCTCCAAGGGCCAGCTCTCCCCAGGATGGGTGCTCAGAGGGGGATGCTCCAAGGGCCAACCCTCCCCAGGGATGGGTACTAAGTGGGGCGGATGCTCCAAGGGCCAGATCTCCCCTGGGATGGGTGCTCAGGGGGGACTAGGTGACTTGACATTCGCATTGCAGGCGATTGTTTGCCTGCTTCCCTGTCCTCCTGGCCCTGTTGCTGGTCACCGTTGCCTTGCAGCTGTGTCACCAAGCCACCTCCTCTGCTTGTGCCCCCCTGCACGGGGCCGCATGCCCTGTCCCCATCAGCATGTGGCTCCTTCTCCTTTGCCTGAGCGCATCCAGCTCCGTGCTTTCCCCCGTGCTTGCCGCGGTGTCTCTCCTCTCAGCTTCTCTCTTGACTGTTTTTTCTCTCCTCTTGTGCCACGCTGTCGTTTAGGAGAAAAGTGGACGTCAGGTGTGTATCACAGATCATTTTTACTGTAACCATTTAAAATGATAAAGCTGGTCTGCTGCCCATCTTAGGGCAAGGTTGGGTGGAGCGGGGCTGGGAGGAGATGATCCCTTGGGTTTGTCCTCTCTGAGCAACCAGGGCAGAGCGGGGAGCCCCTTTCCATGCTGGGGAACTGCTCCATCCATGGCAGTGTCTGCACCCAGGAGCTCTGACCCTGGCTGCTTTCCTTGCCTGTGCCTGGCATCCCTCTGCAGTCCCTTTGCTGTTGGCTCTCCCACCTTTCTTTTGCATTTATTTTTGCAGGTTTTAATGTTATTTTTACTATTTATGAGTGTCTCAGAGGACTCGAGTGTTCCCTTAGGGCTCTGGCTCCTGCTTGCCTGCTTTCCATCCCAGCTGTAGCAGCACACCCATTGCAGAGCAGGGCAGTATGGCCAGTTGCAAGCATAATCCTGTATTAAACCCACACGTGGTCTGTCCTGTCGTGAGGTCCACAGCTCCTGCTGACCCACCCTAAACTGCTGCCATCCATCCCAGACACCCAGAACGGTTTGCAGAGGCAGAGTGTGGAAAGGCAAGGCAGCATCTCAGGGACGATGCTCCTGCAGCAGTTGGGCAGTGTCACACACACACACACACATTCCCAATCTGACCCTTGTTCTCCGTGCCCCGATGCTGTTTGTTAATGGTGATTCATTTAATCCAGCAAGGCCAGGATGTGCTGGGCTTCAACACTGTGGGAAAAGCCTGAATCCAGGGGGTTCTGCCTTTCTTGCTGTCACAGCCACAGCAGCGAGCTGGCCCTGGGCTTGGGGTGTGGTTTGGGCTGCGACCAAGTGAGTGTTGCCCGTTGGGGGTCTGGATCAGGCCCATATATGAGGGTTTGGGGGTCCTTTATGTCTCAAATCACTTCTGGGGTTTCTGTAGTTCTTCTCCTCTTCCGCTGTGGTCTGGCAGAGGGAAGGGTCAGGCTGTGAGGGCTCCGCAGCACCCTGGGCAGCAGCAGGGCTTTTCTTTCTCCTTTCTTTGCATCAGGCTGCTAGGGGGTGCCAGATCCAGCAGACCATATTCATTCCCAGTGTCTGCTGCAGCTCCAGGGTTGGGGTGTCCCCAGGGAGAGAGGCAGGGGACAAAGCTGTGCTGTTTGTGCCGGGCTCAGGGAGGGGTACATCTCCTCTCGCTGAGTGTGCTGGGATGCCCAGCCACACCAGTGGCTTTGTGGGGTGGCTGCAGAGTGGGGCTGGGGTCATGCTGGGCAAGAGGAAAAGCCTCCACACCCCCACACCACCCTGCTCCCGTGTCCCAGCAAAGCCTGCGGTGACCCCGGGTCTCCCAGACGGGCTAAATCCATCCAGCCCAGTGCAGAAAGGCTCCCATGGTACCATTTCCAGTGGGAGGAGGTCTCCTCCCAGCCAGCTGGCAGCCAGCAGGGATGTGGTGGGGTATTTTGGGTAAGATTCTGCAGGGAATTGTTGAAATGCTTTGTTTTGATGATGTTGATGATGATTATTATTATTTTTCCCCGCTGAGGCATTTTTGGAATAGTTTGTTTTTGCCGAATTCCCAGCTCGCAGCCCGAGCTGGAGGAAAGCCACCCCTCAAAAGCTGGGCATTTCTCAAGCAGATGTTTTCTCTCATCCCGTGGGAAAGGAGCCCAACCCAGTAAAGGTGACCAGAGCAGCAGCTGCAGCTGGGGAGCCCAAGCTACCTGACAGGAGATCCACCAGGGCCAGGAGAAGTTATGATACTGCCTGGGGCTGCTGTGAGGCTGGGGACAGGCTCCAGGCTGGCAAGAAGAGCCTGGCTGTGTGGTTGGGAAGAGATGTCTGGAGGGACCCCACTCTCCCCAGCCCTGCAGGCACCAGCATGGGGAGCTGGGGCTGTGTCCAGCATCTCCCAGCTGCTCTGAAGCATCGCTGGTTTAGCTGGGATGAGCAAAAGTTACTGGTGTGCCTGGAGTGAGGATGGAGGTTTCCACATCCAGAGGGGTCAGGGGTGGGTCTGGATGTGGTCTGAGGGGCTCATGGCGGTGGCTGGGGTTGTGAAGGTTTCCCTGTGAAGTGTTTGCAGAGGTCTTTGCCAAGTTCTTGCATCCTTGTGGTGCCCTTCCCAGGTCTGCAGCTCTCCCATAGCCTCGGCTCAGGGTAAATTAGGTGACGTGGTCTGATGGGCGAGAAGATGCAGGTGCTGGGAGGAAGCCCTGCTGTCTGTAGGGAAGGGGAAGCCGCCTCCCGCTGTCTTGTTGTACTTCTCCATTGGCCCTTCCTGCCCCGTCCCATGCAGGAGCCTGTGGGGAGCAGGGCAGGGCAGCGAGGGGGCTCCCGTACCCTGCCAGTTCCTGGGGACGTGGCCCCAACACCGTGCCCGAGGCAGGAGGGACAGCGTGGGTCAGCCCCAGGTTTCTGGGGACATCCCAGGATCTCGAGCACAGAGCAGATCCACCCTTGGGGCAGCAAGCAGCGTACCCGGACTGGATGGAGCTGCATCCTGACTGGGCTGTGGGGCGGGTCTCACCTTCCCCTCCCTGCCCAAACCCCAGCCCTGTCCTGGTGCTTTTCCCCAGCATGTGTTTAACAAACTCTCTTGGGCTTTCCTGGTGCTTTTTTCAGTGACTGCCATCATTCTGTCGCTTCTCCCCTCTCTCCCCTGCCGCTCCCCGCTGCCTCAGAGCCCCAAAGCCTCTCGCCCTCCAGCCAGACCCTGTTCCATTCGGGTGGCTCTGGAGGCATTTTGGCTTGCTGGCTGCCCTGCCCGATTTATGTTTAAAGCATCCCATGTAGGGATGGGTGGCCCCGCTACCCAGAGCTTACCCAAACAGAGCCCATGGGCAGGGGCTGGCAGCAGGAGCCCTCCGGGCTGGGGTCTGGCTGTGGGGCTGGGGGCTGTGGGGCTGCACCCCTTCCTAGCGGGGCTCTGCACTGGTTCATCTGCCCCAGCGCCCGTGGGCGAGAGAGGAGCAGCCGGGGGCTCCTGGCTTCACACTGAGTGTGTTTTGGTTCTCTTGCAGGGAAGGTGACTGGTGGCTGGCTCATTCCCTCACTACAGGACAGACGGGCTACATCCCCAGTAACTATGTCGCGCCCTCAGACTCCATCCAGGCCGAAGAGTAATTGCCATTTTTAGAGAGTTTAAAGATGAGCAAGAGCAAACACCCCCTGAGCACTCCCAGAGCTCCCCCTGCCCCTTTCCTGGGCAAAGCCTGCAAGGCCTCTGGGATTTTCCTATTTGGTTTTCCCCCCTGTGAATTTGCAAACCCCCTAGATGCTTTCCAGCCTTTCTTTAAGGCTCATGAGGTGTGGAGGAGTGGCGTGCTTGCACGGCAAAGGGGTGAGCGGTGGTGTTGCAGGGGCCTTGGTGGACCTGATGCTTTTGGTCTGGTTTTCCCCCTTCTGTGTGGACACGTATCCATGTGGGAGGATGCTGTCGGCTCTGCCTGAGCCAGAGGTGACTGTCATGTGGGGACAGCAGGCAGGGACAAAGCCGGCCCTACATCCCAAAGCAGGAGGTGTCAGCTACGTCCCTGCAGCCCATCCCCAGCCAATGGCAGAGTGTGTGTCCCCCAGAAAGAGTTTGCGGGGCTTCAGGGGTCCCCAGAGCACCCCATTTGGGGAGACTTTTGGAGTGAAGGTGTTTCACGGTCTGCGGCACAGGATTGCTCCTTGGGCAGCGCCCAGCCTGGGCTGCACAGGGGCACAGGGCACCGAGGGGTGCCCCAGCCTAGAGATGTATCCTGGGGTCTCTGAAATCTGTAGTTGGGGGGAGGGGGGCAGGGTTGATCCTCCCGCTGGGAACGGGAATGGAGGGGGCCGGCGAGTGCCAGGAGCTGAGCTGCTGCCTTGCTCCCACAGGTGGTATTTCGGGAAGATCACTCGCCGGGAGTCTGAGCGGCTGCTGCTCAACCCTGAAAACCCCCGAGGGACCTTCCTGGTCCGGGAGAGCGAGACCACAAAAGGTCAGTGGGGTGGGGGTGAGGGGAGGCTGTGTTGGGGTAGCCCCTCTCCAAGGGCAGGGTGGCATCTGCACAGGGACCCCAGTCCCCTCGGTCACTCTGCGTGGTCCCAGTTCCCCCAGCTTAGGTGTACAGGGGAGGGACAAGGAGAAATGAGTTGTACAGTGCGGAGAGGAGCCAGTGCCCCTTGGCATGAGCAGCGTCCCTGGGGAGCAGGCGCTGACACCCCATTAAATGGCCACTGACATCTCTCTGCCTATCTCACTGTCACACGCTGCTCCCACGCTGCCCACCCAGCAGCCAACCTTCAGAGAGGTGGTTCAGCTCATGGCAGGGTGGGAGCTGGTGCCTCCCCAGCTCCAGGGTCTGCCAAGCACGATGCTCTTTTTTCCCATTTTGGGTGGTTTTTTACAGCCCTAAGTAGATGGGTTTTGTTTTCTCCTGGTCCCTTGTAGTGGTAAAATCTTGAACGTGTGCTTCCTGGGCAAGCAGGCAGAGGCAGTGATGAATCTATAGGTCCTTCTTTCAGGTCTAACAACTCTTTATACTTGCTTTGTGCCTCCCAAAAGTGCATGTTGTGATCTTTGCGGTTCAGCTGCCTGAGGATGCTGTTTCTTACCTGGAAATGTGGTTTAGTTTGGCTCCAAATGCACCTTTGGGAAAAGCTCCTTGATGTTACTTTCTGGTTTGATGTCTTGAACTTGCCAGTATGTATTTTATTCTGGTGGAAACAGCTCCTTCAAGAGGCAGCATAAATCCTTTGTTCTTTGTGGCCCCAGCAGCACGATGGGTAGAGCAGAGACAGGTGTCCAAAGCGATGCTTTTGAGTTTGTCCTGCATCCCAGGGGGGCTGCTTTCCCTCCTGCCCACTGGACCCCCCAAACCCAGCAGGGTCTCTTCCTTAGTGCCAGCCTGGGGGGCACAGTCTGCCCAGTGGCACCAGTTCCCCTGTGGCACAGTGGACCCTCTGCATCCCAGTCAAGAGCAGCATTTGTTGCAGCAGAAGCAACAGCAATGCTCCGTGCTGTGTGTTGCTGGAGAGAAGCACCCGGAGGGGCTGGGGGCACGGGGAGGAATGGAAGGGGTGATGCCTCTCATTAGCGCTTCCCTGGTCTCGCGGGGATGCTGACACAGCTCTTGGCTGCCTAAATCTGCTTCTCCCATGCCCCGCTCCCTGTGGGACCCTGTGGGGGGCACCCATGTGTGGCACAACCGCCCCCAGCCCTTCGGTCCTGCCCGCAGGTGCCTACTGCCTCTCCGTCTCAGACTTCGACAATGCCAAGGGACTCAACGTGAAGCACTACAAGATTCGCAAGCTGGACAGTGGTGGCTTCTACATCACCTCCCGCACCCAGTTCAACAGCCTGCAGCAGCTGGTGGCCTATTACTCCAGTGGGTATAGCCCCCTCGGGTCCCTCGGGCTCTGGGTGACACCCGGGGTGCTGCGCCTGCCTTTGCTGTGGGACAGGTGCTGCTGGGAAGTGGGTGTGGGGCTGGGGGACTCCAAACCAGTTGCGGAGGGATCCCAGTGAAAAGCTGCTTGGGTTTTAGGAAAGAGGGTGAGGGTTTGGGTATGGATCCCCGAGGTGTTTTGTGGGGTAAAGACATCGTGTGCCTCAGTGCCCAAGTGTCACCCTGCTGTTGTCCTCTTCTGTGCCAGAACATGCTGATGGCTTGTGCCACCGCCTCACCACTGTTTGCCCCACATCCAAGCCCCAGACCCAAGGCCTTGCCAAGGATGCCTGGGAAATCCCCCGGGAATCGCTGCGGCTGGAGGTCAAGCTGGGACAGGGCTGCTTTGGAGAGGTGTGGATGGGTAAGGACTGCTCCCACCCCACTGTCTCCCCCGTGTCACCACCCACATCCTCTCCCCAGCCAGTGCCTGGAGCCTGCAGTGGGGTAGGGGAGCAGGTGAGAGACATGGCCCCTGCCCCCAAATGTGTCCTGAGCAGCACGTTCTACACTACAGGGACCTGGAATGGCACTACCCGGGTGGCCATCAAGACGCTGAAGCCCGGCACAATGTCCCCTGAGGCCTTCCTGCAGGAAGCCCAGGTCATGAAGAAGCTGCGACACGAGAAGCTGGTTCAGCTCTATGCCGTGGTCTCTGAGGAGCCGATTTATATCGTCACCGAGTACATGAGCAAGGGTGAGTGCAGGGGGGCTGCTGGGGGTGCGGCCAGGGGCTCTGCTTCTCCGCATTGCCGTGACCGTGGTCTTCCTCGCAGGGAGCCTCCTGGACTTCCTGAAGGGTGAGATGGGCAAGTACCTGCGGCTGCCCCAGCTCGTGGACATGGCGGCTCAGGTGGGTTTGTGCATCCCTGGGGCTCCCGCAGTCCCTTCCGAGGGCACAGGCTGCTTGAGAACCTCGCTGGGCTGTCCTGGCTGGTGTCTGGTGGGTGGTGGGGTGGCAGGGGGCTCAGCAGCCTTGTGTGGCTCAGGTTGGGTGCTGCTGGCCACACTGGGTACTCAGCCCGGAGCAGGGACCATCTTTTTGCCTGTTCCCATCGCAGCCAGCTCTCCCTGGTCAGCAAACCTGCATCCCTGGGGCCTTTCTTGGGCTGCATCCACACCCTGGGTTGGGTCCCACTATGGAGACATTCCCCATGGCAATGCCAGGCACTCCCTGGGGACCCTCACATCACCCTACCAGCCTCACTGCCCCATGTCCACATCCTCACAGATCGCATCTGGCATGGCCTACGTGGAGAGGATGAACTATGTCCACCGGGACCTCCGGGCAGCCAACATCCTCGTGGGAGAGAACCTGGTGTGCAAAGTGGCTGATTTTGGCCTGGCACGCCTCATCGAGGACAATGAGTACACGGCTCGGCAAGGTAAGCACTGTGCCTGGGCGGGTGGCACTGGAAGGATGGCCACTCTGGGGTCCCCAGGGGTGTACAGCACATCTTGAGCCAGCACATGGCCCTGGCTGTGGGGGGTCCTGGGAGCACTCACAGCCCGTGTGCCCCCAGCAGCCCCTCACCCTGCCTCTCCATCCAGGCGCGAAGTTCCCCATCAAGTGGACGGCCCCTGAAGCTGCTCTGTACGGCAGGTTCACCATCAAGTCAGACGTCTGGTCCTTCGGCATCCTCTTGACCGAGCTCACCACCAAGGGCAGGGTGCCCTACCCAGGTGAGGGCTCACACTCGCTGGCAGAAACCCCCTCCCTGATGCCAGCCGCCTGTGCCCAGCACTTGCCCCTGGTGCTCCATGGCCCCCAGAGCCGCCTTGGCAGAGAAGCGAAGTTTCTCCTGCAGTTTGAGAAGGGAGGACAGGCTTGGGAGGATCAGATCCTGCCTTGCTGGGGACATGGGGTCACAGCTGCCCCGTCCCACTCTGGTCTCCAAGCAGGGTGATGGGCTGGCAGGGACAAGTGCTCTTGGGCTTTGGGGGTGGGGAGATCCCTCTTTCCCTGGGCCACATCACTGGAGCTGCCTGTAAGGCTCATCCCAGCACAGTGCCCTTGGTGTCCCCTCTGGGAAGACCCAGAGCAGGATCTGGCCATCCCTCACTTGGCCCCCTGTCTCTGGCCACACACAGGGATGGTGAACCGGGAGGTGCTGGACCAGGTGGAGCGGGGGTACCGCATGCCCTGCCCGCCCGAGTGCCCCGAGTCCTTGCACGACCTCATGTGCCAGTGCTGGCGGAAGGACCCTGAGGAGCGGCCCACCTTCGAGTACCTGCAGGCCTTCCTGGAGGACTACTTCACCTCGACAGAGCCCCAGTACCAGCCCGGCGAGAACCTATAGACCCGGAGCTCCTCCTGGCACCAGGGACGCTGCCATCCTCGCCCGAGGGGCACAGAGGGCTGGCCTGCCCGCAGAGGGGGGCCGGTTTTTGCAGAGCAGCCCCGAAGCAGGATGGGGCATCGCCTCCGGATGCGGCCAGGGGAGGCGCTGGGTTTCCTCGTCACTCATTAAGACTTCTGGCCTGTTTTTAACGAAGCGGTGCCGTCCCGCTGGCAAGAGGAGCCTGCGGGCGCCGGCAGGGCCGGGGCTGTGGCTCAGGAGGCCGAGCAGAGCATCTCCTGCTGAGACTTGGCTTTCAGGAGAACTTTTCCCCTGGCAGCTCTGGGGTGAACCCAGAGGAATTGGGGGACGGCATCACCCCACCTCAGACATGTGGCCCTGGCCTCCTGCACCCTTTTTCTAAATCAGCACAAATTTCCCTGCCCCTTTGCCCTCCCCAACCATCCCCCCCAACCCCAGCTCCTGTTCTTCTGAGGGCACTGGCAGAGACGTTTGGCCACAGCGAAGGCCCAGGCCCTGGCTGGTTCAGCTGACGTGATGCGCTGGGAGCACGTCTGGGTGTGAGGTGGCAGTGGGACGCTTACAATCCTGCTTCCCAGGGTGTCCCTCGAGCCTCACCATGGCAGGGCTCCGTGGCTGAACTCTGTGGCTGAGCCGTGAAGTGTGGCTGTGGCTCCGGTGACCACCCCTGTCCCATGGGAGTACCCAGGCACCTGTTTGAGTCTTCCAGCTCCATGTGTCCCCAGCTCCATCATGTCCCTGCTGGGAGAAGCACCGTGCGGAGCAGCCCTGCCCTGCCCTGGGCCAGCCCCAGCTGAGCTCCCTCCCACCCAGCACTCCTGGTCTTCCAGCTCCCCTCCCCACCAGCTTTCCCACCAGCAGACACCCCCCGGGCTGCCACTGCCACCAAATCCAGGTGGCACCGACAGCTGCTCCAGGGTATGGGAGCATTTTAGGAGAAATAACCTTTCACAGATGCTTTTGTCCAGCCGGTACGTTTTTAGCTGCCTTCCCCCCACCTTGTGTCTCAGCTGCCGAGCTGCAGTGCTCCTGCAGTGGGAGCATCCCTGGCTATGGGCTGCCAGCCCAGAGGACAGTCCCAGGCAGAGTTATGCCCCGTAGCTCGCTCGCTCCCAAAGGCCTCAGCCGTGTTTCAGCATTGGGTAGCTCTCCGTGCCCATTTTGTCCCCCCAACATTTGGGGCTGAACCCCAGGGCTGGTGGGGCTCCTGTGCTCTCCTGCCCAGCACCTGCTTTGTACATAGCCCTTGAGCAGCCCCCACGTCCTCCCCACATTGACTTAGTTGCATGTATTGATTTCCCCACCCCAATCCTGTGGCTCTACTGGCTGGAAACCCTTCGCCGCAGTGGCTGGTGAGGCTTTGCTCCCTCGTGTCCCAGGTACCCTCACACAGGAAGACCTGGGGGCTCTTTGGATGCTCACCGGGACCAGGAGGCGGGATGGGGGCTGAAGGGGGTGCCATGGGGCAGGAGTGCCTGCACACATCAGTGGGAAGGACCCTGAGAGGGGAGCCAGCAGCTTCTCCCACCTCTTGGTCCTTGGGCAGAGGACTCTCTTAGGTTCCCCATCGCCTGTGGGATGGGGTTTCCCTCCGGCACAGCCTCCTTGCAGGCAGCAGACCCAAACCACCTCTTACCAGCCTCTTCCACAGTGCCAGTGTCCCATGAAAGCCAGCTGGGTGCTGAGCATGGGCAGGGGGCATCCAAAACCCCCTTCCCAGCCCCAGGGGAGCATGGCCCTGGCACATTGCTGCCTCCCACTCTCTCTGCAGCTCCCCAGCCACTTATTTATGAACCGAGTCCTCGCTTGGTTGGTTGGTGACTCCTTTTTTTAATGAATAAAACTTCAAAATCAGCTTGACCAGACTTTTGGGCAGCACAGGGAGATCCTGCTGGCTTGGAGAGCAGCAACTGGTTTAAAGGACTTCTGAAATTGTTTTGGGGCTCAGAGCCTTTTCTCCTCCCTTCCTAGCAGGTTTGCTGTGCCTGCATTTCTGTGTGCAGGCAGGGCGTCTCCAAACTGTGGTGGTCTGGGTCTCTCTTGTGTTTGCATCCCTGGTTTAGGCAGCCACCACATCCCTGTTGGTGCTGCTGCAAAGACACCCTGTCCTGTAGCAGCCGGTCCCAGGGCTGACCAGTGCCATAGCTCTGTCTAAGTGATACAAAGTCCCCATCCCCAGGAGAAACCTCTAAAAACTGCCAACGTGCAGAAGCCAGATTGGCCCCAAATGCTGGGGAGAGAGGAGGCACGAGCACGTGCCAAGGGTTGGCCTTTGGTTTGCTGCAGCACGTGCAGGGTCTTGCACAAGCGCAGCAGGGTGGGAACGGGCTTGACCCAGTGGTTTCGTTTTCTGGCCCTTTCTGGCAAGCAGCAGAGCAGGAACGCTCCCTGGGAGCAAGGGACATGCAGGCTGGCTCCGTTCCTAAGCCTTTCTGCAAGCTCTGGTGAAGGGCATGGGCTGGGGACACTTCAGGCCAGAAGACAGTGAAGCAAGCTCAGAAGAACTTCCCTGCACGAGGCTGGGGCTGTGTGTCTGCGTGTCCGTCTGTCCATCTGTGTTCCCGTGCAGCGTTGTCAGTGGGATCCAGCACCTCCAGACTCGCTGCTGCAGCCAGCACCACCCAGGGATCCAGAGCCTCTCCTCCATCACCATTGTTGTCTGCCAATTTATTTTTTTTATAGCCAAGGAACTCCAGAGGGGAGCCCCAAACCTAAGGATGCTCTTTGGCTGCCCCACTCCCAGCAACACCCAACACATCGTTATTCTCAGCCGTTCCCATTTTTTTTTAAAGAGCATTTTGTAAGATCTCCAACTGACTATGCAGAAAACATGTGGGTCTGTGTCTCTCTCCCCAGCTCCCCTCTCCCCCCACCTGCCTTTTTTGGTGTCAGTAAAATATTTAGCTTTTTTGTTTGTTTTTCTTTTTTTTCTTTTTTTTTTTTTTTTTTTGGATAATAAAACAACTTTGGAAAAAAACCCCAACCTGAAAAGGTCCAGCTTTGTGGGTGGTGGGGGGTGGAGCTGCTCTGAAACCCTAATGTGGATGTAAATACTTTGCAGTTTGATAATTAAATACAACCAGACCTCACGCACACCCCAAAAGAAAAGCCTGACTCATGTATGCGAGGATTTCTTGGCATCCCTGTGGCTCCTGATGCTTCCAAGGCTTTTTTCCCAGGCTGGTGCATCTGGGACCTGGTGTCTCTTCTGCTGGAGCCATTCCCACCTCCACATGTGGGCTCGTCCAGCGCTGTCCCAGCACCCGCTCCCGCAAGAGGAGCCTCTGCCATCGTGTCCCTCCTGCTCTGGGGACAGCTGGCTGGTTGTGGGGGGTGAGTTCCTCATGGCTGGACCCCTCTGGCAGGGCAGCACTGCTGTGGTGGGCATGGAATCAGGTCGTTGTGCTTCAAACGGAGGGGTTTTGCAGCCTGCATTGCCAGGGGAATGGCAGCAGCAGCCACCAATGCTGAGCAGAGGACTGTGGTGTGTGGCCCCAGCACGTGGCATCAACCATGAGGGAGCCCACGGGCTCCTCGCTGCTTCCCAGCCTCTGCGTGTGGGGACACCCAGGTCCCTGCCTACACGCATGGAGCAGTGGTCCCTGTGGGGCTGAGTGACACAGAGATGCTGCTGTGCATGTGGGTCTGGCCAAAGGCAGGACCTACAGAGCTGCCCAAGGCCGGCAGGCAGGAGACCTGATGTCAGCTGGGATGGGGGCAGCCCTCCCTTCAGCAGAATCTGCTTCATCAGCAAGCTGATGAGCAGCAGGCCTGCTTCATTAGGATAATTAGTGGATGCTGATTGGGATCCCTCACTTGGTGATTAACTAATTGATAAATAGCACAGCACTGGGGGGAGTAGGTCTTCTGAAAGTAGGGTTGCTACTCCACCACCAGCATGGTCTGGGTGGCTTTAGTGTCCCCAGCCTCCAGGTCTGGCTGTTCAGCAATGGTGTGTGGCTGCTCCCTCCTCCTCAGGCTGGTAAGTGACTCAGTCTTATCACCTTAAATGCTTAATACTTTGTTCTGTTTCTCCTTAAAGCAGTTCAGCAGTTGAGGGGTTATCTGTGTCCTGTTGGCAAGTCCCTTGTGTGTGACATGCAGGCTGGTGCAGTAAAGGCTGGGGCTGCTCTAGTCCTTGGGTTTGCCCCATTAGGTTGCTGCTCAGGAGTAGAGCAGCCTTGGGGATGATGTATAAGGAAAGAGGTTGTGTCAGGCCCTCAGCCTTGGCTGGGACAGTTGGCAGTATTTGCAGCCCACCCTGGCCTGTGTTTGGTGCCTGTTCTGCTTTGGGGCTGCTCCCCTTGGTGCCCTCAGACCAGCTGGAGCCCCTGCCAGCCCCCCAGCCTGAGCCAGGCAGATGCTCCTGAGGATTACACCCTGCGCCTCCTTTAATGGGCTTAATCTTGCTGTTTGCTTCATGCCCTGCAAGTCTGGGAGAGGATTTGGGCATTAGGGTGGGGGCTGCAGCTGCCCCCACAGCAGGTCTGGTGGGGAGGTGGGGGTCTTGTGCTGGGCAGCTCGTGCTGGCAGTGGGCTTCTAAAGCAGTAAGGATGAGTTGTTGTTTGGCTGAGCATCCCCTTTGCCTTCCCCAAAGCACATTGAGCCCTGGCAAGTGAGTACACAGGGGGACAGCCCTGACCTGCTCCATGTGCTAGGGACCCCCAGAGCAAATCCTGGCTTGGGTGTGGGTCTGGGGTCCCTCCCATAGCCCAGACATGGCAGAAGGCCTCTTGGGGCAGGAGCAGGGTGGGTTTTAAAGGGATTGGTCTCACTGGTAGCAAGGGATGAACAGGAGGCTGACAGCACATGTTGACCCAGGGGACAAAGCCTGCCTCTGTACCCTGCAGACTCCACCACTCATGTATCATCCTGCCCAGCAGCCAGTCGGGGTGGCTCCTGAGCCATCCAACCTCCTGTGCCCTGCTACCAGGGGATTTGCCTTTGCTCAGAGGAGTAGCAAAACCCTCTCTGCTAATCTCCAGGGAAGGGCTAAAGTCCTTACCTAAGTGCAGCTTGCCACCTGCAGTCACTGAGGGCTAGGAAACCAATCTGGTGCAAGGAACAAGAGACAGGCGTGACCGAAGGGCACAGGCAGGGCTCAGTTCTCTGTAGCCCCCAGTGATGTTTGTGGCTTCCCTGGCTCTGAGGGGGTTGGCTGCATCAGCTCCGGGGTGACAGCACAAGGGGACAAGGTTGGAGGCCCCAGGAGCCAAACACCAGCCCCTGGCATTTGAGATGCATCAAGATGAATCTGCAGCAGATCTAGGCTTTGAAAAGCCATGCCAGCCTGGTAGTCATAGCCAGACCTTCATGGGAAGCCTTGCTGTGTCCCAGGCACTCTCTTTGGGGATTCTGCCTCTCCCTGAGGAGCAGAAGTCCCCAGACCCCCAGGCTGCAGCAGAGCTAAGGTGCTGCTGTTTCTAGGGATCTGAGCCTGGGTTTGGCTTTTTATTTGTTGGAGTTTTGTGGGGGTTGTTTTTCCCCCTTTCAGGACCCTGCTGTGACACTGATCTGTTTTGTGACCTAGAAAAGAAAATGATCTCTCCTTCCAATGGAAAGACAAAGGAACAGCTTAAGGCTCCTGGTCCCTGTATCCAGGGAGCACAAGACAGATGGACACTGTAATACAGCAAGGTGATGAGACTCACTCTGTGCCAAAGCCCTGTCTGGCACTGTCCAGGCTCAATGGGACCTGGCATTACACAGCAGTTGTTTTGAATCCTGCTGCTTTGAGTCACTGGTGTAGCTACCCCCTGGAGTGCCTGCACACTGTCTGGTCCCAACACAGAGCACCCACGGTGTCCCCAGGTTATGGGGACAGAGCTGGCAGAGAATCTCCCTAAGGCAGGGCAAAATATCTCTGAGCTCTCCTCTATGTAGCCAGCAAATGCCAGCCTGAGAGGGTAGGTGCTGTGGCTGCAGGGGCTCAGTCCCACTCGTGGTACACTAGCAGGGAAGCTGTGATGCTGTTTTTGGAAAGCCATCGGGTTTGACCTGTTCTGCAGCCGCAGGCTGGTTCTTCATGGCCTCCCTACAGGGAAGGACAAGCAGGGCATTACCATGGGATGCCAGACCCGGTCGGGTTCTTCACTCTGCCTGAGGCTTTCTGTCTGACCACGGTGAAGTTGCTTTAGTTTTGCCTTTAAAACGAAGATGGTATCTCTGTGCCTTGAAGAGGGCAAGACAGTGTGCTGGTGAGGGCTGCGGGCATATCAAAGGGTGCTCTTATCTCTGCTTGGGTGGGAGGGCTGCGAGAAGCAGGTTTCTTACCCATCAGTCTCCCATCTCTCTGCTGGCAGCCTCCCTCTTTTGAAGTGCGTTGTCACTCCGAGCTGGGTCTGGCAGGAGGGGAAGCCTGCAGCTTGCCTCAAACCCCACGTGGAAAGGCAGGGCTCGCTCTCACCCAAAGGACCGTCTGGCTGGGTGGCTAGGATCTATTCAAATGGCTGAGGGGCGCGGTTTGGCAAGGCAGCACCAAACCTGCTCTTGAAAGCTTAAGCTGATGCAGTCGGCCCTTCTGAAAGGTGCTGGGAGCGCAGCCAGCAGCCCTGCTGTAGCTGGCACTGAGGTGCCCTCCCCTCTCCCATTTATTTCTGGTGACAGTGGCTGGGGTTTCCTCAGCCTGACAGGTGACAAAGCTGTCACATCTATTCTTGGTGATGTGGCACATGCTTTCTTTACCACGTAAATGCTGATATGCCCTGAACCCTCTCCAACTTGGACTTGGTCTTCGGGACTTAGAGCAAAGGTAGAGGAAGCTGCCTGCAGCTCCAATAGTCCTGTGCCTGGCTGCAGCGTGTGTCACCCTTCTGCCCTTGGCACTACACGGGGCTGGGGAAGGGCTGACAACCCAACCTGCTCCTGGCAGGTAGGTTCCAGCCTGGTCTCTGCCTGTGGCAAGGGGACAGGTTGGAAAGAGGTGGTATCACGGGACAGGCTGACACCCTGCAGGTGCCACCTCTGCTGCTGTGCTGGGGATCAGCAACACTCAGGACATGGCTCTGAGGTGTGGGGACAGGTCAATCTGCCATGTCAAGCGCAGACACAACCAGAAGCAGCCTCCTGAGAGTCTGCTTGGGAATTGCCAGCAAGGTTCTATGTGCATAAGGTCAGGAGACGGCTCAGTACTGGGAGCTCTGCCTCTGGCCAGAGACTCTCTGGGGTTACGGTGCTCGGAACAGGACAGACACACAGGGTTGCTGGGCTAAGGCACTGGCAGTGAGCAGCCAGGGCATCGTGCTGGGGAGGAAGCCACAGACCAAAGTTTATAAAGCTTTATTAAACGTTTTGAAGAGCTGTGCAATGAACAAACAATACTTGAGAAGATTCACAGCCTGAACTTCCTCAGGACAGCAACAGTCACTTCTGCTGCCCCCCACTACCTGGCTGAAATACAGATGGCAAATGGGAGGGAACCTGTTAGGGTTTAGAGACAGTGTTTTGTGTTAACCTCTAGGGTTTCTCACAAGCAAAGCCCTGCCCCAGAGCCACGGCTGCAGGGTGACATATGCAGCATGGAGCTCAGCTGTGGCCACAGGACTCACACACCCCACCCCCCAACAGCCTTCAACAGCCTTCTGCAGGTGGTGGTGGAGACACCAGGAACTCCCCTGGTCTCCTGTCAGTAGGAGCAGCGCTTTCTGTCACCAAAACCACTGTCACTGAAAGTGGCTGAAGCATTTGCTGCTTCGAGCCATGCCTCCACATTGGGTCCCCTCCTGCCCTGCCTGCTCCTGGTCTTCTGGGCTAGCATGAGTGTTGGGTGAGGTTCACAGTGGCTTTCAAAACTCCACATCTTGCAGCATCCCAACGGTCAATACCTCAGTAAACCCTGGAAATCTAGGAGGAGGCAGAGAGAGCCTCTACTACCCATGAGGCTTTATAAAAGCAGCAGCATAACTGAGGCTTTCAGGCTATGATCTTGGAGCATAAGTAGTTCAGAAAGCACTTGGGCAGTGCACGCATCTCTTTGGCAGGCTGAGCAGGAGGAGATGACTCAACTGCCTCTGGCTCCAGCAGCTTTTGGCCAAGTGCATCCGTGAGCTGTCGAGCTTGCCTTTGATCAGCTAGGTGGGAAGGCTGGCTCCCCACAAAGAGAAGGATGAAGAGAATCCTGTAGCTACTTGAGCAGAATCAGTGGGCTGAGCCCTGAGTTAGACCTCCATGGCCTAATGCAGACAAGTGAGCGACAAACGACTCCACCGCTGCACAAGAGCTGGGCAGGCCCAGCAGCAGGGTCCTCCAGCAGTTCTGTCAGGAGGGCTGGTGTCTGTTCCCAGTGATATGGGAACAAAAATGGGGGGGAAAAAAGAAAAAGATTTCTGCTTCTAAAAAAAGCAGGTGGCACTGCCAGAGTTCACACAGTAAACAAGTCAAATTTCACAGGTAGAGTGGGAGCAATTTTACCCCTCCAGTCCACACACAGTTACAGGAAACAGGCTGTTTTCACTCCAGTCACATGCCTAAACCCCTCCCTGCCCCCCCCACCTCCCTCCTCCCTAGCCCACCCCCTTTTTTAAAAGCAAAAGAAGAGCCCTCAGCAAACTGGAAGATTATTGTCTTCTAGGTGCCCACTATGCTGGGATCATGAGCTGATTCTGGCAACTGGGATTCTGTGCAGTGATACAAGAAGCAGTTCCCCCAGCAGCTGTAGCAGATGAGGAATAGAGCTGCCAGGAAGACCAAGGCACAAATCGTGCAAGGTTTCCGTTCCAGGAGGAAACTGAGCAGGTAGAAGCCCATGAACATTGAGTGACTGAACCACAGCGCTGGGTTGAGGGGCTTGGGTATGAGCAGGACAGGCAGCAACCACTGAAGGCAGTACATCCTGGCTGGCTGGCTGCAGCCTCCAGGCAGCAGCAGTCGGGGTGTGCTCCAGAACAGTCTCCAGCAGCTCCTCCAGCAGGCAGGCGGGTCAGGCTGGTCTGTAGGGAGGGGTGAAATGTCAAGACTGTCAGAGAAACACAGCAAAAATAGAATTAAAAATTGACAGATGTTCTTCTTGTACAACTTCACTTACTCCCAAGCATGGTGTGATGATGCCTGAACTCCCAGTGCTAAACTCTGCTGTGTCTCAGAGCCAGTGGAAACCTTCCTGCTTTCTGACCCACTTGGCTGGGGCCATGACTGTCTGCTGCTGGACCAGTGTATACCCCCAGGTGCTCTGTTTCTCAGGCTTTTACCCAAGCTGAGAGTTGAGAGCCTTTTCTTTAGCACAGCACAGGAAGAGAAAGGGATGGGGGGGAAACAGAAAGGAAAACAACCTGCCCCAGCCCTCCCTACACATGTATTTATCCAAAACCATCCAAAGACTTGTGTGATGGTGTAAAGAAATGCAACTCTGGGATAAGCTGCTAGGTGCTGCCAAGGAGTATTAAGGAAATGTTAGTGCAAGAAGTGTCTCAGAAGCCTTAAGCACACAAACTGCCTCCTCCCCTCACAGAGACCTGCTGTGAAGTGCCTCAGTGGGACAGTGTGAAATTCAAGCTCCAGATGTAGCTATCCAGGAAAGCCTCCACAGTGCCCAGGCTGCAAAACAAAGGCAGGGGCAGCCCCTGCTTAAGGGATTTATAATCCTTGCCAATCAGCTAAAGTCAGATAAAACAAAGTATGTGAATAGATCAAAGAGGGGGCAGTCTCAAAATGGCAATTTTCATAAGTGCTGTAAACACAGGATTTCCTCTCTTGGATTATTCTAAAGCCCTGTGGAAAGAGTGAGCTTTAAGGGCTGCTCTAACCAGGAATGGCAGCACACAAGCCCAGAAAATACCTTTAGCAACCACATGAAGTGTGGGGGGGTCGTTTTCTTTCTAAGCAAATCTCTCCATCCAAGACTGTCAGATGGGTTTATAAACAATAAATGCCTTAGAGGTGTTTTTACAGAGCCAGAACTGCTGCAAGGGGACAGAAGGGTGGAGTTTGGCAGCCTGGGATGGCAGTAGCAGGTCATGCTAGAAGGTATCAAGGCTGTTGGGAAGCAGTAACAGCAGGGAGGTGGTGAGGAGTACTGAGACTCCTACCTTAGTGCCCCCAAAAGGCAGAATCTCTGCAGGGGATTGATGGAAAGGGAAAGGCCTGGGAAGCATGTCCTTTCCTGCTGTCCTGTAGTGTGTCATGGTGATGTGGAGCACAGGGCAAAGCAGCTGCTGAGGGGCACAGAAAGACAGGCAAGAGGACAGACAGCCCCAGCCTTGCAGAATGCCACAGTCTCACCCCCACCAAGCAGAGCCTGGGCAGGACAGCTCCCTGTGGCAATCCTTGTAGCTCAAAATACTCAACTGAGTAGTGCTCCCTCAGAAAGACAAAGAGCAGAGCCTGTTGGGATTACAACTGGGGGTGGGAAGGTTAGTAGGATGAAGAAGTGAGAAGGTAAAGAAACAGCACATTCCTCTGGCTGCTGTTGGCAGGAGAAGGGATTTCCTGGTGAAGGGAGAGAGAAGGAGGGATTGCACAGAAAGGCCAAGAGAAAAACCACACACAGTTCTCTTCCAAAAAACCACTGAGGTCAGACTTGTCTGACAGCTCTGTAACCTCACAGGTACCAGCTAGCTCTGTTGTCAGAAGCAAGAAGTGTGCTGCCATCCACTCTGTTCTCAGCAGCAGGATCATTTAATGTTAGGCAGAGAGAATGGAGATCAGCATTGCTACTGGGGCAAACATGGTAAGGGTATTTGGGGAAAATATGTTGTGCTGGCATTCCTGCAAGAGTCCTCTCCAGCAGAGAGGGCAGCTAGGCTTCAGGTAGTACAACTAAGCTGCAGTCAGGCAGCCAGAGAATAAGGAGAAAGTTGTTTTATGCTGCAATAGGGATAAAGTCAAGTCAAAGGAATAAGAGTACTGATGTTAGTCCTGTTGTGTGCAGGTCACTTGTACCTTTAAGGGCAAGCCTGTTTCCCCCATTTATAAACTGGAAATAAGGATTACTTATTCCATAACCAGATGTGCTGCCTGCTAGCCTGTGTGAGTTGCTTCAATGCTTCTGGAGTAGAAGTACTGCAGATGTGTCAGGGAACTTTTTACAAGCAGAAGAATGGAGAGAAAAGATTTAATGAGTACTTGAATGGTACCTAAACCCCACCATCCAACTTTTTAGTTCAGATTACATTGAATACCATGAACAAAGTGTTCCTTTCTTGAAGCTTCCTACAGTCTTTCTCTCTGAGAAAGCACAGAAAGCAGCACAACTCACTGCACAAGCATCATGTCATACTTTTGCTAGATCCAGCCCTGAAGTCCCATCAGCTTGACTGTGTGTGGAAGCTCTTTACCCATTCTTGAAGCTTTCAAGTGCCTATGGACAATTGTTTTGGGCTTTGAGTCTCTGGAGTAAAGAAAGGGATAAAAACCAACCTGAAAGGATGTGTCTGTCAGTGCAAGGCTGGTACAAAGCTCTAGAATCTCTCAGGACTGATGTCACAACTCTTTTAGCTTCAGAAGGCCTCATGCTGCTATTGAGACTTTAGCCCACAGACTTCACAACCGACTGCAGGTCAAGAGCATAATTATAATTTGTGATATAGCTGCATTTCACTCTGCAGTCTGGCCTCAGCACAGCAGAGGCTTGAGAGAGAATGCTGTAAACAGCAGGTAAGCCTCACCCAAACCCTTCTTACACAGACAAACCCATCTCAGAACAAGTTACCCATTTTAAATTACTTGTATTTCCTGCAGGAGCCAGTTGCTTGTAGTGATCAGTGCAACTGCTCTGCAGAAGAACCATTTAAGAGTGGTTATTTTGACTATGGTGTTTCAGTGTCAGTGCCCTTCAATCCCCAGACCTCTTGGCTTCTGACAGATGCAAACATCTGAGCAGTTATTTCTGCATGGTCACCTGCTATCTACCTGTTAAAGGCTGAAAACCCTTTGTCTGTTGCATCCCACACCTGATCCTAGATAAGGTACCTACTACCTGAGACTTCTGCAGCTCTTATCTCCCTCAGGGGACTTTCCACTAGTAAGATACTGACTCTTCCTAGCTCTTCACTGGAGATTCCTTTACACAGCTGGCAGTAAGACTGAGTTCTCTTGCCATGCTGCTGATCAAAGAGAAGCAGCATTTCCTGCAGACAACTCTTTACTGAGCAAGGAGCCATCACTTGGTGCCCAGGACAGGCAGTACCTTCATGAACCTGTAATGATACTCAGTTTTCCCTAGGTTCTCAAGCAAGGTGAAACCTGCATATGAAAAATTCCTACCTTGTTGTCTTTGTCCCCTCCTTGTGACTCAAGCTGAAGATTACCAGGTCCCAGAGCAAATAAGAACCTCTCACCCAACAGTATTTCAACCAGCTCCCTGTTTCACAACCTCATCCTGCTTTTCCTCAACCAGTTGCTCTTGTTCTCCCCTGACTCATCTCTCTCCTTAGCCAGCTGGGTGTCCTGTTATCCTCAAGACTGCTCTCCAGCTCGAGTCATCTGACTTGGCGGCCACTCATGTTTACCAGACAGCTCTTTTTCGTCACACCACCACTACTGCCTCTTGCTCCTCCACAGCTCTTAGAGCCACTTGAACTCGCTTCAGACCCCTCAGGAGCAGAGAGCAGGCAATGCTCCTGCTGCTCTCCCCACAAACAGTGCTCAGCAGCTCCTCCACCTGATCTCCCTGTGCTGCTGGAGCCTCCTCCCTGCCGTTCCCGCAGGCAGAGGAGCAGCCTGGGGAGGTTCCCTGTGCACCTCATTAGTAAGCAAACACCAATGTTTTTCCACATGCTTATTAATCGGCTTCCATCATGTTCACAGCTCTTCCTTCTGTCGTTTTCCCTCCCAGGACCATTCAAAACCAGCAGGTCCTACTGGCATATGTTTGTGGGGAGGATTTTCCAATTCCAGTGTGAGGGTATCAGCACACCTTTCCCAGCCAGGAACAAAACAAGTCAAAAGTGAGTAGCACAGCATGAGTCCGTAGTGCTCTGCAACAGATCAGTCACATTTCAAAATGAATCCATCTGAGGAGCTAGCAAGCTGTTCCTTCATATCCTACAAGGTAATTCAGCAGTTAAGAGGCCAAGAGGTGTTCCTACAGCAGAGGTTTTATACATCAGGATGCCAACACCAAGTCTGTACCTTTCTCAAGAGTGTCTTAATTCCTTAACAGTCCATTTACCCTGATAGGCAGAATAATCAGCTGGCTTTCACCAGGTACTGAGAAGGTAGGGTTGTTCAGACCTTAGCACAGCAGCTATTGCACTAGTAATGTGCTTAAGGAACTTCCCAGGCCACAGAAGGTCACCCAGGCTGGCAGCACAAAGGTCTGCAAGAAAAGACCCAGTAACCTCTTTAATGGGTGGTGGTGCCAGTCTCACCCTTTCCCAGAAGCTGAAGCTTCTGCTTGGTAATGAAAAACCACATTTCCTAGATAAAATCCTTTCAAGCTACTCTAAGCTTATGTGCACTGTGTAAGCCTCAGGGACCTGCACTGAGTTTTGTACCTGTAAGGCTGATCTGTAGTACAGTTTGCTTACAATTGTTTCAATCCAAAAACCCTGCTGTGGCCCTGTAACTCAAACTGGTACACATGGGCTGTGCTGCAGCATGGGGTCACGACCAACTCCCCAACGCCACGTAGCACCCAAACCAGCTGCTAAAAAATCCACAATGGCCAAAGCACTGGGGGCAAAAAAGAGAGGTGCAAGCACTACTGAGTGACAAGTTTGAGGAGTTGAGCTAAGAAAAGCACCAGCAGACCAGTATTCTAGATACCAACCCTCCCTCTTAAAATAAAACCAAGAACTGCAACAGTTGATACTTCAAGACCTATTTGTAGTACTGGGGATTTAACTTTCTCAGGGTTTGGGGTGGTTTTTTGGCCTTGCTGCTATTTTTAGTATTTTTTTCAAAGCTTTATCTGCTGGTATGACTCAGCTGGAAAAAGTGAGGTTTTGATTTCTGGCAAAGGCCTTGCCCCCCAGTCTTTGAGACATTTCATGCCTTGAACACTTGATGTAGACTCAGAAATGGTGCAACAGCCTTGCAACGTTTCCAAAAGAGCAAGGAACCCTTAACTAGCCAAGCCTCAGGGTTACAAGGCATTCTGATTTCTCAAACCAGAGACAAGCCAAAGCAACTCGTTTTGTCAAAAGCAGAGACTCTTTGTTGAGCCACCCTGTTTGTTACTTCCATAACCGCTCTCCGAGCTTCCTTACTGACTGGGAAACTGATTAGCCTGTATGTAGAGGAAGAATGGTGTGCCCAGAGCACTGGGGTGGACAAACCTCCACCTGTGAGCAGGAAGGCAGTGGTACAGTCTGTCTTTCTGCACACTAAATCACAGGAGCAGAACCTTGAGTCAGCCAGCTCTGTGGTGGAAAGACATGGCAACGCTGACAGCTGTCACCTGAAGTAGGGCTACTTTCATTTGTACTGTGTATTAGTTCTCAGTGGTCCTTGCTCCCACCTGTAACTGCCAAAGATCAGGAATTCCAGGCCCATTCTAAATTCCTTGAAAAACAGGATTATTTTCAGGTTTAATTTGGATCTCTTCTCTGTCTTTTGTGCCTTCAACAGGCTACAGAAGTCTGCACACAGCCTGATAAAGCCTAGCATTCTGTGTCTTGGGTAAAAACAGGCAAGAATACAGTACTGGCAAGGGGTGCTGGGGAGTTACACCGTACCAGCTGGAAAGGCAACAGTTACTCCACTATGACAGCGTTTGCAAGGTTGTTTATGATGTTTCAGTGTGGATAATGAAGCACAGGAGAGTTCAGTGTGCTCTGGCCTGCATTTAGGAGCTTTGTTTTTCATCTTCCCTTGCACTTGTGTGCTCAGGATGCTGGTACGGCGGAACAGCTTGCCAGGTCCCTTTGCAAGTGGCTCAAAGTGTCTGTGGGGCCGCGGGGAGAGTGCTGGGCAGGGCAGCGCTGTGGAGTGCCGTGTTCTCCACTGGACAGTCAGATGTCCGAGTGGAGAAACAGACCTGGGCTTGTGTTTGGAATGGGGAAGAGCGAGCTACGAGATGTGCCTGAGACCGGAGGTACCGGGGCAGGGGAGGGGAAGGGAAGCGGGGGGCGGGGAGGGCACGGAGCGTTGTTGTTTCCTTCCCAGGCGGGCGCTACCCGAAGCACGCTCACGGGAAGCTCAGCCGGCTCTATCGTAATCCACTCTCCCGCCGCCGCCTCACAGGAATAACACCCCCCCGCCTCCCCGGGCTCCCGCACCGCCAGCGCGGATGGCTTCACAGGGCCCCTCCGCCCCGCCGCCGGCCCGCAGGCGGGCCAGGCCCCGACGGCCTTGTCCCCCTCACACCCACACGCTCGCCGCCGCTCCCCACGGCCCGTACTCACGACGCGGTGCCGCCGCCTCACGCCGCCGTCCCGGGGCCGCCTCCGCCCTGAGGAGGGAAGGGAGAGGCCGCCCTCGGAGCCGGCCCGGGGGACGCCCCCTCCCGCCGCCTGCGCGCCCCGACAGGGCGCCGCCGTCCCGACAGGACCCCGCCACAACTGTCCGCCGCACGCCTGTCCCGATAGCGGCGCGGCTCGGCCTCGAGGCACGGCGGCTCCCCCGCGGGCCCGCGCTCCGCTCCTAACCGCGGGAGACGGCAGCGGGAGAGCCCCGCTCTATCAGGCGGCACCGCGGGCAGCCCCGCGGGGTGTGCGCTGCGCCTGCGCGGCGGCACGGGAGCCAGTGCGCCTGCGCACAGCGGCTGCGGCCTTTGCTCGCTAGTCTAGCGAGGCGCCGGGGTGCCTTGGTGCGGGCTGCGTGCCTCAGCTCCCCGCGCTGTGCGGGTCTTCGGGACGGGGCGGGGGTGTCGAAACTGCTGTCGGGGGGAGCCGCTGTCTGGGGTGGGGCTGCTCTCGGAGGGAGGCGGCTTTCTGCACGCTTGCTCACGGGTGGCCGCTCTCCCCATGCAGCTGGCACTCGTCCCCGCAGGCCGCTCGCACGCGGGGTTGGCGCCGAGCGCGTGTTTTCTGCCCTTCCCGGCATGCTGTTTTGAGGCTTGCGTGCTTCCTCGTCACACACGGCAGCGCAGTCTTGCTGCGGAGCCCCGAGCAGCGTCACAGCAGGGTGGTACCTGCAGCCCTCCACACCACCCCTTGCCCGGTTCCCTCCTGGTACCTCTCAGGCGCAGAGCAGAGATGGTTCCATGGCCTCCCTCTCCCCTTAAAACGCTTTTTATTCTTGACATCACTTGCTGGCAGCTCTCTGGCAGAGCGTGGCTGGCCCAGCAGATAAGCCCAGAGTGTTCCAGGCCTTCTCTCTACCCCCAGCCAGCAGCAGGTTACCAAGTGCAGCTCAGCTGTGCCCAGCTCTGGCTGACGTTGCGAGAGGCCTGTACAGGGAAAGGAGAGAAATCATCTAGAAAAAAAAACCCCAAACAAGACCTGGGCGTTTTCCCAACTGTTCAAACCCACCCAACCATGGTTGCAGGGCTGCCTGTGTTTCCCATGGGGGTTTTCGCTTGGCTGGCCCCAGAGATGTGATAAGACCACCTCCTTCAGTGCACTGGCAGGTGCAAATCCAGCCCAGGATGGTTTCCCTCCTGCTCTGCCATTATTCCAGGCCCTCACAGACCTCTTTATGGGCTGTTTAAATTCCTGGTTTATGGCATTGCATGGGAATGACCCTGAAGCGTTTGGCTGATGCCATTCAGCTGGCCCCAGCACAGGCTGCTCTTCATCTTCAGCATGAGGACCTTGTTTCCTGCAGAACTGAGAGTGGGGTTTGAAGCACTGCTGTGTCTCTTGTGCTATTTTTGGGTGGTTTGGCTCCAGTGCCAGCTGCATTCACGGGTGCTGGCCTCAGCTGGTGCTCAGGGACCTTTCCCGGATCCCACCCAACACCCACAGCACACAGGGGTGAGGGGACCTGAGCTGCTCCAGCACACGCTGAAGGTTGCAGTTTGTGAGATTTATTCTGAACCTGACCTGAAACAACCCAAGTTCCCCAAATGCTCTTGCAAATGGCAACATGAACTCCCAGCCACGTCCCCCTGCCCTGCTGCAGGAGCTGAGCACTCACTTGAGTTTTGGTTAGTTGTAGTTCTAGCTTTCTGTAAAGAAACCCTGTTTTACACTTGGAGCCTGGTTGGTGGAGCTGGAGCAGCAGTCCCATGGCTAAAAGCAGTGTGAGCTCCCATCCCCGAGATGCCCTTGGCAAGCAGGGACAGAGAGATGGTCCCAAAATTGTGTGTTTTTGTAGGCTGCATGAAGCCATCCAGTGGAGTGGATCTGTAAGCAGCTGCGGAGAGAAGGGCAGCTCAGGTAGGGAAGGGAAAGGTAATCCCAGGTCAGAACAGTGGGTACTGTGCAAGACAGTGGCATTTTTATGGTATCTTTTCAGGTGGAAGCTTTTAAAGGGCCTCTGGCTGGGCTGTGCTTTGCTTTGCTTCTGGGGAATATTTCTTCTGATGATTCCTCATGCTTTGTTTGGCTGCTTGGAGCCAGTTGTCTGTTCCTGTCACAAAAGGCACATCCAAAATGCACATCCTGAAAACTGCTCCCTCAGTAGCTGACCCACACCACCAGCATCTTCTTGATACTCTGTGTTGTACAAAAATAACTGAGAAGCACTGTGGTGCTGTGCTCCTGCCATGCAGGCTCTTGGAGGGCTGAAGCTGTTGCCCACTACCAGAGCCTGGCTGGTTGCACCTCAGCACTGTGGGGGTTTGCTGACACTAAAGCTCCACAAAGCTTTGAGGACACTGTGGGTGTAGGGGAGCCATCAGGCAGACGTGCAGGAATGATACCAGAGAGGCAGAGAAGGATCTAGTGCTGCAACACAGGCGTGAGCAAGTGGAGGGGTTTCAAAAAGCTGCAACTAGAAAAAGCTTGGTATAAAAACCTTTGGTGTGGCTTGAGGTGCACCCAAACCCTTGGTATCACAGAACATCAGGAGTTGGAAGGGACCTCAAATGATCATCTAGTCCAACCCCTCTGCCAGAGCAGGATTACCCTGACTGAATCCCACAGGAACACAATTATGCTCCACAATTAATGTGCAAGCTGGCTCAGGTGTGATGAGGAGAGGCAGGAGGGCACTGAGAAATGCAGTGGTGTGGGAGATGGCAGAGCAGATGAGCCTGTCTGTGTCTCCTCCCAGCTGGGGCAGGTAGCATGCTAGAGACCCAGCAGCTCACAGGGTCAGCCCCGCGGGGCTGAGGGACTAAAACCAACCAGGAGCAGAACAAATGTACAAAACAGCTCAAGTTTACTTCCAGCATCGTTCCCAAGACATAAGTTACTCCTCTCTCAAACAGAAGTCATAGCCCTTCCCCAGTCCCACAGCAGTGTTCAGCAGTCAAGCAGCTTGGAGCTGTTTCCCATCTTGATGATGGAAGCCATCTCAGCTTGTTGGATCCCAAAGAGATTCAGGCAGCAAAATAGAGCAGGCTGCTTCCAGCAAAGATGAGAGGCAGCAGCACTTTGCTCCCTGGGTCTGCCAAGGCCAGCTGCCCTGGTTTCTCTCAGATGAGGGGCACCCCCCTGAATTTGCGGATGATGTTGGCCAGTCGCTTGGCCAGCCCGCCCCGGCTTGGCTCTTCTACGTGGAATGTTCTGGTCAGCAGGTTGTAGAAGGAGCCATAGCACACTGCCACCACGGTGCAGGTCAGGCAGATGACGTTATAGGGCATGCTGAAGTCTGGCGTCGGCAGGTTCACCAGCAGCGGCTCCGTGTACATGCGCACAAAATAGCTGGAGCCATCAGAGGAAGGAAACCTGGAGAGCAGAAACAGGAAAGGGAGCATCAGCCCACACAGGACCACTGCTTTGTGCTCACCAGATAGGATGATGGGAGCTGGTGGCCCACAGGCACTGCGGTATGGCCCCACTCCCCACGCCGGCACACTCACAGCGAGGTAAAGAGAGGGCTCTGCTCCACATCCACGTCCTTCATTGCGATGACACTGGGCAGCAGGGCACTAAGCACAGATGAACTACGGAGACAAAGGACATGCTGGTGTCAGTCCTGCCAGCAAAGAGGCAACAAAGAGTTCTTCCCGCCCCAAAGACCTGGACAGCAAGTCCTACACGAGGCCCAGAAGGGAACAAGGAGCTGAGGCATGTCATTACCCGACATAAAAGCCATGATTGGGGTCAGGCGGGTACTCTGTCCACTTTAATAAGGCCCTCTCAAACTGGATTGTGATCTTGGTGACGGAGTTGGCTGGCAGCTGGATCAGCATCTCCAAGAGGTGAGGCCGTCTTCGGTCCTGTGCTGGCTGGTAGTGGATATAACCTAACCCCAAAGAGATGTGTCAGTGTCTTTGGGGGGACCTTGTCCAATCTCACACTGCCTGGGCATCTCTTGGGGGTGGGTGTTCCTGCTTCCACTCTGCTGGGAGAAGTTTTCTGGGCAGGTAAAGATGCATGAGCAGCAAAAAAAACATGTGTTAAAGCTACATCTGGCTGGTCTTTACAGCCAATGACCCATGAAAGTCATATGTTCAGTAAGGACAAGTACAAATGCAAAATAAGACCCAGTGATCAGTTTTAAATCGAGCCTCCTTTACTACAAAAATTGATTCTCTTTGGTTTAAGCCCTTGTTGTATTATGAAACACTCCATATGTGCCTCTAAAAATCTGGCCTGCCACGAGGGCTGAACTGAAGGCTAGAGAAACATCTTAACGTGTTTTGTTTCCCAGTCCATTTTCCCAGTAATCACTGGGGCCCAAGGGAGGGACTAAACCATCTCTGGAATGAGCCATCTGTGCCAACGGAACCGGCACGTTCACTTACTTGGCTTGTTTTCCTTCCCCTTGGTGCTGATGGTGAGGGTGTGCACGTAGAGTCGCAGATACCAGGGCACAGTCTCCAGCAGCATCACCGGGAAGGCCCGGTACGGGTGAGTGTTGTAGATGAGAGTGCAGATCTCTCCGGTCTGCAGCCCGTATCCACTCACGTAGCGCTGCGCATGCAGCACGGGTATCGGCAGATCCGCTGCAGAAGAGAAAAGGAAGCAGGAATGGGGGCGATGCCAGTGACCCCCAGGCCTGGAGCCCTGCCCCGTGGTGCAGTTAAGTGCTGGTTGCTCACAGCTGTCTTGGGGCCGCTTCCACTTCAGCTGCACGTTGAGGCTGCGGGATGTATTGAAGAGCGAGGGGCTTAGCAGGTCGTAGACAGCATAGGTTCTCTTGTCTCCCTGGACAATAGCTTCGTGTACAGATGCTGGGGGAGGGGTCACTTCCAGTAACTCCTTCTCCTGTGAAAGCAAACAGACCATGAAAGGAAAAGTGCCCCTTGCAATAAGTGGCAGTGCTGGGCAAAGCCCCTGCGCTGGCCCCGAGCCTTCCCACCCACTAACATCATCATGCTCACCCCCACAGCTCTGCTCAGAGGAGGGAAACCACCTCCCTTCGTTAGCCCCAGAGGGCTCCTGGGAACCAGGCCATGCCAGGGATTGGGGTGAGGATGTTTCAGAGCCACACAAAGTGGCTGAACTGATGGAATGGGGGGGGTGTTCTCTGGTCCATGAGATTTACCTTGTTCTTGGGGGAGATGTCAACGTAGACTTTGCTCTGCGATGCCAGAGGACACGCGTCAGTAAGTGTGCGAGAGAACATCTTGAAGAGGGACCAGTCTGTGAGAGTCAGAGGCAGTGGCAGGCTGAGTGAAGTGCTTGGGCACTCAAACACCACAGCGTGCTGCTGCTGAGCTTACCTTTCTTTCCTTGGCCGCTGGAAAAGGTGTCAAAGACCACAGTAAGGGTCTGTCTGAGCTCCCAGGACACAGCCAGGCAGGAGGCATCCTGAACAAGAGAAAGAGAGGCAACTGATTGTACTTTCTGGAGGTCCAGGACACCAGGAGAGAGCTGGAATTCCACCAGGTCTGCAAGAACCCCATGGGGACGCAGGTGAGACCAAAGCAAGAGGACAAAAGCCATGTTAGACACAACAAACCCACTGCAGGGGAGCTGGGAAAACTGGTCTGTCACCTTGCAGTGTCAAAAGCAAGCTCTGGATTTTCTCTTGGGGAGTTTTGAAGGGGGAATCCCAAGCCTTGTGCTTACCCTGCAGACAGGGCGGATGTGCACTGCCTGTGAGTGGTAGCTGCTGTGGAACAACCGCTCAGCCTTCAGCAGCACAGCAAGCCCAGCCTGCAGGGAGAGGAGGAGACACTCAGCCCCAGGTCTGTTCTCTGCTTCCACTGAGAGAAAAGCCCTGCTGAGACTTCCCAGTGCATGTTCTGAGATCATGGCCAGGAACCCAGCTCCATCAGGAGCAGCCTGGTGAGGCAGCAGGACTTGGTACCTTTGAGCCACATGGGAGCAGCTTCTTCCAAGGCGTGAGGTTCTCTGTGCAGACAACCTCCCTGGGCAGGACAGCATATCGCAGGAGGTGATGATCTGTCCCTAGAGAGGGAGACAGAGGGTCACCAGGCTGGTACTGCTACAGGCACAAGAGAAGCAGACCTGTTCCATGTCCCAGGGTACCCCACAGCCCTCCACCCTCTCAGTAGCTCTGAAATGCCACGAGCACAATCAGGAACAGATCCCTCTCTGTTCAGAGGGATCTGGAAAGAAAAATATAAGGGTAACAGACTTCTAGTGGATTTTTTTCTGAGCCTTTAAATCCTCTCCTTGCTTGCTGTTTCATAAACTATTTTTCAGAGAGACTAGGGCCTGGGAGCATCTGCCATGAACTGCTCATGTCTTCTCTGTTCAAACCCAAGCCAAGAGAGGGGGAAATGCTTCCAAGAGGAAGTTAACAGGCAATGATGTAGATGCCCAGAATCCCCATAGGACGGGCTCTCCGCAGTGCCACTGGGCAGAAGTGAAGCTTAGAGGTAGGAGTGAGAGGGCAGAGCTGGGCTCACCGTTGGCCAGGCCCAGGGGTTTGAAGGATGCTGTTGGAGTGACACTGTTGGTTGAGTCAATGAAGTTGAGAGAAGCACAGAATATTCCTGAGAGGATGTTACTCAGTTCTTTCCAGGCTTTGTCAACACTGTGTGAAAACAAATATTAGAGATTTCTAAGCAGCTCAAATCCTTGGAACAAGCAGCATTAAGCCAGTAACATTCAGTAAATACATGCTGGCTTTCAGAAGCTGCAAGGAGTATGTGGGCAGAGATCATGCACTCTGCAGCTTGCTTGGTATTTTGCTCTAATGCATGAGGTGTGGGGAACATTCACCTGGCTGGCAGGGCTGCACGCAGCTGGGGATGCAGCAGTGGGTGAGGAGAGGCTGAGGGAGCAGGAAACATAAAGGAGGTGATATGAGGTGTGTGGGGAGGGTGCTGTGAGGCCTAAAGCAACACCTCAGTGTACTTCTGAAGGCTGAGCTGACCAGTGCAGGAGAGGGGGTGATCTGCCAGTCCACACAGAGCTGCTGCCACTCACCAAGCAGCTCTGTGCTAAGGGAGATGGTGACAGGTATTGGACAGGAGTCAAAGGAAGTGAGTCACGGATGAGGGGTCATGGTAAACCCTGTTGTATTAATGCAGAGAGGGCTTTGTCATCACAAACCATAAGGGAATTACTTGCTCCTTTAGCAAATGAGGGTTTTCCCCCCAGCACCACATCCTGCCCCATGCACTGAGCGGGCCTATGTTCTGCTTTTCCTTGGAGCTGCCCCTGGTGCTGGAGGCTCTTTGTTCCAGATTTCCCAACCCAGGAGGAACCCAGCACAACACACGCTGCAGCTGCCTCGGGTGGGAAGGGTGATGGCTCTTGGGAGGCACAGAGGGGACTTGGAGTGACAGACCTGTAGCTGGGGTACCTACTCGGTGACGGTGGGCTGGAACCAGACCCAGAGCTCGGCGCCGGCGGGTGCCTGCAGGGGTGGCTGTCCCCAGGCCTGGGTGCGCCAGAAGCCCTGGGTAAGGGCGAGGTGGAGTTCCCGCACTCCCAGCGCCGCCACCAGCCGCCCCAGTGCCTTCGGGAAGAGCCTGTAGTGCGAGACTGTGGGAAGCGTTAGGCCCGGCCCTGCCCATCTCAGCCCTTGACGTCACACCCAGGCCCTGCCACACGTGACATCACTCTCTGGTGCTGCCCCTGCATCCCCGTGCCCAGCCCCCTCGTGCCGATGTCCCCGCAGCTCCCCGAGTCTTGCTCTGCCCTGGTCCTCCTCAACCTTAGCACCCACGCCTCTTGACGTCACCCGGCCCGCTTACGTCACCCCCAAACGCGGTTACATCATCACCGCCCCGTACAATCGCTCCGCCTCAGCCCAGAGCGGCCCGCCCGCCCGGCCCGCCTTACCCGCGCCCCGCTGCAGGTCCGCGTCCCATCGCGTACGGAACTGGAAGGTAGCGGCAATGTTGCCGTCGGGCAGCGGGCTCAGCAGCAGCTCCTCCCGCAGTGTGTCCCGCCGCCCCGGGTCCGCCCGCCCGGGTCCTGCCGCCAGCAGCAGCAGCAGCAGCGCGCAGCGCCACCGCCACCATCCCGCCCCGCCGACTGCCGTCCCTTCGCCGACTTCCGCTTCCGGGCCGGCTGGCCAATGGCGGCCGCTTTCCGGGGTCGCCATGGAGACGCGGTGCCGCAGCCTCGGCCCTGCCCGCGGAGGGCCTCGGAGCCAGCCAGCGGCAGGGAGGACCGGGACCGGGACCGGGACCGGGACCTGGCGCCTGCCCGGCTGTGCCTGCGCTGGGCCGAGGGTGAGCGCCCGGCAGCGGCTGCCGTAGCCTGGGCGCGGGAGCTGCCCGGCGGCGCTGCGGGGCTGCCCGGCCGCTCCCTCCCCCGGCTTTTAAAACTGGGGGAGAGCTTGTGCGTGCCGGGCTTGGGTGGTTCGCGGCAGGACTTCGCTGCCACGAGGGCTCTGCAGGCACTGCCCCCCTCACCCCATGACTTCCTCTTCTCCGCTCTCCCCTGCTCATCTCCTTTCCGGAGGGAAGCATCGATCTCCGGGCACAGGGCCGCCCGGAAGCACCCTGCTTCCACCGCCTGCCAGCTTGAGGCTACCCCAAGAGGAAGCAGAGCACAGCAAGGCAGCGCGGGGGATGTGAATCCGATGGAGCTCGCACGGCCTCCTGCCATGGCCGGACGTTCCCAGAGACCGGGGGCACTCCAGCTGGTCTCAGGAAGGGCTGGCTGATTCAGGAGGGAGCACAGCAAGGCCTGAACACCCCCTGAGAAGCAGCTGGGATGCAGAGCGTTCCCTGGTTCCTGTCACTTATCTCCCAGGCTCTTTCCGGCGTGGGGGTGACCACAGTTGTGCTGACATAGCCAGAGCAGGGAGAGCGCTTTCCTGGCCTGCAGCCACTGATAGAGGCAGCGGGCATCTGGCCAGCTTTGTGCCTGGCTCCTCTTGACCTGTCCTGCAGCTAGCAAGCATAGTGGGCTGCAAAGCGGGTTTCTTTCGATGGCTCTTCACTCCTCTAAAGCAGCCTCCAGCCAGGTCTGCTGCCGTCATGCTGTGCTGCGGGGGCTGATGTACTTCACTCAGCCGACCTGCATGGGAAGTGCTCCTGCTGTGCTCCCAGCCGGTGGTTACAGGTCACCAGCAGCCCGCTCGGGTCAGCTGTCTGTACTGCAGCTGGCTGTAGTGCAGCCACTGGAGGCAGCACCCGAGTTGCTCGGTATAGTGACCTGCTGCACCAACAACCTTCTCTGTGGAGGTCCGTGCTGTCAGCTCCCACCCTGGGTGCAGGAATCGTCCCTGTTCTGGAGCTGGGCTTCACTCCCTCTGGCGTGGCACCCTTAGCACACTGCCTTTACACCACCCCCACCATCCCCACCTAATCCTCATCCCCGGAGCTGTTCTCTCCCAATAACACACACACTCACCACTTGTTTAGATCCGAGTGTTATTTCTCTGTATGCCATCGTTAAATGCTTGTCTGGACAGGACCCTTGTCAGTAGGATGGGGGGACTGGGATCCCAAGGAATGGCTTTCTGAGAATGGTGGGGCTGTGGAATGCTGAAGCATTTCAGGGGAGTGAAGCAGGGAGTGTTAGCAGCAAAGCCTTGAAGAGTTAATTTTGGGAGCCTACAATACCCCTTTCCTTCTCCCTTTGCTGAGAGGAGAACCTGTGGAGGGAGAGGAGGGGGAAACCAGCTCTCCCCTCCTGCAGGCAGCAGTCCAGGGTGGGGTTTGCTGAGAACCAGGAGCTTTCCCTTCTCCGGGCTGGCCGGTCCATACGGAGGTGGCTGGGAGCAAGGCAGAGATGACTGCTAGCTTCTTGCCTCCTGCTCTTTGGGACTGTCCTCTTGCAGGTCCTCCTCATCCGACTGCACCACAGGAGTCTCAGCCCCCTCTTCACTGGTGTCCAGGCTGTTCAGATCCGTGGAGACAGAGGATGTGGAGGAAATACGTGACTTGCTCTCAGCTGCATTGGGCACTTGCAGGGTGATTTCCTCTGGGCACTGTTTGGCATCTGGCCCTAGGGGAAGAGAGTGGTAAGAGAAAGAATCAAAAAGCTTCTGGAGGTTTCTTCCTCCTTGAGCTTCATGGATATCCCCCCCAGCACTTATTTTTTGGCAGGCCATGCCTCCCCAGCCACTCCTGGCTGCTCCCCATGCGGCTGCCGTGGCCATTCACCACATCACACCCCCAGCTTGGCTTTGGGCAGTGCCGCACATTCCTTCCCCATTTTTGGCAGCAGAGCCTCTTCCGTCTCCCTTGGAGCTGTGCTGCGTGGGGCTATCGGCTCTTTGCCTAAGGAGACGTTCAGCTTGGCCTTGGCAAGTCCCCGCAGTGCATGTGTGTGGGGAGGAAGGTGCTGGTGCCCCAGCTCTTTCTGCAGGACTCAAACCCAGCTCCCTGGGGTCCAGCTGGCAGGTGGAGGGGTCCTGCAGCCTTCCCCCTCGGCACAGCAAACTCTGCAGCACCATGATGAGATGAGACAAGACACTGGCTGCTCCAGAGGGGCTTCAGGACAAAAGAAGTTGTTCCACAGACTCTGGGAAGTGCCTGGGCTCTGCTGTGTTCTGCAGCATAAGCAAGGCTCGGTACCCCTGGGCTGTGGAGGTGGTTACTGGCATGGTCCCTCCAATACCACAGACCCCAGTGCCAAGCGTCTGTCTGTGTACTGGTGTATGTGGATCTGCAGGCAGGGCGGCCAGGGCTGAGGAACAAGTTGGTGTGGGCACTGAGGGCCAGGACAGCTCCCAGCCTGGTCCGCAAAAGGCTCAGGCTGCACGTACCTGGCAGGGGACCAGCAACATTGCTCTCCTCTGTCCCACAGCCCAGAAACACGTCCACAGTGTCCTGGTCTGACAGGTCCATCATGTCCATCTGCTCCAGCATGTCCACGTTGACCTCCATGGAAGAAATGCTGCCTAAGGGGGCTGCAGAGACAGACATCAGCAAGAAGGTGAGTGGTAGTGCCGGGCGAGGGGCACCATGAGCTCTTTGCAGGCAGGACCCCCAGAAGGGCTGGGGAACTGAACTGCACTTGCTGGCAAGAGTCCCCGAGGAAAATCATGTTTCCTTAAAACCTCCCTCTGGAAACCCCTGCTGTCTCTCTGCAGTCCTTGTCCCTGCTCCAAACTGCTGTCTGGAGGAGCCTGTCTGAAGCCAGTGACTGCGCAGGGCGCCAGCCTGGGTACCCGTGTGCAGTGACAAGTGGTGTGAGTAATGCACAGCACACCCACACACAGCGCGTGTGGCCCTGTCTCAGCGCAGGACATGCATGTCCCCAGCTGCCTTTAGACCAGGGATGGTGTCCCACCGATCTCTAATGCCTGTGTCATCCTTCCCTGAAACACCCCCAGCCCCATGCTGGTATCCGCAGCACTTACGTCTCCGATGTTCTATCTGCAGGTGAGATATAGGGAAGAAGAAATCCACGTCGTGCTGGAAAACCTCCTCAAAGAACTTCTGCCGGTCCCGTAGTTTCAACTGCTGCTGCTGCATCTGCTCTGCATCCAGGCTCCGCGGCGCCTGCTCCATGTCGGCTGGGGAGAAAGGTGAGGAGTGTTGGAGTAGGTAGGGACTGTCTGAGCCCTTCTGCCTGTCCCAGCTCACGTGGAGCGGCTGTGCTGGAGGGTAGGTGATTCTCTTCTGCTCCGCTTTACCAGCGCACGTCGGTTTAGTCACCATGAATAGATGTTACACGCCGGAACAGCAGCGTCACCAGCACTTGCTGTGCCGGAGCTCGGATCTTGCTTCCGAGACACAGGGCAGCCAAGACTGGGGAGCTCATACACTGCATTCATGACTGCTGAGGTGAATTATCGAGAGGGAGGAAAGGGTGTTGGTATGAGATCAGCTGTGGTTTGCTGTTCAAGTTTCAGTTTCCTTGCCACAATGCAGAGGGCTCTCTCTGAACGCAAATAGGCCGAGGAAACTCCCAGGGATAAGAACCGGTGTGTTAGAGCTCCAGGCTTTCTAAGCCGGGGGATGCAAAAGGAATCAAAGGCGTCATCAACCCTGTCACCCCTGCACACGCGCACCCCTGCTGCCACCGTCGCTATAAATACAGCCGCGCCCCCGCTCGCAGGCTCCCCCGCTCGCGTCCCCCGCGTGCACAGCCAGCCTGGCTTCAGCCTGCACAAACATTTTCATTCCTGTAATTCCTCCTGCAGTTCAATGCTGGTGCCTGCGTTCCCCGGCTCACGTGGAGGGAGTGATGGGAGCTCCTCCAGATGTTGCTCAAGGAGCTCATTGCTGTATCCCTAGGCTTGGTACCTCCCTTTTGGGTTGGGTACCTGAAACAGCATATGACACAGAGGGGCTAGCTGGTGACCCCAGCCCTTCCCAGTCTGGTGTTTGACCTCAGCCATTCCAGATTTCCTCTCTGCTGCTCTTGGCTCAGCCAGCACAAGGAAAATGTGATTACTGGAGCAGGCGGTGCAGTAACCAAGGAAACCAAACAAACATCCTCTGCTCTGCCTGAGCATGGCCCAAACCCTCTGCTCCTCCAGGCTGGGGAGGTGGGAACAGAGCAAGCAGCATCCCCACCCTGTCTGGCAGGAGTGGGGGCAGTGAGGGGGTGGGGGGCTGTCAGCAATTTGTAGTGGTATAGGACCCACACAGGACAGAGGTGGTGGGCTGGCAAAATGTCCTGGAGTTTGATGTCACATCTTTCTAAAAGCCCTTCCAGGGCTCCTCTGCACCCTGTTGGTTTCTGGGGCGTCCTTCAGCTAAACCCCATCATCTGCAGGTGCCTGCCCCAGGATGTCAGGCTGTGCCTGTGGCACAGTGTGGGGATACACCATGACTCAGGACCAGTCATCATGCACTTTCTGGAAGAGGCTCTGGTCCTCTTCTGGCTGCTCAGCGTCTTGTTGCGCTGCCCAGGGTGGCCATCCTGGCTGCCTGACAGGGCCTTTGCCCTGGTACAGCTGACCTAAGCACTCAGCGGGCACCGGCTCTGGTGCAGAGGCTTGGTGTGCCCAGGCCACAGTGGCAGGCACTCTGTGCCCATGAAGGTTTCCTCACAAGAGTGACCGGTGGCTGCAGCCAGTGGGGTAAGGCAAAAACCTCCCACCTCCCCAGCGCTACCTGCAAAGGGGAAGGGAGCCAGCGACAGGGAGGGAGGACTCGACCATGGGGCTGGCTGCCATCAGCAGCTAGAACCAGCCCTGTCCTGCCTGTCCCAGGCAGAGCTCTACCCCCCAGCCCAGCTGTGCTGAATCCACGGCAAACCACTGCAGTTCACCATGCAGACAGCAGCCCAGCAGGCTCCAGCCCAAGGGAGGCCGGGCTCTGAGTGGAGGTTGCGCTGGCTCCTGGATTTAGGGTGGCATCCTGCCCAATGTGGAGGTAAGGAGGAGGTCTCTCATTTCCCCTGAGGTGCAAACCCAAAATAAACCCACATGCTAGCAGGCACTGGCCCCAGTGCTGTGAGAGTGGCTGATCCCTGCGGCTCCTGTTATCGCTGTCCAGCTCTGCCCCAGCACGTGACTGATACTCAGGGTGAGGGTGCACAGGGAGAGTCAGGACGGGTGCTGGGCAGCATTCCTGTGGGCGCCGGGATTTCTCATGCGGGAGAAATTAGCAGGACCTGTTTATGAACTTGTTTTGGAGCTCTCGCTGGGCAGCCGGGCACGAGCACTGAGAACCCATTATGTAAGGGGGATGGCAGCTGGGCTGCCCTCGGCCCTGCCTGACCCGTGACTTCGGTGAGAGTCAGGGATGGAGCCTTCCCATCTCCCGGGGCTCTTCCGGGCCCCTGGGGAGCAAACAGCCCTGCTAGTGTAACCGCTCCTCAGCAACCCTCCCCAGGGAAATAAAGGAGAGCAGCGTTCCCTGCCGCAGCCCTGCCCCATGTGACGGCCGGTCACACTCCCCAGCTCTGTGAGTCGCCGGGATTGTGTCACCCGGCTGGCATGTTCCCACCGCGGGACACGTTCGCACACACAATGCGGCCCCTGTGCACGGCCGGGGATCTGTCGGTACCTGCTGGTGGCCTGGCTTTTATTACTATTGTCATGGATATTACTACAGCCCGCTCAGCCAAGGGGCCCAAGGCTGATCTGCATTCAGAGCCAGGCTCTTCCCCGCTGGCTGAACCGCCCAGCGCGGCTGCGACGGCACCGAGCGCCCCGGTGCCTTCAGATCCTTCCGGCTCTCACGACTTAGTAGCCAGCACTGCTCGGCAAGGAACCAGGAGCAAATGCTGATGCGTTGGGTGGCCAGGGCAGGGCAGGATCCCCCGCAGGAGATGCGGGCAGGGATTTCCTTCTCCCTGCTCCGGGGCAGGGAGCCAGCCCCTCGCATGGTGTGGGCTCCTGGCCACTGCCACGCTGCGGAAGGGCGTGGGAGGGCTGGCTGTGATGCAGGGTGCTGGAGATCTCCCATCCACACCCTGGCTGAAGTGGGCTGGGAGAGGAGGAATTCCCGGGGTGCAGGTAGCATAGGGTGGAGGCCAAACAAGGCTTGGGAGTGCTGGGAGCACTGGCTTTGGGTGTTCCAACCTAGCATCCGGACTGGGAGTGCGTCACGGTTGGATTACCTAGCTGTGTTTCCTCTGGTAGGTTCCCGCCTCCGTGCTGGTGCATAGGAGTTGTGGATTTCGGGGTGGGAGAAGACCTGTTAGTGGAGGCACAAGGCCAAGAGAGGATGGGAATCACCTTTTCTTGAAGCAGTAGCTCTGCAATACCTTGCTGAGACTTTGAGGTATTTAAAGAAGGTCCTGAAAAATAATCTGGGCTGTAGAAAGGGACAAGGGGTGAGGGGGAGGTGAGCAGGGTTGAAGTGAAGGTGTCACTCCAAGCACAGCCAGTTCCCTGGTGAATGAAAGAGCCAGAGCCCAATCCCCTGACCTCCCTCCTCCAGAGAGGTCTGGGACACCCCACAACTGCCCAGCTTGCTGGACAGTTTGTGCTCCCAGTCCCTACTTGCAGTGCTGCAAAGAGATCGAGTGAGGGGAAGATGCATCTCCTCAGCCACAGCATCTTCCAGGAGGCCCTGCATAGAGACTGCAAGCCTTTCCCTTTCAACCCACACCAGCAAAAGTACTACAGGATGAGGGTAAATTCAAGGGCTTTTGGCTTCTTTAGCTTGGGGAGAAGCAATTGGTGTGGAGAGCTGGGAATGCCCTGGAGAATTGCACAGGGTCTGGCTGTGTGGGGACAGGATGCCCGGACACACCGGCTGCCCAAGTGAGAATTCCCTGCCCAGTCTTTTCCCAACCAGCACGTCTGACCTCGGGTTGCAGCACAGTAAAAAATAGCTGTGGCCCCAGTGAGAGGAAACACACCGGGTGAGCGCAAGGGGGGCAGTGGGTTTGGCAGAGCCGCTTGCTGGGAGAAAGGCGGAGGGGACACACTGTAGAGGGAGGATGTGGCACCTTGTAACCCCTGTCTGCGCCGCGGTTTCATCTCCTGCACTCCTCCGAGCGATCTCCAAATCCCCTGCGTCTCAGCACTAAAAATATCCCCGCCGCCCAGAGCTCCTTCCCCCGGCAGAGGCTGTGTCACAAGACCCTGCTATTTACGGGGCCCCGCTTCCATTCCTGCCCAAAGAAGCGTGTGGACAAGCAAGCCGGGAGGGAGGGCAGCATGCTGCCCGAGGAACAGCGTGCCAGCCCCGGCCACGGATCCGGGGCAGGCCCGTGGCGTGGATCCCCCCGCCCCAAACCCCCTGTCACCCCGGCTGCTGCCCACCCTGCCACGCTCGCTGATGTGTCTACTCTGCTCAGCCTCCTCTTCCCCTACACCCCGCGGGTGCGGGGGGATCCGTTCCCCCCGGGGGTCTCGTGGCTCCGAGGGATGCTGATGCCGCTCCGCAACAAGCCCGTAGCCCAACAGGTTCCCGAGCTCAGCCGCTTCCCAGGCAGGTGCCCCCACCCCCACCCCCTCCCGCAGCATCCCTATCCCAGGCACGGAGCTTCCCGGGCAGCCCCTGCCCAAAGCAGCCCGGGGAGCGGTGCCGGCGCAGCAGGTTGGTGCGGGGAGAGCTGGGGGCTCCGGAGGTGGAAGGGCAGGAGAGGGGGAGGATCGGGTGGGTGTCGCGGGGTGGATATGAGGGGATGTGAGCAGCCCGAGCTCTGCCCGCTGCGGAGCCCCGCTCCCCTCCCGCCAAGCGCACCCCGCGGCCGGTACTTACCGGGCAGCCGCCGGCTGCGGCTCTGCGCCCCGGGCCCCGACATCGGCGGGCGTCGGCTGCTGCTGCGACCGGGTGAGATGGGGTCGGACCGGGCCGGGACTGCTGGGTTCAGCTCGGGGCGGCCGCCCCCCTCCCGCCGCCGGCCGCTCGCCCATGCTGCGCGCTGCGGGGCGGTGCTCGGCGCTGCGCGGGGCGGTGCCAGCGCGCCCGGCTCCGCGGCATCGCGGCGGCGCCTACCGGCTGCTGCCCTGCGGGGTACCGGGTGCTGATGGGGGGGGCGGGGGCGGGGGTCCCGTGGCGGGCTGCGGGGGTCCTGCGGCATGGATGGGCGCGAGGGGGAGTGGGAGGTTGGGGGGTCCGGTCCCCAGGGAGGGTCCTTGTACCGTGCATGGTCCCCATGCAGGGTCCCCGTGCACGGTTCCCGGTCCTCAAGGAGGGTCTCTGAGTTTCTGGGTCCCATAAAGACTCCCCACGCAGGGTCCCTGGTCCCCAAGGAGGAGTCCGTGCAGAGGGTTCCCCCTCACATCCACGGCCCCCCCCGCCCCGAGCTGAGCTTGGCTGCAGGTGCTCAGCTCCAGCAGGAGTTCTGCCAGCCGTGGCAGGGCTGGAGGCAGGGACCACAGATACCCGTCTCTTTCTAAGCTTGCTCTTTCTTTTTCTAAGCTTTTTCTTTTTAAAAACTTTTCTTTTTTTAAGCTTTTCCTCTCTAAATGAGAAGGTTGAAGGTTGGCTGGCACAGCCTGCTGTGCAGATGACCCAGGGGCTCCCTCCCCAGCTCACCCCTGGCCTTCTGAGACCCTCATCCTCCAGCAGATCCCTCTCTGGGATGTTTTCTCCCACGTTCAGCCCTGCACATCAGGGCTGTTCCTTGGCCAAGAAGCGGACTTGGCCACCCGCCTCCTTCCTGTATCTCAGCAGGGTGAGTCAGTGCCTCGCCGTGCCCAGCGCCAGCTCTGCCCGCAGCCTGGTCACTGCTGAGCCGGGATGGGGGGCATTCACTCTGCCCTTTTCTCTGCCTGAAAGGGAGTTTCCAGTGTCTGTGGTGTGTCCCGTCTGCCCTCTTCTCAGTGTGTTTGTCTCACTGTCTGGATGACTAAAGATAACTGGGTATTGTTTGTGTCCCAGCTCTGTTTTGGCTACTGTTGTTTTGCTGTCCCGTCCCCCCATCCATCCTCCCCCTGTTTCCTGGGAGGTCCTGCTGCCAAGAACCATCTTTGTGCTGAGGACCTGGTACCCTTGGGCACTTGCCCATAGCTGCTGGCTTCAGCTCACACACATGGCAGCAGTTCCTAGGGATGAGCTTTGCCCACGTGAATGTTTATCCTTATCCAAAAAGCACCCTCAGTCCTTCCTGACAGTGTCTACCTGAGCATAGGGTGCCAGCACCGTGGCTCAGCCTTGGAAAGCAGAGAGGGGTGGGGGAACACACACAGTTTGCTGTAGCAGGAGCAGAGTTTCATGACCTCTAAGGAGCCGCAGAGGCAAATCCCTGCTGGGTACCTGCTGGCTCTGGCTCACTCACAGCTCCTTGTGCCTTGGCATGGCCCCTGGGCAGCCTCAGCTGGTTGCCACCATCCCTGCTGACCCCTTGTTCTGCCCTGCCAGCCAGGAGGCGAGGAGGCAGTGCCAGGGAATTAGCTCAGGTCTCTGCTATGTCTGTGTTGATTGGCACCAGTTACTACTGGGAGGTGTGGAGACATCCCGTGCACTCGGGTTCCCCAGAGCACCCCAGCTTCCCTGGGGCTCACGCAGCCCTACACCCTGCTGCGGGAACAGCACGTGTGGGTGCTGCCTGCGCAGAGTGACACACACCCAGGCCCCTGCTGCTGCTGCAGCCCCTCCTGTCCTGCCTTGCTGGGAGGGGGTTGGAAAAGCAGTGATATCATCAGCACGGAGCCTGACTCATCCCGGCTCTTCAGCACAAGCCGTGCTGCTCAGCGGGGCACCCATTTTATTCCCATTAAGCCAGTGAAGGCAAACCAGCTCCACAGAAGGATTTATTGTCATTTATTTTTGCGTGTGGCCAGGCGTGCCTGCCCCTGGTCAAAAGGTGACAGAGGTGACGCTGATACAGGTAGGGAGCCCTAAGAACAAGCCTTGCTGGATACCTGCAGGGTCTGCCTTGGCTGCTGGAGCATCCCTGCTTCACTACCACTAGCACAGGCTGCTGGCACCAGCGTCACCAGTCCTCACCCTACCTACAGACTCACAGGCCCTTGGGAGGTGTCCCCTGGAGATCCAGGTCACAAGCTCAAGTAGGGATGATGCTTCTTTTCCTCTCCATGACACAGAGCCCAGTTCCTGCCAAAAAGTCCCCAGGGGAGCCAGCATCAAAGTGCATCCATCATCACTGGGAGACAATGTAACATGACTTGTTCCTCCTGCCCTTTCCCCTCGGGTTTATCCCATCTATTAGAGGTTTGGGAGGTGAGGGGGAAGCTTCAGGCCTCTGGATGGAGCTGGGGAGGAGCCAGCTGCTACGGGAAAGGTGAAGCAGTGCCAGGCAGGTGAATCACTCGCTGCTGGTGAAAATAGATCTTCTTCTCTATGTGGACAGGGCTGGGAGCGAGCGGCAGCTTGACTCAGTCAGGACATTGTGGAGTCAAGAGAAAAACAAGACAAGGCTCCTTTCCAGTAAATGAGGCAGAGGAGCAGCCTTTGCCGGCGAAGCTCCAGTGACTGGCCATCCTGCAGCTCCCTTAAAAGGGGTGATTTTAGCCCAGGACAGTAAGGAGCCAGAAAAGCAAAAAAACACCCTCTAAGGAATGTGGCTGCTGAGAAATGAGCAGCTCTGCAGGGCCCGGGATGGCAAGGCAGGAGGGGCAGTAGGGGCAGGAGGGGCAAGAGGGGCAGGAGGGGCAGGAGGGGCAGGGTTGCACTGAGGTGCTGCCTGACTAGGATCCACACCACCGCTCCATGACACCATCTGATCAGGTCCTTGGCTGTGTCCTGCTCTATTGGAGGTAAGCCCAGTCCTGGGGCTAGTGGTCTCTGCGCTGAGCTGGGTGAGGGTCCTGCAGAGCCCTGGGGGTGTGATGTCCCCACGTGCCCAGGCTCCACACATCCCTGATACCCAGCTGCTGGCACTGGAGCCAGTGGAGCTGGGAGGTCATGTGTGGGCAGCAGGACCCCCGGCACCTGGTGAAGAAGGAGATTTCCAGAGCCAACACCTGGGCACCTTGGCCAACACCTGGGCAGAGCAAGGAGATGTCCCCTGTGGACTGGGGCAGGGACAGGAGAGGAGAGGGGGAGCCCACCCAGTTGCATGCTGCAGACCCCTGCCCTGGGAAACCCAAGCTCACAGGCTGGGAAAAGGGTCTGGGTGTGAAGGTGACGGGGGACATGGGATCTGGGAGGCTGCAGCCCTAGAAGAGTGAACCCACTGGCACTGCCACATGGAGATCTGGTGGGACAGAGGGTGGTCTTGGGATATCAGCTGTAGAACTGGTGCTGTGCAAGTGCTGGGCATCCCAATGTGGCTCATCCTGGCAGACTGAGGTCCTAAGACCCCCCAGGTCCTGCTCCCCCATGGGGTAAGGAGCAGAGCCACAACCACCTCCTGCAGCTCCTGACATTTAAGGTGCAGGCTGTGTCTCTGTTTTTTGGTTAAACACTGCTGGGTGAAGACAACCTTCCCTGACCCGGTGATGTGCTGCTCACAGGCATCTCAGCACAGCAAGCAGGGCACAGTGGTGGGGAGTCACACCCAGACAGAGACACAGGACATGTGGTTACACCGGGGGGAAGCATGACTGGCAGCAAGCACCCAGGAGACATCCTACAGCCTCAGCTAGAAAGCACCAAGAGATGCCTGGCACTGTGTTGAGGACAAGACGGGGCTATGAGAGACCCCCAGGGCCAGAAGCATCATGGAGGAGAGGAGGAGCTGACCCACCTTGCAAGGTAGGGACAAGCACTCACATCTGCTTCACTGCTTCTCCACCATCTGTGAGCCCTGCCCCAGGGCCAGCCGGGTTCTCCTCCTCTTGGAGAATGCTGTCAAGAGCACCCTTCACTCCCCTTCCCTGGGGACCCTGAGGGTGGGTGCAGGGTGGTTGGTTCCCCAGGGAAGCAGCACAACTCCCCATCCACCTCTGCAGCCAATGTGCCCTGGCTGGCCCTTCCTACCACCACCCAAGAGCCATGGGCTGCGGGTGGGAATCCCTGTGGTGAGAGGCAACTGGGGGAGGCAGGGAGGGAGGTGGGGCCAGAGGGCTGCGGCTGGGGCTGCATGCAGGGAGTGTGTGTGCACATGCACAGAGCCTTGTCTGAGCTGAACCATCCCGAGCTTTTTAGCTCACATTTAAAGCCGGGAGTGCCCAGCACGTGCTGATGGCAGCACGGGGTGTCCTCTCCTCTGTGCACTCTGGGCACGGGTCCTGGCCTGGTCTGTGCCCAGCCAGAGCGGGTGGCAGCGATGCCACGTCCTACTGCCACCGGCACCCAGAGGCCAGGCAGGGGTGAATCCCCCCTGTGGCTGTCTGTATCCATCCTGGAGGACGTGGGCAGTGCTCAGGTGAGCTGCAGGCTGCTCGAGGGACAGTGCAAGAGCAAAGGAGCCAGTTCTCAACCCATGGAACTGGCCCTGTGTCCCAGCCCTTCCGCAGCTGGGACCGGCTGTGCCACCATCTGCCCCTCAAGATGAGGTGGTGGGGAGGGGATGCCAGGCTGGCAAGTCCCCTTTGCCCACATTGGGGTCCGGGCTGCCCCTGCCCCCTTCCCTGGGTGCAGAGGAGTGCTCAAAGCTGCCTCCCTCCCCCCAGGGCTGCAGGGCTGGGTGCTGGGCTCAGGCAGGGGAATCCCACTCTCAGCTGAGCCTCCAGCTCTTTCACCTCTGTCACCTCCAGCTCTGTCAGCTCTGGATCTAAGGGAGCTGCTCGTGACGCATCTCTGCAGCCTCCAGGAAGAGCTGCCGGTGGGGGCAGGACTCTGCCCGATGCAGGGTTCCTTCCTTTCATGTTACAGTTCAGTGTTTCATTGGTCTTGAGGGGTAGCAAAGGTCCCCCAAAGTTCCCCGTGGAGCTGGAAGCCATTCAGGGCTCTGTGCCATCCCCAGCTACGCAGAAGTCACAGAGTTTTGGTGTCTGGTTGCTCCTGGCTGCTGGGGCTGGAGGTGGCTGGGAATGCTGGGACAGCCTCCCCAGGGGCAGGGGGTCCCTGAGCACAGGGAGGGTCCCACTTTCAGAGGGGGCACCAGCTGGCCTGCTCCCAACCCCAAACTCCAGAGCATTGCAGGCTCCCATGACCGATGCCAGGGGTGGAAATCCAAAATAAAGCAATCCTTGCCCTTCCCAAGTGACCCCTCAGTGGGGGGTGACACGGGGAGTGGGCAGCACGGTCTGGGGGTGGGGGGTGTGAGGCCGTGGGGGGCTCTGGGGAGAGGGTGCTGGTGCAGGGGTGCCGTGGGTGCAAGGTCCGTGGCTGTGGGGAGCTGCGAGTACTGGCAGAGAGTGCTGAGGGGGTACTATGCTGGGGAGGGCAGGGGTGCGGGACCCAGGGAGCCGCGGGGCGCGATGGGGCCGGGGATGCGTGGTGCGGGCATGGGGCTGCCCCCCGGCGCTCATTAGCCACGGCCCAGCCCCCTCGTTAATTAGCAGCGGCCGAAGCCGCTCATTAGCGGCGGCTGGGGCTGGGCGCACTCCCCGTGTAGGCGGGCGGGGAGCGCTGCCGGCGTCGGGTACCGGCAGCAGCGGGGCTGGAGCCCGAGCCCGGCCGGAGCCGGCGGCGGGATGGGACAGGGTCGGGGCACGGCCGTGCTGCTCGTCGCCCTGGGTAAGGCTGCTGGGGAGGGATGGGGGTGCCCGGGCGGGAGTTTGGGTGCCCGGGCGGGGGATTGAGGCGCCCTGGGGTCCCGCGGCATGGGGGATGCTGCGGGGTCCCGTCACTCCTCCCTAGGTCGGTGCGGTGCGTCTCTCCTCGGTGAGCGCTGGCTGGCTGTGCCCCCCGCGCCTGGCCGGGGGCAGTGGGGTCGGTGCTGGGTGCAGCCGGGACAGGCTGGGAGCGGGGTACCCCGTGTGCCCCCGTGTCGGCTGCGGGCGTTTCGGGCTCTCTGCAGGCACAGGCAGGGCTGGGCGAGGGGCAGCGTGTGGGGGGCGTGCGCCTTGCTGGAAGGGGGGCCTGGCTGTGCCTGTGTGCTCAGGGGGTGCCCAGAGCAGCGCAGGAGGGAGGTGGGGTCCGTCCCCAGAGGTATGGGGGCTGACACCCACCCCTTGGCACCTGGCAGGGCACCTGGCTGGGCTGCTGGCCTCGGGAACCACCTGTGCCAGCGTTTACCGAGGCTTCTCGGACTGCGTCCTCAAGCTGGGGGAGAACATGGCCACGTACGAGGAGGCGGGTGGCATGGAGCTGCAGGGCTTGCACCGAGTCTGTGGGTGAGTACGGCCCCGCGACGGACCCCCCTGCATGTCCCATCCGGTCCAGCCCCTGGCCAAAGCAGCAGCCCCCACCCCAGAGCAGGTGGCACAGAATCCTGTTCAGGGAGGGCTGTGACTCTCTCTAGAGGAGATTCCACAGCCTCTCTGGGCAGCCTGTCCCAGTGCTCTGTCCCTCTTGCCGTGAAGGACTTTGTCCCCATCTTGAGATGGACTTTCCTGTGTTCCAGCTTGTCCCTTGTCCTGTCTCTGGGCACCACTGGAAGGAGTCTGGCACCATCCTCTTGACACACACCCTGTAGGTATTAGGAAGCATTTATCAGATCCCACCTCAGCCTTCTCTTCTCTGGACAAACAGACCCAGCTCTCACAGCCTCTCATCATAAGAGCCAGCAAGGCAGGGCAAGGAGCTGGTGATGCTGCTGCCGAGGCAAGCAGAGGGTACCCAGCCCAAAGAACAACCTTTGATTGCAGCCAGAGATGGAAAACACTTCCACAAAGCTCCTTTCACTCAAGGGGAATGGAAAAGTCAATGCCCCCCATTTCTGAAGATGTACTTCAGTCCATGTGTTGCCCTGCTAGCAACCATGCTGATGGGTGTTGGGCTGTGATCTGCTCTCATGGGACAGCCTGGCTCAGGATCAAAGTCCTATCTGGGCTGTGGCTGAAGGTTGGGTCGAAACAGGTCCTGTTCTGCTTTGGGCTGTAATATGCGGATTTTTGGACTTAAAATTAGATTTATTTCTTTTTTACAGGCTCTGGGGCACTGACCATCACAGGACAGGTCCTGTGATCTTTCCAGCCAGCTGGGCTGGGGGTCTGCAGCTTCTGGGACACGCCAGCTTCTCCTGCTGGTCCTGGTGCACAGCTCGCTGGGTTTGCTATGGCTTGAGGAGAAAAGTTATGAAGTCACAGCTTTGTGCAGGAAAATATTTATGAATTATTGGTCTTTAACCCTTAGCCATCTCCAGTGCTGTCTCCTTTCTTGGTGCCATGGTTCTCTCTGGCATCACAGGTGAAGGATGGACACGGAGCTGGTATGGGGCCTGTGTGCACAGCGCTGGCCTGGGCAGTTCTCCTGACAGCAGCCTGCTTGGCTGAGCAGACGGAGGCTGTGAAGGGTGAAACACTGGGAACTGCCACTGTGGCTGAAAGCAGAACCAGGCAGGAGCTGTCATCCTCCTCTGCCTTCCCTAGCCATCCTTTGCCTGAAGACAGAGGCCGGTTTAACCCTCGCCTGGCAGAGCTGCCTTCTGCCGCTCCCGCAGCTCGGGCCTGAGCACAGGAGGTACCTGGGCTGGCACCAGCTTTTCTCATTATCTGGGGCCATTTATTCTGGCAGAGTGACTCTGTTTAATGAACTGGCTCCCAGCTGGCGTTCTGACGTAAGGCCTGGTGGGAGAACCAGCGGGGCGCTCAGGTCTGTGTGGCTACACAAGGTGGTGTCTCCAGCACAGGGCACTTGGACACAATCCTGTGTGCAGGGTCCCTGCTCTGCTGGGCTGTGTCCCCTTCCCAGGGAACGTCTGCCTGGTGTTTGACGGAGTGAGGAACAGGGCAGAGCAAATGATTTTGTCCTCCAGGTCATCCCCAGCCTGGAGCTGGTGCTCAGCTCACATGGGATGGCAAAACTGAGGCAGAGGGGAGGGCAAAAGGGTACCTGGGGGTGTGCAGCACTGGGTATGTGGGCTGGCAGAGGCCAGGGAGATGGCTGGTGCTGGTTCCTGCCTTGAAATGGAGTTGGATGCTGGGATGTACTGCTCCAGAGAAGCTGCAACACCAAGTGCTGTTGTGAAGCTCTTTTCAGGTAAAAAAACCCCAAGCCCTCCCTCTGAAAAAAGCCATGGGGGAAAGTTAGTGGCAAGTGTGGCACGGAGCCTTATCTATCCCTTGAGGAAGTGTTTGTTTTGGAGAGGAGCCACTTCCAGAGGAGATGGCCCATGGCATTTGCTGAGACTTTTGGGCTCCTGCTCTTCTATCTTGTGGGTCTGTCCCTACAAAACAGAGACCTCCTGTGATTTCAGCTGTGTTGGGACTTAGGGATGTGCCAGGGTACTGCAGCTACCTGCTAGGCTGTGGGTGCTCTCCCCATTGCAGCACCTACAGCAGCCTTTGGGTGCTCTGATATAGCAGCCAAAAAAAAAATCAAGCAGGGACACTCATTCTCCTGTCTGTATTGGGTGGCCCAGTATGGTACCTGCTGTCCTGGTCCCAGACAGCTGGTGCTCACCCCTCACTGCCCAGCTTGTTTGTGGGAGAGAGCTTGTAGGAAATGGCTTCTGAGAGCCACTGTGCTGCTTGCCAGAGGTAAGGAAGGAGCTCAGGGATGGGATAAGCTTTGGCAGGCTGGACACTGCTCTGGTTTAATGCAGCATGGGGTTGTTCCATGTGGCACTGACCCCAGCATGCTGGACCAGTGGGATGGTGCCCACTGCCCTGTGCCTGGAAGAGTCTTTGGAGGGGCTGTGCTTTTCAGCTCTGTTTCTGCTGGGATTTTTTTCCCTGCCTGCTTCTAGCTCTGGATTTGGAGGGTGGGGGAACAAATTACAATCCCCAGGGGAGGCAGCCAAGAGGCTTTCAGCAAGCAGCTCCTGGTTACTGCAGCACCACAGCTTACCTCTGCACGGCTTGTTTTTTTCCCTTGGTGCTCCCAAGATCCTCCTTCCAGTGAAGGGCTTCTACTCGTGCAGGGTGATACCCAGCAGACAAACAGAGACGTGTCTGCTGAGAATATGGGGGAAAAACTCCTCCTCCCCCCTCCCCTGCCCACACCTGAGCTCTAAAGCCCTGGCTGTCTGTGGGAGATGCTGTCCTCCCCGCTTTGTGCTCGTGCTTCGCCCTTGACTCAGCTCGGGGAGTGCTGAGTGAAGCACGCTCAGCCTTTGTTCACAGCCTGTTGGAGATACTCAGGCTGGTTGGTGCCAAAGGGAAACATTTGCTGTTGGAAAATAATGGATTTTATTGACTTTCAGAGAAGGGTGGGTGGAGGGAAAAAAAGTCTGAAATAATTTCAGTGTGTTTTGATGTTTAGAACCTCGGAGAGACAATGGAGGGGGTGGCTGGGAGGGGGAACTCACACAGAATGTGAAGGTGGCTGAGGCTTGAAGGGCAGGCTCTAGGCAGCAAGGGGCTGCCCAGCTCCTTCATGCTGTGCCAAGGGACTGATGGTGGTGTGTCTCCCTGGCTGCAGGTACTGGGATGAGTTTCACTCATGCGCCCTGACAGCGCTCTGGGATTGCCAGAAGGAAGCAGCAGCCATCTGGGACATGCTGAGAAGGGAGTCTCAAAAAATCAAGTTTCAAGGCAGTTTGTTTGACCTCTGCAGCCCCAGCACAGCCCAAAGCTTTGCCTGGATCCAAGTTCCCAACGTCTCTGTCCTTGGCATCCCCCTTGTCATCACCTGGCTGAACTTGTAAACTGCAGCTCTGGAAGTATTCTCACAAGGGTGGTGGCAGTGTGTGTCACAGCATCTTTCTGGTCATGCTTCCAAACCTTGGAGGGATACACTCTGTGATGCACAGCAAACACCTGGCTGCATTCTGTGCTGATGAGATGGGGAAGGGCTCAACAGCATCTCCTGGGCTTCACTGTTTCTCTGGAATTTGGAGCAGCGCCTGTCCCTTTCTGCCTCCAGGTACAGGTGATCTGGCTGACTGCAGAATTTGGGAACTCGTAGGTAGAGGGCAGAGAATTTGGGGAACAATGAGGTATTAGTTGTGAACACTGGATTCTTCTGCACTTTCCTATGGCTACTGGAAAGAAACCCATTTGCTTTGCTGATTCCATCAGATCATCTCCATATTTTTTTTGATTTGGGCACTGAAAACAAGACAGATGGTTTTACCACTGACCTGTGAGGTGAAGGGGACGGTGTGTGACCTCTCTAAGGCAGGGGGCAGTCCTTACTGCCTGGTACTGCCTTTTTGTTCTTTGAGGATATGGCAAATCCCCTGCTGAAGAATAAACTGGTGCATGACTTCTCCTGCACACACTGGGACTCTTGTGTCACTCCTGTGCTATGTGTAAACCCCTTTCTGAAGGAAATGGAAGGCAAAAATATTTATGGGAAGAGCAAGAGTCCATCTATCAGGACAAAAAGGATGTGTAACAACTCTTTGGCTTTAAAGCTCTCCCCAGGGTTCCTGTAAGCAGCTTGGTGGGTGGCAGCATGTTAATTCCAGAGTATTAAAGTTGGTTGTAGAGCCTACTGCATGGTAGAGATTCTTCTTCCCAGCTCTTGTTTGTTAGCTCAGTCTCTTCTTGTCTCTTATGGCTCAGAGTGTTGCTGGTTTTGCAGCTTCAGTATGAAGAAAACATTGGGGAGAGAGATGGGCTTTCAGTGATGTCTGGCTACATTAGAAAAACAGGAAGATGTTCCTGGGCTGTACAAAGCAGTTCTGTGTTTGAAGGGTGCTAATGATGCTCTGTGCCTTGCCTGAGGTATGTCTGCCCAACTCTTCTAGATGTCACACACCACTTAGGCTGTTCCAAAAGATTGTCTGTCCCCATACCAGGGAATTTGCTTTGCCTTCAGCAGGGGCAGGCAGCTGTGAACAACAAAGGGTAGCCCTGCACAGAGCTGGAAGCTTGTGGCTCCTCGTGGTCCTGAGATGCTGAATGAAGACCTCACGCTGGTGCTTTGAGCGCTGCTGCTGCCAGAGTGGACACAGCACTGGACAGCACCAGCAGGTTCTGAAATGCATTTTCAGGTTTTGAGACCACCACTTTGAAGTGTGAGCAGTGGATCTGGGGCCCTGCAAGCCCCAGAGATCCTGCTGGATGCATCTCAAGCATGTGGGCAAGCCTCTCCAACAGCAAGACATCTCAGTGGTGGTGGTGCTGGGTTTTTAATGATGGGTCACACTGCTCTCCTTTGGCATGCACATGTTCTTCCTCTTACCTTCCTTACTGTGTGACACACTGCTCCTGCACCAGCTGGCAGGTAGGAATAGATGGAGGAACACTCCAAGAAATAAGTCAGGGAGGAGCAGCTGGTGCTCAGCCGGCACTTGTGTGGTGCACACCAGCTTTCTATGGACACGCTGGTTACTCATGTACGTGGTGTCTCGGGCGCAGAGCCCTGCAGTAAGGAGCAGAGGAAGGCTGCACCTTTCACTGCAGCACCTGGAGTGAACCACTCAGCTGCTTTGTTTTTCTTTTTATTCTGCCCCCACAGCAGTGTAGCTGTTTGATCCTGTTCCACTCTCCCCCAGTCCCTCTTCTCCTGCCTGTGGTGTGTAGCAGGTGGGCACAGTACACAGCTGAGGCTGGAGTCCTTTGGATCCAAGTCCTGTACCTGCTCTTTGTTTAGGTTTTTAATGCCTTTAGAAAAACAAGTGAGCACAGCCCCCAAGCCTGAGCTTCTCTTTCGGTTTGGCATCTTCCTCCCTGTTAAAATCTTCTATTTTTATTGGGGAAGGGGAATGTAAAAGCCTCACCTAAGATCTCCAAGCTGTCCTCTTTTTGTGAAGCTGTGGCTGGCTAGCTGACACTGCTGCAGTCCATGAGAAGAGCAGGTGTTGGTACGTATCCTCCCTGGAAGCAAATCCCTCAGCTATTGCACACCAAACCCAAAGATTCATTAAGAAACAAAGACCATCTGCCACTACTCTGGAATAGAGCAGCAGATGATTATTTTTAAAGCCAAAGGTGCTCTTAAATCTGACTGAAAGCATGTGAGTGAAAATTAGGCCTCACAGTATGGGACTGATGAGTTTCAGAGGTTCCCTCAATTGACAGTTTGGCTTTAGGTAAACTTTGACTAGGACAATTACAGTAGATTTCTTTTTTTTTTTTTACATAAGTAATTTACAGATTCAGTCAAAGGCAACATCAGCAGAGTCCCAGAGAGCATCTCTGATCTGACAGCATACTTCATGCTGATGCAGTGTGGCTCATTGGGTGTCCCACAGGTTCAGCATTAAATCTGCAATTGTCAAAAGATCACAGAATCATAGAATTGTAGGGGTTGGAAGGGACCTCGAGAGATCATCGGGTCCAACCCCCTGCCAAAGCAGCTCCCCAGGACATTTCACTTAGATGGCGTCCAGACGGGTCTGGAATCTCTCCAGAGAAGGAGACTCCACACCCCCTGGGCAGCCTGTCCCAGGGCTCCCTCACCCTCACTGGGGAAAAGTTCTTCCCCAGGTTGGTGCAGAACTTCCTGTGCTCCAACTTGCAGCCATTGCCCCTTGTCCTGTCCCCACAGACACTGAAAAGGGGCTGGCTGATTCCCCTGCATCCCCTGCTTAAGATATTTATAAACATTAATTAGGTCCCCCCTTAGTCTTCTCTTCTCAAGGCTGAACAGCCCCAGTCTCACTCAGCCTTTCCTCATAGGGGAGATGCTCCAGGCCCTTAATCATCTTTGTAGCCCTTCTCTGGACTCTCTCCAGGAGATCCCTGTCCTTTATATCCCAGGGAGCCCAGAACTGGACACAACACTCCAGGTGGGGCCTGACCAGGGCACAGCAGAGGGGGAGGATCACCTCCTTTGACCTGCTGGCCACACTCCTCCGGACGCACCCCAGGATCCCATTGGCTCTCTCAGCCACCGAGGCACACTGCTGGCTCATGGCCACCCTGTCATCCACCAGGACCCCCAGGTCCTTCTCCACTGAGCTCTTCTCCAGCAGGTCATCCCCCAGCCTGTACTGATAGAAACGGTTGTTCCTTCCCAGGTGCAAGACTTTACACTTGCTTTTGTTAAACCTCCTCTGGTTTCTCCCTGCCCAGCTCTCCAGCCTGGCCAGGTCTCTCTGGATGGCAGCGCAGTGTTCCTGCGTGTCAGCCACTCCTCCCAGCTTTGTATCATCAGGTACTTGCTGAGGGTGGATGCTATTCCCTCATCAAGGTCGTCAATGAAGATGTTAAACAGGACTGGACCCAACACCAAGCCCTGGGGAACACCACTGGTCACAGGCCTCCAGTCAGATTCCACTCCAAAAGATCTTTCTCCTGGCCTTGCTCCAAGTCTCTTCCAATAAAAAGCTGTACCCAGACTTCAACCCCAGCCCTGCAAGGAGGCAGCTGAGGTGGGTACAGCATACCCATTCAGAAAGGTGAGGAGGTAAGTGCTCTTTGGTCCAAAGTTTTCCTCCCTCCTCTTACTGGGCAACAAAAGATAGCACCTCGTTAATGGGGTCACACAGCAACTCTGGGCTCAGCTGCCCACTCTCCTTCAGAAATGGGATGGATGTGCCTTGCCCTCTGCTCATGTTCACTATAATTAGTCTTTTAGCTCATGCTTAAGGCCACCCCTGAAGAGCACAGGGGTTCACACTGCACTTTGGTATGATACTAACCCCACAAAGCTTTCCTATGCAGGGCTGGGCTGCTCTTCCTCAGTAATAATAACAAACAGGAGAGGACAAAATGACCCTGAGAGAGTCTTAAAATATGAGGGACACCAAGCCAGGGTTTGTCAGCCCCGAGGCAGAGCGTGCCTTCTGCTGTGCACACTCAGCCCAAGCGCAGCAGTGCGCCCCCAGCTCTTTTCTGAAGGAGATACTGGCACCTACTGGAGGACCAGTTTATATCTGGGCTGAAGGTGACTGGGAGCAAGGCAAGTGCCCTTATATACGGGAAACCAGTAGGTGTTGAGAAGGGATGAACTGACTGCAGAGCTGCAGGGGAAGCTCCAGGATGTGATGGCCCCTGAGCAAGCACTGGTTCCTGCCCAGAAAAAAGTCTTGTGTCAATTCTTCTCCTGAAAGACTGCTGCCATTCTGACACGGTGCTTAAAGGGGGCTGGGTCAGGCAGAGGTCCTGCAGAGTCTTAGAACTTAAAAACTTCTGGCTAAAAAAATCTGTAACTGGCAATCCCCCTCTGTGGCAGAGCTGCCAGGTGTTAAAACACCAGGGTGTTATCCTGCCACAGTTTAGAGGCTCCCCAAGTCACAAAAGCCAGAAGAACAGCTTCAAAGAGTTTTATCAACTTCTGCACCTCACATCACCCCTCTGCTGCTCAGCAAGCTGAATTTAGCAAGCTTATGTGAATGAATACTTACAAATGTTAACATACAAAGGGAAGTTACTGCAGTAAGATGCTGCACAGGGGGAAAATGTGTCTTTAGAACTGGTTTTGCCCTTGTTTGGCATGGTACAAACAAGGCAGGAGCAAGGTAGGATGCAGGTCTACTTGCTGTGGGATCTGGAGGAGCCACTCTGCTTTGGCCCCCTCAGAGCCAGGTGCTGTCCCTGCCTGCCCACAGGGGAGGTTTATGTCCAGTGCCTCTCAGTAACACATCCTGTTATTCTGAGGAAAAAGCAGCAGTCTCACACTTAGCTAAACATCACCTCAACCAGACCAGATCTGTTCTAGACGTTAGGAGCTTGACAGGAAGACCCAGACAAGTGGGGAGGGTGGCACAGCTCCAGCACACCTGTGCAGGCTTCCCTAGGCCAGCTCTGACCTCAGGCTGAACACACACAGACCTGACACCCATCCTGAAGCACGGATTATGCTGACTGACTTCCCACCACAGCAATCACTGATGCCTCCACTTCAGAGCAGAGGTATGAAATATTTATTGTAGGAAAGTCTACACACCCCAGACAGCAGGAATCTTCCAGCCATGTGCTCTCTGGCTGAGTCCTCCTCTTGCTGTGACACAGACACTCATGGCATTCCTTGAAGCACTCAGCTTCCCAGGAGAACTGTGGTGCACTCACAGCAACATAAAACTTTTATTATTACAAAAGATTTCTGCAGCCAACTACTGCCTGACATCTCTGTGTATTAAACATGGAAACAGCAAACCAACCCATCTAGATGTTATAGGTTATTTAGTGTCTCAGCTGGTGATTCAGGTAAGTACAACTATTTTCCTTCTCCTCATCCATTCATTTCCTTGACTTTTTTCTTCCAACCAAAGCCCAAACAAGTTACAGGTGGGAAGCAGCAGCTTCCAGCCCCAGCTCCCACAGGAATTGCTGACCATTTCATTACCCATACAGGGTGCTCCCTCATTTGTTAAATTCCAGATGCTTCATGCACCAAGTCTTGCTACCTGGCCTTTTATCAGTCTGGTTGGTGAAGAGTTTAAGAGAATACTTGCCATACAGTCACGTTAAATGCTTTGTGTTAACAAAATAAACATCTGCTCCTCCCTGCTGCTGGCAGATGCCAAAGGAGATGCTCACACTCATGCAGCCACTGAGGTCCAAACAAAACCCCAAAAACAAACCACCAAAAGTCTTAACAGACCTGCTGTGCTTCTTCAGTGAGGATTCACTTGTGCTGGGAACAATGACATAATGCAGCATGTTGTTGCCAGAGCGAGTCTATACATTGGATTTGGGGGCAGAATTGAGGGGGATTTCTCTGAGTTCTATCCTCATGCAGAGGTACTCCCCAATTGCAGCCATCAGTGCAGTGCACACAATGTGCACCAGCCACCACGTCAGGGTGGAGGGAAAGTGTGAGTTATAAATCCAGCAGCCCAGGAGGTGGAAGAAGTGAACTGTGACTGTGAAATCCAGGCACTGCTTCCCTCGGCGGATGAAGTACAGCAAGCCCAGAGCACTGCAAAGCAAGGACAGAGGTTAACACCTGCTCTGTACCCCTGGCAAAGGGGATACAGCAAGAGCTATCAGTGATGATTATTTAGCTGCTTTAAAACTTCTTAAATGTTTTAAGGATAGGTTGTTTCTGACCTCTCTCTTAGCCACTGCAGCAAGACTTAAATGCTTATAGCTTTTTCATTACATGATGGCAGGGAAATGTGCTTATAGTTAGACAGACAGGTGGGAATTTTTGAACTATCTCCCCCAGTGAACTTTGCCCAGTGTTTGCTGGGATCCATTTATTCTAACTTTCAGAAGAATCTCTCACAGAAACAAATCTCATTCCCAGCTTGGGAACTGAGGCCATGAAGTGAAATGACTTATCCTGGATGTAGAAATTCAGGAGTCAGCAGTTCCCAGGTGCCCTCAGCAGACACGTCCAACCTGGCACAGGACTTTCAGGGAGATGTTTGGAGAGAGGCAGTAGGTCACACTAAATTCTCTTAAAGCTTAATGTCAAGTAAGAACAAGACACAGGTGCTCCAGCTGGTTGCGGACTTACCAGGTGAGTGCATTGAGGATGAAAGCCATCACGGAGAGCCTCCCAGGTGGGGTTGAGAAGCCTAAAATCTACAGGTGACTATTAGTAGGAAACCATGGCACAAATCCCAGCACACAATCTCCTCCCGTGGCCCAGCCGCACTGGCACAGCCCAGGAGCCTGGGCAGTTAAGGGCAGTCCTCCTCAGGGGGCCGTCCCTCTTACAGGGGGAGTTTATAAAAAAGGGACAGGTCTGTTCCTACGGTACACCTGAACGGTGCCTGGTGCGCAGGGCTCTCCGTACCGGGGTTACCGGGATGGGTGGGGGGCACCTACACAGGGCTGCAGTACGGCGGGGAGGGGTGGGGGGGCAACTGCTCACAGGGAGGGGTCCACCTCCGCACTGGGGCACTTAGGCCGACCCTCTGACCGTACCCAGCGGGCAGCTACGTGGGGCAGGGAAGGCCCGCCCCTCTCCCGGGGCCGCCCCACGCGGGGCGCGGGCTCCTTCTCCGCGCCGAGGAACCCCCGAACAAGGCCTCCCCCTGCCCGGGCAGGCCCGCGCCCTCACCTCGTCGCTGAAGACCTGGTGGAGGGAGGGCCCGGTGCTGCCCAGGGTGCCGAGGAGGGCGAGCCACAGCCCGAGCGAGCTGTAGTAGCCGGCCTGCAGCAGCACCATCTGCGCCACGATCAGCGCCGGGTCCCACACGTAGCTGCGGAACTGCGCCGCCATCGCCCGCCCGCCGCAACGCGCCGGAAGTTGCGTTTGCCGCCGGCGCGGCAGCGCCCCCTAGCGCGGAGGAGGGCTCGGTGCGGCCTCCCGGGAGCTCGGGGCTGACCCCGGCCGCCGCCCTCTGAGCCCAGGCTGGGCGCGGCGGGGCCGGGGCTCTCCGGAGGAGGTTGTGTGTGAGGGGGAAGTGTGGTGCTGCTGCCTCCGACCCCGCTGCGTGGCAGGTAAACCCCCGGCCCCGGGGAGCTGAGCCAGCCGGCTGCCGCGGCCCGGCTCCGGGCGGGGCCGGTGGTAGCGCCTGGAAGGCCTCGCCAGGGGCAGGGGCTGAGGCATCGCCCCGAGCGCCGTGGGCGCAGGGCGGGCGGCCTGCGGAGGGAACGCGGTCTCCCCCAGCGGCCGCAGCACGCCAGGGCTGGCCGTGCGCTGCCGGCCCGGGATGAGCCGATGTGGTTTGGGCCATCCCGGCTCCCGCTCGGTGCCGATCTGGGGCTGTCAGTGCGTTCGGTGCTTTGGCCGAGCAGTCCCTTGCCAAAGAAGCCGCAGATGCCGAATGTGAAATAAAGGGCTGTCCTGGGATAGTTCTGTTCGTCTCTAGGCCAATCCAGCCTTTGAGGAAAGGCTGAGCACTGATCAGGTCTCCTCTCAGCCTTCTTTCCTCAAAGGCCGAACGGCCTCAGCTGATTCAGCCTTTCCTCAAAGTGTGGGAGACCGAAACGGCCAGCCTCAGTGTGCTGTGGGCACAGGACAAGGGGCAGTGGCCACAAGTTGGAGCACAGGAAGTTCTGCACCAATATGTGGAAGAACTTCTCCCCGATGAGGATGACAGAGCCCTGGGACAGGCTGCCCAGGGGGTGTGGAGTCTCCTTCTCTGGAGAGATTCAAGACCCGTCTGGACGCTGCTGACCTGTGTGACCTGCCCTAGGGACCCTGCTTTGGCAGGGGGTTGGACCCAATGATCTCTGGAGGGCCCTCTCAACCCCTATAGTTCTCTGAATCTGTGATTCCCACAGGCACCAAGGCTGTCGGTAGCTGCTCCCTGGCTGTGCCTGCTCTAGCTTTAGGCTATAGGGCACCGAGGTGGTGGTATCAGTCCTGGTATGCCCTGGCAGCACCTCTCTATTACCAGGCTGGTCATGTGTAGGGCTTGGCTTCTTTTGGAAGGTTTCTTATTTTTATCCCCCTAAAATGGCCAGGTGCCAGAGTCCCTTGCGCTCTGCTGTACCCTCTGTGATCTGCTCTTGACTGCTGGAGCTGGTTTTAGTGGCCTTAGTGAGCTGGCCAGCTTGTTTGGCTTCAGATGTGAGAGTTGTCACTAACAATGCTAAAATCTCCAAGGCTGTGTGGGACAATGGAGAACCTCAGAGATAAGTCCTTCACTGGAAAGAGGCAAGGAGGCACCCCCAGGCTGCTCCGGTGGGTGGAGGAGTTGCACAGATCTCTTGTCATCTGGAAAAGAGAGGGGGAGGACGAAAGAACCCAGCTTTTCTGGGAGGTGCTACTCACATCAGTTGTGGTGTGGAGTATTTCTGGCTACGGTAACTCAGATTGTGATCTCTGACATATCTCGTGATGCTTTTTCCATGTCCCCATGTGGGAAATTCCATATGCAGCTTTGCTGCATCCTTTCCCTTCCTCGTTGTGTGGATGTCACTGTGCATCACTGAGGCAGGTGTGACACACATTCCTCCCTATTCCCGGACCTACCACTCCTAGAAAGGATTGTGCAAGGGAGAGGCGGTGTGCGGCGGATGTGGGCCACTGCTGGTGAGTTCTGACTTGGTCCTTCAGAGAACTTATCTCAGCAGAAGCTTACCAGCCTTAGCCAGTGCAGAAACAAACATGGGAAAATCCCAGCCCTATCAGAGCTGTCTGCTGCCAGCACGTTGCTGAGCATAAACTACGAGACTCAACTCTTCCTCTGTTAGCTCTTGGTAGAAATTGGTTTCCTTTCCTGAAATCTGCTATGTTTGGTTCTGCAAGACATGCAAGCCACCTCTTAGATACTAATTTTCACTTCTCCCTTTCCTTTTCAAGCTTTATAGGGCTGACTTTCTTTTGCCAGCAAAAATCATTTAGTCATAGATGACTCAAACTGCAATCTAGTGTAAGGAAGGACTGTTGGTGTAATTGCTGTGTGCCTTTCCACAGCCAGAGTCATCAGCAACGAGATTTCTGATTTGTCCAATAGTCCCTGGGATCACAAGACACGAGCTGGTGTTTTGGGAGGCGCTGACTCAAGTTCCTTCTAAGTTTAAGGCTCCTCCCTGCTCCGTGTGTGAAGGCTCCCCCTGCCTTGTGCAGGTGGTGTAACCAGCACGGACACAGCGAAGTGCTGTGGCACAAAGACACTTGTGCTGCGAGTCAGCTGCAGCCCAGTTCTGAGTTCATTTCCTGGCTGACTTCGCAATGGCACGTTGTATGGTCACATCTGTTTGTCTGCAATATGAGTTCAGCTCCTCCTCTTCATCCTCAAGCTGCTCTGGCTAAGGGGACTGTGTCTTTCTCCTGGAAGAGAGGGTGTTCCCCCCCACGGGAAGCTTTGTGGGAAGGGCTTGAAGTAGACTTGGGGAACAGACGTTTTCTGGGCACCTTCCATTTACCTTTTGCTCTTTAGTTCAAACAAAAGTCAGAGAGGGCTGTGGAGGAAAGATGGGTGAAGGGGAGAAGGATGTTGATACACAGAGATTAGAGATTTTGCTTTCTAGAGTATCATAGTAGGTGCTGCTTGCCCAGCTTCTGGTTAGAACGTCCTGTTTTAACCAGCTGCCTGTTTTGTGCATGACACCTGCGTGTCACGAAGAGCAGCAGGTGGAAGAAGTAGTGGCAACATGCCCAGGACATAGTGGATACCCTAAGAATGTACCCAGATCACATACAACTGTGGTGGCCACTTCTTTATCAGGAGTGTGGAATAAGAATTCCCTATTTAGCCAGGGATTCTTTCCATAAGCAATGGCTGTATAGGATAGTATTGTTTTTCCTCCTCGGGAATCACTGCCTGTAACAGGAAGCTATTTGTGTAGGTGATCCATATTTTCCCAGGTGGTATGCACAGGCCACTGCTCTGTGAACTGACCTTTGCTGGGGTTCCTTTACCTCTTCCTAGGCAGGTGAGATTTGAGCTGAGGTGACCTTTGCTAAAGGGACAGTAAGGGTAAGGTCATACACTTCCACAACAACTCACTGTTAAGCAGTGAGTGGGGTTAACGTGGGGTGAGAGTTCTCAGTCGCTCCTCTTCCTCTCCTCATGCTGTGTGCAGGTGTGTTTTTCCAAACAGCTCAAGCATCCTGAACGCACTGTGGGAGCTGAGGTTTATTTAAAACTCTACTTCAGGTTGTTCTGTGCCTGAGAATCCTGCTCTAAGCTAATTTTAAACCTGCCTTTAAGGACAATGCTGAGCTTGGCTGAAGAATCTCTTTTCCTGGCCCGTGCAGTAGCATTTATGATCTGGAATTGTGCAAAGGGCTCTGCGTGTGGCCTTCTCAACATTACACAGGCATTTCTTTATGTGCCATGTAAAAAATGTGATTTCCCCTCACCCTCCAAATTAATTGTACTTGGACACTCCCTCATTTCTCCTCCCAGCACATTTGTGCCATGTGCTGGGAACTGGCAGATGTTTATTTGTATTTTCAATGCAAGACTTAGGTAACTGTTCGCTCCTGAGCACTGGGTTAGGAACAATGGTGGCCAGCCTGCCCTATTTCTCTGCCAAATGTCATTTTTAAACAGAGAAGGGAACTGACACACCTTGAATGTGAGAATTCATCACCCAGAACAAATGTGTGGCTTGATATGTAAGTTATTTTTCTGCTTCTCTCCCTTGCAGTAAGGCTTCAGGAAAGCACATTTGGGTTGTGTGTGCTTTCTCCCTGGGCCCACTCGTGCTGCTGCTCTCGGTCAGTGTCATATAGACACAATTCTTCTGCATTATTGTGGAGAGAGGAGAATGTCAGTGGTTTGAGATGGGACAGTTGAAGGGCAAAATGAAGCAGGCTAATTTAAGTCATGGGTTTACAGAACCATGTCATGGTTTTTGTGGCTGCATTTCCTCTCTTCAGAATGCTCTCGAGATACAGTCGCAGAAAGTCTGTGTGTCTGTGTCAGGGACGTGGATCTACACCATGTGCTTTGAAAATGTCATCTGTGGAGCTTTATTCTCTGTTTCCAGGAGCCCAAGATTTCTGTCAGTTTGCTTGAAGGATTGTGTGTGCAGGAGTGACTCTGATGTTTGTGGTCCCTGGGCTGTGTAGCCAGAGTGGCTCCTCTGTTCTGTGAAAGCAGAACTTCCCACAGGGGGAAGGTAGTGTTCTGTGTTATACAGGGGGAATTTTTGGTGGTGGTGGTGGTGGTGTGAGTTGAGGGTGATGACAATCAGGAGTACTGTGTATTGTGCTTGTTTGAAGAGGAATTACCAGTTGCTGCCAGAATACCGACAGCTGGTTTTGTAAGCATCTTTGTGGTGGCTGCTTTACCTGGAAAGGGGTGTGGAGAGGTCATGGCCGCACACACACAAGTACAGGTGGCATTTAGAGTGTTGTGGGGTGTTTCTGTCTACCTTGTGCTGCTGAGGCTGTCTCCTGGCTGGCAGATGTTCTTATGGTATGGATGTCTTTGCACATTCGACCTAGCCACGTGCTCTTGTTCCTCTCTCTCTTCTGCAGGGTGTCCAGAGCTGGAGATCCATTGGAGCTGGGCTCTCCAGCCACACCCGGAATGCCTTTTATCAGCTCTTCTTTGTGGTGAAGTGAGGGTAATAAGGAAAGGCAGTAACCCAGCCCACAGCACAGATCCCTCCTTCGTGTCCTTGGTGGCCTCGGATGCGGAGGTGAATAGAAGGTTAGTGCTGTATCTCTGCTGTAAGCAGCGATAAGTAAAGGGTCATGCTCTACAGGAAGCTCCACCACAACTTCCTTTAGGCTGGTTCCTACCCTTACCTGGATGTATGCTGTCTTCAGAGCTTATTTTATTGTTTCAAACTCCAAGCAGCACTCCTTGTGACTTCCTGTGAAGCTGACCAGCTCTACCGCCAGTTCAGCATGGTGCTGCCAGGAGATTCTCCTGCCAACGCTGATGTGTGCGAGCACAGACATTGAGGAGACCTCTTGACATCAGCTCTCACCCTCTGTACCTATTTATTCCCAAAGGAGTAGGCAGCTGGGAAAGCTGCTTCACCTCAGGGATCTTTTTAGTTTGGGGGTTAGCATGTTCGGGTGGGACAAGGGGAAGTCTTTCAGGAGAGCTTTGTAATGCTGGAGTGGGCTGAGAATCAGATCTAGCAGAGTTTGCACCTGTACCTGGCAGCTGGGATCATGGCACATGTGCTTTGTAGTCTGTGTGTTGCTTCCCCATTAAGAAGATACTTTATTCTCTACAAACCAGAGCCCAAGCACAAACTGATGTGACTGCAGAGTGGATAAGGGAGCGATGCAGATGGTGTACTGGTGTGGTAGTTGAGGTGCACCTCAGCTTGTTAAGGGGCTGAGATGGATGCTTTAAACACATCCTCAGGATCGGACAACATTATTCATGAGAGAAGAAAACCAGAGGTAGTTAAACTGTGCTCTTGGGGGTTTTCCCTTTATCTCTGTGGGTTTTTTGCACTTGCCACTTGCAGAGAAAACAGATGGAGCAGTTTTGTTTTCCATCTCCAACAAGACCTGTGTGATGTAACACCCAACCTGATAACCAAAGTGATGACACTGCAAGTCACGGTGTCACAGTCTGGTTCTTGCTTCTCTCTAAATGTGGGACTGTCACTTATGGAATGCTGTGAAAACAGATGCTGTGTGCCTGCTTCCTCACTTTCCCTGTCCCACCCCCTTTCCCTCCTTTTCTGTTTTCTTTCCCCCCCGCTTCTCTCTCCCCCACTTTCCCTTTTCTCCCCATTTCTCCCCCCTTCTTTCTCCCCTTTTCTCCCCCCCCATTTCCCCTCCTTCTTTTCTTCTCCCCTTCTCTCTTCCCCCTTTCCCGTCCCCCCTTTCAGTTTTGTTTCCCCCCCTTTCCCTTTCACTTCCCTCACCCTTTCCCTTTCGCTTCTCTCCCCCTTTCCCTTTCCTTCCCCCCCTTTCCCTTTCGCTTCTCTCCCCTTTCCCTTTCCCTTTCCCTCCCCCTCCCCCTTTCCCTTTCCCTCCCCCCCCCCTTTCCCTTTCCACTCCTCTCCTCCCTCCCTTTCCCCGCTCCCTTCCCCTTCCCTCCACCTCACCCCCCCGCCTGGGTTGGTGCCTATCGCAACGCCGGCTGTAAGGGGGTGCTCAAGCCGGGCCGAGCCGGCCCCGTCTCTCCCGAGGTTCCCAGCAGGGCTGAGGCGCTTCGGGAAACAACCTGACCGCGTACCGGCCCGGTACCGGTGCGGGGCAGCTCGCAGCCCCCCGGCGTCCCGCCGCGGGGCCGGGGATGGGGCCGCGGGCATTCCCGGCGGGGCGGGCGGCACTAACGCTCCGCCCCCGCGGGGGCCGCGCCGTCCCTATAACCGCAGCGGCGGCGGCAGGAGGCGGCTAGAGTCCGTTCAGCCATCCGGTGCATCGCTCCGTTCCGCCTCGGCCAGCCCAGCCCAGCCATGCAGCTGCCCCGCGTCCCGCCGGTGCTCCGCGCCGCCCTGCTGCTCGGTGTCCTCCTGCAAGCCGTTGCCGCCGAGTCGGTGAGTCCCGCCGGGCCGTGGGAAGGGAGAGGGTCTGCTTGCTGTGCCACCGCCTCCCCTCTCCGCGTTGGAAGGGGTGCTCCGGGGGCTGGGTGACCCGGCTGGCCCCCGCCGGGCCGGGGGTACGGTTGCGGCAAGTCCCGCTCGCCGGTAGCCCGAGAACTAAAGCCACCGCCACCGGGCTGGGGACCTGTCCGCAGCCGTTTGTCCTTCTCCGGGGAAGGGAGTGGGGGTGGCAAAATGGGTTCATGGCAGTAGGGCAGCTCCTATTCCTTCCTCCGGTTCTCCTGCCTCCTTCTGTGCTGCTTCCTCCGTCTAGTGCCAAAGCAGTGTTGTCCTGGCCCGGTGTGCCCCGTGTGCCCCTCTTGTGCTGTCACCAGCTGTCCCGGTAGCTGTGCCACCTTCACTTACCCTTTTTTCTGCCCTGGTGAGCTTCGTTTTGCTCTTCTGTGCTTAGGGCCGGTGGAATTAAAGCAGTACAGCAGTACTGCTCTCCATTACAGCTTTGATCTTCAGCTGCTGGTCGTGGGCTGCAGTCCTTTAATCCATCTTTACTGTGAACGCAGGATGGGTTAGATACGTGTGATGCGGTGTCTGGGTCTGCCTTCTGTCTGACCTGAGTTTGTTTGTGCTGGTACCTGGTATGTTTCTAAGTGTGTTAAACCTTCCTCACTTCTACATGGGAATGAAACCTGATGTGTTACCGCAGAGGGGTTAAGAGTCTCTTAAATATATAATGAGGGGGAACAGTTTGGATGCTTCAAGCTGGGCACATGTGGCATCCACAGAGTAGAGCAGAGAGACTTTTGGCTTCTGCCTTCCCTGCTGTTTGTTTGCTTTGTGTGTGTCCATCTTACTGATAGTGTAGTCAGGGCAGATTCCTCTGCTAGTCTGGAAGAGTTGGTGAGATTAAGGTAACTGTGGGAGATCAGGGGGTCTCAACACTGGGTTTAATCATCCGTATTGCATCTGATTGAAGGCTGGGTGGGCAAATCAGGACTGATAAGGCTCAGCTGCTCCCTTGTTCTCCAACAGGAACACAGAGTTGGGGGACTGCAGAGTAGGAAACTCTCCCACAGAGACCATGTGTAGTACTTGTCAACTACTCTCTGCTAAAACCAACCGGTCCCAATCTACTTTAATCGGGTGTCTTTATCCCTGCTATTAAGCATTTGAGTTGCTTGCTTGAGAGCTGGCCCAAACTAGTAGGGCTAACCTTTGGGGCAGCCAGCATCTGGGAGTTGGATTGACCATGTTTGGTATGAAATGCCACTTGGTGCCCCTGGGAAACTGAGTGGTCTGCAAGCATTGGATTTCTGCAAAGACAACAAATTTTGCCCAGATGTATCCTGTAAATCCTTATATAGAGCTTGTCTAGAGAATTTGTCTGTGTCTTTTAAGCTACCTAAGATGGAGTGGTTGTTTGAGAAGTAACACTGGCCTACTATAAAGCCTTATCCAAACAAATTGTTTGGGTTACAGGCTGCTGGGGAGGAGATGAGGATGACACGCTGTTTGGGAGAGTTCTGCTGGCGCTCCTCCCATATTTTTTTCTTCAAGAGCACTGCCAAAACGTGCAGAGCTGCACAACGTGTGGCTCTCAGCTCTTCTGTGCGGGCAGGGTGAAGACAGGTAGCTGTTTCTTAACAAGACAGGGATTGTATTTCTTGTGCTTATGTAAGAGCGTGGCTTTTGAGAGTAATTCGGTGCTTGAATATTTCCCCAAGCCTGTACAAACAAAAAATGCCTTGGCTCCTTTCCCCACGCCTGGCTTTCTGGTGTAGATGGGATTTCTCCATGTGAAGCAATCCTGGATGTGTAAGAGGGTGGGGACTATTACTGAAGTGCTGAAGTGTGACGTTGGTGCTCAGGCTGTGAGTGGGTTGTGTTCTGACAGCCCAGCAGCTTTGTGTGAGAGTGTCATCATGTTCCCATGGAGTAAGGGGACCCTGGATCCAACACGTGACAGCTCCCAGTGGTCCCCAACCCTGTCTGGTCAAGTGCGAAGGACTTGAGGTCTGCCTTGCTTGGGCTCAGCACCGTTTGGCTCTCCCTGTGCTTTTAGCATCCAGAAGTGCCCCTGGCAGCACAGGAGGGAAGCAGTGGGGATCTGCCTGCTGCAGGCTTGGGCTGCTCCTGCACTGGAGCTGCAAGAGAGCTCCGAGAGCCCTGAGCTCAGTGGGGTGGCAGCAGTGCTAATGGGCTGCAAACTTGTTGCAGCTGTCCTACTTTTCTGCCTTGAAGTAAGCAGAAAAAGCCTCTGTGCAAGCACCACACCGCCTGTACGTGTCCCCAGCGGTGCAGACAAACAGAAACCCAACCCAGAAGCTGCTGGCAGAGGATGGCTCAGCGAGAGCGGGGCGGCTGCGTGCTGTTGATGGGCTCTTTTTGTGGGTTTCAAGCAGTCATGCTCGGAGGCCTCCCGATTGGCAAGGCTGGTGTCTTGTTGATGATAGCTGCGTTTGGAAAGTAGCGCAGCATTATTAATGTTAAAACCGGTTTGGCTTGTCCCGCTGCCATTGATCCCTGAGGCCTGTTCTTTCTGCTCTTCGCCTGGTTTCTCCTCTGTCCCTCCCAATCAAATCAAGACATTGCTATCTGCACGTTTCTCTTTGTTTTACCTTCTGACTTGGCAAACTCCTGGGGCAGCTGAACATGCAGAGCAAATCCTGGCTTTGCTTCGGCCTCCCTAAAACGCAGCAGCCCAATGATGCTGTCTTACAGTGATGTCCCTTAGCCATGAGGGGAAGGAGCCCATGACCTCTGGTAGCTGAACCTAGAGCTGGCTGTTTGGGATGAAATGCGTGTAACATGTGGCAAGGAAACTGCCTCCCTAGCACCTTGTGCCTTGTTGAATTGTGTGTGGGAGTTGAGGGGTGTGCAGTCCCTCTGCACCTTGTTGGTACCAGATGTGGAAGTACTTCTGTGGGTGGGAACAGCCAGCCCCACGGTGCTCGGGGTACTGTCAGGGAAGCAGTGCTGCTGCCCAGCTCTCATCTGTCCCAAGTGCCTGCCAGCTCCCATGCTGGAGAGCACTTTCTTCTAAGTCTGTTTTCCAAACAGCTTGCACAAGAGGCAGGCTGGGGCTGAATTTGTGCCTTTTCAGTCTCGCAGTACCAGAGACATTCACCCTAGGACATTAGCCAACGTGATTGCTCTCTTCCTGCCCCTCCTGCAGTTGCCTCCCAAGGCCTTGGCACTCTGAGGTCCTGCAAAAGCCTGTATCCAGTCCAACAACAATGAAAACGGGTTTTTTTTTTCCTTATGTGTCTTCCCCTCTCCCCTCCAAGCCTCTGTTAATGGCTTTACTGTTGCCTTGAGCTGTCTGAAAGGTTGGGCTGGGGAGGCCATTTGCTGCTCTCAAATGCCTTAAGTGGAGCCTGATGTGACCTTGCCGTGGTTTTCCTGTGGTGGCTTACTGCCTTCTTGGTACGCTTGTGTCCTGCTTCTACTGCAGACTATTAACTTGACCTCAGAGTGACGATGGAGAGGAGGGAACCTGGCTGGCTGCCTGGCGTGCAGACTTCAGCACAACTCCCACAGCCACTCTTCCCTTTCTCCAACTCCTGGTGCTGGTAAATATGCTGTTGGAAGCATGCTGGCTGGTCAGATCCACTTGGTTGTAAGTTAACACCAGGTTGTGTTGCATTTTGTGTGTGCTAATAAGCTGTTCTCCTTCAAATAGGTGGATTGATGTACTTTATCTTTAAAACCCACTTCTCTTTTCTTTTTAAATTTGGTGATAGTGACTGTACCAACAAGGGAACCACGGTACTGGGGCTCTGCAGTCTGCACTGTAAGTGACTTAAGTTGACTCCTAAGATTATTTGATTGAGTTACCGTGGCTCACTGGTCCTGCAGAACTCCCCAGCTATCACTTTGCCTAGACAAAAGAGAGCACCCATCCTTCAGGATACTTCTTTGCTCTCTGAGTTAATGTTTCTCCTCTCCATCCTTCTCTTAGATCCTCGCAGTTGCATTCTCACCCCCTGCTCTGCACACTTGTTCCTCTGTGCCCTGTAACAACATCGGGGTTGTGCTGCTTTTGCAGCCTCAAACTAGAAACTAATGCACTTGAAGCACTACAAAACCAGTGGGGACAAACCCTGCACACCCCTGACCTCCCCTCCTGGCTGCTCTTGGGGAGCTTGTGTGGCTGTTTGCTTGAGACTCGGTGGAATGCAAACGCTTCAGATTAAGGGTTCAAATGATTTGCACTAGAATGAGACTCTTGTGATGAGACTGGGCTTGGTGGCCCTGAATAGGCAGGGCAGCCTAGTTAAAGAGTTTAACTTGTAATAAGCTACTGCTCTGAGGGGCTATAAAAGATCCTACATTAATGAGCTGTTAGGGCTGGGCTGGATTAGTTCAAGCTTTCTTTTTTTTTCTCGTTGCTTGGGGTTTTTTGTTGTTTGTTTGTTTTTAAGAATGTGTCTGAATGGCCATCCAGTAAATGCTGTTTGCCCCTGAGCAGCATCTCTGTGTATCTCTCACCATCAGCCCTGACTCACAGCCCTGTGCTCCCACTCAGGGGTTTCTGTCCTGCAGCTCCCCAAGACTCTGCTGTCACCCTCTGAGTAATGGTCCTGGCCCCTTACCCAAAGTAGTGACTCAGACTCCTGAGATGCTGCAACAACGAGGTGGGTCTCTCCTTTCTGGGGAAGAACAGGGGTGACAAGCAAAACTAGTGCTGCTTGGCAGCTGCTCTGTACCGCCCTCGACACCCTGCTGCCTCTTGTTCTCATCTTGATGGTTTGTGGCTGTGATGGGCAAAGCGCTGTCAGGCTCTGACATACGATTGCTGCTGGTAGCTGGGTTGGTGTTGACAAAGGTGGGCCAGAAAATGGCCTTGTCTTGAGCTGCCACTAACTTGCTCTGGCAGCTGGGTGATGGGTGTGTTTTCAGGCAGATAGAGTGGGAAACAGGAGGTGCACGGGGGTGAGAGGAAAGCAGTGGTATTAATCTGAGATGACTGAAAGCGTTCAAAGCGAGCTAAAGGAGTGGAAAGTCTCAAAAGAAGAGGGGGTTAAACACTTAATCCTGAATCTGGAGAAAATGTCAGCGTGGGAGGGGAAAACACGCAAGATCTAGCAGCGTCCCTCTCGATTTCTGAAGGCTTGGCTGACTGTAAAAATTCATTTCTTGTAAAAGTCTTATTTTTGCTGGAAATATGTACTCTTGTCAGTTTATCCTTAAATCCTTTGAGGCTGAGACTGCTTATAAAATGCCAAGTGCCCCTTGTTAGGCAAATTATTGGGATAACTTTAAAAAAAAAAAAATCAAAGCAGTTAATGAAAATCTCAGAGAGATGCTCTTTGGGCTGGGAAGGAGACCAGGAGACCTGTGGCACTGTTACCCAAGCATCTGGTGTTGTGTCAAGCAAAACCAAGGTTCCTTCTTCCTTAACTAAATTTGCCTTGTGCTAGGGAAAGCAAAGCCCTTGACATGAGAAGGCTTTCTATCTTCTGATGGTGCTCTGCCTTAGCTGCTGAAGAGGAAAAGGTGTCTCTACCACAGCAAACTAAAACTGTGCTGCTGTAAAACTTGAAATCAAAGTGCTGTGGCCTTGCCCTGTTTACCTTGCTGGGAGGCTAACCCTGCCTCCTGCCCTGTAGCTGCCATTATAGCCAACTTATAGCAATAAAAAGAAGTGTTAGCATGCAGTAATGACTCTGAAAGTGCCTGCCTTGGACTTGCACGAAAGTCTCCATGTATAAGGTGAGGTGCTTGAGGGGAGGGTGGCTGGCATGATGGAGTGCTGCCACGCTGACCAAGAGTGGGACCCATCCTGGCCAGCGTGGTGCTAGGAGGGCGTCAGGAGCTGCTTCTGGGGTTGTAATGTCCCCCTTTAAAAACAGAGAAGCTTCTAGTGGTCTCTCCCACAAACGGGAATATAGCCCTTACTGATGTCAGGAGCTTTTTTGCTTGGAAGACTCTGTTCCCCAGCGAGATAAATATTTATTGCAAACCCACAGTGCTCAGTGGAGCAGCCTCTGGAGCCAGGATACTTGCAGGAGACTGTTTATGTGCGGGCTGTTCTTGGCCCTAATTCTGAATTTCCTGAGGCTGAGTATGAGGAGCTGGTCCTGCACCTTGGTTACTAAACAACTTGTTAGTCCCGCCGAGAGCAGCCTTGCAGAGCCAGGGAAGGAGTGACCAAAACAAGAGCTGGGTCCCTCTGCTCCTGGCTGTGACAGCAAGGGTGCGGGGATGTGGTCAGGGAGTGCTGGAAAACTGCTGCCAGCTGCTCACCCCTGGCTCAGAGAGGGGAGGAAGCCTGGCTGGGAACAGGGAGCTTTCTTCCGAGAGGAAAATGCCCCTGGGAGGGAGGAGTTTCCCAATGGTACAGCTGCCTTATCCCCAGTAGCACACCCTGCGCTGCTTGCTGGGCCCACAAACCTAAGCAATCTCTTCACAAGCTGGGAATGCTTTTATAAAAAAAACCCCAAACCAAAACAACAAACCCCCCCACATGAAAACCCTAGCCTCTGCTGCTGAATCTAGCTAAGAAAATCCCTGCTGTTGAAGTGTTTGTTTGTATAAATGCTGACAGGGTTATAGCCTGATAGTGGAGTGGCATGGATACTCTGTCTCGAGTGCTTTCATGCTGATAACTTCCTCTGCCACAAGCTTTTGCTGGAAGCTTTGCCAGCAGAGAAGTGAACTCTAAACAAAACTCTTCTGGCAGAGCTCAGCTGCCTGGGCTAAGCCTAAATCTTTGGGCTACTACTTCTGATTAGATTAAAATGGATTGTGGGAGGGGAAGCATTTGCAGAGTGTAGCACTGGGAATCTTGACTGTACAAACAAGCTGAGATTAGCTGTGTGGTGAGCCAGCTAGGAAAGGCACCCTTTGAAGTTGGGTGTTTGCCTGGCTTAATTTTGCTAACGCTCTGGCATGAGGCAGCATAAAGATCCCAAAAATGCACCTCATGTGTTTCTTGCCAAGTGGAAATTCTGCTTGTGTTTGTGTCCAAGGAAGTGCTGTGGTGGAGCTGTGTTCTAGGAAAGGGCAGTGAGGGCAGGCCTCTCCCTGGTGCCAGGGGAAAGTACAGGGAGTGAGAGATCCCAAGCCTGAAGTAGCAGCATGAGAAATGGTCCTTGGTGGGAAAGCTGCCTCGCTGGGGCCTTTGTATCCTTTTCTTCTCCTGCAGATGGGGATGTGATGGGAGCCCCTGGTTTAGAGCAGGGAAACTTGGAGTTGTGAGCTAGAAGACAGAATTCCTTTCTTAACTTTTAATAGATTCCACCAACTTCAAAGCTGAGCCTTGGGTAGTAAAGTGCATGAAATACCTACAGTCAGCTTTGTAACTGCCATAAAAAGAAAAAAAAAACCCCAATGTTTTTATGAACTAGGTGTGTATTGCTGCCAGTGACCACAGGAACCTTTCGGGCATGAAATGAACTCTGCAGTTGTTTTCCTCCTGAGTCATGTGAGAGTTCCTGCTTTCCCCTCCTGCAGCTTTCCCCTGAACCTTATCTATATTTGCCTCGGGGCAAGTGATTGACACACAGCCATCTGCAACTGCTTGCTGAGCTTTATCTGGCTAGCTGGAAGGGGGATGCAGTCATCTCCTTCCCTGGGCTCCGCGGGTCTCTGGAGCTGGGCGTTGGGTATTTAGAGCAGCTATTTTGTCACCGTGGCAGTAAACAGAACACCCTGATGTTCTTAGTTGCAGTCAGACAGTCAAGGACTTTCTCAGCTTCTTCCTATTTCTCTGTTCAGGAGAAAGGAGGGGCGAAGCCAGGACAGGTGACCCAGATGGGCCAAAGAGAGTATTCCATGGCAATGACGTCCTGCCCAGGAGAACGGGGGGCTGAGGGGAGGAAGAAGAGGGGAGGAAGAAGAGGGGCGGTGGCGGGACGCGTGCTGCTTGGGGGGACGGTCGGGTTGCGGGACAGCTCTGGGTGGTACCTGAGTTGTGTGGGTCGGGGAGAAACTGCATTGGGGATCAAGAGTTTCATCTTCTTTTGCTCTAAAGTCCTGTTAGCATTGGGATATTTGATCTTTCTGTTCTCTCAGTAAACTCTCCTTATCCCAACCCACGGGCCTCTCAGTTTCTTGGGTTTGGAGTTATTTGCCCCTTCCTTTTCCCTTCCCTTGTTTCCCCCTTTTCCCTCTTCCCCTGCTCTTTTAGTTTAAGGAGCAGGCAGCTGTGTGGGTCTCGGCCCACAGCCGGGGGGAAACCACGACACTTTGCTTGTTGTTGATAATCGGGGGAGAGCAGTTAAACAAGAACTCATTCCTTCTCTGTCCTGTCCTGCTTGCTTCTGTGCAGAGGCTTGAAAGGCTTTCGGGTACCGTGTGCTCTGAGGAGAGCGGGCTGAGCGTAAGCAAAACGCATCCCTGTGAAAAGGTAACCGAGGTTTGGCTCGGTAAGTGCAGGGAAGCCTATTTTGAGCCAGCAAAACCCAGGAGGCTTCATCCCCGCTGCCGGGGAGGCACCCGTGTGACAGCGGGTGGCTCTGGGAGCACCGGATTACCGTGTCATTGTCACGGGGATTATGCCTCCGCTGCCGCATGAGCCCCGGGAGAGCCGCTTGCGGCGACACGGCTTAAAGAATCACACGGGGAGTGGGGGCGAGGGGGGCCTGACCCGGGCTGAGGCTCTGCGGGTGCTGGATGCCGGTTCCTGCGCCTGCCCCGTGCAGCACGTGGACTGCTGAGCCTGAGCACACAGGGCTGGTTGTGTGCCTGCGGGGAGACGGTACCTGGTTGGGCAGGGACTGCGGAGCCTTCTCTGAAGTCACCTTGAATGAGTGCTGTGTTTACTGGCTGAGCAGTTTGTCAGCCTGCACGTTGCTCTTGCTTTTTCTCATTAAACAAGACCCTGATCCTTCCCTGTATTACTGAGCCCAGTTAAAAGAGATTTTATATACATATATATATACACATATATATTCTTTTTCTTTTTTTTCACAAATGCAAGGGGTAGTGTGGAACAGCTGATGCTGGGGTACAGGAGCCCTGCTGCCAGCCAGGAGATGCCTGGTCTGTGTTTCAGTCTGCTTTCCCCCTTAGTCCTCAGAGGTGTTAAAGATTTACCAGCTCAGCTCCCTGTGAGAGCACACCTGTACAGCGCCCGTCGGAGAGGAGACGGGCAAAGCTGGCTTTGCCCAAAGCCACTCTGCCTGCGGTCCTGCCCTAGGACTGTTTGAAAAAGCATTGAGCAAAGGTACAGCAGTATTTAACCACGTCTGGAAGCCTCGGGGGGGCCCTGCCATGTGAGTAAACACACGTGTGCCTGGATGGGAGCTGTTGAACTTCAGTCCAGGCTGTGTGTGCTGGGAATTGCGTGGGACAGACTGACCAGGGATGAGGAGAGGTGAAAGCCTGGGCACAAGCAGTTAGCACAAATAGATATCTTTTTTTTTTTTTTCTATGGTGGCTGATGTATGGAAGGAGTTAAGTGCAAACTAGATTGAAATGCTGATATTTGCTCTGCTCTCAGGACAAAAGTGACACTTTTTTTCTCCTTACACAGAGCTGGAGCATGGAGGGAGCAAATAGTGGTTTTGGGGGAAATACAGTCCCTTCCCTTCCCAGTCTGGCAGGAGCTGCCTCTGCTGGAAGCTCATGTTGCTTCTAATAACTTTACTTTTAATGCTTATTAAGGTGGGAAGGTAGAGCTGGCCTTGCCTGTCACCTTGCTGTGTGCCACCCTCCTGTGGAGGTCAGCTCTGTTTGGCTGACTCACACCAATCTCTGCTGCCCCGTTTCCAGCACTGCATGACCCCTCCTCTTTCCTGCTTTTGGGGAGTAGGTGTGCTTTGAGGGGGTGAGTTCAGCTCTGAACCCTTGCTCCATTGCACTCCAGCATGAGCTTTAAAGCCTTTGTGGTGTGTGTGCTCCTGCCAAAGCTGGGTGGAAGTGAGTTGTGTGGAAGTCTCCTCTCTTGGGTTTGGTGGTTCAGAGGTTTGCATCCTTGTGCTGGAAAGTGCTCCATGGGATTTGGTACTCTTCAGTTTGTGATGCAGGGCAGCATGAGGGTCAAGGTGGTGGCTTTGCAAGAATGATCTCTTAATAACCCAGCTCTGAGACTGGGCGATTTGTTTCTTCAGAAGCTCTTCAATTGCTCTGGATGTGCATTGTGATGGTGTGAGTGACATCTGCCCCCAACAGCACAGGTCTGGGGAAGATGTTCTGTGTAATCCTGCTTGTGAGGTGATCTAGACAACTGTCCCCTAGCACACAGCCCCTGACAAAAGCCCCAGGATTGGTCTCTGCAGGCTGCAAGGAGTTAACAGGTCTGTGACTGCCACCTCCCAGGCTGGCCCAGCTCCATGTGATTTGTCTAGGAAAAGCTGACTTTCACCTTGCTCCTGTTTATTCCTAGGCTTGTGTACACAGTGCAGGAGTGAGTACTGGGTCTCCATGAGCACTGGGTTCTCCATGCTGAAGTTACAAACTTGATAAATAGCTGCCTGTGCTTTGGATGCCCACACCTCTGCAGATCTGACTCCCTTTACAGCTTGCTGGCTGTGACTCTTGAAAGAAACTTCTAATGAACTCTGGAGTGTGTGAAAGCCAGTTCTATGTCTCAAACTTTGTCTCTGCCCCAGAACATAATTTGGGCTTTTTGGAAAGGGCTTTTGCAGAGGCTGTGGTGAAGATACGTGGGCTGGGGCAGGCAAGCTGCCTGGGTTTGTTATTTCCAAGAACTAGCCAGGGTTGGGGAAATTCACACATTGGGCAGAAACTTTGCTTGCTGCCTCAATAAATAAATGGTTTTTTCTGCTATGAGGAGCTGGCAGTGTGCTGGGGGTTCTAAGTGAAGGCCTGGGGACCATGAAATGGAATGGGGTGGGCTAGGGGTGGAGCACAGAAAAGCCTCAAGCCCTTGTCTGGGATGCCAGGGGTGTAATTCCTATGCTTGAACTAAGCAAACAGTGCCTGGCTTCATCCAGTGCTGCAGCCAATCTCAGGCTCAAACATGAGACCTCAGTGCCCAGCTCTTCCAGGAATGACACTCATAGCTCACGTGCCTGACGTGCTGCTTGGCTGGCAGGGAATAAACTGGGGTTTTTCTTCCTTTTTTTTTTTTTTCTTTTGCAACTGTCAGGCAGGAAGAGCTGCTGCTCCCCAGCACGTTGGTTAGCTGGTTAATCCCCCTTGGTGCTTACTGGGGATAAAGCTACTTAATGTGAGGAAGAAATCCTGGAACTAGCCTGCTGCAGAAAGGGTTGATTTCTGTACAGACCTGTCTTAGAGAGGAGCATATTAATAGCAGGGCTTGACTTCAGCTGCTGGGGAGAGGTGGGGCTGTGCAGCCACCCAGTCCAACTCTTCCAGCAAGTCCTTGGCCCTGCTCCAGTGCTGGGCTAACAGGTGGTGGAAGACTCAGAGCAGCGCTGGTGCCTTTCTCCAGCTGGAGGTTGCAGAAGATGTTAAACTGAACGTGGCCAGAGACAGCTTGGTAAGGGGCTGACTGTCATCCTGCAGCAGTCTCCTGGCTTCATCTTTTTTGGCTGCAGGTTGCCAGTGGTGAGGAAGCATGGGCATCTTTCCTGGTGCCTCTTGACCTGGTAAAGCAAGTGTAGGGAGGGCTGAATACACTTGGAAAGGGATGCATGTTTTAAGCAGGGAGGTCAGTATATGGCACTTGGAAAGCCTGAAGCCCTTGCTTTTAAGACTGCAAGTGCCTGTGTGCCCTCTCACAGGTGTGTATGTGAGGAATGTGCCTGCTCCACACCTGCCCTTCTGCACGGCACTCCACTGTTAACTCTTCCTAGGCTGCCCAGGAGGAGCCTGCTCCTTAGGAAAGCATGTCTTCAAACCTGGAGGGTAGGTACAGAGATGCCCAGCAGCCCCTGAACTTCCCTAAATTTGTAAAAGGAGGCTCACTCCTCTCAAAAGTTTCCTGTATAGTTTGAGAAGCTCTTGTGGCTTCCAGGAACTTCCCCATCCTTGCTCAAGAGGATGATGAAGAGTGAGTTCAGGGAACGCTCCCATATAATCTTATTTATGCTTGTGAGTCAGTAACTTCCTTGTTATGTCCTCTGGCTTGTAAACACTGTCTGTCCTGATTTAAATAGGGTTTTCTGATAGCCAAACCTGGTGCATTCCAGAGTATGTACTAATCACTGTGGCTGTCTGCCACCGCTTTGCTCTGCAGCTGGCTCGATCTGATAAGGTCAGCCTGTTGTCCAGCCACTCCATGGCCTAAACACGGGTTTTCTTGAGCCACCCTGGTCAGGACATTAGCTGGCCGTGATTCATAGGCGTGAGCTGGCACAGGGGTGCGGCTCAGCACAGAGCTCTGTGCCAAGGTTGATCTGTCTTGGCATGGCAGCTGCATTACATGGATCCACAGCAAACTTGCTTCCCAGCCCTGGGAAGCTCGGGCAGATGGGAATTGGGCTCTTCCTGCCCCTTGATGAATTGGCCAGAAGCTCTCATGGGAACAGCTACGGCATGCTGGCAGAAGTTTCCATTGCAGGTCTGGCTTTGGCTGGGTTTCACATAACTTGAATTCGCTTTGGAGCAAGTGATCCATAACGTTAGGAATGCCTGGTTCCAAGCTGGGAGGGGATTTCTTCCCAGCTGGCCTTCCTCCACAGCCCCCTTCCTATCACCTAGTGCCAGGCTTGGGCAGAGTGGAAACAGAGGGTCTAGGAGGAAGCCTTGGCACTTGATGCCCCCTGAGCTTTTAATTTGGTTATCCTCCAGCAGAGTTGCTGGGGAAACCATAGATGCCTCAGTAAGCTAATGAAAAGCACATCTAGTAGCCGCTGCTCCTTATGGAAAATGAAAACCATCTTGTCCTGACCACACAGCCTTGTTTGTGGCAAAACCAGTATGCTAATGGTCAGGGAAATCTGGGCTGGAAGCAGGGCTGGGGCTGTAGGCAGAGGAAGCTGACACACAGCTCATGGCTGATTGTTGGTCTGTGCCAACAATCAATAGCGGATGTGATTCACCAGTTGGTGGGTGTCACTGCTGGGCTGTGATGGGCTGCACGTGGCCCATGGAGCAGGAAGGCTAATGCTGAGCACTGGGGCTGCTAACTCCTCCTCTCCTACTCAGGGTCTCGCTGCTGCCCTGACGAAGCAGCAAGCACTGGAGCTGTAACTGTCCCTGCCAGTCTCTGATCCTCAGCCCCCTGTGAGGTCGTAGCTCATGGCAAACCTGGACATTAAGGAGACACCTCAGATGTGCAGGACTGGAGCACGTTAAAAATGCACTTAAACCCTCAGGGCTTGAGCCCAAGTTCTAGGAGACACCTAGGGAACATGCTCCCAGGCTTTCTGTGGGGACAGCATAAAAGAAGTGTTGGCAGCTTAGCCCCCAGCTATGGGACCCATCCATCTGCATTGCCCTTCTTGCCGCAGGGGAAGAGGTCAAGTTCCCCACCACAGCAATGACTTTGTGGCTGTGGAAGCATCTGGAACCACTGGAATCTGTGAACTGGTGTTGAGCAACCCAGGAGCCTCATACCTGCAGTACCCTCCCTCACCGGGCTGGCCCAGGGCTGTGGGGCAGAGAAATGGCTCCAGGGAAAATGGCATAACCTTGGTGAGGGCAGGAGGTTTGGGCTTGTGGCTCCTTGAAGGTCCAAGTGCAAACGAGCTCTGGTGTGTAAATTGCCACTGTGGCTGGGGAGCTGGCTTGGCTCTCCAGAGGCTCTCCTGCCCTTTTGCTAACATGTGTCCCTAACTGCAGTCATTTGCCCTAGGATCACAGGTTTCATTTTATCACTTTACAGGCTTGTTGTTTACATGAGTTTTAAGAGCTGAGGCAGAGCAAGCTCCTCCTCTGGGCAAGTCCTTATGGATAGCAAGTGCTCTTAACCCCCTGCACTATGGCAGAGTAATTCTGCTGAGCTGGGAGCAGTTTTTAACCCTTGGGTGATAAAATAGGTTGGTTTGTCGATACAAGAAGCAATGGCACACGGCTTGGGTGCTGTGCAAAACCCTGACCTATGGGTGCCAGGCCTTTTCTCTGGGAATAGAAAGTCCTTCCAAATTCCCCTGTATTGCAAACAGGAGGTAGTGCTGTTGCTGCAGACTCCAGATGGAGATCCTGTTGTGGTATTTTCACCCTGTGGGTTCAAGTGAACCTGCTCAGTAGCTCTCTGGGGAAATTCCAGTCCCAGGCTGGTTCTCTCTTCTGAGAAATGCTAGGGGAACTTGGGTGTTCCCAGGCTGAGGAAGATGGTGCTTTTAGAGGAGAGAAACTTCAGCATTTAATGGTGTTCTGATAGAAGTGGCTTCTCACCACAGGCTCTGAAGTCCTGACCTTTTGTGAAACCCTTCTGATATTTAACACTTCACCCCTGTTTGCAGGTGAGAGAAACAGAGACCATGGATGCTGGATGGCTTGACTACCCTGCCTCTGGAGACTTGCCAGATGATGAGGACATTGATGAATTCAGGCCTCACATAACTTCTGATGTGTTAGATATAGATGAGATATCTGGGTCTGGAGGTAAGTGGGGAAATGGATTTCTCTGAGTTGATGCTTTCTACCGGCACCAGCTTGTGAGTGATGGGCTTAATGCCCAGCCAGAGCTCCAGAGGGAACCAGTGTCAAGTGGAGATGAGAAAGCAGTGTGAACCATAGTCACTAGTGAGAACAGTGAGAGTGGCTGTACTGTCATGTTGAATCACTTGGGGAGGACATATGGGACCCAGCCAAGCTTGTCTTACCACAGGTGAAAAGGCATTGCACTGGCTGGGTCTTATGTTGAAAACAAATTGATTTTTGAGAAAATTAAAAATTTAAAAACTGATTGTTGAGGCAGTGTTAAGAGGCTTAAACTTAGCTTCAGGTGAGGCCAAACAAGGTAAAGGACTACCTGGTGTTCAGGTGAACTCTGTGACATGCAAAGCTCCCTGCCCAAACCAGTTTCTGTAGCTCCTTGTCCCCTTTATGTGAACAACACTTGTTTTCTGAAAGGAAAAGAACAAGTGCTGAAATGGGTGCATGACATGTTGGGGCAGATCTGGTAAGGAGAGGGCTGGCAAGCCATCCTTTAGGGATGGGTGGTGAGAGCGTTGCCCTCCGAGTGCAGTGCCTTAGCCAGCTATAGCAGACCTGCTCTGCAGGGCAGCTCCTGACAATCTGCAGCAGGGACCAATGGATCCATTGGAAAGGTTCATCTGAAGATTCCATCTCCTGATCTTGTGCAATCAGAGCCATTAACTGGTGAAAGTACTAGTAGATAAGAGGGAACTGTAGTCAGCAGAGAACCAGACATTGTCTGCAGGCCTTGGCATTGCAAATGGTGTCTGAATTCCAAAAAAAATGGCATGTAGTGAGAGGAAAACAGTGTCCTATTTATTTTTAACTTATTTTATCCTCCCTCTGCAGACTACTCAGCCTCTGAAGATTCTATATATCTGACCACCAAGGATACTCCTGTGGTAGGTATTGCCTCTGCATGCTTTAAGCAATGCTGCTCTGTGGCTGTAGCTGCTCTGTCTGTCTGTGAAGCTTTCTAAATACCCTTCCCCCTGCAAGACGTGGCATCACTACAAGCCTGCCTGCACGAGCAGGAACAGCACACTCCTAATGTGCTAAGCAAACTTTCCCTTCCCTGCACACCCTCCCATTTCTAATTGTGGGAAGGCTGGGTGCTGCTTACTGATGGGTGTGGTTTGTCTATGTTCTGTAGCTATCTGACAACTATATCCCTGGAGATACTGAGAGAAAGATAGAAGGTGAGAAGAAAAACACAATGGTGGACAATGAAATCATTCCTAACAAAGCTCTACCTGTTGAAGAGAACCTGTCCAACAAGATCTCCATGGCAAGCACAGCCAACAGCAGCATCTTTGAAAGAACAGAAGTCCTTACAGGTAATATTCCACCTTGTCCTGATAAATCATTAATACTTGAAGTCAAAGTGGCTTCTGTTGCTCCTTGTTCCTCTGGGGAGTGGTTCCCTGCTGACAAAGGGAGGGAGATCCCTTACTTCTGTGACTACCTGGAGCAGGGTCACTTTTAGCTCCCAGGCAGCAGAAGAGCCTGCTGCTTGCCTTGCTGGGGTAAACAGCTCCAGGGTTGAGTCTGCCAGCTGGCTGTTGGCTTAGGTGCCACACAAGTCATGTAGCAGCTGCTCTGCACCCAGATACTACCTCAACAAGCAGCATATCTAACCATAAATCAATGACATAAGACTTTGGTATCAAATGTGGGTGTTTTCTTTTAACCTCTGCCCAAGTCCTGCTTTTTCCTGAGCCTTGCTGGGAACCAAACAACCCTTCTAAGGGATGTGAACACCTAGTCAGCTGTTGGGGATCTGAGTGCCTCTGCCTGGTGCCAAGCCAAGTGACTGGCTTCCCCTCAGTGCCTGGGATAGATCTGTCTCAAGGCAGCAGACACTTGGCCTCCTGGTCCCAGTACAGACCTCAGACCTGGGTATGTCTTGCTGATCTGCAGCTGTCCTCCCAGTTGGAGGAGCGACTGGAAGGGTGGGTTGGAAAGCCACCTAACCAAGTTGATTTTAGTGCGGTGAGTAGGTGTCACAGCAAAGGATAAACTTCACTGAAGTCATGTGGCTCCCCTTGGTGTGATGAGAGAGAAAATTCTGGTGTGTTTTGAGGGGGGTTGTGGTTTTTGGTTACTGGGGTGTTTCTTTGAAGGGAGGCAGTGGTGGCTGTGGGATGCTGCTGTGTAAAGTCCCCAGAGTGCTCACACAGGTAAGGTAGTTCATGAAGCACTCCAGTCAGAGGTGTGCCATTTTTCTGCAGTGGATGCTGTTTGTGGGCTGTGGTGAGTGCTTTTGGGTGGGTTGTTTCTTTGTCTCTCTGCAAGGAGGATGTCTTTTTGTCAAAACTCTTCTTGCACTAAAAAACTGGGCTACAAACTGGTCCATGTGGAATGTGATTATTCTGTGGTTGGATGAAAAGCAATTTCTGGCCTTTGCCAACAGCACCTGCTGGCACTGAAAGTGCTGGCTCATACAGTGACACCACTGACTCAGGAGGTAGTTCTGGTACTCCTGAAGCACATCTTGAGATGTAGCTGATGTTTTGGAGTGATCCAGAAGTTCAGACTTATTCCATGCTGTTTTTTCCTCCTCCAGCTCTCATTGCAGGAGGGACAGTGGGCCTCCTGTTCGCTGTCTTCCTGATCCTCCTCTTAGTCTATCGCATGAAGAAGAAGGATGAAGGCAGTTACGACCTTGGGAAGAAACCCATCTACAAGAAAGCCCCTACAAATGAGTTCTATGCTTAAAACTCAGCAGCACCTTATGCCCATCAAGGGACAAACAGACTATGGAAACACTGTGCCCTCAGATGAGATGTGCTGAACAAATGCTTTTTTTTTAAATTATTTTATTTTGTGGGATTGAATTTCAAAATGACTTCAAGAAAAAAACAAACTTCCTATGTGACCTTTCCCATCCCACTCAGCTAACAAGGGCCCAATGAAATACAAAGAGTCTGAAAAAAAACCACAAACCAAACCTCAGTGTAAACTTTTTTTTTCTTCTTCTGAAAGCTAATGTAAAAAGAATAAAGCTGCCAAATTTTCTGCTTGGTTTTACAGAGGGTATATATATGCAAAACAGACTGGATGGAAGCAAACACCATGTGTTTGCATCCAGCTTCCATGCTCAGATTGACTGCTTCTAGAGAAGATGGGTTTATATATATATATAAAAAAAAAATATATATATATAAACCTTGCTGATAGATGTCTTGCAGCAGGCTGTTTGTGAAGCATATTTTGTGGAGAACTATTTATGAATCTCTTACACTACACTTAATGTTGCCTTATCTGGGAGTAAAAAGCCTGAATTTAGGGGCTCAAAAATCCCTGAATGCTGTAAAGGGCCTAGGGAATGTCTTCCCCAGGAGACTTGGGTCTCTTCCTGCCCTCCCCAGGCAAGGGTCGCAATCCCTGATGTCAGGACAGCCCTACTGGGTTGCTGTGACAACACCCTTTCCTTGCCTTCAGTCCCTTACCTTTCTGTTTTTTAAGGATTGCTTGTAGGATTTTTTTGATAAGGAAATTTTAAAGAAAATAGCTGAATGTTTATACAACGTTTGTAGAAATTGTTTTGAAATAATAATAATAATAAAAAATCTACTTTTTTAATTTCCTCAGATTTATTTTTTCAATCCCTTTGTGTTTCCTTTGGCCAGGCATTTCGCTAGAGATGTTGTTTTATATGATCCATGTTCTGAACTGAAGCAGAGTTAGCTACAGTGTGTTACAGGTTTCTTCTATAGCAGTTACTGTAGAGGGTGAAGATATTTATGGTTTTCCCATAACTTTTTTTTTTAGGATTTGGGGTTTTGGTTTTTTAATAGAATTATTTATAGTTTCTGAAATGGCTGCTCTTCTCATTTGGTAACTTTTATCCTTTTTATGTTAAACACTAATGTAATAAGTCTCTGTGAAAACTATTTAAGCTTTAGCCTATGAATTTTAATTATAAATTCAAGGCAATAACCTCTAGGATTAATCTGTATGCAAAATTGGATTCATAATATGATTGAAGTAGGGAGAAGCCCAGAGTATTTCTATCCTGTAATATATTATAACCTGTCCTATAGAGCTATATATGATATATTTTACTGAGAAATATATGGTTAAGAGTGAAAGGGCTGGAGGTAATTCTTCAGCAGCCTTACTGTAAGATCTCGTTCGTATTGTGTCTTGTCTAGAGCGCAGTGGGCTCTGCTGGAGAAGGCAGCTGGGAGCAGCCAGAGCCCTGGGGCTGTGTCACCGTGTCCCCAGCTGTGCCTGCAAGCGCGCTGCGGCCTGTGATGCGCTGGGTTTGATCCTCTGAGTTGGAGCAGGGATCCCCTTCTGGGTTTGCTCTTCTGAGGCAAGCGCTGGGAGCTCGCTGGATGGAGAACACAACTTTTGTGTTGCAGGGGCTGGCTGTGCCGCAGAGTCCCCTGTTGGGGCTGTACTGAGCACTTGCCCCTGTCAGGAGCTGGCTGCGGTGGCTGGAAGTCTGCCCCGGTGCAGACAGCTAGCTCTGCACCTCCTGCTGTGGGTCTCTTAATACATGTACATAGCTCCTACCTCGACTGAGAATGAGACCAGTTCACCCAGTGCTCCTAGAGCAAAGGGTAACGTGTGTGTCCGACACCTCTGTGTCAGGAAGGCGTTAGGGAAATGCTCTGTGTGAGTTGCATTCTGTGGCTCTGGGAATCTGGTGTGCTCTAAGACAAAACCCCAGCGTGGGTCCCCAGACTGAGTAACCGGGTGGGCAGCACAACCCAGGCGGCCGCGAAGGTGGTTCAGAAATCCCACTGGCTCCTGAAGCTTCCTTCCTTCCATCGTGTAGGCTGGAGGCTAAATCCATAGGGGCGACAGAACAAATATATTCAGCTTCAGGCGGTGGCAGCTGCCTCACAAAGCTAAGGCAGGCCGTGTGGGGAACGCAGTGGAGCTGTGTGTTGAGACATCGGTGCCAGAGGATGTTTCCCAAGGCTGCTCCTCCACGTTGACTCACTTGGTCTCAGAACAAAAGTGTGTTTTCGGGGAAACGCTGGGCTCTGGGAGGGTCCCAAAACTGGACAGAGTTCACTGTAGGCTGGGGTGGAGAGGGTGGATTTGCTGCCTATGGAGAGCACTACTGGGAAGGCAGGCACAGTGTCTGCTGCTTGGGGTGGTTAGAATCAATCTCTTGTGTAATTGCTCTTGGGGATTTTCCACTGTTACTGATTTATTTTGTTATTTTTTTTTCTCAAATAAACTGGTACTTTCTAAAATTGGCTTCTTGGACTGTTTCTGATCTGAAATGACTCTTGGGAGCTGGCGAACAGGGAGCTCATGTTTGTCTAACTGCTTGGTTTACCGAAGGGCGAGGCGCGCTGGGATCTGGCTTGGTGCAGGCCTGCAACTCAGAGGGCCTTTGTCATGCTCCTGAGTTGTCCTTGGTGTCTGACCCCCAAAGTGACTCTCCTAGGACTAGCATCATTGGGGTTCTGGAACTACTGAAGCTCTTCCAGGCAGTTGGAGCAGATGCAGCATAGCAGGAGGAGGTGAGTCCAGTTTTGTAATGATCCTGGCAGGGCTGTCCCCTGGCAGCTGGGAGGGACAGAGGGAGGGAGGTGTGGGCTCCTGCATGTCCCCTGATGTTCTGGGGCCCTCAAGCATCAGCAACGTGCGGAGTCTTGCTTGACTTAAGTTTCAACCCTGTTGAACTGGTGCAGGCCTTCAACTGGGGGCCTTCGACTGTTTCAGCTGCTCCAGGACCAAGTCCATAGGTAACTTCATGCCATTTTGGACTAAGGCAGCTCTTACACAAGAACTAGAGTAGCTGCTGCTCCTCCAGGCCCCCTCTGCTCTGGCAGCTGGGTGCTCTTCAGGGCTTGAACCCATCTCCTGTCTCCCTGGGTGTGTGAGAGAGGGAGGGCTGTGTGTGGGGCAGGGCTGCTTGCTGGGAAAAGTCTCAAGCCTCCTAAGAAGTGCTGTATTTAAATGGATTATTGTCCTGGAGAAAATCTAATTCCCTTCCCCCTGGTGGGAACTCCTACTCTGGGTGGTTAGGATTAGCAGGGATGGAAGAAACAAATTAGGACTCGTACACAGGCTCCCTCCGGGGCAAAGGAGTAGCAAACATTTGCTCTGCTCCTTGTTGCCTGGTCCATCACCAGCGTGCTCTTGAAGGTCCTCTGAGAATCTGCTGCTGGTACCAAGAAGCAGCCATGTGCTCACAGGGCTCATCTTCACTCTGTGGGAGCTGCTGTTTGTCAGTAAACTGGTGACGTCTGCCTGTGATCTTCACGTTCTTGTGCCTTGTGGGGCTGTGACAGGTTCTTGGACTTGCTGCTTGGAAGAATGGATGTTTGACTTTTAAAATTTTTTTTGGTCTTTATTTCCCTCCCCCTTCTCTCCTGGGCTTCATCTCTTGGTTGCAAGAATCCCGTGTACTTTTCCAAAACCGCCCTCAGCGTAAAAGCGCCTTGTTTTTGCAAAGCAATCTGGACGGGTACTCTGCAAATCCCTGGAGCATAAGCCTGGCTGCCTGCCTGTGCTTGCAGAGCCACGGTTCCTGGGATGGATTTGTCACTGTTCCCTCCTTTCTGCCCTCCCAGGCTGGCTGCGTGTATCCAATGTTGACTGTTGGGTAGACTTCACTAACGCCTTGTGAGTTCTTGGACTTAAGCTCTGACCCCAGAGATGTCACTTGTTTAGGGTTTTGGGTTTTTTTCCCCTGGTCTGGTTTTAAAACCAAAACCCCCAGGACGTGTTTTGTGTGGCTTGAGAAGAGCTGGACCCCTCCTGGGGACCCATATGATTGAGTGGGCACAGGCAGCTCTGCCCTTCCCACAGTGCTCCCTGGCAGGAGGCGCTCGGAGGAGCTGGAAGGTGAAGTGTGACTGTGCTCAGACCTTTTGCTTGATGGCTTCCAGGAGAGTTCTGAGGCAGAGTTTGTGTGTGTTTGGGTCTCCTGTTTGTGGTGCCGTGCGGGGTGACAAAGAGGTGCTGAAATAGGTTGTGGAGATGGTGTGGCAAATGCGGTGCCTATTGGCAGCCCCGCTAACCTTTGGGAGGGGCACAGGGCACCCACCTCTCCAGACAGAACACCCACACTGCCCAGGGGCCATGGAGTCTAGGAGGAGACGATTCCTTGTCCTGGAGACAGTGTGCTTCTCGTAAGCATCCCCCAGCGCACTGGGTGCTGAGCAGCTTGGTGCTCTGGGGCTGCAGGCAGGGAACAGGGCGAGCAGGGAGCCCTCAGGGCCTGGCAGTCCTGGCACAGCCCTGCCCTGCCCGCTGGGGCGCTGAAGCCCCAGTGCGGGGGTCACAGGGCTTCCAGTTGGCCCGATGAGCCAGGGCTGTGCAGGAGGTTTGGGAGCAAATGAAAGTCGCCGCCCTCCTCCTCCTCCTCCTTATCGCCTGGCGCAGCCCCCAATTCCCAGCGGGATGGTAGAGTCACCATCCCTGGGGGTGTTCAAGGAAAGACTGGATGTTGTATTGAGGGATATGGTTTAGTGGGAGCTAGGTGAATGGTTGGACTGGATGATCTTCTAGGTCTTTTCCAACCTTAAAAATTCTGTGATTCTGTGAAAACCTCTCAGCCCCCGCCCCGCTCGGGCCGTGCTGGGGGTGTGTGTGTCTAGTGCTGAGGGGTACTGCCCCCATGGCCTGTCCCCGGGGGTGCGGGGGGACTGCGTTTAGGGCAGACCCCGGGTGTGGGACCGGGCCGCTCCCTGAGCAGCGCGGGGGGCGCGGCACCCCCGGGGCTGAGTGGTGCGTGTGTGTGTGGGGGGGTGTGTGTGTGTGTGTGTGGGACCCCGGCCCCTTTTCGGGGGAGCCCTCGCAGACCCCCGGGGCCCGCTCGTCTCACACTCACGGCCGTCCTGTCCCGTTCCCTCCGCTCGCCGTGTGTCTGCTGCCACCTCCTGGGCAGGGCCCTCCCATCGCCCCCGGGCCCTCCCATCGCCCCCGGCCCTCCCATCGCCCCGGCCCTGCCGCTCCCCGCTCTGCCCTCGAGAGGAAGTTTTTTTCGGGAGCTTCTCTGCCGGCTACAGAATTAATTAGCAGCGTTAATTAGGGGGAGAGGAGGGAGGAATTCCTGAGGAAGCTACCGACTCGGGCACGGGAGGCTGAACGGCGTGAGTGCTGCCAGGAGCCCCAGCCCCAGCTGGGGGGTGGATTGGGGGTTTCCATCCTCTTTCCTTGCCTGTGTTCTTTCTGTGGTTCCTCCACCCCGTTTGCGGGGTTTCGGTGGTTGTTGCGGTGCGGTGCAAGAGGCACAGCCCCGAGCCCCTGGCAGCAATGGGGAGCGGGGACTGACCAGCATCGCCCACGTGTGCCACCAGCCCCTGAACCCTCTGGTTCCGGGTCTGTGCTTCCTTATGGGAAGGGCTCGGGGACAGTGTTACCGAGGCATTAGCGATGTCATTTTGGTCCCAGCTATTGCAGTCAAAACTCCTGGGCAGCTTTAGGGGGGTGACCTGGGGTCTGAAAGGCATCGTTTCCCTGCAAAAGGTATTGAAAAACAACGTTGTGGGGCTTTGCTGGGGGAGCAGCGCGTGGCCAGATGCTGCAGCAGACTGAGGATGGTGACCCGTAGTGGTTGGTTACCTGGGCAGGACAGGGAGTGCAGGGTGAGCCCTGGGGAATGGGGACCCCTGGAGTGGGCGTGTGGCAGGAGATGCTCAGGCTGAGCAAGGGCCAGTGAGGTGCTGACCCACCTTTCCTTGTGGGCGGCGTGTTTCAGGAGCTCAGGGCTGCACCCCAGGGGTTCACCCTGTGCTCACATGAGGATCTGCCTTGTTCTGTGTGTGCGGGTGATCCGGCTGTGCCATGCCTCACGCTGCAGCCTGTGCAGAAAGAGCCCTCCAACATCCCCCTAATGCTGTGGGGATGGGCTCTTCTCACCCTGTCCCCAGCAGAACAGATGGATGTACAGGTCCCTTGTCCCCACATGGAAGCCAGGAGGGCAGGGATTTCTCCTCCCATCCTAAAATATTAGTGGCGTGGGAAGCGCTGTAATGATGCGTTCATCCTGGGTACAAATTAATGTGGAGTTGCTGCAGCGAAGGTACATCCAATGATGTATGCATTGAGATGAGACAGAGCTTGATGGTGGGGAACAGACCCTGGGGGAGCAGCTGCCATGTGCCTGGTGTGACCCTATGGCACAGAGAACCCACCTGAGAAACCCACGTGCCGCTGTGCCAAGTGTGGGGTGGCCAGGACTGCCTGGGGGTTGGGGTGCCAGCCAGCCTGCTTCAGGGGTGAGCCCACTACCCAGCATAGGGGTCCTCCTGGGCTGCCGCCAGTGGATGCTGGCAGTCCCAGCAGCTTCCCAGGCCCATCCTGTGCTTGATGGGACCCCTGCTTGTCCCAGCCCAGGGTCAGTATGCTGCAATGAGCTGCTGCGTTTGCAGCTCCAGGAGTCATATGCCCAGAGCCTCTGCCAATCTGGACCTGCGAGGGCTGTGTAGAGCATTTCGGAGAAGCCAGCAGCCACCCCTGCCTTGGGGCAGGAGGCGGTCGTTGCTCTGAGCTGAGCCCAAACTCCTTGGATCTCTGGGGGAGGGATGCTGGGCTCAGCTCAGCCTCCCCAGCACGTTCTTTGTGGTGGGAGAGAAGCTGAGTGGGGCTGTCCTGAGCCCTGTGGGTGCATCGCATTCGGCTGCAGGAATGGGAGGCTCCCCCAGGACTGGCAGCCCCTCATCCTGGGTGCTCACCTGCATGGCCAAGGTGTGTGGGGTGCTGAGCGTCTGCAGCTGGTCCCTGTATGTCTTTAATCTGGGTGGTGCTTCTGCAGGATCTGGCTGCTGAGGCTACTGAGGCTACTGAGGCTGTTGGGCTCGCTGCAGGTTTGTTTTGCAGGGGTGTCCTTGGCAGGAGTGATCCAAAGCCCTGGCCCTCCCATTGAGTCTTTCCCATTGGAAACCACTCTGCTGTGGCCACAAGCCCATCGCTGCTCTGCATCCCGAGGGCAGGACAATTTCTGCAGGGAGCAGGGTGAGGAGTTTCCCTAGACCCCTGTGGGGTTTGGCATGGGCAGGGATGGATGCCAGGTGTGGCTGTTGTGGGGTGCTGGGGGTGCTATCAGTTGCCAAAAGGCACCGGCTTACTGCAGGCACTGCTCTTGCTCCACAGCATTGCCCTGCCAGCTCTGGGCAGGGGGAAGTTTGGAGTGTTTTGCTCGGTATTGGCACTGCAGAGGAAAAAGGGCCCAGTTTGTAACCACATGATGGTTACTTCAGTGAAGTGGGGGGTGCAGGAGGTGGGAGGTGGGCTGGCTGCCCCAGGCGTGCAGGAGTGAACAATGGGGCCACTGTGTGGCCCAACGCCCCGGCTCCTGTCGGAAAGGTCCAGCGAGGGGTTTTCAGCACGTTTCTATTCCCCTGCCCGGGTATAATTACACGGGGGAACAAAGAGCCCTTCAAACCTCCTTGCTCCCCCACAGCACGGCCCTGGGGGGCTGTGTGCAGGCTCCTGTGCCAGCCCTTGCTGGGTTGGAAGGGGATGGTGACCATGCACATCCCCAAACGCAGCCCAGCAGGGCCGGTGGGACTGGGAAGTGGCCTGGGGACAAATCCTGAGTGTGTCCCCAGCTCTTCTGGGAGCCACAGCTGAGGTGGGGGTTCCTCTCCTGGTGCTGTGCTCCTGGCAGGGCTGAGCCCTTCTCACAGGAACCTGTGTCAGCTGGGCCCAGATAGGGACTGCCAGGCAGTGGTGGGGGCAGGCAGAGTCTGTTCCCAGGAGGCTCCCAGGGCCAGGCTTCCTCCCTGGGAATGGGTTTGTGCTGGATGGAGCTGTGCTCACACATCAGAGCTGCAGCAACTCACCCTCTCTGTTGTTTTTCTCTTCCTTAGCCTGTGACAGCCGCTCAGCCCACACCCCGAAATCCTGGTGCTGCCCAGACCCAGGTCCCTGTTCTGGTTGCAGGGAGCAAGGACACACCACTGCAGGGGCGAAGCCCTCCAGCTTCTGCTTCTCCTCCCAGCCACTGCTCCTGGCAGAGCCCGGTGCCCATCCTGACATCCCACTCCTGCAGAGACCTGCCAGAACGGGCTCTCCCGGCCAGACCTGATGCAAAGGTGAGGGGCACCAACGGGAAAGTTTGGCACTTCATCCCCAAGCTGTCCCAGCCCGAAGCAGTCACGGCAGGAGGTCGGATTTAACGGGGCAGGGGGCATGGGGGTGTGGGCAGCCAGCAGAGCTGTGCGGCTGGGGTGCTGCCGCTGCGCGAACGGCACTGTCCGCTCCCCATGGTGCTCTGAGCAAAGCTGTGACCCAGCCTGACAGCCCTAGGGAGGAGGACCCAGGGGTGCCCCTCAGCTCCTCTGCCAGTGACTCAGTGGATGCTGAGTCCTTGCTGGGCTTTGGGTGAGGGAGCTGTGCCCAGTGGGCTCTTTCTCAGCACTGATCCTACCAACTCTGTGCCTGGTTTGCTGCCGAATCGCAGCCACGGTACATGGAAATCAGGCCTCTGCTTTTCAAACCCCGTTGTTTGTTCAAGCTATTTAAAGCTCCACTTTCCATCCCCAGTGAACCCCGAGCAAACCATCCGTGTGGTTCTTCCAAAAGGGGGTGAAAGCTGAATGCCAGCTCCCTCCATCCTGACCCTATGAGCTGGGCTCCCCATCCCCCCCCCAGCAGCGTTGCAGCATAGCCATGGGGAGCTGTGCCCTGTGATGACCCCGCACCCCTAATCCAGCCACCAAGCCCCAGCTGTGGCCCCAGGGGCAGTGGTCCAGCCCTGAATCCTGCCAGGATGCTGCTGGCCCCTGGGCTTCATTCTTCCCAGGGCTTCAGGGAGTCTGGAGCTTGCCAGGAGCTGAGCTTCTTTTCAACTTGTTTTCCTTGTTTTAAAGAAAACAATAACACAAAGCTACCGGAAACCCAGCTTTCCACAGGCTTTTTGGCTGCATGGGCATGGCTGAGCACCGGCGCTGTGAGCACAGGAGCATGGCAGTCTCTCCCAAACAGTCTGTTTCAGGACAGGGGCTAACAGTGCTCCTGGCATCACTGGCACCTGTGTGTATCTCTGCCTTGCTGTCCTTCATGCTGTTTGAAGGTTTTTAGAGTCTGACTTAACTGGGCCACATGCCTGGGCAGTTGCCAGTGCTCTTGGAGTCTATTGAGTGAGGAATTGTGATTTCTCAGTGACCCAACTCAGCTTATTTTGGACATTTAGTTTTACATCCCACTGCCCATCGCTTATTTATGGGTCTGTCAGAAAAAGATACAGTCAGCACAGGTTTTCTGGGCGCTGCTCAAACCTATGGTCCTGTATGCAGGGCTGCACCAGACTGGTGCCAGCGGTGCCCTTGGAGGGATGCTTGGGATAATGGGACCCTGCTGGGGTCTGCAGGTAGGGCTGGGATTGGTGAGGGAGGAGGATATTTTGGCTGTGATGCTGTAACCGGCCCCTTGGTTCACTCTTGTTGGCTGAGCCCCGTTGGGGCACTGCACCAGCCCTGGGCATGAGCCCCAGGGAACTGAGTTTCGAAGGAAGGCGTTTCTCTCTGCAGCTTTCCCTGGCTGGTGTGGAGCAGCATCCCTGCAGGCCCTGCACTTGTGATACAGACATTACACCAAGCAGCCTGATGGACCACCCTGAAGCTCTGCCCAGGGGTGCAGGGACAGCCCCAGGAGAAGGTCTTAGTGCTGGGGGGAACATGCTGCTCCAGTGGGGTGTTCCTGCTTGCCCCGTGCCTCTGGCAGTGGCTGCAGGAGCTTGTCCTGATACAGGTTCCCTGGTGATGCTCACTGCTCTGCAAGGGATGGTCAGGGAGCTGGGATCGCTGCCACCAGCCTGACCACCCTCCTGTTGGGGAGGTGACAATGCCACAGCGCAGCAGAGGGACCTGCCCTGGGCTGCCCTTGCCAAGACAAACACCATGCTGGATCACATGCACCAGGGAAGCCCATCCAGGCTTGGCATTGAGCCTGTGGGTGCTGAGCCACCCTGGCATGGGACAGCCTGGTTTCTTACAGCCCCCTGGCCGTCTCCTCTCCTCTGCCCACCCCTCACACTCTGGGGGGGTGTGCAAAAATCCCCGTTGACAGGAGGTTTTCTGGCCTTTCTGCAGGCGTGGGTTGCAAATCCCTGCACAAGCAAGCGAGCCTGCCAGCTGTCTCAGTGCCAGGAACGGTGTTGGCAGGCTGGATTTGGGCTGGGTGAGCAGGGAAGGGACATTCCCTGCACACCCTGCATGCCACGGCTGTCCCTTGCTCCCCCAAACCCACTTCACTCAAAACCCCCTCACTCAGGAAACCTGCAGTACGTTTTGGGGTGAAATACAGTGGGTGTTTAAACACCCCCATTCAAACCCTCTGAGGTGGGTAGAAAATGCCCCCCAGGCATGGCCGGAGGTGCACAGTCATCCCCAGGCCGAGCTGAGCGTTTGGGTAGTGTGATGAGCGTGGCAGTGCTCAGCAGGCAGGGTGCTGGTGCCGGGCTCACTAGATGGCAGCAACTCTTCTCCCGGAGAGCCGGGACGGCGCCTCTCAGCCCGGGCAGAGGGAGAGACAGACCAAGGCCAGACTTCATGTTACTCCAGGACGTTGTTTTAGGGAGGGCAAGTCAGGATCTTACTTTGTTCTTGATGTTTTTGAAGGTACATTCACCTCCGGGGCCTGAACTGGGGCAGTGGGACTCTGGGCAGTCCCAGCTGCACCCTGCTGGGAGCAGGGGATCCCCACTGCCTTCAAGCCTTGCCGTCGCCCGGGGATGCTCACGTGATGCCGCAGGCTATTAAGCTATCCTGAGCATCCCTAAAAAACACTTGATGCTTTTCTTCAGTCCCCCAGCTCCCGGGGCAGCGTGTGAAGGGTGTTTTTCTGTTTCATTTTGTCTGTGTTTCTGGCTGCCTTGGGGACAGGGAGAAGCTTCGTGTACCAGTGAAGAGCTGCCAGGCTCTGATGAGCAGCCCAGCTCCAAGCTGGCAGCCTGGCTTGCCACAGTCCACGCGTGTTACCCCGACACGTGCTGGGTCACTGTGGGGTCCATCAGGGACGGGCACTCCCGACTGGTGAGCGAGTGAGAATGTACAACTGGCTGGCTCCTGTCTGAGGCATTTGTGTTAATCAGTGATTATGCAAATAAGCAGCTCTGCCCGTGCCCTGACGTGGAGCATATGTTCCCCGCGGCAGGGAAGTGCCTCCTCCCGCAGCTGCAGGGCTCCTCGTTTCCATTTGCAGGACCTGCTGCGAAAGGCAGATGAGACGCAGGCCGTGGCTGCTGGGGGAAGGCAGGAGCCCCTCGAGGCCCCCCCCCAGCCTGCCCGCCGCCGCCTCCCCCTTTCCCCATGTGGCTTGAATTAACCGCGGCCCTTGGCTGGATGCGTCAGGCTTCAAGAGTGAGGCACTCGGCGCGTTCTTGGCCTCTGCAGCAAAGCGGCCGTGCGTAAACATAACAAGGCAGGCTTGTGCTGAGCCCTTCAAGTCAACAAGCACCGCTCCTCCTGCCCTTCGGCCCCGGCTGCTGCTGCTAAATATAGCCCAGGGCGCTTTCCATTCATAAAATGTGAATTATGCCCCGGGCTCTGAGCGAGGGGAGAGGGCTGAGGAGCCCACAGGCTCCAGACTCTCCTGCGTGGGATGCAGGCAGAAATGGGAAGGCTTTGGCTCCATCCTTTCACTGCCCTCCAGCTCCTCCCGGAGGAGATGGGGCAGGGGGAATGCTTTTGGGGAGGTATGAGGGATCCTCCACTCAGGTTGGTTAAGGGATTTTCTTGCATCTCACCCTCAGGTACGTTAGGGCTGGGGAGGTGAGTACAGGGGATGATGGGGGGGGGGCCCAGCCCAAGCAGCTGCCACACAGGGAAAGCCCCTGCTGCTCCCAGCACCTGTATATAGTGCTCAAACCTTTGCCAGGGATGGGAGCAGTAACTGCTCCCAACACCTAATGAGTAGCCCAGGACTGGCCTCCTGTTTGAGGGACTTTTTCCTCCTTTTTGGAACCCCCTGCAGATCTTCACGGGTTCTCCTTTCTCTGTCCTCCAGCCTCTGGCTGTTGCTGTGAGCAACATGTATCCCCCCTGAGTTTTTCCTCTGGCAGCTGCAGCTCTGGATGGATGGATGTAGATGTGTCTGCCAACACCTTTTCACCCTCTGCAAGGTTCCTGCTGTGGGGAAGGAGGAACCCGATCTCTGGATGGAGTTTAGGGAGGTGCTGCTCCCTGGGAAGCCCTGGATGAGGACCCTGGTGACCCAAGCTCTTGTGCTCCCGTGGGAGCTGCAGAGGGAGGAGGCCAAGACACCAGGCATCGCTGCGCATGGTTGGTGTGTGACCATCGGTTCCCCACAGCCCAAATTCAGCATCTGGAGCAGGGGATGTACACAGTGAGGCTGAGGACACGTTGTTGTCCTGGTTTCAGTCAGGATAGAGTTAACTCCATTTGTAGCAGCTGATGGCATGCTGTGTTTGGGAGTTCCAATGAAAGCAGTGCTGAGAACACCCTGATGTTCTTAGTTGCAGTCAGACAGTCAAGGACTTTCTCAGCTTCTTCCTATTTCTCTATTCATGAGAAAGGAGGGGCGAAGCCAGGACAGGTGACCCAGATGGGCCAAAGAGAGTATTCCATGGCAATGACGTCCTGCCCAGGAGAACGGGGGCTGAGGGGAGGAAGAAGAGGGGCGGTGGCGGGACGCGTGCTGCTTGGGGGGGACGGTCGGGTTCCGGGACAGCTCTGGGTGGTACCTGAGTTGTGTGGGTCGGGGAGAAACTGCATTGGGGATCAAGAGTTTCATCTTCTTTTGCTCTAAAGTCCTGTTAGCATTGGGATATTTGATCTTTCTGTTCTCTTAGTAAACTCTCCTTATCCCAACCCACGGGCCTCTCAGTTTCTTGGGTTTGGAGTTATTTCCCCTTCCTTTTCCCTTCCCTTGTTTCCCCCTTTTCCCTCTTCCCCTGCTCTTTTACTTTAAGCAGCAGGCAGCTGCGTGGATCTCAGCTCACAGCCGGGGGGAAACCACGACAGTTGTGCATCCAGAATGCACTGGATCCCCCAAAACACACAGGTAAGCCGGGTGATGTGCCAGGGACACCCCATGCACAGGGCAGGGTGCTTCACCACTCCTGGGGTGCTGCGGGTCACAGGGCTCTGAGCGTCCTCTGCCCCCCTGCCCGCTGCCACCCAGTTAAGCGTGGGTTAGGCGCCTCTGTGGGTTCAGCAGGCGGGCGGCTCCGAAACCCAGCTCGGGGCTGCCAAACCAGGAGGTTTCCAGGTACACCATGGGCCTTTTGATGCTGCAGAGATCTGAAGGCTAAAGAAAGCTGTAAGACACACTCTGGGTAACGCTCGGGTCTGGCTCCAAGAAACCCAGCTTCTTTTTATGGCATCTCTAGGTCAGGAGTTTCCTGCTGATGCCAGCACCGCGATTTCTGCCTGTGTAAGCGTGTAAACTGACCGAGCTGGGCAGAGCCATGCTGTCTGAGGAGGGGCTGGGTTTCACACTGAAGGGGTTTGTTTTTTTCCCTTTTCCTTTTGAAATAACCCCATTTGGGCCTCCAATAAAAACCCAAAACATCTGGTGCTGGGTCCTCGGCTGCTGAAATCAGCTCTTCACTGCTGAAAAGCACAGAAGCGATGGAGGGATTTCTGGTGTAGATCAATAACACTGAAGGTCAACATCATGCATCTTCACTGTCTGTCCTGGCCTTTGACTTTATGGACCAAGGACAGCAAGGGAGCTGTGATGCTTCGTGCCAGGGTGGGAGGTAAATCATGGCAGTTGGTCAGACAGCAGGTGAATCGTAAGGAGCCTTTGAGACCCATTTATTGACGTTCTTGTGGGAGACCTGAGCAAGGTGAGACACTGCCATGATGAAGAGACAGGTCAGCAAATCTCAGCAACATGGTGGGTGTTTGATGGGTGCAGAGGACCCTTTGGCAGGGCCACCACAAGCCGTGGATAGGGAACCCTGGCAGGGCTCAGGGCTGCTCCCCTTCCCCAGGGGTGGTGGTGAGCCCAAGCCTCTGCCTGCCCAGCTTGCTAGCTCTGCATGAAGAGGTGGAAGTTGGTCCTGGTGAACTCCTCATGGATGCTGTCAAGTAATTTGTCTGAGTCCTGGGGGACATCCGAGAGGACCTGCTGCCCTGGGATGAAACTTTGCTCTGGGGTGTAGGTGAACGTGAACGAGCTGGAGTAGATGAGGCCATCATCCCTGATCAGCAGGAGCGGGACCGTGATGGGGTATCGCAGCCATCTCCAGTCACTGCCAAAGGCAGAGACGTCAGGGACAACGCACATAAGGGACTTGGGGCTCCTGGGAACAGTGCAGGAGAGGAGAACGTGCATTAATGCAGGAGGGCCCTGCTGCATGAGCGTGCAGTGCCAGCATCTGTCCTTCAGCCTGGAGCTCAGTGTGAAGCCTCTGGCTGGTTTCCCCTCTCCTCCCCAGTATTTCATGCCGCCCTTCCAGGGCTGCATGCTCACTTGCAGAGCCCGGAGGTGCCTGTGTCCCCTACCCACCACAATCCCCAGACTGCATCCAGAGCCAGCAGGCACCAGCCAGCCTCATCCCTGCCACCCCTCGCAATGCTCACGCTTGGCTCCATGGAACAGGCAGTGCCAGTGCCCTGTCCCTGAGGTTGGCAGCTCTGTCCCTGCCAGCACTGCCCAGCACAGTGCAAAGCCAGCTGTCAGTCCCTGCCTGCTCCCTTTACCTGTACATCGTCTCTGCTTCCACGTCTCCAAACCAGACCTTGAGGTGTGCGTGAAAATACTCCCCCTGCACCTCCAGCATGGCCACGTCCCCGCCGCCTGTGAGCTGTGGGACACATGGCAGCGTGTGACGTGCTGGAATGAGCCAGATTCCTTCTCCTGCAGGATGCTCTGCCTGCACATCCCGTCCCCGCTGCACCAGTCCAGACCCAGGCATTCCCACAGCATCCCAAACCGGGAGATGCCAAGTGCAGGTATGAGAGCACAGCAGCAGGAGCTGTGACAGGGGCAGGCAATGGGGAGGTGGGGATGGCCTGTGGCCAGCGTTGTGGCTACCTGCAGGGCTGTGATGAGCGGCACGGGGCTGACAGGCTCACGGACGCAGGCCAGGCTCTCGCTGAAGGTGTACTCCACTGTCTCTGTGCCGATGATGGTCCAGCAGGAGCCATCGTTCAGCAGCTCCCGGTTGGCTTCCTTGGGGCAGGGGGATGCCTGCAGAGAGCATCGCAGCTCCAAATACCTGGCATAGGATCGGGGCCAGGATGCCTGGCTTCTGCTGAAGGTGTCTCAGTACCAGCTTCAGCTTCACTTGCTGGGAAAGAGGGGCTGTAATGCCTTTGCAAAGACCTCAGTGACAGTGCCCCCACTGAAGCAGGTGAGCCACAAGCTGATGGCTTTGACCTTAATTTGGACACAAACCCCCTTGCTGGAAGATCCCCTCCCAGTGACATGTTCCCCATCCACCAGCAATACAGAGGAGCTTGGAGAGAGGACGGGGAGCACCTCAGGGGCCCACAGTCCCTGCGCACCCCTGTACCTGGAACTGGATCACTTTCTCTGTGGAGAGACACAGGTACATGCGGTCGCTGCCCTGGAACTGGAAGGCGCATTTGTGGAGCTGGGAGATGGGCTCATCCACGTCCAGCATGGCGTACTGCTTCGTCACCTTCCGGATGATCTGTGGATCAGCAGCACCCCAGGGATGGCACCCTCAGAGCCACAGAGAGCCCAGGTCCGTGCGCTTGACACCGGCAGGGATGGGAGCTTACCAGGGGAGGCAGGGTGATGCCGGTGGCTGTGCAGACCAGTTGGACCACGGAGCCATAGCGGATATACCCTTCCCGCAGGGGGAACTCGCTCCGCGTGCAGCGCTCGTCAGCTTGCCGGGAAGGAGAGAGGCAGAGTCACTGCCCTGAGCAGCCAAGGAGCAGGGTAACTTGTGCTGCCTAGTTATGTGCAGGTTTAGCTGTGCTCCCAATACCTCCTTACTGCTTTCTCTGCTCTGTAGGTGCTTGCTGCTTGGAGAGACGGCTGCTCCCTGGAGCCCAGCATGGGAGAGCGGGATGGGGATGTGGTACCTCACAGGGACACTGCTGGAGGCAGTGTGGGCAAGGATGTTGCTGGGCTCTGACCTCTTCCAGCCAAATTACTTGCTTGGATTTGTGAACCTCCAGCCCAGTATAGCTCTCATGCCCTGGCACACAGCCCGTGTGCCCGCAAGGGCGTGATGCCAACCCTCAAAGCCAGTGGGAAATGACCATTAGCTCCAGGAACACAAGAGGAGCACCCAGCAGGGTGATTGCCAAACCAGGTTCCCACATCCCCAAGGATTTTCCAACCCCTTCTCCCTGGGGAACTGGATTTGCAGGAGGGGAGAGCCGGGGCTGGATGCTGGCAGCCCTGGACATGGCTGGCATCAGCAGCCCTATGAGGGTCCTTACCCAGGTGAAGGGTGAAGGCTGCCCACTGCCTGGCACTGGCGATGAAGGCTCCTCCCTCCACAGAGAGGTACCTGGTGCTGACGGTCTGGGAGCGCAGGCGGTTGAAGAGGGAGACTTTGGAGCCCGAGGAGATGCAGACTGTGGGGACAGGTGGCTGGGTTAGTGCTTGCTAGGTCTGTGTGTGGCTTGAACTGTGGCTTTGTCAAGGCAAGGGAGGACCAGTCCTAGTTAGTCAGGCAACCAGCCCAGCCCCAGGCTGCCTGTCCCTGCTGGGCTTTCCAGAGGTGGAGAGCACATTGGCATCACACATCGTGGTGGGCGAACCCTTCAGAAAGGCACATCGATATGCCCAGATCCATCCTCTTCTGGGGGTGTCCATGGGCATTATGTCCAGCCCAGACCACTCCAGAGCCGAGCTGTGCTCTAAGAGAGCATCCCACCCTGGACCCAACCCTGCTTTCCTCCCCACAGAGCCACCCCCATACGCACGGTCCGTGTTCTTCAGTGACTGCTTCTTCTGTGAGGGCTTGGAGATGACCTTGATCAGCTTGCTGTGGAAGGTGCCGATCTCCTGCCCGTTGCTGAAGAAGAGCTTGAGGACCAGGCGGAAATGCTTGCGCTTGTCTGCATCCGAGATGTACAGCGCCTTGGCACAGCCAAAACCCTGCCAAAGGCAGAGAGGGGCTGCTGGCAGCTCCAGCCCAACCCCACCAGCCTTCCTCGCCCTCCTTACCCACCTCACCACCCCACAAGGACATAATAGTGCCCTTTCAAAGAGCCCTGGGTTCATTTAAAGGGGGAAACGACCGGAGATGTTATTACAGGTGGAATGAAGAGCTGGAGATCAGCAGAGGCTTTATTTACACTGGGGGCAGAGAATTCCTCATGGAAATGAATGTTCATGTGTGATTTATCCCACATAACATGAGAAATCACCCTGGGTTTATGGTTTCCCTGGCGGCCTGGCCAGTATGCCATGCCTTAGCAGCCATGCGAGCACTGCAAACAAAAGCTCTTTTTGTAAGGTTTCTGGCCCGAATCAGACCCTGTGCTCTTCAGGGACCACAGATAATGCTTTTTTTAATTATTACTTCTTTTTTTCCCCCTATCAGAAGATGCCAGATCTCTGCTGAAGCTCTTGAACTTTGGGATCGACTGGGGTCTTGTATTTTTTTTTTTTTTCAGCTTTTTTATCTGCAAATGAAAGTCTGGGCTTTCATCTGGTGATAAACAGCAGAGCTGCTGCTCAGGAGGACGTGCTGGGGCAGAGGGAGCTGTGCAGTTTTTGGCAGCTCTCCTGCCATGGGGCTGCTGACCTGAAAAGATGGTGCCGAGGGAAGACACTGGGACACAGGGGAGTTTGCCCAGCTGCATCACAACAGGGTGGCAGAGTGGGAGCAGGGAATGAAGGACCACGACATCCAGGGGAAGGGAATGATGCGACATCCCAGGGTGTGGGGTGACACTGGGGACAGCCCAATCCATTTGTGACAGGGTCTGCACAGGGTGCCACTGCACAGCCCTGGTGAGCATCAGGCTTTACCTTTGCGTCCGGCTGCTCCTCGAAGCTGAGCTTCTGGGTCTCCATCAGGCTGCTGCCCATGCTGTCCAGCCCCATGTACCCGCACACCCGAAAACCCGCCTCTCCCAGGTCCCTGGCTGGAAGAGATGGGGAGAAGCACCTTCTAGCCCCCAGCGCAGGCACAGGCATGGGTTCCGCTCCTCCTGGCAACGGGGACTGGCCCAGGCTCCAGCCCTCCCCGGGTCTGGACCACAGAGAACTCAGCCTCGAGAGGGAAAGAGGACTTTGGGAGGGCAAAGAAAAAATAACTGGGGTCACTCTCCCCTTTGCAGAGGTGGAGGGCAGCTCTCTATGCCATGGGAAGGGAGGGAGGGCAGGAGAAGAGGTCCTGTGCTGCTGCCTAGTGCTTACCTTTTATCTGCTCCTGTTTTAACTTCCATCCAGGTCCGCTCAGGTAGACACAAGGTGGGGGGCAGAAGAACCTGCAGAGACAAGAAGGTGTCTTAATACTGCACTTTGGCATCCAAAAAAAAGGTGCCTGGGGGTGATGGGACAGCTGCACCGAGAGCAGAGACCTTCATCCAGGGCTGGTCAGCACCAGCAGCATCCTTGCACCCTGGGAGGTATGTGGTGCTGGGGTGAGGAGCTGGGGGGCAGGAGCAGGGCTGGTGGGAGGAATCAGGCTCTGCTGAAGCAGCTGCTTCTCTGCCCAGCACTGGCTGCCTCCAACCACAGCATCTGGGGGGCTGCCACATCTGTTGGTCATGTTGGTGTCCACGAGCCCCTTGGCTCTGGGACAGCCCCAGGACAGCCTTGGGAGAGGGGGAATGGGGTACCTTGACCCCCTCCTGCCCAGAGCCAAGGGGGGTGGGGCCCTCTGCCTGCCTGCCATGTGGGAGCTTCAGCAGGTCGGGAACAGAGTTTGCATTCACAGCCAGCTTTGGAGCCCAACGCAAATAAATCTATAGCCAGGGCTTTGGAAACCTATTTTCCTGTGTTTTATTTGGGTTTCCACTGTCTTTGCGTTTGTGTGAATGGTGTAAATTCATCCTCAATTGATGCTGGGTATAGCACCAGCAGAGGAAACGCTGGTGCAGGGGTGGGGGCTGGATATCTTGGAGCCCTAAAGTCCTGAGTATGGGTTTATTTAAACAAGTCATCCACAGCACGGGCCCCTGACCCCTGCCATGAAGGAAAATGTCACTGGCACTGTTAAACTTCAAGCCCAGTGCTGGTTTTCCCTCCCTCATCAGACCCTGCATGGGGTGCAGAGCAGGGGGAGGAGGTTGTCCTGATAGCTCAGCAATATGGGGCGGGGTGGGGGGAGGCTTCCCTCCCAGCTGGGAGACCCTGTCCTAAAATAAAGCCTTTGCCTGTGGACCAGCAGCCCCTGGCAGAAGGTTGGATGTGATGAGGACTTTGTAGGCACAGCCAGCCCAGCCAGTAGCTGTCTCCTGGGGTCTCTGGGGTCTGTGTGGGTTACACCTTAGAGGTAGAGCTCATAACTACTCCACACTCAGTAATAACAGAGGATTATTTGTATCACAAGGATTAATGGAGGATTAATTATACTACAGCACTACAGTCTGACGTCACTGCCCAGGAGCGGCAATTTTGGAGATAGAAGCCAGAACCTCAAGGTGTTTTTGCAGTGGGGGGAAAGACTTTCAGAAATAGCAGTCCTGGAGACTGTGGGCTCTGATGGAAACGCCCTCGTCCTGCTGTGGCTGTTCAGGTTTTGAGACATGATGTTCAGAGCACTTAAACCACTAACCTTCCCACCTCTTGGTCTTTGGGGGGTAAGGTCTGAAGAGCATCTTTTCTCCTTTTACTCCATCTTTCTTATCTCCAGCACTTCACAGGAGGCACCTAACCACTAGGAATGCCCTTGTGGGATGGATGCAAGCTGGGGGTTAATAGCCTTCTTGTGTTGCTCCGTTCATGGAGACTAACCGATGGGTTTGGATGCAAAGGGGTCATGAGTGGATGCAGAGAGGATACATTAAATCATTGGCTTGACCAGCTTAGATCAGAGAAATCTAGTAAGGCTGGAACAGAACTTTAGGTATCTGGGACTGGAAGTTGCTGGTGGGGGAGCTGGAGTGATCTCCTACCTTTTCTCATTGCCATATGACTTCTGTGCCACCTTGGCGTGCAGGATCAGAACCGTCTGGTCCGCCGGCAGCTGCAGGTACCTCCGCACGCTGTCCCGGAGCAGGTTGGTTTGGTACGGGTTGGATCTACAAGACAGAGAGGTCCCTTCGTGCTGTGGGACCAGAATTGGGCTCCTCACCTTGCCCTGCCAGGCATACGCCGAGTGGGGAGAGGGGAGCTCCCTCTGTGTCCGGCCTGGTGGGGTGGGGAAGGTGGGAATGCTTTCCAGTGGAAAGCACCAGAGCTCAAGGAGCATCTCAGCTGCTGGTGAGAGCATCTCACCAGGGCTGGCACTGAAGTTTGGAAGCTGATGGAGCAACTATCCAACCAGATGCAGGCAGGGCACTGCGCTCGCAGCTCTGAACCGCGCTGTGCTGACTCCCAGCCCCACATGACAGCAGCAGGGCTCTCACTGGCCATTTGCTGTTCCACCTGATGTGCTTGGTGACATACAGCTGTTTGGAGATTTGGGAAATGATGCTGCTGAGCCCTGAGTGTGCTGGGGAGCTGTCACACAGGGAGGACAGAGCTCCTTGGCTTCTGCAAGGGCTGTAGGGTGAAAATAGCTGTGTTTCTTGCCAAGACCTAAGAAGTGGGCGGTTTTGCAGATTCTTTCTGCTCTATTAACTAGAAGGACTTCCCACACAGCCAGTGTCTAACTCTGCTGACTTAATAGGTTGGGCGTTAACTGGCTAGAGAGAGATGAGGTGGGTCCAAGCCTGAGGTGCCCTGCTCTGGAAGACGTGTGCAAGAGCTGGAGGAAGAGAGGTGGGAGAGTTATGGGGTGTCTACTGGGGAGACCTTCTGTGGTACTGACTTGCTTTTAGAGGAGATGAGACCACCCACCTGAAGACCATCAGCTCCTGACCTACTGAAAGACTGAACCCCCCAAATGCCTATAGCTGGGTAAGAGGAAACCAGAGAAGAGGGAGCGTGTCCTTGGCACATTTGCCAATATTTGGGACCTGACAGCTTGGCACACTCAAGAAATTGCTCCTACCAAGGCTGGTTATGGAAAGGTCTTGACTTCAGCCTGAGCTCACTTCTTCCATGGACTGAGCTCCCTTGCCTTGCTGCAAAGGGATGTTTGTGCATGCTGGTATTTGGACAATGGACCTGTGTTTCTGCTCTGTGTGTCCAGGGGATGTTTTTGGACCTGACTGGGTGAGGATCGGACCCAAACCAGATCCAGCATCCTCAGGAGAGAGAATGCTGCATGGAAACTGGCTTTAGGCTCTGGCTCTTGACCCTTCTGAGGCTGATGGGGGTCACTCATGACCTCTCCCCAACAGCTCAGAAGAGAAGCGCTGAGGATGGGGGACATCAGCCATGGCCACCCAGGAAAAATCTTTCAAGAGGTATGCAGTGGAGCATCCCCATTAAAAACAGCCTCTCTCAAGTGGGCTAGAAATGCAGCGTAACTGAGGGCACAAATGATCAGACGGGTGCAGAGAGGTAAATCTGATCCTGCCAACCCCCCCAAGGCAGGTTATGGAGAGGTCTGCTGAGCTCAGAAGCCAGAGAAAGCTCCCAGGGAGCGAAACAGCAAGCCGTCATTCCAGGCAGCTTTTAGAAGAGGTCACCTCCCAGTTCTCTCCTTCCCAGTGCAGCATGTGTATTTGAAAAGGTCTGTGTCCCTCACAGCTTCCAGGACCCACGTTACAACTCACTTCAAACGTATATCCCTTTGCTTCCAGCTTTCCCACGTCGTAGGTGGAGCTGATGCTCTCCTGTTTGCCAGCTGAAGACAAAGATAGCTGTCTCTCACAAGCCAGTGTTTACCTGGAGTCTCCTCTGAGTGAGCCCCACGGGGACCTGGCGCTTTGCACTCTGTGGATCTTCCCATCACGGCTCTGCTCAGTTGTTAGATGGGCAATATAATCTCCTGCCCCCCTTGTTCTCTGTCCTTGATGCCAGGCATGTAGCTGGATCACCAGCAAGCAGGAATCAACAGAGCTCTGCTGGAATCCGATTTACAGCCGGTGCCGGCGTCACCCGTGGCATGAGCTGTGCTCTGTGTCTGGGCTCAGCTCTGGCCGGCGCTCATGGCACGGTGGGAGCAGCTCCTTCACCAGACAGCCCCTTGGATCCCCATCGGTGTCTCCCGTGCTGTGGCTGGATGGGTTCCCTCCCACTCTCCATCGCAGGGCTGGGAGTCTTTCGCTCTGGCACGTTCAAGTTGAAGGTTATCGACCAGTTTCCCACCAGTGCCCACTCCAGGGTGGGTTACTCAGTCCTGGTGAACAGGTCCACTCCAGCACATCTACTGAACGGGTTGTGTCTCTGCACAGCCAAAGATCCTCTACAGAAGTTGTTTGATCTCTTTCCATACAGGCAGTATGCTGCTGTCTCATTCTGCTGCCAGGCAGTGATGTGATTTCAGCTTTGGTCTGCCTTTGATCTGCAGGGACACACGCTCCAGCCCTCCTAGTGTCACTCACAAGCAGCAAGGAGCTTCATGGTCTGCCTGGGAAGCACCAATTCCTGCGGAGCTGCTGAGCTGGGAGCTGCTGGAGGGAGCCTCTCCCATTAACCCATTGGTAGAGCAAGGTACTGAGGCCAGGCAGGGAGTGTTCAGGAGCAAATTGCCAAAACCTCTGGATTAAGACGTGTGCTGACAGCATGGCCAGCAGCAACGCCTGCTCTGGGGAGCCTCCCATGGCACTGGCTCGGGGCAGGGCCAGGCTTGTGCAGGTATCCTGCATCCGTAGGTAATCCCAGAGGCACGTGGGTTACTGCCTGGAGCTTGTTAAAGAGCCGTCTGGAATAATTATCCACATGCTATTTACTGCTTAGGGTGGGAGCGTGCATGCCAAAGGCAGGTGAGTAGAGCATAGTTCCCCAGACTTCATGTCTGGCTGGAGAAACAACTATCTAGAAATGTGTTGGGCTATTTTGTTTTGTTGCCTGCTCCCTGCAGCCATTGCCTTCCAAACTTCGGGGCTAAACTCTCTCAGTGACGCAGTTCTGAACAGTGCTTGCCATTCTGCCAACAGAGGCGACCACCCAGCATCCATCATCTGGTTCAGATTTACCTTCAGAGAGTCAAAGGGCTATTGCTGAAGCAGCTCCGCACACCCGCCCGGCTCCTTCTGGCACCTACAGCCTCCTCAGGGTTACAGGGAATTATTCACTCCTCCTGACGTTTATTATATTAAATTATTAAAGTGCTTTGATTGTAGCTTGGTGTTAGTTCAGTGTCGTGTTCGCAGCACCGCACGGGCCAGGCTCTTAAAGCCCCCTTTTCAGAGCCCGAGGTCTCAGCTGGGACTCGGCTGCCTGTGCACACAGTTAGGCATTATGTGGAAGCAGGGAGGGAGGGAGCAAGGGGGCTGGGGGGAGACACAACCTTTCTCCTATGCTGCTGTTGGTGAGCCTTTCCCCCTCCCAGCTCAGCCTGGCATCGCCTACCGCTGGGGCTTCAGGTCAGGGTGCGAGCGTGCTTCGAGGTGCATCTCTGGGGGCTTGGCCCTGGGGTTGGAGGTGGGAGACACCCAGGGTATCTGTGGGTAACTCTGGCTGTGTTGCTGTGTCTCCTTCCATGGGAAATGAGGACAGAAGAGGAGGAGCACCCGGCATGCTTCCCCAGGAGCCACAGCACAGTGCTGTCTTGAGAAGGGCTGCCTGAGGTGGGCACGCAGCTTTGGTAGGCTCAGACCCCACAGCTGCACCGCTGGGTTTAGGAGAGCTGATGTTTAACACCACGGCTGAAAATCAGCCCTCTCCTTCCCAGCAGTGAGCGTGGGGCACTGCTCAGCACTTTGTTCTGCCTTCAGCCCAAACGAGTCTTCTCAAGCTCGGTGCCCGTGTGTCCCACCACAGAGCACTGCAGCTCCGTGCCTCCTGCCTTCCCACTCAGGCTGCCGTGCTGGGTGACCCAGCCAAGGGGCAGCTCAGCCTTCCTCTGCCACCATGTTGCACATCCCTGCTGAGACAGCCATGCTCGTGGTGTGGGACGCAGCCTGGTCCCCACATCACCTTCTGCTCTGCAAGGGCAGGTGGGGCAGGGAGGTCCCACAACACCTTGTGTGTGCACCCTTGGGCACCAGGGGGAGCAGAAAAAGCACCTTATGGGCACCAGGAGAAGCAAATCACCTGCACTGCCGCTTCCCTGTTCACTCACGTTCACCAGCTCAGTCTGCAGGGGAAGGGACCGTGTTGTTTCCATCCTCTGGGAACAAAAGTACCCAACTGAGGGCACCAAAATACAATCCCATCAGCTGTTGTCTAGGAACAGAGTCTCCAGACCAGCCCTTTGTACAAGACCTTTTAACTCATGGTAACACTGTCCTCAAGTGCAGGCAATGCCAAATTCAAATGCAGGGATTTAATTTGCTGCTTTTCCTGTTTGCCTTGCTGGGAAGCTGGCTGCTCTGCAGCGTGCTGGGGACTTGCCACCACAGAGGGCAATTGTTCTTTCCTGGGCTTGGGGAAACCAAAGGTACTAATAAAAAATATCCATTTTAGAGGTCTGGGTTATATTTTGTAGAGAGAGGGGGAGAAAAATGCCTGCAGTGCTCTTGGGTATGGAGTCAATGCAATGTTTATGCAAAAGGAAAAGCCATTAGAAATCACAGCAATGAGAAGCCTGCAGTTTCTGGCTTCCCTCATTCTTCAATACCTCCTTTAATCCAGCCCAACCCAACCCACAAGCCCTTGTATATTCAGGGGTATTTATAAATCCTATATTTTCCTCGCTACACACACACACACAAGTGAAATTCAGCCTTTTCTGGGCTTGGGGGGTTTATCCACCACACCAACAGCAAACACCAGCCGGGAATGGGAAGCACAAAACCCCTGTGGTGGGGAGCTCTGCGGGGGGACCGGGGGCAGCCTCAGGGTGGTCACCCCAGGCATAATCCCAGCTGCCCCCCAGCAGCACCAGCACCCTCAAAATGCCTGAGTTTGATAGCGCAGCGTGGGCTTATCTGCTAGGAAATGCAGATAATGTGGTGCTTTACTGCAGTCTCCTTCTCTGCTCCTCGTGCAGCCACTTCTGCTGGTGTGAAGAAGAAGGAAAGTGCTGCTAAAGCACCAAAGCACAGTCCCAGCAAGCACTAAAGGTGGTTCCTACCACCTCTAGACTGAATGCAAGCTCTGAGAGGAGGTGGAGGGCTGGGAAAGTCTATTCCAAGGTGCCTAAGAAGCCTCTGCTGAGGATCTCCATCACTACAGGCGAGGCACATCACTTGGCCTTGCCTGAAGCTTGACCCGAGGCTCTGCAGCACCCCCTCCCCGGGAACTCTGCTCGGCAGCTCCCTGGTTCAAACCCACCCCCGAGGCCGCCTGCACCCACAGCCTGCAGACCCAAACTCCCTGCTCGCTGCACCTTAAAATTGGGCTCCCCTTTTCCTGGGGCCTTCCCAGTTTTTAGGGGGCTCCCAGGCGCGCTCCCGCAGCCTGGGGAGACATAAGAAAAGAATTAATGAATTTATTAATTTAAAAAAAACCCACACCCTCTCCCTGGCTGCCAGGCTTCTGGCGGGGGCCGGGAGTACCCCCGGGGTGCGCACAGCCCGGTGCCGCCTCATCCCCCCCCCGCCCCCGGCCACCGCCGTTCCCACCTGCGGCAGCGCCCGTGGGCACCTGCACGGACGGGACGGGACGGGACGGGACGGGACGGGGGTGGGACCTCGTGGGCATCCCCCCCCTCACACACACACCACCCCCCCGCCTCCCATCACCAGCACTGCCCCGGGGCCGGGCCGGGGCGCGGCGGCCGTATCCGCCCCCCCCCCACCCGCTCCTCCCGCCCCGTTAAATGCCGCGCGGGGCCCCGCCGCCTCCCAGCGCTGCCGCCGCCGCTCCGCGCACCGTCCCGCTCCGCGCAGCTCCGCGCCCGCCCTACCTGAGCCAGTAGCGCGGCGGGGAGCGGCTCCGCGGCCGGCACGGGTGAGTGAGGGGCTCCGCGGGCGTCTCAGCCCCTGCGGAAAGGGAGAGGAGGAGAAGGGGGAGGAGGGGAGGGGGCTGTGAGGGTGAGCCCGGCCCCGCGGGGCTGAGCCGCGATGCTCCGCGCAGCGCCCAGCGCTTGGCAGCCTCGGGAAGGGGGGGGGTGTGTGGGTTTCCGAGCAGCGGGGCTGGCGGGGGTGGGGAGAAGCAGCTACCCTGGGAGTAAGGAGCAGAAAGGAAAGCCGGGGAGAGGGGAGCAGAGCGGGGAGCAGGCGTTATTCCCAAGGGCTGTGGGCTGGAGCCCTCCCGCAGCCCCCCTGCGTGCTCCTGTCCCCCCGCAGTGATAGCAGCAGTTGCCCTCTGGAGCGCCCTGGCCTGGGAGGGGGGGGGGCGGGAGATGTGTTGGTTTCGGTGGGGCAGGAGGAGGGTATGGTACCCCCCGGTGCCTCTCGGTGCTGGGCGGAGGATGTCCGCGCCGTTTGCAGCCCGCCTGCGCTGCGCACCTTTGCCTGGCTCTGGGGCAGTGGGTCCTGCTCGCACCCCCGAGGATCTCACTCTTAGCAGAGACTAATAAAGCCTGGCACAGCTGGGCAAGGCGTGCTGAGCGGTGGGAGATCAAGAGCCTACACCGAGCTAAGCTTAGCGGCGTGCCGAGGTTTGCCGGACCAGCTGGTTTGGGGTCTGTGCGTGCTCGGAAGTGTGTTCACACATGTAATCTCTCACCTCTGGTTTGTGATTCCAACCCTTTCACGGGGAAAAGTTAGCTTTGGGCACTTTTGTTCCAAGCAATTGTGTGGGAAAACCTGTTTGGAAAAATCAGATTGTTCTGTGCTCAGAGTATCTGTGCTGACACGCAGCCATCTGAGAGGAGCTGGGCAGATACACGTTGTGGTGGGATCTTCTGCACAGACCCAGAGGATTTTTGCTTCAGTTGAGCCCAGATTATTTCTAAAGTTACTGTGAAGTCTCCCCCATGGGACCCTCTGTAGCATCTCTTGATAACAAAGACGATTTGTTTTATTTTCCCAACAACAGGAGCAATTAATCACAGGCAGGGAGCTTGAAGGTTCACAGGAACAAGTAGAAACTGCATTTCACAAGCAGATTCTTGTGATCTCTTCAGGGATTCATTACATTGGCATTTGAAATCAGTGAAAAGTGTGGGGGGAGCATCTGCTCTCAGATCTCAGCCCTGATATTTGCCACCAGGATATGGATAAATTTGGCCTCACCCAAAATACAAATTCCCATCTGGAAGGCATGCAAGAGATCTTGGTGTCTGTAGTAAAAACGGTGCTTTCCACTGAAGCCAGCAGTGTGTTGCTGCATCCAAGTGGGAAAAGCTGTGGTTGATCTTAGTGGAAGTTGTAACTTTCATTCTTCTTGAAGAATTAAAGGAGATTTATGAGATTAGTCCAAGACAGGCTTGAGAGCTGCCTGTGTTGGCTACAGTAGGGAAAGCCAACAAGGCAGCCCATTGTAGACAAGCTGTGGTCACAGAAGATGTTTGTGCTCCAACCGCTCATAACACAGCGTTTCCCTTGAGGTTGGCATTAGGGGTTAAAGGTTTTCAAGAGAAACCTTTGTTTAAACATCTTTAAAGTTTCCAATAGGGGCCCCTTTGTTCTCTTTGGGAGGAGCAGTGTGCCTGCCTGCTCACAGGCTCAGCGCTCCCAAAATGCCATTTACAAACGCTGGATGAACTGGGCTGAAGCGTGGAGGGGAGGAGATAAATAGTGTTTGGATCTACACACCTGTGTGAAGGACAGACAGGCCCCAGGAGGGTGGATTAATGGGACCTGGGGGAAAATATATTGGTGCCTATGAATAAACTTATAAAAATCAGGTACTCCCCTAGAGCCAGTCGGTCCCTCTCCTGCCAGATGTCACACATGTTCCCTTCAGCCATGCCAAGGGGCTGAGTGGCTGGTTGTTACCTCTCAGTAACAGTGGGCACAGGACCTGGTCTTTGTGCTCTGTTACCTGCTGCAGGCTGGCAGAGTGGCCCCTCTGTAAGTACTTGATGGACTTTGAGTAACACCTCTAGCACTTAGAAGGCTTTGGTTCATTCTGCCATCCTCCTTAAGTGTAAAGGGTTTTAAATCAGCTGTGTTTAAGCAGGGGAATGTGTAGACATGCACTGAGGAGGCTCCAGAGACTGATGCACAGCTATGGTGGTGTTTCCAGGCAGGATGCCCCCGGGCTTCTCTGCTGATCCTGTGCTTGAACCTCTTCTGGTTCACAGGCAGCTTTTCCTTCCTGGTGTTTGTTACTGGAGACTGGACCCTTTTCCCCCAGCAAGTTCCTACCCTTGCCTGTCTCTCTTCTGCAAGCTTCTTTCTCACCTTGCAAGCCCCTGGTTGCATGTGTGAATCCATCACTAACCTGGTCCCTCTGGTGACCATTGGGATCTGCTGTGGTCCCTTGCAGAGGGGTGCCTGGGCTGAGTCATTCTGCTTTGCTGGTTTGACAGTGTTGAAGTTCAGGAGTCTTTGAGTTGCAGTCTGAGACCCACAGGAGACCGTGGTCTGTGGCAGGAATCAGTAGGAGCTGATCTGTTGATGGCAGAGACTAGCTCTACAAAAATCTGTGTCTTGGCTGGAAAATTAGCAGGATGGAAAGATGGAAACATCCTGCCTCTGGGTATTCACAGCTCCTACACTTGCAGCTGGACTTGGATGGCTTCCCCAAAACATCGCATTAGACATCTCCCTCATTTTCTTCTTCTCTTTGCAGCATCTTGCTTTGGCTTTAACAGTGCCAGCCAGGATGAGTGACACAAAACATGTCAGTCTGTGCTCAGATGCCAGGCAGCAATCTCACTACTGCTTCTCCACTCTCCTGATCATCTGCTGAATCTCTCATGTCAAGTTGTTGAGGCAGATGATGGACTGAGAGTGGCTGCCATGTGCCCAGGTTCCCTAAAGCATGCCTGGACATTCTCTCAACTGTCTGAAGTGCCCATTTCATCCCACAAGGGTCTGTGCCCTCACCCCTCAATGCAGATGGGAGAGCCAGCCTGGGTCCTGGCTCTGCCACAGACTTCCCATGGTCTTGAGCAAGTAGCTTTGACTCTCCTGGTCTCCAGTTCCTCATGCCATGATGTAGGGCTCTCCTTGGGAGACACAGTGAGGCCTGAAAACCTCAGTGAAACAACCTCCAATTGTTCCCTGTTCTCCTGGAACTGAAGACCTTGTAGGTGCCTTTGGCAAGAACTCTGTGAATGCCCCAGAACTGGGTGATTTCAACTGGTTGCTCACAGGTTGACCAGAAAGGGTTAATCCCACATAGGGCTGAGCCTGAGTGGTCCTCAGCCATGGGCTCAAATTCTGCTTCAAGGTCCTGAGGAGGTCTTGCATGAGGTTTCCAGGCAGCACCTGAGCATGCTGACAAAGACAGAGTGATGCTGAGGCGCAAGGGTCCCCAAGGCACCTGCTTGCTCTTCAGCATGGTCGGAAGTGACACCACAGGTCGCTGTGGTGCTGGTGGAAGTTCTGTAGTGCAGCTCCTCTGGGCTGATGGCATCCTGGGGCAGGGACTGCAGTTCTCCTGCTGTCAGAGGAATGGGGCAGCCGTGATGTTAGGTGGGGGCAGTTTCCTGTGCTACCTTGGGGGTTCTCCCTGCGCAAAGTATCTAGACAAAGAATTCAAGCAGCTTGCTTTCCAATCTTGAGGAGGCCTGAAAAGGTCTCCATGTGCTTTTCTGCAGCCACCAAATGCTCCTCACTCTCTGCTATTTCAATTAAACGTGCAGCAGGGTGGGTAGGATGAAGGGGAGAGGCTTAAGAATATCCTCCTGGCCTGTTTCCTTGTGCCAACACATTGAGTCACATCTCCAGAGTGAGAAATACGATACACAGATTTAGAGAGGGAGGTCAGGCAGTGAATCCATGATTGTGGGGCTGAAATAGCAGGCGCTCGCTGTGGTTGTCTGTGCTGTGTGAGTTGGCTGGAGGTCAGCTGGGGATATTGGTCACAGCAGATTGTGAGACAGACATCCTGCTGGTAACACTCGTTGTTGGAGATACCGTCTCTGATGCACCAGGAGCTCAGCTGAGAAACTCTGCACCGGCCCAGAAGCTGCTCTGGGCCGTTCCTCCTTCCTTTGTGGTTGGACACACATTCTTCTGGGGAAGTGAATGCACTCTAACACCTTCCTCCCAGAGCGAGATCTTGAGCCGTGGATTGCTGCCTCAGCTTCTGGATGGCCCAGGCCTCCTTTCCTCCAAGGAAAGTGCCTTGGCCCAGTTCAGCTGTCCTCCAGGGACCTGTTTGCAGAAAAGGATTTGCTTTTTGAAGGGTCAGTAAGGTGGGGTCTTTCCCCTGTTGATCACTCTCCATCAAAATCTAAAAGTATGCTGAGATCCCTCCAGTTTCACTTAAACTGCTGGGCTGGGCTGAGTTTGCCTGTCATGCAGCTCAGGGCACGAGTGCTGGGTAAGGTCTTGAGTGGGACAGAGAGGAGCAGAGAAGTGCCACCAGCAGTCCAGAAACAGGAGCCTCTCTTGACATAATTAGTTGAACAAGGGGATTTGGCTGGCCACCTGATCTTTTCTAGCTCTTTATCATGCCTCAAAAGGCCACGTTTAATTTGCAAGTGAACATGGCATTTATCCTTGCCCAATGCTGCAGCAGCAGCCCAGGTACAGTGTGTTTCACTGCAGAGCCTGGCTGGGCAGGAGGCTGAGCTGCAGAGCACTGGGAGTTGTTTTAGGCAGGGAAGGACCCCATGTGCTGTCATGGATAACTTTTAAAAGGGGATGCTCTGTCCATTGCTACACCCAGCATTTCCCTCCCAAGGGAACTTCAGGTGTCATCTCACAGGACCTGTCCCATGAGCTCTGAGGCAAAGGCATCTGTCACTCAGCCTGCAAATGGACCTGGACAAGGAACCTGTTGTCCTCCTACCCTCCCTCTGAACATGCTAATCCCAGTGAGTGCAGGAGCAGGCTCCATAAAACGGGGAACTGGCCTTTTGGGAGAGCATGGGGAGGGAAAGAGAAGTCCCTTCCACATCCAGCAAGGTTTTCCTGTTACAGCACTCCTGCCGATTCGCTCCTGTTTGGTTTGGAGCCATGAAATGCTGTTTGAGAAATGCAGCCTTGTTTTTCAAACAAGGTGTCCTTCCAAGTGGCACTTGGCCCAGTCAAGCTGCCACAGAGTTGTAACTGGAGAGTACTGCGATGTCCTGGAAAGAGTCTGCTCTTGTTCTCCCACACGTGTGTTTGGGAAGAAACAAGGACACACCGGTCCTTAAAAAGGGGGAAACCATTTTGGACAGGGAATTCATCCCATTTTCCTGGTCTTAAGGTACTTGTGCTCCCTGATGCTTCCTTGCCCTGAAAACCATTTTGCTGTCCTCTCCTCTGGGATTTGCAACTCCTTGCCCAGCCCCTGTGCAGTATGAGCCTTGACATGCTGGAACTGTGATGAAGGGCAAGGTGAATGCTGCCTGTGAAATGATCCTGAGCAGCAGAGGTGCCACTGAGAGCTGTGCATCTGCAGCCAGGGAGCACCTTGAGATCTGGATTGTGTTGGGAGAAACCAAGCTTTGGGCAGCCCTGTGGGAGGAGGTGGATCCAGCTCCAGTGCTGTCCTGGACTTCATCTGTTCCCAGGGCTATGGACAGGGTGCCTGCAGTCCATCTTGTTTTCCACAGCAAGATCAGATCAATCTGGAAGCACCTCCTGATGTCAAAGCTGTCTGCATCTCTCCAGGTAGCTCTGACTGTTTCATTAGTCACTGTGCCTGGGGCAGGATGCTTCAGTCATCCTCTTGTGGTCCCACATGTGCTTTTTGGGCAGCCTTTCTCTCAGGCATGACCCTGAAGGATGACTTCTTGTCCTGCTGAGGATGTGAAAATTTGTCTCCCCATCCTCTTGCCTGAGGCCAAGTCTTGCTGTCCTTCTGCTCTTGTCCTGGCAGGACTCTGTGTGGGCTCCTGAGCTTATTGTGGGGCTTTTTTTGACACACTTGTCAAATAACACTCATGTGGAAGCTGAGTTATGGCCTCCCAAAAAACCAAACCAGGGTACAAGGAGAGGCAAGCAGGGCAGGTGAGTCTGAGACATCACATCTAGGGCTGCTCTACCATCAGCCAAGGTTTCCAGCACATGCTATTAGCTGGTAGCACATGTGGCATCAGTGCTGTGGACCGCTGCCACCCATGCCAGCCTGCACTGTGCATGCCTCCTCCTGTGCATGGGCACGCTGTGTCAGACAGCCCCCAGCTGTGCTTGTGTTGGGTAGCAGCGTGCTGGGTCCGAGCCCCTGGATGTGCTCCACTCCCTGCAGCGCTCAGTGATCCCTCGTCCTGGCTTCTGGATCCCTCTGGAGCCAGGGAGGAGATGTTGCTGCTGGTCCCACAGGTCTGCCAAGCCCAGGCGGGTGGCTGGAGCTGTGTTTCTTTGCCCTAAATGGAAATCTTGGCTAAACACTGATGTGCCCAGCTCCATCCCAGATGTGGTTGTACCTCAGCCCTGGCTCATGACTCCATAGCTGTGGTCCCCAACCTGCCTTCCTCCTCGTGACACTGTGGTCAGGGCTTTTCCTGGGCTGTGAATGCGCTGCCCACTGCCACCTCCTGGCCCCTTCACCCCTTCTTTCTCCACCTGCCATTCAGTACCTCAAGCGCCCACCCCGTGACACGGAGGGAAGGGAGCCAGCCGCATCCCTCCCCTGCCCCCTGCCATGCCCTCTCCTTTCTCCTTGCCCGAGGGGGGATGTGCCTAGGTCTGGCCTGCGCGGGTGAAGCAGAAGAAGGATATTCAGATCTTTTCTGTTAACCTGTAGCCAGGAGAGAGCTGCCAAGGCAGCCGCGCTGAAACCCGAAGCGTCTGTTTTTCCCGAGACTCAGCACTTGGCAGGGAGAGCAGACGGACAAGTGGCGGAGCGGGGAGGAAGGCAAGTGCCCTGAAGGGCAGCGGGGCTGGCGGAGGTGCCCGGGGAAGGCGTGCTGGCTTACCTGTTTGGGGATTCATCTCCATGTCCTCCTTGGCCGAGATCACAAGGGGAGCCGGGAAGAGGTCTGGGGTCATTGCTGACCCTTCTGTCCTTATAGGTGTCTCTTCCCTTGGTCACCCTCTTTGTGCCACGTACTGAGCATCTCCTTCAGCGGGGACAAGCAGAGGTTGGTGTTCCCCTTGCATTGCTTGGAAGGGGCAAGAGATTGTCCAAGTGTCCCTCTGGCTTGGCTGCCGCGGGGTTTGGCTGAGCCAGCCTGGCTGGCAGTGCTCCCCCTGCCCAGACCTTTTTTCCTTTATAGCTCAGTGTTATCTCAAGGTCTCCGGCACTGCAGCCGGCACCGTGTTTGCCTTGCCTTGCAGCACCTGCCTGCCAGCCGGCCGCTTCCCAGCCATCTCCCTCCCACGCCCAGGTGCTGACTCAGGGGCAGGGACAACCCTCTCCGAGGGGCTGCCAGTCAGCCCAGTGCTGCCAGCCCCAAGGAGAGAAGACAGCGAGTAGCAGGGGTTAGTTCTCCACCATGGGATGGTGGGAGAGGTACTCGGGGGCATCTGTCCCACCAACTTTGCTTCCACGTCCCCATCAGCCTTGCTGCTGTGTCAGGGCTGGGTGTTACACTGAATTGGGGACCGGGGCACTGTCCCAGCTGGTTCTCTCCTTCCAGGGCTGGTGCTGGATGTGTGGCTGAGCTGCTGTGCCTTGCCCTGTCCAGGCAGCATCAGTCCCTCCAGCCGTGAGGAGTGCCAAGGCTTCATACAAAGCTGAGATGCTGTTAAAAATAGATCAGTCGTGAACTGGTTTTCTCCTCCTTGGTTCCTGGCCCGAGAGCTCATTCCTCTCTCTGGGCTGGCTTTGAAGCTATCTGGATGCTGTGAGACGCAGGCGGTGTGCCAGCCTGCCATTGCACAGAGGCTTGGAGAGTGGGGAGCTGTGGAGACAGTACTGGTGGCACAGCTGTCCCCAAAATATTCAGTGGTTAGTGAGTACTCTCTCCTAAAAACATAATATAATAGTATTGCTGGGAAAAGAGTCTGCTAAATAAATGGGGGAATGAAGCTGGGCTGAGGGTGGCTGCTTCTCTGCTTGAACATGGTGCTCTGAGGGGGCCGTGGGCACCCACAAGTCCCTGGCCAGGGCCACTGACAGTGGAATGCTAAGTGATGCTCACCCCAGCCCTGCGGCTTCCTGACTGCATCTGCTGAGCTGCAGCCTCCCCGCAGCACAGAGTGGTCCCAGCACCCCTCTGCCACCGAGCTGCAGCCTCCTGGGCTGGCTGGGCTGCTCGTGCTCCCCAGCGAAAGGCCAGGTCTCCCACTTTGAGATGGGTGTGCTGGATCCCCGTTTCCTCTCCTAGCCCCTTTCTGTCCTCCTAACTCTCCCATGTGGCTTTTCAGGTGCGAACACTGAGTCTGGAGACAGTTGTAAGATGCAGCTGTGAAACCTATTATCAGCATCACCACTATCAAATACATTGGGTTCAGGGCTGCACGTAACCACTGAGCAATTAAATGGCAACCCTGGTGATGAATTACAACTGAGACCTCCTGGGGCTAAATAAATATCACCCCATAGCTACTGATAAAATGAATTTCTTTCTGCTTTTTTTTTTTTTTTAAAAAAAAAAGCACCCTTCCTGTGTCTGTGCCCAGTCCCAGCACTGCCCATCTCCTGGTTGTTAATTGTGGCATTTCCTCTGCCAGAACCTTGGCTTTCCAATCGGACCTGGAATAAAAATAAACTAAATAAATCAGTGTCGCTGCAGGAGCTGGGTAAGGGCAGGGAAAGGCGAGGTGAGGCAGCATGGGGGTGGGCAGGGAGGCGAGTGGCAGCCTGAGGTTTTGGGTAACTGGACTAAATAACTATTCCCCCTATTATGCCAAGTCAAACCTGTTGGGGTGCAAAGCATCCCTTGGAAAAGCCATCGGGATGGGAGGAGCTGCAAAGTGCTGGTGACAGGGTGGGAGGTTCCCCAGGGTGATGTGAAGGAGAGCTGGTAGTGCTTCACCCTGCTTGGGGGGACAGGAGGGGTGCAAGCCCTCCTTACACCTTGTGTCTGCAGAGGCTCCTGCTCTCCAAAGGTAGTTCAGAAAAAGACAGAATAAATTTACGGGGCATCTTGGAAAAATGGTCTTTGGCAGTGACTTTGAGGGACTTCAGGGCAGGTTTTGTCTGTGCTGGGGGCACATCTTGGGGGCTTCTCTTCCCAGTGTGTCCCTGCGCCGAGGGACTGTCAGGGGGCTGGTGTCCTGTGTCCCCCAGCACAGCTTTCCCACTCTGTCTGGCTGCAGAGAGCAGCCGCACAGCCAGTGCAAATGCCTTTGGCTGAACATCCCCTCCGCCTGGTTTGCAAGTGAAAATAGGGCTTGTCCGATGGCCAGCTCCACCCAGAGCAGAAATTCAGACCCTTTGGCAGATCCTTTCTACTGTAATGAAATGGAGCCGTGCTGAGGCTGCCAGTCCTCCGACGGGAAGAGTCCCACGTGGGTTCAGAGAAGTTTGGGGATGGATCTGTCACAACTGCTGCTGCTCAGGGGCTTCAGCGCTGCCTGGGGACACCCACTGCAGGCCCCGTGCCTCAGCCCAGCCTCAGCACTGACTGCAACGCCATCTTCTTCCCCACAGCCAGTCCCCCCAGCCTCGGAGCCATGTGGTCTTGCAGAGCCATGATGAAGCTCCTGCCCGTTGCCTCTCTCCTCCTCCTGCTCCTCCTGACGGCGCTGGAAGCCAGGCCAAAACCTGCAGGTGAGAACGCGGTGGGGACTGCCCGGAGCAGAGAGGTGTGAGTCTGTCAGGGCAGTGAAGCCCTCAGAGGATGGCTTGCTGCTTGCGGTGGGGAGACCCAATGCTTCTTCTTTGGGGGGGCATCCCCAAGAGGGTGGAGGATCCTCCCAGGCATGGAGGAGTTTCCTAGTGCTGCCTGGGGGAGCAGGAGCCTGTGCTCGGTCTGAGCATAGTGGGTCTGGCGCCACTTGCTTCAGGTACGTCCTCAGCCTTGACACAGCCCAGTTCAGGGCTTGTCACCCTCCTGTCCACAGGCTCTGACCTTGGCTGGAGGCACAGGCATGAGGGGAGACCTCTCCCCACACAGGTCTCCTGATGTGGGGACAAAGCAAACCCAGGGGCACCCAATTCTCTCCTCCCAGGGCCAGGGGAGCCACATCAATTCCAATCTAAATACAGTGAAGGCACTGAACGGCGATAGGAGTCGAGCATGTCTTGGAGACCTTCTGAGCAGTTAAGATGGCAGCGCCAGTCTGGGCATCCTCCCAAGGGGACTCAAAGTGTTTACTTACAATTAGGGCCAGATTCTCCCAGGCTTTGGTACAAACAAGCCAAGCCAAATATGTTCATTGGCATTTCACTTGCTAAACGCTCTCCTGGTTTGCACTGGAAGTTGCACCCATATGTCCCAGAGAGGCTCTTTGGCTCAGCCCCCACCATGTGCGTGCCCTCAGCTGTGCTTCTGCCTCGTTCTCTGCCCTTCAAACAAAACCCACAGCAAAGCAAGCTCTGGGTTTAGGCAGAAACTAGACAGATGTGGTGCAAAGCAGGGGAAGCTAGAACTGCGGGGGAACTCTCCAGAAGAGTTGCCTGGAGCAGGATTTCCATGCTCAGCCCTGCAGCAGGATGAGCCTGTGTGATGCAGAGGTCTGGAGCAGGAGCTGCCACTCACAGAGGGACAGCACAAAGTGCTGGGCTGGTTTACGCTTTGATGCTCTGGTTTGCTGCAGAGGTGAGGATACCGCTGCCTAACCCTTGCTAGGGCAGATGCTGACAGGCAGAGAGGGGTTCCTGGAGCCCCTGAGGCTGTTAGCTGTGGAAATGTAGGGAGCAGAAGCTGGGTCTGGCTGCAGGGACAGTGTTGGGGAGAAGGGGACACTGCCATTTCCCCATAGCTGGGGCATGTCCCTCGGCGTGTTGTCCCTGCTCCTACTCTGCCAGCACCCTCCATGAGTTTGTTTGGCAGTGGGAGGGTGGTGGTCCTTGGGCACTGCCCAGATCTGCCCTCTCCGAGCACCCTTCCACCTGTCAGGGACGGCTCCACTCCCAGCCCCATTCCCCACAGGTGGCCATGAAGCTGAATCATCTCTTCATTCTCTTCCAGGCCTGAAGTGCAGGACAGGTCCCCTGGACATCGTGTTTGTGATTGACAGCTCCCGCAGCGTGCGCCCCTTCGAGTTTGAGATCATGCGGCAGTTCATGATGGACATCATTGGCAGCCTGGACGTGGGCCCCAATGCCACACGGGTGGGGGTGATCCAGTACTCCAGCCAGGTGCAGAACATCTTCTCCCTCAAGACCTTCTTCACGCGGGCAGACATGGAGAAGGCCATCAACAGCATCATCCCGCTGGCCCAGGGCACCATGACAGGGCTGGCCATCCAGTATGCCATGAACGTGGCCTTCACCACACAGGAGGGCGCGCGCCCTCTGCACAAGAAGATCCCCCGCATCGCCATTATTGTGACGGACGGGCGGCCCCAGGACCGTGTCACCGAGGTGGCCACCCAGGCCCGGAATGCTGGCATTGAGATCTATGCTGTGGGCATCCAGCGGGCAGACATGAACTCGCTGCGGGCCATGGCCTCACCGCCGCTGGAGGAGCACGTCTTCCTGGTGGAGTCCTTCGAGCTCATCCAGCAGTTTGGGAAGCAGTTCCAGGACAAGCTCTGCGGTGGGTGAGAGTCGTGGCTGTGGGGTGGCAAGGGTGACCTTGGTGTCCGCTCCTCACCCAGGCTAGAAGATGATCTTCAGAGAGGTGTTTGGGGTGGCTGCCCTTGTTGGGAGCAGCGTGGACAGGGAAGCAGCCTCCCCAGTGAGGTGTTGGGACAGGCAGCCTTTCCTCTTGCTCACTGTTCCTTTTGCTCACCTTTCCTGGGGTGAGAAAGGGAAAGCTTGGGAAGCCTCATGAGAAGGTGCTTCTCTTCACCCATGTCTGGCAGCTCTGTCCCACACCAGGGCACTGGGGCAGCAGTGATGGGAATATTAAAGCACAGGAAATGTGGACCTGGTTTCCCTGGATGTGAGAGGGAGAGGGGACACATCCTGAGCCCTGTGTATGGATCAAATCGATGTGGCTCTTGCAGGGTGCTGTCCTAACGCAGACAGGTGCATGGCATCTGCTGCGTGTGGGTTTGTGTTGCCCTGGCTGTGTGGTGTTGCTCCAGGGTGGCCAGCTCGGCTTGTGGGAGCCAGGAGGCTGGTTTGCACCCTGGCCACGCTTGGCACAGGTCCAGAGCTTGCAGGCTGGGACCTATCTGTGCCCTGCCATGCTGGTGGGCTTTGCTGGAGTTATGGCACTGCAGCGGGCTGGCAAAGCCTTGCTCTCATGCTTCAACATCTGTCGAAGGGCAGAGGGAGCTGCCAGCCCCTTTCGGGCAGCATTTCCTAGCCAGGGGCTCCATGTGCCTGCGGTGCTGCATCAGTGCCCTGGGCAGGGGTCCAGGGCTGACTGGATAATTGTCCCCCAGGGCTCTGATGTGCTCCTGCACTTGATGTCTTTGCTTACACCCTGCCTGGTGCCTGCCCGGCCTGGTTCCCACTTCCCAAGGGACTGTGTAGGCTCCTTTGAACCCAGCCCCGACAGCATGTTCCATCTGAGCTCAAGCTTTTGCTTGCTCAGCTCTAGCTACTGACAGTATCAATTAATAGTGAGGGTTGATTTTGTGCTTGGGTAGATCAGAAAGCCAAGGCAGTTCAGAAACCTTGCCCATGTCCATGCCTGTGCACTGGAAATCAGTTGGGGGGTGCTGGGGCTGGAAGGACTGGGATGGGTCATCCCTGGTGGCTTCAGCTGCAGGGACTAGTCATGTTCTGGAGCAGGGGTTCCCGTGCATCTGGTGTGCCCGTGGGCTGCTCTGATGCTTGTTCTGTCTTGCAGGGGTGGACTTGTGTGTGGAGCAGGATCATGGCTGTCAGCACAGCTGTGTCAGCATCCCCGGCTCCTTCTACTGCGAGTGCAACCCGGGCTACAGGCTCAATGTGGATGGAAAGACCTGTTCCCGTAAAAACCCTTTCTTTATCCTAACTCTTGTAGAGGACTTGTAGTTACAGGCTTCAGGAAAGGAAGCTGCAATGTGGCAGAAGACCCTGCAAGGCCAGCAGCCTGGATGCTCCATTTGCCAGGCATGCAGCCTCCCCGGGGCCGAAATAGCTGTGGATGATGCTCAGCCTCTAAGAGCTGGTCACCTCTTTGGGAAGGGACACTTGGGACCTGTGGGGACAACCAGCTGCCTGTTACGTGAGGGAGCTCCAGGCAGTGGGTCCCAGAGGATGCATGTCCCAACCCAAGTGCACAGTGGTTTGGCTCTGTAATCTGAGTGCAAAGCTGTATCAGTGGGTTCTGGCCACCGCCCTGGGATTTCTCCTTGTTTCGGGTGCTGGGGGCTGCCCTGAAGCCCTGGAGCAGTCCCTTGGGCTGCGCTGGGGAGACCAGGACAGGAGGGCAACAGGTGTCCTGTTCCCCCACAGCCATCGATGTGTGTGCAGATGGGAGACACGGCTGTCAGCACCAGTGTGTCAACACTCGTGGGTCGTACTTGTGCCGCTGCCGGGCAGGTTACTACCTCAACCAGGACAAGAGGAGCTGCACCAGTAAGCGCCCCTTCTCCTTTCCCGTCCCTTCTTCATTTGCTTCTCGCTCTTCCTCTTCTTCACTTGCCTTTCCCTTTCTGCCCACCCCTCTTTCTCTCACCAGTGATCGATTACTGCAGCTTTGGGAACCACAGCTGCCAGCATGAGTGCGTGAGCATCCCCAACGGGCACTACTGCCGCTGCCGCAGCGGGTTCACGCTGCAGCCCGACAGCAGGTCCTGCATGGGTACGTCCCAGCGCGGCATCGTGGCACAGCCTGTGGTGTATGGCAGATACCCCATCCTGCCCGGTCCCCAGGGGGAGGGCTGTTCCTGGGCTACCCTACCCAGAAAGGGATAACCCCGTGCCTTTGGCTTGTCTTCCAGCCACCGACCTCTGCAACGGGGTGGATCACGGCTGCGAGTTCAAGTGTGTGAGCACAGAGGGCTCCTACCGCTGCGTGTGCCCCGAGGGCCAGCAGCTCCAGGCTGATGGCAAGGCGTGCAGCAGTGAGTACCGGGATGTGGCTTGTGGCATCCTCCATGTCTGGGCTCTGCACTCCTGGCGAGAGCTTACTAGGCTGGGGGTCTGAGTGGGGCTTTGAGCTGGGTTAGGAGGATGGAGAGCTGCCTGGGCTTGGGGGAACACCTCAGCTGCTGTGGGGATGGATATGGGCTTGTGTCCCAGAAGATGCAAGAGGAGCTTTGAGGAAAGGTTCGGGAAAAGGGAGATCTGGGAAAGACTTTCAGGGGCACTGGGTGGCGGTGGAGGTGGTTGGGCTGACACCCCTTGGTACACTTTGCCCCACTTCCTGACCTCACCCAGCTGCAGGACCAGGGGCTCCATGTGGTGTCTGGAACCCCAGCAGTTCTTCCCTAGCCCTGGGTATCTTCACCCCAATGGTGCTCCTGGGCAGTCTGGTCCCTTCTCACCTTCCCTCTGTCCCTGCAGATTGTGGGGCTGGGCATGTTGACCTGGTGATGGTGATCGATGGCTCCAAGAGTGTTCGTCCCCAAAACTTCGAGCTGGTGAAGCAGTTTGTGAACCGCATCGTGGACCTGCTGGAGGTGTCCCCCCATGGCACGCGGGTGGGGCTGGTGCAGTACTCCAGCCGTGTCCGCACTGAGTTCCCCCTCAACAAGTACCACAGCGCAGATGAGATCAAGAAGGCGGTGATGGAGGTGGAGTACATGGAGAAAGGCACCATGACGGGCCTTGCCCTCAAGCACATGGTGGAACACAGCTTCTCTGAGGTGGAAGGTGCCAGGCCTCTCTCCCACAACGTGCCCAGAATCGGGCTCGTCTTCACAGATGGGCGCTCCCAGGATGACATCTCTGAATGGGCCAGGAGGGCGAAGGAATCAGGTGCAGGGGGGCTGGGAAACCCCAGTTTGCAGTGCTTTGGACATCTCAGGATGGTTCCTCAGGGTGGCTGGCTGGTTCTGGGAGAGGCTGCAGCATCCAGCTTTGGGACGCTGCATCACCTGGGTCTGCGGGGCGGATGCACTGCTGCTGTGGTTGCAGGGTGCTTTAGGCAGCATCATTTGTGCAGCAGCTTATCTCACAACAGTGGTGCTATGCTTCTGCTTATCCTTCCCAAATTTGGGGAGGCTCAGGGGAAATCCTGCATCCTTGGCTGCCCAGGGGAAATCCTCCATCCCTGGCTTTGCTCCCTTTGGCCTTGGGGGCCGCTTGGTGCAGGGTGGCTGATGCAGTGCTCAGGATCTGTCCTTGCCATACAGGTATTGTCATGTTCGCTGTGGGGGTTGGCAAAGCTGTAGAAGAGGAGCTGAGAGCGATCGCCTCTGAGCCAGTGGAGCAGCACTTCTCTTACTCAGCAGACTTCACCACCATGACCCACCTCGTGGAGAACTTCAAGCTGAACATCTGCCCAGGTGGGTGCCCCAGCCCTGAATGTGCTGGGGGCTCAGTCCTGGGCTGGAGGAAGCCCTTCTTGTCCCCACAGGGGTGGTTTGAGTGTCTGTCACCCTGTGTCACCCTGGAGCCACAGGGCCAAGCTGGGTTAGTGTGAGCCTAGGGTGTCTCATTGGGCTGGTTGGGGTGTAGAGGTGGGTCTCAGTGAGGCATTTAGAAGAGGAGGAGGTGGAGCTGGGAGGTTTAATGTAAAAGGGATGGGGCATCAGCATCCACTCCAGTGCCATTGCATGCCCAGAGCCTGGGGTCTCACCCTGCCTTGAGGGTTGCTGCCCCAGCTCTGAGAGTGGCCCATCTCCTCCTCCAGACCTCCTCTTCTGTTGGTGCTGGGTGGAGGAGAGGACCATGCTGGTTTACCATGGGGTTCTCCCTGTCCTGGGGCAGACCAGGGCTCCCCAGTGCTCTTCAGACCCCTGGGAGCTCCCGTGGGGCTGCAGACGTTGGGTCAGTCCCCCTGCCACCCTGGCTTGAAGTCAAAGCAAAACTCAGCACTGTCTGCCCTCAGCACGCTGTGACCATGTATGTGAGATGCCCATGGTGAGATTCCTGGGCTCACAGGGGTGCAGCCTGGGCAAAAGCAGCAAGGCTGGAAAAAGAGGAAATGGGAGAGCCCCACAGCTCAGTTCCAGCCCCAGTGGGTGGCTGTAGGGATAAGGGACTCGCTCTGGGTGGGAGCAGGGGAAAGCTGGGCACCATGGGGCTGTGCCTCTGACTGCACCCAAACCCCCGTGGCCACAGAGGAGGGCAAAGGGGAGATGGAGATCCGCAGCCCCTGCGAGTGCGAGGCGCTGGTGCAGTTCCAGACGAACACCGTGGCCATCCTGCAGAGCCTGACTGAGAAGAATATCCTTTGGGGTGATGCCTGGGTTTGCTGGGGCGCAGGGCAACCTGGGGACAGACCATGTATGGGGAAGGGAGGGGTGGATAAATGGGAGCAGGGAAAACTCCAGGCTTCTGCAAGGGGAAACAGGCCTTTGCACAGCAGGCTGTCCGGCTCACAGTTTCCTTAGCACATTCACTTGCTCAGATGACAGCCAGACTGGAAGACTTGGAAAAGCAGATTGCAAGGAAGAAGTGATCCTTGTGGAGGGCTGCAGAGCTCGGGCTGGGCACGGGGACCTACAGTAGCTACGTGGCATTGTTATTGCTAGGTTATTGTAAAGCATCAGTGTTTTTTCTTGTATCACAAATCCCAAGGGGGATATGGAGGCTATTTTTTTTAAAAAAAGTACTAAAACCCCCAAAAGTACCTTGAGCAAAGCCCCCTGCTGCAAAGCCAAGGGCTTCAGCCTTTGCTGTTGCCTCCTTCCTCTGAACAGGCAGCTCTGGGATGAGGTGGAATGTCAGTGTGGGGAGGCTGGGCTCTGAGCAAGGAGACGTGGCACCCGGCCTTTTCCCAAAGGGGCTGGGATGGCCCAGCCCCTGTGCAGCCCCCCCAGCCTGCTTTGCAAGGGAGAAAACACCATGAACCTCTGGTGAGTGCACCCTCAGAGCTTCTGCCATCTCAGTGTCTGCTGCCAGGCCTGGGGAGCTGGGTGCTGCGGGCAGCGCGTGGATGGGTGCTGCCCAGCCGGGTCCCAGCTCAGCACCCATGGGAAGGTGGGCAGCAGGAATCCACAGGTCCCCCTGGCCCTGTTTTGGCAGAATTGTTTGGGAATCAGTCATTAACTCATTTGGGTTTGGGGTTTTTTTATCTCATAGAAAGAATTATTACTGGTTTGCTATAAATATCTATATGTGTCTGTGTGTGTGTGTATATATATATATATATATATATTTCATTTTGAGAGCAGGGTAGCACTATTTTTAAACACTTCTTTTATATAAAGAAATTTCTATCCTGACAATAAACACCCTGAAGGTTTGTATGCCATGTCTGTCTCCTTTTGGCTGGGCTGGAGGGCCACAGGGTCAGCTCTGCTCAGAACAGGGGCTTTTGCAAAGCCCCCCTGCACCCCCTCCCCCGCCCTCATCCTCAGGCTCTACAACCCCTTTGGGTAAGTCCTTGCTGTACAGACACGGGAGGATGCTGCAGCCCCAGCCCCAGCTGGAGGGAGCCAGCGTGGCACAGATGCTGTGCCTCTGTCCCGGGTGTTTGCTTCAGAACCTGTGCTTGTCGGAGCATGAGGAGCTTGGTGACTGTTTTAGGGGGTGTAAATGTGCTACAGCCGGGGTGCAGAGCTGCTTACACCCCTGGGGGATGTGGCCCTGGTGCAGGGACATGTCTGCTCTCAGCAGGAGAACCACCAAGCTCCCTGGCTGGCTGCATGGAGAGGGATACTGGGACAGCTGGGGACCCTGCTCCCTCCTGGAGCAGAGGTGGCTTTTGAATCATGGAAGGCCACCTTGGTGTAGCCCCATGCTCAATACCTGGGAGGGGAGGAGATCTCTAGGTCTGACTCCTGCATGCAGGCAGAGGCTGCTGGATAGGGACAATGGCAGGTTTGGGGGGTATTTTTTTGAGGGATCCTTCATGTACCCACCTTGCTTGCTGGTCCAGTACCCAGGTGAGAAGCAGGACTGAGAGGAACTGTTGCTTCTGAACTATCAATTTGTGTGGAGGAGCTCACAGGGCTGAGCAGCTCCAGGCTGGCAAGAGGAGGAGGGTTATAGTCTGGGCTCACACCACTTCAGCACAGTTCCTTCTCCCCAGGATGCTGTCAGTGGCTCCATCACCCACCTAGGCCAGTTTGCTCTGCAGATCCTGGGTGTTGCCCCTGTTGTGAATATCCCTGGTGGGTTTACAGGGCACTTCCAGGGGTGGCTGGGGGACATATCCTGCTGGTCCCACCTACAGGAGCAGTTTGCTCCATGAGACTTATGTCTTAGGGGGTTGTTTTGCATTCTTGGGGCTGGGATTTGGAGCCAAGGGGCAAAAAGCAGGCGCTGTGCTGGGCTGTGGGGTTTGCAGGGCCTGCTCTGGGGAGCAGAGCTGGGAAGTGCCCAGGTAGTCACTTTACCAGGTGAGCAGTAGCTTTTCCCACAGGCAAACAGAAGCAGTGGACCCCAGTTTGGTGGGGGGGGTGGTGATGGCTTGTGAGCAGGGGGTCTTGTCCTGCTGGGCAGGGACTGAGGCACCCCCAGCTTCATTATATCTGTGTGCCAGTCAGGTCTACCCATAGCCCAGCTGGGAGCACCACAGCCCTCCTGTCAGCTCCACATCCCACCCATCAGCCCCATATCCCACCTGTGCACCCCTCTTGGCTCCCATATCCCACCCGTCAGCCCCATATCCCACCCATGCACCCCTCTTGGCCCCCGTATCCCACCCGTCAGCCCCATATCCCACCCATGCACCCCTCTTGGCCCCCATATCCCACCCATCAGCCCCATATCCCACCCATGCACCCCTCTCAGCTCCTATAGCCCTCCCACCCACCCTGCAGCCCAGCAGACAGTCCAGGAGGGGGCAGGGGTGGGGGTGGGTCAGGAAGATGCTGATGGTCACCAACCCCATCCAAACCAGATCCTATTGCTACAGACCAACATGCCACACCAGTGTGCTGCAACCCCAGAACTGGGGGCTGAGACTTCCCTGCTTGGCATGCAGTTCCCTAAAAAATAAACCCCAGGGGTAAGTGCAGGGGGGAAAGGGGCCTCTGAGGGAGTTTGGGGTTTTTAACCCTCCCTTGAGCTGACAGCAGAGAGGCTCCAGGAAGGCTGGCATCCTTGGGGATGGCAGAGCATCGGTGGGGAGGTGTGACGGGGAGGATGCTGGGGACGAGCAGCCGGAGCTGGGCAGCAGTCGGGGGGGAATTTTCCAGAAAGCATCTCCAGGACAGGCTGTGAAGTGGCATCTGGGAGCAGAGCCGTGCTGCCCAGCCCTGCGGCGCCTCGGTAATGGCTTTTCACTAGATGGCACCAGACACCGGCGCTAATGAGGGTTCTCCGGGAGCCCCGGGCACCCCCACCCCGAGGGGGGAGCGGAGCATCCTCAGCCACGAGCCGGGAAGGGCGGGCAGGGCTGGGCTGAAAGCTCTGCCTTGCTCGGGGTGGGGGGCACGGGATGGTTTTGCGGGGCACAAGCTGTCCCTCGGGTGCTTTGTGCACCCCGCTAATGGCCGTGCTCAAGCCCCAAGCTGGGGGAGCAGGGGTGCTGGTCTCCCTCCTTGCCATTCCCAGGCAAACCAAGCCAGCTCAGCCCTGCCCAGGCTGGGGAACGGCAGTGCCAGCCCTCAGCATCATGAGCATCATGAGCACCCTGAGCACCCTCAGCACCACGCAGCTCAGCCCCTGCTCATTCAGGAGGAGGCTCACAAAGGCCTTGACATGGAAAAGAGTATGGACAGGGGTGGGGATGGCTCTGTGGGACCTTGGGGCAGTGGGTGCTGCACTGTGCAGCACAGGGCTGCAAGGCACCCTGTGCACAGACACCCCAGCCCCTGTTACTCCATTGGCACTTGCAACAGGAGCAGGTTTTAGAGCTTCTCCCTATGTCATGCTGTGTATAAAGCACTGTCAAAAGTCCTTCAGAGGGATCTCTCTCTCCTCCCCCAGCTCCTCCACAGCTGACTCCAAGGCTTAGTCCTTGGTGATTTCTTGGAGGTACACCAAGCACCACCTTGGCTAGATCCAGGCATAGCACTGTCCTCTCCAGCTCCAGGAGCAGCTTGAAGAGGGGAACATAGAATCATAGAATGGCATGGGTTGGAAGGGACCCCAAGGATCATAGAGCTCCAACTCCCCTGCCACAGGCAGGGCCACCAACCTCCATGCCTGGATCTACACAAGGTTGCCCAGGGCCCCAGCCAACCTGGCCTTGAACACCCCCAGGGATGGGGCATCCATCCCCTCTCTGGGCAGCCCATTCCAGCCCCTCACCACTCTCTCTGTAAAGAACTTCCCCCTAACATCTCATCTAACCCTTCCCTCCTTCAGCTTTAATCCATTCCCCCTTATCCTGCCATTATCTACCCTTTTAACAAGCCCATTCCCCTCCTGTTCCTCTGCTCCCTTCAGGGACTGGCAGGCTGCAATGAGGTCCCCCCACAGCCTTCTCTTCTCCAGGCTGACCCAGCCCAGCTCCCCCAGCCTCTCCTCGTAGGGGAACTGCTCCAGCCCTCTGATCATCTCTGTGGCTCCTCTGACCCCTCTCCAACAGTCCCACATCTCTCTTGTATTGGGCCCCCAGCTCTGGACACAGGACTCCAGCTGGGGCCTCACAAGGGCAGAGCAGAGACAAATGTTAGTTGGTCAGCAACAAACTATGTAAAGGACACGGTGTGCATTGTGATCCCTGAGGAGAAAGGACTTATCTCTGAGAAGGGAGTGATAAAGAGGAAGAGGGAGAAAGAACAGGAGGGGCCTCAAGGCTGCAGAACCAGCTCTGAGGGCTTGTTAGCAGGACAAAAGCTAAAGCTCACCAAAAGGACCTGCAATGAAGAGGGGTAAATGAAGTAAACGGCCATCAAATGTCTTTGAAGCCCACCAAGAGATTATGGGATGGGGTAGGTGGGTGGGTGATGATGAGCTCTCACCATGGAAAAATCAACCATTCCTTGGAACCCCTGTGAATATGTATATATCATGCATATATTATGAATATCTGCCTTGTATAAAAGCTGTGACACTGACCCATTACACCATGCAAGGAGGAGCAATCCCCAGAGCAGCCCTGCCCAGTGCTGGGATAAGGAATCCCACTTCCCAGCCACCAAGGCCAGGGAGTTCTGAATTTGCCTGTTCACAGCATCAAGCTGAACGCCAAAGGATTGCTTAAAAATTAATCCAGTGCTTGTATTTCTCATTAAAAGTGCTAAATTGTTGGTGCACGGCCCAGAAGGTCTATTTGGGTTGGCTAAATATTCTCCCAGTTATTAAATAAGAGACTTTATGATGAGCTAAATGCAGCCACAGGGTCATCAGGGAAACCAGATGCTAATTAAGAGGTACCCAGGATGTCACTGCCCAGTTAATGGGAGAGGGAAAGGGCACAGTAAGATGCTTACCATGGGCTGGATGGAAAGCCAGGGCTCCAGGGGCTGGGGGCTCGGTGGGTGGCTTGTGTGGAGCACACAGGGACAATGCCTGGGTGTTTGCTGCTCCTTGCCTTGGCCAGTTGCAAAATCAGGGGCTGCCCCAGCCTGCCTTTTGTGTGGTGTTTGGCTCCAGGGTGCCTTCTCCTCCCAAGGCATTTTCTGCACCCCTTCCCAGCACAGCTTGGGTTCCTGACAGCCCCAGAAAACACAAGGAAAGGCTCCAGGAACCTGTTACACAAGGCAAGGAGGACATTGACCCACTGGTGGGAAATGGAGTAATTTCCCATTGCCCAAGAGCACCTAAAGAAAACAGCTTTGCCTGGAGCAGGGGTACAAGCTCCTCGTGAGGGAGGAGATAGGGCTCTAAAGGCTGGTGAGATCTCTGCCCTCTGAGCAAGGACTACAGCCCCTTATCCCTACAGCCATCAAGAGTTAGGGCTCAGTCACACCATGGATGACAATGGGCTGTACAGAGCTATGGTGCTCCCACCCAGCTGAAGCCAGCCACTTCCCTCCAATCTGTTTCCCACACAGCAGCATCCACCCAGAGAAGATGCTGGGGTTCAGGTCACCACCCCCTCCCCGCCCCCCACAGACTTTAGGAAAGTCTCATCCTTTGCTAAGCCAAAGCTACTTTCCCCACTCTAGTTATGCCACCAGTGGTGCAGGAACCAGCAGGGTTTGGGGCTGGGGTCCTCTGGGAAAACCTCATAGGACCATCTCTGGGCAGGTACAGGCAGCTCCCCACTGATCTGGATCAGGGTTAATTTGCAGTGCCCCACAGGAGCAAGATACAGAGGGAAATCCCCATAATGAACCCCCAGAAGGGAACACAGCATGGTCACCAGGATGGTTTCTCCTGGAGAAGCATACATGCACAGGAGAAAGCAGCTCCACTGTTTCCAGCCTGTCTGGGGGCAGAGGGGACAATGCCCTGGGCCACCTCCCCTTGGCTTGTCCCTCAGCCCCAGGTGTGGGATAGTTGTGCAATGGAATAACTGCTCTTTGAGCAGCCTCTTGTGCAAAGGGCTTCCAGGAAACAATGCAACAGCTGAGCAGAAAGGTCCAAACACTGGCTTGTTCCCAGCCCCCTTTCCCACCCCACGGGTTTAAATACCAGCAGCCCCAGCTCTGCAGGCTTGCACCTCTCAGGGACACAGCAGCATGAAGGCGGTGGCCGCCCTCTTCTTGGTGGGGATGCTCATCCTCTGGACAGAGCTGCCAACAGGTATGGGATGTCCTGGGATAAGGGACAGCCAGGACAAGCACCAGGGCTGGGAAGGAGCTGTGTTTGCAGGAGGTGCCATGGGATGAGAGGGAGGGGTGAACCAGCAGCCTGGAGCAGACAGCTCCCTCCTCTTGCAGGCAGCGCCTGGTCCTGCCCACCTGTCCGCATCACCTGCGCCATCCCCAACCCCCCCAATGCCTGCTCCCTCAGCAGACCGTGCCCACCCTCCAAGAAGTGCTGCAGGACCTCTTGTGGGACGAGGTGCCTCTCACGGCCACCTTCCTTCCGCCCCTCCTACGGTAGGCTCTGAGGATGCCCCCCTTCTGCACCCATCTCCTGGATGCTGGGCAGGGCCCTGGCAGGTCGGTCGATGGCCACACACACCCAGGGGTTACTCTGAGCACCAGACCCAACCTGTTGCCTTCTCTTCCTTTCCCCAGCGTGAGCTCCTGCTCTCAGGACAGACTGAGGGCTTTCTCAGCATCCCTGTGCCACTGCTGACAGCAACCACCTGCCCACACCTCTTACTAAGGCTTGTCCTGCCCAGTGCCAACTCCCAGGAGGATGGGGACAGCCCCCAGATCACCTTGGCTCCAGCATCACCCTGTGGACAGCTGCCAACTGCTTGACCCCCACCCTCCACCCCCAAACAGCTTTAACAAATAAAAGAGCACGTCCCAGGGATGCTTGTGGTGTGTGACTCCTTTCCCCACCTCCTCCTGCCTCTCTCCAGGCCCATCATGCCACCTGCCCCCACTGCTGCTTTCCACCCTGGACCTTCTGCCTGGGGAAGAGGATGAGAGCAGCCTGGCTTGGGAGCGTGGTTAGTGGCAGGCTCAGAGGAGCAAATCCATGCAGAGCCATACCAGCCCAAGGAGGAGAGGGTAATGGGAATGGGATGGAGAGAAACATGCAGGGACATTTTAGGGGCCTCTAAGACATTGTGAGGGACCCTAGAGATGAGCATTTTCCCACCAGGCATAACCCCAGCCTGGCAGGGCTGTGGAATAGGACTGACCCCAGGGCCATGCAGGAGGCAGAGCATCCCTGGGGGTACCCCTCTCAGAGCACATCAGGAGGGCAGAGAAGGGGGCATACATAGACCCCCAAATCATAGGGGTTGGAAGGGACCTCCAGAGCCTATCAGGTCCAACCCCCTGCCAAAGCAGCTCCCCAGGACATTTCACTCAGATAGGCATCCAGACGGGGCTGGAATCTCTCCAGAGAAGGAGACTCCACACCCCCCTGGGCAGCCTGTCCCAGGGCTCCCTCACCCTCACTGGGGAAAAGTTCTTCCCCATGTTGGTGCGGAACTTCCTGTGCTCCAACTTGCAGCCATTGCCCCTTGTCCTGTCTCCACAGACACTGAAAAGGGGCTGGCTGATTCCCCCTGCATCCCCTGCTTGAGATAATTATAAACATTAATTAGGTCCCCCCTTAGTCTTCTCTTCTCAAGACTGAACAGTCCCAGCTCACTCAGCCTTTCCTCATAGGGGAGATGCTCCAGGCCCTTCATCATCTTCGTAGCCCTTCTCTGGACTCTCTCCAGGAGATCCCTGTCCTTTTTATCCCAGGGATCCCAGAACTGGACACAAAGCCCAGAACTGGTGCTGAGCCACTCACTGAGTCCAAGCTGGGGGGGAAAACTTCAGTTGGAAGAAGATTGCCTCAAACCAGGGCATGAAACTACAGATGTACAGAGCTCTCATTTCTGTACAGCCAGGTTCCAGGGCCAAAAATTCAGGAATGCTGAGACACACCAGCCAGAGAGCACGTGTGCAGGCTGAGGGACCTGCCCAGAGCAGCAGCAGAGCCAGGCATGGCCACCACGTGTGGCAAGGGCAGAGCATCACCCAGTCTGTGCTGATGCCCAGCAAACAACGCCTGCCAGACCCCCCAGCCCCAGGGCTGAGGCCAGGCTTGCATATCCATCACTCATTTTCCCAACAAGCAGACCCAGCCAGACTGGGAGAGAAGCCTGGTCATTCTGCACACACTAGGGAAAACAGAGGAAAAAAATTAGTGACTGCTGGAGAACAGGGGGAAAGGAGCATTTGGGTGGCACACAGCCCAGCTCCAAGCCATCACACCTCCCTGCCCAGGAGGAGCATCCTCAAGCACTGCCTGAAGGTGCCTGCATAAGGGCTGAGCTAGTGCTCCCCACTGCTGGGCACCAGAGCACAGCGACCTGCAGAGCAGCCAGACCATTCAACCGCCCACAAACACAGCAGGATGAAACCTTTGCCTGTGGGCTCAACATCTCACACAACCCAAGGCAGACAGTGGAAGGTGCCTGGCCAAGGCTGGGGAGAACATCTGCTGGGGCAAGTCCTTCCATGGTCACCCCCGTGGGGGAACTGGAGAGAGGCTCAGAAGGGCTCAGGAGTCATTTGGTGGCTGAGAAGGAAGTCCTGTGGTGAAAGGCCACATCTCTGCTTAGCTCAGCCAGGGGAGGGCAGAGATAACTGGAGAGCTCCAGCAATGCCAGGGGAGGCTTGAAGCACCAGGCTGGAAACTCATCAGCCAAATTCCATGTAAAATCAGACATGGCTCCTGACTGCAGTGTTCTATGGGCAGGGGTAAAAAAACCCTGCCACCAACCCACCCTCTGCACAGCAAGCACAGTGCCATGCAAACCATGGGGTGACAGGAGCAGAGCCCCAGCGCTCCCCAGACATCCCCACACCCAGGTGGTCCAGGCTGGCCCAGGGCAGAGAAGCCTGATTACACCTCCCACCCATCATTAGTCACAGATCACAGCTCTGCCTCCTCCATCAGGACCAGCTATTATCAGCTATTAAGCAAACATTTCCATACAGCTGGTTAATTTGATAATGCTGCAATTATCTTGGTTTGTTAACAAGATTAAATTGCTAATTGGTTTGATTAAGCACAGAGCTGCAGGCACAGGGTGCCTCTCAGCTGGTATTGCTCACAGCCCTACACTGGTGGCTGCTGTGCCCAGTGCACCAGCTCCTTCATGCAGACAAGGGCAGGGCAGCAGCCCAAGAGGGGTTCATCATCCCTGCTCCTTGAAGCCTCCAGATGTCCACATGAAGGCCTGGAGAAGTCCCTCCTTCTGCCCAGAGACAGAGCCAGCTTTGCCCTTGTCACCACCATCACCCAGATGCTGGCCCAGGCAGGAGATGACTATGGGGCTGGAGAATCTATGGGGACATCTGGCCTGCCTCTCCATCCTGCTTCTTTCTGTTCAGGAGCATGGAAAGTTAGAACCCCCTGAGGCAGTGCCCCAGCTGCATCCACAAGTCCTCTGCTGTCCCCTCCCAGAGCACAGGTCTGTACCACCATACAGTGTTTCCAGCAACACCCAGCTCACCACCACAGCTGTACTGGGGAGCTCCCATCACCATGGGTTAGCCTCACCTGTATCCCCCATGCAGCCAGCACCCACCCAGGAGGAGCTGGGCAATGCCCCAAAAGCTCCTGACAGCATGCTTTGACTGAAATCCCTTGTCTCCAGGGAGGAAAGGAAAGGAATCCCCTCTGCAGCCTAGGTGTGTGCCAAGAGACAGCAGGAAAGGCAGCGAGGCCTGTGCTGGTGTTGCCACACTGGTTCTTCCCCTGTCATCTGCTTCCCCAGAGCTAGAGTAGCCTGGAGATGGAGGGGGCTGTTTTCTCTGCCTGGGGATTGCTGCTGTGGGACCTTCTGCTGGCACATGCTTGCCAGGTCTGGTGCTGGAAAAGTGGGCAAAGGACCCAGGTTTGGGATAGAAGCATCCACAGTGGCACATCACAGCCACAGCACAGCAGGTCTGCCCTGCTCCATCTTCCCTCAAAACAGGGGTTTGGGGATCAGTCCCGAGGAAACACCCAGCACTCCCTGACATCCCAGGGGACAGCATCCAGAGGGGATTGCTTATCCCTGGGAGCTGTCAGTACCAGAGGGGCAGCCACTCTGGCCTGCTCCAAGGTGGAGACAGGACAGAGGATGGAGAAGTACTGTCTCACACACCCCTTGCACACCCGAGCATCTCTCAATCTCTCCTTGGCACCTCTCCCTGCATATTTTATGCTCTGGCTCAGGAGACTGGGCCTTCCAGATCTGAATACAGAACAGTTTGGTGCTCCAGAGTGATGCCAGACCTTTTCAAGGGCTGATTCAAGCCAGTTTAATAAGAGTTACTACAGCTTTGCAAGCTCCTGAAGAGAGGGTTATTTAACTGGCCTGGCCCAGGAGTGGGAAGCTGTAGTCCCACCAGGCTGCAGCAATCCCATCAAATCCAGAGGGGGAAAATCTGAGCAAATCCACCCAGCAGCAGCTCTGCCCGTGGTCAGTCCCCATCTCCCCTGCAGAGAAGCAGCAGTATTTCAGGTAGAAGAGGGAGTCAATACCCTTCTGGTCCCCACCAGAACAGAGACACATACACACCTCTGCAGAGAGAGCCATCCTCACACTGCTGAAGGCCAACAGATGGACGGAGTCCCTCTGTGCTCTCTTCTGTGGGCTGATTTGTACAAACTCAGCTCCTCACCTGGGCCAAGGCACCCTCCAGCTGCAGGGAGAGGATGGCCAGAGCCAGAGCTCTCACACCAGCATTTTCTCTCTGAAGACACAGCAAAGCTCTTTTCCTGCTCTAGAGATTCTGGATAAACATGCCTTGGCTTGCCTGGCCATGGGGCATCAGAACCCTTCCCAAATGCAGCGAGGGGTACCGTGTGGCACCAGCTCCCACTGCACTGGGAGGGCAGAGGGGAAGCCAGGTCCCAGACGAGCAGAGGGAGGCTGCAGCTGCTCCAGGAAGCCTTTGAAGAGTCAGCGTGGAAGATCCTTCTGCTTGGCTCCAGCATGGCATCCCCGCTGTGCCCTGTGGCAGGCAGCCCAGAGCAGTGGGCTCTGGCAGAGGATGCCAGAGCAGCCTGCTGCAATTTCTCACCTACCTGAGGCCCTGCCAAGCCTCACAAGCAGCTTGTGACAAGATCCTTCATTCCAGTGCAGAAGCCACGTTCTCTGTGACGGCCAAGAGGCAGCAGAGCCGTGCCCTGCTCAGCTGAGCCACCTGGCTCCATCCTCCCCCTCATCCCACAGGAATCCTCACCAGGCTGCTCACTGCTATAGCCACATGAAGCTGCAAACCCAGGAAGCCTGTCAGATACTGGCAGGACTTCCCTGCACCAGGGAGCCAAGGGAAAAGGCCAAAAAAACCCACCCAAGGCACTGCCAGCACCCTGTAGCTGGGGGAGATCCCTGCATGCCAGCAGCCCCTTATCCCCATACAGAAGGGGAGCAGAGGAGACAGAAATCTCTTTCTTCTGCAGCCAGCCACAGGGCATGGCAGCATGTGCAGGGGCTGAGCCCAAGGCTAGGCAGCAGTTCTCCAGGGACAGACTCACAGCCCCTCAGACAGCCTGACATCTGCATTCAGGCAGGCAGCACATCCCAAGAGCAGCTCTGGCAGAGCTCTTGCTCCTCACACAGAGCAGCAGGCAGAGCACCAACAGCAAGCAAAGCACCTTCCATAGGCACCTGCCCCACAACATCCCCACTCACACACCAACCTGCAGCACAGAGCCCAGCACAAGCCAACACACACACTCCAGGCAAGGCCAGCACCATAAACTCACCATCACTCCTAAATCTGCCAGCACAGGCACTGATGTATTTGCCTACCCGCTCCCAACTGGGCCTGCTCACCTACAGAGAGACTCCCAGTTAACACCAGTAGCCCTCCAGAGCAAGGCACTGGAGGAGGGGAGGGTGGGCTCTTTATGCTATAGGGCAGGGCAGGGCAGGGCAGGGCAGGGCAGCGGCAGCCCAGCCCAGCCCAGCCCAGCCCAGCCCAGCCCAGCCCAGCCCAGCTCCTGCCACTCCCCAGCCCCAGCTGAGGCAGAGAAGCCATTTCCCAGCTCCTTTGGGTCCCAGCACCGACTCCCCATTAGCTCCAGCAGCCTTGCATGGGGGAATTCCTGCCTCCCCAGCCCCGCTGGTGCCAAGGCACACACAGATGCTCCTTTCCCCAACAACTATGTAGGTTAATAACATGCAATGTGATTGCAAGACACAGGGAACCACAGAGCTATGTCAATATTTAGCTTTTACACATTTGGCTAATTAGAGAGCAACCTGTGATTCCCTCCAAAGGAGGCACGGCTGCTTTCCCCCCCCCTTCCCCTCCCCTCCCTCCCCTTCTGTTCCCAGTTCAGATGGGATAAACGTCAGCTCATTATTTCTGGAGTTCGCTGGTCGCAAACGGTCTGTCCCAAAATGCTATTCCCAGGCCCTGGATGTCAGAAATCATTATACTAAATAAAGCCTCATGAATGATTCATGGAGCTGGGCCTCACATTAATCAGGGAGATGGGCAAAAGCAGAGGAGCATCTCAGACTGCCCTGGCGTGTTCTTTTGCCCAGGCAGGCAAACACAGGGCTTTGGCCCTTCAAGGCACAAGCCAGAGATCTGAGAAGTGCCCTGCTACCAGCATGGCCAGAGCCAGGGCAAGTGGGCACCAAAAGCAGCCAACGGGCCCTGGCATAAATACCTTTCTGCTTCAGGAGCTCCTGCAGCTCAACCACGTTAATGAGCCCAGGGCAGCCCGCGCCGCTGCTCCGAGCATCCTCAGGGATGCACGCCTGCTTTTGGGTTAGCTCTGGTCTCCAGCATGGCTTTGGGCTCAGGACTCACATACTGACTCTGTGTGCTACAGCCACTGAAAATGGAATAATGTTTCTCTGAGGAGTCATCCAGAGGCTCCTTCCAGCACCCAGGCACACAGGGCTTCTACCCAGGCACCACGCTGCGTCCCAGCATGGGCTGTCCACCAAGGGGACACGGATTCTTCTTGGGACACAGACTCTTCTTCCACCGCTCTGAGACTTTGGAAAGAAGATAGATGTGTCCTCTCTTTGTACCTGAATCTACCTTAAAAGGGGAGCCCTGGACCCTGTAAATCAATCAAAGAGCAAGGGGAGCCCACAGCCTGGCGATGGGCAGGAGGCAAGGCAGTGTGGAATCCCACAGGCATTTTGCCCACCAGCCCGACCAGCCCGGCTCAGCCAGCAAGCTCCATCCTCGGGCCTGCCCCTGCATCCCTGGCTGCTCCTCTGCTGCTTGCTCAACAACTCCTAGTAAGAAACCTCTAAACCTACAAAAATCCAGCAACAGGAAGCACAGGCAGCACTGTACGGCAGGAAAAATCCTTAACTGGTGTGGTAAAGGCTGGGCTCTGGTGTGTGACAGCAGCAATTCTCCATGCAGCAGCGAAGGAATATCTATTAGAAGGCTGAGGAGCCATCAGACACCCCTGTTCCCCCCTGCTGTGGCTCTGCAGCCTTCTTGGGGCCAGCAGTGAGTCATCAGCCCCCAAACACAGCCCTGATCTGCTGCAAAGGCACCTGCCTGGGGTGGAGCGAGTGGGTCCTGTGCCAGCGAGGGGGTCCCCAGAGCCACCCCACTCCTCACCGCTCCAGCATCTCGCGGGGTGGATTGACAGTGCTGCAGCCCCATCAGTTCCAAGTCCTCCTCCTTGGATGGAGGTGTCCTGCCCACACAGAGCTGTTCCCCACAGGAGGGAGAAAGGCAGAGGTGGGATGAAGGGAGCCAGCAAGTCCCTCAGCATCTCTCAGGGCCTTGAGATCTGAAGACCCCTCTCACCACCCTCAGCACAGCCAAACACTCCCGTAGGTAGCCTGAAGACAGCATCCAGAGCCAGGTGAGCTGCTCCCCCTCACAGCCCATGTCCTGTTAGTCTCTAGCTGTAACTGCTTCAACTCTCATACCCCAGCCAGCACAGATCCACAACACAGCCCCAGGGCAGGCTGTCTGGCCCTGCTCTGGCTTGTGCCAACCCCCTACATGCACTTGCCATGGGATCTGCAGGATGAACTGTCTCAGGGAAACGGCCTCTCCCTTTATCCTGCTCCCCCTAATTTCCTGGAGAGACTGATTTCCAACTTGCCCCCTCGCATCATCACTAGTCACTAATTTATAAGGCAGTGCTGTGCCCAGAGCAGCACCAGGGCAGGGAGCAGACCTCCCTGCTCTGTCCTGCCTGGCCGTCCCCAGTGAGGGTCAGGGGACACCATGCCCCCCTCCTCTGTAGCCACAGCCATGGCTATGGAAAGCCAAGTGCAGGGTGAGTGCCTGAGCTGCACGAGCCTGTGCAGAGCCAACGGCTCGGCTGCACGTTTGGTTACGAGCCTGACTCTGCCTTCAGTGGTGTGACATTTAATGACAGGGAAGTTTGTGCTTACATCTTCACTGGTTGCTCCCCTGGCAGGGGAAGCATGTGGCCTGTGCTGCCCGGCCGAGCCGAGGTGTGATGATCAGTTGCTGTGACTCTGTCTGTACTGGTAAATTAAATGTGCCTGGGCTGACTCTGGCACTGAATCGAGGTGGCAGGGAACAGACCAAGTCCTCACTATGAGCATCTCCTCACACACCGTGCTGCCCAGCCCCTGGCAGCAGCCCTGCCTGTGATGGCTCCTAGCCCCATGGGGATGGTCTGGAGAGGGCTACCTGGCCCGTGGGGAGCCCTGATCTGAGATGCTCCAGCAGATTAATGGTGAGCCTGGGAACGGCCCCTGGCTTTGCTGAATTAGATTTTGGGGATGTGTCCTGAGCTCTGGAGGGCAGTGAGACAACCTGGGGCAGGGACAGAGCGGAGGGAGTGGATGCTGCACAGGGGAGGTGGCAAGTTGCTATAAGATGGAGGCAGCGCAGGTGGCATGTGAAGCCCTCCAGACAGTAAATCATCACTCTGAAGCACCTGCCCTTACACTGCAGCATCTCCCTGCTCCCTCCCCAGAGGTTTGCCATCTACATTAAAAATAGCCACTGCTGTGTTAAGTCTTTCTGATTTTCCTCATGTTTCTGGTCACAGCTTTGGAGCCCAGCCACAAGCCAAGTCTCCAGCAAGCTCAGTATATTAATCTTGCCTGGCTTAGGCACCCAGAGGGCTCGGTATAGCTCCAAGCCAAAAGAGTTTCAGGCTGTCAGAGTGGTGGGTTGCAGCCAGGCAATACACCAAGAGCCTGTCCCACACCTGCCATGGTCACTTTACTGTGGGGCTCTGGTGCAGCCTTGGGGAGGCTCAAACCTGAAGGAGGTTGCTTAAATAATCTCCTGGCATGGAAGGCTGAGATACCCTCCAATACCTGCCAGCAGCACCTCCAAACACGCTGTGGCTCTGGAAGGGAGATGGGGGTTGTGGGAATGGGACCCCCCCAGAGCTAGTGGTCCCCACTCCCTCCTCCTGCTCAGAGGATGCTGCCATCACGACTCAGCTCTCCCTCCCTGCCATGCTGGAGAGAGGCAAGGCTGTGCAGGGCCTGCTGATGGCAGGGGAACAGGGGCAGCCAATGGCATGGGAAGGAGAAGCCCAAACCCCTCCAAGCCAGAGCAATCCCCTCCCAGAGCTCACAGGAGACCAGAGGCCAACAAACTCACAAGTGAGTGCAGAAACCACCAGAAAACAAGAATATTAAGGGAGACCCAAACATCTTCGCCGCCGAGAAACGCAGGAGCAGGCTTTTGCATCTGCCCTAATTTAGCTTTTTCCTTCTGGAAAGGACTCTCTGTTAAATGCTTTGTGCTCATGTCCTCAGCATTCATCAGCCCCTGTCAGCAGCTGTCCCCACAGATCCCCCAGGTACGCCCGCTCTATCCCACCCTCCCACGTGGCAGACACCCAGCAGCTCCGGCCTTTCACAATGGATGTCCAAGGGGCTGCATAGTGCTTGAAGATTTCCCTTTTAATTAAAGGAGCTCTGCAGACATGCTGTATTCATATGTATTTTTTCCCCTATTTTTTAATTTATTGCTACATCAGCTATTAAAAAAAAAAAAGAGGCAGAAAGAAGAAAGGAAAGGAGCTGCCACAAGCTGAGCTCCTTTTGGGATGACTCACTGCAGTCCTGAAATGGCTGCTGGCTTCAGGCTCACCCTGCCTCTGTGCTTTGCTTCCATACTGCAGAAGAGACCCAGGCAAAGAGGTTTTGCCCCACATGGAGGATTTGCCACGTGCTTATTGGCATATCCCCCACCTTCATTCCTGGGCTTCTGCGGGAGGAGACCTGCCTTCCTTGGGAGAGGAAGATGGGGAGGCATGAAAGGAAGAGATGGGGAGGAATGAAAGGAAGAGATGGGGAGGCATGAAAGGAAGAGATGGGGAGGAATGAAAGGAAGAGATGGGGAGGCATGAAAGGAAGAGATGGGGAGGCATGAAAGGAAGAGATGGGGAGGCATGAAAGGAAGAGATGGGGAGGCATGAAAGGAAGAGATGGGGAGGCATGAAAGGAAGAGATGGGGAGGCATGAAAGGAAGAGATGGGGAGGAATGAAAGGAAGAGATGGGGAGGCATGAAAGGAAGAGATGGGGAGGCGTTTCCAGCTGACCTGATTTTCTGCCTGTTCCTGACTCCACATCACTGTTTGGGAGTGGTGGCAGAGGCACGGGGCCGGCCCGTGCCGTGGGGAGCTGTGCCCTCCCAGCACGGCTGCAAGACTGGCTACGCCAAGCAAGGGCCCTGGCACCTCCATTTGCTGGGAAAGAGCCTTAAAAATGAGTGTCCCTTTCCTGCTGTGGCTCGCCAGTGTCAGTGCAAAGTCAAGCCAAGGCCAACAAGCCCTTGTCAGCTAATGAGAGGGTCAGGCCTTTGGCTTCTGACTTGGTGCAGCAAAGGGACGAGTCACCCCACGTCCCCTCTGAAGGAGGCTGTGATGCCAGCACACATCTGCACAGCATCTCTGGAAGGTGAGCTGCTTCCAGCTAGGGCTCCAAGCTCCAGCAGGAGACATGGAGGTGTCTCCCCTCCACATCTCCCCAATCCCTTCCCAGGGAGACCCTTCCAGTCTGGAGCATTATGGACAGAGCCCCAGCAGCTCCCTGCCTCACTTCCTGCTCACACTTCAGCATCTCTGCACAACCCAGGGGATGCTCATCAAACCTCTGAGGGCTGGGAGGATTTTTTGAGGGGACAACAGGGCTCAGGTCTGCCCTGTGCTGATGTATAAATGATGCCCTGATGCGGAGACGAAGCACTGGATTGGAGTGGGCACCCTGGCAGCGTGAGGCACGGCCCCTTCCCAGAAAAATGGCTGACAGAGGAATATTTTCAAAGGGAAAAGGAAATCCACCCTGATCACAGGGTGTCAGTGACAGGCGGGGAAAACCCCAGGCGGGAGCCAGCCCTCCTCCCACTCCACGGGCTGCACCCCGCTGGGGCTCAGCACCTGCTGAGAGCCAGGCTTCCCAGTGCCCCAAGCAGACAAAGCTGGGCATGTTTATCTCACAGCTTCCAGGGATGCTCAGCCATTCCTCATTGCCATAAAAATGAATGCTTTTTGCTTCAGATCACAGAGCAGAGGAATCTCCTTCAGTTTTTTGGTTGTGGGGTTGGGTTTTTTCCCTTCTCCTGTTGTTTTGGTTTGGGGTTTTTTTTTTCTTTTCTGAGGCCTCCCTTAAAGCTTTCCCTTCCCCCTCCCTCCGCTGCCTTCTTCTCATGTAAACAAGCACACGGCACACACAGCCTGACACATCACACACATGGAAACACGCTGATGGCCCCACAGTGAGTGCTGCCTGGCACAGGGACGGGGCTGCCAGCACTTGCGGCGGCGGGGGAGGCCGGTGTGCGGGCAGGGGGAAGGATGCTCGCCACCAAAAAGAGCTCTCAGCCAGATGCACACAAGCCTGGAGAAGGGTGAGCACCCGCAGGCTCCAGCTCCTCGGGCTGGCATCAGCAAGCAGACAGATCCGATGCGGAGGGTGGTGTGAAGTCTCGCCCTGTGCGAGCCGCCTGTCTGACACAGCTGCTCTGTGCCAGCTGCCGGAGCAATGAACCGTCGCTGCGTGGACATGCGGCCCCGGCCGTCACCCCAAGAAGGTCGCCCATCCTTTATTCCCCGTCTCTCTGCTCCAGCAGCTGACTTCTGGGGGAGTTGGTGTGCTTGCAGCAGTCCCCAGGCCACGGGGGTGGCCCTGGGTGGCAGCAGCAGCTCTCTGACCTGAAACACAGCGTGTGCCATGCCTGGGAGTCGCAGCCTTCAGCCACCTCTGAACAAGCCTTTAAAGAGACAACGGGGAGCTCAGCAAGCCAGAGGGGCTCTTCCCCAGGGGGCTGCCCTGGTGCCCTATGCACCCCCTGGGCCAAGGAGGAAGATGGAGCTGGATCACATGGAGGGCAACAGCAAGGGCAGAGGCGCATCATCTGCCCGGCGCAGGGCGGCACCGCTGCTGGGGCCCTGCTTGGCCTGAACACCCGTGGCACGGGACAGCGTGCTGCATCCCACCCAGCTCCGGGGGCTCCAGGGGCAGCGCCTCCTGCTTGGAGAGCTGGGATAGGCCAGTGCTGGGCGAGGCACGGACCCCTCTGCGGCTCCCACCTGCCGCCCCACGGGCTCTCCCGGCTGCTGAGGGCACTTCCAGCAGGTAAGGCCACGGGGACAGGTGTACCTATAGGCAGGTGTCCTATCCCACTGCCATCGTTGGCTTGGCCCCACACAGCCACCCCAGCTCTGCCTTCGCAGGGGAACCCACCCGCCTCCCACCGGAGCTGCGCCCACCTGCCAGCCGGTCGTGCCAAAATCGGGTCCCGGTGGGCTTCCCCGGGGGCCAGGTGGGCTTCCCTCCGGGCATCCCCGGGCATCCCCCTGCACAGAGCTCAGGGGCCGCGCCGGTACCGGCACGGACACACGGCTCCGCTCCGGCTCTATCGCAGCCGCGGGGGACAGGGGACCGGCCGCGCCTCCCCGCTCCCACCCCGCGGCTCCGGGCGGGCGGGCCGGAGGGCGGCACCCCCGGGAGGGGCTGCGGGCGGGACCCCCCCCCCCCCCGCCGGCCCCGCGGAGCTTCTGCCGCCGCCGCCGCCGGCCCCGCAGGGCTCCGCGGCTCCGCGCCGGGCGCGCAACGCTGCGGCGGGGGCGGCGCCGAGGCAGGTGAGCGGCGGCGCGGGGCCGGGCTCCGGCACCCCGGGTGCGGCAGGCACCGGCATCGCGGGGACCCGGGGCACCGGCTTCCCCGGGCATTGCAGGCACCGGCATTCCCGGGGCGGGGCGGGGACCGTGGGATCGGCGACCCAGGGACGGCAGGGAGCGGGGCACAGGCATCCCGGGAACCCGGGGTACCGGCTTCCCCGGGCATTGAAGGGATCGGCACCCTGGGGCGCGGCAGGCACCCGGGGCACCGGCATCCCGGGGGGAGAGGGCAACCGGAGCAGCAGCATGCGGGGGTGAGCAGGGATGGGGGCAGCGGAACACCGGGGGGAGCGGGGAAGCGAGGCACTGATATCCCGGGATGAGCAGGGAGCCGCTCTGCCACTACCCTCATCCAGGGATGCTGGTGGGACCCGGGATACAGGGATACTCCTCCTGGCCCTTCTGCAGGCGGGTGCAGGAGCGTCCCTCTCCCCGAAGTCTTCCCCCCACGGGGGCCGCATCGCCCCCTCCCCAGGGAGCGGGGCAGGGCGCGGGGTTCCCCTCCGGAGAGCTGCGTGGGACCTGGGAGCAGAGGCTGGCAAAGGGCAGGACATCATCTGCAGCAGGCGCTGGGCTGCCCGTTCGCAGTAGAAAGCCGAGCTATTGGTAATCGCCCCCTCCTGCACCCCGACACAGGCAGGGAGCATCCCCCAGCCCCCTCCCCCTCGTCGTCATCTGCATCCCCAGCCCTGGGCATTTTGGTGGCCTCTCGGCGCGCAGCAGCAGCCTGTGATCTGCCTGCAGGGAGCAGCCAGCAGTGGGAATCCCCCCTCTATGCCCCCCCGCCCGCCCAGCAACCCCCCCCCCCAAGGAAGGGCTTGGTCCTGAGCATCTTCAGGCCGATGGATACAGGGACGCTCTGCAATGGGGACGGGGTTTGCAAGGACACTTTCGGATGGCCAGAAAGCAGGCGTGTCCCCAGCCCTGCCCCAGCACATGGCTGATGGGGACAGCATCCTGCGGGATCTCGGAGGTCAGCCAGCCCCACTCCCCCACCCCAGGTACCCATCGGGGGACTCCCGGCCCCACCCCAGCCCCACGGGCATCCCTCGCAGGACTTCCTCCAGCGCTTGGCAGCCTCCTGCGACGTGCAGGGTCACAAGCCCGGGGTGACAGGGCGTTTAGGACTGGGCTACTGGCACAGCATGAAGGGTTTTCTCCTTCTCTACGCATATCTAATGGCTCCTTTGAGACAAGCCACACGACTCCCTGCTGGGAAGCCTCGCTGAGCTGTAAGTACAGGGCTTTTTATTTGGACTGTTAATCTAAATCCATTGTACCTGGCTGGAAAAGCCCCTGTGTACAATACTCCCTGCGCTTGCTGCATCCTCACTTGAATGTCTATTAGCATCTTCCTTCCCACTCCCTTGGGTCCCCTCTGCCAGTTAGGATAAGCATACATAACTTCCATTTGAAAGCCTTTAAGAAAGCAAAAAAAACCCCCAACGTTGTCAAGGGAAACTCTTCTGGCATTTCTTACAGATATGCTCAATCTGGTTTTATATTCTTTACTGTCAGAAATGCATATATCAGAGATTTTTATTTTTTTTTCTCCACGAGATACAGATTCATTTGAACATCCAACACCCAGCTCACACTGGGCTTGTGTAATTCTGATGGTTGTCTCCTTAAAATAGCTTACAATGTATTTCATCATTTACCAGAAGGAGACTGGCTTTATCTGTTCTATTTTTTCCAATAATTCCTGGGAATTTGGGTTGACTACAGGAAAATTTTGCAAATTCACATTATTCCAGACTGACACATTTCTATTCTCTGTCCATTGTGCTTTAAAATAATAATAAAAAAAAAAAAACCCAACCAAACAACCTTCCCAAAGTAAGCTCCTGTTCCCCAGCAGATACCCCTGCAGATGCAAGGTGGATGCCTACTTCGGTGGTCTAACGGGGGAGATCAGCCAGGTCTTAGTTCAAACCCATTTTGTTCTAAAGCTGAGCTTAGCTAGTTGTGAAACGAGTAGGCAAGAGTTACAAAACTATTAATTGCTGCTTCAGATTCCTGGGTGAAAGCTGTATGTGGGCAGAAATAATTTGCTCTATTCAGAAGCGAACATCAGAAAGGAGCAGCTCAGACAGTTCACGACCCTTCTTGCTCTGCTTCCTGCACAGGAGGGGTTTTCCTGGGGTGCAAAGGCTTGCAGGGGCCTGATACCCATTGGGTTTGGGGTTTTTTTGAGCAGGGAGATAGGTGGGAGCTGGCTCCCTCCTGGCTCTCCGTGTTTGGCACATCTCACCCAGAGCCGCAGTGTGCTGGGGATGGTCCTGCTGAGCTGGAGCATGGCTTTAGGCTTGTTCTGCCATCCCAGTGCAGCCCCTGGTAAACCCCCTCCCTGCTGCCCCAGGCCCTAACCCAGCCCTAAAACCACCTTCCCATGGATTTCAGTGCCATTCGACCTGCCCTCTGGAGTTGGTGCTGGACAGGGCAGGTGCAGAAAGAGGCTGAGGATGGGTGTGGGATAAACCGGATCCCAGGGACCCACTCCCACAGCCCTGTGTGTGTTTGTAGCCTGAATGCATGAGCATCCTTCTGGAAGGAACCTGGATTAGTCATCTCCACCCCACAGATGGGCTGCGTGATGTCTTCCCTGGAAAAGCTAATCTGTCTCAGAAATTCCAATTTATCCCTGCAAAGGAGCATTTCCACCCCTTTTGCTCCATTGCTTTTGTCTTAAGCATTAAAAAAGTTGATACTTCTTTTTTCCCCCTCCCCCTTGAAAGGCAAGACAAGGAGCCCATTAAGCTCTGGAGCTTATCACAAGCTGGCTGGCTCCTCTGGGCTTGGAGTGATGGGAAGCGCCTGCTTTGTGGAGCAAATCCTGTGTTTTTAAGGATCCCTGGCTGGGAGATGCAGTGGAGTTAGCAGATGCCTTTGCCAGGCTATTTCACACAAATCTGGCATTTGCTGCACCCACAGCCTTGCTCAGCTTAAAAACATACCCCTGGGGTTTATTTCCAGCCGCTCCACCGGCACTGCTCCTCTCTGGCTCTGCTCTGACCTCCAGATTTAGATCTGAAAACATCCCCCACAGTCCCTCCCAGTCTGACAAACCTTCTCAGGCACTGGAAAACATTCAGAGCCCTTCTGCTTTGGTGTTTGCTCCATAAACCCTATGAGGTGTCCTGGGAGCAACGCATGGCTGGGGGGGTGATGGGATCCAAAGAGGAATTGGGATTCCCCAAGGGGTGGGGGGCTACCCTCTTCGTCTCACTGATCTGGCTTTGGCTCTCGGTGGCTGGTGTCAGAGAGGACTGTCCTGTGCGGGGTCTGGTGGCACCTCAGCATCACCACTGGGGCTGCAGCTCCCACTGCCCACTTGTGGCCTCTGTCCCTGCGACACCCAGAAGTGTGAGGTCGCTGGTGAGACAGAAGGTGAGGGCTTTTTTCTAACAAGCAGCTGGCTGATTCAAACCAGGGAGGGAAGCATTTGAGACGGGAAACAGGCTGGTCCCTGGGGTCTTAAATGCTCCAGTGACCTCTGCAGCGAAAGCATCAGTGGCTGCAGAGAGTCGTGTCGGTACCAGCAGCGAGCAGAGCTCAGGAGCATGTCGTGTCTAATAGAGGGGTTTTCCCAAAGCAGCTGATGCACAGGGAAGAACACAATTCCTCAACCAAGAGAGCAAACAGCATCCCTGCTGAGGACACCCAACGCTCCCGCACCAGGAGCAGGGTGACTGAGTGGGTGCGGGCTTCTCCCTGCATCCCCAGGCGCTTTGACAGGTGAGGTAGGTGGAGAATGATTTCAAGGTGATGCAGCAAGATCACAAACCTTTCATTTGCCTTTTTATCCATTTACCTGCCCTGCATTTGAAGGTGTGGGAATGCTTCTCTCTATTAGATGCTTTCACTACTGCTCCTTCCCAACATCACGCTTTCCAATAGTATTTTTGCTGTGTGGAAGAGCCCCTTTCCCTGAAACACAGCACAAACCCAAACGCTGATTTTCAGCTCCCTACCAACACACAGGGATTTTAATCCAGAGCCATCAATCCTTCAGGATCACGGGTTTGTTGTGTTTCAACAGCCTAAAAAATACTGTCAGCATTTTACAGGACAGAACCCACGAGAGGAAACAAAGGCAGCGGATTAATTGTTCTGACACTTCTTCCATGGAAATTCTCCCTTAAACTGACACCTCCTGAGGAAACACTTTGATTTTGGCAAACATGGGAAGATCCCAGCACCATCTAAGGACTTTCTGACCAGGTCTAATTAGCAACATAGGCAGTGGGTGTACAGGGTGCCTTGGCAGAGCCCCTGCGGCTGTGATTCCATGTGGTGAGGCATTGTGAGACCTGTTTCTCCCACAGGGGAGGCTCTTCATGAGATAAATCCCCTGTTTAGTGGCTAATTACCTGTTCAGACATGGAAAGTCCCATGATGAGGTGCTGGAGGTGCAGTAAACTGCCTCTCATAGGCCATTAGCAAAGGGAGAACCTTTAAAAGGTTAAAAAAAAACCCACAAGGGAAAGTGTGACCTGGATAAATGATTGGCTTTTTATCTTTTCCCCTTACTGAAGAGCAACTGCCCAAAGCCCTGCCCTCCCTCTGGCCCTCACTTTTCAAAATGTAAACATCCCTGCCCACTCCCCAGGTTGCTTCTGGTCCCCATGGGAGCACCCGGTGTGGGAGGAGCCCTGTGTCCGCTCCAGCCCCACTGTGTCTCATCCGCAGGTGGAACCAGCTCCTGCTCTGCTGATCATGGTCAACAAGACCTTAAATTACTGGGGTCCCAGTTTTGAGGAGGACGTTATCAACATCAACGTGGGGGGCCTGAGGAGGCGGCTCAGCTCCAGCGCCCTCTCCAAGTTCCCCGACACCCGCCTGGGACGTCTGCTCTCCTGTGACTCAGAGGAGTCCATCTTGCAGCTCTGTGATGACTACGACGTGAGCGCCAGGGAGTTCTACTTTGACCGAAACCCCGGCTTCTTCCTCTACGTGCTGCACTTCTACCAGACAGGGAAGCTGCACGTCATGGAGGAGCTGTGCGTCTTCTCCTTCTGCCAGGAGATCGAGTACTGGGGCATCAATGAGTTCTTCCTGGACTCCTGCTGCAGCTACCGCTACCACGAGCGCAAGCTGGAGAGCCGGCACCACAACTGGGATGAGGAGAGCGAAGTCAGCAGTGTGGACACGTCCCCCGATGAGATCTCTGACATCAACCACGACTTGCTGCACTACAGCACCCTGCGCTGCGGCAACGTGCGCAAGCGCCTCTGGCTCACCATGGAGAACCCCGGCTACTCCATCCCCAGCAAACTCTTCAGCTTCGTGTCCATCAGCGTGGTGCTGGTTTCCATAGCCACCATGTGCATCCACAGCATGCCTGAGTACCAGGAGATGGATGAGAACGGCAACGTGCTCGATGAACCCGTCCTGCACAAGCTGGAGTATTTCTGCATCTCCTGGTTCACCTTCGAAGTGTCTTCTCGCCTCTTGCTCTCCCCCAACCCCAGGAAGTTCTTCAAGCACCCACTGAACCTGATTGACATTGTCTCGGTGCTGCCTTTCTATTTCACCCTTTTGGTGGACCTGACCATGGGCAGTGACTCGGAGCTGGGCAACTTGGGCAAGGTCGTGCAGGTGTTTCGGCTCATGAGGATATTCCGGGTGCTGAAGCTGGCTCGGCACTCCACCGGACTGAGGTCGCTGGGGGCCACCTTGAAGGTAAACAGGCTCTCTATCTCCTTATCTACTCCTATAGACCTTGGTGAGGAGGAGGCCTCTGGTATGGTCAGGGGACATGGACATTCCCGTTCCCAGTGAGCTCTGGCTAGTGCCTGGCAGGCATGCTTGGGGTGATGGGCTGGGTCGCTGGCCTGCATGTCCACTAAAGCAGCCAAGTGTGAGGAGCACTGCATGAGTCCTCTGTGTACTCAGGCTCACAGTAAGCAGGGGTTCAGCCCACTGCTTGTAGACTCTGCTTCAGGCAGAACTGGTGCTTCCAGGGACTCAGCCCCTCCTTCTCCACTTGCAAGCCCCATTGCACCACGTTGGAACAGACTCAGCCATGCATGGCTGGATGGGGAGGTCCCACCAGAGGTGGGTCAGTGCCTAGGCTGGCTGTGAGCCACCCCCTGTGCAGGGACCAGGCTAGCCAACAGTTGCTGGGTGTACCAGCACCAGTATGTGTGGCTCAGAGCTGCTCCAGTCCCTCATCTGGGAGAAGGGGGAACTGCAAAAGGGCATGCTACCAGTATCTGCACATCTAGGGAGACTGAGGTCCTGGTCCAGCTGAGCTGACACTTGGATGCTCCTGAGTATGATGAGGTTGGGACTGGCACACAGGTAACCTTGGGTGGCACAGAGCAGCAATAGAAAAGCAGAAGGTTAGCTGCAAGGCCTGGGACAACCAGCTCAAGGCAGGGTGCGTGTCCCCAGCAGAGCCTAGGCTACCAGTAGCTGTCCCTCAGTGTGCTGGAGAGGCTAAGGGAAAGCAGGACATGCTGGGCTGGAGGAAATATCACAGGACCATTTGGTCCTCAGGAGGAAGAGCTGGATGAAGTGATGCTGAGACAGCAAAGGACCAGGGTCCAAGCATGCTGGGAAGTGGCACCGCTGCAGGTTTGGTGAGAGGAGGTCCTCATGCTCCATGTCATGTACCACGGTTGCATCTCTCCAGACCCCTCTGCAACAGCCCCAGCCTCCTTAGATAAACCATTGTGACAAGGGTCACAGCATGAAGCTGTCACAAAAACCTCACCAGCCAGGCACTGAGGCCCAGACCTCTATTGCTGCAGCTTGGCTGTGCAGCACAGACCAGCCAGAGTGGCCTGTGCAGCTCTGCTTCTGCCCACCATTCATCCCTCATCCATCCCCCTTGTGCTGAGGGCCACGTGCCCAAATCTGGGGAGGGTGGAACTGTCCCCTCACCTCCCATGCTTACACAGAAAACCCAGAGGGTGCAGAAGCCAATTAAACTCAGCCTTTAATTGCCTCTGATTCTTTGTGACCACACCAAGAGGAATCCTAAAGCAAATCCTTGAGCTTGCTGAGATACAGAGAAACACATACTCTTGGTGCCCCACCACACAGGGAGCTTGTCCTGGTCACAGGTAGGGGATCACCAGGGCAAACATCTTCTGTCCATGGGATCACCTCTGGTCATCACACTTTGACCAGAAGGCCAGTTTGCAAGCACTTCTGATGAGATACCCCCACACTGTAACCCAAACTAATGGCCAAGGAAAGCAAACCTTGTAACAGAGTTTGCCATTCCAAAGGGACGCTCTCCTCCCACGCAGCTCCTGGCAGGGGCCACAGCTCCTGGTGCCGCTCCCACCGAAGGGCCATCACAGAGTGACATGGGCATGGCTGCAGCCACCCCGTTTCTCACTGTTGCAGCCATAGCAGGGCCAGAATTGGACATCCTGGTGCCATCAGGACGTGGCTGCCAGGCATGGACCTGTTCCTGTGGGTGAGCCATGGAGAAAAGCAACCCTCAAGCACGGCAGGGGACAAGGATGGGCAGTTAGGAAAGATCTTCTGCCAGCTTCTGCTGGGAAGCAAGACCTATACCTGCAAATCCAACAGGAAAATACACCTGGCAGCCTTGAAGCCTGCTGAAAATAGGATCCAGGCAGGATTGTTTGAGATGAAGATGCACAAAGTCCTACCTGCACCACACTTACTCCTGAACATCCACCTTGGGAGAGCAATTAGGAAGCGTCAGAGCAGCATAACTTTGTGGCAACCAGCGATGAGCAACACGCAATTCCATAGGCATTTTAGGTGAAGCCATCTTATTAGGTGGAATCACACAGGTTCTAAACCTTTATTACTGCAAACGTGGCAAGCTAAGAAACTGCTAATTGGTTACACACACTGTTCACACCACACTGATTGGTTAGTAATTATAACGAGTTCTGATAAACAGATCTTATAGCTAAGTATTGCTAGTTTACCTTTGATGCCTAAAAGTACCCTCACACCTGCTCTTTTGACCATCTTATGGTTGGTTCCATTACTCCCAAGTACCTTCCCATAACTGCTTCTTGGTTTAGGGTAGCCTGTACCTCTATCAGAAGGTCGCTGTGTTTTGAGAATGGGATTACTGAGCTCCTCAGAGCATGAGTAACTTTTCCCTGTCTCATGGGAACAGAAGGATATTGTCAGGGCCTAAGTCTTGGGAGAAGAGAGCTAGACTGCCCGCAGGTCTGCTGCCTTCCCTGACATAACACTGCTGGCAGAGTTTAGATAAAAGCCTGCTCGTGGGAAGGGCTCCCCGACCCCTTTCCACACTCCATGTAAGCGTGAGCAGCACGTTGGAGCAGAGCAAGGCCTGCTCAGCTCATCTGCACGTTATTAAGCAGACAGAGAAGATCCGAGGAGCCGGCAGCATCCCGGCTCCGGCCTCTGCCCAGCCGCTGATTCACAGCGTGACGCGCTGGAAAGCACCGCTTCCCGGGGACTCCGGAGCCGGCTCTCAATGGGGATGAGCGGAGACACGAGCCTGACGCAGCAGCTTGGCATGGGGATTTACTGGGCACATAAATCACAGCGTCTCACTAATCATCCTCTACTTCCTATCGCGAGCACGTGAAGCGGCGGCAGAGGAGGAACGGCTGCGAGCAGCCAGGAAGCGGCAGCGATGGCTCTGGCAAGCCCAGTGATTGTTCCCCTGCCACACAAGTGCTAGCAGAGGGATTTCTGCTGCTTGTGCATCATAAACCCTGAGCCGTCTTCAGACTGCCTGGGGCCTGATCCAGGGTCTGTTTCATTTGAGGAGAGGCTTCCCACGCGCCGCTGCCCTCGCTCCCCGCCGCGCACAGCAGCCGTCACCCCGTGAGCAGCCTCCCAGCTAGGGCTCAGTGCCCATCTCCCACGGGCAGTGGATAGGTGTTAGGCACAGGGTAATTCAGATATCCACGGGGATCTGCAAGAGTTGCCGTCCATCCCCTTAGGGGCCTAAATACACAAATAGGTTGGGAGAGCCAGAGCTGCACATCCCCTGCCAGCGGATGCATCACCCTGCTGTGGGTCATCTCTGCGCTTGGTCCCCATGCCCATACCTCCAGATATCCTCCAACCAGGCACTTCCATTTCACCTGTCTTCTGCAGTACTAGAGGAAAAACACTCATTCACCAGGCGAAGGAGTCCTTATGTGACCCATGGCTGTTCCAGGGGTGGGCAGGCAGACTACCCACCAAGACAGGAGCCCAAAAAGACAGCTGCTAGGGCAGTCGCTTCCCTGGAGCCTTTTATTAGCCAGCATTGCCTTCCTAAGCCTGCATCCCACCCAAACCCCAGCTGCAGGTACCTACCCCTGGATCAATGGGTGAACCACACACACACACACACACACACACACACACACACAGAGCTTGTACACAGAGCTGCCTGTGTTCCCCCTCGCCTTCCCTCTCCAGCATATCCCAGGGCCATAACTGATACTCTTCAAAGATGTGTGAGGTTATCTGTCCCTGCTGCTCCCCAGCTGGGACCTACCGACGTGCTGCTCAGCTCCAGCCAGTAGCAAGCCTTTCATGGCCAAGTGATACATCCTTGAAACTCGGTGGCTCTGAGCTGTTTGTCCTTCCCAAGGAGCTCCCTGGGAGCTGCTGCAGGGTGTTTGCAGCCAGGGGCATCAGAGGAGGAGATAATGCCCCCTTGGTAGTACTGGCATTAGCTGAGCAGCTTTTGCCAGCAGTGGAAGCAAAGCCTCCTTGCTACCTGCCACGGATCCACCTCCTTTATGTCTCACTCTTTTCCCACATCTTCTGCCAGGTGTTTTGCTCACACGTTGTTTTGTTTAGTCATTATGTGGTCTCCACTAAAGCCTTCTCTGCCTGGCAGGAGGTTGGGAAAAAAGCCCCCGGGACCCAAGCTCTGCTCTCCTTTCCTCCAAAGATGGAGAGCAACCTGGCACACCAGTGGGCAGAAACAGCCAAGAAATTCACTTCTCACAGCCAAAAAGCAAGTGGATTAACCACACTGTGAAGCTGCCTTGTCCCCCCACTGCCCACGGTCCTTCCCTCACCCTGGGCTTCTGGCACAGGTTTATGTTTTGCTCCAAAATTGAGATTATCCACAGACAGAGTGCAACACAAGTGTTTTAGTTTGAAATCAGAGCAATGATGGCTTCTTCATGGAGCACTGCACACCTCTGCTGCTAGTCTGTGCCCCCAGTTCTTGGGAGGTTGGGTGGCCCATGGACCCCGTCCCACCGTGGCTCCCAGAGCCCTTGGGGAGCGGCTCATTGAGCAGCACCTTGTGGGGGTGGGTGCTAAAACAGCTCACACTGCTGATGGAGGGAGGGCGGAAGAGAGGAAAGGAGAGAGGGAGGGAGGGAAGGAGAGAGGGAGGGAGGAAGGGAGGGAGGGAGGGAGGGAGGGATGGATTCCCAGACTGATCCAATGACTGGGGCTACTTAGCTTCACATCAGCTCTGAGCTTCACTCCTATGGAGGAGCAGCAAAACCCAAGGGGAGAGTTTTTGTGAGAACCCCCCTCCTTGGGTAACAAAGGGTTAAGTGGGTGCTGAGAATGTAGATGTTGGGGTACTGGAGCAATCAGTCCCTGGGGCTCTGTCTGTGGTGTCCCAGGCAGCTGGGGAGCCTGGGGCTGAGACCCCAGGTAGGCCCTAGAGCTGAGCCCGCAGCAGTGGCCACGTTATCCCTGCGAGCACATTGCCCGTGTCTGGGGAAGGGACAAACCACTGCCCTTGGAGGCTGCTCCTTCCTTGCTTTCTGGGGCCTGCCAAGATAAAAGGAAAGCGTGTTGAACCCCTGTTAGCTGAGCTCAGGTCTGAGGGAGCCAGGAGGCACAGGAGCCGGGCAGCACACAGCCCCTTTCCCTCCTGGCACTGCCTCCACTTCACAGGCCAAGGGAGGGCAGAGGGGCAGCTGTGTGGGTCCCAGGCCTGCTTTCCTGTCTGCCCCCTCGCTCCAGGTGTGGGTGACCCATGCACCCCCTGTCCTGAGTCTGGCCCTGCAGCGGGACATCCCTGGGCAGAGGTGGACGGAGGCACCCAGGGAGGTGCAGGGAGTCTGGTGCAGCCCTGCACCTGCGCTAACAGTCCCTGGTGTCCTGCAATGGGTGCAGTGGCACCCCCTGACCACCACTCTTCTTTGCCTTCCAGCACAGCTACCGGGAGGTGGGGATCCTGCTGCTCTACTTGGCCGTGGGGGTCTCTGTCTTCTCCGGTGTGGCATATACTGCTGAGAAGGAGGAAGACGTCGGCTTTGACACCATCCCAGCGTGCTGGTGGTGGGGCACAGTCAGCATGACCACTGTGGGCTATGGTGACGTGGTACCCGTCACCGTGGCAGGCAAGCTGGCCGCCTCGGGCTGCATCCTGGGGGGCATCCTGGTCGTGGCACTGCCCATCACCATCATCTTCAACAAGTTCTCCCACTTCTACCGCAAGCAGAAGGCGCTGGAGGCAGCTGTGAGGAACAGCGGGAAGAAAGACCCCGAGGACATGGAGAGCATCTCCAGCCAGGACCGAGACTCGGAGGCTCTGAGTGAGACCTCCCTGGGCAGAGGCAGCCCCGACCGCCGTGGTCTGACCCCCAGTTCCCACTCCACCCCTTGACCCCACCGCGCTGCGGCACCGGGGCCCGTGCAGGACCTGCTTGCTCACCACAAGCACGGCACGGCTGATGCACCAGGACACAGCAAAGAGCCAGGTTCTGTCCATCTCCCGCCACACCGGACATCCCCCAGGCCCTGCAATGGACAAGAGGGGTTGGAGGAGATGCCCAGTGGGTGCCAGGTGGTTCCAGCTCCTGGGACGCAGCCACCAGCTCGGCCTGGACATGTCTCAGCCTTCATTCAGTGACATCCCTACTCCCCCGTGGCTGCCAATGGAGGCTGCGGTGCTGGACGTCCCCCTGCCAGAAAGGGAGTGAGAAAAAGAGGAATACAGGTGACCCCGGCTCAGGCACTGCCCTGGCTGTGTGAAGGAGGGTGTTCCCCTGCCCTGAGGATTCATGTTACACAGCCTGAGGGTGAGGCAGCCCCTGACCCAGCTGGTTGCCCTTACAGGTCCAGTGCCAGCTCAACACCAATTCCAGCCCTGACCTCATCCTATGCCCAGGTGGGAACAGCCTCCAAAGGCTCAGCAGCCCCACTGGCCATGGGGGAGAAGGGGTTGGGAAGGAGTCTGTACGGGAGGAGATGTGGTGTCCAGCTCCCCCACTGTCCCCAGCCCCTGCAATGGGACTGGCTGGACCTCACCTTCCTCCCATCGCACCCGGGCTGAACTGCCCTCCCGTGCCGCTGCCACCGGGACCTCCAGGAATCTGGGTCTAGGGGCTGTGCCAGGGGTGGGACACAGACTGGAGCATGGTCCATGCAGGGGGGCACCTGCTGGGAATGACTCAGCAAAAGGGACCCTGCCCTCTGAGGCAGGAGCAGCCAGAGGGGATGGAGTTGGGAGAACTGAGGGGCCACCCCCTGTGGGGGTCTCCCTGCCAAGCCCTTCACTCCATGGGGCTCCCCCGCTGTGGGTACTTGTTTTGGAGGAGGAATTGCTCTGTGCTGGCTCCCAGTCCCCAGGCAGAGAGGAGGCAGGGTCCCTGCCAGGGACTGTTGGGAAGCAGACACGGGGATACACACCTGTGCACAGAGAAGAGCCTCAGCCCTTGCTGCGTGCTCGGGATTCCCGCTGTGGGAAGAGCTGTGGGAGCCCAGGGGTTGCAGGTGATGGGGTGGGGGGATGACCAAAGCCAGCAGGATTCTGTTCATGCCTGGTCCCGATTGCCACAGTCCCCAGCCTGGGTGCGCTCTGCAGCCTCATCCCTCCCTTACCAGGGGCCAGCCTGGAGAACTGTTAGGAGAGGGGGTCACCTCTGTGTGGAGAACCCGGGCAGAGGGGACCTCAGCCACCGCAGCCTCTGAGCAGCTTATGGTGGGCAGAAGGTCCATAGGGGAGCCAGGGCCCTTTCCTGCCCAGATTTCCCCCCATCATTCAGGGCTGCTCCCAGCACAGCATTAATTCCCTATGGAGTTTTTCCTTGACCCCCTGTTTGGAAACTGTGCGGCTCCTTTGTGCACAGAGGAATACACCCAGCAACACCTGTTTGTTCCAGGCAAGAGAAATGTGCACCTCACCATCCCCAAAACATGGTGATGGCTGCAGGATGGTCCCAGGCACCTGGATCGAGGCGTTTGCCACAGGTTGTCCTGGCTGGCGTTCAGCACAGCCGCAGCGACCGGTGCTGGCTCTGCCTGTAGCAATGTGCTCATCGTGGGGAAGACAAACCAACGCCAGTGTGGGTCCAGCCTTTCTGAACCCCAGTGGGACTCAGGGATGGGTCCCCAGGGAACAGTGGTGTGGGATAGCAAGGTGCTCATGCTCCTGGCATCATCAAGTCTTCCAGTATCAATGGTTTGTGGTCTGCTCTGCTCTCATTCTTACTGCGAGCTGGGACCGGTGAGCTCCATCGTCTGCTCTGACCAGCTCCCACTGCACTGTTACTTGAACCAAGGAAGGAGTTTCCCCTTCTCTCCATAAATATTCCAGTAGCAAAATGTATTAAAATGTGAAGACTAAATGACATGTATTAATTAAAGAGCATTATGCAAATAATTAAAAGAGCATGTAAATTACTTTTCTATCTATGCATGGGATGCATACTGTATATTTTATTAAAGCCCTAAGTGACCCGCTTTGGACGCTGGTTTTCTGTTCCATGGCAGCTTGGTGCCTGTGCAGCGCATCAGCTGGGCTGGGGGCCGACTCGTTGGGTCGGTATGAACAGCCCCTGGGGAGCAGGAGCAGCCAGGGTGCTCCTGGAGCAACCACACATCCCCATGAGCCAGCTCCAGGGACCCTCTCGGAGGACCATGGAGCTCCCACCCAGACAGCCCCATCCCTGCTCTGATGGTGGGTGACAGCTCGTCCTCATGCCTGGACCACTGACATCATCCCAACTGGTGCATTTTGGATAACCCATCTCCCAGGAGGCCCTGGGAGGGGACCTGGGAGGGGACACGGCCAGGACAGCTGACCCCAGTGACCAAAGGGATGTCCCAGGCCGTATGGTGTCATGGCCAGCAGATAGAGCTGGGGGAAGGAGGAGGAAGGGGAGGACATCCGGAGAGATGGCATTTGCCTTCCCAAGTCACAGAGCTGCGGGGCAGAGGCAGAGCACCCAAAGAGCAGCATCCCTTGCCAAGCTGAGCGAGCCCAGCACCAATTTTCACTCCAGAGAGAAGACACCTCACCAGCATGTCTGGCTGCTGCAGAGGGTGGCTGCTCTTCAGGAGCTGCTCTCTTGTGTTCCTGGGAGTGTAGCCATGCTTTGTGCTCTGATGCTGCTTGGCTTGGGCTTCATCCTCCTTTATCTCTAGGCAGTGTGATAGGCTGAGCTCGGTCCTGATGCTGATGGGGTGAAGTAAGGGGTGCCTCTAGGTTTCGTGCCTACAGGGGACCAGCTGGGGAGGGGAAGGCTGCTGCTGTCCCTGCATCATGTGCACTCCTCCACTACACACAACAGGAGCAGAGGATTAAAAATAGAATTTAATCTTTATTCCTATGAGAGTTTTCCCATTAAAAAAATATAAATTAATCCACACATTGCTAATCTTTCCAGGGCAAAAGCTCCCCCAGCTCAGGGGTTAAAATCAAGGCAGGACCCTCCAGCAGCCACACTGCTGCTGCCCTGGGAGCCGAGCAGGTGTGTGAGAGCTCCAGGCTGGGGTGTGGGAAGGCCAGGAAAGGCATTTTCTTTTTTTAGCCTCCTGCTCTCTGTGAAGACATGAGGTTTGTGTGGCTGTGAGTAACTGCACTGGGAAAATCCTCCCACCGCTGCACAGACGGATCTAGCAGAGCTCGAGTTCTGCAGAGCGGGGAAGAACTGGGTGCAGGAAGGTGCCCAGCACTGGAGGAGTGGGTGATCACACCCACGTTCACATTAGCAAGATGCTTCTGCACAGTGATGGGATGCTAGGACTGGTCTAAGTTACAATTTCTAAGGCAAGTAGGAAAGTCGGGTTCTTTTTGCTAACCCCTAATTGGTTTTCCTGGGAGTGAGTGTTGTCATTGGGTACAGCAGGTAAACCAGTTAAATGCTTTATTGGGTTATTCCTACAGAAGCTGCTCTCCACACTCACAAACTGACTGGTGAAGGAGTGACTCTCTTACCTCTGGGGAATGGTGATTAAAGAGTGACCTTATTAAGCTATTAATGTAGCCAAGAATTAGATGACTCTGCTCAAAGAGACAAAGTGAACTTCATTACTTTTGTTTAAAACTTCTTTGCCAAATTTCAGACCCGTGAGGACCCTGGACATGGTCTGTGCACTCAGCCAGTTATGGGAAAGCCATAGGTTTCCAGGTCTGCAGGAGGAAAGACCCCTTCCCAGCAGCATTCCTGGGATCTGTCCTGCTTTAAGCTCCTGCAGCCCTGCTGAGCTCAGGTTGGGAGTCAAAAACCAGAAGTGCTGAAGTAGTACCTGTTAAATCAGCGTTACCTGGAATTCCTGTATCTGCTGAACTACGTGTGGGAACCAGTCACAGAATCACTGGGTTGGAAAAGACCTTTGAGATCATCCAGTCCAGCCATAACCAACACACACAGTGCTGAAAAGGATTTTTAATTTGTTTTATTACAAAATTCTGCTGGCAGTAAGAATGCCCTGAGTTAACTTCAGCCCTTACCTGAACCATAACTATTAACTTAGTTGTAGCAAACGAACTCAAGGCTTTCCTACTATTTGAGAGAGCGAAATGAACAGCCTTGAAGGTGTGGAGTTGCTAACTGAATATACACCCAGACAGGCCACACAACTCCAGGAAATGAAACCGGCAGCTCAGGCACGCCGGGAAGCATGGCACCAGCGATGCAGCTCCACATCCAGCCCTCCAAGCTGGTGAGAGCAGCAGAGGGGGAAAACCACCCTGTACCTCATGTTTCAACATCATCCTCTCCACAGCCAAGTGATGGGCCAGAGCTTGAGAGCCCCTGGGGGCTGAGGGGAGGCCGCCCAAAGCTCAGCCATCAGACGACGGTGCAGAAGCAGGTCTGCAAGAGGCTGCTCTGGATGGGATGTTCAGGGACTCCGGGCTCTCTCTGCTTCCAGCACTGTATTGATTTTAACAGCGACAGCCGAGAGGGGAGCAGAACAGACTGTGCTTCGGAGATGGAATTGAATTGTTTTAAAGTTTTTTTTAAACAAGTTGGCTGTCTTCCTGGCCTCTTAAATTAAAGGGCGATTAAGGCACTTTCAGTCTGGAAAGAGCTGATGGGTGTTTCCTGGTTTGACACTAAAATTCTGCCGGAGCGATTAATGCAATGAAGAATTGTCAGCTCTCAAGTCAGGGGCTGTCAGCCAACACTCAAAGTGTTTATCCAAGCACATGCTCAGGCTCTTTGGCCTGAGGACAGGGGGAAATGGGACAAAATCAGAGTGTTGGAAAGAGTAGCTGGGCGTAAAGGACACTGGCACAGCGACATCTGTACCTTTGTACTGATGAGCTGTGAGAGGAGAAAAGCTGCTGGTGTTGTAGCTCCATGGGAAGTCAACCTTCTCCCTGCTCTGGGGAAAAACTCTCTCCTGGTAACATGGCTGGGAATATGGGAGAGCTCCAGGCTTTCCCAGTTACTAGAGATGCCCGCTGTCTCCCTCCCTTTGATTTCCACGCTCCTTTCCAAGATTTAAAAGCTCAAATCTATTTTGTTTCTTCCGGGATTGCTAACCAAAGCTGACTCCTGAATGAATTCTGTCTCTGCTTTGGTTAGTCATCCCTTCAGGACAGATTTAGTAACTGCTTGGGGAAACCACACAGAAGCCAACAGTTCACCGTTGGAAGGCAGCACCCACTCGCTGTCAAGTTCTTCTTCTGAGCTAGGAAGCTGAAAGTGCAGCAAGTCAGCCAGAATTAGGTGAGTGAGCCTCCAGCCTCACCCCTCCAGTAGGAAGGTGGATGAATTGATACATACCTAGTCCCAAACTTGACTGCAGGCTCCAGAAAGTTGCTGCAGTGTGAAATAACAGAGCAGAGAGAACAAAACCAGAGCAGAGCTCACTCCTCCCATCTGCCAGAGCACCCCATGGGGCACACAAACCCCCTTGGTCACTGCAGCTCCAGGCAGGGCTGCCAAATGCTCCTTGCTGCAGGCAAACAGCCCCAACAGCCACCATGGAACCACTGCAGCACCCGGACCTGCCCCGGGACTCAGGCAAATACCTCTGGAGAGGCAAAATTGGTACCCTTCTGAGGCTGAAGAATTACAGGATGTATTTCTGACAGTCACTGCTCATGTTTATTAAAGCCTATACGCTCCTCCAGAGCTTTGCATAGCGCTGGGTGACTAGAGGCACATCACCCAACATCTAGCCACCCAACGCTGGGTGACTAGAGGCACGTCACGTTAACACTGGCCCTGATAAGCAATAATACACCAGAGTATGTCAGCGCATAAACACAAGTCGTGACACTGATGCTTTCAGATAAAGACAGTTTATTTGCCCCTTTGAACAAATAAGGCAAGATATTTGAGAAAGATCAAACAAAAATCTCCTGTATCAAACTCAAAGGAATGCAATAAAAGTTACTATATCATACATATACAAACTACCAACCAGACAGCACTATATACAAACAGCCAGGCACCGTTTGTATATAGTACAGTATAGACACTACTATATTACAAAATAGCATTTCAAGTCAGCACTTTATGCCAGTGTCGCTAATTCTCTTTGTTACAAAAAAAGTTAAAGCTACAAACTTCACATTTTAAAGTCTCACATGACTGACATCATCCCTATGGTTAGGTTTTCAGAAGCAAAAGGTAATGGTTTGTCCAGAACGCTTTCAGTAATGCACCCGGGCCCAGGGAGCACTGAATGCAGTGCCACAATTAAGTAGGCATTTTGCTCAGCCTACCCTTGGGGTTCAAGGCTTGGTCTGCACCTGGAGGACTCTGAGAAGTGAACAGGTATTATGGTCCTAGATAATCTATTAAAGGGACCGAAAAGGGAATAATTTTCTTTAACAGATTGAAAAATCTGTGAAGGAGAAAATAATTCCTCTGCATTAGAGCTCCAATTGCAAGAAACAACACCAAGTCTCAGCCACTGCAAGCATTTAAGAAAGGTTCAAAGACAGACAGCTAAGTCACTGGACCAGTTTTACTTCTTTTGGTTCATTTGCTGTTTTTTAAGACAATCACATCAGCAAAGCAGAGTATTTCAACAGTGCTTACATTCAGTTACAGCAGTCATGGGTTGCATATTCCATAAACAGACACCCCCCGTGGGGTTTCACCCAAAACTTGGGTGTGATTTCTAATGCCCTCTGATCACTAGAAAGTTACCTAGAGTGCAGAGGTAAAACTACTCCCAGCAGAATCTGCTCTATCCACACCAGATGCAAGCAGTGCCCCGTTTCCCGTGTCATATATCCATCCCGCTCTGTCACACCAGAGGCGTTGGGCCAGATCCATCCAAGGAACTAAAGATCCAGATCCATCCAAGCAACTAAGACAAGATCCAACACTTGACCACAAAACTCCCTCCTAAGTTGCAGGGGAGTTTCTTTGATGCCAAGGGCACCCATGAATATTGCTCATAACACATACATGTTTAGGGCAAATTGTATTGCACAGCTTTCAGACGTGCATCGTGAGTCCTGATGTTCACACAGCACCTCACCAAACCTCATGAGACAATCCAGACCCAAGGATTTTAGCCCATGAACAACAACGAAGCTTTTCATTACCTGGCTTTCCCAATTTGAAGCTTTCCCAGTCCTTGAGGCGATCACACAGCTGGTTATCCCAGGATGTACTCTTGCTTCAGCACCCCGACTCACTGCCCTTTCCTTTTTCCCTTAGGGAAAAGTGCTGGTTTGCTGATCTCCTGAAGAGCTGCGTTCGCATTGTGTATCAAACGGAGCCAGACTGACACAGCCAGATCTGCAGAGGGGGTACGAATGGCTTGGTTCCTTTCACAGCAACGGAGTATACCTGCAGCAGCAGCCAAGAGCCTGCTCCGAGGGGAAAAAGAAGCGCCTAGGGAGGCGTGAAACGAGCACTTCTCTCTAGCAGCATTTGATTCAGGAGACACTGCTGTTTAGTTTAACTATCCAGGTGATGCACCAAGGCCTATTTCAGAAGAACAACGTGGAAACTGTTCCCTCTGTCACAGCAAAATAAAAAGAAATTGGCAGAAATACTGGCTTGGTCCAACTATTCCCCCACACGCCAGGGACATGTAAGGTGACGTACCTCTGCTGTCCCAGCCCACGGGGCAGAGGCATCGCTCGGTCTCTGCCCTGAGACTAGGCTCTTCGCTGCTTCTCTTTTACTCTCCACTCTACTGGTGTGGGTTAATTGCACCATCCTCACACCGATTGTACACGCTGGGGCATTTCTGTTGATTGAGCAGGAATGGCAGGGGAATTTAGAGAAAGAATGCAAGAGCATCCAGAGGAGCTGGAGGAGAAGAGGCTGAACCTCTTCTGGCCAGACTTCTGTCTTCTCATCCAGATCAACTCCGTCTCTGCCCCACCACCATAAATGCACATCGTTATTAATTCAACTAAATCTTTACCAGCAGTTCACCTTTTCTGATGTGCTAAACCTTGGAGAAATGTGAAGGATTGTGAAATTAAGTTTTTATTCAAGCATCTAAAGATGTAAGCCTGAAACAAAGCCTATAAACTATTTCACGAACTGTGGAAGATTTTAAAGTCCTCTCAGACACAGCAGAAGTCCCTAATTCCTGAGAGAGGTTCACACACCTTCCATCCATCCAAATACTGTCTCCTTTTCCAGCACTCCACCATCAGCAAGGTCTCTCCAAAGGACATTTCCAGACAGATAGACAAAGGGGAATCAGACCATCAACTGGCTTTTGGCTTTAAGTCAGTGTGGATTTTAAATTCCAGAGTGTAATTTCTGATGGAGGAACAACACGCTTTATCCACTTGCGTTATTCCACAAAGGACACAAAAAGAGGACAGAATGGAGGTCTTGAAGAAACCATGCTTGCTTAAAGCACACAGTGTAAGGCATGGGGCTTGTTACAGGCTTTCTAAAAAATGAGATTGAAGTTTCTTTCAAAAGGCTGAAACAGTCTGTACGTATTCTCACCTGCTCTCTTCAGCAACCTAAAACTTATCAGTACCTTAACAGTAGAAAGACACAGTTAAAAAAAGAAACAAAACCCACAAAAAATACAGCTGTTAAATTCCATGTTAACTTAAACCAAAATAGACTGCTGAAAGTTCAGTTTGAAAAGAGTGCGAACCGACTTCCAGTAGCCTATTTCTACCTGGTCCTCTGGTTTGAAAACAACCCCCTCCCCCCTTAAAACCAGTAACAAAACTCCTTCGGAATAATGTTTTAAATATTTGTCTAAATTTAAAACATACAATCAGGATTTTCCACTTGTTGGCATTCCTGAGTTCACAAAGGTGCTATGGAAAAATAAAAGAGCAGAAGGATCGCCCTCTATTTTGCTAGCATATTTCAATAGAAATCAACCTGTTTAGTAGTCGTAAGAGCAAGGAGCTGATTGTTTGAGGATGGAAGAATGTTCTAGCAGCAGCTCAGAAGTTCTGCTGCCGCCGCTTCTTGGCTTCGATGGCATCAAGGATGGGCTGCCGCTTCGACTGGTACTTCTGGCGGATCTCTTCTATCTCCTGCTCCATCATGGGGTCCAGGGCCGTGAGCCGCCTCTGAAGTTCATCGACACTCCAAGTCTTTAGCTAGCGGGGAGACAAAAGAAGGACAGACATGGGCATCAGTACAGCCCCATCCACACACCTACAGGGATTTTGCTGCCCTTCTCACGGTCACAATGCGTCTTCCAGTGGGAAGAGTTCTGCTCCAGGCTGTTACTCTCAGAGCAACCGGCATGAGCCTCAGGATACTGGACTGGCTTCTGCTCATTTTACAGATCACAGAATCATTAAGGTTGGAAAAGTCCTCCAAGATCATCTAGTCCAACCGTCCCCCTACCACCTAAACCACATCCCTAAGTACCTCATCCAACCTTCCCTTGAACACCCCGAGGGACGGTGACTCCACCACCTCCCTGGGCAACACCCAACTGCTCTGAGAAGAAATTTCTCCTCATTTCTAACCTGAACCTCCCCTGATGCAACTTGCAGCCATTCCCTCTTGTCCTATAGCTACTTATCTGTGAGAAGAGGCTGACCCCCAGCTCACCACAACCTCCTTTCAGGTAGCTGTAGAGAGCAATAAGGTCTAATAAAAAAACACAACCAGACAGATACAGAACACACTCTGTTTGGTGACACTGTGAGTGCAAAAAAGGGCCACTGAAATGTTTCCCCCATTGAGCTGCTTTTCTAACACTTCATTTTGCAGGCGTAGAACAGAAATGCTGCACTGAGATGGAGCAGAAGCGAATCTCTCCTCCTCCCTCCCCTCTCCTTGCAACTCAACTTCCTTCTGCTAAGCGACAAGAGGAGACAGAAGGGAACAGGGAGGGGAAAAAAAAATCATTGCCTAAAGCTGCACTTGAAAAAACCCAACAACTGAGCACCACATTTATATACAATCAGAATTAACCTCAATCGTGGTGAGGAATTCGGACTCCTCTAAGCCAGAGATCCCAGAACACACACAACAGGTCACTTCGGGTCAGCCTCACACCAGTATGGTATGGAAGGACAATCTGTATCTTGCTGTACCTGTGAAGATGTCAGGCAAGGCTGGACAAGCTTCCCTTCCCTCTCTGTCTGCCCTTTGTTTAACTGGTTCTCTTGTGCATGGCCAGTTTGCTGGGAACTGGCCCAGAAGAGTTTTAATCTGTGATGAGAGAGGCCAAGTGCTCTCTGGACAGTCCAGGCTGCCAGAGCTACACCCTTTACATAACATTATAACCCATGGAACTGACCGAATTTCAGGATTAAGGTAAGGAATACGGATGCTGGAATTGCTTCCAGTGTTCCCCAAGCACCAGCCCTTTTCCCATCCAAGGCCAAGTGACCCCAAAACCACACAGGAGATGTGGTTTTACAGCCATGGCAGCAGGATGGGAATGACCATCTGCACCACCTACACCAAGGATGTGCAAAAGAACTGGTTTGGTTTGGGGTTTTTTGGTTGGGTTGGGTTATTTTGTGGATAAAGAAGTGTCAATTTTTAGATTTTACACAAATAAGCTGGTAATTAGTGAGCTGTGATGGTTATTTTTCAAGCCATTTCTGAACCAAAACACACAGTGAGATGCTTGCCATCTACTGTAAAGCAACATCTGAATTACTGGCTGTTGAATGGCAGTTGTGTAGTTTGCATCAGTCCTTAAAACGTATATAAACACTAAAAAATGTGGAAATCCAGATCCTTCTTCCTGAGGAGGAAGAGATACCAGTCCCCAGACCACAGTGTCATCTGTTGGCTGATTTCTCATGAGGTCTTTTGAAATTCTTTAGCGTATTCCTCTAAATAAGATATTTCCTAGTTACAGGATCACAAATCCTCTTTAATAATCTAGGCACAAGCAAAACAAGACCTTTTCAGCAAGGCTATACAGTCTTTTGGCCTCTCCAATCAGCCAACTGTTCATAGGAAGACAAAGCACTTCCTCCACACAGACATACATTATTTATACACATTAATGCAACTTTACCAGACAGCAGTTTAAGTGGATGCATGGCACCAGTTGCCTTTTCACACCAATTTATCATGGAGCAGGTAATTATTCACCATTCCCCTTCCTCCCAGTCCAGGGAATTGAAAAGTCAAATAAAAATACAAAAATGAAGAAAACTTTAGTTCAAGTACTGAGCACCCATACACTGAGCAGCTACATCAGCTCAAAGGGCTGGCAGCTCACCCAGGGTACCCAGTGCTAGATGGAGAGCAGAACAGGTTTACAGCAATGGTCTCTCCAGATTCCCAGAATGTGGCAGTGAGAAGAAAAAACCCTGCCCTATGGATGTTTTCGAACAGGATCTAGCACCACAGGACACCATCCTCCATGGATACCGACACACAAAGCCTTTCTGCTAAAAGCAAGCAGCTGCTTGCCAAGGGATGCAGTGGCTTTGGCAGTCCCTGGGACTGCGTGACTGTCAGGACAGATGGCTAATGGCACGGATGATGCTCTGAGGATGATGCTCAGAGCACAGCTCAGTCTGGGGCAGGAAAAGCCTACGGACTGATATTAGTATGAATCAGGAAGCGGGTTACCTGTGCAGATGTGTGATGTGGGACAAAGCAGCTACTTAAGATCAATCACAGGTTAAGGAGACGGTGGGAGAAGGAAAAGAGGGAAGTCGATGCAGGGCAAAAACTTAAGGGCACCGAAACACATCCTGGGTGCAATGCTGTGTGTTGATGGGGATGAAGTAATTACAGAGCTTTCACCTGGATTAACATCAGCGTGACGGCAAATGCCACGCTACCCCTAGAACAGGCAGAGAAGCCAAAGGGCAGCACTAGTAAAAGGTCCAGAAAGTGACTGTCCACTGCAGACGGGCAGAAGAGAGACTGACAGGCGCCAATTACCAGCGAACGAGGGCCAAGCGCCCACGTGGTTGCAGATGACGCCTAGCCCTCGCTCCCACTGTGCTTCAGGCCCACCACACCACCAGCCCTGGGATCTGGGCCAGGCTATTTCTCAGCTCATCCTTCCACTGGCACACACATCTTTAAAGGAAAGTAAGAAAATAAAAAAATAAAGAGAGCTGTTTTGAGCACGATGGCCCCCATTTCACTGTGCTGCACAGCGCTCCGCTGGAAGCCAATGCCACAGACAGTCTTTCTCCCAGAAATGAAGTTTTTAAACTCTGGCATATCTGTCTCTGCAGTGGCAGGCTCCTGGGATACTGACATTATTCTCTTCGAGAACTGCCAGAAGCAAAACGAGAAGGACAAGGACAGAGCATCTCATGACAGACGGTTACCCAGGGTAAAGCCTCAGCACTGAACAGCTGCAATTAGAGCTGGTTTTAGCCACGGGCTCAGCCCCGTTCCTCTCCTCGCTTCTCCTCAGCAATTCTTCTGTTACAAGAAGTCGTAAGTGCCTTTGTAAAAGCTATCTATTTTTGTCCACAGCGATCAAACAGCTACAACAAACTTTAAGAGGAAGGAATCTCATTTCAAAGATAAAGACTGATAGGAAGCACTTGTTCTAAGGTTGGTCAAACACATCTATCAGCAGGGAGAGGAGGCAGCACAGCAGAACTCTTCAAGCAAGGTTGCATGGGCAGAACACTAATTTTTAACCACTTGATTAACAGATGTATCTTCACTCAAGGTTTTGAGAACAATCTTAACTTTGTAGAAACTGAAGACCAGCAGCAGAGGTGCAAGGGTTCACCCAAAGCCTCTCTCATGCGGCCACATGTGCTGCTCCCTGTTCCTCAGGCTGCAGACACCGCCGACAGCAACACCTTGTTCTACCACGCTGAGGATTCCTACTATGTAATTCAGATGGACACGTATAATTACATCCTCCAGAAGGACATAATCTACGGCCTTTCTATGCACATGTGGTGAGAACAGACAAAATCAGGAACAGATCGTTGGATACGCAGTTTCTTCTTCAAGAAGAAGACTGGTGAGACACTCATGACATCCCTTCGCCAGCAGTTCAGACACACTTGCAGATAACTACTTGGCTGAACAATGTTCACTTCAAACAGCTTCTGAGTCCTTTTCAAATCAGCATTTTAAAAAGGGGACGAAACACCAAAACCACTTGCATTTGTTCCAGCCAGGTAAAGCGTCACTGCTACATGATATTCTACTGGATGTAAATGAATCCAAGCAGCAAAAGGAGAATAAATAACGGTTCTCTACAGACAGGCCACACACAGCCACAGGTTTGATATTCAAGGGCACCACGGCCTGAAATTTATACCTGTGTCCTGAGCAAGAGGCAGGCTAAAAACCTCCCACAGGATTTTTAAACAGCCCGAGCCAGACCTGTATTTCATACAAGACCTGATATAAAACACAAGCCTGGAGAATTAGCTCAGCACCTTCCCAGTCCTCAAGAAAAACAAACAAACAAACCCACTCAGTGACAACTTTCTGATTTAGAAGCTGATGCAAACGCTTTACCCCAGCTCTCTTGGTACCCATAGCAGGGACAAGCGCCCCTGCCTGGTTTATCCTGCAGCTGTGGCTGGAGCTTGACCAGTTTGGGACCTGGCACACTCCTCTGGTCCCCTGACAGCCCTTTAGCATCACAAGGTCACCACTGACTGGGACCACTCTGCACTAGTGACACCAATATGATGTCATCCCTGAGTCACTTCAGCTATCATTCCTATTTGCTCCTCTTCCAAGAACACTGCCAGCAGAACCCTCTTGCTGCATGAATTATAAGTATCAAACAGAGATGAGTTGCTTCCCAGATGCTTTCACACGTTTCTCCCCAACCAAAGGGTTTCAGCAGAGTGCTTTTAACGCACTGGCTGCACAGGAATCAGAGAGTATTATCTTGGGGCAAGCAAAAAACATGTTCCTCCTGCAAGGTGCTTTCTACTTGCTCGCACTGAATCTGATCCCTGGATTAGCACAAAGCCTTTTCTTTGCATCTCTGCAATGTTTCACGCTAGCTGGGCTTTGTTTTTACATGCTTAGAAGTCCTGAAGCTTGTGCCAACAGCGAAGCCTCCATCTCCAGGGAGGGGATGCAGTTCTCTTACCATCACCTTGCAAAGGTGTGACCTTTGAAAGGGATGACCCCTCATTTTTGGAACAAAATAAGGATATATATGACACTGGTGAGATGGGGTTATTTTCCTCATGGTAGGAATATCTGAAGAGTTTTGCAGGAGGAGGAGACTTTTAACTCTTGATCCTACAGCAAATCCTACAAATAAAATTAAGAAGTTGTTGCCTCCTTCCTTAGCCTTGCCATACACCTCTATCATACTTTCTGTGAGTTTGAACCCTTCTCTTCCACATGCTCTCACAGAGTATTTCCTGAATATTCCCCCTCCTTTAGTGCCTTAGGAAGGAAATGCCAAGCTGCAGTGATCGGTCTGCCTTTCACCCAAATATTCCAGGTGGCATCTACTGCTCAACACAACTTGATGTGAAACTTTTAAGTTTTAAATAGCCTTTAGAAAAACTGACTTTAGCAATTATCACTTCATAAGGGGCAGTGGGAGTTTGAAGACTAAAATACAGAAGTAATAAAATTGCAGCTTCCCACGCTACACAGGGAAATAAATTCTTAGTGGAAAAGATATGAGCTAGATGGGAACTGAAGAAAAACATTAATTGTCTATTTAGCACAGCTTTTATTGTTATATCTTCCTTTTCAGCCTAGTTTTATACTGCGATCAAGCAGTTCTTGACTGCCTGGCCGGTGATCAAGCCCCCCCAAAGAAACTCAAAACACCTTTAGCATAGCAACAGGGAGTACAGCTCATGTACACGTGTGTATTCAGACAGGCAAAACCTAAACACGGCTTGAGAAGGGGTTTTTAACCAAAGCACCTTACCCAAGCTAAACATTCAATGCCAAACAGCAATTTGCTGCTAGAGATAATGGAAAATATTCCTGCTGTAATACAGTAGCAACAGGCTACTCTGAAAAACCAAACTCCAATTGTGTGGGGAAACATCTGAGCCCCTTGCAGGAGGCTACTGATTATCACCCTGGAAGTGGCTATGTATTAGAGAGAAGTAGAAAAGAATTCCTACACATTCAGATGTCCTTCGGGAGGGGAGGCTCTTCACGGAGAGACTAATTAAACTCTTGCTTCACTTGACCTTGGCTATCAGCAATGCTATCAAGATGTTTCCCCTCGGATAAAACCAAGGGCACCACGTTCTCTCCAGATCCTGTGGAACAGTTCGATGTGTACCCACCTCAACTTGTGAACTTTTCTTCTATCATCTCCTCAAGCAGAGTTTTATTTTGGGGAGGCCATCACTCATTGGATGCCACTTGCTGCAACTATTTGTAGCTACCACCTCGGAGCGTCATTCAGCCCACAGCACACCAGAGTGCATGGATGCTATAGAAGACCACGAGCTAGGGAGAGGTGTCGGATCTCAAGGATTCATGAATGTGAGCTCTGACTAGCGTAAGAGCTGAGATTATTCTGGAATTAGCCTTCTGGAACTTGAAAGACTGGTTAAACACAGTATCAATTAAATGCTCCTATCAAATATACTCTGAGGGAACAGATTATGGAATAGTGCTGCGCACCTTTTTTAAGACAGCAAAAAAAGCATTCCATTTCTCTGGCCAAAATTAAATGCAGAGGGTGATTTCTCATACTAAGCAGTGCTCCAGACTTTGGGTCTTGAAACCAGTGATATAAATCGGTGTTGGAATAGCATGCCATTTTTTTCTCTCAGCATTTTTCCTGAAATGCTGGCTCAATACCACTTGGCATACTTTCAATCACTGATCTAAAAATTAAGTGCCTTGTTCTCATTTATGTTTCTAGCATAAGGAGGCCTCAATGTAATGTATGAGCAGGCATTAACTATTTATTCCCTGTAAGCTGTCCAAGGCAAGGGACACACGAATCTTCAAGAACCTGCAGGGACTTACCACCCACTTTTCATCAAGATTGTCAGGTCCCTACAACTTCACAAATCCATCAAGCAGCCGTGCTACAAGAGGGGCTACAGTAAATCAGACTGAACCCCAGTGCCTATACAAACATTAATTATCTTGATTTTCCACCTCTTTTAGCATTAGCATGTCAGTGAAGTTCCTCACTGTTATGAAAGCAGTGGATGAAATGCACTCACTGTGGGATTTCATGCAAGATTAAAAATACAGATATTAATCTTTCAAAGGATTTGAAAAATAAGTCTCAGCAGCACAAGCTTCTGCTTTTAATGCATCTTAATTATTTAGGCAATGTGCTAGCAAATCACATCATGGGCTGCAGCATCCCGCACAAGTCAAAACAGCACTGCAGCTGGAGCTTCCCAAAGGAAACAAGGCAGGATCAGAAAGCAATGCACATCTGGAGACAGATGTTTCAGGCCACCTCATCTGGACAGCAGATGGCTTCCTGCAGAGAAGTAACGCTCAACTTTCAACTAGCTCAGCGTGCGCTCGAGGGACCAAGTTAACTGCAGTCAGCACAAGTCAAGTGGCTGGAAGAGTTGAATGAGTACAGTGACATCACCTTTTGTGGAGGACAGACAGACACAAACACACAGTCGTGGATCTCCAGGCAACTTGGAAGGAAGTATTTTAACAGTCATGTCAGAGGAGACCCAGGCAGCCCCAGATAATGTGCTTGGGCCAGCTCTACCTTTCACACCTGGAGAGGTTTATGGCTACCAAAAGTGAAACGCCTCACTGCCACACAATGCCAGTAAGGAGCCTGGTTATTTCCCAGGTATTAGATGAAAATAGAGGTGTATGATACCAGACCATTGTATCTGTACTATCCTACAGAATCATCAGAAGGCAGCGTGTGCCATCCATTCTCCTTCCTGCCCCCTCCCCACCAGACACACCGTGACCACCACGTCTAAACTGGAAACCTCCCTCTGTCCTGCGCCTGCAGGAAGGCCTGCAGCCAAGACCTCTCATCTCAGCTTAGCAAGGCTTCTCCCAAGCTGCAACACCACCACGGGGTTCTGGGGAAGCTGTCCTAGCAGCACCAGTACCTCTTCACTGATGGAGCCTCACTCCCCAGCAGCTGCCAAGGCTGCTGCACTTCTCCAGTGAGAGCTGCCATAGTCTTAGTACTCAACTCTCTTATTTCAGGCTATATTTACACACGTAATGTTTGATCCTGCAGGTTCAGCACGGACCATCCTCAAGCATGCTTCCAGAAGCTAATCCTTTGACTGGTACAGACAAGACATCCATACCTGCTTTAGATACACGACTGCTTCTTCACCAGCTGAGAAGCATCTCTTCTTTACCTTCACACCCTCCCCACAGCTTTGAAGTTTCCCCCCATTTCTTAAAAGCCTGTAAGAGCCAGGGAGGAGCTTTGCTGTTGGCACCATGTCAGAAAATTCCCAATACAGAAACACATTTCAGAGGATTATAGCAAACATCCAGATCTCCCTGGCTGCTCTGGCTACCCAGACATAACTAGGCAGCGATTATGCAGAGCGGTTCCCCGCAGAGCGGAGAAGATTGCACGACTGCGGGAACACCGCAGCCTCCATCAATAACGCTGCCATCCCTGAACTGCTTTTTATTGCACTTTATTAATCTTTACTGTAATCCTTAAAAAGCTCAAGAAAGTTTTGGTGTTACAGCCAGCACAACCTCATAACCTCTACATACTGGTGCTGCCCCGGCGTTGTATTGAAGTTATATTAAGGGGAAAAAAACCCATCCAAAAACTCTACTCATCGATATGAGTGGTCAGTAAAAAGAAAAAAAAAGGGTTTTTTTAAAAAATAGTAATGCATTTTAATCATTAGCTCCAAGATTAAATTTCCTTTTTTAGTCTTAGCACCAATTAAGAGTATGAATAACGTTCTTCCCTTCCAAAACCACCCCAAGTACCATAACGCTCTTCATCTAAACAAAGGAAATGACAAATGGTGTCAGTGTTATTCTGCAGAACTGGAACTTCAAGAAGTCCAAACCTTAAAATCCTTTAGGGACTCAGAAAGTGGTTGACTAATCCTGTAACCACAAAGACAAGTTATCTCACTGTTGGGATTTTTTTTTTCAGTAACTGAATTAGAAACCAAGCTAAAAGGTCAGCCTGTCTGGACAAGCAAAGGAAAAAAGAGAGCAAAAAAGGCGCATCCCTTACTTATAAAAACACTTGCTTGCCAGAGATTTGATTAAGGAAAAACACATTAGAGGGCTTTTTTTTCCTTTCTCCAAGTGATCGTGCTTTAATTTCCTTAAGTAAGAGTACCAAAATACCTCCGGACATGCTAAAATAAATCACGTCACTGGGCTGTGAAGATCTGGCTGGCTGCACAGAGTGAGTGTGAAGTACATACAGCTGACCAACCTGGGCTTTTTTCCTCTTTTTTTCCAGAAAAGCAGTCTGTCAAAAAAACACAGATTCCTTTAAACCACATAAAATCCTCGACACATCTGAGAGGTTTAACTAAGCTCTGCCAGGAAAGGTACGTGGGTCTGCAATGGAGCTTTCCTTCCCAACCAACATACCACTTCCTCCTCTCTCCCTGTTCCTAAGGGCTCTACTCTCCTAAGGATTAACAACTAATTTAATGACTCCTGATCACTTATCCTGAATAAAGCTGAACTCATGAAGAAGTAAAAGTAAGAATACCTGAAGTAAGAGGGATTCCTTTGTACAATGTTGCTCAGTGTACTAACACCATGAAACACAACTGGAACTGAAGTGATAACCAATTAATTAACATTAAATCAGTATGTGAATGTGGTCTGCTGTTACTAATGTGGAGTGAGAGGTTCACTATGAGTATAATTAAATTCTCTGAAGACTTTCACACCTACATCTGCAATGCACAATAAAGGGTTAAGACACACGGGTTCAGTTTCAAAGGCTTAAGACTGTATCATCCAGGGTAACATAGCCACTCTGCGAGGGCAAGGAATCAGGAGAGAGAATTAAAAGCTTTCTGAGGAATGACTGAACTAGAGAGCCTTCCAGAGCATTTTGAAAAACAAATAGCTACATGACTATGGGAGAGGCTGTTGTCTTTAAAATCAAGGGTATATGTTTAATATCTCAGAGTGAAATATTTTTTGGGGCAGTCCCCCAGTGAACCATCTCCTTAAATTCCCTATTGCCTGAACCTGCACACCTCCCCACGCAAGGTTTTCCCAAGTGCTCACTATAACTTGGGCACCTATTTATAATGATTCAAGTCACAAGAAGGAATCAAGCATTCCCTTTCTGAATTCCATCCCTTGCAGACTGTCAGTCTTGGAGCATTAGGCTCCTCTTTCTTGAAGATAAAAGCTTGGGTTTTGAAGCCACCTGGTCACTGAGGTTACTGAAGTAAGAGCAATACCCTGGACATTGGATGCAGGATGGCCAACTCCAAACTCCACTGCCTGCTCTGCATGAACGAGACCTCAAACATGCTTTGCACATGATGAAACTCCCCCTGCAAAGTTTCCTGGTGAGGTAAGCAGGGAGACACACAGTAATTACATGCACCAAATTACATCAGCAATAAAAAACATCTAGATTTTTCTACAGGTTTTTCAGTAATGCAAATAGAGAGTGCACAAAGGCAAATGCACCAGGTCCTGAAGTGAGAGCTGAGATAACTTCGCCCCTTCACTGCACATCAGTTGAGGCACTTGTCTGGATGAGACCCTGCCCACTGGAAAGTATTTCCAGAGGCTTCATGAGATTTTATCCCCAGGCTCTTCCCTTATGGTCCAGAGACTCCATCCTCCAAGAGGCATCGCAGAGCAGCTACATTAGGCTCCTGACGCAGAGTCCTCAAAAGGAGCCCTTTTTGCTACAGGACAAGCTTGTCTTTTTAAGCTACATTACCCTTTACAAACATTTGTACTGACAGATGAATTGCAAGAAGATTTTAGAAGCATTTCAAATAGCTCTTGTTTGAGCAGCAGTGTTCTTTCTTTAAGGAAGATGCTGTGCCAAGAACACACCCAGCCTTGAAAACAGATCTCAAGGCATAACAAGGCTCAAACAGGTTTCCTAAAGAATTCAGTACGCTCAGAGGGCTTTTTTCCCAGCGTCACACCTTCAATTATTAATTCCTCTTCCCTCCCTCCCAAAGCAGAAACGCACATTGCAGCCTGACCTTAAACATCCAGCAGTAGTGGAATAAATCCCATGATCAAAGACCCTGAAGTTCTCTTAGTTACTTAGTTCATCCACAAAACTTTCAGACAACGTCTCAGCTGATTAAATGCTGGAGTAAGAAACAGGACTCCAAGGCAGGCCAGGATGTTGAATTTCCAAGTCTGAACACTCTCATATAAAGTTGATTTCAGGTTACATTATTTCAGTCTCCATTAAGGGCTATGACCTAAGCAATTCAACACGAACAACAGCAACTCATTTTAACTTCCCACTCACAGCAAGTTTCATTTAAAAAGCCTCATGTCACAGAAGGCCTGCTATATACAAAAATATAGCAAAAAAAAAAATTAAAGAAAAAAAATCTGACAGCAAGTAGTGGCAGTAAATGCTTTGCAATCAATGTCAGTACCAAAGTGAAAGCAGGTGGTGAGCAATGACCCTGTTACCGAATGGAAGAGAGCAGAAATCTATTCTCTTACACAACAGATAAAAGAGTCAAGCCATGGAACCAGCTTTTTCCATTTAAAAACCAAATTTTGGGTTGTTTTGGTTTGTTTTTCCTGGTTGTTTTATATAAGGGGAATTTAGTAAAGTTTATAAAACTTACATACATGGAGCTTGCTGTGAATCACACTGGTGGTTTGAAGCAGCCGTGAATTTGGTTTGCAGTAAGGTTCAGAGTGTCTTTGCCATGCAAATGTTACACAAGACTCAAGACCACTTAACAAACAATAAAAGAGAGAAGGCAAGCTGTTCCTGGGCTTATTTTTAAAATGACTGCATGTTTGATTACAAGGAGACAAAACGACCCATTCTGCCTTAATAAAGATGTCACAAGTTAAAAGTATTTACTGGGAAGAACATACTAAATATGCTGAAAAGGTAATGCTTAAAAGACACAAACAATTAGCAGAGTTTAAAAAATCTTGGCAGATGGCTGAAGGAAAGAAAAAAGAAGGAGGAAATCCATTTAAGGGACATCAGTGTTATGAATCAAGGCAGGTGACATTTAAAACCAATGAATAAAACATCACAAAACCTCCATCTCTCTTTATAAATCATACTTCACGGTGGAAATTATAGCTAGGTACTACACTTTAAGATCTGCCTCAATTAGCAGGAGATACCATGGGGGTACATTTTCAGGTTTGGAAATTAATAGTTGTCTATTCTGCACTGTCTTCTGTTGTCAGAAAAATACTCTTTTTACTAGATACAGGGTTTTTCCCCCCAAAAAATTATGGTCTTAACACCCTCCCACTGAATGAAAGCTTTATTTTAGATTCAGTGCAGCACAAACAAGTTTACTTGTGACTAGGAACGAGCCCTGGTTCCATGGGACCTAGACAGAGATATCTATCAGCCATCCCAGGTCTGGCTTTATCTCTCAAACTGATGAATGCCCTAGCAAGTAAGATCACTTTGGGATCAAAGTAACATCACTGGAAGAAATCACAGCCTGAGAAGTAATTTTTTTTCCAGCCACCATCAGGGAAAAAAGGGGAGTCCATTATAGATGAAAGGAAGAAACTTTTGGACAGAGAAATCCCTGAAGGTGCACTTGAAGGGTTTGGTTTAGTCTTGGAAAAAAATGTTATTGAGTAAAGCTCTACTTCAACCAAACTTTATTTTTTTTATTCTTCCATTTGCCAATACCTGTACACGTTCCAATGAATTTTTGGAACAGTCAATCTCTACTCATCACACAAGGGTCAGAGTAACTTGCTCTCTTAAAAGGGAAGAGATGTATAAGCAAGTTTCACAATAGAGCAATAGAGGTTTTGAGATTACATGCCTCTTCAATAATCCCATTTAAGGGACCTGCAAATACACACACTCCAATAAGGCTTTTTCACTCCTGTCCAAGTGACTTTCTGGAGCCTTAGTAACCAGCTCAGTTTACCCACTCAAGTAATTTGGATGGGAGAAAGATGGAACAGAAAGATTAGTGCAGAGACCTGCCTGTGACACCTTTACCAAGCTTCTTAACAGACAGAAGAAAAGAGAAGATAAAGCTCAGAGGATTACTGTACAGTCAGGAAACACCACAAAATGATAAACCACAAAAAGTCACACAACAGCAGCTTACTCATATAATGCAAGTACTTTTCTTCTAGCACCTGCCTTATCCATGTATCCTCAGCACGCCTTCTTGCTACTGCTTAGGAGAGAGCCAAAGACCAGTTCCAACAAAACAAAAGCCAACTACTCAGCCTGCCATCACTTACAAAGCCTGCAACTGGACAGAAAACACTCCCAAGTTTTGAATCGATTGCACTTCTAGAAGGACAAAAGGTAGTAAAGCTATAAAGCATCAATATTAGATTGCTAATAAATGCTATCCAAATGAATGTTCAAGAGAAACCAAAGACATTGAATGTTCCAGGTACTGGTAGACAACAAGCTGTTCACAAGACAAATGACACCTTCACAGACAGAATACAATAAATTAGAGACTGTGGTCATTGTAAAGCAGGATGTGTTTACTGTTATTGATAAGCAATAAATCACCTGTCCTCTAACAGTTCCTCCCTATAAATCACTTCCAACGAGAGAAACAGATGGTTCCAGTATGCAGCCATCCTTCACCACAGCCCTGAGCTGGGAGAAGAAATACGCTGTGCGAAGCCATCTCCATGTTTACCTGTAGCTGTTCTGCTGCAGCGCAGGGGAAGGAGCAGGGCCACACCAGAGACCCAGCACTCTGCATGGCCAGCCCCAGTGCGCATCGCTCACCACACTGCCCTGGCTTGGATGCCAGGCTGCAGCCATCCATCCTCCTTCCCACCCTGATCCGTGCTACCAGGCTCTGATCTGCAGCCGTGGTCTGTCTACCACCAGACTCAAAAATACAGTATTTGACTTGATTTGAATTAATTAAGCTTTTATAGACTTGTCAGTACAAACTCAAACACCAACACCTAATTTGGCTACCTAGAAGGAAAAGGATTCAAACCCATGATTTCACCACCAACCGACAGCCACTTGTCCAACTGAACAAGCTGAAAACACCAACGGACCAACACACTTTCCTCCTCTGCAGTTCAGATACCAGAAGTGCCTTTACCTATTTATTTGTTTTAAAATCTTCATTTCCTGTATATTTCAAACTACTAAGTAAAAGCACAGAAATTTGGATGTTAATAAACCCCAGCATACCCCAGATGAGATCAGCATAACAAAATGCTGTCTCAGTAGATGGAAAATTGTATTTTTTCTTTACTACTTCAAGAAAAAGAATTATACCCCCACTAAGGTAAGAGGAAGGCTGGCTTTCATTTGCATTATACTTGTAAAAGAGAAAGACACAAACAGTAGCTGTTAAAAGTCTTGCCTAGAAGCTGCTTACAGACACAAACCCCTCAGAGTTTCCTGGGCAGTAGGGTTAAACGGACACACAGTTATTGGAAGGAGGCTGCAGCTGTGATACCAACTCTTGCTCTGCAGATCACTGAGGAACTCCAGATGTGAGTATGCATTCAGAAAACAGACTGTGTTAAAATGTGTTTTCTTCATGTTTTATTTCAGTAGTCTGCCAGCCTGTTGCTTTCTTTCTTACCTGAACAAACCCAAGTGTGAAATATGTTTCTGCCTGGAACCATCCCACTCCTACAGCTGCCTGCTCCAGGAGCCCCTGGCAGGACCAAGAGGAAGGAAGAGGAATGCTGACTGGAGCAAGAGCTTCTAAACAAAAATCAAACCACAGCAAGCAGTCTACAGATGCTTTTTAAAGAATTTTCCAGAAGCATAAGCAAGGGGGAATTCAGATACCTAGTGTGCTGTGCCCCAAGCACTTTGGAAAGTCAGGTTACTGGAAAGCAATGGGTCACTGTGGGATCAAACTCAGCCCTTGCTCCAACTCCTGTAACTCAGCAAAGCCCCATCTCTGCCCAGATCTTTCATGTGAAGTGGAGGAACTCTTGCTCATATAGAGGGCTGTGCAGCCCTGCCAAAGTGGCAGCTGATCAGCACTTGTGTTCTTCCCCTCAATTAGAGGCAATTAACACCTTCTGCTCATCCTTCTTTTTCTCTGAAAAAACTGCTGAAGCAGCAGTTCTACAGTTTGCAGGATGATCTTCCCCAGCAGCAGAGAAATGTGACGCTGCGCTGAGAAATGATGAAGCCTGTTTTGGGACATTTCCTGCCCAAATAAATCCCCATCAGCAGCCAGTGAGACACTTGCAACAAGATGAGCTAGCACAGAGGGTAGCACTCACAGCATGCAAACCCAAGACCTGAAATATCAGTTCGCTGATGGCTGACTGAAGAGTGATGAACTTGTGAACAAATGCCATGACAGCTGCTGTCTTCCACAGAAAGCTAAGGGGTTTGTGGTGTCTTCTCCTTCTGCAAACCATGACACTCTTGAGGCCGTAAGTTAATTTTAGTTTTGTAAGGAAAAGAGTTCTGCTCCAGGTGTCTTCTGCTTCAATGAAGAAACCTGTGAAGGCAGATCCTCTTCATTAAGCCAAGGTGTGAGAGGGAAAGACCCAACCTCCTGGCTATGGAGAGCTGCAGGAACTGGAAAGGTTTAATTCATCAGGACCCGGCAGGTACAAGCAAATCAAAGTCTTCCTGACAGAAGCAGGGTATTTCTTAGGAGAGAGACATGAACCTTGTTTCTGAATGTCAGCTTCCTTCCCAGAGCTGCAGCAGCAGGATGGAGATTGCCAGTGCAGAAAATGACTGCTGATGGCTGCAGGTCCTCACTGAGGTCCTGCAGCTGAATGGCAGCGCTTCCCTTGGAAAACTCTGCTATCACCTGGTATTCTTCCAGCAAAGCACAGGCAGCACGAGCAGCTACACACAGTACAAGTGTCTGCACCAATTCAGCTCCTGCCAGGCTGCCTTACACGGGCAGGAATGGTGGGCAGATATACAGGCGCTGGCATCACAACAGCCTTGGAGCGAACAGCTGCAACACCTTGTGTGAAGCCTGCTGAAAGGCTCCATGTCCTGCAGTACTCATGCTCTAGTGTCTGGTAACGATGACTCTGCATCCACAACTCTGCTAGGATACTTAATTAGCACAGACTCGGTGATAAAAGAAAAAAATATGAATTCAAATTACAGCAAAACCTAAGCATTACACCAGAGGCATTAAAAACCCAGCAGTTGCATCATGATGGCAAAATTCAAGATCAATGGGGGCACTACTGCCACTCATTTCCCCAGGGACAACATACCCTGGGGAAATAAAACTGAAAAGTACTATCATAGCTCCCCTAAGACACACATGGCTGGAACCTGCTAGTTTGCTAACAAAACAGGCTTTCAACAGAAGGATCAGGGACATAATACATCCATGATTGGGTGAGCCACAAATACCTGCTCTGCTTTGTTTGGCAAGGCCGAAGGTTTTCAAGCAGGGTCAGAAGGAAAAAAGGGATCCCCCCTTTAGCCACAAGTGATGTTATAATCCTGACCTGCTCAGAGCAATTGAAAGGCTTTTAAAATAGGAATAAGCAAAGAGTTTGTTGTGTCTAAGGGCAGGAAACCCCACACAATTAATTTGGCTGTACGTTACAGCTCTTGAAAGATTAAAGTGAATAAAATGCATGGCATTGTCTAAAGAAACCTTCTAGCATTATTAAGTCTGTGCAACAGTATGTAACTAATATTCACCGGCAAAATTAAATTCAACTACAAAAATTTTGAGATGATTATGGCAATTAGGAATCCTACATAGAAGGCAGCCTGCCCATTAGCAGCCTACCCCTGCAGCACTTTCCCATTAGTCTGTTCGACTCCTTCTAAAAGCAAGAATTTTTGCCCATAATTAGAATTTTTCCTCCCATGTTCAGTCAATTGTAATGTTCCTGAAAACATTTTTCGTAATCAAGCAGGACCTAAATCTTCAGAGATCCTTGTTCAAGCATGAGTGGAGATAAACATTAACACCATCAGGCATTGTTGGTAGCAACTACATTGGAAATTCAAGGCTGGAAAGGCATTGCTGAGAATGCAGTGGGTTTCTGCCACGTCAGACCACAACTAGGACACAGCCAGAGCATCACATCAGGGAGGAAGGGACTCCATCACCTTTTACAACAGGATTTCTGGGTTTTCAGCTCTGTGGTGGAGGGGGTGACTTGACTGTACCCTTATTTAAAATGACATTGCCATTGTGATATAAATAGCATCTCATTTGCCTGTTTCAGAGGAACAATGTTAGTCAAGAAAAGGTCAAATGGTTTTGCTATGGGGGAAAAAAAAGCAAAACTCTTGTAATTTAATATTGGGCTTTTTTTTTTTTTTTTCCTTGGAAGACAGGAGACTCCAGGTGCTAGTCACACAGGAGAGACAGGAATACAGAAGAGGAGACGAGGCATATTTATCTAGACTGCAGGAGCACAAAGCAATAATATCTCAATCATTTCTTAAGGTCCAGGAGGAACTAGTATCCCCCTAGCACCTCACGAATCTCATCTTACTTGGAGCCCTGCAAAATCTGTAGACAAACTCAGCTCAAATCTGCCTAATTTGACAAGGCAGAAAGAAGTTACAGATGTATCACAGAATGACTAAGTTGGAAAAGACCTTTAAGCTCATGAGTCCAACTGTTCCTGTCCTATGCTAAACCATATCTCTAAGTACCTCATCTACCTGTCTTTTAAATGCATCCAGGGTCGGTGACTCAGCCCCCTCCCTGGGCAGCCTGTTCCAGGCCCTGACAACTCTTCCAGTGAAAATTTTTTTCCTAACATCCAATCTGACCCTGCCCTGGCACAGCTTGAGGCCATTTCCCCATGTCCTGTCTGCTGTGCCCTGGCTGAAGAGACCATCGCCCACCTCTCTGCACCCTCCCGTCAGGTCAGTGTAGGTGGTAATAAGGTCTCCCCTCAGCCTCCTCTTCTCCAGGATGAACACCCCCAGCTCCCTCAGCTGCTCCTCAGAGGATTTGCCCTCCAGCCCCTTCCCCAGCCTGGTTGCCCTTCTCTGGACATGTTCCAGGACCTCAATGTCCTTCTTGTGGTGAGGAGCCCAGAACTGGACACAGCACTTGAGGTGCAGCCTCACCAATGCTGAGTACAGGGGCACAATCACCTCCCTGGACCCACTGACCATGCTGTTTCTGACACAAAAGATGTATGTGATAGACCTACTAGTGAATGCTGATTTTTTACTCCACAATGCTTATTGCATTCACACTTTCAATGAACAAAGCATTAACAAACATACCTTTGACCCAGAGCTACCCAAACCGACCCATTTGTAGCCAAACACAAAAGATGCCCAGCTTTAAGTCTTTCAGTACATTACACCACCCGAGGTTGTGTACCCCTCAGATTAGCACTACTTGTGTACTTATGGTTGCTTTCAAGCATTCTTCTTATCCTACAGATAAGAAAGTAGTTCTGCTCTAAAATCTGCATGCAAGACAGGCTGGGACATTCATACAGAGTCGAAGTAGAGAAATACATACAGCTGGGAAGTGCAATTTCTACAAATTACTACATGAAGGTGACCCAAAGCCCAATTTACTGCTAGCTTTTATTGCTTGCCTTTATTGCTTCCAGCGTGCTGGTAATCTATGCACATGGCAATACTTCAGTACTAAAGGAAATCAGTAAACAAGGTCACAGGCGTGTCAAACAGTTGCTTGGCACGTTCTAAAAATACTTGTAGGTCCTGTTTGCTAGGATGGCACCGACCTTTCCCTGCGTCATCCACGCTGCTCGCTGGGTGCAGCCCGCACCTGCAGCTCCCGGTGAGCAGGGTGGAATACATCCTACTCAGTGGAAATAAGGGTAATTGCAAAACTTGTTATCAATCAAATTAGGAAGTAAAATAATTACAGTAAATTTCCCCTCGGGCCAGCTTCTGCAGACTACAAAAAGCTTCATAGATATTCCAACCCAGCCTGTCTTCCCTGGGAAACACCATGCATTCAAAAGTAACTGGGTATCGTTAAATGAAGTTACAGCACACAAAGGTGAGTGAGATAAACAGTGTAACTGACTCAGCTGGACCTGTGTGCTTGGCCCAGACCCTGGGATACAGAGGCTGACAAGTCGACCAGTGGGTGATGTTTCCAAAAGGTTTATGTGGTAGCTTGAAGCCTTCAGGCTAAACATAACGTGGCATGAAGTGCTACAGGAGAGGAAATGCAGCAGGTCTCCTCTCCTTTTCAGTCTAAACAGGAAAACTGGAGATGCAGCAGCAAAGACAAGAGACCATACGTAAGAGCAGCAGCCTATACAATCCATACAAGGAGAACGAAAGGCTCCAGCTATTATTCCAGCCCTACAGTAAAGCATCTCCTGGAGTCGTGACTAGCAGAGGGATTTCACTTTCCACGCTGCTTTGCAAAGGTGGGGCCAATCTCAGCAAGTGCTGAACATGGCGTGACAAGGGGCAGACAAACAGACATCACAAGGGCACACAACGTCCTCAAAGCACAAAGTGTTTGCACTGAATTATCACTGGAAGAAAATGGAGCAGGGGGCGTTGTGGGGGGGGTTTGGACTTCCTGAAAATTCTGAGCATGTGAACGTTACTTAGAAGACTGAAAATGAGGATTTGAAAGAAAGATAAAGGCAAGGTCAACATTTATATAATAAACCAAAATCCAGTGCCAAAGCTTGAGGAAAACCAAGGAACTTCAGTGGTTCTAAATCTATACATTCGGGATTTGCATTTTCCAACTGCCATCTGGAATTCTGTTTTTTTGTTTTAAATGCATAATGGGGAAGTAAAGCAAGATAGCTTGTACCTTCATGTCCTCAGGCCTTTTTGTTCATTTATTTTTAAACAAGGGAAGTATACAGATAATGACTGGTTAAGATAACCAAGAAATAGCTAAAGAAAACGAGTTTTTCCAAATGCCCCATCCAAATGCATTAGCAATTAGAACCTCCTCAAGTTTCCATTAGTCTGTCAAAGCAAGAAATAATCTTATAGCAGCTCTGACTAAACTTTTAAAGATTGTCACACTGATTGAATTTCAAAGTATAGACTTACAAATTCGTAGTCTCCATCCTGTGGTACTTTCCAATCAGATGAATTTTTTGTCTGGCCAGATACGTTCTTCCCAAAGCTATTGATTTGATTCTCCTTCTCCTTCTGCTCAAAATATTCAAGGAATGATGGTCTGGCTGGCTGCATTGTTTCATCCCTCCCTGGAAATATTAAAAATAAATAAAAAAGTTGTTTTGAAAAATGTTATTTTCTTTTATACTGCCTTACATCATGCCCAAAAGTGATTTTATTTTTTACCACACTCTAAATCACATAGCACTGCTCAAGTACTACTTTTTCATCAGCTTTTCAAACATAAAGCTGACTGTACAGTGAGGAAACTGGAGAAGGGATGCTTGAAGCCCACCACATGAGCAATTGTGATGCTGGAGGCCTTGGCCTCTAGACCTGCAATCCATCCATCAAAGCGCACTACCAGCTAACTGAGCTTCGTGCACTGAATGCTGGAACTTAAAACTGCTGCTGACAGAGATGTTGGGTGTTTTCATAACAGCCAGGTCGCATGCACTGCAAAATACACTGAGTTCCAAACCTAAAGAGCACTGTTTGCAAGCTCATCTTTATGGTCATACATGGGATAGTACAAAAGTGAGGCTTTAAAGGCCACATCTACCATACAGATATCAGGTAACTTGTCTCCAAGTAGCCAAATTCTACATTTTTTGGGTAGAAAAGATTTATTAGCTTGCAAAACTTCCCCCCCCCCCGCCATGTTTTATAAAGAGTCAGCTAGTAAGTTCTCCAGTGTATTGCCCTAGTTTTCTTCTTGTAAGTTAATTCCTCTGAACACACTTTCTTATTGGGTAACTCAAAGAAGCCAGATATCTAGATTAACCATTCAATTCTAGACTGCTTTTAAGAAACTTGAGGTAATAAGAAATGGGCAGGGGTACAAAACCAGACAGAAGAGTCAAAATAACCCATTAAATACTACTACTTTTCTTTTTTTAACAGCTGGTGCTTAGGAGGTTTGAGAGACCTTTCTGAATACCCAGGAGTTCAGCCACAGTGATAGGAACAGAAAGGATGGAGCCAAGAGCACAAAGCTTTAGCACAACTAGATTTACACTATTCTCATTTGTCTAAATTATCCTTTGGAACAAGCAGAAGTTAAGAGAAAGGAAGAATGCTGCTGACCCATTAAGAACAACAAGCCAGTAACAGCACACTCTCATAGGGTGCCCAGATACGCTGAGTAGTTGGTGGGATGAGGGATAGGAGCACTAATGTCCCCCTTCTTCCTCCACCCATCACTCTATCTGAATCCCTGCTCATATGATATAAGCATCACTGCATACAGCTAGATCTAGCAACCCACTGAGCAAACAGGCTTCCATCACTGAAGGAAGAAACACAGGGTCACAGGTTCCCAAGCCAAAGCAGATCCCCAGTGCTCTGGAGAGGGGAGGTAGGCTTTGGGAAAAGCTTCAGCTGGAGGGTGATGACAGTGTGATAGGGAAGGATGTGATGAAAAGTGAGAGGATGAAAACACAGATTCCTAAAACAGACAGCGTAAAAGCCAACCCAGGAAGAAAACACAACATTTAACTTCACAGTAAGTCAAGATCAAAAGACTTTCAGTACCTCCAAAGGAAATTTCTTTGCTAGTGCAACCAGAACATTATCAGATGCCAGTAAAACTGGCTTGGCTGGTGAGTTACAGTGCAGCAAATATCTTGTGAAGAGTGTCAATCGGAATGAAGAGGCAGGTTTGCAGGTGCTTTAACTGTGCTGCACTGTACAGCCTGACAGCTGCAAGCACAGCTAAAGACTACTCACAGCTTAATGCCACCACGCTACTCCTCATGAGACAGTGCTTCACAAACCCCTGTGAGCGTAATGGAAGTAAGCACAGTAACAACACCTCATAAAATACTTTTGTTTCTGATAAAATATCGTTCTCCAGATATTCCAGGTTAACCATACTTGAAACAGATGTTTTAGGCAATGCAGAAAGCAGGATCAAGACTAGAGTTAGCAGAAAAAGGCATACAGAATAAGCCTAATTCTGGACCATGGAATTGAGTTCACTGTTGAATGCCAATCTTTTGAAATACATATAACCTGTCAGACAGGTAATCAACCAGAAGCTTAGAGCTTCAGAGAAGCACATGGGATGGAGCCATCCTTGGATGGGTTTGTGGGGTCTGTGTAATGCTGAGACGCTCCTGCAAGGGTCTGTACAGAAGGCAGGCTACAACAGGGCAGTCCTCACTACAGGCAGCAGGGCTTTTCTCTTGACAAAATATACACCACTCCAGAAACCAATTAAGCTTAATCACTGAATATTAATTTTCTACATAAAATTGCCATCCAGTGATCCAGAATTTCCCTGGCAGACACTGTATGATCCTCAGACAAATGTATGAATTCTGTGGTCAACTACTAGATACTTTAGGAAGTTATTTGCCTATGGACATGTTAACTGCTGAACAAATTTCTGCAGAGTATGGGAAATCTTGGCAGGATATTTGGGTTGGGATACCGAGACAAGTGTGGTTCTACACAGCCTGAAATGTCATGACGCATTTTGAAAAAGCACTACAACATACTGCCTCTCTGGGGTCAGCTAAAAGCTCAAGCATGAAGTGAAGTGCTTATACTTTTGCACTGTGACAACTGGAGCAAAGAAATTATTCTACCCCTGGCAGCAGTTTCTTTTTTTTTTTTTTTAAACAAAACAAAAGAAAACAAAACAAAAACCTTATTGTACAGAATTGGATCTGGAAAGACACCTTCAGACAGGCTGCGTGAAGGTCAGTGAGGGAACACCTCTGTGAAAAGGAGAACAGAGCTGCTGTTGGGAATAATTACTGGAATACAATAGCAGTGCAATTGCTGCTAAGCAATAAAACATTTATTTATGATGAAGTAAATACACCCTTCATATTCGGCTCCAGTCCAGCCTGTTTGAAGCAGGGGGTGAGTTGTTGTGGCTAATCAATGCAGTGCTCAATGTAGAAATAGAGGGATTCATAACTACCTATGCTAGTCTACACACAGCTCAGTGACAGCCAGCCCTGGCCTTGGTAAGTCAGGCTTCCTATCAAAAAAAAAGAGAAGAGAAAATCTAAATCAAGCCCCTGCTGTATGTTTTGAAAACAATTGTTTGTAGCACAGGAGATGCTGAAAGCAAGTATTTCACTCCATGACATTGGCTCAGTCAGTTATTTGCTATTTTTATTATTACTATTTATTTAAAATACTGTTTGCTCATGCCAGGGCTTAATTCACATAATTATGTGACATAAAATAATCGTGCTTATTTCCCCACATCTTGTATTTTGCCATGTATTTTATCGTGTAATACTTGCAAATGACTAGTTACACACCTCCTGAACAACAACCTATTGTAGCAACACCGAATTCTCCCAGGCTTTATTTAACAAAACCTGTTTTCACACAGAAATGAAACAGAGGAGGAAGCACATGAAATGCTGGTGGTAATTTATAATCCTGAAGAATACAACTGGATTTCCAGACTGAACAGCTGGAGGGTTGCAGCAGAAGGCTCCATGGACACCAAACAGGAGGGTGGGAGGGAAGGAAGGGGGTTTCTTCAGCCTGGGGAGGGCAGGAGAGGCTTTAGCTGGGATCTCCCACCCCAGCAGGTCTCCAGGGCCCCACTCTCCGCAGTGAAAGGATGAGAGGACCCTTCTGAACTGCACCAACTCGTCTGAACAATTTTTCACAACAGGGATGGTTGTGCAATGGAGAAGGGCTGGAGTGACTGCGCAAGGCCCCAAGCAACCGGATCTGACATGGCACTTGGTCCCAGCCACCACAAAAGGAAGCGGAGCCATGACCAGCAGAGGTCCCTGCCAGGCAGGCTCTTCACCGCTCTGACCTTTGGCCTTACACCACACACAACATTCAGTCACTGGATTTAGCTCACTTAGTCACCAATGCTAGTGCATTTCTACACACCAACACGTACCAGGCCATCTCTCCTTAGTGCTGGGGCTCTTTTTGTTTGGTTGAACTGATTAAAATAGAAATTACCAACTGACGAATAAAAACACAGAAAAGAGAAAATATAAGAAAGAAAAATATCCAGACTACAGATCTAAGATGTCTGAAATTTTAGTTGCTGCTGTGATCTCAGCAGGGGTGTGTATGCAGCCAGGCTGACAAACACTCCTGGAGACAGAAAGACATTGCACCAAATCAATTATCAGCCCAGCACGACTGGATTTCTTTTTGTCAATCCTGGCACTTAACAGCAGTGTCATCTTTCCAGAGATGATCTGCTATTAATTCAACACAAGAATCACACCGCTGTATCTTTAAGTTATTGATAGCAGGCAGCTGAAGGCAAAAATCGATCACTGCTATTTGCAGAAGCAGATGCTGCTGGAAGATGACACCGCACTGAACGTGTCTGTGCCAAAAAGCATTTAACTTCCTAGTTTTATAGGGTTAGACTAAAATATGAACATTTGACAGACAGTGAGCTCACCAGTGTAGAAGGGAAGAGAAGGTCACCCTGCAGTGACACGAAACGCTTCACCATGCATTTATTTTGGAACCCAAAGAGTTGCTTTGTAAGGATGAGCCACGAGAGCTCCCTGGAGCCACTAACGTTCTACCATTTAGATATGCAATCACCTTTTCAGGAGCTGTATTAATTACACAAATGGAACACCACAGCTCTGCTGGAGCTGCTCCAGCTGACTGCAGAACTGCAGGTCTGGGAGAGCTCTACCGAGCCAGGGGCGCGGGGAGGAACACTCAACATCCAGCCCCCTGTGTGGTGAAGAGCAGAAACCTCTGAAAAAAATAAAATCTCAAGTGCTGTCTGGTATAAAGTCATGTTTAGAAAAGTCCAAGGACATGAGCATTGTGTGTGAGAACAGAACATGTGAAATTGGTGGGTCCAAAGGTAGAGAATGCCCTAACTTGTGAGCAACAAATATCCCCATTTGTTTTGACTTTTAAAGGAGTTTACTGCTGATTTCTGTTATAGCGTTACATTTTCAGCACTGGAAAGTAAAGTCCAACTGCACATGGTACCACACAAGCTGGGACAGTCCTTACCCAAAGCACAAACAGCCCAGCCAAGCCAGAAGACAACCGATGGATACAGGCAGGGCACTGCAAGAGGCTGGTGAGGCAACATCAGTGACAGCCAGTGGCCTCCCGGACTGAATCCTCCCTCTTCTAGCCTACAGCAAGGGCAAGTGTTATGGAAAAATAAACCAATGTGCTCCCTCCCAAGAAAATCAAGCAGAAGATAAGGCTCTCCACACCTTCTTTGTCAAGCCATTTTTATTTCCATGTGATGCTGCAGAGAAAGTACAATTATGAAGAAGAAACAGCGTGGTCAATTAAACCAGCAAGAGATTTTGTTTTTTTCCTAGCAGTAAAGACTATCCATGAAAAGAGATCATTCAGTCCCAGAAATCAAAGCACTCATTTTGTTGATTTTATCAAATTAGCTCCTGCAATTGAAAATTTTCAGAAGCTCATGAGCTTCAAAGGATGCCTTCAAAGGGAAAGTGGGATTTTTACAAAGTCCTTCCCTCTATCTGAACAAGCTTGCTGAGCAACGACAACTAGAATTCCTGCTTTCTTGAAAACTGGTCTTCTCTACTCAAACTTGACAGCGTAAAGTAACTTCAGGAATGCATTCTCTGTGCTCTTTACTCAAGTTGCTTCATACAGTTAACACTTAGAACACCTGTTCTTGAAACCATGCTGAGAGATTTCCTCTCTTTTATCACAAAAATTGGAGCCAGAGTTGTGGCTGGGAACAGTCAGATCATCATGCTATGAATTAACCTACAAAGAAGGTAATGTGAATCGACAACAACGATGTGATCAATTCCTTCATTAGGAGTATCAAATTAAGACATGATACTTGGTAAAAATAGATGTATTTGTCAAGATTTCAGGAGCTGCAATCTTTAGAAAGACAGCCGGCCCTGGCTCAGGTGTCAGCAGCAACAAGACCAAAAACTTCTAAGTTGAGTTCTGCTGGGAAAGTATGACACAGGTCCTGCACAAAATTCAGGAAGATAGAACCACAGAATGGTTCAGGTTGGAAGGGACCTCAAAGACCATCTAGTTCCAACCCCCCTGCCATGGCCAGGGACACCCTCCACTAGACCAGGCTGCCCAAAGTCCTATCCAAGCTGGCCTTGAACACTGCCAGGGATGGGGCTTCCACAGCCTCTGTGGGCACCCTGAGCCAGGGACTCCCCACCCTCAGAGTAAAGAATTTCTTCCTAATGTCTAATGTAAACTTCCTAACCTCCCCTCTTTCAGTTTGAGGCCCTTCCCTCTTGTCCTATCGCTACACTCCCACGTTCCTGATGCAGCCCTGTGAGCAGGAGCTCTGCGGAGATGCAGCGAAGAGCACTCATGTTAAACCTTAAAGAAAGCAGAGCCAGAAAGGATCTCTTGGGACAAGCAGCACAGCCTCCTGCTATCATAGACAAGCTTATATAGTTCTTTTTGCAGAGGGTTAAGACCTATTGTAAAACAGCCAGTTTGCTTTGTTCCTGCTGTTTTCCCAGAGTCACAATCCCTGTCATTTCCAGTCTGAAGTTTATAGGCACCCAGTGTATACCCACTCGTTCTTGAGCAAGCCTCAGCTCTCACACACTCAATTTGTTACCCTCTATAGCATCTTCACCATCCCTCCTCACCATGTTAAATTCTTTTTTTTTTTAAAGACAAACTTTTAATATCCAATGTCATCTTTCATTTGGGTGCTCAAAATAAGCACAGATCTTTCTGACTTCTCACATAGTAGGCTTAGTCCCCAGGAGTCTCAGTAAGCTTCTCTCTGGCTGCTTTAGATTGAATTATGTAACTTTAAGGCTTAAAATGCACACTTACTTAGGATGCACAAAACAGTGCTTGATGATTATGTGCAAGCAACACTTCATTAATATTAGATTTCAAATGGTATTGCAGTTTTATTTGCTTCAGGCTATTTCTTAGAGATCACAGATGAACTTTAGCAGCTGGACAGCATAATTTGTACAGTATGGACAGGACTGAGTCATTTTATGCAGCGGAGCAGAGAGATGCCAATTTATTCAACCAGAGCAAAAAAGTGCTCCATCATTAATGGATTCACCCCATGGCAAGGCAAGCTGAGATTTCCTCACATTAAAAGCAGACCACATAACACTTCATATCTATTGAAGCTTATGAGGGCAAGTCTTCCCATAATAACGGCCTATTTCATACTAAATCAAAGTAGAACATACCTGACAGGCCCTGCATTTAAGAAAGAGCTCCTAAATGACCATAAAAGTCAATGCTATGTATCCTAACTAATGACTTTTCATTAATATATGACAAAGTCAGCTAAGGAATAGAGACCCAACACCTCCAAAGCTGTGGTGTATGCAACTGAGAACTCTTCCTGAAAGGGGAGGAAATCCTCACAGTAATGAAAGCTGTTTAAGACCAGCTTACCTCCTTCTGGATCTCTTTTAACATAAAACCTCAGAAAAGATTATAAATATACAGCAGCTTTCTTTCTCCATCAAAAATCTTCAGTGGACACCTACATCTTTCACCTCCTTAGCTTGAATTGCTAATTTAGTCCAGCAACTACAGTAGGTGACACAGGCAGGGAGATGCGAAGGCGCACCAGGACAAAACTGAACGCTTCATATCCTGCATCATCTGGCTCAGGTTGTGATGAATGTTAATGAGAAGCCACCTCCTCCACAGGGCTGCAGTCTGCAGGTCCAGCACACTGTGGGCACCAGCTCAGGCTCCACAAATGACATCTAACCCCTTGCTAACACCCTTTCTATTCACATCCCAGACACTCATTTGCTTATCTGCAGAAAACAACATGGCAATGAACATTTTTTCCTCCCAAAGCTTGGAAATCTGCTGGTAAAAATTATTTTGGTTTCAAAACTTCTGCAATCAAGGAATTTAATAGTTTATAGAGTTCTCCCCCTTCCTGCTCAGGAGAAAAGCTTTCTCCAGGGTTTATTTTGATGCAGTAGGAAGCGAGTTTTTTCTTAGAAGAGACAGGTTACAGCTCGTCTGTACATGCAATGAGATGCATGATATGGGGCTGAGATGTACTTGCTAAGTACTTTCTTACTACCCTGCCTCTTGGTTGAGTCTCCTGAAGCCTATTTCCTGCTGTATGCTATCCAGGACTATGTCAGTCATACTTCCCATCCTTCTCAGGACAATTCTTCTGTCCAGAAAAAAAACAACCCCTGTACTTTCAATCTCCTGCCCCCATCACAAATGCAGGGGTGCTTAATAATGACATGTTAGAACAGGAAAAGCAGCTGTGTTAAACACAGCCATCTCTTTCCTCAATGTCTCTGAAAATATAAACATTGACAGATGATGAACTTTGTCTTCATGTTAAAGCTCTGTAAAATGTTCAGGACAAGCGAAGGTGGACAATCATCCAGCTTAGACCCCAGACTTAACTTTCCCCTATGCTTCAGTCTGTGCAAGAACCACTATTTTAGCTGCTCACACATGGTAGGGAGGTCTGGTAGCCCACCACTATCCAAACAGAAAAACCATAAACCCACAGCACAAACCCAACAGCAAAATGACAGTGTGTACAACTCCTCCCATTGCACAAAATACACTGTGGCCACACATCTTGATGTTCTTAAACTGTGCTGGCCTCTGTTTACGTTAAGTTTGCCAGCAAAGCTGCTATTAAGACAGAAGGCAGAAAGTAACACTGCTGGAAGACTTATCTGTGAAGATTTATATTCTCCACACCTCAAGAGTGGCAGCCTAATGCTTCTTACAGTTCGAGAAGAATTTAATCAATGGAGGTGTTTCCATAAACAGTGTGTTATTTAAATGCATAAGAGTGTTTTATAGTCCAATTCTGCCTAAATGGACCAATTTATTTTAAACACAGAAATGTACCACTGGGTGTTGACAACCCTGAGTAGCAGGAAGCTGCTAGGAAAGGCTATTGTCTACAGAGAAAACCACCCAGTATCTTTGACATACACACAACGTAAATCCTGACAAAATGTGGAGCTATTCTCTGCAGTACCTGCATTAGCTATCTGGATACCCTGTATCCTCACATTTTGGGGCATCTACTGATCCTACGCCACCTATAGCTACCTCAGCTCCATACCAGTAATACTTCATCCAATTATTAACACTAATGCAATCATATAAACCTTCTGTCATCCATATTCGTTCTGCTGTTCATGTTACAGCTTTTACAGTCATTGCTTTAGGTGAAAAATTACAGGTTAATTAGCAGAGATGGAAAGTTTCCTGAGTCTTGGCAGCAACACTTCTCTGGTTCAGGTTTAAGTGTCAACCACTGGATGCCTCACAAAGCCACCAAGACCAACGAGCTTACTCTGAATCATTTTTCTAACAGGAAATTGCCACGTTTGCATCTTAGCTCATTTAATTTGCTAATGAAATCCCATCTCCCCTCTAAAGGCCAAATATCTTTTCCAAAGGACACAACCATGCTCAGCAGCGTGGGCATAGCAAAAGCAAAATAACCCCCAAACCACCCATTGTAAGAGTTAAGCCTAGGAGGTTTTAATTTAAACATTCACAAAGTATTAAGAAGTTTTACCTGCACATTCAATTATCGAGGGAGAGGCAACAGCATTATTAGAGCTCCTGATGTTCTACTGAACGGTGCCACCTGAACCAAAACCCCACACTCCCAATTAGTTCTTCCACCCTGCATTCATGTCAACCCAAAAGCCAGGCAGTCCAACTCACACCACTGTTGGCAGTCCTACATTCTCCAGTGTCGTTTTATTTGGTGCCTAAACAAGCAAGAGGCGCTATAACATAGACCATAGGTCAAATTATAGTACTAGAGGAACTAGATCCTATTTCATTTGGATCTGATTGTGTGCAGAGACTGAAGAAGGCACTACGTTTATCTGCTTTATTATAAAATTACGTTCTACTCTTTAAATCAAAGTGGAAACTTGGCATGAGTTTCTTTATCTCAAAACCTACAGCAAATAGAGCAGAAAAAAAGAATATCAAAAAAGCATCGTGCTGTTTATGAGCACTGTATATTCCCTCTTGGAAGAATTAAGGAAATATGGTTTTTGGATGTATTCACAGTTCAAGAGTTATTCCAGCTCTCCAGCACAATGGAAACATCTGTTATTACAAATGATTGTCCATCTATAGTTCTTCAGCTACTTCCAAAGTTTTCCTGGAATGGTTTAACTGCAATCCATAAGTAATCTGTTAGCAATCGATTTATAAGTAAAATGTGTCGTGGAGCAATTTAGTATCTGTGGTTTCAGGCAATCACTTGAGTGCTTTCAAAATGCCTAACAGAATGTCACAGCAACATTTTTAATGCTGCCTGGGTATTTATATTGAGTGCTGAGAAAAAAAGCTAAGGAAAGGAAAGAATTTAAGCAAACAGAATTACAGCTCAATTGACTAGAAACCAAAACTTCCCCTATAATATAAAATACTAGAATTTAAGTCTGTTGTCCCTCTGAGCCTGAAAAGTAATGAACTGATCTATCCAAGAGTCACTTTCAAGGGTACTGGAATTGTTTGCTAGAGATTTCTAAGACAATCCTGCCTAAAGTGTCATATTTTAATGTCCTATAAACACTTTTTACATTAAAAAGAAATAAAAGCAAAGCAAAAACTGGTGAAGAGACAAGATTTTTTTTTTAAAAAAAACAAACTAGGAGGAAGGGCTAGCTCCAAAGCCTGCAGTTAAAAAGCCCCACATACCTAGGAAAGATGAATTCTCCTACTAATGCCTTGCAAGAAATCAGACCTGAGTGCACCTGGGTTTCATAGATAGCACTGTGTGAAGCCTGCCAGGATGAAAGCAGTACCAGCACCAACCATCGCTTGCACTCAGGAGGCAGAGCTGCTCAACAAGCACTTCTGCCTCATACTCGGCTTTGAACACTGATACGCAGCAGCGCTTGAAGAACAGAGTGTGTTTATGAAGTCTGAAGTCTAAGGAGGGGTTTAAAAGAAAATTCAACTTTCCAGTTGGAGATCTAGAGCTCTCAGAGCTTGTTCTGGAGCTCCCTCTTGAGGTTGGATACTACACTATGTTAAAGACACTGCTAGATCCTCATAACAGATTCTACTCAAAACAAGAGTATGTCCTTGCAAGTTAGTATTATCATCAAAGGCATCTCCTCAAATCACTACACACTGCTTCGTAGAGACCACTACATGCTTTGGAGTTAAGAGTGCTGAGATGGTGAGAAGATAAGCACATGTTAAGCACGGGAAGATAAACTGAAGAGGTGCTTTACTTACACACCTCTGGTAGCCAGTGGAGGAGCAGCAGAGAGAGAAAACCCTGTTACTGTGAATCACGAAATGGAACAGTACAGAGCCATGGTGAGAAACTAAGTGTCATCTATTTGTCAAGAAACTGCAACTTAACTTGAATTATTTAAGGGTTTAACATGCCCCACTCTTTGGGGACCTTTTAGCTACTCTAAGCATCCATCCATCTCCTTGCTAGAGCTACTTTCTTCCACAAAACCAATGGCATCACTCCATTACCTTTGTTGCAGGAGCTGCTACACAGGCTGACACCTCTCTGGTTCTCAATGTGTCCAGTCAGAGTTTGCAAATTTTGAAAAATTCTTTAAATGGGTTCTGCTGAAATTTCCCTCTTGAAAAGAGCATCTTTCCACAAGCTCTACAGGGCCCCCACATGGAAGAAGCTTGTGACACAGAAATTCCCAAGAAAGGCATTTTTCCAAACCCCCAATTAGAATTTTTTCCTTTCCCACAATAGCTGAAGGTTCCAAAATCAAACAGCCAAGGAAGTTTTTGGAAGCAGTTTAAAAGCCAAAAGAACAAGCCTTGCCTATGATGGTCACATTTTACCCTTGCTGAGCTCCCACTCAGCACTTTCCTCGGTCCTTGAACAAACATCCACGCTGGCCAGCTGAGTCATCTCTGACTAGCTCTGCTTCATCCTGGTGAGACTACCAACTCTGTGGGACTGGGTCTCTCTGAGAATCCATAACTGAGAAAAGATTCTCTTCCAGTCATACTTTTCTCTGCCCTCTCTAAAAAAACCCAGCCCTATTTTCCCAGGTCTAGATGTAAAGTCTTCCACACACTATCAGGGGATCAGTCATGTCATTTCACATCTTAGCTCCTATGAAAAGGCTTGTAGGTTTAGCAAACTTTTCTATTTTAGGGCAGAATGGATTTCAACTTGAATGTCTCAGAACACCAAGGCTCAGCTGATTTGGTTGACTTGGTGATTACAGTAACACTACAGAAACACCCAGGTCTGGAGAGATGCTATCTCCTCCTGCTCCATGCCTTGCTCTGCTTGAAACAGGCAAGATACTTATAATTTCCTAAAGGAAATTTGATGCATCAGTTCTGAAACAGATTTGCTGTTTTCAGATGCCAGGTTACAAGACGTTACAGCAGGTGTGATCCACAACCCATCAAAGCAGGTTGGGAATACAAATCATAGCCCACACTAGGTCCTAAGTAAATTTCTAAAAGTTAAAGGTGTTTTCTTACTTTTCATGGTGCCCTCCTCCTCTTCCTCTTCTGTGTTTATGACCATTGTACCCAACTGGGATTCCAAGGTGCCATCATGTTCTATCATTGTGTTGGCTCCATCACTCATTGTGTTGACAGCTCTTATGGTTCCAGTCTCATCTCCACTTGCCCTCACCATGGTACCTGAATCGGTTTCATCTTCTTCCTGTACAAGGATGACATAAATACATTTTTACTGATGGTGGTGAAGACCCATGAAGAGCATCAGTACTCAAGGCCACTGGCAAGTCTTACTAATTCAGAGATTTTTACAAACACACACAGAAGCCAACATTTTATTTGATACTTAATTCTCTCCCTGTCATCTCCAAGCACGTCATGAAAAGTCTTCATACTTTTCTGCCAGTTTCATAAATAAGAGAACAGATGAATAATCAGCAAAAGCTTCTCAAAGCACCTTGTATCTCACTGCTGACTTGGTGAGATCACAACACTCATTGGGTCATCAGTGTTTCTATTCACATTGCCAGTTTTAACAGTTGATCTACAATCCCTGTCTCAAGTGGTACAGCTTGCTGAGGAGTTGTTAAACAGCAACACTTCTCAGTGGGGACTGCACGTGGCACACTGAAGAAAAATGATCACCTCTATTTTTTAGGAGTCTGTCTACATTTAGATAGTTTGCTGTAAATTTCAGAAGCACTGCAGAAAAATGAACTGAATTTGAAAATCTTTCAAAGGGAATGAAATCATCCAAATCTAGTCATTGTTTTCAGATGAAAATTATTTCTTAACCTTTCCAGTTGTTATCAGGTACTAATACTATAGAAGTTGGAATTATTGTTGTCAAGGCTCAAGAGACTGACTGCAGGAAAATACAAGCTCCTGAAACAACCTCTGGTAGGACAACTCTCTGGCAGAGTTACATTAGCTAGAGGCAGGAGTTTCATTGGGTGGTGAGTATATATTCACTTCACTGAGTAGATATTGATTGGGATTTCATGAAGAAAAAGGTCAAAAGGTCAAAAGGTCCACACTCTATTTAGTTTCTTGGAAATGTGGCCCAGCTCCCCAGTTGCAAGAACAGAAAGCACTTCCTAGGCTTAAAGGAGCTTCCAGCATCTCACCTTGGATGAAATGCTCATGAGTTTTGTAGAAGGATGAAGTTCACAGCTTTTTATGTGTGACCATGGGATTACTGATGTGTCTTAGTGTTAGAGGAAAACATAGGTCTCACATCAAGCTATAATACTCCATCTCAATGTCACTGCAAGAAAGAAGTACACCCCTTCATGTTCTTGTGTTCCATGCATTTCATCTGTTCTGTCAAGGGTGTCTATATAATTTACTTCCCAAGCTGAAAATCAACAGCAAGAGCAGGAGAAAACTATATGAGATGTTAATGGGGGAGAAGTAATTTTGTATGGAGATGAGTGGGTGAGAGGAAGTAATTAATTTGTTAGCTACACATCATTTAACAAAGGACCACAGCAGAAATTTTCACAGCACTTGGAAGTGCTTGGTAACACTTTTCTGCTAGCAGACATGGAGTAGAGAAGCTTCGGAAAAACACAGATGCTGATGAAGACCACTCAACTCCACTACAGAGACACCATCTCTCAGCAACAGGACTGCTGATCAGTCAGAAATGAAGGACACAGGGTAGGGACAATACTCTTAGAGTCAACATCATGGCAACACAACCAGTAAAGTTACTGCCACACTGAACAGACAGGTGGTCCTAAACCAGAAGACAATGTCTTGAGCATAGATACTGTGGACCATGCTCTTCACATCTAACCTCTGAAAAGGACTGTTGCCCATTTCATTTATTCAGGTTGAAGCAGGCAGAGGCTAAAAAAACCCCACAACAAACCAGCTTTCAACATGCTTTCCATATTTACATGCTGTAAGCACAGAAACAAGGAGCCCAAACTTAAATTCCCAGCAATCCCCTAAACACTTGCCATGCCCTCACCTCAGGCTTCTGTCGGTTGCTCTTGTGTTGTAGAAAGTTTCTATAAGGGGGTTCTAAAGTACAACAATAGCAAAATAACATAATGTATCATAGTGCATCACAGATGATATTATTATTTTATACTAGGAGAGCAGCCTAAGACCTGCATCTACAATGAAAAAAATTCTCACTGCTGCATAAATAATAAATCTATAATAATAGTGGGAAATGTATAGAGTCTTCTGCATACACTACCTTGTTCTGGGTACACTCCAAGCTAAACAGTAAGCCACACATGCTGGCTATCCCACTCAAATATAGAGACTGAGGAGAGATCAAGCACCAGTTAAGCAGTCATAGAGAAGTAAACTCCAGATCTGAGTCAGATCCATGGGCAATTAGGCAAAACGTTGTAAACCCAAGAAAAAAAGCAGCTAAGCCTTATGAAAGGTGCAAGAGTTTGGACTTAGTACACTGTTGCTATTAAATACTCACTGAGTTTTCTTCATCATCCTGGTCTAGTTCCCTCTGTTGTGCCTCTTGACGTTTCAGCTTGATATCCATTGCTTCATTAATCAAGTCACGCAGAATTGACACTCCTTTGGCACTTTTGACAAAGGGATGCTGAGAAATATTTTGCAAACAAATTAGCACTGCATCCAAATCAAGATGTAATGGTAAAACCCTGTTACTATGGCCTACTTCCAGTTAAAATTAAGGTTTAACTCAATACAGTAGTAAAATAAAAACCCAACACTCTAGTTTGGCACAGGAGGGAAACCTTCCACCCTCCAAACAAGATCATGCTCCAAAGGCATTACTGCTGGGAGAACTAAGGCCCATTCCCCTCCCACAACTTACTTTCTTTACCAGCTTAGCCATCAAGAACCAGTGACACAGATCATCACTGTGCCTAGACCATTCTGAGCAGTTGCTGCTGTTCAGCCCAATTTTTAGTGTTTTAAGAGGCAGTTTCTTGGCAGTGCTGGTGAGAATTTGAAAGTAAACCAAACCAAACCAAACCAACCTCAAACCTCCAAAAGCCAAACAAACAAAAAACAACCCAGAGAAGACAAAGATGGGAAGTTGAAGTCAGACTGCTTCTTAGAGAAGAACCGAAAAGCTGAAGTTAAGGCTTTTAAAATGAGATATTAAAGAGTAAAATCTGCAGCAAGCAGGAGCAGCAAGAAATGAAACCAACATCCCAACAGACATGCTGCACTGCCTACCCTAGCAAGTCTTCTCTAGAGCTTACGTTGTGGTAAGAAAAGGCAGACCTGCAGAAGCTGTGTTGCGGTGGCACGCTGGTCCGGGCTCTTAACGAGACACTGCTTGACGAAGTCTGTGAAACTGTCTGACCAGAGCTCAGGTTTCCGGAACGTTGGAGGTGGATTGGTTGGAATCATGAAAATTGCCTGAAAACAGAAAAATATTCCAGATTTTCAAAGTTTAAAGCTGTCCAACAATACAACATAACCACAAAGAAACATACACTGGCACTAAAGAACAACAGACGTTTCAGGTTTGCTGCTTCTGAAGAGTTTGTGCATGTATTATACATAAATTTGCTCAGAGGGATCAAGCAGCAAGAAATATGACTTTTCTCCCCAGGTGCTTACACTTCTGTCTGAGCCATTACGTGCCCCAAATAGCATGGATCTGCCCTTTTTAAGTCTTCAAAATTTATGCCTGAATCAGAAAAAAGAAAAAGAGAGAATGAGAGAGAGAGAGAGAGAGAGAGAGAGAGAGAGAGAGAGAGAGAAAGAGAGAGAGAGAGAGAGAGAGAGAGAGAGAGAGAGAGAGAGAGAGAGAGAGAGAGAGAGAGAGAGAGAGAGAGAGAGAGAGAGAGAGAGAGAGAGAGAGAGAGAGAGAGAGAGAGAAAGAGAGAGAGAGAGAGAGAGAGAGAGAGAGAGAGAGAGAGAGAGAGAGAGAGAGAGAGAGAGAGAGAGAGAGAGAGAGAGAGAGAGAGAGAGAGAAGAGAGAGAGAGAGAAAGAGAGAGAGAGAGAAAGAGAGAGAGAGAGAAAGAGAGAGAGAGAGAAAGAGAGAGAGAGAGAGAGAGAGAGAGAGAGAGAGAGAGAGAGAGAGAAAGAGAGAGAGAGAGAAAGAGAGAGAGAGAGAGAGAGAGAGAGAGAAAGAGAGAGAGAGAGAAAGAGAGAGAGAGAGAAAGATAATACAGCTGAAGGTATGTTTCTTCACACCCAGCACAGGGAGATACAGCAGTGTCTTAACAGAAGATGATTGTAATTTCCCTTCCCATGCAGATTCTCCTTTCTGCTTTTCATTTAATCAACACCACAAAGAACTGACAGAAAACAGTTTCTGCTAAATTAAAAGCAAGATGGCACGTTGGTATGTTATTCTACCAGCTATAACAGCAAAGCCTTCCCATGTAGCCATACATTTTAAAAGGCCCCAGCCCTTACCCTCATGGGATGAATATCTGCGTAGGGCGGTTTGCCTTCAGCCATTTCTATTGCAGTGATTCCCAAGGACCAGATGTCTGCAACACAATTATACCCAATTTCTTGAATCACTTCTGGAGCCATCCAAAACGGGGTCCCTATAACTGTGTTCCGCTTTGCCATGGTGTCCTGAGAAGAAAAGCAGGATAAAGATGCAGACAAGGACAACTGTATTAGCCACAAACATTCATTAATGTATTATCACCCTAATTATCTTCCACTTGTGCATGTGCACCCAATTAGATTCATTAAGACCAGCATAAGAAGAGGAACTGAAATGTGCTTACAGAAGTCACAAGTATCCTGAAGAAAACAGCACATGCTATTGCAAAGCATTACTTGGATAGAACAGCTTCCACAGAGGAAGTGCCGCACTAACCTGCTGCTGGTTTGGCATCTCAGTACGTTGATGTAAAGTGCTAAAAACCAGTTCAGAACAATTTCTCCAAGTCTCCACAAGCACCTGAACTAAGCATGCACTGCCATCTTGCTTTTACTTACTGTAAGTTGTCCTGCCACTCCAAAGTCTGCGAGCTTAGCATGGCCCTCAGTATTCAGCAAGATATTTCCAGCTTTGATGTCCCTGTGTATTTTCCTCATGAAATGCAGGTACTCGAGTCCCTTCAGTGTTGATTGCACTATCGTAGCAATTTCCTCCTCTGTGAGCTAAAGGGAAGATTTACAGGCAACCTGTCAGTTGCTGAGATGTAACACTATTGTGTTTCAGTCCTCTTTTCTTGAGATTCACTAATTGCCATTTAATTGCCTTCATTAAAGGTTGCCAGGCTAGCACATTATGCCAAACTCATAGCATTATGTAGTAGGATTAGGTTACAACCAGCATACATGCACACACATACCATATCCCTTTCTCAACTGGTAATTCTTACTCTGAAATAACCCAAGGAAAGCAAAATCAAGCCTGTTAATCAGGGTCAGCCTGAGTTTTCAGGAAAGCCAGCAACCCAAAATCTGCCCCGCCAATGGCACTCTCCAGGTAACCACACAATGTAATCAATGTTCTCATTTTCAGGGGAACAAAGGACCTGCATCTCCAGTTACGGCTAACAGTGGTGTCAGGCATTGAACACCGTTAGAATTACACCCAAAGGACTCAGCCACTGGACACCCCTACTTCCCACTCATACACTCAAAGGAGAAAGGACGTACGGTTTTATTTCGTAATCGAATAATATCAGACACAGATCCAGCGCCGCAGTACTCCATCACTATCCACAGGTCTGTGTTCTTAAAATAGCTGCCGTAGTATTTCACCACGTGAGGACTATGAAATGTGGAAAGAGGAGGAGAAAACGGAGTGTCAAACACCAGGAACACCAGCATTACTGAATAAGCAGAATTCAGGACAGAGTCCTAAGAAAGCTTTAGAAATTCAGAGCTGAGGTGCCACTGAAACCCTCATGAAAAGCATTCCAAAATGGTCTGAACTTGCACAGGGTAACTGCAGTCTTGCCAAGCCTCTTCCCCACAGCGATGCTCATCTGACCTGCCAGCAAGTCAGTTCAGGGAGTTAAACCACCTGAAAATAAATCCTGTTGAAGGCTAATTGCTCCTTATTTCTATCTGGTTTAGCTCCCTGAACTGGATTACAGCAAGGTCAGTGCTGTGGCAAGCAAGATAGCAGGACAAGGGAATGAGAAACAGACCACGGCCGTCCCTGAGAAAGCTGCTGCAGGGCATCTGCAACCTAATGGGAACGCTGAATAGGTCCAGAGTTTGCTGGAAAAGCAGCTGTAATGTTCATTAACAGGAATATTCCCCCATTTCAACATGCACCTACTTGTTGCTACACTACAGTCCAGGATGTACATGAAGAATCCAGTCCAACCTAAGGCTGTCTCTCATAGTCAGCTACCAGGCTTGCCCAGAAAGCAACCAAGCTAGTACAGTATACTGGGCAGAATAACCTTCTGTCCTCTGCAAAAGGTAAAGCACAAAGCTAACAGACTGCTCCCAGCTGTGTGGGAACAGAGCTAAGGAGCAAACCAGTGCTTACTTTGCTCTCTGCTGAACGTCTTCTAAGGGAAAAAAGGTAGAACTAGAAGTTGGTCACACTGCAGCACATCCCTTAATGCCTGCAGAAAACCATGCTCCAGCGTTTCGCTCCCTCTGCTGTTTGTAACTGTAAGGTCTCAGTTTAGGCCTTACAATGTTAATATTTAATTTCTTTTAAGAAAGGGACACCTTGCAGTGTTTCCAAGTCACAGACTAAGATTTTTTCACAATAGTTGTCACCTGCCACCAGCCACCTTCTTTTATGGATGGTGAGAGTGACGTGCAACAGAGCAAGTGATTGGGGTGATAGTTTTGTATTGCTGCTGTAGTTTCTTTTAAATGGTTTTCCATGCCTGAAGTCCACCAAACTAGTGGTTTTTAAGCCTAAATTCATAACCCCAGATGAAATCAGTGTATTTTAAACACTCAGCCTAGGACACACTTTGAGAGGAGGTCTTCTGCACCCACAGGTTCCTCACTAGCTACGTTAGCACACCACCTTTCCCCATAAGAAACATGCAAAGACAATCAAGAGAGCCAACCATCAGCCCGCAGAGCTGCCAGCAAGCTATTCTGGGATGCTCAGCTCAGCAGACAGCTTGTACCGCACCACAGCCTGCACAGGCAGAATGGCCGGCAAGGACAACTCTGCCATCCAAGCAGATGACAGCAAGTAGATGATGCACATGCAAGAGCAGTCATGCATTAGTGGCTCTCATCCACGTGCCCCCTGAAAACAAACAGAAAAACCCCTCTTCTAACCGTTTTCTATGTCCATACCCGAAGTTGGATGGGATTCACTGCCCCTTTTGGAAACGGGAACTGCTGTTGAGCACACAATCAAGTTACCACTGTTCAACAAGTGCTGGCACGCGGGGAGAACCGCAGTAACTGCTCACAGGCAGCAAGTGCAAGGTTATTCAACTTAGCTTAACGCTCTCTGGGTGCAAGCTAAATTCTCGTTGTCTTACCTTTGCTTGGCTTAACACTACCCAAACGGTCAGTTAACATGACTCAGTTGATACGAGGTAACTTGATCGTACAAGTCCAGCCTTTTAAAAAACATTTAAGGCAACATCATGGCTTTTATTGGATAAAATGCCAGGTCACAGACAATGCTTTTCTTTACAGACCAATACTGGGTTTTGCAGGATCCGTTTACCTGTCACACTGCTGCATGATGGATATTTCCTTTATAATCTCTTGCAGGTCAGATTCCACAGGAACTTGTTTAATTGCAACAACTTGACCCGTTTCTTTATGTATGGCTTTGAACACGCTGCCATAGGAACTATGAAACAAAACATTAAACAAACATCAAATACAGTACCATTTTAAAAATGCAAATGTCATGGGTTTGCCTTTTGCAAGTGCAGAAGTCAGGTAAAAAATTAACTCCCCCTGATAAAAATAATTTGTATTTTAATGTAAATAATCAGTCAACTAGCTTCTAAACACTACAGTAACACAAGTTAAGTTACAACACACTGGGATGGTCAGAAAGGAGCGAGCCATGACCACACTGCTCACACCTTTGGAAGGGCCTTTTATATAAATCCAATGCACACGTTCCCCTCTCTTCCCAGCACACAGCACCAGCTAAGCATCAGTAAGAACTACAGCTCTGGACAGAGAGGTTTGCTGCTTCTCCTCAGATCTTACCTGCCTTCTTTCCAGCCTCTTTACTCACAGAGCCAGGCAGATTTACAACTCATTTTTTACAAATGAACTGCTCAAGGCAGCAAACATCCCTCACTGAGTGTTCCCGTGCTGCTATGCCTTACCAAGCAGCACAGTGCAATGCAAGCTCGTTTCCAACACACAGATCTGCAAGAGGTACCAGGGATGAACTACAAAACCTCTGGAGCTCCCACAGAACCCTGTAAACTCCAGAGTTGCATTTTTCAACAACTCCCCACTGCTGAGTCATAAACAACTGTTTGGATCAAGGTATCATACTCTTGGGAAATAAATACTTTATTCTGTTACCAGAGTTACTATGCTTCACAGTAAAAGGATCACAAGAAAGGGAGAAATCAGAGACCACTGGACACATATCCACTATGTAGATTTGTTCTTAGAGAAACGTCCACTGGGCATGTTGGAATAGATCACATACCCTTCTCCAAGCTTCTCCAATACATCAAAAACTTCTTCAGGCTGTTTGGTTAAACTGTCTTCATCTAACTTCTTCAGCTGCCTGTGTGTGTGAGAAGAGAGAAGTTATTCTCAGGTATACAGAAGAGGGGCTTTGTTGAAACAGAAGAACAAACAGCACTGCTTAAACGTACACAAGGCTTAGAACGAAGCAAACTGATTATGAACCAAGGTTATTTAATCCGACCAAGAGACTGGATATTGTTAGCATTCAACAGCGAAAGAGGACAGAACTGGGGCTGTTCAGCCTTGAGAAAAGAAGACTGAGAGGGGATCTGATCAATGTTTATAAGTATCTCAAGTGTGGGACACAAGCAGAAATAGGCAGCCTCTTTTCTATGGGCTGTGGGGACAGGACAACGGGCAGCGGCTTCAAGTTGGAGCACAGGAAGTTCCGCACCAATATGCAGAAGAACTTCATGGTGAGGGTGAGGGAGCCCTGGGACAGGCTGCCCAGGGGAGTGTGGAGTCTCCTGCTCTGGAGATATTCAAGACCCATCTGGATGCCGACCTGTGCGACCTATCCAGGGACCCTTCTTTGACAGGGGGTTGGACTCAATGGGCTCTGGAGGGCCCTCCCAACCCCTACAATTCTGTGATTCTGTGACTGGGAATTACAGAGAACAGAATTTGATCAGGCACAGAAATCTACGGTTCCTCTTGGTGGAAACACATGTTGGGATCAACAGCCCCCCAGAGTCCTGCAGCTATTGAACGCAGCTGCTAAAGTTCAGTATCGTATACGGAAGGATATGCACTAAGGCTGTGCAAAGGGGAACACTGCCTTCCCTGATGCCTCAGAGTACATGTGGAATACATCTGCTGGGAGGAAGGAGGCAATACTGATCTCACTTGTGTGATTTTAACATCAGAAGCTCAGATCTTGACTTTGTGGGCCTGGACATACGCTAGGAAAAAGTTCAAATGCACTGCTAATAGCAGTCTGCTGGGATACTTCCTAGGGCAAAACCCATGTACTGTGATCCTCAGCCTCATCCCCCATACAGCTTTCAGGGGGATCCTGAATGCAATGCAACGAGACCAACTGCATTTGGTTCTGCCCACCTCTACCACAGCAGAGAGACATTTACCAAGAAGCCCCCTGCAATAGCTAAGAACTACATGAAGATAAAGTTCCGGAAACAAGGTGTTTTGCTCTCAAACAAGCAGCCCACAAACAAGCGCTCTTTCCTTTTCACACAAACTAAAAATAAAGAGAAAAATCTGAAACAACAACAACAACAAAAAAAACCCACCCCAAACAAAAACCACCCAAACAAACCCCCTCCAAACTCCTCAAACCGGCTCATACAAGTTTCTGAAACACAGAACGTCATTAGCCCAGAGTTTTCAGACCTGAACCGGTCTCACAGCGAGCAGTGTTTAAAACGAAAGGCGTGTGGCCTCCTGCAACTGCAGCTTGCTACTGAAAGCTCTTACTGCTGCTGTTACAGATCCCAACTCCAGCCACAAGCAGGTTAATTTTAATACTAAACACCCAATTTCCCCCCTTTGATTTCTTCAGAAACAGAGTGAGAAATCACTCATTGATCCCTGGGTATTATGTTTATGCACAAAAGCAGTAGAGGAGGAGCGGCTCGCGCATGGAGTACATACAATGGCTTCCTGAAGCAAAGGAAACATTCTAAACCAGCAGACTCAGGAAGTGGTGAAATACTGAAAGCAGTCACTAGCTTCCCTGCAATGATAAGCGTGAACCAACAGAATGTTACTCATCCTTGGGAAAACGGGGAGCCAGGAGAGAGTGGGAAGAGCAGAAAAGGCAGAGGGGGAATGATAAACGTGTAAGTGACCACACAAGCTGCCATTTCCAAGGAGCCCAAAGAGTGGTGATGCAAGAGACACCTTAACTTCAGCAAGGAGGCCTAAACTGTATGGGGGGGTATGTGTGTGTGTGTGTGTGTGTGTGTGAGTTTTTCACGTGCCCAAACGCAGTAACCGTGGGATAACTACTGCACTCACACCCAACTACCTCACTGCTGCTACAACCCAGTTACCCTGCACACCCCAGCTCCTCCACCTGTCAGACACACTGTGTGTTCATACAATGCGGGCAGAACGGGAGCACAGCCCCCTCCCCCCCCCCCCCGAAAGCTGTTACTCGGACCCACTCTGAATCCCCCTCCAGTTAAACACGGCCATAAGCAGAACAAAGCCGGGCGCTTTTTTTGGTGGGGTTTTGTAACGTAACGGAAGATGCATTATAAAGATTAAGCCCAAAGATGCTGCATGTCACCAGCGCCCCGGACCGGCGGCTTCCGCCGTGCGCTGCCAGAAGCCCTCCCGGCCCGGCTGCGAGCCCCCGATAGCGCTCCGCCTGACCACCGCTGCGTTCGGCGTCCAGAGATAGGCGGCTGCCGGCTCCGTTACGAGGGCGCCCCGGAACCCTTCCACGAGCCCGGGGGTGCCGGACCCGGCCGGGGCGGCGGGAAGGCGGGCAGTGCCCGCACGGCACCGGACCCGCCCGAACGCCGCCCGAGGAGAGACGAGAGAAGTTGTTTCGGGGGCCCTGCCATCCCGCTGGCATGGGGCGGCACCCCCGGGTCTAGCCTGCCAGCGGGTTTCGGTTAAAGCTATTTCCTCCCGCCCCCCCCCGAGCTCGGCGCTGTCACACCACGGCCCTGCCCGGGGAGAAGCGGTTCCCACCTCCGGCCGCTGCCCGCCGGCTCGGGGCGCCGCGCACCTGCAGAGCCCCGGGGGGCAAGAGCTCCGTGCGGCCGCCCCGCCGGCACCAGGCCCCGCACCGGCACCCCTCCGGCGCGGGACGGGCCCCCGTAAGAAGGCCGCGGTACCCCCACGACCGGCCGGCAGCTCCCGCGGTCCCCAGAGGGTCGCCCCCACGCCCGCTTACCGGCGCGGGTTCCGCAGCTGCACCGTCTCCATCGCTCTGCGGGGCGGCGGTCTGTCCGTCCGTCCGTCAACCGATGGGTCACTCCCTCACTGCTCCATAGCCTCCCGCCGCGCCGCTCCGCCGCTTCCGCCCGCCGCCGGAAACCTGCGGGGAGCGCCCGCCCCGGCCGAGAAGGGAGTGGCCTCTCCCGGTCCCGGCCCTGGCCCCGGCCCGGCGCGGGCGGTGGCGGCGCGATGAAGGCATCGTCCAGCGCCAGCCCCAGCGCCCTGCGTCGGGCCGGCAACGAAGAGTTCCGCCGCGGGCAGTACGGGCCGGCTGCCGAGCTCTACACCCGTGCCTTGGCGCTGCTGGAGGCCGCAGGTAACGGCGCGGCCCGGCCCGGCCCGGGCGGGGGGGTGGGGAGGCGGACGGGCGGACCCCGGGTGAATTCCTCTCCCCCTTGTGTCCCGGCCCAGGGGAGGCCTCCGCCGAAGAGCGGAGCGTGCTGCTGGCCAACCGCGCCGCCTGCTACCTCAAGGACGGAGCCCTCCGCCTCTGCGTCGCCGACTGCAGCGGGTGAGCGGCGGCGGGCCCGGGGCGGGGATGTGGGGGGGTGTGGGGTGGCGGGGCCGGAGCACTCGTTCGCTTGCTCTGCCCTTCTTGGCTCGGGGCGGGAGGCGAGGCCACAGCCCCAGAGCAACGCCGGCCGCGTCCGAGCCAGGGCTCGGCTCCCTGCCCGAGGCCGCCCGCCCCCCGCAGCTATGCTGCGCTCACGCCGCTCCGGACTCGCTCTCTCCCCTCTGCCGCAGGGCCCTCGACCTGGTCCCTTTCGGGATCAAACCCCTCCTCAGGCGGGCCGCAGCCTACGAGGCCCTGGAGAGGTACCAGCTGGCCTATGTGGACTACAAGACCGTGCTGCAGGTGGACTGCTCGGTGCAGGCGGCACAGGACGGCGTGAACAGGTAATGCTGCACAGTGCCCTCGGCAGGTGATGCCCAAAGGCTTGGGAGAACGGCAGCGCGGTTAGCTGCTGCTGTGAGCCTTGCCGTGTTCCTGCAGCCCTGTCAGGAGCCAGCTGGGGCACGGGGACACGGGTGAAGCAGCCACAAGCAGCCTCTGATGCTTAGTCTAAGGAGCAGGCTTGGCCATGCTGCCTTGGTCTGCTAATGCCCTTAGCTCCTTTCAGAGGACTGGGAGTGAATTCTCCAGGACTGCTTCTGCTTTGCTCAAGGCCTGGTTTAAAACAAATAATAAACTACAGGCTCCAATGCCCTATGTGTTAAGCCTCCCTGTGCTGACTGGGTTTATGGGCTGCTACAGTCCTTTTCTTTTCCTGGAGCTGGCAGCTTCACTTCACTGCTTGCCAGGCTGAAGAGTGACCCACACATCTCTTGCTCGCCTGAGCACTGACAGCCCCAGCTCTGGTCCTGTGGTATTTTTAGCCCCGAAGAAGCTCCTTTTATTCATGTCCTGTCTGTAGAAGGAGCTTGGTGTAGATCATGCAGAGAGGTTTGTGGAGAGACGCTGCCCTTGGTACGTGAGCTGGGTTAAAAAGTGACCTTGGTGGGTAGTGCATGGCCCATCCGGTCAACAGCCGGGGTGACTGCCAGCTGTCTCTTCCAGGATGACTAAAGCTCTGCTGGAGAAGGATGGTGTGAACTGGCGCCAGAAGCTCCCGCCAATCCCCACGGTCCCTGTCTCTGCTCAGACAAGGTGGAGCGTTCCTTCTGCCCAATCCCCCAAGGCAAACACTCCTCCTGCAACTGCACCACCAGGTGAGAGCAGAACCAGGTGAGAGCATGCCCCGGGCTGGGCACTGAGTCCTGTTGCTCAGAAGGGCGATGAACAAGGCAGCTGTTGTGCCTGCTTGGCCTGTCTGCAGCTGGGGCTGAGTTCTGCCACAGCCTCTTTGGTTCATTCTGGACCCTTTGATGTCTGTGTGTCTCATCTCTGGTATGAGGATATTTGCTTTCTGAGAGGCTGCACTGATCTTGCAGGTTTTATAGCGTTCTGTATTCTTTCACTCTGTTTCCAGACCAGACTGTTGCTGCCACAGAGAGAGCTCGAACTCTGAAGGAAGAAGGAAATGAATTTGTAAAGAAAGGAAACCATAAAAAAGCAGTTGAGAAGTACAGTGAGAGTTTAAAGCTCAACCAGGAATGTGCGACTTACACCAACAGGTACTGCTCAGGAATTTCTTGGGCCTGCATAAAATCCACCGTGGTGCTTCTGACAGAGCTGCCTCAGGTTTGCTCCCAAAACCATGAATACAACCAAACCACCCAGACATATTTGCCCCAGGTGCAGTCTTCCCTGTAGTTTGTATAATATTCTTTCATAGAGTACTGCAAAAACTCTTGGAGACGCTCAGCTTAGGCCTGTTAAGGGCTTTCCCCCTTTAGTGCTTGGCTGCCAGGACAGTGGTATTTTGAGTAGTGTCTGCACCCCTATGAACCCCAAATTGCAGACTGCTTATACTTAAAAGACTCAAAGCACTTCTAAGGCATCTGCCACAAGCAGAAGGTGTTCTGTGCTGGTGTCGCTCAGATCCCACGTGCAGGGTTGTTGCTTTGCAGCAGGTTGCTCTAAAAATCCTCTTTTCTTTTTCAGTCTGGGAAAAACTCTTTCCATTTCTTCCCCTTAGAACTGAAACAAACTTGAGCTCAAGTGTGATATTATGTAACAAATGAAGATAAAGACTAGTTTGGGGTCCAGCTTTGTGCTGTGCAGAGGGGGTTGGCTGAGATGTGCTGCGTGTATAGCAGCAGTAGAGGCTGCTTTTAGCCAGAGGTCTCTAACCAGGTACCTGTATTGCAGAGCGCTCTGTTACCTGACTCTGAAGCAATACAAGGAAGCAGTACAAGACTGCACAGAGGCTCTGAAGTTAGATCCTAAAAACGTTAAGGCACTCTACAGGCGTGCTCAAGCATCTAAGGAACTGAAGGTAAGCTTAGGAGTCTTTGAGCAGTTTTAGGCTAGGACTAGAAGCCTGTCAATGTGTTATCAGGGCAAGAGATGCTGTTTGGAACTTGGTTCTGTGCTAGGTAACATCTACTGAGACCTGTGTGGCCTGGCTGGGGGTCTAGGAGGGTTTGGATTTTCTTTGACATCTCTATTTGCTGGTTGGATGTTGTGAGTTTCTCAGCACCAGGTCCTGTTCCTGGTGATGGTGGAAGCAGCCACATGTTGTGTCTAGCTTTCATCTTACTGATCCTGGTGAGAGATTCTCTATGTGGTACTAAAAGTTTTATTGAATTGATGCTGGACTCAGAATGCACTTGAGTTATGAAACTGTGTCCTCAGCTCTAGTTTAAGCATGTTTTAGAACAACTTGTGTTGATGTCAGCCCTTAAGCAATTACACAGAGGGAGGCACAGGCTTAGCTGTGTTGTGGGGCAGTAATTCTGCACCAAGAGCCTTAGGCTGCACTTACAATGTACTAACACTTAAAAAATACTCTCCTTCTAGGATTACAAGTCAAGTATTGCTGATATCAAGAGCTTGTTGAAAACCGAACCAAAGAACACAGCTGCACTGAGATTGCTGCAAGAGCTGAACAGAGCCTAGGGTAACCAAGCAACAAGGGAAGCTTTGTTTTCCACTGCAGAAGAAAGCATTTTCCCTTCTGATGTTGTTACAGGGACCAATCTGAATGCAGGACTGGTATTGAAATCTCTCCCGCTGCTGCTGAGATCCAACAGGTTCCGTACCAGCACACGATCTGTATCAAACTGTATTACCTGGCTCTACAATCATGCAGAGTTTTCATGCCCTTCCCTCAGAGGCACAGAGGTTAACTTCCCTGGTTGAAGTCAACTTGCCTGTAGCTGCCAGCCTCAGGGACCCTTTCCACGTTGGCTAAGATGCATGTGAAGTGGCTGTTCTCTTTCTGAAGAGCTGCAGAGATTAACTATCCTTTGTCCTTACACAGGTGACAGTTTTGCTGTGTTTGTGCTGCTATTACTTTAAAGGTTGCTGCAGGAACCGCTCTGGCCCTGGCCCCATGTCCTCCTCTTGTAAGAGGGACACAGGGCTGAGCGTGTTCCCTGTCCCACTTGATGCCTGCTGGCCCTCAGCTGAGTTTGTTGCTTAGTGGGGCTGGACAGATGTTTACAGTAGGAGCTTTCTTTTATTTTTGATTATTCTGCACATTGAAGAAGACTGCAGCAAGTTAAGCCTGCCTGTTACACTGTGCACTACTCCTTTCAGATGCTGGGTGCTTGGGAGTTTTGTAATTGTTTTTTGTGGGGTTTTCTTTAGTTTTTTAAAAGCCACTTTAGCTTCTCTGTGCCTTTTGGAGCAGTTACTAGAGGTTGTTACAGGGAGGAGGATAGGTAGTAGCATTCCAGCTGAGGGCTGGCTTACTACTTTGATGCATGTTTATACTTTCTGATTTTCTTACCTGGTATCAATGGCACTGACTTAAGGGGAAGTAGAGGGATTCTTGGAATTGCTCTATGAACCATTAAAACCAGTTCTCATTAAAGCCATGTTTATTTTCACTGTAGAGCTGTGGTTTTTTCCATGATGGAAGTAATGGGGGAACTGGAAGACTGTTAACCCCTCCATAATGTCTGCCCTTTTTGTCAGAGGACTTCAAGCACTGCTGCACAGAGCCTTCACACAGAATTGGAGGGGTTGGAAGGGACCTCAAGAGATCATCAGGTCCAACCCCCTGCCAAAGCAGGGTCCCTAGCTCATATTGCACAGATAGGCACCTTGCTCTGTCATGTACCTCAGCACCCCTAACTAGTGCTCAGCCTTGCACACTGGGCCCAAACTAGAAAGTTAGAATGCTGGACAGCACTAGACCTGAGCCACCTCCCAGTACAGACCAGGAGCCAGGAACTAGCCTCTAAGTCAGGGTTCAAATACCTGTTTCCCACCATACTCCTCCCTGCAGTCAGGGTTTCAGGCAGGGGTACTCCACTGAACTGAATTTAGAAAGCAGACAATCACTCTGATACCATTAAAGACAAAGACTGCTTACCTAAGCCTGGCTTTAAGTAGCTTTCTGTCTGCCTTCCATCAGTTGTAACAGCCAGGGCCTGGAACAACTCCTCACTGAGGGGCATGAATTGCTCTGTTCACTCCCCTCCCAGGCCTGAGTGCCACAGCTCCATCGATCCTGCAGCCAGCACCTGCCCAAGCTGGTGGCAGGTAAGTGTGATACACAGGCCCATAGTACACTGATAACCAGAGTAAGCTCACAGAACACAGAAGGAAGTCTGGCTTCACTTCCTTAAAAGCTATCCTTTTGGAGTCCTGCCACCTCATGGAGCTCCACCACCTCCAAGCAGCATCAAGGTGCTTCTGTTCCTTCTCTCTCAGCTTTCCCCAGCAGACAAACAAAGATCCAGCAGGACAAGCTAGTTAATCCCCGGCTGCTCCCATCTCCCATTCATTCCAGCACAGCCCAGGCATGCAGAGGTCGTGCTACTCCCATGAGCAGAGTGTGCTTGCTGAGGGCATGTCTTCACCCACCCCTTTCAAAAGCCACAGTGACTGTTCCAAACTAGAGACTTGAGATTCACAGCACTGCTCCTGCCTTGGCTCCCTAAAGCTTCACCCTTCCCTGAGGAGCTCAGCCAGGGAGCTGCTCTGAAAACAGTATCCTCCAGTATACATAGGGTCCAAACTCCACCGTCAACCTTTTCTGACAAACATTTTAAAGTCCCTGGTCACTGTTCATGTCCTTTCTTAGGCTATTCTGGTGTCCCTGCAGTGCTTGGCCCCAACTCCACAATTCCTCTAGCTCTACAGCTCTCAAGCCAACACAGCTGTCATCATCAGTGGTGTCACAGATGCATCTGAACTGGCCCCTAAACCTGAAAAAGGCTGCAGACAAGCTAGCCAGCAGCAGAAAGAGGTGTAGCTGTACAGTTCTGATCCAGCTTATCTGCAGTGCACTCAGGGATGGATACAGGTTTTTTCCTCTGGAGACAGAGCACAAAAGCTTCCATCTACTTACACCTTGGGAGGAATAACAAAGGTCCTGTTAAGTGGATTAAAGTTCTTTACATGCATCTTGCTGAGGGGGAGTATTTATATAGTGCACACTTCAGGCTGAGGCATCCACTATGAGGGAAAGATTTAAGGAGGTCAGAGGAAGAATTGGGGAAGGCAGGAGAAAGGAATGATGAAAATGAGAAGCCCCAGGAAGAGTCCAGAGGAGTCCCAGCAGCCCAGACACCAGGCTGGAATGAAGGTGTAAGTGAAGGAAAAGGAGAGGTGGGAGGGCTGACTCAGCAGCTGGCTGAAGTGAAAGTATGACACAGCACAGAAGGAAGATGGGAGACAGCAGCACCAGCAAGGAGCTGGACAGGAGAGGTGGGCGGTTCTGACAGAGGTGTGCTCCTGCCAGCCCGTGGAAGCAGTCAAGCCAGGCCCACGCAGCACAAGCACCAGCACAATGCAGTACAACACAGGCCGAAGCACAAGCACCGGCACAACGCAGGCCCAAGCACAAGCACCGGCACAACGCAGGCCTCGAGCACCAAGGGGCCTCTAGGGACTGAAATTCCTTTCCTAAATGGGAAGAGCAGAGCATTAAGACCAGGATGGCAACAGCAACATGCTCTGGGGAGGCCCAGAAAGCAGAACACATAGCAATGTGTCCCAGCTGCTCTCAGGAGCAGGGAGTGACCCAGTAGGATGGAACGTGTTTAGGAGTGTGCTCAGACCCATCAGGGACTCCCCGAAGCTGCTAGTCAGGAATACGCTGGAGAAGAGGCTTTGGATTTACAGCTACTCCATGCTACCTCAAAAGCTGGGTCTTCTGCACCACAGACACACTGTGGTGATCAGCAGAAGGTGCCAGAACTCCTGCAGGCATATGAAGTCCCTTGCAAAGGGGAGCCACGGGAAGATGTTGCCTTTTAAAAGAAGGTTAAAGATGGCAAGCTAGAAAGGATGAAATCCAGGGACATGTTATGAAATTCTTACAGCTGCTCTCCTAGAGAGCCAGGAAGGATCAGGGAACTTTTGGTTGGCAATTCAGTAATCCTGTATGTCTCTAGGAGCTCTAAGGATTGTGTCTTCCCCCCTGCCCCAGCACCACAAGCTTCAAATGCTAACTACAGCAGCCTGACCAAAGTCCATCCCTCCTCCTGCATGAAACAGAGAAAGAGCACTCACCACCTTTGTGCTGAGGGAACTAACCCATGCCTTGGGGGTGGAAGCATCAGTTCTTTATTAGTGTCAGCTACAGGAACAAATAAAACTACAGAACCCAATAAATTCACTAAAAATGATGATTCATCAGCATTTGACATTTCCTGGGCAACTGAACCAGGCTGGGTTCCACACTACATTTTACAAGATGCTTTCAGGAGCAAGAAGAGAATTCATGTGGGGATTTTTTTTTTTTTTTTACAGGTGCAGGGCAGGAGGAAGCAATTCTGCAGGGTTTACAACACACACACCAAACAGGATGGGGCACTGAAGTCAAGCCAGGGTGACTGTATGAGCACAATTCCAAGAGCAGGATGGGGTTGCTGATGCTGTTCTCCAAAAGCAATGGTTCTCAGGGCACAGGCTTGGTCTCCTGAAGTCTACAAAACAACCCCCCCAAAGAATCCACACATGCTGTTTTCAGTCACTAAAGGAACAGTTTCATCCATACATTGAATTAACCTTAACTTTGACTAACACACAGTTCCCTGACAACCACAAGAAAATACTATTGCCTGAATCACTTGTCAGCAGGTGTGTCCCACCCTTGGCAGCAGAGCCACCTCTCCTGAGTGAGCTCACCCAGGACCACCAACATTTTATCATTTCTGCAAGAAACACTGGGAAATCCCAGGAGAGATTGTGTGGGTCTCCACCTACAGCAACACAAGGTCCTTTCCTATCTCCCTAGCTGCACACTCATTACAAACTAAGAAAACACAGAGAACTGTGTCTCTGCAGCACACTTGGGTCTGGAAAACAGAGGATGTGATTTAAGAAGTGGAATATTGCAGTCAAAGGTACTGATGTCGCTCATCAAACCACGTGTGGGCCAGACAAGAAAGCCAATCCCCAGTTCTGAGTCAGAAAGCAGAGGCCCTGCACACACCAGACACACACAAACACGTGCAAGAGCCCCCCACACCTACCCGAGGTCACTGCAGGAACGCCACGGCACCGCTCTTGTGCGAGGTGTCGGCAGCCTGGTGCACTTGGAGAACAGCGACTGCTTCCTCAATCTTACAACAGAGAGCAGAAGGGGGGAAGGAGTTGAGTTACTCCAACACAGGAGCACACAAAATGCAATGTTCAGGTCCTGCCCTCCGCACAGACCCGCTTCCAAGAGGTAAAAGATGAACAACAACAACAACATTCCAAGTTTGCTGCTTCTGCAGGAGACTGATCAGCTCACAGACCTCATCTGTCCCACCCGCAGAAAGTGCTAGGGCACCTCTCCTGGAGAGTCAGAACTGTCCAGGGAGAAGTCACGCTCCTCTGCAGGTGGAGCTGCCCAACACCACCCACAGAGCCCAGGCTCCCTCAGAGAAGAGGCCAGTGAAAGGGAGGCCTTCCTCCATGGAGCAACATGGAGATGTGCCTCTCTGCAACTGTTCTGGTGGGAACTGAAGCTAAACATTCACCAGGAATAAAGAGGAAACGGGACAAATCCTGCAGAGAGGCAGCCTTTACCTGGCTTCTGTTCTCAGGGAAGAGAGTTTTCCTTATCTCCTTTCTGGGAGTGACACCCACCCTGCTTTTCACTTCTTGCTTCCCAGCCACCTCCAAACCATCAGCTTGGTCTGTGACTTTGGGAAGCTGCTCCAAGCTTCTCCTGCTGCTGACAGCAGGCAGGTGTTCAGGCACCAGGTGTGATACCATCAACCCAGGGCACTTTCAGCTCATTCTTCACTTAAACCCAGCTACTTGCTCTCCCCACAACTCTCAGTATCCCTGGCCCACCTTTCAGAACATGACCACCTCTCCTTACAGCACGAGTACTTAGGCCTTTGCCACATGAATTCTTTGGGTGCTTCTCCCACCTTGGAGTGTAGGGAGTCAGGAGACTCCAGGAGCAGCAGCAGCTCTGAGTTGTCTATCTCCAGCAGCATCCCAGTGATCTTGCCAGCCAGCGAGGGATGCATGGCATGGATCAGAGGGTAGAGGCGCTCCCCTGCTCCAGACACCAGAGAAGATGACATCAACACGATGCAAGAGCACCAGCACCACCAAACCCAACACAAACCCTCCTGCCCCCCAGCTCTGTCCTTTCAACTAAAGGGGGTATGAAGGGAGTGGAAAAAGTGTTAATTAATCACTGCTAATAAGCAAATCCACTCTGGCATGTCACAACAACAGTGTTTGCAGGCAAAACGTGCCCAATCCCACATATCAGAGCAACCCCACAAAGACTCACAGCTTCTCCTAGCAGTTAAGTGTGGCCTGGGACATGCAAGTCCACACACAACCCCAGAGCTGGAGCTACTCCAGCAGGACAGCCCCAACACCCACCTATCATTTGCTTCTGCTCCTGGGGAGGGGCTGCTGCAAGCATGGATGCCGTCAGTGGCTCCTGCCCCTGGACGTGCACTGCAGGTTCTCCCACCTGGGGGAAAGCCAGAGAAGAGCAGGAGTTAGAAAGGCTGGAAGTGATGCACGAATCCCCTGGCCTGTGGGAATGGTGCCTGTCCCCAAGCCCAGTGGGGCATCTCACCCTCCCGAGCTGCTCGAGGAGACTCAGACATTGGCTCCTTGTATCCGAACACCAGCTTCCAGGAAAGCTGGAGCCAGGCATCACAGCTGCGTGGCTACTGAATCTGTAGCCCCAGTTACCCCAGAGGCCCCCAGGAAAGGTCCTCACAGCAGCAGTCAAACAGCCCTGGGGCTGTGTGGGGTCAGCAGCCACATCAGCCCAGAGCAGGACCGGGACCACTGCATGATGCGGTGGCTGCTGCGACACCCGGAGCTCACAGAGCTGTTACCTGCGGAGCCACCACGGGCGGCATGTGCCCCATGGGCTGGATGTTCCTGACAGCTGAGGAGTACTTGTACTGCGGGGCACCCCGCGGCAGGGTGGGCGACGAGGGCACCCGGGCACTAACAGTCTGCGTCCCGATGTTGGCTGCAACAGGGATGGGAGTGGTTGTGAGGAGGAGCCTGTTAAACACACGCCTGTGCTAAAGCTGGGAGGGAAACCAGAGGGTGGGAAGAATCGCTTGGTTTCCCTCCCCCAGGGCTGAAAGCAGCACCCCCAGGTCAGTCAGCATCCCTGGGAGAGGCAGGGAACTGCCGGCCTGCCCCCAGGGGCAGGAGAGCTGGTGGAGGCACCTACACCCCATTGTCTCTCCTCCAGAAACAGCTGTCTGCATCAGTAGCTGGAGGATGGGCGCAGCACCAAGGAGGGTGGGCTGCAAGGTCAAGTGTCCCTCTCTCCTCTCCTGGAGGAGAGCGAGGGAGAAGGACAAAAGGAGAGGAGACAAGCCAGAGACAGCCGTCCTACTCCCCTTGCTCGTTTCAGCAATAAAACAGTGCCAAAGACCACCTTGGGTTAAATTGCATGAAGCCAGGAGGGCTGTAGGTAGATTCTGACTCAGACAGTCCCACGTTTTGGGTACCTCAGACCTTCACCCTCAGCTCCTTCTGCCTCTCCTAAACTCCTGCCCACAGAGGAGCCCCAGAGGGGGCTTCACTGTGAGGTCCAGGAGCATCCTCCTCCTCCCTCCCACTAACACAAAGGACAGAGCTGATGGGATTGACACGAGGTTGAAGCACTCTCAGGGAACCACGTGCAGGACAGTAGCTCAGCCACCACCCCACTGCCCTGCAGCACCAACAGCCACGCAAGGCGGAGGGGACACGCTGGGACACAGGGGCAGCCCCAGCACAGCAAGGCACTGGGGATGCTGGCACAGTCTGGTTCTCAGGCCACAGCTCCACACACCTCTAACATGAGCATGCCTTACCACAGGCTTGGCTTTGGCAGTGGTTCAACTATGGCCAGTGAGAACCTCTGCCCAGTCCAAGCACTAAGCCTGAGGTGCTATCGCTGCATCACCATCTTTAATGAACATATCCAGGGAACAGTGACCCACAGGACCAATCTGCATATCAAAAGCCTGTCCTGTTACCTGGAAGGCCCCCACCTCCCCCAAAAGTTGCACAGGCACTGCTCCAGTCCCATCACATCTGGGGGCACCACGTGGGCTCCTCCACAAACACCCCCACAGACTGATCCATCTTCAGAGGCTGACCCAAGCTTGCAGCAAACCCCCTCGCCCACTCGCAGCCACTGTGGCAATGCCTGAGCTGAGTCTGTCCCCCACTCACCCACTCTCTGGGCCTGGGGGGGCACACGGGGCACCTGGGTGGAAGCCTGTCTCATGGTGCTGATGTTGGACAGCAGGCGCCGGGGCGGCGCGGCAGCCCTCAGGATGGGGGTAGCTGCAGGATACGCCGCTGTAGAGATAAAGCAGGATTAATAAAGCTCCCCAGGAGCAAAGGCACAGGAGGAGATGTGACAGGGAGTCACCGTGGCTGGGGAAAGCTCAGGAGCACCTCACCTCCAGGTTCAACCCCAGTATCCCATCCGCCAGTGCCCGTCACCGTGACCCCCTGCACCAAACCACCTGCACCCCTCCAGGCAGCAGCCCCCTCCCCGTGGTTACATGCTGGTTTTACAGACCCTCGGTCCCTAACGGAGCCCAGCTTGCACAGAGATCCCCGGGGGAGAGACGGGCTGACTCACGGGGCGGCCGGGAGGGCTGCGCACTCCAGCGAGTGGCAGGACGGACTGGGACAACGGGGCTGGGGCCATAGAAGGTGGCTCTGGTTTGTGGCTAGGAAAGGAGAACACGTTACCCAGAGTGACCTGGGAGCCGAGCCAGACCTAACACAGAGCATCTCAGCGACCACCGTGCCCAGGCAGCAGGGCCAAAGCCACACTTGGCAGTGTTTCAAAGATCAGCCTCTGGTCCTGCTGCCCATGTGTCCTCCAGCGGCTCCACCTGTCTAATCCCCATGAGCTTCTGCACCTCTGTAACCACTCTCCATCCCTCCCTTTCATCAGGGGACTCACTCTCCATGCTCACACCCTCCCACCAAACTCCTCCTTGGTTTCCTCCTGCAAGGAGCAACTGATATCAACTAACCCCCCAACCCATGGCCCGGAGCACCTGCAGCCCACCAGCATTTTGAGAAGCCCTGCCACTTGCGTGGAAGCCCAGGGCTGAACCCCCCAGTCCCACAGCAGGGTGTGCCCCATTCACACAAACCAAGGTACACTCCTCCGTCCCACTCCCACCCCTTCCTCCAACCCAGGGGAAACTGAGGTCCTGTGGACTCACCTGGGGGATGGGGGGTAGGAAGTACCCTGGGGGGGCTGGAAGGAGCCCAGGAGAGGGCCAGGCAGGGCCCTCATGGTGGCTAATCTTTGCATGTACTGGTTGGTGAGGATCGCTTTCCGCTCCTCTTTCCTTTGAGCGAGCGCGACGTAGAGAGGCTTAGTGCTGACGATGCGCCCGTTCATTTCTGTCACGGCCTTGGTAGCCTCTTCTGGGGAGGAAAAACATACAAACCCAAACCCTTTGCTGTGGCCACCCTCTGTCATCACCTAAAATTAGATTAGAACAAGACAGCTAAGTCCACAGATCTCTGCAGCACCCGCGAAGCATGGTTTGGGGGCGAAGGGGGTGTGTGGTGAGTGTAGGGGCATGTGGGAACCCACAGGCACCCCATCAGAGCCCCCATACCCTGGGTGGGATGGAAGGAGCTGGGCTCGTGGGGCTCCACAGAGGGGTTTCTCTGGGGAAGGGAAGGGTTTGCTTGGGAAACCCAGCAGGTTTGAGAAGCATGGCAAGCCCAAGATTTTCAGCCTGTGGTATTCCAGGGGGTCTGTGCCCCCACCCATGGGCCAGCAATGCTCCAGGGCTTCATGCCACAGGAGCCAGTGAGGGCTGAGATCAGTGGGACACTGTGCCCTGCTCGAGGGCCAGGCAGTATCTGTCCCTCAATGCTGTCCCTGCAGCTGGCAGGTCACTGGTACCTTAAAGCCAGACCATCCCTCCATCCTGGTACCCACAGCCTTCAAGAGAAGCCTGACACCAGTCTTGGTGGCAAGTGACACTTCTATGGCTCTCCAAAAGGCAGAATCCAGCCTGTCAGCCAGGCACACCCCGCTCACCCCAGAGCAAGGTGACTTGTGGGTCATTTCGTTTGTATAAGGTTCCCATTGGTCCCTAGGAGTGGCTGTGTGACATTTGGGATGCTGTGGCTTTAAGGTTCCACCCCCTGCACCTTGGCAAAGCTAGGAGATTTTTGTTGAATCAGTAAGCTCCTTGGGACAGCATGGGGTGCAAGTGGTGTGTCCTTCACGCTCAGCTTGAAATACAAGCCATCCACAGGATGATCACCCCGATTCATTTCCAAGGGCTGAGCGCACCCGCTGGCTGACCCCAGGAGTCCCAGCGACAGCACCGGTCCCTCACCTTGGCACTGGTGATGGTGCCGTAGGGAGAGAACTCTTTCCTCAGCCTCTCATCATCTATCCCATCATCCAGGTTCTTCACATACAGGTTGACCCCCTGCAAATGGGCAGAAAAGCAGCTTAGCCTCCCCACGGGCACGGTGAGCTCCCAAAGCTTTCCATGGGTTTCCAAGCTGGCTGCATGTTTCACCAGCAGCTCAGAGGGTGAGACACCCCCAAACTTGTCCTCTCCAGAGCTGCTGCAGGACCAGTGACATGGAGAGGAGCCAGGACCGTGCAGGCACACCAACTTGTAGGTGAGACGCCCTGAGTGAAGATGGCACCTGACCATCACCACAGAGCTGCTCCAGACCCTCAGGACATCGCTTCTTTCCCACACTCATATATTAATTTCTGGAAAAAAGCAGATTGGTTTGTTCACCTGCCAATATCACCCTGGGCTCAGATCTCTCTCCTCTTCCCAGCTCCTGCTGCCCAGAACATCACCAGGCAGCAACTGGGACCCTGTGTGGGTCTGAGCTGCAGAAGGGACCCAGCACACTGACTTGCTCTGGAGAGCCCCATGATGTCCCCGGATGCCTGGGGCACATCCCTGGTGCAGACCTCCAGGCCGGCACACCCTGCTCTCCCCTTACCTGGTACCTGCTCACTCGCTCCTGCTTGATCTGCTCAAACTTCCTCTTCAGCTCGCTCTGGCGCTCCAGCCGCTTCTGGGCCCGGCCCACGTACACCACCCGCCCGTTGATCTCCTTCCCGTTCATGTCAGCCACCGCCTGCCAGCGGAGAGAAGGACTCTGAGCACAGCAGGCAGCCGATGGCTCTTCACCCCACCACCCCAGTGCAGCCTCACCACACGCAGAGACACCCAGGGGAGGGAAGGAGAGCTGCTGCCCTTTCCCAGGTCCTGCCCATCCAAGAACCCTGGCAAGCATGAAGCTAGAGAGGTTTGCAAAGGAGAAGGGAGGTGGGAATATCAGCAGGTGGCAAGCTCGGGGCTGAGACAGCAGATAGGCAGTGAGGAGCCTCTTGCCTTTTGGGCTTCTTCGTGCTTCTCAAAGTTGACAAAGCCAAAGCCCTTCGAGCGGCCAGTGCTGTCCATCATGACTTTGACACTGAGTGTCTTTCCTGCAAGAGGGAAGGAAAGCATCCATCTGAAGAAGGATGGAGTGGTGCCAGCATGCAGCACCATGCTTGGTAGCCACCATGAGACACCAGGCCAGCAAGAACAGACAGCTGTGGCAGCACAGAAGAGCCAAACAGAAGGACAGAGAGCAGGATCCTTGCTGCAAGGTGGGAGCTGGAGGCTGTGTGGCTGGGGGTACAATCTAGATGCTGCCCACACTGTTCTTGGCTTTTCAGTTTCTCCAGCCAGAGCACCGAGCTCCTTCAGCCAGAAGTTCTCATCTTCTTCATACATGAGCTCATACAGAAAGCTGAGTTTGTATGGAGGGTATTCACAAATGACTGAGCGAACACCAACCAAGCACAGCCATGGTCCATGGGTTGGCACAGCACTAAACCCTGTCACAACAGGCATCCTCCAGTAAGGGACCACACAGAAAAGCCTTTTTCCTTGAAATTCAGACTTGGCACCTCTCGTCCCCAGGGCTCCCACAACCACAAACATGGTGTTTTAAGACAGTTTCAAAGACTAACAAAACACCTCACCACTTTTGTTACCCAGGAAAGTAAACAAGCTTTTCAGGAGAGCACCGAACACAAGGTATCCTCCACCACTGCAGGGAAGTGCATGTCACATCCTGATGATCTGAGCCACTGCAGCCCTTCAGGGACATGGTGTTTAAACCAGTCCAATCCCATCAAGAGAAGGGGCTTGGTACTTCAGTCAATTCAAGCCACCCTCCCCAGCTTCCCTCACAGTTGCCCCAGCCCCAGTTCATCAGGCAGGAGGATGTTCTGCTTCAACAGCCATACTCACCAAACTTGGAGAATATTTCCCGCAGCCTGTCATCATCCATGTCATCCCCAAAGTTCTTGATGTAGACGTTGGTGAACTCCATGGCCCTGGCCCCAAACTCCGCCTCACGCTCTTTGCGGGATTTGAAGTGGCCAACAAACCTGCAGGGAGTGAGGAAAGGGACATGAAACCTCCATGTCCCTGCAGAGGGAAGATGGACATGGGCATTTCTGTCTCATTGCAGGCAAAGAGGGACCCCTCAGGCTGTGCTTTGCTCACCCATAAACCCACCCTGCATTGCACATTCAGCAACTGTCCCACATCCGTGTGTCCCCTTACCCAGGCCCCACCTGACACTACTGAAATGGGAAACATGGTAGTACCACAGAGCACAGCCCCACACTGAGGGTGTCTCCCCAGAAGCCCCCAAAAGATGCCACCAAGCACCAGCTCTCTTCCTCCAAGGTATCCCCAAGCTCTTTGGGCAGGCGCCTGCCTCCGCAGAGACAGGGATGAACAGCGTAAGATGAGGCGATGCCAGCCCAGAGCTGAAGAACAACAAAACCTCTTCCTGGCCAGACTGCGTGATGCTGACCGCTGAGATGGAGGAGCAGCCCTGCTTTGTGAGCGCTCCTTACACCACCTCAGCAGTAACACACAGGGCTGGGCTCCTTCCTCACTGCTAGGTACAGTCCCAAACCACTACCCCACTTCCACCAGCATTGCCCAGGAGTGGCTCACTGCCCCAGAGAGCAGCAGAGCCACCATGCCCAGCAGGGATGGGATGGGAGGGAGGACAAAACAGACAGTAGGAGGTGGCAGCCCAAGCAGAACAAGCATTTGCTCCTGAGGATACACCAAGGCAAGAGAGCACCAAGCACAGAGCTGAGGGGACGCTCCCCTCTCTGGCACTTACACCTTCCTGTCGTTGAGCAACATCCCATTCATGGTCTCGATGGCCCGAGTCGCTGCCTCGTGAGTCTCAAAGTGAACAAAGCCATAGCCACGGGATCCATTTTCATCACAAACCACCTACAAACACGGGGTGAGGAGAAGGGAAAACCCCACTACATGAGCGAGCAGCAGGAAACCCCACATTTTCCTGGGGCATTTACCCCCCTGACATCCTGCTCCCACAAGCACTGAGCTGCGTTGAGGTGCCAGTGGCAGGTCAGGGAGCCAGGTGAGAGCCCTTCCCCAGGATGCCCAGGGCCAGGTGCTTTAATACAATGTCTGAGAGCCCACGGCTCACTGAGACCTGAGCACCATCGATGCACCGAGGTCCAGCAGGACAACACACAATGTCTCTGTGCTGGGATGGGGAAGAAGGCAGCGGGGCAGAGGGAAAAGCCCTTGTTCCCAGGGGAAACACAGCAGGGTCTTTTGGCTTCAAAGCAGGTGGGAATTCAAAGGAAACTTAGTAGAAAGCAAAACAAGAACGCGAATTCCAGCTGGCTGGAGCACACTGCTGAGGGCACGGGGCAGCTCCACAGCCATTTCTTTCCCTGCAGGGCCCATGGCACACCTACCTTGCATGAGAGGATGTTGCCAAAGGCAGAGAATGTGTCGTACAGGGCTTTGTTATCAATGGAGTCATCCAGGTTCTTGATGAAAACGTTTCCAACCCCTGACTTCCTGAGCCCAGGGTCCCGCTGGGACCACATGATGCGGATGGGACGGCCTTTGATCACCTCAAAGTTCATGGTGTCCAGGGCTCGCTCAGCTGGCAAAGAAGTGAACACAGAGGCGGAGAGGTGGGTAACAGAGACAGATCACCTTCACATCCTACAGCAGCTGAGACCAGCACAAAGTCAAGGACACTGTTGGACAGGGTCTCGTTAACCTAAATGATGCCGACTGCTCTGCCTCCCAGGGCTGCAGGGGCTGCTCTCCTCCCCAACACTCCTTCCCTTTTATCCCCCCCGCCCCCCGTCCAATCAGGTCTGTCTCCCACAGGATCACTCATTTCACTGCAAGCTCTAGTTTGGCAGATGCCCAACTCATTTACCCAGTAAGGATTTTGGTCTCCAGGGCAACTAACCCAACACCTTCCCATCCTGCTGCCTCACTCCAGCACGAAGCGCCTGCTGGGTACCACACTACACAGCGCTGCATCACCACGCTGCCTGCCAGGCAAGAGGCCTTGCTCCTCCACACCACAAGCCAGCGGGCAGCTAGGCACCCCAGGGAAGGGCAAAAGAGGTTCTGGTGCCCCTCATCAGCTCCTGGAGGAAGGCAACTCTTGCAGGTCACCTTCCTCCTCCCAACCAAGCCCAAAGCCCAGCAGCTGCATCCTCTCCACCTCTAAGCAGAGATGGGAGCTGGGCAGGTCACCTCAGCAACAGATCACAGAGCAGCCTGGGATTAGTTACAATCAAAACCCACCCTTAGCAGAACATTGCCAAGCGGTGACAGCTGAGGCATCCCCTCAAACAATGACCTCCCGCTGCCTTTCCACCTCTCCTGAGGGCTGCCTTACCATCTGCAGGCTGCTGGAAGTTTATGTAGGCATAGCCCAGCGACCGGCGCGTGGCAACGTCCCGACAGACACGGATGGACATGATGGGCCCAGCAGGTGAGAACTTCTCATAGAGCATGGCTTCGGTCACGTCTGGGTGGAGGTCCCCCACATAGAGAGAGGCTAACGGATAGCCAGGGCCGCTAGCGTTCATGGTCAACCACAAAGCTCAGCTGCAGAGGAAGGCAGAGCCAAGGCTGCAGAGCGTGGCTTTTCGGTCACGTGCAGCAACCACAGACCCACACTGGGGCTGGGTTCACCGCAGCAGCCCGAGCTGTGCCCTTTCCACCAGCAAGACTGGAAACACCCCAAGGATGCTCCAGTTCCCAGCTGCTTCAGGGATGTTGGTGCAAAAGCCAAGCTGGGGAGAATGGCACATGCCAGAGCCCCTGCAAGCTGTGGAGTGGCTAGAGGGACACAACACTCCACACACACAGGTTTATTCCGTCCAACACTCCAAACCCAAGAGATAGAAAATGGAATTTCATTCCCCAGCAGGTAAAGAGCCCTTCTCCCGCAGAGACATCTGTTTTAATCCCTCCAGCTGCCTGCCCAGCCAGAGCACACAGAGGAGCAGGGGTTTGCTTTGAGGCGCAGCCCTGCAGCCCACACCGACACAGCCTGCACTCCCCACAACCATTCCCACCTCTAACAAGGCAAACACAGGTTTTCATCCAGCCCTTCCCAGAGAAACGAGCCTCAGCTTGCTGGTGAGGCCCCAAAGCAGGGAGAGTGATGCTCAACCTCCCCCTGCTCTCCGTTGGGTTTCAAGCTGTGTGTGATGGTACCAAGGGACTCCCAGAGCACTGCCCAGGAGAACAGAAGCCCTGGGAAGTTAAACCCATTTTTGGAGCTCTTAATTCAAAGCCTAAAACCCCTCAGGCATCTGTTAAGATACCCTCTGGATGTCCCAAACAAACGTGCACGCGCAGGACGGGTACATCAAGCGGCTCCTCAGCCCCAGGCCAGCGACAGCCGGGGGACAGGAGACGGGAGAGCCAGCCCGGCCGCGGGGACACGGCCCGGCCCCGGGACACAAACCCGCCGGGCACCTTCCGCGCATCCCCGGCAGCACAAGAGAGAGGCCGAGCGAGCGAACCCAGCCTCCAGCTGCAGCTGCCGGGCGCGGAGCGGGGAGAGAGAGGGAGAGGCAGGGCCGAGCCGGGGAGCCAGCGAGACCCGGTACGGCCCCGGCACCGCACGCTGCCCGGCCCAAGCAACCGGGCCGGGCACACGCCAGAGACGGGGCGGAGGAACGAGCTGCACCACCGGCCGCACCCCCCGCGAGAAACCGCCCTGGCCGGCCCGGGGCTGAGCTGGGCGGCGGGTTCCCGGCCCCGCACTCACGCCGAGCGCTCCGGCAGGCTCGGCTCGGCTCCGTGCCGCTCCAGCTCCGGCTGCCCGCACCGCCCGCCTCTTCCCGCGGCGGCAGCGGGGGCGGGACGGGACGGGACGGGCTGAGCCCTCCCCGCCCTCCGCAGCTGCGTCCCGGCCCCGCCCCGCCCCGGGCAGCCCCCGGTAAGCCCCGCAGCCAGCCCCGCAGCCCCGGCGGGCTTAGGCAGCGAGCCAGCACCAGCACCTCCTCGTTCCTGTCTCTTTCCCGTCTCGCACCCCGCAGCCGCCGCCCGGCTACCCTTTGCCCTCCCGGGAAATGGGGCTGCCCCTGGCCCTGGGCGCCGGCAGCACTCGCTATTGCCTGCCCCGCACACGCATCTTTGGGAAATCACCCGTAAGATCCCGTGGGTATTCCCTGAAGTTCAGAGATCCAGGTAAGATACCTACAGCTCGGAACCAGTCCTTTATCATTAGGCACTTAGCAATCTCCCTCAGCATCTGACAGCAGCTCACAGGATACGGAACCTGGGCTCTGCCAAGACCCTCGCGCTGGATGTCAGGAGTGACACCCTTACCCACAGGGATTGCACCATTCTGTGCTGGACACGGTGGTACCCGTACGAGAGGGGATGATCTGTCGTTAAACAACTTCTTGTGGAACTGAAACACAGGATGGAGAAGCAGGAGAGCCTGGGGCGGGGCAGGGCAGAGCAGGGGAGGGCAGTCCCACCAGCAGCTTCCCCAACACGGCTGTGCGGTGCCTGGGTCACTGGCACCCCCGCGCTTGGGGCAGACCCTTTGCTTGGAGCCACGCTCCCTCTGCTTCCATGCTTTTAAGCAGGGAAGCTAGCGCAGCAGGTTAGGTGTCTCATGGTGACTTCAGCTGAAGAGGTCTGATGGATTTAATGAAAAGACGGTTCCTCTGCTGCCACGGAGCCCTTGAATGCTGCTCAGGAGGCTCTCAGCTTCTTCATGCATCACCACAGTTCCACAGCTAACCTGAGCGGGGTCGCTCAGCTCCACGCCGTCTGTGCCCTCAAAAGGGCTGGCTGAAGTGCAGACCAGGAGAAACCTTGCCTTCCCTAAAGCCTTCTGATGGTTCCCCACACTGAACTGCCTCAGCAGAGGTCAGATGAGCATCAGCACCAGCAATGAGAAGCCGCAGCAGCACCAATGAGTTTAAACATGTAGAGTACACCCAGAGGTTTCCTGTGGCTGGCCCAGCTGGAGCACCCCTTCCCAAAATGATACAATCACTTAGAACACAGATACTCCCTTAACTCATCACTGCTGCAGACCAGCCTCAGGGGCTCATCCTTTTCCCCAAATGAGAAAGCAAGGGCAGGAGATGTCACCTGAAATAACCACCTTGGGACAAGTGCTCCATGACCCAGGACCATGAGCAGGACCCAGCAGTTTTGTCTTCTTAGAGCTGACATCATCAGCAAGATCATTTAAGTGCAGGTATGAGCACAGGCTGAAGAGAATGACAAATTAGCACTAATTACAGATCTGAACAGAGGTGGCAGCACCATCTAAAGCCACACACAGGACAGCTCAGGGCTTGATCAGCACCTAGCTAGATTTTGAGTTAACACCTTTGCAGCAGGGAATCAAAGTTGAGGGGCACTATCTGCTGAGCACGCATCACTGCGGGAGCGAGGAGCTCCAAGAAGAGGGAGGACACTTGCTTCAGCCCCAGCCAACCTCCTCTGCATCGCTCCAAGCACTTTATCTCCAGGAAGCCACATCCACTTGCACTTAAAATGGGCATCTGCATCCCCATTAGCGTTTCTGCACAGCACCAGCTCAGACGGGCTGAGTGAACAGGCATGTGTGCAGGCTACAGCTCACTCATGCAGCCGTGTGTACTAACAGATGACTGACAGAGGGGCAGCTGCAGAGCAAACCCACATTTAAAATTCCCCAAGGAAAAAGCTTTAAGTGTAACCAACAGACTTCTCTCATGTAGGGGACACTCATCTGTACAAGCTGTAATACCTCCGGCAAGTTCAACTGGTATTTATAGTCACATTTAAGTCCTGCAGTGACAATAGATTCCAAGTATGACCTCAAGAAAAAACAAGGAGCAGTAGTGATCCCTCCTACAACTCTGGCAGGGGGGCAGGGAAGTCTCCTTGCAAAGGAATGAGTAATTAAGCCTTCACACCATTTGGAAACCATGAATCAACTCACACACTCCAAAGGTCTGTGCATTTAATAACGTGGTGATTTTACTACCACAAGGGTTTTTTGCCACTAGTACAGCAAAGATAACAGACACAAACTGATAAAATTTTTTTTTATTACTCACTTTTTGGAATTCTTTTACACTTTCTCCTGATTATTTTGTGTAAGGTGAAACTAGAACTGTTTAAAAGACATACACAAATCTAGTACATCAATAACCAGGTATTTCTTTTTGCTATACTATTCTCACAACCACGTGTGTGCTAGGCAATATAACCGTCACAGAAGCAAACTTTAGGCAGAATACTGGTCAGTAAAAACAAAGCGAAAAGAGCTACCAGATATACAGACAGGCTCGGTTCCACATTCACTACTGCATTTATCAAGCGCCAAGTATTAACTGCACAATTTGTTCAGCTAGTAGAGGGGAGTTTTAAAATCAGTGCATGAAATTCTCTTCAGCAGATGGATGGACAGACAAACAGATGGATCCTATACCTAAGTGGAATGTGAAGGTCGGGGGATGATACCGCGAGACTGAGAGGTGACTATTCCTAATCTCTTCCACTGCATTATTCACGCAACTCTTATTAGGTTTTATTTAATGGGACATGTTTGAAACAGAACTAGGTGAGGACGTTTGGAGCTCCAATCTTACAAGTGTGTAGGTCTGCATTCCAGTACAACACACGGGAAATCCTGAAGGTCTGAGCCAGACCCTGGTACTCCCAAAAACGGCAGGCAGAGCTGATGACTGCAACAGCACGGGCAGCTCTCAGCCACCCAGGAAAGGAACCTGTCCTGGAGCAGACTCGGGTCTCACCCACCATCCTGCTGTCACCCATCATCAAAGAAAGGATGACGCATTGTGTGGGAGTCCATAATGGCTTTAATGGAGTTTAAACAGGTGAGAGGGTCATGGATGAAGAGTCCAATGGGAGAAAACTTTCTGTAAAGTGGACTTAAGGATGGCTCAGTGGATTCCTTAAGCAGTTTTCAGGGTAAATTCAGTACATGAATACCATGGAGATGTCGATTCACCTAAGAGTAAAGTAATGCAAAAGCGGCAGATCACTTCATGGTACCACCCAAACTAATAAGGCCATTCAAAAAATTGAATCATCTCCTATTGCAAGTCCATGGCAGTGAACCAAGACTCCTCACTACTGAAGAATACCTAAGGTATAATAATCAGGTGAGTTATTGCTGTGGGAAGGGGCTTAGTCATGCATGTCGTATGAGCATGAAAGCGCTTTTAGAAGTCAAATCCCAGTTATCTGCCAGTGTAAAGAATTTGGAAATCAAGCTGCTAACTCCCCCATTACCCTCCTCCCCAAAACAAACCCCATCCCCAGAAAGACAGGACTGACAGAGTGAGCTTCGGACTGAAAGCGGTGCCTCAGACTCAGTTACAAATGTCTACAGTGTGCCTGTTGAACTAATCGATAGCAGTGTCACTAACTGGAATGCCATACATCAGATCGTTTTCCTTCCATGCCCCAGTGTCACAATAGAATCTCTATAACTTTCTGTACAACTTTACAACAGAATTGTACTTCGACTCTTTTGGTGCCAAATTAAGCTCGCCAGAGTTACATAATTGATGTCTACTTTTTCTAACCAATAAGAGTTTTGCAAAGTCAATTGCAATCACAAAACCCATAATCACAGTGTTCAGTTAAAAATATAAACACGGTAATCGTCACTGTAAATGTTCATAAGAGAAAGCTGGAATGCCATTGTAATAACCGACCTCGCTTTGAGTAGGCAGAACACCAACCAACTGGTTTTACCCCACAGACAGTTTTTGCTACGTTGAGGTTGTGAAAGTCGATGTACTATTCTTTTTGCTTGTCGCACAAGGGGATATATGTGTAGGATACAGGGTGACATTGAACATATAGTGAAGCGTGACAGCCATTAGTTCTCTCCCTCCCCAGCATCCCCTTCGTCTCCCTGGTTTTCCGACGTCCATAGCTGTAAGAAAATACAAACACAAGTTTAGGCTGAAAGCAGGCAGTTAATGAGGACTGTGAGGAAAGGGAAGGCAGCATAATTAGCAGTAGCTGCCCAATTTTCTCAGCTATGAGCAATACAGAACTGAACACAACAGTAAAGCTAAAGAATAATTAATGACCTAGAAAATGAACAGAAGATAACAAGTAAAAAGCCAGTGTAGTTTTGCAAGCTCAACATAAAGCTGGCTGTTGAGCCCAGACAAACTCCACTTTGTGCTACCACAAGTCTGAGTGCCCTACAGTGGCTAACAAGTGACTTCTGGATGAAATAAGCAAGTCTAACTGGTCTGGTTACAACCAGCAGTGCAGTTAAGGCAAGTTAGTGCCTCAGAAAAGGCTTCTTATGGCACAGAACTGAAGTCTCAGTTTGTAGCAGCCTGCAGAAGTAACAGTGCCCAGCAAAGCCGTTTGCCCCTGATACTTACAGTGAGGTTGTCCCTAAGCAGCTGCATGATCAGGGTGCTGTCTTTGTAAGACTCCTCATTCAGCGTGTCCAGCTCTGCTATCGCTTCATCAAATGCCTAAAAACATGCAAGACAAAGCACTTTCACACTCCACTCACCAAACTCACTTCTGCTTGTGCAGAGCTTGCAAATTTGCTACATTACCACTCAAATTTCATGACAAAAGCTTCCAGGGTTTTTCTTTTCCATCAAGAGATGTAAACCAAAGTGAGCACCAGATCACTAGACAACCAGTGGGAAAACATAAGCCTTTGCACTGCACAGGCAAGCACACTCCATCATGCTGAAGAATAATTCACACAGCTTGAAGCCACGCTTAAGTACAACACTTAAAAGCAATAATTCCGTTAACAATTAAAGTCTTACCGTTCTAAATTGGCAGTAAAAGGCAAAAGCACCATTAAGTTGATCTATATGTATTGTACATGAGCAAGCAGGCAAGAAAGTGGAAGACAAGGGATTTTTTTGATGGTGGGGTGGAAGGTTTCAAGTTTCTTTTCAAAACAGCATAGGAAATCAGGTATGTTCCACTAGAGATTAATAAAGCCATTCTACCCATTGAGCTGCTACACATGAAAGCCCACGCTGCAGGTCTGAGAGCCACATCTAAATGCCATTTCTTCATTTCAGCTTCAAACAGACATTAACTGAAAAAGCAGGACCAGCAGGTTCCCACAGCAACACGTTATTTGTTCCAAAGTTTTGTTGAAGAACAAGAAGATTCGTCTAATGCCATGTTAGTCAAGTTACTACCAGGTAACTTGCATGGATGCAAAGAGCTGCACTCAGAAGGCTCTAATCAGGTTATAAGGAGAAGGTGAAGATTGAAGTGACTGGTCATTTCTTTGGCATAACTCACCACGTGAGCTCTTTTTAGGTCTTCAGAGAGAGAAACACACACAGATGCACAAGGACACTTAAGGCTACAAACTACCTAAGCTTAGCTAACTATCCTACATGAAAATATACTATGATAGCAATCATTTAAAGGTTTTTAAGGAATTTGACATGAAAAAGCACAGTCACCTACAAAGGGCTACTGCAACTGCATGATTATCTCCTTTGCCTCCACAAAAACCAGTAACATGAGTCTGCTTACCGTCTTTGCCAGGTTACAGGCTTTTTCAGGAGAATTTAGGATCTCATAGTAGAAGACAGAGAAATTTAAAGCCAAACCGAGTCGAATGGGGTGTGTTGGCTGCATCTCCTTCTTGCTAATTTCAAACGCCTCCTGGTAAGCTTGCTGAGAGTTTGCTACCGTTGCTGCAAGAAGTAATTACAATCATATTAACACACAGTACATCACTGTACTTCACAAGGGAAGCTATTATGTTCTTGGTCTAGACTGTTGTGCCATCACAAATTCATACAGTTACACACACACAGATGCTTCTTTCAGTGTTTTCAGATGTCAAAGCCACCCACTGGCTGAACTATTAAGGCAGAAATACTTGTTCAGATAAACCTCTGAGATACAGAAATTAAGATCAACATTAACAGAGATTTAAAATTAAATGTATTAAAAATAAACTCCAACCAAACTGAATGCACACAAGCTCTGCCTAAGCCAAAGCATACTGTGATGCACTTCCAGCCTAGCTGAAGTAGTAGAGCTGAATAATAAATCCAGACAAAACCGTATGTGAAAGGAGAGATCTCTAAGCTACCTATTTCAAATGAAGGAAACATTTAGTGGGTAGGTCATGAACTTTCTATTTCAGTTTGGGGTTTCAGAGGAAAGGCAACAGTCCCTTCCTGGCTAGCGGGTAACAATAAGCTCTAGAATGGCGTCAAACTGAGTTTGCAAGACATGGACTACATCAGAATCACCAGGAATTCAGGCACAAGTCCACATCACTTTTAACATTTCAGGACTGTCTTAGGACCCAATAAGACAATATCCTACGTTTGCATGTAGGAAGCTTGCAAACAGCAAAGACTCCTGAGATAAATCCATAGTTTAAACAAGAGATGATAGGAACAAAGACTTTTCTGTGAGAAAAAAACATGTTCTCCAGGAAAAGGATTTTACACTGCCAAATATGTTTAAAAAAATCAGTCAGTGAGGTGGAAGGGTTGGCAAGCAGAATTTGAGTGGTTTGATGATCATCTGTCAACCACTTCTATTAATTTCAGTGAAATATTTCTCTAAAAGTGACCTGGCTCTGCACCATCTTCAGTAGCAAAAAATAAATAAATACTTCATGTCAGGGGAAAAGAACACAAATGGATTATGCATTTCATTCTGCTCAGGCCCCAAGCAGAATGAGAGATTTCATTTCTACTTACTTTGCTTATTGTCCCCAGATGCCACCTCTGAGAGGTATCTGTAGTAATCGCCTTTCATTTTCAAATAGAAGACCTTGCTTTCTGGCTGCGTGGCATTGACAATAAGGTATTTATCCAGGAGTTCCTGAGAAAGGAAATAATCACTTTTTTTTTCCCTCCAAGTCATAAAAATAATGCCTGAAACAGAGCCTTGGTTACAATGGGAAGCATGAACATTAACAATGACTTACGCATATTGATGTGTTAATCACTTTGCCTACTGTTGTCTAAAATCAGGAAACCCCCCAAACAACTATCCTATTGTATCTTAATCCCTGGAAAGCAGAAAGCTTGTTACGTTGGGGCTATCCACAATTCTCTCCTGCAGAACCCAATGGCAACCAAGGCTTAAGACCTCAAAGATTTTCCTTGAAATACACTGACACAAGCCCATATCCACAAACAAGCAGCGGCCTGACATCAGCACAAGTCTAATCACTTCTGCTGCCACAAACTTGGTTTCTATGCAGAGCAGTGAAGTTACCCCCAAGGAACTGATTCTATTTGCAGCTCCAGCCAGAAAGCTGAATAGTGGCAGGGTCAGCACGTGTGCATTGAGAGAGATGCAAAGACTGACAGTACTGACAGCACCTGCTCCTGACACATCTTTAGCAAACTAAACAGCAATATAAAGAATCCCTCTCATCTGAGAGAGAAATAGCAAAGCCAGTTTGGAGGAAGAAGAACAGACCTCTTCCATCCTCTGCTAAACAAGCCTCTGGACATCAGCACTCATTAATGAGAGAAGCTAAGGCCTTTCAGCAGGACTCATGCAGTGCCCCAAATTGAAATTTGTCTTTACAGGACCCCCAGCCAGCAGCTAGGGTTCTTCAACATTGCCTTTTTTTTTTCCCCCTATTAAAAAATAAATGCTACTTTATAATGAATTCCCTAAGAAACAGGCTAGATGACTTAGGAGCTAGAGTCAGACCCAAATACGTGGCTGTGCAAAATTACTCCCCTGCTAAGGTGGTGCAGCATCTACAGCATGAGTAAGATTCCTGAAGCCTCTCTGAAAAATGCTGCAGTACTAACTACTGTTATTTTTGCTGTTGGATTATTACCAGAACATCATTGCAGATATCCTGCAACTCAGCCTCAATTTTCTCACGATATTCTCTTCCCATCTGCTGTTTCTTCTCATTCCTCTCTGTTTTCTGTTCAATGCTGGAAATGACACGCCAGGACGAGCGACGGGCACCAACCACGTTCTTGTAGGCAACTGAGAGTAGATTCCTTTCTTCATTGGACAGTTCATGTCCTTGCTCAGTGACAGCTTTCATAGCAGCAGCCATGTCATCGTAACGCTCGGCCTGTTCAGCCAGTTTGGCTTTCTGTACCAACTCACTTTTATCCATGGCTCTCCTGTAATTACCAGGGGGAAAAAAAAATAGAGAGAAAAATGTCTCTTGCTTGTCTGCAGAGGTAATGCTGAGGGGTGAAGCAGAACTTGGTCACTTCTAAGGGGGAAATCTATCAGTTCTCATCAAGTAATACAAAGGGTTTAATTTGAGGGAAAGATTTTGCCACATACATACAATTTCTGTGGGTAAATGACTAATCAGTACTGAAGATATGTAAGCCTTGTTCTTCAAAACACAGCCGAATTCATACAGGTATTAAGCACAGAACATCAGTTCGTTCCCTATGTAAATCTCTCTCCTTTCCCAAGCTGGCCACAGCTCCACCTGGGACACACTGTATGTTCCAACCCAGAACCCACCAGCTCTGGTTGTTTTTTTGGGTTTTCTTCATGTTATTTCTGCCCCACTATTATACAAGAGCAACTACTTTGGAGCATTGAAGCACTGGACAGCTCCTCCAAATACTGAAGATATTCTGCACACTCCAGGACTTGACTGTGTGGGTTTAAATGAAACACACCCAGTAGAGCTGTAGTTGCTGGCAACTGTTCTACCAGGTTGGTTTAATACATGCATCAACCTACATATAATGGACAATTCTATACAGGTTTTGAACCTCCAGTTTTCAAGACCTTTCAAAAAACACTGGCATTCACAAAAACTGAATGAGCCATGGCCTATGGGATGGCTACTGCTGCAAATCTAACTGCTTATATGGAAACAAGCTGTTTATCATTTTGGGTGATGTGGTTCAGGAACTGAAGCCAAGAAAAACACATCACAGGACCACAAGACCCCTAAAGAGCTTAAGCAGTGAAAAATGATGTAAGGAACGTGTCAGTGAGGCAGCTTGAGTGTTGCTTACTTCTACAAGATGATGCCAACATACAGTTAACTCAACCCCTTAGGGCTAGCTTCACAAGAGAACTAAACCAAGTTTCTCTGCCTTTAGCAAATTAAGTGGACCTCAATACCTCACAAACTCCCAGACACACCAAATTTATCTGTAAAATCTCTCCAGATATGTAGGTTCACTCTTGGACAGACCCAGTACTGTGATCTTGCCAGTTGAGCAACAATACTCCTCTCTGCCTCCCTACATCCCAGTCAGGACTCTCAGTGTCCAGATGAGTTTTCAGGGTGAGACCTAAAACCAACTTCTGAAAGAACAGTAAAAAGCAACTGAGAACAATACATTTACAATTGTCTTTCACAGGTTTCTCTTCACCAGACAAGCACCTACAGCCCTAGGAGAAAGGGTCAACAGGCTGAAAGCAACTGCTGTACCCTTTTCCCTGGCTCCCTCCTTTGAAGATCCCAGTCTGACAAACTCATGATGCAGAACATCTTGTACACACTGTTCAGTTTCTATTTTAATCCACGTATCACCTATCACAGTATTAGATGGGGGAAACCAGTCCCCTATACTATATCCTCAACCAGGACAGTGAGATGCAGACCCAAATTCCCCCTGTGTGTATGAAACGTTTCAGAGTTTCCTACTGCCAAGGGTGGAGTCCTAACCACAAAATTATTTGGGGATGATATTCAATCCCTCCATCTGAAAATCCTTCACTTTAAAAAAAACCAAACAACCAAACACCCAAGATATCAAGCCAAACTTCATTATTTCATGTGAAAGCTCCTGAAGTAAACCCAGAAACCAAACACCCTACCTTGCAAGTCAAGTCACACTCTCTCCTGCTTGCCTCTGACCCTTTGTAGACCTAGCCTAACGCATCCATCCAGGTAAAGCACTCGGTAAGGCTATGCAGTGTTAAAACCAGGCTCTAGGAAAGAGACCTCTCACAGATCTGCCAGTTGTGTTGGGCTGCAGTTCAGTTCCGTGGCAAATACTGCACACTAACTAGTGGGTTCTGGCACCTACTAAAAGGCGAGACACAGGCTCAGATTGAAGCCCTCAACCAGACACACTGACTGTGGTGGCAATGTGACCAGTTCTTGTAAGGCTGAGTCTTTCCCAAGAGAGGATGTGTTACATTAACACTGGTTCTGCAGGATCTGATCCTAACCATCCATGGATAGCTCCTTAAGATGGAGAGGATGAATAAGTGGAGCTTGTGAGGTGGATTATTTCACCCTAGTCTGAGGCATATCTTAGTACAGATATGTAAAAAGCCTAAGGAAGTCAGCAGACCGGTTGCCTCTGAGAACCCAGGCAACCTTTCACTGTTGAGTCTATCAAACCTTGTAAACCAATTCCCTTAACTCAGCACTAAATTTAGACTATGTGCTTAACGCAGGAAGTAATTTATGAGTGGCATTTCCCTACCCACTCATTAAAATCTGAACCTGAACAAAGTACACCTGAAGAATGCTTTTTACGTTACAGGAGCCAACTTTAAGCTGGACTTTTAAAAAAAACCAGTTTCAGAGCAGTTCTACTAGCAGCCTACACAGCTTCCAGAAGCATTTCTATCGTAACCATGTTATCTCCTCCTCCTCCTCTTCTTAGAGAATGCAATTATTTTGTAGGAGCAGCCTGCTTGTTGAAGTCCAGAGGCAAACAGCTCTGACAGTTTACATTTTGCCATTGAAAGCTCAGTATTATCTTTGATCTGCACTTTGGCAATACTAGTCTAATTCACAGACAAGTAACCGGTGCAGAATCCTGTTTACAGGCAGAATGGAGTTTAGTTTAGAAATGGTGCAGAATTTGTTTTATCAAGCTCAGTGACATGTTTGTCTCTAGATGCAAGTCTGTTCATGGCAGTGAACGGGTTCATATAAGGACACATGAAGGAAATCACTGAGGGAACCGGAAGGGCATAAAGATTTGGTGGATAAGAGAGATCCAGACACCAGTTGAACATATCAATTACCCAGGCAAAATACCAGCACAAAGCATCAGAATGTTGCCTCTCATCAAGCAACTTTCCTCAGCAATTTAACTAATTCATGCACACCAAGCCGTTACTGAAGGTGGAGTTCCTCAGAACTTCACCAGCCCAGTCTGACATAAAAATCCAGTGTACAGGGGCTTGGGTTGTTTAGTTAATTCATTTTAATATCTGTACTGTTAGTAGGTTTGCTGTGAAACACAAAGTACTATTCACTAACATGAATTTAACAGAACTTAAATGCAGTAAGAAAATCATTGCCCACACCAAAGTAACCACAATTGACAGTAAACCTACCATTATTTTGTTCACAGGGTGCTGCAGAAAGGAACACTTAAAATCCTTACTTGATTCTCCATTGCTTACCTTGTTAGAGGCTTGGAGAGAGCTTTGCAGAGCTCTGCTGGCTTGAGCTCCAAAAGAGGGAAGTGTTTGCCAGAAGGAAAAAAAGATACAAGGAAAGGAGTGATGTTTGAAAAGGCAAAGAAGCGACCATCAGCTATAACTGGTCCCTCCCGTAGAGGAGATGAAAGCCACGCTAACAATGGATCAGTGTGCCACGGTCCGAAACAAGCAAAGCCTACAGCTAAAAATACTCCTAGGCCACAAACAGAAGCCATCTAACAAAGGTTACCTGCAGCTAGGAGCAAAACACACAAAGGTGATGAAGAGGAGGCCAACAGGAATGATCTATTCTAGGACTAATGAAGCCATGCCATGTTGGCAAGGGGGGAAAGAGGGAGGATGGCAAAAGGAGTGGAGACGTGCAGATGGCAGCCATGGAGGAGTCCTGACAGTTGCCCATTCTAAGCAGAAGATTCTTGTGTTAGATGCATTAATACATTTCAAATTCTTAAGACATCATCTTCTTAAGAATCTGTCAAACCACAACTTAGTAGCCCTCCAAAAAGAAGCAGCTGGACGCTATTTACAAGGAATGCCAACCACCAGCCAGTGGTTGGAGGTGATAGTACCATATGCCAGAAATTTGAATCACCCTAAATCCCACACTCAAAATGTGGTTTTTATTTTTCCCCCTCTACCTCCCATGCAGCAAAAGTTCTTAGAATCTCTTACAAATCCAGAATAGCATGTATACAGGTACTGGTTACTGCCTGCCCCCAGAAAAGCTTTACACCTGTGCAGACGAGATGGGAACATATTCCAAAGCATCAGGAGTAGAGAATCAAAGGTCAGACCCTGTGACACACAGCAGCTTGGCACTGCTTTGCTACTTTTAGTAGAAGATGCAGTAAGAAGGGAATGGTGCAACCATTATGGGAATGGCACCCAAAATCAGAACACCCACAGATCTTACAAGAGCGGATGGACACGCAGAACTCAAGGTTTACATCTCAGTAACAGCTGAGGAGTAAAACATACAGACAGCATTCTTTAGAAAACCACAGGAGCTTGAGGAGAGCTACATCTTACTGCTCAGCAGTTACTCCATTGGCTTCATAGCTTTTATTGTTTCCAATCTCAAGGAGCTGTTTTAGGACAAAGCCAAACAGATCAGAAGTAACTGTGTTTCCAGTCTGCAGAAACCAAATGAAAACTGACACTGAAAAATATCTGGCTTATATAACGTATTGAACTGACAAGGCAATACTAATAAGCCTACGTTGGCCTGAAGTCTGCTGCTCTTGATGATCTGTTCTTCTGATGCTAATTAAGTCATTGATTTTTGTGTACTGTTTTTCTCTTTATAGCAAGCATCAGAATCTCTATCAGGCAAACACTTCCACTTGGCAAAAAAAAAAAAATATTAAAAAAAAAATCAGTGAGAAAGCAATGTAGTTCCTAGTTTGACATACTGGTCCCTTCACAAGTCCAGTAAAGATGCAGGCTAACAGGCCTGCATGTTGCTTTCCCCATGAGAAATGAATGCAAAACCAGTCTGGGTGAAATGGGATGCCATCATACTTCTCAGCACAAACTCTGCAAATCTTGTCAAATTCTAACAGGAGCAGCAGCAGACTGGTACAGAATTTGTAGTTCAACCTTCCAGCAACGTGCAAACATACCTTACTCCATTTCTGGATGGGCAATTCATCCTGCAGTTAAACATTCACGTGAGGTAAGTGGTACTGCAAACTGCAGTTCTGTAATTATGGGCGGTGTGTTCTGGAGATACTACTCCTAAAGCAAATGGAAAATCCTTCTCCATAATTCAGCTACGTGCATGCTGACACAAGTACCTGCAGGATGTTGATGGCATTTGCTGTCAATCAGACATTGCTCCCAGGAGATTATTTACAGGAAAGGAATCAGCTCTAGGTGGGGGTGCAAGAAACCTTCCTTGTGCCATGGTAGCATTTCACTTCATTAATTGTTCTTCTTTATTTGGTTTCTTTCAAAAGCTACCATGTATCATTAAGGAACTGATTAGAAAGTCAATGTGTCTGGTAAGGTCTGGCCCCTGCAATCTTCCCCAGCTGTCAAGGCCTTGGGAATAAGGAGAAGTTCAGTAAAATACACTGCAAATCTAATGAGGGCAAAAGGAGAGTGACTTCATGGCTGGGGTATTACTGCTGACCTTGTGCAGTACATAACTTTGGCCTCCTCTGCATCTACTGATGAACTGCACACCCCGACCTTCAGCTCAAATCTTTATGCAAATGTTCAGATAAAATTAACATTTCATAAAGCCATGCCTAAGCCTGCTCTGGCCATCTCCTGCCATCATTACTTGTTGCCTCCTAAAACCAGCCACTATACTTGTTGAATAAAAACATTCAGCCTCCACAGACGACTACAAAATTTCAATGACAAGTACCAACAGCAGGTAGGGATACTCACGGTGTATGGACAACTTAAATTTTAGCCAATGTTCTTCACACCATTTAAAGGAGGGACTGCAGGCTGAAGAGCGCTGCACTGCTACATGCCTACGACTCTTTGCAGAGGACAGCTGCAGGTGGAGACAAGCATGGGGTTCCAAAGCACAACATACTTACGTGGTAACACCTTTTCTTCCAGCTAGCAGAATTGGTTTTGGCTAGAGTCCAGGTGGAAATAAGTGAGTTATCCCAAAATATCTTCCCCTGGGGCATAAAGTTCATGCCAAACTGAGGTATTCATATCACAGGTAAATCACTTTTGTTAACAGTAAATGGAAAGTATTTATGTTACAGGGTGGGGCAGAAAGTGTGGGGATAGAAAAGACACTACTATAATGCCTAGTCTTCCTGGGATGTATCAGGATACCAAACAGATCAGAGCACCAGCTTTTTTTCACCTCATTATTCAAATAATTATTTACCTAACTCCTCCTCATCTGAGTTTATTCACACGCAGCACACCAAGCTGCATACTGGCAAAGGGCTGCTTAGGAGAGGGAGGGGGGAAAGAAAAAGAGACTCAACATCAAAATAGCAGAGATCAGAACATGCGGTACTGACATAATGAGGTTGAGAAAACTGCACCAGGCCCATCTGTGCAACGAGTCTATCACTTTATCAGTACCAATCTAATAAACAAAGTATTATACAGGCTATGTTTTTGCAGTCCTTTAACATGAAGAGCAAAGAAGGCACTGGCATTCTTACTTGTTTTCTTTTCTAGACCAGTTAAGGTCTCCTGATTATAAAAGCAAGCCTTTATTTTCACAAGGGAGTCTTCAAATTTTGGACTGGGGTGTCCTGCAACGGGGAACATGGAAAGGCACAAATATTCCTACAGCCACTGAAGTTACAAAACCTCAGCAATGCTCTCAAGCTCTCTGATATTTTTATGTAGGAATTGAGCTTTCATGGAGCTGAGTGACATGCAGTTTGTTTTCCAACCATCAGGAAAGTTATTTTAACTATTAACAGGGAATTTAACTGAAAGCAGCCAGTTTATGTTGCGATTTTGGCATTAGATGCATTTTTGCTCCCAGATGTTAACACAGTGGGAGCAACTACTGTCATTTCCTCATCCCAATTAACATCTGGTTATACATACTCCCAATAAAACCTGAGGTTGCTCATTGGGGGTTGCTGCCCAGCCTTTTTGTAGACTGGGCTGGCCTGAGGCAACCTTCTTTCCCCTGGAATCCTCCCTAAACACATCTCTATTCCCAAATGGACATAAATGACCAAAATTAGAAAAAAAAATAATAAATTCGTATTCTTTCCTTTAAAAGCGCTCACGACGCTTCTGTGACGGCCTCTGGTCCTACGTGAGCTGGCTCGTACCGACCGGCAGCAGACACGGCATCTCCCCTCTTGCACCGAAGGAGCCCAGAGCTCCGGGTTCGGCGAGGACACCCAAACCCCGCTCCCGGTTTCGGGCCGCGAAGGCTGAAACCCTCGGGCAGAGGAGGGCTGCAACCGATACTGACCCTGGCGTGGAGGGGCTGGTTTCCCTTCCCTTTCCGTCCCGTCCTCCCCCGGCCGCCGGGCAGAGGAGCCTTCGCCGCCGACCGCTGAGTACAGGTGTGCTCGGCCGGCCGCGCCCTCCGGGGAACCAGTGACTCACTCAGGGCGGGGCAGGGCCGGGCGCTCCGGGAGGAGGCGGCGCCGCCCGCTCGGGCTCCGCAGCGGCAGCCGAGGGAGGGTCACACCGTTACTCGGAGCGGGGAGGAGAGGGAGAGGGGGGCAGGACTCACCCGCCGCCCCCCTCTCCCCCCGCCCTTCGCGCCGGGACCCTCCCGCAGCGCGCCTCCCGCAGTTCCCGCGGCCTGCTGCGGCCTCAGACGCCCCTCCCCGGCGCGGGGCTGCGCCGGCCCAGCCGGCGGGGAGAGGCGGGGGCCCGGCCGGGGGGAGGAGCGGGCCCGGCCGGCGGGGAGGCCTCCCCCGCATAGTCCCGCCGGCGCCAGCGGGGCCGCGGCGGCCCGGCCCGACGGGGCCCGGCCCCAGCGCTGGGAGAAGGCAGAGGGAAGCCGGGCGGCGGGCGGGGCCGCGGGGGGGCGTCCCGGGACCCTCACCTGGCGGGGGCGGCGGCACCGCGGCCTGGATCCCGGCGGGGCGAGGCGACTCGGAGCGCGGCGGCCGCTCAGCGCACGCACACACACCCTGCGGCGCTGCGGCCCCGCTTCCGGCGGCGCCGGCACGCCCCTTCCGGCGCCAAGGGGCGCCACCGCCCCTCCCGCCTCCCCATTGGGCCGGCGGGGCCGCGGGCGCCAGCCGGCTCCCGGTCGCCATAGCGACGGGAGGGAGCTCGGCCCCCTCGGCTCTGCGGGCCCGCCCGCCGCGCCGCCGCCCCCTCAGCCGCCGCCGTCGCGGCCCCACCGGCCCGGAAGCCCACTTCGGCGCTCGGAGAAGGGGGAGGGGAGGGGCTCGGCCGGGCTGGGGGGTAGGGGGTGGGCGCCTCCCTCAGCGCGGCGCTGCCGTCCCGAGGCGCTGGTGGCGGGCAGGCCGAGGTGAGGTGAGCCGCGGGCCCGCCTGCCGCGTCAAACCACCCAGAGCAAGGCCTGCTCTTTCTGTCGCGCCTCGGCACCCTTCAGCCCGTGAGCTCTTTGTCTGGGCTGAACCTCTGCCGCAGGCGTGGGGCGAGCCCCGGCGTGCCGCCCAGCGGTGCCCGCCGCAGTAAAGAGGCGGGGTGGGTGCCCTGGGCATAGACCTGCCCGGGCCGGGGAGGGCAGCAGCCCCTCCAGCAGCGGGAAGGCAACGTTTCTGCTTTACGGCCGATTCTTGCTGCTGATCGTGGGCTGCGCCTCATGACGAGGGGGGCATCTCCACAGACCTGAGGCAGTGGAAACCATCCAAGTTAAAATCTGCACATGCTTTGAATTGCCAACACTCTTTTAGCAGTGACTCCTCCCTACAATCCTCCCTACAACTTAAATTGCATGTTTTCACAGAAAAAAGAGGGATCCTTATTGGCTAGATAAGTTTTGTACAGCTGTAATAAATGACATTTCCCAGAGAAATGGCAAGAGAGCATTTTTTGGGCCTGAGGAAAAGTGTAGCATGGTGTCCAAGAAGGAATCCAAGGAAAAGAGTTTGATTTTATAACGCATGTAATCCTTTCGGATAAGGAGTGACTCAACACAACCTCTCCCTGCCCCCAAGTCTCAGGTTTACAGCAGCATCGCTGTCAGAGCATTATCATTTGGGCTGAAAGGCGATCTGCACGGTCACAGCATCCTGGAGCCCCATTTTCTATCTTTCAGATGCAATCCTTGTCCCATCAAAGTCACTGACAGGCTCCTTTATGGTGCTGGATGTTCTTCATTAGTTTCCTGCTTTGTCTTGGTCCAAAGGTTAATTACTTTGGAAAGTCAGGAGGAAAATTACTCGGCACCCATGAGTTATCTTCAGCTGCAAACGTTGATTCAGCTGGATCAGTTATTGTCATCTCTCTGACTTTCCTTCTCTAGGCAAAACCTGATTTTCCCCTGATCTTCTCCAGAGGCCCTGTTCTCGCAGTTTCCATCCAGGCCATTCACAATGTTCTTGCTGAGACCCTGGGAGTGCTGGTTCATGGCAGATTTGCTTGCATTCAGCACTCTTTCCACGCATACCTGCATACAACACTTGGTTTGGGGAAGTGTGCTGTCAACGCCTGTTCATTTAGTTGCCTGCTGTACTTCTCCCAGCCTTCCCACCTTGCTGCCTACTCCAGCTCATCACTGCCCTGCCCATGCCCAGGGGTGTGTGGAGTCTCCTTCTCTGGAGATACTCAACACCCATCTGGATGCTGACCTGTGTGACCTGTCCTAGGCACCCTGCTTTGGCAGGGGGTTGGACTCAATGATCTCTTGAGGTCCCTTCTGTGAATCTCTGTTGTCACAGCTCCTGCCTCCTACTTCCAGCAAGGTGCACCCGGCTCCCTTCATGCTGCTCTGCTGATCTGTCTGGATCAAGTTCCAATCATCACCTCTGCAGTGCTTGAAGTTCTTAGCAGGTAGTTTCGGACCATACATTCTCCATCGCCGTATCCAGGTAGAGCAGCAAATCATCACTGCGTGGTCACAGAGGTGAAAACACCAACCTCTGCTGTTACAGAGCTCCTGTGGCTGGGTCCCTGGCAGGCCAGAGGCCACTAAGAGACACCTGTCTTAATAATATGGTTTATTCCTCCGTGAGCTTGTCTTGTATCCCTGGTTTGGTAGGAGAGAAAAGCAACACATCCTGCAGTTTCCCCAGGCACGGAAGGGTCAAGGCTGGAACACCAAACCTCAGCCCTGAAACACATTACAACAGCAGCAAGTCTTTCAAAGTGTCACTTTCCAGAGGAGGAAGTGCGAGTCATCTTGATGCAGCTCAGAGGATCTAAAACTTTGTGAGAGAACAGCATTTATCTCAGAGCCAGGCTCAGTCCATGAATAAACAAGCTCAACACAGAGACCAGCCTGCCTGGCTCCAGTAGAAAACATTCTTCCCCAAAGTAATTTTCCCTGTAGAAAATGCTTTCCCAAAGAAATACACTTCAAGTAAATAAAAGTGGAGAAGCACAAATGGTGTTTGGCTTTGGCCAGTGGTCAGCCTGCCACTGCCGCTGCTCTGCGGAGCACAGAAGGGCTGTGCTGAGAGCACACTGATGTGCTCACAGCAAGTTGCAGGCAGGCGTAGAGTAAATCCCCTTCTGCTACAAAGAGAGGATTTCACTCTTCATGCTTCTCTAGCATGAAGTTTGCTTGGTGTCAGTAATAGTTATAAGAAGAGGAAGAACCTTATTGTCAAAGGTGGCCTGTGGTCCAGCACCCCAGGTTGGATGGGGCCTTGAGCAGCCTGGGCTAGTGAGAGGTGTCCCTGCCCATGGCAGGGGGTTGGGACTCAATGATCTTTGTGGTCCCTTCCAACCCAAAGCATTCTGTGATTCTGTGATACATCCACACCCTGTGCCTGCAGCAGTGCCAAGGTAAGGGATCCCAGCAGACGGCTCATGTGCTTGAGCTGCTTCTGATGCTGCTCTGAACACAAGATACCTGTTGAGAGGTACCTCTTGTGCTGCTTGCACAGGAGAAGTGAACCTGAGATTTGGGGTACCAGATCGTATTTAAATGGATAACCTTCAATAAAGAAATAAAATCCCCATGAGTTGCTCAGTTTTTGTAATTTTTTCCAGGCATTTTTGAGGACAGCAATCCATGGTGGATACCAGGAGCAAACAGTTGATGGCACTGCATGATCACTGTCCCTGCAATTGATGTCTCCCTTGCTACCCAGCAGTCTTTGAATGAAAAGGGAAGGGGTCACTCTTCTGTGCTATAGGAGAAAACACTCACAAAATGTAATGGTTACCTGCTAAGGATATTTTATTTCCGATTTTCCTGTCCTCATTTTCTCTAACTTCTGCTCTGTGAGAGTTCACAGCCTGGACCTTTCAATCGTTCTGGACTGGACCTCACAGATCACTAAAGACTGTATTAGGTGGTGGATCCCAAATGGGATCAGTGGTGTGGGTCATGACAGCTACCATGGCTGCCCTGGTAGAACTGACATCTAGATGTCCAGTGCAAATCTGGTCAGTAAATTAAGAATTTTATCAGTGTCCATGCTGGTTGTGGTGCTGCTTTGAACCAGTATGTGGTGGCAGTGAGAAGGAGGCTTACAAGGAAGCAACATGGAACACAAAAAACGGAAACAATTGGTGTTTTTTCATTAACACTTATGTGATGGGAAATGAAAAAGCCCCAAGGGAACAACTTCTGTGTTTCTCATTTCTCTTGTATTTTCTGCTTGTGATATGACAGGATAGCTGTCATGAAGTTAAAACTAGAATTAGGTCAGTTAGAAATAAATCTACAAGTAACCTGGAATCAGGGATAAACATCTTGCATAGAATAGCATTAATAGTAGCATTACTACCACCTTTGATTAAAGCAACATTCAAAGCAAAGAGCAGAAGGTTTTCCTCGTGGGCCCTGCCAGCTCACTGCTAGACTAAATAATACTGTGTTTGGGCATCTTTCAGTTTGTCCTTCTGCCCAAGGAATGTGAGTGGCTTAGTACAGCTTTTCTATTAAACACAATTTGCCCTGACATCAAATGGCTTTTTTAACTTGAAGGTGTTCAGAGGTCTGAAGGTGACTTCAGGGAGCATGGTTAGGAGCGTAACTGCAAAGCAACAAAGTGAAGGAACTGTGGGAGCATGAAAATATAAGTGACCTGAACAGCATAAAATAGTGTGATGGGAAAAATGTCTGGGGTGGGATAGGAGCTCAGCTCCAGGAATGTGGTTTTGGCAGCGGTGTGCCAAACACAGAACGCTATTTCTGGGGAAATACACCAAGTTTTTGGCTGTGAATTAAACTCAGGTAATTAATGTTCAGCTTGGAAATAGTGGCAGTGCAAAACCCAAGCCAAAACAGAATGGAAGATATTGCTGTAAAATTTGTAGCCGCTGAAACCTGTAGTGTTGCTGTGTACATCTGATGCCAGGTAATGCCTGAAAAAATCCAAGCCAAGGAGCACGTAGCAAGCCCTTCAAAGCTGCCAGCTCAAGGACCTCAAGGAAATCCAGCCTCAAAGCAGCACGTTGAGAGAGGTTTGAAGAGGTAACTTCCCAAGCCCTGATCTGTGTTTATTAGCTGTTTCTGACAAGCCCTACAGAAAGGCAAATGTCTCGGTGGTTTGGAATTGCCTGGCAAGCGCTCACTTTATAGGAAACTGATCTTTAGGAAATACCAGAACTATTCCATTTCCTGATTTCTCATTCTTTTTCTCTCTTGGTCCTTCACACCAGTCTGCGGTGCAGATCCTCCAAGCCAGCGTCAGTTCCAAGGCTTGGCTGCCTGGGGGATCACAGAGCTCCAGCTTCCTCACCCCCAGCTAGCTTCCAGCTGCCTTTGAAGAGTGATTTCTGCCAGAAAAGTAGCTATGGAAGAAATGTAAGTCCATGGCATTATCAGAGTTGGGGCTGTTAAAGATTTGCTGATGTTTCATTCCTCAGCGTGTGCAGATCAGACAGACTTCTTGATTGGGAGATGCAGCCAAAAGAGAAAGCTCCATTTGGCAAGGGGATGGATCCCTTTGGGGTTCAACAAGATCAAATCAGATGAGTCTGGGCTCCTTAGAGCAAGTATGGGAGAAACCTCTCAATACATGGAGTGGTGGAGTTCCTTCTTTGGTATAATGCACAGGGGAGCCTGGCACGATGTTTTTGCTGAAAGTCTCTGGGGAAAGGCAGCTTCTCTCATGGCAATGTGTATCTGCTTCAGGCCATGCTTCCAAGTTGAGCCTGTTTATTTTGTGTTTGCTTTGCTCCTTTAAAATAGGAGCTATCAGAAGACCTAAAAATCTGAAGCTTGAAGAGCTATACAAGCTGCTTCAAGCTCTGAAGGGCTTCTTTATGATTAGAATAAATGCATGAAATACTTAGCCTTCATCCTGTGCAAACCCTGACTTTCAAAAGAGAATTTACAGCATAGGGTGGAGTTTTATCTGCTCCTAAATAGGACAATTCCCCTCCTTCCTTTTCTGCCCCAAATTTCAAATTCCAGGGTGCAGTAAACAAATAGCAGAAGAGGACATGATCATCCCTCTGCCTTCCTGTGTCAATGACTCTCAACAACTTTCTTCTCTGCCGAGAAGCCAGGGTGGGAGCTCTGAAGGGGCATGTCTCCAGCTGGATACCTCGTCTTTATTCTGGTTTGTGCTTCAAGGTGTCTCTTTTTCTTAAGAAGCACCTGCCACTAGACTGTTAGGAGTTTAACAGTCCCACAGCATCCAAGGAAATGCTTTCCAGCAGTCAGAGCTGGAGGACAGCGTAGGTCTGATAAAAGGATTAATAAATCACAGCACCAAAAGCTGCAAGTTCAGTTTTGTTTGACTCTGGCACTACAGATTATTTTGTATATTCTGTGCCCTTAATTGCTTTTTCTCCCCAGAAGTTCTGTGTGCAGCTCTGGGATAGGCATTCTAATGATTGCCCAAACAACCTGAACTAGATTTCTTCCTAATTTACATTTCAACTCATGTCCTTTCAGCAGATTCTTTTATTTGAGGTACACTGATTGGACTGATAAGCACAGGGGTATGGGGTGACACCTTTTCTCACTTCCAGTGTGCCAAAAGTAGAATATTTTTTCAGGGTAAAACTGTGAACAATCCCAACCTAGCTCTGCTGTTCCACTTTTCTTGGAATTGTTCCATCTGTTTCTCTGAAAATGCAAGTCTGTTTTTCCTCCTGCCACCTGCTATTTCCGTATGAGAAAGCTGGTTTGTTATAATGAAGGTACCGTTTCTCCCAAGGGCAAACTGAGGACGTCTCATCACACCCATCTTCCTGAAATTCCAGTAACCAAATTCAATGTTACTAGGTCTGATCTACTTCTTCACAAAGCAGTAAAGCTTTTCAGGGCAATCTCAAGTTCTGTCTGTGGGTACTTACAAAACAGAACGTGATCTCCCTGCTGAACTGTAAGACAGTCTGATCTGAAAGAGAATCCCAACCCAAGAGTCACTTCAGCTTTGAGGCAAGTTAGTGACAAGCATTTGCAAACCAGGCTGTGGTTTCCAAGCACAGACCCTGTTTTATCCCAGGCACAAGTGAAGAACACTGTGACCACAAAGTTTCTTCGTGGCAACTTCTTGCTGAGAGCAGTGGTGGGACAGGGGAGGTGGCCTGAGCTTTGTCCTCTGTGCAGGTCAGCTTTTCACAGATTCACTTGTGCTTCTTGAAAAACAATTTAAACTGTCCTTTGACTCCAGAAAAAACTCCAGAGTCACCTTTGACACCCACCTCTTAATGAAGCCACTGAACATGAGCAGCATTCTTCTCCCCACAGTGTGAGTCGGTCCCACTTTCTGGGAGGAGAGCAAGGAAAATCCAAGGAGCTGGTCACAGGGCACCTGAGTGTCCTTGATGAGATTCCTAGGAGAGAATCAGGGAAAGTTGATCCTCTCTTCTTAGCGTTTGTGTAAAGGAAGAGATTATAACCCATCTCAGCAAGCATGCTCTGGAGAACGTGGGACAGCCAGGAGTTGGATATGCTGTTAGTTTGGCAGTGTGGGCCTGGATGCTCTGGCAGGAGGGACCCAGCTGGCTGCCCAAAGGCTTTGGCATGGGTCTGCTGTGGGTCATCTGCTGGACCTTCAGCTATGCCCCAGGTCACCTTTTCGGAGCTGCGCAGACACAAACACGAAATCAGAAGAGATTGCCACGGTGACATAGCTCCTTTCAGCGCTGTAGCACTTCTCCCAGGAGCCTGGCATTCCCCTTGGCTGCAGTATACCCCTTCCTCTGCCCAGGGTTAGCAGGTACCTCGGGGATCACAGAATCACAGAATCGTAGGGGTTGGAAGGGACCTCGAGAGATCATCGGGTCCAACCCCCTGCCAAAGCAGCTCCCCAGCTCATATTGCACAGGTCGGTGTCCAGATGGGTCTTGAATCTCTCCAGAGAAGGAGACTCCACACCCCCCTGGGCAGCCTGTCCCAGGGCTCCCTCACCCTCACTGGGGAAAAGTTCTTCCCCATGTTGGTGCAGAACTTCCTATGCTCCAACTTGCAGCCATTGCCCCTTGTCCTGTCTCCACAGACACTGAAAAGGGACTGGCTGATTCCCCCTGCATCCCCTGCTTAAGATAATTGTAAACATTAATTAGGTCCCCCTTAGTCTTCTCTTCTCAAAGAAGATGATGAGAATAGCCCACACTCTTGCTGTGCTGAAGGCTGAAGAGAAGACAAAGCTGAATTTTTGCTCAAACACCCAGGAAGCCAACAGCTGTCACCAGATCTTTGGCCAGGATGCCACAGCTGGTATGAGACTTCCCAGGCTCAGAGAAACACACTAGGATGTTGCTGCTTTTCTGACTTTCAGCTCTTGCCTAAAGTGAACCTACAGGAATAAGTACTGGGGCCCAAAACAGCCTGAGACTCTCTGGAAATCCCACCTGAGACACCCCGACTCATATTAAAGATCTGCCTGGTTCTGCAAAACGTCTTTATTTCAGATCTGATTCATTTATCAAAGACTCACAGATCAGCCAAAGGCCAGGACAGTATACGGGAACGTGTTAATGCGTTTACCCTTGGACTGCCAAGACACTAATTATCTACGTTAATGCCAGCTGCCTTGGAACACAAAAAGCCCTTAATAAAGAAGGAACTGTGGTAACAAAACAATGAAATGAAAATAGCAGAAGACGGTTCCCCAGGTTGGGTGAATTTCAGACACAAGGGGATAACAAAACCCTCCTAAACACATACATGTATCTTTGCAAACACTTTAGGTACTGAGGAATGAAGTCATTCATAGCTGTAGCCCCAGGAACTGAGACAGAGCACATCTTTTTATTTCAAGTCTTTTTATTTCAAATGTTGGGGCCAGATTTCTTGCAGGAAGTGTGGTGGGCAGGCTGTGAGGCAGGGATGGTGAGTGCTACCAGACAGTGGATGTCCCAGCACCACACTCTGGCCTGAAACCCCTCAGCTGCAGGCAGAGATGCAAACCAAATGGTGTGGGATAGAGAGAGAGAGACTATCTTCTGGAAGACTGATCCAGGTGGGAAATTGAGATGAGCTTTTGAGGACATACACCTGTCATTAGGCCTTGGGGGTTGTGGCAGCTCAGCCCCAAGCAGTGGTGAGCACCACATACCACTTCCCCTCTCCCAGAGGAGAAAGAGTCAGAGCCTCCATCAGTTGGGATAAAGACAGTTTACTGACAAAAGTACCATGAAAGTAGAACAGTAACAGCCAATTACACCCAGTGATAACACAGAGTGCCTTAAGACCTGATGATTACAGATGCATGACGTGAGGACAGACCAAATGCTTCAGTCACACTCAGACTACCTTGGAGGCACCCAGGAGTGCTCCTCCCCAGCCAGCCCCTTTTATGGGGGAGTGATGTCAGGTGGGGTGGAAACAGCCCAGGCTAACTCAGCTCCCCTGTGCTGGCTAACTCACCTCCCCTGGGCTAACTCACCTCCCTGGGCTGGCTGCTTGGGGACGGTGTCTCTGGTCTGGCCAGAACCAGGACAGGGGTATTGTAGCTGTGAACGTGCGAGGAAATAAGGAATTTGGACAGATGGATCTGAAGAAGGGCTTCTACATCCCAGAGTCAGTCTTGCTTCATTTATTCTCACCTTACACCACTGGGAAGCAAAGGGAGAAGGGAAAGCCAGCTTTTCAGCATCCATAGGCTCCTCAGGGTAAGAAGAGTTCCTGTGCTTGTCGAGCTGGTGTCACCGTGTCGTCTGCATGTGGCAGGTCACAGAAAGGTGCAATGACAAGTTGCTTTTCTCTTCCTGTTCCCGTTTGTGGTTTAGCAGCTTTGCTTGGCAAACTGCAATGGTGCAAGTTCCCATACACACACACACACTCACACTCACACTCCCCTCTGTGCTCACTGCTTTTCCTGTCATTTAACTGCATTGCTGTGATGTTCAGAAAGTTCTGTGACCCTGTGTGAGACACAGGAGAAAGCTCAGAGAAAAGAAACAGCCCAGACGTGGCTCTTGGTCTTCTCCCACAAAAGTTTGAGACACAACCACCTTTCCAACACCCTAGAACCCACAAGGTCTCCTTTAGCCAACGTTTAACCTCCTGCACAGGCATCTTCACCCACTGCAGCAGGATATCTGGGGGGCAAAGAGGATCTGTCCATGGAAGTGATGCCTCAAAATCCCACTGCTCCGTGTCTGACTCTAAGTACACCCTGCTTTTTTTCCTGATTATTAGGGGAACCCCAAAGATTCAGATTCCTGTGATATACCTGAGTCTGCCTCTTCCTTTTTGTGTCCTGTTCTGGGCTCCCTGGTATAAAAAGGACAGGGACCTCCTGGAGAGAGTCCAGAGAAGGGCTATGAAGATGATTAAGGGCCTGGAGCATCTTCCCTATGAGGAAAGGCTGAGTGAGCTGGGACTGTTCAGCCTTGAGAAGAGAAGACTAAGGGGGGACCTAATTAATGTTTATCAATATCTTAAGCAGGGGATGCAGGGGGAATCAGCCAGCCCCTTTTCAGTGTCTGTGGAGACAGGACAAGGGGCAATGGCTGCAAGTTGGAGCACAGGAAGTTCCGCACCAACATGGGGAAGAACTTTTCCCCAGTGAGGGTGAGGGAGCCCTGGGACAGGCTGCCCAGGGGGTGTGGAGTCTCCTTCTCTGGAGAGATTCAAGACCCATCTGGACACCGACCTGTGCAATATGAGCTGGGAGCTGCTTTGGCAGGGGGTTGGACCCGATGGGCTCTGGAGGTCCCTTCCAACCCCTATGATTCTATGATTCCCTGGACCTTCTGCATGCACTTGCCACTCAGTTGCTGTTCCTTCTCTGTCAGAGCCATAATTCAATAACACACACCAGGAACCAGCCAACGTGTCCAATAAGGGAACAGAAGCAATTTGGTGTGATTCATGATCAGCCACAACTAAGCAACACCACTAATTTTTTGGCATTTATTCTGGGAGTAAGGACTCAAGAAAAAACCCCTAACATATTCTTGATTAGATTAGAAGGAAGTAGAGGAGTCTGCAGCCCACTTGAAGACAGAAAGGAAGGTAAGTGAATCCAGGACATCATTTTTGGAAGCTATGCACCACACTGCAGGATGAGGAGGGATGAAGGGCTGTATCTCAGCACCATGGTGCTGCCACTTGCTTCCTCCAAACGGCTGCTGCCAGAAGGTACACAAAATTTCAGGAGACAAGGCTGGATGTGATGGTGTAAAGTTCTTGAAGTACTCTGCTCTCTTGATTCCTTCCCATCAGCTCCGAAGCAGAGTGAGGTAGAAATGGGTGTCTAGAGTGGTTTTGGAGGCAGGAAGGTTACATGGGGGCATCTGCTGTCTGTTCTGGTGCAGAATAGTGGTGTCATCTGTGCCTGGCAGGTCCTGAGGATGAGTGAGAGGGGACTAATAAGAACATCAGGAAGAAACCATCTATTAATGCTTCCATTGGTAGGAAAATCCATCATGTCTTTCTCCTGTTCCTTCTACCTTACTTACTACCCAGTGACACTGGTGACATTTTTTAGCTTAGTCATTTTATAAAGCCCGTGAGATAAATCACTTCCCAGAGAGCGAAATGAGCTCAGCAGCATTTATAACAGTGTGGGCTTTCATGAAATCTTAATTTAATGACCTTTGAGTAAGAATAGAGGCAAATCTACACCAGTGTCAGGGGACCACATCCTGTCCTGCTCTGGAAATGGACTCAATCAAATCCCATCATTTTCCTCTCTGCCTGTTCTGAGCCTGCAGTGCTGGTGGGCCCAGGTCTCAAACGTTCCTCTCTTTTGGTCTAATGAAAGAACACAGAGAGCTCGTTCCTGCCACCAAAGCTGCAGGCAGAGAGAGGGATAAAGCCTTTTTCCCAGGGCAGTGCTGGTGAAATTGCCATCAGCAGACAAGACAGCGGGTGCAGGTTGTTAGCCAGATGCTGTGACGCCGTCTGAAAGCAGGCAGAGAGAGGAGCAGGACAGGCTCCCATGGCAGCACCAGCCAACCACACTGACCCCATAAAACCATCACTTTGCACCTCAGCTCCAAAGAAGTCCTGTGGTAGGCAGGAAGGCAGCTGACCCTATGTCTGTGCAGGATGTGACAGCCCCTCACAGTGCCTGGGAACCTCCTGTGGGCACATACAGCTCGTGGCACTGACCCAGGTAACAACTGCAATAGATGATGACAATGTCCTGGGAACCAACCCCAGAAGCCCAGCGATGGCATGGTCACACCATGAGAACCAGGAGGCAGAGGAGAAAGCACAGCATGGTTCCTGTGTGGCTGAGCTCAGCCTGCCCGGGATGTTGTGCTCTTCCAGTCTCCAGAGCAGCCGTGTTGCTGTCCTTCATGATACACTGCTCTGGTGCTTCTTCATGTACCCATTTCTTTATGTGGCTGTAGCTCTGTGGTCCTGTCTGCACAGGCTGCTAAATAATGAATGGATTCAGGAGAATCATAGAATGTGCAGGGTTGGAAGGGTCCTTTAAAGGCCATCTAGTCCAACCCCCTGCAGTGAGCAGGGACATCTTCACCAGATCAGGTCGCTCAGAGCCCCATCAAGCCTGACCTTGGATGTCTCCAGGGATGGGGCCTCCACCACCTCTCTGGGCAACCTGGGACAGTGTCTCACTGCCTTCATATTGAAAAGCATTTTCCTTAATATCCAACCTACATCTCCCCTTTTCTAGTTTAAAATCATCACCCCTTGTCCTGTTGCTATATAACCCCACGAACAGTTCTTCCCCAAGAAACACTGAAGCAGCTCCAATGCCACCATTCCTGTGATCATTATCTGTCATATGTACCATCAGTTATGGTTTATGCTGGCCATCCCAAACCATGAGCATAAGCTATTCCTGCCAGAGGGAACACACAGTTTAGGGTGTGATGCAGCAGACGGGGGTGGGGACCATCGCTCCCTGTGTGGTTGTGTGGCTTTTGCCATGGTGGCAGATTCCTCTGGTCCTGGACAAAAAACAACCCCACTGACCAGGAAGCTTGTCACCTGTGAGAAAGTAAAGACAAAGTGTTTTATGCTGGCTCTACCCAATGACAGGGAGGGGAGCACTCTTCAGAAGGAGAGAGCTGGCTTTGCCAAAAGCTGAACTCCTGGGTGGTGGGACGCGGCTGTCAGGAAGCCTGGCCAAATGTCTCCGAGAGCTTGTGACGTGGTACTGCCTCGCCATCACACGCACACCATCTGCCACCAGCCGTCCCCAAACACAGCCTGAACATGGAGCTGCTCTGCAAAGGAAGGCTGCAGATTCGCTCAGTGAGGAGGAGTCCAGTAACGAATACCACCCCACACAGGGGTACCAGGGGCTGTCTGGGAAGGCTGGCAGGCAAACTGCACAAGCCCTGGGCCCCAAGTGTACCCTGTGTTTAAAGCCAAGGGCTGTTCAGTCTGCCCAGCACACCGTGTTCATACAACCACCATCTCCATGGGATGAAATGGCTTCATCTTCCACAGCTTTCTCACTGCCAAACGTTTGAAGAAACCTCCAAAAAACGAGGAGGCAGATGGGGCTGTGTCCCGTCCAGCAGTGACATCATTACCTCTGCACATTGTTGGTGTGGAGCTCGCACATGTATGTCCCCTGTACCTGGGTTAGCTCAGGCAGGTTCAGAGCATGACCCTCTGCCCAGCAAGAGGTAAATCAAATGGGTGAATCCTCTGCCAACCTTGTTCCTCTGCCGCAGCCCAGACACTCCCAGTTGCCTCCCGAGATGCCGCAGGACTGAGTCTGCCTTCCATCCTCCACATGGCCAGGAAACACACTGGTCCCTCCCATGGATACATGAGAAAACTTGGAATTAACACTTGTTTTCTATAGGGCCAGTCTCCCACATTCGGTGTGTTGTCTTCTTCACCACCCAGCACAACTTTCCCAAGCTAGAGGAATTTGCCCTTTCAGGAGGAAACAATTATGGATGAACACTAAGGGTGTCAAGGTTTTACTCTCCCCCACCCTCTCCTTCTCCTCTCCTGATTTTTGTGCTGTTGGAGACAGACATCTGCTCTGCCTGCCCCAGGGCTCAGCCCTTGGGATTATAATATCTGCGCAGGGAAGCCATGAGCCAGCGGAGTCTGCAAGCACCAGGATGAAGAAGCCTCGTGGGAACTGAGAGAAAATAACAGGCTCAGCCTAATCATCTTCTTGGAGCACTCCCATCGCTTGGGAGGCTGGGACCGGTGGTGGGGAGAAGCTGCTCTGGGTTATCACTGCTGCACATGGAGCAAACCCACGCCAGGCATCTTTCTGGATTCCCAGGCACCTGTCTGCCACCCGGCTCAAATTTGGAGGCTTTGCAAAAGAACCCAAAAGTATGCCAATCTTCTGAAATGCTTACAGTGAGCTCCTGCCCAGGAAGGAGAACACGGCTTTAGAATTCAGCTCTCACCCTCCAGTGCTTTACAGCGATCAGCTGCGGCCTGGCAGCACGGTGACAACTTCAGCGAAGCCGGAGCCGTGCCGCCGCCAGCAGAAGCTGGACAGAAGGAGCTGGCAGCTGCAGTGTTGCCCCTCGCCTGACCCTCTGCGAGCTGGGACTCAGTGCAGCTGCGCAGGGCTGATAACATATTGCATTGCTTTGTGTGTGCACCGCAGAGCAGAAGGCACTGAGCCCCACGACTCCTCTTAGTGAGAGGCTGGAACATCAAGTCCGGCCTAGCCGGCAAAATCAATTCCTGCCTGAGGATGAGCCTGCCAGGGCCCTGCAACGCCAGGGAGCACTGGGGAAGGTGGCTGCGTCTTGGAGAGCAGGGTTGAGTTCCACCATGCAGGGCTTTCCCCCTCCCCTTCCCTCAGGAAACAGGACCGTGCTCCACTTTTTCACAGAGAGCTGACTTCTTTCTCCCTGCGGTGCCGTGGGCCCTTAGCTAATGAGACATCCCCGCTCTAGAAACTCTGGAGAGAAAAAGCAAATCGTTGCCAACATCCTGCCAGGTTCCTTTACAGGGAGCCCAGGAAAGCACCAGAATAGATCTGATCTGCTAGAAAGTAGGACTTGTTCCTCCCTCGAGCTTGTTCTGATTGCCATGGAACGAGCTGCAGCCCAGTGATCCACCAGTGCCACGTGGATCAGCCCAGAGGTGGGCTGAACAGAGGGGAAGGTTAATATCAAAGAGGAAGAGGTGATCTGGTGGGAGCCACAAGCAGCATTTTAAAGAGGGATTTGGGTGCCTAGGAGCTTTCTCAGTAAATATCCAGGCTGGACAGAGTCCGACTGAGAGGGTATGGGCAAAGGTCGCCACCTGTACCAGGCACCAAGTCTGGCCCAGGTGGTTCTACAGCCCCCTGGGGTTCCCTGAGGAAGGCATCTGCATGGTCCCGTGTTTACAGAATACCCACTCAGCACTGGAGGTGGGCACACTGGGATGACTTCCTTGGGCAGGGAAATAACGCTCACTTGGGGTGTCCAGCAGCGCTGCACACACGTGTCGGACAGGAAATCAGGGAGAGCAAATATCCTGCTCAAGTACCAGAGGACAGCATGTAATTACCTGAGCTGGGAGCCAGCCAGGGCTCTAGGAGTAATACTGCTGAGAGAGCAAAAGATCTGAAAAGTGGAGGGAGGGATGAGGCAGAGAGGGAGGGATGGGGGTGTGGGTACCGAGGAGCCAGGTACAGCCTTTGATTCCTTTGGTTTTAGGAAGGCAATAGCACAGCATTCCTGCACCATGCTCCTCGCTGGGGCTTTGATCTGGCATGGATGGAGAGAGACATGGTCCCTAGCAAGCCCTCCATACCCCATCTTCCCCAGCCACCCCACTGCCCCATCCTGCCCGGGGGATGCAGGTCCTCTTCCTGTGGTCCAGCCACAGTCCATCTTGCTGGAGTCCACAAGTACCACTGGTCTCTTTGCCCTGGGCTCTTTTAGACCCCGTGCCAGTCCCAAGGTCAGTGTTTGCAGCCATGCCAAACGCTGCTGGATGGCACAGGGGCAATTGAGCCCAAAGCAGTGCCAGAACCTGGTGAGAAAGATGTAGGTGGTTTGGAGCAAAGCACCATATACCTTGAAATACCCTGAGGGCAGAGCAGGGAGTCATAGGCTTCAGCTGGGGGTAAGAACACAAAGTCATGGGAGCATCATCAGGCCAAGAGTGCTAAGGGCCACCCCACAGTGGTTTCATCCTCCTTGTCTGTCACCTTCCCCGGAGCTGGATGAAACCTGCTGAAGTCAGACTTCTCCAGGGCTTTCAGGCACCAGGTCCAGCTGCACTCTCTCCCTCAGCAGCTGGCAGCTGCAGTCTTGGTGCTGGGCTGATGTGCTCGCAGCCCACAGGTCTCTAAACCAGAACCTTTGTGCTGTCAGGGGGAGGCAGTGCTGGAGTCTCTGCAGAGGAGCCTTCTCAAATGGGGCCAAGCCCTCCTGGCTCAGTTCTGTGCCTGTATTGTGGGAATCTGCATGTGCACGGGATAATGAGGAGGAGGATGATGATGTGCCATTTTCTCAGGACTCTGTTGGGTTCCCTTGGCTGGCTTATGCCAGGCTTCAGTCCCCCAGTCTCTGGTGACAGCAGCTTGGTTTTTGAAAGAGCAGCAGTTACACGGCTGGGGTGTTGTACCTAGAAGCACCTCCAGGCATCAGCCTTGTGGGGCTGACCTGCTATGACTGACAGTGAAGTGCAGTCATCAGACTGGTGCACCAGGCTTCTTTATGGAGGAGACCCTCTCTCCACAGAGTAGATCCACCACCCGTAGATGCTTTTCCAAAGAGCCCTTTCTGCACCTCCATCCCTATCTCTGCGTATCCCATCACACTTTTCAAGAACAATTTTTCTCTTTCACCAGCAGCCCAAAGATTCGAAGTTAATTGGGGCTGGTGAGGTATAAATAGACGCTGGACCAGATGGAAACTCTGTCGTGATTTATAGCTAGCTGAGCCATCACATGTTCCACTTGTACTCTGAGCAAGGGCACTATTAATTATGACACTGCCTGGGCAGATCGCATGGGACGTTACGACAGTGATACTCAGGCTGAAGACTTAAATATAACCTGGCTGTGACGTTCTGCTGAGTGAGCGAGCCGTGGAGAGGACCTGCCTGTTGCAGTGGCACAGTTCTCAGGGCACTTCTCCAGCAAGCCCCAGGGCAGCACAAGTTTTGGAGAGCTTTGGATGGGCAAAACCAATGTGCCTGGTCCTTTGCAGTGACTGGCCTTTTTCAGGGTCCTGCTTTTGTCCAGGCAAAGTGCAGTAAGATGCTGAGGGATGTTTTCCCCTGTGCTGAGGCTGTGTTTTGTCCCCAGCCGCTGCTTTGAGAAGAGCCAACGTTACAGGTTCTCTCTCCCTGATGCAGACAAAAAGGGATTTAGGATTGAGCTTCACCCACAAAGCTTCTTTTACAGTAATCTCCCATCCCTGTGAGTCTCCCTGGGGCCTCAGCAATTCACAGCTGGGTCCTGACACAGTCCTCAGAGGAAGGAAAAGGCTCCTGTGTGGGAATCCAGGGAAGGGAGGACTGAGATAAGGAAAGAGGAGATGGCAAAGGCTGAGCCCTGTGAGTGGCTGTCCTCTCCTGCCAGCTCTCCTTGCTGCACAAGGCCACCTAAGCCCCGGGAAGAAAGCACTGTGGGAGCCCACGAAAAAGAAAGGTGGTGTGAGCATCCCCCCCAGGAGCCCTGCATCCTTTGCTCTGCAGCTCCAGCTGGGCACAGAGCATCCCCACACCACTCCCGAGCGTAGGCGTTGCCCTGAGGGGCTGCAGTCCAGGCTGAGAGTGGGGCACAGGGACTTCCTGGCATTTCCAGCGGGGGTGTGAGGATCAAAGGACTCGCAGAAGGTCATCTGGGAGAGGCTGGTGCTGCACCAGGTCTCCTGAGCTTCGGGCCTCTTTTCATTGCTGCCTCTTTTCCCTCACAGCCTACGCTTGAACCATCTATCCAGTTATCCATTGTGAATTGGGATTTTGCTAATTACTGGAAGAAAATGAAGCCCAGGACACGGGGAAGAGGGGGCGGCAAGGGTGTGACTATTCCTACTTCTCCCCAAGCCCTTTCTGCCCAAGGAACAGATCCCCCAGCATTTATGAAGCAGTCAGTTCAGGAACAGTTTGCAGATGTCCTGGTTTTCCTGGGACCTGCTGCTCAGAGGGAAAATGAGAACATGAGCCACAGCCTCCTCTTGCTTTTGGAAAACATCGACCTCTTGCATTCCCCACCTTGTGTGGCCTTCAACGTCCATTCAGGTGTCACACAGCACTCTCAGACATGAAGAAATCTTTACAAAAGCTTCCCTGGGAACTCTGTGCCACAAACTGAATAAGATGTGCAATTACAGAGCCATGATTTCAGAACTTAAACCCCAGCTAAGCTCCATAGAAGGTATCAGACTTACAAACAATATGTAGGGAGAATTTAATCTTGCAGGGACTGTGGTTATTTGAGGGGAGAGCTTGCGTTTGGGATTAAGAGCCAAATTACTGCACAAGTTTTTATTAAATCTTTATATTTTCAGCCACAGCTTGTTATGGCTGGTTTGGGACAGGAACTCGGCTTTGTGATGGGCATAAATCCAGAAAAATAGTTCAGATTCCCTGAAACAGGCAGAACATGAAGAAAATGGATTTGGACCTTATCTGGGCTGCTGACTACTTGAAGGATTTCATCAAGGCAAGTGATTTCCCAGAAAGCACCCAAAGATGCAAAAAAATGCCTAATTTCACTGTTATTCCTTAAAAAAATAAAACCCAAAGAAGCCCTGAGCGTGCACACCCTCCCCCCACTGGGCACCCCTTCTTTCTACCTGCACTCACACTGGGAAGCACACGTCAGAGCACCCCTGTTCTGAACTGGTCTCAGTATCAATGTGCAGCAGAAACGTTCACTCAGGGAAGCAACCTCCTTGTTATCTGAAGGAACCAAATCCCACCTGCTCCCATGGGACGCTGGGGGCGGGGGGGATATCAACGTGCTTTGCAGGTGCCTGGATGGCTGCAGTCCCAGGTGGACACGGGCAGTGGCTTTGGGGCAGCCAGGGGAAGTGGGGAACAGTGGGCTTGGGGGCTGCCAGGGTATCGCACCTGTGACTGGGTCAGCAGGTATCCATCATCCACCCAGCAGATGAATCCAAACACAGTGATGCCATGTCTTGGTGTGTCACAGACGTATCTGTGCAATGTTTGGTTTAAAGTTAGCATCATCACAGTAGCAGAGAGGACAGGAGCTGGGACAAACGCTTCTCCTCTGTGATGTCTCAGATTTTGGTGGCTTTATGCAGCTGGCAGCCAACCCCAGGACTGGGAGCTGAGCTGAGAGCTGAACAGAGCTGGTTGTCCCCAGCAACAGCACAGCATCCCCCTCCCACTGTGTGACGGGTGGTGCCACATTATTAGAGCCACACTGCCTGCAGAAATACTTGGGGAAGAAAAAATGAGTGTCCCTGGCTTGATGCAGGCAGTGCTGGCCCCTGTGTCCCCACACAGCAGCTCTCTGTAGCTTGTCTGTAGTGCCAGGCAGCCCAGTGCCCGTGCTTGTCGTCCCAGGTGATGTTTGACAGACCTGCTCATGTCTGCACCTCTGTAAGGGGGTGACAAACACAGGGTGCTTTGAGATCCTCAGTGGGAAATAACCCCCACTTATTGCCAGACCTGGGCACATAAGCATCGTTTTATCTACCAGGGATGGGTGTGTATGTCAGGTGAACGGGGATGGAGATTGCACATCATTAAGTGAGCTGCACATCATTAAGGCTCCGCATCATTAGGTGAACCGTGGAGGCCAAGAGCTGGGATCAAAAAGGAGCAGCCTGGGACAGGGAGCAAAATACCACAGTCACATTTACTGAGGTGTTTGCAGGTCAAATCCATGGTACCAGAAGCAGCACCAGAAACTGCAGCTGCAAGGAACTGCATTTGCAGGCGCTCAGGCTCCCCGCTAGCTGAGGAGCAAAGCTGCTCCAGAGCCCCCGTGGTGCTTGGCGGTGGTGTGTGTGTGGGGAGGAGGGCTGCGGCTCTGCGCCGGAGCTGTGCCATCTCCCCGCAGACACAGGGACGCAGCTCCTGTGCTGGCTGCTGAGCCCCCGCTGGTGCCGGGCGCTGCCACGGCACAGAAGCGTTCTGTCGCCGGTCGCCTGTCGCCGCTGTGCCGCTGGCTCGGCCGCTGGCTCTGTAACGGGTCACGCTGCTCTCCCGGCTCTGCTTGCTGCTTTGCCCTTTCCAGTCCAGCGCTTATATTCCTTCTGGGATTCACATGGTTTCCCAAATTGGGTCAGTCTGGGCAATTCCAGCTTGTGCCAGGTCTCAAAGACCTTTTCCCCTCTGCACTTTCCCTCAGAGGAGGCCGAGAGAAAGCCGGGGCAGCAGCGTGCACTGACCTGACGTGGGGACCAGGGAACGGCGCCTCCTGCGAGCATCACGGGCACGTACCGTCATCGGAGGAGCAGTGTGACAACACACCACCACGGAGGTGCTCTCCTTGTCCTGCAGTCACCTACCGCTAGAGACTGATGTGAGCAAAGTCCCCTTTCAGTCAAACAGCTTCCCGATCGCTGGCTGCTGCTCCTGGGCCAGCTGGGATTGCCTGCAGCATCCTCCCAGGACCAGCACCCTCCTCCCTGCCTGCTGCTCTGCTGCTCTGCCTGGGCAGCAGGAAGGCGACGGGCAGGGAGATGTTGGGCTAGTTTGGGGCTGGCTTCTCACTACAGGGAAGCCCGGCTGTCTCGACAGGACGAGCACTTCTAATTTATGGTGACAGAGGGAAGTAATTTGATGTTTTCTGGCAGCCACACTCCTCTGTCAGCCATAAATTAATCCCGGGGAGCACTGGCTCTGCCAGACAAGGCTCCCCATCATGAAACGGCCCCGCCGGGGCTGCAGACGGCTCTCTGCCTGGACACACGGGCTGGGTGCTAGCCCCCCACACCTGGCCCTGTTTCCCCAGCACTGCAATATGACCTCGGCAGGGATGCAGCACCAGACCACCTAGCACACCTTGCTGACACCCTCCTGTTCCCCGCGTCCTCCCAGGAGGAAAAAACAGCTGTGCCCGTTGCTGGGGCTTTGAGTCCTGACACAGCGCACCCAGGAAAGCCATGCACAAGCTGTGGGTCAGCAGCAGACAGGGAAAAGCGATGGCCTTTCCCTCCAGCACCTCTGCCCAGGCAGCACCATCCCTGGCACAAGGCTGTTCCCCCTCCCAGAGCCACCAGCTCCTTCCCCAGTGACCCTGGCTCACTCCCACTGCGGTTGCTGCCGTTCCGGGTGATTAATTCAGTGTGAGTAATTTTGGAGCAGATGATCTCATGCACGTGGTTCCTGCTATTTCTTTGGCAGGGAGAGGAGAGGAGAGGAGAGTAGAGGAGAGGAGAGGAGAGGAGAGGAGAGGAGAGGGAGAGGAGAGGGAGAGGAGAGGAGAGGAGAGGAGAGGGAGAGGAGAGGGAGAGGAGAGGGAGAGGAGAGGGAGAGGAGAGGGAGAGGAGAGGGAGAGGAGAGGGAGAGGAGAGGGAGAGGAGAGGGAGAGGAGAGGGAGAGGAGAGGGAGAGGAGAGGAGAGGAGAGGGAGAGGAGAGGGAGAGGAGAGGGAGAGGAGAGGGAGAGGGAGAGCACAGCACCATGTCTGTGTGAGCTGTGCCTCTGTGCGTGCTCAAGAAGCTGGGCACCAGCCTGCAGACCACTTAGTGTTACAGGCAGAGCAGAAGGAAATTTGCTGGCAAATTGGTTTCTCTCGATAGAGGGCAATTGAATCATTTAGACTGATGAGGGCTCAATTACGGCTTTTGCAACCAAGCCAATGTTTGGGGCAGCAAGCACCTCCTGTGGCCAAGGAGCAGCCCAGCTTGCTGGGCTCCTGGGGGCTGGGGGACAGCCCGATATGGGACAGGGCACTAGGGCCATTGGGGAGTTAGAAACTCTGCCCCTGCCAGAGGATGGGGAGGCTTTGAGAGGGGTTGCAGGGAGCCGCTGCAGTCCCCACTGGGAAACCCCAGTGGATCTGGCACCCTCTGACTGCCTGCAGAGTCAGAGACAGAAAGAAATCCTGGGCCTGTGTTTGGAGGGATGGGACCTGCGTGGAGATGGCTGCCTGTCCTGGATCCCTGGGTGGTGGGACAGCTGTCAGTCAGGAGAGCGAGGGCGGCAGGGCTCCTGTGTCCCAGGCTGCACCGCGAGGAAACTGGAGTGAACCCTATGAAATGGGATGAGATTAGCAAAGCAGCTGAATTATTCTAAGCTAATAAAGTCCCTAGCCCAGATGGCTCCCACTATGAATACTATTAAAGAGAAAAACTCTGGGTAAATTAGGAGACTTGAGGCTAAGGCTTTTAATTTGTGTGCATAAGATGCTCTGTGGGGTGGGAAGCAGCCCCCTTCCAAGGGCAGAGACTTGGTGCTTCCTCACAGCTCTGTATGGAGTATGTGCTCCTCCTCACCCAGTTTCTGCTGTCTTCCCTCCAGAAACCTGTGCTGGCTGCTCTTGTTGCCTCCTGGCACCACCAAGTCTGGAGCCATGGAGGTACTTCCTCGCCACACACATGCCCATGCAAACCCCAGCGGCTTGGGATGCCTTTAGAGAATTATTTCCCATCCCAGAGGGTGCTCTGAGCCCCCCGACCCCTGTGTAGGCCCCTCCTGCTGTCTGATGGGAGCCCACACTAAGACTCTGCCGAGGGAGCAGGATACATGAACTTGTCCCTGAATTTCAGTGCCTGAACTAAGCTGTAAGCAGCAACGAGACCTGTGCTGTGTTTGCCTGGTGAAGGGCTGAGCAGAGGGGCTCCAAGGGTGGCTGTTTATCCCACCTTTGCCCTGGGAAATGGAAGATGGAGGCAGTAAGTGAGAAGCTGCTGCAGAGCAGGGGTAGGTACAGCCCTGAGCCGAACTGAAGGGACTGGGGCAGTGCTAACTGGGCTCTACAGCGCCTGGGACATCTGTGCTGTGCAGAGGAGAGTGATGGCTTGTGACACCAGCCTGAGCAACCCAGGGCAGGGAAGCAGAGCTCTTAGGGGCACAGAATTTACTAGCCACTGTGGGGTTTGGTTGAGGGTGGACATTTAAAGCACATCCTTATTCTGACAGGGAGAGGGAGAACTTATGGCAGGGAGAAAAGAGCTGGCTTTGCTCTGTCCACAGTGACTGGAGGAATAGATGGCTGATGTGTTTAGTTACTGAATTACCCTGATGAGATGTATAAGCTTGTTATTTGTTTTAATTAATCTGAAGGAAGCTGTCAGAGCGCCAGAAAGTGGCAAGAGAGGGGGAGCAGGGAGGGGAGATGGGGACGTTTGGAATTGAAGCATCCTATTAATATCCCCACTGTTGTATGAAAGGTCATTAATGAAGGAAAGAAAAATGAGGGGGAGGGAAGCAAGGCAACCAAATCCCTCTCTGCCTCCTGCCTCCTGCCGATTGTTCCAAGCCCTGCTCAAGCCCTGCTGCCCCTTGATTTGTGCATTTCTCTGCTGTCTTTAAGCTGCTGGGGGCAGGGGAGGGGGAACCACAGTGCTGGAAGGGGTAATAGGGTTTTGGGGAAGATGAAGATCTCACCTAGACAGAGCCTCGGACCTGTGGGGAGCAGCAAGGCTTGACCCCTGCCGCAAACCTGCTGCTGAAGGCATTGCCCCCCAGCCCCAGGGTGATGTCTGACAGGGAGGGGTGCTCAGCAGGCAGGACAACCTTTATTTCTCTCATTTTCCCTGCTCTTTTGGAGGTTGACATGACCAGTGTCATTCCCAGCCCTGTGCTGAGGCTCTGCTTGCCTGGGAATTGATTTGCCACGCTTGATATGAAAGAAAACAAAGATTAAATTTAAGCTATTTGTTCAGTATCTCAGTTACGCAATTGGACGGCGTAGATTAGGGAAGGTGACCTCCTGTAGCACAGGGGGATTTACTGACATGTTCAAGCAAATATTACACTTCCTGGGATCCAGCACGGCTCAGGAGGGGGAGGAAAAAGGGACCAGCCTGGCTGCCCTGCCCACACTGTGCAGGTAACTAAACCCCAGTGATCTCCATCCTTCCCAGAGCCTCAGACTGGGGGAGCCAGGATCTCCAGAGCATCCTACAGCAAGGAGGGAAGGGGCAAAGGAAAGGAGAGAAATGAATGGGAGGGGAAGCAGGGAATGAGGCTCTTGCAGGATCTCTACCACCTGCCGAGTATCACCAGCCCTGGGAGATGGAGGATTTTGTTCTGGTAACCATGTCCCACACTCCTGGCTCCTGAGGGCTTGGTGGTGGTGGTGGAGCCAAGCTTGGGGCTCTCGCTTGCTGCTGGGAGGCTCCCCGGGGCCTGTGGCTGTGGGCTGGGGCAGAAGATGCAGCACTAGAGACAGGAGGTCGTTGCTGGACCAGCAATTTAAAATTTAAATCTGTGTGCTTAAAAAAGCAAAGAAGGGAAAGAAACCCAGGGAGGATTGGTGTTTGCATTGCCAACTGTCACTGTCTCTGTTTGTGAAAAGGCTTTTGACTGACAGCAAAGTTTGTCAGAGGCGTCTGACGTCAGAGCCCTGCGCAGTGAGGTGTCAGAGTGACAGCTTGCCAGCGGCAACAGCAGCATCAGCCGCCTCTGGGTAGCTCCAAGCTCTCCACCACCTCCTCCTCCTCCTCCTCCTCACCAGGGTTTCAGAGCAGGCGAGCAGGCTGCCCCAGCACCGACCTGCCTGCTGCCCATGGAACCCCCGGGGTGGAGGAGGAAAGGAAAGATGCTTTCATGTTTTCTGGGTGCCACATGGCCACGGATCCACTGTACCTCTGTGGTAGAGACATCCCAATGCAGAGAGGGCAGTGTGCCCAGAGTCACCTCCCTGTGCCCACAGCCCTGACCTCCCGCTGGGCCCAGACAGCTTCTCCGCTCAGTCTGCGGCCAGGCAGGGGGGTGATGGAGGGAGCTCTGCTCCGTGACAGGAGCTGGGCAGCAGAGCTGACACCCCTGCACGCCTCCAACCCTCACCGGGTGGGACATTTCCTACCAAGGCGCTCCATGGCCTCTGCTCTGGCTTCTTCTCGGTCCAGAGAATTTATGGATGTGCTGAGTGCCAGTCTGCAGTGCTAACGACCTTCCTGGCCTTCCCCCTCCCTGTGTCACCTCTGGCGTGACCTGGATGAGGGAAGGGCTCTGTCTGAGGCAAACCAGGCAAAGCAGTTGGGGCACTGAAGTGGTTATTGCACAATTCAGCACTGAGATGAGACAGTGTCAGGGCAAGGCTGGGGCTGAGCTGAGGACAGAGGGGGCGGCTGGGCGCAGGCTGGGGTTTGCTCTCTGATGTGAGGTCTTGGAAATGGAAATGATTCGCCAGGAGAGCATCTGTTCCTCAGGCAGGGGCTGTACCACTGCAGGCATCCTATCCTCCAGAGACACCCCCGGCCCTCTGTGCAAATAAAAACATCAGTAAAAGCGCCGGCTACAGCACAGATTTGGCTGTCTGGGCTTGGGACCACCTGAGCCATGCGGGGTGACCACCCCACGGCTGAGGCCTGCTGGGTTCTCTGAGCCCTGAGACACCTGCTTGCTGCTGAAGTGGTTCAGTCCATCCTTCAGATGCTGTGCTAGCTGGGAAACTATTTCTCTGCTTTGGCTTTACATGATGAATTGTTGCCTGAAAGATTATCCTTTGTTTATCTCTCTTTGTTCCAGTGACCCCCTTCGCTGCCTTCCTCTCGCTTCCCCTCAGGCGCTGTGGGAGCGACCAGAGTCAAGGGCAGAGGGAGCAGGAGATGGGCTTATTCCCAGTCCTGAGTTTAGACTGTGCAGCTTTCCTCCAAGCCGTCCCTTCCCCAGCTGAATCCTGCCTCCTTCCAGCTTCTCCAAAATACAGAGCGGGGTCTAGCACCCCCGAGACTAGAAAGGAGCACGAGATGTATGTACTAGCTGGAATGAGAGAGGCAGAGAAGGAGAAGGACCAACCTCTACATCTTGCCCCCTCCCTCCCTCCTCCCCTAATCTCCTGCCCCTAATCTCCTCCACTTCCATGGAGCTAGTGGGGGGCCATTATCTGTGCTTGCACAGGAACACGTGTGTGCTCAGGGACATGGCTGTGGGTGCATCACCCTTTGCTGAGGGCCAGAGAGATGTCCTAGGGTGGAAGGACACACGACTGCTCCACCCCAGCTTGGCTTGGGCAAGCTCTGGTGGGACTGAGCCAGGCTTTGGGCTGGTGGTGCTGGGCACTGAGCAAGAGCTGGCCTTAAATTGTCTGTGACATGCTCTGTGGGTGCTCCCCACTGCACTGCAGCACCCTGAGCCTCAGCATTACCAGCACCCAAATGGCCCAGTGTAAGGCCACATCTGTGGCTCTGCTCAGATGAATTCCTCAATTTTCCCTGTCTCCAGCAGAATGGTCTCTAGGGGAGGAATTTGCCAGCTTGAATTGCAGTTTAGATCATTTTCTGTAGAAATCCTTGGGCTGTAACTCTCTTAAGAGGGTCAAGTATTTTGTCCCTGAAATTTGGCTTGTCTTGCTTCCCTGTGGGTGCAGAGGGTGACCCTATCAGATGTCCTAACCCAGCTGGGTCCCTGATCCTAAATTGATAGAGGCAGCAACCCCAGGCTCCAAAACCACCTCTGAGAAGCTCCTATTTCATTCAGGTGTTTCTGAGAACTGGAGAATCAGTTCCTCTTGGTTCCCTGAGGACATGGCCCCCTGGCTTGGGAACCAGGTTTTCACACAAATTACTTCACAGAGGAAATGGAGCCATTACAAAACAGAGTCAGATCGCATTGAGGAAGCTTTGCAGCCTGAACCCAGCTCAGCACAAGAGTCAGAACAGAGAAACAAAGCGACAAGTTGGATTAATCTGTAATTTTATTAGAACTGGGGTGGGAAAACTGCAGAAGGTCACAGTGACACTAAACAAACATCTTGTATTAAACCCAGCTCAAGTTTTCATGTCTCGGTAAAGAGCTGGAGCATCTATAACTAGTAGCAGGTTATTTTTGGCATCCCAACCTATTTTGTAGCTCCCAGGAGGATGAAACTGCTTCTCTTTGACTTTGCAAAGCCTGGATTTCTTTCTGTGTCTGCAGGATGCTGGGATCTGCATTTAAATTCTTCTACCACTGCCTGTCTTAACAAAAACTCACAGGCCCAGGCAATGACTGTTCTTGTTACTTTGCACAGAGCAAAGAGCCCACAGCCCAGGTGGGAGCTGCAGCGCTCAAGCTGCTGTTCAAAATAACATCACAAAAGGGTATTACAGCCCTAAACCCCCTAAATTCTCAGCAGACATGATGATCCCAGGGGTCATTCTGTTATTCCCTGTCTTACAGATCACTGGGCTGCAAACATTTGCTTGGAAAGTCGGTAGCAGAGGCTGGTACCAGAGCCAGTCCATCCGTGGTTTCCAGGGACCCATCATCAAGCAGGTTTCCATGACTCTCCCTCTTCCTTTGCGTGTCCCTTCCTGAGCCCTGGATGCACCCCCACCATGTTCCCACACTTCAGAAGGCTGTTTGTCAGACAGGCGCCAGATCCCCAGTTCTGCAAGGCACTGTGACATCTGGTCTGCCTTCCCTCCCTCGCTTCTCCCACATGCAGATAGCCAGAAAAAATACTTCAGCCAGCATCCACGGCCCCATGAAAATCAAAGTACTTCAGAAAATTGACTGCATTTTACTGGAATTTTGTTTTGAAATGAAACAAACAAACACAACGATCTGGCAGCATCAAAACATCTTGTTTCAGCGTTTTCAGGAGAAAGACGACCTTCCTGTTCTATTCTGGAAAGGCTTTTCACTGCAGAGATTGTTTCAGGAAATAGCTAAATCAAGCAGAAAGCAAATGTAAAAAATCAAAGTCTTTTGAAGATGGATCCACTTTCCAGATTTTGGTCTGACTGCGAGCCAGGGGGGCAGTGACACTCCAGGCATCCCAAAGGGTCCAGCGCTGGTCCAGCACTGCTCACCTCTGGCTCCCTGTGTTTGCACTGGGGTAGAGAGCTGAAGAGCTGGGAAATGACCAGGGCTAGTTAAAGCCTAGGAAAACGCCAGTAAAATCAAGAAAACCCTGCTCTCTTTGAGGAGATGCTCCTCCTCTCATCAAGGACCAACCTCCTGAATGAAGCTGTGCACTGAAGAGGGACAAAGAAGACTCCTGGTGTGACAAGAGAGGGTATCTCAGAGGTGTTCAGACATCCCCTGCCTCTGTCTCCTGCATGAGGGAAAACTGGGCATGTTCCTCCATCACATCAGAGCATGTAACACCCATGGTAGATAGATGGGGACAGGGGTGCTCTTTCACTGCTTATCCCAGCACGGTGGGGACAACAGGGCTGAGAGCTGCAGGTCTGTGCTCGAGCCTGGTCTGCAGTGACCCAAATGTCCCATCTCAAATGCCAGTATCCCACATTTCCTTTGAACACTTGGATGTAGAAGGCCACTCTAGCTCTCACGGGCGTTATGGAAAGTGACTTTGTTGGGCTGATGCCTGCAGAACCATCAGCTGGGGGTGAAGGAAGCACAAATGGGGGGATTGCCTCCTCCAGAATCAGCCCAGGGCTCCAGCATTGAGTGTATTTTGCCTTGAAAAGCAAAAACGGGCAGCTGCTCTAGTAAGTGACCTGCTGGAGAAAGACCCCTTCTGTGCTGAAGTGAGAGCTGGAGCAGTCAGTGCTGCGGGGATGTTGCACCCCTGGAAACCCCTGGGAAACACGAGTCTTCCTGGGGTTCAGTGGCGTGGGGTACATCTCAGTCAGAGCTGACACGTATGAGCATGACATGTACAAGTTCATTTAGGCAATTTGTTCATGAAAGAAATGGAAGTAGATTCGAGCCACTGGACCCCCACAGTGCACTGGTACAAATGCTGAGGAGCACGCCACCAGCACACTGAAGCCCTTGGGCAGATGCTGATGGATAAACAAAGTTCCTGACTCCTTTAGTGATGTGAATTCTCAACAGGCAGGAGGGAGAGAAACAACCACAGTGTTTACCAAACCACAAACCCCCTGAAGTTCAGCCTCCAGATGGGGACTGTACTGTCCACCCGGTTCACAAGGGATCCAAGGAGGAGCAGGTACAACAGGCTCTGCCACATGCAGCAGTGAGCACACACCTCCTTCCCATATCACCTATAGGGCTACGAAGATGATTAAGGGCCTGGAGCATCTCCCCTATGAGGAAAGGCTGAGTGAGCTGGGGCTGTTCAGTCTTGAGAAGAGAAGACTAAGGGGGGACCTAATTAATGTTTATAATTATCTTAAGCATGGGATGCAGGGGGAATCAGCCAGCCCCTTTTCAGTGTCTGTGGAGACAGGATAAGGGGCAATGGCTGCAAGTTGGAGCACGGGGAGTTCCACACCAACATGGGGAAGAACTTTTCCCCAGTGAGGGTGAGGGAGCCCTGGGACAGGCTGCCCAGGGCGGTGGTGGAGTCTCCTTCTCTGGAGAGATTCAAGACCCATCTGGACACCTATCTGAGTGAAATGTCCTGGGGAGCTGCTTTGGCAGGGGGTTGGACCCGATGATCTCTCGAGGTCCCTTCCAACCCCTACAATTCTGTGATTCTGTGATTCTATGATCACTACACACACACAGACATCCCCCTGCCTCCCAGTTTCACTAAATAAGCTAAATGCAGTTCTTGGACCCTGTAAGACAAGGTGGTTATCTCTACAGCCAGCCAGCAGCAGATTATTTATTAACCTCTAAGGTGCCTTCAAACCATGTTTTCTTTTGCATGACAAGTGTCCTGTTTTATTCAAGTGGTTTTTTGCAGCCCTGAATCGCTGCTGCAACTCCATGTTGTCACAAGCAAACAGAAGATGCTTTCCATAGAGCCAGGGAAACCGAACTCACTATCTTTGTGAAATGGGAGCATTGAGCCTTTGGTGCTAAGGACTGAAGTGATAAAGGGCAGGTTCTCAGGCAACGATGATAAACTCTTTAATAGTTGAACTTGAAAGTCAGAGAGTCTTTTTTTACAGTCTTTTTTTTTTTTTTTAAAAAAAGGATGGTGAACTGTTTTTACAGTATATTCACTGAATATTTGAAGGAGTAGGCCTAATAATTTGAAGATTGGAAGTAATATGGATGAACTTGAAGAATTCTCCTTGGCAAAAAGGGTGAAACCTGGTCCGAATTGCATTAGTGATGCTGACAACGATGCCTTCTTGACAAAGGGGAATGATTTGATGAATTTGCAAATGTGGGAAAAAAAGTTGAATTGAAACGTGAAGAAGGGAATAAAAATAAGGCTGGGGAGATAAGTAAGGATATATTCAAGTACTTGGTGTGAAATATAGTCTCAGGAAAAACATAAAAACATTAGCTGGGGTTTTACTGGTACTGCCAGAACCAATGTATCTTTATAGACAGATGATAAGAAATGCAACAGCTCTGGGAGTACTAAAGCAATCAATGTAAAAATATATATCCAAGATATGCTTGCAGTGAATTGTATCATGTGCTTCCCTAATTTTAAACTTTTGGAAGTTATACATTCTTCCAGTATGAAACTCCTTATGTTTCCTCCTGTAGTTTTCTGTACGTGGAGGATTGAGAGAGGCGTTACAACGCGAGAAAGAGCCGTCTGCTGAGGGCATATATAGATAAGGCATCTCCAAAGGTAGAGCACATTATTTTTGGTTTTAGGGCAGGTTATGTCAGAAGACAGAAGAGGGTTGTGAAGCTACATGTGAGCTTGCTGGTGAAGACTACAGCAGGGTATGGAGAGCTCCGTTTTCAAGTCGATGCAATGTTTTAGGGCATTATGATAAAATCTGTGTTATCACTTGGTTTATCATTACTGGTCTTACCTGCAGTTTGTAGTTGCACACTTTGAGTCATGGCTTCTAATTATTTGTCCTGTTTAGGATATAAACTATAAATATATATACATATATGTATATATATATATAAAACCAATCTGTTAGGGGCTTCTTATGTAACATTATTGCTCTCAAGTTCAGCAAAAAATGCTGCCTTGTGAAAACCACGTAACATGTCACAGACTTACCCCTTTTGGTAACTGCAGACAAGTGAATCTTTCTTTCCCTTTGGAACACTGTTGCTGCAGCCTGGAAAGAGGAGAGAGGGGAAAGGCGAGGTGCAACAGAAAAAAGGGTAAAAGCAGCCTTAGCACCAGCACCCTAAAAATAGAAATGCATCTCACCAAAGTGTTGCTGGCATCTGAGGTGAAGAAAAAAGCGTTTTTCCTTTTCCAGGCTTCCAGGGTCTGGTCTGGTCTGGTCTGGCTGCCCCACGCTGCAGGGCATAAGTCCTTTTTGACAGACCAGCTCCAGCACAAGCACAAGAGGCAGCACATCTGAAGTACCCTCAAGCCTTTGAGGGGATTGGTCCCTCCAACATAAGGTTTTGCTGTAGCTATGCTGCATCACCTCTCATTCTATAAATCTGTCGATGTCTATCCAAGCCCGGAGCAAATCCATTCGCTACAACTTTTACAAGTACTAAAGCCCATCTGTAGGAAGACACAGAGAGGATTATTTCTGTCCTCTTCTTATTACAGACTCAGCAGACTTGTTTAAAAGAGATATTTCACAAACCTGTTGCCTTCCAGGCTGAGAGCATGTGTGCGCGAGCGGATGGGAGTCCAAAAGCCAACTGGCTGTCCAGGGAAGTGGCTGACCCACCATCCCCAGAGGCATTTAAAGGATGTGTAGATGTGGTGCTTAGGGACAAGGTTAGTGGTTGCATGTGGCAGTGTTAGGCTTCTGGTTGGACTTGATGATCTTGACCTTTCCAACCTAAATGATTCTATGATCCTGTGGCTTCGGCAGCATCGATGACCCCAACGTGCCACTCCTGCAAGGGCAGCAGAAATGCCAGGATGCGGCGTGAGGCAGTGAGGAACAATTTGTCTACATGAATATCTGTTCTGGCAACTAATGGCCCCAAATTCTAACATTAAATCTTAATTAAATTACCATTCACTGAGCTGCTGAGAGGTCTCTGCTCTAAGGGAAGGTTTATGCTGCAGATTGCAGCGTGGCATAGAGCTGCCCGAGCAAAATCAGCTCCCAGTTAGCTCGAGCCCCAGCAGCACACCAACTGCAGCTTCATGGAGCTCACATACACTTATTTGCTGGATTTCTTGGCCTCCTGACCTGGGGGTGAGCTACCCAAGCCCCATCAAGCTGGCATGGTGCCTTGGGTGCTTAGGGTGGTCCTCGCTCTTGGATGCTCCCCAGGGGTGGTGCTCTGCACTGAGGACTGCTAAACTCCCACATATGGGGGCAGCTCATGAATACATCCTTAGCCAAAAAGCTAGGCTCACATTTTCAAACTCAGAAGCTAATATCAGACAGCTGAGATGCCTATTTTCTGTAATCCTTCCAGGTAGCAGACCTTCCCAATTTTGGCACTGAATAGTGATGTTGCAGCAGTATCTAAACATTTACTGTCCTGTCAGACACACAAACACCTCCCTGTCACAGGGCAATTGGGTGGCCTTCCAGTCCTTTTCATGTCAGTGAGAGAAGTAAGCCTGAATCTTTCTAAGAGTGCCCTGGGATGGGTGCCATACCATCAACTGTGTAATTTGGCTGGATAGTTCTGAGCCATCTTAATTCACCAGCCATTGTTACGTTGCTGGGTTATCATTCATACATTTCTATATGCTAGTTTGCTTGGAGGAAAGAGGTTGGAAATTTACAGCTAGAGAGGATGAGTCTATATTTTTGGAATTGGCACTAAATTACCCACCAGTTGAAGCATTATTGTGTTTTACAATAATTGCTGATTAAAATTTAAATGCACTAAATTCCACCTGTCATTCCCAGCATCGCCTCCGCTTGTGACAATGCCAACGCCATGAGCGGCTATGAATGAAAGGACTGAAGGAAGCGGTTTGTCTGTGATTCCCTGCTTTCATTCAGCTACAATCTGCTAACTCCCTTCTTCCGAGCCCTGGGGATATTTTCCACAAAATGTCTGCTCGACAGGATGCTTTGCAGAATAAAGACACTGTGGTTCAGGCTTTCCAGAGCAGCTTCTTTGTTTTTCACAGCCACATAGGACAGCCAGCCACCTGCCTGGGCTACAGCTCTCTATCATGTGTGGTCAGTCAGCCTCCTGCTTTAACACACACATGCTTACGACTATTGATTGAGCTTCCAGGTGTGCTTTTCTCTCATGAAGCTTTTTAGAGGATGGCTAGGTGGGCTCTTCATGTACATGAGCTCTGACTTAGTGTCTCATTTTTGCTCCTGGCCATAGGATGTGCCCCAAATCCATTTCTCCAGCTCTCATGAACTTGCTCCTGGATGCAAAACTTCTTTCGACTGGTTAAACGTCCAAGTCCTTTTCTCCCTCTTGTGCTTCCTCCAGTTCAACGTTTTTGGCCACTTCCTTGCTTTTGCTTTCCATCCTCTTTTTCCCACCTCTCTCCTTCCTCACTGTGCCTAGCACTTCCCAGCCTGGGGAGCTGGGGAACAGCACAGTACCTGCAGGGGTGGTGTGTTGATCATAAATCAGGGGTGTGGATAAGCAAGTACCTGCTCTTAAGAGCATATTCTCAGTGCAGGTGCTTCCTCCTTCCTTTTGTTTGTGGCTGAATATTGCATCAGACAACACGTGTCTGTAAATTACCACTACCCTACACTTCCTCACTCTGAGTCCACACTTCAGTCACCAGAAAAGCAGAGTTTTTCCGTATAGTGTTCCAGCCAGCTCCTTAGGGCAGCATCTGCTGTGCCACAGCAGGGCACGTGTGTGGTTGGGCTAGCAACAAACCAGAGCTCCTGGTCTGCCTGGATCCCAACCAGCAAAGGATGCTGTAAAAGCCTGTCTGGCTCACAATGTGATTTTGCTAAGGTTAGAATACATGAATGCTTGTACTAGTGAAAAGCAGAAGGTAGTCTTGAGATTAAGGCAGGAAATCTGCATTTAATTCCTAGCTCCAACAAAGACTTTCCTTATGTGGTCTTGGGCAAGCCAAGTGAAACTCCCATGCTTCATACTCTGAACTTGTATAAGGAAAATTGTACTGTCTATTGTTCTTTGTCTTGACTACTTAGTGATCACTGGGGAAAAAGAAAGGCTTTCACTCTGTGTTTATGCTGTGCCTGGTTCTTCAGGGCATCACTCTGCAATATCCCCCAACACAAGTTACAAGCAACAGTAAGTTAAACCCTGTATTGTTATACAAGGTAGAGTGTGTGTTGTTAGACAGGTGTCCAACCAACCAAGCCTGGTGAAACTGTGGTATTCGGTGTGGTTGGTGCATGTATTGGTGTCTCTCAGCATCATGCCTTGCTGATGAAGTGCCATAGGACCAGAGCTGGCAATGCCAGGCCATTCCATGGCGTTCATTCACTGACCATGTGTATCCGTGCTCCACACAACTCACCTCCTGCCCTCCAGGCTGCCCAGAAAGACCAAGAGAAACTCAAACCGGGAAAGGGAATAAATCAGAGCCCTTGAGAACAGGAACGATCAGCTTTTGGGATCTGGAGAACATCACTGACATCTGTGAACTGCCTGACCCCAGCAGCAGCTCCACCCTGGGGAAGGAAGGGGTAGTATGAGAGGAGGACCTCAACTCTCCTTACCCCGAGGGCTGCTGCATTTACTCTGAGTAGGTTTATGTTCCCATTAGCAGGGTTTGTTTCTCTGCTGCGTTTGAGCTCCCAGCATGGGGACCCTTTTGTGAACAAGCTGTGGGCAGGATAGAAACAGTGTAGAAAGAAACATAGACAAACCAGGGAGTTTGATTTTGTTTCCAAACAGGCACATAGAGACCATAGGAGAGTGCAAGACAGCGTATCCTCTCATCCTAGTGTAGGGAAACTAACTTCCTAGGCTGACCCAGACACCCAAGACTCAAGGCAATAAATACAAGCTACGTGACCAGTGGGAAGAGAAAGAGCCAGCAGGAAAAATCTATCAGAGCTTTCCATGGGTCAATCAGTCAGAGCCTGCTTCACTGGGGAAACAATCAATTAACCACTTCCACCAGGGCAGCCGCTGACGTGCTGTTATAGAGGTAGTAATCTTTGAGTTTATTTGTTCTCGGTTGCGCTCTCAGTTTATTTACAACATCACAGGAATCTTCCTCCTTGCTTATGCTGGCTTCTCTGAGATCCTCCCAGGGATCATTCTGTCCATGGTGATCAGTGAGGAAGAACACTTATGGACTAACAGTTTCCAGCTTCACTGCAAAGCCTTATTTCCCTTAAACAGGCAGCCAAAACAAACCGCTTCCTCCAGGCATCTGGAGGGCATTACGCCTTTAACTGTCCATCTGATTTCCAGCTGTCAGTGCGGTTTGTCTCACTTTAAGGCAGATGGTTTTGGTTTAGGATGCTTTGGCCCAACCAGTAACCAAAGAGCCTGGCAGTATGTGAATTAGGTGAGTCCGAATTAGGTTTGCCCTAAGGAGCAAAATGCTGTAGCAGACAAGCAAGAGGCAGAGGACACCAAAGGTAAGGCATGAAGCTGACGGCACTCGGCCCAAGCCTCTCTGTTGCAGAAGGGTGCAGGAAAGGACTCGAGCATGGCAGGTCCCACAGGTAGAGCTGTGAAGCCAGCTTGGAACAAAACACACAGAAGGAGCATTGAGAAGATGTGACCAGGCAGTGCTGAGCAGGGGGGTGAACTGCACTTGCAGAGGGAGGGGAAGCTGGTAGATGGATGGAACATGGCGAAAGGTGAAGAGAGGTGATGTGGGTGATGGTGATAGTCTTCCTCAGCATCTCATAGGTATATCTCAAAGCAGAAGGGTCTTCAGGCCCAGTGCATGGTGAAGAAAGCGTAGGACACAGAAGGGTGTTGGGGATAGAGATCTGGTACCCAAACCACAGGCCTGTGCTGTCCATTAGGCATAGGTACCTCTGCCAGCACTCTGCTTTAAAGATGTAGTGAAACGAGACATTTAGATGACCACAACATAAAGCTGAGATCAAATTTGTATTCCCCATTTATTGTTTTTTCCTTGGATGGTCTAAGCAAATAGCTCCTAGCACTTCCAGGCAGGTCCTGTCCCTGGGAACCTGGAAGCAGTATTTGATTCAAGGATGCCTCTTGCTCCTCCAATTAAATGTGCTGCCAGGAGTAGTAGACAAGGAGCTGACTTAACAGCTCCATTGCACTTGGATTTGTCCCTATAGCTGCTGCTTTGATTGGTGCTATTGAAATCTCTTCTGAAACATATGGTAATACATTCCTGACTAAGGTCCCTGCCTTTCAGCACCCAGACCTGGAGTCATCATTGTCTGTAATAAGTTCATTCTGTTCCTTCTGCTTTATTATGTGGCCAGCTTTGCTTTGATGAAGTAATTCTTGTAACCCACTAACTCCAGAGTAAATTCTGATTAGTTTTTGTATTTAAAATCATATTTTCTATTGGAAAGCCCTGCAAACTCAGCTTGGCATCTGATATTCAAATGACCTCTGTTATTCTGGATGCATCAATGGTAATGAAGATCCTGGGCATCAGTGCTGGGAGTGCACTAATAGGCCTTAATTGCCCTGATGAGCTTCTTGGGGGGCTCTCATCCACCCTCTCTGCCAGGAGCTCCATTTATCCTTCAACTCCTGGGGATGTCACTCCCTGCTGTGCTGTGTTGTAGATGAGCCTGTCTCAGACCTGTTCCTGAGCTGGTGCTTGGCTTTCCCTGGTTGATCTTGGAGCTGTTTGGCAGGGTGCATTGCCATCATCAGCCTGCTCCACCTCCCGTGGTGTGGGACTGTGTCTGGTCGGTGGGGTTGTCCCTGTGCTGGGGCTGCCCCTGTCTCTCCTGCCCTGGAAGCAGCTCTGCTCTCACTGCTCCCTGATGCTGGCAGCCACAAACATGATACAGCTCTGGTAGGATCATCCTGAGATGCGAGACTCTTAATGGATTGATTTATTATCTGTTTGAGAGAAGAGTACAGGTAAAATCACAGGCTATAATTCTTGTGTTGCTTACTGGGTATGGAAATCAAACCAAAGGCAGTGTTTCTAAGTACAAGGTGTCTAGCTCTATGATAGCCTTGGAGATCCTGTGGGGTTGAGCTGGGCACTGGGAATGTCTGACCCCAGAATGCCCAGTCCAGTCATCTTCTGGTTGTCTGCAGCTGGGCTCCAGCATTTGAAAGGAAAACACTTTTTCATTTCAGGCTGTTGTTCTGCAGCACTTGGCTTACATCAGTTCACGCCATGCTCCCCCTTACAGAGGTTTTGGGCTTTAATCTGCATTTTTGGACTAGCAGAGGCTGGTCTGTCACTTCATGTATTTGGCAGGGAAGAACTTGGTTACTGTGATGGGTAGACAGCCCAAGGTACATCTTGCTTTGTGCCCTGAAGAGACAGTACACTCGCTAGGGAGAGCAAGTTGCTGTCAGAAAACGTGCTCCATCTCATTCCCATCCCGGCTTTCCTTATGCTGGGGGAGTGAGCCAGGGTGTCTGTGCTGCTTCAGAGCAAGTGGCATTCACCACCTGCAGACAGCTGGTATTTCCAAGCCAGTAATTCTCCATAAGGCTTGTCAGAAAAGAAATCCAAGAGCCTTCAGGAAGGATCTGAAGGTTCACTTGTTCATATAGCACCTCAAGTTCCCACCAGCACCTATCCCATGATGTGCTGCAGACCTGGTTTAACCCCACAATCAACCACTAAACCTCTTGGTTTACATGCTTTCTGCCTAGAAGCTCATATTCCCCCCAACATTGGCTTTTGGGTTTCAGGGGGTTATTTTTCAGCATTTGGGCAGGTTTTTTTGGTGCCAGGGGAGAGAAGCCTGTTCTGCTGGTAGGCTGTGATGACAAGGATCCTCGGGATGGGGTAGAGGGCCAGGGAGAAGTTTAATGCATGCCATTCAGTGTTATGGTGGCCTCACTGGGAACACCCTTGTCTGGGGAGACAGAGGGCCTTCTAGTACAGGCGACGCCTGAAGCACCTCTTCAGAAGCAGGAGGAATGGGTCTCCTCATTGTGGCCGGCCTGTGGGGGGTCTGCAGGGGCTCGGGTCCCCCTTGCCCTGCGGCTGCCCCCTGAGATGGTCATTAGTGGGGCCGGGGAGCCGGGCTGCTCCTTAAATTACTCCAGTGTCTTTTATTCCCCCTTTGGAAGAAGCCTCCCGAAAGCCTCAAGATCAATTCTGGGGACACGCACAGGGCCGGGGCCGCCACGCTAGGTGCATGGCGGGCGAAGGCCCGTCCCGCGGCCCCCGAGCCTCCTCTGTCGGGAAGATGGCGAGCAAAGAGCCGCCCTCCGCCCCTCTACTCTCTCCCACCACCGGGCCCAGCCCGGCTCTTCTCTTCTCTCCCCTCCCCTCCGGGCGGCGATTGGCGGCGGAGCTGCCGGGCGTGAGGCGGGGCGGCGGGGCGGCGCCCAGAGCGCCGGGCGGCAGCAGGTGGCTCCGCTCCGCACCGCGCCGCGCCGCTCCTCTCCGTACTCCCGCCTCGCCTCGCCCCGCCGCCTCACCGCGGCCCCCGCCGCAGCCAAGACGCCGCGGGCCGTGCTCCGAGTGAAGAATGGGGCGGCGAAGCTGGCCAAGCCGCCGGCGGCGGCGGGCGAGGCCCCCGGCGGCGCCCCCGGACCGGGGCTCTTCATGGAGCGGTCGCAGAGCCGCCTCAGCCTCTCCGCCTCCTTCGAGGCCCTGGCCATCTACTTCCCCTGCATGAACAGCTTCGACGAGGAGGACGCGGGTAAGAGGGAGGCTTGGGGGAGGTGTCGGGGTGGGTGGGTGCCGCAGGCGGACCGGTGGGTCTCGGTCGCGGGTGGGGCTGGGGACGCGTGGCAGTAGAGGCGTGCGTGAGGTGGGGGGAGAGACCCCCGAAGCGGGGGTGAGACCCGGGGCGGGAGGGGTGGGGGGTGTCGGTGGTGCGGGTGTGGGTCGGTCTCCGGTGGGGTCGTGCGTGTCCGTGTGCCCACCCACGGGTGCCGTGGGGGCGGTGTGGCGGCTGTGGGCAGGGGAGGGTGGGCTCGTAGCGTGTCGGTGCTAGCCCTGACCCCGCCGTGGGTTTGGGGTGTGAGGCTCCCCCTCCGCTGCCCTGGGGGAGTTGCGCAGGGAAGCGTGTGCCCGCAGACATGAACCAGGAGGATTTTTTCATGACGCTGAAACGTGCTCCTTCTTCTACTCGATAGCGAAGCAAATGGAGCGGCTTGCGCACCAGTCCTCTCCTGCCGAGCTGTGGGAAGTGGTGAAGGGCAGCACTCAGGGGAACGCATCCCTTCTGCCCCATGCTGTGTCCGGTCTGCCGCTGCCTCATGCGCTGTGAACTGATAGGTCTGGGGGGGTTGTCGGCACAATACACCGTGCTGCTTTTGGAGAGGGGAATAAAAGGGATTCTGCTCATATGAGGGTGAAGCAAATCGTAAAACAGATCCAGAAACCTTTGCATGCAGATGCAGTGGTTTTTGCCTGCTACCTAATGACCTTTCTGGCCTCAAAGAGTTGGCAGCAGTCATCAAATAAGACCAAGCTTCAAATGGAGAGTCGTTGGTAAGGAAAGGCAGGGGAGAAATCGGCTTGAATGGGAAAGGAAGGACAGTGGGTACTGGAGAAGGTGCTGGGAGTAGAGGGCAGCACAGCAGCTGGGTGGGTAGGGAGTGGATGGAGAGCTGGTATAAGTACTTTGTCCTTTCCCAGCAGCTCCCTTATAAACGAGGGATGTTTTTCACAGTGCACACTGTACCCCAGAGACTGAACCTGTAAGTGAATCTTCTGAGTGGCAAATAATGAAAGTTGGTTACTAAGGCGTGTTTTAATGCTGGCTGTCATGGTTGCATCCCTCAAAATGCCGGTGTGCTGCTTTGTCTGGCAGCTCATCCCAAGATGTGCAGATGCCAGCAGGAATACAGGGGCAAATCAGCCTGCGAGCTGGTACACCTGTAACGCTGCTGTTTTTAAAGGCATTGACGTAAGAATAAATTCATCATCTGCATGATTAACTGAGGATTGTCATCAACGTGGTGCAGGGCTGTCAGGCAGAAGATTGTATCCTCCAACAGATGTATTTATAAAAAAATACTGTTCTCCAGTTTTTGCTGATGATTTATTTGCAATTCATATTTGATTTGAATGCTGGGGAGCGTACCTGGTGCTAACGGGAGCTTTGGGAAGTCTCAGCGCTGTTGCTTCAGAGATGATTGATAGCGAGACATGCTCAAGTACGAGAACCTGATGTGGTGCCTTGAACAGGGCTTCATTCCCTGGTGTCCAACCCCTCTTGCTCTGAGCAGGGTGTCAGTTTAAGTGAAGGCTTCCTCTTCCAGCATGGAGAAAACCAGGTTTGCGCTGAACTGGATTTATTCACACTTCCCAAATGCTCATGCGTGAATGTTATTAAGTTCCTCTTACCACAACACGAGTGCTTGTCTCTGAATTAAATAAATCTACAATTAAGACCTCATTCTCCAGCAGCTTATTAGTGGATCTCGCTTGCTTGAGTTACTCGTTAGGAAAACTGCTTGGGGTACCGTGCAGTACGGTGGGGACACTGCAGTACGGCTCCTGTTTTGTGCCTCTGAGTGAGTGTTCAGACATGTATGACCAAGCAGCAAGAATGAACGTGTGCTGCCTCGTGTTCTGTGTGTTCAGGCTACGAGCATATAACTTTCTCAAGAAAATAAATGTCCTGAAAGAGGAATGATAGAAGAAATGCTGGTATGGTGCCAGGCAAGAGCCTCTGTTATTCGTACCCGTGCACCCTCCTGAAATCAAGAGAGATTCTGACCGTTTCTGGTTGCAGCGTGATTTCTGTTCAAAAAAAAAAAATCATTCAGGGAGATGAACATTGCACTTGGTGAGATGTTCTCCATAGGAGATGGCAAAAAACCCCAAATTGATCCCACACGCATTGGCAAGGTAAACAAAGCCCTTTCAAACAGACATGTCATCCATTTTGTTTGAAGCGGAGAACCACTTCTTCAAGAGCATAGATGTCCTGTGGAAAAGGAGAGAAGCTGATAAATGGCCAAGCTTAAAGGAAACGTGACGTTTTCCTCTGAAAAGGGAAAACAGCCTAGTGAGAACTCAGATCTGCACACCAAAAAAAATTCTTGAGGTGTTTCATTTAAGTTACTGGGAGAGGGTCAGGTAAAAGAGGAAATGTGCAGGAGTGTCTATGCTGAGAGCCATGGTGATGTAGAAACCCACTTAGCCATGTTTGGCCAACAGTAATGGCAGCCATGGTGGCTTCCAGTGCTTCCCACTCTTGATGCTGAAAAATGGCTTATTTCTTACTTAGAGAATATTTCCTCTTCTGTCTTAACTTTTTTGTTCTTCTTTACTGTCCATCTTCTGGACACGAGGTGAGAAGACTCTTCTCATCTTCCACAGCAGTTCTGCCTGCCATGCCACCAGGGATGTCCAGATGGAGTTCTCGGCAGTCAGGCGGATGCAGATGATACTGGCTTATATTTTAGTGCACAGAAGCAGGAGGCTGGCATAGGCAGGGCAGTGGTAGGACTTGGAACAAGAAACTGGATCTCTCTTTCGCGCTTCCGGAGCGTGAGGGTGATTGAGTTTCAGATGTGTCCTGTAGCCAATACGGCCACATGCCGCCTTCGCCAAAGATGTGGATGTGGAACTGCACTCCTGTGTTGTAATAAATACCCTTTTCCTTCCTTGGTTGCCTGTACAGAGGATACTCTGAGCAAATACTGAGCTCTGTTCACCAGTAAGCTGCTGTGGGGTTCTGAAATAGCAGAAACGACTGTCTGCTCTCAGTAGTGTAAGAACTCTGGGTTACTCTTTTGGTCTCGGCATGGCAATACTGCTGTCCTTCTGGCTGTCTGAGTGCCGCTGACTTTGCTCCACTGAGGTCCCAGTAATGTCAGTGAAGTTAACTTCACTGCAGTTATCATCAGCATAATTGTTGGTATAACTTATGCAAATGTCTGTCCTGAGCTCTGATAATTCTTCAGTTACAGAGCTGTAGGCTAAAAAGAGGTAAGAGTCATTCACACACTCTTTGTATGCGTGTTTCTAGAAAATGGGAGCCTTCAATCAGTGCTTATGTCTAACAGTTCCAGCACAAATCGGAGCAGGACTGAGGATCTGCCATACGCTTGGTCTTGGTCTCAGCTGGAATCAGGCATTCAGTGTGCTAGTATTTGTGTGGCAATGTGCCTGGAGGGACCAAACAGTCAAGTGGCAAGCGCATGGGTGTCAAAAATAGCGTATTGAGGGTTCATGATGACTGAAGACATGCTTTGTAGGCAGTGCATAAGTCCTGGGTGTGGTTTGTGAATAAAACTCTAGGCTTGTGGAAGGGGGTAATGAAATCCACCTTTGACCGCAGCTTAGCACAGCCCTGCCCAGTCCAGCCTGAGGCACGTCCATAAGGTTAATGGGTACGTGTTTGCTGGCAGGGAGGAGAACCTGCTTGCTCCACATGCAGAGCACAAAGTTTGGAAAGCTGGCTAAAGCAGAACAGAAAGTGATGTTTTGGTGGAGGGCAACAGCAACTGACTTGGAGGTGCAGATGCAAAACCCTGTGAGCCTGAGGTGGGAGAGGAGGGCGTTTTAGTAGCAGGGACAGGCAGTGTGGACCTGCTTGGGAACCTGTAAGCTAGAGCAGTCCTCAGCTCTGAAGACGTGAGAGCTTCCAGATGGGGACCTTGTGTCCTACAGAGGACAAGGGCTGTGCATAGAGAAACAAAGGAGGGAAATGCCAAAAGTCAGTGGAGGGGATGGAGTTTCCTTCAGCCACTGTGCCTGAGCAGTGTGATCCAGGAGAGCTTCTCAGGCCTGGGTGCGTGCTCTGGCTGCACTGTGGCTTCAGCGGGTGAGTAATGCACCAACTCCTTTCCCTGTCACCGTATGTCTTGGTTTCCTTGGGAAGGACACATGCTTGCACTGGGAGAAGGGACCTGAGGCATGGCCTGCCTGGTGGGCACGCATTCGGAAGTTTGGGAGACTGTGGCCATGGGTCATACTGCAAATGCAGCTGCCGTGAAGTTCAGATGCAACTTTTGAGAGTCTGCACAAGGGGAAACTTGTGTGTTTCTTACAGGGATCCTGAGTACCTGGGAAGTGTGGAGGGCAGAGGGGCTTTGATCAGGAAGCAGGGGAAGGCACAGAATAGGTGCGAGGAACCAGTGAGTATCCTACGGATCTGGGCCCCAGCACAGGGACTGTCCAGCCTGGCAGACCTCTGCCCTGGCTACAATACGGCAGAATCAAATCGTGTCTCAGCCAGCTCGAACCAAGTGTCTGGCAGAGAGAAAATGGTTTCCAAAGTCAAAATGTCTCCTAGATACTCAGGGTAAGCCTTCCTTGTCAGCTGCTTCTTCAGAAAACAGTTGAGTTAGAGATAAAATTCTCAGCCTGGGCTGTGGCTTTCACACACCATCAAGTGCTGGCAGATGCGCTGTGTTATGATCAATTGCTTTGAAGAGAAGTGATGTGAAATACTAATTTAATGGACTGATAAAAGCATTTAAAACATTGGGGTGGAGAACATGCTGCAGACGTGTAGGTTAGTTTAAATACTCACTTGGGTTTTATCTATTGCACTTCCCTCTAATTTTAAACGTTAAAACATCACAAAGTTATTAAATAGAGAGAACCCCTATGTGTGTTTTTGTGTTGCCATGGCTATTTCTCAATTGCAGCACTGTATTGGGTTGGGGTACAGGTGATTTTTAAGGAACATGATTCAAGTGTTTTAACTAGTCTGCCTGTGTATTTCTTAAAATGTGTGTCAAGCATGTGAAGTCTTCTGGTGTTTAGCCTGGGTTTGCTTCAGCCAAAGTTACTGTTGAAGTGTTGCAAGCCTCTACCCAGCTTTGTTAGTTGCTTGTTAGGGAACCGTGTTCTCGTGGCAAACATAGAGGAGACAAGGGAAATTCTTTGTGCATCTGGAATAGTGACTATTTCTCTTATTAATCTTTTACAAATTAAATGCGAGTTCGTCCCAGTAGCCCTGCAAAGACACAAATGTAGGGCTTATCTGTCAGGGATGCTGCAGGACAAATCTGAATCAGTCTGGAATACACAAGTGCATGGAGAGGTTGCCTGTGGCCCAGTCCCTACCGTGCACCTGGGCAGCTCTCTTCTTGGCTGGTGCAGGAGGCAGGCAAAGCTGTGGCTTTTCCCTCTTCTTGCACAGTAAGGAGCACATCCTTGGCCACAGGCTATCCCAGTGGTTGTAAGAAATGATGCTCTCCCTGCGGGATGTGTTCTAGCTGTAAGTAAGCAGACGTTTGTTTTATAAATTGATTAAAATTGGGAAGAGTTTTAGAAGGGCAGCTATGCAGTCTTTTGTCAGAGGAGAGTGTATGTAACAGACCAGAAGCCCAGAGGTGGATGCAGTGGGTAATATCTGCAGAGGTTGGTGATCTCACCCCCAGACATGAGTTAATCCAGACCATGAATGCAACGACTGGCTCTTACACTGCCGATGCACCCAGTCAGCGCAGAGCTGAACAAGCCGTGCTGTTCCTTACATCTCCTGTGCAATAAAGGCAGCTCTGCTCTCTGGGTCTCTTGTCTGCATGTGTAATCAGTAGACTGCAATTACAGAGGACGAGTTTTGCCTTCTCCTGTAGCCGTGTGAGACCAGGGGAGAGCGGGAGCCCTGCAAATGAGTCAGCACTAGGAACAAGAGATCTGAAATCTCATTTGCGTCGCTCTTGGTGTGGCGGCTGCACGTGAGAGCTGTAGTCCTCAGCCAAGTTCACGCTGCGCCTGTAGAGAGCAAAATGTCAGTCTCTGTCCCAAAGAGCTTACAGTCTGACAAAGCCCAGCAGATGGGTACGGTTAGACAGATGGGAGAGCGCAGGGGAAGGGTGACGTGGTATCGGTCACGCTCAGCGTGGTGGGCAGCCTTCCTGGGGCACCAGCTGCCACCCCCTCCTGTCTCCCACTGGGCACCCTGGCAGAGTCGTCCAGCACGTCCTGACCTGGAGCATCCACCTGTACCTGTTGCTGGCTGAGGAACTGTTTTAAGGGATATAGGATGGGGAAGAAGATTGGTAGCGGGTCACCCTGGGATCTGGAGCACTGTGCCACAGTGTGCTGCATAGGATGTTGTGGTTATCCAGGCGTAGATTCACAGGGGAGAGGGGACATGGATGAAGTCATGGGCTTCCTGATGGTGACATGATTCTGTCCCCTCAGCAAGACTTACTGCAGCACCAGCTTCCTGGGAAAGCACAGTATTGCGTCTTTCCCTCAAAGGTGACTGTGTCTGGCCTGACGTGCGTTATAGTGTTTGGAGGATTATGTTACGTTCCAGCTATGTGTGCTGGAGTCATAGAGGGCTGGTTATACGTGACCCCTTCCCCACAGGGGAACAATATATCTCTCTCTCTTATTTTGCTGTCAATTTACTTCCAAATAGAAAAGTCTGTCCTCGGAAAGCTTTCAATCTAGGGGAGACTGCTCTATTTCATGTGAAGTTAATTTTAATGCGACATTTGTTAATTCAAAACCACTCTGTTCTTCAGGCTAAAAAAAATTATCTTTACTCTGTCAGATTCCTACATCAGGACAAGTTGTGAAACGCTGTAACTACTTTGCTTCAACATCTCTGTTTGACAGAATGTATGTATCTGCTTTGTGTAAGGGAGAATCAAGTTTGATTGGAATAGTTTTGAGGAATAATTTATCTGTGCAATTATTTTCTGAAGCACTATCTGCTCGTATTTGAGTGCCTTCAGTTAGATTAGAAATACAAATGTTTTAATTTAGGGAATGGTCTGCAAGTTGCTAACATGTTTTAGTGGGGCAGTGAGACCTGGTTTGCACAGGCTCCTCAGCCCTGCATCTTCTCCTCTCTTGCCCACAGGCATCTGTCGCACCGTTAGTGTATTTGAATAGGGATTTCTCCAGAACTGTTCAGTGCAATTTGAATACCCATCTATCCAAATGATATTTGGTTTTATTTTCTGGGAGAGGGTGTGAAAACCACATTGCACACTATGGGAATTGTGCCATGGTAGGGATCCTGCAACACAAATGATACCTCAGTAGGTGCTGTTGCTTAAATCGCTGCTGATGGCATGCTCAGATTAGGCGTGCTCTGATTTCACTATCACACTATGCCCGCCTTGGGATCTGCGTTTAAGGGGCTTTGCTTTTGGAAAACAACAAGTGTGAAGCCCTGGTACAGCCTCACTTCATGTGAAAATACAGCACCGTTTAACCAAACCCAGCCACAGTTAAATCACTGTGGCAGATAATGCTTCAGCTTCGTGCTGTTGCTGTGTTATCCCCTTTGTCCAGTACACAAAGAACTCGTACGGCCTCGCAGGAGCCAGTCTGAAACGTGTAAGTGCTCAACAGTTGGGAGAGTACAGTGTGTACAGAGGTAAATGTCACATTTTCCTCAAAACTGTTTTATGAGTAAGAAGATCTCGTGCTTATGTCTGCGTGGCCTTATTCTGACAAATGTGGAGGTAGAGCAGTCCTGAGGAGTCCCTCATGTCTGCTCCCCAACTAACCAGTCTCCTCCTGTTGAAATTTCTAATTGGGGACAGTCTGCCCTAAAGTGTAGCTTAAATTAAGCTGATTACTAGTGTCTTGCTCCCAGCAACATGGCAAGCAGTTGATCACTGCTGTCTGTAGAGCAGCTCTTCACATCGCAAAGCTCTGCTTCCCAGTGCCGATAGTGCCAAGCCAGGAGATGGCCATTCTCAGGACGATCGCTGCCTGGCACCCCTCCCCCTCCTTTTGCAGACTTTTGCTTTTTGGATCCAAGACATCTGAATACTTTGCATAGAGCAGTTTTCCAGGTGATGTGTTGCCCTTGTTGCTGGCCTCGGGAACTTGTACTGGGGGCAGCATGGAAAGGGCTCTGGCTGGGAGGAGTAACCACTCCCTGCACCTCCAGTATTTATAGGACTATTGTGCACAGAGTGCTTTGCAAGAGCATCCCCACTCCTGACTCACACTGGGGCTGTGACCTGTACCACTTTCCAGATCATTCTCTGCAGGATTGCTGCCTGGCTGCTCATTCCCTTTCTGGCATTCGTGCACTTATTTTTTCCAGTGTTGTGAATTTGCAGCTTGTTACATGTGCCTTTATTGGGTTTCCTTGTATGGATTTGGAGGGGTGAGATATTTTAGCCCATCAGTACCTCTCTGAGTTCTGTGTCTATTGTTTAGCAAGGGCCATGATGCTGTGGTGTTTGTGGGATTGGGAAGAGGTGTGTGATAAGGCACTTTGTCCCCAGGGCTCCAGGAATACTGCACTGTTTTGTGGGCTTTGGCAGCTGGAGGAGGAGAGCTCTGGTAGAGCTAGAGTAGAGAGACTTGTGGTTGCTGGTTGAATGACTGCATTGGTGAGAGGTAAGATTTAAGAGGTTATAGTCTCCCTCCCCATGGCACATGTGATTGCATCCCTCTCTGGAGCTGAACATCCTCTTGGGTGCAGAAGCTCAGCTGCTGCTGGGGTCAGAATTGCAGAATGAGCCACCTTGTCCCCAACAGGCAGGAGTGTGTGGGCATAGCCTGCTCCTCATGAGGCTCCACAGGCAGTATGGATCAAGCTGACGTTCCCAGTGGTGACAGCTTCCCAGTGGTGACAGCTTCCCAGTGGTGACAGCTTCCCAGTGGTGTGGGACTTTTGCCAGCTGCCCACCAGCAGTATGCATATTTACAGTTAGCAGGGAATGTATCCTGCCACGTGGATGGAAAACATGTTAATTGTGTTGCAGCCAAGATGTCTAAGAAGATTAAAATATTTTTTTCTTGGAAATCCAGCTCCCTGTTTAGCACTTCTCAGCATCCCAAAAGGATTGTGTGGGTGGTGGTTTTTTTTTTTTTTATTTTTTTTTGTACTATTTACCTTTCCTTTCTTGTATTTGCTGCATGACAGTCACAGCAGTAGTGAAAAGGTAGGAAAATGTAATTGAAGATTTTAAGGTTTCTGCTTTATTATCCATCTTTGGGTTCTAATCAGGGAAATAAATAAGACTTTTCCTCCTTTTAATGCCTGTTAGACTTCCAGCAGTTGTAGCTAGTTCATTTCTGGATGGTGGTAGAAACTCTCTTGGTCTCTCACCTTGAGCTCATGCTGCTGTCCCTCTGGCTGAAGCTCCGTTCGCTGCCATGAAATCTCACTGGTGGCCCGTGGGATTAGAGCATTGCTCTGCAGCAATTCTTCAGAACCCCTTCACCTTTATGAGAGTTTTAATTAAACTGGTGATGAAAGGGATAACGGTCCAGATGGACTGTTGAGGCTTGACAGTACTCTGCTTCCCTCTAGTTCCCCCCAAAACCAAAGCAATTGCTGTCACAACCCAAATGTTACATTTTGATGTGTGGGTTTTTTGACACATATACCCAAACCATCTTTTTTTGGGGGTTGATCCCCCTACATCTGCCTTTGTGAATCCAATAGCCTGTGGTTGCATCCCCTCCGGCTTGGGGATTCTTGTTTCAGTGTAAGCAGGCAGGGAAAGGTTAGGTTGGATTACCTCGTGGGCCTTGAGATAAAACCAAGCTTTCTGCAATGAACATTGTTTTGACACAAGAGTCTGTGCTTGGTTTAAATACTAAATATGCAAAATTGGGCATTTTCAAACCCGCCTGGGAAATTGGGTCTGTAGTATTTGCTGGAAGCGAATGGGATTAGAGGCTGTAACTGCCTTCAGCAGTTCAGAAAATCATCCTTGCAGCCCTGCAAGTGTGGGGCTGAGACTCTGCTGCTCAGCTCATACAAAGCCAGCTCGAGCAGAGGAGCAGGCTCTGCCCTGCATTCTGCAATTCAAGTGACTTGATGAGGGAATATTGGAAACGCTCGCCTGGAAAGCGGGGCAAGCAGTGCCGAAAGTAGGCGTGCAGGCCAGTGCTCAGTCTGGCAGACAGTGCATATTAAATCAGGGTGATTTATGGAACAGTTTCTGTTAAAAGCTTCCTCGTGCACTTCAGAGAGCGAAGCTGCCAGATTGGTCAGAATCCAATACCCAGACAGTTTGAATTGGCTGCGGGCTGCAGTAATAACCATGGCGAAACTCGAACAGCCGCTCCATGCAGGCTCTGCAGGCTGCCACGGCGCTGCTGCTTCGCAGAAAACAGACAGTGTCAAAATGTTACGTGGTATGAGGACATTTCCATGGCAACGTTAGCATCCCATGACACCCATTCTTGTACTGCGATTTCAGTGCGTGCTGTCATCGCTGTACTTTCTTCTTCCATCTGGGGCGATCCATCCTGATCGGGTGGATTTCCTCAGCGGCTGCTAGTGGTTATGGGGCCAATAGTTGGAGAGGTGCTCTCTCTGGGCTTTTGGGTGTCTTAAATAAGGCAAGTATTCCTTCTTTTAGCATAGCAACACTCATATAATTCAACTTCAAAGCGCTTGGTTTTGCTTTCTGCTGCAGTAATAAAGCAGCTTTCCCCCTGTGATGAGAGAGCTCACTGAATAGCTGTTTGGTACCTGGCATCAGAGGCACCTGCACTCCTGTCTCCCAGCTCTTTGTCAGGCAGCTTCAAGATCGCTCAATTTGTGAAGACACTCCAGTCTTGTTCTGGGTCCGATCCTTTCAGCCTGGAGGATGCTTAGCACTGATGCCCATCTGCAGCCCAGCAGCAGTCTGCTCCCTACTCCCCTTCCTTGCCAGGAGCCATTGGCTGCTCCAGATGCTGCTGCTCATGGGGCTGGAGGTTTTTGGGTAGAGTCTCATCTGTGGCTATCTCCTGGGTTTTTTTGTGTCTTGATCAATGGTTTTGCCCTATAAAAGTTTCAGTATTTTATACTGTAGTAGCAGTGACCCATTAGGATTCTCAGTATTCCCCCTGTGGCTTTTTTGCTTTCTGTATTTCTGTGTTTCCATCAGGTGATGTTTTCCAAAATTAGCATCGTGTTGGTTTTTCACTGTGCAGGCAACACGTTTGTTGGCTCTTTTCCCTTGACACAGAGAAAGCTGTTCTCAATATTTTATTGATAAGCTAGAGCTTTGGCAGGAAATAATAAAGGTAAAGATGTTTTCCATATGTCAACCCGTGGCCAGTCCACCAGCACGCATTTTTCACACCTGCTTGGTATTTTGTAAGAGCAGTAGAGAGATCTTACTGTGCTTGTGTAGGTTCTGAAAATTGCATGGGTGAAGAGACAGTCATTTAGCTAATGATTTGCCTACTTGATATGCGTAAGCTCTGGGTGTGCAGAGTCAGCATGTGGGTGCACAGAAGGCAATCCCAAGCACAGCTACAGGCTGTGTGGGGAAAGGATTGAGAGCACCCCTGAGGAGAAGGACTTGGTGATGTTGGTTCATGAAAAGCTCACATGAACGTGCAGCCCAGAAAGCCAACCGTGTCCTGGGAAGCGTGACTACTACGTCAAAGGAGGGGGTGCTGTCCCTCTACTCTGCTCTCATGAGATCTGCCCCCTGCAGAACTGCATTCACCCCTGGGCTCCTCAACCAAAGAAGGACATGGAGCTGTAGGAACATGTCCAAAGACCATAGCACCTCTGCTATGGAGACAGGCTGAGAGAGTTGAGCTTATTCAGCCTGGAGAAAGATCTGGGAAGACCTTAGAGTCCCTGCCAGTCCCTAAAGGGGATCCAAGAAAGCTGGAGAGGGACTTGGAGTGACAGATCAAGGGGGAATAGCTTTAAGCTGAAGGAAGGGAAATTTGTATTAGATATTAGGAAGAAATTTTTCCCTGTGAGGGTGGTGAGGCCCTGGCACAGGGTGCCCAGAGAAACTGGGGCTGCCCCTGGATCCCTGGCAGGGTTCATGGCCAGGTTGGATGGAGCTTTGGGCACCCTGGGCTAGTGGAGGGTGTCCCTGCCCATGACAGGGGGTTAGAACTAGATGGGCTTTGAGGTCCCTTCCAACCCGAACTGGTCTGTGAGGCTGGGATTCTTTTTCTCACATACTTGTAGTGTAAATGGATTGTGTATGAGAGAACCCAGTGCTTGTGATTTTTAACATCTGGTGTGAAGTATTTCACTTCAGAGGGCTGAGAGGGTAAATGGGAGACTTGGGAAAGTACAGGTTGAGAATAGGGAAAGGAGCAGAACTCAACTTTCGATCATACTTGTTCCACTTCTGGACTGTTTCACAACATTAATTCTCATCTCTTCCCTTTTTCCCAGGGCTCTGCTTTGAACCATGCCAGAGTCTGAACTTGTCTTTCTGTAACCTTGTTTTTCATCTGTTTCCCCTGAATTCCCAGCTTCTGCCTAGTAACAGGTCTGCTCCTCTGACCTGCCTGCTCTGTGTCTGCTGAAACACCCCTCCTGCTTCTGGACAGGAGGCGGCTGCTACGTCCTAAACTCAGTTTTTCCCAAGACACAACCCAAGCCAAGTGCCTCTGAACCTGGCATGGTGTCGGCCCTATTTCAGTATTTTTCTATTTCTGTCTCATCACTGCCTGGCTTACCTACTAGAGCTCTGTGAAATATTGCCTGGTCAGGCGAGGCAAAATTTGGCTTGCTGCTCTAGGAATAATACCAGGCAAATTATCCACAGTCCATTTTAGTTGGTGAATTTGACTCCCTTGTTTTTACAGTCTGTTCACTGCAACCATCTGCTGCAGAGAGACAGCAAGCTTGTCGGACAGATTGACTGTGAAAATCAGGAAGTCTTATTTCAGGCCGCAATTTCCTCTAATTTCCTGAAATCTAGAAAGCTGTTTATTTCCTTAAACACCTTTTCCCTAGAGCCCCAAGTCTGTGTTTCCAAAGATCACCTGTACTGCATGAAAAACCTTGGGGTAAGGGGGGAAGTGAATCCTGAAAGCGTGACAACATCATAACCTGAACATGTTTTGCTGATCAAAATGTTCATTAATGATTTCCAAAGATTCTATCTCTTCTCCCAAGGATGTGCTGTTATGGAAGGGTTGACCAATACAGAAGTGCTCTGCGAGTGTCAGTAATGTGAATTCAAGCAGCGTTTGGCCTCTGAGTAAATGGTTTGGAAGGTGGATTTTGCCTGCTCTCATGCTAAATGTTCTGTCAGGATGGATTCTCAGCCTTTTAGTTCAGTTTGTAAGGATGGGGAAAAAAAGCTTAGCATCTTGATACGAGTGTGTCTTGCACGGTTTAGACACCGTAAAAGATTTAGTGACCTGCTCTCTTAAGCTCTTATAGTCAGGAGATTTGAGAGGAAATTGCTGTCAAAAGTGAACATTTTAAAACTTGCTGATCTAAGTGGTCTAATAGTCGACCTGTTTTCCCCCTTGATATTCCTGTGCTTATCTCTCCAGACGTGCAGGTGTTCAGTCCACTAAGGCTGCGGTGCAGAGAGGGGAAAAGAGCTGCAAAACTAGGACAGACTTGGATTATATTTAACAATGTTCTATTTCCACTTGACAACCAGCGATCGAACACCTACAAGTTCGCAACTGTGATTCACTCGGAAGCTGACATAACTGATGTCACGTTGTATTAATAGCTACAGAATTGTAACTGCTTTTAGCAATGAGATTCATTAACAGCCTCTACAAACATACTGACAATCAGTTGAAAACCTGAAAATATTAGGTGTATATAAAAATGGATTAGGCCATAAAGGGACCTCCCTGTGCTGCCAAATGTGTTTACAGCAAGTTCTTGCAGGTGTCATGCATAATGATTCCTCTTCCTCACCTTCAGTAGGTCTTACTGATAGCAAAAGGTGTTTGAGGATTGATACACACTCTGAATTAATTAGGAGCTGCTGATCTAATGGAGTTATATGACGTGAGTGTATTTGGGAGTTACTGTGTCCACAGCGTTTTTCTTGGTGAGTGGAAGCTGTCCAACCAATTCCTGTGTAGTGCTGGTGGTGTTTTGGGAGGTGTTTTGTCCTTCTCTTATTTTAGTTGAACATTTTGGCTCCAGTGGGAAGTGCCAACCCATGCCTAGACAGTACTCTCCAAGCTGTGCTGAGTGCGTCAAGTTCAGCTCCCCTTTGAGCTCTGCAGGATTTCTTTGGCGTGGGCTGCTAGCGACCTCCAAAGAGACTGGTACAGAGAAATTGGAAGCGTTCATTACTTCCTACCCTCTTCTTTGAAGATCCTGAATTAATAGCTAATGCTGGAGGTATATAACTGATCCTCACCAGCCTCTATTAACTGTCCTGTGGGGTGAATGAGTCAGTTACTCTTCCAGGCTCTCAGTAAAGTCATCTCTGCGTTATGTACGTGGGCTTTTAAGGTTGCATCACCGACATGATATAGGTCAAGACATCGTTATAAAAGTGAAAATGAGATTCAAGAGAGGAAGCATTCAGGGTGGCATTGGTGCGATGTTGGGTTGTGTGGACTTGTTGCTGGGAGTAAGTCTGGGGACCTGTACATTTGGGATGAGAGTTTGAATGCTCTGGGTACCTCTGAGAGCTAGTCCATCACTCCTCACAGCAGTCAATTCATCTGCTTCCCTTGGTTCCTTCTTTCTCTTCTCTCATCCCGTTGCCTTTTCTCCTCCTTTTGGCCATGAATAATTCATCTGTGTTTTCAGGTGATGTCTGCTTTCCTCTCATTTGTCACCTGGTTTTGGCATCTGTCACTCTGATGACCAGTGACTCCAAGGCTGGCCTTGTGAGCTGACTTCTGGAGATGGAGAGTCCCCTGAGACCAGAATGGCTGGCTCAGGACACAGCAAAATTACAAATGACAATCCTTTGAAAGTCCTGTCCAGCAAGGGAGCAAAATTCTGTATCTTGTTCCAATGGGAACCCTAGGCTTCCCCCTTACAAAATTAGAAACCCTATTTTCAAGTACACCACCAAATTGTCACTCACCCTTCCTCCCCAGAGTTATAAATAGCTGTCCAGATAATTAAGTACAGTTGATTGTCTTCCAGTGACACCATTAAACATCGCAGTAGCAGACGATTCATTGGGCACATAAAGCAGCAAGTGATCAACCACCTCTGGCACAACGTGTCTGTGTTGAAGCAGCCTATGACAGTGAAGGAGTGTAATTAGCAAGACACATAGAATGGGATTGAAAAAAGATGTGAAAATAAGCAGAAGGATTTGAAAAGGATTAGAAGAGTAAATGACAAACCAGTAGTTAAATGGTGCATGATTAATGATTGTAGAAGTAAAAGGTTGACTAAATATTGTGACTCTGTAATGGCTGCCCCAAAGTGATAGAAAGTACTTTGTTCAGAAGACTCCACAAGTAGATTTGTATCGACACATACGCTGACTCTGGGTTTAGCCACGTTTCTTAGTCTTGGCTTAGGTCAAGGTGAGCATCCTGCTTGACTTGGCGACCTGAGATTCATCTTCCACCTTTAATGTTAATGATCAGCATCAAAGTGCCAGGTACCCCACTGAAACGCTGTGAGAGAATTTATTCCTCTTCTGAGCATTGGTATGAGTGGGAGTATCAAAGCTGCCTGCAGTCTCATAGGTGATTGACAGGTCTTTGTCTGGTATTAAAGGAAATGTATATCTGTCCTGGCACTGTTTTTCTTAGTGCTGCAAAACTGGTTTGCATATACAAAAAGAACCTGAAGATGGTATAACTTTCAGGGTGCTTAGAGGCACAAGTAAGAGTTGCTCTCGGTAACATGGAGTTGCTGGGTGTCCCTCTTTGTCTTCACACTGACTTTGTCATGTATTTTATATAATGCTTGATCTGGGGCTGGATTTTATCTCTGGTTTCTTGCTGCTGCATCTTAAATGCTAATTTTCAAGGGCGTAGTGAACTCCTCCATATATTTCGCAAATATGCTGTTGAGGAGTTTGAGCAAACTTGATTTTTTTTCCCCTGTAGTTTCTGTAGTGTTTTCTCTATGTCTCTGCTGTGTTTACGATGTTCCTAGCCATGTTTCACCTTCAGTCTGGGCCTACAGCCATTCTCAGATCCATTCTCTTGTGTCCTAGAGGAAAGAAAGTTGTATATGAATGTGTTTTAAAGATGAAGATTTGTCTCAAACTGATACCAGCCAAGAGAAGTGAAATCCTAATACTAAGATGCTTTGACCAAAGATTTGCAGTTGACATCACTTTTCCATCAGGAGCATTGAAACAGAGCTGCAGGATAGGGAGATTGGAGATTCTGTATATGGCTGAGCCTGGCTGTCATGAAGTTTGTTTGCAGTGAATATTGCAGGGTGGCCAGTGAAATGATTGTTTTCTCTTAAAAAGATGGGGTGTGTGCTTCCCAGAGCAGATGCAGCTTTCTACCCTGCCTGCTCCTTGCTGGAAAGGACACAGCCAGCACTGGAGGAAGCAGTTTGTCTGTTTTTCTCTCAAAAGTAACTTTTTTCCTATTATTGCTTATTTATGACAACAGAGTTGAACATAAGTAATGGTAAGGAATTGTGACAAGCATTTTGTTTCCTTAGGAGGACTGTGCTCAGGTTCCATTCCCTGCATGGTGAGCAATTCCCCACCAGTTTCTTTGGGGCTTTCATGTTGTGTTGGGAGAGAGAAGAAAAACTTTAAAATAGGTGAATCTGACTGTAAAATCACAGAAACCTGAATAATATGTGAGTGGGAAGGGAACAGATTTAGGTCTCTAAATGGTTTTTGACTCATTTTTTTGGAAGTCTGTATTTCAATTGGCGCTCCCCTCCACCCTCCAAGGACTGTTGCAGGCATAGCTGAACTAATTACACCTCTCCTTCCCAGACACCGCTCCAGGGCTCTGCCAGCTCCTGCCGTCCATCACCAGCAGCCAGTCTGGATGTGCAGGCTGCAGTTCAGGTGTAGCTGGTGCATCCCTCCTCACCGGTTACCCAGCTCTTGCTTCTTGTGGCAGATAAGAGGCTGAACTGTAACATTTCTGTCAGTGGGATTGTTAATTTGGATATCAATTCTCATCATTGGTACTGGTTTTCATGAATCTTTGGGAATAGGCTGCCTCTGAAACCTGGCCTCTCTGTCAGGAGTAGTTTGAAGGTTCAGAAGTCATAGAGGATGGAAAAAGAGGAGAGACAAGTCTTGTTTCCAGCAGCAGCTCTGTTGAAATGGTTATCTTTGCTCTGCAGAGAGGGAAGCTGTGGCTGCTGGGTTGTGTGGTTAGAGCAGGGGTCAGATTTCCAAAGGTACTGAGACTCCTGAATAGCCCTCTGAGCTTTCAAGGGTGCTTCCTGAGCCAATTCCCACTGATCTGGCATCTGTGTTGTTACGAGGCTAAACACCTCTGAGAACTTGGCCTTCAGCTGTGAGCGATGAGAGGCTGGGCTCACTGTCCTGTGCACAGGCAGCCAGCGCACACCTTCCCCCAGGACATGAGGGGCTGCAGGCAGCTCGAGCCCCCTCACTCAGCAGGGTAGGGGCCCTGCAAAGTCTTCAAGAGACTGTGGATCTCGGGGACTTCTGGATCTTTCCCAGAGTCAGAGCCCCAGAGTGTGAAGCACGGCTGTGGTAAATAATTACCTCTCAATAAAGTGTCTGCAGCTGATTTCCATCTTGTCAGTGACACTGTTATTAGAGGTGTGTGTGTGTTAGGAATCTGTTTATCTTCAGGGATAAAACCATCCATGTAAAATCATGTATCAGTGTGAAACATTCCATCACTGTGGGACAAATGACTGTGTGAGGAATGGATTTATATTATACTCTGCTTTATAATTGGGATCTTTGAGTACACTGTGGGCACGAATGTGGAAGGAAAAAGATTTCATTTAATACAACTGCTGTTTTATTTATACTTTCAATAGTAAAATCTTTCCATTGTAGTATAACAGGCTGTGCAGGGGGCTTTTCATTTTAATGGGTAGGATATAGAAGAGTTCAGTTCTCTCCTGGTTACTCACGCCTGTGCAGTGTTGCACTGGGAGCTAATGAGAATAGCCAGCTGTTAAAGGAGAAGAATAGATCCCAAGCACTAGATGGTATATTAGAACTTTCAGGTGACTCTTATGCAAGGCTAGGCATATAAATTGAGTTTGGATGGAGAAGAGATTGGTGATTGGGCTACTGTCATCTGGACATCACTTGCTGAGGAACCCCAGATGACCAGTGAGAGTCCTCCAGTAAGACTTGTGAACTAGTAATAGTTTTATCTTCCCATGTCCTGGCTTACCTACAGAGATCACACAGTGTTAGAGGTGGGCTTTTGCTCCCTATTTTGAGAATGTTCCCTGCTGAACTGGGATGCTCTAGGAAGTGGATAGCATAAAGTATAAATGAGGTGGTGGGACCACAAATCTACTGTATCAGGAGGAAGAGCTCTATCCTCCGGAGCTGAAACCAGGCATTAAGGCTATACTTGGAGAAGTCATAATGCCCTACTGCAGCTGGGTGCTGGGGCAGTGATGCTATTGCCTTTGCAAAAACAGGGTGATACAGCTCCACAGCCACTTCATGCTAGCCCAGCATGGCCTGCTGCTTCATGGATGGAGCCACTTCTTGGCTCCAGTGCAATGAACGTGGGGAGATGGCTGTATAAAAATATCCACAGTCACTGCAACGGGATGGTACTTCATTGAGAAGATTGCTGCCCATGATTTAATGAAGAGATGGTGTTTCCTCTTTGAGGACAGGCAGTCTGGAGCGTGTGAGTAAAACTGTTCTGGGGGAAATCAGGCTCTGTGTTCAGTATCTCCCAGCTTATATGATTTAGTTTTGTGTCTGAGCACTAAATAGCTTTGAGTTCAATAATTCATCTCCCTCCAACTGCTTTATTGTCCTTTGATTTATTAATGAGTTGGCTCGGACAGCTGTCCTGATGCTTTATCACAGCACAGTGAAACAAAGGCTTGTGCTAAGCACAGACTGCAACCATGAGCACGTACTCTGTGAGCAACACACTGCTTCCCTGTAGCTGGTCCCGGCGGGATGCCCTGGTTAGCAGACTGGGCATGCAAGAACTGGGGCTCCGAAACTCTAACCTGTTTTGTCTGTTAGAGTCCCTTCCCAACACTCGTCCTCTTTCTCTGTCTCTCTCTTGCTGTAGAAGAACTTCTGCTCATGCTTTCTTTTTTTCCAGGAGTGGATCGCGATGGTTAATTAGATAAAGCTTGTAGAGCAGCCTACAAAACCTGCCAAGGGTTATTGTCCTCCCTGGTATTATTAGATCTGGAGGAAGATTGCCAGAAGGTATTGATTACTTGGTAAAAATAAACCCTTCAAACTTCTTTGGTCTTTATTCATTACGGCTTTTTATCTCTGCATCCTGCAAACATTTCAGAGGGTGGATTTGTTTGCCAGAAGATCAAAACAAAATGTTGACAACTACTGGTGCCAATTTGTTGCCTCCTGTGTGGGCGACATGAGAGGAATTTGTGCAGTGCTCAGGAAAGGCTTTCTAGGCTTTATCTCCATTTGGATCTGGGAAGCGTTGTCTGAGCAAAGCATCCAAGTGGCCAGGTAAGGATAGCACATTGAGTTTCAAAAGTGAGACAATCTCTGGGGCTTCTGAAACTCTGTTGTGTATAGTAGCTCCTGTAGACTTCCCAAAGCTGGCATGATGATGTTTAGTGATGTCTGTTGATTAGTTGGGTACATGTTGAGACTTGCAGTGTATAGTGGGTGCTGTGGAGGGAGCCGTGGCTGATGGGTGGGAAGGGCTTGCTGCCTTCTGTGTTTTCTAGTTCATCTCACAGTGATGGTTTGCAGCTTCTCTTATACCTCACTGTGGAAAACAAAATGTCATGCTTTGAATTCATTAAGCAGCTGTGCAAGGAAGGGGAGACTGTTGAATGGGAAAGCTGCTTTGTACAACAGGAGAATACAGAGGGGAAACTGACCTATCTGTAGCAGAAAATCCATGAAAAGGATGGATACTGTGTAATGTTCCAAAGGGCCAAGTCATGCTCGATAAAGTGACATTTCTAAGGAGAATGGCTGCAACAGGAGGATGCTTTGTGCAGGAACATGGCTTTACAGGGTCCTGCAAGGGTGTCCTAGTCAGTCGTGGATCCAGAGGGCTAAATTTTAGTGGTGACTTCAAACTCAAGTGTGGCCTGATGGCTTACTCTGATTGAAATGTGCAGTTAGAGCAGAAGGAAAACTTAATGTCCTTGCCCAAATTAGGCCAAGGACAAAGCACAGACCTCCAAATATCTGTACTTGTTACGACCTAGAAACTGCTTCAGCAGGGAGACTGAAGCCAGGCTTTGGTGGAGACTGCAAAGTGCTTTCTGTGCATGTGTCAGACTCGCAAATGGCTTTGCTTTGGTTATCTCAAGTCCCCTTCTTGTTCATTTTCAACTATTAACCTCTTTTGGATGAGTATTTGGGTAAACGAGCGGATTTTAAGCAAATATTGATGAGAGTGCACTTAGTGAGAGTCATCCGGCAGCCAGAGAACGGCCTGTCAGGGAGTGAAGGGCATGTCTCATCACAGCCACCCATTAGTGCTTGAAGGTGCTGTGCTGGTCTGGCACCCAGCCTGCTTGCTCAGGAGCAGAGCACCTTCTGTGTGCACTGACCAGTGTTACTCTTTGGTAATCTTGAACCAGCTGCTTCTCTAAAGCCTGGGGCAGTTACTGAGCAAAGGAAGGGCAAGAACTGTCAGCAGATGCTGTAAGATCATTCCCCAGTGGTGGTTGATCAAATATCCTTTAGATCCTCAGGTGTGAGTAAGTTTTCTAGCTGCCTGCTGCATAAAGTATGGGTGAGGCAGGTTTAAAAAGGGGGGAAAAAAGCAAACAACAGAATTAACATGCAGTTGCATAGGTATGTTACTGCTGAAGGGGAGGGATGGCACTGCTGAGAAGTGCCAAAGAGGTTTCTTTTCTTATTGAAATGTATCATAAGCCATCAGTAACTTGGAGATAAAGCTGTGGGACAACAAAGACCTTACAGTGGAGTTTTAATGCCCTTTGAATGGAGCTGTTTCTAAGTAGCTACCTGTTTGAGGAGACCACTGAATATAGGTTTAGTGCAGGTGCTGCTAGGTAAGTTCTCATGTGGGCACTGCAGCATCAACTCTGGTGGTCCAAGCACATGTGGAGTTAGAAGTGAGCATGCAGAGTGAGAGTGGACGCTCTGTGGGTAGGAAAGGGTGGTGTGGGTGGCACAGATGGAGGAGGGAGACTGGTGGGGCATCCAGTGAAGCTGTTGCACAAGCTACAGAGGAGAGAAATGTGGAAGTGGCTTAGGTAGTTAACAAGGGGCTACTGCAGTCTGAGGACTGTGATCTCACTTCTCTGTGTCATGGCAAAATGGAAGGAGTATGAGGTTTTCCTGTCCTGGAGAGAATCAGGGAGATGGTAAGAGTCCGACACCACTGTGAGGGAGATGAGTGATGGGGCAAGGCCTGACCTCCTCATCACCAGCAGTGCTGGTGTACCACCATCCCTGTGTAACGCACAGCCAGATGGGAGATGGTGAAACCTGAAAGCAGAAGCATGGCTTCTTCCCAGAGAGCCCCACTTCTGCCAGCCAGGAGTTTGGCCTCTTTTACAAGTGCCTACCTCGAAACCCAGCAAGTGGTGGCTGCCCAGATTTATTGGGATGCTTCTTCAGGATGCTGGCCCAGCCTCCACTGATTGCTGGCTTAGGGACTTCCTCTGCTCCTGACTTTTTATCCTTATTAATTTTGTCCAGTTGTTTTTTGAACCCTTGTAATGTCCAGCAGTACCACAACGTCCTACAGTGAGGAGATACTGCTCCCAGCCAAGGAGGAGGTGTCTGCTGCCCCTCTCACCTCCTTAGGATATCTTCTCAACTGTTAGCGTGATGAGTTTGTGGCTGTGGGTTGCCACAGAGCTGTGGTGGGGCAGACCCTAATTTTAGCACGTTATGCTGATTTAATGGCAGTAATAGAAAGTCAATTTATAGGCAAGAACAAATTGCCTTTTTATATGGGGAGGAAGATAATTCCTCCCATGTGTTACATTATTAAATTTGTAATTCATTGCTAATGCTTTTCAAAAGTGATTATTAACAGAATCTAAAATACAGATCTTAAGTTTATGAGCTGCATTTCTCCCCAAATTCATCAAGTTCTATAATTTGTCTTTAAAGGTGAGCTTCAAGTTCTGGGTTTTTTTCCTGTTTAAACTTAATAAATGAAAATCCCTTATTCACTGCCTCTCTCTGGACAAGCGTAAAGATCTAAGGATCCAAAGATACTTACATTTTAAATAGCAATAGTGGGGATCTATTTCCATCTTTGCTGAGTGGTGAGTTCTGAGCTCAGACTTATTCCCTAGTGATAAAAAATACTGGAGAGGAAAAAAAAATGACACATTTTTGTATGCCATTTGCTAGCAAGGAGGCTGTTGTGATGCTCTTTTTTGTTGCCAAGGAAACAGAGCCCTGAACTTGTGGCAGGAGGAGAAGGGTGTTATTTCACTCCTGAGTTGGCTTTGCAATTTTGATTCATGATGGGGGGACTGTGAATGGGTTGGGACAGAGGATCTCTCTCCAGAATTTGCTTTCAAAATTGTGCACCCTACCCCCTTGTGTTTGTTCCTGTGTTGAAGTTAATGTGAAGGTTGGAGCTTGATGATGCAGATCCATGCTGTGGGGATGAGGGGGGTAGGGTGGCTGTGCACACAGGTGCTGTTGTTGAGTGGAGTGAAACGGTGGTGGAATGGGATTGTCTTGCATCTGAAATGAACTCTTCTGGCCTTGTCAAGAAATCCCAAGGCCTCCTCATGTCAGCCTGGTCTTTAAATATGAGAAGAGAAATGTAAAAGTTAGCAAGTGTAAGAAGAAAGCCAGTTCAGCAGACGCAGGTGCTTCCTAAGGTTCATGCCCAGCGTCCTCTCCTGACCTTGTTTCGTTACTGTTGGTCAGCAGTTGCCTGCACATTTTATAAAGTGGTTCCCATCAATCATTTTGTTGCTAATTAGGTTAAAACTATTTTTTTCACTCCTAAATAAAGCTACCTACTGCTCTGTAATGCATACTTGAGCTTCCTGAACTGGCAGTGTGGTCTGCAAGATCAGCATTGGCAGTATCACAGCAGGGTGCTTTTTACATTTCTTCTTCACCTGCTCTTTTTCTGCTCCCCTGGGAGAAGGGAAATTACTGAGGGGCTCTAAAAGTGTTTTGTTCATCTCTGCTCCTTCTACAAAACGTATTTAGAAATATTTAGCACAAAATCATGGGATTCTGGTGAACTTGCTGCTGTGTATTTGTCACTGGGTAGCCATGCTCCAAGTGCCATCCTGCTCCTCATGAAGCCAGGCTGGTGTGTGGCTGTTTTACACCAAGTGTTTAATGCAAACTACATTTAGTACAATATTGAGAGTGTGTCTCTTTGTGGCAAAGGACCCATTCTTCCTGCATCTAGTGGTTGGTAATTGAGAAAACTAGACCTTGGAATTGTTCTAAAAACACGTTAATCTGCTCCATCCATGGCTTTTTTTTCCTCTAATCCTCAGTAATCTTCAGACAGCCATGATATTTCAGTTGGTTTCCCACATTCTCTAGTATTCTTCAGCAGAGATGAAGATACTATGTCCCTTCTACAGCAGACCTCTGGCCAAAGGGTTTTTTTTCCCCCTCTATTGGAAGCTCAATTCTCTGCTTGGACAGATGGTGAACCAAATTTCCCAATGGATTTCAAATAATTTGGGGAGCATTCCTATCTGAGCTCTGCATTTGTGCCTGCAGAAGATGATGTAGGGAGGCAGTGATGTGTCTGCCACGCTCATCTGTGGGAGAGTTTATCGCCCGGATGAGAGTCTGCGTGCATCTCCTCAGGGTTTGGGCTGTGAACGTTTTCTGGTCTGTTCCTGTTAGGAAGCTGCTAGTTAAATTTCAGCCCCTTGGGTTTTGGTGTTGGATGGTGTTTTCTGTGTTTAACTGTTTGACTTGTCACCAGCTGACGATACCAGTGATGTATGATTGGCAGAGCAGTTTGCTATGAGATGAAACCCAGTGTTTTGATCACTTTGATTTCTGAGTTATGAATCACTTTATGCTGTGAGATGCTGCTGCAGCATGATGGCTGGTTCTGTCCTGCTTTGAGCATCCAAGTCTGACCCTCTCTTCCAGCTGTCCAGAGATTCCTGCAGGTAGGTTACCATGAAGGACACAGTGCTCTCCTTTCCACCCATGCAGAACCAAGCACTTGCTCTGTATGAAAGCCATCCCAGATCCTGACAGGGGGTTTGTACGAGAGAACCAGAGTGGAGCCATTTGTGAGAGCAGAGCTCATTTGTGGGCTGGAAGAGCCGATGAGCAAGTTGGGCAGCTGCTGTGCCAGAGCCCTTCTCCACCTGCCAGAAAGCGCTGGGCTCTTCCACAGGCTTTTGGGAAGCACAGCCACCCTCCATGCTCGCTGCTTTGGCATCATCACAGGCGTGCTGCAAGCAGAGGTTTCTATGCTGTCCTTTGTGCCTCATGGGAAGAAAATTGTTCCCTTTAAATACACCTATGTTGGGATGTGGTAGTTGCGTGGCAGGATGGACACTGCGTGGCCACAGACCTGTCAAAGGATGTCTCTGTGTGATTCAAAGCTATGTGTAGAATTAGAGGGGAAAATGTGCTGGCTTGCTTCCTTCCCTTAGCATTTGCTGCAGGTATGACACGAAAAGACCTTTGGTGGAGCCTGACATGGCGAGTTGTATCCTCTGTGGCACTGCCTGGAATTGGAAGCTGAATGCCTGAAATGGTTCGATTTCTCTGGAACCCAGACCATCCTCTCCCCTTCTCTGCTTCCACAGTGGATCAAATAATTGCTTCCAAATGGACGCAAGTTATTAAGCAGTGTGTATAATTAAAGTCAACTCCTTGTGAATTCGATCATTCATTTCCTTAAGGAAAATATGATGAGGTAATTACAACCCAAGCTAAACACAAATCAAATGCTATTCTAAGCACGATTCTGCACCATGATTCTAGTTTATGAATGATTCTGGGGTTCTGTAGTTTCATGCCCGTGAAAGAAACATGGCTGTGTTTTTAATTGTGTTTATAACAAATGAACAAAAGGTTGCATGACTCATTTGCTGTGCTAAGACTGTTGCTCACTCTTTGTGTTCACACACACACACAGGCTTGACAAAGCAGCTCACTACTGAAAAAGCATCAGTGGGACGGGAGAGAAGGGATGAATCTTAATAGGTCTGGCCTTGCCGGCTCTTTGCCCCTGAATTTTGTCTGTACCAAACCTAAACTTTACCTGCTCTAGCTGTGAATTCAAGGGAGGTGATTATTTCTTCAGTACGTAAGCCAGAGCCCTGTCCTTGCCCTCTCCTCTCTCTCCATCATTCCTGTAAATGTAGCATGTACTTTCCAGGTTCCAACAGATCTGGTGGAGAGGTGGAAGATACGAAGACCCTATGAAATTAGTGGTCCCAGAAGAAAAGGCCTGATATGTTACTTAAAAAAATGAGACTATATTTTGTGTAAAAGCAAAACCCTAGAGCCGAGTATAATAAATCCCCAGGATGGAAAGGTATGTTAGCTTCTCTGAGAAACGTTGGTTGCTTCAAGAGGCTCATGACCTCAGTTCCTGTTCTACCACAGGAGAACACAACTTGGAAACAGGCTTCTTAAGTTACATTGCTCACTTCTTTCTTCCCAAGAGTCACTGAGAGCAGGACGTGGGGCCCTTTCAGCAGGGACAGTGAGCCAGCAGGCTCAGGAAGGGCAGAACAGCCTTGTGCAAAGCTTCCTGGCTTAATGAAGCGTAGGCAGGGCAGCTCTTTGATCTCATGCCATCCTTCTCTGAGAGTGATGCTTTCTAGTTACTTTAGTTTTGTGAAGTCACCTCATTTCTGTGATCCTCTTCTGCAGAAACCTTCTTGATTTAGTTCAGGCTCATTTATATTTCAGATGCTGGGCTTAAGTAACATCCTCAGAATTATTAATAGGGTGAGATGAACGGCAGAATTAGGACAGTGCTCTGGTTCACCTCACTTGCCATTAAGTAGAGATCTTTCCTGGCCTCCAGAACTGAAGTTGGTCAGCTGGAGGGCTTCCAGCTACAGGAACGCAGATGCACCCCAGGTCTGGTGCTCCTTGTGAGATAACATGAAGAAAGCCTTGGAATGGCCCTGGCAGACAAACTGGCCACTCACCTTTCAGCTTTGCACGTCTTCCTGGCACCCAGATCTTCATAGCTGGCAATGTTGTAAGAGCTGTGAACGTTCTGACTTGGAGCACTGCTGGTGGCTGGTACTATGGCTGATATTTCCTCCAGCTTTCTAGGGAGTAAGTATTACACCATAATACTTTAACAATAAAAACCTGATCTTTACTAATTGCTTGTGGCTGTGCCACCCCTACCTGTTCTTTGATCTCACCGTCTCAACTTCCCTTGGCTTGGCAGGTGCTCAGAGCCCCAGGGCCTCTCCTGTGGGCAAATGCCAAAGAGGGGGGACTTAAACACTTAGTGAGGTTTAAACCACAAAATCCAAGAGGTGGAAAGGCTGGATCCCCTCACCACTGTGGGGGTCTATTTATACAAGTGGTTTATTGCATTATAAATATTATAGTAAGATTTAAAATATATATATATTCATCATCCCTTGGCCAAGAAGAAGCAGAAGATGGAGAAAAGCCCAGGATGTGTCTGTCCCAGCCACACAGCATCAGTCATCCTGTACTTGTGGTCCCCAGAGTCCTGGGCCCACAGATGGGGCAATGTTTGGGTTTCATCACTCGGCTGCCGAAGACATACAGTGGGTGACTTTCTGTGTGAGGAGAGACCTTTCATTTTACCAGCCTCAAAGCGTGGCAGACTGGGGGGGGGGGCGGGGAAACAAGGGGGCAGTGACTTCCCTTTTCTTAGAAAAAGAAGCAGGCATCAGGTGAAGCTGTTTGGATCCTGCTGTGGCAAACAGAGACATGGGAAGAGTTCTGAAGAGGTGGGTCTGGCTGAGAAGTTGTTCCCATAAAATGCTTTGAAAGAAACAAAAGGTTTTGTTAGTGTTACAGCATTGCAACATTTTTATGGTGGAAAGGTAAACAGCTTTTTATGGTGGTCAAAAAATCTGTTTGAAAGTCATTGACAGTGGAATAATGATGTTTATCTCTTGGTTCCTTAGCTTTCTCTCTCCTGTCAGCGAAGGAAGACACCTCAGAGTAATTTTTCTGGCTATGTGTTAATTGCAGAACTTTTTCTTTAGACATTTTAAAATGACAATTTTGGCCATTTAAATTTTTTCATATAGATGAATTCTCAGAAAGTTCAACATTAAAAATAGTATCCTGGGAAGTGTTTGGTTTTTCACCTCAGAATGAGCAGAAAAAAAATTACAGTGCATTTGCCTAATGGAAAATCTGAAAATGGATCTCGGGAAGATGGGAAGCAAAATCAGTGCTTTACCAGTGCCCCACACAGCCTAGGAGAGGTGATAGCATCTTACTGGGCGTGGAGATCTGCTTAAATACAGCTGGATTTAAATCAAACTGCAGCTCAGACCGGCTCGGGGGAGAAAACGTTTTGCTGCTTTAAAGTGGCTGTGGAGTTGAGGATCTGGGCTGGGTTGTGGAGTTACTAGGAGCTACAGGCAAACCTAAAAACCCACATGTGGGGTTTGGTACCTCCCCTACCCACGCCAGTGGGGTGGGAGAGGTGTGGAGGGCCAGCCGCTCCTCTCCCAAGGTTGTCTCGCTGGGCTGGTGGGAGGGAAGGACAGGCTGTGCAGAGCTGTGTTCCCATTTTAGCATTTATAGGAAGGGAGAGAGAGGAAGAGGTTGGCTTTGGCCTACCTAAATTCAGTCACTGTTAGGCTTTAAAAGTAGGGTTGTTGCTTTATGAAGCCTCGTAGAGCTCCTGTGCCATGCACAGCCAGATACCATGTCACCTGTCTACAGGCCAGAGGAGGATTTTTGGTGTGTATCTCAAGCTCCATCAAGTAGAAAGGCAGCTTCTGACGTTGCTCCTGTGGCCCTACGTAGTAATAATAACGCTGTGAATGGCTTTTGGTGCTGTTACCAGTGAGGAGGGAGAAGAAGGAGATACAGGTCGGAGGATGATTTGACGTGGCCATGTCTGGCCCTGGGTGTGACCGCTGCCTGTGGGTGAGGAATGGCAGGGTTGAACGCTGGGATGGGAGGAAGCTGTTTTGGGGCTAAAATACCATCGTGGCCAAGGAGCAGTGGGACGTTTTAGTGACTGTGGTGTTGATGAGAGTTGGGAGGCTGTCACTGGTATCCCCACGGGCTGCAGCTGTCACAGCAGTACCAGTAGCTGGTAGTGTTGCTATCTTCTGGCTCTCAAAAGAAGAGTTGACCGAACTTTCTCAACACTCTGGATGTATGTAATCTGCACAGATTAAGAATTGACTTGTTGGTATTTTTTCTTCCATCCCACAGAAGATTTTCTGCTTTATTTGGAGGAAAAAAAAAAGGGGTGTGATTTTATTAGTGCCTGAAACTAGGACAAGGGGAATGAAGCAAACAGCCCGATTAGTGTTCCTGCTTATCCCCAGCCATTTTCTGTCATTTCTGGTGGATTATTCAGGCTGGGATGCTGCTAGTCTGCATGTTCTGGAGCACGGTACAAACTGCCTCTCTTTAGGTGTTCATAATTCACGCTCTGTTAGGATGTTGATGTCAGGAACACTTGGCAGGATGTCAGAACTTTCCAGGCATGATGAGATTGTCTTGAGCTCATTAAACTGCATTCTGAAGTGACAATCCAGTAGATTTTTGGGTGGGTTTTTTGAGGGTTTCCCCCCAGCTCAGCAGGAGCATCACTTTAGGAGGGCAGCATGGCTTGCTCCAAACACTGATACCAATGTAACAGTGCCTGTGCTGCCCACCCCGACAGCCGCTCCCCTCAGTGTCTGCCAGGCTGGTGCAGGTGTTGGATATTCATGCAAGGCTGTGGGAAGACTTTTCTTTTTTCCCTTTTTGAAGCTGAACAATGGAATTCTTTTATTCATCTCCAGAATTGATTCATGGCACACGAATCTTTAACAGGCGTCTGTGGGGATTCAGCATCTGACTAAACAGAAAACAATCTTTTATTTTTAAACCCATTAGGAACAACAATGCAGTGACAGAGTTTGAAGCAGAGAAGCTAACGTGTTGGCTCTTTTCCCAGAGTGTTTGGAAATAAGTAGTAGGTGAAATGGTCAGAGCTTCAGCAGTCTCACAGGCACTGAGCTGAGGCTCCCACTGCTGCTTTTTAGCCAGCGACTAGGAGGAAGGTCCCCAAGTTGTTGAACTTGGGGACCTTCCTGCTAGTCGCAGCAGATGATGATATCCAGATGGCTGCTTGATGTTTTCCCTTCTTCATTTTCAGCTCCAAACTTGACAATCTTTGCTCTGGGATAGATTTTCATTGAGAAGAAAGCAAGACTCTCAATACTTTGGTTTTGACCTTAAGAGTGAAGTTTGTGGATGTGAGAAATGAAAAGGCCTTCAGGGCTACTTTTGAGCCAAGAATAGAGCAGGCAGATTTGATGCATGCCACTGTGTAGCTTGTGGCATATCTTCTTTACAGGCAATCAGGTCCTGTCCCACCTGGCCATGCAGCCCCCATCCTCCTGGATGCTGACTGCAGATGCACTCTGCTGTCGCAGATGTTCACACCCCTCATCTCTGCTCTTATATGATCTGCAACATGCTCTGAAGGATGCATCGACTGTCAGATGGGTTTTTCTCTGCTTCCCTGCTGGGGTTGTCAATTTTCCATGCTTTGTAAGTCCTGGTTTGTACGTGGGCGTTGTTTTGGAGCAAAGCAGGTAGTTCACTTGTTGAGGAACCCAGATGTGAAGCCAGAGAGCAGAGCATGCCCAGGTCAATACCCTGCAGCATGTATGGATGCAAATCGATGGATTCTGTTTGGCTTGCATAAGAAAAGTAACAGAAATGCAGTTGCTCTGCTTGAGCTTGGGCCAGCCTTTCCTGGAAAACAGAAAATGTTATTTTGTCAAGATCTTTACAGTGGGAACAAATACAGCCTGAAAGGAAGCATCCAGCTGATTTCCCTTCCTTTGCACCCTAAGGTGAAGTTTGGGAAGGCAAAAACCTAACCAGGCTGTTCTGCAGGACATGTTGGTGCGTGCTGCCTGGCCCGTGTTGGTGCTGCCTGGCCATGTGCTTCGGGCACCAGCACGTGCTGTGCTTGAAAGCAGTTGGTTAATTTAGGAGCAGAGCTGATCGAGTTGAAATTCAGTCAATCCTAATCTCAGGGTTAAATCAATATCAATTAATTCTAAAGTGTGAGGGAGTCCATAGCACACACATTGTGCTGGTTCCTTTTTGCATTGGCAGCACCCAGCAAACTGAGCCATGTGGAAGAGAAAACTGAAAACAAAAAGGAAAAGAGAAGAAAGGTGCAGAGTACCTGGGTGGGGGAAGAGGAAGCGACAAAAAAGGAGGTAGTGTGAGGGTAATGGTGAAAGGGGCTCTGACCCTCAGAAACATGAACTCAATAAACACCTATCGCAGCGTAGTTCTGTGTAGGAGTTACAATTACATAATCATGACCTTGTGATGAGCTATCGCAGAACTCACATAGATTTTTCAAGACTCGATGGCCTCTGAGTGTGGAGAGAGCTGTCAGGAGCAGAGGCTTTCAAGACTCGTGTTAGACTGACACTGAAGAGCAATGGTGAGAAACGGAGACTCTTCGGGGAAGAGGAGGGGACAATGCCACTCTTACTTTTCCCTACCCAAGGCTTAAGGCAACTACAATTCTTAATGGCAGTCAGTTCTGCCACAGGAGTGGCATCATCCTTAAGAAGAGCTGCCTCTTGATGTGATTGACAGCTGAAAATATATTTAAGGATGTGAACTCACCAAAGGATGCTCTGTGCTATGCAGGGCACCTGCACAGTCACCTTGCTCCTCTTCGCCCATTCCTGGCTCATCTGGTGGGAACTTTTGGTTAGTTGGTCTGATGAGACAGAATTAGGGGAAACATGATAATGAGATTTAATTAAAACAGAACAAAATGATGGAATATAATTAATACCAGTCAGGAAGGATTTAGGGAAAATGGGTCTTGTCAGGCATGATTTTTTTTCTCCCAAGTTTTAGAGGAAGCAGGTATCTGGGTAAATGTGGTAAGGATTTGAGGGGTTTGTCCTGGAACAACATGACCCTAAAAAATGTGATAGTGATAAATAGATTAAAAAGCTTACTTCACATTTCAAAAGGCAGTTGTCAAGGAAAAGCCTCAAAGGCAGGAGGCTCTTTTGAAGGCATGGTACTATTCAGTGTTTTCATTTGATTTGGAGCAAGCACGAGTTTAAACCACACTGAATTCACAGGCGATGCGCACATTAGAAGGATAGTAAAGAGTATCAGGGGTGGTGAGAGAGTTGTATAGAATGCTCTGGGCTTTTTAGCTCTTTTTCTTCAAACAAAATGCATTTTCTTCCATATTTTTTAATACAATGTTCTACAAGGTCATCCCAGGCAGACAGGCTGGGCCAGGCAAGCTATGGTGCTATACTGGGGTTTTGGGAGATGCAAGTAGCAGCAGGAAAGGGGAGAGTCCAAGCTGATTTTTACCTCTGTGTGTTTTTGCACTAAAATGCAGTCTCTGGTTCTGCTCTGAGTGTTTTCACAAGAATGTTTAAAATCTGGGAAGGTCACTGAAAAGATTCAAGGGCGGGAGAAAAAAATGCCAGAGCATGAGAAGCACAAAGAGCTCAGTCTGTTTAACTTGTCAAAAAAGATTGAGAGATGACTTGATTACACTGCAGAAGAGTCTTTACAGCGAGAACACAAAGCAGCCCTTGCAGGGAGAAGGTGTATTAAAAATCCTGATGGGGGAAAGTTTGTCTGTTCTAAGTCACATCTCTAAATGTCAGGTAGTAAAATAAACTGCATGGGCAAATGGCTGATTCTTCATCTCTTGGTATCTTCAAATCCAGAGTGGGTAGCTCTTTAGAAGATATCCTTTAGCCAAATGTAAATTGTTTGATTGAACTGAGCAAAATCTGAATGCCTGTCACCACAGAGAACTGGGCAAAGTGTCTGCTGGTCCCTTCTGGTTCTTGGCCTCTGTGAGGTATCTTCATCCTGGAGTTTGGAGAACAATTTCCTTGTTCTCAAGGTCGTTCTGAAGCAGAATCTGCTCTTCAGCTGCGTGTTGCATTGCAGGCTTGACCAGCTGCTTTTAACCTTTGTCTTTTACTGCTTAATTGGAAAAGGTGCATGGAATAAATCTGGTGACGCTGCAGAAACCATCGATACTCATCTTCCTTGTTCCAGATACCACTAACGATTAAATTGAGACAAATGGTTTTGCCAGCTCACACCCACATAGATCATTTACCTTCTTCATTTGCAAAGGTGTTGAAGCACCAGATTTTGGGTAAGTGAGCAGGTGGCGCAGCCCCTGCATGATACTATGTGCTGACCAGAGAAGGCTGGTAGTAGGTGGCTGTTGCTTGTGGATGTTTTCAGTCCACTGAGGAGCAGTGCAGCTTTGTCAGTATTTATTCCCATCCCATGCTGACCCTCTCTGGGTGTACTGCTTCTGATCTGCCCTTCTCTCCCAACTGAGGGGTTTAAAACACTGGGGGTTTATTACATGCTGATTACAGCTAAAGTTTGACTGAATGGTTTATGTGGGTGAGATTTTAGGAGTCTATTTCCCATTCCTGATGGTATCTCCGGTGCTTTTGCTGATCTCTTTACTATATCAGTCCTGTTTGTGGCTGCAGTGGTTTGGGAACTCACCTTTTTGGCAGAACAGTTTACTCCCCATGTGTTCAAGGGAAACTTCTGGCAAAAAGGAAAAAGTCTGAAGAAACCTTTCTCCACGATAACAGGACGTGGTCTGTGAGATGCAGGAGTTGCTGGCATGATTGTCTGAAAGAGGAGGGAGGAACAAAGGATTCTCATCATCTATTCCTGTTGTCTTACTTACCAGAGTTTTTCCATATATTAATAAGAATATCCATGTGTGTAGTAGCTGGAAAAGCAATTAGGGACATTGCAAAGCCACCCACTCCTGGAAAGCCAGGAGACCCAAGCTGTGCATGTGTTGCTACAGCTGAACTTGTCCCGTGCCAGCTGAATCGTCTCCGGTACAGTGCTCTGGTACCACCTGTCTTCACAGTCCTGCCTTGCTTTATCTTTGGCCCTTCTGCTTTACGATGTAGCTCTGGTTCAGGAGACTGCTAATCAGAAGCAGCAAGCACCTTGGGTTGCTCTGAAGCCTTGTTTGTTGCCAGATGTTGATGTGTAGCCTTCTAAGTAGGAACATCTCCAGGCATGGCTCATTACGTGGGGGAAAGAAGAGATTTAATTTCTTGAAACAGATGCTGTGTAGTCAGGAAATGGTGTTTTCCACTTGTTTCCTGCATTTATATCATTGCTGCTTCCACTACAGTTGCCTGCCAAGGCTCCTGTGAGGACTGACCCCAAAGGCATGGAAGGGCGAGTGTTCCGAGAGTGCACACGTGAAGGAGAGCAGGGTTTTGGCGGGTGTAGGTGGCTAAAAGACTGTTTGTGGGGGTAAACATGAGACAGATTAAACAGGCCATCAAGTCTGCCAGGAGGCTTTGGGGTGCTCTCTGGAAGGAACCTGGAAACCCCATCAGAGGAGGGGTACTCCAAGCTGTACTGGGCTTGGAAAGCTGTGACAGAGGGAGCTGCTCGGCGGTGGCTGGAGGAGTGGGTAAGGCTGTTTCATGAGGCTTTGCTTTTATTGATGCCTATATTACTATTCTTGCCTGAAGGTTTGGATTTTGAAAGCAAGTTAGAAATACGTTTTATGTTTGTGTAACTTCCTGATTTATACAATGTGCTTCGTACGTTGCTCTAGGCACACAAACAATAGGAACTGTGGTTAATGTTAACCCAGAACATACATCCTCTTAGCCCATAGGGACACGTGTACACATGCTGCACCATATGTGGGGACAGCAGCTGGTACAGAGCCCTGGGGCAAACACGTTTACCCAGTTGGAAACCTAATGACACCAGAGAAGAAAGGACTTTATAGCTGTATTTAATGGAGATGTTTTGTCATTGCGTTTCAGTGTAAGTATAATTTGAGAAGTAGGATAAGAAGCATTTCTGATACCTTACTGATGTTTTTTAAGTGCCTGTTCACACCAAGATCTAAATAAAAGTGTTTTAGGTCAAGCAGCTTGCAACACAAGTGACAACGTTCTGCATGTTTTGGACAGGTTCTTACAGATACCCTCATATTTCCAAAGTAGCTGGGAAGGACTTGTTCTTCTTAATATTTGGGGGTCTTGAGCTCTTTAGACTTAGTAGCTGGGGTATTTCTCCAGGGGTGGCACTCAAAAAGCTGGTGGGTTTCTGAGAGCACTGTGGGTCAGAGCTTTGTTGCCTGAATCGAGGTTAATGGGTGGGCATCTTTAAAGGATTTAGATAATTCTGCTTTGTTCAGAAGACTTGTAGCAGATGTGTTTCAGGATGAGAGCTGTATGTGGGATGAAATCTGGAGCTTCGTAACACCGGCTAAAGCAATTAATAGTAATGGTATTCATTACATATTCATTACATAACATGGTTTGTTCTGAGAAACAGACTGCTAGAGATGGAGGATGAAAATAGCAGCTGTTAATTTCAGAGGGCTGAGCCTCTGAAGACTGCACCCAGGAGGAACCAGAACCTATTTAATTCCCTTTGCGCTCTGCCCGAGGATCTGTGCGAGGGGGAATAGTCCTCTCTAGGGTTTTCCATTGCTGGTGCCTTTCCAGGGAACATTTTGGCCATGCCCAACTATTCCCCTCTGGCTGCCTATGAGGTCTCCTGCCTTCTCAGTACCTCTGGCCTTTTCCTCCCCTCTGCTCCTCTGGTGCTCTCCAGGAGCTGTGGCTGCTGCTCCGCACAATCTGAGGTAGCAACATGGGATATAGGAACTGTTTCAAGTCACGGTCAGGCCGTGCACCTTAGCTCTGCCCTGGTTACAGGGGCTGTGGTCTCAGACTGGGCAGTTCACGTACAGCCAGCTCACGTGCCTGCTTGTGCCTGTGCTCAATGCATAATTAAGTGGTACAAATGGTTGGAGTAGGTAGGTGGTATGTGTGTTTTGAGTTTCTGCGGGGCCTTGGCTTGCTGGAGCACTGGGTTTGTTCTAAAGATGACTGGGAGCTGCTGGTGAAGCAGGGTTGAATGACAAAACTCTGCATGAGGGCAAAGTGCTGCCTGGCTGCCAGATGCCAGGATGATCTTCTGAAGGACCTTCTTTGCTTCTCCATGACTCTGTGAGCAATAGCTTATTGCCTTTTCTCCCCTTTTGTGCCTAGATGGGGATGGTCGAAGACTGAAAGGAGCCATCCAGAGGAGCACAGAAACTGGGCTGGCTGTCGAAATGCCCAGCCGGACCGTCCGTCAAGCCAGCCATGAGTCCATTGAGGACAGCATGAACAGCTATGGATCAGAGGGAAAGTAAGTCATTTAAAGGGAACTGGGTAATAACTTGAGGGATGCGCTGTTCTTCTTACACCTATTAATTTTCCTGCAGCATGATAGATAATGTGTTTTTCTGACTTGCCTGTGCTGTAGGTGTACTGCCCATTCAATTAGAGGAGAGCGGATCTCTCTGCCTGCAGAGCTGGCACATATTCTAGCTGTTTATAAACTTTTTTTAGTGTCCTCATTATTCTGAGCTGAAGCAGATTACCCATTACTTTTAACCGCTTTGCCTTTAGAAGAATAATTCAGGGTGAATAGCTGAGGCTCATTATGGGTAATAAATTATAAGCCAGTAGTCTTTAATGTTGCACAATAGCTGTCCATCTTTGCTATTTCAAAATAGCCTTTTGGTTTGAAGCAGAGAGGGAAGTGCTGAAGTGGTGAAGAGGATGCAACTAGCAAAACAATCATTCTGATATCAAAATACACAAATTAGAAGCCCGTGTATACAGGGGTACAAGACTTTCTTTTGTTTTATCTGAGTTAGTGTCCTAAAAGAATCTATTGTAGGAACAATTTTTGACCTCAGGTAAAGTTCTAACATGCTGTGGTGTGTGCAGGCTTTGTGTAGTAGAATGCAAAGCAGGGGATCCTTAGACCAGAACTTTGGGTGCTGACTTATCTCCAGGTCTGGTTTATTTTATAGCTGCTATTAAAAACCATATATGGGAATCTTTGGAGGTGAAAAACCCTGGTATGTAGAAAGAGGCAATATATGCCATCAGATTCTGTGTTTGTAGATATGAGGCCAAAATGTTTGTATACCAAAAACCTACTCTGTTTAAGCCAAGTACCACACTTGGCATTTCTCTGTACACTCACTAGTCCTACGTAATATTCCAAGTACGCTGTACCACTGAGTGCTGGGACAGTCCAGAGGCAAACTCAGTTAATGTGATTCTGGTGTTAAATAAGTAACAGGCTGTAAATTAAGAGAGACTTTCTTTAGCTTTAGAAGTAGGCTAATCCTGGAAAGGCATCATAGATCTGTGCTGAAGGTTGGAAATAGTAATGAGGCACAGGCTGCGATAGCAATCTTGTCACTCCGAAGCCGTGATGTACCTTATCTCTTCTATGAGCTGCTGTCTCCAGGGAAGTATTCCTGCTACACCAGCACAGTCCTGTGGCTTGGAGTTCTGCCTCTGCTGTGCAATGCAGAGGATTAGAGATTAAGTTCAGTCCCTTGGCAGTGCAGGGCAAGAATCTGCTTTCGTGCAGAGTAGAATTCTTCCCTTGTTGTATTTACATAGCTTCCCCTCCTGGGAAGGGGTGCAATTCTTGGAAAGGTCTGTGTCCTATCCTTGCACACGCTGGCTGCTTTGATTGTGTTTTCCTGGAGAGGCAATATTTCTGCTAACAAAATATTGCACCCATACAAGTGCATTTTACCCTGAAGGCAGGCAGCATGTTGCTATCGGCTCAGCAAAGACAGACAGACCTGTCTTACGAGCCACATGTCTTTGTTAGAGCAAGTCTAACATCTGGTATTCCAACCTCCAGTGCTGCCAGAACATCCACACCAGCCCCTCTGCCAGGGATGGGGTGGTTTTTCCTCTTACTTCTCTGAAAAGCATGATTAAGTGGTTCCTGAATGCTTTGTTCCTAGGTGGGGTAATTGATCTCCTCTGGAAAGCCGGTGGGAATTGCAGCCTGTCTGAGCTGCAAGTGATAAGCAAACAAGGCTGAGAGTACAAAGCGCTGAGGGGGCTCTATTCTCTTGAAACATGGTGGGAGGGCAGTTTCTCTGATGTCTTTTCCTGCAGCAAGGGAAGGAATTGTTTGGGGAACTGTTTGAGGGACAGAAATGTATTCACCTAAATCAGATTTCTGTTGACCTTTCTCATTTGCTGTAGCTGTGTTCCCAGGGAGGCACAATGACGACTCGTATGACTGCCTTAGTTGTGGCAAATTCATTTTCTTTGTAATGCTGGGGTTCTGACTGTTGCTGATACTCCTAGGTCAGAAATGGTTTTCACCAGTGACTGTCAAAACCACGGTTTTCATCAAGACAAGGTTGCCCTGGTTCTTCCTTCCCACGTGTCTCTTCGGTGTGGTCACACAGGGAAGAAAATGGATTCCAAACCTTGTCTTCCAAGAGGCTTTGTTTTCCCAAGTTATGTGGGTTTTTGTAATACTTTTAAGGACTAAAAGGACAACTTCCAAAGACGGCACACTGAAATGATCAAAGATTTGGTGCAGCTTTGCTGCAGGAGGTATTAAAATGCCTGCTCTCAGTCATACAAATGTACTTCTCAAGTGATGCTGATTGACTGCTTTCATGTGTGTTGTGGTGAGCTGGCTGCAGCTACCTATAGCTTCTCAGTGCCAGTGCCAAACATCACAGTTGAAGAATTCTTTATAGTGTATGATTTTGAGCAAGGCTGCCTTTCGTGTGAATACCGGAGTACATGAAATCCAGTTGGTTTTTTTATGGAGAGGCTTATTATATAGGGATATACTTCCCCTTGGGTAGGCTAGGCCCTCTTTCAAGGAAATATCCCCTTTAGGGTTTTGCCTGAAGATGAAATCTGCTGAAGGATAGCTGGTCTAAAGGATGTGTCTCCTTAAACTTGTGTGCATGCCAGTAAGTGCTGACAGTGTCAACATGCTGCTCCATTTAATGTTTTGCTGCACAGAGAGTCCCCCAGGTATATTACCCAGCTTCTATACTGCACAGTGGTTGTGCACCAGCATAGGAAATTAATATAATAAACTCAGTGTGAGACCTTATAGAAGGAAAAGGTGATATTTATTCTAAACAAAGCTGGTTTCAGTCGTTCATGTCCTAGGTTACACTCGTCCGTGCTCTCTTTGCCTTGTGCAGGCGCCAAGCCTCATGCATCCAGGTGCTGTAGCCAGGCTTGGTTGTGTGCTGCAGGGAGGACCAGGGACACCATCAGTTGAGCCTTTGCTATGCCTCCAGAGTTCTTCACAAGAAGACTGGCTCTTGGACTCCTGTCTGTGCTTTCTATGACTTACCTGTACTATGGGTGATCTTTCACATCAGGGTCTTGCTTTTTTTGGTTTATAGGTCTTAAGCACTTCTGCTACCTTTCTGTTTCCTGTTTTGGGGAATCTTTATGGCCATACTCTGCCTTCAGAGAGGCTAAGGAGTTTATATGCTCGCTAACTTTGTCTTCCTCCTGTTGTCAGAGAACAGGTCTGCTGCTGACAGGTTGTTTGTGCTTTCACACTCACAGATGTTTCAATTCGTAAGTCAACTGCACCAGTCTTAGTACAGGCTACAAGTCTCTATAGCAGGGGGTATTTTCTGTTAAGTAGGTACTTCAGAATCTTCATGAGAGGACAGTTAGCTGCTGTAGCAGGTGCCTGTCAGGTAGTCTCAGGACACCAAGTTTACTGCAAGGGTTAAAATTCCCAATGTAGGAATAACTCAAAACCAAACACCTGAGATGGAGCTGGAGATCTCAGCTCAATCCTGGCTCCTGCACAACCTACATCTTGTTTTGGCTGCATTTGGCTGCAGCTGCATGAGATGATGTACAACACTTAGGAGCAATAGATTCTGTACTTCTGTATAACTTTATTCCTGCCAACCACTTTTCTTTCTGAAAATGGAGCAGAAAGACAAAAATGGACCTGGAACAAAAGACTGCTAGCTGCTGTAGTCACTAATAAGTGGTACTTGTTGGATTTTTTTTTGTTCTTGTGGGCTACTGCTGAGATGATTAAGTTATGGAGAGCTAAGGTGGTTTTTATCTTAGAAGAGCACAGCAGGTGATGACTAGCAAAGATCTAGAGGAGTGTTCATGTACTATCTTGAGATGAGTCTGCCTGTGTCCAGTGAGGAAACATCTTCCTGTTACCTGTATCACCTCTCTTTTCCAATTGCAATGGCAGCACCAGCCTAGGTGCCACCTGAAGCCACTGTTGTGGTGAGGGCTGGAGGCAGAATGCAGCCTGGCATGTGTGCTGCCAGCATGGGCATCTTTGTCTTGTCTCGTGTTCTTCCTGCAAGCTACTAGTTCTCCCACCTCTGTGTACAGGGCTGATATGAGCCAAGGCTGGGACTTGGCTAGGAGAGCTACCTGCCCTTCTTTGCTTCACTATGGAGCAGTAACTAAAAGGAAGCTGGAGAAAATACTGGCCTGGCTTCTGACCATGAGGCTGTGTGAAAATTGGTCTTCCTGCTCCAAAAATTATCCATTGTTGTTCAAGAGTTACCAAAAGACTTGATTCCTGAACACACTATCTTGGAGATACGTGTTGCATCTATTCACTGAATGCCTCTTCTGCGATATCCAAGGCCAGGGGACTTAGACTCCTTTATAGCAAATTACCTTCAGGGCTCTTCTTTTTCCAAGTCCTTTTAAAAAATGTAACAAAAAGTGCTGCTAATACAGCTCGGGCTATAAGAAATCCAGACCTTTCAAGACAGAAACTGGGAAAGGCATGGAGATGGTTTCTCTAATACACCAGGAATTAGGCAGCCTGTTCAGCAACAGCCCATCTTTTTGTGCTGTTAAGCTTGACCGGCACGGCTCAGAGAGGCTGTGACCTTGAGAGCTGTAGTTCCAGCAGCAAATAGAGTGAATCCCACCTTTAACAACCTCTTGAGAACAGGCAGAATTGCTCTCTGAAGGCAGGTAGCTATCTTTTATTCAGTACGTCTGAGATGACTTGCGATTGCTAAAAATGGAGCTCGCCTGGTAACGTGGGGAGGGGATTGTACATAATTCACTGAGCAGTTTTTATAGCTCCGTTTAGGTGGCAGGATTCATACAGCAGGAGGAGTCGGATACGCGAGTGGAGTACAGTGTGTTACAGCACGTAAGGCGGCACATCACGCTGCTAAAAATGCTACAGAAAGACAAGTGACCAGGAGGGATGTGGAGCTAGTGGAGAGGGAGATGGGGGTATCTCCTGGCAGAGGAGAGGTCTGCAGTCAGTAGGGTTGGGTCAGGTTTGGGTCCTGCAGGGATAGGTTCCTGTAGGAAACCTTTCCAGACAGAGCGAAGGCTCCTGCAGCACTCACATTGCCTTCAACAGGGTAAGGGGCTATGTGCCCAATCCCTGACAGTGTAGTCAGATGCACATTGTGTTAATAATTCCTCATGTGCACCATAAATATTTTAAAGATGGGGCAGTGGATGTCAAATGAACCAGTTCTGCCCTCCTGCTCAGCTGATAGACATCTACTTGGCTTCTGCACGTAGGGTACGATTTAAAAGACCTTAACATGTAATATGGATGAGTGTGAGTGTTACACAGCACAGTCCTGCTCTCTGAAATTGGAGTCCTGATGGCTTCCTTTTTATGCTCAGATAAAATAACTGTCAAATATGTTATCAGTCTCACAGATTTTCCCCCTTCCCTTTCTTCTGAACGAAGGAAGATGTGTTGCTGTCCCTGATTTTTAAAGACAAAGCTGGAGAACGTAGCTATGCATTAGGTGTAGAAGTACAGGGAATCTGTCAGTTCAGCTGTGCAAGTCAAACCATTCAGTTTCATGGCCGTATTTACATGACTTGCTTGTTATTTGCAACTTTGTGCGCTAAAAAAAAGCCTTTTGGATAGTATTTATGAGAACAAAACAGTATTTTCTGAACACTGGCTCCAGACATACCCCAGGTACACACTAGATGCAGTGGAGCACCTCTGTAAGAGTGTATCGCTTCTAAGGGCATGAGTTGATGGTGAATAGGCGGTTGTGTGGATAGTGTGAATAAACCCATGAAAAGCACAAGACAGAATGTTACCTTCTGAAAATAGCTGTTCTCTGGGTGTGCCAGGGGGTGGCAGCGCTGAAGCTGGCTGGCTTCAGGGTCTGACTGAACCCCACAGCAGCAGCGCAGCTCTGCGGAAGGCAGGATGTGCAAGCGTGTAATAGATGGGCAGTAATGGGGGGTTGGTCCATGGGACACAGGCACAAAATCTTCTCCGAATACCCCTCTTCTTGGCAGAGCTCCTCCATAAAAAGGGGTTCCACCCAGCCTTCCACAGCAGCAGATTAATTCCTCAGTCTGCATTTTTTCTGCACCTAGCAGCCAGTGTGGCCACTACAAGTTGGTACAATCGAGACCAGTCCCAAAGTCTTGTAAGATGGAATTGCAAAGTACTGTATCAAGGGCAAGGAAAGGAAGGATGCTGGTCTCTGTGAAGAATGGTAGCTTAGGAACCATGTTGAGGATGTGCGAAGAGGAAGGAGTAGGAAAGGATTTGGAAGGAACAAGTAAAGCACAGGAATAAATTCTCTAGGGAGGGGTTTTAAGAACAGATTTAGACAAGCAGCTGTCACAAATGATGTAAATAAAGCTGCTCTGGCCTTGGGACCTGGGTGTGGACTGGGGAACCTGTGGAGATGCCTCCTTGCCGTATTTCCTGCGAGGTTCACCAGGTTTTGACAAGCTGATTCTGCAGACGCTTGCAGCAGCGTAGTGGTGTACCTGGCATGCAGAGTCCCAGAAGCAATTTAAAAATAGATTTAGAAAAGAGGTCAGACGATCTCTGTATGGACAGGAAAAGAAATTAATGATACATTTTTCCCTAAATGTGTCTGTGCTGCTACATGTTCTGCATGCTAATGCCGACCAAAGGACGGGTGGGGGTGTTGAAGAGCCTGAGCAGAGCCACACATGCAGTGTGAGAGGGATTTGCACAGGTGCTCTGAATTTTCTTGATATTATTTTATATCAGAATCAGGATTATCTGCCCAGACATTCAAATCCCGATCAGTTTACTAGGAAAAGCTAGTTCTGCATTTTAATGTATCTGGAAAAAAAGTGACCTTGCTGTGAAGGACTCGACTGTTTTGGATGGGGAGAGTAAAGGCACAGGTCTTTGCCATGGGGAGGTCAGGAAACGCTACCTTGAAAGAGCAGGAAAGCAAGCAGCTGGCAAAGAGCCTTTAAGCCACCCTTAAATTACACTACAGAGGACAGATTGCATATGCCCTGACCTACAGCACTGCAACCCAGGAGCAGAGTCTTCAGAGACCGCTGCACAGATTTCCTAAATAATCAGGATTATGAATGTTGTGTTTAAAAAAGAAGAGTATCTGGGCAATCTCAGCCCGGGGTGGAGCTTGTGGCTCCTGAGGTGGAGCGAACACGCGTTTATTCTGCGTATAAACGTGTCACAAAAGGAATAAATCCTTTATGCAGTCACCCTTTTTTCTGTGGAGCCGGGCATGGTAATCAGGGACATGTTCTGCATGGGGATGGCGGGCGGGCATTGCCTGCGGCTGCTGGAGCTGCGGGCTGGGCTCAGGCCCGTGTCTGCGTGGTCTTGTCTCCCTCTCGCGGGTGTCCAAACGACTGCAAGGAGAGCAGTTGTCTCCTGCTTCCCAAGGGGTGTCCATGCTGCCATGCCTTCAGCATCGGTGCTGCCTGGCTGCTGCGCCGGGGTAGCTCTGGCTAAGCAAAGGCTTATGGATGTGTTCAGAACGGGGCTCCCAGCCTGTGCTGAGCCCTGGGGTGGAGCTGTTACCTGTGCAAACAGAACTAATGTTGGTGCAGGTTTCTGCTGATGTGACTTGGTGTTGGTGGGCTCCCTTCCTTTGCCCTGTTCTGTGAGTCGTCCAGCAAAATGACCTTGTTTGTCCTTGACACCCTGGAGGTGTCACTGACCCCCTTGTCCTCTCGCTGTGCCTTCAGGTCAATAGCAGAATCCTGTAACTTAAAACCACTCCCACAGCAAAACCTGTAATCTCTAACTTCATCAAAATCATTCCCATTCAGTGTGGCCCTGCAGACCTGTGAATCCTGACTCGAGTGAGAGCAGAGGGCCAGAGGAGAGGCTGAATTTCTCTTTCCTGTCCCAGAGGCTGTGCTGCCCTTGTTCTGTGCAGTTGTGCCCTTTAGACACAGGGCTGACAAGCGTCACCTGTTAATCTCTGTGTGCAGCTGCTTGTCAGCACGAGATGGTCCTGCTGCAGCCCCAGTCCCTGGAGTGCTGCTGGTTATGACAGTCAGCTGCAAAATGCTCCCCCTTTATTCCTCCAGCTATTTTTAGCATTTCTTTGTAGATTGCAATGATAATTAAAAAAAAAAAGACTTCTCTTATTTGTGATAACTGGGCTGTAGTGATTTCTGCCCCTAAGGGAGAGGCATGTTTGGCAATGGGGGAGGAAAGGCTTCCCAGTGTTGCTCCAGTGCATGTGAAACCTGTCTGGCGGAGTCACCAAAGGTGTAGTCATGTGTGGCAGATCCCTTTGGGAGTGTGCCTCCCTGCCTGCGCAGCGTGTCCAGTGTGTGTGTGGTGGTTCAGCTGGAGAGCTGGTTGCTGAGTCAGAGGTAGGTGAGAAATGGCTTGATTTCTTCAGAGGTCGGGCAGGAAGAGTCTGCTGAGGTGGCAGCATGTGGCAGGGGGTGCTTTTGGGAGCACCACGACTGTGTTTAAAGACCTGAAAGAAGTCACAGTGGTCCCTGGAGCCCTTTTCCTCTCTGCTTCAGCTCTGGTGAAAGCAAGTAAGTGAATGGGGAAAGTCTCAGAAACACACTGTGCGTGGACCCCCCTCACCTCGCCATCCCAGCTTCTCTCTGAGCACTTGACAGACAGAGCTCACTGAGCTGGATTTGAGCATCCTAAATTTAGCCAATGCAGCTAAATGGCTCCTGCTGTTTTTAATTCACATGCAAGCTAAATTTCTGCAGTTTTATTTTCCCCTTCCTTCTCCAGGGAGAAGCAGTGGCTTTCTCAGAGGTGGCTTACGATTTTTCCAGACAGAAATTGTTTCCATTCCAGGGTTATTGGCAATACGAAAATATATGTCTAGGAATTGGTCAAAGCCAAGGAGCCTGATTTAGAGCTGCTGCTTGTAATGCCTAATAAAGGAGCACTGCAAAAGGTCAGCCTCTGTGCAGTGTAGCAGCCAGTCCCACCAGCTAGTGCCATAATCCATTAAAGAATTAATTCCCTACATCTTTCCTTCCTGGTCAAATATAACAACAATGGGGAGCATTAACTGTCTAATCTAATACTGAGTTTCATATAGTGCTAGTAAACCTATTAACTGAGGCTGTTATCCAAACTGCCAGAGTCTTGACCTTGGCCTGTGTTTTAAGTGGGCTTTTGCTGTTCCTCTGGAGATCAGCCTCAGTGCCAGAAAGCAGCATCAGCTTAATTCCACTGCTCTGCTTGTGAGGGCCCGTGCCTGCAGCACAGCCCCAGTGTCCCTGCAGCTGTGATGTGCTCTGAGGAGCATTCATCATTTCGAGGTCATTCTGAGCCTTCCAACTTCTCAATCTGCATGCAGATAACAGGATGCTTTGCTGCAAACACTTCTGTGTGCCATGGGTTCACCTTTAGCCCTCAGCTCTTGTTCTTGGGCCTTTCAGTGCTGTTTTTCATGCTGTCCTATTTTGCTCCATATCACTGACATAGGCTGCAGCATTGGCTGCTCCATTAACAGGTGCTTTCATGGTTCTCCTGAGCTTCCCCAGCTGCTGGGCAGAGCCTTTGGGAGAAACACTGCCCAAAGGAGGGATGAGCCGGTGTGTAAGAGCATGGGTGGTTTCTCTCCCTGCATGTATTGAACACAGAGAAATACCTGGCATCAGCCTTCAACGTGATTCTCTCCCAAGCAGGTAGGGGGAAAGTTTGTTGGCCAAAAGGGTCTCTGTTCCTTGCTGCCCTGCAGTGAGAGGAGTTTCTGTTGGGTGGTCTTCTCCCAGCTTTGTGCCCCACTGCAGTAACATAGCTGGACTTCACCCCAGAGAGGGATCACTGTGAGATCTGATGCTGGGTGTACTGTGGCCTCTTGCATTGCCGAGCTTTACTCAATCCTGAGCTTCCCCTTTGCTGTCCTGGTCCTCAGCATGTTGTTAATGAGCCCAAGCATCTGTTCTGAGCACAGCAGTGAATGTTTCCCTGAACGGCTGTGAGCTGTCTTGCCAGCTTGTTATTTACGTGCTTGTTCAGGTCACATACTCCCCAGGGTAGGAGTGAGACCCAGGCTCTGCCCGTTTATCTTCCGTGAGTTGAGGAGAATAAAGAAAACATTTACCTTCTGGCTTATAGTCTATTCATCTCCTACTGAATCTGAGGTCTGTCTTTGTCAGGTCTTCTTTTTCTTTGACTATTTTGGGTTCTTTAAGCACTAGTTTTCATCCTTTTTTGACTTTCTGGGCAGCTCAAAGCGCCTGAGCCAGCAGGCTTGAGGATTCTTGCTGGTCCTCACGTGAACAGGACTCACTTCTTCCCTCCTTGTATGGGTAAGTCGTGAGCCTGATAAAGCCTGTCTGACTCCAGGCTCCCCCTCCTTCTGTTTTTCCCATCACATGTCCCTGTCCCTGCAGATTTACCGGCTCTGGGCATGTGTCTGTCTGTGCACAGCATGTCCTGAGCGCCTTGCCACACATCCATCACCTCTGCCATGTTCCTGTGTTCAGGGTGCAGCTCCCCGGTGAGGATGTGGGGTGAAAAAACACTGAACCAGGGAAAATCCACCCTGTGCAAGAGCCTCTCTCAAGCCTGTCTTAGGGGATGCCTGAACACACCCTCCCTCATCCCATTTCACAAAGGTGACATTTGTAAAGAGCTCGAGGGCAGGTTTATCCATGCCAAAGACTCAGCAGCTCCCTGTGTATCGGTGGTAACCAGACTTCTCAAAGAGCTGGGTCAGCATGGAGCGGGGATGAGGTGCTATGTGGAAAAGTCTGGCTGTTTAATTCTGTGACCCTGTCATGGTGAGTTGAGCTACCCTGTGAACCTGTCTCAAGGACGTGTGCTAGTGACATGTCCCTTCAGCCCTGTGCATGGCAAGATGCTGCGGTGTGTGTGCTGGCTTCATCATTCCACAGCTGCATAAATAAACATTCCCATGGGGCTGAGACCAGGTCTGTAGATAAGTAATGAGAGCTGCAATCCCAACCTGAAATCAATCTTCTTTGGCTGGATGAGGTTTTAAAAAAATTTGGGGGGGAGGGTGTTGGGGTGTTTTTTATGGGTTTTTTTTAGGTGTAACTTGCTTGCAGGAAGAAATCAATGGATCTTTGTGGCTGACACGGGCTGCCACAGTCCCCAGCCCGCCCCAACAGGCAGGGCTCCTCTCTGGCTTCACTTACACCCAACGTGCAGCCTCCTCACAGCATCCTTTCTAAGGAACAGATTTGGGGCAGTGGGGAGCCATGTCATCAAGTGGGTATTTGCCCCCTCCTAGGACGTCTGGAAAAGTGCGGGAGGTTCCTAATTGTTCCTGAATTGGCATGTGAGCAGCTTCCCCGGAGGCAGCGCAGAACCCGTCGCGGTAGCGTGGGTACCCCGGCACAAAGCTCCTGACGTGTGTTTTGGTAGCTGTGTCATGGCTTGGCAGATGCCTGCAGGACAGACGTAGGTGTTGAATGGTGGCCTCCAGCCTCCTCCTCACCATTCGCACCCAGTTTTCCCACAACCTCTGAAACAGCTGGGTAAATCGGGGTAAATCTTGGTTTGTATTGGTGTTCCACAGGGTTTGGCTCGTTTGTGTTGCTTCAGTGTGTTCCAGTGCAGTGACCAGCACCTGTAGCCATGCTATAGACCAGCCTCGGGTGCCTGGTGAAAAGATTTGGGGGCTCTGTCCCTCAGCAGCTTTGTTTTGCCACAGAGGCTGTTGTCCTTTTAGCCACCAGTGTTCAGGTTCTTCTTCATGTTTGCTTCAGGCCCGGGTGTGGAAGTGGAATGAGAACACCAGAGCTAGTGTGGTGGGTGCTGCTGGTAGGGAGAAAGTGGGAAATGGGCTCCTCTGATTCATGGGTTGCTCTGTGTGTGCGTGAGGAATAAAGAGGGGACTGAGTCCCAAGGGACCAATGCCAGCACCCCTCAGTTCACCTTTAACTACAGCTCTAGGTGCTTTATTTCCTCTCCAGAATGAGGGTTGGGAAAGGACACCTACCAAGGGAGGTTCTGTTTTCCCTGTGGGGGTGATGGAGCACTGTAACAGACTGCCCAGAGAGGTTGTGGAGTCTCCTCTTAGAGACTCCATTCAAACCCACCTGGATGCATTCCTGTGGGATTTAGTCTGGGTGATCCTGCTCTGGCAGGGGGTTGGACTAGATGATCTTTCAGGGTCCCTTCCAATTCCTAACGTTCTGTGATTCTGTAAGCTGTGCTGGGAAGTTGTTTAGGCTATAATGCTACCTAGAAGAGGTGACAGGCTGCATGTGAGCCCGAGATGGCAGAGCTTTTCCCTCAGACAATTAATTAAATGAGTATTAACCAACTGGTGACTGCAGCCATTGCTGTTGGTTGGGGGTTTTTTGGTGCAAGGAAGGGGATTTTTAAATGTCTTCCATGGAACTAAACTGCTTGGAAACCAGTGAGTTTTTCAAGGGAAAAAAGGCTTCTGTAGATGTCATTCATTTCAAAGTTATATTAAATCTGGTTCTTTAGTTACTGGCTTGCTTTAAAATGCAAATTAACCACTTGCCAAAATCGATTTCTTTTGCAGCTTGAATTTCAGCGGAGTCCATCTGGCATCTGCAGGGCAGTTTAGTGACTTCCTGGGGAGCATGGGCCCTGCACAGTTTGTTGGGCGTCAGACCTTGGCCACCACCTCGATGGGTAAGGCACACAAAGATGTTACGTGGCTTTAACTTAATCTTGAACAGACTGGTCCTACAAGCCACCTAATAACATGCCTGGCATCTGCTGGTCTACCACCCCCCTGCTCCGTTTCTCTGTTATATCAAATAAGCTTGGCTGAAAGGTTCTGCTGATCGCTGTGAGTGTGGCAGTAGGAGAACATCAGCTTTGTGCTTTCCTCTGTCAGACCTGAGAGACACAGACTGTAAAACATAGTTAGATCCTGAAAATGCATCCTGTGCATCTTCATGTTTCTCCTCTCAAGCTCACCAGGCTGTGTAAAAATAATTTTCTTATGGTCCAACATAATTGGATTTTCCAAAGCAGCCTGCGACCCTAGGTACTCCATCTGGGAGAGGGGAGAGGCTAGCTGCCCTGAAGGGTGTGACACTGAGTCACCAGAGCTGTTTTAAAGGGCTGACACTGGAAATTATTTTGAAATTGTGGGCTTGAACCACAGCAGAGCTGCTCTAGAATAAGCAGAAGGAGATCAGGTACTTGGGGCCTACAGTTGGGTAGCACTCACAAGGCTTGAAGATTGGTTTGGGGGGGTGGTTATTTTTTTTGTTTTATACTAGCCCACAGATGTATTGTTTTTGAAAGTCTTCTGTCTGTTCTGACACTTTGATTTAGGGGATGTGGAAATCGGCTTGCAAGAGCGTAATGGCCAGCTAGAAGTGGATATCATTCAGGCTCGAGGACTCACACCAAAACCCGGCTCCAAAACACTGCCAGGTAGTATGCTTTGACCTCCTCAAGTAATTCTCTGAGCCCCAGCATCCCCCGATGCTTGTGAATAGAAAGAACCTTAATTCCACTTGGCTTCTGCAGGACTAAGCAGTCTGTGTGGGGTATTGAAAATAAGGCTGGTTGAGCAGATCTTTTCACTGCTGTAAAGCCTTCTTTAGAAATACCTGAGACATGTTACTTTGCCTTTTCTAAAGTGAGCACGAAGATTTTTTTCATCTTTGACCATATTTATTCTTTGCAGCTGCTTACATCAAAGCTTACCTGCTAGAGAATGGCGTGTGCATTGCGAAAAAGAAGACAAAAGTGGCTCGCAAATCATTAGACCCCTTGTACAATCAGGTGTTACTGTTTGCTGAGAGCCCCCAGGGCAAAGTATTACAGGTAAGATGAGCAAGTCTCAGGTCTGCCCGTGTCTCTCTTCCACCTCAGCTGGAAGATATTAAGTCTGGCAAGGGATCTGGATAATTAACATAGATGAGAAAAAGCTGGTGTTTCATTGAACCAGATGCACTCAATCTGAATGAAACAAATGGAAAAGAAAGCTGTTTTTCATACTCAAAGTGACTGTTGTTTGACACCCTGCCAGGTAACATGAGTGCCTACTAGGAAAAGGTTGACTTTTTATTTTAATTCTTTTTTTCCCCTGCCCAGTTAGGAGATAGGTAGAACCTACAGATCCTAAAGTCTTGCAGCGTATGTTGTCTTGTGCATTTATACTGCTTTGGCCATCACCCGATCATATAGCCTACTTTTTTCTACCTCTTTTACTGATGTACATTTTCTGCCGTACTCATATTTTCAGTCCTGCACCTATGTTTTCAGAGCAAAGAGTGATTTGCATTGTTAATTCAAACCTAAATCACTTCCATCTGATAAAGCCTGGCTAAAATCCACTGGTAAAATTGATGTAATTAATCCACGAGTCTCTATTGCTTACCTCCGCTAGCATCTGAATTAGCACCAGCTAACCTGCTGGATCCTTCTCATTAGTCTATTTTTCCTCATTTACCTTGATTAGAAGCATTTTCCTCTGTTGCAGTGAGGCCACGCGTTTCTGACTGAAATGGGGTGGGACCTGGCTTGGTCTGCTCTTGCCTTCCAGGGCTTTCCTTACCTGCTGCCATGCTGCCAGGAAAGGCACGTGTTGCAGGAGAATAAAATGAGGAGCTTGGTGCTCTGCCAGCAGCTGTGCTGCCAAACCAGCTTTCTGCAGTGGCTTGCTCCATCTCATGCCGACCTAGAGTGTTAATTTTTTGCTCTTTAATTGACGTTCTTTATCTCTCCTACCTCGTTTTACAGAAAACTGTAGTGTTCTGGTTATTTGGAGCCTAGGGAAGGAAGCTGTCAGGATTAGCCAGAGATCACTAGTCACCGTCATAACCCATTGTCCTCATCCCCTCCTCTTCAGAACATGGACTCGCTCTGGAGTCAGTCGTCACCTTTGTCATGAGCCGCGTAGGCCACTTGGTCACGTGCAGACCTCCAGCATGCCTAAGCCCATGACCCTCACTACATCTGTTGTTCCACCCACTGGTCTCCATCGTGTTGTAAGTGTGATTCAGCTTTCCCTGCTCGTCTGCCAGCTCTCTTTCATTAGACCTTCCTCTGCGTCTGCAAGCCTTTCTTGGCAGTCTGTTCTGCTTCCCCTGCATGCCACTCCATGTGTGCCCCTTGCGTCACTGGCCCCGCTTGCCAGCGCTCGGCTCCTGCCCCTTCTCCAGGTGAGTAGCCATGCCTCCTCACCATCTGCCCTGGGATGGTGTGAGCCATCCTCACCATCTGCCCTGAGCTCCGAGCGCAGAAGTTAAGACGTACTCTCTTCCTCACGCTGCTGCCTCTTGACCCAAGCTGTTGCCCACCTTTTATTTGTTGGTGTATGTTTCCCCAGAAGAAGCCCTTCCTGCCCTTTCCCACAGGCCCCCTTTTGTTGTGTCCAAGGCTCATTAGAGTGCCAGGACCAGGTTTTACGTGCCAGAGTTGGAGCTGCAGCTCCAGGGATACTTAGTGCGCACACTGGCCCTACCCAGCAGGTAGGACAGCAGAATGGTGTCTCCTCCACATCTGCATTCACCTCTTCTCTGTGGGCTTAAAAATAAAGTCTGAGAAGTTAGGGTTTGTATAACTGTGCTAAAAAAGTAAAGTCATCAGCCAGAGTTTCACATCCTGTTGGTAGTGTGAACCTTTCTGAGACTGTAGTAAAGCCCTGGGAAGTTGGATGAGCGGAAAGAAGGATTGGTCAGACTTGTGCTTCCCCAGCAAGTGTGCAGGTTGGAAAATTAACTCTGCTCCCCCTTCTTGTTCCTAAGGTGATAGTCTGGGGAAACTATGGACGCATGGAGCGCAAGCACTTCATGGGAGTCGCCAGAGTCCTCCTGGAAGAACTGGATTTGTCGACTTTAGCAATTGGCTGGTACAAGCTCTTCCCAACCTCCTCCATGGTGGATCCTACTACAGGCCCGCTCCTGCGTCAGTCCTCACAGCTTTCCCTGGAAAGCACAGTGGGACCCTGCTGTGACAGGTCTTAGTGAGTAAGGAAGGGGGAACTGCTTTTGATTTTTAAACATGCTGTCAAGGTTTTGTTTGCTGGAACTCTGACCTCAAGCGCAATGCATGTTCAATCAGTTCTTGTGGAGCTGGAAGAGGAGGATAAACCAGTGACCTTAGACAGAAGATGAGGGGGAGGGCGCTGTGCCCTCTCTGTCCGAGGAGGAGGTGCTGCGGGGCATGAGTCCAATTTGTCAAACTAGACATAACACCTCTTGTTTCACTTCTCTCACTGTCATTCTTGGACCCTTGTTTCAGATCAGTATTAACCCTGGAAAGTTGCAGCGTTTGAAAGAATCTGGGGGGAGTAAGGAAGGTATTTTTCTTAACTGTGCAGCTTAGAAATTTCTAGTACAGCTTCTTTCATGAGAAAGTACCTGAAAAAATCAGAAGTCGGTATTGGACCTAAAAAGAGCAGGAGCAGAAGGTTTCAGAGGAGGCATTAGGGTTTTTTATAAGGTTGATCTTTCTGAAAGTAAGAGAAAGAAAGAAACCTGCAACTCTTTAGAATCAGTTCCACATCACTGAGTCACGTTAACACTGTCGTTGCTGTGTTTTCAAACTGTGCCAAATTACCAGCAAGTGTCTTTACTGCATTACTTGTCTAACACTGCTGATGAAGCATACTTGGTGGGAGAGTAAGTAGCGCCTACTTAGACCAGACAGTTTGAACAGTTTGAGTTTAGCAGGGTAATTAACTGCAATTTTGGAAAAAACAAACCCAAACCACTAGAAGGGGGAGCTGAACATAAGACATGCAGCTTGAGATGTGTTTTGCATTGTCAGGTACAATATCCTGCAATTTATTGACTCCCTTACTTGTTGCTGTGCATCCTTCAGTCATGATGTCTTCTGTCTCCTGCTTTTCTTCCATCTCCTTTGTCCTGGTACATATCTGCTGGAGATGCTGCCCATCCTGTTGTGCTGTGGACTGACCTGAAACAGCACTGGTTTGTTCTGCAGGGGAGAGGAAATCGAGGTTTCTGGGAGGGGATGCAGAAGAAGAAACCTCAGCTTGTCACCTGACAAGCTTGTCGAGGTGCTGGAGAGGGTGTTAACCTTCCTTGGGGAGAGAAGGGTGCTTTAGGCAGTCTCAGTAGTACACAAACGTTACCTAGAGTCCTGGAAGAGGAGATGCAATCCCCAAAGAGATGGAGAGGTTGTGGGTGAGGAATCTGAAGACGCGGTGGTCACAGCATGTATATTTTGTTAATTAGAAGTGCAGCGCTTAGCGTAAATGAGTCTTGTAGATCAAGCCAGTAGAGCACATTCTCTGAGCTGCTGAGATACAGCAGCTGTTGTCAGCAGAGGCACGTGCTGGAGTGAGTGCACTAGATCCTTCAGACAATTCAAAACTGATTATCCGAAATCACAGAGAATCTCCAAAGATTTTCTGTTGCTAGGCCAGTTCTGGCTAGGTTTTGCTGCAATTCTTAAAGAGGATTTGATGACTGCTCTCTCAGAATAAGCTTTTGGAGATGTTTTGCTTTGTGATTGAAAAGTGAAGGTCCCACATTGTGTTTAGGAAGGAGCAGATTCTTGACCTGTCGTAGAGGCATACAGTTTATTTCTGCATGTGGGCCTCAGCTTCGTTAGAATAAAAGCATGAGTGTTGAGTGGATGGTGACAGCAGTTGCTTTTGGTCCTAGCTTGTCTGTGGCATTTTAAATTATTTTGAGATAAATTAAATTACAGGATAGATGCAAAAATAATAGGCCTTACAATAATCTCTGTAAAAAAAATTAATATATATATATATATAAAGGAGAGGGGAGAAAGAGGACACAGAATGAATAGTTTTTTGAGTCTTCAGTGGCAAAAGCCTCGACATTTCAGACAAACCTCTTAATTTCCTTGATCAAATAAGTCTCTGGCCTCTCACTAATTATTTTTTCTAATTGTATTAGACAATTTCTATATATTAGCTGAAGAAAGTTTGTTGCATGCTGGTCAAACTATGTTGTGGCGCTCTCTTTATTTTAAACGGGAAAAAAAAAGCACATTTACTGTAACTCAATTCAGCATCTTTTCCTCTTGGTATGTAGTGAGTACTAGGCAATATTGTACAATATGTGTATGAACTAGAATAGATTAGGTAGATTTAGTGGTTTGTAGCACTGGATCTTTTAATAACTATGTCTTTAAAAGGACCGTGGGGAGCTCCAGGTACCTACCAGACCTGGCAGCTGAGTAACAGGGCTTCTGTCTTAAGTTATGCTGAAAACTTTGTATTGGTACTTAGTTTGGACATTATCTACCAGTAATAGCTACTTAATCCTGGTTTTCCTGTGTCTGATAAGACAAATGCAACATTTTTGTGGTCTTTGATGGGGAGTAGGAGACTATACATGCCAAAAAATATTCCCCCAGAAAACTTTATTTAATGACTGTTGAAAAGCTCAGCTCCTGTATGCCTGAGAGGCGTGACGTCTCTGTATCCTGCCCCTCCAAAAGCTCTGCGAGCTCGGGGATGAGCGGCATAGTTACCATAGGACTCCCTAACGCTGAGGACTAGGGTCCATGTGTTTTTAATCCCGCTGAAAGGTCACTGTCAGGGTAAATAAAAAAGTTACGCTTCTGCCTGTGTTATTTTTGTCCAGGGCCTCAGACTCTGAAGCTCAGAGGCAGTTGGAGCAGTCTGCTCCATCCTGTTTTCTTCTGCAGTCTTTCCGTGGTTGATCGTAGTCCAGTGGTTCTCGCTTGTGTTTCTACTCACTTCCAAGTCCTGTTTCTCCCTGGTGAGCGAATGTTAGGAGCCCTGGCTGCCACACACCGCAGAGTCGTGCAGACTGGCAGCTGGAGATGATCTTCCTTTGTAAACCAGACTCCCAGGAGCCCTTTGGGGAGCGCCCGCGGGGCCGCGCAGTGAGGCCAGGGCTGTTGCACGGTACCTACACTCTAAATTCTCGCTTCACTGCTGCCTGTAATTCCTGCACTGACCATTGGTGTGTTATAGTTTAAAAAAAGAAATCTTCTAGTTACCCATCCAAGGCAAGTCTCCATCTTGGAATAGCTTATTTTTATAAAGCCTAACCCTTTTTCTTCCCCAAAAATTTGACTTGCCAGTTTCTGTCTAAGCTGATGTGATACGACAGTCAGAATTACTGGTGTGCTGGTGTAAAAACTCTCAGTTTGCCAGAGTGATGAGCTTTGGTTATCTTTGCAAGTCCTGGCTGGATTTTTTCCCCATGTCTCAGTCTGGCTGTTAGTTGTAGTCCGGGAGAGGGAGGGAGAGCAGGAGACTTTGTGGGGGAAATAAAAAGCATCGTAGTATTCTTGGTCTGAGCGTGGTGATAATGGGTGAGACTGAGGATAAAGACCAGCCCAGCTCAGGGCCAATTCCCTGTTCCTTGTGCATGAAATACTACATTTTAATAGTAATGGGAGAATTGCTTGCCAAAAAAAGGAGAGCTGGTGCCTAAATGTTACCTGCATTGCTGTTACCAGGGAAAGCAAAGAAATCCTGATGCTGAGAGCAGAACGATCTCTCCCTGGAGGGAATCCCCTGCTTGCAGGGAGAGCAGAGCCCTGAGACCCTCCCTCTGACACAGCTCGGTCCTTTTTGTGGTTGAGTGGTTAGTCCTGGTTTGTTCAGGAAAAAAACCCCATGCTATTTTCCGGGTCTCCTGGTGTTGCTTTCCCTTTGCCCCCACCCAGCTGGGATGCGACAGAACAAACACAAGGTCATCACTGTGCAATTCAGTCCATGGGTCCTCATCCTGCAACCAGAGCTGCCTGGGCAGGCTGGAGCATCCCCCTCACGCTGCGTATGGGCGTTGGTGTCCGGGGGCAGGGTAAGACCCCAACGACTTTATCACTTAGCCAGGTACATCCCCACTTCTTGGCCATGGGTTGTGTCAAAGGATATTGCAGAATTACTTGCTTTGAATGAAAAAAAATTTAAATATTTATTGTTCCTAGCTACTGGCTCCTTTATTGCTGTACTGTTCTAAATCCGTGGGTCTCCTGGAGTATGAATATCACAAGCTCCTGTAAAGGAGCTATTTTTAAGATGTTGAGGCAGTTAACAGAATCTCAACCTGAGCATGTTTAGTAACGTTTAGACAGCAAGACAACTTTTTTATGAAGCTCATTTTAAGTTAGTTTATTACATGCTGTTGGTAATATTTTAACAACAGGAAAAATATTTTTCTTTAAAGACAAAATGATGTATGTTTTTTAACAGATAACATAATTTTAGTGTTTTCAGAAATGTTTAACGTTCTTGGTATGAAGTTTACTCATTCTTTTGATTTCTATGCTCCTTGTTATAGTCTTACCAACTTTTTTCCAAAAGAAAAAGAGGCATATGTAAATAAGCACCCAAACAAAAGTCCTATAAGAAATTCTGTTCAAACTGGCCATGGAATTATTAGTAAATATTTGTTACTGTTCATTAACTCTCAGCTACTCTTCAAGCCTTTGTTGAAAGAATCGATGTTGTATTTTCAAGACGAGAACTACTTTAGCTAGTTTTGTCATAATCCTGTACTCTGTATAAAGATCTTTTTATAAAGAAAGTCTAATAGGCTAACAAGCAATAATCTATTCCATTTGGTGTGCACAGATTGTGACTCGCAGGCTGTAGTACATATTGTTGATACAGTTTATAATTGTCTTCAATCTCAATGGCATCACTTGTGGAAAAGATCCATGTTATCTCTGGTTGTGAAAAGCGAAGGCTGGGCTGTTGCCTTGTGAGATAGATTCATCCTATAGACCTCTCTGTGAGCGTATGTGCCCATCGACATGAAATCTCCCTTAGGTGAAGAATGAAACAGCCGTAGGTGACTTCATACCACAGAGGTAAAAGTAGTTTCAGTATAAACTTCATGACTGTTTGGATCTCCCTGGTTTTCTTAGGCTAATCCAGTGTTTGTAACTCGATGAGACTGGTTCCCACTGCCACATCGCCCTGATAAAGCAAAAAAGCCTTTGCACTCTGGGGCCACTTGAGTTCTGCCTGACAGCTGCCTGTTTTCCTTGAGATACCAGGGGCAAGCTAAAGGGAGGGGTTTGGGGTTTTATTTCAGAGCAGCTCTTCTTTAAAGGCTTTGTGGGGTGTTTTGTCTATTTTGTTAGAGAATTCCACCCAAGGCAGAGAGATCACACCTTCGCAGAGCATCCCGGGGGACTAAGCGTACAACGGGAACAGGCTGTTCCGTGCCATTCTTCAGAAGTTAGCTAATGCTGGGCTCATCTAAAGATTTTTCCAAAGTGGCAGGATCAGGATATTGGATTTTAAGTCAGCTTGTTCATTGATGCAGTGTGTAAAATTAACCAGCTTCAAAACGGCGTCCCAGTTCATTGCCTGTGGACTTCTCACAGCGTTTCCCATAGGAAAAAATCTTCGTGTTCCCAAGATTGCCAGTCTGCTGGCCAGGCAGGCAGCAGGTCGCTGGCCTGGTGATGCTGAGAGCCCTGATGAATGATAAGTAACTCACTTTCTCTGTGTGAAAGGCTTTGAGAAGAATAAGAGACGTGTAAATGCTGTCAGCAGGGAAGTCCAGGGCACGTTGAGACCTAGAGCGAGCATCTCAAATGAAACACAGCTACCGAATTTGAGCCAAACCTCTAGAAAAGAGGATGATCAGTGAAAGCCTTTTCTTGTTTGCCCCAGTGCACACATGCTGAGGGGGTGTGTGTGTGGTGTCTGTATGTGTGTGTCCGTACGAGTGCGTACAGGCACACAGCAGCACACAGGAACGTTTTGGAAAATGCCACATTCCCTTTGGGATGCAAAATCCCTCTGAGGGGCCTGGCTGGTTGTGTCATCAGTGTTGTTCCCTTGGCTGAGCCCTTTGCCCAGCCAAGTCTGTGGGATGCTCATCAAACCTGCCATAGCAGAGACCCAGATCTGCGTTCCTGCTGTGCCCTGTGTCCATCTGACGGTCTGCCTGGCTCTCCAGAGTGTGCCTGTGAACCTGGAACTTCCCCGGGGAGTTTGCAAGTGATTAGGTATTCTCAAAATGTGGCTAACGAGTCTTACACTGCCAGACTCCCCTCTGCTCAGTGACCGGCATCCCAGTGACCAAGCAGCCTGACGTCCATCCCTCTCCCCAGCCATTCACCCACAGCCGCAGCATCAGGCTCATTCCTCAAGCTCTTCTGGTGGCGAAGACACCCTCCACCCTCCCTTCCCTGAGGTAGCTGCTCTCATCCTGGTGGAGGGGAGGAACTGGGGAAGAGTTTCTTGTAGCATTTGGTTCTTTGCACTTTAGTGACTGAAACAGAAGGCGCCAGCACCAGCCCTTTACAGAGCACCAGCACACAGAGCCTACAACCTAACGACTTTCCCTCTGTCACTTCCCAGTAGCTAAAATGGCCGCCAAAGCTATACTGCTAAACCCCGCTCTGCAGGGTTGGGAGACGGCCTTGGCATTTATGGTGCACGCTGGGCACCCCACGTGGGCTTGAGACCCCCCTCACCTGGGAAGGAGGGGGGCTTTTTGTTTTGCCAAAAGGCGGTTGTGGGCTCCACTCACTGAGCAGCGACAGGAGCAGAAGCAACCTGAGGACAGAGGGCCTCGGGCTGCTGAGGTCGTGCCAGGAGCCTTCCAGGAGCTGGGTGTTCTGTAGGTGCTCAGGCACCACAGATGGGGACGGCTGCTCCCCTCAGCGCCAGCCTGGAACTTTAAATCCTGCAGCGGCTTTTCCCTTGGGGCTGTGGCCCCTTCCCCAGTGCCGCTCGCTGCGCTCTGCTGGTTTTTGCTTTCTTTAGAGGGAGGTTTGGAGAATGAATCCGAGGTGTGTTCCTCAGCCTCGCCGCGCTGGGCTCACCTTCCTCCTGTGTGCTGCTGGCTGCTCCCTGCACCGAGAGGAATGGGCACTCCAGGCACACAGTGCCTCCACCCAGCCCCCTGCCCACAGTGCTGCCATGGCCTGTGTCTGTCCCACTGTGGTGCCAGGGCCTGCCCACATTTGGCAGCAGGGCCTCCATCCTTTCCCATTCTGGGTAGGAGCTAGGGGTCTTCTGAAGTGGCTCTGCAGCCCACACAGGCATTTTGTGCCATCCAGAGAGCCAGGAGAAGGCAGGGACAGGGCAGGAGCTGCCTCTGTGCTGGTCAGGGAGACAGGGACCTCCCAGCAAGCTTTCCTCCAGGTTCCCTTTGCTTTCCCCTGTGCCTGCTGCTCCCTACGTGGGTTCTGCCTTCGCTCTCGATACAAGGCCTTATTTGGAGCCGAAGGGCCTGAGGCTGCCCACAGCATCCCCTTGCACTGAACCACCCACCCCATGCTGCCTGCGGGGAGTCCTGGGGCAGTGCTGCAGAGCTGGCCTCTGCTCGGGGATGGAGCCATCACCCCCAGCACATCATGCTCTGCCTCCCCAGCGCCAGCATGCCGGCACTCTGCCTTGTACCTCCGCTGCCTGGGGCCTGGCCACGCTAGGGACATCTGCTTTCATCAAGGTTAAACCTTTTTACTGCATCAGTTGCTCCACAAACCCCCATAGCTTGGCAGGAACACCCTGCAGTTGCTACCTCTCCTCTTGCCTTTGCATAGGAGTGGGGGGAGCTGATCTGCTCTTGTTGGCCTCTGTTAACCCTCTCCAAAACTTTTTGGAGGTTTTTAACGTCATCCAGAGAGATGTTATCTCCGTGGAATGGGAAGGGAGCACAGGCAATGGAGCTGGGCAGCCTGCTTGCCACTGTGGCCAGTTGCTTGTGAGGTGCGTGGGCTGCCTTGGGTGGAAGGTGGGACGCTGTCCCAGCAGTGCCAGTGTCCCAGCAGTGCCAGTGTGCCACTGGCCGCTCGGCTGTAGTCGGGAGAGGATTCCGCTGTACTTTTTTTCCTGTCTGTAGGTTTTATTCAGACAATATGTAATGATTGAGTGATTTACAATTCAGTGTTAAGCTAATGAAAACGTTGATAATGGTGATAATAAAACCTTTTTTTTTCCTACGTTGTGTTGGAGGGGTTTTGTGGTGTCTGTGCTCTCTCTCTCTGTTGCTCCCACTATTACTTCTAACCTAAGATTTCAGCTGTCCCATCATCCCTTCTCCTGTGCCTGAAGGGAGGAGAACTCAGTCTGGCATGTCCCAGCGCTCTCTGGGGCTGTCTCTCATTCAGCCCCAGCTCCAAACCTCCAGCTCCCCGTGCCATTTCCAGATGGTGTGTGGCCCTGGGCATCTCCAGGCCGAGAGCTGAGCTTGGTCCCAGCTTGTACTCCGATTGCTGCCCCAGTCGGAAGCCGCCTGCTCCTGCAGTTTTCTTCTCGGGCAGGACAGCCTGTTCAAGGTCGGGTTTGGATCCCTGGAGGTGGAGATGCAGCGGGCAGAAAAATCTGCCCCAGCTGTCAAGGGTACCAGGGGTTGGTGTGGGTGCAGGGGGGCCTGGGGACCCTCGGGGAAGGAGACTTGTGGGTGTTACTGGGTGCGCAGCCACTGCCTGGGCCAAGACATCCTTGAGCTGTGAGTCCTCGGGAAGAGATTGGGGTCTCTGCTTTGGCTTCTGCTGCAGGAGGAGGCAGTGAAAACAGGGAGTGCTCCCCAGAAGCCACCACAAGCCTGTTTTCCATGGGAATTACAAGGGACCTAAAGCTCCCAGTTCAATGAGCATGCCTTAAAGGTTTTTCTCATGCCTGCAGATCATCAGGGCAGGATGGAGGGGTAGGGCAGCTCCCTGCCCACCCTACCTGCAGTCCTGGGAGGAGCAGTGATGGAGGAGGAGAAGGATTTCCCCAGCAGTGTGCGTGTCTGGGAGGTCAGGCATGGAGGAGGAGAGGGGGAAGGAGGGTGGCTGGGGCTGTGAATGGTACCTCAAATCCTCAGCCCATCACCAGCTGCTGTGCAGCAGGATGGGGCTCAGCAGTCACTAAGCAACTGAGCTCTCAGCAGCGCTGCCTTGCATCTCGGGCTGCACAAAAGCAGCAGTAAAGCCAAGCAGGTGCCCTGCTTTCTGCTCAATCAGCTCATGGCTCTCTCCATCCTCTGTCTCAAACCGGCTCATCCATGCAGACCTCACGCCCCTGGCCCCGGTGCCTCTGCCAGGCTCTGCCTTTGCATCGATGTGTAGTGAGCTCTGGGGCACGAGCACGGAGCCCAGAGCGCTGGCAGCACCACACTGAACCCAGAGGGACGGCTCAGCCAGGGGACTGGTGGCTCTCCTGCTTCTAGCTCCCAAGAGGTGGGTTTCACCGGGGCAGTGCCCTGTGGGCTCTGACTTATGCAGGGATTGAAGAGCTGTTGTTTCCCACAAGAGTGGAAGGAGAGCAGGAGGTGCCTGCCCCATCCTGGCTGCGCTGAGGGTGTCCCACATTCAACATGGAGAGGGTGAGAGGTCTCCATCTACTGCTCTGGTGGCGGGGGCCCTGTGCGCACCCCGGTGAGGGTTGGGGGAGTTGGGACACACAGGGGCTGTGCTGGTGGGGCCAGCATGAAGTGACACCACCGAGGAGCTGAGAAGCCAACAAAAGGCTCATTCACGAGGCAGCTTCATAACGCTCACAGCTTGGCTTCACCTCCCCCTTTCTGCTCTAACCACAGCTCACTTGGCTGGTCCGGATTTGGGGCCAGTGGTGCAAAGCAATGCAGCTGCTGAGCATTGGGGGGAACTGCAGCCAAGGCATTTCCCCCGCTCCTGCGAGATGCCACACACCATGGAGGGCCCTGGGGGTCTCCCAAACCAGCCCCTCGTGCCAGCTCAGCAGCATGTGGACCATCTTCCCAGGGCTGTGCTGCCTCTGTCACTGCCCCTTCCCTGCCTGCCAGCAGGACAAGGGTCAGGCTGAGGCTGGGAAGGGCTGAGCATCTGGCATGCTGCCTGGGGGTGGAAAGGATGGAACTACTGTGATCACCTCATGCCCCCAAGAGTGGGGGTAAAGTCCTACCTCTTCTTCCAGCAGGGTGCAGAACCTGGCAGAGAGCACCCCCAAAGGCACTTGGTGAAGACACCCCCGCCCCCAACCTACCCAGCCAGCACAGCAGCCCCACTGCACACCGGCCCCGCTCTGCTCCTCCACCAGCCAGCCCCGGCAAATGGAGCTCCTGCCCATCCCTGTGCTTCCCTGCTTGGGCACCCTGTCTTGAACCCCATATTTCCTGATGTTTTAGGGGACTGGAACTAGTTGTAACAAGTCTGCAGATTTGGGGTGATATTGCAGGCCAAAGCTGCCTCCTGGGACGGCTGGAAAGGCTGGAAATGGGAAGGTCACTGTTGGGGGAGTGGAGGAGCACTGGGGGCAAAGACACTATCCCACAGTGGGCAACGAGACCCAGGGGGTTCCCAACTCTGGGACAGCCATTCTGTCCCCTTCGTCCCTGTGATGCCCAAACATCCCAGCAGGCACCCACAGTGATAAGGTACCTGGGTATAAACCCTGCCCCTGCCCCCGTGGCAGGGGAGCCAGCCCTGGCATACCCCTGCAGCTGGGAGGGGTTTGGGACTCAGACATGTCTCCCTGGACCCGTGTGACAAAAGAACCGACCACCACCAGCTGGATTCACCTTTTATTAAACTGCCCAGAACAAAAAGGGGTGAGCAAAGCCTGCCCTGAGGCCTTCCCAACACTGCCACACTGCATGCCTTCCCCACGGGGAAAAGGGGATTTTCCTCCAGGAACCCCCCCTTGGAGGGTATTTCAGAGAGAACTGCGAGTGAAAACGTCCCTTTATTGGGGAAAGCAGTGAAATGCATCTCCTGTGGCTGCCACAGCCCAGTCCTGCTCTCTTGCAGATGAGGCAGGATGGACACGGGCCATGTTGGGGGGTACCACACCCTGCCTGGGGACGCATGCTGAGATGGGGTCACCCCACCGTTGATAAACCCAGCAGCAAGAAGCACAAACCCAGGGGCTGGCGGGGCCAGGAGGAAGACAGGAGCAGGCAGGCTTGCTGGGCTGCCAGCTGGAGGAGACGTGGAGGGGGAAAGGGTGATTTTAGCTGACAATTTCATTGGGGCCAGCACCTTTGCAGGGGCTCTGGGTGGCTCTCCCTGAGGCTGTGCCCTTCACACAGTCTGGACTTTCTGCAGAGGAGGGCAATGGCTGGGCTGGAGGAATTCCATCTCCCCTGCACTCAGAATGCAGCACCCACCAGTGAGCTCAGCCTGGAGGGATGTGGCCACACCGGTGGAGACGTGGGTTGAGTGTGTGGACCTCCAGCTTCCAAAAGTACTGAGCCAGCCACGAGCCTGAGCTTGGCTGGTCATGGGAGGAGCCATCCCCGTGCGCTGAGCAGCAGGACTGCAGCCCACCCCCTCCCTGCCCACCTACTGGCTGTGTGGCACCGACTTACCTGCACCCAGAGTCAGGGGACAACCCCACAGAGCTCACTGGTGGGGGCTTTGCTTTTGATACTCTCCCAGCAAGCACGCTCCAGCCTGTGCAGTGAGAGGCACATGCTGCCCAAGGGCAGGAGGGCAGCAACGCCGTGGGGTGGGCAGCGGGGAGGTGGTGGGAAAGCAAAACCTACAGCTTGCTGGGTTTCGGACTGGGGGCCTCTCCCCAAACCCAAATGCTTAAACCCAGGCAGAGGAAAAAGCAAAGAAAAACTAAAAGTGTCGTTCAGTGCCTGCAGAAAGGAACAGTTATGTCTCAGCAGGGTTTGAAGGCTCCTGCCGGACCCTGTGTGGGGCTGGCAGCCAGCAGAAAGGGGCGAGGAGCAGAAGAAAAGAGAGCAGTAAGAGGGACCCGACATCTCTGTTCATAATTCATCATCATAGTAAGACTCGAGCACCGAGGACAGCTCGGTGCACACTCCTAGATGGATTTCCTCCGCAGCCGGGGGTGCTGCCGGCAGCGAGGGCTGTTGGATGACAAAGTGCTCCCTGGGGAAGAGCTGGTCTGACCCCGCGTGCTCAGGGACACCTCGTCGATTTTGTAGGAAATGGAGTTGTAATACACTGGGTTGGTGTGGCAGCTCAGGGTCTTGGGGTGGGAGGGCACCGGGCTGCCACACAGCTGAGGTCTGTAGCACAGGCACGTGCAGAAGGAAGGGACCGCGGCCGCCGAGTTGGCTGACTGGCGCCGCTGCCTCTCCGCGTCCTCCTGGATCAGCGGGATGAGGTTCATCTGGCTCGTCCTGTCCTCCACGGGGAGAAAAATAGCATTGCTGCTCTGGCTGTCCTCTTTGGGCTTGAGGTGGATGTTGTTCCGGGCTCTCCTCAGCGAGGCGCGCTCTTCAGCATCCCGCCGCTCGTCCTCCGAGTTCATGGTGAGGAACCGCAGCACCACCAGGTTGAGGAAGGCGCCGATGACAGTCAGGCCCACCAGGATGTACATGAAGCTGAAAGCCACGTACGGGGGCTTCTTTTGCAAAGCCTCATTCTTCTGCAGAGCCACAAAGTCCCCGAAGCCGATAGTGGTCAAGGTTATGAAGCAGTAGTAATAGGCATGGAAGAAAGTCCAGCCCTCGAAATAAGAGAAGGCCGCTGCGCCGATGCACAGGGTCCCCATGCAAGATAGAAAGCCAACCAGGACCATGTTCTCCATGGAGACGTTGGTTGTCCTCATCCCCAGACACTTCTTGATCTTCTTGAGCAGCAGCCTCACAACGGTGTTCATGCGCTCCCCCAGGCTCTGGAACATGACCAGCGTCAGGGGGATGCCCAGGATGGCGTAGAACATGCAGAAAACTTTGCCAGCATCTGTGCCTGGGGCGGCATGTCCATAGCCTGTGAAGGAAAGGGGACAGCCAGGCATTCTCAGTGAGGCTGCACGGGGACCAAAAGGAGCAGTGGGAGAACAGGGAATAACAAATCAGCACCAGATCTGCAGGCAATGATAACAGCACCGTGGGATGATGCAGAACCTCATCTGGCCTCTAAAGAGAGAAGGTACCCCCCTGAGCACCCCTGAGCTTGTGTGAGGTTATAGAGGCCAAGAGGAGCCCTAGAGCCGGGTCGAGGCCTGCAAGACCTCTGCAGCTCATGAGCAATTCAGAGGCACCAAAGCCACGCCAGGGACACTGGGTAACCTGAACCCCCGCGGTGAGGCAGGACGGAGGCTCCGCAGGATGCCAAGACCACAGCACCAGGTCACCCTGTGGGCACCCAGCCAGTCCCATCCACAAGTGCCCTTGCAGGGCCATCGTCACATCGCCCAGTACCCATGCATGCCCCTCCTGTCCCTATCCCTTCAGCGCCATGTGCACCTTTGCCACTCAGCTCCTGCTTGCTGCAAGGCCTGCTGGACAGGAGCTGTAGGGTCCATCCCTGCAGAAGCAGCTATCTGGGAGGACTTCTGCAGAGCAGCTTCAGATTTACTCCCGTGTCACCCAGACTCAGACCTACAGCACAGCCGTGCTGCTGGGGAAGGGGGAGGGGGTGTGTGTGTGCTGTTTTAAATGCAGGGAAGTATTTATGCCACCGCAGCTCTGTCAGCCCTCATCCCAGGGACAAGGAGCTCAAGGAGGACAAGGTTCTCCTTGAATGCCTTCCGAGATTTAATTTCCCCACCTTGCTCCAAGTGTGAGCCGTGACTCAAGGACACTCACACCATGAGTCGTAATGAGGCATTCACAGCATCTCCAGGACCTCAGCCCTCCTGCACCCACCTCACTTCACTGCAGCGGCTGAACACAACCGGCGCCCTCTGACCTCAGCGGATGAGTAACTAGCTCAGCGCAAGGGAGTCATGCGGCGCGGGCTATCCGAAGGCATCCAAGCCTTTCTGTTGAGTTTCTATGAGAGAGCAGCAGGGCTGGAAGGTTCCCTTCTGAAGGTGCCTGCAGCACAGCCTCAGCTCCTTCCCGCGCTGCTGTGTGGCCTTTGCAAACAGCCAGTTATTTATATTTCTGCTTTGTTTGCAGGTGTTTGTGGGACTTTTGGGTGGAGAACATGGTGGGGTAACGCACCCTTTAAAAAAAAAAAACAACCCAGTAATTATTTAATTACTTTTATTTCCCTGTCCTGCTCAAGGCTGTGAGTGGATTTCACCTTGTCTCTGCTGTCACTGGATTGTGAGGACTCGGGGACAGTGCAGTGACAGGATGACCAGAGGGTGACAACCACACTGTGCCGGGCTCCAGAGCGTGCCTCCTGCACCAAGAAACTCCTGCGACAGGACAGGGCTGGGGCCTGAGGTCAGTGTTATCCTTGACCCAGCTGCAGGCAGGCAGGAAGGGCCAGGCTTCTACTGGCTCTGTCTGTCCATAAACCCATGCCATCAGGAATGACAAAGTTAATGCTGTGTGCCACGTTTCACTGGGCACGCAGCAGGCACGAGGCGGTGGTGGCAAAGCCCCCATTGGACCCATGGTTATTAACAGAGAGCAATTATCAGGTCCTGGGCTACAAGATAATCCAATGACAGCAGCGAGGAGGTAAATATAATAATCCAGAAGAGCAGTAAGTGGAAAAGCAGTTGTCCTACCCTGCCAGACCGCTGAAAGAGCGAGTGACTGATGCTTTCAAAATGACAAAGGGAATTAGAAAGTGTAAACACAGCAACAGTAACGTTAAAGCCGAGGTTCAGAGCACAGCCCCACACAGAGAGACCTGACATATGGTCTGAAATATGGCACCTGGGCTGAAGTTATTTGTTGTGGGGGTGTGATAAGCAGAGCGATTGTTTGTCACAGCCAACAGAAACATCATGTAAATGAAGCCATTGCCTGTCAGGAGATGATGGAGATTTTCACTGAAGCCGTTCATCCTGCTGCGGCCCAACACTGACCGTGCCCTGAACCCATCACTGTTTGCTGGCCACATGCGCTGCCAGCTGCAGCTCTCCATCTTGTGGGGGCACGTGGAGCCCCCCGGGGCAGGGTCTGTGGGGTACCTACCCCTCTGCCGCCTCTTCTCCCCCTGTAATGCTGCACAGTGGGTCCCACCAGCCCTTGTCCTGACAGATGATGCTTTCAGGTGCCAGATGTATTTCACCCAGCCCCAGCCCCCAGGTAAGAGGGTGCTGCTGGCAGAGGTGGCTGCTGGCTGTGGAAGGGCAGGATTTGGCCTCGGGGTTCCTGCCTCCAGAACACTTCTGCTGACTGAAATCCCTGCACGAGCACAGGATCCTACATCTGCCTACCCCCACGAGATGTTCAGGGTGCATGGATTAATAAAAGTGGATTAATTAAACAATGCTGAACTCCCATGTGACTAACCTCACCTACAATTAAGGCAATCCTCATTCAGTGTAGTTTCATGCTCCTGCAGAATAGAAGAGGGCAAAGCAAGGCACTGGGCTCCAGCACGGGTAAGTGTGTCTGCGTGGGGGCTTAATGCGATTCAATCATTCCCCTCCAAGCTAATTGACAGCCATCTCTCTGCAGGCGCCGTGCAGGCAGAGCAAGGTTCAGTGTCTGGTGGTTGTCTCTGCTCCCTGAAGCAGGTCTCATCCAGCCAAACCTCCAGAGTTTTGAGCTGGCAAAGGAGCCAACAGCTCTTGCCCAGCTCTTCAGCCTGGCTTGCTGGCTACAGCATCGCACGGAGGATGGATGTGGCCCCCCCTTTGCCCTCCTGCACCCCACCAACTTCTACAGCTGCCAAAGGTGCTTCGCGTGCTGCCACCTCCCTGGGGCAACACGCACTTTACCTTTTGTGGCCCCAGCCATCGCAGCACCCCGACATCCCCCGAAAGGGGCGGCCCCTGTGAATTACCTCTGCCACTGCCAGGCACTTGGGTGCCACAGGGTCGGACTGGGGGGTGGCCTCAAGAGACGTCTTACAAGGGTGAGACCTGCCTCTCCCACGCAGACAACCCGCGCCCCCCTCACACACACACACCTCCCCTGCTCGTCCCGGGGCGCTCAGAGGTGCTGGAAGCGCGGGAGGCTGCGGAGGTGCGGGGATGGAGGGAGGGATACGGGGGTGCGGGGATGGAGGGATACGGGGGTGCGGCGATGGAGGGATACGGGGGTGCGGCGATGGAGGGATACGGGGGTGCGGCGATGGAGGGATACGGGCTGCACGCCGGGATGCCGGCACTCACCGATGGTCGTGATGACGGTGATGGCGAAGTAGAAGGAGCCGGCGAACTTCCACTGCCGCCCGGCGCGGTGCGGCTCGGCCTGCAGCACCAGCCGCTCCAGCTCCCGGTAATCATCGGCGGAGAAGCGGTACTTCCTCCGCAGCTCCCCGCGCTTCTGCTCCAGCAGCCGCTTGCGGCCGCTCTCCGCCTCCGACTCCAGCGCATCGAAGACGGCGGCGCCCACCAGCAGGTAGGAGAAGATGCAGAGGATGAGCGCGGCCGTGCGCAGGTTCTGCCGCTTCATGGCGAGGGGCGGCCGCGGCGGCTCAGCCCGGGCTCCGCATGGCCCCACGCCCGCCGCCGCCGCCCCCCGCGGGCCCCGCCGCGCCCCCGCCGCGCATCCCACCACCCTCCCCCCCCACCCCGCACCCGCCCGGCCCGGCCCGGCCCCGCGCCGTCCCCTGCGCGCCCCGCCCGCTGCGCGCCCGCGCACCGCCCCCTGCGCGCACCGCCTGCTCCGCGCCTCGAGTCCCGGGGCGCCGGGCTCCCGTTTGCCCCGAGCCCGCCCCGCCCTGCAGCCCCTGGGGCGGGTGAGCCCGAGGCCGGTGACATTACCGGCGGTGCCTGTCCCCGGAGCGCTCCGGCGGCGTGCGCCCGGCTGGAGCAGGTTCCTCTGCCGGGCCCTCGCTGCCTGCCCTGCCCGCCGGCGGGGACCTTGGGGGCGCGGACCCCGCACCTGCGGTGCCATCCCTGGGCGGACCTTGAGGGGTGGGGGGTACAGACCCCGCAGCTCTGCGGTGCCGTCTCGGGGTGGACATTGGGGTGGGGGAGGGTGGCACGGACCCCCGCAGCCCTGCAGTGCTATATCCCTGGACGGACCTTGAGGGGTACAGACCCCACAGCCCTGGGCGGACCTTGGGGAAGGGGGTACAGACACCACAGCCCTGCAGTGCCGGCCCTGTGTGGGCAGCCCTTGGCTCCAGCACTCTGCCTGGCTCCGGGCAGGCTTCACACCTACCCAAGCACATGAGGAGCAGGTGGCTGTGCCTGGAACCTGCACTGTCTCCAGCCGGACCGGAGTGTACAGTGTGACCTGTGTGTTGGGTGCTGTTTGTGGAACATAAGAACTGGGTTCAGTGTTCCTGCTGATTGAAGAGAGTCAATGGGATCCTGGGGGGCATCCGGAGGAGTGTGGCCAGCAGGTCACAGGAGGTGATCCTCCCCCTCTACTCTGCCCTGGTCAGGCCCCACCTGGAGTGTTGTGTCCAGTTCTGGGCTCCTTGGTATAAAAAGGGCAGGGATCTCCTGGAGAGAGTCCAGAGAAGGGCTATGAAGATGATTAAGGGCCTGGAGCATCTCCCCTGTGAGGAAAGGCTGAGAAGATTGGGACTGTTCAGTCTTGAGAAGAGAAGACTAAGGGGGGACCTAATTAATATTTATAAATATCTTAAGCAGGGGATGCAGGGGGAATCAGCCAGCCCCTTTTCAGTGTCTTTGGGGACAGGACAAGGGGCAATGGCTGCAAGTTGGAGCATAGGAAGTTCTACACCAACATGGGGAAGAACTTTTCCCCAGTGAGGGTGAGGGAGCCCTGGGACAGGCTGCCCAGGGGGGTGTGGAGTCTCCTTCTCTGGAGAGATTCCAGCCCTGTCTGGACGCCTATCTGAGTGAAATGTCCTGGGGAGCTGCTTTGGCAGGGGGTTGGACCCCATGAGCCCTCCAGGTCCCTTCCAACCCCTATGATTCTATAATTCTGTGATTCTACGATTTCTCTGGCGTGCTCACCCGATGCTACGGGGACATGCAGGGGGATGTGGGGCCCACAGCCCTGTGCTGGTGTGGGGAGCAGTGAGCGGGGCCTCCCCACACTGATGCTCTGCACGCAGTCCAGGTCGGCTTGGAGGTGTGGGGAAAGGAGCTGTGCAGGGGGCAGAGCCCCCGAAGTGAGGACTCTGTTTCTCACTACCAGTTCCCTGAGCTTTTATGTAACCCTCATGTTTCTCTCTTAAAAATAGAAAGATACTTCTCTGAGTTGTGTGCTGCAGGAGATGGTCTCTCCTCCCAGAAATAAACTCTCCTTCTTTTAACTGGGAATAAAGCAGCCGAGGAAAGCAAAGCAGTGAGCAGGCTTACAGCCCTCTTCTTCCATCTCAGGCCTCTCTCTGGAGAGGACAAGATGCTTCGGGCTTTAATTGCAGCAAAGGAGGTTTGAATTGGACATAAGAAAAACTTCTAAACCATGAAGTCAGTGAAACACCGGAACAGATTGCTTGGGGAGATTGTGGCAGCCGTGTCACTGGAGGAGTTTAAAAATAAGATAAGCAGATGTCTAGATGTCTGCTGGAAGCACTCTGGGTACAGCTGATGTTCTCCTGGCGCAGGGGATGACTTGCTGCTCTCCTGGAGCCCCTTTCCAGCCCTGTCCTCTACGTTCCCATGGCCAGCACAAGGAACACGGTGCCCTTCCCACTGTATTCATGAACTCTTTTTCACCCTGGACACTTGCCACTTCCCTCCTCCTTGCTGAGCCTCCGTGCCAGCACCATTAGGGAAAGTTGTTATTGAAGAAAAAACACAGGCTCCAGCATCCATCACCAGCAGCACGAGCTGTCAGTGCTTTGCTGTTCGACATCGTAGTGCTTGCAGCCTCCCCAGTCACGCAGCAAAGGCTCTGCTGGAGGAATGGGACTGGTTTATGTTCTTTGTGGTGGTGTTTGGAGCCCTGCTAATGGGGCCTGGAATGCTGTCAAACCTCGATCCAGAGCAATGTGGGGCCACCTGCTACAGAAGATCTGTTTCACCTGCTGCCATCCTGCTGCTGGTGATGTTTTCTACTGGTTGGCAATGACATCCCACCAGGAAGACAGGACACTGCTGCTAACTGAGCTGTTGGTTCAGTTACAGAGAAATGAGATCTCGTGGTGATCAGATCACTCTGTACCCATCAAATATCTTTTAGGAGGGGTTTGCAGGTCAAATTCTGGGGTCTCTGGGTAATCTTTGGAGCAGTGAGCTGATGCTGTAGCATGTTATCTAAAGCCAGCTGCCCTGTGCAGATGTTGTGCCAATGTGCCAGCATGGGTTCAAGTGTGCAGAGCCCTGGGATATGGTCTCCAGCACTGGGTGAAAGTAGGCACAAGCTACCTCCAGTTTACTTTAGCAACAGCATCAATGGCCACAGACTACCTGATCCTCCAGTTTGTTTCCAAATATGTGTCTTTGATACAGCCAGCTGTGCTTGGGCACAGTGTGATCTTCTCAAGGTGCTACAGACACAGGGTGGATGGGATCTCACCTTTCCTGAGACTGTGGCCATTTGGGGCAGGGGGTCCATCTCAGCCCCTGCGATATGGATGGCCCTCTGAGCTTCCTTGCTCTGGTTTCTCCTAGTCCTGTCCTCTTTGGGTCTTGTGGTGGGCTGGCCTTGGTTGGTTCCAACGTCTTCTCCTGACTCCAGAAGACATCCTCACCTGGCACTGTCTTGCGGCATGGGACTTCCCCTGGCACGGCCTTTCCCCGCTATGTCGGGGTTTACACAGAGTCAGGCAAACCCTTTCTCTGGAAAAGGGAATGCCCTCGATGGAACAGCCTTGGGAAAAGGCCTTGTTCAGGAACAGGCATGATGAAATGGCACCTATTGCTCCTACTGGGGCTTGGGACATCCCTGGTTTGTCCTTTTGGGTCTTGCAGGTCACAGGCCCCTGTGGGTAAAAGCTTCTCAGGAACAAGGGAGGCAGGATCCATGTCCTGGTAAGAGACCCCCCACCTCAGTAACAACTCCAGTGTTGATGAAACCAGGACCGTGCGGCAGCAACGGCGGTGTGCTCTGGATGGGGTTACAGGCCTCATGACTGCGACAGTGCAGAAGCTGGGCTGCTCCACTCCCTCTCTGCCCATGCTCTGCTCTGTCCCACATGCAGTGAGCAGGGGGGCATGAGCAAGACCAGGGCAGTCCCTCCCGAGGCACAGGGGCTTTCCCCTTTCCCACTGGGAAGTTCCCTCAGTTCAACCTTTGCCTTTCTCCCAACGTCACTGCGCTTGAGAAAGGTCAGGCCGGAGCCGCAGGAACAGGCCAGGCAAGATAATGTACTTTATCATTGATTTCCAGCAAGAAAGTTGCATTATGAGATTAAATGTCTCGTTTTTATTGCAGGGGGAGGCAGCGAGAGAAAGCAGCAGCTCTGAAAATAAAACAGAGGGTGAGGTGGTGTGTTTCTGCTGTATGGGGACCACGACCGGGAACAAACACACCTTGTTTGTTCAGCCCTTTGGAGGTGAACTTTGAGAAGCTGCTTCCTTCCGTGGTTGATAAACAAAGTCAGACCTCATCTGGGTTTAAAGCAGGGCTAATTAATGCATCTGATTTACCCATGTCTACTAATTCCAGGCTGGTGGGGCATTTATTAAAAAGCTTTTCTAGTTTTAATGGATTGAAAGAAGCAGAGCTGCTTAACCCCCTCCAATGAAAGACACTAAATAGGGACCAGCAGCTCTGTTTGAGCCAGTCCTGACACCCGACGTACATAAGGAGAGGTGGGAGCATCCCGACAGCTGCTTTGGGCAGTGGTGCTGCCTTGGTCGGTGCTGGCCTGGGCTGGCAGCTCCTGGTCGCTGAGCAAAAGGGTCAGGGACATGTGGTACTGGCTCTGCCACAGCTCCAGCATCGCTGCCCACTGACCCAGCTGAGGACGGGCTCTGGCAGGTGTCAGTCTCCTGCCTGGGTTTCAGCCACAACATGTTCCAGTTCTTTGGGATCTCGGGGACCCTCCTGGTGGGATCTGCTGCTTCCGGTTATTTTTAGAGAGCAAAGAGATGTTTTCTTCTGCCTTAGTAAAAGCATCGGCTATTCTGGCTATAATGCTATTTAATACCAAGATTATAGCCCCACAATGCCACAGGATATTTTTAAAGCAATGGATTATCTCGTTTCTAAAAGGATTAGATACTGAGATAGGAATAACAACCGGCTGCAGCTGCCCCAAGACAGGACCCCGGCTGCCCCAAGCCAGGTGGCACCAAGCACCAGGCACAGGGAGCGATCCCTCCTCTCCATACAAGGGGCACAGCAGTACCCTCATCTGCGGATGCTGAGGCCCTGACTAGTGTCCTGCTAGCCAGAGTTACCTTGTCTCTGTCCTACAGCCCACGCTCTGGGTTACTGGAGGCTCGGGAACCTTACGGCTTTCAGCTCTGACATTTCCCATTGCCTCCCTGCCTGACTCCCGGTAGCTTTGATGGCTGCAGGTGCTTTGCACTCTGCTGTAACCTGGACAAGGAGGGAATTAACCAAACATGGGGTACAAACTGGTTACAATTGCAGATTGCCCCCAGGTGATCACCATGGATATGGCTTACAGGTTTCAAGCCCTAGGGCAGGTGGACACAGCTCCATGCACGACTGTCTTCAACCACCTTGCCCGGTACCAGCCATGCTAAACCTCAGCTGTGCCTCCTCATCAATACCCCACAGCCCCTTGCTGTGTTTTCCCCAATTACCCTTCCTACCCAAAATGGTCCTGCAAGGGGCTGTGTCGCCCCATCCTCCCCACCTGTGCTCCCTCCCAGCAGCCTGATCTGCCGCTGCTTATACAGGGAGCAGACCAGGGCTGGAATTGCTGACAGTGCTCTTTACAGTTTATGGTCACAAACTCTATTTTCAGCCTAATAAGTTTTTTATATGCTTGGAAAGCTGTCAGTTGAACATCAGCCAGGCAAAAAGTACCTGCCATAAACTGCCTGGACCGCAACCAAACGGGAAAGGTGCTGCTCTGCTTTAGCAAGTTCTTGGGCTTGCCTGCTTTAGGTGGTTCATTTATTTGTTTGAGGATCTTGGCCTTAATAATAAAATAATAAGATAAAATAATATTTTAATGCCTCTTCTTAACAATTTGTAGAAGTATTTGGTGAGAGCCTGTTAAATCAGAGCTGGCAGCTAGTTTGGAGTGGGGCTTGGGAGCGGGAGGCTCCGTGGTGCTGCTGTGGCTGCTGCTGGGGCGGGCTGGTCCCTGCAAGGAGCCGCTGGACCCCAATGCCAAAGGGGAGAGGCTTTGGGAATGTGTCTGGAGCAGGGTCCTGCTCCCTGGGAAGGTTAAGCTGCCATGGCCATGACCTCAGGATCACTGTAGAAACACAGTGGTGTCAAAGCCTGGCAGAGCAGGGCCTGATCCTGAGCACACCCTGGCTCCGGTCCTGGCAGTGTCATGGTGCTATAAATGACTTCCCTGCATCACAGTCTGCGGGATTGCTGGGAAGGGCAAGTGGAGGGCAGGGGTGGCAAAGGGTCTGGGAATGAATTGCAAATATGCAAAGCTCTTCTGGAGGGTGGCCCGGTGACAACTTCACCCCTGTCCTGCAAGGCAGCCCCTGACACCATGACATGGCACCACACAGGAAAGGTCCTGCAGCGCTCTAGGGTTCCTCTGGGATGCTTCTGGGTGAGCAGTGGGCTCCAGCACGCTTCGTACCTCAGTGTAACCCACACCAGGAGCCCCACGGGTGGCTGCAGCACCAAAGGTGCCTGCCTACACAGTGAGCTCATGACTCAAGTCCCCAAGATCCTCCTTCCCAGGACCACAGCAAGTCCCACCGCAGGCATGTTGGGCGCCAGGCTGGGCGTATTTGTACGTGTCGGAGGGAGGAGCAGCCGGCGAGCAGAGCCGGGCTGTGCTCTGGTGACCTTTGGCCGTGTCAGCAGCCAGGACAATGACCTCAGGGCACGGGAGCTGTCAGCAGCCAGGACAATGACCTCAGGGCACGGGAGCTGCAGCAGTGCTGTCGCTTCCCACTCAGACGCTTTCTGGCAAATGGCTGGTTTCAATGCTAAAAATAACCCAGTAAGAAACAAATTGGGTGCAGCACTTCAACTGGGAAAAAGTGCCTTTATTAGTAAAAATCAAGACGTCCTTTCCTGTTCTGCCTTTGAAGCTCAGGCAACTGGCGCCGGGATGCTGACCGCGCTTCCCAGCCAGGCACCAACTTATTCCAGCTCACTGTTTGATTCCACTAAGATAGATTTTGCTTTCCCTGCTAGCGAAGCGCCGCAGGCTGGCCCCAGCCACCAGCCTTCCCCGGCCAGAAACCTCTCCAGCTTTGTGTCCACCAGCAATTTCCCAGCCCAGGGAGCTGCGAATTGCCCTGTGAAAACGCTCCCATCTGCACCATGCTGGAGAGTACAGGAGGTTCCCTGTGGGGAACGAATACCACAAACAGAAAGCATTTGTTTTCTCTTGTGGTGAAAGCACCGTGTTGGGGCCGTTATTTCTTCCTCTACCTCAAAAATTGCAGATCCTACTAAGCCTTGTTTGCACGCAGAGATGTTCCAGCTGCTTCTCTCCAGACTTTTCTCTGGAAGGATTAATTGGGTAGATGAGACATATCCTCTCTGAATTGCAAATGTGAAGATGTTTCTGTGTGCAGCTGTTCGTGCCCTGCTCCAGCCCTGGTCCTTTCTTTCCAGCCACGCTCAGGGGCTGTGTGGTGTCCCTGGGGCAGAGCAAGCAGTGGCACAGGAATCGCAGCTGTTCCGGGCATCAGGATGCCAGATCTGCCATGAATCAGTGTTAGGGAATCAAATTAACACTTGACATTTCTGGAGGCAGGCAAACCACCTGAGCTAAATGGGAAAATAAACTCGAGGCGTCTCTGGATTCAGAAATATTTTAGCTGACTTTTAGGTGCTGTGATTGAGTGTCTCTTGGGGCAGGAGCTGAGGCATGGCAGTGACAGGAGATGCTGCTCTTCTGGGTATCCCACTAGGCCAGCTCCACACAGGGACAGGTGCAGACTCAGAGCATGGCTGGTTTTGGATTTCCAGCTTGGGAACCACATTTGAATTTGTAGGAAGCTGGAGACCTGTGAGCTGTCTTCCAGCCTGAGATTTGCAGGTGCTGATACAACTACAAGTCCATTGCTCATCCCTGTCCTGTGCCTTTGGGAGGGGATGCTGCCTCGAACCTCTGTGGTGGTTTGATCCTGGCTGGAGGCCAGATGCCCTCCTGTTGTGGTTCTGTGTGGTGGGGTTCTGGTGGAAAAGGGGGGCTGCAGGAGTGGCTGCAGCAAGGAGCAGCCAGAAGCTCTTTGCAGGCCCCACAGAGCAAACACCAGCCGGCTCAAGGCTGGAGTTGTTGCTGGGGGACTTGTGACTCCGTGGGGGACCAGGCTGGAGCAGTCCGGGCCTGAAGGTCAGCACCCCATGGAAAGGACCCACGCTGGGGCAGCTGGTGAGGAGCTGAAGCCCCATGGGAAAGGACTCATGGAGAAGTTCCTGGGGGACTGTCTGCCATGGGTGTGGCCCTGAAAAGGGAAAGGGGGTGAGGAATGCCCCTCCAGCTAAGAAGCAGGACATCTGGTGAGGAACTGACAGAAACCCTCATTTCCCCAGTCCCTGCCCCTCCCCTTGCCACAATGGGGGGAAGAAGGGAGTGAAATCATGACTACAGTGAAGTCTGCTAAGAAGGGAGGGGTGGGGGGAGGTGCTTTAAGATCTGGTCCCACTTCTCATCACCCAACTCTGGTGTCACTGGGTGTGCAGTGTGGTGTAATAAATCAGAGTTTTCTTTCCCTTATTCTGTGTTGAGTCTGTTCTGCCCATGATGCTGATTGCAGAATGATCTCTCTCTGGCCTTATCTCAACTCCTGAGCCTCTCAATATCTATTTTCTCCCCTGTCCAGCTGAAAAGAGGAGTGATAGAGCGGCTTTGGTGGGTGTCTGGCCTCCAGCCATGGTCAAATCACCGCACCACCAAAGTTGCTCTAGGGAAAACCTACCAGATCTCTTTCCCACTTCCCAGCTTGGCACAGTAGGGTAGTGGTGATAGGACTGTTGTTTCTGTTTTGCATGCAGCAAGATGTTTTCCCCAGCAGCCCTGAGGAGGCTGTAGCATCTCCTGTTTGGTACTGCAGGCCCTCTGGGGTCTTAGATAGCCATAGGCACCTGCATGAGTCACATCCCAAGGACTCTCCTTGTTCCCACCTCTTCTGGCAGCATGTTGCCATCCCAGCATTGCACACTCTTTTATAGGGATTTTCTCCCCCACAGCCAAGTAACACTCCATTTGGTGAGAGTTCCAGGCTCTTGGCATCGCCTCCCTACCTGAGCTCTCCTCCATGCCAGCAGATTCCCATTGCCATGGGACCTTCCCACCCTAAACAGCCTGGACTAGGGGCACAGCACTGGTAAGCGCTGACTGGGAGCTGTGGGGTGTGATTGTCTCCCACCTCTTCATCGAAGAGCAACACCTCTGCATCGAAGAGCAAAGGCAGCTGGGACAGAGTTATGTGTCTCCTGCCCTTGGATGTTCTCTGCACAGCATGGAAGCAGCTGCTCCGAGGAGGAGCTGTGGTGCTACTGAGAAGCCTAGGAGCTCTCTGATGGTCCTCGGGGTATTTTTTACCCACAAGCCCAAACAGGCAGAGGAATTTCACACTGGCTGGGCTGTGTCCTGGCACAAAGGGCTCTACAGGGAGCTAGATCTGACCTGAACATCTCCTGGTTGGGCCAGAGGGGAAATGTTGGGGAAAATTCCAACTATTCTCCTGCCAGGTTGCTGAGAAGGCAGCACAGGGAGGTTTTTGCTGCCCTGCGCTCTGTGCTGATCCCTGCCTGGAGAAGAGGCAGCACTGATGGGAAGGGGCATGGGGGGAGGAGGGGGTGGGGGCTCAGCCTCTGAGGGAGATTTAAAAGGACAGTCTGAAAAATGGCACATCTCCACTAATCCTGTGCTCCCCAAGTTCTCCAGGCCGAATCCCTGCCTGCAGGGTGCAGCTGCAGTCGCTGTGTAACACACATACCAATGTGTGCTCTGGCTGCGAGCTGCGCAGTGCTGCCGCCGCCGCGCTGCAAGTGCATCCCTCAGCCCTCCCCTCCCAGGTCCCACGCCACGCAGCATCACCTATTTATAACTGCACCCACCGCAGGGATAATATTAGACTGATGGCCCCACACAGCCATGCTAAATGCTATGCTGTTGATGTGATTTGCTCTCCTTCGCAAGCTGATGGTCTCCCAGGTGCCAAAACACCCTGTGCAGCAGAGACATAGACTCAGATTCTTCTCCATGACAAACATCCCCACCAACAGCACCCAATCCCAGGGACATTTATCATTTTTTCCCAGGTCACTTGGAGTAATTGCATCTACTATTCCTTCCCAAGTCTGGTCGATAGCTTTGGTAAATGAGATAACCTGTCAGGTCTGTTGTCCCTGTAGCCAAAAGTACTTTAGCAATGAAATTGTTTTGCTGAGGAAATAAATGCCTCTCGCCGAATCTGAGGATGCTGTGACCTTTCATTAGTGACCCAGGTGACTCATGCCTCCGTGTGTGCATACTGCAGCCTCCCACCACGCTGTGAAAGATACACCGCAGGGTCCCACTGCCTGGTGCCCAGTGTGACAGGGAGCTGAGACCGTGGGAGCCTCCTGCTTGCACTCCTTCTCCTCTTGCTTCACACGTGGTCTTCACACGTCTGGAGGCTCTCACATTATGGACGTGCCCTGTTTGCAGTGCAGGGACCTTGAGCACTATCTCATTCCCACAGCGACAGCCCCGGCACCCCCAGCCCTTGTCCGAGCATCTCCTCCCGCTCCCCCCAGGCTGTGGAAGTCTCTGACATGAATAAACGCAGGAGCCCGTGTTTTCAGCTCAGGGCAGCCAGCCCATGCTCACTGGACACACCGAATCCCCCAAAGTGTGTGGGGCAGCTCAGGCAGTACCAGACTGCAGCCAGAGGTCACGTATCGCACGCCGTGACCTCTGGTCGTGGGTGGGGTGAAACCCTCCTCCTCCTCCAGCAGGCAAAGAGCTCGTACCTCGGCAGCCAGCCACTGTTAAACCACCGTTTCACCCAACTCCTGGAGTCTCTGCAGCTCCTGCAGCACTCGCTGCTCCCTCTTGCCCCCCTGACTGTGCCAGCTGCCTCCAGAAACATAGAGACGCTGGGAACACGACATGTTTAATGTGAGAGATGTGCACAAAGTGAAATAAAGAAGAGAACAGAGTCAAGCCCTGTGCATTTAACTGCTGCTTCTAGTGATAACTTTCTTGTGGGGGGTGTTTTGCATGCCAGGAAAGAGAGTTTTGCATTTTAGAGAAAGGAAGTGGTTGTACATCTGTGCGTTGCCTGCTCATTCTGCGTGAACAGCTCCCCAGGGTCGTCACCTCAGGAACTCTCTTTAATGAAACAAATCTTGACTGTGGTTGCAACAGATCCTCAACTGAGAGGGGTTCCAGTCTTGATCCCGATCCTGCCAGCAGGAGAATCCCCACCATGTTTGGTTTGTGGGTTGAGTCTAATCTGAGGAAGGGGGTTAAAAATCTGCGTTCAGGTGGGGATTGCAGACAAGCTCATCGCTGCCCTTTGCCATGCCAGAGAGGCTGTGGGAAAGGCAGACCATACAGAGGGGACTCCTCACACCAGATTTTAGACATATCCAAGTGTGGCAACTGATAACCAAGGCAGGGGGAGAGGAACTCTCAGCCCATCATAAGCCAGGAGCCAAAAAAACATGAGATGAGTTTATTGCTTCCTGCAGAGCTGTCTCACCCTGTGAGGATGTGCGGCTTGTGTGGAGGAACCTGAGAGTGCTGGAAGGTCTCTGAGGCAGAGGGGAAGGGACCTTGCTCGAATCCAGCCCTTGAGTGAGGGGTGGGGGTGCTGACCCAAGCACTGTGCAGCCCCTCTCAGCTCTTCTTCCTCCGCTTGTGCCATCCAGGATCCAAGTCCGGCACCTGGTTCAGGACACAACCATGGCACACAACTCCAGCAGGCATCCACCTCCTCCTGCCAGCAGCAACTGCAGAGCCACTGGAAGAACGGGAAGGAGGACTATGGGTGCTGCCCATCATCCCCATCCCCTCACTCACTGCCAAAACAAGCACTACGTCCTTGCCTCCCCGTGCTGTGAGTGGGGAAGGGCATGGAGCAAGTCACCATGATGACTGCTCCAGGGACAATCCCACCCCTCTGTTCCCAGGAAATAAAGGCTACCAGGGAGGGGTTTTTTTTGGGGGGACGGGGGTGTCAGCAGTGCCCACCCATTTGAGTGTGTCTCCAGCAGTGACCACACACCTGCAGTGTCCCACAGAGAGCAGCAACTGCTCTTTGCAGGGGAAGCAGCCTCCCTTGTCAGGGAGGAAGGAGGGCTGCTCCATCACCAGCTCTGAGAGCTGGCCACACAGGCTTGCGGCCCAGCAGTTCTCCTTAATTACACCCACAGCTACTAAAGGGAAGGAGCTCACCCCTTTGATTTATGTGGGAAGCGGTGTTGGCTGAGAATCAAGGGGAACTGCAAAGCATGAGGTACAAAAAAGCCCAACCACCCCTGTATCTCAGGGGCATCAGCCTGGCACATGGATCCTTAATGGCTTCTGCTGGTCTGACAGGTGCAGGACACAGAAAAATGAGCAGATTTATGGCTGCAACCATCCCTGGGGCTCAGAGATGCTTCTTGGGATACAGATCTTTAAATCATCATTAACAGTGACATAAGGGGGCACTGGAGAAGACAGAGATGGGCACAGTGGTGCAGGGGGTCAGAGCAGAGTCTGCTGGCGCTTGCTATGCAGTCCTCCCTCCCTGGGGATGCTGTGGTGCTTTAGTTCCATCAATCATGCACTAAGTGGGTGTGGTGACAGGGTGCTGCAGCTCCTATGGGCTGTGGGGAGAAGCTGGTTCTGTGGGGAGCTGAACATCTCGGATGGGATCCACATAAGAAGATGGAAGAGCTGGACAGCCTTTAGAAGCATATGTATTTTTTCTGAAAAGCAGAAGAGTCCAGAGCTCCCAAGAAGCCCAGATTCAGGGACCATGTGCAAGCAGCAGAGGCCAGACCTGCTCCTAATGTCCCAAAGATCATCCCCACTGCAGAGACAGAAGAACATCTCATTTGGGACTTTTAGCTTTGTCGTTTGATTTCCTCTGGATGAGGTGGGAGCTGAACATTTCAGAGCTTTGCTGCGCCCCTAACAGGTGCTGAGCAGCTTTTGGGGACCCACTTAGCATATCCCTGGCCCAGAACTGCTCTCCACCAGCTGCCTGAAGTCCCATGGAGCAGGCAGGCAGCGCTGCCAGCAGCTCCCTGTCTGCAGAGCCCTGGGAAACTCATCACTGCTCCCTGCAGCAGGTGAGCCCCTGGCTCCTGTGTTCCTATAAAGCTTTAAAAGAAGCCAGCCGACTCAGGACTGAAAGCATTGGGTGTTTATTTGCACTTTAGACACATTAACTCTGTCTGAAACCCAGGCACAGCTCCCTTGGTGCAGCAGCAAAGGTGGGCCCATGCAAGGAGCAGCAGTTAACACTCATAAACACTGGGCTTTGGTCCAAAGAGTGCTGCGTCTGTGGGTCAGCACTTTCCCAGCATGGACTGATTTTAACTCCCAGTCCGTTTCCTTCAGCAGAGCTGCAACAGCTGCTGTTGCAAATCACGTCTCTCCTTTCACCAGGACCAAAACCTTCAAGCTGGTTGAGGTGGGGGAACACAAAGAGCTAAAACCAAAACGCTGCTTTGGAGTCTCTTCTCCTCCCAAAGCAGAATTCCCCACCCCCACCCCCCAGCTCCCCCCAGCAGCACCACACAGTCTGCCCTCACCATGGACTCTTGCCTGCACAAGCCTTCAAGCCAGCGTTGCCTACCTCGTTTTTTTGCTAATCCCCTCGTGAGGCCGGATGCTAGAGCTGGGTGCAAGACACAGCCTGAAGAGTTCAAACCTCTTCTGGGATTTGCCTGCTGAAAGCAGTGGTTGCAAAGAAACCAAACCCAACCAACAGCCTCCAGGAACTGTAAGATGCCGATCTGCTGTCTGCTCTTCCAACAAGTGAGTAATACTTTTTTCTTCTGCGAAGGAGGTGGGCAGTTTAGGGTAACACAGATCCCAGAGCAGCTCAGTCATTCTGGAACAACTAACCCAGGAACTGGTACATGTATTTAAAACCTGGTATTTTGATGAATATTTCCAAAACACTCCCCCTGAGAAAGTTCATCCTCTCAGCTGTGGAGTGATGCAGGGAGCTAATTATTGGTGCCCTCTCCTTGGGTGAAGGAGGGACCCCTGTCTTAAATGCATGTCCCTTAGGGGAGAGGGGATGCAGTGGGGTGACAAGGCATCATTCACCCCCATCCCTCACTCACTGAGGAGCTCAGTGAGTGGCTGAGGAGCCAGGGGAGGTTAGCGAGCTCTGAGCTCCACAGGATCCAAAACTGAAGTAAATGCAACGTTTATCTCTTTCCATCTCTAGGTATACTGTAGGCAAATGGAGTAGCTTTGAGTAGCTTTGCTCTAAAACCTTGCCCCAGTTTGGTCTCTGATGCTGGCAGTCCTGTCTGTTTCTTGTGTGAGACTGCAGCTAGTGATGCTGCAGTCACCATCTCCCTGCAAAAGAGGCATCGAGGTGGGGGGACCGTTCCCATGAAGGGGCCAAGCACAAAGTAAAGTGGTGCATCCTTTGGAGGGGGTGTTGAGTACCTTCAGAGCTCATCAGAAGCTTCTTCTTCACAAAGAACGGTGCTGATCATCTTCTCCTCTGTCTGTTGAGAGGTTTGCCTCTTGAAAGTGGGCTGCAGGGACTGCTTGGCTCTTTGGTGGATGGTCCTCATATATGACATGCAGTCTTCACTGGTGACCACATAGAGCAGTGGGTTGAGAACACTGTTGAAGCTGGCAAGGCCCCGGGTCACCTGGTAGGAAACATAGATGTTCTGTAAAGCCGGTGTGCAGGACCCCTGCAGCTGCCAGCCTCGAGACAACAAGTTGAGGTTTCTGAAGATGTGGTACGGGAGGAAGCAGATGGAGAAGAAGACCATCACAAGAACCACCAATCTGATGCTTCTTTTCTTCATGCTGAGGTCCATAGTGTCATTCCTGCAGAGCACCACCACTACATGGCAGTAGCACCCAATGATGATGAGGAACGGGAAGACAAACCCAGTCATGGTGATGGCCACGGTGTACGGCACGTAAACGCTCAGGTTCTCGGCCCCCGTCGTGTCGTGACACTTTATCCCTTTGTCATCCACCTTGCTGAAGGCGAAATTGGGAGCTACCTGTGTGATGACCCACACCCAGACTACTGCGCTGAGCCACACCGAAGACGTTCCTCCCTGGCACCTGCCTCGCATCTTCAGCGGGTGCACGATGCCCAGGTAGCGGTGGATGCTGATGCAGGTGAGAAAGCCGATGCTGGCGTAGAGGTTGATGTGGAAGAAGACCCGGGTGACCTGGCACCAGCCCTGGCTGAAGAGCCACACTCTGTTCTGCAGGTAGTAGCTGACGAGGAAGGGCAGCGTGCTGACGTACAGCAGGTCGGCCACGGCCAGGTTGCCCACCAGCAGGCTGACGGGATGGCGGGCGCCGCGCCGGAGTCCAGTGCAGAGGTGCCACAGCACCAGTGCGTTCCCCACCAGCCCCAGGGGGATCACCGTCAGGTAGATGGCGGGCAAGTAGCGCTGGTCGAAGCTGGTGTCCACACGGCACAGGACTGCGCTGCCATTGCTGGGCCATGGGGTGGAATTCTGTGTGGCCATCAGGTGCCCTGCCCGCGGTGGAGTGGCTGCTCCTGGGGCAGCGCGGGTTGGTGGTGGCAGCGCCGATCGTGGCAGCGCCTGTTGCCTGTAGCAGTGTCGGGTCGTGGCAGTGCCCCGGGGAAGCTTGGCCGGTTGCCCGTGGCAGGGGCGGGGTCCGGAGAGCGTGGTGCCCAGAGCCAGCCCCGGCAGTGCTGCCTTCACTGCCACAGCCTGTGGCTGCCTTCACCTCCCTGCTCCTGCCGGGCCCGGGTCGGGGAGTTTGGGGCGCAGGGCTCTCTCCCAGAGCGCGTGGAGGATGTGGCAAGCACCGCCTCAGCAGCGAGACTCAGTATCCGGCAGCTTCCCCCGCGCTCTCAGTGCCTGCCGCCAGCCCACTTGAGAGATGTTGGGCCGGGCTCCAGTGACACGCAAACCCCCGGCTGTTTCGGACGCCATGCGTGCCTGGAGAGAGCTGGAGGAAGGGGGCAGGGAGGCAGGAAGGAGACTCTGCCTCGCAGCAGGTAGGAGAGGTCTGACGATGGGGGCCACAGCTTCCAGCCTGCTTCTGTCCCGTCCCCTGACTCCCCCAGACCAGGGGCTGGAAGCCTGTGCACAGCCACGTGTGTCACTCCAGTGCCAGGCTGCCTGCCCTCAGTGGCGGCACCAGTAAGTCCCTGGTCCCTGCCAAATGGCTGCAGCTTCCCCGCAGCACACAGCAACACCCTGCTGCCTACTTTGGCATCCCTCCCCAAACACAAGAATCCCCTTTCCTACCACCTCCTTTGAACGGTTTTGACCCACACGGGGAGGAAAGGTGAGACGGGCTGTCACAGGGGATGTCACGCAGAAGACACCCAGGTGCTCTGAGGCTGGGGCAAGAGCTAAAACCAGCAACCCCAAAGCGGACCCCTGAGGAGAGCCAGCCCATTTGCACTGCTGAGCAGCTGGTGCTGCATAAATGAATCCAGAAATAACTTTTATCTCCAGGTGCTGGAGCAAACACGCTAGCAATCAGGAGGGAGAAGGTTCACCCTGGCAAGCCATAAGGAAATGACCTTGGCAAAGCAGCTTCAGGTGAAGGGCTTGGCCCAGGAAGGGCCATGGCCACCTGCTTTCCGGGAACCTAATGGGTGTAGGAGGAAGCTGATGGCTCATCCACCAGTGGGGAAAGAAGGGGCCAGTCCTGCCAAGCTGTCCTGACTGCTCTCCCCTCCTCAGGAGCAGCCCAGCATCTCTGCTGGACCCTGCTCAGGCACCACAGCTCAGGACTGACACTGGGAAGTCCAAGGTAAGGGGTGGTGGCAGCTGTTTATTGTGTCAGTGTGTGGACTTCAGAAAGTGCTGCCTGGAGCAGATAAACAATGGAAAGGCTGTCATTTCCTGCCCGTGTGATAAAATCTAGCTGCTACAGGCGTGCCCCAAGAGGTGAAGTGTAAAAGCTCCTCTGGTTTGGGTGAGGAAAGGGTTCTTCTCAGGTCTGCAGTGGCTCCGGTGGGTTTGGCTCCTGGAGGAGCAGCAGCAGCAGAGGAGGGGGCTCACCCCTCAGGAAAGCAGTCCTCCATCCTTCCTGCTCCTGTGCCCTTGCCTCCATGCATTTCAGCTGCTCCTGCAGCCTGGGGTTGGGGTGGCATTTGCAGAGCAACTTTAGGGAGCTGTGGAAGTGCAGTGAGATGAGAACAAACTGAGAGTGATTCCTTCTGTCTCAGAGCATCAGCCATGGGGGAAACTGAGGCACAGAGAGCAGCTGGCTGGGAAGACTGCTGTAATCATGGGACGGGTGGCAAGCTGTTCCCATCTCTGTCCCCAGAAGGAAGTCTTGTGGCTGGATGCCTCCTGACATGGGAAGGGAGGAGCAGGGCATGGGATCGCTGCCTATGCCTAGCTGCAGCCCTGTGCCCTCCAGATCTCCTGCTCCCCAGAACTGTTGAAGACAGGCAGCAACAAAGCTCCTCTCTTGTGCCTGCCTTGGGTATGCTTAAGGTGTTCTCTTCACCTGTGATTTCACTCCCAATAGAGGCGCTACTGCCCAGCTCTGCCTGAGCATCCTGTTTTGGGATGCTCTCCCCAGTTCCCAGCTCTGGCACATGGCATGGATGCTGCTGACAGTGCGTCCAGCCCTGTACTCTCACACAGCCCTGGGACAGCTCCTGCGGTAGCAAACACACAACCTGAATGATGGGCTGTCAGGCCACTGATTCAAGGCTTTTCTCAGAAAAAAAAAAACCCAACTTGATCTACTCTTTTTATTGAGCACTGCACTCTTGTGCTCAGAGAGCTATGTGACAGCACTTAGCTTTAATGAGGGGCTCATCCAGCCCTATCTCCACCAGCTCCACGGTTTTAATAATCATCAGTCATGAGAATAGCTTGGAAAAAACCTTCTGATGCATGCTGTTTACTCATAGAGCAGCACAGAGCTTCTCCAGCTGCTGCGTGTGCTTGCCCTGCAATGAGCTGTGCTCTGTTGCTCACTGCTGTTCCGGGAATACGGTTGTCAAATCGCGTGCTGTTTGTGCCTGCAGATGTGGCAGCATGCCTTGAGGATGGGGGGAGTTGTCTTCTGCTTTGGGGTGGAGTTTTTTTTAACATCTTTATAGGTGACCGTGGTCATCTGTGGATGGCTGAGTATTCATCTGTTGCCCCAGAAGAGCAGGCAAAGCTGGGGACCCACAGTGTCAGAGGCTGCAAGAAACCTGATCCTCAAATCCCCACCCGTTCCCAGGGTAGCAGGGCTTTAGAGGGAACAGCAAATATTGTGAGACTGGCAGTCACATTGTGAGAGTTGACTTCTCAGCATTCTTAGGGAAAAATAACTCTGACTTATTTGGATCAATTAATTCATTATTTAGATGTTTTCTGCTTAGTGCATCAGGGAGAAATGACATTTTTGCAGGAAAAAACAGGAGAAAATTATACCAGAGGTGAACTGAGTCACATCTGTTTGAGATGAGAATTACAGGTTGCTGCTTAAAAAGTGACCTTTTGATTGTTGCCATCACCCAGAGGTCTCAGGCCAGGGTTTGGGAGGGGGTGAAAGCCCTGGCAGCACTCCCCGCTGGCGGCTCACCCGGCCTCGGTGGCCATGGCCCAACATGCTTGAACGAGATCTGGCTCACAACCAGGATTTTCAGTACATAGAATGTGTCTTATCTATGTCAATCGAGGAACATTGTGGTTTTAAAGTCTAAACAAGCCTCGTGTCACCGCTTTTTTGGCACGGCCTTTGCAGGGCTCAGAAAGCCAACAAAAGCTGTGGACCAGGCCTGCAATCTGCTGTCTGCCAGAGGTTCACCACGTCCCCTGTATCAAACTAAATTAATGATTTGCATTTGGGCAGAGCACCAGATAATCACATGTGGTGGTTTTGTGTGGCTGGGTTCTGGTGGAGAAGGGGGGCTGCAGGGGTGGCTGCTGCAAGAAGCAGTCAGAAGCTTTCCCCAGGACCAACAGAGCAAACGCCAGCCAGCTCAAGGCCGGAGTCATTGTTGCTGGGGGACTTGTGACTCTGGGCCTGGAGGTCAGCACCCCATGGAAAGGACCCATGGTGAGGCAGTTGGTGAGGAGCTGAAGCCCAGACAGAAAGGACTCATGGAGACATTCCTGGAGTCTCCTGTGGGTGGGACCCCACAGTGCAGCAGGGGAAGGGTGTGAGGAAGCCTCTCCCCCCTGCCCCCAGCTAAGGAGGAAAACAACTCATGAGGAACTGACCAAAATCCTAATTCCCCCAGTCCCTGCCCCTCGCTGTACCACAGTTGGGGGGTAGAAGGGAGTGAAATCCTGACTAAAGTGAAGTCTGCTAAGAAGGGAGGGGCGGAGGGAAGGTGCTTTAAGATCTGGTTGCACTTCTCATTATCCAACTCTGGTTTCACTGGGTGTGGAGTTGTGGTTTTGAGTGGCTGGGTTCTGGTGGAGAAGGGGGCTGCAGGGGTAGTTGCTGCAAGAAGCAGCCAGAAGCTCTCTGCGGGCCCCAGAGAGCAAACACCAGCTGGCTCAAGGCCAGAGTTGTTGTTGGCCAAAGTGGAGCCCATCAGTGATGGTCACAGCACACCTGGGAATCACCCTTAGGAGAAAAACAAATGCTAGCAGCTGCTTTTTGCCCCCAGAGAAGGGAGTGAGATGTAAGGAACTGTGCAGGCACCAAGGCCAGGGAAGGAGGGGAGGAGGTGCCCCAGGTGCCAGAAAAATGCTCCCGCAGCCCATGGAGAAACCCATGTCAGAGCAGGTGTCCCCCTGCAGCCCATGGAAAAGGCCCAGACCCCACCTGCAGCCCATGGAGAGGCCCCACACTGGAACAGGGGGAGACATACTGGAGATGCTGTGACCGGTGTTGGAGCAAGCCTCTGCCAGCACAGGAGAGGGACAGAGACACAGAGATGAGCAAGAGAGAGAGAGATCGATGCCAAAGCAGGTTTGCAGGGCAGTGGGAAGGCTTGTGACTCCGTGGGGGACCAGGCTGGAGCAGTCTGGGCCTGAAGGTCAACACCCCATGGAAAGGACCCACGCTGGGGCAGCTGGTGAGGAGCTGAGGCCCTGTGGGAAAGAACTCATGGAGAAGTTCCTGGGGGACTGTCTGCTGTGGGTGGGACCCCACAGTGCAGCAGGGAAAGGGTGTGAGGAATGCCCCCCCTTTCCCTGCCCAACTAAGAAGTTGAACATCTGGTGAGAAACTGACAGAAACCCCCATTTCCCCAGTCCCTGCCCCTCCCTGTGTCATGATGGGGGGAAGAAGGGAGTGAAGTCATGACTACAGTGAAGTCTGCTAAGAAGGGAGGGGTGGGGGGAGGTGCTTTAAGATCTGGTCTCACTTCTCATCACCAAACTCTGGTGTCAGTGGGTGTGCAGTGTGGTGTAATAAATCAGAGAGTTTTCTTTCCCTTATTCTGTGTTGAGTCTGTTCTGCCCATGACACTGATTGTGGAATGATCTCTCTCTGTCCTTATCTCAACTTCGAAGCCTCTCAGTAGATATTTTCTCCCCTGTCCAGCTAAAAAGGGGAGTGATAGAGCGACTTGGGTGGGTGTCTGGCCTCCAGCCAGGGTCAAACCACCACATCACAGTAAGTAAGTCTCTCTGTAAGCAATGTTTTACTGCGTGAGCAGTAAGATTGATGTTTTTCTCCCCTGCAAGAGGTGACTGAAAAGCATCCTTGACTTTAATTTGCAGGGGAAGCCCGTGAGCAGCTGCCTTGGCCCTGCTCTCTTTGTGGGGAGGCTTTTCCTCCAGGCATGAGAGGGGAGCTTCCTCTGCCAGTCAGTGTTTTGCCCCCTGAACTCCCAGATCTGCCCCAGTATCACAGTGGCCTGGGTTGGGAGGACAGTCAGCTGGTGACGACGGTGGTGGCACGGTGTTGGGGAAATTTCAGTCCAGGGTGAGCAGAGGACGTGGGGATGACCGGAGGGGTGAGTTACAGGGGGAGAATCTAGGCTTTGGTTTTTGGGAGGCTGACAAGAGGCAGGACCTGGCTGTGCTGGGGCTGCGGACCCGGTGGCAGCGCAGCCAGTGCTGTGCTGTGCTCTCCCTTGCATCCCAGCAGTGAGGGGAGACCCAGGTGCTGTGACAGCCAGGACTGGTCCCATTGGCAGAGCAGATGGAGCTCACAGCTGGGTAAAAGCAAAGGAGCAGGATTTATCCAGGACATAATATACTGTAATAACTTTTCAAGTGCTTTGATTGATGTCTTTGCAGGGGTTTGGAGGGCATGCCAGAGCAGGGCTCACCCCGCACAGGTCCACACAAGGTCCATACCTAGATAAGCACAACTTTATTACACATCTAAACCGTCCAGATCTCCCCTGGACGTGTCCTCTAAACCACCTCTCCCTTCCAGTTGCATGTCTCTCACCGCCGTGGGATGTGCATTCCCTCTGCACACTTGTGTGAGGCCATTAGAGGGCATTTGGGTTTCATTTTTCAATCGCCCAGAAGGATTCTCGCTGTGAGAAAGTAGAGGCAGAGCTGCCAAGCAGCTCTCCTGTGCCGAGGCTTGCGGAGCTGGAGCGGCTCCAGCCGGTCAGGAGACAGCCCCGACTCATCTTTGCTATTCGTTTTCTCCTGCTTTTCTTTTGGCTTTGGCTCACAGGGGTTTGTGCTTGGATGGCAGGAGGTATGTCTGGTGCTGTGGAGCGGTGTCTCCTGTGTCTGAGCTCCTCGCTCGCCGAAGCCCTGCCAAACCACCAGCGCTTTGGAGAGGAGGAGGCCAGGCGGAGCCGGGAGGTTCGTGTTTATTCTGGAGAGATGTGGGGAAGGTGAATTCGAGCTGCCATCAGGAAGATGTCTCTGGCCATGCCCAGGAAGGCGGCTGCTGAGTTGTGGGGGGGTTATTGTGGGATGACTGAGCTCGTGCATGGTTGAGCTGCGCTGCCCGGTGCGGTGGTGACTTGCAATGTGTGGCCAGAAGCATCTACTCCTGCCCTGTCCAGCTGAGGTTCAAGAGGTGCCCCCAGAGATGGGGGTGTCCCAGTGCTGGAGGTGGTCTCTCTTGTGGTCCCTGCACAGCAGAGCTGTGTATGTGATGTGATGGAGGAGCAGCATCATCTCTCAAAAAGCCCCACTGGTCCAGGAAAGGACCAATTCCCAGTTTCTCAGATGGGTTCATGCTCACAGCAGGGCTTCTCCATTCAGCCTAAGAAACTTGGGGGTGCAGCCTGGTAACCTGCCTGGGGCAGCGGGGTGCACAGAGGGGGCAGGTGCTGTGTGATACAGGGATCTTGTTCTCTATTTCCACCTTCCTTTGCAGCCAAAGGCCATCAGTTGTTCCCCAGTTTCCCAAGGTATGCTTCCTCCATCTCTGCCAAAGCCACAGTGCTGTGGGCTTGTGCCAGACTCTTTGCTGGGATGAGGCGTTGGCTCCGGGATGCAACCAGGGTGGGCACAGCTACAAACGACCTCCTCTTCCCCTCTGGAAAGGCAGAGCAGAGAGTGACAGGGAGATGGGGCGGGGAGGTGGTGTGTCTCCCACATCTAAGGAGCTGGGGCACTTGGTGGTGTGGGTGCCCAGTCCTGGAAAGTGCCAGCTGTGTGAACAAGGCAGTTTGGCACTGTGTCTGTGCCAGGCTGATTAAAGGGGTGGCAGAGCTTTGCCTCTCAGGGGTACTGGGGAGCCAGGCAGGAGATGCAAATGCATCTCCAGCCAGATGGGCAGGTGAAGCCCGCGTGTGGGGCTCAGGGTTACTTGGGATCCATGGCACTCTTGGATTTGGACATCCAGAGGCCCCAAAATTCAGGTCAGCACCTGCCATCAGCAGTTTCAGGAGATGGTTTATTCCCTGAGACGTGGTCAGCTCATGGCTGGGGAGGGGTGATGGAGTACCCACAGGTAACTAGGGGTCCCATGGCTTGTGCTGGCTGGCATTTCCCTTTGTCAGTCAAACCTTTTGCCCGGATGTGCCCGCGTCACCGGAGCCCTCGCTTACCGGGGATGCTGCCGGCAGAGCTGGGCAGGGTCTGGCCATGCAGAGCCGCCTCTGAGTCTCCAGCATGCAGTAGCGGTTCTGGTTGGAGATGCGGGTGGAGAAGCCCATGCCGCAGGTGGCCGAGCAGGCGCTCCACTCTGTGCTCCACTCCTGGCAGGGGTACGGCAGCGGCAGGGATGCTGCCCCAGGGGCTGGATGAAAAGAGATGAGGGGAAAAGGGTGGTTGGAGCCAGCACTGTGCAGCGTGCCCTACACGTGCTGTGGGCATTGCCCTGCGTGGTGGGGAGGGATGCAGTGAGGAGTCTCCTGTTGATGTTCATGGTCTGGGGTGAAGGAACCATCCCCTCACTGTTATGACCTGCATCTTACCTGCCCTGGCGTCCCGGAGGAGGTGCCAGTCTCGAGCTTCGCAGATCCACTCTGGGCAGCACTTCCCAGGGACCTCCACGCGCCGTGGGTAAGGGCAGTCTGGGGTGGGCAGCCGGACATTCTCCTGGCAGAGCGGGACGCAGGTGAAGCCCCCATCCAGGCAGCGGCACTGGAGTTTGCAGCTGGGCTGGAAAACCTCCCCGTCCCGGTAGACCCGGCCGTTCACCTCACAGCCTTCCTCATTGTCTTCAACTGCAAGTGACAGCCAGGGAGCCCATTAGGGACAAGTGATGGTGAGATGTGGGTGTAGCGGGGACTGCTGGGGGGAACCATGGAGCTGACACAAAGGGACAGATCCGGGGGAGGGGGTACGTCACAGAAGTGAGGTGTGTGGGGCGGACTTGGGTTTGCCAGCAGCATGTGTATCACCCAGCCTTTTCCCCTTCACTCCCTCCTTGCCTTGTCATCTCTCTATTTGCAAAGCAACATCTCATCAGTTAGTCAGAGACCCGCTGCCCTTCAGATGTGGCCCTGGCAGGCTGGCTGCAGCATCCTCAGGGACCCCTGTGTCCATCCGCACTCAAACCGCACAGATGCCCCAGCTAAACGGCACGAGAGCTGGCTGCAGCGCAGCCCTGCGGCCAAGCTGCTCACACCATCTGGGGGAAAGTGGCTTTCGGAATCATAACTGCTTCCCTGCAGGTGCTCCCTGGAGCTGGCTGGGGCCCTGACTGGAGCTGGGGTGTGGGCTGGGGGAATAGGGATATCCCTGGGGGGAGGGTGGGCACCCCTGTGCTCACAGTTGCAGGTGGCTCCTGTCCCTGCGGGTGCCGCGCTGTAGTCACAGACGAGGCCCTGGCTCTGGTCGCAGACATGGAGGAGGTCGCAGGGCTCTCCCAGGCGCCGGGCGCAGATCTTACAGCAGCCGCAGCCATCCAGGACCAGGGGGACCCGCGGGGGCAGTGAGGTGGCACCCAGGGGCAGTAGCATGGTCTCCGGCACAGCTGGCCACACACCTGTGGAGGAAAGGCCATCACTGAGGGGCCAGGGGTGATGGTTTTAAGCTAAAAAGGGGAGATTTAGGTTGGATATTAGGAAAAAGCTCTTCAATGTGAGGGTGGTGGATCACTGGCATGGGTTGCCCAGAGAGGTGGTGGAGGCCCCATCTCTGGAGACATTCAAGGTCAGGCTTGATGGGGCTCTGAGGTACCTGATGTAGTGAAGATGTCCCTGCTCACTGCAAGGGGGTTGGACTAGATGGCCTTTAAAAGTCCCTTCCAACCCAACACATTCTATGATTCCATACAGGTGGTTTTTGGCTGCTATTTCATTGGGACAACCAGGTGATCCTCTCTTCATTATGGGGACAGGTTTTCAGTGGAGGGAGGCTCTAAAAATCCACAGAAATACAGAAAAGCAGCCTGGAAAGCTATTGTCATCTAAAGGCACAGTGTTATGGGCACCCAGGGAAACCAAGGAGAATCAGAGATGCTAAGCACTCCACTGGATGGGTACTTAAACTCACCACTGCTCTGCAGGCACAGAAGGAGGGTGGAGGATGGGTTGGAAGGAACCTCAAGGATCATCTAGTTCCAACCCCCTGCCATGGCCAGGGACACCCTCAGTAGACCAGGTTGCCCAAAGCCCCATCCAGCCTGGCCTTAAATGCCTCCAGGGATGGGGCTTCCACAGCCTCTCTGGGCACCCTGTGCCAGGGCCTCACCACCCTCATGGTAAAGAATTTCTTCCTAACATCTAACCTAAACCTAAGCTCTTCAGCTTGAAGCCATCACCCCTTGTCCTGTCCCTGCACTCCCTGGTGACCAGTCCCTCTCCCACTTTCCTGTAGGACCCCTTTAAGAATTGGTTACATCTCCCTGGAGCCTTCTCTTCTCCAAGCTGAACAAGTCCAACTCTCTCAACCTGTCTTCACAGGAGAGGTGCTCCAGCCCCTTGATCATCTTCATGGCCTCCTCTGGACTTGCTCCAACAGCTCTATGTCTTTCCTGTACTGGGGACCCCAGAGCTGGATGGAGATGGGGTCTCAAGAGAGCTGAGTTGAGGGGCAGAATCTCCTCCCTTGACCTGCTGACCACGCTGTTCTTGATGCAGCCCAGGACATGGTTGGCCTTCTGAGCTGCCAGCGCACACCTACAGCTCATGTTGAGCCTGTCATCAATCAGCACCCCTAAGTCCTTGTAATTAACTTATCTTTAGCTGACAGTGTGGCTTTTGTCAGAGATCTTAACTCCCTGGGGAAGGACTCAGATAGGCATGATGCTTCCGTGGTGCCTTGCTTGCAGACTGGTCTGCCTTGGGATTCAGGCAGCAATTAGGAGAACTTGGAGCTGAGATACTGCAAACTTGTCAACTCTCCTGTTCTCTGCACAGGCAACTGTTTTCACTCAGAGTCCAAGAGGAAAAAGAATTTGGAAAAAAAAAAAATCACTGCAATAACCCAAATGCTGTGGAAGGCACTGGCTTCGTGTGAGCATCCCGGAGAGAGAGCTGAGGAAAGCTGAGGCTGGTGCTTGCTGCTTGGCCCCCTGCCTCGGGAGCCTGGGCAGGGACCAAGGAGTCTGCGGGAGCTGCTACCGCTGAGCTGCTGGTGCTCGCAGGGACACACACACACACCCCGCAGCCCCGGAGAGCCGCAGGGACGGGCGGGCAAACAGAGCGCATTGCTGTCATTCCTGCGCACTCCGGGGGGGCTCACACAGCCAACGCCTTCGGCCCGGGGATGTTAAGACCCTGCTGCTTAATTGCAAACATCTCCCCCAAAGCATATCTCAGTCCCCGCGGGACTGCATAAGCACAGGCTGCCTGCCACCCAGCGCTAGCCGTGACGCCCTGTTCCTCCCTGCATCTCGCTTTACAAGAACTGGGTGCTTCCCCATGTAAGGATAAAGCCACCCCCGGCCCCCATCTCCCTTACCTTGGACAAGATGCAGAGGAAGGAGAGGAAGAGGAGCTGCTTTGCCAGCCGGAGCCTCATGCTGCTCTGCCCTCCACCTCTTCAGCACATCACCCCCCAGGCACTTTGGAGTCAGCGGAGTGTTCGCAGGTTCTGAAGCCCCGAGTAGGTCCTGCTGCTGTTTATACTCTCCCTGCTCTGATGTCACTCACAGGCTCCAATATAAACATGAGCAGGTTTGGACAAGACTCAAGAGTTTCTTTTTTCTTTTTTTCCCTTTCTTTTTTTTCCAGCCCACATTCCAGCTGCCATTTCCACTCCCTCAAGGTGCGAACGTGCTGTCCACTGAGGCAGCAAGCAGAGGGAAGGGATGCTCTCCCCAGGGAGCATAGCAGAGGTGCTGGGGAATCATAGAATCACAGAGGGACCTAGAGAGATCATCGGGTCCAACCCCCTGCCAAAGCAGCTCCCCAGGACATTTCACTCAGATAGGCGTCCAGATGGGTCTGGAATCTCTCCAGAGAAGGAGACTCCACACCCCCTGGGCAGCCTGTCCCAGGGCTCCCTCACCCTCACTGGGGAAAAGTTCTTCCCCATGTTGGTGTAGAACTTCCTATGCTCCAACTTGCAGCCATTGCCCCTTGTCCTGTCTCCACAGACACTGAAAAGGGGTTGGCTGATTCCCCCTGCATCCCATGCTTAAGATAATTATAAACATTAATTAGGTCCCCCCTTAGTCTTCTCTTCTCAAGGCTGAACAGTCCCAGCTCACTCAGCCTTTCCTCACAGGGGAGATGCTCCAGGCCCTTAATCATCTTCATAGCCCTTCTCTGGACTCTCTCCAGGAGGTCCCTGTCCTTTTTATCCCAGGGAGCCCAGAACTGGACACAACATTCCAGGTGGGGCCTGACCAGGGCAGAGCAGAGGGGGAGGATCACCTCCCTTGACCTGCTGCCCACACTCCTCCGGATGCCCCCCAGGATCCCCTTGGCTCTCTTAGCCACCGAGGCACACTGCTGGCTCATGGCCACCCTGTCATCCACCAGGACCCCTGGGAGCCAGGCTGGTGGGCTGACCCCGCTCCTTGCTGCTAACCCTGACCGGGAAGGAAGGTTCATGCCTCTTCCTGCTGATCAAGGTCTGCCCAGACAGAGCTGGTGTCTTCCCCCTGGGTTTTGAAGGGTTTGGCAGCACTCTTCCTTGCTGCCACCCTGGGGACATTGCCAGGACCAAGCAGGAATAGCAGACCAACGCCTGTATTTTATGCAGAGCGCAGTGCACAGGAGGCTGCAGAAGAGCAGCCCATGCAGTACAGAGCCCCACAGCGAAGGGTGGGATCCTGTCCCTCCATTGGAGGGGACAGCGTGTGACTTGCCAGCAGGTACTGCTGAGGCTGCAGCAGTCAGCCCAGGCAGCAGACATGGGCTTCCCCCATTCCTCTGGCACGGCAAGAGCTGGAAAGGGATTTCCTGCCACAGCATCCCCATCCTGTGTGGAGCTGTGGCTGCCCAGGGAGGTTGCTGGGGTTTGGGGCACATCGTGTTGCATTGCCATGGGTACCTGACGCAGAGAACGCTGCGGTCTGGCCAGGCTGACTTCAAGCCTTGTAAACCCAAACTGATCTCCTGAAAAATTATGACTGTCTTAAGCAATCATGAGAGTGTAAAATCCAAGTTTGAGGAAGAGGCAGGTGCTCAGCAGGTGCTTCCCAGTGCTTTACCACTTCTCAGTCTGCCCTGCCCGAGCTTTCCCCTTGGCTGCGGCACCTGGGCTCGCAGGGCTGGCTCTTAGGAAAGAAGAAACTAAACATCCCAAGGCCTTCTGGAAACTGAGCCCCTTCTCCACATTCCCATCCCCCAGATCTTACCACAAGATGAGAGAAGGGGAATTTGTGAGTGCAGAGCTCAATGGAAAGGTCTGAGCTCACATAAGGATGCAGGGTGCCCCGTAGCTCTCCCCATCTTCTCTGCCTGCAGGATGTGGTCTGGGGCCAGGAGTGCTGCTCCTGCGCTGGCCCAGGGACAGATCCTGGCTGTGCACTGCTCTCTGTGTCTCACAGGCAGGATGAGAGCTGCTGCAATGTATCATATGATTCTGTATGTTGTGAGATGTGTCAGCAAACACACGGGAGGGGCTGGGTACCATATAAGCAGAGCATTGCAGTTGTGTAGCTAGGAGGGATGACCCATCCCTCCTCCACCCTTTTTTCCTTTTCTTTTGCTTTTGATTTTGCAAAACAGGTCCTGTGTCACTCGAGCAGCCAGCCTGACCTCAGCTCTGCCACTTGCCACAGCTTGGAAGCCAGGGCACAGAGCAGGGAGGGCAGAGCCAGGCAGGGAGGAGCGCACACTCGGAGCTCTTCCATTACTACCCTGATTCTCTGCTTTGGTTTTGCTTCGTTAGCTGCAATCAGTCTGTTAACGAGGTCGTGGCAGCTTGAGGAAATACCAGGCCACCTTCCAAAGGCTGCTGTCACTTATCCCGGCGCTGGAGTCTCTGCTTTTTCTTGGAGCTCCAGCTTCCCACATCACCCAAGCTGTCCCTGGAGGTGCAGGGATCTGCACTGGGAACCCTGCCTGTCACAGGGGAGGTGCAAGGACCATGCATTGCTCCAGCCTCGCTAGCAGGTGGGTTCAGGCTGGACTGACAGATGCACCCAAGCTGGAAGGTTGGATGCCAGAGGCTGGAAGCACATCTCGTGCTGCTGTTTTCTCCTCTGACCCCCAGAGCTGATGCCCTGCTGCCTGGTGCTGTGTTTCAAATGCCGCAGCTCAGCCAGACATCCCAGCATCAGCTGTGGTGCCTCTACCAGCAACGTCTCGAGAGCAGCCAAAGTGCTGATCCAGCCTTGCCGCAGGGGAACGGGGAGTTCAATTAATTATTCCAGGCTTGTGTTTATTAGGGAGCCCTGATTAATGGGCATGACTTCATTTCCCAGTTAGAAGTCAGGTGACAGTGCTGGTAAGGGAAACAAAAACCTCTCATCGCCCTCGGTGAGCAGCTCTGGGAGCAGCCAACAGCTCTGAGTGCGAGGTCTCGGGGGGCAGTGGGGCACCCCCCGGCAGGGCTGTGGCTCGGGGCTGCCCAGGGGAGCCCACTGGCCATTACCCCTGCCTGCTGCTGTCCCCCACTCCCCTGCCCCCTCCTGAGCACAGGTTCAGCAATTTGTGGACCCCTTCTCTACCCTCTTCCTCAGCCTGGGACAAGAAGGGGTGTTGCTTTTCCTCACCCCTGCCTGACATCACTGTGATGGTAGGACATCACCGGGAAGCCAGCAGACCTCAGGCAGGCACAGGACCGTGCCAAGCAGGTGGACAGGGGCCAACCACCCCCATCCTGCCCCTAGCCAGCTGCCTGTGCTTCAGATGGCACCAGAAACCCCCAGCAGTAGCCAGCTTGGTTTGGGGGATGCCAAGAGGAGCTGGTCAGAGGGGCACCCACAAAGTCCACTGTGACCCTGTTCTCATGAGGAGGCTTTTCCATGGGTGACCTGAGCTTGAGTGTCCCTCTTCCTGGCTCTCTGGGTCCCACATGCCCACCCAGGTCACTGTGCCAGGAGGCCAGGGCTGCAGCCATAGCCTGGCAATGCAATACAGCCCTCGCTCAGGTTTTGATTTGCAAAGCCGAACAAGAACAGCACATCAGCAGTTCATTTCATAAACAGTTAAAGCCCTTCCCCTCTGGAGCACGTACCCCATATGTGTTCTGTACCATATGTGTGATTTTGTAGCTAGTAATTAAGTCCATATGCTGTTCTCCACAGTTTCCATGGCATTAGTGTCAGGTTTTTTTGGGGGGTGTCATTTCTTTTTTTTCTTTTTGTGGTCAGTTGTGCAAGAAAATAGTTGGTACCAGGCTCTGAGTCCATCTCCTGTGAGTTAGCTGCTGGCAAGCCCTGCTGTTTCTATAGAAATGAAGGAACTGACCCAGTGAATTGACATTTTAGGCAGCTGTTGGGTTGGGTTTTTTCATGCCTGTACCATCCTGAGTAAAAGGGCAGAGCTCTCACTTGTGCACCCTGCTCAGCTGGAATCACCTCTATCTGTCATGGATACAGACCATATTCTCCTGCCATCCCTTTCCTTTACTTGAGACTCTCCCCTTCCTTACACCACGTGTTGACCACCCTCCCTGAAGCTGGCTGGAGTCAGGCCAGGGTCTGGACATCCATCTTTGCTGGCCTGTCCTGGGTCCTTGCTGGGTCCATTCCTCTTCATATCAACGATAAAATCATGGCTCCAGGGTGAGCCCAGCTCCATACCTTGGTGAGGAGGATGGTCCCTTTGTTTCTGGGCACTCTTGGCTCAAATTCCTGCCACAGAGAAGCAAGGCTGTCCATGGAGTGTGGACAACACTGCTGGGAAAGCTGGACAGACACCCAGCATGGATGAGTCAAGAGCCTTGAGATGAAAAGGAGAGGTTTCAGGTCTCCCTCAGCTGTTGGACACTTTGGGGTGGCTGCTGGCTTTTTTTTTCATGAGACTTTTGGAAACACCCTGGCTTTGGAAAACTGAAATACCTTCATTTTTGGCAGGCTGGGAAAGTTGTTTCCTACCAAGAATGAATCTGTCTCCAGTTTCAAGCAGCAAGAGCCGAGAGAGGTGGTGATGACCATTTCCATCCATGTCTGGCCATTTTTATTCCCTCTGGTTCTTGCACCTTAACTGGATAGCAGAGCTGGGCTGGGAGGACTGGTCACCCCAAGGGACCAGGCACAGGCCAGGCAGGCTTTTACCTTGAGGTCACTGCTTCCACCCCAGACCCGGGCTAGGAGAGACTGAAAGTATTTACCATCTGGGGCCTCTCCAAGTGACTTGTGAGAAAAGAATTCAGGGCTGACGTCCAGTTTCTAATGGTCAGGCAACTACATCAGAAAATCTCAGCTTCATCTGGGACCAACTGACCCCTCCAAGTTCCCAGCCGCTGCGGCGAGGCCAGCGAGGGAGCAAGCAACAGCTGGGCATTGTCCTCTCCTAAGGAGAAAGGGTCTTTTGGGTGGAGAAACCTGATCCTTCACCATTTTCCAGGCATTCTGAAGTAGGTTTTATCAGAAAGAAGCACTGATACACTGAACTCAGTGCCAGTTCTGGTGTCAAAGTCTGACATTGCCAAGAGGAAGGAGCTGGGCTGTTACATGGGGAGCGAAGGGACTATCTCAGCCTTGCTTAGCCAAAACTACAGCAAGACCTCATCATTTGATTGAGGGGCTTCTTGTGAGTACAGCCCAGCCTTGTATCAGCTTTTTCTTGACAGACACATCAACTCTGGGCAGTCATCCTGTGTGATTTTTATTTTTTTCCCTGCAGTCCAGACGAGAGCAATTCATAATTGTCCCCCTAAATTAAACAGTCAGATAACCCAGAGAGTAAGACTTTTGTAAAACAAAGCCTGTGAAACTTCAGCCAGATGGGCCTTTCCATTATTATTTGGAAAACAGTGTCAGAGATCATCACGTATCAAACATTGCAATCCTCTGAGAGTTTATTTTTGGGATCAAACATCATCAAACATAAACTACTTTAAAAAAAAAATCTCACTAGAAGTTTTGTCTTTCAGACAAGATATAAACCCCAGATCCTAACCTTGTGTGGTTACTGACAGGCCCTTGGTATTTTCCATGGAGCTGCATGGCTAACTCATGTTTCCTGATCAAATTGCTCATTCTTTTTTACTATCTCTGTTTTTCTTGTGGTTTCAGGCTAAAATAGACTGCGTTTTTCCTTCAGCTCTTGTCTTGCTCAAGCACGCTCCGTGTTCTTGAGCAGCTCCCATGTATGTCCCTTGCAGCATTGACCAGACCGCAAGTGGAGGGATGCACTAAAGTCCAGCCAGGGATGCTGTTAGGTCTCACCAAACTCACCTTTCACAGAATCACAGAATTGTAGGGGTTGGAAGGGACCTTGAGAGATCATCGGGTCCAACCGATGCAGCCGGCTCTGCTTTAGGGCAAGAGAGCTTAAGTGATGTCTGTCTTTCCTTCCAGCATTGCTTGTGACTCTGGGAAGTCCTTTGAGTGCTGCACCTGTGCAGCAGCTGGTGCTGGAAGGGGTTTAGGTGACATGGGTGGTGTCTGTTCCCAAATGTCACAGTCCTTCACGTCCCTGGGGCTGGCCTTGGCTTGCCATCAGCAGGAGCACTGCAAGCCAGAGCAGCTCAGGGTGCTGGTGGATCCTGGACAACGAGACTGTGTGCAGGGAAAGGGGGTGAGGGTGCTGGGGAGGGGACAGTGACCTGGGGCAGAGGTGACCCTCTTTGGCTGGCCTATCTCCAGCAGGTGCTCTGCACAGCTTCCTGGTTGTTGCTGAGACCTTCCCAAAGCCCTTGTGCACTTCTTAGCATCCTTGTTGACTGGAAGGAGCTGGGCCCATACAGGGAAGGTGCTCACAGCTTGGACACGAGCAGGGCTCAGCGTGGTGGGCTGGGGAGGACTGAAGAGCTGCTGGCTCAGCTGTGTTGCACTGGTGCTTCATTCACACCCAGCACTGAGAAAACCCAAATGACTGCTGACCTCCCAAAACCAGTTGGCAAGGGGACTTGCTGCTACTCCCCAGGGCTCACACCAAAGGCTTTGGGGGTGAGTCCCACTTCCTACCCCTACCTTGGGGAGTAAAGCAAGGACTGGGCTTGCTCTCCATCTCCTGAGCAAGACTAGAAAGACTGAGGCCAGCGATGCCTCCATGTGCAGAGGGGTCCTTTGCCCCCATCCCTCCTCTACGCCCTCTCCTGATGCCGGAGACATCTGGAGGCATCTCCTGAGCATGCACTTCACACAAACCACTCCTCTCGTCCACATCCCCAGCCAAGTCAATAAAGACACGACTGAAACCTTTAGTGTGTGTGTGGGATCCAGTTGAGAAAAACAAACCTCTCAGTCTCACTATGGTTATGAAAGCAACTATGTCGCCTGGAAAGTATGTACCAAGGAGCAGAGAGAGCTGCCTGTGTTGAGGGGTGAGTGGAGGAGGTGGGCACCAGCTCAAATATGACTCAAAATCAGGGGAAATTATTTCTGATGAACGTAATTACTTCGGCTCCAGCCCTGATCAATATGAGGAGCTGAAATGCTCATAAACCGGCCGAGAATGCGAGCTATGCAGAATGATTTGTACAAGGTGTTTGGCTGGGCGCGCTCTCGCCCGCCTGTCAGGCTGCCCATGGAGCAGGGTGACCTGCTGTGGTGGGAGGTGGGAGAGCGGCGACGTGCTAATTGCAACCCGGTGTCCCCTAAATGAGGCTCCCCCACGAAGGAACAGGGAGGTCGCTGCCTCACGCAGCTCCTGAGTCTAATTAAAAGCAACCAGCCTGCTTGGCTGGGCTGTTTCTGTGCTCTGCCCGCAAAGCAGGAATCACGGCGGGCCCTTTGCAGCCAGGCTGGCCAGTGCTGACCTCTGCAGCATGGGGTTTTGGTGGGCTGCCCCCAGAGGGGGTCAGCATGGGCACAGGGCCGGCTGGAGACCTGCAGAGCCACAGGGCTGGAGCTGGAGGGGACGGTGTCCACAGACCTCATGCTGGCTGAGCCCAAGCTGTGTTGGAGAAGAGAAGGCTCCTTATAGAAGCCTTCTGATACCCAAAAGGTGCCTGCAGGAAAGCTGGGGAAGAACTGTTCACAAGGGCATCTAGCAACAAGATGAGGGGTGATGGTTTTAAGCTAGAAAAGGGGAGATTTAGGTTGGATATTAGGAAAAAGCTCTTCAATGTGAGGGTGGTGGATCACTGGCATGGGTTGCCCAGAGAGGTGGTGGAGGCCCCATCTCTGGAGACATTCAAGGTCAGGCTTGATGGGGCTCTGAGGTACCTGATGTAGTGAAGATGTCCCTGCTCACTGCAGGGGGTTGGACTAGATGGCCTTTAAAAGTCCCTTCCAACCCAACACATTCTATGATTCTATGATTCTAAGCCTGGTGTCAATCTGCACGGGAGTGATGCTGACCCCTCAAGGCGGCTGTGTCTTGGGGAAATGCACCCACAAAGCAGATCAGGGAGAGGAAGCACAGCCTAGGAGATGCCCTGCAGCGGGTCCCCTCAAAGCTGGTGCCTGTGGCCATCTGGACCTGTCAGGAATTTCCTCCTGAGAAAACAAGCAGAAGCTGTGGGACAGTGTCCTGGGGCATGAGGGTCTGCTGTGAATTGGAATATTCCCTGGTGTGGTAAGGAAAGGGGAGGAGAAGGGATGTGACACTCAGCCGCATCTCTCCATGGAGACTGTAAAACTCCACCATGAAAGTCTCCCACCACCCTCAGGGGAGTGTCCCCAGACACCACGGTGGCAGAGAGGCAGCAGCAGGAAAAGAAGATGAAGGGGGCCCCTGGGCTCCCCAGCACCACGGTAGCAGGAGGAGATGGTGTCATGAGTGCTTCACCTTCCTGATCAAGCTGCTCAGCAGGTTCCATCCAAGCTGCCACCACCCATCAACCAAGGGGATGTCTCCATCTCCTGCGGTGACATCTCCACCTTCACCTGGCTGGGTGAGGCTGCACGTTATAGCCACTCCCTGCTGCCCCTCCACTGCAGCCCCCCTCAATCCCAGGACACACTTGAGTAGCAGCTGCAGGAAAACTCCCCGATTCTTATCAAACAGACTCTGCTGGCTTCCAGCCGTGCAGGCCCTCCTGCCTGGGGTCCCCACACCCACGGCCCTCCCAGCTGCAGGACAGGAGACTCTCCTGGAACTTTTTCCTTTTCTGAATGAAGCTTTTTAGATGATTTTTCTTTAAATAAACCCACCCAACTCAGATAATACGCTGTGATGGTCAGGTTGTAGGTCAGTACCTGCTCGTTCTGGGCTGGTCCCCTTTCCCACAGATTGCCTTCTCCACTTGCTTAACTGGGCTGATCCTCTTTCTGGCATGGAAATCTGCACCTCCCCAGCTCTGACTGCACCGCCAGGAACTGCTCCTCCATGGAGGCTGCTGGTGAGCTCCCTTGGAGAGCTTGGAGAGCCCAGGGCAAGAGGAGTCTGCTGAGCATTGCAGAGCACTGCCAAGCTGGCTGTAGACCTCCAGGACCATCTGCAGAGGCGTCTCGGTGAGGCAGGCAGGGCGGTGTTGTGCAAACTGTGTGTGCCTTGGCAGCAGCCCACATCCCTGCTGTCCCAAGTGAAGAATAGCAGGAGCTCCTGCCGGGGGTCACCAGAGCAAGGCTCCCACCCATGGCCATCGCCTCCACCCTGGACAAAAGCCCAGCAGCTCATGGTGGAGCTGCAGTGGGAATGCCTCCAGCCCTCGGCCACGCAGGGAACTGGGATGGGCTGTACTGGGAATTGCAACCCTTTGGGGTCGGTTTTTCACCAGCTGCTGGGCTTTGGGGAAGGAAATATTGAAAGGGGGTGTTTGGTCCATGGTGTGCAGCCATGCTTGGCGCTGGTGATGTCAGCCTGATGGTGGTTCAGCTCGTCCCAGGAGCTGCTCCTGGACAGGTTTTCCCTCTGGTTTGGAGTCAGAGGAGCATCTCAGAAGGCAGGTCACTTTGTGGACCAAACTCCAGGAAGGGAAATGCAGCCCAGAAGTCCTGGCGCTGTTGGCCAGGATGGGTGGCTGCTCCCCCTGCCATGCCTGAGCCCAGTAAAGGATGGTATCTCATACAGGTATTGCCAAGGCAGCAACTTAAAGGTGTGGAGAGGAGGGGGTGAGGGGGTGGCCAGGCTGTTCTTCAGCCCTTGCTAATGGCCCAAGCTGGAGGGGATATCTGAGGTGCTTTGGGTTGCCACACACACTGTCTGTGCTGCGTTTCTGACATTATCTCCGTGTGTTCCCTGGAGCAGGGAGATCCCCAGGCCACATGGGGAAATCCTGGTCTCCCTGTGCTGTGATTTTGGTGGAAACCACACGTAGCACAGCATGGTTTGGGTTAGGAGAGCCATTTCCTCAGTGGCTGGCTGCACTCCCCACCACCACATTCAAACGCCGAGTTTCTTGACTTCCCCTGATCCTGCTGAGATATGGTCTGACGCCTGTGCAGGCAAAGCCATTCTGCTGGTCCACCACCCAAAAAACATGCTCTGAATCCCTTGTGTGAGAATTAAACACAAACACTTTGCAAACCACAGTCCTTGAGTGCGAGGCAATGAGCCAAGAGCCAAGGGGAAGATCTGCTGAGCTGGGCGGGTGCAGCTGAGCCATCCCAGTGTGCACAAGTGGGGAGGAGACCAGCACAGAGGCTGTAGGACAAGGGCCACCAGCCACCTGCTGCATGCAACCCTGGCTTTGAGATCTCAATTTGCTGCTGCCACTGTTCACCAGTCGTGTGTGTGATCCCCCTCACAGCAGTGGTGCTGGGCACGAGAGGAGACCGGCGGTGCCACCTGTGCTGTCCCCTTGTCCATGAGCTTGGTCTAGGGAAACCGTGCTCAGCCCAGGGTCCCCGCAGCAGGGCAGAGATGTGCCTCCATCCTTGGCTGCCACAGCTTCTCTGTCCTAAACCTGTGCCATGACGGTGCTGCTGTGCCTTTCCCTGCACTGCACTCACCCTTATGCCACCTCAGATGTCACCAAAGTTGCTACAACTCACAGAGAGGTGGGTTGAAGGCTCCACGGTGGCACACAGCTTCTGCTTGGACCTGGCCATGTCCTCAGCAGCCTGGTTGTGCTCCCTGTCCCCACAAAGGGCCACAAGCACCTGCTTTCCTTTCCCAGAACCTTCCCCTCTCTGGGCTAGTCTGCAGGGTGAGAGTCCAAACTCTCCTGCCTCTGAGCCCTGGAAACATCTGTAAGGAAATAGCTGAAGGTATTGAAAGGGGAGGCAGGAAACGCTCTGAATTTCTTTTTTTTTCTAAATATAATGACACTAATGCTGTTTGCAGTGTTAAAAATAGCAGTGGAGGGAACCTGCCTTTTTCCTGTTTGCTTTCAGCTCTCGCTCTCCTGCCTCTGCCTTCTGTGGATCCACATGAAAATAAACCCAGCAAAAAAATAAATCTCAGCAGCGTGCAAAGCAAACCCACCTGGGATTTGCCTTGGCTCCAGCTTCCCCAGGTGGGGCATGCCCCCCTCTGCAGTGCGGAGAGCCTGTGCCTTGAGCTCCCCACCTTGGGCTGTCCCCCAGGCTCTGTGCTGTGGTGGTACCACATGCTGACCTGGCTGCTGGGGACCTGGCCACTCTCCCTGTGTGCCTCTGGGAGTTTGGCTACCCTCCTGCACCCTGCATTCTGGCTCAAATCACTCTCTTGACTCTCCCAAGCATCTCAGCGTGGCAAAACAGGTCCACCTCCCCGGCTGGAGATGTTTCTCCGGATGCCTGTGGCTGGGCAGGAGCACATCCCTCCACCATGCCCTGCACATGCCCACCCCCTGAGCAATCTGCAGCCTCCATCGGTGTATCGGTAGGATGTTGCTGCCGGTCTCTCACTAATCTGTTAGTGAACGTTGGCCACCAGCATCACTGACTTCAGAGGCTGAGCTGTACTGGGGCAGCCAGAGCTTGAGGGGGTCAGGATGTGGGAGCCAACCCCCTGTCCTGGGTGAAAAACACCCGAGCTCAGCAAACTGGCCAGGGAAACAGTGTCTGAGCAGCCACGAGCCTCTCATTCGGGAGGCAATGCTGCACCCCGGGTCAGCACGGCTGCCTGCCTGCTGCAGGTGTTCAGATGAAGAGCTGGGCACTCATTTCTCAGCAGAGCAAAGCCAGGGCGTGCGTGTCTTGGAGGGAGGCTGCTGCCTGATTTATTACAGACTCAGCTCTAGGTGCCTCGGGAGAGTAAGTCCTGGCAGAGGATGAGAGGCAGGCGTGTGCAGGGATGGATTGCAGCACACAAAATGCTGCACTGTAGTAAGGTTGCCTGGAAGGCACCGAAACCAGAAGCGGGGAGGATGAATGGGTCCTTAGGCTGGGTTTGCATGCCTCTGCCCTCCACACTCCTTTCTCCAGCCAATGAACTGGGCAGACGGGCAGCCCTGGGCTCTCCTTCTGTCTTGGGAGGCCACGAGGCAGACAACCACCATCCATCTGGGAGCGTTGCTGGTGTTGGCCTGGGAGAGCGTGCTGGCAGTGCCAGGGGACTGTCTCTGCTACGCTGGTGGTGCCACCCTCTGTGCAGCATCCCTCAAAAAGCTGATACCTGCAAAGAGTGGCTTTCTGCAGGGTGACAATTTCCTGCGTCCCTCAGGTGGTTCTTTCACAAGTTTTCAGTTAGGTGGAGATAAGGTGTTTAAAATGCCACTGAACAATCACGAGTCACTGTGATAGTCACTTCTGCATCACGGAGCTGGTTCTCCTGTGCATCACTGGAGAGTTCACAACTGAAACTGGCATGGTGTGGTTTCAGAAACACCTCCACCAGAAACTTTCTGTGTTTCCTTCCCTGCTCTAGGTGCTTTCCTGGCCCTGCCATAGTCCTGGCAGCCAGCATACCTCTTGTGCAGCTTTTCACCTGCCCCTTCCCTGCCAGGAGTGTTTGGTCTCACTAGCACCGGGTCACTCTGCTGACAGTGAATGTTTGGGTCTGTCAGCAGTGCTGTGTCAGCAGTATCCAAAGGGGCCATCGCTTTGCTGGGTGTGACTGTGTCCTGGGCTGGCTCATCATGCCCAGTTGCTAACAGCACACCCCTGCTGATGGGTTTTTCTTGGGGCTCTTTGACTGTGCTTTTGGAGCCCATTTGGACCCCAAGCCCATGGTGGGAATGGGACCTTGAACCCTCTTGGCTCTGCTCTGCAACCTGTTGTGGCATTAACCAAGGCTGGATGGGAGCCATCAACAGAGGATGGACATACAGCCATGGGGACTGACAGCCCATCACTGCTAGCTCCTTCCCTGCTTAGCATGTTTTGCTTGCAGAACCCTTCTCTCAGGCAGAGCAGGGTGACAGGCCCTGATTTACAGATGGGGACTGAGACACAGGGACAAGCACACCTCCTCAGCCTTTCCCCTTCTTCCAGTCCTGCCGCTGACCTGCAAGGTCATCCACAGCCAATGACTGTTGTGCACAGGACGTGGGACACAGCCCTGGCATCTGGGATGACACTGGGGGAGAAAATAGCCCCTTGAAAGCACTTCAGCCATAACTTGTGTATTCAGAAGCTCATCCTCTTTCCCCCAGCCAGGCCTAGCAGACAGATGAGGGTCCTGGGGGCAATGGGCAGCGATCTTGGCTGACACGCAGGAACACTGCGCTGCCATCCAGCGAGACCTGGCCAGGCTGGAGAGCTGGGCAGGGAGAAACCAGATGAGGTTTAACAAAAGCAAGTGTAAAGTCTTGCACCTGGGAAGGAACAACCGTTTCTATCAGTACAGGCTGGGGGATGACCTGCTGGAGAAGAGCTCAGTGGAGAAGGACCTGGGGGTCCTGGTGGATGACAGGGTGGCCATGAGCCAGCAGTGTGCCTCGGTGGCTAAGAGAGCCAAGGGGATCCTGGGGTGCATCCGGAGGAGTGTGGCCAGCAGGTCAAGGGAGGTGATCCTCCCCCTCTACTCTACCCTGGTCAGGCCCCACCTGGAGTATTGTGTCCAGTTCTGGGCTCCCTGTTATAAAAAGGACAGGGATCTCCTGGAGAGAGTCCAGAGAAGGGCTATGAAGATGATAAAGGGCCTGGAGCATCTCCCCTATGAGGAAAGGCTGAGAAGATTGGGACTGTTCAGCCTTGAGAAGAGAAGACTAAGGGGAGACCTAATTAATGTTTATAATTATCTTAAGCAGGGGATGCAGGGGAATCAGCCAGCCCCTTGTCAGTGTCTGTGGGGACAGGACAAGGGGCAATGGCTGCAAGTTGGAGCATAGGAAGTTCTGCACCAACATGCGGAGAAACTTTTTCACAGTGAGGGTGACAGAGCACTGGAATAGGCTGCCCAGGGAGGTGGTGGAGTCTCCTTCTCTGGAGAGATTCCAGACCCGTCTGGACGCCTATCTGAGTGAAATGTCCTGGGGAGCTGCTTTGGCAGGGGGTTGGACCCGATGATCTCTCGAGGTCCCTTCCAAACCCTACAATTCTGTGATTCTATGATCTTGTTTGGGGACTGCTGCAAGGGGCTGGCCTTCCTGTGGGGCCTGGGCTTCCCTGCAGAACCGGGCCCATCGCCAGGCATCACCCCTGCTCCAGGGGGCTGGAGCCATGGCCGGGTGGTGGCGGCAGATGGTGGCAGTGGCAGCCCCCCGGCCCATAGCCCCCCTTGGCCGCGCAGTGCCCAGCCCATAGCCACTCTCCCCGGTCCTGCAGTGCCGGGTCTCGCATTCCCCTCCCCCAGTCCCACATTGCCCCCGGCCCCGCAGATCTCCCGGTTTCACATACCTCTTCCTCCGCCCCGCATCGTCCTCCCGACCCCCCCGCCCCGGTCCCGCATCCCCCTCCCCCGGCCCCGCATGACTCTGGTCCCGCCTCACCCTCCCCCAGCCCGGCAGCTCCCCGGTCCCGCATCCCCCCACGGCCCCCCAGCCTCCCCCGGTCCTGCAACCCTCCGGTTCCGCAGCCTTCCCGGTTCCGCATCCCCCCCCAGCCCCGCATCCCGCCCCCGGCCCCGCAGCCCGCGGGCTCTGCCTCCCTCTCGCGGCCGCTCCGCTCGGCTCCGCCGGGCGCGGTTGAGGCTCCGCACGCCCGGCCCCGCGTTCCCCGACTGCATCCCCATCCCGGGGTGCCCTGCTGCCTCCCGGAGCCTCGCCCTGCCCCCCCCGCCCCGTTCCCCCCGTGGGGGGTCCGCAGAGGTTTGCGGTAGCGCTGTGCCCGCGGGTGCTGGAGGTACGAGCGGGGCAGAGCCTGTCCTGCCCTGGCTCAGCTCCGGCCCTGGGTATTTACCTCTCTGGCTTTTAAGCCAAGCCTTTCTGCTGCCACCGGGGAAAAGCTTTTTATAACCAGACTTGCATCACGTCTGGGGAATGATTGGAACCGAAGCCAGCTTCATCAGAGACAGCTGTCTAAAAACCGAAGCTGTTTGCTTCCCAATAATCTGCTTTCAATTTCTTCTGTGGCCCTCCAAGCCAAGAACTGAACAAACCCAGCTCCAGGAGATAGAATATTAACACATTAATATAGAATATCAATTGGGTCGGGCCCCTGGATTAGATAAATTAAAGCATCTCCAGAATTTTCCAGCTCTACGCAGCAAGGACCACTTCCCCTTCAAGCATTTCTGCCTAAGCAGGAGGCTGTGCCCCATCTGCCCAGGGGGCTCACAGCCACCTTTCAGCTGGGCAGCAGCCAGGCAGCCCCCAGCAGCACCTCCCACTCCCGCTGCAGAGCTGGGTGAAAGCACCTGGCTGTTCCCCTTCTCCCTGTGCTGCTTCCCCCTCTACTTGCCTCTCTCTCCCTTCTTGCCATCTCTCCTTTTCACAGCACCCAGTGGGGTATCCCCAGCACTGATACTAGTGCTGGTACTCTGCAAACCCAGCCTGAGGAGCCCATGTCTCCTGGGATGAGGACCTCTCATGTGAGCACTGTGACCCCTAGGTTGGGATCAGCCAGACCCTTGCTGGCACTGCAAGTCACTAGGATGGCAACCTTAACCTAGGACCAGGGAGGACAATTTAAGTTATGGCTCTCCACACATGAATGCAGCTCCTGCATCACACAAGACTACATATGGGCAGTAGCAGGGATGGACCAGCACCAGGAGCAAACCCTGCTGTCTGCCTGGTTTAAGGGGTCCACAGGGTCCTGCTGTGCCCTGAGCCAGGGGGCAGAGGAGTAGAGACAACCCCCAGCTTTGCTTTGCAGGATGTGGCACTGCAAGTGTGAAAGTCCTGGGAACACCAAGGGGCCTTAATGGCCCTGACTAGCCCCACCTGAACCCTCATCCCTGGGCCCAGAAACTCTATTTAAGTTCATCCCAGGGCCTCATACTCTTCTTAGGCTGTGCTGGAGGAGTTCTGGGTTCTGGCTTAGCTACAGCAGTGCCTGGCTATGGGGCCCTTAGTCCTGACCTCAAGGTGCTGTCTTCATGGCTTGGTGTCAACCCTGCTCCATTGCTATGGACTCTGCTTGGTGCTCCTGGACCTGATCCTAGCCTGGGCTTCCCGGCTTGACCTGGGGCCTGCCTCATTGCTGTGATAGTGCCTTATGACCTGAGCTCCTGGTTGGACCTGGCTGCCATCTCTGGGACTGTGCTGTTCCCCTTGATGGCCCAACTCCTGGGTTTGGATATGGATCCAAGGTCTGGTCTGGAGAGGAGATGAAGGTATGGAACAACAAAGGGCTCCTTAGCCCTGGCCCACAGGTGCTGCTGAGAAGACCAGGGACCCCTTCAGCTCTGGCACTGCTGTGCCTAAGCAGGATGGCTTGATTGGAGCCTGTACTAGTGGAATAAATCCGCACTAGATCCCTGCTGTGGTGGGGTTTCAAGAGGAGGGGATGCCCCTCCTGTGGTCCTGTGGGCAGCACCTCCCCATGTGTGACCCACCCTGTGCAGCAGGACAGATGTAAGGAAGATGTGACATCAGGTGCAGCAGGATCTGGGCGCTCCCACATCCCCCTGGAGCTGTGCTTTGGGCTGGGGAGATGGAAGTTTTCTGCTGTGACAGCATCCTGCTCGTGAGCTGAGGCTGTGATACTAAAAAGAATCTGAGGGGGGCAATATTATGCTGCTGTCTTCTGCTGCTCAGTCCCAACCAGCGTCTCTAAGAAGGTCTGGTTTGCCAAAACCACTCTGCCTTCTCTCCCTCGCTATTGTGGTGAAGACGGGGGTGTGTGGTGCTGACCTGCAGCCTTTCTGAAACACTGTCCTCAGTTCCCCTCTGTCCTTCAGTGGCCCGGGTGGCAGTGTTTGGCCTGGCACTTGTAATCTAATTACGTGGCTTATGCTGGTGGCTGGAGGGCAGCTAAACCCTGAGCGTGCAGAGTCTCCTCTGAGGCTGGAGAAGGTTGTTCCTTCTGGTCACGCTGCCAGGTGTGTGTGCAGCATCCTGGCCAGGGTTTCATCTGGGATCCTCGTGATGCTGCTCCAGTGCAGCGACCGCAGCTTTCAGGCAGTACTTGGATATGGGACAGGGTGTGAGACCTGATCTAGCTCCTTCAGGGCTGGAGTGGCATCTGAGGATGGCAATGTGCTCCTGGCATAGCCCTGGATATCAGGAGGCAGAGCTGGTGAAGCACCGTGGGTTTGGGGCAGCAGAGCTTTGCATACGTGTAGCACTGCACAAGCCTTGGCTCCCGGGGCGCTGCCTTGAGGAGATAAAATCAGAGGCGTCAGCCCATGTGTCTCTTGGTCCTTGTTCAAAAAGTGGATTTGAGTAGACACAGTGCTAACCAGCCACAGCTGGGCTTGTGCTTAGGCCTGGGAGCTGTATCTGCATCGCCCTGCTCGCTGACCCCCTCGCTGGAGCAGGACAGCCCGCTCTGGGTGGAATTTCCTCTAAAGAAATGCTGCAGGAAGGGGTGTGTGGGGCAGCCGTTCTGGATAGAGCCCAGTACATGTCCTGCTCCTTGTCCCCAACAGGTCCCAGGGCAACAGGCTGCACCGCTGGCTTGGGGTGCTCTGAGCCAAGCCCAGAAGTGCTAGTCCAGCTCCGCAGGAGAGGTTGGGTAGACCTGAATGGGACACTGGGATTGTGTTCCAGCCTTGGCCTGGACACTTTGCTTCTGCTCCTGCGGAGGTTTTGATCTGCAGGTGAGCTGTGTTTTTTGAGATAGGGGTGAAAACTCTCAGGAGAGGCATGTTGTGCCAGGCTGGGCTGATTCTGGTGCCAAATCTGGGCCTCTGTTGGTGCATGGTGTCTACAAGGAGTGCAGCAACCTCAGCAGAGTGAGAAGGGCCTAATCCTCTCTGTCCCTGTAAGATGGTTCCTCCTCCAAAATGGTGAGGATGGCTTTGCTCTGCCTCATCCCTAGGCTCCTCTGAGTGCTCCTGACAGGCTTTGGTCAGGGTGACAGAGCTGTGGTGCCAAGTCCCAGCCCTGTTACACCTGGTGCCTTGGATGGAGTAATCTTTATTTAAGAGGATAAGAGAAGAGAAATGTACTCTGGCAATGAACCCAGCTCCTTATTGCTGGGAACTGGACTGAGCTGCACTGGGACCTGCCCCAGCATGGTGTAGGGACCCACTGGGACCTGCTGGAGCACGCCTGGCTCACATCCTGCTCTCTTCTGTGTTTCCTTTGTAAAAATCTGGGCCAGGGCAGGGAGAGAATGGTGTATGCCTGGGTTAGGCTTCCCCAGGGCACAGGTACCAGGAGTGTCTCCTGTCCCATGTGGTGGAGATCTCTGGGCACTAACTCAGGCAGTAGGGCAGGAGAGGGGGGTGTCTCATCATCCTGGTCAGGTAGGGGTGGGAAGGTGGCTCCAGTCTTGCCAGTAGCATCAGGTTCAGTAACTGTGTGCAGCAAAGCCTGAGGCATCATTCATTGTGGTGAAGGTGGTACATTTCTTCAAGCTTAGTCAGGGGAACCTTGTACCCACCCACCCTCTTATCTCCTGGCCTTCTCAGGATGACCTTGACTAGTAATGAAGCTGCCTCACCTGAGAAGGGGTCACATCCCAGTGAGGTTTCTTTCTTTGCTGCAGCTGGTTCAGCCTTTTCTCAGCTCCTTCTCTTCACTGCTGGCAGAAGAGGGATGGGACACATCTTTCCATAGGGTGGAGTCATCCCCCACCCTTTGCCCACAGGAGAAATCAAAGGGCAGACAGAGCCCAAAGGTCTGGGAGGAGCCAGACTGTCTGCACCTTGCCTCTGTGGCACAGCAGGGTGAACCTTGCTTTTATTTGGTCTTGAACTTATGCATTTGATTTTAATACTGTGAAGCAGGTTGACACAATAGGTGGGGCAGAGAGAAGGCAGGTACTCCTGCCAGGGTGACGCTGCCCTGTGCTGTGGGGACCATGTGCTCCACTTCACCTGTGGACACCGGGTCCACCTACACCCTGTGATCTGCAGGGCTGGGTGAGAGCAGGGCTGCCTTTATCTCTGGGCAGCGTCCAGGGTGGACCTTGGGTGTATCAGGTCTGAAGTATTGCCAGATCCAAACCACTGCTCTTTGTCAGAGCCTGAAGCAGTGGCATGGTGTTTCTCTATCTCCTCCTTGCTGTATTATCTTTAAAGTTGTCCTGTACCTGTGTCCCGTGGACCCTGGGGCAAACAAACCTCCTTGTAGCTCAATACAGGTATCCCTTCTGGTCCAGGAGATGTCAGAGTAGGTTGAAATACATTAGCACGATGCTTGGTGTGAACTTGACCCTCTGTGTTACTGCCCTAATCCGGTTAGGGGATCAGCAGCAGGCTTGTGGTGCCCATGTGGCTCTGCTGGCAGCTGCATCCTGGGCTGTGGCCAGGTACCTGGATGTGTTGTCATCAGTGGGGAGTGTGGTTGTGCTGCTCAGAAATGCCCTGAAATGGGAAAGTACAACCTGCCTACAGGATAGCCTCATCCATACCCTGGGGTATGTCTTGATTTGGGGGGATTGGGGGCATCCAGTGTGCAGTTTAACAGGTTTCAGCCTGTTTCCAGGCTGGTGTGGCACACAGTGTGGTGTGAGGGGGTGGGTCTGCTGGGAGCAGCCCCCCTCAGGTCTGCAGAGTGGCAGCTCTCAGCCATACCCAGGTAGCCATCAGCCCTCAGAAGAGCTGATCGGGGATGCCCTGTGGTTGCCCTAACGGCCTTGGGGCTGGTGTCACATGAATATCCTTAGGAAAGGTGTGCCTCCCACTCCCCACAGATGGAGAGCTGGGGGAAAGTCTGCCTGGGATTGTGGTGTGATGCAGGACCTGCTTCTACTTCTGGAGGCCAGTGCTGGGTCTGTTTCCAGCTCCTTGGAGGGCAGAAGGGAAACGCAGTCCCTTCAGGGAGCGGGGTGGCTCCTCAGCTGTGTTTTTGCCTTTCCCATTGACCACAGGGTCCTGTGATCCCCAGCAGGAGCCAAACGGGTTGTGGCTGAGTTCCCACCAGTGACTCCAGCATGGGGACCGGTGGTGGCTCATCCCAGGGCAGAGGTTTTCCCTGCGCTGTGGGGAAGCTGCAGAAGTTAAATGGGAAATGCTGAGAGAAGTCAGGGCTTTGTCTCAGAAACAACAATTTTGCAGAAGTGATGGATTTTTGGGCTGAGACTGTCCACTCTTGCAGAAATGCCCAGTCTGGCAGTACATGGTGGCTGTGTGGGACATCAGCACTTATAATCCCTTACCATAGAATTAATCTAAACACTTTGTCCCCTCTTAGCCACGCACAATAGGCTGTGGTGTGACATTTTGTTATCTGGTTTAAAAAAAAAAAAGGCATAAAAAGCCCCAAATCAAAGAGAAGTGTGGGGTTTTTTTTTCTTGAAAATGTGAGCCCAGCATAAGCAGTTGTTTAGTCTTTTTGGAAAAGCTCTTTGTGGATGTTCAGCAGCCCTGACACACAGCTGGGCTTAACCTGTGGGAGCACGAGAAAGGGAGCAGGTTTTAATATAGCCCCTGGGAAATACACACAGGAATATCTTCCAAGATCAGCTTTACCCTGACTCTGCTGCTGGAGTTTTCCTAAACAACAGCAGAGATGGGAGCTGTGGGCAGGCTGTAGCTGAGCAGTTTGTCCCCCAGAGCATCCTCGTGTGGTGCCTTGCACTTGGCTGGACCACCTCAAGCCTTGAGAAGAGGAGGCTGAGGGGAGACCTTGTCACTGCCTACACTGCCCTGACAGGAGGGTGCAGAGAGGTGGGCGATGGTCTCCTCAGCCAGGGGACAGGAGATGGGACAAGGTGCAATGGGCTCAAGCTGTGCCAGGACAGGGTCAGAGCAGACGTTAGGAAAAAATTTTTCACTGAAAGTTGTCAGGGCCTGGAACAGGCTGCCCAGGGAGGGGGTTGAGTCACCACCCCTGGATGTGTTTAACAGATGGGTAGATGAGGTGCTCAGGGTTATGGTTTAGCATAGGATGGGAACAGTTGGACTTGATGAGCTTAAAGGTCTTTTCCAACCTTGTGATTCCGTGATTCAAGCATGAGATGTGCTCTTGCCCCTCTTGCCATCCCTGTGGTGGCTTCCACACATGGCAATGTGACCCGGGGTGCTTCTTGCATCCCCCAGCCCTGTTGTGGGTGTGGTGGTCACAGATGCCCCAGCAGCTGTGGGGAAGCAGCAGATCCAAAGCTCCTGCAGCTGCCCAGTTGTGCAGCCTCCTGCCTGTGTGCCTGGGACTGCCCCTTCCTCTGCTGCCCGGGTCCCGAGAGGGGCTCAGTTCTGAGAGGTCAACAGAGTGTGCAGTATCACACCAGGGCCTCTCCTAACCATGTCTTCCCCGTGAGTTGTTTGGCTTTTATTCCTAACAGCAAGGCTCTGGGAAGCATCTGTCATGCTGAAAGGACAAGGAGGGGTTTGGTGTCTTCTCCACTTCAAAAAGCACTGTTCCTCAAAGCTGGGCCCAGCACAGGGCGCTCTGTCTTTATAAGTGACCCAAAGGTATGACCAAAATGGAAGGGAAAGCAAACGAGGTCTGGAGCGTTGGGCTGACACAAACATCTAACCAAGGGTGGAACAGAGGTCCCTGTTTGTGCCCCCTTGGCTTCCCAGGTGGGGAATTGCTATCAACCATTAAATAACAGGCTCCTGCTGTTGTTGAGCCTTCTGGCTGCAGAGGGATGCGGTGGCCTCTGCAGGAAAACCTTCATGTCAACAGTACAGCAGTTGTTGCAACCACCCAATTAAGCCAGTGGTAATGATGGATAAAGTGGATCAGGGTCAGGTCAAAGTCAGCCCAAGCCTTATTTCTAAGGCTCTGCAGCACAGTTGTGTGCAATGAGTGCACTATGTGGTCCTGGTGTTGATGCTCCTGGGAAGAGCTGAGTTTGCAGCTCACATGTAATTGCTAAGCAGAAAAAAAACCCCATCAAAACCCCTTAGCACACCATTCCTATTCAGTGGGGCCAGTTCAGCTTCATTTACCTCTTTCTGACCTTTGCTAACAACTCTTCTCCTGGCAGGAAATTGCCCATGTGCTATGTTTTACCTTGTAATTCCCTTTAATCTCAAATAAAGGCTCTGACTGACCTCTGTCCTTCCAGTGTAGGTGGCGCATCCAGCCAGGCTGTGCTCACAAAAGACCATTAGAAAGCTCCGGGTATTCACACTGGGACCATTTATGCCATAGATGCTTTGAAGCAGGAGTCAGACCTCAAACATGTGATATTGTGGGACATTGTCCAGGCAAAATAGGCATTTTTTTCAAGTGGCTACTGAAAAAGCCTGTGATGTGGAGGTGAACTGGTCCACGTGAGCCACAGCTCACCTTGCCTAGGGATGCTTTCCCACCCGGTTTCCAATCTGCATGCTCAAGCATTTTATTCCTTCCCAGGCCCTCTGTGCACACCCAGGGCAGCCTGACCCAAGTTCAGCACCTTCAAACCTTTGGGAGTCTGGAAAGTGTTTTGGTGACTCCAGAAATCACAACTCTTAGTGCTTAAAATACCTGATGCTTATTCCCACTGGTTTCCCATGAGCCTGGTTTAGTGCTGCTCCATCCCACGGGCTCCTGAAAGCCCTGAGCAGTGCTGGCACTCTGTTTGGCAGCTAAGGGTTATTTTCCCCTGCCAGGAGCTATTTTGTAAAGTATTTTTTTGCCAGTTAACTGTGGCTAATGTGCTTTCATCTCTACAGTATGGATGCAGTCAGGGCATCTCTGAAAGGTGGTACTTAATAAAAGAGAACATGTTGATGAACTTTCCTCCCCAGCCAAGCCCTGTGCTTTTCCCACGGGCACTGCTGCAGTGCACATACCCAAATGACCTTGGGATTCGAGCTGAAAAGCTGCTGTTTTCTCAATGTCTGCTTGGCTTTGGGGCAGAAATTCCATCGCTGCTCTCCTGGCAAAGCTGGGGAGGAGTGACAAGGGGTGCCAGCGACGTTTTCCTGTGGAGCAACGAGCATGTGGTGGCGTGTCCTGTGCTTACTAAGCAGTGCCTAGCACCGAGTTGCAGCCTCCACCTTTGGTACTGCTCATTCCCTGGGCTGTTTCATGTAACCTTGCTGGGGCAGCACCGGGCTGGAGGAGCACCCAGCCCTGCCTGTCCTTGCGGAAAGGGCTCCGGAGTAGCTGATCCCCTGCTGCCAGCTTCCACAAACAGTGTCCCTCTGGTGTAAACACAGCTGGGGAAGCAGAAGAGCAAGCATTATTTTCCAGCTATTTGTGGTTAGTGTTCACACCTACAGCCCCAAGTGCTTTCCCTGCATGTGTGCCAGAGCCAATCACACTGAGTATTTTACATTGATGCAACAGGGCTCCCCATGGACCCTGCCCGTGGTCTAAGGGGTGGCCTCGCCCAGGCAGGTGGGCTCCAGTCATGTGGAGCAAAGCTGGGATCCTTGACCCTGAAGTGACTTTGGAAACGCCACCCGCCTGCTCAGCACCTTCCATGTGGCTTAGACCTCATCTCATCAGGGCTGCACAAGGACCCAAGGTAGGGTCCTCAAAGCTCACTCTGGGGACTGGTTCCACCTCACAGACTTGCCCTTAGCTGAATGGGTGCGATTTTGCGGGTGCTTTAAGACTGGAGCAGCTGAAAGTTCTGCTTTCTCCAGCCCTGCTCGGTGAGGAGGACCAGGACTTTCTGCCCCAGGACCCGGGCTGCTGTGAGCATGGCCTATGGGAGCGGCTGGCTGCAGGCAGAAGGGCAGAGTAACACCTGGCCAGGCCACTAAAAATAAGCAACAAAGCTTGAGGGTGAGTGTGCAGGTGCTGAAAGCAGATGTATGGTGAACCAAACAAGTCCGGAAAGCCATCAGACCAAACAAGCAGTCTCGGGGCAGCAGCTCTGTAAGCAGGAAAGGGGTGTGGGACCATCGCTCCTAAACCAAACAATTAGGTGCTTTTTAGATTAAAAACTATATATTGCTGTGTTGGCTTAAGCCTGCGATCGGAGCAGGAGGCGACCTTCCCTGCGTATGGGCTGAGCTGTGGCTGTACCGTCTCACCTTCTCCTTCCATGCCACGGGAGGAGGAGGAGGGGGGCCCCGGAGGAAACGCGAGCCGGGGGTGTTTGGGGGGTACACGGACATTACCGGGCAGATTTCGGGAACTCGGAGGTGCCGGAGCCGCCCCTGCCCGCCGGGATGCCGCGGTGCTGGGCGGGGCGGGCCCGGCAAGGGGGCGGGTGAGGCCGGCGGGGCGGGGCAGACGGGGAGCCGCGGAGCGGAGTACCGGGGGCAGCAGTAGCAGCGGCGGCGGCAATAGCAGGAGCAGCATGGAGCAGGAGCCGTGCGTCTTCAGGGACCCCAAGGTGAGGTGACGGCGCTGCCGGAGGCGCCGGGATGGGAGCGGAGCTGCGCGTCGGGGCTGGAGGGACAGGGACAAGGCTAGGGACGTGGCTCGGGGGCCAGCCCCGGGGCGCGCACACCGCGGATGCGGCGGGCGCACCGGGAGCGAGGGTTGAGACGCACCGGGGCCGGGCCGCCGCACGTGCACTGGGGGTGGGGGGCGAGAGCCGGGCGCGCCCCGCCGCTGAGGCGGCGTGTAGGGGGTGGGAGCTGGGGCACGGCCCGGGGCGAGCCGGCTGAGCCGTGGGGGCGTGCCGGGGCTCTCGCTCGGCGGCACCGGCCGGGGGTTGCGCTGCCCCGGCCCGGTGCTCCCCGCGGGGACCCGCCGGAGCTGCCGCGGGTGTTCTGGCCCCGCATTTCCCGGTGCCGGTGGCTGTGCCCCCCGGGTGGAGGATGCGCTGGCAGCCTGGCCGGGGCACGGCTGGGGAGAGCCCAGCGCTGAGGGGTCCCGCAGAGACCTGCTGTGCTCAAACGGGCGTCTGCACCGTCCTTGTTTTGTTTTGGGGCTCGGTTCGCTCGCGGGGTTCCTCTGTGGGTGTGTGGGGTTGGGTTTTTTTCTTCTCAAACATTTAGCTCAGTTGTTCCTCCGACACCCCAGATAACGTCGTGGTGGCTGCTGCCAGGCTGTGCCCCAGTCTTTTGCTGTCACCATGTGCTGGATCAATGCCTCTCAAGTGGGACCGTGCCAGAGCTTATCTGTTCAGTTAGATGAAGTATAGAAAAAAATTGAGAAGGAAGAAGATGAAATAGATGCGGTTAGCAGTCACCCTGTATCTGATGGCAGAGCACTGCTTGTGCTGCAGGTCAGGACAGCTCAGCTCTTAGCCTGTGGGCTGGGTAAGCTGGTGTAAAGGTTTCCTTTGCCTGGCTGCTCTGACTTGCAGGCAGGTTGGGCTCTTGATGGGCAGTGAGGGGCCGGGGCAGAGGAGACCAAGAAAAGTGATGTGAGGGTCCTGGTGGTCCCACTGTGGAAGAACCTAAGTGGTGGCAACTGCATGAAGCTTTCCCAGGGAAGAAGATTGCCACTGAAAACCCAAAAGTTTGGTGGGGTTTTTCTTTTTGCTGCTGTTTGCATCCACTACCATTCCCAAACCATTTATCTCTTGATCTGAGCTTTCCCCAGTAACATCAGGTGTACTTGGAAAAGCCTGCGTACACACATCTGATTCTTTCCATCGCTGGGTGAGGTTTCCCTCTTGGGGAAAGTGACCCATGCAATAGAGGACAAACCTTGATACAAAATGCAGGGAGCATTGATAGCTGTTAATGGTTAAGGCATTTTTAAGGCTACTTCAATTTTGAGGGATGTTGGGGTTTCATCAGCTCCACCAAGAACAACAGCTGGTGGTTCACCCCAGTGATTTTAAACTTTTGGCTGAGGGAAGCAAATTAAGTTCTTCTTTCACTTGTTCTTCTTCCTACTTTTCCAGTGTGTGGGAGAGTGGGATGCCAAAGACAGACCTGGGAAAAACTACACAGGCTTCAGCTGCTGAGATCAGGCTCCTGTTGTCCCGCTCCCACAACTACACAGCTGGTTTTCCTGAGTCAGGCAGTCCCTTCCAGTCCTGTGAACCTGCAAAGTCAGGCTTGGGGAGGGCACGGAGGAAAGGCCTGAAGTTAGTTATGAGCCCTATTCGCTCCCCTGGACCCTCTGCCATTGGGAGCAGTGGGTTTTGTGATTTAGAGACATTTCTGGTAACTGGAGCAGCTTTGAGCCCCGGCTCAGTGTGGGGCCAGGCCTGCCTCTGTGTTTTTTGGGAACTTGCTGACTTCCAGAGACTGCAGCGGATGAGCAGGGAGCTGCTGGGGGTGACTTTGAACCCTGCTTATCGTGGGCCATAAAGGAACGGAAAAAACTGCCACCATCACCTACCAATGTCTTGTGGCTCTAGGAGCCTCGCACCGAGGTACTAAAGGCTGCTCTGTGCAGGAGCATCCTTCTCCTGCTCCTCAGCTGCCACAGCCAAGTGTCAGATGAATGCTTCTCTAGAAGCCATGAGCCTTCTTGCAGTGGAGCAGTAGGCTGTGCAGGTCTCATAGCCTCCCACATCTCTCTTTTAAAGGCTCACACTTTAATCTGTGTGGCAGAATCATCTCCAGAATGCGTGTGTGGGTGTCACCAAGTGTGAGGATAATACCGTGTCTCTTCTGCCTCACATCCCCCTTGATCTGGTCTCAGCTGGTGCTTCTCAGTAGCACTTGTGGAGAGCTGATGATGAGGAGAATTTGGGTCCTGGCACCACAGTTTCATAAAACTGGTGTTTGAGGAGCACAGTTTGTGCTTTCTTTGCTTTTTTCTTATGTCTCATTGACTTCTGATCAGTATAAAATATTTTACTGCCACATGTATCTAGTAATCAATGAATGGCAGCTGCAGTTACTTGGGTTTTCAGTTATTGAAATCAATCAAATGAACTTTAAATTTTCACCTCTTAATGTGCTGATAAATAATCCTGGGCAAAGTCACTGCTAAGTGTTTTTAAATGATGCAACTTTAGTTGGCCACCTGAATTATCTATTAATGTCTGCTGGAAACCATCAGAATAGAAGAGGAGGTTGGTGTTCCTCTTACCATGGTGTTAGGGCTTAGTTCATTTTATCTATTTAAAAAAAGACCTTAAACCCACCCATTACAGAAATTCCCTCAAATGTGTTAGCTTGGATGGTACTTTTTATGCCACGTAATGTACAAACTGAGCAGCTAACGGCTCTCCACAGTCCGCTGAGCAAGCCATGGAGTGATAGAGAAATGCTCATGGGTTAACTAGCTGAAAATACTTTGAATGTTTGGCTAAGTTTTCCTCTTAACTTCTCTAGATTGAAAATAATCAGAGCTGATCTTTGAACGGAGCGGTATTTGTTTGAAGTGCCTCATTTGGAGTTTGAATTTGTTTCTGAAGCTTATTACGTTTCAAAGAAAACACAGCGTTTGCAGAGGGGAAAAGTCAAGCCAGAGCCCTTAAAACTTCTCCAACTTCTCCTTTTTTTTAATTATTTTTTTATATTTCCTCCCCCTTGCCCATAGCCTGGAGGAGTCACGTGCTGCGGTTCAGCTCAAGCTTTTGTTTTTGCATCAAGATGGAACGTCCTCGGTTTGCTCCAGCCGCCTTGCTGGGGCTTGTCTGAGCTGAGGTGGCATGGTCTGCGCTGAGATTGCATGGTTTACGGGTTCTGATCCCAACCTTTGGGCTTTCCACCAGCCTTTGGTAGAACTCAGATGTCAGGGAAGGCAGCAGACCTGCCGGCGGTCTAGCTCTCTTCTCCCAAGACTTAGGCCCTGACAATCTCCTTCTGTTCCCATGAGACAGGGAAAAGTTACTCATGCTCTGAGGAACTCAGTAATCCCATTCTCAAACACAGCGACCTTCTGATAGAGGTACAGGCTACCCTAAACCAAGAAGCAGTTATGGGAAGGTACTTGGGAGTAATGGAACCAACCATAAGATGGTCAAAAGAGCAGGTGTGAGGGTACTTTTAGGCATCAAAGGTAAACTAGCAATACTTAGCTATAAGATCTGTTTATCAGAACTCGTTATAATTACTAACCAATCAGTGTGGTGTGAACAGTGTGTGTAACCAATTAGCAGTTTCTTAGCTTGCCACGTTTGCAGTAATAAAGGTTTAGAACCTGTGTGATTCCACCTAATAAGATGGCTTCACCTAAAATGCCTATGGAATTGCGTGTTGCTCATCGCCGGTCGCCACACTCGGAGATGTTCCTGCACGGTGCTGTGGCTCTCGGATGCGCTGGCGGGTGGTTGGTGTGCTTGCTCTTGGCTGCAGCGCTGCAGAGGTGCAGAAGAAGGGTGGTTACACAAAGGTGGTCCTCCTTGCTGCAGCTGGGAAAAGAGCAGTGCTCCTGCCTTGGGAAAGCTTTGCTGCTTTCAGAGCTCTGCTGGTTTCTTGCCCCTCATCGGGACAGGTGTTGCCGCATCCAGGCTTGCTGGCACCAGTGCTGCTGGTTGGGGTCCTGGACCAAGTGTTCAGATGCCTATTTAATCCATCTGTGCAGGTGTCCCTCTCTACATAATCCAGACTGCTTGTAGTGGCAGGGAGGCCACGTGGACCTCTGTGTGCTGAGGAGCAGAGCTCTGGAAGAGGCAGGGGGCTTCTGCATTCACCTTATTTCTGCTTACTCAGGCATCATCTCCTGGAGCCGCAGCTCTGAGAGAACTCTTTCATCTTGATCTGGGTACTTTCCCTGACTTAAAGTAAGGTCAGGTCACCCGCTTGTATCTGGAAGTCCTGTGCTTTGTTTACCCAAAACACACAGGCAGGAGTAGAGCTGAGGCATAATCTGCTGCCAGCAGCCTCCTGCAGACCTGGAAACCTGCGAGCGAGGTGCTAGGGGGAGCGGGGCTGGGCTGCTTGGTTGTGCCTCTGCTGATTGCATCCTTATCTGGGGCCAGCTCTCGGCAGTGACCCTTGTGGGCACACCTTTGCTTCTTCGCTTCAGTGTCCCCCAGTAATCTGAAGAGCCCAGATTAGTTCCCAGCTGCAGAAAACAACTGCCCCAGGTGCTGATCTTGAGGAACCCCACGAAGTTTTGGGTTGAGTAGCATTGCACAAGAGTTTCTTAGCACTTGCTTAGGTCCAGAGAGACCCAAAGAAAAGCATGGCAGTGGAGGAAGAGACTGTTGGTGGTGTTGGAGAGGAACCCTGATGTTTTACAAACATTTTGTCTGCAGGAGAGTTGTAGAATCAAAGAATCTCTTAGGTTGGAAGAGACCTGTAAGATCACTGAGGCCAACTGCAGCCTAACCCTGCCTAGCCTACCTTTAGACCATGCCCCCAAGCACAATATCTAAATGCTGCTCAAATACCTCGAGGCATGGTGACTCCACCAGTTCCCTGGGCAGCCTGTCCCAGTGTTTGACAACCCCTTCAGTACAGAAACTCTTCTTGATACCTAACCTACATCTCCCCTGGTGCAATTTGAAGCCATTTCCTCTCATCCTATTGCTTGTTACCTGAGAGAAGGGGGTCAGTCTGACCCCCACTGCCCTACATCCTCCTTGCAGGTAGTTGTAGAGTGAAACTCTGCCCCAAGCCTGTAGCACTGCCTGGGGTTATTGTGACCAAAGTGCAGGACCCAGCACTTGGCCTTGTTGAGCCCCATAAAATTGGCCTCTGCCCATCAATCCAGACTGTCCAGCTCTCTCTGCAGAGCTTTCCTGCCTTCCAGCAGATCAACACTCCCATATGTTTTGGTAGTGGTAGGATGATGTGACTTGCGTGGGTGAAGGACACCGCTGAAATTGCTTTCATGTTGATGGAAGTGTCATATTGGTGTGATCTTGCTTGTTGGGATGGAAATGCTTGAGAGATGTTTGGGCTGAGAAGACACCAGTAGGTTCAGGCTGCTTAGTTTTTATATCCAGCACGAGCAAGTTTCAAGCCTGTCCATCAGAAGGTCACGAGGGCTGTTGTAAACCTCAAGGAATGGAGCTTGCATGATTTTGAAATAGGAATCAGAGCTCAAGAGTGGAAAGCATGCCAGGCGTCCACATCTGGCGGTGCAGATCATGTCCATCGGCCGTTACTTTATCTGCTGCTTCTCAGGACATTTAGTCCTCACAAGTTGGATTGTGTAACTGGATGGGGGCAGGGGGAAGATCAGGTTTTACCCTTTTAGAATCTTCATCGCTGTAGGTTCAGATTGTGTCTTAAGGGTAGAAGTGCAGGGCTATCTCTTTACAACCTGCTAGCAGGGGTGTCAGCGGGGATATTCCTGACCCCTGGGCCAGCTGACTGCAACGGTACAGGATCAGCACCGTGAGCAGTCCTGAGCTGGGCAGCTGCGCCCTGCATCCCACTGCTGCGTGTTTCAGCAGCGGCTTCCTGGCTGTCCCAGGCCATGAGGGCTGTCCCAGGCCATGAGGGCTGTCCCACCCCAGCACTGCCAGCCTTTCGCAGCAGAAGCGGCCCGTGAAAGCCCTGGCCCTGAGTCAGCTGAGGGGTGTCTCTGCCCGTGCACCGTGGAGGGCTGCGGCAGGAGGTGGGGATGGGAGCCTGTGGGCATCAGTGCGTGTCCCAGGGACAGGCACTGCCAGCTCGGTGCCAGGAGCTGGGCCAGCGGCGGTGAGCTCACGTCAGCTGCTCGGGGATGCTTCAGAGGCAAGAGGAAGGATCTAGAGGTGGACAATTACACATTTGTGGGGCCTGCCTTCTCACTTTCCTTCCAGCTCCTTGTAGTTATTGTTTGATGTGTACCCTGATGCCAGAAGGCTTGTGGGTTTTAATTAGTAACCCTGGGCAGTTTAGTTATCCATGCAAATACCCAGTCCTCTCCTGGCTCCCTCTCAACTCTTAGCATCTTGCAGCAATCATCTACACAGGAAAGTTTGTGCATAACTCACAGAACTTGGTGAGTTAACTTGCTGCTTGACAGTTCCATTAAAAACATAAATTAAACATGGATTTGGGAGGTTATTTCATCACTTAAAAGAAAACAATTCTGGACATGGTCTAGCTGAAACATTTTACAGCTAATATTTTCCTTCCCAGTTCCACTTCCAAATTATATTTGTCATGTTCCTCCAAAAGTCCCAACTTGCTTTTGTTTTTCTGGGACTCTTTCTCCAAAATCCCTCATTTCAGCAATAACTGGGAAAATGGGTTTCAGAGTGAAGAGATCTGAGTTACTGTTCCATTTTTAATGAGTCAAGATATAAGTGTGCTATTTTGAACCCAACTCACTAGTTCCATGGGGCAACCTTTGTTCTCTAGATATTTTAACAGTGGCTTGTACCATGGGACTGGCTCTGTGGGTAAGATTAGAAAGCCTGTAAGCTCCAATAATACCAAGTAATTAACAATATATCAGGAGCTGTTTCTTGGAAGTGAAGTCAAAGTTTTTGTGTAATAACTCTTAGGAAATAATTGATGCTAATTATTGTCTGTGAATTCAAGGAGCAAGCTGGAAACTGAAGGTGTTTGGGGTTTGATTTTATTTTTTTCTCTTCTCCCAACCTTGAAGCCAAACAAGGGCAGGGCAGTTCCTGAGAGTTACTAGAACCAGAAAGGCCCATCAAATGTGGGAGCTGCAGCAGCAATGAGAATATATTTAGATGATACTTAGGCAAATGAACTTTATAGTGATGGTATTTTAAAAAATGTTCTTCCTTGTCATGACTTTGTCCCTGTACTGGCTGTGTTTGTACCCATGTTGCCATCAGCCGCTCCTCTCTAAACCTTTTGCTGCAGCTCTAAGAGTACTTCACCGGTTTCTCTTCATCTCATTGCAGGTAGAGCTTCACCTCCACCTGGATGGAGCCATTAGACCAGAAACAATCCTGCACTTTGGCAAGTGAGTTGTGGCAGGGGGAAGAAAGCTCTGGGAGCTGCAGTCCAAAAGTATCATCCCTTCTGCTGGTCTGCTTCTCCAAGAGGAGACCTGGTGCTGGCGGGCTGGGAGAGCTTCTCCCCTGTTGTGCAGGGAGCAAACCTGGCTGGTGCTGATCTTCTCTCCACGCAGCTGGGTCCTCTCAGGGAACATGCTGATTGCAGGAATGGAGTGTGGTGGCCATTGGTCCTGTGGGCCGGGCAAGTTAAGAGGAGCCATCATGAGCAATGTACAGCAAGCATCTCTCAGTCAGAGCTGCTGCCTTTGAAGCATACCTGGGAAGTGGTGGGGTCGGTGTGCTCTTGGCTCTTCTTCCCTGTTACTAATTGCAAAAGCGAGTTCAATGAAAGCAGGCTGGGAGCCTCGTCTCACTGGTTGTGCCATGCCACAGTCTTGGGAGGAAAAACCAGCTTGGGTGCTCCTTGGGGCCTGGGTGCCGCCTGCCTTTGAACCCCAGGCTGTCTGCCCAGTGCTTGCAGTCAAGGATGTGTAGTCGTGTGAGGGTGACCCGGGAAGGTGCCTGGCAGTGACACAGAGAGGATGCTTCCATATGCACCTTCTTGATTCAGTGTAGCTTGTGTGGGAAGCAGCAGTGTGAATGATGAACTGGTGCGAGGACCTGGCTGTAAGCAAAATAAGCATAAGGCTTCTTCCAGCTGTCACTCTTCAGAAAGCTAGTGACGCTAGCAGATACCCTCAGACTGGGAAAGTGGCAAGCGTAAAGGTTGTGGGAAGCAGCTTTTAGGCACAACTTGGGGCATCTGGGGAGGGACTCGGTTCTGAGGAGGGTAGGAAGCGGCTCTGGCATGCTGTGAGCCCAGCAGACTCCAAGGCACTGTGATTCTTGGGGGAGATACATGCTAAAGCAGCTTTTTCTGCAGGGCCTGGCCACGCGTTTGGCAGTGCAGCTGGAGTAAAGAAGGTTCATCAGAGAAGTCAGTCTCATTCATTGCAGGACATCTGTGTGGCACCCTGAGTCAGCATTCCTGCTGGCTCTGCCCATCTGCTGATGGGCTGCAGGGCCAGAATGAAGTCCGGGTGGACAGAAGAGTTGGTGCTGACTCCCTGGGGCTGTGCTGCGGCTGTGCTGCCAGCAAAGGACAACTGCTGCAGTAGTCCCCAGGCAGGTTGTAGGAGCCCTGAAGCCCAGGAGACAGCAGAAGCCACCTGAGGCACCCCGTGCATCTCTCTTAGGACAAACCTCCATTGCTGAGTGTGTGCTGAGTGCTGCCTTGCTTTCAAGCAGCTGTGGGGCTGCCAGCCCTTGGTGCCGCGCTTGGCTGGGGTGCAGCAAGGCCGTGGGATTCATGGGCTCTAAAACTAGTGTAAAACCAACCAGGCAGCGCAGGGGACTGCCTTAATAACCTCACCCTGGACACAGAAAGCTGCTTGTAGGCTATTTTTAAAGGTAAAGATCTAGAAATAAATTTGCCTGGTGGTGGCTGACCACATATAAATAGCCTGAAGCTGCTGGGATGCACAAAGCCCCCTTGGGCAGTGGCTGAACTCAGCTGGTTTTAGAAACTTTGGCCCCAACTCTGTCAGGTCTAGGTCAGGCTTTGCATTCCTCCCACCCAACCAAAGGGTTTAGAGCCCTGGCAGACCCCTCATGGGACAGGGTGTCATTCCCCAGACGAGGTGTCCCCCTCTCTGCAGTGGGACGGTGTGCATGCTGCTTTGGGCAGGATTTTGAGGTGCTGGCAGGCATGAGCATGTTCACCTGGAGCAGCTTTGCTGTGGGAAGGCTCCCAGCTGCCAGCTGGGTTGGATGGGGCAGCAGCAGCTCCCAACTCCATCCTGACAGGATCGCCCAGAACCCCTCAGCTAGAGAGCCAACTGCAGTGTCTCTGCTCTGTGAGTAATCCCAAAGCACCGTCCCTGCAGGCTGCAGGGAGGTGATCCTTGGGAAAGCACACAGGAGAGTTCAGGGAAATGGCTTTGCTCCAAGAAACTTTCCCTGGGCAGGTGGAGGAAGATGCGGGCTGGTTCCTGGAGCAGTGCCATGGGGAGGGCAAGGTGGGGAGGAAAAGCAGTGCCTTGGCAGTGATGAGCATTCCCAGCCACGTGCCAGCAACATAATCTGTGCAGACTGCGTGGCAGGCAGAGCGTGGGGCTGGTGTCCTTCCTGCCTGAGCAGGAAAGGAGCAGCATTTACTGGGAGCAGGGTTGTTCAGGCTGCTTCCCTGCAAGTTGCTTGTCAGGGTGGCTGCTGACATCAGGACGCTGAAGCTGTCTGTGGTGTTTTGCCCCTGTTAGCAGAGAGATCCATCAATCGCCTGTAAGTCGTTGTGACAGGCAAGAGGATTAAAACCAAATGTCTAGTTATTATTCCTAATTTAGGTTGGCATTCCTGGGCAGAGTGACAGCCTGTGGGGTGAGGGTGGTGGTGCCTGCCTGGGAAGCAGCTGCATGTGACATCCTTGTGTCATGGGCCCCCAAACCTGGCTGTCATCCCAATAGGGACACCTCCACCTACTGCCTACCCAGGGCTCCAGGGGCAGCATCTTCCCTCTTAGAAGAGTTTAGGTGGGCTTTGCCATTTCCACCTCCCTGGTGAGAGCAGTTGTTAGGACAGCTGCTTTCTCCTGCATGGGAAGTGTCCCCATCAGAGGAGCTGCCACTGTGATGTCGGATTTGGGAACTGGCTTGCTCACAGGAGTTGCTGGTGTTAAACCCACGAGCCACGTGTGCATGCATGATCCCAGGCCTGGGAGCATCTCCATGATTTTTCAAGCCTTTGAGCCTGCATAACTGGAAATTAACTTTTCTAAAGAATTTGGGCAATTTTGCCACTAGGACTTAGAGATGCCAAGAAACAATCCAGAGCCCTATTAGATGAAGTCCTTCTTAAGCTTTATGTGCTCTGGCTGTGTTCCTGCTGGGTCAGCCTGGATTTGTATTTTGATTTGTTTATGCTTTGCCTGTATTTTGAACTGCCTTCCTCCCCACTGAGGTTCAGGGCTGCATCTGCAAGGAGATTTTTGGAAGAACAACGTGTGCCATACCTCTTTTTCATGAAGAAATGGAGGTTAACGCTGCCAGCTTAGGATGTGATCACTGTATGGAATGGACTGAAAATCTGATAGCCTTTCCTGCCAGTAACATGCGGCTTCATTTCCAGGAAAAGAGGGATTCCTCTGCCTGGCAGCACTGTTGATGACCTCCTGAAGCATGTCAGCTACAAAGCACCACTGACACTCACACAGTTTCTGGAAAAGTTTAACTACTACATGCCTGCCATTGCGTAAGTACCCCACGTACCCCACTTCTTGCTTCTTCCCCCTCAACCCTTGGCAGTCCCTGCTGGCTAACATTGCTCAGCCTTGGAGGTCACCATGCCCATCCCCAGCGTGCCCCGAAGGTGACGAGTCCCAGTGATGGGTCCCACTGCTGTCCCTGCAGGGGTGACCGTGAGGCGGTGAGGAGGATCGCCTACGAGCTCGTCGAAACGAAAGCGAAGGAAGGCATCATCTACATGGAGGTGCGGTACAGCCCCCACCTCCTGGCCAACTGCCGCGTGGATCCCATCCCATGGGGCCAGACCGAGTAAGTGATCATGCTGCGCTGGGAGCTGCTGGGGCATGGAGGTGGCATGGCCTGTGCTGGTCAGCCAGCGTGTCTTCAAAGTCTGGGTAACCAAATCTCCTCTCTCTCCTCCAACGCAGCGAGTGCCGGCTCTCTTCCACCCTGCTTGCCCATCAATAGGATTTGTCCTCTTAAAATATCTTCTGCATGGTGCCATGGTTTAATGTCCCTTGCTTTGGGCATGTAATTCTGCACGTGCAGAGCAGCTTTGCTTATGCTTCTGGCTGAAGTCATCGTCTGTGTGAGGGGAAAAGCGTTCAGATACAGATTGCCTGCCTGTGAAATGTGAATTTGAGCTGGCAGACGATGGGAAATGTTGTAGGGGGCTGGTGATCCAACCCCTTCTTCATACAGCATCCCTACTGTGGTGTGTACCTCTGATTAAATCTGGGCTGGGCTCTGTGGCTCCTTGGAAAATGAGCTGTGATGGGTGTTGAGCCCTGTGCTTGTCCCTGCCTGGCTGTGGGAAGTCGTGTGCCCTCATGAAGATGCTCAGGCAAAGAGCGGGTTCCTCTGCTTGGGCAGGGTTTGCATCCAGTTCCCCAAGGCTTTTCTGAATCTTACTGTCATCTCTGCATGCTTTTGTGCCCACCATCTGGTAGATCTGGGCATGGCATGGGTGTAAATGTGCTCTTCTGCTCTGGGTGTCTCATTGGGGTCTTCTGGATGTTAAGGCGGGTGGGATGCTGTGCACCCTGGGGCTTTGCAGGGGGTGTCCCATGGGGGTGCTGGGCTGGACAGCGGCTCCTGCCTGCCTCCCTGGTGGGTGTCGGGCTGCTTGCTGACAGCTTCTCTTCTCTGCAGGGGAGACCTCACTCCAGATGAAGTCGTTAACCTCGTAAATCAGGGACTGCAGGATGGAGAAAGGGATTTCCACATCAAAGCCAGGTCTATTCTATGCTGCATGCGCCATATGCCAAGTAATGTATTGCAGCTCCCCTGCTGCTCTGCTCCCCTTCCCTGACGCGTGGCGGGGGGGTGACATCCTCGGGGTTCAGGTCCCGTGTCCTGGGTCTGAGGCAGGACCAGGCAGTGCTGAGGAGGAGGAGGCTTTTTCTTGGTGAGGGTCATCTGCTCCCTTCACTATGGGAAAGGCTCTTCTGGATGCGAGTGTGGGGGGCCCGTGGGTACAACCTGTAACTGAAAGGTCTCACTAGGGAGACAAAACAGACTCTTCTGCCCTTTCCTGGGGAGGCGTGTTTTCTGCTCGCAGTGCACTCCCTGCCTGAAGGCTGGAGCTCTCCTTAGGTCAGCTGAAGTCATTCCCACAGCCAGCATTTGCATCTGCTATGACTGTCTGGTGGGTCCAGGAGCAAACAGTGATGGGAGCAGGACCAGGCGTGAGGTCTTGCACTTCCCTTGCTCATGGTCATGCTGCTACAGCAGCATGTTCCTTCCTCAGCCTGGGCCATGGGTCAGCCAGAGAATCTGCTGGCTGCAGTCACTGCTGGTTTAAGCTAAAAACACGAATAAAGTGTAACTTAAGTCACATACATAAACTGGCTTTCATAAAATCAGCAGCTCTGAACTTTGTTGGTAACTGGTGCTGTGACCCAGAATAGGAAGAAATCCAACTTCCAGTGCTTTGTCAGGCTGCTGAGTTCTGTGAGCATCTTCTAGGGAAGGATGCAGTGCGGGGCTGTATGACACAACTTTTGCCATGAACATCTTCATATCTCACAACGGTTTTACATAAGCTTAGTGGGTTAGGTAGTGGAAAGACCTTTGCTAATGAGGGCATGGTTAATTTGTGTCTAGAAATGTGAAGAATTATGTTCTTGGAAACTGGGAGGTTTGGGGGTGGGGTTTTTCCTACCCACACTACCAACCCCAGATGATACTTAGAAAATGTGACCTTTACATTTCTGGTTTCTAGGAAGAAAACTTTATTTTTCTCTTTGTAGAAGCTGGGAGGCTGTAAGGCAGCGTCACACTCGGCTGCAGTTACAGTCCTGGCACCCAGGGCCTGCACAGCAGGAGGGAGGGATTGCTCGTGCAGACAGCTCCTGGTGTCCCCAGGCCTGTGTCCCCGGGCACCAACTCTTACCCAGAGCCAGGGATGCTCTTGATGTGAGGCTTTAGTGCTCCATTTGGGATGTGCCACACAGTGAGAAGCCAGCCTGTAATTTATGAACTGTTGAGAGAAAGGCAGGGGTGCCAGCCAGAACGAGCTTCTATTAAACTTGTTAATAAAATAATGGCTCTGACCCAGTGAGCTGGAAACTGATGAAAAAAAGGAAATAAAATTACACGTTTTCTTTGGTGTTTGTATGATTTGGTGGTTGTATGTACACAGCAGGTGCCTGTTCATGACTAGCACTACCATTTGTGGCAGTTTCTTGGCCTTTTTGCTAAGGGTAAGCACAAGATGAGCTGGTAGAGGCATGTCCTTTCCCAGAGGTTATCCTCTGTCCTGATCAGAGAGAGCTCATAATTAGTCATTGTCTTCTTGTTATCTTTTTCTCCCTTATACCAAAAAAGATAACACTTTGTGAGGGTTACAGACCAGCTCCTTCCCACCAGGAGTGGTGTCCAGCATCTTGTCTGGAAAGTCAAGGATGCTCTGCAGCAAGGCAGGGCTGACTGTCATAGGGGTTCCCCACAGAGATGCCTCCCAGCCCAAACTCCTCCATGACACAACACTTCTGATGGGACAGTTCTGCCTTCACCCAGCCTGGGACAGGGTAAACGCTCAGGAGCAAGTTGAGGGATTTCTCCTGCACACCACGTTACAGCCCTGGGCCGTGCAGTTCAGCTCACCTTGGCCCAAATGCAGAGCCAGTTTGGGAGGGTTTTTCTTTCCACCACCCCAAAATGAACAGAAAAACGTGACAAGAGCAGCTTTATAGCTGATAAATGCTTTTGATTCCCCTTTGATTGACAGCACACTAATCAGTTGGTAGCTTTTATTTGCCTGAAGATGCCAGACCTTTCTAAGAGTTTGTTACGTTTCTTTTTCAGCATCACATTTTAGGAAAGACCAAAGCAAATAACTCTAGCCTTTTAGTTACATGTCCAGGGTTTGTTTAGAAAAATGCAGAAGGTACATTTCTTACTGATGCTTTCTCCTGAACCCTGGTGCTGCCTCTTCTAGGCTGGTCTCCGGAGGTGGTGGAGCTCTGCAAGAAGTATCAAAACAACTCTGTGGTGGCCATCGACCTGGCTGGGGATGAGAACGCGAGTGTGGAGAACTCCTCTGAGCATAAGAAGGCTTATGAGGTTGGTTTCCTAAGCTTTGTAAAAGAACTGGTGATAAAAACAAATACTGAGGGCACAGGCATGAGGGGGTACATAGTACATCATTCAGGCTGCAGGCAGCTGGGACAGCTTCCAAATGTGTTGCTGCTATTACAACTGTTCTGTTAGATGGCAGAAGTATTTGTTGATATTTCCTAAATGATTAATGGCAGGAGTCATTGCTGAAACATGGTTGTAGAGCTGGGACATGAGTGATGTGGAGCTCGTCTCCTGCTGGCAGCACTGTGCTGCTGCTGACTGGGGTCTGCTCCTGGGGCTCAGGAAAACCACAGCCAAAGTGGGGAGGAGACTGGATTTTAGTTCTGACAGAAATTGCCTGAAGAGGCAGAAGCTGAGTGTTTGAAGTGCTTTTATCTGATCATCTCAAATCAAGGCAACCGCTGGAATGACTTCAGGGGCCTCCTTGGGGACTCTCACAAGATCTCAGCCGCTTGTCACAGTGGCTCAGAAGGAAAGCTTCACGCCTCGCTCCTCCGTGCTGGGGGGACTTTGGGGTTGCTGGCCACTTGTATCGGTGGGAGAAGAGGTTGTGCACCCTCACTGCCCAGAAGGATGGTGGTTTGCAAGCAGTGCTCAGGTCTGAAACCACATGGGGCATTCTTGGGGTCAGCGGGAGCCACCATGACATCTATGCTGGGAGAGCTGTGTGGGGATAAACTGAGACAGAGCCACGGGCTTTTATTAACTGATGAGCAGCCACCTCTCATCCTGCCCTGATGTGACAGCAGTGCCCAGGCATGGACTGCCCCCTCAGAAGGATGCATCTTGTCTCTGTGCCAGGCACTTGCCCAGGGTTGGGATGGGGCCAAAGCAATCCCAGCTCCCGACCACTGGTCCCTCTTGCTGGTGTGGCAGGGTACTGCATCCCATGGCTGTGCTCTGTGGGGTATGTAATGCATCCAGGGGAACTGGGGAAATGGATGGTGCCACCCAGGCACGCATGTTCTGCCTCAGAGCTGCTGGAGGGGAAAGAATGGGTGACAGTGAAACTGTGACACTGGCTGTGGAGGAGCATCGGGGCAGAAACGTACAGCCAAGGATCCCGGAACTGCTGTGTCCAAGGACACAGTGATCATGGGAGGAGAGGCCAAGAGGAAGCACTGTATGTCCTCAGAGAAATGAGTTGAAAAAGGGATTAAGCCACTCCAGGGAAGATATGCCCATGGATGGAGGTTAGACCCAAGGTGCCTCCTGGATGCCATGGGTCAGGGGGTGGGGCTTCAGTGGCCAGAAGGATTAATGGGGAAGTCCTGGTGCATATGGTGTTCCCAACCCCTCTGCTTGTATCCCTGGCTGCTGTTGGGATAGTTAGGGACACCTGTCTTGTGACTGGGGAACAAGAGTTTCTGGTTGTCTTCATCCTGTGTAGAAGCAAGTGGACAATTTCAGTGCTGGGGTGAATCTGTCTCCTCTTGGTCTGGTACTTTAGCCCTGCTGAAGTTTGGTTGTCTTTAAAAGTGTAAAGATGTGTAAAAAGCCCCGACTGAGTGCCTGGGAAGGGCATCTGCTGTGAGACGGGGCTTGCAGCCTGCCCATCGATGCTGGCTGGGTGGCCCTTCTCCAGCAAGGCAGGAGCTGGGTTTCCCTTGAGCCTCTGCAGCTTCCCAAACCCTTCCTGATCTGTGATGACCCCGGCAAGCATCTCAGAATGCCTCTGAAGCTGTAGCTGCAGGGTTTCCCCAGCTGGGCTGCTTCTGCTCCAACCCTGTCCAGAAGGGAGGTGCTGGTGTCTGAGCTGCTTCTCTGCCCTGAGGGCTTTTACATTCTCCCTCTGGCTGCAGCCAGCCAAAAAGGTAGAAGTTTCAGTTACAGGAGCTGCTGCAAGGTTCATGCAGAAGGGCAAGTGGGTGGAGGAAGGAGAGCTTCAAGCTTGGCACTGTCTGGAGAGGAGACAGCAGTGAGCTCACACGGTATTAAAAGACCCTGAGGAGCCTGGCTGGGCTCCAAGGGAAGGTAACTATGCCTCTGCATCTGGCACTACTGAACTCTTCTCCTGCAGCCCGTGCTAGAGCAGACACCATGCACCTCTGAGCACAGGGCTCGTGATTTGGGGCTCTTCATGCAGAGCCCTGCAGCTTGCTGTGCCGGCCCAGAGGTTTGCTGACCTTGCTGTGGTGATGTGACAGCAGCGTGTCCTCTCTTGCTTTGCAGGAGGCTGAAAGATGTGGGATTCATCGCACGGTCCATGCTGGGGAGGCTGGTCCACCTGCCATGATCAAGGAGGTATGAGGAGCTCCCAACCTGGGACAAGGAGCAGAAGGGACTGGGGCATCCCAGGGCAGAAAGAGGGGTGGGAAGTGCCCCTGCATCCCCTACACCGGGGAGAGAGCAGCCCAAGTCTTCTCTGTATTCACAGCAGAGCAAACATCGGGGACCCAGGCAGAGATCTGTCTCTGGGGGCTCAGAGAAGGAGCCCCCCTGAGCTGGCTCAGTGGTGTGGGGTGTACCCGTGGTGGGGCTGGGATCGCTGGGCAGGCAGAGCAGAGCTGATGCTCACAGGCTGTATGTGGTTTTCCCATGTTCTCTAGGCAGTTTATCTCCTGAAGGCTGAGCGCATTGGCCATGGCTACCATGTCCTGGAGGACCCTGAGCTCTACAAGGAGCTGTTAAGAACAAAGATGCATTTTGAGGTAAGGATGTGTGGTGGGAGGGTGAGGCAGACAGCTGCTGCTCAGGTAGAAAATCAGCCCTGGCTTGGGTTGTCCTGCAGCTGACCATGCTGAGGGGTGACCCAGAAGCCCAAAGCTCCACAGCAGCAGTGGTGGTGATGCCTGGCTCTCTGTTGGGATAGTTGGTGCAAGGATCACTGGTGTACACAGCAGAGAAAAATGGATCCTGGTCTGGCTGAGGGTAAATTTTGGAGGGGCTATTTATATACCTCAAGGCTGCAGACTCCTCGTCCCACAGTGCAAGCTGCTAGACCAGACACTGGTTGGAGGGTGGAGATGCCTGGGAGCTACCTCACATGGGCACATTTCCTTGGCTTTTCCCCAGAATGAGTGTATCCACCCAAGATATGGAATACATATGTGTTTATCCTTAATGCCAGGCATTTCTGAACTGTGGCCAGCGTATGACTGGTAGCTGCCTGGCCACGGGAAATACCCCACCAGCTCCTGCTGCTATCACATAGCCTGTGGGCAATTTGTATCTGTGTCCTGAGACATGCACCTCTCTCAGAGCAGCCCTGAGGGGTAGTTGTGGACGAAGCTCTAAACCTCTATCTGGCTTTAGCAGCATGGGTAGCTATCTGTGTGTGCAGCTGGGCTTCAGATCTGCAGGGTTGATTTGGGGTTTTGTGTTTAACTCCCCCAAACAGGTCTGCCCTTGGTCCAGTTATCTCACTGGAGCATGTCTTCCAGACTTTAGGAAACACCCAGTAACACAGTAAGTCTTCTCAATTATGTGCAATCTTAAATAACCAGGATTTGGGTTGATGATAGCTGCTTTAATGCTTTGCAAAGGTAGCGCCCGTGTAACTGCTTGGGAAAATGTGGTACATCCTCACCCTTTGACATAGAGGGTGCAGCTGGATGGGGTGTGGGGGTCCCTTGGGGATGCTGTCCTGTCATTCCTGCCCTGCTCTGAGCTGTGGGGGTGAGATGCTGCACACCAGCCGTTAGTCTGTGAGCAAGATCTGAGGTCGCTGAACCTCTGGGTAGGAGATCCCTGCTCCTTGCAGCACCAGAGAAGCAGATGAGCACAGAGCCATGGTGAGACAGGCCAAGCCCTGTGTGTGTGTCCAGCAGCGTGAGCCGCAGGGACGGCTGTGAGGTCTTTGCTTTTACTGCAGTGTACCCTGAGAAGTGCATGACCAGTGCCTCACAGTGTCTTACCCAATTCCCTTACAGGTTTAGGAAGGATCAAGCTAACTACTCTATAAACACGGATGACCCCCTCATCTTTAACTCCACTATTAACAAGGATTACAGCATAGTGAAGGACTACATGGGCTTCACTGAAGAGGAGTTCAAGAGAGTGGTAAGTTGGCTGGATGCTCTGCTGATGTCCTGCTGCAGCCCAGAGCAACCCATCCTTTATTTTATTTTATTTTATTTTTTTCAGCAGAAATGAGAGAACCTGTGGTGACCTTGTGAGCACGAGGCTGAGGATGGCTGATGGGCTGGCTGAGGGGGATGCAGGGAGCACCATGGGCTGTGGGGAGCAAGAGGATCCAAGTGCTGCTTGGTGCAGGGTGGGCTCTGCAGGGCTTGCGTGGATTGGGCTGACTGCTCTGGCCTTTGTGGTAGCAGGTCAGTGGAAGTTGTCCACTGATGTCCTCACAGCAGGTCAGCATGGAGGAAGGAAGGTGCCTGATGGGGTTTTTTTCTGGATTTGGAATTGTGTGTGGGTTACCTCAAGGCCTGGCCCAGGAATTAGCAAGATGCAGCAGCTACAGAAGTGCTTGTGGCTTTTTGCCATAAAACATGAGTATGCAATGACTGGGCTGGGAACAGTGTGACTGCTGGCTTCAGTTTTGACACACACAGTCAGTTGTGTGTCTTGATTACATCCTTGATTTTCTAATTACTCACCTGAGACAGAAAGACAGGAAAACTGTGAGGAGTTTGAGTTACCTGGTTAGTGGGGGAAGCTTTCCTGGTTTGCATTGTCAGCACTTCAACCTGTAGGTCTCCCAAGATATTGCTGGGATTGGGAAGTGCAGGGTGCACTTCACAGGAGGGCATCAGTCTTGCTCTGAACTCTGGCTGGAGGAACAGGAGTCCTTTCTCCTACAGATCTGGGTCTGGAAGGAGGGTCAGGACAGCTCTAGACCTGCAGCTGTCCTGCTGCCAGCTGTCCTCTCAGGCTCTTGCAGAAGCTTGGTTGTTCCTGTGTCACAGGGCTGGTCCCTGCACAAAACAGCTGAACAGGTGAATTGTACAGGCTCTGTCCTGGAGGCAGCACATCAGCCACCACCACTGTGCTGGGAGAGGCTCTTGTCCAAAGGGGAGATGGGCGTGTGGGCACAGGTCTGAAGTATATACCCTGAAAACTCCAGATCATTTAATGACTTTTGCTTTGTGCCTGCTTTGTTGCTCTTGGGACTACTGTTTGTGCTGGACCAGAGCAGTTACTCTGTAAATTGAGGCCATGGAAATGAATCCTAGAGTGGAAACTACACTGTCCCTTACCTTCTGCGGCTCAGAGCCAGATGTTTGGATCTGCATAACCACATGTTGGTGTCTGATGAGTCTTAATGTCTCCATTGTGTTCCCCCTCTGCCTCCCCAGAACATCAACGCAGCTCAGTCCAGCTTCTTACCTGAGAAGGAAAAGCAGGAGCTGCTCAACACGCTGTATGAAGCCTATGGGATGGTCCCCAACGCATCGTGACCCATCCCCGCAGCGAGCGCGGAGCAGTGGCCCTTCTTCAGGTGTGCTTGGCTCTCCTCGGTGCCAGGAGAAGGTGCCCCAAGTCAGTCTCTATTTCTGACACCCCTGTGTTAACCCTTACAGCACTAAGCAGAATCAAACTATCCCATACACCTACCTATCACTCGCACAGCCTGTCTCTCAAATGGATATCCAGCTTCCTATCTTGCTCTTGTGCCAGCAGACTGAAACTGCCTCCTGGCCTGACTCCCTTCCCCATCTGCAATGAGAGCAGAAGAACCTCCCCTGCTTTTTCTTCCCCGCTGCTTTATCCATCCTGCCCCACTGACCTGCCAGCCCCCCGTCCCCCAGCGCAGCGATAACCACCTTTACCTGGGGTGGGGACCTGGGCTAACTGGGATGTTTCTGGGTGAAAGGTGCATTAGTGCTGGCAGGGAGTGAGCAGGCGCTGTGGAAACAGAGGCTTTATTCCCACCCATATGGACAGGAGGGTTTGGCCACGGCTGTATTTACCCAGGGTTAGTCTTATACTAACAAGATCGGAACAAGAACAAGCTGGAAGCTGGTGCTCTGGGATCTAAAGGGCGTTGGAAAAAAACCCCATCCAAATCCCACATGATTATTTTGGTGTCCTTTCTTGGGTAAGGAGTCCTGCGTATCCGGCCTCTCGCTGCCACCGCTGCAGAAGCGCACACCTTGGGCTCGGGCTCCAGCTGTGCTCACAGCTGGATGTGACCATGCTCACACAGGCACAGGAAGTTGGAACATATTTTTACCATTTTTGGGCCAAAATCTACCTTTTGGGACTTTCCCCAGTTCAGTGCTCATCCTAGAGAGTTCCTGTGAATTGCAGTTTGCTCTTCCTCTATCGGTGTTTAGGACTTGGATAAACCCCGTTCGATGGCCTGTTTTAACCATTCTGCCCTCTTCCTGACTTGATGTAATCTTTAGGCACTATTAAAACCACATAAGTTACTCAGTAAGCTCTAAGGCCCATTGTCACATATTGACTCAGGTCCCATCTGAATTGCTTCTCTCAGAGCCACAACACTGAAGTCAGACCTTCCAGTTGGTGGAGAAATATTTCTAAGCCATTTTGGTGCATTATCCTATTTTTACTTAATATGCAATAGAGCCAGGGAGCTGGAGGAGAGACCATCATTTTATTATGAGTGTGCGGTGTGCTTTAGCATCCCAGGTGTCTGCCACAATGCTTAGTCCAAAGATACTATACCAGAAAGTGGCCTTTGACAAGGGGCTGTGGTCACCATTGCCATGGTCAGTGTGTCAGACCAGTCTGGTCTCAGCCAGCAGCAATCATGTGCTGGGAGTGTTTCCATTCTTTCCAGGCTTACTTCTCTTCTGAGTAAACAGCTGATCTCTGAAGTACACAGTGCGTATATACACCTATAGATATATGTAGCTAGATGGATGGATGGATGCAGGAGAGTGGATTTCTTACTTTTATAAAGCATCACTTTTAAGAACATGGTTGTGGTAAGAATTTGGGTAATTTTTCTCAAAAAATTGTTTCTGAAGAAGAGTTGCTTGTTTGGATTCTGGACAGTTGATTGTTAATCCTGTTTAATAAAGTAACAGATTTATATTAAAAGAGAAATCCTCTTGCCTTTCTGTCCAAGGGAGACTGTTAGGAACCATGGACCACAGTCCCCAATGTGAGCCATCGGATACCTGCCAAAGCACGAGGGTTATTGGGTAGGTGCTGTGGGGGGCTTTGACTTCTCCTGTTCCCAGCCAGAGGAAAGGTACTCTGAAAGGTAGCCCTGCTCCCTTGCTGGACAGGTTGGTTGGGTTTATAGATGCAGGTTCTTCCACCTCACGTGTCATTTTCCCTTCAGTAATCAAAGGGACGTGTACCGCTGCTAGAAGCAGCTGCACCATCACTGTGCACTCTCTTTTACAAGCATGTATCAGTAATAGTTTGCAATTCCCATCCCCCCACCCGCTGAGATTTGCACAGTTGGTTGTGATTAAGAGCCAAAGTGGTCCAGGCTGGGCTGTGGGGTGGCACTGCCAGCTCAGGCAGGGGAGCGCTTGCTGAAAAGCTTCCTGATCATTTAGTTCCTGGTTATTGAGTTTTGGGAGGTTCTGACACACCCCTGTGTTCTGCTGAAATGAAGGGGTCAGAGCATCCATGTGCTGAGGAAGTCAGGATGTGGCTGGACTGAGCCACGGCCTGTGGCCTTTCAGCACAGCCTTCGATGCAGCTGACCTGGCTCTTTCACTTGCAGGGGGAATCTGATGCCTTTTGCCTGTCCCCCGAGGGCAGCTGGCCCACAGGTCACTAATCATCTGCCTAAATATAAGCCTGGAACAGATATTTTCTGACCAGGGAGACCTAAGATTAGCCCGTGTTTGCCTTCTAGAGGTCTTGGTTGGTGCACAGTCCCTTCTGGCTTTCTCCACATGTCAGCACGAGCCAAAAATACAGTTCAGCGGCAGCGAGCAGAGCTGGAACTGGGGCTTAAACGCCCAAGCCTGAGCTCAGCCAAGCCCAGACGCTGCCTGCTGTTTTGCCCCTGAGCAAAGGGAAATGGGAGCACGCTCTTGGCTGCCGCCTAGGCACAAAGCTGCAATAGTATCCAGGCAGCTCCGGGAGCCAAGCTGGTTTGCAGCTGCCAAAGCAGCAGATGCAGCAATTACCTGGCTGCCAAATCCTCGTTTCCTGTGGGGGCTGGAGCTGCGGCCATCTCTGTGCCAGCCCCTAGGCCCACAGGCGATGGATGATCCCTCTGTCTGGCAGCTGCTCCTCTGGTTATTTATGGCTTTGTTTTCTCTGATAAATCTCAAAGTTGTAACATTCAGTTCTTCCCTAGGCTCTCAGGGCAGTGCTGGTCCCTGTGTCACCAGTGGAGAGAATTTCTCAGGCGAGGTCTGCCTTGTCCATGCTACGGCCATCGATCCCAGCCAGGCTGCAGCTGCCTCCTGCTGCTCTGGCTGGGTGCAATGCTGGTGACATCCTCATGGCTCTCTGCTGCGGAGTGAAGGTGCCTTTTCCCACCAGAATCTCTTCTGATGGTGTCTGGGCCACTCCACTAAGCGCCAAACCAGGCTTGTGCTTGACTTCTGGGGTAGTAGCATGGAGGGGATCAATGCTCCCCCACAGGGGAATGAACCCCAGTGGGAAAAGCGCTGCCTGGCAACAACCCTGGGACTGCCAGGACAGGCTTTCAGCATTTCCTGTGCCTGACTGCATCTGCTTCCACCTGGGTGCTGCAAACCTGGGACAGGGGCTCACAGCCCCAGAGGGAAGGCGCTCCCTTGTGCTCCATCTCCCCCTGTTAGGGACAGCCAGGGAACGGCCCTGCGGCTCAGGCTGCTGCACGGTGAAACAGAGGAAGATGAAAGACCCAGACAGAACAAAAAACCTTCAGTACTTGAAGGCTGTGTTATTTATTCCAACAGTTTATATAGTTTTATCAAACCATCTTTAACACAAAACATGTCTCCTAAAAGAGAGAATGGTGTGAGATCCTACCAGAGATCATCTCAGCTAACAGCTTGCAAGGTTAAGCCTGAATTTCAACAGTCAAACCAGCACAATGGTTTTCCCCCTCCCCTTAACGGTATCTTAAAACGCTAAAACCGTAAGAAAAAGATGCCTGTGGCTGGTGCTGCTGGGTCTGTAGGTGGAGCTCCTCCACACAGGGCTGTGCTTTGGTCCTTTCCTGATGCTAAGCGGCAGCGGCACAGGTGAGTGGTGCTTGACATGAGGCAGCGGGGCTGGTGGGGTCCCTTCCTCACTGCCCACCCTGACCAGGGGCCGCATGGACACTCCAGAGCCAGGTCAGGTCTAAGATGCAGATGAGGGTGAGGCTTAGAAAAAAAACCAATAAACTTCGTATCTAATCTATGAAAACAGAATAAATAATAGTCTAAATTTGCAAAGGAAGAAGGTACCTTGGACAGGGAAGTCTGCTCTGTCTATTATTACTGACATTGTTTTTTCCCCTAGGGGAAAATCGCAGCTAAGGCATCCTGAGAATGGCTTATATCACTACAACCACGCAGGGTTGCTCTAAATCGTCTGGGGTGGGAGCAGAAGTCTTTGGGAGGTGCCAGTCCTTGCACAGCATCTTGTGGCTCTCCAAACAAAAATGGTTGCAGCAGAGGCATTGGACAGACAACTTGCTGTTCCAGGTTGGGGTTTTTTGTCCCCGGATTCAACAGCAAATTCTTGTTTAATGTTGACAGCCAGGCCCTCCTCCTGACCATCCCACCCCCGGTAGACCATCATGGGGAGGGGCTGTTTTCTTGCCCCTTTGGTCTTGCTCCAGAGTCCTTCTCAGATGTAGTGGCATCTCTTTGGCTTTCTGCAGAAGGGAGGATTGGGAAGAAAGCACAGTTACACTTTACTGAGGACACAACCAGTAATTGCTGTAGCTGATTTTACTCAGATTGCCAAGGGCTTGGCTGAGCGTGTGCGGGTCCTGTGCTGGGACCCTGCGACCATCCCATTGGCTGCAAGAGCCCCTCAACCTGGGGAATGTCCCCCCAGCTGAGCACCCTCCCAGTATGAAGGCACTGGTTGCAGCGAGGAGTGGGGTGTTGCTCCCGAGCATCTCTGTGACGCTCCGAGAGACAGCAGTGGTGAGGTGCGTTGTCATCCTGTGCCCGTCCAGCCCCAGGAGCTGTGCTTCCTGGTGTCTGCGGCAGCTCACCTGCTCCTTCAACGGCGAGGTTGCCTAGGTCCTCGGTCAGCTTGCGCATGCTGATGGTGGTTGCATCTGGTTGGATGTCGTGGACGGCGTTCCTCCGACCAGCCCGATCGCAGGCAATAAAGTCTGTGTACGTGCTGGACTCTACCTCCATTGCATCTCTAGATGCCTGCAAAACGCTGTGGAGAAAACACAGCTGTGAGGTCGAGGATGTTCGGCAAGCCTCAAGTCATGGCTCCCTCCAGGTTAGGTTACTCCGTGGAATTAAATTACAGCATGAAAAAATAGTCCCTGTAACTCTGCTCCGGTTCCTCTAACAGCAGCTACTGCAATCTCAGATATCAACCCTGCCATGTGGGGTGGCGTGCAGGGTGACCCACCGTGCCAGTTGACCCACCGTGTTGGGTAACCCACCATGCCAGGTGATACACCGTGTTGGGTGACCCACGGTGCCCGGTGACCTGCCATGTTGGGTAACCTGCTGTGCTGTGTGACCCACCGTGCCACTGAGGGCAGGTAGGCAGGAAGGATTTGTCCCATCTGCCTTAGGAGCCCGTGTTCTGCCTTCCCATTGCAAAGCAAGGCAGAGGAGGGGTTCCTCTCTCCTTTTGAGGTTCTGGCCTTCTCCTTCAGGAGCTGCAAGGTCGCTTGCAGCAGCTTTCTCCTACAGAAAAGGCCCTCCTTCCTCAACAAAATGCCACTCATGGGAGCTTTGAACAGAGGCAAAATTTGGCTCCTGGCACTGGTGGAAGTGGGTGGGGGTGGGGTGCTGATCCAGTCTGAATGAGTAATGGGAAATGATCAGGGCCCTGACAGCTCCCCTCAGGAAAGCCTGGGGAGCAGGGGAGTATTTTATAGGTACAGGCCTTTGGATCCATACTGGCCTCCACTGGTTGTCAAATGTCACTGACAACGCGATGGGCTGGGCAGCTTTGAGATAAGCCCTTTAACATGTGAAACTCAGCCCTTCTGTGAAATGTTTGGATCCCTTCACTCCAGGCTTGTGTCTGTGCCAAGCACAGAGCGGGAAGAAAGGCTCAGAGTGGCCACTCATCGCTCACAAGCTTTGCTGGGAGCCAGCTCTTAGTTCAGCTTGACAAGCCCTTAAGCTGTTGGGGTTTTATTTTAGCTGGTTTAACTTGCCAGCGTTTGTAGAGCAGACAGAGCCCAGGGACCTCAGCAGCTCCGGGAACGTATCGCGGGCGTCTTGGCTCCCGGGCACAGAGCTAGTGAACGCGTGCTGCCTCTGCACTGGGAACCTGGTACTCATGGTTCCTGCCCCTGTTTACTCAGCTTGGCATTTCATTTTCCTGTGTGGAAGCTGGAGATTAATCGTTGTCTTGCCTCTGATTTCACTCACTGTACAAAATGCCTTTAAGCCCGTGGACACTGCTGGCACTCGAAGGAGGCCCTGATTAGCAACGCTGGTGTCTAATGAAAAAAATCAAATCCAAGTTCTTGTCATTCACTTGCTTTTGTGTCTTGGGGTTAATGTCCCAGTTCAAATCCTGCTTGATATTGGTCTTCTTCCCAGCGAAATCTGCTGGCAGACAACCAGCCTGCACCATTCCAGTGCAGGGATCGCACTCCTCACCGTGTAACCCCCAGTGTTATGGCAGTAGAAGGAAGATGCTGATGAAGACACGATGGCCAGGACGAAAGAGGTTAAATTCTCTCAGTTCCCAGACTAAGCAGGGTGCAGTCACCTGAGCCTGCCTGAAGCCAGCAGTTTCCTTTCAGCCCCAGGAACTCCTCTCTTGATGACAGCTAAGGGAGCTGCTGGCACCAGCACACTGGTGGGACCTGGGGCTTGGCCCACCCAGACCTCCTGGGAGAATCTGCTTCTCCAAAGCCAGGAAATCCTTGTAAACACTTTCCTCCTCCCAGGGCTTGGCATCCATCTAGCCCCTGTCAAATAAGCCCCAGGAAAAGCTGCATCCTCTGCCCCATGAAGAGATTCCTGCTATTTTTCCTTGATTTTCCTCCTTCCTTCCCAGGTCTGCCCTTCTCAGGACAAAGTGCCTGCCATGGATGCAGCAGGCTGGCTGATCTCAGTGAGAAAATCACATTTTCCCTGGAACAGGACAAGTATCCATCATTCCTAAACAAGTCCCCCTCGCGGCTCATGGGAGCCCAGAGGCTGCTGACCTTCTGTAGCTGCCAGAAAGATGTCACATGGACTTGGGAAGCTTCCCTTAGAGCGGTCCACACAAGCCTGGGTCCATCTCCACATCAGTGAGGCCAGCCCAGAACCGATATGCTTAGGAATCTTTCCCCTTGCAGTGGGGGCTGGACCACCTAGTGCTTAGGATGGACTCCACAAACTGGGGAGCAGGATCTGGACAGCCCCCAGGATGCAGCGTTTTCCCGGTGTGCGTCGATGTAGTTGCCAAGAGTAGATGTGCTTATCTGCTGCAGCGCTGTGCCAAGTGACGACAAGCCCCATCACATGGGAAAAGGATGGGATCGTGAGTTAAAATAGGGCAAGGAACCCAGTGTGCAGGTCCTGCTCGGGCAGGTCTGTGTCCCAGCTTGGTGGCCGGGAGATGGCGTGAGTGATTTACTTATTTTCCGTGTCTGGGAAGGCTCCTGTCTTCAGCTCTCCTTGCGAGGAGTTGGAGCAGGGTGGATTTCTGAGCAAAGCTTTCAAATTTGTGCAGTTCCTTTGGGGTTTTCAAGGTGGGTGGCTCTCAAAAGCCTTGCAGGCAGATCCCTCCCCGCTGGCAGAGACGCTCCAGCCTCTGCCTCCAGCCAGCTGTTGGACCGAGGAGGTGATGGGAGCAGTCGCCTCACTTTTTGATAGAAACCCCTGATTTTTCAAAGAGCATTTTCACATTTCCAGGCAGACACAAAACAGTTCAGTGGGTTTTTAGTCAGTGGAAACATCGTTGAGCATCTGCCAGGGACAAGAGAGGACCCACCTTCCCTCTTGCCCACACAGTTCAACCTGAAACTGCGTCACTGTGGACAGTCATTTAGCAGTGACTGTCAGGAGGGTGCATCACCCACCGGCTTCCCACCTTCATTTTCCCATGCTCCTGTGGTCTGGCAGAGGCAATGAAGTGCCAGCTCTTGCCAGGCATTGCAGAAAGAAGCCCGTAGCACCGAATACACTGTGCAAGGGTTTCCAGGGAGCTTCAGAGATGATTCAACACGTCCCCAGAGGGTTATATCCTGCCTCCCTTCCCTCCTTGCTGCTCACAATAACAGAAACGGTCGCAGCAACCTTGCCTCAGCGTGTCAGCCCACGGGAAGGGGCAGAGGATGAGGATATGTGGTGCAGTGGTGAAGGCCACTGGCAGGCAGCTGGGACCCGCTGCCTGTTGCACGCACCTCAAAAGCTTTCTGTGCTGCTCAGAGGGAGAACGTGCCCCCTCCACTCTGGGGGCATGATGCTACCTGTCTCAGAGCAGCTGGCATGAGTGAGGAAGCCCTTCACAATGCCACAGGGACCAGGAATGTCTCCAGAGCCACCTCTACTCCCCTGCCCACTTGAATAACCTGGGCCTGCCAAACCTGTTGTTTGGCCTGAATTTGTTTTCCCATAGTATCTTGCAAGGACTAAAAAATAGTAATGGTCTTGGCTTTGCTGGCGTGGATGCAGCTTCCAAAGTGGTTTTGCTGTCAGACTGTAGCTGGGCTTGCTGGTATTTTCCAGGGAAGTCACCCAGCAGCTGATGGAGCAGCTGGCCCTGCCCTGGGGGGCTGGGGATAGCCCAGCCCTACACACACTGGGGCTGAATTTTAGCTCTTTAGAAGGGGGATGCTAAGAAATCAAAAGGGTTAAACGCTGCTTCTGTGTTTTGGTAGAAGAAACCAGGGCCTTTCTTTGGGCTAGCTCAACGCTTCTCTCAGTCCCATGGACAAGCCAGCATGTCATTCCCACTGCTCTCCTGCTGACTTCTCTGTGGGGCCGAGCCCAGGGCCTACGAGCAAACGGTTGCTGCAAACAGTATGAGCAGCAGACAAATGGCAGGTTAAACTCCACACTGGGCCCTGCATCCCAGCCAGCGACCAGGGTCTAACTGCAGGGGTCTGCATGGATGTTACAGTCACACCCTGCCACAGACTCCACTTTCAAGGAAACCCTTCACATGATATTGCATCTGTGCCTTGGCTAGGTTAAACTGTAAGCTTTTTATGGCTACGAAGAGCTATTTTTGGGCTCTGCACTGATGCTGGCTACCGGCGGGCTGCGCTGAATTCAGCCCCCCTCCCCTCCGCTGCCCGCTTTGCCCCTTCCTGCTCTGCCTCTCTTACCTCTCGCCTTCCTTCGTGTTCTCCTCTTCACCTAACCTGCCTCTGCAGTCAGTGCAAAGGGCCTTTTGGTCAGAGAAAGTCCTGTTCGTCTCTGCATGGCATGTGTGGCACTTTTGGCCATAAGGCAGCTTAAGCTCCTGCTCAGACATCTGTGTCCCTTAGGGGAGGCTGCACAGCACACCTGGGCTGGGGTTCAAAGGCTAAACACAGCAACGCATTTCCCTGCCTAACTAAGCCTGGCCTCATGACCAATCTCCTAGCCTTCTGTGATGTCATCACCAGCTGGGTAGACAGAGGCAGAGCAGTGGATGTCATCTACCTTGACTTCAGGAAGGCTTTTGATACTGTCTCCCATGACATCCTGATAGCAAAGCTGAGAGAGTGTGGGATAGATGAGTGGACAGTGAGGTGGGTTGGGAACTGGCTGTCGCACCGAGCTCAGAGGGCAGTGATCAGTGGAGCAGAGTCTGACTGGAGACCTGTTGCTAGCAGTGTTCCCCAGGGCTTGGTGTTGGGTCCAGTCCTGTTTAATACCTTCATTGATGACCTTGATGAGGGAATATCATCCACCCTCAGCATCCATCACTCCTAGACAAGTCCCCCTCACGGCTCATGGGAGCCCAGAGGCTGCTGACCTTCTGTAGCTGCCAGAAAGATGTCACATGGACTTGGGAAGCTTCCCTTAGAGTGGTCCACACAAGCCTGGGTCCATCTCCACATCAGTGAGGCCAGCCCAGAACCGATATGCTCAGGAATCACAGAATCTTTGAATGGCATGGGTTGGAAGGGACCCCAAGGATCACAGAGCTACAACCCCCTGCCACTGGCAGGGCCACCAACCTCCAGGCCTTGATCTACACAAGGTTGCTCAGGGCCCCATCCAACCTGGCCTTGAACACCTCCAGGGACGGGGCATCCACCCCCTCTCTGGGCAGCCTGTTCCAGCCCCTCACCGCTCTCTCTGGAAAGAACCTCCCCCTAATATCTCATCTAACCCTTCCCTCCTTCAGCTTTAATCCATCCCCCTTATCCTGCCATTATCTACCGTTCTGAAAAGCTGATTCCCCTCCTGTTCCTCTGCTCCCTTCAGGGACTGGAAGGCTGCAATGAGGTCCCCCCGCAGCCTTCTCTTCTCCTCAGAGCACCGGGCAGAAATCACATCGCGTCAATACCCGCCACGGGCCTTCGCGATGCTTTGTTTTAATTAAACAGTCGGATTCCCCTGGTCCGCACCAGTTCTAAGCTGGGTGCTGGGCGCCGGCCGCGGCGGGACGCCGGCCCGGGGACACGTCGCCGCGGGAACCCCCCGCCGAGGACGGCGAAGGCGGCGGGGGGGGGGGGCGGGGGGCGCTGGGCGCCGGACGGGCGGAGGGGGCGATCCACGTGAAGGGCCCGGCGCGCGTCCAGAATCGCCGCCGCGCGCGTGGCACGCTGCGAACGGAGAAGGGGCGCACCCAGCCGCGGCGCGCACCCAGCCCCGGCGCGCACCCAGCCGCGGCGCGCACCCAGCCCCGCTTCGCGCCCCAGCCCGACCGACCCAGCCCTTAGAGCCAATCCTTATCCCGAAGTTACGGATCCGGCTTGCAGTCTTCCCTTACCTACGTTGTTCCAACATGCCAGAGGCTGTTCACTCTGGAGACCTGCTGCGGATATGGGTACGGCCCGGCGCGAGACTTACACCCTCTCCCCCGGATTTTCACGGGCCGGCGAGAGCTCACCGGACGCCGCCGGAACCGCGACGCTTTCCAAGGCGCGGGCCCCTCTCTCGGGGCGAACCCATTCCAGGGCACCCAGCCCTTCACAAAGAAAAGAGAACTCTCCCCCACCCCCCCCGAGGCTCCTCCAGGATCAGTTGTATCACCGCACTGGGTGCCTCGCGGCGCCTGTCTCTGCCACTCTGGATTCGGGGATCTGAACCCAAATCCCTTTTGATCGGCTGAGGCCATTGCCCGCCCCTTCGGAACAGTGCTCGCCTATTGCTTAGGCCTGACCAACCCATGTTCAACAGCTGTTGACATGGAACCCTGCTCCACTTCGGCCTTCAAAGCTCTCGTTTGAATATTTGCTACTACCACCAAGATCTGCACCTGCGGCGGCTCCACACGGGCCTGCACCCCAGGCTTTGAGGCGCACCACAGCGGCCCTCCTACTTGTCGTGGCCTAGCCCCCGCAGGCCTCGCACTGCTGGCAACGGCCGGGTATGGGCCCAATGCTCCAGCACCATCCGTTTTCAGGGCTAGTTGATTTGGCAGGTGAGTTGTTACACGCTCCTTAGTGGGTTCCAACTTCTATGGCCACTGTCCTGCTGTTTAGATCAACCAATACCTTTTCTGGGCTCTGATGAGCATCGGCATCTGGTGCCTTAACCTGGCATTTGGTTCATCCCGCAGCGCCAGTTCTGCTTACCAAAAGTGGCCCACTGAGCGCTCGCATTCCACGGTGTGACTCCATGCCAGCGAGCCGGCCCCCTTACCCATTGAAAGTTTGAGAATAGGTTGAGATCATTTTGGCCCCAAGACCTCTAATCGTTCGCTTTAGCGGGTCAAACTGCCCCTTGCCGAGCGCCAGCTATCCTGAGGGAAACTTCGGAGGGAACCAGCTACTAGATGGTTCGATTAGTCTTTCGTCCTTAGACCAGGGTCAGATGACCGATTTGCACGTCAGGACCGCTACGGACCTCCACCAGAGTTTCCTCTGGCTTCGCCCTGCCCAGGCATAGTTCACCATCTTTCGGGTCCTAGCACAGACACTCACACTCCACCTCCCCGAGCGGGGTGAGACCGGCCAGTGGTGAGCCCGTTGCTTGGCTCACAACACACGCCCCGGGATCCCACCTTCACTGCGCCACGGGCTTTCTGGACGAGCCCTGACCCGCGCACATGCCGGACTCTTCGGTCCGTGTTTCCAGGCGGGTCGGGTGGGGAGCCGACATCGCCGCGGACACCGGGCACCGGAGCGCGGCCGCGCACGGCCCGGCGGCGCCGCGCGGTCGGGGCGCACTGAGCACCATCCGGCCCGGTTGACGGCGGCGCCGGGTGCCAGTGGGCGCGGCCCCTCCGCGGTTCCCCACGCCGAACTGAGCGGGTCCGGGGGAACGAAGGGCAAAAGGGGAGGAGGGGAGGGCGCGGCGGCGATCCTCTCCCTCGGCCCACGGATTCGGCGAGACACCTGCTGCCCGGGGGCTGTAACACCCGCTGACGCGGCACCGGGCCACCTGCCCGCCGAAGGCCTGGCCAGCCGACCCGGAGTCGGTCGCGGTGCTCCGCCGCGGAGGAAATGTGACTGGCCAGGGCCGGACGCCGGACGGGCAACCGTCCCCGCGCTGGCCCGCCTCCCCCGGCCCGTCCCAGCGGAGTCTTTCCCCTTGCACTGGGGGCTGGACCACATAGTGCCTAGGATGGACTCCACAAACTGGGGGGCAGGATCTGGACAGCCCCCAGGATGCAGCGTTTTCCTGGTGTGCATCGATGTAGTTGCCAAGAGTAGATGTGCTTATCTGCTGCAGCGCTGTGCCAAGTGACAACAAGCCCCATCACATGGGAAAAGGATGGGATCGTGAGAAGGCTGCAAACCTGGGACTGCCAGGACAGGCTTTCAGCATTTCCTGTGCCTGACTGCATCTGCTTCCACCTGGGTGCTGCAAACCTGGGACAGGGGCTCACAGCCCCAGAGGGAAGGCGCTCCCTTGTGCTCCATCTCCCCCTGTTAGGGACAGCCAGGGAACGGCCCTGCGGCTCAGGCTGCTGCACGGTGAAACAGAGGAAGATGAAAGACCCAGACAGAACAAAAAACCTTCAGTACTTGAAGGCTGTGTTATTTATTCCAACAGTTTATATAGTTTTATCAAACCATCTTTAACACAAAACATGTCTCCTAAAAGAGAGAATGGTGTGAGATCCTACCAGAGATCATCTCAGCTAACAGCTTGCAAGGTTAAGCCTGAATTTCAACAGTCAAACCAGCACAATGGTTTTCCCCCTCCCCTTAACGGTATCTTAAAACGCTAAAACCGTAAGAAAAAGATGCCTGTGGCTGGTGCTGCTGGGTCTGTAGGTGGAGCTCCTCCACACAGGGCTGTGCTTTGGTCCTTTCCTGATGCTAAGCGGCAGCAGCACAGGTGAGTGGTGCTTGACATGAGGCAGCGGGGCTGGTGGGGTCCCTTCCTCACTGCCCACCCTGACCAGGGGCCGCATGGACACTCCAGAGCCAGGTCAGGTCTAAGATGCAGATGAGGGTGAGGCTTAGAAAAAAAACCAATAAACTTCGTATCTAATCTATGAAAACAGAATAAATAATAGTCTAAATTTGCAAAGGAAGAAGGTACCTTGGACAGGGAAGTCTGCTCTGTCTATTATTACTGACATTGTTTTTTCCCCTAGGGGAAAATCGCAGCTAAGGCATCCTGAGAATGGCTCATATCACTACAACCACGCAGGGTTGCTCTAAATCGTCTGGGGTGGGAGCAGAAGTCTTTGGGAGGTGCCAGTCCTTGCACAGCATCTTGTGGCTCTCCAAACAAAAATGGTTGCAGCAGAGGCATTGGACAGACAACTTGCTGTTCCAGGTTGGGGTTTTTTGTCCCCGGATTCAACAGCAAATTCTTGTTTAATGTTGACAGCCAGGCCCTCCTCCTGACCATCCCACCCCCGGTAGACCATCATGGGGAGGGGCTGTTTTCTTGCCCCTTTGGTCTTGCTCCAGAGTCCTTCTCAGATGTAGTGGCATCTCTTTGGCTTTCTGCAGAAGGGAGGATTGGGAAGAAAGCACAGTTACACTTTGCTGAGGACACAACCAGTAATTGCTGTAGCTGATTTTACTCAGATTGCCAAGGGCTTGGCTGAGCGTGTGCGGGTCCTGTGCTGGGACCCTGCGACCATCCCATTGGCTGCAAGAGCCCCTCAACCTGGGGAATGTCCCCCCAGCTGAGCACCCTCCCAGTATGAAAGCACTGGTTGCAGCGAGGAGTGGGGTGTTGCTCCCGAGCATCTCTGTGACGCTCCGAGAGACAGCAGTGGTGAGGTGCGTTGTCATCCTGTGCCCGTCCAGCCCCAGGAGCTGTGCTTCCTGGTGTCTGCGGCAGCTCACCTGCTCCTTCAACGGCGAGGTCGCCTAGGTCCTCGGTCAGCTTGCGCATGCTGATGGTGGTTGCATCTGGTTGGATGTCGTGGACGGCGTTCCTCCGACCAGCCCGATCGCAGGCAATAAAGTCTGTGTACGTGCTGGACTCTACCTCCATTGCATCTCTAGATGCCTGCAAAACGCTGTGGAGAAAACACAGCTGTGAGGTCGAGGATGTTCGGCAAGCCTCAAGTCATGGCTCCCTCCAGGTTAGGTTACTACAGGATACACAGCCACCTCTACTCCCCTGCCCACTTGAATAACCTGGGCCTGCCAAACCTGTTGTTTGGCCTGAATTTGTTTTCCCATAGTATCTTGCAAGGACTAAAAAATAGTAATGGTCTTGGCTTTGCTGGCGTGGATGCAGCTTCCAAAGTGGTTTTGCTGTCAGACTGTAGCTGGGCTTGCTGGTATTTTCCAGGGAAGTCACCCAGCAGCTGATGGAGCAGCTGGCCCTGCCCTGGGGGGCTGGGGATAGCCCAGCCCTACACACACTGGGGCTGAATTTTAGCTCTTTAGAAGGGGGATGCTAAGAAATCAAAAGGGTTAAATGCTGCTTCTGTGTTTTGGTAGAAGAAACCGGGGCCTTTCTTTGGGCTAGCTCAACGCTTCTCTCAGTCCCATGGACAAGCCAGCATGTCATTCCCACTGCTCTCCTGCTGACTTCTCTGTGGGGCCGAGCCCAGGGCCTACGAGCAAACGGTTGCTGCAAATAGTATGAGCAGCAGACAAATGGCAGGTTAAACTCCACACTGGGCCCTGCATCCCAGCCAGCGACCAGGGTCTAACTGCAGGGGTCTGCATGGATGTTACAGTCACACCCTGCCACAGACTCCACTTTCAAGGAAACCCTTCACATGATATTGCATCTGTGCCTTGGCTAGGTTAAACTGTAAGCTTTTTATGGCTACGAAGAGCTATTTTTGGACTCTGCACTGATGCTGGCTACCGGCGGGCTGCGCTGAATTCAGCCCCCCTCCCCTCCGCTGCCCGCTTTGCCCCTTCCTGCTCTGCCTCTCTTACCTCTCGCCTTCCTTCGTGTTCTCCTCTTCACCTAACCTGCCTCTGCAGTCAGTGCAAAGGGCCTTTTGGTCAGAGAAAGTCCTGTTCGTCTCTGCATGGCATGTGTGGCACTTTTGGCCATAAGGCAGCTTAAGCTCCTGCTCAGACATCTGTGTCCCTTAGGGGAGGCTGCACAGCACACCTGGGCTGGGGTTCAAAGGCTAAACACAGCAACGCATTTCCCTGCCTAACTAAGCCTGGCCTCATGACCAATCTCCTAGCCTTCTGTGATGTCATCACCAGCTGGGTAGACAGAGGCAGAGCAGTGGATGTCATCTACCTTGACTTCAGGAAGGCTTTTGATACTGTCTCCCATGACATCCTGATAGCAAAGCTGAGAGAGTGTGGGATAGATGAGTGGACAGTGAGGTGGGTTGGGAACTGGCTGTCGCACCGAGCTCAGAGGGCAGTGATCAGAGTCTGACTGGAGACCTGTTGTTAGCGGTGTTCCCCAGGGCTTGGTGTTGGGTCCAGTCCTGTTTAATACCTTCATTGATGACCTTGATGAGGGAATATCATCCACCCTCAGCATCCATCACTCCTAGACAAGTCCCCCTCATGGCTCATGGGAGCCCAGAGGCTGCTGACCTTCTGTAGCTGCCAGAAAGATGTCACATGGACTTGGGAAGCTTCCCTTAGAGCGGTCCACACAAGCCTGGGTCCATCTCCACATCAGTGAGGCCAGCCCAGAACTGATATGCTCAGATATGCCTTTTGGCCAGAGAAAGTTCCATTTGTCTCTGCATGGCATGTGTGGCACTTTTGGGCGTAAGGCAGCTTAAGCTCCTGCTTAGACATCTGTGTCCCTTAAGGGAGGCCGCACAGCACACCTGGGCTGGGGTTTGAAGGCTAAACACAGCAATGGATTTCCCTGCCTAACTAAGCCTGGCTCATGGCCTTCTCCCATCCTGCTTTCCTTGGGGCAGGCAGAGGCAGCTGGCTTATCTGTCTGCTGTCCCCTGGGACACCCAAGGAACAGAGCCCTGCACCTCAGCTGCTTTCGCAGCCCTTGCAGGCAGCCCCTGGGGGCAGAGACTGGGACACCGAGGTCCCAGGGGTGGGAGCCCCAGCAGAACCATGTCCTGGGGTGCTGCTGCCGGCCTGTGGCCCTGTGCCAGCCCGTTGCCAGCGGCAGTTGGCCCAACAGCTGTGGGTTCCGATTGGACATGGCTCCCTCGGCCCACAGCCCAGCCAGGGACATCCTCCCCTGCCAGCTTGGGTCACACCAGAGGATCTAACACTCTCTTTTGCCCCCCAAATTTCTGGACTCACACAGCCGCGAAGCCAAGCTCAGCCTTGCTGTGTTTCTGAGATGAAATTTCAAAGTTCTGCCTGGGAACAGAGATGCATCCCCATCTTCTGCTCATCACATCCCACTTCTCTCCCCTTCACTGCCAACCTGCAGGAACTGAGGCATGAAGTCTCATGGTCACCTTTGAGCTCTCTGCATCGTGCAGTGCCCCTTGCCCTTTCATTCCAGGGTACAGTGACTATTATTAGACCCTTCCTGCTGGGGCTGGATCCATAACAACAGCAAAACATACTCAACAGCCCTGCTGGGCTTTTAAAATATTTACAGTGCAAGATGGTTTACTGCAGAGGGGAGCCTGGTTGAGCACAGAGACGGGAGCATGGGGATTTCTGTGCTCCCTGTGGGTCTGCTGTGAGGTTTCCTGCTGGGACAGTCACATCCAGCGAGGAGGAAAAAAATCCCGTAGGGCTGAAGCCAGCACTTGAGGTCAGGGGGTTTCCACCAACTGTCTGACAACTTCCAGCTGGAATTTCAGCAAATTTTCCACTGGCTCTTGTCTGGGAACATGCATGAAGGGTTACACATCAAAGAAGGAGGGCTCTGTAACAGTGTCATCGGGGTTAGAGAGTATTTTTAGGCCTGCGCTCATGCCTTCGAGGCCTCACTATGGCTCATGACCCCCATGCACTAGAGCTTAGAGGCCAAGCTGAAGCTGCACAGCTTGGTCTGGTAGCGGCTACACATGCAACAAGCCTTGGTAAGCTTAGTGACAGGGTCTGTGCCAGACAGAGAGCTCCCCTGCTTTCCTGGTGGGCCTATGTTCTCCAAAATATGGTGGTGGCAGGTCTTACTGGCCAGAATTGATGTGCCTCAAACTGCAGGGCCCAAAGTTTCCTGCCTGGGTGAGAAGCAGGGAGAACAGCAGCCTGTTCTCCTACCAGGGCATGTGTGTTCATCCCATGTGCTGAGCAGCTTCCTTCCAGGTGAGAATAGCATGGAAAAGCCCCACCACACTTTGGTGGTGAAGAGCTGCCAAGGTTGGGCATGGTGCATGGGTATTTTTGGAAGGCTTCTGCAGTGGGATTCCTTGTAATAACTCTGTACCCTATGGCTTTTACATTAAATACAACAAATTCAGCCAGTGCAGACGTCACAGCTTCTCCAGCCACTGCAGTGGTTTTGCAGGAACAGAGCTTCTAGTGGAAAATTATAATTCATATAGGAGGAGAGCACATACAGCAGAGGAACTGAGGCTTGGTGCCTGTAATCAGATCCCTTCTTTTGCCTTGCCCTTGTTTTGCAGTAGAGATCACCCAATGCCTGTAGAACTGGTAACTAATTGCTCAGCCCCAGGTTTAAAATTAGGCTGACTGACTGCTCCAGGACTTAAACGTTGTATTGAGCTTCTGTTGCTACCAAGCTCCCCAAACTTCCTCTCCGTTCTCCCTGGGCTCCAGCATGTCCCCAGCGCCCCCCACTGTTCCAGGGTATCTCCTGCTGTCCCACATCCTCCCAGCCAGCCAGGGCCTGGCTCCCAACTGTTGTAAGAGACGCTCCAGCCGGATTTCAAAATCCTGGCTAACCCTTGGCATTGAGCTAGGGTGAGTCCTTATGTGCACTGGTGCAGTCCCCAGAGGAGAGGAGAAGGCTTGGGAAGGAGTGGGGGTGGGGGGGCAGGAGGGGATTGCTCAGCCCCATCAGCCTCTTGTTAGTGACAGGATGTGTGGACGATGGCAGGAGGGAGCTGCCTGTCCATCCATCCATCTGTCTGCCAGGAGGGTGGCCCTGCACCCAATTCTGGCCATGCAGCACTGCCAGCCTGCTTCCCCGTGCCAGGAGTGGGTATCACCCCTCTGACTGTCCCCATGGGGCATGGGTGCTGAGCATCCGCTCCAAAAATCCTCTGCCATGGAGGAATCACAGTTTGCCTTGGCAACAGGGGTTTGATGGAGTTCTCTGCTCCTCCCTCCCCTCTGCAAGGAGCCTTGCCTGCAGCTTAAGCCTCTTTTGCAGCTTCTCACTAAGTTGATTAATGGAAATAATTGGTCTCTTCATGCATCTGGAGACAGTTGCCGTGACAGCAGTTGTATTTTTGTTTTGTTCCCAGGTCGAGCTTGTTTTTCACATCCCACAGCTCGAGGTGCTAATAAAGCAGAGCCCTCTGGTTCCTCCCCCACCTCCAAAGGATGCACACCCCCAAGGGATGGGGGGATCAGAGCAGGATGAGGCATGCTCAGCCCAGGGCATAGCAGGCCGGCACCTTTCTCACCCACTGTTTTCACCCCCTCAAGCCAGGCTCGCACTGGATGGATGCTGCTCCCTGACTCCTGCACAGCAAAGAGTAGCAAGCTGGAGATCTTGTGTTCACCCAGCACAGCCATGAGCACCCATCACCTTGGGAGCCGCTACAGTCTCTCTGTCCACTGCAGAGACCCTCTCAAGGCTGTAAGGAGTACAAGGGTACGAGTCCCTTCTCTGTAATTTTATTTTCTCCCAACTTCTTATTTAGCTGCCTTCATGTATCAACGTATTTCTGTGCAAACAAAACCAGTGACTGTGAGGAAGATCTCCTAATGCCTGAACTTGCAAAGCAGTTGAACCACACAGAGCAGACACTTTAAACCCTTCAGCTGCTCTTGCTGGCATGCTCCACAAAGAACCATGCACTGTCCCTGCTGATGATGTGTGGACACTCCATCACACCTGGGGCCATTGGACAGACTCCTTTGTGGTAGGGATTCTCTCCAGACTCTGGTTTTCTGTCTTCCCCAGAATCATTCAGGAAGAAAAGTCCCTACTGCATTTCACCACAAAGGCTGGGAACTCCCCAGTGGTCCTATGGCTCTTCTGATCAAACCTAGGCACTGACCCTTGACTACATATCACCTACTCAAACCCCACCTGAACTTCTGCCCAGGGATGCTCACCCCCAGCACAACCTCCCCAACACCTTGCAGGCTTCCCTGGGCAAGGAGTCAAATAAGTCAGAGGAGATGCAGCTGGGGCTGTCTACTAGCACAGCTGCCTTTGCCATGTATAAAAGGAAGGTGAAGCCCTAGTAGGTCTTGGTGGGATAGCTCTGCTTCTGAGTGGAGAAAGATCTTTCTATAAGGACAGAGGTAAGCAAGGCTCCATCTTTATTTTTATGCCTGCTAGGAAAAGGATCATTTGTTCAGCTTTTCTTTGTGATCTAAGTAGTTGTGGTCTGATGATCTGTGAAAGTAGTGCTTGTATGGCTGGGAAGGAGAGCTCAGCTTGGAAGAGGTGCTGTGATGAAGTTTTGGCTGCTGCTAGTTGAGGAGGCTTTGCTTGGCACAGTGTGTGTGAAACTGAGTTACCTGCCTTGGCTCTTTCTCCTCATCCCGGCTTGCATGATCCCCCAGGGCTTGCATCCTAAGAGCCTGTCTGAATCATTGTGGGGTAAGGGGCTGAGCAAGATGCTGTGGAACCTCCTGAGGTGTGAGAGCCCTGGCAACTCTCAGTGGTTCCTAAAAATAGCCAGGGCACCTCTTAAGAATGTCACTGCGGAATGAGGCTGATTAGCAAAGCTAGGCTTAGCTCTGGTCCCTGCACAGGAGACAGCCACATGCAGTGCTCCTAGCCTGGGGCTGAGGGAAGGTTTGTTCTTGGGAGCTGCAAGAAGGACTGAGTGACTGGTATGGTGTGATGGGTGCTTTGCATGCCATAGAAATGGGAAGTGTGGGAGCTATGTGTACGCTGGCAGTGAGAGGTGACTGAGATACCTACTTCAGGCAGCCTCATGCTTCTGTTATGCACCAAAATGAGTGCTTTGGCTGTGCTACCCTGCTGGCACCCCCACTTGGGCACAGAAAGCTCTGCTGGCCTGCACACCCCCTTCTCTTGAGTGTTTGTGTGATGGATGGAGATCTCTTTGCCCATCTGTGTTGGGTGATCACGGCCTCTGATCCCTTCTGCAGGCAGGGTAAATCTCTCAGCGAGAGTCACCAGGGACGTGACATCTAGACACCAGTGGGAGTGGCACTTGAGCCAAGCCTGTAGCGTTACACCAGTCTGCTCAGAGGTGATGGCAAGTTATTATCTTAGGAAAGGGAAAGCTTCTAATGACAGGACTGCCAGCTACTTTACAGTCCATAAAAATGCAGCCTGGTGCAGGAGGACACAGGGCATCCCCAGCACAGGTGTGAAAGGTGCTGGGTCCAAGAGACAAACTGCTCTGAGACCTGCAGGATGAATGTCTGAGATCCTCTATCGCCAGATCTGCAAACAATACGGCAGGGGCAGCTCTGTGTAAGGGGAAGCTCAGCACAGCAACAAGAGAAAGTGCAAGATGATCTGAGGGCTGAGGAGATGCTTTGAGCACAGGAGTGAAACCATGGAAAGGACAGCCTGAGCTGGCAGACCTGCTGCTTACACCAGTGCCACAAAAGGTTAAGCTTTGGGGCTTCCCTGGATCTTGCTGGCATGGCTCTGTGTGTGGAGAACGTTCACAGTTCTGTACAGGCAGATGGTCCTCTGTGCAGAGTGTACAGCCTGTGAGCAAGACTTGGGTACCACGTCCCTGTTGATGACAGGGGAGATGCCACACAGCACGGCTTGTCCCTACAGTCAGCGTTGTTACATGGTGTGGTACAGGTACATGGCTGGGATGTATGGGAATTGTTACAGCTGTGGTGTTGGTGGCTTTTTCCTCTTAGCTTTCTAGTGTCTATTAATTCAGAATATAGAGAGGTCAAATAACTCTGAAACAGGAAGGAAAAAACTCATTCCTGTTAATGCAAAAGCTGCCTGTGAATAAAAACTATATCAGTGTGAATCCCTAGTTATAAATAATAATAAATATTATATAGTGTGAATCCTACCTGATTTAGTTGACTTTCCTTCTGGACATGACTTCAAACAAGCTTCATACACAGCAGGGCAGCAGCTTCTGGAGAAGGAAAAGAAAATACATGTAAGAAAACATTCTGCTTCTCAATGAAAGCACAGAGAAAGCTTAGCTGCTTTTTCTGCAATATATGACCAGGGCAGCAAAGGGGATGTGGGGCCTGGCAGGGCTCTGCTCAGCTGGAGCCTGGCTCTGCAAGCTCAGAGACCCTGGGTGACGGGCTGTGGGATGGCAGTGCTGATGTGGCACCTTCTGGGGGTGGCTTGTGCACTGAGATTTGACTTGTTGTGTCCAAGTGCAGGGAAAGTCCGGCCGGGGGCCCGGCTTCACAGAGATGTTCTCTTGGGTTTTGCTTCTCCTTTTGTTAACGTCATGTGGGTGTGCTGGGGAAAACCAAAGCAGCTCATGTCCCCTGACCTGCATCACAGGGGGACCCAGCAGCTGCCTGGAGAGTATAAATGAATATTGGTTTGCAGCTCCACTGCCCTTTAAAGAAGTGAAACTTCCATATCAGCTTCCCTGAGGCCACAGGGGAAGTCTGATCTGGTACTTTGTCACCTTGCTCGGCCCGTCTTCTGCTCCTTGGGTTTCTTTGCTGCTTGTGCACAGCTGTGCCTTCTCCCACTGCCCCTCTCAAGACATTTCCTCTGTGGCCTTAACATCTGCGGGTGCGTTGCAATCCCCTGACCTGCAGAGCCCGGCCAACAAAGCACTTGCTTATTTTAGCAGCTGTTTCAGCTTTCAGACTTCTTGGAACATCATGGACTGTGTTTTTTTCACATTGACCCAGGGACAAATATTAGCAGAACAGAAAGGAAGATATGAACCCATAAACTATATAAGCAGTAGCTCATCCAGCAATTCATCTGTCTGGCCCATCTTGGTTGAGCACCACTCTGACTGAAACTATTCCCCATAATTTTCTGCGCTGGGACAAATCAATGGCCTCTTTCTTTCTTTCTTTTTTCTTTTTTTTTTGACCCACTTTTAAAGCTCTGTAGCTGTTGGAGCCAACCACTTGCTGGCTCTGGCCCTGCTTCAAGGACAGGGCACTTGCTGCTCCTGTGTGTCACTTTGCCCATCTGTTAAATGGTGCTATTAATACTCGCGCCCCTCACGAGATGCTTCAAATATTTGAAAAGCACTTTCAGATCTGCAGATGACTGGCTTACAGAAGTGGAAAATACTAATTATGACCCTGACATTAGCCAAACAGACACGGGGACTTAACAGTGTGTTTTTGTTAGTGTTTACCCCATTTCCAGTGAAGTGCTTACTGGAAACAGCGAAACGGAAGAGAAACAGTATTCCCACAACTCTGGGAATATGCATCGCCCTTTTGGGGCACCAAGCAGGCAAACAAAAGCAGGAAGGAAGAAAGCCAGCTTTGGAAATCTGTGAGCTTTTATTTTCTTCCTTTGCTTTCCTGCCTCGCTCTGGCTCGTGTGAGAAGCAGCCCAAACAGTTAAACCTCCAGCACTTGAGATGTGTTGCAAAATATCTCAAAATACGTGGCCCTCTGCCAAGGGAGGCTTAAAGCAAATTGGAGCAATGATGCTCTGAACTGTAAGTTATCCCTGAGCAGCCCTGGCCCTGATGGGATGTGGGGGGTAACTCCACTCTATCTCAAAAAGCCCCACAGATTTGCAAATGCAAGCTCTTAAGCAACTGCTGTTAGTTTTCCAGCCCTGCAGCTTTGGCTCTGGCTAGATGTTTCCCCACACAGCCCTCACCTGGGGATTTGGAGTCTGCACCTCTGAAGCTGGGCCACTTGTTCCATCCCCTAAGACTCGTCCTCTGCTGTTTTATCCCTCCTGCTGCTCATAGGTGATGGGCAGAGCTCTGAAGGCCCCTCTGCAGAAAGCCCAGGCAGTGTTCCTCATGGGGAGCTTGGGATTTTAAGGGTGCTGAGGCTGCTTACTCCAAGCAGCATGACTACAGGTGAATCATAGAATTGTAGGGGTTGGAAGGGACCTTGAGAGATCATCGGGTCCAACCCTGAAGTAACTTGTTAAAGAACTTTATACATTTCCCAATCTAGTCCTATGACCCATCAAGGTACCCTGGATTATTTTGGGACCCATGTGGAAATATTCATTGGATAACTATCCATACCCCATCCAGAATGAATTACAAGGGCATCAGCACGGTGTATGTGTTTGGGGTTCAGCTTCCCTCTGTTGTTTATCAGCTGTTACTCCAAAAGGAACAGACATGAAACAAGCTGGGTGCTCTCAGTACTGCTTCAAACTGCATATACCTTCCAAACAAACCCACGATGATTGCTGGCAGAATTCAGCATTATTCTGTGCAACAGCTGTTACGTTGCTGCTTTTGATCCCGAGAGGAAATCCTCTCTGGTTTCAAGAAGGTGATGGCAGCAGAGCAAAGGTCATTCTTGTGTCTTGACTCCCGGGTAAACAACAGGCTGTACACATCGCTGATCAGCCCAGTCCTCCCAGAGCAGACTGGGAGACTCCTCACTGGGTGCCCTGTCCCCAGCAGCAGCTGGTGTTCCTGGCTTCAGAGGTGCAAGAATGCTTGCAATTGTAGTAGTATGTTTTTCATAAGTCACTAATTGCTCTGAACCAGGTTTTATGATCATTAAAATGCATACTCTCTTAATCATCCCCAGGATTGCTTCGTTACAGAGATAAATACCTGATATCTATTAAAATGCCTTCTGAGGTCTTTGTTCCAGTGGTATCTCCTGGTAATAAGCACTACAGATTAATTACACTTTGTGGGAACAGTAATTCCAGTCAAGTTGATGACACACTGGTGGGGGTATGTTTGGCTTATTACATCACTACCAACATCAACAAACGTTGGCACTTTGGCACTCGCCAGGGAGTTCCCTGGCCAGCAGCTTGTAACCATCAATGTGCGTGCATGGAGCCAGCATGGAGCAGCTGTGCAGAGAGCACTGAGCTTCTCTGGGCCTGTGCTGAGGAGGAAGCCTTTGGGAACTCCTGTGCAAAGCACAAATGGGTGGTGTAAAGTATGTATCCCCGTAGGCTGGAAGGGAGATAATTTTGAAGGAGGAATTGATAGTCCATCGAAAGGTGGGTCATAGTCCAAGTGCTGTTCTTCTAGCTGAGTCCTGGAGCGATATCTTGACCACTACAACTGCTGTCATGAGGAGCTGGGGACAAAGTCCATGCATGAGCTGACCCTCCCCTTCTCACTGGCTGGTGCTTGGGAGCAGCTCCCTTTAGGACTTGGCTCTTCCCAGTTGTAGGATAGAGACAAGTGGAAGTGTGGGGCTTTCCCCCTTTCCTCATATCCTCTCTAAAATGGATACTGTGATGGGAAATTTGCTTTCCAGATCAGTCCATATACACAGCTTTGACACTATGGAAACCCTGAAGAGTGTGGAGAAACAGTTGGTACAGGTGTTGAATGTGAAAGTAGGAGAGACCGGAAAAGGGTGGCGTAGAAAGGTAAACAAGAACCGTGGTTAAAGCTTCTGCTGCTCCTTATGGGCACATAGATTCATCCCTGATTCTGCCACAGGCCTTGTATGAGCCCAAGAAAATCATGTGGCTTTTGGGTAGCCCCTGTAAAATTGGAGTAATGCTGGTGTTTGGTAGGGAGGGAGGGATTGATGTGCAGCAGTGTGCTGTGAGAACTGACCCTGACTGTGGGAGATCAGGAAACATTAGCAACTTGGAAAATGTATCCATAGTTCTTCTGGGGGCTGGGCTGTATGCCTGTGGTCATTCTGCTGAGGGGGCTCAGAAATAGAGGTATGTTTCTTTGAAATAAGAGGTTAAGTGAAAAAAGCAGGACTCCAAATTCTTGCTCCCTGTGTGCCTGTACATCTCCTCAGAATCAGCCACTGAGTACAGAAATGCCAGGTGGTGGGAAGATACTTGGCTACAACCATTCCTCAGTTCTCACTTCTCCAGGACCAAGCTACCTATACTGTGAGCCTCTGCATGGTACTTAATGATCTCTGGATCTTTAAGGCACTAAGTCTGTGCTGTCTGGAAGCTGTCCCTGAAAATGATGGCATGAGGAACCTGTACATCCAGGGGGAGCTTGGTCTCAAGGACTCAATGCCCTGTTCTGTGCTTGAGGTATACTAAACACTATTGGTGCATCTGTGTTTATAAATGGCCATTTAATCTCTCTGCATCACAAATTAATCCAGCCATTGAGAATCTGTTCATGCTTCATGTGTCCTCCTTTCCCAACCACCACCCCTCATGAAGAGCAGAGACACAGTCATTTCTCGGTGTGATGGCCATGCACTAGCATGGTGGCCACTTCCAGCCAAGATCTTCACACATCTGCCTCATGAGGGCAAACAGCCCAGAGCCTGAGGAGCTGCAGGCATCAGATGGCCTCTACCACCCAGCCGAGCCATCCCCATCCCACAAGTTTTGCTCTGCTGCAGCCTCACCACTGCAGCTGCCTCTTGCTCATTAGACCCAAGCGTTGTCTTCCTCCTAGTTTGTGCCCCAAGCCCAAATGCCCAGGGCATTGCTTCTGGGTTCACAGCTATAGTGGGCTTTTGTTCTCTGGACCCGTTCACCCCTTCTGAGCAAAAGGAAACATTTCCCAAGCCCCCTTTTGGGGCCAAGGCATTACATGCACGTGAAAGCTCACCACCACGGCTTGCTACCAGCTGCTTAGGGGAATCCAGAGAGAAGAGAGAAAGACACACAGTTCTGAGGTGGAGGAATTTGCAAAGCCTCCTGAGAATACCACTGCACAGCAGTTCTTTTTTATCCCAAGTCCTTGCCTTTTAAAACACTTGCTTCCAGAGCTGGATGCCAGCAAGGCTCTGAGCCTGCTTCCGCTGAAGCCTGCTCTGCAAAGCCCTTGCCCTGGTTCGAAGGGGAGCCCTGAGCAGCCTGGCAGCTCCAGGCAGCCCTAAGGATGGATTGACACTGTGACCCCCGCACGGACGGCACCCTGGGTGCCTTTCCTGAAGGCTGGCATCAGTTCCTGTGTGAGCTCAGAGCCACCCGGTGCTGCAAGGGATTCCCTCCAGCAAGTTGCTCGGAATAAATGGACACATGTCAGAAATGAGGCCAGAAATCCCCACGGGGGCCACTGATCCACAGTCCTTTGTGATTTCGAACCGCTGAGCCTGTTTTCCCTGCTACCCCTTCTCGGTGAGTAGAGATCTGCATTATTTCCCAGTGAAACAGCAGCCACCTCCCTGCCATCAGCCTACAAACAGTCTCTCCCAACAGCACAAAACCCGGGATGCAGCGTAGTTTTTTCAGCCCACGGTTTGTAGGCAGGAGAAAAAAAAAACCCCAATTAAACCCAAATCTCACCAGTCACAGTCAGTTAGCTAAAAGTTCACCGTGTCTCTAAACAAATCACCCCTTCACAGCACAGCTCTGGCTCCTGTGCCAGGCAGGTCTCCTGGCCACCAACCATCCCAGCCCGTTGCCCACAGTAACATGTATAGCCCTACTTACAGCCACCTCTGTTCCTGCTGTTCTCAAATCCCAGTTTCCGCGGTCCGGAGGCTGAGGAAGAAATCAAGGCTGGCTTACACCCTCCTAGTGTCTCTGCCCGCTGTGGCGAGCAGCCAAGGCGGCCGGGGGAGTCGCAGCCAGTTTCAGACTTGCAGTTTCCTTGTACTGGGAGCTGCTAAATGAAGTTGCACTTCTGGGGCCGAGGGGCGTGTTCTCCTCCCCTCCCGAGTCAGTCCCTGCCTGCTGTAATCCAATGCTCATCCCGATGATGTCAAGCAGCTACCGCTCAGCTCCTACCTTACAGTCGGCAGGAGGGATCCGTTTCCTTTTCACAGGGATCTTTGTTTAGCTGTGCCTTGTAACCCCATCTCCCAGCAGCTGCGGGTGCCTGAACATCCTTCCTTCAGTGCTCGGTGCTGTGGCTCTTGCCGTAGGGCGCTTCCTCCTGCCTGCTGCTCCCCTGGGTTGCTCCAGCACATCGCTTGGATGTATGTCTCAGCTGCATCCCACCAGTCATCCTCTCTGTGGGGCCTGGCCAAAAGCACCATCGTACCCCAGGCAGCCTGAGCTATTTTGCCAGGTGTAGCACCAGGGAAGTGACTCCCAGGAAAAAAACCCAACAAAGCAGCTTTGTGCCTTTTTAGAGTGTTGCCTTCTGCCATGTGGACCCCCATAGGGTACAATTCAAGCACGCTTCAGCTCATCTGCTCCTGGGTGCTGGTCTTATTTGGGGTGGAACACAGAGCTGGTGATGGTCAGCCAGGCTTAAAGGGGAAGATGGTCAGGACAAGGCAGTGCTGCCTCTCAAGCACGTACCTTTGTATCTGTCCTGCTGTGAAGCACAGGCTGGGAGCACTCTGTGAGCTGGTCAGTGCCTGGAGAAGAGGAAGTTTTGGCAGTTCCTGTCCCTCTGGGTGGTATCATCTCCCAGTGTTTTCATCAGCCTTGGAGACACCACTGGGTTGCTGAAGCCAAATGAAGAAGCTGGTTGCAGTGCTGGTGTACAACCTCCCCTCCTGGCCCACGCTCTGCCCATCCCTCCTGGCACGGAGTGTGAGAACACAAGGTACGGATACTGCAACCCACTCCTGCCTGAGTGCCTGGGCTGGAACAGGGCTCCTTGTGCTAATTGCTTTGCTATGGGAGCGAAAGGCTTGCTCCATCCCCGCCATAAAGCCACTCTGGTCCTCAGCTTTGTGAGGGAAGAGCGCTGAGGGCAATTGCCAACGGCTGCATCCAGTCTGCGCTCGGCCGAGATGAGCTTTTATTTCAGGCTGCCTGCTAAGCGAGCCCTGCGAGCTGGAGGGCTTGGCCCTCCCCACCTGTCGCCTGGCCGAGCACCAGACAGACACATGGACATGATGTCTCTGCCATACTGCAGCTCTCCCACCGCAGATGGGCCCTGGAGCTCTGCAGCACCAGGCTCCCTGCCTGCCCCAGCTAAGGAGCACCGGCCTCTCCCCTCGCCCCAGTACCGGTTGTGCAGCCAGACCTGCTCCACCTCCACCGGCCTCGCTGCCTCCAGTGAATCTGTTTGTGTGCACCTGAAAACAAGCGGTTTTCCGTGATAGATGCCCACACCCCTGCCATCACACACAGAGAGAGATAAACACGCCAACAAAAGGAGCAGGCAGCGCAGGAAACACCCAGATGGCAACAACAAGGCACAGAGGAAGGAGAACAGACCTCAACAGAGCAAAACATACCCGGGCTCGGTGCATCTCCAAGCTGGCCTCATGTAGCTCTGCCTCCCAATTTGATTCTGTTTTATTCTAAAACCAGCTCTGGGAAACCAGTTTGACTTCCTGAGATGTATCACTTGGCAGAAACTCATCTCTCTCTAGTGCTTTTGAGTCACACGTTACTACTTACCCGAAAGTAACGGTAAGGGATTTACCACAATGCTCTGCCCGTCTTCATGAGATGCAACGGAGGGAGGAGGGCTCTGCCATGATGAGTGGAGGAACCAGCATGGCCTCGGGAGGTTGCTGCGCTGGTCTGGCAAAGGCTGTGGTTTTCTCTTTACTCCAGCTTGTATTTGAAAGTGATGCAGAAGGCTACTACAGATTTACACTAACATATGAGATGTGGGCTTTGAAGAACAAATCTGGAAAGGATGCGGATGTTGCACCAGCCCGCAGTCAGCACCATGCCACTACATGCAGTATGTAGTAACAGAGATAATAAAGCACTTCAGAAAGCTGAGGGTGCAGCATATATCTGGACTTCTTAATAGGAGACCTCTTTTTTTGCATACTCAAACCCTCTAATCCCATATGTACCCCCCTCCACCCCAAATCATCCATCACTCTGTCCTTTCCCGTACAGACTTGCGTGGCCTCCTCATCTGAGACTGTTCCTTACAAGGACTGGTCAAACATTTTTCACCAGAACTCTTTCCCAGTAGAAAAATGCAGCTTGGGATTTTCTACTGAATTTCCCCCCTGTCCCCCATGGTGGGGGAAAATATTCCAAGAGGCCAAAACACTTCTGAGAAATCTTAACATATTAGGACAAAAATACGTGGCTTCCAGTGTGTTCATTCTTCCTATTTTTAAATGAAAGCTGACATTTTTCTCTGGAAATTCTCCCAAATCCTAGCTAAATCTCAGGTTCTCCACCTCTTGTGCTATTGCTCGTGCCCTGTGAGTCATTCACCCGGAGGTGTGGGCTCCCAATCAACACAGTTCCTATCTCAACAGAAGGAGAAGACATTACCATTGCCTGGCATGGCGCACACTGCGTGCTAGGTGGTATTACAGCCTTGAGCTGATGGACTGAGCTGCAGCCATGAGCAGCCTTTAATAGCTGCCTGTACTCTGCTGTGGCTTCTACTTAAGCAGAAGACCCTTTGGCAAGGGCTTTGCCGTTCCTTGCATCCATCTGCTTTGTACTGTGCCATCCTGTGTGGTCTAGGACCGGTGTTAATGCTATCGCTGCTCTGGACATCAGGAGCTTTGGCTCTGCTCTGGTTGCTGGTGCTGTGCTTGACCACGCAGTTGGTCTGCAGAGAATTTTGGGGATGGCTTTTTTAGCAGCCGATCACATAGTGGGATATGGAGAGCAGCACCATGGGGAAAGGATGGCCCTGTGCTGTCCTGCAGCCCATGCTCTGATGCAGCACAGGACTGGAGAGCACTGCTCAGGGAAGAGCAAGAAACTGTCCCATGAGTTGGCTGTCAGCCTTTACTTGGAGGAGGAACAAAGTCAGAGCAAGTTCATAGGGCAAGTGTCAAAATGAGGTGAGTGCATCCCCAAGGGCTGAATATAAAGACACCCGCGCTGGATTGCTCACTGCCTGCTCCAGCAAGAAAACCCACCAGCACAAGGGATCCTCCAGGAAACTCTGGGACCAAGGAGACAAACTGTCTCTTCAGAAGGACCTGGCCTGCCTCTGATCTGAGTGTTTCAGCAGCCTGAGCCTTACTTCCCTCAAGCTCATGCTGCTGGGGTTAAAGTGTTGCTGTGATAGCTCACTGATGTAGCATGAGGCCTCCTCATGTAGGCACCGCTTCCCTCTGCATGTCCCAGGCATTGAGTTCTCTGTGTCACTTGGTGCCATCAGCACAGCAAGGAAATGTAGAATGGCACATGAAACACATGGAAAAAATGTGACAACCTGCATTCTTCCCTCAAAATAAATACTTTAAATAAACAAAAAACCCTATGGAGTATATTTTGTCTGCTGGGCTCCCTGAGGAAAGCGTGGAATTCTTAAGCCATCAAATAACAGATTGTGCTGGGGCATTCATGAGAAGAGGAGAAACTGATGGGCAAAAGTGGCTTTAGTGGCAGGCCACTCTTTGTGCTGTCACTGAAGAGCCAGGGTTTGCTGTTGATTAGGGAAGGGGGAGCGGGTGTGGGGATGTCTGAGTGATTTACACAGCGCTCAGGCCCGGTTTGTTTTCATAGAAGTTGCTCATCCAGAAAGGTTCATCAACAAGTGAAACAGAAGAAGTTTGTGCAGAGGCTCAACTCATTAGTGACCCCCCCAGGGCCACCTCTGTAGGCAGGCCAGGTTGAAGAGTCAAGCCTGGTGCTTTCTTGGCACTGCAGGGACACGCGTCCTGGCTGCTGGCACTGTGGCCGGTGTGGGCCTGGCATGCCAGCGGGGCACAGCACACTCAAAAAAGCTGTTTACTTTGAGCTGGAGCTATTTTTAGTGCAGAGATGATAAAGCTTTTCACTACAAAGTGAGTGGCTGCGCTTTGCTTCTGGGCAGTTTCACTCTGCGAGCTCGTCCCTTCCCCCTCCGCAGCCACTGCTCCCTGGGGACCTTTTCTCCTCTGTCTGCTGAGCCCAGCACCTCCAGCAGGTTTCTCCTGGTTAGAAAGGTTGGAGTCTCTGTCCCCCTTTTCCTTAGGGATCATATTCAGTTTGGAAAAGAAATAAACCTTTTTTAACAGTCTCCACAGTCCGATTGGAAGCCTGTGCTGAAAGCCCATCTCGGGCACACACCCTCTAATCCTTCACCTCTGCCACATTCCTCCTGGCCGAAGGCTCTTGCAAAACAAGTGACTGGACAGTCACCTCTTTGCAGCTACCACAGATACGAGCAGGTCTCAAACTGAGATCTGGTGGCAAGCCAGAGTCGTCAGCCAGTGGCAGCACTGTCCTGTGCCACCTTTCACCCAGACGGCCCAAGGACTGTGACAAACTCCCCTACATGCTCTGTATGAGAACCACTTTACCTGCTGCTGATAGGAGGAAGCCTGGCGGCTGGCTAGCAGCACAGAGACTACAAAACAAGCGTAAATCCTGCTTGGTAAGGGATTTGTTTGTCCAAAGGAATCCAGAAGCTTCTTCAGTGTAAACCCACAAAGGTCACGTATCTAGCACATGCTTCACCAGAAAATCATCCCACTGCCAAAAGCTTTCTTGTTTGGGACAGAGGGAGGACAGCGATAGCTCTGTCAGCTCAGGGAGGTCTTCACATCGGGGAGAACGTGCAACTATTAATTAAACAGGTTCATTCTGTTTGTTAAGAAGGGTCAGATATACAGAAAGAGCCAAAACCTGATTGTCAGGATGAGAAGGCGTAACAGGAGGGGTATTGCTTAAGTTGATCAGGACTGACTGCTCAGGGCTCACTGGCAGGGAAGCAGGAGACCCACTGAGATCTGCACATAGGTACTCCTCTTTGCCCCTCTCTCTGCTAGGTGGGGTAGCTGGAGGAAACCCAAGGAGGCTGGGTTGGGAGCTGTGCTTCTCCCTTTTGGAGAGCGAAGGGGCATGGTAATAAATGAGAAGGGAATAGTTGTGTCTGTCAGCTTTGTAATATATGCTAGAGCCACCCAGCCAACGGTTATGATTTGTCTCTAGTGTTTGGCAGCCCGACAGATTCCTGTTGCAGATGTGCAGAAGCCATGTAAACATTTTGATCCTGATTTGTGCTCTCAGCTAAATGGGCTTTCATGTGATTTTATTCCATGGACTCTGAACGGAGTACTCCTGCTTTGGGGCCATGAGGGATCAGACACGGGTTATGAATCCTTTGGTCAGTCAAAGGATTGCAAGCTCCAGGCTTCACCCCATACACTCACTTTTTACCTAAGGTCAGGAAAAATTCAGCCTAACCTCCTGGCATGATTCCCTGCCTTCCCTGCTGGCTCGTTTAAGGGGTACAAGTAACTAGATGCTGTCTTGTGAAGCAGCTGGCCGTTGTGATGGCCAGGAGAAACTCAGTAAGGCTGTTTCTGTGTCCTGTGCCATCCCATGCCCCCAGACACGGTGCCGTTTATCTATTGTAGCTGTTCCCAAGGCCACAGAGCCTAAGAGTGGGGAGGTGCTGCATCCCTGTGATTTGGTCTGAGAGCAGCAGGAGTTCAGGGCACACCACAGGAAGGGCTTGATGTTCTGATCAGGGAACAAAATATTCTGTTTGTACTGACAGCCTGCATGAAACAAAAACAGGGTTTGCCTGGTGACCTGGGAGCATTTCACTCAGGCATTGCATACAGCCCTCTGCTCCAGCACCGTGCTGGGAGCCTGCCCTGGGAGAAATGTGGGATGCTGCGGGGTGGGGGATTCACTGGGGGTGGGGGAGTGGGGGGAGAGCTGCCAATTCTCAAGTGATCCTGGTGGTGCCAGACCAGTGTCTCGGATTGAGGCCCCACACTCCACCCCCACTGTAGGAGTAGGTATTAAGGTACAGTCCCAGCCTCAGAAAGCTTAATCCTTTAAATAGCCAAGACAGGCAATAATAAAGGAGAAGAGGGGTTATTGTCTCCTCTTGGCAGTTGGCTGGAGAAGGACAGAAGGCTCAATGGCTGCTGCAGAGACAGATTAGCACCCAGCCCCAACGCTAACCTTGTCTGCACTGTTCCTGGCAGCCCCTCTGTGTCTACCACAGATGGGCAGCCTGATGCTCAGTCTCTCAGACCTTCCTCACCCAATAATGGCCAATCTCACCTCCCACTGCTCTTGAGATGTATTTTATTTACTGCTTTTTGCGTCATGACTCTTCCCTGATAGTTAGTCTAGTATTTCCAGTTTCTAAAGGGTTCCACTTAATCCCTGAACTCACTATATCTGTTTCAGATTCTTGCTTTGGCATAAAGCTGGGGTGGGGGCTATTTTTGGGCAGGTATGACATTTTCCTATAGCTCCGAGTTGCCACTCACTTTTGTTGATTAAATAATCTCCTTTTATAACACCTCTCAAGTATGTGTTTTCAGCTTTGTAAAACTTGGCCTGATAAAGCATTGAGCATCTTTGTTCAGATCATCCCTCACAAGAATAATCTAGCAATGGTGTTTACATAGACATTAGCTTCCTCAAGTCAGGTGATAAAACCTTAGCTCCACACAATCCTGAGTTGGATGCCTTATACAGAGGTTTTGTGGAAGACCCTTTAATAAAAGCCCACCACCCAGGCTATGCTGGCTCAGAAAGTAGCAGTCATATTTGAGGTAAAAGTCTGGGTTTGGGTCTGGGTTCCTGTAATACTGAGTCAGATATAAATGCCAGCCAGGGTCCAAAATAGCCTTTGCCCAAATTGTTGCATTGCCTAACAGCTGCTCCCTGCACACCAAGGTGGCTGCAATATCCGTGACCTGCTGTGTATTGCAGCAAGCTGTTGGTGGGACAGACATGCCATTACTTCTGTGTGGGCAGATAGAGAATCACAGAGTGCTTTGGGTTGGAAGGGACCTTAAAGATCATCAAGTTCCAACCCCCTACCATGGGCAGAGACACCTCTCACCACACCAGGCTGCTCAAGGCCCCATCCCAACCCAGCCTTGAATACTTTCATGGAGGGGGCAGCCACTACCTCCCCGGGCAACCTGTTCCAGGGTCTCCCCACCCTCATAGTGAAGAATTTCTTCCTAATATCCACTCTAAATCTACCCCCTTCCAATTTAAACACACCCACCTCGTCCTATCACTCCAGGCCCTTCTAAAAAGTTCCTCCCCAGCTTTCTTGTAGGGACTGGAAGGTCCTATAAGATCTCCCCAGAGCCCTCTCTTCTCCAGGCTGAACAACCCCAACTCTCTCAGCCTGTCTCTTCATAGGAAGACATATATGTCTATATAACAACCTACTTGTTTGTATTTCAACATATATGTCTATATTTCAACATATTTCTCTGTGCTTGCCATCCTGCACAGAGGGTTTAGGGAGCGACCTCTACAACAAGCTAAGGGGCTGTGAAAGGTCCTGCTCAATGGATGGGCACTTTGTGAGCTGTCTCAAGCTGCCTGGAGTTGCTGGGACCTGGCTGGTTGATACAGCTGGGGGATGCTGTACCCCCGGGGGTGGGATTGTTGCAGGGTTGCTACCCCAAACAGCCTCCCAGCTCTCCATTGCTATGGCAACCAGAAGGCGAGCTCACTGTTTGGACAAGAGGTGTGTGCTCCACAGCACCACTGCCTGTTTCCTGCAGAGACCAGGGCTTAAACTGAGCAACCAGGAGGGAAAATCCTCTTTATTTTGACTCAGAGGCCTTTTTAGTTCTTATTTATCCAAGCCTCCAGGCACTGTAGCATTAATTAGTATTAAACCTTCCTTTATGCCTCTTCATTGGTATGGGAAGGTCATCCTCATCTCTCAACAGCTCCAGTGAACACACCACTTCTGCAATGAAGGCAGAAGCTCATCAACTTCTCAACCATCTAGGATGTAGGACTGGTGACCTTGCATTGCCAGGTAACAATAAGTTACCAACAAATTGTGTGAAACTGAGAATGAGAATTACTGGAATAACACACAATAATCTGTTCTCTATTGGTCTATTAGATATATTTAAGATTAAAAATTAGAGAAAGCTCATATATTTGATATTAAAATGTTGTATGCTGGAGTGGGGAGGAGGGTGTGATCCCACCTGCAAAGTAATTACCGATTTGGAGTAAACCACTGTATTTTCTTTACCCCAAGAATTAATACAGAGGGGCTGGTGTGCTGTGAATGTCACCCTGATTTGCTGCATGCTGACTTCCTTGTGTAAATGGGTCTTTTTGGCAAGTTTTGCGGTATATTTGCCACTGTTTGTTCAACAGTACTTCAGACTGGGACACCACCAGAGTCCAAACAACTGAGCTGCACTGGCTGGCTATGGATCCAGCCCAGCAAGAGCCAGGAGCTGACACTGGCACCTGCGATGGTATCCACACTAGCTAAGTTTGGGAAGCTGTTAGGAGTCATCTTTCATCATTCAGCATTTTCAGTTGGGTTCATTTAGTTCCAAGCTGGGTAATTACAGCCTCATTATTCTTCCTTTTACAATGAAGACAAGACTGCAAGTCAGGCAGAATAATTCCTCCTGCTACTGTTGCCAAGATATGATAGCTCATCTACGCCATAAGGAATGTGTCATGGTATCAGTTTTAATAATGGTAAATAATGGCTCTTCAGTTAAGCAACATCTTAACACTATCTGGTGCCTAACCATAACACACCAATTACATTTCAACCCCTCCAGACAGAGAATTGAGCTGGGATTACCACTGCCCAGCACGTTCCGGGTTGACCAGCGTGCGTCAGGGTTGGCGCTGCCTTTTCTTCAGTGAAATTACTATCCAGCTACAATCAAACTTTCATTCTAAAACCACAGAAACTCATCTGAAAATAAGACATCAAAGTTCCTGTGGCAGTTAAGTAGAGGCCAGGACTCTGGGAGCAGTGGTAGATGAGATACCAGAGAGCAATTCATCCTGTCTGTCCATCGTCACTGGGTAGAGCAGAAGCTTGATAACTACCCCTGATTAGATATTTACCTTGCAGGCAGCTTCAAGGCAGCAGGATCATAGAATCATAGAATCATAGAATCACAGAATCGTAGGGGTTGGAAGGGACCTCGAGGGATCATCGGGTCCAACCCCCTGCCAAAGCAGCTCCCCAGGACATTTCACTCAGATAGGCGTCCAGATGGGTCTGGAATCTCTCCAGAGAAGGAGACTCCAGGATGGAACCCCTCCAAGCAGGGAAAGGAAGAGACACCTCGTTGATACAGCTGTATCTCACCACAGGCTCTGTGTTCTTGCAGGGACAAGTTCTCAACCCAGAACCACTGTGAAGGCATTGAAATTACCTGATGTACCTGTGGGCACCAGTGCATGCATTTCTGCTTTGCTTTGCTGGCTCCTGCATGGAACCGTCTGAGGTCTGATGGGGTGCTACATACATGTTTGGGAAAAACAGGTTTGAAAAGAAAATATCCACCAGAACTGCCCTGCAGGCCAGTCAAGGCCTGTCAAACATACATTTTTTAATTAAAAATCATAAGCCATCCTTTAGAGTGTGGAAAAAGCCCTTCTGCCATTATTTCACAAAGAGGGAGAACTCAGAACTGGACTGTTACTTGTATCAGGGGGGAACCAGGCTGCTTCTGCCACCAGTGGAGGGGAAGCTCAGCAAGGTCTCCTGGACACTTGCAGTTCCACAGCACCCTCAGCATGTGTTTTAAAAATGCCTGTGTGTGGGAGTTTGTAGTAAAGGCTCAGTGTTCTCGAGCGAGGGCTGCACCAGGAAGCTGGTTTGTAAGATCCCCCAATAAACCAACACTCAGCCTTCAGTTCTTCCCCTTCCTTCCCTTCTAGAATGAAGCTTGGAGCTGCTTCTGCCCCCGGGACGTGGGGACACAGTGAATGCTGAGCCTTGTCAGCTCTTGCTCTCCCTGCCTTCAGCAAACCACTCGATTTACTCTCTCTCTCAGGCAACCAAACTATTGAACTTGACATGGGAATAGAGATGGTGCTGCATTATGAGACTCCCTCAGGGTACATTTTTTCTAAGTCATCTAGGATGGGAAAAACATGGGCACAAAGGAGAATGCTGTGACTCACCCTCCACCAGCACGGAGGTTCAGAGCAACCAGAAAAGAGTTAACAGCACAGCCACCTCCCAGTAGTATTTCAGTGTTTCTAAATACAGAGTTCCTCTCCAATCTGGATGCCCATTTTTGTTATCTTAAAAGTATTTCTGGAACTCTTGGCCAGCTTTAAACAAACAAACAGGAGACATATTTGTGAAGATAACGCAGTCGGGAACGCTTGCTTAACGAGCCTTTCCAAGTCGAAGGATTTCATTTTTAGACTTCATTTCTTTCAAGCTTGTGAAGAGAAGAAAAAATTGCTCTGGAGACATTAAATCACGTAACCATCCCAGCTCTCGGCTTTGGAATAACAGTCATTCAACTTAGCAAATATCAGACGTGGGAAGGCATTTATCTGACGCATCTATAGGATCATGTGAACTCCTTCCTCAAGGAGAAACAGTCTCTCTGCTGGAGACACAAGAGGAAAGAACTGTTTTCCCTTCTTTCAAAAAATACAACAACATAAGCAACTGTAACATGCTAAATGGTTCCTGGCACAAGTGCAAAAATGCAACATCTGAAATGTCAGCTGGTACGTGGTACGCCGGGAGGATTTACGTGATTTAAAAGATTTATGAGAAAGAAAAAAAAACCCCCACCCTATTCCACCAGCTTCAGAGACTCTTGGAAAGCAGCAGCACTGGTGTGCGAGACAATGGAAAAAGAGGAGAAGAGCAATCTCCAGTGAAAAGAAATGACCACAGGCGGTGTGATCCCATATTGCTCTTTTTAGGATGAGAAAAAAAGATGAGTCCAGCACGCATCGGGTTGTAAACTGTGTGGAAAAACTGTGTGGGACACACGGAGCCTGCCATGACTCTGGGACATGCTGCTTTTCTCACTTCACAGATTGACTCACGTAGCCCCGTGGCTCACCTAAAGCCACACACCTCATCACTGCTCAGGGCAGGATTAAATCCAAATTCCTGACTTTTCCTCCCACTGCCGTTGCACTAGAGGCTGTTGTGCTGCAGTGATTGCAGCTACGAGGCGGCTGGCCAGCTGGATTTCAGTGCAGGCTCTCCTGGGAGAGATGGGGTCACAAAGACAGGGGAAATAAATTCTGGCTTAATAAAAATAACACATCAAGCAAGGGAAAATCATGAAAACACTTCAAACCATAAACCCAAGCAAGGTTTGTCAGTGTGCTTGGACAGTGCTTGAGTAGATTGGCTTGCTTTGAGGCTGCCCACTCCCGAAGCGGAGTGCAGGAACCCTGATGCCCTGCACAGCCTGCAGTGCTCCAGCATCCAGCCCTGCCGGGATGGGGGAAGGTGCCAAGCTCCAGCAGTGCCCCTGGCTGCATGGCAGCTCCAGGGCTCACGCCGAAGCAGGGCAGAGGCTGCTCCAACAGTGCCAGCCCCTTCTGGGTCAGATCTTTCTCCATGAGAACCCTGAGTCTCCCATACAGGGAGACCACCTTCTCCCATCGCCAAAGGCTGCCCTTCCCTCCCTCCTCCCTTTCACCAGCCATCTGTTGCTGGTCCCTTCAGTTCAGTCACAGATGTCACCGCAGATCTCCCATACAAAAATTTCCTTAAGGTGTATCTGTGCTTGTGGTGGGGGCTTTTTAATAAGCTTTTATTTAATGTTATTGAAGTACTTTTCAATACGTTTAAGTTTCACTAATGCTTCCATAAATAATGAGATGAACCAGCTTGGTAATATCATTCCAGGGCAGTGGATAGAGGCAAGCATTTCTCTCCATCTGTTTTACCAATACCCTCACCTAACGCAATTTCCAGACCAGAGCACATGATCTGAAGTGAACTGAAGTCAGTTAAAAGGTCTCTGGTGACATTTAGGGATTTAGAGGAGACTGAACAAAGGTGTCCTGTAAAACACATTTCTGGCCAAACCAAACTGGCAAGGCACAGAGATTACAATTCCTCTATCATAACAGCAATGACTCATCCAGTTGCATAGTCACTTGGGGTGAAAAAGAAAACAGTTACTCAATCTCTCAGGGATTTAGACACAGAAGAATATATTATGCAAGTTTTAGCAGCGTTACTAATGGCCTTGAAGCGCACAACTCTACTATGACTCTCCCTCAGCTCAGCAGATCACAAATAAGATGACTCACGTATCCATGACATGATAGGAAAAGAGGGAGCCTGAGCGGTGCAGAGGCAGGTGCTAATGCAGTCACAGAGCACGCAGGCAAGGGGAGATGAGAATTACAGAATCGTGAGCAAAGCACTGCGGAGAAAAGCAGCCTGCAATACCTGAGGGCTCAAAGAGTGTGGCCCAGGGTAATTGTTATGATCCCACAGTGCAGGGGCTGGCGAGCATACAGCCAGCCTGCATGCAGAGAAGGGCCACGCTGCTGGCACCGGTCGCCTGCGCTTCCCTGGGGAATCTCAGCAGAGAGCATGTGTTGGCCTGTGGTGAGTGGGTCCCCGTGGCTGCTGCACACAGTGAGGTTAGACCCCGGTGAAAGTCGTCCAAGAGCTCCAGGAACTCCAGTGTGTTTATGCTCAGGAGAACTTTTCTCTCTGCTGGCCCATCATGGTTTTGTAGAAGCTATTATCTCTGACCATTTAAAGACTAATTAAACCCACTGGTGGTTTCAGCCCATCATCTAATGAGTAACTTCCTCACAGATGGAGGACGGTGACAGCTGTTCTCAACACACGGTTTAAGCTCTGGATTGTGGAATAGAGCTCAGCCCAAAGCCTCAACTAAACAGCTGGAAAAGCAGTTGTCCCGGAAGGAAACTCTGCAATTCGTTATGCTCTGATGATCCAATCAAAGCAGTTATAAATACTGTTCAAAGCCAAACTCCTTAGAGAAGCCCAGTAATTAGGAGGGTTATATTCGAAAGCTGACGCTGATACATCAAAAATTGGCAGCTTGTGCAGGCCAGGGTATTGCAAGACGTTCAGACCTGTACATGGGCTCAAGGCAACGCTACTGTAGAAACACAGATTACAGATAGTTTTTTTAATTGCTACAGTTGGTTTGACCCAGTCATTCCAAGTTGCTGTTCCCTTCACCTGCCTGAAAGATTCTGGATGGCCAAAGGATTATTGTTTGATTATAAGTTGCATATGGGATCTCCTACCTGCAAAAATACAACCCATGCAGAGCAGCGACCCTCACATACCCTCGGGAACAGCAGGAGAAGTTCTGGATTTGTTGTTATCACGACAGGGAGACCCTGGAGATTAACAAGAATAGCACTAATGCACAAACCCATGTGGCATTTTTTGGGGAGCTCAGCTGCACAAAGAACCACAGAGAACTGCTTTATCTGACACATTTCCTTCAAACATTACCTAATTCCAAGGGGTTTATTCTAGGCACTTCACCTCACATCCAGATACGTACGGGATGTAACGTACAGGCGTGCGAGGGATGCACGGTTTCATTCTGCTGTCAGCAGTGATGAACGTGCCAGAGCAGGGTATTTTTGTACAAGCTAGGATAACCTCCTGCCATATCCTGTCTCGTTCCCATAGCTGACAGTCACTGGGCTGACGTCATCCTTATCTCCTGTTAAACACGTGTGCTTTGAGGTGATGTTATGCAGGATCAGAGGGGGTTTAGGTTGGGAAGTAAAATGAGCACTTGGAAATCTCTTGTTAGGCAGATGGGGGAAGGAAGAAGCTTTTTATCTGTATCCCTTGTCTCTCCCTAGCATAATCCACTCAGGATCCCACTGTACTTAACAAAACTATTAGTCTCATAAATCGCCTGTGAAGACAACGTTCTCAGACTCAGAGTTTAGCTGAGTTTCATCACCACATTAGTAATATGAATTTATTCACCTATGAAATTCTTTACCCGGGATTACTGCACAGAATCTGGGATTCTGCCTGTATTCTGTGTACATTCCTGTGAACAAACGGTGTGGCAGTGGGGATGTGGCAAAAGCCTTCATACAGATCCAGCTGGTGCATGGAAAAGGGGAATAAAAATATGTTAATAATAAGTAGAGGCTCGTGTGTGATCTGAAGGAAGCCATTTCAGTGATTTATGGTGTGATCTTTTCCTGAAAGAAGCCAGTGCCTTCATGAGTGCAGCTGATTACAAGAGAGATGATACCAGTTAACGTGTGTTCATCTATTCTGAGCACTAAAACTGCTGTGGAGAATAAGCAGCTGGATTGATGGATGTTTTTTGGCACGTGTTGGCAATCTCCAGACGGCAATAAAGCTGCCGTTCTGATTATCTGGCCCTCTCTGTGAAGGAGGCAGGTTTTTCGGGAAGGGACTTTGGGAGGGAGGAAGGTCCCCACGCAGTGGAAGTGATGCGCAGCAGCAGGAACTGCTGGAGCCAGAAGATACCCGGTAACTCGGGCCCTCAGGTCTGCCCCTGCGCTCTGGCGTCTCCCAACACTAAGGCCGGTTCCACAGCTCCGAACGCTTTCCTGAACTTCCGCGGAAACTGCCGGCACTTCCTCGCTCTTGTTACACCTTCACGGCTTCTCTCCCTGTTATTTGCCCCCAGATAGGCGAGGAGGAGGAGCGGAGCCCTCGCCCAGCTCTTGCTATCTCCTCCAACCTGCCGCTCCCGCAGTTTGGAGTCACCCAAAACTGGGTGGGGGGACTCCGGCGCGCCCGGCATCGCGGCACAGCCCCGGACAGGGCGGCACAGCGCCGGACAGGGCGGCACAGCGCCGGGCATCGCGGCACAGCCCCGGACAGGGCGGCACAGCGCCGGGCATCGCGGCACAGCCCCGGACAGGGCGGCAGAGAGCCCAGCGGGGCGCGCGGGAAAGCGAGGCAGCTGCGCGACACGGCTCCTATCGCGACAGGACAGGGGCGGGGACGAGCCGCAATCTCCCCCGAGGGGAGCCCAGGCGCCCAGCGCGGCCGCTGCTCACACCGCCGTACGTGGAGATGCGGGAAGCCGCCCGCCCGCTCCCTCGGGCTGCCGCGGCCCCTCCGGTGAGGTCAGCGCTTCCTTCGGCAGTGACGCGGGTGTAACTCACACAGCTTCAGCGCAACCTTTGCACGGAGGTGGCGCCGGTCGCCACGCCCGGTAACGCCTTGTCCCCTCCGGAGCCCAGGGGCGAGCGCTTTGTCCGCGCAGATGGGGCACACGGCGGTGCCGTGACGGCTGCCAGCGCTGCGGGCAGGGACACGTCATGTGGCCGGCCCCCGAGCCCGCGTGTGGCGGCGCCGGCCTTGGCACAGTCCCGGCCCGGCCCCGCCGTGCCCCGGCCCCGCCGTGCCCCTGTCCGTCCGCGGTGCCCACGCTGCTGCTATGGCAACCGCCGAGCGCCCTGGGCGGCCTCAGGGAGAAAGAAGCATTGAGTGGCTGCCAGGTCTGTCGATCCCGTTCGTTCATTGGCTATCCTGACGGAGAAACCGCCCACTCGCTAACGACTTCTACCAATCAGCGTCCCCTCTCAGTATGACTGCCCCCGGTCGTCACTTCTTCCAAGCGTTCAAAAACAATACCCCATCCCCTGCCCCTGCCGGGCCTGCTGTCCTCCTGCCCTTGCGTGGCTCTATTCTGCCTTCTCATTGGCGGGTCGCCGTCTCAGAGCGCCCTAGGGTGGCGGGGACAGCCAATGAGCGGCGCCGGCGTTGGGCGGCGGCCACCTGACGCCGCGGGGTGAGGGCGGAAACAGGAAGTGGCCGGAGGGGGCTCGGCGGAGGCTGTGGCGGCGCCATGGGGGCAGCCCTGGGGGTCTGCTCGCTGGCCAGCTGGGTGAGTGGGGCGGGGGGCGGCAGCCGCATCGCCCCCGGCGAGCGGGCCCGGCTTGGCCCGGCGCGCTGCTTCCGCCGGGGGGCTCGGTTAGAGCGGGCGAGCCTGAGGCCGGTGACCCCGTTGCCTCTCTGCTGCGGCCTGCGGGCAGTGGCCTGGGAGCGGCTTCGGCTCCTGGGGGCAGGGCGGGCGCCAGGCCGTAGCGATTCTGCCTTCGCCCGGCCGGGAGGCGGGTCGGTACCGGGCGGGGCTGGTGTCGGAGGCCGCTGCCAGGCCGCTGGCCCTCGCGTGTCGCCCCCCGGCGGAGGAGCCGCGTTGCCCGCGGGTGTTCCCGAGCGCGCTGTCGGTCGGAAGCGCCCGTTAAGCGGCTCCTCTGTGCGCTCCGGCGGGCAGGGAGCGGGGGGCGGTGGCTTCCGGGCTTTCCTGCCTTCCTGGCGCTGTCTGCCCGGTGTGGGCTGCGTGGGGAGGAGTGAGCGCCTTCATGTCTGTATCTCTGCCCCGCAGATTCCCTGTCTCTGCAGCGGTGCCTCGTGTTTACTGTGCCGATGTTGTCCCAACAGCAAGAATTCGACTGTGACGCGTCTTATTTATGCCTTCCTCCTCCTCCTCAGCACAGCTCTTGCCTGCATTATGCTGGCACCAGGGATGGAAGAGCAGCTGAAAAAGGTACCGAGGGGTGAACCTCCTTCTTGCTATTTGCAGAGCTGTTACCTGTGCCAGTGACTGTTGGTTTTCTTTATTTGGAGTGGATTGTATTAGACACAACCACCCAGGAGTGCTTTGTCCTCTGAGTTAGTGAGACACCATATGCCAAGCAGCTCCTAGCTGAACTAGGAGATTCAGTGCATGTATGTTTTTAAGTATATGGCCTCTGAAACCTGGCCAGACCTGGAGGTGGCTGGTTGCTACCAGAGACCTGCTGCTTTGGTATCTTAATCTCCCTGGATACTTGTAGTGATGACATAGGGAAAGAAGGATGAGAACAAGGTCTGCACAGGCTGGCTGAGCCAGGTTTTGTTATCAGATCTCCTGAAAGACCTCTGACTGAGCTGTTAGAGTGCTTAACGAATGTGAGTGCAAACACAGATGTCAGTTCATGACTAAATGTGTCTTTACTCAGATCCCTGGGTTCTGTGATGAGGGCCTTCACACTCAGATACCGCACCTGAACGGCTTTGTCAGCTGCGATGTGTTCGTTGGATACAGAGCTGTCTATCGCATCAGCTTTGCCATGGCAGTGTTCTTCTTTCTCCTCTCTCTGCTCATGATAGAAGTGAAAACAAGTAATGATCCAAGAGCCTCAGTCCACAATGGGTACGTGTGTGAGCCAGCTGGCTGGTCCTCCAGCTTGTTTGCGCTTTCCTCCTGTTTGACTCTGCTGCTGAGAGCCAGGGGTGCCAACTCTGGTCCTGATGCTGACACTGGTGCTTGTGGGGTCTCAGTAACCTGGTAGAAAGATGAGGTTTGAGTCACTGATTTAATCAGTTTAGTTCTGGGCTGGCTGGCTGGCTTCCCATCAACATTTAACTTGAATGGGACCCTTGGAGCTCATCTGATCCAGCCCCAAGCTCAGAGCAGGACTGCCATGGAGCACCTTATCTGGGGGCTTGTCTAGTTGAGCTTTGATGCCCTAAAGAATGGGGATGCTCTGACCTCTCTGGGCAGCCTGTGCAATGTTTTTGCAATACCTAATTGTGGTTTTGCTTTTTGCAACTGATGTGTGTTGCCTCTTGTCCTGCTGCTGTGCAGCTGCAAGAGGAATCAGTTGTGGTAATCTTGTCACCTTCTGTTTAAGCAGTTGAAGACAGCAGTTAGATCTCCCTTGTCCCTTCCTCAGACTGAACAGCACAGTCAGCCTTCTCCCTGCAAGGACAGCTGCTGACTCACGTTCAGTTTGCTGGAGCAGGCACTCCTCTTCCAGCAAAGCTTTTTAGTTGGTGGCCCCTGGTCTGTCCTGGCACACAGGGTTTTTCTGTCCCAGGTGCAATGCTCTGTATTTGCCTTTATTGAACTCCATGGTTTCTGTCAGTCCTTGTCTCCAACATCTTGACCCCCCTTCACCCCCTCTCCCTGATTTGGTGAACAACTTTATCTGCAATCCCACTGCCTAGAACTCTTTTCCCCTTTAAATTTCTGCTTGCAGAGGATGTAAAACATGACTTTTGTGTGCAGGGTGTGACCAATATTTTCAACTTCTCTCTTCTTTTAAAGGTTCTGGTTCTTCAAAATAGCTGCCATTGTGGCTATCATGGTTGGAGCATTTTACATTCCTGAAGGGCCTTTCACAAGAGGTACAGCTAATTGCCCATCATGGAATTCTGTTTAATAAACTCAAACCTTTTCACAGACCTACCAGGCTGTAGTTGTGATAGTGCAAGTTTCTTTGCAGAAGACATAGATTTTTGTCTTGTTTCTTCAGATTATCTCAGTTCATCCAGTATCTTGGTGACCAACTGCAGTTACAGCAATAAGTGATCTCTTTTCAAGTGCCAAAGTGTTGTGTATTAATAATTTGGTGCTTCATGACTCAATTGCTCCTGGCCTGAGTCTCCTGACACCATTTAGAAGCAGCTCAGAGCACTGATGAGTGCTTCCCCAGTCTCTGTACAAGAACCCTTTACTGTCTGTCCACTTCCTGGGAACTTGAAGGAGTTATTGATCCTCAGAGAGATGTGCTGTGGTGGTACCTGTGTGTGCAGAGATGTCTTGTGTTAGATCTTGTGTTTGTGCTGAAAACACATGGGGCTAAACATTCCTGTGCTCAGCTTGACTGGCATAGGCTACACCCCTGACATAGCTGGGACTCCTTGCATGCTTCTGTGGGATGGAGGCTGGAGTGATTACCAGCATCTGCACTTCTAAATATAGTTTCAGATGTTTTCCTTATTTGTCTGCAGTATAATTAGGAGCTTTCTGTTTGTTTGAGCTGGGCTAGCACACAGAGGATGAGAGCTAACCCTATTTTTCTTGCTCTCTTTTCTAGCTTGGTTTGCTATTGGTATTTGTGGAGCCTTCTTCTTCATTCTTATCCAGTTGGTGCTTCTGGTGGACTTTGCTCACTCTTGGAATGAGAGCTGGGTTGAACGAATGGAGGAGGGAAATTCTAAATGTTGGTATGCAGGTAGGAATCTGAACTGTAGAGGACTTGTTTCTGCTGGCCAGCACTCTGCACTAGTTAACAAACATATCCTAGAGGTAACTCCGCAGTCTCAGTAATGTAAACATCTGGAATTAATGCCTGTGGTGTTGCCTTTCTCCCTAAATGCAAAATACCCTAGGCTGGTGATTAGCAATAATAACACTCAGCTACTTTGCAGTGCAAGTGCAGAGCTGGGAGCCTGGGCCTCCAACTTTGCCTTGCCACCTGCCCTCCTGAGGCCCTTGGGAAGGCAGCTGTGTGGGTGGCAGTGTGCAGCCCAACACAAAGCGTGCCTCCGAGCCTGCTCCAGGGCTGGCTGCCAGATGACAAAGTGCTAATTGTTGTGGGTCTTTGCTCATAGCTGTGAATGCTCCAACAGCATTTTGTAGCTTCTTACAAAGAAGGTGGCAGAATGGAAGCAAAAATGGGCAGCCTCTTGTGTCCAAGGGGGAATTCAGGCCTGGGAAGTAGCCCACCAGAGGTGTGCAGTTTGGCCTTGTGACTTGACATCAGTTAAATTGCTGCTGAAAGGCAGGTGTGATGTCCCTGATGGCAGTGCTGGATTTCCCTTAAGCCACACTGTGAGCTGAAGCAGGAGTGTAGCCATACCTAAATAAAGATGCCTTCTGCTAGCCTAGCTTCCTGAACCAGACCTCTGGGTGAGGAAGTGGGACTGTCTCTTTAGCGTGGAAGCCACCCATTAAATCACCATTGATGTTTCTCTAACAGTTATTTCTCCCTCCAGCCCTCCTGTCCTGTACAGGCTTGTTCTACGCCTTGTCCCTGGTTTTTGTTGTGCTCTTCTATGTTTTCTACACGAAGCCTGATGACTGCACTGAGAACAAGTTCTTCATAAGCTTTAATATGATCCTGTGTGTTGCTGTCTCCATCGTTTCTATCCTTCCAAAAGTTCAGGTATTTTTTTTTTCCTCTGCTGTTTTCTTCTGATATATAAGGCAAAGAAACAAGAAAGATGTAGTACCAATTCAGCCAGACCTGAGAACTTTAAAATTTGGCTATTGTAGCTATGCTAGCTAGGAACACTTAAAGGTAAAATTAGGCTCTGACAGCAGTGCATTATGAAGTGACCTACTTCCTGAAGGTCAGGTCTTTTGGGGCTAATGTTGTTTTGGACTTTGTTTCCAATGTGCTGCTGGCATGGTTTTAGTGGTGAAGGTTCTGGCAGAACAAAGAAACCTGTTGGGGAGAAGCAAAATAAGCTGAGAACTCACTGACTTAATAATGTGGCTTTGAAATTATGGGTAAGCCTGTTGAGTGTGAGAGGCAGCTTGTGTGTTACTTCATTCTGAACTGGTATTACTCAAGTCATGTGCTAGATTCATATCTACAAACCTTTAAGCAAGTTGGGATTAACTCAGGAAGAACCCCTAACTGAGTCTTGGGCACAGAAAATTTTGATTTGGTTTGCTTATTCCACATTTGAATTGCTCTGCTTGCCTTGTGTTACTCTAGGGAGCTTCTGCCAATCTCTTAAACAGAAGCTCAGTGTGTTTCTAAAAATGTTTTTCATGCTGATGACTGTTGAACCTGTGGCAGTTGGGTGAAACCATCCACCCTGAAGCTACCTCCTGTAGGTAAGACTTGGCATTTTGACCTTGGCTTGCTATTCTTTGTCCAGGAACATCAGCCTTGCTCTGGCCTCCTCCAGTCCTCAGTGATTACTCTCTACACCATGTATCTCACTTGGTCAGCCATGTCCAACGAGCCTGGTAAGCAGTGGCAGGTCCTGAGTAATGTAGGTTAGTGGGAAAGCAGAAGCTGTTGATGGGGCTCAGTTACTGCAGGTCACCATGGGGTTTGCTGGGTGCTCTAGGCAAAATCTAGTGAGGCAGTAAAGCTGACTTTACTGAAACCATCAAATTGCTTCTTTCCAGAACTAAACTGGAGGATTTCTGAAGGGAAGGAAACAGTATCAGGGCATGCTGATTTTATTAGTTATTACACCCTTGCTTAGCTCACAGGAAGGAAAAATATTCCATACCATTGCTGCCTCTGGGGAATCAAAGAGACCAGCAGTTGAAGGGAATGAAAAACTGCAAGCTTATTTGTCATCCTTTCTTAGTTAAATGCTGTCAAAGCTCACCTCTCTTTAATCTGCCTTGAAATCCCTTTCAGAACGAAGCTGCAACCCCAGTTTGCTGAACATCATCACCCAAATAGCGACACCCACAGTTCTTCCAGCAAATACCACCGTTGCACCTACCACACCAGCTCCACCCAAATCCCTACAGTGGTGGGATGCCCAGAGCGTTGTGGGCTTGGTTATCTTTGTCCTTTGCCTCTTGTATTCCAGGTAAGATCTGCACTGTTGTGAACTGCCAAACAATCGGGCTGTATCTTGGTCTAGTGCATAATATACCTGTGTTTCTTCATGTCTAGCTGCTCTGGCTAATGAAGGGTTAGCCAGAATGAGGGTATCTGTTTGGGACCAGAACAAAACATGTTGCGAGACCTGAAGTAGGAATGCTGTTTAATTATGTTAACAAAAGCTTGGATGAAGCAAGTGTAAGGTCTTGCACCTGGGAAGGAACAACTGTTTCTATCAGTACAGGCTGGGGGATGACCTGCTGGAGAAGAGCTCAGTGGAGAAGGACCTGGGGGCCCTGGTGGATGACAGGGTGGCCATGAGCCAGCAGTGTGCCTCGGTGGCTAAGAGAGCCAAGGGGATCCTGGGGTGCATCCGGAGGAGTGTGGGCAGCAGGTCAAAGGAGGTGATCCTCCCCCTCTACTCTGCCCTGGTCAGGCCCCACCTGGAGTGTTGTGTCCAGTTCTGGGCTCCCTGGGATAAAAAGGACAGGGATCTCCTGGAGAGAGTCCAGAGAAGGGCTACGAAGATGATAAAGGGCCTGGAGCATCTCCCCTATGAGGAAAGGCTGAGTGAGCTGGGACTGTTCAGCCTTGAGAAGAGAAGACTAAGGGGGGACCTAATTAATGTTTATAAATATCTTAAGCATGGGATGCAGGGGGAATCAGCCAGCCCCTTTTCAGTGTCTGTGGAGACAGGACAAGGGGCAATGGCTGCAAGTTGGAGCACAGTAAGTTCTGCACCAACATGGGGAAGAACTTTTCCCCAGTGAGGGTGAGGGAGCCCTGGGACAGGCTGCCCAGGGGGGTGTGGAGTCTCCTTCTCTGGAGATGTTCCAGCCCTGTCTGGACACCGACATGTGCAATATGAGCTGGGGAGCTGCTTTGGCAGGGGGTTGGACCCGATGATCTCTCGAGGTCCCTTCCAACCCCTATGATTCTGTGAGTCTATGAAAACACATCTCAGATCTTGCGTTTCCCAGATGGATTTCAGAGCTGTTATTGGCTAGTCTCAGCCATTTATTGTGGCCTCTGGCTTTATTAGCAAACACAGCTAACTGAGAAGGGGGATTTTTAACCATGTTGACCTCTGGGTTACACTGCAGCATTCGCTCTTCGAGTAACAGCCAGGTGAACAAGCTGACGCTGTCTGGGAGTGACAGTGCCATTCTGGAAGAGACAGTGGGGACAGGCAGTGGGGCTGCAGAGGACGGAGAAGTGCGCCGTGTGCTGGATAACGAGAAGGAGGGTGTTCAGTACAGCTACACCTTCTTTCACTTCATGCTCTTTCTTGCCTCTCTTTATATCATGATGACACTCACCAACTGGTACAGGTAAGAACAAGCTGGAGAGCGATGGGCTGTGTGGTGTGTTTCTGGGTGGATGGGGGACTCTGGCCCTACAGGGCAAGGTTCTCTTCTCAATTGTGTGTTGCTCAGCTGAGATGTAAGAAGGCCAAGTGAGCAGCTGTAGCTCTGGTGACTGGCCTTCACTGGCTTAAGGGGAGTTTGGCAGAGGTAGCCTAGTGTTACTGGGGCTCACCCTGGGAACGAGGGGCAGGGACAGCTGTACATGCCACTGATTTTCTAGATGTCTTGGGAGCACTTGGATGCATTGTCTGCTGTGGCCAGTAGCTGCTTTGCCTGGGACTGCAATACTGTGTAAATTCACAAACATGCTTATGGAGCAGCAGCCTTCAGGGGGCTGTGGCACAGCTCACAGGGACATTGCCTTTAGGAGCAGCTCACCATACACAGTCAGGACACTGCAGGCTTGGTAGCTCACCACACTCCTCCTGCAATGACTTGTGCACTGGTGTATCCCAAATCCTCGTGTGCTCTCACATGAACCTGGAATAACAAGTAGTGGAAGGTGTTTTCTGTATCCATTAATTTGACTTCTTTACTTTTTAGCCCTGATGCAGATTTCAAAACAATGACAAGTAAGTGGCCAGCCGTGTGGGTGAAGATAACCTCCAGCTGGGTTTGTCTCCTCCTCTATCTCTGGACCCTCGTGGCTCCTCTGGTCCTCACTAATCGGGACTTCAGTTAATTGCCATGCCTATCTGAGGTCACAGAAGTGGGGAGGGAACTTGTTGCTGAAAGCCAAAATTGTTCAGTACTGCTTTAGTTATACTGTCCCTGTTACTGTTTGTATCAAGGTGCAGGTGAATAGAACGTTCCATATTGTGTTATGCTTGATGCAGGCTCAGAACTATTCCTAGTTATCTTTCTATTTTAAGCTTTGGGCCACAGTTACCTTTCTACTGGCATTTTTTAAATTCACTACAGCTGTGCTGTCAAAGCACAAACTAAAATACCTTTTCTGTCCCATAGCCACAGCCCTTCTCTGAAATAGAAGTAACATTTAGCTAAAGATGAGGTAATATATTGTAAAGAACAATTATATTCAGCATAATGCACTAGTATGCCAGTGCTTCACTTCCTGCAGGTGTAAGCCATGCTGCTTGATTTTTACATTCCACTGCAGTTTATTTAAAGCAAAAGTTTTATTTAAATTATACTTACCTTCTTGCATTGTGGCAAAAGAAGAGAACTTTTAAGGTTGAAAAACTGGGTAACTCCAATTGCTTTTAAGAACAAACTTGTCCCAAGACCAAATTTCTATGGGAATTTTTTTTTTTTAGTATGTTTGCCAAATACTGAATGGTAAGTCTGACTAGCTTAAACACCTTTGAGTATGGTGGGAAAAGAGCTTCTAATGGATTTCACTGGTCTAATATGCTTATAAAAATCATGTACATCAAATGATTGTTATTGGCACTATGGTATTTGCACTGTAAACTCATTTAAATAAAGCACACTAACTCCTCAAACTGTCCCCACAGTATTAAGAAGCAGCAGAGTCCTACACACACTAAACCACTAATGTTGATGGTTTTCCACACAGCATAATCATCATCTGTTTCTTTTGAGACAAACAGTACATTCCCTGTGATTCTCTGAACATCAAATCCTGTTCCTTCACATTGCTCAGGTGAAGTAAAAGTTCTGCAGTGGAAAGTTCTTCTACTGTGACAATGTGCCAGTGGTACTTAGTGGCACCTCTGTGTTCAGGAGAAGTTGCTCTTCACTTTTACAATAAAATATCCCAGGTTGACACAAGGCAGACATGTGAAATAATAAATTAGCAGCTGTTACAATGTTTAATTATCCAGTCATGCATCATAAAATTACACATTTTGACCACTCCATTTTATAAAATGCAATATAAAAATAAATTTTGTCAAAATAAGATGTACACTTAACCACTTAACCACCTCTAGGCCCACATACAAGAGAAGGCAAAATTATTGGTTTGAATAATGCCATGATTAATGCATGCCAAAATGAGATTTAAAAAAAAACCAAACACTTCACCCAGTTCCTGAAAATACTTCAGGGCATGTAACACCCATTTGCAAGAGTATAAATTCAAGTACTTTTATATACAGAATGCAGCTACCTTTTGTCCCACTTAATGCCAAAACCCTTGGCTGCCCAGTGCCCTCCTTACTGTGTGTTGGATGTGGTGGGATGGTTTATGCACTGGACAAGGCATATCACCTCTGGAAAGAAAGTTATTTTGAGTGGAAAACAGATCTGGTTTAGTGCTGTGGGAAAAAAACCAAAGCCACCCCAACACTCTGTAAGCTTTTCCTGTATCTTCAGTTTCAGATAAGGAGACTCTACACTTGTTTTCCAAATGCTGACATGAGAAGTTTTGGGAACAAACTGATTTTCTTTGCCTGTAAGTGCTGAAGCTCAGAAAGCACTCAGTGCAGTTAGTCAGGCACCTCTAAGACGAAGCTGTGCTGTTCAGAAGACAAGCCAAGCACTGGGTACAAACCTAACAAAGGGTAGAGCCACAGCTCCATAAAACTGTGACTCCTCATTCTAAGAAAGAGCAAATTCCAGGTACCTGTTAGGTACCTGGCAAAGGTAAGCCTGGCTTGGTTCAAGCGTACTGACATCAACTGCCCAGCAGCCAGCTTTAAGAAAAGCCTGGCAGCATAACACAAGCTATTTTCAGCATTGATAATGTAGCCTTATCTGTTATGTTTAAATCATATGCTGTAGGCTTAGTTTCCCAGTGAGCAGAGATGAAAAAGGGAGGGATGGATCTAGTTTGCCTACTATCTAAGGCATGCAAGAGAATATAAACGCCTGAAGGAGGGGTTGACTGTGGAACAGGTTCTTCAGCTTTTTGCTGACCACTAGATATTTTCAAGGACACTAAATTCAATTTTGAATATTCAACCTCTCCCCTCCAGTAGTTACATAAAGGGATCAAATGAACTGTTCTTCCAGGTTAACTGTCAAAATACCACTTCAACTCCTTAACTGTGCCACAGGAAAGTATCAAATACCAGACATTCTTTCACCTCTATGAAAATTTGTCCATCCTACATTGTTTTGGGTTTTTTTTTAGTTGTATATTGTGGCTGGCATAATTAGGCACTAAAACATAAATGCCACGTGCTCCATTTGGACAGCTAAACAGCATGGGCAGCCACTTACCCTTCCAAGTCCTGGTGCTGTGTGCTACTGTCTTGCTAGATGACACAAAGAACTGAATAGGTCTCTGCAAAACACTCAGCATGTTCCAGTCAGAAATGAGGGGAAGTGGCTAGCAGTACTCTTTGGCCTTATTTTGAATAGCTGAAAATGGTATGGATTGTGTTCCTGCACTAAAGGTAATAGCTGTCAAAGAAAGTAAGAGTTCACTTACAAAAGGTAGGAAAAATCAGACATTTTTAGTAAGGAAAATCCATTTTTTCCCACCTTTAATATATAAAGCAATTCCAGTGATGAGTTCCCTGCTCCCACAAATTCTGAACTGCCACCCAGAAAAAAGCCTTGTGGTGTGCCCCCTTTTCAAGACCCAGCCTCCTTTAGCAACACTCAGATGATGGTACAGCATTTGCTACCTCCTAGTTGCAGGCTGAGGTCTGCTGCCAGCTCAGGCAGCCCATTACAGTGGTTGAGGAGTCTCTTTTTGGCAGTGCAGTCATGCTGTGGGGGGCCTGAGAGAAAGACAGACATTCAAAACAGAGTTTGGCACTTTGAAAAATGAATGCCTGAAATCCTCAGGATGCTTTAAGGTTTGTATTTATAGAAACATAACCAGTAACTATAATCACACCTGGCACTAAACAAAGATTTCATCCAGAGAAAGTGCTCTAGAGAGAAGTCTCCAATTAGAAGGGATGTTCTTTTTCACCAGTGACATATCTCACCTTTAATTAAGTGGGTGTGCTTTCCTTGTCCTAGTGAGGTTTCCCATCTCCACACTATTGTAGTGCAGAAAAAGATGTGCAAAGAGTGTGCTGAGAGTTCAGTTCTAATTCTAGACCTAGAAACAGACTGAACTTGGGGAATGGGAACAGCTTATTTCGACATCGGTATCTTACCCTGATTTGACAACGGAGTTTTAGTTCTGTCTCTAGACAAAGACCTAGAAGCACAGGCATACAAGCTATGGGTAAATATTAGAGATGATTCATGTCTAGCTTCATACAGGAACATGACAACCTAAGACAAAAGAGGTCAACAAAGTTGTGACATTTCACCAAAGAGCCGACAAGCACAGTGAACAAAATGCTACAGAATAGCAGGGAACTGAAGAATGTGCTTTCAGATAGTCTGTGTTTGGTTTCACAGGCTTCAACTCAAATTCCACCCAAAGTAACAAGCTAAAGCAGCACCTTGCTGTCTTACATAAAGTATTGCCTTCTATACATCATATGCCAATGGCTACAAAGCCTCCTTATACAGTCTAAGTATGAGCTGTTTCAAATTCCTCATTGCAACCAGATGAAGAAAAGAACAACTGATAACGTGGGAAGGTGGCTGACACAGACTTTCCTTATTTGGTCCTGAACCTCATGATGTGAAGCTGTATCTAATCAAAAGCCTTAGTACTGATCTGAGCAACTTCCTGTTTTCTGACAGTGAACACTGCATCTGTTCACAACAAAGCTTGGCACAGATGTAGTTAGTAGATGTAGTTAATCCACCAGTTAGTTCTTCCTGCTGTGAGGAAGTTCTGGAGATGATCTCCATACTGGTATTCATGGATAAGAAAGTTTTGCACTTTATTAATCTGAGCCAAATATTCATTGAGATACTCCAGAAATGCCAACTCTCAATCTGACCTAGCTGCCAGGTTAGACTTTGATACTTTTAAGCAACCTTCACTGACAGAACTCAATTTTGCAGGGTTCAGAAGCAATTTTCTTGTCTTGGATTACTGTCATTTTCAGAAGGGGAAAGGAACAGATGGTTGCAAAGCTAGTAAATCGTCATTGCCACTTTTCACCTGGGCAGGGAGGGGATATACACTTACCAACCTGCAATATACATTTTTTTCTTTATCATTAGAAAGGTCGGTTTGTATCATTCACACAGAGGTTGACAAGCCTCAAGTATCCTACATAAACTTGGGCCCTTTGCCTTTATCATCCCCGAACTCTGCCCTGCCCCCACTGTGCCCTCTTCAGCTTCCTTTGGTTCTACAGTGTAAAGTGCCTCAGCAGTCTGTTCCTAAACCCCAGGTTTAGGAGTAAGGCAGAGTTCACAACGTCACCTAGCAGAACAGATCTTAACCGTGCTGGACAGCTTCCCTTCCCTGGTTTGTTAGTAACAGTAATAGAGCTGAGGTTTCATGCCACGCAGAGAATCATCACACTGCTTTTCATCAGCATCCCCACTCACTAGCATGTCATGAGGAGAGCTGTCACATGGGAGAACCAGCTGGGAGAAATCACGCACAAAGTCCTCTTCAGAGGCCAGCAGCAGCTCGTTCCATGCGGAGATGTCCAGCTTCCCTGAAGTACCACCATACTCTTCAGGAAGGATCACTGGAGGAATGTTTTGATGAAGGGAATTCAGATCACAGCCATGAAGGAAAAACTAGAGAAGAAAGCAAAAGACAGCTTAATAGAGCGTATCAAATGCTTTATGGCAAATTACTGCAACACTCAGCTAAGAGCTTATTTTGAGTTAAGGAGTAAACTTTAGAACTGAGGTCTTTATGGGCATGTGGCAGCAAACAGCACTGGGCAGGCACAGTTACACACACCAGTGAGAGAAGTCTTGAGACAATCCAAGTCCAGTGCAGCTTAAATCCCACCCAGAGAGACCTGACATTGACTAGTCTGTGTGGAGGTTCCAAGTTCAGCCGGTGCCCAAGTTTGCTCGTGGGATTGGAAGTACTTATCCTCATGGATACACATCCTCCTCTGCAACTACATCTGGTCCAATGGTGAGAATACAGTGCCATGCAGGTCCCTTTGTGCACGGGAGAAGAGCAGGGATGGAACAAGCACAGATTTCCTGTGACACCACCTCCTCAACGTCCCAAATACACAGTGTGAGTACTAAAGGCCTGTATCAATGCTACACTAACGTTAAATTCCCCAAGAGCACAAAGGGCCAGTTAAGTAAACAGTTTTTCAACAGTTTTTACCTGTGGTGGCAAGAAAGAAACTTACAGACATTAACACTGATGTTAGAATGCCACAGATCCTTACCCGGTTCGCTATCTTCTCCTTCAGAAAAGGCTTGATGATTGCAAAAATGCCTTTGAATATACGAGGCTCATTTATTATGTTAACAGCTTTTATTCGAATGGGGAATCCATCCTGAAGGGCAAAGAAGATTTTTATAATGCAGTTTAAAAAAACAATTGCCATCTTTCTCTTGTTAAGAGACTGAGACTGTCAGCACAACCCACCGGCCCCTGAATTTTCATCTGAAGCTCCAATATGAACTAAATATGGCAACAGAAATGCACCTTGTAATAGGGAACAGTCTTAGGATGAGCTCTGTGAGCACAGTCAAGAGAAAAGAAAACCTTGCATTGAGAAGTGTATTACTGTCAGTAAATTTTCATTTCTTATGCTGTGTTTCATCTCCCCTGACAAAGGCACTTAGGTAATCACAGTCCTTCGAGTACTGCCAGCCCCAATAAGGATGCAGTTACAAAATGATGACCCAAGCTTCTAAGGAGTGCAGCACACTCAGAGCCAGTGCAGGCTGGTTCTAACAGGGTCCAACTACATGATTTGGTGCCCAAGACACCCTAAAATCCGGGGGGTTTTATGTAAGGAAGAAATCTAGTATCACTGCTTTTCTGCCAATTATGATGTCATGCAAACTGCAGAAGACAAACAGGCTCTGCTGCCAACAGAACACAAAGGGTCTCCTACACAAGACAGTTTAAAACAACAGTTAGTTATGGGATTTCTGCTGGAGAAATTTATTTGCAGAAATGTTTTTCCAAGGCAAAAGCTCATAATCAGCAGTTAAGGTCTCATGGGTCCCGGTGAAGTTTCTTTCCCTTATGATCAGCTCTACACATGCAAAAAGCAAGCAGTCAATGCTTGGAGTGAAAACACACACTGCAGGAGTATTGCTCTCCTCAGGAAGGTCAGTGAATTAGCTCCTCTTACAAGAGATGCAGCTCAGCAAGGCTGATGCAACAGATTTATATGCCACCCATACCTTTATGTTTTTCATCAAACTCAGCTCTTCTGTTGCGAATCATTTCTACTAATAGTAGCAGGACACCCATCACTTCATTTGTGCAACTTAAGCAGGGGCTCAGACAGTTAAATGACTCATTTATGTCATTATAATATAGAAAGGAGCAAATTCTTATACAGGTATCCATAAACTCTAATCTTGCCTCCATAAAATCCCCCAATTCCCCCTATCCTTCCCTATCCCTCCCAGGCACAGCAAACATACCTGAGCTGGGTATGTCATGAGGGAACAAACCCCTTCAAGAGAAGTTTCCTCATCTGACTCCACCAGGTAAGACAGATGATACAGCAGAACATCAAGTAAAATGACCAGACCTTGCTGCCTCTTTGGCTAGGTTACTCCTCACTCCTTCCACCTTCCTATTTTGTACAACTCCACTTGTGCTTACACCCTTGCTCTAACTTGCTCTCCATTTTCCTTCCAAACACCTCGTCAGGGACCTTTTTTGTGACTCTCTTTTGCCGCCCCTTATCTGAAGAAGCCTCTCTCCCTTCTGGGCATGGATGGCAGTCCTCTTCGAATCACAGATCCAAAGTGCTCTCTAAGGTTTTTGAGGCAATATTTGAACTTGCCCAGTGGTCAGCAAGTGACCTTAAATAGTGAGCTGTTTCTCAGCATTCAGGCAAAATTTAACTGTAAGTCACTGCTCTCTACTCCTTATCATTGGCTAGCAGAACTGGTTTTTTTCCCTGTTTCAACCCAAAGTTTGCATTTCTGATGCAAATTTAGCTTTAGGGATTTAAAAATAATACAAAAAAAATAAAAGGACAAGCAAAGTAAGTTGGTAAGGGTCTGAGAAACTGGTTGGGCAGAGACAAGTTTTAACTCTGCTTGCAAAAGCCAAGATGCTTAAGGTTCTGGTGACACAGTCAAGAACTTGAGACACAGCAGCAGTCATTTACAATGCACAAGCTTATTTTCCCACCAGTTCAGGTCTTACCTGAAGAATTCCAATCACTTTTTTGGCTACAAAAGGACCAAAATGAGACGCCTTAGATAAGCTGACTCCTTTGTAGTCTGCCAGGATTACAATTCCATTCACCTGGGTCTCTTCGGACTGAATGAGTTTTTCTAACGTTAAGTATATGGCACGAATGTTCTCAGTAATCGGATAATTACTGGGTGTCCATCTGTCTGAGGTTACAAGACATGGATGGTAAGTTGGAGAATAAATATAAGCTAACAATACACATTCCAAAACCTGATTTTCTATTTTCCTGGACTCTTAAAAGTTAGTTTTTAATAGCCACAGTCCTAGTTCAGAGCAGCCTTTCTTAAGCAAGGGGTTAAATGGCAACTCATGTTTACCTTAAGGAGCAAAGGCAATGGTTTTAAGAACCCCGTTCTCCACCCAGCACAGTTTATTAGAAGCAGTTTCAGCTCAGAAAGAAAGCAGGTAAATGGAAAGGAGGAGAATGGACAAAGAGAAATTTACAGCAAGCCTGGCAGCACCAAAAGCACACGGAAGGCTCCGATTGTTTACATGGGAGTCAAAGCTGTGGGCTCCTCTCTCCACTTATTGTCAGAGCAAATTACAAGCTTCTAACCCATAGGCCAGCAGCCCTGTTTCAATCTGAGTTACTACACATTCATTTTTCTTGAAACACCTAGTATTTCTTCAACCCACCTCACTGCATTTTCATTTGCACATAATGGCAGTTATTGCTGACACAGGAAAAGGAACTGGTCTAACGAGGCTATATTGCAAGTCCCTTTGCAAGTTAGCTCTTCCAGTTTCCAGGAGAACCCAGGTACCCTGCGTCAGTAACCACCGTTCACAGAAGAGCAAGAAGCAGATTTCTGACCCAGACACACTTTGAAGACAAAGACATCCATGCATTTCAGTACCTGGACGGATGCAGACGACGTGGCGTCCCTCTGGGTCCAGCCGTGGCAGCACAGTGACAAAACCAGACTCCAGGACGGGCTTTATTGCTGATGGCTTCAAGTTATTGAAGACCTCGGGCCAGCTCCTCCTGCAGGTGTGGTAGTTCACCAGAAGCTGAAGCGCTCGATCATAATCAAATTTCCTGGCTCTAAGGAATCTCAGCAGAAAAGCATCGTCCAGGCAAGTCCCCAGGGAGGGGTAGTCTTTGCACACCATATCCCGGAGCGCCTGCACATCGCGGAGCCGCCACTCAGGCTTCTCCTGCAGCTCTTCCCGGGCTTTGGTAATGAGATCAGGAGACAGCGAGCAAACGTACTTTGGTCGATCCGGCAAGAACTCATTGTCTGATGGAGAACCTGCTGATGGACTTGTCCTGGTGCAGTCACTGTCTCCTGACATAATGGAGCAGGAATCTGCCAAGAATCAAGGTGTACACGTGACAAACCACCCCGTGCAGTAGCAAATATATTTGTTATTTACATAATACTTATGCTCTGTTTCCCTCCATTTACCTGCTGACAAACCTGCCCTTGCAAGAACCGGCACCACAGCCAGAAGCACAGTTAAGACGTTTTAATTCTCTTCAAAGGATTAGAAAGTGAAGGTTTCTCTAATCTCTTTATCCCACCCAGCAGGTAGAAAACAACCATGGGTGAAAGCAAACCAAATAAAGTAATAATGACTAAGATACAGAATTACACAGCTTCACTACAAGACAGAAATTAATTTGCTTCAACATTTATTTCCCATGTGCAACCAGAAACAACAACACTGCAAACACATCCCAGTTGGGCAGGATTCTCATGTTCAGTCAAATCACACTCTTCTGAGAAACTCTCCTGACTGAGCCCAGATAGCTGGGAGCTTTCACTAACTTCTTTGGCAAATACACACATCAATAGCACATTTGCCCACATGAACATCTGGGGCAGTTCAGGAGATGCAGCCTTCAGGAGCAGAAGAAATGCCTGCAGTTTGCAGGCTCTCATAGCAGCAGTGCATGGGTGTTAGGGAGGTCAAGCTGGCTTTCAGTAATTCTGAACTGGAAGCTGAATTTCCAAATCTGGTTGCAAGTGGATAGGGATGAGTGAAGAATTATAAAACGACAAGCCTGGCATGCTTCCTGCAGCTTGAGCTGGGGCTGTAAGAGGAAAAGATGCCTTTTTTTTTCCCCAGGCTGCTCCAGAGTCACTCACCGCACACTGTGTCACCCCTGGGGGCCCACAGGAACCGCCTGGCAGAGTAACACCTGTCCCGCACGACCAGCTCCCCCACTTGCTTCCACCACACCTTTTCCCCGGTCCGTCGGAGAAGGCCCCGGGGCGCTGGATCACTCACCGCGCCGAGCTTCACGACGTTACTGGCAGGGCCGTGCGGGACAGGCAGGGGCAGGCTCCTGCCGAGGAGCTGGCGCCAGGGAGAAGCGCTCCCTCCCAAGGGCCGTGGCCCTGCGCCCTGCCAGCGCTCCCGGCACCGAGGCGGGCACAGGGCCGAGGAGGCCCCTCACTCGCCCCACAGCCTCGCCATCACTCCACGTCGCCGTCCCTCTCCGTCCCCAGCCCCCTCACGCAGCCCTCCGCCAGCGCCCCCCGGCCCCACGCTTCCCCCGCGCGCCCGGCCCCGCCGCCGTACCGGAGCGCTCGCGCGCAGCAGCGCCGTTTCCAGGCGGCGGCGGCGCCCCGGAACCGCACTGCTCTCCTCTCCCGGAAATGACGTGCTCACCGAGCGCGCGCGATGGAAGCCCCCGTGGGGCGCGCCTCGGGTTCAGGCCCCGTCAGTGTCTCAGCCGGACGCCCGCCGCTGGTGCCCGCGTAGGGCGGCGTGAAGGGAACCCGTACCCTGACGCGCCAGCGGGCTGCGCTGCTATTCAGCGAGACGGGGCAGGCTGGAGAGCCGGGCGGGGAGGAGTTACATGGGATTTAAGGAGAGCCGGGCCTGGCCTCTGGGGAAGAACAGTCCCAGGGACCAGTATCGCCTGCGGACTGGCCCGCGGGAGAGCAGCGTAGGGGAGAGGGGGACCGGGAGAGCCTGGGAGACAACAGGCTGACTGTGAGCCAGCAATGTGCCCTCGTGGTTAAGAAGGCCGGTGGCATCCTGGGGTGTATTAGAAGGGGGTGGTTAGTAGGTCAAGAGAGGTACTTCTCCCCCTCTACTTACTTTGCCCTGCTGAGACCGAACCTGGAATATTGTGTCCAGTTCTGAGCCCCTCAGTTCAAGAAGGGCACAGAACTCCTTGAAAGAGCCCAGTGCAGGACCACAGAGATGATTAAGGGAGTGGAGCACCTTCCTTATGAGGAGAGGCTGAGGGAGATGGGCCTCTTTAGCTTGGAGGAGACTGAGGAGTGACCTTATTAATGTTTATAAATATGTAAAGGGTGAGAGTCAGGAGGATGGAGCCAGGCTCTTCTCAGCGATGGCAGCAATAGGACAAAGGACAATGGGTGCAAGCTGGAGCATAGGAAGTTCCATGTGAATATAAGGAGGATTTTTTTCCCCTGTGAGGGTGACTGAGCACTGGGACAGACTGCCCAGAGAGGTTGTGGTCTCCTTCTCTGGAGACATTCAAACCCCACCTGGATTTATTCCTGGGTGATTTAGTCTGGGTGATCCTGCTCTGGCAGGGGGTTGGACTAGGTGAGCTTTTGGGGCCCCTTCCAACTCCTAACATTCTGTGATTTCTGTGATTCATGGGTGTACCTCTGCCCTTCCACCTCATCCCATCTATAGCCATGCTGCATTAGCCCAGCCTTTGAGTCACAAAGGTGCCATTAGATAGAATTATTTGTATTTTATATATATGTGTGTATATATAAAGCTCCCCCTGGAGATGGCCTTCAAGAGCAGGATTGTTCAGGAGGTGACCTGCCATGGCCTCAGGGCCTCTCGCTGTCTGAGCTGGGCCTTCCTGGCCAAGCTAGTATGTGAGACAGCAGTGACCTCAGAGACTGAAGGGAGGAGAAAGGCAGCTGGGAAAGGGGCCACAGAACCGTCTGCAGGCCCTGGAGCCTCTTCCTGTCAGCAAGGGCTCCCTAGTGAGCTGAAAGCAGATGTAAAAGTACTTGCTCAGAGCGGTGGGAGCCTCAAGGTCCAGGACAGTGCAGCTGGCTCCTGCCATGGCATGTGCTGGCTCTAACCTGAATTTAAATGCCAACAGAGGAACTGGATGCTAACAAACAGAGCGTTGAGGTGCTTTTGTTTTGGCTTACTGTTCCTGAGGACACAAAGCTGTATCCTACAGGAGTTCCACTGGTGATGCCTGACCTCAGCGTGGAATTCCTAACAAAAATAAAAGAAGATGGTTACTTCCAGGCATGCTGGGTTAGAAAGGGGTTCAACGGGGAGCTCTGGGGAAGGGGGAACAAAACACGTTTAACCCCACCGATCAGCGGATGCAGAGACAGATTGCAAAGCAAGCTCAGCGTCCTGCTGGGAATTGTCCCCAGGCTGGAGGGTCCCCGTGAGCTCGGCCTTTGGCTGTAGCCTGTGTTTTCAGCCAGGAGAGGGAGTCAGAGACAAAGAACAGAGCCCCAGGAGCCCGCAGTAAGAAACAAGGCCTTCCTGCGGCGCCTGAGATTCGGCTCTGATTTATTTATTTTCCAAGGTTTCCTCTTTCCGAAGTGGAAGACATTTCAGTGCCGCCATGCCTGGCCAGAGGTACGCCAGCGTGGCAGCAAAACGGGCTGTGCTGCGGGTGCTCACCTGCAGAGAGACTGCTCTGACCCCATGCCGATGTACCAGGCCAGCCCTGCTTTGCTTCCAACCAGCTCATATCTGGATGAAACCTGGCAAGCTGGTGCCTTAAACTGGGTCCAGTTTGGATCTGCGTGAATTAGACATGCTGGTGATGTCACTCCATGCCTTTTCTGGTAGATTATGGGATAAATGAGGTTGGAAGGGGCCTCAGGAGGACACAAGAGTTTACATTGCTCCCGTTTCCACTCATAGAGCTCCTGGGCACAGACACTTGCAGCACAAGCATGAGAGAAGCAGCTAGTTGGGACCTGGAGTCCCAGGGGAGAGGCAAGAACTTGAAGCTAGCTACTGCTGGCACAGTTTGGAGGGAGCTGTCTGAGCAGGAGCTGACCCTACAGAGGGAGGGAGAAGCTGGGGTGGGGGTGTCAAGGGATGAAGGGGGTTCCTGGGTGCACCTGATCCAGCTAATTGCTGAAATTAGCAGGGAGGCAGGGTTGATCTGAGGAAAGGCTTAAAAACACCAAACAGCTGGGAAATACTGGAGCAGCAAACAGGAATTTATGTTGCAGGTTGCAAAATCTGGTTGGAGTTTGCACCCTTTAAACAAGGGAGGAAAATTTAGCAGGGGGGTGACAGTTCCAGACCTGACTGGTTAATAGCTGCTGCAACAGTGTGTTAGATTGAGCAGGGATGTTTGGAAGGAATGACGTGTGAAGAAAACTCAGCTTTGAGGGACAAGAAGGGCAGGAAACAAATGAGAATCAGTGGCAATCACACTGAGAGATGTAAAAAAGGGTATTAAAATGTGAACAAAAGTCGTGAACAAGTATGAGCCATTAAAGAAGGGAGGTAGAAGTGAGAACACCACACCGTGATGGAGGACAGGCAGTGAAATATAATTTGTGGATGGTCCCCAAATGAAGTAACTGTCTTACTTCAGCTTTCCTTATGTGAGGAATGTTAATTTGCAGAGGGTGGTGAATGGAAGTGAGGGGTTCAAGCACCAAGCCAAGTTGTAGGGGGAGTTTTAAAGTGCTGGCACATGAAATCACAGGAATGGCAGCAAGAGTTTCTGTAATTTACTCAAGCTGTGTTGGCATCCTGTGTCTAGAAACCAGGAAAGGCAAGACCTGTCTATAAGGAAGTAAAAGCTAAAAACTGAAAACAAACATCCAGGCACCGATGGTCCTCTCCTAGCTGGAGAGTTTTGCCCTTACCCACAGCTGCAGAAGGGGATGGACTTACTGCACCACATGCATGCAGTCCTCCCTGGCTGAGAGCCTACAAACCGCACCGGCTCTGCTGCTTCATCCACTCCAAATCTACAGGGTTTGGGGGAGACTGAGTCAGGACTTGTGTTGCCTGACCTTGGGAGCCATGCCTGGCTCCCTGTGGGGAACCCAGCCACTCTCATACTCATCTCCCCTACCACATGCGAGTTGTACCTCTCTGGGCTCTGCTCCCGCGCCCTGCCGTTGTGTTATAAATGAATGGCTGTTGGTGTTGGTTGATATTTAATGAAGTCCATGTAATACTCTTCATTCATTTACTTATCCAAACAGTCCTAATACCCAGCCTGGGAAAGTTGTCTTGACTTCTTTAAGCTTTTCCACCATTAGCAATAAACATTTTACAGTCTTGGCAAGCTGAGGCTTAGAAGAGAGTATGACTTCAAACAGCATTGCTCACAGAGAAGGCTTTAAACTGATATAAAATCACTAAACTGTGCAAACATAACAGTCCTGTAATAAAGATAATCTATGTACAGTTCAGGCCAAGAGGGGCTCTAGTCCTTGGGGTGCAGGTGGAACATCTGGGTCCCACAAATTAATTACACAACCCTTCTGGGCAGCTTGGCATCAGAGCAGAGAGCTGCTAGGCCTGCAGTGCGGGGTGAGGCCTGCCCGGCTGCATGGCTGGGTTGTATGTCAAGCCTGAGCTGCTGCTGTTACAGCAGCCCAGCAGTATGGAAGGGGCTGTAGGGTGGTGGCAGCCCCAGATAATGCCCCTGGCAGGACCCAACCAAACTGGTGTAACCCTGCTCCACCCATGGTGCCTGGCCTGTGAGGAGCTTGGCCATGATACAATCCAACAGCTACAAGGTTGAAGGGACTCAGAAAACGTGCCCTACATTACCATAAACATTGATGGCCTCGAAGCTGGGGGCAGGGGGCACATCTTCCAGGCCAGGTTTCCATGCTGGTTCTCATGTCGCAGTGTGAGATGGGTTCTCAGAGATGACAACCTCAGTTCGGAGAAGCAGATGCTGTGCTGCAGGGGACTGGCCCTGCTCTGCACATGCTCTCCCCACACACATGCCAGACCCACATGCAAACAGGCACTAATATGCAAATGCACCCAAATCTGTAGCATCTGCCACCGAAGCAGCTGTATGGAGGCAGGCACCCCCCACCCAGGCAAATCGAGTGGTGCTAACGTGCAATCAGACCACCAGGAAGCTGAGTGTGCAGTACAACACAGACATGCAGCTGTACCCAGCCCAGGCTTTGAGACAAGACTTTCCCCCCTTCCCCATCCTTGGCTTCAATAACCTCAAGACCAGCAATGTTTTCCCAAAAGCTCGGCAAGGAATGTGCTTGGCAGGGCCTCTGAATGTTTTAAATATTACGGGATTTTTGTAGTTTTATTTACTCTGAACTGAGGCTGTTCTCCCAGTCTCTCACTGTGTTTCACAGTGCCCTTGCACACTGGAAGGCAAGCGGCTCTCTCCATGATAGGACAGGTCCCCAGCAGGATTAACCCTCAGGGGGAGCTGTGAGGGTGCTGTGCAGGGACCTGTGCATCTTGCCAGCCCTTTGTGGCTCTGCCTGCAGCTCTGCTGAGTGTGTTAGAGTGGGAGAAGCACTCAGGTTTGCTCCTGCAGGAACCTGGTTGGTAAATGGTGTCGGATCCTTTCCTGGGGCAGGATGAGGGAAGCGTTGTGGCTCCTTGGGTTGGGCTGGGTGCATTTGCTCGTGGGGATTTCAACCTGGTGTCTGTCACAAGCCCCTGTATCAGTGGGAAGGAGTGAGGCAAGGTTGGGTGTTTGAGCAACCACTAAACCTTATCTCGGGCACTTGCACAGCCTTGAGGCAAAGCACTGCAGCTGCATGGTGGGCTGTGAGGAGAGATACAAGTGGGAAATGGTAGGATTTCAATGGAAATCTAAGAGCCTGCAATGCTGGAGTTGTCTCCACTGCCTCCTCTGTGGGCACGCAGCACGGCAGGTCTCCAGTGTGCTCTCCCAACTGAGAAGATCCCTCTCTAATCCCACACATTAAGGTAATTTTAAGAGAGGGCTAAAAACCACCCAGCACTGAGGATCCCAATGGTTGTCCTTCATCTGTGCCAGAAGCACTGTGGTCCAGAGTCAGGAATCCTGGGACTGGTGCTGAGATTTCCCCTTGCTGCTGCTGCCTCAAGTTTTTTCTCAGTTGCTTGCCATCTTAGCTGGTGCGTGAACTGGAGACCTGCACGTCTCTTTAGGTGGACCTGGCTTTGTATCCTCTGCAGATCAGGTCTGAGTGCATCCTAGGGTATGCTCCAGTGTGCTCCATGTCACTGGTTATTAGTAACACTAACCCATTTGTGGGATTAATTAATGTGGGTTTTTAAGGCATGATGAGGTTTGTGAGAGTCCTGGAGAAAAACAGAGAAGTATATTATTGAGTTACTTTACTACAATGATTTTTCTGGTCAGTGAGGGACAACAGGTCATGTTCCGGCCAGTGCCAACACCCAGGTTGGCAGCCACGTGTCCAGTTCACAGTGCTTTTGCTGTGGGTGTCTATACAGGCATGTCCCTCAGGCAGGTCCTGGCCTGTTCATCGCACCCAAAGCAATTTCTAGGAGGGTGTAGGGAATCACAACAGGTCCCCCCAGACCAGGGAGGGCCACAGGGGACTGCAGGTCCCAGCCAGGCAGAGCTGCCAGACATGAGGCAGCATGAAGCACAGTTCCCAAACCGCTTTCCTCCCCAAGGACGCAGGGCTCCCGTCCCCTTGGCTGGAGCTGGGAGCATTCTGCTGACCCCAGCAGCCTTTGGTGTCTTGCTCAGATGCTGAACTGAAGGACGTGACTGCAGTCTTGCTTGTGCTGAACTCCCCTGCTCACCCCACACCTAACGAAGCTGACAGTAAATTGCCATTTTTATTGGCCTGGGTGGCAATTTTTCAGGTGCTAGGTGTGTTTGTGATTATCAGGGTCACACCTCGATGAGGAATGGGGAGAGATTTTAAACATACCCAAACCTTCCCTTTCCTCCCACAGCCTCTCTGCGTGGAAGGGGGTTGTGCAGTGTGTGCCCTGAATTCCCAAACTGGTTGGTGATATGTGTGCTCAGCCTTGAGGGAACGGGCCAGCCTGGCACACAGAATTGCCTGGCTCAGCAGTGCCACGTTGCTGAGCCGTCCCTGCTGCCTCTTGTTGTTCATGGCTATCTCTGCCTCTGTGTGCACTTGGGAGTTTAATAGCAGCAATAGTTGCTTTTGTCAGAGGTGATATGCAAGCCATAAAAGTCATTTGCCAGTCTTTTCCCTTTTCTTTTCCCTTCTCCCACTGAGATATGAGAGCTGTGGAAAAGGCTCCAAAGCCCATTGGCTATTTCAGAGGAAGGTTATATAAGGAATATGAAAAGAATGTGTTTTATAGTGTCCAGAGGACCTATGAATACCACTTTCACAGAGCTTTCCTTGGACATCATGAAAAGATTTAACAGCTGGAGACACTGCTGTCCAGGAAATCATCCTCAGTCTAGCTTGGAGAGGAGAGTAAAAAGCTCTGTTGTCCAAAAAGCTGTAAGGAAGTTGCATCTTAAAGGCGGGTAATATCTGTCCTTATAGCAGCCACCTCCTGTGACATGGGACATTGAGGGTGGGCCCCAGGGCACCCAGCAGGATAAAACGCAGCCCGTGAGTGGTAAGACCAGGGCCTCAGGGTAACTCTGGGCTGGAGTGACAAAAGACCTGAGGGTTGGGATCAAGGCAGCACTTAAGGACAAGGTTGTCTCTGGGGCAGTTTGTGGGTTCTTTACCAAGTGAGCTGAATCCAGCAACACTAAACCTCTGGTAGGGACCACACTGATTTAAGATTAACCAGGCAAAGGGCAACCTTGATAGAGCAGTTCATGGGAAGGAATCCAGGATAATTTATTGCTTTAAAGATTTGATATTACATATATGGAGGTTTTAGGCCATATACCCAGGTAAGACCAACCGTGCGTTGCAGGGTTCCTGTGGCAGTGCAGAGAAGTGCTGGGGTTTATTTCACACTGAAGAGAAGGAACTAACTCCTTTTCCTTCTCTTGGCTGCGCCAACCGCTCAGTCATCGGGTGTGTGCTGAGGTAACGCGTGTCCTGTGACCACCTTTCTGACCTTGCTCAGGCACTCAGCAGTGGTGTCAGGGCTCTGGATTGTCATGGGTACTGAGGGCATGTTACCTGCGGCCTGTCGTGTTCTTCTGGGCCCTTGGCCCCAGAGTGGAGGCAGGTTCTAAGTGGTGTCTCCACATGGTCCTCAAACGTGGTCTGAATCTCATCCCTGCGTCTCAAACCTGCTGGCAGTTTTCACCAGCATGACTGTCACTGGGAGGCCACTGGACGTGCAAGTGGGATGGAAAATCAGGCTGTTTCTCATCCCTTGTACCTGTGACGAGACTACCTGCCTCATTTCACCTGGGACAGGAGAACATGAGGGTCATCTCCTGCACATCAGGGGCTGCAGTGCTGAATGTTATTCCTCCTCAGATATCTAATCTTTACAGCCATCTAGACTTCTCTCCCCTCTTCCCGTTATCTTCCTGGGCATGCTACAGCTGAGAGCAGGCTCCCGTGACCAGAAGAGCAGGTCATTAAGAGCCTTCTCTAATTGTCAGTGTGTTTCTTCACCTTTACAACCAGTGACAAATTGACTTTCATTTTATCATCTCACTGTGCCCAGAGGCTCAGTCTGCCTTTGGCTGCACCTGCTGCCAGCAGGAGGTTGGCTGTGTGTGAACCCAAACAGAATTATCACCCAAAGTGCTCAGAAATTACCTTTGAAATACGGGAGGGACTTAAAAATGAACATGTTCAAAATGCTGGTAACGTATTTTGGCTTCCTTCGCTTGGCTTTTGGAGCGTGGTTACTTCAAGTCTGTAAGCTCCCTGGAACCACAAAAGCAAATATTTATCCTTTGTGTTTGTGTTTCTTTTAATGAAAATTCGGATTGTCATTCAATCCTATGATACCAGCACACGTGGCTTCAGAATGGATACCAGCTAATGTCAGGCTTGCCAGGAAATAGTGACAGCTGGCAACAGCATCAAACACTTGTTTGGGCTTTTTCCTCAACACATCTGTGTTTTGTGCTCAGACCAACAAGGAGGTGAGCCCCTTGGTTTAAAAGAAATCCTCCCAGAAGAAAGAAATCCATCTGTCTGGGAAAAGTTAGAAAATATTTTTGCATTTATTTCTTTTTTTACTTTTCTTTCCTCTTTTTTTTTTTTTTTTTAAATGAATACAAACTCTAGTGAAGAAATATTCCTCTGTTTCCATTGGAAGGCAGTAACCAGCAAAAATTAATGTACAATATTGAGGAACACTTGGTGCAAACGGACCAAAAAGGATTCCCCACAGAGTATGTCTACATACAGGGAAAAAAAGGTTGCTGCAGTTGGAAAAGACAGCCTGGTTATTAGGGGTGTTTGGTTTTTTTTTGCCTTTAATCTCCCAATTATAAAAAAATCAATGTGATTTACAAAATAATTTACAGAAAATGATTGGAGTCGTCATTGCAATAAATTACTCGGTACAATGCCACCGGCGCGGAGAGGTGATACAACACTTCTGACACCGCCAGCGCAAGGCAAGGTGTTTCATTTTGGCATTGGAAATCAAGGGACAGACCTTCAGCTCCTCTGGCTGGGCTGGCTCAGGTTCGTCCTCATCAGGGACCTCTCAGCAGCCACAGTTCCCCCAGCGTCACCTTCCCGAGAGGCCAGCACCCCACAGAGCCTGTGAGCAGTCAGAGCTGCCTGCTGCCTTGCTCTGCCAAAAACTACCGAGGCCTGAAGCTGTGCAGGGCTCTGGGAGCTCCAGCGGGAGGGCTGCTTGCTGCTTTCCTGGCTTCAGCTGTAAACCAAAGGTCGGATCTGTGGGTGTTCAGCACAGGCAGGCACAGAGGAACTGAGGCTATGGCAGGGAGCGAGCGGAGCAGACCCAAGGCTGGGGCAGACCCAAGGGGCTTGGGTGAGACAGGGTCTTTCCTTGACCTCTGTCGTCGTTCTCTGCAGGACTTGGAGCATTGTGTATCTGAGGTTGCTGCCCTCTAATCCTCTGAGGTCTGAAGGATCAATAACAAATTCTTATCGTGTCATGAGGACCTATACATCTGTTATCAGTCACTCACTCCAAGCTGAGGGAGTGGCACTGGACTGGACAAGGAAATTGTGTGTTATATCTTAGCATTAAAGCTGGGTCTAAACGGAGATCCTGGGGCATGATGCTCACAGCATTTGGGCAGCCCAAGACCTTGGTCTAATCTGTGAGGCTTGGGCTCTTCTCACCCTCACAGGTCTCTCCCCTTCATATGTCCTTCCCTCCCGCTTCCTTCCAAATAGGCATCCAGTGGTCTTCTGACTGCTGAGGAGCAGTAGTAGGGTTAGTGATATTTTGGGCAGTGCTGCCCACCACCAGCTTGTACAGGGGTGATGCCATCCCATTAGCTGAAATCTCCTGAATCCCATGGTCATCCCCCCGCAACTTCCCAGTCCAGGTAGCAAAGAGGCAGTAAGTGGTGTAAGGGAGGGAGGGATTTGGCAGTAGTTGCCTCTCTAAGCCTTGAGTTGGGAGGGTGGCCATGGCATGGAAATAACAAAACCTCTCAAAAGGCAGAAGGATCCAAATAGCAGAGAATCCTGGTAGGGCAGATTTTGCCCCAGCACCAGTTGAAAACATTTTGTTAGACCCGGCTGCAGGGGTTAGTTTGCTGGAGGGTGATACTGTGCAAAGATCTGGGACTAGCCAAGGCTGAGGAATGGTTCTGCCAGTGCTGCCTGGGGAAAACCCACGTGCTCCATCTGCTGCAATACTCCTGGGGAGCTTCCATCCGCATCAAGTTTGGCTGGACTGCAGACTGTCTGGGGAGCTGGCATGGCTGTGGAAGGGAAGCCCTCCATTCACGCAGCACAGACAATTGCTTGTTCACAGGGTCTGGTGTGTGTTGAACCAATGCTGAGAGGTGGTGATGGGGGAACAGCCAGTCTCCAGCCAGTCACTGCAGCCTCCCCACAGAGGGAGGCAGAAATCTGGCCCTTCTTACCAGGACTGAGTGTTTCAGTAAGGCATCAGCCTTAGTTCTGGGACTCAGGGCTGCCCATGGCACATGCTGTCCATAACTGCAGGAAGACAGCTTTTGGTGGTGGTGGACTAGTCCAATAAGCAAGTCCATGTGCTTGCACCCAAGGACCTCTGGATGGCTTCTTTTTTCACAGTGACAGAGTTAATTCGGGCTTTTCTCCTACACGGTCTTCTAAACGAAGCCAGCTGGTCTGCAGATTGCTAGATGACCTCCTGTTTCGTGATGGTGGGTTGTGGGATGGCAGTGGGCTGTTTTGCCACAGTTGCAATGGCTCCAGGCAGCAGCTTGTATTGCTCTGGTCCTGAGCCTGCGGGTGGGGATGGCTGTGGAGTTTCTGGAGTAGCTACAGAGAGAGAAACACAATTAGGAGATTTGACACCTCTGGGATCTACCCTCGGTTGTGCCAGGTTCAGGTGGAAGCAAAGCAAAGGCCCTGTAGGAAAATCATAGATCCTTATGGCTTGTGTATTTGCTGCAAGGCATCCTGGACGCACCAGCATGGTTAGATGCCCTGGAAGAACCGCAATAACGACCATGGAATGAGGGGAACTGCTAGTGTTTTGACCTGTACTGGCCAATTTTTTGGTCAGCTGAGGTCATCTCAGCCCAAATTCCCAAGTGTTTGCCCCATGTGGTGGCCCTGTGTGGTGGGCCAGATTCTCCTGTGGTTTTGCAGACTGGCAAAGTGAGCAGCATCTGAACTGTTCAAGGGAAGGGGAGCCTTTTCACTGCCTTCATCAGGCACTGGATGGACCATTCATCCCTAAACTTAAGGGCTATGTAAAAGTTACAGTCTGCCAGGGAACATCTCCTTGAATCACTTAGTCTAGCCTAATCTGATCCAACCCAACCCATCTGATCTCTGTTTGTCTTTCCCTGCTTTCTGCATAGGAATTTCTCACTCAGTCCTTATCAGAGACTCTGTCTTGCATGGAAATTGCCTGGCAAGGTAGAAACTATCTCCACAGGCTCCACACTGTAAAGCATTTGGTTTCCCTGGGAGCTATCTGTCTGGCAATACTCACACATCTGCCCGTTGTGCATCTGAGGAGGCATTGTGTTGGCCACAATGACGTTTGTTCCGAGGTTCTCCTGGATCAGGTGAGGGTGCAGGGGGTGGTGAGCATGCGGCGTTTCACTTGATGAGCCTAAAAACGTGCATATGTCATTAGTTGCCACACAGACAGAAGGAGACAGTTCAGATGGGCAGACCTACTACCTCAGAACACCCCAGGCTTTGTGCATGATCAGCTTGTGCATGTGTGATTGGAGCTCACCCCACCCATCTTCCTCCATGGCTGCCTTGGGCTCGCTAACCCCCACGTGCTGCCTGCATTTCCTCTTACATGGGATTATATTCCTCTCTTCCTGAGTCACACCTCCATGGAAAGAACAGCACAGTTGCCACTTTTCGTTTTGTTTTGTCCCATTGAATGCTCCCAGTGGAAAATCTGGGACACTCTTTCAACCTGAGCTTTCATACCCTTTTGTATTGATGACTCCCTTGTGCTGCAGAGAGAAATGGCTGGCTGGTGGGAGCGTGGGAGCTGCACAGCAAAGCTTGTCTCAGTGCAGAGAGGTGGGGATGCCTCTCCATAAATAGATGCACGCCTAATGTATCTCTTTAGGCATGTAGAAATGGAAGATCCTTTGTTACTACTGCCAATGACAAGGGGTCATGATTTTTCAATGACAGGGTGGAGACAGCCTGTATGCAGGTGTGGGGCATGACTGAAGGGCTGACCTGCATACAGGCTGTCTCCACCTTTGTCAGGGAAGAAGTGATGGCTACGGAGGTTCTCAAGGGGATGGGATCAGGGAACACTGAGTATCTTCTTGTAGGACCCTCAAGTACTCACCTCCCAACAGCATCTCCTGCAGCAGGTTGTCAATCTTAGCCATGCCGAAGAGCTTGACGAACTGGATCTGCTCTATCATTTGCCAGGTGATGCTCTGGAGCACAGGCAGCAGCAGCAGCAGCTCCCCAAAGCGTCCCCGTGAGTCGTACTGCCGGTCATTGATGTAGTCCTCCAGGCTGACCTGCACCTGGTACCGCATCCGCTTGATCTTGGAGGGGTCACTCAGTCCCTTGGCATCTGAAACAACCCACAGAGCAGACTATCCAGGCTGCTTCCCTAGGAGCTGCCTTGCAGTGATAGCATGAGGTCTGGGCGCAGGCTGAGGTGAGCTGTCTCTGATTCTCTATTGTCTGCTGCAATGGATTTTTTTTCCCTTCTGAAGTGGACCTCTCCCTTCCCCTCTGTTTGGCCCAGCGAGCAGACAGGGCAGCATTTCCCCCACTCAGGACATAGTATCAATCAGCATCATACAGAGTAGTCCCCTCTGACGGCAGCCCTCACCAAGCTTGAGCATACCTGGGTCAAAGAAGATGATGGCTTTCAAGCAGGCATATTCGTTATCATCTATCTGCAGGTCCTGGAAGGGGAGGACCAACTCGTCCAGGATGCGGATGGCCACCCGGTTCACCTCCACCAGCTCAGGGCAGTTCCGTGGGATGATGTGGTCATTTCCTGTGGAGAAGCAGCACAGAGAACATTGCCTTGTCATTGGCCAAGACTTGTCAAGGGTGGCAAGGAGTTCAAAACCCAGGTAACCAATGTGGAGATAATTCTGAAGGTGGAGGACTGAAGAAGGTCCTCTTTCTGCCCCTTCCTTGGCTCAGCTTGCCAGAAATGCTGATCCGTGTTGGCAGAGCAGCTTCTCCTTGCACAGGAATCACTCAAGCAAGGAAGAGCTAGCTGAAGAGTGAGAGCCTTTTTCTCAACTGCTCTATAGCCTGCTTACACAAACCAGGGGGGACAGTGTGAACATTCATAGTCCCGCAACTTTGCCACGTGTCATGGCCTTGATGTCAATGTTAGCCAGGCCTAGTTGCACCCAAAGGTTGTGCTAGGCTCAAAATACAGATCAAGGCACCACCTTTCAAAAAGGATGCCTGCAAACTCTGAACCACCCTCTCCTTCACCCTGGCAGGGAAGCTTCACAGAGCAGATGGGCTGGGAGAAGGACTGCACTCTTTACCTAGCAGCAAGACATCCTTGTACACCATGGACCTCTTGGTAGCTCCCAGTAACAGATGTTCCCCTGCATGTGCTCGCAGCAGTGCTACCTGCAAGGGCAGAGAAAAGTTATTTGGGTGATGCAAAGACACAGCCAAGCCTGGGATTTCACAGAAGCAAGAGGAAATTGCAGCATTCCTCTATGGCACTGGAGGATGGGGAGTGAGAGACCCTCTCTGGTAACAGTCAGAGAAAGGTTAAAAAATGGTTTACTCCTGTGCATGAATGGCTATGCATCCAGCAGAACAGCACCTGAAACATCCTGTATCCATGGCACATGTCATATGAGCAAGACCATGGAGATCATCCCAGGATCTCACACCAGCATGGGGTATGTTCACAGTGGGCAATTTGTAGACAAGGCAACTCCTACAAAATGCAGAACCAGGGACCATGCTCCAGCCTGGGAAGCGGGCATAAGTATGATTCCACTGCTGGGGACAGTTGCTGTCCCTCTGGGCCATGCCCACCTCCCACTGAAACTCATGGGGACCCACATCCGGCTGGCGGGGTCACCCCCTGGCCATCCATTCCTCCTCAGCAGTGGGCACTGGGGCCAGGGAAGCCAAAGGGATGTTTTCTTGCCCTGATGTTAATGATTGAAGTGTTTCTTTTTACACCCTCCAGTGGCTCCTGAGAATGTTCTGGATCTTTTGCCCTCCTTCGGTTAAAAATTTCAGAGATTTAGGCAGAAACAGAAGTTAACAATTGGACAGCCTGACACAGAGGCTTCTTAATGTCCAGCCAGGAGCTTCTTTTGGAGAAAACAATCATTAAACATTAATGGAGAGACTCTGAAAAGTGTATCCTGATGGTAACGGTCCCCTTTCCCAGTCTGTTATCCCTCAGCATCAGACAAAGCCAAGAATAGTCCTACCCTACCAGAAATGCCAGGAGAATGTGTCACTCATAGAAGAGAGCTCTGGTTGGAAAAGATGCTGATGTCTTGAGAAGGATTATTGTTTTTTTCAGGGGGTTAAAGAGAGTTATGCAAAATAAACAGAGTGGAGGTCCTTGCAGACAGACTACGCACACATGATGCTGGGGAACCTTTATCTGTATGCCAAGATCTAGCCTCTCTATCGCTATCCAAACATGGGTGGATGTGTTAGCAGAGCTGCTTGTCATTCCCAGAGCAGCACAAACCTCAGCTCTCCTATCTGACAAAGCTTTGAGAAGGATGAAATAACTGGGAGTCCCAATGGGGGACAAAGCCCTCACACAGACATTTTCTGCCTAACACAAATTCAAGAAGCTCAGTTTGGAACCACCATTTGTGTTTCCATAACACTTGCTGGTTTGAGCAGGGTTAAAGTAAATCACTTCAGCAAGGCAAAACCATCTCATTTGATATTTGCTCTTGTGGTGATCAACCTGAGATACATCATTACGTTGTGAACTAGGACAAATCTCTTAGCCCTGGGACAGGCTGCCCAGGGGGTGTGGAGTCTCCTTCTCTGGAGATATTCAAGACCCGCCTGGACACCTACCTGTGTGACCTGTCCTAGGGACCCTGCTTTGGCAGCAGGGTTGGACTTGATCTCTGGAGGTCCCTTCCAACCCCTATGATTCTGTGAATTCTGTAAAAGGTGTACACCACAAAGGAGATCTTTAACTTTGAAATGAAATGGCTTTGCCCCACCAAAACCCATTGCTGTGTCCTTTTGGTATGGACAAAGAATGAGGGGTTGGATATGACCTGTCCTGTAAAAATGTTGGCAGAGATGATTCATTCTCAGGCACTATTTTAATGGCAACGTAACAGTGTTTCCCAACTTTAAATGTTCTCTCTGGACATGTCTTGACTAGCTCTCATGCCCCTTGAGCAGCTGGCTTGCACATAGCTTTGTTATTCCCACTCCCTGGCATCTCTGTCCTTCCTCCCACCCTCCCTGAGTATCTGCTGCCTCAGTTCTCATGCTGCCCTTCAGAAGCACGGATGGCATTGATTAGTTTCAGTGCAGCTCAGTCTTTCCTCCCAAGACCTTTGGGACAGATTAGGAACTGCTCGTGATGGGGGATGGCTGATTGTAACAGGAGACCAGTTTCAAGAGGAGAGGAGCCTGAGGAGCATGCTGAGAGCAGCTTCAGGCTTCAGACAAGATCATCTTTAGCTTTTGTTTTCATCTTTGAGAAATTTTGCAGCCCCACAGTTGTAAGCTGAGCTCAAAGTTTACAACTGGAAGTTGCTGTAATTGGCAGGGTGATTACCCAGGCTTACTGGACCCTGTTCCAGACAGCACAGAGCTGTGGTGAGTGATGTGGAGGTGCCCCAGGCCTCATCCAGGCTGCAACCTGGTTGCTGTGTGAATGTCATTTGCTATCTGAGTTCCTTTTGGCAGGTTGTGTTTGCCTGAGGAGTTGAACAGGTGTCTGAGCCTCTGAAACAATTCAGCACTTGCCCACAATAGAGAAGAGGGAAATAGGCTCTGCTGTTAAAAGCATGGAGTTCCCTGGGGTTCTGAGTGCCTGGTGATCACTGAAGAGCTCAAGTTGAGGATTCACAGGTTTTTGATCAGCTGGATAATCCCAGTTTCTGGGTATCACAGAGTCATTAAGGTTGGAAAAGACCTCCAAGATCATCTAGTCCAACTGTTCCCCTACCACCTATATCACTCACTAAACCATATCCCTGAGCACCTCAATCCAAACTTTCCTTGAAGACCCCGAGGGTCGGTGACTCCACCACCTCCCTGGGCAGCCTGTTCCAATGCCCAACTGCTCTTTCTGAGAAGAAATTTCTCCTCATTTCTAACCTGAGCCTCCCCTGGAGCAACTTGCAGCCGTTCCCTCTTGCCCTGTCATTACTTACCTGTGAGAAGAGGCTGACCCCCAGCTCACCACAACCTCCTTCCACCTAGTTGTAGAGAGCAGTAAGGTCTCCCCTGAGCCCACTCTTCTCCAGGCTAAGCAGTCCCAGGTCCCTCAGCCACTCCTCATCAGACTTGTGTCCCAGACCCTTCACCAGCTTCGTTGCCCATCTCTGGACACGCTCCAGGGCCTTGATGTCCTTCTTGTAGTGAGGGGCCCAGAACTGAACACAGTATTCGAGGGGCAGCCTCACCAGAGCTGAGGGGACTTCTTTTTCTTCATGATACAAAAATTATCTCTAGGTCAGTAGGGCTGGACAGTGATCCCAGCCAAAGAGAACACATGCTGATTTTGTGACTGTGCACTGGCAGACGGAAAACACCTTCCTACCCATGACAGGACCTGTGCTGGCTACTACCAGAAGTGCTGTCCCTTCCTTCTGGAGCCTGCTCGCCACCACAAGAGCTGTTCAAGGCTGGGCATCCAAGTCCTGCAACATCTGCTGCAGACCTCTGAAATTCAGACCTAGGCAGAGAACAGCTCCTTTGAGGCTGCCTGAGATCCTGCAGTGTAGTTTTACAGGGGTTTCAAGCCTTCTGTGCTTATCTTGGTTATAGAACCAGCAAATGTTACTTTAGTTACTTCTGTTAAATGCAGATGTATCTCTTGTTTTTCAGCTCTGAAGAGAGGTTCTCTTACTGCCTCCAGAGCCAACTAGTGTTTAGTTCCAATGATCCCACCCCAGCAGGATGGATACAGACATGTCCTCAGGCGAGAAGCAGAAAGAAAGACAGGCAGATTTGGGCTTAAGCCTTGAGCAGACCTTAGGCTAGAAATCTGTCCTACTAAGTCTGATTAGGCTAAGTATTTGTATAGCACTTCAGGCTTTCAAAGTGCTGCACAAGCTATAATTAATAAATAATTGACCATGCAAAATGTGCACCAGATTATGTACCTAATTTGAGCTCAGTGTTATCAGGCCTCTGCTCATCGACTGATTAGCTGCACATGCAAATGGCCTGTGCTGGCATTGTATGGATGCTGTTCCCAATCAGCTGTAGCAGGCAGGATAACAGAGTGAACAATGCCCATTTTCTTCAAAGGTCTCAGCTGCCTGGCTCCCCATCGGCTGCCTTCACCAGGGCAGAGCAAGGTGGGGTGGATGGAGGGGAGCCTCTCACCTGGTCATCCAGGGGCAGCTCACAGAAGGCAGGGATGTACTTGGCCCACTCCACCAGCACCAGCAGCTGTTGCTTCATGGATTCACACACGTCTGAGATGTTGGCAATCTTCTTCCCTCGGATGTCTCCGTTGATCACAGGAACTGGGGATGATATCTGGAAGGAGAAAAGATCCTTCAGCTCTCAGTGCCACTGAGAAAACAGAGACAGGAAAATCCCCAGCCCATGGGTTGTGCTGATACAGGCACCAGCATCAACGGCTGGTTTTTTCCTGTTGCACACCCAGCCCCCAGAATATGTGGGCAGCACAACTCATTTAAATTGAGATTGACGTGGGGATGTGTGAACACAAAATGCTTCAGAGCTGAGGCTGTGGTCCCTCTTGGTTAAACTGTCATGCCTTGAATAGACTGCAAAGCGTGGAAGACATGTTTCCAAAGCCAAGATATTCCTCTCACTAAACAAATGTGCTCAGCTGAGTTCCAGCAGGGAACAGGGGCTTGTGCAGCAGTGGGGCTGCAAGGACACAGCCACCCTGTGCTGCTGCACAAGCTACTTGGTCCCACCAAGTAGCAGAGAAGGTAGGTGCCCCTTCCACCCTGCTCCAGACCTGCCCTGTCTGCTTTTGGCAGGAGACAAACAGCCTCTACTTCTCCTCTTGCACGAGAAGTCTTTGCTGAAGGTAGCCTTCCAGGTTTGACATTGCTTTCTGTGAGCACCATGTCATTAATATTTGACATTAATCAATTTGATATGCTGAAGACAGACTTAAAAGACATCAATCTCCCAAACCCCCCCCACCCCAACATCCCCCTCTGCCCTGCATCTTTTAGGCTCCTTTGTTCTGGACACGTGCAGATGTGCCCACAACACAGCTCTGTGGTTTTTGGGTAGAGAATTATTTGTGATTGCAAAGGCAAATGGGGCCACTGCATTTGCAAAGGCCAAGCCTGACAACTGGGCAAGTACAGTCCCACAGAGCTGGAAAGAACATCTCCCCCTCACCAGCACCCAGCCTCCTGCCTTAGGTCTCATGCATAGCTGCTCACCCAGCTCATCTAAAAACTTGCCCTTAGTCACTACTTTATCCTCATGCTTTTGTAAGCAATTAACTCGACCCCATCGCTGCCCTCTGCCTGCCCTCTGTGCTCTTGCACAGCATCAGCTCTTCCTGTCCTGTTCTTGCCAGCATTTTCAGCCTGGACCCTGCCAGCTCCCCAAGGAAATGGAGTTCAAATGCCACCTGCATGTATTTTTTTTTCCAGGTTGTGTTACCTGGAAGCTTTCCAGCTCTCCAGCTATTATTGAATAAATAAGATTGTAAAAATCTCACCATGTATTACCCTAATCAGAGAGCCCGGAAGGTTTAGCAAATAAATAAAGACCTCTGAGTGAGTGACCTGAGATCTTGGAGAAAGCAGCTCCTCAGCAGTATCTTGTTCTAATTAGCTAGGCACATAAAAGTTACCAATTACCGTGCTGGAGCCTGCCTTGTTTAATGAGTCTCTCTGTGCTCTTTGGGAGAGCAAGAGCTCCCCTGGATTTGTCGATGGTTGTAGTTTTTATCAGCAGACCCTGCTCAGGACGTACATGTGATGCCACTGCAGGGCTCAGAGTCCCAGGAAGGTCCTTCCTTGTAGATGGGTTGACTTGAGACCCCATTATCTCACAGCTCTGGGAGCAGCACTGATATTATTTTTATGGGGTGTATAAATATGTTAAGACCTGTGTAGGACAAGGTGAGACATGGGATGGGATATGCTTCTAACATGGAGCCTAGAGCACGGCGTGTCCTGTCCCAGAGCATCCCCTCAACAGCCTTCAGGATAATGCCAGCCTTGAAACAAGGGAGAACATAGACTGCCAACTTGAACCCCTCTTCATTTTCACCAGGACAAGAGTGCTGCTCTCCCCAGCTCCCATGGAGAGTGGCCACTCCCGCCTCCAGCACAGCCCCATCCTCATCACTATTCTCACAAAACCTCCCTGCAGCTCTCCTGTCCCACGTCCTGCCAGACAGTGCTGATTTGATGTACACTGTTTGCAGTGTCCAGATTCTTAAATCAGAGCAGTCTTTTCAGGCGAACACGCTAGGAAGTGTTAGCAGTACCCTTGTGGAAATGGGGAATTGCCAGCGTGATACCTGCATAAAACAAGCATGAAACCGATTCCTTGTGGAACTGTGGGAAGCCAGAATCTGGAGTAACCAACAGCTAGTGAGGAGGGGAGGTTGCTCATGAGAGCCCAGCCCCTCAGCTGGCTCAGGCAGCCCCAACTCCTGGGATTTCAGTCATTCTGCCCCGATCTCTTTCAGCAGGCTTGCCAGCCTTCAGGCGTCCATCAAAGCAAAACAGATGATTCCATATTATTGCAACTGAGTTTTGGACCAAGGAACATTAAAGGGATGGTTTCATAGAACAAATGACTTTGAAAAACCAACATTGAGTTGGCAGACAAATTACTTAGGAAAGAGGCAGTAATTTGAAGACTAAATGCTCACCTGGCTATACTAGCCAGGTAGTGCCTGAGGCATTTGTATTTGCTGAAGAAGAAAGAAGAGGTACCTGTTGTGCCAGGACTTCTGCCTGCAGTAAGACATTGATGGAGGGCAAACTGCTGTCTTCGTAACTTGTTCTCCTGGTGCTGATTCGGTCCCGTTCATTTTGAACAGCTGCAAGAGAGTATTTTGCCTGAGCTGCAGGTCATTCGTGGCAAAGCTAGCACAGGCTTCTGGAGGTCAGTGGTCCGGAGCGCTGCCTTAGCTGCAGTTTCCCTGTCTGACAGGGCTGAGGTGAAGCTGTGTCTGGTTTGTGGTGGGATGCCTGCAAGAGATGGCTGCATTCTGATGGCTTTGTTTTCACACTTGTTTTATTAGGCTTTCCTGGGATGGGGATGTTTCAGAGCCCAGGCACCTGGTTCAAAGCCTGCAGAGTTCAGTGGGAGAGTTTCCTTTCAAGGGATCTGGCTCTTAAGGTTTTTGGTTTCAGCATATGGGGTCTGAAATGGAGGCCATGCTTAGACATGCAGCCCAAAGCTTATGTGTGAAATAAGGAAAGGCTGAGTGAGCTGGGGCTCTTCAGAAAAGAAGACTGAGAGGGGATCTGATCAATGTTTATAAATATCTGAAGTGTGGGGCACAGGGGGAAATGGGCAGCCTCTTTTCTATGGTCTGTGGGGACAGGACAAGGGGCAATGGCTGCAAGTTGGAGCACAGGAAGTTCCGCACCAACATGGGGAAGAACTTCTTCCCAGTGAGGGTGAGGGAGCCCTGGGACAGGCTGCCCAGGGGTTGTGGAGTCTCCTCTCTGGAGAGATTCCAGACCCATCTGGACGCTGACCTGTGTGACCTGTCCTAGGGACCCTGCCTTGGCAGGGGGTTGGACCCAATGAGCTCTGGAGGGCCCTTCCAACCCCTACGATTCTGTGAAATGGAGGAGTGCCTTCATGGCTGCCTTCTCTCTCCACGACTCCCAGACGAGCTCCGTTTGGGAAACTCCTGCACTCTATGTGTGCAGTTGGAAAACTTCCATCTAAGCTACAATAAGGAAGGAAGTTGAGAATAGCTCCTACTTACCTGTGCACAGCAACTAAACACTGTCATACCTTACTGTAAAGAGTCCTGGGATGGGTCTCACCCCACGTGTCTAGGCTTGAGGGCCAGGGCTTTGAGTCTAGAGATAGCAGTGGTGCTGGAGGGAGGATCTGTCTGTCTGGCACGAGGCTGTGGGCTGGCCGTAACTCACCGCGGCCACGCCAGCCCAAGCCATCTGCTCAAATAAGGTATCGATCAATGGCAGGGGAAGAGAACAGTCCCTGCCTTAGGCTGGTGGCTCTCTGGATTGATACGTTCTCAATGTATAAATCCACCTGATAAAAAGCAATAATGAGGCTGGGCCAGAAGAAAAGCCCTGCAGTCAGCGGCTGTAAATAGGAGCTGTCAAGGTTATGCTGCTTGTTATCAGTAGCAGGCCCCCGAGTTCAGTCACGCCATGATGTTTTCCAAATGTTTGCTCAGTATTTAGCTGGTCATGCACCTAATGTAACTTCTATTGAATATTAACAGACAGCAGCACAGCTCTGGGATGAGCGGGTGCTGCAGGGAGAGGAGGATTCCTATGTTCTTCAGGAAAAATCAAGCTAAGTTCCTTGCAATACCTCGTCCCCTTTAACGGGGAAGAAATGTTCCTGCTCAGAGGTAGTCCCACAGATCAGGGTTCCTGGGGAAGCTGCCCAGGTACTGCTGGTAGTTCCCTGTTGACTTCAAGGGCCCCTTTCTCCTGAGTTTCTCCTCGAAGGGGTGTGAATGGGGGAGGGCACAGAATTTAATTCCTCTACATGGAACAACGGGGCAAAACACCTCCTGGTTTTCCCTTTGCAGAAGCTCCTCTGTGCTGCTCCTGGCAGTCTGTCCATCTGCCAGTGGGACCACCAGCAAGGTCACCAGAGGGGCCACCAGCTGGACCACCAGTAGGACCACAGCAAGCCCAGGTTTCCTTGCCACCGTGAGTGTTCCTGAGAACCAAGCAGGGCTAAACAAGGGCAGCTCTTGTTCTGTCATGCCTGAGTCATGGGGACCTGGGAGGGCTGCAGAGACAGAGAGGCGGGGAAGTGGTGGGGAGAGCCTGGGCCATGGGTCTCTTTACTCATTTCATAGGGAGTTAAATAGCCAAAATGCTCCCTCTTGCTCTGGGTCCTTTCTGCTGAGGGTCAGCAGGAACCTAGATGGACATTAGGGAAAAAAGGTGCAAAGGGGCGCAGGACCTTTGCTGGACTCACCCATCCAGCTGTGGATTTCTGGGTGATTCTGGGACAACAGCACTTAGAGCAGTTTTGACAAAGCATTTCCAAATCTCCAGGCCTTCTTTGAAGTTTCTGCTTCTCACTGATGTTGAGAAGCACTCCCAAACTGCTCAGATGACCCAGCTATTTGGGAGCAGAGGTGATGTGTGTGTCAGTGAGAGCAAGAAGAGCCTCGGGTGCAATTTGTGTGTGGGCAGTTCTGAGACACAAGCATGGCCCTGTGGCACTCTTGTGGGCTTGTCTTTGCTGGAATTCCATGTGGTGCTCTGAGAAGTGGCCCTGAAACTGAATTTGGGATCAGGCAGGGCTGCCACACCTTGCCCTCCACTGCTGGGATGATGGTTGCTTGCAAGGACTTCACCTGGGTGAAGGTTGGGCACATGCAGGGCTCGTGACTAGAGACCAAAACTCTCCCTAAACCCCACTGTGATGGGGGTCTGGATCTGTGCACAGGAGAGCACCATGGAGGGAAGAGGGGGCGGGGATGGCTGGATGAGTGTGCACATGGCAGGGACTGGCCTTGGGCTGCCTCAAACATCTACAGCCAGCACAGCTGCTTCTGGGGGGAGCATGGGGAAGCCACACTGTCACCTACCTTCCTTCTTCATTCCTGCTCGGAAGCACTTCTTAAGCCTGCAGTATCGGCACTGGTTTCTCTTGTCTTTGTCTACCACGCACTGCCTGTTAAACCTGAGAACAAAGAGAGGCATGAGGACCAGCAAGGCTGAGCCTGAAGGCAGGACAAGACAGAGGCCCAAGCTCCAAGCCATGCACAGAACAGCTTCCCAGAGGCTCACCCTGAAAAAGGAGCCCCAGTCTGTGCCACTTGCTTTAACCTGAGGTTTCTTCTTTGCACTGAACATCTCGTCCCTCTGCTCTACCTCTGGATGTTCGGTGAGGGTGGGCTAGAGCTGGCAACCACATGCAGGAGCTCAGGCTGCTTGATCTTTCTCAGTAACCACTGGGCACAGGATGCTCATGATGCACTGACAAGCTCATTGAAGTTAAAAGTGTGAGCCAGGAGGGTCAGAGCCACCTTGGTAGCCTCTACTGTAAGGTGAATCCCAGTTAGAAGGGAGGAAGAATGCATTTATTCTGCATGAAAAGGGATACAGGGTTGTTCTGGAGCCAGGAAGGTTAAGAAGTGAATTTAAGTCCTTGCATCTCCCAGGCTGGGATCCAGGCAGGTTGCTTCAGAGCTCTGGGTAGCATCGCTGGTATGCAAACAGCTCTGCAGCCACCTGTGCTTCACAGTTGGGAAGCAACCAGCTCCTTCCCTCCATGCTTGTATCACCAAATCCACCACATGCAGCGTGGCCAACACTGATCTGCCACGTGTGCAGCTCCTGCGTATGGCACAGGCCTGCTGGCCATTTGCAGCATGAATTTCACTTGCAAATTTCATCTAATTACTGCTGATTGATCAAGTTTCCAAAGTAAAGACAAAGGCACACAGAACTGGGAAAGGGCTCCCAGCCATGCCTGGGCCTGAAGCTTTTGAAAAGCTTTGATTCTACTGTACTTTTTAAAGCCCCAAGCTAAAATTTCCCCATGGGGTGGCTGAGAGCAGCTTTGTCAGCATTTCTGTGTGTCTTAGATAAAAGACTTGGCCTCCAAAGAACTGGGCATCTTGGTGTTTCCCTCCAGAGCTATGGGGAGGGGGCTCCCTGGGCAGCCAGCCTCAGCAGCCCTGGGGTGCAAGCAATGATGGGCTTCAAACACACTCAGAAACCTGGTGCTGTGTCCTGTCACTCAGGTGTTAGAGTCATGTTGCTGCTACTCTTTCCAAGCAGCTGTCAGGCCATCAGGGGTAATTAAAAAGCCCGAGTGATTTAGCTGAGGGTTCCTCCATCTCCCCTGTGACTCTCCATGTCTCAGTTGCTCAGAGCAGGGAACAGGCAGGTCTCAGCCACTGATGGCATGGGAGGGCTGTGGGTTACCTCCAAAGGCGCAAGTTGCAGCATGGGTGCCTCATGCTCAGAGATGTGCACACCATGCTGCCCAGCCTGGTGCTCCTTAGGTGTTCATCTTGTAACAGTGACAGGATTTTAGGTGGTGGCAGACATGCCTCCACCTTGTGATGGAGAAGGGACAGGAGGCCATTACAGCGTCCCAGGGAGTGAGTGGGCTTTGTGCTGCACTCAGAGCACTGAGTTGCAAGGTGCTCAGCCCCTGGCATAGAGTTTGCCTCCCAGCATCACCTTCCTTGCTGGTTGGCCATATCCATTCACAAGAACACATGCCTGGCCCCTAAAGAATGGGCCAGGACCTCCCAAGGTCTTTCCCTGGTGATCACTGGAGGGCAATCCCAGAGCGAGGGTGGTCTCTGACCCTTCCCAGCTTGGGGAGTGAGGTCGGGGCAGGTAGTGGAGAGCACAGGGAGGATGAAGAGGATGAAGGACCGTGCTGCTGTGCTCCGAGGGCTTTGCCATTCGGTTCCTGGGACCTGTTTCCTCTCAGCCACACGACTCTGTCCCCTCTGTCCTTACCTGCAGGAGTACATGTGGTTCTTGCGGACGCTCCTCCTGAAGAAGCCTTTGCAGCCATCGCAGCTGGAAGCCCCGTAATGCTTCCCCGTGGCGCGGTCCCCGCAGATGGCACAGAGCGCGCTCACCCCGATGCTGCTGGAAGTGTTGAGGTTGGCTGCTTCTGATGGAGACGTGTCTGCTCAGGGAAGGACACAGGTAGAAGAAGATGTTAAGATAGATAGCCAACATTTCCTAGCTGAGTTTCCAGTGAGAGACTTGGTGTTTGGAGGAGCCGGGCAGCTGAGGCCAGGCTGTGTGGCAGAGGCCGGTCAGAGAAGTGTGTGAGGAGTGGTAGGTGCTCCAAGTGTCTTAAGCCATTGTATTTTGAGGGTGCAGAAGCCCCCTGTGTGCCAGGCTGAGACAGCTCTTCCTAAAGGCCTGACTCCACCAATGCCTTCAGACTATGCAGAAACCCCTTTGCAGGAGTCACAGAGCCAAGCCAAAATTCCTCAGGGATTTGCAGACACTTGGGTTTCCATAGCACAGCCAGAGAAAAACCTGGCCCAGAGTTAGAGCTGAGGTATTACAGCTCAGCATGAGGGGCTGGTTTATTACAGACGTGTTTGTGTTATAGCACCAAAAGAGCCCCAGACAGCCCTGAGCAGACAGTATTAGAGAAATAAAGTGACCCCCCTCTTTGCTGGGGAGCTGCTGTCAGGCACAGAGCTCTAGCCCACATGACTGTTCTTGAGGAGAACAAGACTTCAAGTGCCCAACTAACTCAGACAACTTTAGGTGGGAAACTTGTGTGGGCAAATACTCCCCATGCAGGGCAGGACTGATTAAGCCAGGGGAAAAAAGAAAGTCATGTTACAGCATGGAAGAGGCTGATTGCTGCATATCTTCTGGTGGCACCACGGCTGAGAGCAGTGTGCCTTCCAGTTCTTACAGCCCAAGGACTGGCACTTGCAGGACATTTTTGGGAGGAGAGGGAATTGCAGCAGCCTCTGTAGGACAGCACACCTGAAAGGCTGGAAACCATACAAACCCTGTGCTAAACCCCCTCTGGCAAGCCAAACAAACCTCAAGGCTGAAGGGATCAACCCTAAATTCAGTTGATCTAATTGTCCCCTCCCATGCATATTTTCCTGTATCAGCACAGGCACATTCCCCTGCCTCAGTGGGAATCCCCATTGCAAACCTTACCCAGGACCTACAAAGCCACAGAAACCTGCTGGGATTTAATACCTGTGACTGCCAATCCCTGGTGCCTGGGTCTGGCAGGGATGTGGTTAACTCCAGCCTCAGGAGGGGCACAGCTGCTCCCAGTTGGCACCCATCAGGAAGAGGGCTGGGTGCTATAAAAAGGCTGGTCCCAGGCAGGCTTCTTTTGGAGGCTGGAGAGGGGGTGCTGGGGAAAGCTGAGAAAATGCTGTGGTTTTAGCACTGATTTTTGGGGAAGGGGGTATTGCAGCAGGTGCTGTGCAGCCCCCTCCTGCTATTCATTGGCATGAGTGGATTCATGATCCTGGGCAGTAAGCAGGCACAGGGAAACCTCCAGCTACCCCCTTCCCTGGTCCTAGCTGCAGCTTTCATTTCTCTGCCTGCTTTCTGTCTTTCTGATTCCTTGTGTCCCTGCTGTATTTCTTTTCCAGGTCAGTTTGAGGTCTGGCGCACCCTGTTGTTGGCACCTCATTTCCACTCTTGCAAAGCTCCCCTCTCTGCTCCCAAAGCCCAGAGCTCCTTCCAGACCCACACTGTCTGTCTTTCACCCCTGTGAGCAACTTGCCTCTGAAAAATCTCCTTCCTCCAAACACATCCTGAGCCTCAGCTAGATGAAGGATATTCCAAAAGGAAAGTTGGATTTCCAGTTTCAGCTAAACAGGGGGGTTGCACGAGAGAGGATGAGGTGATCTGCTGGTAATTGTGTTACTTCTGTACCTGCCACAGCCCAGCTAAATCCTTTTTAGCAGTATATCAGGCTGGGATCTGATGGACACAGAACAGGAAAAATTGGCACTGCTATCAAAGAAATTACAACATCTTACTCTAATAGCCAACTGACGATGAAAATGTTGCCTAATAGATAATTTTCCAATACATTTGGTTTTGCAGTGCCAGAACTGTGGGCTTCTGGCTAGTGCAGTGGGGTGGGTTTAGTGGGGTTGTTTTGGAGTTCAGGTGAAGAGAAGAAATCCTACTTAAAATCTGAGATCTTGTGTTAGGAGAGCACCATGGAGGGAAGAGGGGCTTGTGTTAGGAGCTCCTGGAGAAGTCCCCAAGCCTCTGTGAACATGGGATGCGTTGGGTCGGTGACAGCGACAAACTTGGTCGCTGCTGAGCAGCCACCTCGGGGCTGGAGCTGTGCAGGCAGGGGCTGAGCGCTCCTCCAGTCCTTGGCTGGGATGGGGTGCGGGCAGTCACTGGGGTGCCAAAGCAACGCTGGGGGTGAGACCTGCCCTGGGTTGCAGCTGGGCAGAGGAGGAGAGGTGCTGGTGCCGCCAGACCCAACTGACTTGTCCATCCCTAGGGAGTATTTTACATTGTGCCTGATCTCCTCATATAAAATGATTGTGTAAAATGACCGTGGAGCTGTCGGTCTGGGGGGTGGCCGAGTTGCAGACCCCTGTGTGTGAGCTCCTGAGTGCTAGGTGGGACAGGGGTGTGGGGAAGGACAGGACCTGAGCTTGCCCTGGGGGCGCCGGGGCGCATTGGCAGAGCTGGAGGGGGCCTTGAGACCCCGGGGTGGGTAGTACCAGGGCACCCAGGATGGCCGCAGGTTATTGCACAGCAGAGTCACTTCAGTACTGTGGTGTCACATCCATGACAGAGCTGAGCCATAACCTGAGAAAGATCCACACTGGCTGTGAGTGAAGAGCCCATGCCACTGACATGGCTTTCCTGGGATGGGGTGCCCAACAGCCTCAGGGACTCACCAGACAGGAGGAAAGGGCTCAGGGGGTCACTCTCCATAGTGTCCTTCATTTAGTCATTAACCTCGTATTTAGAGAGACTTTAGGGGGAACTTGGAGAGGAATCTCCTGTTATCTCTGAGCATTTAATCACCGGGTCCCCAAATGGGTGGGCCAGTGTTGCAAATCCTGGCGGGTTAAATGCGACCAGACCCTTCTGAGGGGATGGGAATGCTCATCTATCCTCTTCCCGGGGCTGAGCCTCCCAACCCCACAGCACTCCCAGGGCAGGGGGTGCCACCCGACACCCCAGCACTTCATGGAGAAGGGCCATGACCCTGGGGTAGCACTTGAATGTTTTTTGGTAGCCATTTCCACCCTTGCTAGGCACCAAACGGCTCTCTGCTCCAGAAAAGCTGCTGCTGGGGTGGGACTGGCTCTCGGCTCTGGAGCCAGGGGCTCAGTGGTCTGTCTGGGGAGCTGTCAGCAGCATTTCACTCAGAAACTTTGGGCTGGTCTTTTCTTTTGGTTGGGGTCTGGGTGTGATGAGACCCCCCTGTGCTCAGCCCCAGCCCCTGAGCTCAATGTCCCTTGGGGACCTGTCACTGCCCCCAGCTCCTGGTCTATGCCCGTCCCCCAGGTGTCTGGGCTTCAGATCGCCATCCCACCTACCCTGAGCACAGCATTGCTTCACCCCCTCTATTTCTCCCTGGGGGGAAGCAGAAACCTCCCAGTTTGCTGCTGGGAGCCGCACAGCTGACACCCCTGCCATGCCCCAGCCCTCCCGAGAGCATTTTGGCGGCATCCCCCCGGGGACTTCTCCTCCTGCGGCCCCCAGCTCATCCCACCACGGCGGAGGGGACAAGGCGGAGGGGACAAGACAGAGGGGACTTACCGTTGCCCATAGCCAGCACCTGCATGTTCTCAAACTCCAGGGTGGTATACGCCGGGTCTAGCGCTGCGCTATAATCTGCCATCTCCATGTCTATTAGGGCTTTGGAAAGGCGCATTATCATCAGCAAACACGGGCCAGATTGTACCGATTCCCTTGTCCGAGGCTATTGGCCCTTCTGCCTCCCTCTGCCTCCGTTCACTGCGTCCCCTATCTGTGGTCTTTTATTTCAGATATTTCTCTGAAAGGATTTGCTGAGCCTCAAGGCCTATACTCCCCGGAGGGGTGGAGGCAGGAGGCAGGGGGTTAATCGTTAATCATCTCACCCACTGCTGAACGCTGTGGGCTGGGTTTCTTTTTGGTGGAGCAGCAGTGATTCTTGTTGACTGTTTATTATTGAGTCTTGAGGTGCTTTGCCGATCCTGGCTGCTGGGCACAGGCGGGAGCGTGGGAGCAGGCGCTGGCCACCCAGGAAACACCTTCCCGGAATATTGACCTTGATGCTGAGCTGCTGGTGTTGGTCTTAATTGTACCTGGTGTGGAAAACTTGGAAAAAACCCTGCTGGGAGAACAAGGTTGCTTTTCACTGCTGTCATTGCCTTCCCCTGATCTTCCTTCTCCCCTGATCTTCCCTTCTCTCGCTCCCTCCATCCCTCCCACCCCTTTTCCTTTTCCCTCCCAGGCAGAGAAGGTCAGTACCTGCCTGGCAATTTACACGTTGCTATGCAAAGTAACAACGTATGACTCCTTTTACTTCCCTATAAACCCAGTTTTACAGGGACTAGATGCCCTATAAACAGATCCCACTTTGCAGCCATGCCCAAACGGTGAGTGGGGCTGGAGGTGGCACAACACCGCAGCTGTTCCTGTCCTACCCTGTGCCAGAGACCCCCTACCGAGCCTTGGGTTTTGGTTGACATGTCTTAAAATATTCACTACAACTTTAGAGCTTTATTCTGCAGTGGGGTGGCTGTTTCTGTGAATGCAGCTGCTACCAGCTCGCTGACACTGGCTGACTAGAAATCTGACCCCCTATACTGGGCAGGGGGGACTGGAGCAAGAGTCAGCAGCATTTCTCTGAAGCTAGCCTGGGTGCTCTCCTCCCCACCTGACCCTGGGCACATCACTCCTCTGCTTTAGGCAGGGTGTTTCAGTGTAATTGCAAGGTCAACAAGTGGGGATTTAATCAGTTGCTGTTTGGCATCAGCTGGATGGTGCAGGAGAACCAGCAGTTCTGTATCATCTCGCTCTGCATTGAAAACATCCCTGGATTTCACAACCAGCAGCGGGTGACTGAATGCACACACTGCTGATTTGGGTGCCCAGCTGGCTTGTAGTTGTGCTTCCCCAGCACCCCAAAGCAACCCTGGCACTGCTGATGCCCTGAGCTGCCCTGGCCACAGTGGCGTCGCTGCCCCAATGTGACACCAAGGTCTCTGGCTCCACAGGAGCAGCTGCCTTTGGGCAGTGATGCTATCAACAATTCACTATTCCTGTGTTAGGAGCACAAGAGATGGTTCAAGCAGCCCTTGCTTCCCCCCCCCCCAAACTATGACCTATGTAGCGTTTCTGAGCAGCTCTATTACCCTGAGACTACAGGTCTGCAGGAGCAAAGCTGAGCACAGAGGAGAGGCCCTGCTTCCTCACTTGGGACTGGTGATAAAGGGTCCTTTGCTGCAGGGAAAAGAGTCATCCTGTCCGTGCTCCCAAGAGAAAGGTTACTCCTGTCGGCTGCTTTTCCCTTCAGCAGGAGCAGTCCTGAGCAAAAGTATGTTTTAACAACATCCACACTGGGATGGGGATGTGAAGGTAGAGCCTAACCCCCTCTGTGGCCTCGTCCTGGGGACCTCCATCCCAATCCTGGCCGGGTCATGGTGATGCCTTTGATTAGATAAATGCTACAGACACCAGGTCAAATATGTGCAGGATTTGCCACAGCGTCTAGTAAAATATCGTAAAAGCACGGCCCGTTTTGCTCTTCTCAGCAAAACAAACCTTCTGCTTTAACAGCCTGCTGAGCAAGGAGGCTGCAAAGGCCGTTTGCTCCCCGGGCAGGAAGGATTAAGAGGGCCAGGAATAGAAATTAGAGAGCCAGCATGTGCGGGAGAGGGGCAGATAAGGAGTGGGGAAGTTTAGAGAGCATTAGGTGGCTCACAAGGCTGGGACTGTCAATGGGACGTGGCGCTTCCCGCCCTAGGGTCATGTTGACTGTCTTCTCTCACTACCAGTGTCCTCCATCAGCCGCCCGTGGCCCCTCCCAAATCCCTTCTCTCAGCATGGAGGTTGAGGACCAAACAAGCCAAGGACACCAGGCACTTTGCCCTGAAGATGGGCTCGTGATGGAAACATTTTGACTGGGCACAGTCTGCTGCAGGAGAGAGATGTCCCCCCCAGGGACGTACTGACTGGGGAGTCCTTGCCTCCCCCAGACAACCCTGCTTGGTGGGCTTTGGGACAGCTTGCCAATGGGGTCATGGTACTAGCCAACAGGACCCCGTGGCCCTGCAGCAGCTTTAGGTTGGAGATGCTCAGGTCAGCAGCTGTTTGAGGGGCTGATTCAAACACTTCTTTCCTGTAGATGTTTTGTTGGGTTTATTCCAGAGAGAAACAACTTATACCTGGCAGACCCTCTCTGGTAGGTGAACGCTGTTCCCAGACCAGGTGCTCAGGGAAAGTTCAGCTTTCAGGCCCTCTCCTCCTGTCCCCATTTTCTGTCCCCTACACCTACTATTTCCAGTGCTAGGAGATGGCCGTGAAGGATACTATGACAGCTCCAGGGCATGAAGTGTTCTGCACAAAGCAATTATTTAGTTCTTATCCATTTAGCAGTAAATCCTTTCCCACCCTGGCACATCATGATACAAATTCTGCCTTATCTGTAGATCTCTGGCGGGCAAATTCATCCAAAGCAAAAGGGGATTCCCTGAAAATAAGACCCATGTTTCTCAGTAAATGAGGATCAGGACTATTCAATGGAGCGTTTAAGATAAGGATGCCATCAGCTACCATGCTTGCTAGCTCTTCGTGTCAAATGAGCTGAACAGGGTTTTGTGGGGTCAAAGGATAACTGAGGTTGGAAGGGACCTCGGGGTTTCCATTGCAACCTCCCAGGCCAGCTGCAAGAGCAGCGTGCGTTGCTCAGGGCTTTACCCAGTTGGGTCTTGAACACTTCCAAGGATGGAGACTGCACAACCTCTCCAGGCAACTGGTGTTTGACTGTCCTTGTGATGAATTAATTTCTCCTTAGATGTTGTCTGAACCTTCCTCATTTCTATTTTTATGCCCTTTGATCTCCTCCTGCCATGTGCCCTGGGAGGAGCTTGACCCCATCTTCTCGATGCCTGTGTGAGGTTTATGCTCCTACAGTTCCTGCCGGCCCATTTCTCCAGCCTGCCATCCAGTGCATCAACTGGCACCCCCAGTCTGGGGTCACCTGTGGCCTTCCTGAGTGTGGACAGTGGCCAGGCTGCAGCTTGAAGCCTGGGTCCCTCCTGTCCTTTGCTGTTCCCTCTTGCAGCTCTCAAGAAAATGCTGGCAGAAGTGCCAGTGCTCAGAGCCAGCAGGACCAACCTCATCCTACATCAGCAATGCCACCGCTGCCCCTTGCAGCCCTGACTCCAGATCGCTCCTCTCATGTCACTCACAGCTCTAAGGCCACTGCAGGGCTGGAGTGGCTTTTTCCACGGCATGCAAGTGAAGCAGAGAGGAGCTCAGGTCTGAAACCTCTGCAGAGCAGGAAAGCCCCAAACAAGGGCAGGTCTCTTGCTCAGCCCACCACCATTCCACCAAGCGAGCTGTTGGAGAAGCCTGAAGCCGAGTTACAAGACAAAGAACGAAAGTCCCAAGGGAAGGTTGCCAGCCTAGTCATCTCCACACATGCAAAGGTCCCTTCAGCTTTTTTTTTTTTTTTTCCCCTTTGAAATTTCAAATTCCAGTTTGTGGACAAAGTCCTGCCTATCTGAGAATATAGATCTCCGACCACTGACCAAACTCCACTCCAAGCAGTCCTGAGGGCTGCTCTTCCCCTTGCCCACGGATACCTCCCTGCTCAGTCCCTGGATCTGCCAGGATCGTGCTGAAACTTTTTGCACCAGAGCAGAGGGCTTGTACTTGCACAAAATGGATTTTTCATGTTTCAACATTAACATCAGCAGCAGCTCCCTTTCTCTGGCACGGGATGGGAAGGACCGTCGGGAATAACCAGGTAGGAGCCTTATCACCTGCAGTTCATTTGGGCAGCCATTGCAGATAGAAAATGAGAAGGAGAAACAAGGGCTTCCATTGTGCTTATACCAGCAATTTTAGCTCGTCATTTAAATTAGGGAAGAGGGGAAAAAAAGGAGCTTCAGATGGGATGGAAAACGAGAGGGAACATGAGCTCGTGGAGGCAGAGCCACTCCAGGTGGTTAACTGATAACTCCAATTTGCCTCTTCCCTCTCATCTTTTCTGATTCTCCTGATTAAGCTCAACTTATTTTCATGCTAATCATTTCTTGACCTGTTTATTCTGCATTAAAAAATTAACAGAGAGCAGTTTACTGCATGACTTGCTTCCCCAGACCTGCTGCAGATTAGCGGGCAGGCTTTAAGCCTCTATGCAGGACTTTTGGGTCTAGCAGCCAGTCTGTGCAGCTCAAGGATGAGCTTTTTTTCCTGTTTTTAAAGAACAGCTTTTTCTAAAGTCAATATAAATCCCCCTCCCCTCGTGCCTTAAGTATATTTGCTCTGTGGCTATTTCCAAATAGGAAAGATAAAGCCAAGGGCTTGTGTTTTGTCAGACTTTTTGTAAACAGGGATATTTAGGCCACACTGTCCAACCTCTCTGCCTTCGGCCTCAGCGTGCCATGACTCTGGAGCAGAGTTGTCAGCATTAGTAAGCAGCTCTGAGGAATTTGGCAGGGGCTGGGGGTGTGTGTGAAATTGCAGGTCAATGCAGCTGAAACAAGCCCCCAATATGAGCGGTGGCTCTTCGCCTCCATCATATGATGGCCACACAGACAGGGGTCTGCTCCTGTCTCAGCAGCAGCAAGAAGTCTCCAGGAAAACCATTGATTCAGCAGAAGTGGTTTAGGGCCTGTTTGCCCCTTGCCAGCCAACACACAGCACATCCCTGTCCTGGCAAAACACCACACAGGGGTGAACCAGACAGAGCTGCCACCTCCATCCTGGTGGCTGGTAGGAAGATGGTGGATCAGATAGGTCCATCCCTGAGAAGCAGGAGGTGACCACAGCCACATGCCAGGTCTGTGCCCAGGGGGTGGCACAGGTATTTCATCATCCTGTTCAACAACAAATGGCTCTTGGCTCTTCAGAGCTGAAGCACCTGTCGCTGTGGTTGGGAAAGACGCTGTTTGGAGCTGGTAGCAATGCCCAGGACAGGCAATGTCCAAGCAGACCCCAGACACACTGGGACTGTGGCACCCTGGACTCCCCGGCACAGCTAAAGGGTGACAGAAGCAGCTTCACCTCAACCTCTGGCTGTTTCTCACCAATGCCAAAGTTATCAAAATGCAGCCAAACCAACCAGAACTGCCCAGGCCCCCAGGCCATAAAGTCACCGTATGGAGCACCAGGGCAGTTGTTGGACATGGGGAAGAGACACTTCAAAGGAGGTCTCTGCTTGAAGTCCTCTCCAAAAACAACATGTGCACTCCAGCCAAAGCCAGGATGAATGGATGTTAGAGCTGGAGGCAATTAATGGAGCTGAAACAAATAGGTGCCATGCAAAGGCGGTAGGGACAGAGGTGCAAACAGGGGACAGACAGACCATTTCAACACACTCCAGTGATATGCTAGCATGCCTTTCATCCCAGGACCAGAAGGGGGTTTATTATTCTGCCTAACAAAGGCTCTGAACACTTGAGGGAGTAATTATTAGTACTCTTGGGAGCTGCTGCTTTGCAAGGACAGTATGTTTGAGCTGTTCTCACAGGGGCAGCTGGGCTCCCAAACACCAGTGCATTTGCTGGTGTGTGTCTGCAGTCACTCTGGCTGCATTGCAGCCCTCAAAACTGGCATCTGCCCTCCAGAACGTGCAAGTCGGCACTTGTGACTCTGGAAATCTGACTGCTGTGTTCACCCGAGGAGCCCAAGTGAGGAACAGGAACAGTTAGACTCATCTTCCATCACACCACAGGAGGCAACTTGACCCAGACAACAGCTCCCCCCACTGATCCCACTTGCCCCACCTAAACCCCTACACTGGGAGCACCTTACACTTGCCTCCATCCAAACCCCAGCCCAACAGAGACCCACACACTTTCCAGTGAAACGCTCTCCTGCCTATTTGGGAAGAAATCCAGAAAAGCTCTGACTTTGCCACGTGCTGTTCCAGATTCACTGCCTGTGCTGGCAGATAACTCAGCTCCGATCCGGCGGTTTAAGTTTTAACAGGGGGAGCAGAAGCCAGAGGGGGAGCAGCAGCACTGGAAAGAGTTTGCTACCCACAGCAAGCACCTGTCACCTTCCATGCCTTGCCACCTTGCGTGTTGAGTATGGCAGGGATCTTGGCAGCCTACGCCTGGGCCTGGAGAGAACCAGTTTAGAGGAGGGATGTGCTCCCTTTGGAACCAAAGTAATCCTGCAGCTTCCCAGGAGAAGGATCCCTCCCAAGCTCTCAGCTTGGCAGCCAAGTGGCTCCCTTCACCCTTGCCAGCTGTTTGCAGGGCTTTGAAAAGGGTTTCATCGACTGCATGTGATCATTACATACACAGGGAAACAGCCCCTGGATCGTTCCAGCTGGTGGAGCAATAGGTGAAAGAGCAGAACAGCCAAAATCAACAGAAGTTACAAAGCAGATTTTACCTTTTCTTTACATTTATTTTATCTTTTTATGAAGATGGGTGCACCAGCTCACCATGCCTGCTGGAAGGGACCTCCAGTCTCTGCTGGGGCTCTTTGTATTGGCCCTGGCTAGAAACTGTGGCAAAAGACTGCAAAGCTGTCGGGGCTGTGGAAGGAGGGAGAGCTGCAGAGGGATGAGAGGGGTGGGAGGACGGTCTGAGCCTGTGTTCCCACCCAGAGTAGGACATGTCAAGGGTTCTTCAAGGGCAAAAAGCATCTTCCTGAATCAGGCAGCACTGGGTGACTACAGCCTCACTCTGCACAACATGAGCCGGGTCAGTCAGCTGGGGCTGGGGAGCTGAGCCTCGGGGAGCATCTTGGGACAATGTGTGTGATGGGAGGCAGCACGAGGAAGGGGAAAGCTTCTGGGAGTGGGAGCACCAGTCAGGGAATGGTAGGCTGGGCATAGGAAGACAATGTAAGAGGGTGGTAAGTTAAAATTTGAGTTTATGAAGTCAGAGGAAAACAAGTTAGTACAAAATGCTTTTTCTTCCCAGGGTGTGCAGAGTGCAACAATAGTCTGTCTTGTCCCCAGTTGCCAGAGCACAGCAAGTGCTACAGGGTAACTGGGGGCAAAACAGTCCTCAGGAGCTCCACGTCCAGAGCAGCTTCACCCCTCCTGCACCCCTCAGCACGCTGTCAACCTCCCATACAGCACAACCATCCCAGCTGCTGCCACAGGAGCACCCGCACAGCAGGAGGCAGGACACAGGCACGTCAGAGATTTCTACATACAAGGTTTGTTGTGGGGGGGACAGCAAAGAGAGGGGATCACACATCTCCACAGTGCCATAAACCCATTGCCGGGGCACAGCAGCACCAAACGCCTGGCTCCCTGCTAACAAACAACATGGCAAACCATGTAGGAGCCTTTGAGCATTTGACCTATGTCTCCAAGGCAGGATAACACTATAATTTGTCCCTTTACACTCCTGCAAGGCCCACTGCCATTGGCCTCCTGTATCATAAAGAAATTAAAATATATTATGACCATAAACTACATCATTTGAGGAAACGAACCATTTCTAGTAAACATATCATGGGATGCCAAAGCCATGAACTTTTCTAAATCAATCACCAGCTGATAAAGAGCACAGGTATTTGTTGGGAGCAGGTCCCAGCATGCAGCTCCCAGTGCAGCACTGGCACAGGGAGCTTGTCCCATGGGATGGTGGCCCGGTGTGCAGGCTGTCCCAAGAGGCACAAACCCCACCACAAGCCCTGCTTGGGGAGAATTGCTCAAGTAAGAGGAGCCCCAGGGTTTTTGCTGTGCTCCAGGGTCAAGCGGGGGCTGTTGGGGTGTTTTGTGGATGAAGCTCTGCAAGGTGCAGTGGTCTGGGGCTCGGGATGCACCAAACATCTCTGAGAGCCTGCAGACCCCCCAGAAACACCCAGATCCCAGCTGGCCTCCTTGCTGCCTCACCTCCACACCGAGGTCCCGGTGGGTGCTGGGGCCGAGGGGCTGAGCACAGAGCTGGCTGGTGAGGGGTGTGCATCGGAGGGAGTCATGGGGGGAGACCCAAACCCCCTTTCTAGTAAGAGCTCTGTACAACCTTGCACTGAAACTTTTTTCTCTCAGTTGCTTTTAACCTTCCCTGGTGAGGGCTGGGCAAGTCCCTGGCTGGACCCGTTCCTGCCGGCTGTAATGCCAGTCACTGGGAACTGGGTTGAAAACGACCAGTTCGTTTCCCAAATGGTGTGTGCAGTCACTGGGGCATCTGCAGGACACCAGCCCGGCTCCACCACCTCTTTCCCCAGGGAGCCACAGCACCCACTCCACCACGCTGCCCACGTTGGGGTGTCTCTCTCAAGAGCCCCAGAACCAAACCTGGGGACATCAGCCATTGCCACCCACAATCAGGCATGTTCCCTCTACGCAGCCACAGAGACCAGAGACTTGGGGTCACCTCAGATGGGGACCAGCAATACATCTGTGGGGGATGAGCATATTTCAGCTGCTCTGAAACCCCACTGGAGCCCCGGTGTGGGGCTGCTGATGCCCTTCCTGCAAACGACCTCCGCAGTGCTGGCTACGCAGCTACTTCTCTCCCCACTGCGAGTGCCAGGGGGAGTGTGAGAGGTACCTGGTGTTTCCTGGAGCAGGTCGTATCTGCTGCCATTCATCTTCCAGGGGCACTCAGCTCTGCGGGCAGGGCTAGGGGAATCTAGCCCTCCGACGGGGCTGTCCAGCCAGCAAGCGCCCTGCGGGCAGCGGGGCATGAGCCATGCCCGGAGCTGTGGCAGCAGGGACCTGCTAATCCCTTAATGCTGGTCACAATGAGATTTGATGGGGAACAGGAGTTTCTGCTGCAGAGCTGAAGGTTTTAAAGGGTTCTGGCTACTACCCGGAGGGGAGTTATAAGGTGGCTCTGGGTTTGCACCCCACTGGCCGTGCCCACAGCAATGCCTGCTGCTTTCTGGGCCTCCTTTCTGAGGTGCCCTCACCCTAGCCTCTGGCCTGCCACCGAGTTCCTGCAGGGCAGGGGGTGCCCCACCACAAATACAACTGTGGAAGCTGCTCTGGAAAATGTGCCTGGGTGTGTTTAACAGCAGGAGCGGGTCTGACTCCCTCCCAGGAGGAGAGGCTGTCTGCTTTCACTTTGAAGTGTGTCTGTATAAATACCCAGCACTCCGTATCCTTGCAAAACAACCTTTGTCTTCCTTCCAGCCATCATCACAACAGGGGCTGGGACAATCAAGGGGGAAGCACAGTAGCAGGCAGGGAGCTGTGCACATGCTGCTCCCCATCTTTGGGCAGCCCTGGGCTTTGTGTCCCGCAGAGCCCCAAGTGCATCTCCAGTGGCTCAAACCAACTGGGCATGTCTCTGCCAGGGCTCTCCTGTGGGTCCCTGGTGGCCTGCCTGCTCTCTGTCAGTGCACTCCTCTTCCCATCCTCTCCCAAGGAAAACAGGACCTGGGAAGCTCTCAGGGCTGAGATTTATTCATCGATTGTGCACATTGGTGCTGCCGATGGGGAATTGGGATCCCCATGTCCCAGACAGCCCAAGATTTCAGCTAGTGCCTCGTACCACAGCCCGACTGAGACAAGCCCAGGAGGCAGAAAAGGGATTTTATAACTGCCAGGCTACGAGAAACCCCTCTCTGCCATCACTGTGTTCTCAGGTATTTGCCAGGAGATGAAGCTGCTGCAACAGTCTCCCATAGACTCGTTTGGCCCTGAGTTTGACTGAGGGGAGTGCAGAGGCAGCTGAGCACCGAGATTTTTCTGGTCTGCAGGGAGAGTGTGTGGGCATGTGTGGCCCTGCTTAGGCCAGAGAAGGAAAATTAGGTGAAGGATTAGAGTGGCACTTCACAGGGATTTCAGAGGCGCTGAATCAAATGCTGAAAGGGAGAACTGGGCACCTTTGCAGTGCAGCCCCGTGCTGCACGGCTGTGGGCCCAACCAGGGCTGGGAGCCAGTGTGGCCCTGCTCAGCCTCTGTGCCCAGAGGAATTGACTGCAGGGCTAAGCCCATCTGAAACACCCCTTTTCCTGCACTTTCCTTCCTCCTTGGATGGCTTTCCTCCCGCTGAGCCTGGCTCTGCTGCTTTGCTCATTCCTGCCCACCAGAGATGTCCGTCCCCAAGTGCCACCTTGAAGGCATAAATCTAGTGGAGAAAACCCATTCCCAAACCCTTCCTTTCCTGCCTCCGTGATCCTCTCATCCCACCTGGGGCTGCCTGGGGTTCATCTGAATTAATTTGGAGAGCACATGCCTGCCAGCAGCTTCCAGGAGGCTCCTGATGGGTCAGGGATGGGGAATGACCAGTGGGTCCATAGCTCACCTCTGTGCCCAGGGAAGGGGTGCACTGGCAACCAGTGTGCTGGCATGGAACAGGGAGCAGCATTGAGGGCAGGGCTGGGTCTGAACTGTGTGTAACCCTGTGATACCTCCCTTCACCCCTCTGTTTCCACACCAGTTCTAACGCCTGTAACAAGGAAACACACCCAGGTCAACAGAGATTTCTCCCAGACGGTGGCAGTCCCTGAGCACACACCCACAGACCAGCTGCGGGTAGCACCCAGCTCTGCTCCCACCAGGGTGTCCATGTGGTAGCAAAGCCACCACCTCCATCCCACCACCAGTGGGTCCTTGAAGGCAGCAGACTCTGGGCAGCGTTGCAGCCGAGGCTGTTGGTCTGAGGCCTGGCTCTTTGTCCCTTTGTCCCTCCTCAATTTCATTTCCTGGTCCTGACGATGCCAGGCTCTCTGCATGGGGTGTGCCCATCGGTGCCTTCTCTGCTCCTCCCTCCCAGCACACCTCACCAGGCTGGGCCTGCCCATCCCCGATCCTGCCCATGAGCCACGGTGGCTGCAAGCGAGAGGCCACACAGCTTGTTAGATGGGGAACTGCAGCGTGGGCAGGGCTTTTTCCACGGGGCAGTTATTTTTTCACACCTTCTCCTGAGCTCCTCAGAGTTGCCCCATCCATTAACCCAAGAACCTGCCCAGCCTCACAGTCCATGGCCAAATTTCCCTGGGCGACATTAGCACCAGTGAATCCTCTTCCTGGGCTGCTGCTCTTTACTGGGGGTAGTGGGTGGACCCTGCCATGATAGACATGATGGAGCAGGATGTGGGACTTGCCCTGTCAGCTGGAAAACGTGGGCAGGCTGGCATGCTGGAGATGAGGAGCAGCAGCAGCTTCTTATCATGGGTCAAGACTTCGGGGACTGTGCAGCAAAATGATGAGCTTTCCCTGGGAGCTGAGGAGGAGCGAGGTGGCCAAGTGTGTCAGGAGGAGCTGGGCTCTGCAGCCTCCACGAATGATGCTGGATCATAACTGCAGCGTGGTGGCTGTCGATTATGTGTCAGCAAACACGTCGAGTGGGCTCGACTGTTGATTCTGGCTGTATAAAAGAGTGTTGTGGCACTTGTTCAGGTTTGCGCAGGTTTTACAGCTCTTGTTCTGAGAAGTGCCCATGTATTTGGTTTTGCTCCTTCCTTCAGGTCTATCTGTTGACATTGGCTCTCCTAACCAGAGTGTTGGGCCATGCCAGGAAGCTGAGTGTACCGCTCTCCCTGCATTTCCCACTTTCCCAGGGGTTATCACCTATAAAATCTCGCACACGCCCATGGCTGGTACAGGTTTCTGGTGCAGAGGCAGGTGAAAGGTGCCCACTGGTCCCACACTGCTGGGTTCAGCTGCCCCACGCTCAGTGGCAGGAGCTGAGCCAGCCATCCTGGTAGATGAGTTTTAGGGTGGATGGGCAAAACCGTGGGGAAGGTGCTGCCCTGGGGATGGATGAGCAAGGTGAGAGATCTGTTGGGATGTGATGAAAATTGGGGTGAAAGCAATTTGGCTGTCTGGAGAGGGACAAACTGCCAGAGCTCCCCAAGTATCACCACAGAGGAGATGGCCCATGCCAGGAGGCCTGCTGTATTTCTATTCCCTACCTCCAGTCCTCTTCTCACCAGGAGATGCCAGAACCAGCCGAGCTCACAGGGCTGGGTCACCTTTGTGCTGGGGCTTGAACCCATGATGAAGGTCCCCATTCACCCTTGTCACTGGGTCTCCTGGTACAGTGAGGACACAGTCGGAGTCCCTTCAGTGGCTGCAGAATTTTGGGAATTTTGGGGTAAGGAGTCAGGTCCAGCCATATAGAACTCCAACTTTCTGGAGCCAGCTTGTCTGCTCCTCAGATGCTGGTGCCTTTGCACAGCCGCTCACTCTGCATGGAACTGCTCTTCTTGTGCCTCTGGTGCATCATCCAGAGCCCACATTATTTTTTGCAGGATGCATTTCCTGAAGGAATTTGCTCAGTAATTTCTGTTGATGAAGCCTGGATGTGAGCTGTTCCTTGGAGTAATTGCTTCTGGAACCCAGCTTAGCTCGGAAGTCAGTGGAATGTGGTGCCTCTGCCCAGCAGAGCTGTCAGCCCTGGCTTCACCATACAGCCGCTACCTTGAAATTTGCCTTCCATGAAAATTCTGCAACATTTGCCGTTTCCACAAACATTTCTGCCAGGAACCTTGTTTGTGTGAATATTTGAGGAAAGCAAACAGAGAAGGAGCCTGAACACAGAGAGTCATGGACATTTTTTGGCAGTCTTTGCCCCGTTCTAACCCCGAGCCCACCAGCAGAGACACTCGTGGGAGTCCCCCTGCCCGGCATGCCCCTCGGCTCTGCCCTGTGAGCCATCCTGGCCCCCACTGCTGCCCCCAGTCTGCAGGACCACCACCCCTTTGCACTCACTTTAAATAAAGCGGGGTTTTGATGCTGTTTAAGAAATGTCAGGGGAAGACTATCCTAACCGTGTTCCTGTTACAGGTAACTGGCAGACCTACGCCTGTCCTGTGGAGCTCAGAATAGCTCTCAGGCACTCCTCAAACCCTCGTGCAGCTCTTCTCCCAGAGCTGGAGTTCATTGCCCGCTGAGAGCAGCCCACTGAGCTCACTCCCCCTTATAAAAATACCGTCGTGTTTTCAGGCTGAGCCGAGGACAAGGGTGTGCTCCTGGCCTGATAAGCAGTTGGGGTGAGGCAGCTGCCTAGAAGTTGCAGCCACCCCGGGACACTGAGCAGCAGCCCCGCCGCACCGCATGACACAGGGAGCATCCTCAGCTTGTCCCCGAGGAAACCTCTGCCAGCATCAGCGCAGATGATGGATCAGACCAGGGCAGCTAGAGCCGAGACTGTCCCTTATGTGTCCTATCTAAATACTAGTGCTTAGCCCTGGGTCCAGCAAGACCCTACTCAGCCATTTCTTACCCTGCTAAGTGCTGGCCCTGACAGCACCCATGTTATGGCCAACCCAGCAGATGGTAGGGATGTTGGGAATGAGGACAGGGAAGGGTGTTGTGCCAGGTCCCCAACTGCCTCCAGGCCGTGGACATGGAACCCAGGGAATAAACAGAGGTATGACAGCTGCCATGAGAAACCAAGAGGAATGAGCTCAGTTTGGGTCATATCTAGGGGAAACCTTTAGAAAATTAGATCTATATGGCAATGAAAAGTAATTGCTTCACAGTGAAAAGTAAAATTACTGAGAAATTCTGCCCCCTCTTACGTTCTTCAGCTGAAAGTATTCACCACATCTGACCAGAGCGCCTGAGCAGCTCTGACGTCTTGCATTTCTCAGCTAATTTCCAAAGCTGCTTTGCAGAGCTGCCCCTGATCATGCGCCGGTCTGTGCTGTAACCACCAGCCCCGGGGTTCCCCAGCTGCAAGAGCTGCTCCCAAAATACAAACGAGCGGTGCTGCCTGTGCAGGGATTGAGGGCAATTGCCTGGGTTGTCCCCAAGTCTCATTGTGAGGATGAAGGCGGAGCCGAGGGCTTGGCATCTCCTTTCTGGCTGGGAGAGGACCATCCCACCACCTCCTCTCCACCCCATACCCTCTCACACACCAATTTACAGCCTCCCCCCAGGGATTTAGCACCAGCATGCCTTGAGAGCCCTTCTCAGCTCACAGCCCATCCTCAGCAGGTGCTGGTGAGGATGCTGAAGCATCCTCACCTCAGCCCCATGACTCTCCAGGAGTGGTGGCATCACCTTCTTCTTGCCCAGAGACCCATGCAGGGTGCTGGGGACAGGACACTGTTGTCATTGCCTGGCAAGGCATCCTCTAAGCCCCTTACACAGACTACAAGCATTAGAAGCAAATCTTTCCATCAACCAAAGGAAATTGAAAGTAGCTGTATCACCTCGACGAGGCTGAGGGCTTGCCTGGTGGTCCCTGGTGTGCAGTGCCAGTGGGATGGCCCGTCCTGCCAAGGGCTGGGGACTGGCTGGCCATGAGTGCAGTGCTGTCAGCCAGGGCTGGGGTCAGTGCCTGCACTGCTGCGTGGAGCACCCCGTGCTTTGCCAGGGAATAAACTTCCAGTGACACAGGGAATGGTTCAGCCACCACGTTGACATGGGCCCCGTGGCACATCCCAGCTGCTGTGCCCCACCTGCCACCCAGCCCGACCTGGCCCTGTGGTGCTGCTGGCCCCTGAGGGGAAGCCAGGCGCTGCCCTGTCCCACATCCCCTCCAGCCCTTCCCCACCTCTATTTGGGGAACTTTTTCACCCATTTTATATATGAGGACTCCCCTCCTTCTGCCAACACTCTCGGTTTCCTCTCGCTTTGGTCTGGGAGGCCCTTCTTGCTTTTTTATTCTCAATACTTTTGTCTCTCCCCCTTGCAAGGCCCCAGGCCCGGCGGCCCAGCCCTGTGGCAGGCCCACAGGCAGCGGGTGCCGGCTGGAGTGTGCCTTTGTTTGGCCACGGGAGCAGATGGGGAGAGCGGCCACAGGTGGGATGTGCAGAGATTCTTCCTCTGACACCCTGTGAGAAAATCAGGATTTAAACCCAAATTTAAAAAATCATGAGAACTTTAACAACAGGAAGATTTGCCTGTCTATGCTTAAGGTCACCAATGTGCTGGGGCTGGCAAGCAGCCGCTCACATTAGAGCCAGCTACAAGTGAGCAGAAGAACTTAATCATAAGTGATTAAAGAGCTTGTTCAGCTCCTTGGGTTGCATCTGTCAGACAAAGCCTGCTGCTTATTGCAGAAATGAGCCTGGCTTTATGCCCCAGGGCAGAATAGAGGACATGGGCACCCCAGCTTTGGGACACCCAGACCCAGCCACCCTGCACTGCTGTGTCCCCCAGACAGGAACATCCCTTGAGCCTCCTCTTCTCCTGCAAATGAGGAACAAGCCAATCCCTGCAAGCTCAGTTCGGTGGGCCAAGGAGCCATCTCCCCACCAGCAGCAGAGAGGGACGAGCATCCTTCCTGCACAGCGACTCCCTCAGGGCTTCTGCCTGGAAGACGCTCAGCACCTCCAGGCCAGCCCCCAGAGGTGCCCCCCTTCCAGGATCCCATTCTCCCTGCATCTCAGGGGCATCTAAGCCTTCGTTTTACCCATTCACAGGCAGCCTTCACCGCACAGCTCCTTGCACGTTGTCCAAGCAGTATCAGCTGGACGCAAACCCAAACCTGCACTGAACAGACCAAAAACTCAGCATTTTTCTGAATCCAGCCCTATGAGAGGCCCTTGTGCTGCTGCTGGCTCCTGCGATCCAGCCCTATGAGAGGCCCTTGTGCTGCTGCTGGCTTCTGCGGCTCTGAGCTGCAGGTGATGGGAGCTCCTCCAGACACACAGCTCCTGCGGGCCTGGGACATGAAAACAAGTGACCCCATCAAAACAGGCTAAAGCTCAGCACTCCATAACTGCTTGACTGCTCCAGCTTGGTCCACCAATGCTATTGCTGACTCTACCAATTCCTACACGTTTTCCTTGCAGTGGGCTGTGGACCCACCAAAAAGCTGATGAGCCCCACATCCTACCATGGCTTATCATGGGGCCACATGAGACAGTTTTGAATCAGGTCTGGAGAGTGCAGAAGTGCTGGGGCAAGGAGACTCGAAGCCTTGCAGCCTGGATGCCCAGCACAGAGGGAGGTCAGGGTTGGAGCTGGTATCCACAGGAGGCTGCAGGCCTGGAGCAGGAGAAGCCACCACCCAGAGTGGAACTGTGAGCAAAATGTGAGGAGGTGGCCTGAGAGCCCCATGAGTCCTCCTGGGACCTGGCTGCTGCACATGTGGCTGCTGGAGCCTGGGCTAGTGGGGCTGTGTGTGTGCAAGAGTGGGGTGTGGTAAAGGAGAAAAAGAGCAGGACGTGAAAAATACAGCGAGGAGAGGCAAGGTAGCATGATGGAGAGTCATGGAGAGACAGAGGAAGTGATGGAGAGCCAAAAGGAAGTGAAGGGGAGCCATGGGGTGTAATGGAGAGTGAGGGGAAGTGACGAAGAACCTTGTAACTGTGAAACTTCACCTGTTGGAGCCTCACTCCACACCCTGGCCATGCCCATGGATCTGGGGTTCTCAGATGGCATGGGACTGAAGTGGCACCAGCCCCTCACCATGTAGGGAAGCCGCAGCGTGGGCACAGCTGGACTCACCCAAGGATAACAGTGGGATGATGAGGGCCCAGGCAGGGGATCCATCCTGAGGAATCTCTATGCATCTATTGGCAGCTGGCATGGCCAAAGGAGCTGCAGAGCAGGGTTGCCCAGGGCTGGCACTTGCCGTGCCACACAGGGAGCATGGGCACAGGCCTGGTGGATATCTCCCTGTGTCTGGGGCACCCTGGGCAATGGTGAGCCCCCTGTTCTGTGCGCTGCAGGGGTTGGAGGCTGCCATTCATCCAGGCACCATGCTCCCTGTGGGGAAACCTGCCCAGCACTAACACCAGCCCAGCCCCGGCCCTCAGCAAGAGCGGCAGCGCTGGCAGATGCCCACTGTGCCCACTGCTCAGCCCGGGCATGCCACGGGCATCCTGCAGGCTCTGCGTGGGGGCGGCTGGGTGTGCTGAGGCAGCACATCACCTCCTTCCTAAACTGCTGTCAGGGTGCTGCCAGCCCTGTGGCAGCCCCTCTGCCAGCAGGTCAGACAGCTCTGCTCCCTCAGGCACGTGCCCTCTTCTTCGAGCCAAGCCGAGCCAAAGAGAGAAAATACACAGATATGTATTTATATCATATAAAAACCAGTCGGGGACCCTTCTTCTGCCTCCATCTCCTGCCTTTGCAGGTGTCTGAGCTGGCGGGGGGCCCAGCAGCGCGGCGGAGCCGGGGTGCAGGGCCGGGGGTCGCTGCCCGCTCCCAGCCCCGCTTCCCGCGAGCGACGCCGGGGCGGCAGCGCGGGCGATGGAAACGCTGTACTCACCATATGGAGCCTCCATCTTAGCGCTTAGCTGGGTGCTTACATTGACCATGTCTCGCCGGCTACTGCTATGGGGACTTGGGGTGAAAACCAGAGGAAGTGGAGGAATAAAAAAGAAATCTAAATAAATAAATAAAAATGTCTTTCACTAAGGAACTAGGTGAAGGTAGGAGGGAGCACGGAGAGGCAGGGCAAGGGAACCTGCCTCTCCTGTTATCTTATTGATTCGCTTAATCAGGGCTAATGTGGGTGGAGATGTTAAATAGTAACCAAGCTCTTATGGAAACCAATCTGCAAGGTGCCGTTGCTGTAGCTATAGTAACTGCTGCCAAGCTAGAAACTCAAACATGGCTTTTACTGGACACTTTTGGGGCTCCCATTTCCACCTGGTGGCAAGGCTGGGGCAGCCCTGGGATGGGGTTCATCCCCAACTGCAGGGGGGTTACAGGTCAGCCGCCTCTGGCTCCACAGTGCCCCGGGTGCAGCCGGTGTTTGTGCTGTCACCCATCTGCGATGGGAAAGCAACAGTTCAGCCTGCCTACAGCCAAGGGCAGACAACCCATAGGGGGCCAGGGGATGCTCCGTGGGGCTGGTACACACTGGCATGGGCAGAGCAGAGCCTGGCTGGGGCACAAGGGGTGAAACGCCCCAGCTGTGAGTCAGGAATTGTCCCCTCACAGCAAAACCAGAGGGGTCACTTGGGGATGGGGAGTAGTGGGGATGTGGTCATGGGATGCAGGGTGGTACCCTGAGCACGGGGCCAGGGCACAGGGCGTTTGCAGCTCCTCGCTGTCTCCCTCTGCTCTCCAAACTCGGGGAGCTCATGAGGTACCACAGCCACTCAAATATCTGTGCTCCCTCCTGGACTGCAGCACCTAGGAGGAGTTCTGGGGACCTCCTGGTCCATGGCATGCAGACGGGGTCCCCAACCTTGGGGCAGAGCCCTGTGTCACTGGTGACTGTGTCAGGAGCTCTGGGGATGCGCTGAGGCAGCGGGGTATGTGTAAGAGATGTTGAGATGACATCAAATATATGGGGAATCCAGAGCTGGGGGCTGAGAAAGTGACATCAAATCTATGGGGAATCCAGAGCTGGGGGCTGAGAAAGTGATCAGCACAGAGTGTCCTATGTGCCTCAGAAGGGACTAGGCTGGGAGAGCCATTGGGGGGTCCCTCCCAGTCCTAGGACCCCCGGCACCCTGGTTATCAAAGCCCTGCAGCCCTCTTCTCCTCTGGATGGGAAAGCACATCCCAAGGGAGTGTGCAGCAGGATTGAGGGTGAGCAGGCAGGAGTCTGCCAGGATGTGCTGGGCTTTGGCATGGACATCCGGAGCTGAGGGCTCAGACCCAAGGCCTGGAAATTTGGGGCCCCCTGAGTTTGCTGAGTGCTGAGAGGTCTTAGAGAGCGAGGGGCTGTGGATAACGGGGTGCTCAGAAGCATTGGGGTGAGGCAGAGCAGTGGAGTGGCGTGGGGCAGCCTGGGTGGGACAGGAAGCTCATGGCCCTCCAGCATCATCATCACCAGGTGTCCCAGCAGTGCTGGCTTCTCCCACACGATGGAGCAAAGCACCCGGGCATCTCCTGCAGAGTGGCCCATGCTGAGGGCTTCTGCTCCCCTTCGCTCTTTGCCCCCAAAACCAAAGCAAAGGCACCCAGCTCAGGGTTACCCCAAGGCTCCAGGCTGTGAGTGAGGGAGAACGGACACAAGCATGGGGGTCTCCAGGCTGCTTTATTGAGGGGCTTGGAACTCGGGGCTCTGTGGCCTGTCAAAGAATGGGAGCACACTTAGAGCTCCCCACTTCTCCTCCAGCCACTCGCCACGAGGGAATCTCTTGGTATTCACTTACACCAGCCTCTGCCTTAGCACAGGTGGAGGGCAGTGGGGAAAGCCCCCCCATGCCTGTGGAACAGGCACCATGCCAGCCAGCCTTGCTCCCTCTGAGCATCCCTGAACTGTCCCTATTTCAGTAAGAGGGATCTGAACCATTCCTATTTGCCCCAAAGTGGGAAGCAGCCGGACGACGCAAGCAGTGCTGGAGAGGTGTGTTCAAAAAGCAGCCTCCTACATGGCACTAGGGATGAAGCAGGTGGGACAGCCAGGCTGCAGGGGGGCGGGCAGGGTTATAAATAATTCTGGTTCACTCATCCCCATTCCCTGGGACTCCCTTGCTGGGCTGCAGCCCTAGAACCAGCTGACTTGGTTGGATTTGAGTCCGGTGAAGCACATGTTGTTGGAGCAGCCCCCGCCATAGGTTGGGGGGCAGGCTGAGCACGGCCTCCCCACCTTGTACGGCGCTTCTCCCAGCCAGTTGCCCCTAAAAAAGAGGAGGGCATCACCTCTGATTGCCATCACCTTGCCGCCAACCCCGGAGCAGGCAGCGAAGTGGGAGGGCAGCACAGGGGGTGCTTCCTTCCATGCACTTACTTGATGGCGTAGTTGCAGACGAGGAGGACAGCGTGTCGCCACGTGCTGCCCCACACCTGCACATTGGCACAGGTGCCAAGGGCACAGCCCAGGCGGCTGGAGGATGCCCACACCATCTGTGCCAGGACAGAGAACAGGCACTGTTGGTGATTGTCCGTCCCAGGCTAGTCCCACATCTGGTCACCCTGGGAGCCCAGCACAGGGCACCATCCCACCAGTGGCTTACATCCCACCTGCCCGAATTCCTCAGGCAGGATGCTGTGTGCACCACGTGCAGTGCTTTGTCACCAGAGGGTGATTTCTCACAGTCCCTCTTCTGCCTGCTACCCGGGGCTGCCTTTCCAGGCTTACTTAAGCAAGCAGCAGAGTCCAGGTTACTTCTTCAACTTACCTGAATTAGATCTCAAACCTCACCCTGAATGTTGCTGGCAGCTCACTCTGCACACAGGGAGGTGAAACAGAACCAGAAGCTCCTCCTAAAGCCTCTCTGGAGTTGATTTCTTCTTTAAATAATGTATCCTGCCCATTTGGGACCTGGAGCATCCCCATGGATGAGCCCACAGGGATGCAGATGCTTGGGCCGGAGCCATGAGGAGGAGGTAGGTAACGGCTGGCACAGACCCCTGGGCACGGGAGCAGATGGAGGTTTTCCACCTTGTGCTGGCCAGGCTGCTGGTGGATGTGCCAGGGCATGAAGGGGGATGAAGGAGCTGCCTTCCTGGGGAGCTGGACACAGCTGGGCACTATAAAGCTGCTCCATCACAAGAGGATTCATGCTTGGCAAAAGCAGAAGGGGGTGGGATTTTTTCCTCTCTTCACCAACTTTGAGGTACCAGTGGGGTAATAAGGGGGAAAAGGCCAAAGAAGGAAAAAAGCTTTAAACACCCAAAAACTCCCAGCCAATTGGCCAGAAAACCCCAGGTCCACTTAGTGGGCTGTGAACCCCTGGGACCCCCATACAAGCAGCCCAGTTCCCATGGGTGTCGAAGGTGGGAGGGCACTGCTGTATGCTCCCAGTCCTGCTGCCTGATTTGAAGCAGATTCCATCCCAGATGCCAGCTGCTGCTGGAAGGGCTGCTCACTGCACAGGGTCCTGCAGCAGCCCGAGGCACAGGGAGCTGCCCCCCAGTTTGCAGCCAGGTCCCAAGGGCAGGGAGGGGGAGGGGGCTGTGGAGGGCTGTGGTGCTCACCTGTGTGTAGTGGCTGCAGACAGAGCCTCTGCATTTGGAGGGGCAGCGGGGGTTGCACTCACGGGGGTGGGGGAAGGAGTAGTGCTGCTTCTCCTGGTGCCACGATTTCACCATGTCCACGATGGAGCGGTACCTGCAAAGGGTGCTGTGCGTGAGGCCGATTCGCTCCACCTTGGAGGTTGTGGGTGAGGGAGAGGATGAGGAGGAAGGCTTCATGTAGAGGGAATGAAGGCAGAGGAGCCGGATGGGGCAGGAGCAGTAATGTCCTTGTGCCAAGCTCACTTGTGCCCAAGGGTAGAAGACCTGGTCCTCGCTGGAGGCACCTGAGTGCTCAGCTGCCTGGTGGGCATCCAGAACCATGTCCCCCCTTTCTGTGTGCCCAGCAGAGAGAGGATTAATCCCATCATCCCTAAATGTTTTTCCACATTTACCCTGCTATAAGAATTCGCACCTCCTTCTCCTCCACCCTGGGGCCTTGATGTGCCTCTTGGTTGCATCTCAGTCTCTGCAACCCCAGCTGAGAACCTCTCTGCTCCTTGACAGAGGGGCTACTGCTGCTGCTCATCCTCCTCCAGCATTGTGGAGTGCAAGGGATTCCCCAGGAACCTGCTCCACCCCTGGGGCACTCACCTGCCCGAGTGGATGGAGAGGTTCTGCCCCACATATTTCATCAGCTGGGGGGGCCGTGGTCCCACAGGCAGCGCGCAGCCCACGCCTCCGCTGCCCTGGCCAGCTGCTCGTCCCACACCTGGCCAGGAGAAAGGAAAAGGGCAGGAAGGGATTTTGGGTGCCCAGAGGAGGGAAGAGGAGAAACCCACTCCCTTATGCTCAGGGGAGGTTTCTGAGCACCCATGGGTGTCCAAAAACCTGACTCACACATGAGGCTGAGAAAGCCCAGGGAAAGCAGGAGTGATGAATCACCCCAGCTGCCCGTCATGGCTCCTGGGCATGGAGGATGCCCTCTGCCCTGGAAGAGCATGGATGCCTTGGAGCAGTGCAAGCCCTGTGTGTGTGATTCCCCTCAGGAATGAGCTCCTTCTGCAGGAGCTGAGCTCAGGGGTGAAACCCTGCAGCTCTGTGCTGCTGCTGCAGCTCACAGCCACCCCTGATCCTCTACTGCAGCCCTGGCTGGAGACAACTGGTGAGGACAGCTGGTTCCTTCATACATTATTTAAAGGTTCCTCACCCATCCTGAACTGCTTAGGGAAGATGCCTGGGAGAGTTATTTTGGAAGGCAGGAATTAAGCCGTGCAGGATGCTTCCAGGCACATCTGACCTGCTCTGGTACCCAGCAAGCCAGACTGCCACCTGTGTCTCCCAAGCCAGCATCCAGGGATCACCCAGCCACTGCATGGGAGCTCCAGTTCCCTCCCTGGGAGCAGGGCAGCACATGGCACCTCCTGCCCCAAGGGTCCCACTCTGTGCTGACTGAAATCCCTCTTCTTGGTGGCTTCCCATTTCTCCTCCCCTTAGAGCTTAGGAGCCCCAAGCAGGATGGAGACAACCTTGGGAATGCTCTGTCCAGGGTGACCCTCATCCAGAGCTGCCTGACCTGGTGCAGCTGCACAGCTCCTCTCCGCCTCCTGAGTGGAGGAGGGGGTGTCTTTTCCTGGGGCTGGCATCCCTGGGCACACTCACACACCAGCTCCTGAGGGATCTTGTTGCTTGGGACAGGACCATCCCTCCAGGCTGGGAGACTCCCACCTTGGTTTTGGGTTGCGACCTGAGCTTTTCATCACCTCCCCACCCCTACCACTCTCTCTGCAGCTTGGCTGGATGGATCCTGCCATCCCACAGGCAGCAAGCCCCCAGATGTCCCAGACATGGGACCAGGGTTTCTAAATCTGCCCTTGGGTGGAAACATCTCCCTGTTGGGACTCTGTGTCCCCTTCACTGATGCTGCATGTGTCTGCCCTGCACCAGGAACATGAAATGAGCCCCGAGACAGGAGTTCCCCTCCAAATTCAGGATCCCTGTGTTGGATGCCCATGTCATGGGTGAACCCCTCTACCCCACCACAGCAGCCCAGAGTCGTGGAGGCAAAATCACCCTGCCAGGACCCGACTCACCATATACTCCATGTTGGCAGCAGGGGGAGAAACTTGTGCCCGCACTTGGTTGTGGTAGTCCAAAATGATGCTCATGTCACGGGGGGAGAGGTATCGCTTCCGGCGGCTCCGGGGAACCCCCACACCCCACATCAGGCCCCTGGCTCTGTCCCCAGAGGGAGACAGGAGCTCGGTGGCATTGGGCAGCAGGAAGGAGCTGGACTGCTGCGTCGCCCAGAAGCCCAGGGCAGTGAGGTACAGGTGCAAGTGGAGCACAGTCATGCTCGCCCGGCCGGCGGGATCGGCCAGCGGCTTCCCACTCCCCTACAGAGTTAAGCAAGAACAAGGTGGATCACTGGTCCCTGCTGCCAGCCTGCGGATCTAGGAGAGAAAACAACACAGGCACTGCTCAGATTTGCAGTTCACATGCAAACACCACTTCCCAAAATCAGATTTGGAAAGAAATTTGTTTCCTTTTCAAGATACATCTTTAAAATCCGTCTCTTGGGTAACCCGATTTATCGCAGTGACTTCCCCAGGACAGGCAGGGAGATACCTGGGGAATTGTTTTTCTTGTTTCTTTAAAAAAGAAGAAGAACAAAAGGTACAAAGTCTCCCCTGTGTTGTCACTTGTCACACGTACCTGCCAGGCAGGGGCTCCTTAGGAGCATGCCGAGATACTCGCTGCAGCCGCCTGCCTTGTAACTCCCCAGGCGCGTGGTGTGTTGAGTAGATCCCCAGCCCAAAAGGCAATGTCATACAGATAAAGAAGCTCACGGTGAAGTTTAAAAGCATCAGCGAGAAATCCTAACGACTCTTTATCTCAGGGAAAGAAAAACAAACCACTGCAAAAGCAGAATAATTTCCTTTTTTTAAAAAAATAAAATAAAATAAAAAAGAAAGGAAAGGAAAGGAAAGGAAAGCGCTGAAATATCCCCTCATCAGCCGGCACAGCTCTCAACATCCCTGCCAGCGCTTCCCCACAGCAGCAGGGAGGATGTTCCCCCGACTACGTACCTTGAGGACTGAGCCAAGAGCAGCTGAGCTCGGCGGTGCCGGCCGGTGGGATTGACCTTTGCAAACAACCTGCTGGGGCAGCTGCAGGGTGGAGGTTGAGCCTAGTGCTGCCGGAGAGCCCGCCGCAGCATCTGACGCAAAATCTGCATCTTAACTCTTCCCCCAGGGAATGTCCCGAAGTTTGGAGAGAGCCCTGCTAGGAGATTTATAGGCTGGTGGATGCATCCGCGTGCACAGGCGTGCACGCAGGCACGCTGAGCCCTGCACGGTGCCGGCGGGGGGAAGCGAGCAGAGCCTGGGGGTTTTATTGCGAGCTACCTATGGGGAGAGATTCCCAGAATCGTCTCTCCCACTGTTTGCACCCCTCATGGGGAGAGATTCCCAGAATCGTCTCTCCCACTGTTTGCACCCCTCAGCTGGGGCACGTCTGGTGGCTGCGGATAGGGAAGAGAATCCAGGTCGGTGAGAGACGTAGAGGGGTTTGGTGCGAGCTGAGCGGGTGGCACTGATGTCCCGTGGCTGGGAGAGGAACTGGTGACCACACATTTCCCTGGGCCAGCAGCTCTCCCCATTAGGAATGAGGACCCTTACTGGGTAGGTTCCCTAAGGACTAGGGTTTGCCGCAGCCGGCGGGTCTCTGCCCCCATCCCCACCTCTGACCCAGGCTGGTGGTGCCTGGTCAGGGGCATCTCAGGGGAAAAGAGCCCCTTCTCTGCAGGCTGTGCTCCCCAGGGGTCTGTCCCCGGGGAGAGGAAGGGGCTGCACAAGTCTGAGAGCTGTAGACAATCCTGCAGCATCAAGTATGTTTCCCTGTAACATCCTGGCAGTCACAGTGCCTGGGGCCAGCCGAATTCCTGCAGGTCACAAAAACGGGAGCCTGGCAGGCTGAAGGTGCAGCTTGCAATGCCAGTCACATCTCTTCCTCCAGCTGCTCTTGGAGCCAGGGGAAGCAGCTGCCTGTGAGCTGCAGCAGGGCTCGTTGCCATCACCGTTCCATGCCATGGTGCTCCAGGTACACAAGGTGCTCGCCCTGCATCTTGCCATGTCTGGGTTTGCCAGGGCACAGGTGGGTCAGGGGCCAGGATTTGGCTCTTCCGTTGCATGACAGGGAGCACCAAAGCCAAACTCCTTCTTCTGAGCTGGCAGGAGGCATGGAGCTGAGACCAGACTGTGCCTGGGGAAAGCTGGTGCTCAGGCATGGAGACAAGGAGGCTGTTGGGGAGGAGGGGGAAAAGGCAGTTCCACAGTAACAGCCCATTGCTGCTTCTCACCTTCACTGGGATAAGAATCAAGGATCCAGGACACACAACTCCTGCCCTGTACTGGGACTGCCAGCACATCCTAGTGCCCAGCTGGCTTCACCTACAGCCCCTGAGACCTGCAGTGCAACTGAAGCTGACCAGGAACTCAGGAATGGTCAAACCTGAGTGTACAGCAGGAAGAACACCGAGGTGCTGAGCTGCTGGGCTGTATCAGTACAGCCTCAACCTGCTGTGAGCCTCTGCCAGAACAGTCCCCTGTGTATATTTTCCTGGCATCCTGCAGACCCTGGGAGACACGTGCCAGAGGAATATTTCCATCCACTCCCCTCCCAGTGGGTGGGATGAGGATTGTGCCAGCAAGGAGACAGGGAAAATACTGCCAAGGCATCTCTGGCCCCATTGTGGCACCGCAGAAGTGGACCCCTCAGTGTGGAGATCGGCAGCACCCAAGGGCTGGCAGGGCTGGGCATGCTGCTGGCGGCTGTGCTGTGGGTGTCTGGGCTGGCAGGGGGCTCCCAGAGCCCACTGGCTTTCCATGCTGCCCATTGTAGAAGGTCTAACCAGCTCAGCATCACCTTCCCGACACCAGACCACCCCAAACACCAGTCACCTCTCCACAGGTGCTGGGCAAAGCACCATCCCCAGTTTGCTGACACCCCTATTTTACATTCACCCGAACATATTGATGTTCCTGCTGATGGCAGGACGGCCCTTCGTATCGCACCGGGGCCACATGCTGGGGCTGCCTTCCTCCACTCAACCCCAGTTATCAAACCTCTCATTAGTAAGGCTGGTGAAGGCAGTTTCACTCCCAGCGGATTAGAGAGGCAGACGAGGACACGCAGCAGCGATCTCACCTGGGCAAACTGGGGATGTGGCCTGGGCAGACTGGGAGGAGCAACTGCCACCAAGTGCACAGCGAGGGCAGTAGGGCTGTGTTATGGGCAGAGAAATATTATTTTTCTTAATGACTGACTTCACAGAAGACGGAGCCCTGAGCAGGGAATGCTTGCCCAGCACTGGGAACTGCAAAGCTTTGCATTTAATAGGGTTTTTTTTGAGTTTTCATTTCTCTGGGGCTTGGAGAGAGAATGAACCCACTGAGGGTCCTCGCTGCCACGCAGCAGCCAAGCTGTGGCGAGCCTCTGCGCCAAGGCAAGGCAAGGGTTTTGTCTTGGGTGCAGCTTGAAAGTGCTGCTTAATCAGCACTCTGCAAGACAATCCAAATTCCAGGAACTGGAAGGGGCTTGTTTCCCTGCCAGGCGTAATATCCTGCAGCCCAGACTGGCCCAGCTGCCAAAGCACACGGTATCTGCAGCGAGGGCCTTGCTGGGAGCCAAGAAGCACATGCATTGGGCTGGGTATGGCAGCAGTGAAGGCAAATTCTTATTTTAATGAGCGTTGGGAGGGGGAAAAAGAGAGATAAATCACTGGGTTCACAGCACTCTTTTGGCAGAGATGCCCACCGATGCTTTTAAGACTGACATACAGAGCAGCCTGCTCCAGGATAAGCCACAATGGGACGTGCAGGATTCCTCTGCCTTGTTTGTTTCTCCTGTCTGTTGGCTTCAGGCATGGCCCATCACCCATGTGTCAGGGCTTCAGGCGGTGAGGTGAGCCCACAGAGGGCTGAGCAGGGCTTTGACCTGCGCTGAGGGATGGGATCTGCTGAGCATCCCCAGGCATGGAGGAGATCAGTGTGGCTTTCCATAGCAGGAGCCTCCTCTTTTTTTACTCTTTTTTAGGGTAAAACAAAACCAGGCCAAGGCCCTGTTCAAAGCTGTTTTCCCAGGTAGGGCACAAGCTCTTGCTCTAGTAAAATGCCCCCTTGTGAGCCAGCAGAAAGGTTCATTTCCAGCTCTGCTGAAAGCCATTCATTTCTCCCCATCCTGCCCCAAACACCACTCTGGTAGGAAGGAAAGAGAGGCTTTTGGTGGCTTTTTGCTTTTCAAGGGCCCTGTAGAGGTCCAAGACATCCAGAGCTTGGTTCCTCTTTATGCATCATGAAAAGAGATCTTCCTTCTGACTTAGAGGCATGAAGACTTGATCTCCACGTGGTGTGATATGAGAAAACCCAAGCTGAACTCATGAGTATTTATCTGTAATCTCCCTGGAGTAAAACATCCCGCTGAGCTGTAACCCAACTGAGATCAGTCCTGAAGTCTGAGGATTTCAGTCAGCTAATTGGGACCAGCTCCTTGGAAATGTTGAATTCCTTTTTGAACCAAGCCGAACCATGGAGGAAAGGGATGCAGAAAAATCAAATCTCACGCTGAAGAGGTGACCTCCCAGGCTGTGGGAAGCAGGGGATGAATTCCTGGCTGCCAACAGAACTGCAGCCTTCTTGGCCAGAACATGGGGACATCGCATTGGGATGGGTTTTTCCAAAGAATTCAGCCTTTCTTCATCAAAGTTAAAGAAGTATCAAACCCCTTGTCCCTGATATCTCAGGCATCACAGGGATGAGGTGTGTTTCTTAAAGTAAATTTCATCATTTTAATGAGAAGTAGTGAAAAAGGTGAATTTTTATCACCTGAACTTTGCCTGTCATTCATTGCTAAAACCTGGGATGGAGCAGAAAGCCAAGATGCAATTTACCTCACTCCCCTTCACTGCACCTGCTGGGCCATTTCCACACCCAAGAACCCACCTTCCCCATGCCAGTGCAGCACAGTCACACCAGGAAGGAGGCAAAATTGAGCACAGGCTCCCAAGATCTACAGTAAATGATAGTCTTGCTAATCTGGCTTTTGGGTCTAGCAGGTAGGTCCCTCACTCCTGTTGCATGCATTAAGAGGATGATGGACATGGTATAAGGCAAACTGTATGGCTTGCACCTACAGCTACGTGTGCTGGGCATCTGGGTGGTGGGAGCACAGGAGACAGGAGGAGGCCAGTGTCTCCTCCAACAGCTGGCATCTGTGCTGCAAACTGCCATGCCCCGGGCTTTACAGGAATCTTTGGAGGAAACCTGAAGCAAAATAGCCCGTGTGCATTGGCCACAGCATTATTTATGAAGGTTCAGTTACTGATTTCTGCTGGATTTTTATCCTGACCCCAGCCCCATGTGAACCCTGATGATGGAGACTGCCTCCTAACCCACTTGGGCAGTGATTGTGTCTCCTGGGCAGCGTTTGTGCTGTTCATGGCCAGCTGGCAGCTGCGGTGCTGCCAAAACCGTACACCACCAGCCCCTCACGGGGCGAACACTTCACCTCTGCTGGGTCTGTGATCACAGCAGGAGGGCAGGGATGGAGGAATGCCTGAGCCGGCTGCGGGGCACGGCTCACGCTGGGGCACCACATGCGTGACCCTGAATGTGCAGCCACGGTGGCACAGATCACAGTGAGGGGACCAGCAGGACAGGTTGGAGAGGGGTAAGTCTTCTCCAGCCTTTATCTCATTACTCAAGGCATCCCTGCCTGCCTACAGCAGCAGGCAGACACAGTGCCAGCACAGGCTTTTACAGCCTAGCCCAAACTCTGGGGTTCAGATCATCTCCATTAACCAATGTGAGATGCTTCACTAATCCCTCCTGTTCCTTCTGACTGCAAAAACATCGAACACCTCCCTGATTCACAGGACTGTTTGCAATCCATGGTTGTTGCTGCAAAATCCATCCACGGGATTGTTCCCATGCCAGTGCAGGCCGCTCCATCAGCAGGGACAAGCAGTTGCATTCTCCACGGTGAAGCCCGTGGTCCTGGAGCCTTTCATGCCTCTGCTTCAGGTGCAGTGTCCTCTCATAACCCACCAGTTCTGCTTGTGTATTTGCTTATATGAAAAAGCTAAAAATAGAGATGAAAAACCCCATCTTTTCCCACTTTATATATAGCCAAGGTGCAGGGAGTCAGCAGTCGGGAGCGTGGGCAGGAGCCTGCACGTGTGGGCCCGACCACCCAGGCTGGGCTCAGCGGGGCGGCCCAGAGCTGCCTTGCCCACAGCCTGGCTACGGACCTGCTCCCCTAAGGCCACCTGGGCACTGCCCCCGTTCTGCGAGCTGCGATTTGCTCCTTTTACCGGTGCAACTGGCCAGGTCCTGATAGCAGCCTGATCCCAGGAGTGTTTAGTGCTAAGCAGCAACCGTGGCTGAAACCAGGGCAGGACTGACACCTTTGTGATGCAAAGCAAAACCCGCTCGTTTTGGGGTATTAACTGAGGTGACCATCAAGGTTAACGGGATCACGTGCCACCTCTTTGGTCAATAGGTGGGTATCAGCCCCCCAACCTCTCCCCTGTCCCCTGTGGCACCATCGGAGCTGTGGTTCCCACCAGCAGCCCACGGCTGCCTGTGAGGAAGCCATGAGGGCCGCTGCCTCTGGTCAGCACCAAGGGATAATTGGAGCCTTTGAAAGGCAAGAATTTTTTCCACCAGTTCTAGAAATAAATGCCTCTGAAGTCGAGTGCTGCGGACGGTAGTTCCTTGCAGAGGCATTTTTACGGTAACTGTGCTAAGTTTAGAAATCCACTTAACAAACAGCACGGAAGCTCCTCTCAGCACAATTCAGAAGAGAGTTAATTTGCTGTTTGCTAATGATTTATTTTTCAGCCTGGTGCTGTGGGTGCGTGACAGTCTCACTGCACTCTGCCGGCATGAGGAGAACCTAACAGGTCGATGGAAAGAGAGGCCCACTGCACCGCACGGCAGCTGAGACTGAGATAGACCCAAACATCTGCTGGGACCTCCTCTCCAGCCTCACCTGGGCTGGGGAACAGGAGCCCCTGCCCCACAGCAGCACTGTGCCCACTACCTCACCCTCCCCATCCCCACTGCGCACCCACAACTTGCTCGTGGGGGTGCAGCCTGCACCCAGCTCTTCCTGCGCAGGCAGGCATGCACCAGAGTTGGCAGCCCTGGAAACACAACGACGGTGGGGTTTTCTTACTGTGCTTATAACCTGCTGTCTGCACAGGTGGCTCAGCGGTGGGAAACCCATCAGTCCCACCCAGGGGTCCCAGTGGGAGCTCACCACCCCCCAGGGCAAAACCAACGTGCGCAAAAGGCATCACCTGGGGCGAGCTGACATCATTTCTTTCCTGGGCATCCGACACAGTGAGCACTACCCATGCAATGGTTGGGAAATGCCGCAGCTCTGGCAATGGGCTGGACCAGCTGCTGGTCGGGGGCTGTCGGATCGCAGCCCCAGCAGCCCAGACCTGGTGAAGTGAAGTCAGGACACCCTGGCAGCCTTACTATGTAATTTTCTTGCTGGATGGGTGCGTACCACAGCTTGACTGCAGCCCCTGTGTATTCACTCCAGTCCCTTTTTTTTCAAGACCCAGATTAAGATAGACACTGAGTACCTGGCACTGGTTCACAGGCGGGTTTGTCAGGGCTGCACAGGGAGGTCTTGTTCCCGTTGCTGCTCTTCTCGGGGGTGGCCCTGGTGCTCACGTGCCCCAGGCCCCTCCCGTGGCACCAACAAACAGCCCCCAACCATCCCCACCGGTGCACCATTCACTTTCTCCAGCCACAAAATGGTTTTTTTTCCACAGAAAAATGTTTGTTTGTTTGTTTGTTTGGCCCAGATTAAAACCAGTGGGGCTACGTTCCTCCTTGGCTCTGTGGGGAAGAGTGGGATGTGTGCAGTGGTTTATTGCTCCATGGAACGTTGGGATGGGGTATCCTGAAGGTGTTCCTTCTCCCCAGGATCTGCTTGGGGCATGTCCAGCAGGGAGGGGAATGAGGGTCAGGTTGGGGGTCATCACTCAAAGCCTGGCAGGTTTAAAAGCAGACCCTGGTGAGTGCAATAAGGTGGTACAGGAGGAAAGACATAGAACAGGAACTCCCAGAGGCATCCAGAGGAGATGGGAAGGCTTTTTGCAGGAAAGATGTGCCCATACAGTGTATTAACATCTCTTCACAAGGCTGAGCATCAGCCTCTCCCCTTGGAGACCAGCAGTGCTGGGGCAGAGAGGCCACCTAAAGGGTGAGACAGGGGTGCAGTCCTGAGGCTTTGGGTCTCCTGAGTGACACCAGGAAAACCACTTTCCATACATATTTCTCCATCTGTACTATTGTACCAACCACATCAGCCAGAGGGCTTTGAGGGTTGCCGATGACCAGCACCACCTCAGAGCTCCAGAGCAGGACCATGCAGGATTTCTGCAACATTCACCTGTTCCAGCAATGAAGCTGGAACAAGCCTCAAATATTTTTGCTCACACTTAAAATCTGTCACTGTACCAGCACAGCTCAGGGCTTTCTATCTTCTGCCCAGAGAGTGGGAGCTGCTGGATGGACACTGTTTTCACTCCCTCCACTCTCCCAGAAGGATTTCTTGTGAATCTTTGCCAAGAAATCTCCCCTTTCTCGTGGGACTTCCAACCTTTCCCATGTCCAAATGGCTGGATCCAAGCCAGAGATTTCTGTCTGCCTAGACATGAAAGTTCTCAGGTCCAACCACAGAGGTTCAGATGTTTGCAAGAAACATTTACTCAAAGCTGGACAAAGGCTGGGAAAGCAGAAAACAAGAACCTTGGGGTGCTCTTCTCTGCCTTACCCCTTAACCTTTCCCTAATGAAGAGTGCATTCCCTGCAAACACAGCTCTGCAGCCCTTGCTCTGGCACACTGGGCAGGGACTGCAGAGCCTGTGGACATACCATCACTGCTGCCTTGTGCCAGACTTACTGAGGCATTGTCCGCTCCTCCCTTGTCTTGGACTCCACACTTACCATGGCAAAATGTGCATGTTGGGGGCTTGCATGCATTTGACCATCCAAAAAGCAACCTTCAGTTTCTGGATTGCTAACCTGAGGCTGAGCCAAGTGCACTTGTGAGGAAATCAAGAGCTCTGACTCCACAGTATCTGCTGGGTGCAATAAAGCAAGCAGATCTCTGGCTCAGCCTGTGCCGGACGCTGCAAGAAGGAGCTGCAGTCCTGAACCCACTCAGATGCCGTGTCTGCCACAAGTGATAAATTCTGTTGTTCCAAGGAGGTGAAAGCTTGTGAGGAGCCATGCAGCTGGAGGTCCCAGCCAGATCTGTTATCTCAGCAGCACAGCATCCCTGTGGAGCTGCGCTGTGCTCACACACCCCTGCGAGTGCCACCTTGCCCACATACCATGTGCCCAGGTCCCCGGTGGCAGGGAGGAGACAGCATAGAGCTGGGCACACACCAGTGCCTGCAGCACACACCCCACGGGGACCTGGGCCTGCGGCTGTTGACAAGGACCGCGGCTGATAAGGCTCTTGCCGCCTCATCCTCCCCGATGCTGCCAAGGGGCTTTGACTCCCCGAGCAGGCACAGCGCAGGACAATCCAGCCTTCATCTTGTGAAGGGATGTGCTGGTGCCAGCTCCCGCAGAGGCACCTGGCAGGCCGGAGGGAGGTGCTCGGTGAAGGAAAGGACAGAGCCCATCTGCCCCGCGGCCGGCGTCTCGCAGGACAGCAAACACTGAGCTCACCAAGACGGCTGTTGCCTTTGGCACGTCCCTCTCCCCGCTCCACTTCCCCAGCAGACGCGGAGCAGGGTTTCACCCCGCCGCTCCGTCTGCTGCCCATGTGTGGCTGCAAAGCCGAGCCTGCCGAGGCGGCTCGGTCCCCTGCGCCCGGCTTTCCCTGCCTTGAAGCTGGGGGAGGTGAGAGCCATGCAGGAGCACCTCGTCCCCAGAGCCTGTCCCAGCATCTTCCGGGCACGTGTCCCAGAGCCCAGGGGGAAGATGCCCGCGGGGGCTGCACGCAGTTCCCAGCTGGACCCTGTTAGAGCCCCGGCGCTTCCTTTTGGGGTTGTCAACATCCAGCTGCTGGTTCCTGGCTGAGAGAATGGGAGGGTGGCATTGCCCCGGGGGACATGTCTGAGCAGGGGTTGCTGGGTCAGGTTTGGGCTGGAGGGTGAGGAATGAGTCTGGCCCCATCCTTCCCATCTGGCACTCAGCTGTTTCTGGTTTTTCCCTTCCTTTTTTTATTATTTAAGCTGGGTTTTTTTCATGTTGTGCTGATAAGAGAGAAGCAGCCTGGGGGGGTTCTGGTGGGTGGTTTAGTGGCTGGGGTTAGCTGCTGGGGTGTCCTTATTGCCCCCCTCCACCAGCTGTTGCGGCACAGACACCAGGGATGGAGGTGCCCAGCAAAGCCCTCTTTCCAAACCCAAGATCCTGGAACCCTGTAAGTGGGTTGGGGGAATGTCAGAGACTGGAACTTGATAAATTCATGGAAATGCTATATGATGGCATGCCTTCTGGTATAGATGCCTCATGATGTCCACCCACCATTAAGCCTGAGATAGCAGGTGGGACATACAACGAGCCCTCAGCCTCAGTGAACAGCTGATGTCCATCTGGAGTAACTGGGGCCAGTGAAGTGGTTATAAAGCTTCAGTTGCAGCAGGACTGGGAGTAGGGCTGTTCTTCTCTCTAGACAAGGAAAGGATTGTTGTCTCTGCTTGCTCTGGTGATGGAGAGGGTGAGATGTCTCCATGAGTTCATGGACTGTGCTAAGGGGAAAACTCCAGGTCTCCTCTCCATGGTGCTTTGTGTCTAGCTGCCTCCTGAAGTGGTTCAGTATATCAACAAGGCTCTGCTCTGTGCTTGCTTAAACCCCTCCAGCCATCTTGTGCAGCTGACTGTTGAGGTGCTGAGGGTTAACTGACCCTGACAAATATTTACCTGTTTCTCTGGGTTTACAGAAACCTCGCTCCAGCTTTGAAGTGGAGTTCAAAGTTCCAGCAGTGCCGTCTTGGGGGAGCAAGCTTTCACTGGCGTGCAGAAACACTGCTCTGCAAGGAGGGAAACTGCATCCCCCATCCTCAGAGGGCACCCAGTGCAACACTGGCATCTTCCATCATCTCACAGGGTCCTGTTGGTCTCCCCACACCAGGGCAAGATCTGCTTTGCCAATTGTTTGGAGACTACTTAAAATAAACAGCCCAAAGAAAGGCTTTTTTCCAGTGAAGTGGCAGAACATGCTTCTCATGTAATTTTTTTCCTAACCTCTGAATGGGGTCACAGAGACTGTGCTGAGTTGCACATCTGTGCTGGGCTCATAATTAAAAAGAAATAGCTTGTTTGAAGTGTACAAATAAACACTTGTGAAAAGAATCCTGTTCCTTTAAGTGGAGCTGGTAAATGCTCTGATTCAGTTGCAGCACTAGGATTTGGTTTTAATGTTATTTTTCACCAAACTCGAGGCTGGGGGAAAGTGGTGTTGTTTATTGTCACAACAGGTAGAGCCCGGGCAGTGGGAGCACAGCCTTCATCACCCACCTCCTCCTCAGGCTGTCAGTGCCCACCCTGCTCTACGTGCAACTGAGCACCCTCTGTACTTTCCTCCCAGCATGGTAAGGGGCAGACAGGACCCCTGTATTTTGGGAGATGCTCCGTTCCTGACAGACTGGGATGTGCTTCCTCAGTGAGAGCTGAGAGCAGCCAGTCTTTCCATCTCATGAGGCAAACTCATTTCTTCACTGCCCTGACCCCAGGGGTGGGGCCTGGTGCTGCTCAGCACTCATCACACCAACACATCCTCTCATCCCACTGTCTTTCTGCCCATCTTGCCTTTCAGATGCCACTGATGGTTGATGATGGCACTGATAAACCCCACAGCCTTGGGTATCCCTGTTTCCTCCAAGGAAGGCAAAGATGTGGAGCAGCCCCGTGGTGAAAGAGCACGGTGAGGAGAGCAGGAGGTGTTCAGCTTGTGGAACATGGCAAATAAGTGAGTAAAAACTGAAGAGTTCATTTGCAGAATAAAATAAATTTAACTTGAGCATCCAAATTAAGGCACTGGCCATCTTGAGCACACGGGCTGTTCAGCATACCCTTTGAACGGATCTTGTAATTATAATTTTTTTAATCTACAGAGTATTTTAATAGCCATTATGGTCAGGACGCATCCAGGTTGCATTGGCAGCCAACCTTATGTAATTAACTGAGCCAGTAAAGCACAGGTTAAGCGTTGTGTATGTATATTTTTTAGTTTTATGTTTAATATTTGTAATTCTATATTTGACTGTGACAGCCACAGCTCATGCCATGTGGCTCTACCAGGTGTCCGGTCAAGAGACCAGAACTATTAACTGTGGTCCCTGCAGCTAATCAACCCCAACTCACTGCCAATCTCACACCTGAATATACCATTCAGATCTTTTCCTGCAATTACACAAGCTAAAAATGCACCAGTAAAGTCATACTGGCCAAAGCTCACACTTCTGAGTGTGAAGGAGCAAGGACAGACCATTTCCTTCCCGTATCCGATGAGTTCTAACAAATAGCAGGTTCTTTGTCCAAAAAAACCCCAATTTCATCCAGTAGCTCACAGGCAAAGGGTTTGGGGGTGATTGTCACTGTGAGTTTTGCATGATGTTTGATCTATGATTGATAATCATCACAGGAAGGGGATGAATGGGACCAGCAGAGAACACTTGCAGCGTGTGGTGGACAGAAGGGTTGGCCTGTCTGGGCAGGAGGTACTTCCAGTGCCTGTGCTGCTCAGGGAGCGCTGCTTGCTCTGGTTGCAGGGAGGCACCTACTAGTAATTAAAATACCTGGGTGCTGGGGTGTGTATGTGTGTGTGAGGATTTTCCCTGGCAAAGCCAGGCAGTGTGGGGTGTGTGCTGTGCAAAAACTGGGGAGGGTTTCAGCGCAGAGCTGCGTGTGCAGCCACCACAGCTGTCCAAGGAAGTCAGGCACAGATACCCAATTAATCCAGACCACTTTATGCCCAAGATTAAGATATACTTAATCACAGGCTGCATATTCTTTTCAAATGAAATCTCATCCCCATTTCATCTGCTAACAGCTGTTTAATTTGTACTGTAGGAAGAGTAACTATTTTACATCTTCTTGAACTCTGGTTGTTTTAAACCTCTTCAGGTTTCTGGGCTCCTCACCATGAGAAGGACATTGAGGTCCTTGAGTGAGTCCAGAGAAGGACAACCAGGCTGGGAAAGGGGCTGGAGGGCAAATCCTATGAGAAGCAGCTGAGGGAGTTTATCCTGGAGAAAAGGAGGCTGATGTGAGACCTTTTCACTGCCTACAATAACCTGACAGGAGGGTGCAGAGAGGTGGGCAATGGTCTCTTCAGCCAGGGGACAGGAGATGGGACAAGGGGAAATGGCCTCAAGCTGTGCCAGGGCAGGGTCAGATCAGATATTAGGAAAAAAATTTTTACTGAAAGAGTTGTCAGGGCCTGGAACAGGCTGCCCAGGGAGGGGGCTGATTCACCATCCCTCTGTGTGCTTAAAAAAGGGTAGATGAGGTGCTCAGGGATATAGTTCAGCATAGGATGGGAATGGTTTGACTTGATGATCTTAAAGGTCTTTTCCAACCTTGTGATTCTGTGATTCAGGCTGATTATTATAACCCTCTGCACCCTCACAGTTACCTCAGACAGAAATTTAGGAAGGAGTGAAGAACCTCTCCTGTATCCTGCTCAGGGGATGGGGAAACAGAGGTTAAGGGACTTGCCTATACCTGGAGAGGAAGTTTGTCAGAACCGTGATTTAAACCCATCTCCTCAGAGCCCCTGCTCATCACAAGAGCATTCTCTCCCATAAATTCTCTCCCTGTCATTAGTCTGATCTGCTGCAGTCTGGCTGTGAGGAACAAGGAATGTAAATATTTTGCAGCAGTAGGTATTAATTTGTAGCATTAAAAAAGTTTGCACCGCTGAAAAACTGAATTGGTTCTTTATTATGCTTTGCCCAGTATCCCAAAATATTTTGGTCTTTGGATATAACCACCAAATATGCTGAAAATTCCCTGCAGCTCAGATCATACCCTTCCTATTCATTTGAGGAGAGTTGGAGGGGAAATGTGGGACCTGCAGAGGTTTTCAGGCTGCATCCAGCGATGGTTCAGACCATACAAATTCCCTGGGATTAATTTCCACATCTTTTTTTTCCAAAATTCTTGGGGTTTCAAGACTGGGAAAGACATTTCCCGTTTGTTTGGGTAGCCACACAGGTGGTGAGTTACCATCATGTCTCTTCTGTCTCCCACTTCAGCATCTCTGCTGCAAATAACACAGCATCCGCTTGTGGGAGCAAGGCTCAGCCCTGGACAAGACTGAGGTTGTACAAAGAGCATCTTTCCCATTGGAGATGGGCAGCACAGATCTAGGCTAGTGTTGAGGGGAAGGCTGCTACACCTCTGCCCCAGGCTGTGCTTCAAAGGCATCACTGACACAAGGGAATGGAGCACAATATTTTTCTTTAATTATTATTTCTTTAAAGCTGGCGGTGAACAGAGAAGGCTGTGGAGCTGAAAGCGCTGAGGTTGATGAACAATGTCTCAGCAAAGGGCCAAAACGATCTTAAACTCCAAGCTTAAGCTTCCATTAGGCAAAGAAAATACAGCACAAATTATGCTTATGTAGCAGCTCTCATGCAAACATCCCAGGATGTTCCACAATCAAACTCAAACACAATCAATCATGGAGATGTGAGCAGCGTTCACCAATGAAAACAGAGAGCAGGGAGAAGCTCGGCAAGAATGAGCACCTGGCTTCCAAAGGGAAGGGCTGGGGGGCTGGCGAGGGTGCAGCTGGCCCGTGGTGGGCAGGCAGGTGCCAGCGGGGTGTGGGAGCCGCTGCGAGGCAGGAGGACAAGCTGGAAGGAGAAGAGGTCTCCTGGGTCAAATAGGCCATTTCTAGTGGGGTAACACAGCCTCAGGGGTGCTGCCAGGCAGTGTGCCTGGGGTGGCACCCACTGGACTTTGCATTCACTGCAGAGTGACTGGACTGTGAGAACCCACCTTACCCCTAACTCCGATCAGAAAGGAACTGTAGCTTGGTTTTTGTGGAGGAAATTGGGTACTTTGCTCTCCCCCTCCTCCAGGCATCTTATCGTGGTTGCAGCAGGGAGCAGTGGACGCAGAAATCTGACCAAAACAACCCCAAGTCAGTCAAGAGGCTTCGCTTGGCAGTTTGAGTGAGAATTTGGTTCAAACTTGTCGGTCCTGCGGGGCTCTGACAAAGGGCTGAAGAATCAAACGCCCGTGGCTCACCCTGTGAATGGCTTTAAGGTGCAGCCAGCGATTCAGGAATGACCTTGCATGTTTAGCAGGATGAACTTGTGCACAGGGGTCTCATGACACAGCCTCTCGTGCGAGGCTGTGATGCTGCCATGGCATGTTGGCATGCAGCGCCATTTCCTCAGCATCACAGTGACAGCAGAGCAGCGCCGTGAGCTGGGGCAAACCACCACTGTCTTACAAGGGGGCCGGAGTTTCTCCACAATGAATTTTAAGCTGGTTGTAGAGATGCCCCACGCTCCTGGCAAGGGTTCCTGAGGTTGTCTTTCCTGCATCCTGAGGCTGGGGTGACTTCATTTCCAGGTGAGGATCCTTGTTTCTGCGGGAGGCATCCTTGCTGTAATCTCACATCAGCAAGGCTGGCTTCATTGTGATCAAAGTGATTAACGGGCAATTATCAGACTCACCAAAAGGAGGCAAATTCATTTTCTAAGCAGCTTAATTATTTTAAATGATTAACAACTCCTTGGCACATTTCTTGCTCGGATGAATAGTGAATACCTGATACAACATGAACTCTATGACCAGGAAGGATTTCTCCCAAACCTGCTGCAGCTCAGAAGGAAGGATCCTCTTTTGTGTTGGATCTTACCTCTGCTCAGGCAGCTGGGATCTCCACATTGCCTCTTCAAACAAGGGCCCTAAGCTCTGGGTGACCAGGCACGCAGGGATAAGGTTTACCAACCACTCTTCAGCTCTGAAACTGGTTCTATTCCCCTAATGGGAATCAATCCCTGTGTACTTTAGAGGCAACATGGGATTTCTCAATGAAAGTGAAACAAGTTGTTGGTGGTCTTGGTTCTAATTGAATCAGAAGAAAGAAACTACTTCTTTTTTTTTTAGGTCAGTTAGGCTGGAAGATTTCAGCTTGAATCAGGCAGTGGTTTGGTGAGGTTAAGGAAAAAGATGACAAGGACAGCCACATCTGCTGTACCTGACAAATTAAAGCAGTTTAGTGTGGTTTGTACCTGTTGCAGCTCAACTGGGTGTCTGTGAAAACTATTTGGGCACCTTCCACAATCCCCCAAAACAACCCCCATTCTGTGCTTAAGAGTAAAAGCCTTTTCTGTGGTTTTAAAAGACCTAAGTTCTGCCTCTGCAATGCTTCGCAAGAGGAGCTGTGATCCGCTCCTCAAACGGACTGTTGGCCTTGGCCGATACACATGGCAGCAAATATGTGGCCTGAAAGCAGAGATTTACTCTAAATCTGCAGGACACCTGGACCCAGCTGAGCTTTGCTCACTGCACCCGCGAGAATCTGTGATTTACAGAGATAATCCTCAGACATTTCAAGCTGGGCTGACGATAGACACATTTCCAGCCCATGCCATCAACTCCATTCATCTGGAACAGGTGCCAAGCTTATGAAATCTTCCTGCCGTGCGGTAGACACCACAGCATGCTTCATTAGCAACCAGCCGAGCCGCTCGCCACCTCCGGCTCGCGGGCATTGCACACAGTCTGGAGATCAAGAGCCCCAAACCTGGGAAGCAAAGGAGGCGAGGTTTCAAAGGCAGAGGGGGATTTAGGCAGACAATGCCGGGCGCTGTGAAACCTGCTCCCAGCCCCTCTTATCCTTGCTCGTTTGAGTGAACGCAGCTGCCTGTCTTTTCTAATTTGGGGGTGCTAGATGTGGCTCTTATTAAAAACAACATACAATAAATTGCCAAACGCCGTTTACCCTGGATAACCTCCTCAGCCCAAACTCCCCGTTATCTGCTGCAGCTGCTTTGATGTGTCCTTCTGCTCTTCCAGTCCAGATGTTGCCACAGATTTGATGACGACCCCTGCGAGCCGGCTTTGCGATGCACACTGGCACGATTAGGGCCTGCTTTCTCTCCCACTCTCAGGTTTTCCTTGCTGGGGCTGTTGGGGTGGGTCATGGCTTGCTGCTGGTTTGCCCAGTTCTCTGCTTTACTGACGCTGGGGGGCTGAGGGTTTTTTTTTTAAGAAGGGGGTGAAATGACAGTGGCAGCGGTTTGATGGGTGAAGCATCTCAAATGCCACGGCGATGGTGCTCGGGCACCCCTCAGCTGGAGGGTGAAAGGGGGCAGGAGCCTTCAGAGCCCCCAGAACTCATCTTAAGTTACTTCTAAGTTCTCTTAGGAACTCTCTTCAGAGACCCCGCCCCTCCTCTTTTCAGTCCCCTCCGTTCTCCTCCTGAGCGCTGCGGGTGGGGGCTGTCCCGCGGAGGGGCTCTAGGAGCAGCTGGCGCTCAGCCCCCGGGGCTGTGGCGGGGAGGGGGAGGTGGGATAACGGGGAAACGCCTTCCCCAAAGGGCGGTCGGGGCTGGGAGCGGGCTGCCCGGGGACGGGCGGGGTCAGCGCCCCGCACCCGGGGGGTCTGAAAGACGGGCGGGCGCGTGGTAACGGGCGCGCTCGGGGATCTCAAAGCGCGGCCGGTACGGATGTGCGCCGCAACCTTCCCCCCCGAGGCGCCAGGAGGGAGCGGGGCGCGGCCTTCCCGCGCGCCGTGCCTCTGCCTCGCCGCCGCTCCCGCACCGTGCCCGTGCCGGGACGGAGCCGCTGTGCCACCGGTCTGCCCCCGCGCCCTGCAGGGGGCGCAATCCCGCATCGCGGCACTACGCAAGCGCGCAGCTTCCCCCCTTCCCGTTCCCCCCCGCGCCCCGTGCCCGCGTCCCATCTTGGAGGGTGCCGCCAGGGGCGCCCGCGCGGTGCCGGAAGGAGGGGCCGGTGCGTGACGCGCTACGGTGGCCGGGCGGGTGCGGGTGGCGGCGGGGAGCGATGGAGCGGCTGGAGCGCTGCGGCCGCGGGCTGCGGTCCGGGCTGGCCGCCGGGCGAGTGCGCTGCCGGCTGCCCTGGCTGCTGCTCGCCATCGTCCTCCTCGGATCCGCCCTCAAGGACAGCGACCTGGTGCCCGAGACGCCCATGCAGAACAAGCGTAACCCCCTCAACGTGTGAGGAAAGCCGCGGGGCGGGCGCGGGGGGCGGACGGGCGGCTGAGGTGTCACCGGGAGCGGGGCCCTGCCCCGTGCGCTCTCCGGCGCGGCAGAGGAGAGGGCTGAGGGCACCCGGCGGACGGTGTGACCGGGTTGGCCCCAGCGCCGCCGGCTTGGGGGGCAGGCGCTCCGGGAGCTGTCTGTACCGGGCCGGCACCTGGAGTGCTGGGTCCAGTTCTGGGCCTCTCACTACAAGAAGGACATGGAGGTCCTGGAGCGAGTCCAGAGAAGAGCAACCAGGCTGGGGAAGGTGCTGGAGGGCAAATCCTATGAGAAGCGGCTGAGGGAGCTGGGGGTGTTCAGCCTGGAGAAGAGGAGGCTGAGGGGAGACCTTATCACTGCCTACACTGCCCTGACAGGAGGGTGCAGAGAGGTGGGCAATGGTCTCTTCAGCCAGGGGACAGGAGATGGGACAAGGGGAAATGGCCTCAAGCTGTGCCAGGGCAGGGTCAGTTGAGGAGAAGTTCTTCACTGAAAGAGCTGTGGGGCTGTGGAACAGGCTGCCCAGGGAGAGGGTTGAGTCACCATCCCTGGGTGTGTTTAAAAAAGGGCAGATGAGGTACTTAGAGATATGGTTTAGCATAGGACGGGAACAGTTGGACTTGATGAGCTTAAAGGTCTTTTCCAACCTAGTCATTCTGTGTGTCCGTGTGTGGTTCCTGAGCTAGCCTGCAGCAGCACAGGGTTTTGGGGCTCTGGAGGCTCTCCCCCGGGTTTATTCTTCTTCCCCCTTTAGCTCCCAGGGAATCTCTCATGTTAGAGTAAACGGGCATTTACTGAATGGCTCTGAAAGCAAGCTGAGGAAAACAACTCTCCCAGCGCCTTCTGTAACAGCAGAGTTACAGCAGGCACTTTGTGGTGCCTGGGCAGTGGTTTTGCTGGCTTCGCCGTTCCTCAGGGCTTCATGTGTGTTGTTGCTTTGTGTGGCCAAGTTCTGGTGGAGAAGGAGGGCACGGGGACAGTGAGGAGCTGTCACAGTGTGTGCGCTTTACCTGCCTCAGGCCAGAAAGCGAAGCGAAAATGGTGGGTGCCCCCCTCCCTGTGACCCGGGGGACCTTGTACTTTCTTGTTTGGATTTGCTTTTAAGCTGTGTGAGGAAGTGGAGCTGCTTTAGTGTGAGGAAAGAGAACTGGCAGGAGCGCTCCAAGGGAGAAGGTGATGTTGCAGTAAAAGCATCCAGCAGTTCAGCTCCCCCTCTTTGAACAGAGCAGGGCCGCGTGTACTGACGGCTCCTGAAGCAGTTATTTTCCCTGAGAATTACTTGCCTACTGCTTTGCCCACAGCAATGATGTCAGCATCCTTTCCTGCTCTTAACTGTCTCAATAAAATGAATATTTAATTTTCAATTATTCTTCCATAGTAGCAGCTGTAGTTGCCCCACAGATAACCCCTTCTACTGTCAAATGAAAAGTACAGGAGGTACTCCTCAAAATCCTGGGCAAGGCCCTGACAGTTCCACTTAGGCTATTGGTGAGGATTCAGAACTCTGTTCCTACTTGGTTTCATCTTGGATGCTGAGGTGGTGATTAGGTGATGACCAGAAGCCTACCATCTCCATTTTTCAAGGTGGGATGTGGGTAAAGAGGGGGCTGCACAGTTCCCCTCTCCCACCAGCCGATAGGAAGCAAGCTCTGTTGGAAGGCCCTAAGGGAGAAAGAGAGTCATATGCTGTGGTCTCCTTAACTCGCTACTAAAGTCACTTGTACCTCCTCCACTTTGGGATTTGCAGAGAGGACTAGTTATGCAATACTGTCTCTTCCTAATCAGGATATCAGCACGTCACCAGATGGTTTTCAACGTTTTATAGGCATCACAACAAAAATTGTTAAGGTGGAGAGTGAATTTAAAGATGGGAGGATTTGTGTTTGCCAAAGGGAAGCTCTCAGCAGCTGGAGGGGTGGCAAAGGAGCAAGCACATCATGCTGCTTCCTTTATTTCATACAGTGATAATGGAGTAAAAGTTTCATGGGTTGATTTGGGGGAAAAAAAAGTCAGCCTTTCTCCTAACTGTCTTATTCAGTATTAGAGGGTGATGTTGGGAAGCACAGATAATTGAGATGGGGGAGGAGGGTCAGACAAGGGGTTACTGTGGCTGGAGTGGCAAGCTAAAAATACCTTCTTTGCAGCTGCACTCAGAGTAGGGCAGAGTTGAACGGGTTTGTAGGGCAAAAGGGATTGCAAAACTGAACTGCAAGTCTGAACAAGGGCTCTAGGTCCAAGAGAATGCTGTGTGGGAAACTGTTGAAGTACCTGGTTGAGGGAGGATTCAGGTGTTGGGCCCAAGAGAAATAGCAGGGAGAGGGTTAAGATTTTAGCTGTGCTTTACTTTGAGGGGAGGGCATGAGTGTCTGATTTAGCTCTAAACACTGACCTTGAAAACCTCCTCCATCAAGCACCACCACTTAGCTCAGCTCCTGTGAAGTTTCACACATACATGTTTCTCTTTTGGCTTTTCTCTGGCAGATACTTTGTCAAGGTGGCTTGGGCATGGACCTTCTGGCTTCTGCTGCCCTTCATCGCAGTCACCACCTACCAGTTTGCCAAGAGCAAGTTCCTCTACGGTCCCACAAAGAGCATTTTGATGGTGCTGCGGCGTCTCAGCGCGCTGCTGGTGGGTACTGCCATCTGGTACCTCTGCACCGGACTCTTCATGTATATCGAGAACCTCACCGGCGCGTGCTCCACCTTGGGCAGCCCCGGCGAGCCTCGCCAGCTGTATGCCACGAAGCAGGAGTGCCACCAGGACAGTGGGGTCTGGAACGGGTTTGATATCTCAGGGCACTGTTTTCTGCTCTCCTACTGTGCTCTGATGATTGTGGAGGAAGTGGCTGTGCTGGAAAGCTTGTCCATAGACCAGAACTCTAAGCTGCGTGTTGTGATCAACGGCCTGTTTGTTTCCTTGTGCTTTCTCACCATGATCTGGGTGTTCATGTTTCTCTGCACTGCCGTGTACTTCCATGACTTCAGTCAAAAGCTGCTGGGTGTGCTGATAGGTCTGTCAGCTTGGTACGGGACTTACAGATTTTGGTATCTGAAACCCTTTTCTCCTGGACTGCCTCTTCCAAATATACCTTTGAGTTCCAAGAAATACAGTTACAGCAGATAAAACAAGTTTTAAAATGTTTGGATTTTGCTTTCAGTACTGAAAGCTCACGGTAGTTGAATGTAGAAATGTTGACGTTATTTCCACTGTAAGGAACAAGGTGATGGGCAGGAGGAAAGCAGATCTGTACTAGCTGATGGCTGGCAGGTGGTAATGAGCTTCTTCCTTGGGAGAAGAAAAAAAAAAGGTATCGCAAGAGCTCTGCTCTTGTTCAGGAACTGCTGACTGGCATTCTCAGCAAAGAAATTGGAAGTTGGATCCATTTCTCTTACAAATAAACAGGAGCAGATCCAAGGCTGACAGAGCCCTTTGCTCTTTAAGAGCTTGACTGATCTCAGATTAATTCTCCCTCTTTTGGGTTCGTGTGTCAAAATACTGTGGGCGATCCAAACCTCCTGTTTCTGGATTTTAATAGTCGTGTCTGTATTGCCTTATGGGAACACTAATAATGCTGCTGAGCTGCAAAAATACCCATACTCCTTGAAGCAGTATTTAAGGTCTGTTTGAAACTAGAACGTCTCGTGTTACCAAGTATTAAATACACTAACTTGACACAAACACCTCCTAGCTGTCTGCACCTTCTGCAACAAAGAGTAAATCTGAGATGTAATGTCTTAAGCAGACTGTGACTTCGAGTTCTTGCCTGCCTTTGGAAAGGGAACTCTTAAAAAAACCAAGCCTTAATTTTCTCCTTAGGTGAAGTATCTTTAATAATATTTTGTTATTTTATTCTTGACCCAAAACAACAAACCCCTTCCAGTTTTGCTAAAAAGTCTAATACAAGAATTGGGGGTTAAATTGTTTTTTTTTTAATCTTAGAGGAGTTGCACGCTTTGCAACAAGTAGTACTTTGTGGTGTGTTCCTTCTAGAAGTACAATGAAACTTGTTATGAACAAGTCAGCTTAACCTGCTCTTCCCTGAATAATCTACTTGGTAATGAATGAAACACCATGTTTATCCTAAGAGCTGCAAAGCAGTGTGCTTGAAGCAATATTTATTCTTGCTTATCCAGCAATATCAATAACCAACTTGATTTTGTTTGCACATAAAGCTGTGGCTGCTTTTGATGTGGCTGGAAACCTGCTACTGGATAAAACACTACTGCTGTGTCGTGAATAGCTATGAGGTGGGATGGGTTTACTCATCATACCAATCAGACATTTAGCATAATTTTTCAAGATAAAAGCTTTTTATTATTTCCTAAAGGCTTATCCATGGTGCAGTTGCACAAAAATGTGTTTGGCGGTTGGAGTGATGAGCAAGACATCCTATAAGGGCTGGGAGGCTGTAGGCAGCGTTCACTCATCCAAGAGTAGGCATGATCTGACTGTAGTATTGGACTCCAAGGTGATTCTTTTGCTCAATATAGGGTATGATGCGCTGTAATCTAATCTCAGAGCATTTCTTTTTGTCATCTCACCAGCTCTCTTCCAGCAAGAGAGCGGCAGCGGTTGCAATAAGTGGAGCGGTGTTGGTTCCATGCTTGTGGTCTGCCTCAGAGGAGAGGTGAAGTCACCTGAACCTTCACTGAATTCAGTGGCAGGTGAGAGTTGTGTGTCCACAGAAAGTACAGATCACCTCACAGAAAGAAGCTGTTTCAGGAGGTTATGTATTTTCTGTCAAGCTCCTCCTTTCATTTTTTTTTTTGCAATAAACTGCCTTTTAAGCTGACTTTTTGGAAAACTTGCACTGACTAACTCATATTGGGTTTAACTAAATTTGTTTAAACTATGCAAATTCATTTGCAGACATTGCTTTTTATGTAATGTAAGCCTGCTCCCAATAGAGAAGCAAGACCACAAGGCACTTTGACTATGAAAAAGGATTATATACCCAGAAGGTTTTGTGATTAATTTAATTAGATTTAAATTTCTGGTTTAAGTTATCTTTATGTAACTTTGCCATATAGACAAGCCTTGGAACAGAAAATGCTATTTATTTAAACCAGCTGATTTGCTGTAATTATCTGTGGTGCCACAAATGTTCTGTGCAATCACTGTATGGATGGTTCTGTCCATTTCTCACCGGTGTCATACAGCTTTTGTATCCTGGAAGTGTGGGAGATGGTTATTTGCAAAGATTGTATTTATACAGTGAAAGCAAACTTTTATTTAAACACCTGAAAACTTTATCAGTGTTTGTGTCTGAGAGTGTTTCTGATGCCTGTGAAGATAACTGCTGTTGCTCTTTGTTTTCCTGAATGATCCAGCCTCACAGTGTGACTACTAGATGCGTGCTCATCCTGGCATTGATAATTCTGCAGGGTTTTAATAGCTTAATAAAACAGATTCTCAAAAGTGTGGGGTATAAAAAGAAACCACAAAGACAAATGGAGAAAAACCCAGTGCCTGACAAAAGCAAGCCTCCTGACGTGGACCTGTTACATCAGGCAACTGGTTACAGTGGCTTATTGTAGCCAAGTGAGAGCCTAATCCATTGAAATCTGTGGGAGAGTTCTTGTAGGCTGTAATGCTGCTTAGGAGTTTGGAAATCCTGGCATACACGTCTCTGTACACAGAGACCATGTGCCAGCTGCTGGCTTGGAGGGTTCCCTCCCTCTAAGGCTCCACACCTTTTCTTTAAAAATCTATTTCCTTGATGCTGTTTCAGAGTTGGTCGTTGCTTCCTTGTGCTTTCACTGGGAATCGAAGGTTGCAGCTTTTCTGCTCACACACTGCCATCACCTTGGTCTGGCTTCCTTCCCTCCCCCAAATAAACTTCTACCATCACAGTTAAAGCGTGGCCTCTCTACAGCAGGTTTGTGCCCAAAGAGAAACAGTGCTATGAGTAGCTGGATGTGTTGTCCTCGGCCAAAGGGACAAATCCTCTCTTTCAGCTGTCAACTCTTACTGTTAATACAAGGTGGTTTTTATGTAAGTGCAACATTTTAAAGAATAGTTGTTCACATCTTGTAGTGGATTACAACAGAGAGCACCTGTAATCACAAGAAACACTTGGCCTGTCTTTTGGTTGTTTATGGAATTAACTTTAATGCAGAAACAGTATTCCCCTTCTTCCTGCAGAGCTGTTCTTCTGGGTCTGTAGAGTTATTTAGGGAGCTTTTGTCTCCAACATCTCACTGGCACATTACATATTTCAAGATCTTTGCTAGTTTTTCATTGCCTGGGTTTGTCTAGTTTGCCTGTACTTTCCCAGAAGCTGTGTTTGGCTGAGGCACTTCTTGCTCTTGGTGCCTGCAACATTTTCCTCTGCTGGGGCCAGAAGATTAACTGGAGTGGGATCCGTTTCACTCTTCACTTACCTGGGGCTCTGTCAGATGTTTGTGCAACGGGAGGCGAGGTCAGGCAAACAGGAAAGTTCAGCTCTTTCATAAGATCCCTCTGAGCAGTCGAGACTTTAAACATATCAAACTGGGGTTTGATGTGTCTTACGACTCTTGGTTGACAGCAAACTTGTGATCACTGCACCAGTGCTAGATGGTGTCTTGGTTTGCTGGTTTATTTGTGTGTACTGGAGCTCGGGGGTGGAGTGGCTGTGCCAACAGAACCCTGTTGACATGACAAAGTGTGAAACACACGGTTGTGCCCCGTGGCACCTTTTAATGGAGAAAAACTGCTGTGATACATGAAATGTTTTGGAAAATGGTGGTTTAGTTATGAACACAGGTCTGTGGTCACTTTTATTAAGTCTACGGTCACTTTTCTTAGTGAAATAGTATCTGTTTTTTCTACTGTAGCTTAAAGTGGATCCCTGCAGCTTCTCTGCTGTCAGCCTTTGCCAGCTCTTCCCCTTTGATCAGCCCGTGTTTATCTCTCTTCACTCAGAAACCAGCTTCCTGGGATTATGTCTTTTCATAGCTTCCTCCAGCTCTCTGGAGCGCAGATTAGTAATAAATGCTCTTTACCTCTGCTAGATGTGTGCTTTCTCTGGGTCTTGTCTTCCCCTTTTTGAAGTATTTTGCCAAAGCTTGAGATGAAAGTAATTAACGCTAGAAAAAGGGGCTCTGATGACTCTGAGCTCATAATTAACCATCATTAAAAGGAGTTGATCTGTCACTGTAATGATGTTGACCTGGGAAAAAGCACATGCTTGATTTATTGAAGCAGAACTATGCCTGGTGTGCTGGAACCCAGGGAAGGAAAGAGAAGGCAACACGACGGGGCCATTGGGTGGTCGGTAGAGTTGGCTTCAGCCTTTCCTGTGATGAGTAGTTTTCCCTGGGTGTTTGGTAGGAAGTCAGTGGTTCATCTGAGTGTGAGAAGGGAATGTCAGTGCTTAAATGACATGTACAGTCAGCGTAGAGCTTACAAGCTGGGAAAGCAGAAATGGAAGTGGTCTGGGGGTCTGAGTACAGTCCTTGGGATGTCAAGCAATTTTGCAGCAATATTTAGTCTGAATGATCATTTACTTTTAAACTACCTGCTGTCCAGCATGCAACCTGGGCAGTGCTGTGTAACCAGCTGTAGAGCTTTGGAGCTACAATATGTCACAGGGAAGTAGGTGGAAGAGCTTTGCCAGCCTGTCGGACAGTTGAGTATCAAGGGAAAGAAACCCCTCAATTTCTTTCTCAATCCTGCTTTTCCTGACACTGTGCCCAGCAGTAGGAGACTTGCAGTTGTGTGTCTGTCCTGGTTTCAGTCAGGATAGAGTTAACTCCATTTGTAGCAGCTGATGGGATGCTGTGTTTGGGAGTTACAATGAAAGCAGTGCTGAGAACACCCTGATGTTCTTAGTTGCAGTCAGACAGTCAAGGACTTTCTCAGCTTCTTCCTATTTCTCTGTTCAGGAGAAAGGAGGGGCGAAGCCAGGACAGGTGACCCAGATGGGCCAAAGAGAGTATTCCATGGCAATGACGTCCTGCCCAGGAGAACGGGGGGCTGAGGGGAGGAAGAAGAGGGGCGGTGGCGGGACGCGTGCTGCTTGGGGGGACGGTCGGGTTCCGGGACAGCTCTGGGTGGTCCCTGAGTTGTGTGGGTCGGGGAGAAACTGCCTTGGGGATCAAGAGTTTCAGATTCTTTTGCTCTAAAGTCCTGTTAGCATTGGGATATTTGATCTTTCTGGTCTCTCAGTAAACTCTCCTTATCCCAACCCACGGGCCTCTCAGTTTCTTGGGTTTGGAGTTATTTGCCCTTCCTTTTCCCTTCCCTTGTTTCCCCCTTTTTCCCTCTTCCCCTGCTCTTTTACTTTAAGCAGCAGGCAGCTGTGTGGATCTCGGCCCACAGCCGGGGGAAACCACGACAGTGTCTCTCATGGAATGAGGCTGGGGAAAGGCAAGTGTGGAACAAAACCAAATAAATATGGTGAAGTGATAATTGCTTTTTGTTGTCTCTCATCCCTGAGGCTGTTCCCTGTGTGCAGCCTGGGCTCATTTCACACTTTCAGGTCACGTATTCCCTCAGTCCTGTGAGTCAGTGCGTTTAATCTGCGGGAAACACACTTGATATCAGAGCAATGAATAGGAGTATCCTCAATGTAAATGTCATGTCACTGCCTCTGTTGGGAGGGGACACACACACAACTTGGGAGAAGAGCCGTATGAGAGGCTACCTGTGCTGTGACACTGCCAGTGACAGGCTTGACAGCATGACTCAGTGCTGGGGAGAATTCAGCTAAATAGGTTGTGGCTTAAAATAGTTGTGACAGAGAAATCCGTGCACAATTAATTGAAGATGCAGAGAGATCTAAGCCCATGAAGCCTGCTAGCCTCGTCCCTGATGTGTGGCTGTTGCTCCCAAGCCCAGCAGGATCAGGCTGATTCAGAAGGGAACTTGGGATCCTTCCTCTGCATTTGGCAGGCAATGGAAAGGAGCACAGATTAAAAATGTACTTGATAGAGTCTCATTCCAGACCACAGCTTTGCCCAGCACTGTGCACTGTTGCTCCAGCCTTGCCATAGCCTCACCTGACTGGTTTGGTTTTTAGAAGAACGGGAGTGATAGAGGTTTGAGTTTTTGAAGAATTAAATATTTTTTGTTGGTTGTCATGATTTGGGAGTTAAGAGAAAAAAAATTATCCCAGGGTGTTTTGTTTTATTTGGTAGCCTGGGGATTTTTTTTTTCTTAATTTTTTTTGTTGTTGTTGCTTGCTTATGGCCAAGAATCCTCCCTGTTTCTGTGCCATAGTGGTTGGCTCTGAGGGCAAGGAATGGAAAGAAACTGCTTTCAGTAAGCAAAAATAGCAGTGCTCCAGGAGGCTTGCAGTGAAGTGACACGACCTTGTGATGTAAAGAGCATGTGTGAAACAGCGCTTAACTACGCAGAGTGCTTCGTTCTGTGTCAAGAACCGCCTGCAGCATTATAAGGCACCCTCCAACCTGGTTACACTCCGTCCTGATCCCAGAGTAGCTTTATTTGAGTAACCCTCCTGGAGCTAAAAAGGATTTAGGTCGCAGGAGTGATGAGGTGCCAGTAGGAAAGGGCTGAGACAGGAGGCAGTGAAAGCAGGGGGTTGGACTGGGTTATTTTTACAGAATAGGTTCAAAGTTGTTGTTGGTCTGTGCTGTGAGAAGCTTTCTAGCAAACTGAGTCCCTTTCATCATCTCTCAGCAGTCTTTTCTCAGAAGGTGGAAACGGGAGGTGCTGTGTCCACCAGTGCAGGTCACAACCCCTGGGCTCCCAACAACAGAAACATCTCTGGAAATGATCATGTAACCCCTGGCTGGTACAGCAGGGGAGTGAAATCGCATCCAGGAGAGAGTAAGGAGTACAACAGGAAGAAAAGAGCTGAGAGTAGATCATCATGCAGAGGAGAAAGACACAAGGGAAGAAAAAAACTTGTGAGCTCCTGAGGAACGGGTGAGGGTAAACCCTTCAGCTCATCAACACTCTTCAGCAGCAAAATCGGATGGAAACAGAAATAATCTGCTTTGGCAACCGCAGCTGCCGTCTGCAGGTAGAGCCGTGGGCTGCAGCACATGGGTTACTGCAGTCCGCAGCCTCTGCCTCCCACTGCAGCCGCAGTGATAGACATCTGTGTCCTGACAGAGCAGTTCTCATCGGAATTACCCACTGCCTTCGTGGCCTTCCTGTCACGGTGAGGCGCTTCAAGCAGGCTGTTTAATCCTTCAGAGGCGGCAGTGACAGTCTGTCTGTCATTGGGCACATCTGGACATCAGCGTGAGGAGACAAACAGGAGGATTCTCTGTTGGGAATGGGCTTTGTCTGAGCAGACACGTCCTCGTGTGCTTTCAGTACTGCTGGAAGCCTCGGGTTCGGTATTGAAATGGCTCGGTGTGCAATCTCCGACCCATCGCTGAGGGCATGCCTTAGGGATACAGCGTGTGGACGTGGAGAGGTTTTCATTCCCATTCATACCTGTGGGTTTGGATTTGTAGCTGGGTGCAGCCTGCAGACCGTGGGCTGGGGAATTGATGCTGTCCCACTGAGGCAGACAAAGCTGTTTCTAGGGATGTGTGGTAAGAGCAGCCTTGCTGGTGGTGTGAACAGACGTGACCTTGCTCTTACCCTCCGCTGTGCCACCGGCAACTGCAGAGGAGTTACAGCTTTTAGGTTGTGCACGGTTTCATGGTTCTTTGGTTATTTAGTTTTTAATCCCTTATTAGCATGTTTTGTCTTATCCCTGGCCCTCTCAAAGTACTATTGTCATACCCCGTGGTATTTTCATCCCGTACATCCCTCGGGAACCTCACAGGTTTAGTTGCTATTGTTGCCTGCGCTGTGGATCCGGTCTGGCTGCTTGGCTTTGATCTTGATGACACAGAGAATGCCACAAAGCACAAATATTTTCACAAGGCTCTCCCTGTGCTGTTCTCAGGTGGGAAGTCCTTCATTGACTTTCACAGCAGAAAGCAAGCTTCTCCTCGCTTGAAGAGGCAGCTCTTACACCATCCCCCTTTCCTCCTTAACCAGGATCCTGAGACTGCAGCCAGGTGGTCAGGATGAGAACAAGACTCAGCAATTAATATCCAAGAGGGCCGTGAGATGGTCACTAGGTGTTCTTGGGCAGCCCTTGACCTTGATTTCTTTGGCAGCCTGTGACAGACTCACTCTGTGGTGTGTTCCCTGTCTTCTGGCAAGCTTGGGTTTGAAACCCTTTATTCTGCACAGAGAGGCTCTCTCCATCCCTTGACAAGCAAAGGAGCAGCCCGAGGGACACACATGTATTCAGGTTCCATTGTTGAGTCTGTAGGAGTAAAAGGATTTGGGAAGCTGTAGTTCTATGTCTCTGACCACTGGACAGGAGGCTTGGCAGGGAGGAGGGAGCGACCGCTCCTGGCGTGTGGGTACCCACAGCTCACTCTGCACTAGGAGGTTCCATCCCAGCACGTAGTGCTGCTTTGGTAATGACAACTTCAGCAGTCCAGCATGGAGGCAAGCCCTGAGGTGCCTAAAGGCACATTTTTCTCTCAACCCCAGAGGTTTTGAAGACTGTAATTGCTTGGGTAAATACATACCTACAGGGAGAAGCCCGAGAAGTGCCCCAACTGGGGTCAGGTACAGAGAAGTGTTTGGTGGAAGGTACAGCACAAGCCATTCCCTCTGCCTGGTGCAGCCAAGTGCTTCAGTGATGACACTTTGACACAGAATTGCTTGGCACCAAATTGTAAGGTGTCCCAGGGTGGACATTTGCTCCAAATACTGTCTCTCACCTTCCAGCCCTACCCTTGAAGTGCTGCTGTCACCCCACATCTTGCTGAGAGCAAAGCATAAAGTCCTTAGAGAGAAAACCCACGTTGTTTGCTGTCATTCTCATGTATCTGTGCACAGAAAGCACCTTGGGCAGCAAATGGCAGGCCAGTGCCCAGCTGCTGGCCATGCAGGGCCATGGTCTGGCCTTTCAAATGGAACCAGAGTGGAAAAGGTCTGATTAGGCTCGGACAAGCTGGAGCGAAAGTGGCATTTTATGCTGACAGCCTGTAATCACCCAGGGCTGCTTTACACTAACTCGCTCATCTGGATCGATCAGGGTGGTGACATTCATCTCCTGGTTCGTTTCAGCATGGTTTGAACATCAATCCAGCCCCTGCCTGGCACAGTAATTGTCCTTTATCGCTCTCACAGATTGCTTTTCCCTGGAGCAAAGTCCTGCTGTGATTTCATTGCTGCAGCAGGGACCCAAGGCTGGTTGAAGGGAGCAGCGCTGTCTTTGCTGACTTTTGCTTTTTTTTTTTATTGGTCCAAACCAAAGGCTTGTTAGTGAACAGCCCCAGCTGAGAGCCTCTTCCAAACTCATCGCTACGGCAGCTAGGCAGCTGCAGTCCCCAGCAGCCCCTGAAGAGTCAGAACTGACAGCTCACATGGGATGGTCCAAACTGCCCTGTGCCTTGTTCCAGCTGCTGGCTCTGCCTGGCTTCCTTACCACTGTGCTCCAAAACTAAACAATCATCTCTTTTCCCCAGCATTTAGAGTTCTGATTTGCTTAAAAAAAAAAGAGAGAGAGACAAAAGGAGCAAAGCAAGCAGCAGCCCTGAAAAGCAGTATCTTTCTGCCTCATCCTCAAGCTGAAATCCTGGAAATCCTGGGAACAGAGCGAGCGTTTGCTCTCGTTCTCTCTGGGTTTCCTGGCCTTGTACCCCTGTTAATATTCCTTCCTACCCATGGTGCATTTCACCAGCTTTTGGAAGTGACCAGGGAATGTGTGTGTAGGACCACAGGCAAAGGTAACAAAGGTAAAAGGATGAAATCCTGGTGAGGGTTCTGTGTCAGTGTGTCTTTATAAATTATTTTGGGGAGGGTTCAGTATCAGCCAGTGGACCAGATGAGCTACAGGTCATCGTGTATGTTCTGACATCCTTCGGATTCAGCAAATGGGGTGACCCCATGGGCCCCTCTTGGCTCCCTCTTCAAAAAGAAACAAAATGACTATTTCCCCCCGAGTCATTGATCCCGTGCAGTAAATACATCGCTGGGGTCGGGGAAGTGTGTGTCTGCAACGTCTCCCTCAGCAGCCTCAGCCGCCAGAGCCCGGTCTGTGTGTGCACTGGGGTCTCACACGCCAGTTCTGAGGGTGACCCTAATTGCTGGGGGACAATGTGGGTAACACAGCACCTCTGCAGCTACATGGGGTGCTGTACCAGAAGTATGCCAGGCCAGCTACACAAATCTGACAAGCACAGCACTTGAGCATTGTCTGAGCTCTGTGTGCTCATCCCTTGTAGCTCCTGCTAAATACTCATGATTCCATGGCTGCCAGGCTGTGTCAAGAACCAAAGCTCCTGGGAAGTCCTGCTGCTCTCAAATACACAAGAATAATTTGGGAGTCGGAGGCGAACACAATTCGTGTTGCTTCAGCCACGCTTGGCACGCACTCCCGAGCCTAGAGATGCAGGATGACTTGCTAGGGATCTCCAGAGTGCTTGGAAAACCAGCCAGAGGAGGTCCTGGCAGGCTGAGAGCTTACAGAAATGAGCTTTGGGAGAGGAATGCACATTGTTTCCATGCAAGTTTTATACCAAAAGAGCATGCAAGAAAAAGCACAAACCACCTGCCCATCCCTCTGCCTATGGGCATGCTTTCAAACGAGGCTAGAAGGACGTTGAACACGTTCAGAAATGTGAAGCTGTTACTCCTCCCATACTGTTTATTGAGGATCTCAGTTTCCAAAGCACGAGTAGCAGTGAGGCCCGTTATTCTTTCCCACATGCAAAAGGCACAAGAAAAGTCATCGATGTGATTCTGTGCAAAGTGTCTCTAAGAAAACACACAGCGAGGAAATGACCAGAAAGAGCCCCCGATGGAAACGAAAGCCAAAGTGCCTTCAGGAAAGTGCTGCAGAGTTCTGAAAAATGGTCGTACTTTTTCAGAGTCCAGACAGGCTCAGTGGGTGAGAGATGCTTTGCAAATCCGTGAAAGAAAACTCAAGAGATGGAGCCAAAAAGGCTTAAAACAATAATCTCCTCCACGTGCCAAACTCCAGGGTGGAAGTCAAAATGATTTAGCTCAGGAAAAAAGTGCAGCAGTTAAAGACAGACATTAAATTCCTTAAAAAAAAGCCCACCGAACCCAGGCGTAGAAAGTGGGTACATTCTAAGAGCAGCTCAATAAAAAATATTCCTCTTAATGAAAATAATTTAAAAAAATGGATACTTTGAAGAATGCAAATCCACCTTGACTGTAACCAGCTACTGCACCCTGCTCCCAGGACAGCCTCCGAACACCACGACACGACACCTCCTAGAAGAAGAAAGTCCCCACTACCTGCACGTGTGAAATGTGGCCAGCGAACGCAAAGGAACGGGACCGAGTCTCCCAGTCCCCTTAGTTAACTTGGGCATCAGGAAACTTCCCGGGGTTCCCGTCTCTCCCACTGGAGCTCGGCTGGTGCCAGGGGCGGCGGCGCTTCCCGGTGGGTAGGGCAGAGCCCGTGAAGCCCCGAGCCTCTCGCTGGAGTTGAATACTTAAACCTAAAAAAGGCATTTACAAGTTGACACATTGTTGTTGTTGTCTTATTTCCTTGCAGTATACGTTTCTACTTCTAGACTATGGAATGTTACATTAAACAATATAATTATTCATTACCTTGCTTCAAATTTCATTACAGTTACTGAGGCTTCATCATAATTTCACACAGCACAGAGACACCAAACTAAATACCAAGCAGCCAGCACTAGATGTATTTTTTCTTTAAGTACCAGTAAGCAAAGTACCCCATTCCCCCCAGAGATCCCATCAGGAAGGAGGCTCCAAAGAAGGAGGGAGGTTTCCTCTTGACCAGCCTGAAGGCGTTGGGTACCACCGCCGACAGGAGCGTGGTATGTATATCTCCCAAAACTTTCCTGAAGGCGAAGCGTTTTTGTATCCTGTCGAAGAAGGACTGTAGGTTGGGTCTGCTGCCATCTTCCCAGTATTTCTTAGAGAGTCCCAGAAACTTGAGGCGGTGCAGGGTAGCTCCTAACAACACATCGGCCAAAGTAAAGACGCATCCGCAGAGCCAAAGTTCACACTTCTGCCCTGGAGAGAAAAGCGACAGGGTAGGGTAAGAGGAAACCCTTGGGTGGGCACCTAAGGGCTTGCTTAAAAGACCCAGGAAGACAGGAGCACTTGCAGTAGCCTGGGGGTAGTTTTTCTCAGCTCCCCGATACTCTAAGAGTTCAGACCCCATCTACCAGGCTTCATGATGTAGGGCATGTGGGGCCACCAAGGTGGGAATACAAGATGATCATTTATAGCTCACATGAAGATACAAATCACTGTCTACAAACCAGCTGTGCCTCTCTCCCAAGTCTAGAGCAGGAGATGGCATCCTCCAGTACCCGAGAGGTCCCTGGAAAAGGGCCCTTGGCCCCGCTCAAGGGAAGGTGCAGTGCAGGGACCCCTTGTGCTGTGTTAGAGCAGCAGCATTTGTCCTTGGCTGTGCTGGCAGCTCTTTTGGGAGTGTCATGTTAACTTGTCCTATTTTAGGGGTGTAAGAAATCCTCAGGAATCAAAAACCTTTGCAGGCCCAGCCTGGCTGTTCTCCCAGTGTGCTGTTGGGGAAGTGCTGCCTCTGAGTCCTCTCCTGCAGCAGGGACCCAGCTCTGGGACACCAAACCTGGCAGCATATCCATGCTGAGAGCCAGGTTTTTGGGTGAGGCAAAGCTTGGTGTGATTGCTGGGCGCTGACAGCCCCTGATAAGGGGTGACCCTGGAAGCAACCTCACCAGAGAGATGTCCAGGAACAAACCAAGCTGGGAGAAGCAGGATAGTGTTAAATGCTGTGCTAATGCCCTTTAAAGGCTAAGGAGCAGGGCTGGGATGGAGCTGAGGCAGATAAAGAGAGGTGCAGATAAGGAAGAATAACAGAAGGGTCATAAAACCTGGCCCAACCCAGCCTGAGCTACTGGCTTTGCACCAGACCCCTAATTTGGGGGTTCTTCCAGTGTCCTGTGGTTGCTGTATCTGGAAGGGAGAGAGCAGTACCTTCACTGCCCCACTGGTGCTGCCTGTGGGGCCAAGCCAGGGCAATTACAGGTAATTAGTAGCCCTTGTTTGTAGCAGCTTGGCAGCCAGCCTGATCCTGACAGAGGCACAGCCCAAGTGGACAGATTGCCTGTGCCTAATTAGTGAATAAATGTTTTCAGTGGCTAAGGAATTGTGAGGGTGTTGTAGTCAGGATCTCTTGGGTGTGTGAGGATGCTTGGCTTAGAGGTAAGGGAAGTGGGGCTGGAGTTTTTGCCTGGCTCCTGGCACTGCTGTTGGTGAAGGACTTTGGGAGGGAACCTGCCCTGCCCCTCCTGGCTCTAGGCTTGCACCCTCTGTGGGGGACTTGCCTGGCTGTGGGGTGCCCTGGGGCAAAGCCCTGGGCAAGGGCAGCTTGTCCCCTTTGTAACCCTAGCAGCCCCTGCATGAATCAGCCTGTCCCAGCCACACAGGGTGCCTGTGCCAGGGGGTCACCCTGGGCTCCTGCAGCATCTCCCACCCTCTGCCTGCCTGCCCTGCCTGCATTGCTGGGGCTGCGTGGGAGGAGAGCTGCTGCACTGCGGCTCCTGGGAAGTTGCCAGAGGGCTGGTGCTTGTGCCCACTGGTGAGAGCCTGACCTGGCCCTGGGCACAGCAGGGATGTTCGGGGGCCTGGGGCTGGAGAAGCACAAGGAGTGCAGGCAGCGGAGCACCCGGGTGCTGGCAGCAGCAGTCACCCCTCTGCTCCAGGCGCCCCCAATGTCGTCCAAGGGCCCCTCATTAGGCTGAGTTCTGCTGAGCTATCCCAGCTCTCAGCTCAATTAATGAGGGTGTTGATTTGAGGCAATTAGGGCAGTGCAGGGTGTCACTGTGACTGCATCAGGGCTCTCAGCAGGTCTCTGACCCGGTGCCTTGCAGGGTCCAGCCCTGGCACCTCCCAGGGCCCTTCGGTGCGGCCCGGAGCATGACGCACAGCTCCCCATAGGCAAGGACAGCCGTGGGGCCTGCCTGATTAACCGTGTCTAGGCTCTGCTCTGGACCTGGCCCCGTGGTGCTGGCGGCTACCGGCTGTCCCAGCGCTGGGTTCTGCGCCTTGCTGGCAGCAGGGATGGGAGGATGACGGCATCATCCTGGGGTGACAGCGGGACAAGCGGTGCCCAGCTGTGCCCCCACGTCCCTGTCTGCCAGGGCACTGGGACGGCTCTTGGCAGGACGGGGCAGCACGCGTTTGATGTTGGGGACAGCTGGTGTTGTTCTCTCCCACCCACTGGCGTTTGACGCAGGTCCTGTGAAGGCTCCCACCCGCCCAGGGCCCCTCACGTTCCCTGTGGGTTTCCCTGTCCTCGCTCTGCCCAGATGTGCTGCAGCCCCATGACTGGAGCGGGCTTTGCATCAGGATGTGTCCCCAGGCCTGAGCTGCTCACAGTGGAAGAGCCCAAGGGCAGCCTGATCAGTCCTGTGCCAGCCAAGGCATCTGTCACTGTCAGCCCCTCGCTGGAGTGGAGGGGACCTACCACCACCCTGTGATGACTATGGAGCAGCCATGAAGACAGGGGTCCCGCTGTCCCTGTGGCAACGGGGGAGGGGGCTCCCTGGAGCAGGGGTGCTTGGTTGGAGGTTAGTAAGACCACGGCTGCAATGCCATAGGTGCACCCACAACCAGGAAAGCCCAGTGGCAGCCCTGTCCCCACCTGTCCTTGCCCTGTGGGGGATGGTCATCAGGTACAAAGCCATCGGCTGTTCCTGGTGTTGCACCCTGGCCTCATGTTGGAAAACACCCCACAAAGGCAGACCTGCTCCTACCTTGGTACTCCAGCTTTCTCTTCTCCAGCTCAGCCTCGATCTGGTCTAGCACCATTGCCAGTTCACCAAGGATCTTCTTCAAGTAGTTCACGTTGTCATGCTCCAGGATCTTGGCCTGGGTGGAGAGCAGGGTTAGGATAGGGGATGGATGGATACATGTCCCTACAACTATGCAGGGACACATGGCAGTAGTTGCCCTGCACCCCCGCCCCTCCCCAGCCCAGACCTGTGTGTGGCTTTGGCCCACTCACCATAAGCTTCTTCTGCTTGGAGAGGTAGGGCTCTGAAAGCTGTGGCTCCTCTTCATGATCTAGCTTCATTAGCTCTGTGCTGGCATTAGCTAAATGTCCTGGCAGGAGACAGACAGACAGACAGAGGGACTGGGGGAGCTGTGTGTGATGGGTAGGGATGGCTTGGGGAAGATGGCAAAGCACCCTGTCCCACATACAAGACCGTGGTGTGACACCAAGAACACCCCAGAGACCTACAGTGGGACAAATTCATGGCTTTCTGCCACTGTGCCACCACAGAGGCAGGTGACTGAGGCATTGCACACCCTTCCAAGTGTGGGTGGCTCCTTCAGCCCTCCCCTCTGCTCACAGCAGGGCAGGGGGTAGGGCAGATTCCCCTCCCTGACCTTGGTGAGTCCCAGCTCTGTGGGTTTCGGGCAGTTGTTCAGCTCTTTATTTCCTCTGCTGGATTCATACTGGAGCTGCCAGCAGATCTCTGTCTGGCTGTTACTGTTTTAAGGACATCCCTGAGCTTCCCTATAACCCAGTTCCTGCAGCTCCATCCCCAGCAGGTTGATCCTTTGGGATGCCCATGCCAGCTGCCTGTGTGTGGGCACACAGAGGGGATGTTTCCCTCCCAAATGAAGCTGTCCCACTCCAGCTCAGTGTCAGGGGATGCAGTTTGATAGCGTGGAGCCCATTGTGAGCACAGGAGAGATGCACCTCCCACCCTCCAAGGGCACAGGGAGGATGCGAAGGCCTTTGTGTAAGGTTGCTGCTGGAGGGAAAGAGGCAGAGGAGATGGAAGAAGAGAATACAAGATGCAGAGTAACACCTTAAAGATGACATAAATTACCAGATCTTTTCTTGGCAGGGACCATCTGTCTCTCCCTCCTTGTGCCCTCCAACAAGGGCTTGGCTTTGCTGACACACAGGTGCAGGAGGTGCCATGGCTGGCTGTGGCTGCCACAAAATGGTGAAACTCCCCATTTTCTACCACGAGCCTTGAAGCTCATGCTCCCAGCCAGCTCTCCTGGGGCTGTAACTTGGAAGGAAGCCTGGATATCACCCTGGTTTCATTCCCTGTTCCCCTTGGGAGACCCTTGCCCTCAGTTCACCTTCTCCTTGGGACACAACTACAAGGATTTGCCTCTGCACTCACTGCAACAGGAAAGCCCAACCATCGCCTGGGTGTAGGAGATGTGCTAGGGAGGAACTGGGGCATCCCACTCCCTGGCCACAGCCCCTCCTTTGCAATGCCACCAGCAAGGAGGTTTGGATGGCAAGCTGATTTTAAGAACCCCAGCAAAGTGCTGGAGCAGTGATGTGAGGCAGGTGTCTCTGGAGCCATCCCAGCAGCACCCTTTGGGGGAGGGGATGGGTCTGAGGGTGGAGGTGACACTTGCTGCTTTCCCAATGTCACCTTGTGCAGGGTGCCAGCAGAGGTAGAGCAGCTCATGAGATGCACCTCTAGAGCTGCCTATTTCTCTGTGCATGAGTGCATCCTGTTTTGGAGGGACCAACCATGACCCACACAGCTGAAGGGACAGCAGTGAAGGAACGGTGTTTGCTACAGGCACTGCTTGGGGCCAGAGCCTAAAGGAGGGGAGAGGTGGGACATGCCAGTGCCCTCCCATCAAGGGCACTGTTTTGGTAAGGGACTGACTCTCTCCAGGAGCAATCCTTGCCATTGAGTTATATTAAGTATCATCAATGTTTCATGAGCACTTGAAGGTCAGGTACCGTCTTACACCGATTCATCCGCTGTTGGCAGCTCAGCCCAGCTGTAGTCACCCACCTTGGCCCTTAGAACAATGGGAGGGAGAGGGAACAAATGGATGTGGCCCAGGAAGAGCTGGATGAGAAGCATGCATGGCCCATGGGAGCCTGGAGACCCCCAGGCTTTGAAAGGCTCTACAGGGTGCATGCATCTCCCAGATTTGCTGTGCTCTGTCATTTCCCGGCTCTGTCCCTGCCCACCTTGGTGGAAAGGGGAGACTGGCCGGGCTGCGGAGCCACGAGGAGCCTAAACAAAGGGCTGGGGGAGCTGACCCGCTGGTGCCAGCCCTGGGCAGCCTCCCTGGAGAGGTGACTTACTGCGGATCTCAGTGGTGGCGTACTTTGGGATCATGGAGTCGGTGGTGAGCTCCGGGTGCAGGATGCAGCCGTGCGTGTAGGCGTCCATGGGGAGCGAGTCCAGCAGCTCCCGGTACTGCAGCACCCGCGAGTGCAGCAGGCTGCCTGGCTCTGGAATCAGCTGGGTGACGTTTTCTACAGGGGACATGGGAAAGGTGTTACCAGGTGTCCTGGTTTCAGTCAGGATAGAGTTCACTTCATTTGTAGCAGCTGATGGGATGCTGTGTTTGGGAGTTACAATGAAAGCAGTGCTGAGAACACCCTGATGTTCTTAGTTGCAGTTAAACAGTCAAGGACTTTCTCAGCTTCTTCCTATTTCTCTGTTCAGGAGAAAGGAGGGGCGAAGCCAGGACAGGTGACCCAGATGGGCCAAAGAGAGTATTCCATGGCAATGACGTCCTGCCCAGGAGAACGGGGGGCTGAGGGGAGGAAGAAGAGGGGCGGTGGCGGGACGCGTGCTGCTTGGGGGGACGGTCGGGTTCCGGGACAGCTCTGGGTGGTCCCTGAGTTGTGTGGGTCGGGGAGAAACTGCATTGGGGATCAAGAGTTTCATCTTCTTTTGCTCTAAAGTCCTGTTAGCATTGGGATATTTGATCTTTCTGGTCTCTTAGTAAACTCTCCTTATCCCAACCCACGGGCCTCTCAGTTTCTTGGGTTTGGAGTTATTTCCCCTTCCTTTTCCCTTCCCTTGTTTCCCCCTTTTTCCCTCTTCCCCTGCTCTTTTACTTTAAGAAGCAGGCAGCTGCGTGGATCTCGGCCCACAGCCGGGGGGAAACCACGACACCAGGACACTCTCCTTAGCCTGTGTGGGACACTGGAGTGCAGCCCTGGCTTGAGCTACCCCTGAGCAGGGACTCAAAGCCATACTCCATGCTCTCAGCTCTGCTCCCTCCCTGCAGCCCGTCCTGGCCAGGCAGCGCCCGCACACAGAGATAGGAAACCTCCTGGACCCCAGGGATGTGTCTGTGTGTCGTTATGCAGCCCTGCAGCCTCTGTGTCCCCCAGAGCTCAGCCTAGCAAACCTGCAACCCCTGAATCTGTACAGCAACGTGGTTTCATGCCTCTCCAGAGGGGAACAAAATCTTCCTGTTCAGCAAATAAAAGCTGAAGCACGGGGATGTGAGTTAGGGAACTCCTGGGTTATGTACTCCTCACACCAGTGGCAACGAGGCACCCAGTTCTCTGGGGCTTCATTGAAAACCACACTTAAAATGGATAATCAGGGAGCTGACGACCAAAGAGCTCATCATCTTCAGTCTGTGCTCTGCTGGTGGCTCATCCACAGGAGCATCTCGCGGCCCAGCCAGCTCTGCTCCTCCTCACCTTGTTGGCTTTTATTCATCTTTTGTGGATGGCAGTTTGTATCCTGATCTTTTTATTACACTTTCAGCTCAAAACACCCAGCAGATGATACCACAAGGAGCAAAACGTTGCTCTTGGCTCCCCCAAGGATATCAGGTCTTTTTTTTTATGGGATCATAAATGTTTATGACATTCTCAGGTAGCAGTTAATAGCGAGTAAATTTACCACCAGGACTCAGTAAAGCCTGTGTGCCACCCGCAGTGCAGGGCTCACCACACACCAGCATCTCCGGCTGAGTTAAGGCACATCAGCACAGGGACACAGCCTTTGGCTGACATGACCAACATGGTTCCTTGATTAGGAGCCCGAAGTGACAGTCCTGCCCAGTCCCATGGCCTGTGGCAGGAGGAAGGCTGTGGGCATTGGCAATGCCCTGGGCTAAGCAGCATCGTGCCAGCCAGCACCTGCAGCTGGGCAGGAGCCAGGGAAATTTTGGCAGCTCCTGTATTGCAAATATCGTAGCAGCTCTAATTTGAGACTGTGTCTGCTGGTAGACCCTGTAAAGTTGTTCTGACTGACAAGGATCACTCTGTGTCCTGAACAAGGCGAGGTTTCGGTGCCTCCTGCCTGCCCACAGGCTGCTCGCTGCCTGTGCTGCCTGGAGTCCAGCTCTGTGAGCAGGGATTCTCCACCCAAGGAAAGCAACTGGCTGAACAAACAGTAACGACTGACCTATACACTGAGTGATTCTTCCTGATGGGCTGGTGCCAAGGCAGGGAACCAGCACATCCACAGGGTGACTACACCGTCCGGCAGTGACACGGAGCACCTACAGAGAAATAGCAGCGTGCTGGCCACTGCTCCATGTCCTTCAGCATGTCCCAGGGAGGTGTTTCAGTGGGACAGTGCTCACTCTGCCTTTGCATGTCACAGCAGACCTGCCCTTTCAGGCTGCTGTTGCAGAGGTGGGATGGGGGATGTTCAGAAGGACAGGCTGGGGGCTACAGGCCTTGGCAGGGACCCCTCGCCCAGGATCCAAGATGCCTTGCCACCAGCTGACCCATCAGTGGTTTCTTGGGGCTGCTGGGCTGTATCCCAGTGAGAAGCACCCTCAAAGGCAGCTTATTGCCACTGCTCACTGCTTTGTTGGTGAAAGCAAGCCATCGCTCATCACGTCACTCTCTGTGGACAGCCACCCCTCAGTGTGGGTGTAAGCATGCTGCCAGCCCAGGGGAAAGCACAACTCAGTGAAAACTCCTTCTTCTAAAGACATTTTCAAGCTCGGCACGTTCTGGGGAGGTGGGTGATTCCCCCTCAGACCAACGCCGTGGCAGCCTGGTGATGCCTGCAGCAGCCTGCGTTGGTGGGCGATGGCCCAGGGCAGAGCGAGCAGCAGGGAGCAATGCTCTGTCCCCTCTTCCAGGCAGCTTCCCAGGGAGTGATGCTCTGTCCCCTCTTCCCGGCAGCTTCCCTGCTCTGTTTCTCAGCAGAAAGGTACAGAAACTGCACCTGCCCGGGTAATCTCAATGACAGGAGTTTCCCAGCACATGGCAGCGCTGTGTCCCTCTCCCGCTGGGGACAGCCTGTTGTCACATATGCCGGACCACCTGCCCTTCGCAGAGACTGGGCAAAGTGGTGTGGGGACCGTAACCCCATGGATCGATGATCCCCACTGTCCCTTGGCCCTGGGGCTGCCAATGGGCAGGGAATTGGCTCCTGCTTCCCAGGAGCTGCTGCCAGCATGGGCTCCTCCTGGCTGCCCTGTCCCTGCTGCCCCACCAGCGAGCAAGCATCACGCCTCTGCCGAGCAGCACCACCGCAGCGGGGCCGGGAGAGGACAGCAGCTGAGCTGGCAAGACGCCCTTGCCTTAGGAGTTATTTTGAGATGTTTTTGATGTCTCTGTTGCAAGGGGAATGGATGCTGGGGCGAGCATCATGATGGCACAGCCCGAGTTCCCTGCTCAGCTTTGAAGCCTCCCCAGTGGAGCATCCCAGCCTGCCAGCCTGCAGGTTTGGGGAAACGAGGGCAAAGGGACATGAGATGCTGGGCAGAGGCTGCTTGCTGCAGCAGCCCTGCAAAGAGCTGCCTTCGAGCGCTGTCTCAGCATCCCTGTGCACTGGGCTTGCCCGGCCTCTGACTGCAGCCCTGCTCTGGGGGGAATATGAGCTTCCCTCTCCCAGCTGTCCCTTCCTTTGGGTTTGTGTCACATCATCCTCCCATGGTTCCCAGCACCACTGGCTTTGGTTGACTTTAAGGAGGCAGTTTTCTCTGAGGCACAGTGGCACTGGGGGTGACAAAGTCCCTTGCCTACAGCCCAGGGCTCATTGAGAAAGGGGAGAGGGGCAGCAGCACCCCACTTAAACCCACCTTCTCCCTCCAGGGCCGCTTACTGGGCATCACTGGGGGGTTATACTGTTGCCCTAAGCGTGACCAAACCCAGAAGCATTCCCACAGGCCATACCCCAGCCATGGCTCTGGTGAAGCACCGTGGAGAAAGGAGGAAATAGTCTGGTTTGGGAGCATGGCCTCCAAGGCAGAAAAAGGAGGGACCCTGCTATGACCCCTCCACAATCCCCCAGCAGCACTGTCAAGGGACATTTGGGAATTTCTGCTGGAAATCCTTCATTTTCATGGAAAAGCTTGGGGAGGGCTGGTAGTTTGCTGTTCTTCTAGGGTGAATCTGAAGCTTTAAAGGAAAAAGTGGGTGCATTTGGCAAACAGCACTTGGATTAGTCCTGAGTTTCCCCTGAGGCACAGCCCACCCACTCCCTTACCTCCCGTGAAGTTCTTCTCCATGTAGTCGATGATCTGGTTGTAATCACTGATGATGTTGTCCCTGTGGATGATGACGGGCACCTCCTCCCCCAGGTTGAGGCGCATGAACCAGGGCTCCTTGTGCTCCATCAGCGGCATGCTGACATCCCGCTCCTCGCAGGGCAGCCCCTTCTCCGCGATGACCAACCGCACCTGGGGCAAGAGGCCGGGGAGAAAGGGCTCAGCCCCACGCACTGAGCCAGCCCTGAGAGCCCTCAAAGCACCCTGTGAGCTCCACCGCCACCCCATTGCAGCTGCCTGGGCCTCCCCTATCCCTTACACCCAGCGATGTGCCAGGACACAGCTCGTCCTGCGAGAAGCCAAGCAGCTCTTAGCATGGGGCAGCTGCAAAGTCCAAGCAGCCAAGTGAGGATCCCCCTTCCCAGCAAATGAGGGAGACCCGAACCCATCCTAATTTTGCAGGATCTTCCTTCCTCTGGCCACTGGTGCAGGCAGGGGGATGGGGGCTGAGAGGCTCCCTCCACAGCAGGTAGCAGGGGGAGGCAGCAGTTCCTCAGCTGGGGAGGATCAGCGATGCTGCTGGAGGTGGAGGTGGGGGGCAGCATCACTCAGCATTTAACCCAGGAGGAAGGGGGTGTAGAGGTTGTAGTAAGTGTGTTTTGTGCTCCGGGAGTGTTGTTGCTTGGCTGAGGAAGGGCTGGATGCTAACTCAGGTATGTCTTGTGTTTGAGTGGGGACACTGGCTTTACAAGGTATGTTTTGGTCAGGGGGAAGGTTCTGTCTTATGAGGGTTTTCAGGCAGCCCCTGTGTGTCATCCTTCCTGCTCTGCTGCTGGCCTGGGGCACTGCCTGTCACTGCCCTCCTTCAGCCCCAGGCTAGTGAGTGGCATTGCTGGGGTGGCACCCACCCATCTCATAGGTGGGAAAGACAGGCCCAGGGGTATGGAGGGGCAGGAGGGGGGCTGGATATGGGTTATCATCCTTGCTGCCTGTGGCCAGCTGGTTCTGATGCTCTGCTCTATGCTTGAGAGAGTGGTGAATGTGAGCTCAGGGATGGCATTTTAGGCTCCTGGGTTATAAAAGCCTGAGTGCCGTTGTGAGCTAAGTATCTCAAACAGGCCACAGAAACCCCTTGGGGGATGTGAGACAGCCATGTTTCACAGGACTGCTGAATGAGGGACAAGCGCCTGCTTTCCTCCAACTAGCAGCAGCTAAAAATACAACTTAACAAATATAAGCTTTTCTATGAGTACTTCAGAGTTCCTAGGGAATTAGTCATTAATTATTTACAGGGCTGGCAAATTAATTTTTCCTTTTAAAGCCAAACAAGGAAAAGCTGGGTCCCTCAGCTGTAACTTGCTCTTGGCATTTTCCTCCTGGCTGATGGATAAAGCCTGGCAGGACCACCCAGGGTGGCTGCCTCCAAACTCCCTGCTTTGTTACCAAGAGCTGAGGCCAAAGGCACCTATGAGGTAGGAGGGCATCAACTTTTGGGATACCCCTGGTGCCTGTGGATGAGGGGAGCCCTTGGCAGCACCATGAGAAGGGGTCCCAGCCAGGGGTGATGAAATGTTCCTGCCCACCCCCCCCATTTCCCCAAGACAGTCTGGATGGTGCTGACACGGCTGCGATGAAGCATCTCACATAAAAACCCAACACCAGCTGTAAAACTCTGCAAATCCCCTTGCAGGGGTGGCCAGATCTTGGAAGGGAGGAGGCTCAGGGTCCTTCCCACAACCTCACCCCACCAGCACCCCGGAGCCTGTATCCAAAAAGCTTTGCTTGCAGCCAGCTCCCAGTAAACCTCCTCTGCAGAGGGTTCCTGTTCAGCCCCTGCTGTTTCCTACCCCACCACGTCCATCACACCAGCCTGTGCTCACCCGCCTTCCAGCAAGTGCTCTTTCCTTGCCGGTGACCTCAAAAGCCAGGCTCACAGCAGAGCCAGCGGGCGCTGGGGCTCTCAGTGGGCCCTGCCCTGTCCCCAGCCCTGCAGAGGCTGGCTGGGCTGGAGGAAGCCCCCACCCCATACAAAAAGCACCTTCACCGTGGCCTTGTGCTGCTGGTGGCCCAGCGAGCGAGACAACAATAGCAGCAGGCCGAGTGTGAGGCGGGGGAGCCGGGGCCGAGCACCCCTCACCGGAGCGGGTCGGAAGCCCGTTAGACTCCCATGTGTGGCCACCCCGCTGCGATGGGCGTCCTCCCCTCTCTGTGCCCGCCAGCAGCAACGGGCAGCTCTGCCCTTGGCCTCCTTCCCCGCGGGGCTGGAGGGGACCCTTGCACCGGGGGAACTTTTGTGTTCCCCCCCACCCCTCTGAAAAGCCTCTTCCCCGTGTAATGGCATGGGAGTGACAGGGGGCTGGGGCCCGGAGAAGGCTGGGTTTGCTACACAGCTGCTGCACTGCACGGGGAGCGTCTACTATTGCCCGGGAAATGGGATTTCTCGCTGTTCAGCCCCACGAGCCTGGCACGGAGCTGAGGCACCCCAGGAATTGGATTTCCAGGGTGCTGCTGCAATGTCACGGGCAAAGCATTGCTGCACACTGGGGGCTGCTTAGGGGCTGCCTCTCGCTTTCCCGGCGGCAGGGTGGTCCCGGGGCCTGGCTCAGCCTTTGTCTGCACTGCTGGCCGCGCTGGAGGGGGGCTGTGAGCGAGCACAAAGCCGAGGTGGGTCCCGATGCAAACCGCGATCCCAAGGCAAAAGTAGGATTTTGCTGAGCCCCCCCGCCCTCCCCCCAAACACACATCTCCATCCCCTCCCCAGGCAGATGCTGTTAAAAACCAGAACCGCGGCACGGAACTGTTGCCCAGCCACACGCTGCTGCCCTTGCCAGCCCTGGGGATAAGCCCCTTGCTCCCCTGGAGAGTGCATCGGTCCTTCCCAGGCCAGGGGATGCCCTGGGGACCAGAGGTGATTCTTCCCTGGGGGCCCTGCTGAGCGGTTTTTATTTGTTACCTTTTGTGAGCTGAAGGACTGAGTCCAGTGGTACAAAACCAGTCTGTCCTGGGATTTGAGAGCGGGGTCTGTCGGGTCCTGGTTTTCCTCCCCCTCCGTGGATTTCCCTGCGTCGTTCTCCAGCGCTGAGATGGGCCACCAGCTGCAGTTGGTGGGAGTAACATTATTGGGAGTCGCCATGACAGCCTGTGAGTGAGCGGGGAGAGGGATGAGGGAGCGAGCAGCGCTAGCCCAGCATCACATGGGCTCCTGCCAGCAGCATCACTCCCGGGGCAGCTCCATCTCCCTGGCTAGGGTGGGCAGCGCAGGGCGGTGGGCGCAGGGGGGGTCACAGGAGAAGATGATGACAGCGAGGTGGGTGAAATCGCAGCCCGACCCCGCTCGCGGTGGGGCTCCCACGGAAATGTGCAGGCATCCCTTCCGTAGGTGAGTGGGCAGCAGAGGCTCCTGCTGCCTGCCTGCCTGCCTGCCAGCTCGGCAATCCGGGGCAGCTCCAACCCCTGCGGCTCCTGAGGAATATTTTGCAGCAGAGATTGAGATTTTGGGACTGGTTTACATAAGGCAGATGCGTCCTAAACAGCTACATTGATGGATACTGGCTTTCAAACGCCTAGCAGGTGTCTCGTCTGTCTTGCGACCCGCATGGAAAGCAGCAGTAATGGCTCTTTAAAGGTATTCAGTGATTTGCTTGGTGGTTGTGGTTTTTTTGGAGAGTGCAGGTTAATTACTGCCTAATAGGTGTGATGTTGCCTGCACCAGGGTAGAGCCCAGGAGCCCTTGCTGTGTACCGGAGCCCTAGGATGCCTGGCCATACCAGATAAGCCCTCCTGCACCAGCGCAGGCGTAGGGGGCATTTCCAAATTAGCACGGTGTGGCACAATCACAAACTGGCCTGGTTTCTGCTGTCTGGAGAGCACTGGGGCTTCTGGAGCTGCTGCTTGCCGGGCACTATGAGCATCACCCAGGGGTGCGCAGGCAGCTGACACCTTTCTGGGCACGGCAACCTGGATATCTGGGCCTGTTTTAAAGCCAAGTGTCATGTCACGCTCCATCTCCAGCAATCTGGCAGCCTGGAGATAACCTCCCACACGTGGGACTAGATGCCAGTGCGGGGGGATGGTGTGTAAAACCAGCCTGGTTATGGGGGTTGCAGGACCAGGCTTTGGAGAGGATGGAGGATGGGAGTCTGCAGGCACAGGAGGGCAGCTCACATCTCAGGGCTGCAAATGGGCTCTGGGTGTGAATACTGAGTCTCCATGTGTTACTTCCACTTCTGCCCACATGCAAGTTGGTGAAGTTACCCCAGGCATGGAGAAAAAGGGGAAGGTTTGGGAGAGCTGGTTCAAGTGGGGAAACTGAGGCATGCTTTCCCAAAGAGTACTGGGAGGGAGTGGGGCCAAACCCAGCCCTGTGAGCAGAGTGAAAGCAGCAATCTTCTGCATACTGGGATGTGAAAATGAATCTATTGGTGCTGTGATGCTCCTGGGGGTGTGCGGGAGTGTGATGGCAGAGGGGTGAGGCTGGGAAGTGCTATGCCCTGCCCTGCTTCCTCCCTGCCTTCTCCCCTGTAGGCAACAGCCCCCAAAACAGCCCCCTGCCAGCCCAGGACTTCCCAAGCTTGTCTTGGGGATGCCCATGGGGAAAGACTCTTCGTTCTTGGTCTCTGCTTTCAGATGGCAAAGTCAGGGCGGTGGCCTCCGCTGCTGCAAGTTTGGAGCCAACTGGGCTTTGAAGGAAGGACTGGTGCCGCCCTGCCCTCTGCTCTGCAGCCTCCTCTCCCAGCTGCTGTACGCAGGAGAGCCCTCATCACCCAGGAAGCATTTTCTGGGGCTCCCTTCACCTTCGGGTTTAGGAAACCAGTTGGCCAAGCAGCAGCGGTTCTCCCGTGGATTTGTGTCCAGAAAGCCCCATCTAGTGGCATGTTCTGTGATGAATCCCTGATGCGATGCTGGGAATAACAAACAACAGTACGTGGTGCCTCTGGAGCCACTTCTTTATTTAGCTGGGTCTCGGCTTGCTGAAGTGATCGAGCCTTGCAGGGCAGGATTGGTACCAGCCGCCTTTAGAGCTGCCCTGACCTTATGTGACCTTGAGATCATCCCCCCACCTCTTGTCCTCAGGCTCCCTGCCCACCAAAGGGCTGGAGCCTGGTCTGCCCCAGGTTAGGGGGATGTGGCTGTGTGGTGAGGTGTGCTGCCAGCACTGGAGCCCTGGAGAAGGTGCCATCGGGGCGGATTGCAGGTGCTGGCTGTTTGGAAGTGTCTCATCTCAGACATTACAGAGAGCAGGCAGCCGAGCTTGGTCATGGGCTTTGCAGGCACAGAACCACCCTCCCTTTTTAAGGAGGAGTGGGTGGAAATCAGACTGTAAAATCAGCTCCATTGATTGTATTTTTTCTAATTATATCTTTTTTTCCTCCCCCGGCAGCCTGATTCAGCATCTGCCCATGTAAAGCTCAGCTGGGCTCAATTTGTCTTCTGTAAGGTGAGAATTAAATGTCATTGATCCAGGGTGCCCTTCTGCATCCTGCTTTGGTTGAACTAGTCCTGAAACCAGACAGGCAAGGAACTTGTGAAGTGTTGGGGTGAAGGGAAAACAAACCAACCAAACCACTTGGGCTCTGCTGAGATATGGAGTGTTGAGATCTGATGTGAGGAAAGTCCTGCAAAAGCCCACCTGTGCTCTACTTTAGACATACTCTTCTGTAGAGTACTGTGAGCACATCCTAGAGCATCCCCAGACAGAAAAACCTCCCCAGGCTGCCAGTAGCAGGTACAACAGCTGGCTGGGGCAGCAAGGCTGGGCTGAGCTCTGCTCTGCCTGTATCCAGCCACCTCTGAGGCTGAGCCCTGATGCTCACTAGACAAGCACACGGTTGTCTGCAGGGTCCCCACAGAAGATGACCTTGAGGCAAAGCCTGAGGTTTCAGGCAGGCAACAAGCGGGAGCTTGTCAGGGGAGGGAAGCAGGTGAGCTGAACTGGGCAGGCTTTGGAGGAAACAGTAGGTTTGGGATCAGGTCCTCTTCCTGAGCTAGTAACTTCCCTAAAATGGGATGGTTTGAACCATGTGAATGCCAGCAGAATACAAAAGCAGAGTTAACCTCTTGTTCTCCCCCTTGACTGCCTTCCCTTCACCACCTGTCTTGAAGCAGATACAGCCTCTGAGAACAGCAGCAGAGAACCAGCACTAAATACTTACGTTTAAAAGCCAAGTATACTTTATACCCCACCTACCAAAGGGAGGAGGGAGAAGCAAGCACAACCACAACTTCATGTGGGTACAACGGACAGCGCTGGAAGAGGAAGGTGAAGGGGTCAGTGAAGTACTAATCTGAGAAAATTTAGAAGTCAGTTAAATTTGAGAGTATTAGCCAGTATCACATGCTAAATAACTGCATGAGCCTTAATAGCAAAACGGTTTTAGTTGTGTTCTTAAGCTAACTTACTTGGATTTATTTGAACTTTAAACCTGAACTTCCTGGATTCAGAGTGTAAATTTTAGGGATGATTAAAGAAACTACAGCCAGCAACAAACATGTGTGAGCCCTTCCTAGCACAAAATACAAGGCCAACTGTCTACATCTGCTCTAATCTATTTTTATATGACTGCTTGTGACTTCTTGCCCTGCTGTTCACTAGTTCTTAAGTGTGTTAGTAAAAAATCACAGTATTTTACTCCAACACAGTTGTTTAGCATGTCACACTGAAAGCAGACTTGTGTTTTTCAAGAGGTAAGTCAAAATATTCAGGCTTTAATTTGCTGGGTTTTGACAAATGTTTATTAATGCAAGTCTCAGCAACAAAATTTATTGCAGTATTTCCAACCAGAAAGAATGTTATAGCTCTATACTACAAAGCTGGTATGATACACACTTCTTCAACCTCTTTCCACGTTGTTTTGTGTATCAAACATACTTGGAAATAATCTGTATAGGTGGCTCTACAATCTTCTGAGACAGCCTGGCCAAAACACCTGAGCCTGTGTCACTCGCCCCTAAACTACCCCATCTGTAAAGCACAAATAACAAAATATATTTTTGCTTCTAAGAGCTTCACTTATCTGCAGAAAAATAGAACTGCTTAAGGGTGAGCTAGTTAGATTATGAAAGGGTCCAAGCACCCACCCTGGGCCTCCCAACAAATCTGAGGAGAAAGCATTCATGATTTGATCCAGCTAAAAAGGAGCCAGATAGTGTTGAAGGAAAACACTAATAAAATACTGAATGCCTTCTCATTCTTCTCTCTCCAGCACGACAGAGCTGTAGCTGTGAAACATTTCTCTAAGAATGGGACACGTTAAGAATGAACCTTCCAAACACTGCAGAATTTCAGAACAAAACTTAAAGTCTGCTTTTTTTTTTGTCGCCTCAAAACACAGTGAAAACAGCCTCCAGAGCTTGAATATCCACAGCACAAACCAAAAAACAGAGGGAGGTAATTTGATCTACAGTGCTTTTGTTAAGGTATTCAGAGACTTTAGTGCATCTGTTTTAGAACTAAGCTTGGAAACTATCTTCCATTTTTCATTTTATTAGAAAACTAAACTGTATGAGGCAAAGAAACGTTTGATCAAACACACAACAGTGAAAACATGGCACTGACAAGGCGTTTAACCCAAGTGTTACCACACACTCTTGATTCAGGATTCGCTGTTGCTTTCAGTCAGGTGTACATCATTTCTGCCATGTGAGACATCTTCTTGGGGATATACAGGTAGTACTCCATGTATCCTGAAAGATCTTCAATAGTCACGTCATCCACAAAGGCTCGAGCTTGCTCAGAACAAGACCTAGGAGAACCTGATGAGGCTGTCCCACAGGGGGACCTATTTTGAAGGGACTGGGCGTGGGCTCCCAGGACTGCCTTCTCACACTCGGACAGGACGCTCCGCAGGCCAGAGAAGGAGTACACCTCCATGGCTCGCCACTGCTTGCACTGGCATTTCTTGTCCGTACAAGAGCATTGCTTGCCGTTGCTAAGCATGGATAAGGACTGGAAATCTGAGGTTTGGTTAGAATGCAAGCTAGTCTCAAAGGATGAGGAGAGAGCAGGGCAATTCTCTCTTGATTTTTCCAAAGGCTCTTTGGTGGTGAAAGCTTCCAAAGGTTCAGTTCTGTCATCACTGACCTCAATCTGAGTGAGAATCGTGCCTGTCCTTCGTACCGTGCTCTGCTGGAACAAAAATGTCTGGAGTGATGTTGCTCTTAGAGGTGTCTGACTGGGTTTTGTGTTTCAGCTGGCTGGTGGCTTTAATATTGCAATATGTAAACTTGGGAGGATGCAGGACGGGAGACTTGGAGCGTCTGCGACGTGGGACTCTTGTGGATCCTCTGGAAGGTTTTCTCACACACCTGCAGGGTTACAACAGGTGAGCAAAGTAGGTAACTCCACAATCTACACCACAGCTCAATAAGCTCTAACATGTGGCCCAAAACATTTTAGATTTTTTTCCCCCCACTTAGAAAAAGCAGGTGACTGGTCACAATCTGACAGAGCAGTGGATGAGTGAACAAACTGGAGGTCCCCCAAAGGAAGGCCACATACAAACAGCCCTTACTTGAAGGTACTTCCCTCCCAAATCTTTTGTGTAAATCAAATGAAACTTTGTCATTCTAAACTGAACTGTGGTGCAGAACTTGAGTATCAGTTAGAGCTGCTGGCAGAATTGCAGGGATGATCCAGGTGCTTCAATACAGAAATAAAATCACCCAAGAAAGAGATGAGAGGGGGTTACAGAGGTGTAAGACTTGAAGAAAAAGACTTCTGAGGAAAATCAGTGGAAGATAAAGTTTTAGGTACCCTCTCTAAGAGGCAATATTGACATCTTTGATGAAAGCCCCTTAAAAAGCATCACAGCAATCAGCTATGGTATAGTTTTGTAACAGAGGAGAGAAAAGACACATTGAAGCAACTAATTAACAAATTTCACTGGAAACAGCATGCAAGTGTTAAATGCCTCACAGGAGAAACACAGGCAAGGTGCAGTGAATGATAAGCTTTACCCATGCCACGCTTCCTTTGAGCAGACAGCCTGTTGCTTGGCTCCATCCACGGCTGCTCTTGGTGTTCTGGGAATTGCCCCGTCGCCCACAGACAGAGCTGCCGTACATCTGAGTGAAGAGGGAAATGCCACATTACAGCAGTGCCTGACCAGGCTGCTTCAGAGGGCAAGATCCAGCCTATTCCCTTCAGAGGCTTCACTATGATGTTTAAATCTGCGGCCTTGACTTTGTCTCCAGTCAGTGGTTAGAAACAGGGATCTATCCAGCCACTCTTACAGCACTGACCTCAGTCAAGTGTCTAAAGATAGGTGGGATGAAATGAAAGGAGGCCAAAATGCCCAGAGGTTGATGTCATGCCCTATTTGTACCAGAATGACACGTTAAAGGCATGTAAACTCAGGCTCCAAATGTTCTTGTCAGACAATGGTTGTTAAAGATAGACTCCAACTCATCTAAAATGCAAAGTCAGAGACCCACAGCAGCAGAAGCCTGAGGAGTTTGTGGAGACGTGGATGAGGACAGCACACAAGGACATATTGCTAATTTTTCATTAAATTTCTCAGATCAAACCCCATCTGGCCCTGGAGGTCCAGACAACAAATATAAATGCCTCAGCACATGAATCTCTACGTGTGTATGTGTGCTTTGGAACACAAGACTGTAATAAATGAGGCTGAAATTCTAGCAGAAGAGCCCAAGCACCCTGCCTAAAGTTGCTCTTAATGAATTTGTCACAAGACTTTAGCTGTTCAAAACATGTCTGCAAAATGTGATCATGTAAACACCAGCAGTTACACGAATGGACAAACATGTATCACATGAGGTGACTTTGGCTACCATGGGCAGTTAACAGGAGGCTCACTTCACATTTTCTTACAGTCACTGTGTAATTTCAGTTAGATGCTGCACCAAAACCAGTCCCTAATAAAGTACAGCTTTGCCTATTAGCTGTTATGACAACTGCATTTCCTGGGAAGTGATGCAGCTGTCTCCTCCTGGACAGCAGGAAACCTTTCACCAACCAGTGGCATTTGTTTACACAACCAAACACGAGTCCCACAGTGAGAAACTGTCAAATCATAGAGTCCTTCCCGTGCCTCGCTTACCCTGCCGCGTCCACTCTCAGCTTTTTGAAAGCTGTTTGCAGACTCTCCTCCTCTTCATCTTTAGCTTCCAAGTCCATTGACGGGCCCTCAGCGTGTAACCAACTGCGCCAAACAGAGTAAACACCAGAGTTAGGATTTGATGTGGAAACCAGAGCACACGCAGCTGGGGGGCACAGAGGGGAGAAGGGCACGAAGAACGGGACTCGTTCCTCCGTGGGCGACCCCCATGAGTTCCCTGCCGCCTGACCGGGCCTGCCCCGCGCGTCTCACGACAGGCACAGCCTGGGTCAAAAGCAACACAGCGCCCATTGTCCCACCGGGTGGGCGGGCAGGCGGCGCGCGTTCTGTCAGGGGCGCAGCTCCGGCTGGACCTGCGAACTGACCCCGCGGCGGCAGCCGGGCCCCGGCGGTCCCTGGCACCAGCGAAGGCGAAGGGACCGAGGCCAGGCCCCGCTGCCGCCGCGACCCGAGGCCCCGGCAGCGCAACGCTCCGCCTCGCAGGTTCGCGCCTCCCGCGCCCCGACGCCGCTCCCGCGAGGCCTTTCCTGTCCGCCCAGCGGCGAGCCCGCGGCCGCGACTCCTCCCGGTGTCCCCAGCCCTCCCCCGGCCGCTTCGCTCGGCGCCCGGCCCGGCAGCGCCACTCACCGCCACACCCGGCCCGCGCTCGGGGAGGCGCGGAACACAACAGGAAGTGAGGTCGCCGCCCACTCGGAAGCGCATGCGCGGACGCTCCACCCGCCGAGCCTGCCAGCGCCTCCGCCCCTGCCGACGGCGCGTGCGCGAGCCGCACTGGCCACGCCCCCGCCCCCGCCCGGCCGCCGTTGCTTCCGTTGGGAGGGGGAGGGGTCACCGGGGCGGCGCGGCCCGGCGGGAGGCGGCGGGAAGTCGGGACGGGCCTGTCTGCGGCCGCGGTGAGTAAGTGCGGGTGGCTTCTTCCTTCCCTTTCCCCGTTCCCACCTGGCGGTGAGTGCCGGCGGAGCCCGCCCACACGGGGACCTCCCCCCGGGGACCCGGGGCCGCCGCCTGTGCCCCCGCAGGGGCAGAGAGCTCCGGGGGAGCCCCGGCGGGGCGCGGGCTTGTGCTGAGTCACCCCCGCCGCCCGCTGAGAGCCGGGGCCGAGCGCCTGTGCTGGGTTTCACACGGAGCCGCGGGACCGGGGTGTCACGGCGCCAGGGGCGGCCAGGCCTGGGGGCTCCCCGGGGCCGAGGGTGGACGAAGACGCGAGGCGTGAAAGCCCGTGAAGCTCCTGGAGGGCTGTCCCGGAGTCGCCTGTGGTCCCTCCGCCCGTGTGCCGCCCCACGGCTCGGGGCGCTGCGTTCCTGGGCTGCTGCGGGCCGGCGGCGTCTCCGAGCCCGTAATCCCTGTGCGAGCCCGTCTTCCGAGGCGGGCGCGGGTGTCGGTGCGTTGGGCCGCCGCGGAGGATGGTTGGGCGCCCCGAGCTGGGCTCGCGGTCTGAGCCGTTGGGGAGGAACGGGGATGGATAGAGAGCGCCAGCTTCCACGCGGTTTCTGACCAACTTGGGCTGGTTTTCAGGGAGATGGCGTTTTTCTGGGTGCTGGTGTGTCTAAAGAGCTTAAGCACACGTTTAATTATCGCAGAGCGAGGGAGGGGGTATCTGAGTGAACTCTGCATCGTCTGGAGGGTTCACTGCATCGGTGATGAAGGGCAGCACGGTAACATGTAGTCCGAGACTGGGAGTAGGTTACCAATAGCCTACAGTGATTTCAAGTGCTTTGCTATCATTTTTTGTGCTAGGGTTAGGTGATAGGGGGGTGGTATTTAAAAAAGAAAAGCTGGTAGGCTAAATGCTTCATTTTAAAGAACAACCTGCTTGGTTCGAGGAGAACATCCTTTCTGAAGCAGTGACCGTGTATTCCACCAGAGCAGTAGTGTTTACTAGGAGCAGCTGTATCTAACTAAGAGAGTATCTAAAAGAACCACTTGCTCAGCTGAGCATCCTATTGTCAGTAGCTTCAGCCTCTCGTGTTTACTTGCTGTCTGACTCACCGGACAACGTGTGCCTTGAAGTTGTTATGATACATTATCCTCCTGCATGTGTCATAATAGCTGCCTGCAATACAGGGCGTCCAGATGAAATCATAGCAGAGCAAGCAGCCGAAACAACCGCGGGGAGAGCTGCCCCCTCCAGCTGGAATGAGGTGGTGAAGGAGTAGAAATTCCCGCGCTGTATCTGCATGGAAAACTGAGCTGCAGAGGTTCTGATTACCCCTCTCTCTTCACCAAGGCCTTTTCTTTCCCTGTTACAGATAGGCTGGTGCTTAGTAGCACTAAGGCAGGCATTACTGCTGTGTTTTGAGGTAGACTTAGTGCTCCGTGGAAGTGCGTTCATGTTACAGAAGCTGTGATTTGATGGGTTTGGATAGTTACCTTTGTAACAGGTTCTTAGAGCTTCAAGGAGTTACTGAAGCTTAGAACAGTTGAGATTATCAGGATTGCTGGAGGTCCAACCCCCTGCTCAAGGAGGGTCACCCCAATCTGGTTGTCAGGGACCATGTCCAGATCGCTTTTCACAGAATGACTAGGTTGGAAAAGACCTCTAAGATCGTCAAGTCCAACCATACCTGTCCTCTACTAAACCATAACCCTGAAGCACCTCATCTACCTGTCTTCTAAACACATCCAGGGTCGGCGACTCAGCCCCCTCTCTGGGCAGCCTGTTCCAGTGCCCGACAACCCTTTTGGTGAAGGTCTGATCTGCCCCTGCCCTGGTGCAGCTTGAGGCCATTCCCCCTCATCCCATCACTTGTCGTTGCTTGAATATCTGCAGGAAGGGAGAGAAGCTCCAGAGCCTCCCCGGGCGTCCTGTGTCAGTGCTCAATCACCCTCACAGCAAAGTTTCCTGGTGCTCTAACAGCACCTCCTGTGTTTCAATGTATGCCTGCAGCCTCCGGTCCTGTTGCTGGGCACCACAGAGAAGAGCCTGGCTCTGTCCACTTTGTGACCACCCTTCAGGTATTTATATACACCGGTGAGAACCCCCACAGGTCAGGCCCCACAGCCCAGGATACCGTTAGTCCCTTTGTCACAGGGGCACAGTGCCAGCTCGTGTCCATCCCAGTGACCACCAGGACACGTAGGGCCTCTGCTGCAAACCTGGTACATGGGCTTGTTCCTCATCCCCAGGGCAGGCTTTGTGCTTCACCTTGCTGAAGTTCCTGGAGTTCCTTTCAGCCCCTTTCTCCAGCCTGTTGAGGTCCCTCTGGATGGCAGCACGACCCACTGGTGCATCAGCCACTTTCCCCAGTTCGGTGTCATCATCAGACTTGTTGAAGTTACACCCTCCACATCATCCAGATCACTGGATGATTGGGGGTACTGGGGGACAGCAGGATGACCATGAGCCAGCAATGTGCCCTTGTGGCTAAGAAGGCCGGTGGCATCCTGGGGTGTATTAGAACGGGGTGGTTGGTAGGTCAAGAGAGGTCCTTCTCCCCCTTTACTCTGCCCTGGTGAGACCGAACCTGGAATATTGTGTCCAGTTCTGAGCCCCTCAGTTCAAGAAGGGCACAGAACTCCTTGAAAGAGCCCAGTGCAGGACCACAGAGATGATTAAGGGAGTGGAGCACCTTCCTTATGAGGAGAGGCTGAGGGAGATGGGCCTCTTTAGCTTGGAGGAGACTGAGGAGTGACCTTATTAATGTTTATAAATATGTAAAGGGTGAGAGTCAGGAGGATGGAGCCAGGCTCTTCTCAGTGATAGCAGTGATAAGACAAGGGGCAACAGGTACAAGCTGGAGCATAGGAAGTTCCATGTGAATATAAGGAGGATTTTTTTCCCCTGTGAGGGTGACTGAGCACTGGGACAGACTGCCCAGAGAGGTTGTGGTTTCCCTTCTCTGGAGACTCCATTCAAACCCCACCTGGATTTATTCCTGGGTGATTTAGTCTGGGTGATCCTGCTCTGGCAGGGGGTTGGACTAGGTGAGCTTTTGGGGTCCCTTCCAACTCCTAACATTCTGTGATTGATGAAGATGTTAATCAGGACTGGACATTGTACTGACCCCCAGGGTACACTGCGAGTTACTGAGCTCCCACTAGACTTTGTGCCAGCTGGGTGAACTTAAACACTGAGCTGGAGGTGGTCTGGTTTAGAACTGACACTTGTCTCAGAGGCTTTTGCTCAGCAAAAGCAAAGCCTGTGCTAAGGAACCAAATCTTGGAGTATTTTTTAGCAGAAGTGTGGCTGGTGGAAGATGTGCATGTAATGCTGTAAGACAAACAGAAGAGTCTGTCTGGACTGTAATGGATGTGCAAGATGCTATTGACACCGAATTTTACTTTTAATTGCTAACTCACCTCTGCAGTTGTACAAGAGACTGTTTGTTCCACCCTTGGGTATTGTAAAGCTTGTTCTGAATCAACTTTCAGAAATGTTCTGCTAGAGTGACCTCAGCTTTGTGTGCTCAGCATGCTGCTTTGAGATTATTTTCATGTTTTGTGCTGCTGGGCAACTAATGTTTTAACAAGGCACCAGTCCTTACATTCTCATGTCTCTCTTTCTCCTGCCTGTAGCAGTGTGTGGTAACTCTGTCATCTTCTGGCCATCCCAATAATGAAAACAGAAGCTAAGGACGGAGAAGAGGAAAGCCTGCAGACAGCATTCAAGAAGCTAAGAGTTGATACCACGGGGTAGGTAGTACCTCAGGGAGGGACAGGGTTAACATTACTCATGTGGACTTGAAGGGAACACCCTTGCTGTTAAATTTGAAAGAATGAGGGGGCTGCAAAAGGTGAGGCACTGAAAGCCTTCGTTCTGGTTAAACCCATCAAATTCAGCAGCTGTGGATGGTGCTTCTCAAGGAACTGCCATTGGTTTGAGTGCTGTCAGCTCCCAACAGGCCTGAAAGAAACCTGACAATAGTCAGCGGTTGACAACATGCTTGAAATGAATTTTGGCATGAATCTGGCTGCCAGAGGTTACATCCATGGCACTAGAAGTCTATGCTTGAAGTTACCATATTGTCATGGCTCTGGAGGCCTGTCATGAGAACAAACTCCCATCTTTTCCCAGGAGAGAAACGTTCTTTCCATGTCAGTAAAGGAGAGCGATAGATTCAGTGCCTGATTCCCACATAAATTATTTTCAGTGCTGTCTCTCACAGATTTCCTATTTATAACCAGAAACAGTAAATGGGAAAGAATGTTTTTTGTGTTGTCTTGTTTTGTGGGAAATCCAACATGTGGCACTTACCCTCCCTGTCCTGGGGAGCATGTGTCTTCTCTTGGTGATGGTTATTTTCATTTGGGTGGGGAGAAGAAGCAGAAAGCTTCTATAGAATGTTTTTTCCTCTGAAAAATGTGCACTGTTACATATTACTTGTTTAGTACTATGTTTCAGTAAGCTATTTTCTTGATGCAGTTAAGGTAAGTGACATGAAAGTGTAGGTAAAGCAGCGTGTAAATATCATGGTGGTAACTAGAATTACCTAGAACTTAGACTGTGAGTAGATGGGTGTCTGAGGTTATCTTTCATTTAAGTAACTGCACCCATTAGAAACTAATCACCATGTAAATGCCTCTCATTTCTTCAGCATCTCTTCTCCCTGCTCACTGGTCAGACATACTTAGTTACTTTGAAGTTTTTACTTCAATTTTCTGCTCTGTGATCATTATCCTTTAAATGGAAGATAGCAGATGTTTGACTAATAATGTGGACTTTTAAGTATCAGTTAACCCTATCCCAAATCAGGGTGTGGGGACTTGTTTTCCCTTTTCAGGGAATCTGCCCTGCTTACAAACTAATTTAATAGAGGATTTGGAAAATAATTTCTTTCTGAATTCCAGTGTAATATGTGAAGTCACAACTTGGAAAAATTCTTCAGATTGTTACAGCTCTTTGAAAATGGGAATTTGGGGTGAATTCTTAGCACCAGAAAAATCAGTAAATCTTCTAAGGCTTGAATACCAGTTGAAAGTTTGTCTCAACTCTATTGCTCAAGTGACTGAACTTGCAACAGTATGAAGAGTTTTAGCTTATGCTGTGTGAGACAGAGGCTTAAGTGTTCTTCAGTTATACAAAGTCTATTTATGTCCAAAGAACATTTATTTTTAGGAAAGAATGGCTTATTTGTCTCTGGAAAAAGAGACGTGTCTCTTCAGTGATGGTGTTTTTCCCCTCTCCTGGGAAACTGAAGCTGAGCCACTGTGTGTGTGTGTGCTTCATCCTTGACACGTGGAGTTCAGATGTGCAGTCTAGCTGCTGAATGGCATCGTGTCTGGTGGAAGAGTCTGTTCACAGAGGTCTGTGATGGGAGAGTGCAAACACTGTCCTGATTGTGGTCTTTCTGGGCAGGTCTCTTAAGCTGCATTATAAATGATTTGGAGCAATCTTCCAGGAAAGACGATTCATAACTGTTTTTCAGTTGGTGATGCTCACCAGTCTAGGCTGTTAACTTTTCATTCTGTCTTTGCAGATCTACTTCTCTCTCTGTGGGTGAAGGGGCCAATCCAAGAGTGCTCATCAGAACAGTGGCAGAGGAACCCAAACCTAAGAACGTCTGTACTCCCAAGGAAACCTGGCATGGGTAAGAAAAGCTTGGGGTTATCAAGCTACTTGAAATGACACAGTTGTCCCAAAAGTGGGATTGTTACCTAGTGTGCAGCACACCACTGGCCTTGAAAGGGAATTTTAAACAGACAAGGTCTTAGTAACTACATCCCTAAACAGAGGGCCCAAGTTTTCTTTATTAAAGGGCTATTTAAAATACTCCACACCACCTTCTTCTGTTCATACATTGCTACTATTATGTATGATTACATGATGTGAAAGGGAATGCTGTTCAGCTATAGGTTGCTAAGCATTATAGATGTTTCTTAATATAAAAGTGAACTGCTTTTTTTGAGTCAGTCATGAATGCATCTCCTTCAGTCGGGTGACACTGCGAAAGCTGTCGCTGTGCCTTGGGAGCGAGATGAGAATAAAGAATTGGTTTCTAGAGTATCTATGCAGAACTCATCTCCTTCTGAAACAAATCCACCCTTTGCCCTTGATTCATCAGTTTTGTGCTGTCCCCTTGTGCTTTGTCCTTTGAGGTTATTTTGTCATGTTTCACATGCTTTACTCATTCTCTGACCTTAAAAGCATGCACTTTGGGTTTCATTTCTCATGTGTTTGCTCTGTATTTTATACAGCTGCTTGACTAGAACAAAGTCAAGTTCCAGGATAGCAGAATACCCTGAGCAAATATTCTGAGCTTAAAGCTCTTGCATGTGATATAAATGCAGGAGAGGATTTGCCTGATGCTGTTGGTAATCTGGCAATAAGTCTTTCAGTGACTCTTCACTCCCTCTTGTACCTTTCTTTCCCTGGTAGGTCTGTGAAGAAGCCTTCGAGAGGAGTTGTGAGAACCCAGCGTCGCAGGCGTTCCAAGTCTCCAATTCTCCATCCCCCAAAGTTTATCCACTGCAGCACAAAATCACATTCCACGTGCAACCAGCTCGTGCACCAGAGCCAGATCGATGCCCAGGATGACAGCAGTGGGTTTGGGATGCCGCTCCCAAAGGAACCTTGTGTGCATGAACGATGCAGTATTGCTCCCGACAGCCAGAAGGGAGCTGATGTTGAGTCTTTGGGATCTTCTGTTACACGGTTGGTGTCAGAGATCAGACAGGAGAACCCTCCAGCTGGCGTTTCTCTGGTATCCAAAGCAAGCCTAACGACTGCAGAGCTTTCTGACTTCAGAGCCATGTCCAGGCTGAACACAAACAAGCCCTGTGCGTGTGCAGATAAAGCCTGTCAGTGCAAACGATGGCAGGAAATGGAGGTGTACAAATTCTCTGGCTTGCAGAACACCCTTCCACTGGCACCTGATAGAAGAACAGTTCCTGAGGATCACTCCCAGTCTTTGTCATCAAGAACTCCCTCAAGTTCTCCACGCTCTTGCTCTGAGCAAGCCAGGGCTTTTGTGGATGATGTGACAATTGAAGATCTTTCGGGATACATGGAATATTACTTGTATATTCCCAAGAAAATGTCTCACATGGCAGAAATGATGTACACCTGACAGCAGTGAGCACTGAAAACAGAAGGGTTGGGTGGTTTAAATTTCCCTCCATCACACTGGTGTGAGATGCAACCCACTCCTTGCTCTGTGCTTGCAATAAAAACACTTCTTTGCATCTTAGCTAATGTTTGTTATTTAAAGTGGACAAACAGTTTAGCTGAAGCATTATCATTTAAGTTTGGAATAGATAATGAAGTAAACACAGTGGTCCTGTTTAGGGCGTACCTGCCTAATCTTAGGAGATCTGGCACTTGGGAAATGCTGCTCTGTTTTCAGAAACCTCTTTTTTTTCTGTTTGTTGGAGGAAAAGTCTCTAGATTGCTTGGTGATTAGAGATTTTCTTGAGAGAAACCCAGTCTAATTCAGTTTCTTTGAAAACTGCTTTGACCTCAGGTTGTAACACGCACACTTGTGTTTTGGAATACTTCTGCCTCTGATTTTATTTCATAAAGGAGTGTGATCATCTTGCATTCCCCTTGATACTATCACTGCTCTAGGCAACTTCAGGAGACACAGATTGTCTTTTCTTGGGTGGAGGCATTGTTATTTCTTTGTGCCTTTAGCCTCTGAGACTTTGTTTCTGATCCTTTCCTATCATTGATAAAGTCAGATGCTGTTAGGTTAATGTAACATTTGCTTTCAGGGCTTGCTGATGAGAAAAGAAACTTAGATGATCAAAGCAAGATTGTTTCAGGTTATTCTGATCTCACTAGCATTGGTTAGTGGAAAACATAAAGCAAGTGTAAGTTTTTATGGGATGTCCAGCAGGCCTTAGAGACTTGTCTGCAGCAGGAGAGAGACCCTGCTTCCTTCAGGGGAGTTGCTTCTGCAGGTAACCAAAGGAAAAATGAGATGATGAACTCTGCCCCGTGTGTTTTATGAAGGCCAAACCAGCATTTGCTTGCTTCAGAGCATACCATCAAATAATGGGATTTGTTGAGGGACAGGTGAGTTAAGTTTGTCTTTGCTATTTGGAGTACTGAAACATTCCTGAACTGTAAGGTCTGGAGAAGCAATGGAGACAAACCTTTCTCTGTGAAATCCTTTGGTGTTATGCTTGAGATTTGGGGTTGGTTTTGTTGTTTCTGTGGCAGCACCTAGTACCTTAGAGATAAGTGCAAATTTACCTATTGTGCCAGTTCTGAAGTGTCACCTGCCCCATGCTGAGCACACTTGGGTTCCACACCTCCCTTTAGTGTCCCCACTCTGCAGTAGCTGAGTTTATGCTGCCTCTGTTCTCAGTTCAAGGCACTTGTTGGGTAGCTGTTGTCTGCAAGAATGGGCTGCGAAGTGCAAAATTACCTTAATTCTCAAATAACTACATTTTACTGTCCCAAATGCGTGCAGGCAGCAGCCACAGCACCCTCAGGGGGCTGAGAATGCCTTTCAAGACTCTATTGCTTTTTGGTTGCCACAGCCCTGTACCTGCAGGGTTCAGGGCTGCAGCGCCAGGCACTCAGTGCTACAGGGAGTGGATTGAAAGCCAGGCAGATGGGGAAAAAAACCCCAAAACATTAAAAAAAACCCCACCCCAGCAACAACAAAAAAAGAGTAGAAAGACACAAACTGGTGCAAACTGGGCCGGGCAGCAGCGTGAACTGGTGCAGACTGGGATGGCGCGGTGCTGGGCCGCTAGAGGTCACTCCCAGGCTGGTGGGCGCAGTGGGCTCCTCGGAGCATCTCCCTTTCAAGAGGATGTTGGATTTTTTTTTTTTCCTTGCCAAACAGAAGGAATGAAGAGGAGCGGTTCTGGGTGAGCGGTTCTGGGGGAGCAGTTTTGGGGGAGCAGTTTTGGGGGAGCAGTTTTGGGGGAGCAGTTTTGGGGGAGCAGTTTTGGGGGAGCAGTTCTGGGGGAGCAGTTCTGGGGGAGCAGTTCTGGGGGAGCAGTTCTGGGTGGTACTCGGAGCTTGCTCGAGTTTGGTTGTGTTCACGGTCAGCAAAAGCTCTTTTAATGGCACCATCTGCACAAGCTGTTAGCACTGAAACAGCGTGGTGTCAGTCCAGGACTGTGCTGTGTAGTCAGGAAAAGTTGCTAAGTAAATAATTACGTGGTCCTGAGCTTGGCATCCTCCTTAAGCCCGTTACAACATCTGTGGGCAGTTAAGTGCTGGAACACCGTAGTGATAGAAGACCATGAGTAGCTGCAACTTGCTGCTTTAACATTTCCCCTTCTGTTGCTACAGGATGTTTTAGGATGCTTTGGTCTACCCAGAAACCACAAACCATACCCCTCTGGTTTTGCTTTGAGAAAATAGAAATTTCCAACCCTTAATTGTGCAGAGAGAACCTTGAGAACATGACTGAGTAGTCTAAAAGCTTAGCTTAAAAAAATCCAATTTAAAAATCTGACTTTAAAAAAGCACGTTAGTGGCTGGCTCTGCCAAGCAGCACTTCTCAGTCATGTCAGAGGCCCTCCTGAAGTGCCTGTTCCTTACTGTGGCCTTTTGTAACTGGTTTTATAGTGGGCAGTCGGCCCTTCTCACCTGTGTCTGCAGGTATTTTGGAGTTTGTGCTGTGTGTATGTGCCAAGCTTTACTTGCAGTTAGAGACCTCAGTGCTTTTTCTGTGCCTCTGTGTAGAAACACTGATGGAGAGGCTGTTCAAGTTGGAAATTGTGTACGTGAGCCTGACACTCAACTGTTGTCTGGGGCAGCTTTGCCCTGGAGCTCGCCGTGGGTCCCAGGAGCTCACCCCAAGGGCAGAGCACACCCTGCTGATGGCACGGGCTCACCCCACAGCAGCTCGCAGTCAGTGAGGGCAAGGTCTGGGTGTGACAGCATCTTTAGGAGATGGGATGGATGCAGCTGGAAGAAGGGAGGGCTTGGATTCACCTGGTACCTGGTGCTTCATTCCTTGGCCTCTCTGCCATCCGTATTTGATGACCCGGCTCATTACAAGCAAGGTGGGCAGTTGCTACTCCCCGTGTCTGCTCCTAGCCCAAGGACAGGGTCTCACTTTCCTTTTCCAAACGCAGAGTAAATGATGCTGCCAGTCGTTAAACAGGGTGGGGGGTTGGCGAGTTGGGTGTCGTGTGGGAGGAGGGGGATGACTCTGGATCCTACCCTAGAGCAGCTCTGGAAGTTCACCGGGCAGGGGGGAGAGCTGGGCTGCCGTAGGTGAGTAGGATGCACGCTGTCACACTCCTTGCCCGCTCAAACGCGGTGCGAGCAACCCCGCAGCGTGCTCCCTTCCCGGCCATCGCTCCCGGGGGCTCGGGCGGAGCGGGGCCCGGCCCGGCCCGGCCGCTCCCTCCCTCCTCTCCCGGGGCGGCTGCCGGTGCTCCCGGGCGGGCGGCGTGGAGGGAGCGGCGCGCCCCCTTCCCAGGGTCTATTTTAAGCAGACATCTACTTTCCCAGCCTCTTCTCAGCCTGGATCCTTGCCCGGGGCGGGAGGGGGGTTGTGGCTCTTCCCTCCTTCATAAAAGGGCCCCGAGGCGGAGGCCGGGCTCCGGGGGGTTATTTTTGGGAGCAGCTCCTGGGATCCGATGGCCTTGTTAGGGCAGCGCTGACCTTTCTCCCGGCGGGGGAGGAGAGCGGGGCGGCGGGACGGGACGGGACGGGCAGCGGCGGCTGGGGAGCGCGGCCGGCTCGGGACCCCCTTCCTCTCCGCGGGGCTCAGCTCGGCTCCCCGGGCGCGGCTCCATGCCCGCGGCGGCGGGGCAGGTAGCGGCGCGGCTCGGCTGACCCTGCCTGGGAGGGGGGGTTCGGGCCCGGCCCGCCCCTCTCCCCTCCCTCCAATTGCTTCTTTCTCCCGCGCCCCGGCCCCTCGGCCGTTCCCGGCGCCCGGCCCGGCTCCTTCGGGGATGCGGCAGCCCCCCGCGCCCCGGAGCTCTGCCCCTGGGAGAGCTGCCCGGCTGAGGGGGCACCGGGGAGGGGACTATGAGCGGCGGCAGGTTTGATTTCGATGATGGAGGGGCCTATTGCGGGGGCTGGGAAGGGGGCAAAGCCCACGGGCACGGCATCTGCACCGGCCCCAAGGGCCAGGGCGAGTATTCGGGCTCCTGGAACTACGGCTTTGAAGTGGTGGGCATATACACGTGGCCCAGCGGTAACACCTACGAAGGCTACTGGTCCCAAGGGAAGAGGCACGGCTTAGGAATCGAGACCAAAGGACGGTGGGTTTACAGAGGCGAGTGGACACATGGCTTCAAGGGACGGTATGGCGCGAGGCAGAGCATGAGCAGCGGAGCCAAGTATGAAGGTACCTGGAATAATGGCCTGCAGGACGGCTATGGCACTGAGACCTACGCTGATGGAGGTAAGGGTGGCTGTGGAGGGCTGGGAGGGGGATGGACAGCATGATACCCAGCCAGCAATGGCAGAGGCTGCGCATTGTCCTCACCTTCGGTGGGGTGACCTGATCCTGTCCCCAGTAGTGAAATGCAGACAGGCACAGTGGTCTGCAGCAAGCCATTGGGGTGCTTCAGTCAAGACACAGAGCTTGGGGTGCAACCACCTCACAAATGCACGTGTGCATCCCGATCCTGGCCGTCAGGTGCAGCGTGTGCAGCTCGCTGTCTGCAGACATGAGGGAGGAGCAGCAGGAGCGTTGCCCCCGCTGTCCCTCCCTCGGGAGCTGCTCTCGAGTGTCCCTATCAATAGTTAACACCAGCCGAGTTGATTTGTGTAGTCTGTGACTCCTGGTTCCCCAGGGACTGGTTGTTGCAGTTCACTGCTGAACCAAACCAGAGACTCCTCACCGGTGTGTGACCGCAGCGAGCCGCTCACGCGCTCACCAGGCAGTGAGCTGTGAATGCTTTCACCCAAGATATAAGCTGTGCCTATGCATTAAGCACTGCTTGTGTGTCTCTGACACGCTGCCTGGACGTCTGCTTTGCTGAACCGTTGTGGTTGAGTTCATCTGAGCTGTTTGGAATACGTAGTCATGCGTCTTTCCCTAAAATAAATCCCTTTGATTACTTGGAAGCTCTCAACTCCCGCTAGTACACGAATGCAGCTCGTAGTCAGATGTTTGTTGTGCTCTGTAAATGCTCAGTCTAATTGTGTTCTTGGGGTTCGAAACATTGCAAGAATCTCTGTGCAAGTCATTCCGTATCTCTTCAGTGCTGTGATGTTCCAGGCTGCCATATTTAGGATAGCTAAATAGAGAGGGTGATTGGAAAGAAATAGTCTTCAAAATATGGATCAGAATTGCATCTATATTTATCTAGGATAGGCAATAATAATGATAATGGTACAAATCTTCAGAACAAAAAGTATGGAGTGTATGGAGATGAGAAAAACAGACTGATTCACGCTGGGCTGCCAGGGCTGTGCTTTACATAACTTCTCCACGTGTTCCCTAGGTCCCTGGTTAGCTTGAAGCCTGGGAATAGAGTCTTGAGGTTGACTCATTTCCTTTGCGCCCTCAGAGGTTGTAGGTACAGGCACAAACTGATGTGTCCCTCCAGCTCCTTAAATGTTCTCCCTCCAGCTCCTTAAATGTTCTCCCCCCAGCCCCCTGGCCTCTGTGTCCGTGGCACAGTTACACGCTGAGCTGTGCCAGCTGCACTGTGTACGTGTGCACTCGTGCACAGCAGAAACTTCATGTATAGGTTACGTGCAAGGTGTGTTCTGATGAGTAACAAGCACCCAGGAGGTACCTGTCAGCGCTGGCTGCTGTTGGGACTTTCCTTCTGGAGATGTCAAGGTCTCTTGTGTGTTTGCATGGCTGCTTCCTAAAACCCATAATCTTCTAAGGGTGCAGGGCAGCTGGATTTCCAGTTAACGTTGTAGAGAAGAATTCTGAGAGACCAAGTTTGATGTAGGAGTTTGGATTTTATTAGATCGTGGTCTGAAACTTGGTACAGAATGAGTCAAGCTGTTCTCCTGTAAGGATATAGAAACCACCGCTTGGGTCAGCACAGTGCTCCCCAGGGCGTTGTCGCACGCCCAAGAACGTGCTGTCTGTGTGATGCCCAGGGTTGGCAGTTCAGCCCTGCTCTGAAGATGTACCCTGCCAAAGCCACCCTGGGCAGCGCTGAGCCGAGCCCCCCAAGCCCCAGCTCACGAGAGCTGTGCCATGTACGCTCCAGCTGCTCCTTGTGCTGGGCTATGGCATCCTGGCTGGGCTGAGCTGTCCCTTCAACACGTGAGCTTTTCCCATTGTGTGGGAACACACAGAGAACTGCATCCAAAGACAAGGTGGGGATCACCAGCCAGCATTGTGTGTGTGGGACAGGGTGGAATGATCTCACATGTAGGAACTACTCCTGTTCTGACTCCTCACCCATGCCCAGTAACCATCTGCAAGATCCTGATGTAGCCAGGCTGTTAATTACACCTGATGATATTTGATTTTGAGGTTGCCAAGATAAACATCTGGAAAGGCCTTGGGAATCTGCCATCTCTCAAGTAGGGGACGTGATTCCCAAGCCCCCTGGAAGCCAGCCACAGGAGGAAGAGGGCTCTGGGAACATGTGCCTCTTGCCAGGTCCCTAGCAGCTTTTGTCATAGCTGGGCTGCACACAGGTTTCAGGGGATGTAGCTGATTCTAATGGTTAAAAATAGAATTTAAATTCACTTTTTAGATATATACACACACACACACAAAAAAAAAAACCCCTTTAAAATGCACTTAAAAATCACAAAACCCCCTACAAATATATTTTATCTTGCAGCTGGCTGAGGTTGGTGGCTAGCTAAAGCCCAAATGTGCAGCACAGCTTTTGGAAATCATGGGTGGATTTTTGGTGTCTGAGAAGTGGACTCATGGTGAGGTTCGGCATGGGCACTGTGTGGGGTTTTTGCTTCTTCCCTCTGCCCTTGAGTGCCCATTTTTGTGAAAACTATGGGAGACCAATGGCTTAAAGAGCTTTTTGTAATGGGGATTGAAGGTAGACAAGGGGTTCGGAGCTCCTGGCGTGGCCAGATGGTGACACTGAGATGTTTTCCCTTGGGTGTCCAAGCTGAATGTAGGTGTGTGTCTGTGTCTGTGTAGCTCAGAGCCTTTGCAGCAGCAGGATGCACTCACTGAAGTTGGTGACTGGGGTTGTGGAAGGCACAACATGAAGCAACTCATCATTTTGCAACCTAAGCTATGAGTAAACCCTGAGTTATTTGGCTTCCACCTGTAAGTTTTATCTCTGCTGTAAGGAAGGCCTTATTTTTTGGATACTTTTATGCTTCTCTTGAGTGTGTGACCCAGTCACATCTCACTGCTGATGCAGAGTCACATTGTGTGCGGGCTTTGGACCCAAGACCAGGCTTTGCTGTACACATAGCCGCTTACGTAAATCTATGTGGGAGCAGGGAAACTCGCCTGCAATGGAAGCAGCCTAAACCCAGCTTCTCACTGATGCTGCAGTTTGGTCCCTTGGGCTCTAAAAGAAACCAGTGGTGTCAATCAACAGTGTGGAAACCATTAGAGCATTCAGTGATCGTGAGACCGCAGAGGCAGGGGAAAAGAAATGCAGAAGTGTGCATTAGTAGGAGAGATGAAGTGGGGTGATGGGATCTGAGCCAGCCCTTTGGGTGCCTGGAGCAGGAGGAGTGTGGTAGAAAGTGGCCTGGGCTGGGCAGGGGGAGCAGTGCCTGTGGGATTGTAGCCAGGAAAGCAGGAACGGGCTCTGGGTGAGCTGAGACGGTGCTGGCTTGTGTCACAGAATCACAAGTTTGGAAAAGACCAGCAAAGCTCCCGTGTGCCTGAATTTGCCCTGTGAATTAGTGCTGTGAATTATTTTTTGCCCCCTCCTGGGTTTTTTTCTGCCTTTCTTTTCCAACAGAAACTGCCAGATAATCCCGCTGGCACCAAAAAGCAGCACCAGGTTTTCGCTGGCCTGTCTCGCACGCGGTGCTGTGCACTGATTTAATGTCCCTGGCCTTTCACACCGAGTTCTCCTAACACGTCTGTCATCACAGTATCTGTGTAACAGCAGAGGATTGTAGGGCAGTGCTACAATTCAAGTTGTTTGCATTATTTACCTGGCTGTTTGTATTATTTACATTCACTGCTAATTCTACTGGAGCTCACAGGCAGGCTGGGGAGGGGAGGTGTGACGCTGCTGACAGCGGGCTCACAGGGATGAGCGGGATGTGCACCAGGAGCTGAAGCCTTTGCCTCTGATGCCGTTGGGCATCGTCACATCCTGCTGCCAGCTGCTGGCAGGGATAAACAGAGGGTGCTACCCACCCATCTGTGCGGAGCCGGTGTCTTTATGGGAGAAGGCTGCAGGGATACAGTTTTCATCACAATTTAATTCTTCCCATCTTTTGAAGATAGGCAGATGGGGACACCTCCTTATTTTAGGAGTGGATGAGCAGGGGGTTGCAGAGGAAACAGCATTTTATATCATTCCAACATGAAAAAATGCAGGCAATAAAGGATTATCAGGGCCCTGTCCTCCAGTAATCCCACCCTGATGGGGCTGGGTGGTTCAAACCTTCTGTGCCCTGACGCATGGCCACTGGCACCTCCAGCCGCTCCGGCTCCGCTCCAGGGGTGGTTTATGGCTCTGCCCTGGCAAGCAGGCTCAGCCGGGCGCTGGGCAGCAGCGTGGCAGGACGTGGCAGTGACTGCTTGCCCCGCCTTGGTTGGGCAGCATGGTGCAGGGTTGACTTTTGGTCACACCGGGCACTGAGGGACGATGTTGCTTCTGCCATGGGGGCTGAGACCAGGCAGCTGAGCCCAGGCTGAAGAGCCGGTGTGAAGCCTCGTGTTGAGGGTGGCACGTGTACCCCTGAGAAGTGGCACCCGGTCTCTGCTCCTGAAGACTGTGCCGCATGGCTCTTCCCATCCAGCTGGCCCCAGTGCTGCTCAGGGGGAGGGGACAGGACTTTCTGGAGGGCAGCGTCTGCTCTGACTGGCCCCCCAGGAGCAGCTGAGTCCCCTAAACCTCCGAGACCTTTCTGGGGGGTTAACACAGCGGCGCTATGGGCTGCAGCCTGCTATGTGAGAGGTTGTCTTGTCCTAGGGGGAGGTCTCCAATGTCACCCTGATCATGTGTCAGCCTGGCTCCGCTGGCTGGGCAAGTGGGGATGGAGATGTGGGGGCACTACGGGTCTCTCTGTAACGTCATTTTGCACTAGGAAAACTCCTCAAGGTTTTACAGAGAGGGGATGGGGAGCAGGGTGAGGAACATGCGCAGATGCCTGGGCATCTCCAACGATGGTCCTTGGCTCCCTCTCCCGCTCTGCCAGTGGGCAGGGGCTGGCGGGGGGCGGCTCACACTGGGGCAGCAGCTGCTGCTCGGGCACTTCTTGTCTTTCCAGCCCTGTAAGTTAACACCCCTCAGGCAGGTCCAAAGAGGATTTCATGAAACCTGAAGCTTGAGAGGAGAGATTATGCTGCAGAAGTGGTTTGGGAGACCGTAAAATATGCACTCCCAATCGCCAAAGAAGGAGCTGGATTTGCTCCCTGGGGAGCAGGGTCATCCCTGGGCTGAGTAATGGGTCTAAGGGGGTAGATGAATGCCTTGAAGATAGGTCACCCCCTTCTGCCTCAGTCCATCCCTGCTGAGCCTCCCCAGGGCCCTGGGAGTGCTTGCTCCCCCAAAATTTGGTGCCTTCTGGTAGGTCAGTGCTTAATGAAAGCCACCTTTAGGACAGATGCCCATCCAAATGCCTCCGGTGTTGCTGGCCCTTTGCTCACATGGAGCAGATCCTGAGAGAGTAAAGGAGTGGGGTGGCCTTTCCAAGGGTGTTGGTGCTCCCCCAGCACCCTCCGCCTGCTCCCTGGCATGGGGGGCTGCTGCCCGCTGATGGAGTGGAGCTGATGTTGCTGCTCCTTGGGCTGGTTTGCTGGTTCCTGAGGTAACTGCATCTATAGAGTGAGGAGAGCCAGGCTGGGAGGGCACCAGCATGGGGACACAGCTCATCTCAACCCATCCCGGTGCTGACAGGGCTCAGTGGGGATGCTCTGCGGGGATGCTGTGCTGACGTGGGAGCGTGCATGCCACAGGCATGGCTCCTGTCACTCTGGAAGCTCTTGCAGGGCACTTTGATGCTACTAAGTTAAGTCTCTTGACATCCTGGTGAGAAAAGTCAGAGTGGTGGTCTCCAGTTTGCTCTTCTGGAGCCTGCAAAGTGCAGCCCTGGAAGGGGCCTGGAGTGGAGCGATGGGCTTTTCTCAGTCCTACAAGGTGTTGCTGCCAAGGTTCTGCTGTCTCGTAGCAGGGTCTTGTGTCCTGGATATGGATATGATGAGGGGGGATCCTCCCTGTGTCCCCCTCATCATATTACTCTGTGTGCCCTCTCAATCTGGGTCTGGAGGAGTTTCAGAGAGGCGGTGTTGTTTGGGGCAGAGCTGGAGGAACCCCGCACAGATCTGCTCTGCTCCTCTCCTCCCTTTCTTGCCCATCTCTTGCTTTGTGCAGTGTGGCACAAGCCCTGGTCTTGGGACCATGGACAAGATGTATATCAGGGTGGAAAAAGGCATGAGGGCAGGCTGGGCTGCAGCCAGGCACCTATCACAAGGGTCAAGAGCCAGTCCTGGCAGCCCATGAGTGACAAACTGCAGAATGGGCTGTAAGGGACAGTTGCTGAGCCAAGGAGAGCTGTGCCACTGCAGCTTGCATGTCTGTGGGGGCTACTAAGCCCTGCACGGCCCAAACCCTGGCACTGTGGGGCTGCCTCCAGATGCAAATCCAAACCACGTCTGGTAAGTGGCTTTGGGTTTGTGCCTCAGTCCCCTGGTGCCCCAGCCCCTTCCCACAGCCAGCAGCCTCTCTCGGGCTTGTGTCCTCTGCTCCTTTGGACACCACTGCGCTGCAGAGCAGAGGTGCAGAGTCGGGGCTCCTCTCTTCAAGGGAAGGTGGGTAAATCTGCCCCAGGGCAGCGCTACCCCCCAGACTGCCTTTATTTGCTGGCTCACCCAGGAATGAGCTGCCTTTTCACGCCGTCCCTCTTCTCTCCTGCAGGCACATACCAGGGCCAGTTCACCAACGGCATGCGGCACGGCTACGGCGTGCGGCAGAGTGTGCCCTACGGCATGGCTTCTGTGGTCCGCTCCCCACTGCGCACCTCCCTCTCCTCCCTGCGGAGCGAGCACAGCAACGGCACCCTGCCCCAGCAGGACTCCCCTGCTGCCAACCCTGAGAACCTGGCGCTCTCGCCCACCATCACCCGCGGGGGCTTCGCCCTCAGCCTCTATGCGGACATGGAGGCCGGCAAGCCCAAAAGGGGGGCTCTTCCGCAGGGGCTCCTTGCTGGGGAAGCTGAAGAAGTCCGAGTCCAAGTCATCCCTGGCCAGCCAGAAGAGCCGTGTCAGCTTCCTCAAGAGCGAGAGTGGGATCAGCTCAGCTGCTAGTGATGCCACTTCTACTGTCAGCCTGGGCGAGGGTGCTGAGGGCGAGGAGTACCCCCCTTTGAGTCTGATATCGATGCCACCACCACGGAGACCTACATGGGTGAGTGGAAGAATGACAAGCGCGCTGGCTTCGGCGTCAGCGAGCGCTCCAGTGGGCTGAAGTACGAGGGGGAATGGCTGGACAACCTGCGGCACGGCTATGGATGCACCACGCTGCCTGATGGCAAGAAGGAAGAGGGCAAGTACCGTCACAACGTCCTCATCAAGGGCATGAAGAAGCGTGTGATACCCCTCAAGAGCGCCAAGATCCGGCAGAAGGTGGACAGGAGCGTTGAGGGGGCTCAGAGGGCTGCAGCCATCGCCCGGCAGAAGTCAGAGATTGCGGCATCCAGGTAGGCGCATGGGTCTCCAATGTGTGGGTCCCTGTGGTGGTGGTGGTCCTCATCCCATGTGTCCCTCTGGAGCTGTGCCATGTGTCTCCTTGCTGTGCACCACCAGGGGAGTCAGATGTGGCTTCTCACAATTTCTATTTAATTGTTTGGACTCGACGCTGGTGGAGCAGAACTCAGCTCTTCTGCAGCTCCGGGGTGTTCAGGACATCTCCTCTTTCTCTCCCCTTCTCCTGTACCCCTGCAGCCCTGGTCCTGGGAGCACTGCTGGACAGCAGGGACTGGTGCCAGCCCCAGTGCTCAGCGGGATGGGGAGCATGAGCCAGTGGGATGGGGAGCAGCACCGTGCTGTGCCAGGCTGCTGGAGCCGCTGTGTGTTGTTAATGGGGCAGGGTGAGTTGATGGTTTTGACTGCGGTAAGTCTGACAGACTCGTGACATGTCCTACATGACTCGGGTCTGCAGCAGAGTATGGCTTGACCCCGGAGGCCCCAGTCTGGCTCTGTGAGGAATTTATGGGATGCATTAGAATCATAGAATCGTAGGGGTTGAAAGGGACCTCGAGAGATCATCAGGTCCAGCCCCCTGCCAAAGCAGCTCCCCAGCTCATATTGCACAGGTCAGTGTCCAGACAGGGCTGGAATCTCTCCAGAGAAGGAGACTCCACACCCCACTGGGCAGCCTGTCCCAGGGCTCCCTCACCCTCACTGGGGAAAAGTTCTTCCCCAGGTTGGTGCAGAACTTCCTGTGCTCCAACTTGCAGCCATTGCCCCTTGTTCTATCTCCACAATTAGCATGGTCACTTAATTTTAGCAGCTCAGTGTAACGAGCTCTCTGAGACAAGCACTGCTCTGCTGGCACTCTGCGAACCAGGAGGAAGGACCTGTGGTGGGTACTCAACCAATGACAAGGCTGCCTTGGGGACCCCTGTCTCCCCCCAAGGACCAGGCGCCCTCAGCCAGTTTTTGAGTGAGAATTTCTGCCATAAGGGAGAAATTCTCACTCAAAAACTGGCTGAGGCTGGAGCCAGGACAGACGGCTGGGTCCACGGTGGCTGACTGAGCCTGATCCTACAGCACACAGCCACATCCATGATCCCACAACACACAGCCACATCCCGCAGCCTGCGATGCTCTGGGGTGCCAAGAGAGGAAGAGCTGGGGAAGGCTCAGTCAGGTTTGTCCCCTCCTGTCCTCCCAGTTTGCCCTGTCCAGACCCCAGGGGTGAGAAGGAGGCAGCGAGTGAGTGGCAGTGTGCCCTGGGGGGATGTGTGCAGCAGGGGCGTGCAAGGGGAGGTGTGTGCCAGGGGCTGCCCAGAGCATGTGGCAGTCTCTTGCTGCACCGAGGTCCCTTGCAGCAGCACATGTGGGCTCTGCATTGCCCCTGCATCACCTGGTCACTGGGACAGGCCGGCGGGCTCTGCTCAGGATTAGCTGCATTAGAAATCAGCAGGAGAACACCAAGGGCTCCACTGTTCGTCCTGGGATGGAGGAGGGAGGAGATAAGAGGGGGTCTAGGGTCTGCCTGGGAAGGACAGGGGAAAACCTCCTTGTGCTCACATCCCTGCCTGTGTCCGGGCTGTGCCAGCAGCACACCCCTCCCACCACAGCATCTCTGCCGATCTCAGAGCCAGCACGGCAGACTGGAGATGGTCAGGCAGGGTCAGAGCCTTTGATCCTCTCCTCTTCCTGGGAGAACCGTGGTTATGAAAGACCTCAAGTTTTCACCTTGCCTCTCCCTGCCCTGCACAGGCTTTGCTGAGCTGCTGGGCAGTGGCTGGACTCCACTCCAGGGCTCTCCCGCCTCGCTCCTTTCTAGTGCGGTTTAATTTTCAAAGCTCCTGGGCAATAACAGCAGCAGGGAGGGCACCTGTTCCCAAACCCCATCCCTCCCTCTCAAGAAACCCCAGCTCTGCTCTCCAAAGTTTTTTTGGGGAGCGTGGCGGGATTTTTAGCAAAACCTGGTTGCCAAAGGGACCGGCAGGGAAAGCCCAACGGCACTGCAAGTGAAAGGCTGTGCAGGGCCAGCCAGGATAAAAATAACAGGCCGGGATGGCATGGGGCCTACCAGAGCGTCCGGGCAGTGCAGGCTGGGCCTGCCACCGGCCTCACTGTGCTGGGGAGAAGCGTGTGGCTGCGGGGCTGGGTGCTCGTAAATAAGGAGGCTGGAGCTGTGAAAGCTGCTCCCCGAGAGCTCGGCGGGTTTACACAAGTCTCTTTTTATTATACACTATTTACACTTGGGATCAAAAGCGGCTCTGCAGTGGTTTCCATCAGGGGCTGGAATGCGCTCGCCGCCCTGCCCGGGGCCTGTACTCCTCCCCCCTCCCAACCCCTCCAGCGCGGATGGGGAAGAATTTCCTATTAAGGAAACCTCGGCGCTGGAGGAAATAAGATGTTAAAGCTGGTTTCCTCGGGGGAGTCCTCCCATCGCAGGCTGGGTAGGAGCGCTGGGGCAGGGGAAGAGGACATTGCTTTCCCCAACCCTGCGGCAGAGCTGGACCTGCTGTGAGGAAGGAGGGTTTGGGCTCCTCCATCCCATAAACTGTAACTTGCTGTTTCCACCAGCGTTATTCCATTATTCCTGGCATGTGTTGCTCTGGACAGAGCTGCTCTCTACCCGCTGCCTTCTGCAAATGCCTCATGCTCTCCTTCCTCCTCCCTTCAGCGCAGTTTTGTAGCTGAGAGCAAATAGAGACAGCTTTGCCTTGAGAGAGTTCTTAGGTTAAATCCCAGCTCTGCCACCGATTTTCTCTTTGGCCTTGAACCTTGCCTCAGTTTCCACACCCAGGACAGAGAGTAATTCCAGACAGATTGTGAAAAATCAATGATTACAGTTTATAAAATGGCTGTGCTGTCACTGGCATTGCCCTAGCTTGTAACTGAGAGGTGGAGCCTTGGAGATGGAGCACTTAGCCTGCTCCTCGGATGGCAGTGTGTCAAAGAAATTGCTTTGAGGTTACACAAACCCTTTTGGGGAGAAGATGTGACATGTAAGATTATTGCTAGGAACTAATTAGCAGGACGCAGCAGCCGGGTCGTGCAGGCACCTGACTGTCTCCACATACCTGAGCTGTGATCTGTGGGTGTTTGAGTTTCATTCGCTCTGTCTCTCAGGGGAGCCCCATGCAGAGCTGAAGTGCCATCATAACTGGCATTCTGCTGCTTGGGGGCAGAGCGTCAGGAGAAGACCAGATTTCACACTTTTGCACCATAAAAGGCTCTTTAGGGATGGAAATCCTGAGGAAAACAAGGCTGGGAGCTGCCTTCCAGCTGCACCGCAGGAATCCCAGGCATGCACCCAAGCTCTGGGGGCAGGAGGCTGCGGCAGTGCCGGTGTCTGTCCTGCCTGTGAGCTGCCCTGCAGAGACAGGTGGGAGAGCAGTGCTCAGCACCCACAGCAAACCCTCCTCTGCTGTGAGGGCAGCTGAGGGATGGAGATGCCGTGCAGCTCCTGCCCTTCCTGCCTGCTCTGTCTGGGCTTTCCTGCCAACCCTGCAGGCAGTGCCAGATACTGCCCATCCTGCCGAGCCACGCTGCCTTGGCCTCAGCTCCCTCCTGAATCCTCACAGGTTGGCAATATCCCTGTTCTGCAAGTGGCTGAGGATGCAGCTGGCATTGCCTCGCCACTGGCTGAAGTAACAGCAATTTATTATTTTCATTTTAATTCTTTTTTCTTGATTTTAGTCCTGATCCCAGATGCCCCCTTGCTCCAGGTAAAGCCCCCAGACAACTGGGCAGAACCCAGAGCCTGTCCCCAGAGCACTGGGGATCAGATAACAGGATGAAGCTGATGGAAGTTACACTATGCTGAATCCTCCCCAGACTGCTGTCACTCAGGAGATGTGTCCCATTGGAGTGCAGTCTCTGTGGCAGCCAGTGATCACCATCACGGCTTTGCCCCTGCCCAGGGGTACCCATGGGTGGCCATGGGGGTTACCAAGTGCCATGTGATGTCATTAGTGGTGCCCAGTACTGCTGGTGCCCCAGGACTTTCTTGCTGTGATCCCAAGGGATTCTTATCAGAGCTAGAACGCAGCTGTTCCTGCAGCACCAGGTAGAGGCACCTGCTGAGTCCCTCCAGCCTTCCCCTTTCCCACCCTCCACCCTTTCTGGGGGCTCCTTTGGAAAAATGTCAGTGTGAGTGGGAAGGGCAGTGAAGACCTGGGATCACAGCCAGGATGTCATTTCCCTGGTGCTTAAGCAGAGAAACTGGCTTGAGGACAGCCAGCACCTCTGTGCCCCACCAGCCCCCATGAGGAGGGAACAGCCACCACCAAGCTGTGAATGAGCCATTTAAAAACCACCCTGAAGCACGCAAAGGCTGCCCTGGGGTTTCACGGGTGTGTGGGTTGCTGCTGAACAGGGTGCTCTGCACCCCTGTGTGCTCTGGGAGCAGTGGCACCCGGGGTGCTGCTCACCTGTCACATGGGATGGATGGTCCCACCAAAAGCAAGGAGGAGAAGCGTGGAAGTGGTCAGTTTTTGTCTCTTCAGGGCAGATTTTAATCAAATGAAGTAAAAATCAATAAGCAGGGCAAGGCTGGCTGCAGGGGGAACCCTTGATGTTTTTTGAAAGCCAAACACTCGGTAGGCAGGCAGCTCACACAGGGGATTTCCTTCTGGGGTGCTTTTTGTGGGATGAAATGAGTGTAAATGCTGCAAATCCCCAGTCCAGCAGTGTCTGCCATGGTCTGCCTCTGCATGGGGTTGTGCTTCCCAGTGACTTGGACCAAAATCAATGGAGGGACTTGGCCGGGTGTCCTGCAAGGCACGGGTCTGGCCATGCTCTGAGATCGTCTGACAGATGCATGTCCTGTAAACAGCACCCCAGATGTCCCAGGACTGGTGGGAAAGCAAGGTGTAAGAGGCAGGAATGGCTGCAGCCTCTGCGCAGCTGAGTGCTGTATGCCTGGAGACTACAACTGAAAATTAATACATTTTGGATTTATTTTTATTGTTAATCATAGAATAGACTGAGTTGGAAGGGACCCATAAGGATCATTGAGCCCAACTCCTAATGTTGTGTCTGTGGAGGAACTGTGGCACTGCTGTTTGGATAGGTATCCGTAAGCACTGTGAAATGCTAGGTGATCATGCCTGTCACTGCGGGCTTTACTCATCGCGGCCAGCCTGGGCTGGGTTAAAGCGCCGCGGGGCTGGGGGAGCGCTTGGCGTCAGGAGTGACATCAGCGCGACTTCCCGGCGGCGGCAGCACATGAGCGGTGTTCGTGCTGTGAGGTCCTGCCCCGGTTTGAATCTGAAGTTGTTTTTCTGCCCGTACCCGTGTCTTTGGGACACGCTTAGCTCTCCCCTCACATAACAAGAGTGCTCGACAGCTCCCGGATCGCTATCCGAGCTCCTCTGCCCAGGCGCATTCCCGGCAGCGCTGCTGCCATCACCCTGCGCTCAGCCCGCGTGGCCAGGCGGCACCGAGCGTCTCCTCGGGGAACGCGGGTGCGTGGTGCAAATGACGTCCTGAAATCGCCCGAGTCAGCAGAGCCTCCTGACTAAATAAGGGCAGGCAGAGCAGGGCTTTATCAGCGCTGCCCCAGCGCGACAGCTGAGCGCCGAGGCCGTGGCAGCCCACGCTGCTGAGCTCGGCTGCGTGCTTACGCCGATAAGGTGCTTTATTTGGCATGGCTCTGCCTTCCCTCCCCAGGGGTTATGCCAGGGCTGGGGCAGGTGGGCAGCCGAAGGGATGTTTTCCCAGTGCGCCTCTTTGGGGAGACGCGGCCGGTGTCCAGAGCTGGGCTGGTGGCCACCTTGGCCATCCCGGAGCTGGCAGTGCAGCTTGGTTTCCTTGGGGCAGACCAAGCCTGGGATTTTCCTGAGAATCCCCATTTGCACCTGGGATTTTCAGGTCTGTTGAGCCTCCATGCCCAGAGTTCACTCTGAAAGAAGTTTAGGATTTTTTTAAAAAGTATCCTTAGCTTTTTGCTTTCCTTGGGATTTTAACAAGCCAAGGTGTGGGTATTCCCTGAGCTTTAGGTCTAAGGCCAGAGGGCAGGATGCTTGTGGCTATCCTGCGAGAGCGAGCAGCAGAGGTTGTTCGAGGCAGTCTCTGCTTGGGAGAGCAGCTGGTCCTCCTCTGCCATCCCAGCTCCATGGTCTCTTTGCTGCAGGAGTGCACAGCCCTGTGTGATGGATGGGTATGTGAGGAGGAGGAAGCAGCAGGCAGGAGACGGGCATAGCTTGTCCAGGTAGGATGCTGGCTGTGATTCGCCTCTGAGGGGTAGTTGCCCGAGACATGGGAGCTGGGAGCAGCTTTTCTGCACCTGAATGATCAGACACTGAAGGTGCTGCAGCCTGAGCCCTTGGGTGGACAAAAAGATGGGTGGGTACAGGTGCAGGGGACAGAGCAAAGTGGGCTTCGTTAAAGTGTCCCCCAGACTTCCAGCAGGGTGCAAGGGGAGGCTCACGCCAAGCAAGGTGCAACTGTACCTGGAGGCAGGCAAGTGCAGGAGCTGTGGGCAGGTCCTTGCCATCTGGGTCTTCTGGCTGCCCCACAGCCCCTGCAGTGGGAACTGGCATCTCAGTGCTTCCGCAGGCAGGGCTGGGGGAGAGCCGGCGTGCATGTGGGCAGGGAGAAATGAGGGCAGCCATGCAGGTCCTGCCATAGCTGGGTGCCAGGACACAGCAGTGAGGGCATGCTCCTTGGTCCTGCTCTCTCAGCAAAGATGTTTCTAACAGAGCTCAATGTGTTTATAAAGAGGATAATCTTGTTTCATTCACTCTCAGTTAATAGAAACCCACTCGCTGGCATCTCTGTCTGCACCAGCCGACGCCGGGGCTGGGCCTCTCCCGCTTTCTGCACAGCAGTAGTGCCAGCAGCGCTTGCTCCTTCCCATGAAACCAGGTGAATAAAGACCTTTTCCCCTTGCAGCTCCTGAGCAGGTGCAACCTCCTCCACCAGGCTTGTCAGCACAAACTGAGGTCAGTATCCAGGACTGGCATCCATGGGGAAGCCTGCCTGACCCTTGCCACTGTGCCCAGGGTTTCCCTTACAGCTTTTGGGGCAAGACTGTCCTCGGCTGCCTTGTGCAACAGTGTTGTGTTGTCACCGCTGGCGGTTCAGTTAGGAGGAGTGCTTCCACCCGAGCTTCTGCACACCCAGGGACTTTGTGTCTCTCATGTCGCAGAGGTGATGGACACCCAGCTCCTGTCCTGGAGCCTCATGGTCAGGACTGAGCAGGGCTGGTTTGGGCTTGGTAGGGCTGGAGTTTTGTGGGTTTGCTGCCCCAGAGCACCAGTCTCCAGCTCTGTAGCACTGTTGCCTGTTTCTGACCCTTATCCCACCCCTAAAGGCCCTTGGACTTCCCCTCCTCCTAGCTCATGCCTGCTGTTACTGGAGCTGGGCAGGGAGCAGGCTGCAGGGTTCATGTGAGCCCCACTCTGGTCCTGGTCCCATTCAGCCATGGGGACAGTGAGCCCAGGGTTAGGGTCCAGTGGCAGGATCAGACACCTGGTCCCAGCTGTGGGACCCCCAGAATATGTCACCTACAACGGCTTTGTCGGCTGGAGGGATTGGTGCCATAAAATGAGTGATGGCGTGATGCTTTCACCCCTTTCTTTCAGCCCTTTCCCAGAACTGCCTCATCTCCAGCCCAGGCTGGCTGCTGCTCAGTGCTGACACATTTTTGGCCTGCTGTGCTTGTTGTGCTGATGCATTTTGACTCGAGGAGGGTGCACACAGCTTTATCTGTTTTCCACCCGCCTTGCACGAATTTCCTTAGGCGCTTTCATGCCTTATTAGGGTAAGAGGGAGCACGGACTTTTAGTAGCTCCAAGGAGAAAGCATCTGTTGGAAAGTAGACTGCCTTCTACAAGGCCTCCCAGATCTTTGGGGTTGAAGTAAGCGGGGCTGTGGCTTGCAAGGATTCTTGAAGGAGCAGAGTGGGGATGGCAAGACATCATCCCCAGGGATGGGCAGGGCTCAGCTAGCTGGCCAGGTGGGGATAGTGGAATTGATGGGCTGTTCATCCTGACCTTGTGGGAAATCCTTGTCTCAACAGCTTACAAATTCAGAAAGGGAAAAACAAAGTGTGATTTTTAATCTGTAAAAATGACTGTGGAAAATGGTAGCTTCTCGCTCAATTGATCTGTGCTGCCTGAAGCAGGAGGGCTTTGACTCCCATCCAAATGCTTGAAATCAGCTGGCAGGGAGCCGGGCTTTAAAATCATCTGATTCAGTCAGGCTTTGCTCAGAGGTTATCCTCATTTCAGTGGAATGTGAAATAGGCTTATCCTGAAAACTAAAACAATATTTAAGTAGAATGTCTGACTTCAATACAAAACCTGTGATACAGAGCCCCTCCCTCCTCCTGGAGGAGGGGCACTTTACTCAGCTTATCCTGGTGCTGAGCCAGAGCCCTTTGCCTTTCTGAGTCCAAGATTTTGTTGTTTTGGTCCTGTGAGGCCTGCTGAGTGTTCAAGCGAGTGCCAGGAGGGCCCTGGTGTCTCCACCTGCCTGGGTGCCCGCAGCAGCCTTGGGTGCAGGCCCAGAGGACATGGGTGCTGCCACCGGGGCAGGGGGCTGGCAGCCCTTGCAGCTCCCTCTCTTGCTTGTCCCAAGCTTTGAATCCATGAATACCAGCTCAGGACACCTATACAGCTGGGAGAAATATGCTTCTGCCTTGAATTTTGATGAATAATCGGGCTTCTGACCAAATGAAATATTTTAAGAAATCTGCCTGCTTTCATTTCCTCAAGAATATATATATATTAAAGTTCCTGCTTTTCTTTTTTGACTGAGGAACAAAAAAAGAACCAAACAGATACTGCAGTTCTTCAGGCTTTTGGCTTGGCTTGCTGAAATCTGAAAAACTTTCTAAACCTTTTCATTGAAAACAATAATCTTGGAGAGAAAACACACTTTCTGCCCCATTTTAACACTGGCAGAGCTGGCAATCAGGTAAACCACGCTGACTGTGGATGCTGTCTGCTTGGAGAGCTTGGGGCTGGATGGGAGCTCCTCGGGTCAGGCTGGGCTCCCTCGGAACCAATGACTGCTGCAGCCCTGGTGTTTTCTTGGCGGTGGGAATTCATTACCCCTGGGCAGGGCAGGGAGCAGCCCCTGCCTGCTCCATCAGGTGCAGGCAGGGAGGCAGGAGCAGGTGTGGAGAAAAAGGCTGAAAGACCCTGAGTGTGTCTGCTGTAAAGAAATTTTGATGTGCTTATTGGTGGGATAACATGTCTGCTTTGAACTTGTTGTGGTACCTAATTAAACACAGGTCTTCAGAGCATTAGCTGAGTCCCTTGCAATGGTGTGGTGGAAGCTGAAATAAATCAGTGGAGTTTGTGCATAGTCCCAAGTCTGTGCTGCTCTGGGGGACTCACTCCTCCAGCCTCTGCTTGATCTGCACACAGGGCAGCACAGAAGCAACCAGACCTGAAAACCAGGGTGCAGGAAAAGGGAGTCCTGTTGGCAGCTGCAGATTCCCCCTTTTTTCCCCTCAAGGATATATCCGTGGATGCTCTCATGAGTGGCTCCCAGCCTGGCTGTGCTGGCAGGATGGGCTCTGGCAGGGCGAGGAGCTGTCTGTCCTGCTTGTCCATGGCCAGTGCAGTGGCCCCGGGGCCATGCTGGTGGCCCGCAGCTCTTGGACCCGCAGGCTCTGGCTTGCACAGCTCCATTTAGAGCCGGCTCCGGGCAGCTGCTGGCTGGCATCTGAGGGCTGTGGGGGAAGCAGGGAGCAGCTGTGGTCTGTGCTGGCCCCGCCAGCTTGTCGCAGCCCATGGGCTCCCGTGCAGGCTGGCATGGCCAAGCCCTGCCAGCTAGCTGCCTGCCCAGCCCTGCTTGGCTCACGGGGCAATCAGGGTGGTGAAGATTAATTGAGCAAATCTCCCGTATGCAGGGACGGGATGTGTAGGTTGTCGTCTTATTGAAGACAGCTGCAGATCTGTCTGCTCTAAGATTAATATCACTTTAACTGTTCCGAGGGGAAGTATCCCTTGGTGAAAGATGCAAGTGGCGCTGAGCTATTTAGAGCTGAGGATAACATTTCGGTATTTTAAAAATTCACCAAGTAATCATAAAGGCTAATGCTTGCTGAGCTCGTTAGGTGGCAGAGAGCTCTGCCAGGCCTCTACTCCTGAAGCACTGCACAGAAAAGGATGCTTTACTCATGGCTGAATGGCCTGTTTGTGCCCTTTCTGTGGAAGGAAGGAGAAAAGGTCCAAATTATCCAGCTAAGTAGCCTGAGCATGTACGTAATGCCACCACTTCTGTGCAAGTGCCGGTACCATGAGCGAAAAGCCTGGGGCATCTCGTCAGCTGGCTGCAAGGGAAGGGAGGCTGGAGGGCAGAGCTGCTCTGTGAGACCAGGCTGGTTTCTCTTTCTGGATTTCTTTTACAGTGGTATGGAGGTGTTTCCTTGAGGAGGCAGTTCACATTGATTTATTCTTAATTCACAACTTAGATCACACCTTGAAGGTATGGAGTCCATAATGTAATCAGCAAAGACTCATGCACCACCATGGGTGTCCGAGTCTAGCCTCTCAGTGGGTTGGTACGCACAAGTGATGGAGCAAAAAGAGCATAAGGAGGGTAAAAAGTATGTCCAGCTCTTGGGGCTGGACACCCATGGGGTGGGACACATGGATGGGTTTGAACATGGGGCACTAACTATGAACTGAAAGGGGATATACAGTCCCATGGGCAGGTTACAGGGAAATGAGGGTCACGTGCGCATGGAGAGGCACAGAGGAGATGAGTTGGGACTGAACGGGGAGAAAAGGATGTTCCAGCTATAGAGGTAACACAAGTTCTAAAATAGTGTGGAAATTGGAGAAGCCAGAAAGTATCTGTCCTGGTCAGGTCACATAGAATGGATTGGATTGGAAGGGAGCTTTAAAGGTCACCCAGTCCAACCATCAGCACAGGTCTGTGTTGGATGGGTTTGTGTGTCTTTGCTCTTTGCAGTGTGAACACAGAGGGGACCATGTCACCATCACCAAAAGCACTTGTGCACATTTCCCTTATCCCTTTTGAGTGCTGCAAACATTCCTGCCAAGACACAGTTATCTTCAGTTTCTTCAGAAAGACAAAATGATTCCTGCTAGACACTGAAGCAGCAATTTGGCTGGGAGTGGAAAAGGTTTCCAGGAGAAGGGACTTTAGCAGAAATCATCCTTCCTAGAGCTGACTAACGAGTTTTATTTGCTTAATGACCTTTTTTTGCACTTTATGATATTGAGAAGGGCGAGAACAAGGTGCTCGGTTAGACCTTCCTCAGGATTTGCTGAATCAGTGGGATGGGGAGAAGGAAGGACAGTGCTGGCTGGATCTGTCTTTCCCTTAATAAGCAAACATGCAATAGTTTGGGCAGCGAGCTGAGCTCTTCCCCTATTTCTAGCCACAAGGTCATCACCGCACCTGCAGGCACCCCAGCCCTGTCTGGTGTTTGCAGTATTCTCTGCTAATTCCAATCTCATTTACAGTCTAATCCGATGTGGATGTGCAAAACCACATAAACTGTCCAAAGAGCCAGGCACGCTGGCTTGGCTTTGGGTCTCACCTGTTAGCACGGTGCTCAGCTGCGGCTCGTGTATCCACAGGGGATTTTAGTAGCAGTCGGAGGAATGATTTGGGACAGTGTTTCTGGGACACAGCCAGGAAGGACAGGAGCGGTGCTTTGTCCTGCAGTAGTACAAAAACAATTAGAGCATTAGAGCTGTGCCAGAGGAGCAAATAAAACAGCAGATGCATTTAACCCTCCTTCTCCCACCTGTTCAGCCTGGGTGCGGAGCCTCTCTGCCCAGGGCAGCCCTGGAGCAGCCACCATGACCCAGACGGTGCTTCCAGGAGGCAGAAGCAGTGAGGCTGGGACAGGGGCCGCAGGCATTGCCCACATACCTCCCCTCAGCTTGGCGTGGGGCTGCTGCTCCTTCGTGCAAATAATCCATCAGAGCTATTTTTGATGGTGCTGCCTGGGAAGACAGCTCAGGGTAAGACTGGGAAGCTCCCATTCCAGGCAGCATAGCCTGGCTTGGGATGGGGAGTGCTGGTGCTAGTTTGAAAAGGCCCCTCTTTGTGTTGGGACATGTTTATGTTCATGGTTTGTTTTCCAGCACTGCCTTGAAAAGGGGCTTTTGGATTCTGATGCTGGGTAGTGTAAAATTCTTGGGTCTGTTTCAGTTTCACCCCGACCTCCTCCATCTCCAGACTTTCCCCTCTACTGGTTTTTGCACAGGCTCCAGAGGTGCTGGGAGCCGATTCAAGTGCAGCCTGAAGAAGTATTGAATTTCTATGTGTATAACAAATGGCCAGCAGTTTCCTTTTTGCTAAAGCTGATTTGGTGTTTGAGCAAATCTTACTGTGGAAGAAATTTTAACTCATGTACTTCATTGATTTCATTAGCCTAAGAGCAGTCCTGAGGAGGACTTGGGGGTGTTGGGCTCAACATGGCCCAGCAATGTGTGCTGGCAGCCCAGAAAGCCAACCGTGTCCCGGCCTGCATTAAAAGCAATGTGACCACCAGGTTGAAGGAGAGGGTTCTGACCCTCTACTCTGTTCTCACAGAGAACTGCATGCAGCTCTGGGACCCCCAACCTAAGAAGGACATGGAGCTGTAGGAGCAAGTCCAAAGGCCACGAAGATGAGCAAAGGGCTGGAGCACCTCTGCTATGGAGACAGGCTGAGAGAGTTGGGCTTCTTCAGCTTGGAGAAGGCTCCAGGGAGACAGTAGAGCCCCTTCCAATCCCTGAAGGGGCTCCAGGAAAGCTGGAGAGGGATTGTTTATATGGGAAGGGTAATGGCTTTAAGCTGAAGGAGGGAAGATTTAGATTAGATATTAGGAAGAAGTTCTTCCTTGTGAGGGTGGTGAGGCCCTGGCACAGGGTGCCCAGAGAAGGTCTGGCTGGATCTCTGGCAGCGTTCAAGGCTGTGTTAGATGTGGCTTTGGGCACCCTGGGCTAGTGCAGGGTGTCCCTGCCCATGGCAGGGGTTGGAACTAGATGGGCTTTGAGGTCCCTTCCAACCCAAACCAGTCTGTGATTCATGTCTAAGGTTTGAAGATCACCTTCCCCTCAGACCTGCCTGAGCTTTTTCTTTAATCACCATGCCCAGCAGACCCTGGGCCATGGGCTGGAGGTGGCTTTTGTGCTGCTGGCTGTGTGTGCTGGCCTCTCCCAGGGTGGCTGGTATTTGTCTCCTGCTTTGCAGCCAGGGCCAACTTTTGCTCTGTGCTGAGCTCCCAGGCACGGCCAGCCATGCAGATAAATAATGGGTTCAGAAATACTCCAGGCAAGTTGGATGTTATTGTTATGGCTGGGCCCTTTCCTCCAGGCTGGGCTTTGTCACGCTGTTACTAAGCCCTCGGCACAGGTTTTTGGAGGGCTCTGAGCAGCAGCATCTCTGTACACCCCAGGGATGCACAGCACAGCCAGAGAAACTGGGGAGGGCAAACACCATGCTGTGTCTCTGTAAGACACATGTTCATCACCTGGCTAATGCTGTAATAAGTGTTCTCAGCGACGGTGGGACCCAGCGCAGGGTGTCAGCATCCCTGCCAGGGGCCAGGCTGCTAGCTGGGGGAGGGCAGTGTGCTGCCTTGCCCCATGGCCTCCCCAGGATGCCAGCAGGGCCAACATGTACTGTGCTGGGGTGCCAAATTTGGAGCTGCAGCTGCATTGACTTCAGTCCCCCCAAATCAAGCGCTTCTAGATGACTTTGCAAGCAGGAGACAGGAGCAGAGATTAGGTGTGTCCTGCTGAGGGACATCCCCAGGGTAGTCAGGGATCCCAAAGTCATGCCATTCAGCTTGCTGTCACAGCTCCCTGTGTGGATCTTGGGAGCTGTCCCATGGCTTCAAACCCCTCTGTGCCCAGGACTCCTAGTAGAGCCCCGCTAGCCTTGAGGTCATGGTGGCTCACAGCAATGGCTGAGCCCAGACAGCTCAGCCCCTCACCACCCTTGGCATCATCACTGCAGCCTTTGCAACCCGGGTTGGGACCTTCCTGGCATCACCATGTCTTCACCTGCAGGAACTGCAGTGCCCAAGCCCTACATGGCAGCCAGGTAGCATCCAGTAGCTTCTTTGAAGAAGAGGACAACTGGAAGCTGCCTTGACACCTCCAACAGTCTCATACTGTTCCCTTGTCTTAGCCCCAGATGCTGGGGGAGAGCAGAAGGTGCAGGAACCATCTGCACCCTATTTGTAACACATCTGCATGAATCTGGCTCTGTTCTTACTTGCAGAGACAGCAGACCCCATGTCCAGTTCACTTCCAGACTGCATTTTTGGAAGTCACCTTTAGGAAAGCACCCACCCACACACCAGGAGATGTGGCTGCTCCCCCAGTGAGCTGGTTGTCTGGTTGGGCAGAGGCTGGGGATAGCCTCTGCCTGGATCAGTGAGCGGCTGAAAGGGAGGATTTATCTCTCTATGGTGAATTCCACTCTCCAAGAGCAGCAGGACAAAGCCAGGGGTCTGAGCACATCCTGCTGGGGTGAAAAGCTGGATCCTCACTTTGCAAGCTTCATCCCAGGGCTGGCGCCAGGCAGGCTGTGCTCCCCACGCGCAGCACACCCAGCCTGCTCTGGTCCCCCAGGCATGGAGAGCACAGAAACATCCCCCTTGGCCCCTGCCAGATTATAGTGGAATTAATCACACTGATTATATGCTACCAAAAAAGGAGGTGCTTTCTCTGTTGAGAGCTGCCTCAGACCTTCTGCTTGCAAGCAGCGGCTTAAAATTGCTGTTTTCTGCTTCATCATGTCTTGTCTCTGGGTTTTTCAGGAGCTGAAATAATTTTTGGGTAAAAAGACCAAGAATGACAGCAATCCCAGGCACCTCAGCCTGCAGAGAAAGCGGGGAGATAACGTGTGAGTGTGGTCAGGGAGGTGAATCATGGCTCCGGCAGAGCGGGATGTTGTCCCAGGGAGAGATGGGCTGAGCTACAGCACCTCTGCACCCTCTTCCCTATCGCAGGGCCCTGAACAGTGTTTTCAGCTCCCTGTCAAGTCATGCTGTTGTCTGGATTGGTTGGGATTAATGCCCTGTGGTAGCTCTTTCCCCACAGCTATTCAAAATGGTGTATGTGTATATATATTACATGTGTGTGTGTGTATCTTCTACCTTCTAAGGGTCTCATCAGCATTTCCATCACCTTTTCAGTGCTCCTACTGACTATCCAGACTAATGCTAGTCTTGTCTGCGTACTGCATCGCAGTTTAATGGGAAAGAATGAATCCTGATTTCATGACTGACGATCCAAAAATTCCTCTGGAGCATTTTCACTGCAGGGATGAGAACTGCATCGTTCCTCATGGTTTTGTCCTAAAACCAGATACCAACCTGAGTCTGAACAAGGCTCATCAGACACTTAAGACCACACTGAAGGTTGTAATTTGTAGTGAGTTGGCGTTGCAGAGCTGCTAAGTGCTTACCTAACTTTCCACACAAGAATACGTGGGTTTGCATGTGCAGCCAGTGCATGCCCCATTACCTGCAGCAAGGGAGAGACATGGGGAGCCTCGGCAAACGTGATAGTGAGAGCATGGGGAGAGCAGCTCACTGTAAGCCCCGGGTGGAACAAAGCAGCTGAACATACAGCACTTTGCCCTCCCTTATTTTTAAGGTGCGATTTTGCTGTTTGAAGTCAGCTCCTTCCCAGACTGTGAGCAGCTGGGCTGCAAAGCCAGCCCTGCTTTTAGTGTAAAGATCACAGGGGCCGACCGTGAGGCATGCACGGAATATGACAGCCAGCCAGCGAAATAACTCCGCTAGCCCTACGGAGCAAGGAGTAGATGTGCCAGGGAGGAGCAGAGAGGATTCGGGGAGAAGCTCTGCTTTTCCTAGCAGCAGGCTGCAGTGAGTAACGTTGTCCCTTGGACAAGCTTTACCATTTGCTGGAGAGCTTCAGGAGAAGCATTTGGGGTAAAACAAGTCCGGTGTGCTGGGCAGGAGCACGCTGCTGCTGGTGAGGTGCAGCAGCTCAGGGCTGGTAACAGCACAGCCCTGTTCAGCCATCACGTTATTGTACCTTATGCTCTGAAGATGCCCGTGACAGTGCTTCAGGCATTGCTCTGAGCTAGGCATCAGTCTTCTGCAGCGTGGTGGGAAGCTTGTCTTGTAGCACCTGCTGCCTCGCTGTAACACGAGCATGTTCGTGTTTACAGATATACCTGTCCTGCTTCCTCTTGTGGCTAAGTTCAGCCTCCACACCTTAGCCTTAAGCATCTGTGCCCCTTACTTACTGAAAAAGCTCTTCTTTTCTCCTTGAGTGCAGGATTTTTGGGTCAAGAGGGCAGGCTCTGAATGCTGTGTTATACCAGACAGGCTGATTTGGTTTTGTTCCTGGACAGGGCTGGCTGCTCAAGCCAGGCTGGTCTCAGCTCAGATGGCACTCACTGGTCCCCTCTTCTCTCCACAGGACAGCTCACGCCAAAGCCAAGGCTGAAGGGTCTGAGCAGGCAGCTCAGGCAGCTAACAATGAATCAGGCATAGCCAGGATGATGGCCAGGGAGCTCTCCCCAGACTTCTACCAGCCAGGTAAGAGGGATTTTGCAATTTCTTTGGGGAATCTGCTCAAATGCTTCACCTACTTTATAACTCCAGAGGTTGCCCTCCTGTCTATCCTAAATCCTCTTTTGCACGAGCTCAGCCAGCCCCCTGCCCTAGAGGATTTGCTGTACTCCTTACACCACTGTTCTACCTGCTGGAATATGTTACCATAGGCCAGAGGAAAAACCCACAGTCCCTCAGCTTCCCCTTGTGTTTCTCCACATGCTGAAGCCCAGCCAGCATCAGGCAGGGCAGGCAGTGAGCTTGGGTCTATGTGCAGCACTGCTGGAGATAAATCCCTCATGGCTTTTCCTTGGAACAGCTTTGTCTGTGACCCATTACCCTGTGGGTCCCCTCACTGCACAAGGGTACAATCAGTCTTGGCTAATTAGGGGCTCTAATATCTGGTAAGAAAGTTGCTTTCTGATTCTCTATTTATTTTTTTAGCATCACCACTGATCATTTGGCTCAGAAAACACTCGGGAGGTTCTTTCTGTGAGACAAGACCTGAGGATTAGTAGACAGGAAGTGTAATACTAGAAGCAGCATTGTGAATGCCATTACCTTTCCCTAGACCAAGTAAGCTAGAGATATGTTCTTCCTGGAAAGCTTTCCCTTCCAGAAAGGAAAGGTGATAGCAGAGCAGAAAACAAAGATCCAAGTGCCGACATTTTTATCCTGTCTTTCTTCTTATCTGACTTTGTTACCTGGAACAAGTGCCCCATGGCTGCTGAGGCAGGGTCATAGTGGCAAAGTGGGTGGGAGCCAAAGGTGCTCAGAAGAACCTGCCGCCTGCTCCTGCTCTGATTTCAGTGCCTCCAGGTCTCTGGTACTACAACCTGGCACCGGGCAGGCAGTGGGAAGGGTGAGAGTCATGCTGCCAGATTTGCCTAAACTTCCTGCTCTCCCACCTTGCCCTGCACCAAGAGGCTGGGGAGATGCCACGCTGGAGGGCCGTGCCTGTTCCTCCCCACAGCCCAGCAAGGCCCACCAGAGCTGGCTTTGCATGGGGAACCACCACAGTGCCCAGGCATGGGTGTGAGCCAGCATGTGGCACTTCATTTAACAATAGCTAAATATCGCTTTATCCTGACATAAGCCCCCCAGCTGCCGTTCACTACTCTGCATTCACCCTTTGCACACTGGCGTATTTATAGCTTGGAGGCAAAGGAAACTGGAATTCCTGGTGGGAGGTTTTTGACCAGATTATTTTTTCCACCCATGGCAGTTGAATGAGTCAACTGAAAGAGTCTCTGCAAAATGCCTGAAGCAGCATGGCCTCCACTCCTTGCTCCTCGATCTTCACACTGCTTTTACGTAGGGCTTTGCTTGGGTCCTGGCCTCTCTCGATGGCCTTGTAACCTGCTGGCATGTATTTTTCCTTCATGATTCTCTTAAATCTCTAAATTCAGTAAGTGCACAACAAGGGGAAATGTCTCTTCTTTCATAGCTGCACCATCCTGTAGCAAGTTGGTGAAAGTCCAACCATGGATTATGCTAGGATTCAGAGATGCTGGCTGCAGGAGAACCCATCAGTGTTTACCGGCTGTGTTTCCCCCTGCTATCCCTGGGTTTGGTATGGCAATCCTGCTCAGCAAGCCTCACCTCTCTATCAAGTATTTAGCCTGGGTTTTATTCAGGATATTAACCCTAATAGCTTAGAGGAGAGGGATATAAGCGAAAATCCTTGTTGAAGTATCCTACTGGGAGGTGAAGGTGGGATGGGAAGGTGAGAAGGATTGGGCTGTGCAGTGCCCTCCAGGCAGTTAGGTGCTTTTGGTGTGAATAATTCAGAAGCAGAAGAAAGTAGCAGGAGAGAGCAAGGAGCCTGGAGCTGCAGGCAGCCTATTTTGAGGAGTCTGAACAACTGTTGAAATGCCTTCCAAATAATCCACTTGCAGCCAGAAATAAATGGCCCTGAATGGGTCACCTGCTGATTGACAGGAGTGTGCAGGCAGGGCAGAGCAGCTAAAATCAGTGCTCTCTTTCTCCCCACTGACTGCTCTGAGCAGAGACCTTGTCTGCTTGGGCAAATCGCACTGCTGATTTATTAGAGGGAAAGGAGAGCACCAATTCCCATTTCCTGACCGGGCTCAAATCTGTGTTAGTCCTTGGGGTGGAGAAGATGAGAGGAAGAACCTTGCAGGAGCTGGGAACAGTGTAGCTCCAGGACCTGTGCCATTCAGGAGCACAGAGCAAGACCTCTACGTCTCCACCCATCAGCATCGCTTGAATGCAGCAGAATGAGGCCAAAGCCCCTTTGAAAAGCAGGTGCCCTGCTTCCAAACAAGCTGCTTTGCAACCTCACGCTGTGTGTAAGGACCATGTTGTTGTTACTTGCTATGAGCATCGCAGTGATGTGCGGGGCCCCTTGGTCAGCACAGGTCCCAGCATACAGAACACTGTGTAGGGCTATTATTCCAAAAGATACTCCCAGTTGTTCAGTGGTGGATTTTTCTCAGCCAGCCGCTCAGTACAATGGGTATCTTCAGTTTTGACTCTGGTTGACTTCCCCAGGCCCTAGCTGGGCTGTGATTTGCTTTGCAAGCACAGCCTAGGGTTAGCAAGACGTAAAGATTTAATGATAGGTGAATAATTGACGTGAAGGAAGTGTTGCTAAGAGCTGATAAGTCAGAATGAAAGATGAGCTCAGAATGAAAGCTACAGCCCTGAATCACCTCATGTGATGGTACCAGGTAATATTGCTGCTGTTGTGGGGTTTAGTGCAGAGAAGGTTGGGGAGATGCCAGCCTTGCTCCACACACGAGAAATGTATTTTTCCCATCATGAGAGATGACAGGTAGATCATTTGGGGATCCCTGCCCTTCTTGAGGAGATTGGGCATCCCATATATTGCTTGTGAGGTTGCCATGCTATTAGACATCAAAGAAGCCAAGTGGAAGAGTTTAAAAAAACCAAACCCAAACTTGGATGGGAGCTTGATCCTCTTTAGCCCCAGGATAACTGATCTGTGTGACCTCAAAAGGTGGGCTGCAGGTTTTTGCTCGTCTCTACCTTCATCCTGAGGTCCACTCCTGTTCCTTTGGCTTTTCCCAGTTGGACAGCACAGGTGGGGCTCAGAGCCTCCAGCTGCTCCTGGAGAAATCCCTTCTGGAAACAGGCTCTGACTTGGGAGCAGCTCCTCTCCCAGTCATGATGGCTCCAGCCCCGACCATCTTGTGGTTGTCCCCAAACCCATTGGGGCTGGGGACATGGCTACCAAAGGCATGATGGTGGCATGGAGCTAGGGCACCCTGCTGTTCTTCCCACCCTGGGGGAAGCTCCTTGCATGAACCTGTCTCTCCACAGGCCCCGAGTACCAGAAGCGGAAGCTGCTGCAGGAGATCATCGAGAACGCAGAGCACACTGTCAACATGGAGGAGGAGGCACCGCGGCCTGAGGGTGCCCCGCCACCCCCCACACCCCCTGAGAGCCCCCAGCTCCATGAGCAGGATGAGGCCCACCGCCGTGCCAGTCCAGCCCCCAGCCCCGCTGCCACCCCCCTGAAGCCAAGCGGGCCAAGGCGGGCCCACGCCAGGATGGAGCCCTCCGTCCAGGCAGCTGGGCTGAGGTGGGGGGACGGGCGGGTGGCAGCAGCCCTGCACCCCCTGAGGGCGAGGGCCGGCCACCATCCCGAGGCTGGGGCCGTCCTGCTGAGCAGATGGAGATCGCACCATTGCAGAGGATGTCACGAGAGCCTGACGTCGAGCTCTTCAAGGGCTACCACAGCTACGCCGTCCGGACCTCCTCGGTCTCCCCCACGGCGGACTATGAGGAGGAGCCACTCCCCGAGCCCGAGTTGCCCTCCCCTGAGCCCAGGGGGGACCCCCAGCGCCGGGGAGGTACCTCTTCCCCACCGCAGGAGCAGGAGGAGAAGCCAGCACCCAAGGCAGAGGCCAAGCCAGAGCCACCCCGGCCCAAGGAGCCAAAGCAGCGCCCCAGCCCTGAGCGCAGGGCCGTGGGCCGGGCTGAGCCAGCCGCCAACAAGAAGACTGAGGCCAGGGCACCAGGGCGGACGGAGCCCAAGATGGGGGCCAAGCGGGGCCTGGCCCCGGTGGCGGTGGCAGCAGCAGCGCAGGAGGCTGAGGAGTGTGAAGAGGTGATGTGGGCACAGCCCCGGGAGCTGTCTTTACTTTTGGGGTTTTTTTGTTTATTTTTCCCTGGCAGGTCCAGAGAAGGGCTCAGAGGGATGTGGAGCCTGTGGCCTCAGGGCTGCTGCAGGCACCTCACAGTGTCCAAAGGCTCTTTTGGGATCCCCAGGGCTGCTGGCATACACAACCCTTATTTCAACTTCATCTCTGCACCAAGACAGGCACTGCTTTCAGTCACTTCCCTAATTCAAATTTAAGGAAAGCAGGCATCTTCTGATTAATTTCTTACACTTTTCTCCCCTTCTTTTCCCACTCCTTTACCAGCCAACATGGATCTGAGAAGCTGAGGGGGGAATGTAGGACAGAGAAGAAAAAGCTGAGTGGGGTTTAGGTTTTACCTTTTTTGCAGTAGGGGTACCTCATGAGCTCAGCTGTGGTAGCGAATCACCAGCTGATTTCCCAGGTTTAAAATACAGTCAGAGAATTCAACTCAGTTTTGCTGTCAGCAAATGCAGCTGTAAAAACAGACGTTTATTAGCCTGCTGCTTCTCATCTTGCAGCCCTTTGAACATGAATGATTCTGATGTGACTTTAGAAAAGCACAGTTTGGAAATATTTTGGTTTGAAATTAGGGAAATCTCATATGGGTGCATTTGTACATATTAAAAACAGTAATTTAACAAACATGGGAAATGTGGGTGGAGAAAGGAGATGGGAGGAGCAGCTTGACATGTTTAGCAGTTCATGTGCCTGGGCTCAGGGTGTCTTTTAATCTGATTTAGCCTCCTTAGAAGGAGAGTACAGGGAAGAAATGGGAATATGGATTGTTAGATATTCAGCTAGTTTGAAATGCAGGCTGGTTAAGTGCCAGATTTATGTGTGTCAGGAGCGGATGATGTTGGTATTTTTGAAGACCACAATCAAGCTATATTCCTTGCCTGGAGCTGTGGTGTATAATACTCTGTTTTGGGTTTTTCCCACAGGGACCTAACACAATCGTGATCTGCATGGTCATCTTACTGAACATTGGTCTGGCCATCCTATTTGTACATTTTTTGACATGATGTACCCTTGGACAAGGTAAGAAAGGCATGAGAGTTTATCCTCACTGTGGATTTTTTAGGGTTGACTAGCTTTGCTACAATGCAAGTCATTCACTGATGGGTGCCCTTGTGACAAAAATGCATGGGGCATTTATTCAGTAGATGCAATTACCTTGTGTCAAGTGTTGAGAATTCTGTTACCCTTTGCCCATTCTAAATTTGTGGTGTAATTTCAGTGAACAGTTCTCAAGTCTATTCATAAAATTCTTTCCTCCAAGCTAAAAAAAATGAAACTGTGTTGCTCGGATGCAAATCCACAGTCTAGTTTTGCCTTCTCAGTTAGACAGACGTAATTCATGGAGTGGGACTTCCAGTGGAAGAATGTGTGATGTTAAATCTGAAATTTGTTTTCTTCAAGAAACGCTTTCAATTTGCTGTTCGTGGCTGATGCTGCCCAGTGACTTGTGTACTGCAATATTTCTTGTCACTCAGCCCAGCAAGTGGGAGGAACAGTGAAGGGGATGCGAAACTGTGAAATTTGCAGCTCTAATTGCTAGCTCCAATTTGCAGTGCTAATTGCAGCTCTAATTGCTAGCTCTGCTGCTGCTGTTGTGTAGCTGGTTACTGGAGATAAATAGGTGATGAGATGTGTATCTGACTAAGCTTAAACTGGAGCTCGCTCAGGTCTTCCACTTGAAGTGGGATGAGGGTGTGGATTTGGAATTGGTTGTGATAGAATCTTGTGAGTATTTTGTGCTTGTGGGGTTCCTGCATGCAGGAACACAACATGGGTTTGCACAAGATTTCTCTTGCCTTGGGCTCAAATATTGCAAAAAACCCCATACCCCAACATCAAGGCTGAACCTGACCTTTGGGCCTTATGTGAACATAACCTGCGAGGCACTCCTCAAAGCGCTGTGGGGGTATTGGGCTGCCTCCCCAGGGCTTCCTGGGGGATTAAACCACTCCTCCAGGCACTGTTTTACTAGTCCACATACATCCTGTGCAGGCAAAAGCCTTGCAGGCAGCTGCGATTACATGTTGGTCATGTGTTTTGCTCCTCCCCTTGACTCTCCCGTTCCTCTGTGTCTGGGACAGGCGTTGCTGCTGATGGAGACCACAGACCTTGGCGGGGATTAAATCTGAGCCACCTGGAAACACCTAAGAGGAGGACTTGAGATCCTAAGGTTGCGCTGCAAACATCAGCCTTAAACAAAAGCGCCTGAAGATCAGTTCAGTCTCCCTGCTCCCAGGCTGTGGCTGGCCTCTGCAATCTACCAAGGAAAAGCCAGGGTTTCTGCAATTCAGCCTCCTTCTCTTCTTGTGATAAAATAGCAGTTGCCTTAAATTGTTCTCACCGAAGCCATCAACTGTCCTGTCATGCCAGGGATGAGGGATTTATCTGTAGTTGTAGGAAAACGAGTGAGAAGGTCTTGTGTGTGTGTACACTGATGCGTTTTGTAACTCCCTTGGTTGACTCAGTGCGAGATGTTTCTCGAAGAACGTCATCCATGGCATGAAGATGAAGCAATACACAGCAAACAAAATGACTCATGAGAGCCATGCCACAGCTAGGGGTGGACAGCGTCACCCTCCATGCTTGGAAGTCATCCAAAGGGACGAACAAAAAGTCTTTCCTTTCCCCATCATTTTCCACGTATGGAGGACTGAGAGAGGGAGCAAGTTGAAATTGTGCTTGTTGAAGTGTAACTGGAGTCCTGCCCATGCCTGTGGATGTGCCATGGATGGGGGCCATGGGGTGGGGTGCAAGGGCCTGGCTGATCCAAAGTTGTTTGTGGTTCATGTGTGCAGTGGGTGCTGAGGGTGGATATGGTGCCCATTTTTGGGGACCAGGTGCTGGCTGAGCCCTTCCCTGCCACCGGCAATGCTCTGCACAGATGTGTCTTGCAGTGGGAGACTCCCTGCTGTAATGGGAAAGGAAATAGGTGTGCTGAATTTGTCCCTTTGCCCCTTTTTTCTATAAAAACGTTGCGAATTACAAGGACAAGGAGGAACTTACTGAAAAATACCTCCATAGGCCTGCAGGTTCCTCCCCTTGGTGTGCTGGGCTGTGGGGAGGCTCCTGGGCTCTCTCATTGCAACAGAGTGAACAGACTTTCCAGCCAGAGAATGCAGGCTGGCTGTCACGGGAAGAGGTTACCTTATACCTGAAAGAAAAGGAAAGGTGCAGAGACCCAAGTGACTCCAGTGTATTTGGGTATTAGGCTCAAAAATACACAACAGCCAGGCTTTCAGCAGTGGCAGAGTACAGTGGGGCAATTCTTGCTGTTGTTCTTGTGTGTGAGGCTTAGCGACCTGGGTGATATGAATTAATTCTTCCCAAAGCTGTGACAGAGAGTGACCTTACAAAGGAGATGTTTCCACCATGATCTGCTCTGATCCTTAGTGCGAGCTTAGAACGTCAGCACAGATGAAGTTACAGTTTAGTGTGAGGCTGAGTGCTTGGACATGTTTCTTCCTTCTTTTAGGAGCAATATGTATTTTCTATCCCATGTTAAGATAATCGGAGATGTTATTTATAGTCGGTTGTGCACCTCTGTGTATCCTGAAGTCCCACAGCACAGGACTGGGTGGGAAAACCTGAGGGACTGGAAAGAGTGGGGAAATGATGGTTAAGGAAAAAAACAGATTCCCAGACTGCTCTGAAGGTCAATTTGAAAGGATTTCAGAGATGGGGTGGCAGACAGGCAGGGGTTTACACTGACTGGAGATACAGGGCAAAACCTGCCTAATTTATCTGCTCTAATTATGGCATAAGAAAGTGAGAATAATACAGTACTTTTCTTTGTGAACCAAGTTTATTTTTTAAACCTTATTCAGCTCAGGAACGTTGCCACAGTAGCAAATACGTGGTGTTAACTGTGGGAGAAGTGAATGTGACCCCTTCCTAAAAGCCATGTGGCTGTACCAGTCCTGAGAAAGCTGTGCAGCATCATCTACACTTCCACAGAGCATAATTTAGTAGCAATTTGCTTCTTTTTTTTTTTTCTTAAGCATCTATGTATTGCAGACCCCAGGCTCTGCTGCCTTTGACGTTTTATCTCCGTTTGCTGGCACTCACTCGCCAGCTCTGCAGTTTGAAGATGCCAACTGCTTTTATTAACCACCAGACAATTTCCATGGAGAGACCTGAGGGGCTTTTATTTATCACTAAGCACAAAATTGGATCTTTTTCCACTGTGCTAAGGTAATCCTTCCCCCGCCCCCCAATTTTTTATGCATGTGATGTGCACTTGGTAATGTGCTTTCCTCCTAGTAACCTTCTGAGAAAAGTAGGTTTGCTTTTATGTGGTGTATAAATATATCCATACTGTGCTGAGATATGGATATATATATACACATATATACATAGCCCCTTAGGGATTTTGTTTTCTTAGATGCAAAATAACAGATTTACCTCAAACTGCATGCTTTCAAAACTGACTAGGATATTGTGTTATACTTTTCAGGTCTTACAAAGATGCAGATACGTTTCACTCTTCACACAAAAATACCTTCATCACAGATTTTGCAAGCTGTTTACTACAATCTGTGTACTACTGTCTGGAGTTTTCTGTCCGTTGTTCTGCTGGATTACGTGCAATAATAAACAGTTATCTGCTCACTGTATCCATGTGGATCTTTGCAGGGGAGTCTCTGTGTTTCTCTCCAGGTTGATATATTCACTCTGGTTTTGAATGCTCGTCAACATGTGGTGGAGAATTTAATAGGTGGCATCTGGATGGTTTTTAGCTTTTTCACAATCCCTGTTTCAAAATCTTGCATTTCTTGCTGAGGGGGGCTACTTTGCAAAGCAAATTGTTTTCACTTAAGTGTTTTTTAGAAGTTTGGTTTGAGGACACCTCTGCCTGTCTGCGCAAGGTCTGGGTGCCAGAGGTTGCATGGGGCTGAGAGGAAAGGTGGCTCGCTGGCCCAAAGCCTGCCCGGGTGATGCAGAGGCCGCTGACAGGCCCCTGCATTGCCTCCCAGCCCCAGGGCTGCGGCCAAGTTTCTTCCAAGCTGTGCATTGCCGCCTGCTCCTCTGGCACCATGGTCCTCCTGGGGTTGGGGAGGAGTGATTCTCTTCTGCCTGTGGCCCGTCCTCTTGCTCAACCCCTTGAAATGGCCCAAGTGAGAGGAAAGCCAGGCGCAAGGGACAGGGAAATGGCAGGTGGGGGAAGAGTGATTTATGGGGCAGGATGGGAGAGCAGAGCTCAGCACCAGCCAGGGGCAGCGGAGCCCGGGGGCCTGAGGAATCCGGAGTAGCCAAAACTTTCAATCCCTTTTCTATTTCTGGAGTGTCTCACATGAGCCAAGTCGGGCTGTGCAGAGAGGGTCTGGCAGGGCGTGGACCAAGCCTCCTCAGGCAGCAGGGTCTCTCCCAGTTTCTGCAGCACACAGTCTCCTGGCAGAAGATTTTGTGCTCTGGTAGAGACTTAAAGAGCCAAGTTCAGTGAAATGATGGCTTTAACTGTCCTTTGGGCTTGATTTGCTTCTGTTATGGGAGGAACCTGCAGTGTCCCATTCCAGTCCCTGGGAGGAGGCTGGGGGCAGCAGGGTAACCAGAGCTCTTTGCACCTCATAAATCTCAGGCTGATGAATGGAGCAGATCTTTGGCCCATGTGTGGCAAAGGCAGCAGGGAGGAAGTTGGGTTTGCAGTGATGTACTGTTTCAAAAATATTAATAAAGGCAAAACAAGAAGCCTGTCCCTTCCCCAGGGTAGGGGGAACAGTGCTAGGTCTCTGCCTTGGGACCTGCTGGTTTCAGGGGTAACATCCCTGGGCATGGGCAGGGAGGTGTCCGATATGTGAGAAGCGGGATAAAGGACTGGCCTGATCCTGTGACTGAGTGCAGCAGCCTTAGCCCCCATGGTGGGAGGGAAGGTGCAACCTGAGCCCCAGTGTCCTTTGAGAGTGACCTGCCCAGGTGTCCTGGGGACAGCCATGCTGCCCTCCACTGCCCTTGCGGGGCTTGGGGGCTCTTGGGAGCAGTCCCCTCTCTCGGCCTTCATCTTCGAACAAGAGGAAGGGCCAGAACTGGGGCAAAGGTGGCTCTGGCATTGAGTAGGTGCTGGGAGGAGCAGAGGGGTTACTGTGCTCCTTTCTGGCCCAGGAGCCAGAAATGGGGCTGGCTCTGCACCACTGCTTTCGCTCTGTGACTCTTCCTGGAGGAAGCCAAAGCGAGTCCCAGGAGCATTAATGCATCAGGGAACAGCCATCATTAGCTCCAGCAACATATTTTCCTATGCCTGGCCAGGGCTTAGCCCCCAGCCCTGAAAGCGCTGGCTTTTCCTTCCTGTCTGGCCAAGCCAGGGGTAGACCGTGCCCAGCTTGGGACTGGCAGCAGCCTGTGGTGGCTCCTGTCCTCTTCTGCCACAAACACTGGCATCATATGCTTGGAAAATAGTTGCTTTTATCTTATTTCTTCTGAGCAGCCACCCACGCTGTGCCCATAAGGGCAGACAGGCTCAGCCAGAGCTATCTCAAAATCATATTAGCACTGGGACCACCCCAGGACGTTCTCTTTGAGAGCAGAGAGCTTTTAAAGGCCTCCCAGCCTGTGGCTTCAGGCATGCCCTTTTGGAGGAACAGCAATCGGCCCCCAGTGCACTCACAGCATCCTGTCTCTATAGAAACAGCACACTCAGAGCACAATTCACAAGGTGGTTATTAAAGAAAATTCAGCAATTATAAAACACAGATTGTCCTTAATACTTCTGCCCATCATCCATGGCATGGGGGACCTGTAGCATTGCAATCACGTTCCCTCTCTCAGCCTTGGAAGCATCTCCTGGTTTGGGGCACAGACAACGCCAGCAATGCCCTCCCATTGGGGGCTGCATTTAAACCCTGGCAGGGCAGAAATGGGCAGGGCTTGCTAACTGCTATACAGGGGGTATTTTAGTAAATTAAAGTCAGTCTTGGGGGCTTGGCAAGCTTCTATCCGTGTGTATCACAGTGCAATCCCCAAAATGCCTTGGTTTGAAGAGTCCTGAGGAGCAACCTCCGAGCAAGTAGAGAGGAGACAGGTTCTGGGGTAGCAGCACTGTCCTAAGAGTCCTCCAGAAGTCTTAGGAAACACAGATTGCAAAACAAACAAATAACTGCTGAGTGATTACATGAATATTGCTGGAGGACTATCCCCAGGGCCTTATTAGCAGCTCCTTAATTGAGACCTGCTTGGAACTTCTTAGTTCAAAGAAGCCCCTGGGGGCCAGACTGATTGAATTAATTCCCTAATGGGTGTTCCACCCTCTCTTGTGTCTGGGTGAATTTAAGCAGTTGCTCAGCATCCTCTTCAGTATTGCTGATTATAAAGGTACCCCTGGGTTCATTTTAATATTGTTCTCTTTGCAGGCTTGTACTGCAGAGTGCATGCCAAGCTTGAATTGCTTGCTCTGGTTGCAGGGAGGTGCTGGGTGCTCTTGTAGTTGGTTTGTGGGGTTTTTGTCCCCTTTTTTTAGGGAACTGTGGGTGTTTTCTGGGTCACTTGCTAATGTGGCCCTGGGGCAGGTTGGCTCTTGGGAGCTACTTTCATCCCCAAAAGTACCTTTTCTACCACTGAAATCTAGAGATGAGAATACAACCTTGCTGGGGCTTAAACTGAAGAATTTGGTAAGTTTTAAAAACTTCTGTGCTTTGCAGAAGTAACCCTTGCTGGAGACCCATCTGTACACTGTGATTACTGTGTGGCCTCTCCCACCAGTGTTTTCAGACCAGTTAGAGTCAGGTAATGTGCTGGATGTGATGTCTCCTATGCTGGCTGTCTCTGTCTTACTATTTAGGAGTAATACATTCTTTATTTGGTGGCATATTTATAAACTCACAGCCTGTGTTTGTGCTGTTAAGAGTAAATAAGTGCAGAGGGTAAAATGCAGCATCAGACTTTGAGCAGAGTGGGGTGCTGCAGGGTACAAAGCAATCCAGGCTCAACCTTGAAGGGGGATCTTTGATTCCTTATAAGAAATTAAGGGGTTTATTCAAACCTTGGGTACTCAGAGGAAGTTACAGTGATGAGTTATTTCTTTAAATTCCTTTCTGCTGGTGATTTATTTTCCCAGCAGTATGCAGCTGCCTAACCTCTCAACCAGCATCTCCTTAGCAAGCAGAGTGCTGACCTTCCACCTCTGCTTCAACCTGAAACTCTCTCAAATCCACCTAAGGTGTCAGGATATGTGTGGGGAGAAGGAGCAGGAACTCATTCCTCACCAACAGAGTTTAATGCTCTGTTGCATTTGCTGGAGATCCCGTGGTGCTAGGGGAATTTATCTGCCAATTACTTCTTGAAAGATAACAAAGGGTCACACAGTTCTTGGCAGATAAGGGCAGAAAGGGGAGAAGAGAACTGGGCTTTAATTGAATCCCAAGTATGTTGAACAAGAATTTCAACTATCAATTAGCTGTTGGCCTGGGGCTAAAATTTAATTAAGAGAATAGTGCTTTTAGGGTGTTTCTGTCAGAGGTAAAAAAGCATGAAGGGGAACAGTGAAGACTGGAAATGTGATGGGGAGGCAAAAAGATCCTGCTAGAGATGCTTCAGAGTTGAGTTGCTACTTGGATTCTCAGAGATCAAGGCTGTCTGTCAAACTGCACATTCCCTATCTGAGAAATGCCTTGGGTCAGGGTGCAGGTGGGTTTCTAAGCTCTGACAGTAAATCCCCTTCCCAGGCAGCCTCAGGGCAAAGCTGGCTTCCATGCTGCTCTCTCTCTGCCCTGTCTGGGAGGAGGAACACTGTCCATGCTTGATGCCCCAGGGGGGCTGCATCCTCCTTAGCCCCCCAGCACAGAAGGCAGCTGGGTGATGTGGTTACTGTAGCAAAGCACACAGCAGGGGGCTGAGAGTCCCAGCTCTTCCTCCTCTCCAACCCCCCCATGCTTATGGGCTGTTACCAGTTTACTGCACTGCCAAGAACAGTTAATTTGCTCTTCCCTTCCTTGCCATCCTCTGTCCTGTTACAGCTGTGCAGATTAGCTGGCAAGGAGGGAAAGAAGAGATGGGGGGCTGCTGCCTGTCTCTGGCTGTGGGGCTGGTTATGGCATGTGGGCACCCAGAGGTGCCAGCAAGCTGCACTTGGCTGTGAAAAGAAAGGTAATTATGCCCATGGTGGCTAAATGGTATGGACATGGCTGAGAGAGGAAAAACTGTTGTGTTTTGAGGTGGTGACTCTGATGGGTTGGAAGAAGGGCTCATTAGCAGCAGAGCCCAGCTGAGCTCATGCAGTAAGCTTTTCCTGGTAGCCTCAACGCAGCACACATAAGAGCTGACACATCCAAACCTCTGCTCTGGGCTTTGTCATGTCCAGGGGACCAGCAGCTGCCCCAGGGATCCTCTTTGTCCTCCTCCACCTTACCTTGTGTGTTACTTTGAGGCACCCTGGTCCTTGCTGCTCTGGTTTGTCTGCAGATGCTTTTATCAATGGCTGTTAAGGAAAAAAATCTGTTCTAAGGAGGGGAAAATCATCTCTACTAGAGAAAAGATTGTTACAAGCAAGCTGTTTCATGTCCCAGTTTCTTTTGTGAAGTGGAACAATTTTCTCACAAACCCACTTCTGTTTTAGCCAAGAAGCATTCCCAGATCTCTGTGCTGGACTGTTTTAACAACAGTAAAGATGAACTTAGGAAGTAAGTTCCCAACATTCACAAAAGAGTGTGAAAATGGCCTGAATCCTTAAATTCCAAACACATGCTGTCTGGAAGCAGTTGAAAAAACCCAATGTTATCTTTCCTCATCCCTCAGTTATTTTGGGGGTCAAAATAGATTGTTTAATAATTGACAACATAATCATACATGCAAAGCCACCCAAATTGGATGTTCAAAGTACTTTTTAGTCACTTGAGGGTTACTGCTGGCTGAGATGTGTTTCATTTGGCAAGATCCTCAGCCTTTGGGTCATGTGTAGTATTCTACATTTTACTCCTAGTCCAGGTGGTTTCTTGCAAGCCTGAAAGTGTCCTTGTGCTGGTTTCTTGGACACTTCAGGTTAAGAACATCCACTTTGCTCACAAGATGATATCAGTGAGTGTTGTTAATGTCTTATAGTCAGTGTGTCATCACAAAACACTTGATGGACTTTCACAAACTATTTTCAGGAAATAGAGGATTGCTTCATCTGCCATGGAAATGCAACTGCAGCTGGGACAAAGAGCAATGCTGCTTGACAGTAGACAGCTACACCACGCCAGGGCATGCAGGACAAAGCTATGGTATCCAGCTGAAGCAAGGAAAAGGTAAAATTATTTAAAAGAAGCTCAGACCACAGTGTTGGGAGTATTATTGTCACCTTAAGGAACACACAATATTAGTTTCTTCATTTTTCTGTAACAAATTCAACTGGTCTGGACCTTGGATATATGTGCTTCCAGCACTTTGATATTTCCAGAAGCATGGGGAGAAGTCCATGGCACACAACTGCAGTCATTCAGACACTGGAGTCTCCATCTGAGCCCCTTTACAGCCAATGGACAGAATAGTCGCATCTCGAAGGCATTCTTCATCTCTTGAGGTAGTCTTCCTCAGAGGGCTATGCTGAGATGAGACCTTTCTGAAGTGCCTAATTGTTCCCATTACTCTGAAAGGACTCTAGAGGCGTGTGTCTGTGTTAATGGCATGTACATTTGGGTGGGTGAACCTCAGCCTGTAAGAAAACTGGTCCAACAGAAAGGTGGTGGTGTGTCTTTTTTCCCTTGAATGCCCTTCTCTTCCTGGATTTCCTTTCAGTGTTCTGGCCCAACTCACCAAACAGTTGCACTTGCACGGAACACAGACTGACATTGCACTGCTATATTTAACTACAGGTTCTTTAAGGACGCTGCATGTTGACCTGTGACTAACACTTCACCAAACAAGAATAAATTAGCATGAAGGAAAAGCAAATCAATTTGCCTCTAAGAGTCTGTTTTGTGAAATGCCCTGAAGAGGTATTAAATTAAGCTTGCTGCGATGCCAAAGTCATTTCTGTTGGCACTCTCCCAACGCAGTGTGTACAGCCACATAGCTCCCACTGCCTGTGCTCTTTCAGGGTCCCAGGATGGATTTGGCAGGCTTCTTGTTCTTTGCAGGTGCTGGGAGACTGTTCAGCTCTTCCTGTTCGGTGATGTTGTGATCGGAGCTGTCGTGAGAACAGTCCTTCGTAACGCTGTAGTACACTGGGGCAGTGTATGGCGCGGGGTTCTCGGCGCTCTTCTCTTCGCAGTTGCACAGCTTCCTAAAGGCAGCCCTGAATTTCTGTGACATGAGGTTGTAGATGATGGGGTTGATGGCACTGTTCAGGTAGATGCACATGCGGCAGAAGAGAAGGAACCAGATGTTCAGGTAGGGAGGGTCCATGAAGGAGTTTACCACCACCAGCGTGCGATAAGGCATCCACAGAAGGGCGAAGAGGACCACCACCACAGCCAGCATTTTGGTCACCTTGTGGGTGGGGATATGCAGAAAGAGAAATGGTCAGATGATGTTAAATCTCCAGCAGAGCTTTCCCACCCGGAGAAATGGGACAGGCGGTTAATTCAGACTATACTTGGCTTACATCTCCCTTTAAGCATGTCAAATAGGTCCCCAAACCATGGGACTGCTCCTCTCTGAATCTCCTGCCTAAGATTTCATGGTTTCTGTCACCAGCTATGATCATCCAGGGAGAAGGCTCCTGGTACAGAGCAGCACTGGGAGCAGAGAAGACTCTCTGGAGTCTTACACAAATTCCTACTTGTGATGGTGGGATGCTAGTTAATTGGAATGGGTTATTTGAATTTGCAGCACACTAAGGAAGTACTACAGGAACCTATTAGGAACAAGAAGATATTGACAATTCAGAAGTGAGCTGTAATTGCCCTCATCCTGACTCAACCTTGTTTAAAAAGATGAGGGTTTGTACTGATAATCCAGTGATCCCGATAATTTCAACAACTGTTTCTGGGAGGCGACAATCACCCTCCAAGGAGCAAAGTATGAATAGACACTGATGCTGCACACATATTAAGGCAGTGGCATGTGAAGTCAGAATGGGAGGTGTGCAATGACTCCGAGCTCTGTGTGGAAACAAGCACTTAGATCCCACTCAGAGCCTCTCAGTTCTTCTTGGAGTGGTTTTTCTGCTTCATCACAAGAAACTGTGCCTTCCTGTAACGCTGTGAGTAGAAACCAGGGGTGGTTGGTGGTAGCAACAAAACTTTCCCTAAAAGAAATGGACTGTTACCAAGTTGAGGCCAAAATAGAAATGTTTTGTGCTCTGTGGTTTAATGCAAATGTGAGGACACTTCTCAAAATAAGATCTTGCAGTGGTGTGGTGAGTGCTGAGGCTGTTGTGAGGATGGCAGCTTGTTTGCTGCTTCAGTTTGTTGCCTTTTGGGAAAGATATGAGGGACTGTACAAGTTATGTCAGTAGAAAGCAGCTTCAGAGCTTTCCAATGCCTTTTACAAGAGCTGTCAGGATCCAGAAGGCCAAGAGCCATCTCACAAGCTTTTAGTTTCAAGCTACCCTATCTCGTGTGCAACTTCTAGGCTGATAAGTTGGTTTACAGAAATATTCCTACATAGATAGGCTGGGGGCAGACAGTAGCTGCTCAACCCACAGTTGACCATGAAGAAAATCCCTACATACCAGCATGGTCGTAGCCACTGAGGCTGGCAGGGCAATCCAGGGAAGGTGCTGCATGCTGGCTGTGGTGGTGAGTTGGTACTGCTGTGGTCTGCACTGTGAGAGCAGGGAGCTCCCAGGCACCAGCCAGCCCAGGAAGGAGCAGGTTTTGTTTCACCACCATACACCCCAGCAGTGTGTGCCCAGGGTCTATGTTCTTGACCTAAGCATCTTCACAGAAAACTGATACAGTCACAATGGAGCATTGAACCAGCTTCCTGCCTTCCACAGACCTGCTGCTCAGCTTTGCAGAGAAAATTGCTTTTGCCATATTTTTAATGCACCCAAGGTTTATTTCCTGAGAACCTGAATTAAATTGTTCTGAAGAAAACTCTGCTAATAGCTGAGCCCCACAGCAAAATGCAACCAGCTCCTCAGCTAAGTGATTCTATGTATCACTTCAGTCAGAACTCCATTCTCCTCCATGAAGCAGTGTATTCCCCTTGGGAGATGAGGGCAGGCTCGGTGCTCTTCCATCTCATGCAGGGACTGAACAGGTCCCTGTTGTGCCTGGAAGGGTCTGTGTTATAGGGCTATCTTGTTTGGTGGGAGTCTTTCCATCATCTTCAGCGGTCCTAAGCAGCAGGATTGCTGCAAGGTATGTTGTGGGGAAGGGAAACGCCTCAGGTCTGCAGGCCCCCCTGAGACACCGGCACTCTCGCTCAGTGCTTGTCTCAGAGGTGCAAATTTACCCCCTTGCAAGGCTGGGGGGAATAAACCCCTGAGCTTTTACATCCTTAGCTCTGCCCAGGGGCAGGGGTCTTCTGGCTGGGAGGTTCCTGTATGGCAAGTGTCTCCACTGAGGCACACTCTCACTGCTCGTGTGCTGCCTTCTGAGAGTGAAGCACCCTCAGCCTTTTCTCTGTTATAACTCTGCCATGTTTTAGTGTCTGGGAACCCACGATGGTTGTGAACAGCGATCTGCTCTCTGCAGCCAAGTGACACCCCTAGGAGAGTGTATCCTAATAAGGCCGAAAAACAAGTTCATTCCCGTCCTTTCTGAGACCAGAACAATGTAGCCTGGAAAAGAACCAGTGATTCATCTGCTGCTTAGGCATAACGGTCCCTGTTTTTTGGCTGGCTGTTATGGGAATGCCAGCAAGCCCTTGCCTAGCTCCTGCAAGATCCCAACACCTCCATTCAGACCATAGAAGACCACAAAGTGCCATCATTTGAAGACTGGTTGCTGCTACAGGTCCTATAGTGCTGCAGAACAGCTGTCTGTCTTGGGAGGGGAAACCGGCTGGAAGCAGCACCATGAGGATGTATTGCCTCCGCCTCACTAAATGCCTTCAGTGCTCCCCAAGGGCACTGGGGGACCACAGGCTGGGACAAGCAGCCCTACCTGAGCTTGCTGTGAGATTGAAATTCACCTTCTAAAAGGCCCATACAGACATGTTCTCCTGGGTGTGACATCAGCAAAGTTGTGCTGACACAGGATGTCTCCTCTGAATGAAACCTAATGGTTTATTCCAAACTCACCCTCCTGTCTCCATCCTGGGGAAAGAAATCTCCATTGTTACCTGCATGCATGGCTGAAACCTGTCTCCATGCCTTCCCTCACTCTGCCTTGCTGGGGTGAGTGACTATAGCACACCTAAGGTGCTCTGAACTTACTCCTGGTGCTCTTGTGAAAAATGAAAGGAATCAGCCCTGAGGAGAGCCTGGGACATTTATCTCTAACTGGACTAGTCCTGAATCATGGTCCCAAAAACCAGCTGTACCCAAAAGCCCCAGAATTCTGCTGTCTCCTCAAAGCATCCCTTAAGGAAGCACCAGCTCAAGGATGTTTTTTTCTGACAAGTGGTTTGCAACAAGTCTGTTATATGTAGTGTGTGCACACACCAGCTGTAAAGGAGCTGTGGGCAGAAGCAGGAGGTAGGCAGAGAGGGATATTTCACTAGAGTTGTTGGTATTTAGCTGAAAAACCACTTTGGGGCATGTAAGCTGGTGTTGTTGCTGGATAGCCAAGGATATCTGCTGTCCAGACCTCTGACCACATCCTGGGCCCTTATGCCAAAGCTAAACAGCATCTCATCTTCCACCAAGCATCTCAGTGTAACTCCCACAGCAAATCTGCTCTCCAGACCCCTAACTACATCCTGGGTCCTTATGCCAAAGCTAAAGGGCATCTCATTTTCCACCAAGCATCTTGGTGTAACTCCCTGAGGGAACCCACCCTGAGCGTCCTTCTCGCTCCATATGAGGTGCTCGGTATTTCCCACCCCTGCACAACCCTTTTAACCCAGCCTCTGCCCCGTTCCCGAGGCCATAGGAGCTTCTGCCCGGCCAGTGTCACCCCTCCTGGTGCAGACACCTTCCCCCCGAGCTGCAGCGCCCGTTTTTAGGGATCCCGCTCCCTCTAGTGGTCCCTCTCCGGCAGGAGGGAGGCGTGCTTGGAGCTTGTACCTCTGCTGCTTTGCTTCTGCGGATGATGAACGCAGCAAAACCTCACACCTTGTGTTGTCCTGTTCTGTCTCTGTGTGTTTTAGAGGCACCAGTGAGGGAACAGCAGCACCTTCGTGCTCTGAAAAGCAAGCAGTGCAGCGCCGGGGCTTACAAGTGCACAGTGAGAATCGGACTGCCAAACTGTGCATCTCCCCAGCAAAACACCCCCAGCCCTCTTTACCCTTTAGACTCAAGGGAGGCACCTCCGGGGTAGCCCCTTTTGGGTTCCTGGAGCCCAAAACTCCAAGGGTTGGTTCCGTTCTGAGGGTAAAGAGAAGCCGGAGGAGGAGCACCAACCTGGGCACCTGTACCCTGATCAGAGGGACCACCTGAGCTGCACACACCCAGCACTCATCATCCTGCCCCACTCTGCTCTCCTGACTGACAGATCTCCTGGGAGCTGAACCACCGGTGCTCTGTGATGGGAATCTGGTAGATGCTTGTGCACCATCACCCCAACAAACCTAAAGGTGTTTGCAGGGTTGAGGTCCTGCTTCACTGGACGCAACCTGCTTCTGCAGGGTCTTGTGAAGCTCTTGCTGCTCACTTGAAGCCTGTTAGACAGCAACGCTGTGGCTGTTTTGGGCCAAACTTGCAAGCATGATTTCTAACGGTGTCTTCAGAGGTTTAGTCTGCATGGAAATTGCATTTTAAAGAAGCTGGACCCTCACTTCAATTTTTCCCACTGATAGCACAGGTATCAATTTCAGAGCCTCCTCCAGCAGAGCGTGAGAAGTCCGTGGCATTACCTTTCAGGGTGTCCTTTCCTGTCCACCCGAGCTGTGGTGATTAATGAGCAAGGAAACCTGCTTATGAGCTCCTCAGCCAGCATCAACTATTGCAAAGCAGTGTCCAGTGGTCTGAGTTGAGATCCATCTGTGGATCCATCTTTCAGCAAGTTTCCTCTGGCTTTGAGGACAGTGATGCTGTGGCTATCAGAAAATCAGAGAGGAAAGCTTTCTTCTGGTCAAGATAACACAGGACACCAGTGCCCAGGCTGCTCTCGTGAAGGGGGACATTGCACGGGGGCTTTTTGCCATTGATTTCCTTGGAAATTAACCTTGCCTAGAGAAGACCACTCAGGTTCCTTCTGTGCCTCTCTCCCAACTTTGCTAAAGCCAAGCTGGCAAGATGTCCCATGGACCCAGGTGTTGTGGGAGCCATAGCCCTCTGGACACTGCTCTACTCTTCACACAGGTACAGGTACCTCTGTCTCCATCACTCACATTTCTCATTGCCCATGGAAATGCTCTCCTCTGGTCGCTTTTAACCCCCTTCTCCTATCAAACATCTCCACCTGCCAGCTCTGCTGTCATGAATGGGTTGAGCTACCTTCTTTCTGACATTAAAATCTCTCTCTTAATGAGCTTAAGCACCCATTCCTCAGCACACAGCCCACAATTTGCCTCTGCTTCACTCCCATCACCCCTCTGGCGCCCTGCACCCACAGCTTCTCCCTGAAAAGATCACTCCTGTGGCCATAGCTGCCCCTGCTCAGGAAGACAAAGTCCAGGCAGAATTCAGTGCTGAAACTCTGGGGGTCTCCAGAGGTCCCTTTCACCCCTATGTGGTTGGGTTGCTGGTTTTCTCTCATAACTAGGTGCAGAATCACGACTCACTGCAGCTCCTGCTCCTCAATCCATCGCATGGCCAGCAAAAATCTCTGGCTAGATTTCAGGTAGTGCTCAGGTGGATGCTCTGACAGGGCCTGGATTTGTTTTCTCTGAGCATTTCTGTTCATGCTGCCCAAAACTCTTGTCAAAATAGCTGTAGGGTTTTACTGGGCTCTGGTGCACAGGTAACTTACTGCTGCACTGAGCATCAGGCAGATCCCCTCAGCAACAAATCAAATGGTTCAAGTAGGACACCCAGACCCTGGTTTTGTCCCCTCTGATTTTATGGACAGTCATGTAAACTTCCCAATGATTATATGTAAAATGTCCTGTGTCACATCCAACTCATGAAAGATGTTTATGGAAAAACCTGGATCGCAGCCACCTCTGGGGTGCAGTGCTGCATCCATCCCACAGCCACCAACCCGTGCTGCCACCTAGCCAGGTGGCACAACTAAGGTTCTTGCCTCCATCTGTCTCAACACAGCTTGCTTTGAAGAGCTGCTGGTGTGAAATCAGAAGGAATCATTCAACAAACCATAGCTGGGAGCCCTGGGAAACCACTTTATGGTTTAACAACTCAGTGCCGTCCTTATTCCTAACGATGCCAGGCCAGCCAGGGAAGTGTTTGCATGCTTAGAGCTTTCAGGAGGTAATGATGATGCTGAGAAAACTCTCAGTGCAGCAGAAAAGAGAGCACAAGATGTTTCCAGGAGCTGAAGTGCCTGTCATCCAGACCCATCAGAACTAATGACCACTTGTCCTAATGATGCTGGAGCACACTGTGCCAAACACCCTGCCTGAGGCTCCCACAGCAGCCAGCGTCCCTGGGAGAGCAGGCAAGTACTTTTGCAAAAGTCAGGACCTGCTTCAAACCTTCCTGTGATGGAGCAAAAGGGAGAAAAAGCTCAACTGGACAGACTTAGAAGTTTGTGAAGAAGTACATGCTCTCTGGGCTGTTTGCTTGCCCCTCTGCAACTGCATCATCCCTCCTGGGCAATGGAGGATCCTGTGAAAGTCAGGCACTGAGATACCGAGTTGGACTTGGAGACAGGCTGAAGCCTGTTTCAGGCTGCTTGAAAATCAGGTCCTGCTCACTCAACATCACCACAGAAGTGGTGATTTCAGGAACATAAACCAGTCTCCCAGATTCAGCCCTTTCCTTTAAAAAATAGCCCATGCAAAGTCAGAAACCGGAGCAGGATTGTCTCCTGCAAATGGCCAGTGGGCAGGCAAGGGTGTCCCATGTCCAAATGCTGATCTATCCAAGGACATGAGGTGAGACACAGTAATTGTCCATGTGGACAGAGCAAGAGGAGGAACTAGTGGAGGAGATGGGAAGAGAAGGAGATGGGGACCCAACAGGCAGATGAATGACAGAGGAGTCACTGAGAGGCAAACACACCACTGTGACACCGAGATGCCCTCTCCAGCTGCAGGGACCAGGGGGCTGCAGCCAGGGCTGGGCTCAGAGAACGGGGTTCATGCCAGCTCTCCCCTCCCTTTGCTCCTCTAAATGTGAGGTCACCTGCCCAGGACTGTGCCTGAGAGGTGATTCCTGCTGGCATGATGTAACCCAGTGCTCCCCTCCTCAGAGAGGCAGTCAGTAATTAATTATCCAGCAAACATCCCTGCACTCCTGCCTCTTCCAAGTGATACTGGAGCCCTGTCCTGTTCTACCAAGCTCAGCCAAAGCAGGAAGAGCCCATCTGTACTGCCAGACCCCAGCTGGGCTTGGCAGGGGGGCTTCTGTACAGCAAATCAACCCTCTCCACACCCCCCACAAAAAAATGTTGGGACACCCCATTCCCTGCCAGGACACCCCTCAAAGAACCAAGCCCCTGACAGCACTGCCTGCAGCCCAGCATGCCCCAGCCCAGTGGGGAGCCCTACCTGCTTGCGGGAGCTCAGGGCCCCCTTGTTGCCCCAGCAGGAAAGCTTGACGGAGCCACCCTGGTGCATGGAGCCCAGGCAGGAGTGCTGAGGGGTGGCGGGCAGGGGGCTCATGAAGAGGATGCGGGCAATGAGCCCGTAGAGGACGGTTGCCAGCCCCAACGGGATGATGTAGAAGACGGCAAAATCCAAGAAGTAAATGGGCATGTAAAGGCTTCTGGAGACCCGGTAGCCACAGCTGACCTGTGCCCCATCCGAGAAGGTGACCTGGGTGGTGTCCACCAGGAAGAACCACATGAGGCAATAGAGGGAGGTGAAGAGCCACAGCGAGGAGATGATGCGCTTGGCGCGGGACACGGTGCACAGCAGCTGCGCTCTGATGGCGTGGCAGATGGCGATGTACCGCTCCACCGTGAAGGCGGTGATGGACCAGGCGGAGATGTTGATGCCCAGGTACTGCAGGTAGGTGATGCAGAGGCAGCCGGCGTAGCCGTACACCCAGGAAGCCACCACTTCCGAGATGTTGGGCAGCCCGGCCGCCAGCAGCACGATGAGGTCGGCCACTGCCAGGCTCACCAGGTAGCAGTTGGTGGGGGTCACCATGTGCTTGGTGCGCAGCACCACCAGCACCACCATCACGTTGCCCACGATGCCCACGCCGCAGATGAGCAGCACCAGCAGGATGGTGACCACCTGCAGCTCCAGGGGCTGCCGGGGCATCCTGCCCAGGGTCTGGTTGCCGCCGCCGCCCAGCGCGGCTCCCGGGCTGGCCGAGCCGTTCTCCATCGGCCCCTTCCCCGGCCGAGCTCCGCGCACCCTGCGGCGGGGAGAACGGGGAGCCGGGAGCCGCGCCGCGGAGCCCCGCTGCCCCCCGCGCCCCCTCCCCGCCCTCCCGCCCACCCCGGCTCCTCCCTCCCCTTGTTTTCCACTATTCACACCAAGTCTGGCAGCCGCCCGGATCCTTGCACCCACCTTCCCTGCAAATTTCCCCACGGAGTCTCCGCCGGGAGAGGGAGGGAGCGGCCAGGACCCTCCCGGGACCCCCAGGACACCCTCCAGCCCAGAGAATCACCGCATAGGACCCCCAGCCCTAGGACCCCCAGCTCCCAGGACCCTCGAGGACTCTCCCAGGAGCCGAGACCCCCGGGAACCACCAGGACCTCCCCAGGACCGTCCGCGACTGCCACCCAGGGCTACCCCAGCCCCGGGACCCCCCTCCCCATCAGCCTCCTGCCTGCATCCCCCGCCTGCGCCCACCGGGTCTTAGCGCACCGCTGAGCCGAAGAGGAGGAGGAAGATGAAGGAGCACAGGCAGGGGATGGGGGAAGCAGATTGGAGACCCCGGGGGTGGAGAGGAGCAGGGGCTGAGAGTATCCCAGCAACAAGCAGGTCTTCTCCAGAACCCGGGACTGTGGGTGCCTTGTTTCCTCAGCTGAGCAACAGGTTGCTCCATGGGCAAGGAGGGCTCCGTCCTTCCTCATCCTCAGGAGGATGGGACCAGAGCTATGTCATGGAGACCCATGGTCTTTCCCATTTCCCTTGGGCTGGGGTAGAGGAATTCCTTCCCTGGGGATCATTAAACAGGGGTTAGTGACCTCCTTATATCATCTTTTCTACCTCTACCCCATCCCAAACAAGCACATCAGTGCCACTCCTTTGGGGAAAGGCTTACCCAGTCCTGTGTGGGACATCCCTTATCTTCCCAGTGATGAGCTGGGATGTCTGGTATCTCCCTGATGGTCAGGCTGGGAGATCCAGTATCTCCCTGATGGTCAGCAGGAGTCAGACTTTGCTGCCAGCTCTGTGCTTGCTCCTGACGTCTTTGCAGTCTGGCAGAAAATGCATTTTCAAATCGAAAGAGCAATTGTGTTTGCAGAGATAAAGTGCTATGGGTGCCCTAACACCCTTTTTTAAAAATAGATGCACTTTTGAAATTACATTGAAATTACAGCTGGGGGATGATAATATTTAGGCTGCACTCACATACCTGAGCTGGCAGTCACCTCTTCAGGAGCCAGGCAACGCCTCCTTTAGCCCAAATTCCCTTGTTTCTCTCTGGATCATCCTGCAGCCTCTCACCAGGAGCCCACCACCTGAGCCCTTGCCCCTGCAGCCATTCCAGCACAGGTTACAGAAACACCCATCACGTACCTCCATGCACTGACCAGCCCGGTGGCATCCATCACACATTCTTTGTGAGGATCCAGGAGCTGTTGGGCAAAAGGCACTGCTACAATTACCCATCATACTCAACATCAGTGTCCTCTGGCAAGAGCACAGCCCGGTTCTTACGTGTGCAGCATCCTGGTTGCTTTATCCCATGTCATTAGTAGAGCTGCAAGACATTATCCCTCTGTGAAGTTGCCTCCTGGTTCTGCTCTCACTCCCATCTGCATTGGCCCTTCTCCAAGCTGAAAAAAAATACCCTGTTCCTGCAGATTGTTCACTGTGGTCAGCACACAGTTAATCTCAACAGATGGTAATCTGTCAGTGCCAGCAGCTCTGGCCCTGATGGATCCTGCTGGGAAACACCCAGGTCTGAGGTCCGTGGTGGTCAGGATCTGGCCTCTGTTGCTGCTTGGCACTTGGAGTTAGTTGTGAAGCAGCACATCACAGGAGATAAAGGAGTAATTACAACATTTGATCTTATTGCATGTGTTTGTGGGAAGGATGGGGAGTGTGGGCATGTGTATTTGCTCACATAATTCGAGGGTTTGCATACTCCACTGCTCTGGAGTGACTCTAACACAGGCAGGCTTCTAGCATTCATCAGGCTGTATGGTAGTGATGCTGGGGGTCATAGAACCATAGAATCACAGAATTGTAGGGGTTGGAAGGGACCTCGAGAGATCATCAGGTCCAGCCCCCTGCCAAAGCAGCTCCCCAGGACATTTCACTCAGATAGGCATCCAGACGGGTCTGGAATCTCTCCAGAGAAGGAGACTCCACACCCCCTGGGCAGCCTGTCCCAGGGCTCCCTCACCCTCACTGGGGAAAAGTTCTTCCCCAGGTTGGTGCAGAACTTCCTGTGCTCCAACTTGCAGCCATTGCCCCTTGTCCTGTCTCCACAGACACTGAAAAGGGGCTGGCTGATTCCCCCTGCATCCCATGCTTAAAATAATTATAAACATTAATTAGGTCCCCCCTTAGTTTTCTTTTCTCAAGACTGAACAGTCCCAGCTCACTCAGCCCTTCCTCATAGGGGAGATGCTCCAGGCCCTTCATCATCTTCATAGCCCTTCTCTGGACTCTCTCCAGGAGATCCCTGTCCTTCTTATACCAAGGAGCCCAGAACTGGACACAACACTCCAGGTGGGGCCTGACCCGGGCAGAGTAGAGGGGGAGGATCACCTCCTTTGACCTGCTGGCCCCACTCCTCCTGATGCCCCCCAGGATCCCATTGGCTCTCTTAAGTTCCTCTGGATGCAGGCTGTGGCTGAGACAGCTGAGGCCTCAGAAATACAACCACTGGTGCCAGCTTTTCATGAGCTTATGGAAAACAAGATACATATCTCAAATAGGTTTGGGATTCTCTGGACTGTAAATCCTGTCCTCAAGAAGCGGATGGACTGGCTAGGAGCTGGAGATGTTAAGAGCATCTCCCTGAGGGAGAGGAACCCCTGTCCCTGGGATATGACCATACCTTGGCTGAAGCTGCCCTGCTCTGCACAGTGTGACAGTCCTGCCCAGGTCCATGTCTGACAGACCCTCCTCATCCAGGCACAATTTCACCACAGTAAAAGCTCCCACAGGTTTTCAGAAAGACACCAAGAGAGGTACAGGGACATGTCTCCAAGTATCAAAAACCGAGTCCTTGCTCCCAATAAATTCAGCTCCAAGGGGACAGGCACTTGTGAGACAGCCACATCCTCAGCCCTCTGCTTTTCACCAGGAGCTGAGACCTTTCAGTCCCCTGAGATCTCTCAGCTGAGCAGGAACAGAGCTGAAAATGAGACCCAGCTTGCAATTTAGCCCTCTGCTTGGACCGCAAGGTGATGCTTGCCCTTTCCTCACCTCTATTTGGTGTGCCGAGGCACTAGATGTGCCATTCAGAGGCACCACGTAGCCCCGCAGAGCCCCGAGCTGATCCCTGTCCATCAGCCATTCTGCCAAAGCCCTCTGTGGCACGTTGTGCCAAGTGGCAGAGACGTTCTTCCCAACAGGCAAACCCCTCATTGCTGGCACATCCCTGACTCCAAAGCAGGGGTGGGTGAGCTGCCAGCATGCTGGCACCGTGCATGGGAGGTGGAAGGCACAGACCCCTCGAGAACATCCTGAGGGGCAACTTGGGGCTCATCTGCTTCCTCCAACTCATTCTAGGAACTGGCTTTATGCAATCAGGAAACAAAAATAAAACCAGCTCTCAGAGAGACCAGAGCAAGTTTTACCTGGAACATTGTGTCGGATCGTTGCAGATAATTGTTTCCCCCTGACACCTTGCTTTGTGGCACTGCCAATTCACTTGTTATTAGCACAGCAATAACAGCAGCACTGAATCACTGGGCTGAAGCAGCTCCTCCCGTGCCAGTCCCTGAGGCAAATCTGTGTGCCCACCCCAAGGCTGGGGCTGTGGGGGGCTGTCTGTGCCACACACACCCATGGGTGACATTGGGGTTGGACTCAATGAGAAGAAGTCTGAGAGGGGATCTGATCAGTGTTTATAAATATCTGAAGGGTGGGACACAGGGGGACATGGCCAGCCTCTTCTCAGTGTCTGTGGGGACAGGACAAGGGGCAATGGCTGCAAGTTGGAGCACAGGAAGTTCTGCACCAACATGGGGAAGAACTTTTCCCCAGTGAGGGTGAGGGAGCCCTGGGCCAGGCTGCCCAGGGGGGTGTGGAGTCTCCTCTCTGGAGAGATTCCAGCCCTGTCTGGACGCCTCCCTGTGTGACCTGTCCAATGACCCTGCTTTGGCAGGGGGTTGGACTCGATGAGCTCTGGAGGGCCCTTCCAACCCCTATGATTCTGTGATTCTGTGATTCTGTGATTCTGTGACATCTCTGATACATTGTCAAAATGGCCAGGATTGCTCTGAAGACTGCTTAGTGCTTCCCATTCAGAACCCTTCAACAGCTGCACCGTTCAGGATGGGGTTGAGGCATTCAAGATGTTTAAGATGAGGCCAACCAGATGAGAGGGAAGATTTCTCCAGCTTACTTTTTGGCATTTAGATAAGACATTATCTCAAATCCAAATATTTTGGTCCCCAAAGACCCTGATTCTTTTAACTAAAATTTCATGTTGGGTTCTTTTAACACACCTGTGTGTTTTCTTCTCTTCTAGCACTGCCTTGAGCTGCTGTCCCCTGTGAATACCTGCCATCACCCACTGCCTGAAACATCAGGAAAGAGAGATCTTCATTTCCTGGGGAGCTCCTGAATGGGAATGGCCGTGTCCCTGGGCTTGGCTGTGGAAGGGCTGTTTCTGGGCAGGGGTGGCTGGGTTAGCAGCCCTGCATCCAGGACAGGTGCTTGGGAAGTTCAGGACCAGCCTCACTGTCTGCCTGTCCTATTCATGCAGCTCATCCCTCTCACCCAGCCTTGCTGGATAGCTCATTTAGTCCTAGGAACAGAAAAGACCTCCGAGGCTCAGCATATTGGATAATCAAGGCTGGGAGAAAGCAAAATCCTACTCAAATATGTGATAAACACTTCTGCATTCTCTGGTGCTTCATAACCTACAAATATTAAACCCATAAAACTTGTGCTGTTAGAGCCGGTGCCGGTGAACATAGAGAACCTGAATCACAGAGTTCATGAGTGGTTTTAGGGGGCTGGGTTACAGGACCTAGGGCCAAATTTTGATTTTGGCAATTGTGGGGAAGTAGCCCCACCTCTGCACCCCTGCAGCTCAGCATGGAGGAGGAGGAAGGTGCTCAGCGGCTCTGCATAGCATCCTGAAGGCTGACAGGTGCTATTAGAGATGGGGTATCAGTCAGACTGTTAAAAGCAACGGGTTTTGGTTGCTCAGAAAGAAAAGGAGGGAGAAGTTCTGTCAAAATTGCCCCCAGGTCTGGGGGCTCACACTGTGACTGGGCAGGGGGGCCCACACCAAGCATTGCCCCCCCACCAGGCAGCGTGCCCTTTGCCTTTCCCAGCAGAAGTGCCCAGGCAATGACAGTATGTCCACCATGGGGATGGCAAAATGCTCTGAGCTCTTAGTGATGCAGATATCCAGGAACCCACCTGAAGTGGCGTCCATAACGTTCTCCATCACTGAACTCCATCACTGTGTCCTGCTGAAGCGTCACGGGCACGAAAGTGCAGAGGGATGCCTGGCTGAAGCTCACCTTTCTGGTCCTGCTGTTGCAGATGCTCCCCTGGAACAGGTACCTCTAATCCACCTGCCTTTGTGCCTCAGTGCCACACGGACCATACCGTACCCACTCATCCTGCCCCTGTGGTTAGTCCCAAAGCAGAGTGGGTGAAGTGGCAGGAGCCCTTCCTGCTGGGCAGCTTCCCCACCCAATTACTGCTTTCACAGAGTTCCAGCTGCTTGAACATTTTTCAACTTCTCCTGCTCATCACAGTGCCCAGCCAGAGGAAAAAGCTCTCCCTGCTCTGAGATAAACCTGTTTAAACACCAGAGAAACCTCCTTCCTCCCACCAGCCCCATCAGAGCACCGTGCTCACCTCCCACCGAGCCCAGGACCTCACGTGCAACATCATCTGCTCCTAGGACATCAAAACCCACACTGGTTTTAGGAACCTTTTTTTTTTTTGGAAAGGGGTAGAACCAAAATTGTCCCCATCCTTACACCCACCTGGCCTTGCCAATGCCCTGGTACTGCGGAGCGTGAAGCGTTGGGCACATGGAGCAATTTTTTCTCTACTCTGGTGAAAAGAAAAGGTGATTCAGCCCAGCTCAGCTGAGCCCTTGGCTATGACCTGCTCCTTCCTGTAATTCGCTGAGTTCCTGCTTTATTGTCTGAACAAACAGAATGTATTTCCAGCTAATGCAAGAGGAAGCTTTCAGCCTTTCAACTTGCCCATTTCAGTTTCTCAATCTACTTCAAAGGAAACTCTCCTCTCCAAGCCATGGATCACCCCACCGAGTCATACTGCTATGCTTTGGGGTTTTTATTATTATAAATCTCTTGGGAAATAAATTCACAGAACTGACTTCTTCCCTTTCTCTGATATGAAAGTATCTCCCCAGCTCTTTCCATCTTTCCATTCTAGGAGGTTCAACTGGAACAGCACATTTCTCATGTGGAAACGTGGTACATTTTTCCACCTTATGTTTGCATGTTGAAAACACCTCTTCTGGTGGTTTGATTTCCTCAGTTGTGCATCTCTAAAGAAGCCCAGGACTGCTTCTGCCCTGATCCCTGGGATGGGCTGCAAAGTGGTGGAGGTGACCCTCAGGCTGACTCATTTTCCTCAGCATCTCCTCAATGTGCCCCAAACCTCATGTGCCCTGTGAAGCACTGGAGTCACTGACTGTAATCATGTGTCTCGGGGCTTCTGAATGCCTGAAGAATGAGGTGGTGGTTGCATCTCCCATCACCTTCAGAAATCAATGATGTGCACAGAGTCCTGGAGGTCAGTAATTAACATCTTTCTCTAGGTAATTTAGAAGTCTCAAACCTCATCAATTGCAAGGAGGAAAACAGCCGTGTGTGATCCACTCCAGTGTGTCCTGACAAACAACCATGTCTGCAGGCAGCATGTGGTGGTAACTCGTGGGAAAAATGGCCTCGGGGTGACCTGGTGGGTGACATGGCTCCAGACAGGGTCACCCCCATGTCAAGGCCAAAATAAAGGACTTTGATGCCCTCAGCAACAAGTCCCACTCTGATGGGAGCTCCAGGGAGAGCTGTTGGGAGCTGTGGCAGTTGCAGGTCCCTCCCTCCAGAAATCCCCTCCAGTTCCTGTGTCCCTGGTGGGATACTGCAGCATCTGGCTCTACAACAGCAAGCAGCAGGGCAGGGCACCTCCAGCTCCAGCGAGCTGCCCTGACTCCCCAGAATCAGAGGCAACACTGACACTGATGAGTAACAGCAAAGGAGTTTGGTTCCCAACACCAAATGCTGCTGAGTACCTACCCCCCAACCCAGAGTACCCCAGCCCCGCTCTGCCTCGTTGCACGCAGACATCTGACCTTGAAACTTTCAACTTCATGATTTTCCAAAACCAGAAACCAGAAGTGAGGAAATTCCTCCCCACAGAAAACACATAGAGGCAGTAAATAAGTCACTGTCGCAGTGCAGGAGCAGTGTTGCCCAACAGAAATTTCCTCTGCAGACAATGTGGACATGCAGGACCTGCCCCAAGGGCTCCAGTGTCCTGGGGTTTGTGGCTGGAAGTGACATGGGGCAAAGTGGCATTGGGCACAGCCTTGCTCCCTGCTTCATCCTGCCTGTGAGACACAAAGGTGGTGTGGGATGAAAACAAGGGCAACAAGACCTCATTAATGTTTATAAATATGTAAAGGGTTACACTCAGGAGGACAAAGCCAGGCTCCTCCCAGTGATGGCAGCAATAGGACAAGGGACAATGGGTACAAGCTGGAGCAGGCAAAGTTCCAAGTGAATGTATGGAGAAATTTTTTCACAGTGAGGGTGACAAAGCCCTGGGACAGACTGCCCAGAGAGGTTGTGTAGTCTCCTTCTCTGGAGACATTCAAACCCGCCTGGACGTGTTCCTGTGGGACCTAATCCAGGTGATCCTGCTCTGGCAGGGGGTTGGACTAGATGATCTTTCGAGGTCCCTTCCAACCCTGATCATTCTGTGATTGAGAGCTGCAATGGGCAGAAGCGAGGATGAGAGTATGGAGGGGCTCAGAGGGATGAAAATCCCCAGGCAAATAATGATGCTTGTGAATTAGTCCTACTTGATGAAAATATGTGAATAAATTAACTTTGCCTGCTGGTTAAATCTGCTCAGTATTTCTCTGATGCACCATTAGGCAGAGGCTGGCAAGGCAGCTTACCTCTCAAGCACATAATGTGGCACTATCTGTAATAGGTGACATTTTCTCTTTTGTCATGCCTTTATCTTGCTGAGGAACAACACCTCACAGGAGAGTAAAGCAATTTCCAGCAGCTCTGCCTCCCACCATCCACCCGCGCGCAGTGAAAGCGTCGCAGCCCAATTCAGTGCTGGGGACAATGTGCCTGATGCGCTGCCAAAGCAGGGACTGTCGGAGCATCCTCCACTCCTCAGGGCCTCCCTTCTCATTGCTGTTCCTGGGGTCCTGCTGACACCCCCAGGGAGGTAGAAATCCCGGTTACTGCAGGGGCTAAGCTCATAGAATCATAGAATCATAGAATTGTAGAATTGTAGGGGTTGGAAGGGACCTCGAGAGATCATTGGGTCCAACCCCCTGCCAAAGCAGCTCCCCAGGACATTTCACTCAGACAGGCATCCAGACGGGTCTGGAATCTCTCCAGAGAAGGAGACTCCACACCCCCCTGGGCAGCCTGTCCCAGGGCTCCCTCACCCTCACTGGGGAAAAGTTCTTCCCCAGGTTGGTGCAGAACTTCCTGTGCTCCAACTTGCAGCCATTGCCCCTTGTCCTGTCCCCACAGACACTGAAAAGGGGCTGGCTGATTCCCCCTGCATCCCCTGCTTAAGATAATTATAAACATTAATTAGGTCCCCCCTTAGTCTTCTCTTCTCAAGGCTGAACAGTCCCAGCTCACTCAGCCTTTCCTCACAGGGGAGATGCTCCAGGCCCTTCATCATCTTCATAGCCCTTCTCTGGACTCTCTCCAGGAGGTCCCTGTCCTTTTGATACCAAGGTGCCCAGAACTGGACACAACACTCCAGGTGGGGCCTGACCAGGGCAGAGTAGAGGGGGAGGATCACCTCCTTTGACCTGCTGGCCACACTCCTCCAGATGCCCCCCAGGATCCCATTGGCTCTCTTAGTCACCGAGGCACACTGCTGGCTCATGGCCACCCTGTCATCCACCAGGACCCCCAGGTCCTTCTCCACTGAGCTCTTCTCCAGCAGGCCATCCCCCAGCCTGTACTGATAGAAACGGTTGTTCCTTCCCAGGGGCAAGACTTTACACTTGCTTTTGTTGAACCTCATCTGGTTTCTCCCTGCCCAGCTCTCCAGCCTGGCCAGGTCTCGCTGGATGGCAGTGAATGACATGCTGGCAGGTCACCTCTGCTCACCCCGTGCAGTCTGCCCTGGGTGTCGTCTACTGCCACACACTTCAGGTTTAACTCCATGCCTGTGGTTTCCCCATGACACCCCTCGCTGGTTCTGCAGGCTGGAAACCACCCAGAGCTCTTCCTGCCCCAAGTCTCCCACTCCAGTGTCACGTTTGCCACAGTTTCAGGGCTCCGGGTTAAGTGGCCTAATGGCAAAGAGCCAGCTTTCAGCATCCCTTGGCTTTCAGCACCCATTTTCTCCTCAAAATAGGTTCATCCCTAACCATGTATGACATGTATCTGTATTTGATGACATCAACTCAAGCAGGGGGACTCTAGTGTCAACACCATTTAATGGGCATCAGTTTCTCAGCAATGTGCAAGTACAGCAGCCTTCAGCATACACATACATCAATACAACTTAGCCTCTAAAATAACTGTAATGGGAATCAAAGTGACTTTTTCCTTCCTATACTAAACCCCCTTCTGACACTAATGAGGTGGCACTTCCCAGCACCATGTAATGTTTATTGTCATCCTTTCTGAGTAACAAACTGCAGCATCAGTATGGCAAAAGCCAGATTCTCAGCTACTGCCCAACCCTCATCTCCAGTGCTTTGCACTTCACCTTCCAAACCCAAATTCTTCCCTTATTGATCTTTAGCTTTAATGGCTATGAAAGCAAAAAAAAACACATGTGAGGGTGACAAGGCCGTGGAGAAGGATGGCTTATGGGACACAATCCACTGCTTCCTATGGCAGATGTCCAGATGACATTGACCCCTAGATGCAGCAGGCAACGGGGGCTCCGCGGCTCATGGACATGGAGCCCCCTGAAACTGATGTGACACCCACCAGAGAACTTGGTAAAAGCCTTGTCTATTGTCTCTGCTGCAGAATGGAAGTGGAAGGACATATCTCCACTTACGAAGGGCTTATGAAGGCTGTGACTCTGGAGGCAGAGTGGCAGTACCTCACACTGACTATTATCCTTTCAGGCAGATGTAATTATGCTAATCAAGGCTTGTCTGATGATGAATTTTACAGTTTAGCAGTGCAAAGCACCCAGGACCAGTAGTTAAAATTTAGTGGGAGCTGAGGGAGATTTTAGCCAAGACAGGAAGAACCACTCTGGGGTCAGCTTTTCCTAATAAATATTTTGAGGCTGAAGAGAGTTTCAGGAGCTGCCTCACACACTGCTCCACTGCCCTGGCTGGTGGCTGGGCAGCACCTGTCTCAAGGATGCAATGGGATAGTCAGGGTGGTACTTAGTCCTCTTGCTCCATCTCTGTAGTCTTATCCACTCTGAACCTCCATCTGAACCTGGAGACCCCATCTCTAAAGCAAAGCCAGTCCCCAACACTTCACCATCTCTTCCACCTTGCCCCTAATATCCTCTGAAGACCTCCCTCAGAAGACAGGGAGAGGAACTGGACACTGCTTGGGGCAGGGGGAGAAGTGGAGGGGGGAGGTGTGTCCCCAAATGCTGCTGGCCATTAAAAAAAAAAAAAATCTTAAAGATTAATGCTCATCTCTTGCCAAAAAGATGAGCTTCCTGAAGGAAAAAACTGTTTTAAAGATGTGCTTGCTTGTTGGGAGGCAACATGCTGTTGGGATGGTTTGCTGGCTGAAGGGTTCCTCAGTTCTCCTGCCAGCTTTTAACCCCTGGCTCCAGATAATTTTGGCTACTTAACTGGCACATGGAAACCTTTCAGCTTTCCCCAAACAGAACAATTTTTCTACAGAAACCTCATGACAGAGTCCCCCAGTTGCTGTAGAGGCAGAAAGGTTCTTGGATTAATCATCAGAAGAGCAGGGAATGAAGGAACCTGGGGAGGTGAATGCACCAGGTTTTGTTAGATGCTTTAAAAAATACAATCCAGACCTCCTTTGTTTCAAGCACCTCAGAAGCTAAGAGAATTCAGTGCATCTGGCTGCAGCTGCCACTTCACTTCTGTAATTTAATCACATTGAGGTGCATTATGTCAAATAATTACCTTAATGAAGACTCTAATGGGAGAAGGGAGGAAAATCATAGAGATGGTTTGAAGAGATAAATCTGTGAAGTTTCTTTGTTTTTAGCCTGGGACTGATTTAGCTCCTGCTCCTCTGGCTCTGGCCCTTACAAAGACATCTGATCTGCCTCTCTTTCTAAAGTAACAGGTTTCAGATGCTGCCCCAGTAATGGATTTTTGTCTTGCATACAGTCCCACAGTTTCTGAGTTTGAAACAACCCAACACATAAACCCAGCTCTCACTTCAGGCATATCCAGCCCTCAAACATCAAGTTTCTGTCTCCTGCTTTTGAAGTCCTTCACGATGTTGGTCTGAATTAGAATCAGCAGATCATTTATGTTGGAAAAGACCTTTAAGATCACTGAACCTACTGTTAACACAGCACTGCCAAGTCCACCACTAAACTATGTCCCTGACCACCACAACTACGTCTTTTTAACACCTCCAGGGATGGTGACTCCACCACTTCCCTGGGCAGCCTGCTCTTGTGCCTGACCACCCTTTTGATGAAGACATTTTTCCTAAAATCCAGTCTAAACCTCCCTAGAACAACTTGATCACCTGTAGTAAGAGGTGATCCAGTGAAGGTACAAATGACCTTCATCGGCTGGTCTCATCCTCTTCTCAGGCCTTTCAGCTATTTTATGTATATCTGACTTTGAAGAGTCCTTGTGAAGTGATTTTATAAAGTTCTGATTTCCACCATCACCCATGCCTATGCATGTCATGGTCATATTGGTCTTGAATTTATTTCAGTGGGCTGAAATGAGACCTTTGTAGGTGAACAAACTATCTTCTAAAGGCTAATCCTTATCCAGCCTGCCCAGGTTTCTGTGCTTGAAATTTGAAAGGAAAAACTCCCTGAAAATTAAATAAATCCATTCAAATGAGTTTTCTTTCTTGCTGCCTGAAGGGATAACTTGAGAAAGAACTTCTCCAGCATGGATGTGGTGAGGGAGGTAAACAAGCTCTTCCCCACCTCAACTCCCACAGATTTTCCAGTTAGCCTTTCCCAATACTGCAGGTATCCTCCAAGTCATATGAGTTATTGATCTCTCATCATTCCTGGAATGGCTGACTCCAGACTTTCTAGATTAAAAATAAATAAATATGGGGAACAGGAAAATAAATTTAGCCTGTTTTTCTGGAATTAATGCAAAATGTGACATTTCAACTTTTTCTTTTTTTTTTTTTTTTTGGTTTATATATCTATATCTATCTATATAGATAGATAGATCTATATCTATATCTATATCTATATCTAGATAGATATAGATAGATCTATCTATCTATCTATCTCTATCTATATATATAGATAGATATAGATAGATCTATCTATCTATCTCTATCTATATATATAGATATCTATCTCTATCTATCTATCTATATATAGATATCTATCTATCTCTATATAGAGATAGATAGATAGATAGATAGATAGATATCTATATCTATCTATATATAGGAGCTGTTCTCAAGCAGTTCTATATATATATATATATATATATATATAGGAGCTATTCTCAAGCAGTGCAAACTGAAAATGTCCATATCTATATATATATAGATATAGATATCTATCTATCTATTAGATAGAGATATCTATCTATATCTAATAGATAGAGATAGATAGATAGATAGATAGATAGATAGATAGATAGATATTTTTCCCCCCAGACTTCACTTCTCTGATTGGAAAATTAAAAGCATGATCCCACTCCAGAAGGCTGTGCCTGGCCACTGCTGTAGTTCTCAAGCATCCCCTGCATTCCCCAAAGTACCTTTAGCTTCTCAACGTGGTTTGTTTTTCCTCCTTGTGTTTCCTGGACAGTTTCTTGTAGAGGTAAAGTGCCCGCTTCTCCTCCCAGCTCTCGAAGAAGGAGCCTGTGATTCTCCTGCACAGGCGGTGTGCGTAGGTCTCCAGGAATACGGTGGCGTAGAGGATGCAGAAGAGCAGCCCCACGACGAGCAGCACGGAGGGGTTGGGAGGTGTCGGGGGGCTGATGCTGCAGCGGGCAGAGCTGAAGACCAGGTAATGCTGGTAGCTTCTTTTGAAGTCTGGAAGTGGCAATTCTTTGTAAGGGAGCCGTAAAATTGTCAAAAGAAAGGGCAGGATCTCTATTTTAGCCTGAAATAAAGAGTTAAAAGTTAAATAGGGTGTGAGCAAACCTGGTTACTACAGGAGCATCAGCCTGGGGGTGTGGAACCGCTGGACAGCTATTTTGGGTGCAACAAGAGAAGGACACTGAAGTGCCTATAGACTTCAGGCTGAGTGGGAATAGCAGCCTGTATCAGCACTGGGAGGCACGGTGAGCTCCAGCCCTGCCTGCCATTCATCTGTACCTGCTATTGCAGAGACCACACAGGCATGGCTGTGAGAGACTTTCAGTGGAACAGGCACACAGACAGTGGTATTGGTGGCTGTGTAGTTGAATTGAGGTGTTTTTTCCCAAGCCCTGGTTATTTGTCTTTAATTCACTGTAGGCAGGTATCTGAGCTAAGGAACCCTGGGACTGGGGAGGAGGCTTCATGGCAGAACAGAAAAGCTGAAAAACTAAACCTGAACTAGTCCAGATAAAGGATATTAAAATAGATAGAACCTGGGGAGGCTTGTCAAAGGGATTGCACGGGGTGACAACAAAGCCAGTGAGCAGAGCTTTCTCTCTAGAGAACAGCCACTGCAACAGGGAGATGAGACTTCCTCACAGCTGAGATGCACAGTCACCTGTTACCCCTTCCTTTTGTGCTTTCACCCACTCTGTGTGTGCTACAGGGATGCCCGTTCCTCCACTCTGCTTAGGGCAGGGACCCAGAGACACCACATCTTTGCAGTGTGAGACACTATTTGCTCCCCTCCCGGCTCCCACAGAGCTGTATTTTGGAGCAGGTAGGTGCTGCTATTTGATGCACTGGAAGGAGCACAGAATCACAGAATCATAGGGGTTGGAAGGGACCTCGAGAGATCATCGGGTCCAACCCCCTGCCAAAGCAGCTCCCCAGGACATTTCACTCAGACAGGCGTCCAGATGGGTCTGGAATCTCTCCAGAGAAGGAGACTCCACACCCCCCTGGGCAGCCTGGCCCAGGGCTCCCTCACCCTCACTGGGGAAAAGTTCTTCCCCAGGTTGGTGCAGAACTTCCTGTGCTCCAACTTGCAGCCATTGCCCCTTGTCCTGTCTCCACAGACACTGAAAAGGGGCTGGCTGATTCCCCCTGCATCCCCTGCTTAAGATAATTATAAACATTAATTAGGTCCCCCCTTAGTCTTCTCTTCTCAAGGCTGAACAGTCCCAGCTCACTCAGCCTTTCCTCACAGGGGAGATGCTCCAGGCCCTTCATCATCTTCATAGCCCTTCTCTGGACTCTCTCCAGGAGGTCCCTGTCCTTTTGATACCAAGGTGCCCAGAACTGGACACAACACTCCAGGTGGGGCCTGACCAGGGCAGAGTAGAGGGGGAGGATCACCTCCTGTGACCTGCTGCCCACACTCCTCCTGATGCCCCCCAGGATCCCCTTGGCTCTCTCAGCCACTGAGGCACACTGCTGGCTCATGGCCAACCTGTCATCCACCAGGACCCCCAGGTCCTTCTCCACTGAGCTCTTCTCCAGCAGGCCATCCCCCAGCCTGTACTGATAGAAACGGTTGTTCCTTCCCAGGGGCAAGACTTTACACTTGCTTTTGTTGAAACTGAGCAACTGAGCTTGTGCCTCTACCTCCTCCCCTCCAAACCTGTTAGGCTGCTGGGGAGCAAAGGAAGGATTGTGTAACAAGGCTATGAAGACTGCAATGCCCACCACTGCCTCTTATGATGAGATACACAGCTGGGTCCCCACGCAGGGAAGGGGAGGGGACCCCAGCACTTACGCTGTAATTGACGCTGAGGCTGACAGGCACCGTGGGGAACTGAGCTGTCTTCCTCATCACAGTGTCTGCCATGCTGAACGCAAAGTGGTCCATCGCCACGACCACCAGCATCAGCATCAGGGCCACAGTGAGGAGCATGGCTTGTATGAGGCACAGCACCACTTCTTCCCGGGACAGCTTCAAGCCCGTTGGTCGGATGAGGGTTTTGGATGAGCCCACCAGCAGGTGAGCTGCTTTTCTGTCTGCTGCTAAACACTCCAGCTTCTTGGTTATGTAACAATTGTCAAAGTGGAGGTTGGTGAGATAATTCTTCAAGTACCAGGCGGACTCAAAACAGAGGTAGAACATGGAGAAGCCAGCAAACAGCTTGTTGCCTACTCGTACAGAGTCTTTCACCAGTACCTCAAAAATCAAAAAGTCCTTCCTAATTTTCTCACCAGCCAGGTGCATTTGTTGGTAAACCAAGGAGCTGTTCTCCAGCAGTGCAAACCGAAAATGTCCATTCATAGGCCGATAGCTGTTAATGGAATTAATATTTTCTTGTATTGCATCCCCAACCTCCCAGCAAGCTGTCTCTAGCAGAGCAGTTGAGTTCAAAAGACTCTCAGAAGAATTCTTGGAGATGCACTTAATAAGCTGCAGTATGGTTTTAATGTTGCTTAGGATGTTGGGAGTTATGTTGACCACAACTATCATGGTGCAGGCTGACAAGAGAACCTTCCGGCCCTGTTTGGTGCCTAACGTAGGCATGATCATGCTGAAGACACAACGGGCAGGATGCACCAGGAAAAGAGTGAGGAGAAGGAGCAGACTGAAGGAGACAGCCATGGCAGTGGACAAGTGCCAGGAGTACTCCAGGGAAGCAAACATCCAGTTGTAGAAGAGGCCTCCTATCACCGCTGTAATGCAGGAACACTGCAGAAGCAAGGTCCACAGCTCTCTGCTGTTGGCTGGGACAGGCTTGGAGTAAATCAACCATAGGTCTGCCATGGTCCTGTGCACCTTTGGGAACAGGGTATCTTCACAGTAGACACGGGCTCTCATCCTGTACAAAGTGCAAGTACGTGGGTGTTAGGAGAGGAAGTATGGACATGCACTGATTAGGGCTTTCTTAAGATGATCACTCATGGGTCTTCAATGCCCTTCTCTGAGTGCCTCTGGTCTCACTTTTCTCTGCTAACATGAGTAGCTGGGACTGTTTTTCCCTGGAAGCATGCAGGACAGGGAAGTCCAAGGCATCTCTTGAAAGCTCAAATACCAAGTGCAATGTGACAGCTCCTCTAGTGCAAGCACAGAAAAGCATCGTACTGCTCCATAAAAATCATAATAAAGTCATTCAGAATGGTCAAGTTGTTGGCAGTGGTTAAGAGTGGTTTTAGTGGTTGTTCAGAGGATGCTGGAGGGAGGAAGAGGCGGCTCCTGGCTGCTGTACAAATTGTTAGACCAGCTCTGTAATTACAAGGTATTCAATAGCTAAGAGGCAGCTGAGTGGGACTTTCTGATCTCCCTGCCTCTTAAGAGAAAACCAAACAAAAATATGCAGGTTTTAAGGGTGATGAACACAGAACTGATCAGAGAAAACAGCTTCACAGTGAAGCTCCTGCACCAGAAGAAATCTCCAAGGATAAGAATTTGGCCACTGCAGACAGGATGAAATGTCCCATAAAGCTATTTAAATGTCTAATGAAAACAAACATTGGGGAAAGGATATCATTTCTCAGGACTCACATCTGGAGTGACTCTCCAGGGACCAGAAAACCTGCTGGGCAGAAGCAGTCTCTCCCCAGGATTAGACCCAGCCAGGCGATCCCTATCTCCCCCTGCCCGACAGCAGCCTCAGTTATCCTTTGAGGGAGAATTTTGACTTGCAAAGGAGGCTTTTCAGTGAGAAAAACATTCGACAGCTATCAAGGCAGAGGCAAAGAGAGGGATTAAAGCAGACACTACATACCCAGTGGCAGAGAGGTGTCCCAGGCTTGCTCGAAAACTCTCCATCCTCCAGTGCCTTATTGCTCTGAGTGAGGATCCTGGGTGTGACGCTTGGGAGATGCAGGATAGGAAATCAAGGAAGGCAGCTGGCACCAGAGAGCCAGGACTCAAAAGAAAAGATGTTTTCAGGCAATTCAGCAAGGCTGGCAATTCCTGGAGTGGGTGGGCAGACCTGGTGTGTGAAGCCTAGGGACAAGACCCACTATGGGACAGAGCTAGGATGTATAGCTCTGCTTTGGCTTCACACTGCTGATCTCACTGCTGCTGCAGAGAAGGCTTGTTTTCATGACACGTAGCTGAAAAAAATATGAGTCAATGACATATGGACTGATGAAGATGGAACAAGCATCACATGGAACACGGGGTGTCACCATCCCTCATGGGGAAATCAGCTGTCTCATCTCAGCTGATGTCTCCTCCCATTGCCCACCAGTGAGCAGCAAGGTGGGGATTTCTCTCAGAAAGTTAGGGAGCTTTCCCTCTTTCAGACACCAGTCAAGGCACAAAGGGCATGTGGGATCCAGCAGACCATGTGCTGATAATTATTCATCTTTGCTGGCAGGCTGCTGCTCCCTGCTGAAACCGTGAGCCAATGTGCAGGGTACTCAGATTAAAGGCTCATCTCATAGTCCAAGCAGAGGAAGATCAAGTGTCACACTAGAATCTTTCCCGATTGCCTATAGCCTGCAAATCCACTGCAAAGAGAGATCTACCACAGCCAGGATTCTCAAAGAACTGAGAAGCTCCCAGATGTGCAAACCAGGATGGGTGGTCGCCATGGGACCAACTCACCTAACTTCTGGGATGTGTAGGGCACAGAGCTCCAGCCACCAAACCCACTTGCTGGGAGGTGAGGATCAGCCCATGGTGTTTGCTCTTCCGTTGTGTTTCCAAAGAGGACTGTCCCTCCTCTGACCAGCTGACACACCAGAAACCACGTACCTACCCCCTTGCACCAAGCTCCCGTGTTACAGAAGCCTTCCCTGGCCCCACCAGATTTGTCCCTTAAGCCACTGCTTGTGAGCAAAGGCAACACAGCTCACCCAGCCACCACTGTGCCTACTCCTTACTGGGACCTGCTGTCCCACGCTGAGACAACCTGAGCTCTCCCTCCAGATGGAAACTGCTGGGCCCTCAGCATGTTCTCATGCTCCCCTGAGCGGGAGAGGGCAAAGGGCTGGAGGTCAGCCTGCCCTGGCCGTCCCAGGGGATGGAGCACGCAAGGATCTGCTCTGCAGTGTGATGGGAGAACAGTGCCTTCCTCAGGGGACACGGCTGGGACCCACGGCAGCATCAGCTGTTGGAGGATGAGCAATCATCAGCACAGGTGGGCAGAGCAAAACTCCATCCACTTCCTCAGCTCTTCCTGCAGGTACCAGACAAGATCCTTTCTGCCCTTGCTGCTCCACTCAACAACTCTGCTTTATTGCTGAAGTTTCCCTTGTTCTCATGTGGCTGGTAGAGCAAAGGTTCCCTCCTGGTGCCCTGGAGCTTGTGCAGAGGACACGGATGCCAAGTGAGAGACTGTGACTGGCTCCAGCTGGGAAGAGGCACCAGCCAGTCGGGTGTGAAAGAAAGTGCTGTTTGTTTGGAGCATCCATAGCAATTGCTTGTATGGGCCATGAATTAGGTCTTGAATTCAGCTTGCAGACTATAAGGGACCACCCCAAAAGGCCCATAGCTGTATCCTGCAAAACTCATCAGGTTCTCCTCAGTTGCTTTTCTGAGACTGAACTTCTTTCTCGCTGTGTTTCAGAGCTAACTGGTATTTGCATCAGTCCCTGAGACCTCATCCAGGCGAAGCAGGCAGCTTGCTGCCCAGCAAAACGCGTCAGTGACAGAGACCACAAAGAACTAATCCCCCCTCCTCATGTCCATGACACAGTGGCGAGGGTTTGCTGAGCCTGCTTCATCACCTGGCAAAGGGGAGCTGAAGCCTGGGGAGCTGTGTGTGACCAGTAACTGGGCAGCACCAAGGAGGGGTTGTATGCAAAGCCAAACCTAGGTTTTTCCTTTGGCTCAACTCAAAATGGATCTGGACCAAAGAGGGAGAAGAAGGGGGCTGCAGCATAAGGAGGGGCTAAACCTAGGATATCTTATACCCCGAACTGATAAACTGTAGCTGAGCTAGAACCAGCTTTCCCCAGGACGCAATGAACGGGCTCGCTTTGCCAGCAAATAAAGTGCGTGCTACAGACACAGGGGAAGAACCGGGGGCTGCTGGGGAGCAGGACACGGCCTGACCGTGCGGCTCAGTGAAGCAACTGTGACATCTTGCGGTCACCTTCTGCTAAAGTGCCTCAAGGTCTGGCTTCCCTTCAGCTCCTAAGCTGGGCTGCGGGTGGGAGAGTTTTAAGGAAAACTGAGGGAGCGAAGGAGAAAGAGGAGGTGGCTGGCCGGTGACGGGATGCGTACAGGGTGTCCGTGCTGGATGCTCTGAGGTGCCTTTTCCCACCCTGGGCCACCGAGGACACTGTGGTCCAGGTCCTGGGTGGTCTTTGCTTTTTTGACAAACCCTGTTCTCTGTAGAGCTCAAGCTCTACAATTTTCTACATCCCTGATTTAGTTGTTTTAGCACCACAGTAGGGGCCCGAGGAGGGGTGCTCGTGCCTGGAATTAGCATGCTGTAACCACAGGAGGACAACGGAGGGTTTCATTTGTATCACAGCAGAAAGCATGGCCCACCTGTGCTCTGAGCCATGGTGCTGTGAGCTGGTACCCCCTCAGGATACAGATTTTAAGCCCTTTCCACGTTGCAGCTGCAGTGCTTACAGGGTGGGTCTCAGGGCTGTCTGAACAGGATCCCCTTGCCAAGAGCCCTGCAGATTCACCCTGTAGTGAGAGGCCAATGCCGCGGTGGTGATGATGGTGGGAAGGGGGCAATGTGAGGAGGATCATAGGTAGAGCATGGGGCACAGGAACTGTGCAGATTAAGAAAATGAGTAGGTAAAGAAGATTGATAAATAGAAGTCTAAAAATAAGATGATTTAAGGTTGAAGATCCTTCTCTGGTGATGGTGTTGTTCTGCCAGTTCAAGGAACTGAAGGTGTGGGAAAGATTAGCTTGTTAGTGGTTCTTTTCTTGTTTGTTTTCTTTTCTTTTGCACTTCATGCAAATGAAGGACATACAGTGACACACAGCCAGGTCATGCCTTCTTAGGTCTCTATTACAGAAATACAGAAAAATCCCAGCAATATCCTTTCCATGACTGATGAGGGATAAATGCCACGAGACCCACGGCTCCCTAACCTGCAACAGCCGAATTCCCCTTTTCATGCCAGGCTTTGACTTGTTTTGGGAATCTTTCCCTCTCTCCTGAGCTTCCAGCATCGCTGCTGGGTGCAAATGGGCTGAGCGCAGCCCTGGAATCACCCACTGCTGTGCAGTAGAGCAGCTCTTCTGTGTGAACAGTTTGTAAAGCAGCTCAAACGCTGCTGGGACAAACACTACTACAAAATACTTCCCTACTGTAAATAAACCAGAACGGTTTTTTCCTCCAAGTGTCTCAGGAGAACATGTGGATGTCGGTCTGGGATTAGATGGGGAACATCAAAGGAGTAAAGTAGAGATGTTCTGGATGCTGAATTTCAATTCATGAGTGGCATTTCCTGCTAATTAAAATTCACAAGCAGGCTGCTAATGTGAATGGCTTTTGTGGCGGTTGTTGGATTTTTAGGTTCCTAGAGAAACGGTGCATAGGCAAGCAAAGTTCCTTTAAAATAACACAGCCCAACTCATAGAAGGTTAGTACAGTGCTTGAAATGCCTTTTCCTGGGAATTCTCCTATCTCTACTCACATCACAGACCCCTCAAGAATCACAGGGCCACCCTAAAAGCAGCCTTAGGCAAATATTAGTACTAGTAACAATAAATGGAATCAGAAATTAATCACAGAGGCCAGGTCACCCTTGAACCCAAGAAATACTGAATCTTGAAATCTCTGTTTTAAAAAACATAAATTAAAACAGGCATTCCAGACCTCTCTTGCTCTCACTGATGCCTGGATATGAAAAGGCAGAACTAGAATCATAGAATCATAGGGGTTGGAAGGGACCTCGAGAGATCATCGGGTCCAACCTCCTGCCAAAGCAGGCTAGGTACCGCTGTCACCCACAAAGCTTGGATCAGATCCTTCCAGGAGTCCTGGGAAATGCAGAGGCTGCTGACAGAGGCTGCAGAGCCAGGTCTTTGACTAAAGTAGAGGTTTAGCATCCAGGTGCTCCTCACACCTTTCCCACGTCTGCCAAGACCCCGCTGTGTGACCTTGGGTAAGTCATTGGTCCCCGCTCTGCCTCAGTTTCCCATGTCAGCACAGACGTAATCAACCTCCCCTGGCTGCATTTGTGACATACTTTCTGATCTCTGGACAGTCAGTGCCACAGACACGCCAGGATGCTGGGAGTGATTTCTAGAAACTTTTACACAAACTTTGTGGCCTCAGTTCTGTTTTCATGCCCAATTAAAACAGTCCTGGATTCAACTAGGATGCACCAAGCCGGAGCTGAGACCACAAGTAAACCTGCAGCCCCTACATCTGCAACGGCGCTGGACTGGACGTTACCCTTTGAACCTTACAATTAGCAATCCAAAGGTCCTCACTGCCTGTCCTCCAGGGCAGAGGCTGCTCTGTTCCAGTGACCCACTCCAGTCCCGTGCAGCAGCAGCTCTGGCCACAGCGGGACAGCGAGGCTCCTTCCTGCAGCACCTGGCTGTGCCGGGTACAGCCTGTTCCCTGGCCCCAGGACAGCCAGGCCGAGCTGTTCCTGGGCCGGCTGGTTGAGAAAGGGAACTGTAGGGAGCGATTTTCCCCTCTCCATTCAGCACATCTTCGCTAAGGCATGACAAGGAGCACCCATGCAGAACAATGGTGCCCAAACCCAGCATGCAGCCGGCGTGGAGCTGCCCCGTGGATGCAGGACGGTGACACAGAATATCCCAGTAAAGGCAGCTGCTTGGGCTGCATCTCTTCAGCGCAGCATCCCTGAGACACTGGGCTGGGAGCCCCCCCCCCAGTCTCTACTGCTGTGCTTCGGCTCAGACTGGGAGGGAGAGCTCCTCCTGGGCAACCACTACCCAAATCAGGGGGTGAAGCTGGGGCTGGGCTTTTCTCCTCTCGATCTACAGAGCAAACAGGACGATGTGACATGCTAACAAATGTGCTTTATTGGACATTTTTCACAATCATTGAGGATTTTGTTGGACCTGCTTGATCAAAGTTCCACATTTCAGTTCAATCCCTACAAGTCCTCACCTAGCAGGTGACCCTGGGGTACTCCCTGCAGCAGTAGCGGCTGGTGAGCATCACCCTGCCGGCTCTCCCACCTGGCCTCAGGTTTATCAGCAGCACAGGAGCAGGGGGGATGCACTGGATCCCTACCCTGGGCCAGTCCACCTTGCCAGGTTCAACCAGTGTACATCCTCAGAGAAATCTGTCCCAGCACAGGGAGCTGGTCAATCACCTTCCCTAAGCCAAGAATCATATTCTTCATCTTTCAATCCATCCATTTCAATGGCTGATCTTTTAAATTATATTTTTTAGATTTTTACAGAAAATTTAAAAAAAAAATCAGATAAAAAGGTGATTAAAATCACAGTCAATGTGCAATGCTTTCATTGAAAGTACCCAAGGAATCTGATTTTAAAAGATGTTAAGAATCAAACCCTATTTGTCAAAAATGTCAATAATATTCCAATGCAACTCTCCCACTGACCTCAGTGTGACTCAGCGGGGTCGCTCATGAGTGAGTCAACCTCACAAACCTAAGACTGGTCACACTCACCCACGGTGAAACATCACCGATGTCCAAAGTTACGTCAGGAATGAGTTTGGTCCCAAACCCCCATCTGTGTGCTCAGTGCAAAGAACCTGGCAGCAATTACTGACCCAGGTTTTCAAAACACTGAGCATGTTTGGAAACAAACTGTTGCCTTTCTGTTTCCAAAGCTTGGAGTAATGCACCGAGTCCTACCAACACATCTCCTGAATCATCCCTTCACGTGCAAACCTGAAGAAATAGTCTTCATCCTCCATGAGGTAATTACTCATGAGATGGTAACGAGACCCTGTCCTTCACATCCTGCTAGAAGCACCCAGTCACGCCACTTGCCCCTGGTCAGATTCTGATACACTCACTCACATTGGGTTGCACATAAATAATCCAGTTGCCTCCACCCTGATCCCAGGGCTGCTCTCCAAAACGAGGTAGGGTATCAGAAGCTAGAGCAACCGAGCTCGCTGGATTTCATGGGGGAAGGGACATCTCCACAAAGGTGCTCTAAGCTTACAGGGTCGTCCAGTTAACAGCCACCCACGAGAGGTGGACTCTGGGAGAGTCTGACTGGTACCTGTGGAAGGTGGGGAAAGGTCTTCAGAGAAAACAACAAACGGATGCTGTGACACTGACCAGCATTTCTAAAAATAAAATTAGAGAGTCCCATACAGCATGAGCAGCCCATGGCTTTCCTCCTGTGCATACTCTGCCGATTCCAATGCCCAAGTCCTAAGTGAGTGAGTCCTTCCCCAGGGGAGGCTTTGTTCATATTTTATTTAGCGCACTTAAAGTGACATTTTCTACAGCTGTCAAGAGTGAGGTGGCATTTTCTGCATGAATGTTGGCCCATGCAGGGAAGGTCCCCAACTGGAAGATGCTCTTGGCCCATGTGTTCATTGCCAAGCTAAGAAGCAGAACTCCCATAAGATTCATGAGCAACCCAGTTTTTGCCTACAAAAGAAATACAAAGACAACTGTTGAGTTTAGATGGGACATCTACAGCATGTGAAGCATGAAGCTATTTGAATATAAACATTATAAAAATGGCAGGCTTAATTGCCGTTAATTTTAGCAACATCTTAAGCAGGCTTTCTTAAGCCACAAAGGCCATTCTGCAGATGCTTACCAAGCTTTGATCCACCAAAAACATTAACATCTGTTCAGCCTCAGGAATGTGAGCAGGAACTAGGACCAAGCCTAACTTTTACTCATAAGCTTTGTTTTCCTGAGCTGGGAAACTTTTCCTGCACCCAGAAATCTATGAAATTTGAGCCGCCGACACTACCACGAGCAGGGTCTAGGAGATGCCGAGCACATTCAAGACCAACTTTGTCACCATTTGGAGTCATGACGGCTCCAAATCTCACAGGGCCAGATGTCATACAGGCTCCTTCCATACCCCTGTGCCTTCAAACACTGCTGAGGACAGTATCCAGCTTCTGTCTTTTCACTTCACTATATACTCAATGACTAAGAACCCTGAAAGCTCCTTTTTAACCACAACGTAGGCAGATTGTTTTCAGCATTTTCTGTACCTAAAAGAACTTACCATATCCTTGACCATCAAGTGTCCAGAAGAAAATGCAATTGAGTTGGGAGGTGTTGAGACTGGCAGCATGAAAGCGTAGGAGCATCCTATAGTTCCCGGTATCATTAAATAGAGAGGATTTACTTTCAGACGAATGGCCTTGAAATACAAGAGAGGAACAGAAGTGTTACCGTGGGGATTAGGAATTGCAGGCAGATGTATCAAGGAATGCAAACAGCAAGTGCACTGTGTGGAGCTGCTTCCCACACTCTATGATAAACAAGTACTTATCTCGCCAGCATCTGAAGGATTATTACATCCTTTAGTGTCCGTGTTACGCTACCAGCACTTGCTTTGTGACTCCCAAGGATTTCAGTGAGCCTGAGGCCTGGGAGCTGGAGAACAATACGGTGCCTGTCCCAGCACAGACTGAACACAAACTTGCCCGTCCAAGGGGCAGAGTGAGGAGGGAAGCTGGTCTCGCCGTGGGGCTACCTTACCAGCTCTGCCAAGACAGGCAGGAAGATGATAATAGTGGCCGTGTTGCTGGCAAACTCTGTGAATAGGGCGATGACAATTGTGATGAGGATGACGGCCACAGGCGGTGGTACACCCTCCAAGGGATGCAGACGGCCTCCTATCCAGACAGACAACCCAGACTCCTGCAGAAGGGAAGAGCAAACAAGCTGGAGAGCAGAGCTCCTGTATCCGTGCAGGTGAACCGATCCTCTCCTGGAACTGCAAATTACATATGACCCTCACCGACCCAAAAGCAGCTATGTGCAGTGCCCTCGGGGTATTTAGGAGCAAGTAGTTTGAAAGCCAAAACCTCCTTAGTTTTCTGCTGTCAGTTGGTGTGGAGAAACACGTCCTTCAACTGTGGTCACCCCACAGACACAAGTTTCCCAGCACCAGATGAGAACCCCAAGTGATACCCTGACAAAATTCAGCTCTGCTGGGCAAGATGACTGCATGTGGAGCGGGCCTCACCTCACAGCCCTTTGCCATGGCAAAGCCTCCTCCCAGCAGCAAGATGATGTTCCAGGGAACTGTCTCTTGGGCCTTCCTCCAAGTCAGCAAGGGCTGTGTCTCAGTGTTTGGTGCTAGATGAAGAGAAAACCCCAGTGTCAAACACCCACCCAAAGAGAAGCTCATCAGTCATCTGACAGAATGATATCATGAGCCTGACCTCAATGCTGAAGGTCACTAACCAGGAGTTGCTGATGGTTAAAATATACATATGGCACCTCTTAAGCTAGACAATCAAAAGATCCTTTAACTGAGTATCAGATCTTACAAAAAAGGAAAAGAAATTGTAGCATTTAAAGTTTTCTTGGAGGCTTTCTTGAGGGAATATTTAGTATGAGGTTAATTTTCTCTCTCTGACAGACATAATTCTCGTCCTCAACAACTGGAGTCAAGGAAAGAGGAAAAATTCCACGATGTGAATTATGAAGATTTTATTAATTTTCCACTTGGTGTTCACCAGCTGATGAGTTTTACAGCAGAGCTCATCTCCCCTAAAGGCCATCTCAACATAGGGGAAGTGAGCTCTGTCATATGAAAGGATGCACTAAGGGGACTATAATTTTCTAGTGGACAAGGGCACACATATTTTACCCAGAGGATAACATCCTTCTGTTTATAGAGAGCACAACAAATATGCACAACTCAGCACAGCTGGTATTTTGTTCCCACTGACCCCAGGTGGTGCTGCACCATCCACGAAGGGCCTTCTTCAGCTGCATCTCCACATTAAGACCATCTCTTATTCCAAGCAGCTTATGAATTAAAATTTGTATCTCATCACTAATTGAGAGGAGAGACCCAAGATCTCAGAAGACTCCTAGTACCAAAACCTGCTGGAGAGTCTGGGCTTTTGGAGTTCAAATTCTGAATCATTCTGGGAGCTGAGGAAGTGCCCATATTTTTGAGTATGGACAACTTGCCCAGCTCTGCCTACTCAGAGGCTCATGCTCTCCCCAGAGGGACAGGAACTGTTTGGGAGCCAGCAACCAAACCTCTGTTTCACAACCAGGTCTGCTACGGTAAATCAACACCAATTTCAGTTCACTTCAACCCACAACAGCATCATTCCTGACAGCTACATGAGCAACTGAGTCATTCCTGCAATCGTCAGCAGGGCAGTGGCTGCTAAACCTCTTCTGGCACCTCAGTAAACAGCCCCTGTTGCACCATCAAACTGCGCTTCTGCGGACGGCCAGCACAGCTGCTGTGCTGGTGCAGGTCCAGGTGGGAATAGTCTTGGCTCTTGCTCCATGCCCGCTCTGCCAGAGCACAGCCAAGGGCAGAACCCCTGCCCGGAGGGGTCCTCTACTCACCTTTCAAGTCAAACCACCACCTCAAGGAAGGTTTTTGCGAAGGGAAGAAGAACAGTATAATGACAATGGTGATTCCTGTAACTGCATCGGAGATAAACCTGTTCAAAAGCAGCACAAACACTTGTAAGCAGCACAAGCCTGTGGAATGGCAAAGTTTAGGAGAACAGGGATTTACCAAAGAAGATTACAGATTTCCATCAGGTCTGAACAATGCTCGTTGTTCATTTAATTCCCTGTTGAGCTACATTTCTACAGTGTGCTGTCAACCTCCCAGAAAAGCTGCCCTACAACTGTAAAAACCAAGATCTAATCCCCACCACAGCGATGCTCCATGGTCAGTCCCTGTGGGGTTGTGAGGACACGTTTCCGTAGCTCATTGTAGGAAGGAGGGTAGGCAGAGCCCAGATCATCTTATTTATATGAGCTCTTTGCAAACTGCTTGGACCTCAGGTGACAAGGCAGGCTCCATCCAGCAAAGAGCTGGATGTGTTTGACTGTAAGGAGATGTTAACCAAGGAGGAAAAAGTCCATAACTAGTTTGTGGTATTAAGGAATAATTTCTTAATTTAGGGCTTTAATTATTAAAAACAACAATAAGACAAGGTCTCTTCTGTTAAGAAATAACACCACTTCCTCTGAGCATTTACCAAATCCTATATCCATTTGTCTTCCCAAGGTATGGATGTCACAGAGGAGACAAACTTGCCCAACAGACAGGGTAACACTTGGGCTCAGCTCCTGCCATCTTTCTTTCCAGTGCAATCAGTGGATTGCATACAGAATTCAGTAATTCACTGCAAATCTACCTAGAAACAGCATTCCCAACATAAAAAACCTAGGGATGGCCACAGGTGGACATATGCCAACTTCCTGCTGGGCTTCATGTACCTCCTCCAGGAGATGGAAACAATAAAGCTGCCTCTGCTACTTGAAGCTCAGTGTAATTCATTCCAGGGAACCTGAGTATTGGTGTTAAGCAATGCACTCAGAGACATGGCAGTTGCAGTGGCTGGGAAATGCTTTTGAATGACAGTGGAATGAAAATAAAATCTTACCCTGGTGCAAACAAGCTTGCCCAACCTGGGATGAATTTGGGATCCCTGGAGAAAAGCATGATCGCAAACATGCAGAAGAGGAAGAAAATAGCCTGTTCTGCAAACCTAAAATGAGAAGAAATGCAGTTAAAATGCTGAGGGGCTAAAGGGGATCCAAGCTAGGACAGGTATTGAGCTCAGGCTGCAGCAGGTTGGGTGAGAACTTAGGCTAGCTTCCTAAAAATGACTGCAGAGGAGCATTGGAACAGGTTGTAAGCTATTGCCAAATATTGATATTTGCCTGCTATTGTCTTGTACATAGAAGACATTAAAGAGACACAAGATGGGCATCAGGAATGCCCAGACCAGATGTCACAACATGTGTATGCAAGGTTGACTCTCTGGCTGCAACAGAGAGGAAGGACCAAGCAGCTTCTCATGGTCACTGCCCTCACACTGGTGCCCTCTGTGATGACCCGAAGGCACACTCATCTGGGGATGGGATGGCTTCACTCCAAGTGATATACAAGGACATCTGAGAGATTTAAATCCAATAGGAGGCAGCAGGAACTAACTTCAAGGTCAAAACCTAAACAGTATCTCATAGATACATGACACACAGAAGGGGAGATGGCAGCATCATTTGCTAAGTATCAGGCTTGACTCTAGTGGAGTCAAGATTTAACCAAAATGATGCCTCAGAACACTGTTTAAAACCTCTCCAAGCACAAGGAAGGGCGTTTAAACCATTGGGAAGAGGCCACTTGCATTGATTTTAAGTTATGGGGTTGTTAATTAAATTGGTAGAGCACAGCTTAATGTACTTTCTCACTCCTAGACCTCAAAGTGGGACTTTGATTCTTTCAGAGACATTTTGCAGGCTGCTAGATAATGTACTGAATGGAACAAATAAACCAATTTCTTTCACTTACAGCACAGGCACAGACAATTGTCTTTGAAGAACCACTCCATTTTCCACACAACAGCAATAATTACAGTGTCAATAGCATGACACAAACATCGTTGAATCTTCACAGCACTGCTGTGAGTATGAAAATATTATTTTACAGATGGAGAAACACAGACCACTTAACCACAAAACCTACAGTTTCAAAACCTTCCCTAGCTCTGGTTGCCCAGAATATCAGTGGCTGTTTGGCCATATCTAGGATTTGATTCTTGGAGACTCAAATTTTCTTGCTCTCTTTTTTTTTTTTAAATTATTTTTGGCATTCCTCATAAGGCTAAAATTCATGCTTCTTTCTGCTGGCTCCTTTCTCCAAAATATAATCCCCATCACTATATGCACCAAGCTTTGAGAAACTACAGGAAGAAGCTAAGACAGTCTTGTTCTTTCTTCCTGACTAATCCAGTTATTCAGAAAAAAACCAATGTATTCCATGATATGGATTTGACTTCTTCATACTTTCTTTGAGCAGCTATTAAGCTTTCTAAGAGTATATCCAGAGTCTATATGATTCACATCCGTCATATGAGTCATCAGCCTTTTCAGGAAATGCTTCCTGCTCTGCACAACAGGTATGCACAAACCTTCAGCATCCAGCCTGTGTTGGTTAGTACATAACACACAGGGGATTGGCTTTGTCCCTGGAGTAGCAAAAATGCTAGTAATTAAACAGCCCAGCATGACTCCAATCTATAATATGAACTTCATTTACTGAGAAGATTTGTGTACAAGCTGCTATTTGCAGCTCTTCCTGCTAGTGAAGGTGGAGACACTGGAGCGTGCAAAAAGCAAACCTCAGCAGGCTACGAACACTCTGAGGGCAACATCCATTTCATTGTTCTTGTTAAAAACTCCTTTTCTCCCAGTCCTCCACTCTAGCAACAGGATATTTCCATCCCACTTGACCTCCTTTTTGTTTCAGCCCCAACTTGGTAACTCACTTGATTGGACCCAGTTTCTGGTAGTCCTCCTTTATCACTTCTCTGGCTCGGGCTTCTGCGTCCGCTCTTATATTTGACTTTTTTGTTCTCCAGCCCCTGCCAAGAAACAGAATTATATCTTTATGTGTCTCTAACGTAGACAACCCACAACAAATGCTGCACTTACTACTGCAGCCCATGCACACACACTGCACTGCAGTGGCTGCTCTGCAAGTTGCAGAGCTGCACGTCTCCTGTGGCTCAGTTCACATTATCTTCAGATCTGGAAGATCAATGATGAAGGTCTCTGGTGCAGATACAGGCAACAAGCCCTGATTTTTATATATATATATATATATATCCTTTCTCTCTGTGTTGATACAAAGGAGACTCTGCAGAGATTAGGAAGTTGTGGCTCAGTTCACATTATCTTCAGATCTGGAAGACCAATGATGAAGGTCTCTGGTGCAGATACAGGCAACAAGCCCTGATTTTTATATATATATATATATATATATCCTTTCTCTCTGTGTTGATACAAAGGAGACTCTGCAGAGATTAGGAAGTTTTGGCTCATTTCTATTCTGAACTGTTTTCTCCAGCACGGGTTGTGTTGGTTGAAAGTCCCAAGGCTGCAGGATTTCCTCCTGTCTAGTAGATACTGACTTGGGCAGAATAACTAGGAAGAGGGTGACACAGAAAATAAATCCCTTCACTTCTCAAGTCACTTGCAATTTCCTGGGTGATCCCAGGATGTTGCTGAGCATCAACAAAAATGTGTGGAATTTCTAACTGGCTGGGAATGTTAATGTGCTTCTGGCTAAGCCTCTTAGCCTGGCCATGCTGACCGCGCACACTGCTGGACTTTTTGTAATATGTGCATAAAAATGATGTATTCATATCTTGTACCTCACATCCTATCACATCCCATGCCACTGAACCCAGCTTCTAACCCTGCCTGTGACCTTGATTAAAGGTAAAACCCCCAAGTTTCTGCATCAGGTCCCGTGGAGCCTGTGTCTCCTTAGTTTGTTCATCACTGCAGAGGATATGGGAGACTCACAGAATCGTAGGGGTTGGAAGGGACCTCAAGAACTCATCGGGTCCAACCCCCTGCCAAAGCAGCTCCCCAGCTCATATTGCACATGTCGGTGTCCAGACAGGGCTGGAATCTCTCCAGAGAAGGAGACTCCACACCCCCTGGGCAGCCTGTCCCAGGGCTCCCTCACCCTCACTGGGGAAAAGTTCTTCCCCAGGTTGGTGCGGAACTTCCTGTGCTCCAACTTGCAGCCATTGCCCCTTGTCCTGTCTCCACAGACACTGAAAAGGGGCTGGCTGATTCCCCCTGCATCCCATGCTTAAGATATTTATAGACATTAATTAGGTCCCCCCTTAGTATTCTTTTCTCAAGACTGAACAGTCCCAGCTCACTCAGCCTTTCCTCATAGGGGAGATGCTCCAGGCCCTTAATCATCTTTGTAGCCCTTCTCTGGACTCTCTCCAGGAGATCCCTGCCTTTTTTATACCAGGGAGCCCAGAACTGAACACAATACTCCAGGGAGCTGAATCTTCTGGATGGATGAATGGTTGATCATTCACAAATTCCTGAACCTCAGATAGACTTGGTCCTTCCATTTCTTATCTTCTCAGCGGGGTTTTTACTGATGGCAGGATCAGCTCAGCTCAGCCAGCTTATACCTAAACCTTCTGATGTCTTTTGGATCGAAGCAAAGGTGACCTGCTCTTGGAGCCATATCCATCTGCCTGTACTGTGCTGCAGACACCAAGGACTTGCCCACACAGAAAGTCCAGCCACTATCCCTGTGTCATTATAGGCAAAGCAGCCCAACATGGTCCTGCAGAACCTCGGCTGTACTCGTGCAGCTTCGCAGTGTCTCTTCTGAGGCACCTCACCACTGGGGAATACTGGTATCTGTGCTGGCCCAGCTATCCCGAGAGAGCCGGGCTCCGTGCTGACAGGGACAAGCCAAACACAACAAAAAGCATCACGTTCCCCCAGCACAAGAGTGATTTCACGTTTCACCAGGAGCCTTGGCCAGCACAGCTACCTTTCCCTCACTTGATTCTGCAGGGCCATGCTGGCAGGATACAGGGCCGTGCCCCAACCCTGGCTGCAGGACACAGGAATTAAGGGCACATGATGCAGAGCGGTGCAGGTCTAAGCAGCTGTGAGCCAGTGGAGCATCCCACAGCACCTCCCGTGAAGCTCCACAAGCAATATAAGGACCAGCATTTGGTATTTTCTGGATTGAAACTTTCCCATTGATTTTTTTTCCCCTGTCTCTCAGACAATGTAAATATTTGGACACCTGTTCTTTTCCCCTCCTCCTCCTCTATTTGCATTTTAAACTCAAAATAACAATTAAATGCTTTTTCTAAATACTAGAAATTCTGTATGGTCCCTGGAGGAAGCAAGACTGTGAGTTTGTTACTGTCACACAGGAGAGTGTGTGGGCAGAAACAGGACTCCAACAGAACCAGCACAGCGATGCCGCAATCCTTTTAAGTAGTGTGCACTAGGGGTTGCATGTATCCAGCAAAGATTTACTGGAAAAACATGTTATTCTCAGTTACAGATTAACACGTTGTTGTAAAATTAAGTCCTGTTGTGAAGTAATCTGTTCCAAATCCAAGTTTCTGCCCCAGGAACAAATCCTGTCTCTTTTTATGTTGTAGGAGATTTTTTTACTACTAATTCCAGGGGAGCCAACATTTCCCACTGGTATTCAAAGTTTGATTCTGCTTCCTCTTCTGTCAATGAGAGAATGTCACAGACCTCCATGGGAGGTAGTAAAATACCCTTTAAAAATTCTGTGCTTAAATGAGTATGTAATAGATATTCTGTATGGATATGTATTTCAGTTAGATAAAGGACATGCAGCTGTGAGATACCTTTAAAACCCTCCTGTTGCATTACCAGCTTCTTAAACATAGATGACTTGTTACAGCATGAGTTAGTTATGAAACCCTGCCACCTTCCATGAGATTACCCTTATCAGTAGATTCAGTGTGAGAATTGGGATGGACACATATTTCACAACACTGGTATAACCAGAGAACACATATGTATAGTGAATATAAACGTACCTCAGGTTAATTCCTCCATACAGGATAGAGATCCATAGCCATCCCAGGAGAAGAAAAATCAGCATTAAAGGAAACGCAAACATAAACCAAGAACCAAAGTTCACCACATCACATTCTGGAAAATAACTAAGCAAATGGGAAAAATCAAGTTAATGCAAGAAGGGAAACCAACCCTGCAATTAAAGGGTAAACAAACATCAGAAATCAGCAGCAAAACATCCCCTGAACTTGTCAGTGTGCAGTCAGGAACTATTCCTCTGTGTCCATTAGCAGTTACCTGGGCACTAGGAGACTTGGGGAGTGTTGTGCTGGGACAAACCCACAGGCCACCATCCTGCAGCAGCTCACCCAGCCCAGCCGTTCAAGCCTCCACGGGGAGGTTTGCAAAGCTCTCTCCTGATGGCTGATGCTTTCTTACAACGACAATCCTGAACACTCAGGCTTAAACCCTGATAAAACAACTGCTGGAGAGTCTGAACATGAACCTCACAGGGATGCTATGGGCACCAGAACGCACTACTTGTAGAGTCCAGCAAAGAAATACCTGCAGGCACGTAGGATGGAACAAACCTCTGTTCCTAAGCACATGGGAGGCATCTTTTATGACTAAGAAAACAGGTGAGAAGTCATGAGTGCCTTATTTTCCTTTCTACCATACAGCAGTAGATATAATTGCTAACTAAGCACTACACCACCTGGTTCATCAAAACAGTTACCTGATTAATTGTGTGGTCAAGTCCCATTAAATTCAACGGCATTAAGAGCATCAGTAAGGTGAAGCACAAGTACATGGGTTTGGCTGGCAGCCTGGCTCTGTATGCTGGAAACCTGCTTCTAACAGCCAGGGCTGATGCAACCACTCAGCTTTCATCTGCTCACAAAGCTTCCCAAAACGTTCTGGAATGGCATACATTGTCTCAAGCTACTTCTCAGCACAAAAGGGACCATGTGCTGGTATTTAGAAGTGTGACCAGAGGCAGAGGGGATTCTGCCCCTCTGCTCTCATGAGACCTCCTGCAGAACTGCATCCACCCCTGGGAGCTCCAGCCTAAGAAGGACATGGAGCTGTTGGGGCAAGTCCAGAGGAGGCCATGAAGATGATCAGAGAAATGAAGCACCTCTGCCATGGAGACAGGCTGAGGGAATTCAAGCACCTTCCAGTCCCTAAAGGGGCTCCAGGAAAGCTGGAGAGGGACTGGTTACCAAGGCCTGCAGGGATAGGACAAGGGGGAACAGCTTTAAGCTGAAGGAGGGAAGATTTACATTAGATATTAGGAAGAAATCCTTCCTTGTGAGGGCGGTGGGTCCTCAGAGAAGCTGTGGCTGCCCCTGGATCCCTGGCAGGGTTCAAGGTCAGGTTGGATGGGGCTTTGGGCACCCTGGGCTAGTGGAGGGTGTCCCTGCTCATGGCAGAGGGCTAGAACTAGATGGGCTTTGAGGTCCCTTCTGATCCAAACTAATCCATGAGTCTATGATTCTCAGAATTTCCCACAGGGATGGTGAACACATCTCTGTTTCACAGGATTTACAGGTCCCTCCCATACCTCTTCAGCTGTCCCAGGAGGATGAGGTTTGGTGCGGTTCCTGTCAGCGTTGCTGTACCTCCAATGCTGGCTGCGTACGGGATGGAGATGAGGAAACCTTTCCATATATTTGTTTTGTATTCCTCCTCCTTCTTTGAGTCTGAGAGACCATCGCTCGCAACCTCCTTCTCCTCCGTCAGATCTTTGCTTTAAAACAGTCCAAAAGAGAATCCGGTGAAAGCCCTGGTTTGAATACAGTGCAACCACTTCAGAGCCTTGACAGATGGAAAATTCCCAGTTTTAAAAATCCAAGCTAACACTGTCCTCAGGGACTCCTAAGCAGCTCACTGCAAAAGAGGGGTCTGCTCGGTGAACTGTCCCGTGGGACCAACAGCCTTGCAAAGAGCAGAGCACCCTCAGCACCCGTCGGTAGGAGCTGAGGGTGCAGTGCCTTGCCCAGCCCCTCAGTAACTTGTAGCACTTTGTGTGAAGTCCACAGGACTGCTACAAGGAAATGAAAAAACCAGTAAGAATGTGCTAACACCGAGAGGAAAGAAACATCTGTTCCTGGAAGGATGCTTCCTTCCCATCGCTGTTATCAAACCAGGACCATCTCCAGTGTGTAAATCCTGGTGGGTTTTACATCACCAGCTTCACACGCTTGATGTTCCTGAGAAAACCAAAGCACAATTCCCCAGCTGGAGACACCTCAGAGTGGCTGGAATATCTCTGCAATGATTTGGACATGCAGAGGGATGCTGACAGACAGAGATTCTATCATCAGGCTGCTAGTGACTGGGACATTGGGTATAATCAAAACATTTCAGTGATTGAATTTCAAATTCCTAAAACTTGGTCTAGCTCAGGGGAAAATTCTCTCTCTCAACTCTCTAATACAAACTTGATAGTTAACTTACTCCTCAGTACTTGCCAGAAACTGCATCTCAGTTGGTACAGTGTAAAGTTTATTCTGCTGTAAAGATGCTGAAAAAGAAAGATTAGCACTTTAAAACAATTCAAAGCATCTAGAAAATTCTCCTTGAACAGAGAAGCAGAGGGAACAACTGCATTTACAGAGGAGGAACTGTGAACTCGTGCCACAGGGACAGGGTTGGGAGCACCTGGCATGGATGAATGAATCTGTCTCCTCCTGCCACCACTCCAGTCCCACTGGTGCACCCAGATTGCCCTCCTACACCCAGACGCACTTGATCCTTTTACAACTGCCACTGGTTGGACCCTCTAACCAGAGTGAGTTTCAGGTTGTCCCTGATCAAGTCATGGGTTTGGGATCAGTTGTTTTTTGGGGGGTAACCACAGCTCACTTTTAGGAAGAAAACTCGTTGGGCCTGATGTATCTGTAAGGCATGCTCCTCAAGGTTCAGCAGGAGCACTCCCTGCTCCAGAGCTCCAGTCCCAAGGGATGAGGATGTTAACCCCTGCAGACGCTTAGGGCATAGTCACCATAAAGCTGTAATTTGTAAGAATGAGAGTGGGGCACATTTGGGAATTAGGCCTCATACCAGGTCCTCTGAAATCCACCCCTCCAGCAAGGACCTTTCCCAAGCCCATCATCCCCTCCACAAACAACTGACCCTGCAGGCAGAGGGACTGGTTCCCAGCATAAGTTTAGGGCCACCCTGGGGGGACTCTGTTGCATTCCCAGTTCCCATCGACCCTCCTGCATATTTCACACAGGCTCTGACCCACTGTGCTCCTCATCACCACACAGGGAACGTCAGCAGGACTCAGGAGCACTTGGGAAAAGGGTGTATTTTGACCAGAATGACCAGTGCTGTACTTGGCAGTAAGCTGGGAGATGCACATCACACTACCACACACACACCTGTGGGAGAGTTCAGACATCAAGACAGACATGCAATGAATGCAATCACTCTTTTTACCCGACCGGGCACTAAAGGTTGTGGTATTTCTGGTTCTGACTCATGGCTTGGCCTCTTGAGGTTGGGAGCAGGGATGTGCCACTAAAACCCATCTTCCATAGTCCTCCTCAGGACTAGAGGACTCCTGAGTTTTATCCACCTTCAGCCCAGGTGTCCCTCCTCCATCACTGCTGGCTCTGCTGATTCTCCTAGGGCTTTTTGTATTGTTTTGGGTCCTGTGGCATCCCCAGGCTCTGCAGACCATTGCATGAAGGGCACATTGCCTGCCATTGCCACCCCATCAGCTCCCAAATTTCACTGCACCCCTCCTCAATCCAAACTACAATTCTCTTTTATCCAGCCAGGCACTGGAGACCAAAAGCACTGCATGGAGAGGGGCCAGTGGTCAAAGTCTGTGGACTCATTCACGTGTGTGCTGAAGACATGGAGCTCGTTCCAGCTCAGTGAACCAAGGAGTTTTGCAAGGTCATGTTTTACACATCACTAATTTACTGAATCAGAGTTAATTGGCTTGGATGCACACATACTGAGCTTTCATCCCAACCATGATGTGATGGAAGGATGTAATTAGAAGGACGAACATTAATCCATTGCTGACTGCTGATTCCCCAACATACTCAGCCCGAGGCCTCTTACCATTGCTGTCCCACTCACACCTAATGTTGGCTCTGCAAAGAAGCAAATTTGATTCCACTTCTTAACCTTTTTCCAATATATTTTCCTGGCTAAGCCCAAACTCCCATCCCCTCCTGCCAGGTCCATCTCAGTTACCTCTCAGGGAAGGTCTACAAAAGGCAACTGTGGGAAGGAAAGCCAGAGCTGCTGAAGAGCAAACGTCTCCTATGAAACTTGTGAAAAGGAAGTGAACGTTGTTATGGGTCAGTAAGCCAGAAAAGACCAAAGACCACTGAGGTAGGACCTCTCTGTACACAACTAAGGGCAGCGTGAGAAGGATTCAGTGGCTGTTTCAGCCAAATACCTCATATACCTTAGAGACAGAAAAGCTTTTCCTGGAAAAGTTTAGCCTTAATGACATTTTTACTTCTCAACTAAGTTGAAAAGACCTGAGAAGAAATATTTCCGCCCACTGAGGGGTACAGGCAGCAGTGCTGGGCCATCCCCTGCCAGCACAGGCTGGGTTAGGCAGCCAAGGCAGGCAGCAGTGTCCAAAAAATGCACATTTCCCACCTGCCCCTTTAGAGACATCATTTCCAGGTCTGCGAACCAAAGAAACACTTGGAGCACCAACTGCAGTTTATCTTGAATTTGTAGATTGTTTTTACCTGGAGACAGTGAAGCTGCTCAGAAAAATGCCCAAGTGCCAACGATGGGTCAGTGGGCAGAGAGCAGAGGCGATGGCCAGGCTCACTAGCACTGCTGGCTCCAGCTTGTCACATGCCTATCACACGGTTTGGGTTTAAGGCTGGAGATGTCAGAGTTGTAGGGAACCTATAACCCATTTCCAAGAGAAAAATTCTAGAAGCCAACAAAAGCCTGTTCAGGTTATAACCCTCCTGCAATCAACCAGAACCAGCTGGGACCTCAGCTGCCAAACCTCAGGTAACCACATCCCAGTGTCAGCAGCCAACAGCACCAAAATAAGCAAAACACAACACCAAATTTTAGCCATCTCTGCCATGAGCATGCAAGTATTTACTGACCCTTAACATGCTGCCCACACCCTTAAGCACAGATTGTAACCTTGAGGTTCTTTCACCTGCAAAAAAGTGACCAACTGATCAGAGACAGGATTTTAACTCTGGCCCAAGTGGGTGTAGGCAGAGCCCTTCACAGAGCTAATTTTATACCCTTGTTGAGATTTCATTAAAAAAAACATCAAATACCTTTACATGTTACATACTTTTAATAAGTTTTAAATTTTTTTAAAGCATCTAAGTATTTTTTAGCCTCCTGGACACTGTTACAGTGTTCTTAAAGCATACCCAAACAGATTTACAACCTGACCTTATCATACGCCATTGTAGAATTTGCTTCCACACAAAGGCTCCTTCACAAATAACTCTGCCTGTCTTTTTTGAGACACAGATTATACTTCAGTTAAATTAGAAAAAGGAAGCCAACTGGTATGTGTATGCATTTTTCTGAAGAAAAAAAAAACAACCACCAAAACACAACAAAACAAAACCCAACAACCCACCTAAAACCTCTTAACTACAACATCAGAGATGTACAAACAGCCCTGACCACAGATGACACCCGACAGGCAGGAATGCCCTGCAGAAAGCTCACCTTCATGTCTGTGCTTTTAGGTGTAACATCAGACTTGGCACTTTTGACTGACTTCAGGTTCAGGGCTTCCTTCAAGGAACTCAGTTCTCCTCATCCATTCAGAAAAGGATCAATCTACCTTGGGACACTGAAGTCCAAACAAAGCATGCAGGAAAACCTGCATCTTGGATGTTGCCCTTTTTATAGGTAACTCCTCCTCTGCTTGTATGTATTACTTTTACAAGCCCTTACATGATATTTGCAAAGCACCAATTTTATCCATTCTTCTTGTGTGCCTCTCCACCTCTTCTGGCTGCTCTCACTCACCACTGGAAGCGTTGAGAGACAAGGATGGTAATTTCGTGCTTGCCAGTGTTTAAGACAAAGGATCCTGACTTTAGGTGTTCCCAAACCCTACTGTACTTACAGTCACAGTTACACAGCCAAATCATTTCAGAGCAACAGGAAGGTTAAAAGGAGACTGGCAAAACACAACACTTTTACAGAATAAGAAATTGCAGCAAGAAGGTCAGTGGGTTTGATTTTAATAGATGTGAATGGTCAAAAATTCATAAAGCAAATGTGATAAAGCAACCTGGGGGGCAAATACCTCATGATTGCTAGACACTGATGATAAATGAATAATTACATCTTTATTAGAGTACTTTAGTCTTCTTCTGGGGACTCGTCCTGCTACTGTAGAACTCAGTGGGAACCAAAAAGTCAGTACTTTTAAATTGCAGGGTCAGAAGAATTACTAATTAGTGCAAGAAAGAAAAGCTATCAGTAATAGCTGCAAATGGGATTTCATTTTTGTTCTGCTGTTTCTCATCACTGTTTGCTAAGAAGCCCAAACTCCTGGTAAGTGACCTGGGAAGAGAAGGCTGGAGGAAGACCTTATCTGACAGCATCCCCCTGGCCCAGCCTGTCCACGACCTGCTCAGGAACCACACTAAGCAGTGGCATCAAACTGGGAAATCACAGAGCAGTTGTATGAGTGGGTATTTAACCTGACAGCCTTCCCTTCCATCCTCCCTTTCTCTTCCAGCTCAGGCTCCAGTTTCATAGGGGAACAAACAGAAAACAAGAGCAGAACCCACCTGTCCACAGGTACGGGGCAGCCCTGTGTGCTGCCACAGAGGGGCTGCTGTCCTCCCCTTGCCCTGCTCTGGCTGCCTGGCCAGTCCCTTGCCAGCCCCAAGAGCAACGCAACATTTCATAGGGCTCATCTGCCCAGATGTTACTACCTCCAGCCCACTCTGGCTATTCCCACAGTGAGGCATCCTACAGATCCCACCAACACCCTGCCCACAGAGCTGGCCAGGGACTGGTGCCCACCACAGGGTTATGGTGCAGGTTGGCTGGGCATCACCACTGCTTGCGTGTTCCAGACGACTCATCAGCACTGCCTGCTGCATGACACAAGGAAAGGGTGGGATAAAAGGGACTTTTATGCCAACACTCTTTCACCACAGTCATGAAGTGTGTATTAAAGTGGGACCAGCACTGCGATCAAGCCGCAGCTAAGAAACCTGCTACTCCTGCCAGTGAAGTCAATGAAATAGGGCAGCAGGGCAGACCTCAGCTGGCTTATACTACTGCCCTGTCTCAATTACCTTGGTGTTCTTCATTTTCCCTGTTCATCTCCTTAGATGTGTCTTTCTCCCCAAAGAGGCTTTTTAAAATTGCATTTGCAATTGGAAGCATCATAGCGGTGGAGGCAGTATTACTTAACCACATGGACAGGAAAGACGTTGTCATCATCATCCCTAAAATTAGTCTGGAAGAGAGAAAAAAGGACAAGCTGAATTTCTTCAGTTTGGCAAGTTGGCTGATACATTATAGCTATAGAAGAAAAGCTCACGTGCAGGGATAACACCAACAAGGACTTCTGTGACTATCCTGTAACTGGATGGAGCACAGATATGGGGCTGAACCAAACGATTCCCCTTGCGCTCTGCTGGCCTCTGAGCAAGCACCTGAATAAACTCAATAACCTGGAGAAAAGGGGGTCTGGACAGCCCCCATGGTACAGGAGACACTTGCATCACGACCCACCACAGCGGAGCCACTTCCCAAGCGCCTGTAGCTCAAGTTCCCCATTGGAGATCCCCCTGGTCCCATAGTCACCTGGCTGGCTGGACTCCCACCAACATGAGTACCCGGAGCGCAATCCTGCGGTGTAAATTCCACTCCTCAATGGCTGAAGCCATGATTAAACCACTGAGGAAAAGAAAGTTGGTGTCTAAAAAATATTGTGGGCAAACTTTGTTAGATGGGAGAATCCCCAGGAAGGGAAAGAGGACGATGGGCAGCAGAGCTGTCACGGCCAAGGGCAGCGCCTCCGTGCACCAGTACAGGGCCATCAGCAGGATCACATAGAGACATCTTCCTTCCTGCAAAAGGAGGAGAGAAGAAAAGTAAGATGTGGGGTTACAGGGATGCCTTTTCATTTGGAGACACTCAGACAAGAAATATCTACCAGTTACTCCTTTGGGGATATGGCATTTCTCCCAAATCACTTCCATCAAGTGCGATATCGTCCCCTCTATGTTGTGTAGGTGTTCAGGGCTTATACTTGATCCTCTGAGACCACAGAAAACCCCAAATCCTTCTTGACTGCCTGAGCTTTCTCTGTGCTGCAGAGTAGCAGTGCGCTTGGGGCATCAACCAAGGAAGCCCTGGAGAGCAGGAACTGCCCATCCATGCTGAATTAGGGTGCTAATCCTCAGCAGGCACTGATGCTACAGTAAGTGCTGCTAACATCCTTATGTGTCTCAGTATCCGACACTGCTACATTTAATATCTTTGTGCTTCTCTCCAACTTCCACAGACCATCCTTCGCATCACTATGGAAAACCAGCTTTGAGATCGATGTACTGAGTCCTCACATTTGCAACAGAAGGCACACAGAAAGGTTTATTCTCTTGCAGCAGAGTCTCCCAAGAGATTTGTGAGAAACCATTCAATGGCAAGCCATCCCAGCCCCTATGGAAACCAGCAAATCAAGTGCCCTGGTGTCACACCGCTTCCTGAGGGCAGGGAGCAAGCCCATGCCCAGCATCACCCCAGCCTCGGCCAAGGCTGGCAGAAACCCAGTGCCCCCACACCGTGAATTCATTCATCCACCCAGGAGCCTCAAAGTAGACCAAAGCCATTTGTCACGACAGCCACGGCTGAAATAACGAGCAACGGAAAGAAGTCAGGAGAACGGCTCCAAGCCCAGGAGGGGAGAGCCCTGGGGTGGGCAGGGGGAGCCCAGTGCGGAGCTGGGCCCAGTCACAGCAGGGCTGAACAGGGATATTGTCAGCACCCACAGGGCAGAGCGCCCACAGCGCTATAAATAACAGCTCAGAGTCATTTGGATGGCACAGAGCTATTTACTTCACCACCCTTTTCCAGTCTGTGGAACAGGTTGAATTGTTACTCAAAGGGACCTCTGTCCCTCTGCTTGGACCTTCCTTCCTTCCTTTCCTGCACCTGGGACTGCACTTGCTGGGGCTTTGGGAAGGGAGATGATGGGTCTGCTCCCTGCCATGTGTGGAGCTGCGTTTTGGGGATAACATGGTCCCAGCTACAGTGTTTGAATGGTCAGTGAGATGCCAGAGCAGGTACCTCAGAGCCACAGCTCACCTGGCCACCTGCTAAAATTCACTCCATGCACTTTAGCTGAATGTGGTCACCCCCAAGGTCATAGAGCAGACACCAGCCCAGTAACACCCCCGCAAACTGAGGATAAAACATAACCACGGTTATCGAGGGGCCCGATAGAGCAGAACCTCCCCCGACTCCTGCTGGGTGCCTATAGCCAAGGCAACTGAAACCCATACGGATTTCCTGTTCCATCCCTCTGTAGCAAGGGTTGGAAAAGTGGCAAGAAGGGCAGAATTCCTGATCTGCTTTCAGCACTGGAGCTTTGCATTTCACAAGTAGTTCAGCTGGTCGAGCTCCAGCGCTTCAGCGCACGTGGAAACACAAACACCATGGAACTGAGAGCAATCTGCTTCCATTTTTAATACATTAATCACAGTAGAGCCACCACATCACAAGAGGTTCCCAAGATCTGGATTTAAAGACCATTCGCACTCCTAATTTTAGATCCCAGCACAGACATGCAAGACACGGAGAAGTAAACCCATTACATTCCCAGGGCTCAGCCCTGGCACCTGGCAGTTCCCATGAGCTCCCTGCAGCTCCACTTCCTCCCAACCAGCAGGACCAGAGCAACGAACCTGGCAGAGCTCAGCCTTGCAAAAATAAAGGATCCTGGTTTAAAATGCTTGCACACTGGAGAAATTATTTTATTCCCATGGCAACTGATAATTTCTCTTTATTCTAGGGCTTTTTATACACCAAAGAAATAGCTTTGTTCTTATTAAATGGGAACAGAGGCCATATAGTAATTTATATATATAATGAACTAAAGGCCATATAGTATTTTTGTTTCTTCCACTGGCAAAAATATTGCTCAGTTTTCTGCAAGGGAAGTTGCACCAAAGTTGACTTCAAAATAAAGACACACTGTCTCTTACTGGGTAGAGCACCTGAGGCTATTTAACAACTCCTTGATCTAAAGGCGTATCTGAAAAGATTTCCATTGACTTGCTGAGATATGATTTAAAGAATTTGAAGTAAGTGCTATTTATGTGTATGGAAAATGTCCTGAAAAACACTGGAATGAAACACAGCGTGAGTCTAGTAACTAATCTTCACCGCAAGATCAAAAGCCAAGGGGTAAAACTGCAGCAGGGCAGAAAGCTGCTGCATGGAGGCTTTTCCCAGCATTTTGAATCCAATAAGCACTTAAAAATAAAGCTGTGGTACTGCTTATGCAACTTATTTTACCCCAAAAGGAGGACAAACTGTACCTATATCCCACTGGTTTCTCACTTAAGGCAGGACAATCATTGTACGAAAGAGGAACAAGACCACTTCAGAGCAACTTCCATTTGGAGCAGGCACTGCCCAGAGTAGCATTTCAAGCCACTAATAAAATTGAGCCAAACTCTGAATCTAATTGAAAAGGGGTTTTTTTTTGTTTCTAAATATCTTGCAAATGTTAATTAATTACTGCTCCTAGCAAGATTGATTAGTACACAGTCAACAAATGCTAACAAACGTCAGAAAAATGGTCTTTTGGGGAGAAGGCCACAGCTGCCCAAACCACTCTGTGCAGCACCATCACCCCACATGATCTTTATCCTTCGGTCCCTCTGCTGTGTCACTGTCAGGCTCCTTCTACTTCTCTCACCTCCCTGCAGCTTGGTTGTCATTTTTTTTTCAAAACAAGTCTATCAAAGTTCAGGGGGGAAATGGTAGCACATACGAACTTTACAATGGGTCTTGTGATTGGGTTAATTTTATAACCACTTAATGATTTCCAGGGAAGTGCTCAGTGGCTTTGGACTAGAGCAGCTCTCCTTTGTGCTGTCTGAGAGCCTTGGGAATGACCTCTGCCCCCCCAGACACAGACCCTGTCTTTGCAGCACCAAAAGCTGCACAGAAAGCATCGGGGATTTTCCACCCAGAGGAACCTGCTGAGCTACGGAGGAAGCCAAGCCACAGGGTAGTCTCCCATGGGCAGGAAAGCTGGAGAGAACAGGTCATCTCCTGGAAGGGCAGATGAGGTGCCCCAGGGAAAGGGGGTGCTGGCAGGGAATGTAGGTCAGATCAGGCAAACCGGCTCGCCCAGGCGTAGCGCCGAGTCATGGGCATGCACAAGCCACCAGCCCTGCCATCATTCTGAAAGGGGACATCAGGAGCTTCAGCAGAACCTTGTACCCCACCAGCCCCAGGCAGTTCCTGGGCAGCTCAGTGCACGCAGCCTCCTCACCAGACAGACCCTGCCTCAGCACTGCCAAGCTTTGTCTCTTCTCCATCACAGCCTAGTCACCCTCACACAGGCTCTCCCCATGACCCGTCCACCCTATGACAAGGCAAACAAGTGGCAAGTGAAAGGGCCCCTCAAGGACCTCGATCCCAAGAGATACTTTTGCAGTATATTTTCCAGCCCTTCTATCCCACTACCATCACAAAGGGACATCCCATCTGTGATGTTCAGAACTATGCAGTACAAAAAAATACTGGTGGCTTTTAGGATCTCACTCACAAACTGTTCTCACCTTGCAGCTGTGACTGCCACTGGCCATCTCGCTCACACTGCCTGTCCCCCAATGGGATGAGTATGTGAATCTGATTTCTACCAACCCAGCTCTTGCAAACATTATGTAATCTGGATGTAAACCAAGCCCTGTTTACCAGCCTTCCTGCCAGCAGAGTTGTTTTGCTCCCACTGGGTATTTGCAGAGTGGCTAGAAGTGGGCCAGTAACACAGAGGCACAACCTGTAACAGCTTCAGAGAAGATACTTTGCTCTGGAGCTATGTTAAAAACACATAAAGCTTGTAAGACACTTCTATTTAAACTGCTCAAAGTATTTGTAGCTGGCAGAAAACCCAATCATTTTCTCTATGTTACAGCCAGCTCAGAGGAAGTGGGCAAATTGACCAAGATCACACAAAAAAATAATGACAAAAATGAAATGGGCATCTTAGAAAAAAAATCTTCCCTGGCTCAGAGGCCTGAGGCTCACACTGTCTCTTGGAGGCAACCACAGACCCTACATCTTCAAACACTCGTGGCCTGTGAAGCTAAAACAACAGTGTGATGGTTTCACACCCTGCGTGAAGCACATCAGGGGTTGGGTTTGTTTTTAAGCTAAATCCACTGCACTTGATTAGAAAGCAGCAAACACTTCCAATAATGGTAAGCCCACCACAAGTTTGGTAAAACGTTCCTATGATTCATTAACAGCACTGTTAACCTGAATCTGCCAGCTTCAGTGCTCTGCATCTTCTTATAGGCTCCTCCTTCATGCTTTAGCCTGGGCTGCCCTTAGCCAAACCCTACTCGGGATGGATGTGCCTTCAAGGCAGCGATTGAGTTCCTCCTTGCCTTTTTACTCTTTGAAAGAAATAGGTTGAGCTCCCACAGCCTTTCACCATGTGGCTGACTTTCCAGCCCTTCACATTCTGAGACTTCTCCAATCAGTCAAAGCCATTTCCGAGCTGTGGAAGCCAAACTGGAAGGATGTTCTAGTGAAAGCCACAATCTCAGCAAACAGAAGATCCTCACTGCTCTTACTCAACTTTCACATGTCCACACACACAAATATCTTGGCCATGGGTGGCCAGTCTGGTAGCAGTGTTCAGCTAATTACACCTCCCCATCTCACGCCCTTCCTCAGAATCTGCTTCCCAACAGGGACCGTGGATCTGACTGGCCAGCATTTGTGATCTCCATCTACCCTGGGGCTTGTAGAAATGCAGCCACTAGTTCACACAAGTCCTCAGGCAGCTCTTATAAAATTCTTGGTCGGAAGTTGCCTAAACCTGTAGTTTTTACAGTGGCCAGCACTGGATGCACACATTTTCATTTCCCTTTAGTTACTGTCACAATAAAAACTATTTCATTATCAGACAACTTCTCGTGACATAAGACTGTTCTACCAGCACTTCCCTGAGTACTGAACAAAAACATCCACTGAATATGGCTTTTTCTGCATTGTCCACCTGGTGACAGAGTATTATGGGTAAGTTTCCTTTTGTTCCACACACTCGGAACACCACTCATGACTCTCAACACCCTGCCCAAGGATTTCTTCCTCAATTCTTTCACATCCCTTTTAATGTTTTCCATTGTTCTTTGCTTCAAATTAATATTGACTCTTGTTAACTTCCCTTTTCCCCCAAGTATTGCTGCTTTTGCTTCCTCTCTGTGTGAACTTACTCTTCACCAGGCTTGCTCTCCAAACCGAAGCTCACAGTGCACGTGGTAAAATGCTGTCACCCTATTTTCAGTTATCACCCCTCTTTCCTCATTGAAGTTCTTCCTCTCATCTCTTTTTAACTGATCCCTGCTTCCAGCTTTGTGAAGTTGGCCTTCCTAAGTCACCAAGCACGTATATGACAGAGATGGACCTCCTGCATGAAGTAGGCTCCTCCCAGGCTGCTCTCCTGACTCTCTCTGCCTGCCTGGGCTCCTGCCATGCTCTCCAGGACAGGATCCAGCTCCCCTCCACCTCCCAGGACACTTTGCTCCCAGCCCACCACCCCACTCACCTACATTTGCATCACCCCCTTTCCCCACGGCGCCTTCGTTTGGAGACAGCTCACGTTCTTTGCTTGCAAGTGCAAGCAGTGTCATTTTTCTTCTGGAAGTTCTTAAAAAGTCTCCTTGTTCTAATCAGGAGGACTCATTACGTCCAAGTTAATTTTAAATTGCTCTGTGGCCACTGAGGAAGTCAAGTGTGTTTTCTGAAGGCACTGGGCCCTCTCTGCCTGCTCAGAGCTCCTTTTAGCAGATTTGGCTGCCTCAGCTGTTACCAAGCCAAGAGGCTGTAGACATTGAGTTCATTAGAAGCTGTTGGAACAAGCTCTTTGCACAGCTCATTAAAAGTGCCCCCCATGCCCCTTCCAGCAGAACAGTTCCTCCAGCCCCTCCTGCCCTGCCCAAGCTCTCTGCAATCATTCACAGCCCTCCAAGCAGGGGGGTCGCAGGCACTTCCACTCACGGGACAAGCGTTCAGCCATTTCAGCAGTAACCAGAGCAGGAGGTGACACACAGACCCTTGTGCACAGAAACGGTTCCTGGGAAGCAGCTCCACACAGAGCCTTTCCTTCCGCTGCTTTCTGTGAGGGACATGAGTCGCTGTTCCAGTCACGGTCTGAGGAGCACACCTTGAGGTCTCAGCAAACCCACCCAACAAAGCAGAAATTTCATTTCTCTATTCAAGAGAAAGAAGAATGCAGGCAAAAGCATTTATGCAAGCCTTCCTCTCCACCACTGCAACCTGCCAAGGGCTTCAGATTAAAACAAGAGCCATCAATGCAATGTCAGCACCAGTGCCAGCCCTGACACTGTCCCTCTGTAGGGACTCGCAAAGATCTGGAGAAGAACCAGCTGATGAGACAGCTGACAAGAGTTTTAACAGCAGCCTGCAGATATGGATGCTGGAGCTCATCAGCAACAAGCCAGTCCGGATTTGATGGATGATTCTTCTGAAAGTATTTTGTCTTCAGGGAGGTGTCACCTACGTGCAGGTTTCCCTGGAAAACCCATTGCACCCAGACCACAGGGTGCTGCTCAGAAGTACATACGAATCCAAGAAGTCACATCCATCTGTGGTTCTCTGATATATCAACTTTAGGTCATGATTGTTTGGTCTCTGGATCCAAGTGAAATGCTGCCCTCAAAGCCAAAGTTCAGGTGGTGCCTTATGGCTCCGATCCCTCGGGAGATTAAAACTGCTGAGCATCCCAGTGGGGAGAAGGTAAAAGCTAACATTATGTGGGGACAGATATTAGCATCCCCAGAGCAGGAAAGTACTGCAGAGGTGCCTGTACATCACTTTCTTACACAGGGAAACCTCATTCTGAGACTAGTAAGGGCTGAGCCTCCCTGCTTCTCATCTCCCTGGAAGGTAGCACTGACTAACCCAGTAGATCCAACTCTACCATGCTCCAGATGTGCAAGGATTTAGTAGCATCAATGTTGCTACAATGACTGCACCACACCCAGGAGCTCCTCCTGCCCCAGCCCAGTTTCTGTGGGTGCCCTGCCTGGGACAGCCTCCCAGTAACACCAGCAGCAGCCCAGTCAGTTAAATTCCTTATGAGATGGAGCTTGCCGATCCACTGAGGCAGCTCTCATGACCTGGCTGCCCAGGAGAGCTCAAGGCTGGACTCGAGTCCTATGTTAGTGTAAACCATCACACGCAAGCAGTGCAGCTGCAGGCACATGTTTTCCACCACACACCAGGGTAACTTCCAAACTCCAGCACCACCAGCTCTCTCCCCTGCTGAGCCCTGACCTGTTCCTTGGTGGTTTTACACAGTGGTTAAAAGCATAACCTGGTCCCTTCCTCTCCTACAGCCCCCTGCAGTTCAAGCAATCTCCAGACGTCAGTACTTAATCCCCTGTTGATGCAACAGCAAGTTTCCTCTCTTGCTGAACAAGTGAGACAATCTTGTGTTGAAACCACAATGAATCACTGACCCCTGAACATGAAGAGATACAATTTTCTGGGGAAGGTCACAGCTACAGGTCCAGCCTTACATGAGTCTCTGGGAGAGCTGGGTGAAGCTGCAGTCGGGTGCAGTGCCTGGGATGCTGTGCTGGGTAACAGCCGTGAGAGCATCAGAGTTCTCAGAGAGACCAGTGCTGGTACTGGCTGGTCTCACTGCTACAACTGTAATGCACTTAGCGACCATGGGAATGAAGAACACATTGCTAGCGCAAGCGGGCCGGTCAGCTCTGCCAGGGCCTCCCCTTCCCTGTTCCACTGCTCTTCACCCTCGCAGCTGCAAGCACTTTCACTTTCCTAACACTATTTTTTTCTTTAATAAACCAGTGTTGGATGAGACTGGACTGCATATGGGGTCTTCCAAGGGTGGCACCCAGGAGTGTGCCACCAGCGCCGCGTGAGTGGAGCGGGTGTGAACTGCACCACCACACCAGCAGAGAGGAGGGGGTTCCGTACGTGTGGAGAAATCCCTTTCCCGAACATCAGAATCTTCACCCAGCAGGTGTAACGCTACACACTCCAACCAGCACACAGGCCATCTGGAGTGAGGGCATTCCCACCACGCAGCGACAGGTCCAGCTGTGATTTATTCTCACCGTTAACCACTGGTGCAGCTCCTTGCCCTCTAACCACGTCTCATGATTTTACAAGTGCTAAAGTCAAACATGATATTATTAAAATAATTGAAGTTACTTGTTTAGCTGCTGTGAATGAATGAACAGTCTCCAAAGGAATGACGCCCTTGTGCAATGTGCTTTCTGCTCTTTGAGGCAAACACTCACAGTACTCCTCTTCAGAGCTCACCCAATAACACAAAGTAGAAAAAAGGGAGATGAAACCCAAAGAATTTTCTCTTAACAAGCAGCCTTATTAAATAAAGCAGTGGTCACTCCATCATCACCATTATTATTTTGCTATCTTGAATGTAAAGGTTTCACCTGAGAAGCACTATACAGGCAGAAGTTAATGTCACCTTCATATCCTTATAGCATCTGAATCATTCTAATACTCACTACCAACATCACTTAATTTCTGGTGTAAACAAAGTCATTCTCAAATGGATCTGAGTCAGAATATAAGAGAGAAATCCTGCCCATACCGAAGTCAATGGCACAAAATTTCCTGGTGACTTCACTGCCCCATGGACTTCTACCCAAGGCTCACAACTCCTAGTGCACAGGAGCTGCGTACATGGGACAGCTGCAAAAATCCTCCACTCTCCAAAATTTTGCCACACATTTCTTTATGTGCGGCCTAACACACATGCCAAAACTCAAACCTTACAGGAGACCACTTTTCCCACATCTACAGAAGACCACAAACACCTTAGTCACAAAGCCTTTTGGGGTACAGCACCAAAGGTGTCCCCTGGGAATCGCTCACTGTGGTGTAGGTGGCACTCATGGGTCCCCTGCCTTTCCCAGCTCCGCACCATGAACCCTGCTGCATGGACACCTCCAGCTCTGCAGAGTCCCTCTCTGCCCATCCACACTACTACCCAGTGCAATTCCCACAGCAAAGGGGATGGGATGGGACGGCAACACTGGGCAGCCTCAGAGCCCAGCGAAGCCCAGGGTGCTTGCCATGCCTGCCTCCCATGCCAGCTCTGCGAACACCTTGTTGGGTGATGCTGGCCATGACCCTGGTTTGCCTCAGTTTCCTCAGCTCCCCTTTGAGAGTTACTGGTAAAAACTAGAATAAGGCAGGTAGGTATCAGCAAGAAGTACAACTTGGTGCCACCTTGTTGGAGCTCATTCTGAACCATAGGTTGCTTACACCTCCCAATGTCTATACGAGTAACAAATACAGCTCATGTGATCTATCCTTAAAAAGTTAAAATAACCCCAGGACACCCCTCCATTCGCACTCCAAGGTGGCTGCAGGCGGGTGAAGGGCTGTGGCAGACTGCAGGCTTCGGTGGACCCCTCCCTCCATGGGAAAACCCTGGCAGGTAGCAGGGGTGAGGGCCAAATGCTGCTGGGACAGGAGGTGAGCAGCAAGATGGGACAGGACACTGAGGCTTTGCCTCCGGTCCATGTCTCCCCAGTTTGTGCCCTCAGCCTGTAGCACAGGTCCATACGCTTGGTCCACATCCCAAATCAGCATCCCCAGCTTGCGCCTTAGGCCCACGCTGCACAGCTGATAGCCCGGTTGGTGCCCCCCAGTTGGCATGCCCTGCTTGGTGCCCCCTGCTCTGCGTCCCCAGTTGCAGCCCCCCATCCCTGTCCCTGTCCAGCGCACCCTAGTCTGCACCCCGTGTTCCGTGCCCCTCCCTCAGCGGGCATCCCCCAAAGCCGCGACCCCCGGCTGGCGCTCCCGGGCCGGCGGTCTCCATCCACGGCCCCAGCAGCGCCCAGCGCCCCCCAGCCGTGCCCGGGTACCTTGGCGGGCAGGCTGAGCAGCACAGGCACCAGCGCCAGCGGCGCGCACAGCAGCACCACGAACCGCCGGACGCTCCACAGCTTCTTCACCAGCGCCCCCAGCGCCGCCATCCCGCCCCCAGCGCCGCTCCCACCGCCGCCTCCCCGCTTTATTCCCGGGAGCCGAGCGCGGCCGCCCCGCCCGCCGGGAGGGGCCCCGCCACCCCGCCCCGCCGGGCCGGCCACCCATCACCGCCCCCCGCACACACACACACGCTCCTCGCGGTTTTCCCAGCCGCGGCGGCTCGGCCGCCGGAGGGGCTGGGCACCGGAGACGTTTCGAAACTGGTTCAAAACCTCTGGCAGCTCAAGAGCTCTTTCGGTTTGAGCATCAGCATGCTGCAGGCTGCAGAACAGCAGCGGGTCGTGCTGGGAACTCAGGCTTGGTACCTCCGACTGTAGGGAAATAGTGAGCACAAGTGATGGGTGGCTGCAGAACCCCCCTCTCCACCCACATCCAGCAGTTTAGAGATCTGGTTTAGTTCTCAACCATCTCCCCTCAGAAACAGTCCACAAACACACATCAGTGAGAACTCAAAAGCATGAGGCAAGCAGGGAGGGAGCTGCAATAGCTTTTGACAACTCGGTTTCACCAGTGACTCAGAGGTTGGACAAGTTGGTTGCCATGCCATGCAAAACACTTCTTTTTCTTTTTCTTGTTAAAAATAAGTGAACACACTGAAACAAAAGGTCAGTGGTGCGGAGCAGGATTGAGCCTTGGGAAATACCAGAAAAGCAGGAGGCAAAGGCTTGGCTCACCCAAGTGTGAGCTCCAGCAAGCCAGTGAGTAGCATATGACTGCACCCTGGCTGCCCCTAACGCGGTTGGGCCAGACCCACACAGTCCAGGATGCTCCAATCATGAGTTAAAAAGAAAACACAAAAGCTGCCCAGTTCCAACTCTGAGGGTGGGGTTTTCTGCCAGCTCTGCCCTGCATCAGGGTCAACAGAAAGAAAATGGGAGAGTGTGGGGCTGGGCAGGTTCCCCTCCTCCAGACCAAGGTAAATCTCAGCATGTGCTGCAGAGGTTGCCAGTCTCTGCCTGACTGCAGGAAGCCCGAGCAGAGCCACACATCACAGGAGGCAGAGCTGATGCACTATCAAGTTGAGCAAGAGATCAAAGTCAAGGGAACTGGATTTTCTCTCTGCTCTTTGCATCGCCTGGAGTCTCGCAACTGGAGACTAAACGGAGCTGAGTGGTGAGGAGAAAAGAGGGAAAGTAAAATAACCCCCTAATTACTTCACCAGCATCCTTTTGAGTGCTTTAAAACAAATTCAAAACCTGGGTGAGTTGACCTCATATATATGAAAGATGCATAAAAATCATGTTCTGTGGCGAAACCTTTCCCTTCTCACAATTAACCAGCTGTCAGGGGAACTGTTACCTCCAGGCAGGTCACTCTTAGAGCATCAAAGAAGCTGAAGTAAAATGCATCAGATAAAAAAGCAGACCTGACTGTGGAAAGCTCTCCAGGTTATAAAAACCATGAATCACTGGCACAGATGGAACAAGAAATGGTAGAGGAAGAGTGTGGTGATACAGCCAACACTAGAGGCAGGGATGTACCCCTGCCTGAACGGACTCTGCTCGAGGTAAGGAGCCACCTCCTCTGTTCCTCTCCTCTCCTTAACAGCACAGATGTAATTCTGTGCAAATAGTAACAAACCAGTTAATCTCTGCAGCCATCCTGGGCAGGGGCCGAAGAGTGGCGGCGTCACTGCTGCAGCTCCTTTGGGATAGCGGAACAGACACAAAAGCGTTGGCTGGGCACTGCCAGGGGCCGCTGGCAAAGCGAGGATCCGGCATCCGCCTGGCTGCCGGCCCCACGGCTGCACAACCCCGTTGGCAAACACCCCTTCTCTTGGGGTCCAGAAGAAAGCAAGAGCAGACTAAGAGAAAGCTATGGGGATTTATATTTTTGCTTTCCTTTAACTTCTAAGAAACGTGAATAAAAAGTTACCATGAGGAAAAAAAAAACCCAACAAACCCAAACCAACCTGAGTGGGAGATTCCTGTGCCACATTAACACCACCACAGCAGGCTATGGTAGTGTAAGCTCCTTTATTATCACTTGGGTAGTGGTGGATGGTGGAGAGGATGGGCAGATGGATGGCTGAGGACCTGAAAGCAAAACTCAGGCCATCCAAAAAAAAAAAAGAGCAACTGCTTAAAACTGATCCAGCTTACAGAACAGACCCATCAGCCAGAGCATGGCTGCACACGTGTAGTCCATGCCATGTGCTGGACCAAAAGTGCTCTACAAAGCCTTTTCTCTCAAAATCAACCTTGTAAGCTAAAAAAAAAGCTTCAAAAGAATAATAAAAGCCATCAATGCCACAGTCTGTTCTTTCTCCTACAAAGATAGAGACTTCTGCCAGCACGGAGGGTGAGGGGAACAGGAGCACATTTCCCCTCCGAGACGTGAGTCACGTCCTTGCCTGGTCAGCACCTTCCCCCATCCCACACAGGCCCCCTGGGCTCAGCGGGCAGATGCTGGGGTCAGCCTTCAGCACTTCCCAGCTGAGAGTATTGTGCAGAGGCTACATGCTGATCATTCAGCCTTCTAGGAATTTAGTTAGGAATTAATAATTGTTTCCTTCTAAACTCCATCGTTACCTACCCTGTTTCCAGCACCAGCAGCAGCCTTCACCGAAACCCTCCCTGTGCTGCACAGCAAGCACTGGGGTCAGACCTCTTTCCACTCTAGGGCTGTTGCTCTCAGTTACTTACTCTCTAAGTTTAGCTTGGTGCAAAAGGAAGAGGTGCTGTGTAGTGCCCAAAGGGACCACTGTGGGACCCGGCTTGTGTTTGGGCTGGGGAGAGGATCTATTTATCTGTAGTGACCCTCACACAGTGAACTCTGAGTTACAAATGAGCTTTTATGCTTTTATTGCACTAACTTTGTTTCCTATCAGCACTGATGGGAGAGGAGGGTTGCAAAAGGTTATCAGTGTTTTGCATCTTGCAAAACTGGAAAATATCCATTTCCTGCAGACACCAAGGCCTGGACTAAAAAGAGTTCACTCAAAGAAGCTGCACCATATAGCTTGTATGCACAGTTTTTACATATCCACACAGTAACTGGAGGCACAGAGCAGCCACTGTCCAAAAGTCATGGTAACAGCATACCCAGATTACACAATGCATTTTCATTCCTGGTTCTTGCCATACCTATATGTGTTTTCTTTCATGTCTGATTTTCCTCTTAGTGCTCTTATAGGTCTACATCTCACATGTACCCCCCACCCCAAATCCCCTTAGTTCAGCTCCACACCTATGGCATCAGTGGGCAAACCAGAACTTGTTGTTATTACTGCAAACTAAATTCAGGGTGGTAACCCCAAGCTCACAGGCTGGCTGCCCCCTCCCAAGAGGGAAATCACTGATGATGGGCAGACACCATGAAAAATGAAAAGGCAACTCCATCAATATCCAGCAATTCCCTCGGAAAGCAGTGCTGCTGTTTCTATTTCATTCCCTCCATCCTTTTATTCCTCTTCTCACAGCTTATTTGCAGGGTCCTTGTGTTTGTGGCACTTCAGGTGATACCCAGGAATGGAGCAAGATCAGGCAGGTGCTGGAGGGCCCTGGGAATGAACCTGTTCCCAGCAGGCCTGGGGTCAGTCCCCTGAGACAACAATCCATTCTTAACAGCAGGAAGATTCAAGCAGCAGAAAGACCCAGAGTGATCAGCAACTGTCCAGCCAGCACACAGTTACAAGCATTTTCTGTCCAAAACTTTTGTCCCAAACACAGATTTTTCCAGGGCTAGCAATGGTGGCAAAGAGAACCCATCACCCTTCACATCTCCCCACCTCTCCATGTTCCCCCCAAGGCAGGCAGGAGGGTTTTGGGGGGACAAAGGCCAGCACGGCCTTTGGGGACAGTGTGAACAGCCACTCTGCATAAGCCAGGGCAGGACTTCACCACTTCTCCTGGTGTCATGGGAGCTGTGACCATCCTCAGTGTCCAGAGCCACACTCTGAAGAGGCTGGGACTGACTGCTGGCCTGCTTTGGCAGCAGTAGGAACACAAACCCAGACAGACAGTTGCTCTGAGTTACAAAGAAGTTTGGGGGTTTTAGCCTAAAAGGTCATTTACCTCTTTCCAAAGATTATTGTTTCGATTTCACTTAAAAATAGCAGTTTTCATCTGACTGGTTTTTCTTTTAAACTCGAAAGAGTTAAACTGGGTTGGAAGGGGTTTTAAAAAAGTCAGACCAAACTCTGAAAGAATATTGGTGGCTTGAAACTGTATTTTCCCAACACACCAACAACAAAACAGGAGTACTATTTTCCTTATGAGAATGCATGTGTACTGGACGTAAACCCTGAGTATGGCCTACTGGAGGGTGTCCCTGCCCATGGCAGAGGGTTTGGAACTAGATGATCTTTGAGGTCCCTTCCAACACAAACTGTTCTGTGATTCTATGAATAACACAAAAGCAAATCACACTGGTAATAATTCAGCATTGTCTGTGACCATGCAGATGCACTGGCAGCTAACACAGCAACAAGCTATCCTTGGTCAAACCCAGACTGGAAATTCCACCTGCCTTGAGACCCAGCCATGGAATCAACAGTTTTCATCCAAGGAGCTGCTGCCACCAGCACAACCAGCGATACAGCGAGGCCACAAGAAGATGTGGGGTGGATACTTGGCAGATCCAGAGCATCCCCTTTGCTGAACTTGCCCCTGCTGTGATTTTTCCACCCTCAAACAGCAATCGCTCAACTTTCACTACAGCAACCCATACAGACACATCAGGCTGGTCAAGAGGAAATACCAACAAGCTCTAACAGACATGTGCAAGGAGTTAACACTTACATAACGAGGAGGAGTTTTGTCACGCAGTGAAAAAGCAAAACATTTTGATTTTCATTACCAGTAACGTTCCACTTTCTTCTGATGCACCAGCGCAGCACAGATTTCAGCAGAGGCCAATTCAGGAGTCGCTGCTAGATGTCCAGTCCCACGCACCAGCACCCCGAGAGGCCTGGCCTCGCTGCAGGCTGCTGACCCCAGCTCCACTGCAGAGCTTCATCTCAGAGCGCAGCGCCGGCCGTACAAACTTGTAGTTGATGAGCTTTGTTTCTAGTCCAGGGTCCCGCGGGGAGAGCTGCATTTTAATAAACACAGCGATAGTTAGAAACAGACTTCTTCAAAGGGCTTCACAAACAGAACTCAATCCTGGCATCACCAGGAGACAGTCAGAGCCGTGTTTGTACAGATGGGGGATGGCGGGCAGGGAGGTTAGGCGTGCTGCCTCCCCTCAGTGCATCCGGGATTTGGGGTTCAGATCAGGCCTCCCTTAGCTCACATCCACCTGCTCCCACCGCTCCTTGAGGCCCTGCTCCAGCAGCCCACGGGCCACCCTGGGAACACCGTTTCCAATAGCTGTGTGCTGCTTGGGCTGTTGCGTTTACTCTCCAAGCAGGTAGGATCCTGTGCAGCTGCAGCTCCTGGAGCCTCATAGCTCCGCGCATGGAAACACGGCTCCATTACCTTGCCCCCGGCCCGGGCTGGGCACCCAAGCCATAAAAACAGGTGACACTGCCCGGGGAGCGGGGGAAGGGGCTCCGGGGGCCCCGCAGCCAAAGCTGTAGCTGGGCGGTGGAACCCGGGGCCCCACACGCTGGGGTCGGGCACTCGCCCAGGCGGCTCCTCTGGCAAGAGGTGAATGCGCGCCGGGCACGGGCAGCCCGCAGCGCTAGGACACTTGCGCGGCCGCGAACTAGCGGCCGCAGAACTCAGCGACGTTTAATGCGTCCCACGGCGGGAGCGCTCTGGAGGCGCCACCGTACGGAGCAAATCAGTCCCACAGCAGCGCCTGCTGGTTCTCGGCGCCGCCGACTCGCCCCTGCAGCTCCCCAGCTCCCAAAACGCAGCCGCGGGCCGCTGCCTCGCTCCTCTCTTCGCCCCCAGGTCCCAGCCCTGTGTGGGCTCAACCCACCATGCCCAGCGAGAGGGCTCCCGCTTGTCCCGGCTCGCTCCGGTTGCTGGGCGTTAAGCGGAGTGGAAGCAGCCTCCGTCCCCTCCCCTGCCAGGGAGATTTGTGCCCGTCACAACCCCCGCGGTGTTTTTCACGGCGGAAGGGCCCTGTCCGCGGCTGCGAAGAGGTGACAGGCACTGCCGTGTGGAAGGGGATCCCTGGGGATTTGCCCCCTCTTTTGCACAAGTGTTTCTGGACAAAACCCTAAGGGAACAGTGGAGCTTTCCCAACAGACAGAGGCTGCCCAACACAGCTCAGGGAAAAGCCCAATGTTTCTTTTAAACCGTTACCTGAAAACACTGCCAGAGAACCCACCAGTATTGATGCTGACCTCTGCCAACTGCCTACCTAGGCAAGCCATCACTACACAAGCAGTCGTCCTCACACAGCTCCCAAAAAGGGGAATTTACAGCAGACTTCTTACTTAAAGTTTAAGATTCTCAACAGAAAATAGTTCTTTATTAACCATTTTTATATTTGCTTAAGGATATACTATTAACTACCACGTTTAAAAAGCCAGAATTACTACTGGAAAAAAAAAATGAACCTGTCCTATATTCAGTGCTGTATTTCAGCATTGCCCACATCCTGGAATTCAGTCCTCCTAAAAATGTTCAGGATGTGCACAGATATTTTGAATGGGTTTAACTGCTTTGTTCTAGTCTAAGAAAAACACCACATTCATTTACCTTAATTACCTTTTGTAAAGGCTCTGGTATCCCCAGGTCCCTCTTACCTCCCATAAATCCACAGTCCACAGGCTGAGAAAGGTTACTCAGTGCAATTCCAACCACATGAAGAAGGTGAACAGAACACTGTAAACTACTTTTTAGAAGGCATATTAAAACATTTAAGAAAGAAGTGACCTTTAGTTGTTTCTCTTGCCTGTGCTCCCGTCTCACAATTACTTTGGTTACTTTATGACACAACCTCATTCAAATTTATTTATTTGAAGCTACAGTTATCAAAATAGCAATCTGTGATAGAAAACCAACTGGAGTATAAATAACTATATTTGCAGAACCTAAGTGGCAATATTTCTCCATCCCTAAGCCCACTCTCTTCTACCCAATCATGGATCTCTTCCTTCCCCTTAGTCGTACTTCATCCAGCTTCTTGATCACAGGACCAGATTTTTTCGATGTAGCTGCATATGTTTTAAGCAGAGTTTTAAACATAGCTTCAGTATCTGGGTGAGTGCTTAGGAAGGCTTTTTCCAGAACATACAAATCAACTCCTTTATCCTCTGGAAGACCTGAAATAAAACTGAGTCCAAAGTCTATCAGCACCAAGTCCAGCTTCTCTTTGGGTGGCCGCAGAAGCACATTGGAAGTTGTAAGATCCCCATGTATAAGATCTTCATCATGCATTCTAGCCAACAGCTCACCCATCTTCTCTGCTAAGATAAGGAGGCTACTGCTATTGTTTCCACTCCGCTGCACAGAATAAATATGATCTTGAACAGTAATTGAGCCTATGATATCTTCAAGATAGATGGAGTTGGTGATGTAATCCACAAAGTAGACCACTGGAGCTGGAATCCCTATTTTAAAAACGAACAAATGAAATCCTGTTAATTTACAGGATTTTCCAACTTTAACTACAAAACACAAGCAATGTAAGCCTTAACCAGAAATGCCCACGGAGATCACCCCCTGCCACTGGCAGCCCACATTTAGGAATGCCCCACAACACACCCCATTTCCAACCCATGCTGCACTAGCCTCCAGTCTTCAAATCAGGTTGCAGTTCAAGCCTGGTAACTGGTTGAGCTCCTCCTGAGGCAAGACTCCCCAGGGAGACACACAGGGGCTTTCTGGCTGCGTTTTCGGAGGGCACCCTGAAAAAGCGCCCTAGGCCACCCCAGGATGAGAAGAAACCACCTGCAGCCTTCAGGATGAAGCGGGAAGGCCAGCAAATGTCTGCTGCTCGCTCTGCGGGACGTGCAGAGCTGGGGATGCCGGTGAGCACGGCGGCGCACGGCGCCCCGGGGTTGCCCGTCCCGCCCAAGCAGCCTCGCCTCACGCCCCCCGGCCCGGCCCGGCTCCGCCACCCGCGGGCCCACCTGCCCGCCGGCACCGCAGCAGCGACCGGGCCTCCTGCGCCATACGCCGCCGGCTCAGCCGCTCCTCCAGCGCTGGGTGGCGGTACCGCTTCGGGATGCGGAGCTTGGCCACCGCCGCCCGCCCGAGGAAGAGCCCCCGGTAAACGCACGCCTCGGCACCCTGCTGCACCAGCTGCAGCCCCGGCAGCGGCGGCGGGGACGGCACCTCGTTCACCACAGGGCCCCCCGCGCCCGCCTTGTCCACCACCGGGTCCGCCTCGGGCTCGTCCATCGAGGGGCCCGCGGCTCCGGCCGCGCCAGAGTACACGCCGCCTGCTTCTACCGCCGCCATCATAGGGCCCAGTCGCTACACAGCGCATGCGCATCACCCTCGCCCTGCCCCGCCCCGCCCCCCGGCTTCGTCAATCTCCGGCAGCTCCTGCCGGAAACACACGAACACCCCGAGCTCCGCCCTTCCCTACCCGCTTATACCGCTCCCCGGCCCCTCGCTATAGCGTGCCTGCGCCCCACTTCCTTCGTTGTTTTCCGGGTACTGCCTCTTCCCCAAGCCCCTCGCTGTGCTCTCTGTAAGCCCTGCTGCCCTCTGCCTGCCTCTACCCAGCTGGGGGATACTGAGGAGCAGCAGGACGGTAGGACCTGTGTCCCAGCATTCCCCAGCCAGGGCTGTGTTCCTGCCAGGGCAAGAGCAAGACCTGCAGCATCCCAGGGCTGGCACGCCACCGACTGGATGTGCAACTTCCCAAGGCGGCAGCTGGGGTCTTGTGGTTGCCCCGAGGTCCTGCCTGCTCCACCTGAGAGCTGCCTGCCAGGGTATCACCCCGAGACTCCATCACCAGGGCATCACCATCGGGATGCTCCACTACTGGGGTATCATGGCTGGGACATCACCAGCGCTCCACCACTGGCTCCCAGCGTTTTATGTGTCAAAAATCTTCACTGGAGCCTGTCCAGATCCTCTGCCGCTGCCTGGTTCGTGGCTGGGGAGGGGAAGGGGCTCACTGAAGGAGATGGCCAGACTGTGGCAGGGCATGGTGCAACCTCATGTCCCTGCACTGGGCCGCACTGAACCGTCTGCCCCAGGTGCTGGCACAGGCCACTCATGTGGTGCTTCAGATGACTCCCCCTTCCTCAAGAAGCCAAGCACCACATCTCCGTGTTGGTAAAAGATGGGCAAACCTCATTATATTTGGAGCAATATTTGGGTATTTATGGCATGCTGAAGTCCCACTACTTCACTGGGTGATGTGTACATACTGCAATTTATGTTCCTGAGAGGATAAAAGAGACTTCAGCTCAGTCTATGTAAATATGTTTCCAATTGTTGCCTCTGAGGAGCCACAAGTCCATTCTGTCCTTGTTTTCTCATCCACAACATTTGTTTCCTTTTCAGAACATTTATATTTTATTAACACATTCCACACAGCTTACTTGTCACTGCATGGTGGGATCATGCCTGGCAAATATTTATCTTGCTTCAGTTACAACTTTTGAACAACCTTCCCAAGATTTCAATGATATGGGTAATCCATCCCACAATTCTGCCCACTCCTGGCATCCTCCTTTGGTTGTTCTTGCCACAGCAGGTCTGCAGGAGCCCAACAGCTTGGCCAGGGGAACAGAACAGATGTGTTCCTGGGCCCCATAGCTGGAATTTGCAAATGCCACAAACAATTATCTAAACAAAGAGGTTTTCCCTGCGTTGTGGGCAGATTTTATCTAAGTGTCCAATGCACAGCTCCCACAAACATACATATATAACCTATGAGCACACAGATACCCTCTGTTCGTTATTCTGTTAAATATGATAGTCTTCTCTCATGCTGGCCAAAAACATCCTCCAGAGCTTTCAAAATACAAAAGAAAATATTTTCACTTTATTTCTCCCATTATTTCATTTATTTAAATTTCATCTTCCCTGTGATTTCACTTATTCTTTTCTCTTTGAATGCAATAAACAGTTGACATAGCCCTTGGAAACAATCTAGAGCCATTTACAATATTTATGGTATCACCCAGTATTTTTATTGGAATATTGAATCACCCCAGAGAGTTGCACTGCAGCCACAGACTTTCTGGTAAATTGTTTAATTATGTAACTTTGTTCTCCTGGTGACAGGCATTTATAAACTCCCCTTTTACAAACAATGTAATCGAGTTAAAAATTGCAGTGCAGCAAAGCAAGCTAATGGAAACCAAGGCAGATGAAGATCCCATGGGGTCCTCCCTGCTCCCTTGTGGATCCCGGGGCATCGGGCAGGCTGCAGTGCTGCAGGCAGCTCTCCTATCACACACACACACACCAGCTTGTTTAAGGATGGAGGCTGCGATCCTCAGAGCTGGACAGACTGGCAAAGGGCTGAATTTAGTCTACCTCAGGACTTGGGTGGCTCCTTGTGCCTAGCTGAGGTGTTTGTTGACTGTGAGGTTGCGTCCTCCACCTGCAGCGTGTGGGCACAGGGATTAACAGTGCTGAGTCCCATCACAGGTCAAAATTACACACCTGGACTAATTCTCCAATGGAACAGGGGATGCTACAGGCTGGGCAGGCTGTAGGGACTGGCTGCCCAGCAGACAGGCATGGGGATGCAGGGGAGCACCCTGGGTTATCACAGGCTGCTGTGCTGGTAGCACCCTAGAACCTGATGGAAAAAGGACCCACGTGGCAAGCACCAGTGCCGACCAGCATTTCCAGTGAATCCCCAGCGTTAGGATGACATAAAAGACGTGCAGCCTGGAGAAATAAGGAGAAATCTCTCTGGGCTGTAAATGAGCACACAATAAATGCAGGTGCCTGGTGAGCTGAATCCATCCCAGCCAGCTGTATCACTGGTGCCTGCTCTTGGATTATAGTTATCATTTATAACTGAGTTGAGTTTGGTCAGTTTGGTCCCTCAAATCCCTTCCAAAGGGTCCATTGTAATTAGAAAAAAATGTGCTAAAGTGTGTGATGAGTGTTGCTTAACACCATGTCTTCCTTTTTCCAGGATGGTCTTCTCTCTCCTCTTATTTATATTTATATTTATATTTATATTTATATTTATATTTATATTTATATTTATATTTATATTTATATTTATATTTATATTTATATTTATATATTCATTCATGATTTTTAGAGCTGCTCCTGCCCTGATGTAGAGAATAATCACAGCCAGGTTGTGTTACCAAACACAGGCTGCCGTTTCAGACGCTGAGCTCTTCAGGAAGCACATTCCTGCGGCTCAGCCCTGGAAATGCTTCCAGCTGCAAAGCAGGAATGTGTCCTCGCACCCCATATGTCCAGCAGCCCAGAGCGAGATAAGGATCAGAGGGGGAAATGGCACTGCCAAGACACAGGGTCTGGAGGAGGAAAGGATTGCAAGAGGGAGCAAGGCTAGAAACATGTTGGCAGACATGAAGCATGATCCAACCCCTCCAGACCTGCTCATGTGGAGCTTAGGGACAAAGCTGCTGACTTCAGCAGGCCCAGAATGCCCATTAGCTACAAGTGACGTGGTAAGAAAGATGTACTTTGAAAACTGCAAAGGAAGATTTTTCCCTGCAAAGAAAAAAATACCCCAAAACACAAAGGAAGAACTCTCTCTGCTGTACATCATAGCAGTTTTCACCCTTTTTTTCCAGAGAACCATCCCCCCCAGCTGTGCAGAGCATCAGCTCAGTGACTGTATTTCTGTACATACTGATGTCATCTTTTTGGCCACCTTTTGTAAACATACCATAAAGCTCTGCCTATACTCCCCAGGACTCCTCCTCACTGTCTGTGCTAATAATGTTTATTGCCCTGCCAGAGTACAGGAAGCCTCCAGAAAACGGCAGGGTGGCAGGTAAACAAACGCTGAGTGACCATGGCGAAAACTATTATCCTGTTCTTCTCACACTGCAATCCTTTGAGAAGGAAGGGGTTGCTCAGGCAAATTGCAGATCGCGTGGCCCAGGGTGGGTTTGCCCAGTGACTGCTGAGAGCTGTAGGTCCCTTCTGGGTTTCTGCCTGGAATGGTGGGGAACCATGTGTGGGCAACATCTCCCCCGGTTCATAACGCAATGCACCCAAAATGTATAGGCTTTAGCTCTGGGGAGAAGCCGCAGGGGCCAGAAGTCACAGGCAAGACCACACTGCATCCCCCGCATCCCTCCATGCTCCCAACACTCGGAACACAAGCCCAGGCACAGAGCTGTAGCTCCTGCTGCTCAACCACGATCTGGCCTCGTACACAGGGTCTTGGGGAAGAGAGAAAATTGCAGTCGTTTCTCCTTCTGAGCGTCATGAGAGCTGGGCACGGTTTCAGAGCTATTTAAGCTACTTCTTTATGAATTGCAAATCCTATTGAAAAGCTCCTTCCATGAACACCCTTGATTTCTGTTGGCTGGTGTTTGTATTAGAAGCTGTTCTTCCCTGAGTGTGGGATCCCCGTGCAGCTGTCAGCTCGCATCAGATACAAGGTTTTGCAAGAGGTATTTTTACATATTGTATTTCCATTTAAAAGAGAATATGAATGGGAAGCATCTATTCAATCTATGGACCAGGTAGATGATTCAGAACTCTTTCAACGTTCACTGAATTTGAGAAGAAAAAAACCCAAACCCTTTGATCAGCTGCTGCCCTTGTTGCAGGCCAGATACCCAGCAGACTGAAGCTGAACGGATAGGCAAGGTCTGTCATTGCCCACCTCAAGCATCCCAAAACTATGGGTTGGAGCAAAAAAAGAGTCAGCACCCCTGCTCTGCAGAGCAGAGACATGACGTGTGTCCCCATAAGTAATGGGAATAATAATTCTTTAAATATTTCTCTTAGGTGTCACATTAAGAGGTGGAAAGTTCTTGCAAAAATACCTTGTGTTCCTCATTCTTCACTCAACCTGTTTACCCACCCCTGCCAGAGGGGTGTGCTAGCACCACAGACATGATGGTCACTGTCACATCCCTTCCCCAGCTCGACTAGGCGTTGTAGCAAAAAGCTTTACAAGCACATCCTCCCGAGTGCTGGGCTGGAGCTTGTGCTGTCAGAACCATGGGGTTAAATGAAAGATTACCTGCAGTCACATCCCAGCTAGCAACACAGGTTTATGGTCATTTGTGCTTACTTTGTGTGGCCCTGGGAAGGCTGTGCAAGCCCACCAGCAAGCCTGTGGCAGGGCATCGTCCCTGTGCTGGTCCCCACGCCAGCTAGGTAACAGCAAACTTCTGAACATCACATGTACATCACCACTGCTCAACCCTCCCAGCAGCTGCAGCTCTCATGAACAGCACCGAGGGAGAATGCTTGCATCACGTTAAAAGGGTTTTGAAAGGCACATCAGACTTTGTAAAGTCCTTATTTTATGAACTGGACTGTGGGATACATCGACTTACCCTCAGACTCAGAAAAGTATCTTGCATCCAAGTGCAAGTGCCTGTTGGGGTCTTTTATGCAGTACCCAGCAGGAAAGTTTTCTATTCTGCTCAGCAGCAGAAGCATGTTAACTGCAAGGAAAGCTGAATACAGACATGGTTTGCCTGGTGGAGAACTGTGCAGGGGAAAGGAAGGAAATAAGCTCGAGTGACTGGTTCTTTCTTTCCCAAAGAGAAAGGTAAGCGTGCAGACTCAGTCACGGTGCCTTTTTTATTATTATTATTATTTTCTCTCCAAGCTTTGCAATGATCCCTCCTTTCCTAACAGGCTTTCCGTGGCTTTGCAACCCAGCTATCCAAAAATCTCTATCGAACTGCCAATCTCCTGTGGGCTTTCTCGAGGCTCCGCAGCCCCGCCGAGGGGAGCTCTGCCCTAGGGAGGGTCTGCAGACACCCAGGCAGAGGAGATTCCTCTCCTGGCTCAGGTGAGAGAGGCTGGGGACGGCGCTGTCACTCCAGCAGTCCAAGCCGTGCCCTGCCACGTCCTCGTTTCTAGACCAGTTCGCGATATTGCCCCGGTGCAATGTCCCGGCGCGGGCAAACCGGGGCTGCACGGCGCGGTCTCTCTCCCAGCCCCGGGTTACGATGCGGCGGGAGGGAGCGCGTCCCGCCAGACTCATTCATCGCCCCGGAGTGACACTCCTTCTCCCCGGCTCTTCGCACCAGCTCCCCGGGGCGGTGCCTGCCCGGAGGCGGCCGGGCAACCGGTAACCCCGAGCGGCACATCCCAGCGAGGTGCGGCCCGCCCGGGACATCTCCCCCCTCCTTCCCCTTCCCCCGTCCCGGCTCCCCGAGGGGCGGGCAGGGCGACTACAAGCCCCAGGCTGCCCGGCCGGGAGGCGGGGCGGGAGCGACGTGGCGCTGCGCTGTCCCGCTCCGGCTGCCGGACCCCGATCCGCTCCGCCCCGATCCGCGCCCGCCGCCGCGGAGCGCCGGGGGCTCTGCCCCGCCGCGCCATGGGTGAGTGCCGGCCGGGCCGGGGGCCGCGGCGGGGAGGGGGGCGGCGGGCCCCTTTTGGGAAGAGGCAGCCGGGCTGGGAGCGGCGCTTCCTGCTCCAGGGAAAAGTTGGGGGTTAAAAACAGCCAAAAAAGTTTTCAACTTCTCCTAAAGGCCGAGTTCATCTCTCCCCCTCCTCCGCCGCCCTCCTTCTTGCCATTTATTTTAGCCCTTCCAGCAGCACACACCAAACGTAACGAGACAAATCCTTTCCCGTGTCACGGCCCCGAGGCCGTCCCGGGAGCAGAGCCGGGCAGAGGGGGCTGCGGCCGGCCGCGGAGCCCCGCGGGGCGCGGAGGGAGCACGACGGCTTTGCCAGAGGCAGTGGCGCCTGCTGATTTTGGCGTAGGCAAAGAAGGGCTGGAGCGGTTCAAAAGCCAGCCCGGCCCCCGCAGGTCAGCAGCGCGGACACAGCCCTGTCCTGGAGCCCTCAGAGTTGTGTGTGTGTGTGGGGGTGTTTGTCCTGGGCAGAGAAGCGCTGGCACAGCTCCAGGAGACCCAGCAAACGTTCTGCCCTCAGCTGAGGACCTCAAGAATCCTCAAGTTCCCCAACTGCCTCAGAACAGACTACATACAAAGCTGGATTTCAATCCAAGTCCATAGACAATCACTGCTCATTACCAGGAAATACAGCAAAATCTGGTGGAATCATCTCTTAATTGAGTTTGTGGCTTGAGACTAATGGCATGCCCACTTCATGCAAAGCCTTTTGTTCTCAGTGAGCAAATATGTTTTCTAATTATCTGCGTGGCATATAGAAGGAGTGATAAAAGCAGTGCATGCAGTCACACAGAGCGTGATGGGAGGGACTGGCAGGTAGCTGGGTGACATAAGTAACACAAATGAAACGCAGAGGGTTACACAATAAATACAAATGTAAGTATTGCCATCACTGAGAAAGAACCTTTATTGCTGTAATTAAAGGCTGAATAGAGACAGTTCCTATTAAACACAGCTTATGAGGGGGAAAAAAGGCCTTAGGCAGGGTGAGGAAAGTTTTCCATGGTCTGGTGGTTGTGTCCACATTCTTTCCTCATACAGTGCAACTGAAACTATGAGTATTTCTAATTAAACAAAACCAGTGTGAGAGTACAGATAGTGTTAAATGCTGGAAATGAGCACAAACCTCTAAGTGAGTATGATTTACCTGTGCCTTCAAAATTGTAACTGGAGGGAGGAGGTCACTCCTGCTCCCCAGAGGTCCCTGTGTCAGCACTGGCTCTCACACCATGTGCAGTTACCCTGCCGTAACATGACTAATGGTTCACACATGGTCCCCCCTTCATCCTCTCCCCAGGGTGACAAATGTATGCAGCAAGCACCTTTTTTTTTTTTTTTTTAAAATAAATTATGGTTGTTTGGGGTGGGTTGGTTGGGTTGTTTTGCCTTTCCTGATGTTTATTCTTATTTTTACTAAACTCACCTACTTACTAAACTTGCACCCTCAGCTATATGGCAAGGTCAGTCACTTCGTGTGTTTGAGGTGGCCACAGTGAGCTTCTTGGCTCAGTTTTTCCTGTGGTCCTGGATCAGCCTGAGAAGGTTGTGTCTGGCTCAGGGTTCCAGGGTGCTGTGGAAGAAGAGATGAAGAAATCAGGGTCACCCCTGCAAAGTCACACTGGGAGTGCAAGATTAACTAGGAGGAATAAACTTTTGTGAGCAGTGGTTTTAATACCAAGGTGAGGAGTGAGAGTGCAGAGCCTGCAGTGAGAGCTGGTGGTGCCACATGCACTGGAACATGAAAACAGTAACGCAGAACAATTTGGAGCCAGAAAGCAGAAGCTGTGTTTCCTGCCCAGAACAGGTTTTGTAATTACAATCATGGGATACCATGGAGGTTCCATCCATACAACTCCAGGCCCTGCAAATCACTGTTCTGCACTTAAACAGGAGTCTTAACTGTGTTAACAAAGTTCTGTTTTCCCAGGTCTGCACCTCAGGTGAGTGCTGGTGCAGGTAGCGGCTGTATGTGCTGGCCTAGTAGGTTGTGTGAATAACTGCAAGTGCCTCCACACATGACCTACGGCCTTTTGGGGAAATTCAGCATCATGGTAGATGGAAAGCTTTGGGTGTCCTGGCAGAGTTGTTTTCCAGCTTGTTCTAGCTGATAGCTTGCCTGGGAGTGCTGGAAAAACTGAACCTAGTGTTGCTTCCTTGTTTTCCAGGTCGTGCACTGCTGGTCCTTCTCTTGTCTGCAGTGGTCTCTCTGCTGGGTGGGCTGATATTTGGATACGAGCTGGGGATTATCTCTGGTGCACTACTGCAGCTGCAGATAGACTTTAACCTCAGCTGCTTCAAGCAAGAAATTCTTGTGAGCGCCCTCCTTATCGGAGCTCTCCTGGCCTCTCTGGTCGGGGGGATCCTCATTGACCGCCATGGACGGAGGAGAGCGATCCTGGTCAGCAACTTGGTCCTGTTGGGTGGCAGCCTTATTCTCACATTGGCAAGGTCATTTATTGGGCTGGTCATTGGGCGCATGACTGTGGGCTTTGCCATCTCTGTTTCATCCATGGCCTGCTGCATCTACGTCTCAGAAATGGTGGCTGCTCATCAGCGAGGGCTGCTGGTGTCTCTCTATGAAGCGGGTGTCACAGTAGGCATCCTTCTCTCCTATGCACTGAATTACATCTTTGCAGACATAGGTGATGGATGGAGGTACATGTTTGGGCTGGCCATTGCACCAACAGCCATGCAGTTCCTCAGCATCCTCTTTCTCCCAGTGAACCCTGTTAAATTAAGCTCGTGGGACTCGGACTGCCAGAAGGGCCTCATTCAGTTGCAGAGCACTGAGGACAGAGAGATGGCAAAGCGGGAGCCCTATAAGGAGAAACATTACTCATTTCTTGACCTTTTCAGGGCTAGAGACAACATGAGAAGGCGGACTCTTGTAGGCCTGGGACTGGTGCTCTTCCAGCAGTTCACTGGGCAGCCCAATGTGCTGGGCTATGCCTCCAAAATCTTCCACTCGGTGGGGTTCCAGAGCAACTCCTCAGCAATCCTGGCCACCGTTGGGCTGGGGGCAATAAAGGTGGTGGCCACGCTTGTTGCGATGGCGTTTGCGGACAAGGCTGGCAGGAGAGTGCTGCTCATGGCTGGCTGCATGGTGATGGCCATCTCTGTCACCACCATTGGCCTCACCAGCCGCATTGCCCCACTGGCCATGGCCAGGGACTGCAAGGCAGCCACAAACCCCAATGCATCCTACAGCCTCACCCAGCACCCCTTGATGCCTGTATCCTCCCAGTCTGCTGTGTCACCCATCCCACCAGTGCTGGGTGCTGTCAGAAGTCAGGCAGGTCCTGGTTTTGCTGACACAAGGAGCCTTACAAATGTTTTTGCCAGTATTCAAAGCAGAGAGGCTGTTCCTGATTCTTCACTCACTCAGAAAAGGGGCTTGGTAGGTCAGTCAAAAAAAGAGAGAGTGGAAAGCACAAGCCCTCCCTTCAGTGGTGCTCCCTGGACAGAAAACGTGGTTTTAAATTGGATTACGCTGCTGAGCATGATGGCTTTTGTGAGCGCCTTCTCCATTGGGTTTGGACCAAGTAAGTATGGTGTTCATATTCCCTTGCTCGAACCCAGAGAATAGGACTAGGGCTGATCTTCACAGTGTGCTTGAAAGGTTTGTTATGTTTCTGCTTTACGAAGCACCTTGGTGTCTGGGGACTGGAAGAGTGTCCCCTTCTGCCCTTTGAATCACTGTCTAGCATTGCAGCTCTTCCAGCTGTAGGGTTGTCACAGCACAAGGAGAACTTTCTTTTCCATGGTATCCCTACCTTTGCAATGTTGTTTTTTTTCCTGTCATGCTCACTGCAAAATCAGAGCATCCCACAAGCACTACCTCATCTTCCTAGCACCCTGCTGAGGAGAAAAATAGAGCGCTGAGGACGGACGGACTTCATCTCTGTGGTAAAGAAAGTCAGTGGCAGAACTGGAAGTGGAACTTCTTTGAAAGTCTCTCAATATCAGTGGGGTTTTATCTGAAAAATGACGGGAGAATCCAGCATTTAACTCAAGGAAAAAACACAAGTGAGAAAATTTTGTGGGTTTGACAGTGACCCTGTCACTTATCTCAAGCAAAATAACCCTGGAGTAGGAGAGACTGCTTTAAGATATACATTGCTTTAGCTCTGATTTTAGCCCAAACACACCACCATCTCCCTAATCCTACCTCTTTCTCCATTCTTCACAAAGAGCATGTCCTGACAGCAGGTATACCAAACCTCTTCCACCATATCTGAACAGACCAACTCCCCTGCTTTCTTCTCCTTTACTCCCTGGACCTGTTCATTGATATTTCATCCTTCTGTGGAGTGCTGACCATGGGACTTTTGAAGTGTTCTGCTGTGACTGACACAAAAATCGATGGATGTTTGACACCACCAGCAGTGGGTGTTGGGTGAAGCCACACTTTAAACCCCCTGCTGAAATCTTCCTTGCCTGTTTACCAAATAAGTTGCTTAATGCCTACAACTGTCTTTCTAATCTCTCTGCTCCATGCAGTGACCTGGCTGGTCCTCAGTGAGATCTACCCTGCTGGGATAAGAGGAAGAGCATTTGCCTTCTGTAACAGCTTTAACTGGGCTGCTAATTTACTGATCAGCCTCTCCTTCCTGGACCTTATTGGTAAGTGGCCATCCCCCATCCCTCCACCTCCCACCACGGGTTAGGGAAGGTGACCATCACAAGCTCTTTGGAGATTAAGTTTTGAACCCTGGGGCCTTGACGCTGGAGTAGGTGTGACCCTGATGCCTCTGACAGCAGAAGAACCAACACCAGTGGTCTGAGTCCCTCCACCACCCTTTTCATAGAAGCTGTCCCTCACCCCTGGGCTGTAGTGTAGTACTGCAGTGTCAGGAAATCATGGAGTTCACAGCTTTCATGCCATTAGCTTTACAATGTTACTTGCTAGCAGAGCTGTCAGCTCAGGCACTTGTTGGGCACTGCTGGGCCCTGGAGTTTGTCTGCCTTCTCCTTCACTCTCTGGTGCTGCTGGCTAAGACTGGTGTGAGCCATCCTTCACACATGGTGATCCATGGTCCCAGCCTTGCAGATAAGTAGCTTCCCTGCCCTTCTGAGGGCTTCTAAGAATAAGATGCCTGTATCAGGCACCAGTGACCACCTTACAGTAAACAACTAACTTCCTTTGTGTCCCGTGACGCGACTTATATCCAACAAACTCTTTGTGCACTTGATTCTCCCTGCAGATGCCATTGGTTTCTCTTGGATGTTTCTTCTCTATGGACTGATGGGAGTGATGGCTGTTACATTCATTTATCTTTTTGTTCCTGAAACGAAAGGACAGTCTTTAGATGAGATAGACCAGCAGTTCTCCAGGAAACGGTATGTGTGCTGTTGTACCAGTGTGAGGGCTGGCTTTGGGTTATTCCCACCAGCAGTCCCTGAGGTCTGAGGCACCCAGCAGCTCAAGGCTGTTGTAAAGTCTGGTCCATGCTGCTGAGAAGCTCTCGGGTTTGTGCAGGCCTATGGGATGGGGTGTGAGAGTTGCAGTGTGAGCAGCACTGAGGCCTGTGGCTGTGCTGCCGGGGGGCACCGGTCACATTATGAAAGGAAATGGCTAAAAGCCAGGGCTTGGTGAGGGGAGGAGAGCATGGCACAGGCACATGGGGACAGTGAGGTCCTTAGAGTAATCCTGGACTGATCCTTCTGGGACAGAGACATCTCTTGGCGTAACACATGCCATGGGGTCTCATCCAGTAATTTCCATGCTAAGCCTGGGATGGGCTGGGAAAGATCAAGAGGGATTTGTGGAAGTCTGGTTGTGAAGGAGCTGGGAGCAGGCAGCATTGCTGGAGCAGAGGGGATTGTGCAGCCACAAGGCCACCATGCCAAGGGGAGGGAGCATGCACCAGGGGGCTTGGGGGGATAACTGCTGTAACCCCCTGCCTAGGCCCTGGCACCCTGCAGGAGCCAGCTGCTACAGCTGACCGTCACCATTGCTCAGCAGGGTGTGGGAAGGACCCGTGTTTAAGCAGAGACGTGGAAGAGGAGGGAGCTGCACACACGCCCAGTACCAGAGAGTGGAACACACTGGCAGCTCGTGAAACCAGCAACAGACCCGCAGCATCACACTGAGGAGAGGAGCAGGCTGTGCCATCCGGACAGGTCCTCTCTGTTGCCTCTAACCAGTGACCTCTGCTCAGAGCAGGCTCTTACTGCAGTGCCTTAGATCTCAGGACATTCTGATAGCTGTCCTTTGGGTCTGTGGAGGATGGCAGGTTCCAGGCAGGGAACATGTCCTTCCTTTGATACTTTTTTTACCCCATGGTTTGTATCTCCTATCATGTAAGAAGTTTATCACTTTGTATGCAGGAATTAAAGCACAACTTTTGCTGACAATGCTCTCCACCCACACAGCTCATTTGTAAGCAAGGTGTGTTGTTTTTTGGTTCTTTGGAATACCTGATGCTTCTGAGGGGACAGTACTGCAGGACAAATGTACCAAGCACTCAGCTACATACATTAATATTATCACCCTTTTAACATGTTTGTTGGAGCCTGGAGTCTGAGATGGGAGCTAATTCAGATCCCAAATGCCCTGTTTTGGTGGAAGCAGAACAAGTGCTAGCTCATGGGCTGCTGTTGCCCCAGCATCAAGGCCCAGCAGCTCACCTGCCTCATCATCCAAGGCCCACACTAAACTAGTGTAGGAGTACATCTCCCATGTGTGTTTGGCTGCTCTCTTTTGTACACAGGGGCTGCTTTATGTTCATGAACAGGGTTTGCATGTATGAAAATGCATGGGATATCCTGGTGCCTTCTATGCCTTTCCCACCTCTTGCAATTGTGCATTCCTTGATTAATTCACCCCTCTCTCTGACACATACAACACCCTGCTAAAACCACGCTCACTCTGCAAACCTTGTGAGAGGAGAAGTTGGTATCCTGAACAGCCAAGCTTTGCCTCTTTCAAATACCTGAAGGAACCAAGTCCAAAAGCTTGGGTTTTCACTGAAACTGCAACTCCTTGGGGACCAGTGACTGCTACACTGAGCTACCTGGTTGGCAGCACAGGGACACACACAAAGGACGCGGCCACATTGGTCAAACCCACCACAAGGAGAAACCACAAACCACTGGAGAATGATCTGTCCTTGGCTGTAATTCAGTCCATGGCTGTCAGGTGTCTCCCTGAATCCCTGTCCAGATGTGCTTTTCTCTTCCCACTGAGCAATGAGGGTCACTCACAGCCTTCTTCATTGGCCTCTCTGCTGCAGCTGGAGTTGGATGTTTCTGAAGTCCCTGGGGTGCTGCAGCTGCTGTCACTTCAAGGCACACAAGGGCATCCCTAAAACAGAAAATGGATGCTCTCTTCCTGAAAAGACCCCAAACCACATACACTGAGCTGTATCACAGTGACTCTGATTACAGGGATGAAAAAAAAAGCATCAGTGCTGTCCTGGGGATTTAAGTCATCCCCCAGACTATGGCTGCAGCCTGTGGCCATTGGGATGTATATTCCCTAGGGGATCCCTGGCCAAGAGGGGTGGGCCCCGAGGGGGATGCTTGCATGCACCCCTTTGTATATTTGGTTGGGAGGGTAACGTGAAGGGGCAGCAGAGCTCAAGAGCGGTTCTTCTTTCCGGACTGTGGCCATTCCCCTCCTGCCCCTGCAGCACCGTGGGGAATCCCAGCCCCGGGAGCCAGCCGAGGGTGCAGCGAGCCGGGTCTGCACCGAGCCGGGTCTGCCGCGAGGGGACACCCCGGCACCGTCCCTTCCCCGGCGCGGCAGCAGCGAGCTACTCCGGCACTGCTGCACCTAGTGCCGCCAGCCCTCCCTGGCACTGGTGTCTGACAGACAGACAGACAGGCAGACAGACACCCCCGACCAAAATCTCAGCCCACCTCACCGCTCGGATACGGAGCTGGGGTTCCGCACCCCCCCCCCTTCCCCCCATGCAGCGCTTCTGGGGTTGACGGAGCCCAGAAAGGGGGAAGCAGGGAATGGGAATTCAGGGACACCCCTGCACGGGGGTGGGCAGGCAGCTGGGGCTGCCCTCGGCAGGGGGATGGAGACCCTTGGGTTTCAGGAGGGGTGGAGGGGTCTCAGGTCGGGGGGTGAATGGCTGCTGAGGCAGCAAGAGGGGCTGGTTGGGATGGGGGTCAGGTTAGCTCTGGCAACAGCAAACAGGGCTATGGCCATCGCCAGGCGCTGTGGGTGATGGTACAGAAAGCTGCGTTACCTTGAGGGAAAGGGGTTAACAAGCCCCGGGTAGGGGGATAGGAGGAGTGCCTATCCTGCTTTCTGCAGAAAAATGGGATGCAACTTTAACCCAACAGCTTCAGCCGTGAGGCAGGGAGGATCTGTGGGGCCTGCCCAGCCCACCACACAGAGCACAGCAGGTTTGGGTGCCTGTGCTCGCACAGAGAGGGAGGCAGTGGAGAGGAGGTGCTGAGACACCCTTGGGGATGCTGCAGAGCAGAGTCCCACCTCTACTCTTGCAGCCCTTGCAATGAGGAGGGGTACACACCCGGGAAGGGCTTCCTGCTAGGGAGGCCATGCTGAACCTGCCAGCTGGTATCACAGGGTCCTGCACCTGCATCACAGCAGAGATGGGCTAGTGGCACTCAGAAAGGGAAAAGCCATCACAGAGCATTTAACTGAGAAGCTGAGGTGAAGTCAGTGGGTGTAGAAATCCAGGCTTGCACCCTTTGTGAGGCGGATGTGGTCAGCATCCAGGGAAAGGGCAGCAGGGAAATAAACGATGCAGTTGCAATAAATAGAACAAGTTGGACAGGCAGACCCACAGAAACATTATTTAAAAAAACCAAAACAAGCAAGGGCAAAGTTTAATGGTATCACTGGCCCTGTGGCAGAAGCTTATTAAAAAATAATAATTAAAAAAACACCAGCTTTCTCATCTCCCTGAAGGACAACCCCAGGTCCAGTACAGATTTTGCGAGATGGGAGGTCCCAGATTCCAGCTGGAAAAATGTAGAGCCAGGACTGTGTTACTGACCTCTGATCAGGCTAAAGGTAACAATCAGCAAACATAAAATGAGATTATAGGGACTAGTCCAGTCTAGTGATCCATCAGGAAGGGAAAAAAGGTAGTTTTGGGTAGAATAATGAGTCTCCTGGACCAAACAGGTCTGGAAGCTGCAAGAAGGACTACAGCTCTGGCTCTGTGGGTAGCGATGCCTGGGACCTGCTTCACAAGGTGTTTGTGGGAGAGCTGTTCTCTGCTAGTGACCACAAAACAACCCATTTAATGCTGTGGTGGGAGAGAACACACCAAATAAATCCTGTGTGTGGCTCTACAATTTCAAGAAAGGGAGCTATGAAAAAAAGAAGGTGATTAGTCAATAACAACAACACGAAAAGGAACAGGCAGAAAGCAGGGAGCCTGCACGCAGTCTGGAGGCGATTAAAAAACGCTCTATTAAAGCCTGAGTAAAACATGTGCTACAACTCCAAAAGAGCTAAGAGGTCCTAAAAAACACCCTGCCTGCCTCACTGCTAAGGTTAAGGAGGTATCACAGAGAGAAGGTCAGCGTTTTAAAAGTGGAAAGGTTTCCCACATGAGGAGAGAAGGAAAACCCATAAAACATAGCAAGTGAAGTGTAGACAGAAAATTAAAAGAGCTTAAAAAGAGCATGAAGATCTCTTTGCAAAGATCTTTTTTTAAAAAGTTTCTTTAAATATATCAGGAGAAGCTGGCTGAGGAGCCATCTCTCAATACAAAGGTGTAGTAAGGTACCAAGGAGGACAAGGCAGCTCAGGTGGGACTGTGTGTTGGTCTTCACACTCTTTGGGAGATCCTCACACCTAGCTCATTCTTTGCAGCCCATAAGTTAGAGGAACTGGATACTGTGACTTTACAGGTGGCTACTGTACCCAAGGACTGGCAGGTTGCTGGTGCAGCTCCCATCTAGGAACCAAGCTCTGGGAGGGGACCCTGAGAGCTGCAGGGCAAGAATCACCTCCGTCCCTGCTGGGGTGGTCGGGCCTGCCCCAGCAGCGAGAGGGCAGGCGGTGGGAAAGAGCCAGCAGACACGGGTATCAAGGAGGGAAAGTGTTTTGCCAGCATGCTAGAACTCCAAGGACATGTTGGCATACACATGGATAGGAAGAGCTCAACAGATGGAACAGAAATTCTCAAAAAAGGTTGGGCAAAGTTATTTTTTTAAATTTACATGTCCACAGGGTTGCAACAACAGACCTTTTGTGGGTTGAAACCTAGCTAAAGGATACTCCTGTCTTGTGGGTAACAAAGCAGAGGGCTTAACCAGCAGGTTTTGAGGACAAATGAGATTTAGCAATGGGGTAGCCCAAGAATACCTGCTGGGTCTGGTTTTATTCAACATCTTCATTTGTGGTGTTGGGAAGAGATCGGACAGCAATATCTCCAGGTTTGTGAATGGTGCTAAGCTCTTTTGGGAAAGAAAAGTTTTGCCAGTGGGAAAAGGGTCCAGAAGAACCTTACAAAATTAAGCAAGTGGGCAAAAAGGGTAGCTGAGATGGATGTGCCAGGGAAAGCTGCAGGCTGGTGCCAGAGGCCACTGGAAGCCGTGTGTGGTTTAGGGGAGTCCTCAGCCAGGTGAACTAGCTCCCTCCATCACCATCTAACTGGACAAATGTGTCCCCGCTCTAAATTTGTGACCCATTAGTGTAGCAACAGGCTGTTTCTCTTCTGCTCTCCCCTGAGGCTGAGACCTCATAAGACTAGAGGATACAGAAATGCTTGAGGCAGTGATAAATCTTTTTTAGTGGGCTTTTATTTCCTTTTCTTTCACAATATTTTCTTTAGTTTCCTAGCCAATTTTTTTTTCTAAGGAAAGATTTCTGACTTCCTTTGAGCCACAGCTCAACATCTGTCCACATTGGGGGCTGAAGTAATACACTGTTAAGGGGTTTTGATGTCAAGCCCAAAACCTCACCAGGGATTTATGCAGCTCTCCCCTTTCCTCCCTCCTCCTCTTCAAACAGCCTTTCATTTGCTCTCACTAATTGTGCTGTCATGCCTTTCTTTTTCCCCCCAGTTGTGCAGACAGCCTTTCATGCAGACAGGTTTTGGTGACAGATGCCTGTGCCATGATCTTTCCGAGGAGGCGGGTTGCACTGCAGAGCATGCACATCGTCTGAACGCGCCGAGCCGCGCTGAAATGATCCAGGCACCCATCCAGCCCCAGCACGGATTAGGCAGTGGCTTCCCTGTGCTTCCCCCACCCCCCTAGGAGCTGCTGGATAATTGCTGCCGGTTGGGAGAGCCCCACCAGCCCCAGCCCACCCACAGGCACCACTTGCTCCTCGAAGTGGGCAGGAAAAGGTTAGTTGAGCATTTCTTGGAAAGATGGAAGGGGAGAGGCTTCAGGAGGGTCTGAGCTGGGGACAAGGATGCTGCAAAGCCTGGTGTCCCAGCAGGGGTGACTGTGGTAACAGAAACACAACCAGGACGGGGCAGGGATTGCATGGGGTTGAACAGAGCTGTTCTGGGCTGTGCCCCCTTCTTTGTATGTTGAGCATGAAGACCATTGCTTTCGACTACCAGCATGAAATTGTGACACAGGGCTCTGCCCTGAGGACTGTGTAAATCAACGTGCTCAAACAGAACCCTGCTCTCAGGCCTTGCCAACAAGATGAGAAAGACATTTTTGAGCAGCTACCAGCTCTGAAGGTATCTGAAACACAACTGGAAGCTAATCCTGAGAAGCTCAAAGCTTGAATTTCCTCTAAGTTGTGTTTGGGACCAGGGAAGACTGTGATTTCCAGGAAGACTGGGATATAGCAAGTAGGGCAATGCACATCTTGATGATGATCCTTATCCTATCATCTCTCTTTTCCAGCTTTTCTTTTGGTCAGAGGATTGGGAGAATAGCGAGGGGCTAACTTTATTATCAGCCAGCTCACTGAGAGTTCCTGAGAGTGGGGCTAGGAGTCCAGTTTGGGGATTTCTGCTGCCCTTTCCCCACAAGGTACTAGTCCCCACAGCCCTGCATCCCTGCATCCCCCAGGTCCCCATCACCTTCCCATTGCAAAGGAAATAGCTTCAAAAGCCACTGCCCGGGGGGCTGCACTCTGGGGTCAGTACTGAGACAGAGCAGGAAGGGAAATAGATGTTTATCCCTTTTTTATCTGATTAGATTTTGTGTGTGTGTGTGTGTGTGTGTGTGTCTTAAATGCCTGTCTGCAAAGATTTGCAAGAAAGATAGAGAAGCATTTTATCCATCTCAGGGTGTGCAGCCTGCACAGGGGCAGACTGGGAGGTGGCAGGGTTAGGGACACTCAGCACTGAACTGTAGAAGGTTTTAAGTGAAGTTACAGGGGGCTGTCAGGGGGGATCTTTAAAAAGCAGTGACAACACCCCCACACACACTTACATGTACTGCACCATAATCAAAATCTGAATAATGTAAGAATTAAGAACAAACTCTGTCTTGTTATTGCTGCTCCGACTGACTTGAAAGACCAGCCTGTACGCAGGAGATGTAGAGTTTGAAGGGCAGCACATACCATCACTGAGTCCTCGAGCTCCAGCCATGGTAACGTGATCTAGGTGACAGACTGAAAACAGAGAGAAGCTTCAGTCCCTGCTGCAGGAACTCCCACAGCTCAGCAAAGAAGAGCAGGGTGGGGGTCCCTGTCCCTCGCGCGCTTGTGAAGGCAGCAAGCTCAAGGACTGGATCCTGCTTTGTCTCTGCTCGGGGGGATACAGGGCTGGGTGAAAGGAACCAGGATACATGAAATACGATAACTGGAAAAAATACAAACCAGAAGATGGGCTATGTAATGCACTACAGATCCAGCAAAACAACAAGAGCCAAACAAAAAACATTCCATGTATAGGAACAAAGAGGAACAAAGATACTGGCTCAACCCAGGGAGAACCTGGAAGAAGAAGGGGGTGTTGAGATGTGTTTTGTGATCCTGTGTGTCTCCAGGCACTATGTGGATCGGACCCAAGCCTAGAATGTTGCAGGGGCTTCCTCTGTTTGCCATATCTCTCCTGTCCTCTCAAGTGCTCCTTCCAGTATGAGCACCTCCAAACTCCCCCTGTTTGTGTCTATGGTCTGTACCCTTGTTCTTCCTACTCTGCCTGGCTTTCTTGCTGTCACTGCTGCCCCTGGCCTCAGCTTCTCTAGCCCTGAAGCCGTCCCTCTGCTTACTGAGTTAATAGAAGGAAAGTCTCCGTTACTTCTATCACAGAAGTAAAGCAGGGACAGAAAGATAAGGTCTTCCCCAGCCACCAAGAAGGTGATGGTTTGCAGAATGAGTTGATCTGACAGGTCATCCACCCAGAAAAGCCTGTTGTTTGTATGGAGACAAGACACCTTGGGCTGGGAGAGAGACCTCAAGAGCAATACTGGGCAATGCAGAAACCACAGCCCTGCCCCTGGACTTACCAGAACAAATTCAGTCTCTAGATAAGCAGGAATCACATAATTACCTTTACTGGGGAGCTTTCCCAGTTGTCTCTCCAGGTATTTTTGAGCCATTGAGCTGAGCTTTCCCCTTCTGGGAATCTTCCATGCCATGAAAGCAGGAGCTGGTGGTTGTCAGGAGCTATTTCCCCTTAGAAAGGGCCCAGGGGAAATCAATGTGCTCAGGTGGCAGAATCCCATGGTGCCCATCCTGACACAACACCCATGATGGTGTCTGTGCTCACCGACATCTCTTGGGGGTGACAACCATCCTTTTGTTCTCATTCAAACTCACAGCTGAGGCCTGGTGCACGATGTGACCTCCTGCAGCAATACAAATAAAAATGTCACTACCATGGCTATTAATAGTGTTTCTATTCCTGCTGCCACTATGATTGCTTTTGCTACTATTAATAATAATATTTACATATGCAAAACCACAGATGCAAAACAGATGGTTTGGTTGGGACCTCTGAAAAAAAACTTGTCTCTGCCACATGTATTTATGACAAAGGCAGAGGGCTAACCACACAGAGTGCCACATAGAGAACAAATAGACAGGGAAAAAGAATGAAATAATTCCTTCCATATTCTTGACAGAGGCCAAAACTCATCCATTCCCTCTCTCTGCTTCTCTCCTTTCTAGCGTTTGAGACTCTTTTCCAATACCAGGTCAGGGATGGTTTCCATATTTGTTCAGACTTGTCTAATTTTATTTTCCAGCCCAGCTATTATTTTTTCAGATGCAGCTTTTCCTGATGGATGGAAAATACAAAAGGAATCGCTTATCTGTTCCCTGCAAGCTTTTTCCTGACCGCTGGGAAGTTCAGGCACTATTCCAGGCCTGGAGTAAACCTTGCTTTGTGGAGAAAACTTGATCCTTGTTTGCTGAGTTCACACGTCTGGGAATAATTTAAGCTAAGGGGGAAAGTAAAAGTGAGAAAGACTACCACCATCCCCAAGCCTGTCTCGTTCCCTTCACCACGCGGCACTGCTGGGGAGGGTGGCTGTGGCCATGGGAGCTGAACATGCACATCTCCACAACTGGCCAAAACTGAAAGGCAAAAAAAGGCAGCATAGGATGGGGGAAGGACTTTGATGGTTTCCCCCAGGCTTGTTTCACAGAAACAAAATAACAGAGAGTCTGCCAGCGGCATCTCGCTGCTTTTGGTGGTGGCTGCTGGAGGGATGGGCTCTCCTCTGGGAGGCAGCCAGCAGCAGGGAGTGGAGGGACTTGGTTTGGGAGGCCAACTTGATCTTTGCTACTGGTTTTCCTGAAAGAATGAGGAAAAGCAGAAGGACAAGACTGAAATAAGGACCAGTCTCGTCTGCATTGACAAGTGGTTTTGAACTGGAATTATGGGAGAGCCACACCAGCATGAACAGCTTTCCTGGGGACATGCTCTGGTCTCTTGTCCACATGTTTATGGTTGTGTGAACAGCAGAGGCTCCCCTGCAACTGTGCATGCCATGTTTGTGGCCAACTGGACTCCCCAATCCTTTTCTCTTGACAGTCACCACTGGGGACACCCTGATTGCCCCAAGCAGCCCCAGGACCAGCTTCTCCTTCCATGAGCAGGAGAAAAAAAAGATGAGGAGGAAGGGTCTATATGCTCTACCACAACACAGTGATGCTTAAATGGAGAAAGGCACTGGACAGCACACAAACG